>BSBN01000426.1:0-2664241 GCA_027924645.1 Cunninghamia lanceolata | reverse complement strand
CAGGGTTAGTCACCTGATCGACCAACTTATCAAGCTTGATTTGTTGGGCTGCCCTCTCTAGGCTACTTTCTTTCACTTCCTCTATTTGTTTTACCTCCTCCAATACCACCATTTGTGCTAATGGGGTCCCATGTGGAGTCATGCAAGTACTGGAGGAGAGGGTCTCCATTCTTTTAGAGGCTACATTCTACACTACCTCATCATCTGATAAGTCAACGGTGTCCTCCAAAGAGAAAGGAACACCTTCGCCTGCCCTTAGCACTTCTTTGATTTGCTCCTCTGCCCTTTGAGTCTTAAACTGTATTATGGTGGGAAGCGACACATCATGCTGTAGATCCTCCTTGAACACTTCACCACTAGCTCCTCTTAGTACAATAGGGTCGGCCCTGATATTACCCTGCATGGATGGTCTTTGATTCTTGGGTGGTAGTGTCAAAGACATCGCCCTCCTCTTCCTACTGACCATCATCAGGTCATCAGCTGTAGGTTCTTTGTTTACCTACTCTTCTTCAAATGAGATGTCCTCTTCCACCTGATGCTGTGAGGCTTGACCTTCCTCCTGTACTTCTGTAGTTTCTATAGTTGGCCTCAAAATCCTCTTAGTTTTTGGTTTGTCCATCAGAGGTTGTGCAGATGAGGCAGATGCTAGACCTGATGTTAGTGTACCTGTAGCTGTTATGGAAATTCTTTCAATTATCACCCCTTTAGGTTCATCTTCAGTTTTCTTTCCTCTAGGGGGACCTTTCCTCTGTTTCTATGTGGGTAACCTTTCCCCATTGGACTTTCTTTTCTCATTGAGGAAGTCATCATGCTCCTCATCAGCTAGTTCTTACCTTTTCTTCTTGGCATCAACTATAAGGGCTACGCCCTTTTTCTTCAATCTGTTTATTTGTTCATCTACCCAAGCTTGGGTTAATTGTAACGCCCCACCTATGAACTGATCTAGGGAGATATCCTCTAGCTATGTTAGATCAGGGGCTAATATGGTGTCATTGTACACCTTGTTATCTTCATATTCATTAGACATAGTTTTTCCATCATCCTTCCTCAGCTGTACTGGAATTGGTATGTAGTCAAATGTCTTTATCTGGTTCAAGGTGAGCCTTTGATATTTTCTTCTCCTCACCTCAGCTTCATCCTCACAATCAGTCTAGAAATCCTCCAAATGCTTCCAATGAATAGGTTTTCCTATTATTTTTTGCATCTTGCCATAGGGGTCATAAGATCTAGCCAAGGGAAATGGTTGCAAATACATTAGTTTTAGGCCTCCTATGACATGCTTAATGCTCTCTGAGTCTAAGCACATATACTAGCCCATAGATACCAGAAATAAAACTGGAGGTATCTTCTTTTGTTCCTTCTATGCTGCAACTATGGTGGACACTTGCCTGAGAAACTCCATCAGGACAACCCCATCAGTAGAATATCTTGGTAGCATAAGGGGTTGTCCCTCAAATCCTTCTATTCTTATGTATGAAAAGGTGGCGAACTGGATGAACCAGGTGCCATGTCTATATATAACTTCTTGAGCCTCCATGCTCAGTCTCTTGGTTCTGTCTTCCTTCATGGTTCTAACTAGATGCATAGAGAATGCATCATTTACCAATTTGTAATCTAGGAGGTAGTTCTTTCTCTGTAGCTGAGGATAGTGATCCCATATGTAGGCATCATCTACATCACCACCAGCTTTACCCACTGTAGCCAAGGCATCAAATGTTCCCTTGTAAGCACATGAGTACACGACATATGAGGTCATGTGAAACATGCATGCCTGACCTCCCAGGTTCCTCATGCCTTCATCTAGTACATCACTGATGACCTTGGCCCATAATGGCTTATTATCTGTGTATGGGACCATCTAGATGATTCCAAACATCTAATTCTCAAAATTTCCTACATGAAGCTTACCTGTCATCCTGCTTAGCAGGGCAATCATGTATTGGTACTCATCATCAAAATCAAATTTGTACAAGTGTACGGACAATTTAGCTGAAGCAGTGTAGGTGCTTCTCTTCGACATCCACTGATACATCCTCTTCCTTGCATTCTTTTTATTGATGTTTTACTCTATTTCTAGTTTTCGTAGGTCAACACTGACCACCCTCTTTCCAACTGGTAGGTTAAAAGTAGAGGTGATGCCCTTGACTAAAAAGTTGGCATATACTCTTCCATGCTTCTCCACCTGCCTAGTCTCAGGGTTATAGTTCCTGGAACATTCCACCACCAACTTTGGGGTCTCCATGGCATACGAAAATCTAGCTGCATGCCACATTCTTGAAACATATATTGCATCTAGAAGGGTATTATCCTTGTTTATCTATTCTTGTTGACCATATCGGCAGGTCTGTATCTTCTTGGTGAGTGTCACCAATGATGCCATACTTAAATTGTACCCCTTCGGGCTGAAAAAATGCAGGCTTAAGAAACACTGAGTTGGACCTGTTCCGTCTGAGATCCGCCATTGATTCCTACAACAAATAGGATTTGTCTTACCACACAATGTGCATATGGATGCATATAATAATATGTATCTCTACGGCATCATGTATACTCTATCTACTATTCTTTGCTTCATCATGATATACATATCCATAGATTCAAACCATAAGAAAGAACACACTACCTGAACATGCAGAAAATGACAATAGGAGGGTTTTCAATTACTTACCTGATAATGCTTTCCTCCTAGGTTAGATGGGTGATTACAGAAAAGGGCTGCAAATGCTGAAGACCACCCGTTTCATTACGCTGCAAGATCTAGTCCGTTAATAGGTAGCTGTATCAGGGTTTGACTTCTCTACTTTGTAATTTCTTATTTTTTCACAAGGTAAATGAAAATAACCTTTGGAAACTACCTTTAAACGCATTCGTAGGATGAATTAGTGTAAAATTGAGTTGGGATGGTTAAATCCGTTGATTTTCTGTAGAGAATCCATGGATGATGCCAAGTGTTTGAATTGTATTCACAATTGGCAGGAATCTATCTACTGCATTTAAGTGCATTTAATGTCAGGAAATAGGGGGGATCTTTGAAAGATTAGGTGATATTCAAAATATGACCCCCTGCCCTTGAGCGGCAAAAATAATGCAAAAGAATTAGGTGATGTGGTCAATGTTGACCACGTGTATATCGGGTCATGAATTTAAGATTAGGGGATGTTCAAAATATGACCCTGCAAATAAAATGATCCTCTTGGGAAAAGATCAGGGTGACATCAGCATGTCGATGACTTTGTTTAATCTTTGTGTCTTAATGATGTCACCGTCATGTTATTGAATATGGTGGGCATTAGAAACATAGCTCTGCGAGGTAAAATGGAATGATGACGTCATCGTCAGGGTGATTTCCTTCATTCGTTGGACTTAGATGACGTCACTGTCATATTGGCACAGGGTGATATTTTTTGACGAGGGTGATATTAGTAAGATGACGGATATTAAAAATATGACTCCCCGGAAGATATGTGAAGTCATTTTATAGCTACTACGTAAAGTCGATGTCCGGACTTCGTGGACCAAGTGATTATGGGGTGATAATGCAATATCAGGGTGATCTTATATAATATGACTGACATTTGAAATATGACCCCCCTTCAGAATATCAGGTTTGACCGAAACTTTGACTTAACATAACTTTCTTCCCTTAAAGAATTTTGAGGTGATCCAAAAGGCAAACCTGCTTGGAATTTCTAGCACTTTCTAACCATGAGGTTAATAACAAGAAATATTGACTTTGACAACTGACCTCATCATGGTGACCTATCCACCCTCTTGCAGGGCTACATGCATGACTTAATTTTACTAGACCGCCCAAAGTAGAAAAACAACAAGCCAAAGCAGCAAAAAAGTTGGGTCCCTGTTTTGTCAAGGAAAAATGGGGCGTGTTGTGTAACCACACAACAACTTGCCACCAAAGAACATAACCAAATTCCACTGATTCAAGTGATGGGATCACATTCTAACATAGTATTTTAACTCTTTCTAAGTATAAGTATTATAATCTTTCTGAATGATAAGGTTTTCATCATGATAACAATGCTAGCAAAGGATCAGTTGTGTGCAGATGATTAATTATCCTCATCTTGAAAGTAAATTGAAAACATGAGTAACTGATATTAAGCTACATAGTTTGGGAGCATCCCTTATAGCCAACCTAGATAGAGCCTTGCTGCCAGCAGGCATCCATAGCCCCAGCAAGTTTATCTATACAATCTGTAGATTAGAGAAATGCAATAAGGTAAAAAGATAAACCAAATGTAAATAAGAACACAAGATTATACCTCATGCAAAACCTAATCCCATCAAGGGAAAGAGGAGCCCTTGCACCCAAGAGAAGCTCCCAAGACCGAGATTGTCCCTAGACTATTGATTCAAATGTGAAATGCCTTCTCAATTGTGCAACTCACTATTAACTCAAATGTGATTTTAGCATGGTAACTTTGCATGAAAATGGATGATGAAAATGACTTGTGAGAGGTTGTATTTATAGACTTTTTGAGAGGATTTTGATCCAAGGGTGGAGATTGATTGGAGAGATCAATAGTGGAGGATGAAAGTGATGTGGAGGGCCTAGATTTGATCTTGGAAGATGGAGGGCTAGGAATAAAAGTAAATCTTTTATTCATTTTTGGGAAAGGGGTGAATAAATGAGGTTGGGTGAGATGGATTATTTGTGAATTAAAAATTCACATGGGGAAGGGTAAAATGAATTAAAAATTCATTTTGGGGAAGAGAGTTATGACATGTGTAAGAGGAGTAAATGTGATGTGTGATTTATTTGAATTTTAAATTTGAGGAATGTGGAGAGAAGTGCTAATGAGGGGTTGACTTACTTAATTAGGGTGATTACCCTAATTAATGTGGTTGGAATAAATTAGTAGAGGGATTAAAGGGGGGGATAAGATTAATTAATTAGTGATTTAATTAATTAATCCTATGGCTAGGATGAGGTAGGCTAGAGTAGGTAATTAAATAATAGCTATTTAATTGTCTAGGGTAGGGATAGGCTAATTAGTAGGCTGGATTAATTAGTTAACAAGGTTTTAACTAATTAATTAGATTTAGGGAAAATGGGGAATTGATTTAATAAATTTTGCATATTTATTAAATCAATTTGGCTAAGGTTTGGACTATTGAATTATTAAAATTAATTCAATTTTGGGGATAAAATGGTGTGGATTTAGAAAATGAAAGGGGTGATTAATTAAATAAAAATTTAATTAACTGGTTGGAAAGGGAATTGGTAAGTTTAGGGATGTCGGGAGTCAGTTTGGTGGTCGAGACATTTTTAGGTGTCTACATTTGCCGCTCTTTGACGTGGCGTCAGGATCTAGGCGGGAAGTGGCGTCAGGTCGAAGAAAAATATGCCCCAGCTGCCGGGAAGGAATGAGATGGATAGGGGATGCCCCCTCGAGAGGTTAGCGGGAAAAATAAAAATTTTGCAGGTAAGCTCTCGAAAGGATGCGACAGAAGTGACAGTGTGAAAGGTGATGGAAAAAGACGATGATGGGAGGAAAAACGGAGGAAAAAGGTTGAGATCTGCACCCTGGAGGGAAAAGGAAGGGATGGAGGGATGACATGGCCCACTATATTAGGAAAAGTGGGCCCAAAGAGTGCCACATTGGCACACTTTTGACCTTCTAGAAGAAAAGACAAAGGAGAGATGGTTGAGTGCAACCCACAGTTCCCGCGACTTCATCACATCTCAGAGCGATTCCGAGAGGTCGGGCGGTCACCCGAGGCTGGAGCCCAGGTAGGGCCTAACCTGAACTTTGTGATTTTTTATTTTACGCACGTGTTTTTGGGGTTTGGGATGTGGGTTAGGAGCGCGTGGCGCCATAGACAAGGCGGTTTGGCGCAATCCTGCGGATTAGCGCTATCCGCCAGGGTAGGTTAAGGTAATTTTGTCGCCATTTAGGGGGAATTTTGGCGCCATCTTCTGGATTAGCACCAAAGGCTAGGAAGAAAGTCATATGGCATTTTGGCGCCATAATATGGTTAAACCGGCGCTATCGTCTGGATTGGCGCCTTAATGAGGAATAGCGCTATATTAAGTTTTAGCGCTAAAATTAGAATTGACGCGAAGAAGGCATGTGTCGCCAACATCTGGATTGGCGCGATAGAGGCCGTGCAGTGGCGCCAATGTCTGGATTGGCGCGATACAGGGCACGCAGCGGTGCCATTTTCTGTATTGGCACAATGGGTAGGGTAAAGTAGCGCTATTTTGAAAATAGCACTAGGGACTGTCTATGTGGGGCCACATGATTGAGGCCTGTGAGACATTCAGAAAAAGAAAGGGTGTGGGGGAAAATGAGTTAGTATCTAACGAAGAAGTGGTGGCTGTAGGATACAGAGCGGTTTATACTGCAGTCGCGGGAGCGATGAGTGCGATTCGTGGTGGTACTCTTCGATGAGGATTGGTGGCCTCGACTGGCGAGGCTGGGGCTTTGGACGGTGGCAGCGATGCCAGTGCTGCGAGCTCATAGAGCTCTGATGACGGCCGCAGTGGAGCGATATCACAGCGAGACTGCCAGCTTTCTACTGCCGACAGGCGAGATGACCATCACACTTGAGGATGTTTATTGCATCCTCAAGCTGCTGATCCTTGGTCGACGCGTGAGGTATGACACGAGGATGGGGTGGGCTGCATTGATCAGAGTGTTCGGAGTAGAGCACGTGGTGTTTTCGACGGATGGTAGGGAGATGGACTATGATAGGACACTGGTGGCGAGTGCAGATCCCTTTACCTTGTTTCTATGTGCGTTGATTGGAGGTGTGGTGCTGTCGGATAGGCGAGGCAGAGGTTTTCCTGTGGGTTGGGGAGGGGTGATTGAGGGGATGGTGCGTCATGATATCGTCTACGCATGGGGACCGGTGATGCTAGCACAGCTGCTACATGAGATGCACACGGTTGCTTATCTGCATGACAGGGCCTTATCTGCTGGGGTTACGCTACTACACGTATGGCTTTGGGAGCACATCCCTGTGACTCGGCTGACCTGCAGTTATTATCGGCGGCCGTTTGAGGCATTTGTGTTTTTGTATCGGGATGCAGTGTATACTTATACTGGACAGGTCCGCCACTGGCAGAGGATACTGGATGATGTGATTAGCGTGGTCTATCGTCCATATGTTGGTTGTGAGGAGTGGCCTGATGATGTGACCCATCTCCCATACACATTTCAGCAGAGATTTCTTATGGGTCGTGGCGACCATACTATAGAGATGTACCTACCCTCGCGGGTTATGCGTCAGTTTGGACTGGTTCAGGATATTCCTCGCCAGATGGCGATATATGCGTGGATGCCGCGGGATACAGCTCACTGGCCCACACCATTACAGCCACAGGTTGCGCTGAATGATTGGGCAGCACTTCGGCCAGTTCAGTGGGATTGGAGGAGCACAGTGATAGATGCAGGTACTATGCCTGCCTATGATGCATGGTGGCAAACGCATCGGCCCACTTGATTTACAGATCCGGCAGCGGAGGTATCAGAGGATGAGGGAGATGGGGGTGGAGACGATCCAGATGGGGATGGTGAGGGAGTTATTGTGGAGGACTACATTGTGGAGGTGATGGATGATGGGACAGAGAGGATCATCACCAGAGATGGTCAGCTTGTGGATGAGGTGGCAGCAGTGGTAGCAGGACAGGGACCAGTAAAGTAGGTTCCTACATAGCAGGTTCCAGCGCAGCAGGTTCCAGCGCAGCAGGTTCCTGCACAGCAGGTTCCAGTGCAGCAGGTTCCTGCACAGCAGGCCCAGGCTAGGGGCGGACGGCCAGGTAGAGCACCGTGACGGCGCGGTGGATAGCCGAGGACAGAGCAGGGTGATCTATCCCCATCGTGGGTGGAGCAGCTGCGAGTTGGTAGGCGAGACACTGGGGCAGGGAGTTCAGGGGCAGGGATGGAGGCAGAGGTTGAGAGGCTGACACCCCGGCGATGGTCATGGGAGGAGATGGAGGAGGTGGAGACCTTACGTGCTCAGGTGGCCAGCCTAGAGGAGGCGTTAGGGCGCTGAGAGGCCGAGTTGGGACAGCTGCAGGGATTGGATGGGCAGGTGGCAGTGCTAGAGGCTCAGCTGGCTCAGGCTTGAGAGGACATGGAGGATTTGAGGCTAGAGCGGGATGCAGCGCTCGATAGAGCACATCAGGCAGAGACTGCTTTGAGTGTTGTACAGGCTGCAGGTGGGGGACTTGCCCTGATTTTGGCAGGGATGTAGACTCAGCTGGCCCAGGCTCAGACACATGCGCATCAGATGCAGGGGCAGTTGAGCCAGGCACAGGGACAGGTAGCTCAAGTACAAGGACAGATGGCTCAGGTACAGGGAGAGCTAGCAGAGGCCAGAGCACGGATGGAGTACTATCGGGGGTTATACTATGCGGCCGTACCTGCAGCGCAGTGAGCACCGAGTTATAGCCAAGTCAGCAGGTCGGGGGCATCGAGATCACATAGATCGAGATCTGTGCAGTCAGTACAGCAGATGATGCCTCCGCCCTCACATGTGCCCCAGCAGGGTCCCCAGGTACCAGTAGTACCACAGCCACAGCCGCCATCGGGATCACAGGCTCGACTAGGGTCATCATCTCCTACCCCCTCAGAGAGAGGATCCTCGATGTGAGAGTTATATCATGATAGCCCTTGGAGGCATTGTATCAGGACACTTTATTTTTTGATGATGTGAGAGATGTACATTTTTTGCGGTGATTATATATGATGCGAGACTTCTGATGGCTTATGATATTCTATTGTGATGATGCTTATATGATGGATGCATATGTTATATTTTATATGTTGTGGATGTATGATGTGTGTGCTTTGGTGGATGCAATGTTGTTTTTGTGATATATGCATGGTGTTAGTGATTTTTATGGACTATATGATGTGACTAAATATGCGGACTAACAAACATTTATTATGGATGAAAATGTATGGGATTATGTATATGCTACTAGATGATATGCTGTTTCAATGATGATGATGTTGTAATGCAATTAATTGTTTATTTATATGTATGGAATGCAATGTGATGATGTTGTTTCTAATTTTATGATGTGCCTATGTGATAAATGAGTGTGATATGATGTTAATGATATGCCGCTAAAATGAATCTATTTATGTTCTATGCAATCTTAGATGGATTTAAGATGTGAAATGGATTAAAAAAATGAACCGAACATGTGATGCAAATGGACTAAAATGAACCTAAAATATGATGCAAATGGATTAAAATGAACCTAACATGTGATGTAACTTAAATGGATGAAAAATGAACCTAACATGTGATGTAAAATAGATTAAAATGAACCTAACATGTGATGTAACTTAAATGGATGAAAAATGAACCTAACATGTGATGCAAAATAGATTAAAATGAACCTAAAATGATATGCAAATGGATTAAAATGAACCTAAAATGATATGCAAATGGATTAAAATGAATCTAAAATGATATGTGTTAAATGCGGTATCAGTGATAGGTGGTATGCCAACTAGGTGATAGGTGATATGTCCTAGTCCTGATACACATGATGTTCCTTGTGAGGACCCTGAGGGGCGAGACTATGGGGGATCGTGTTAGGTGATGGGGGATGATAGGGGTGGGTGTGTCTAAGGGATGGCGGTGGGGAAATTGGGGGATTGCTAGATCATAGAACACCACGTCATTGAGGGGTGGAGGGGGGTTTGGGTTGGTTCAAGATGTGTTAAGTGAAGAGATGGTGGGAAGGTGGGGTTAGTTAGATTGGGGGGGAGGGGTGGAAAAATGTCGATCAAATCTAGGCCCATATGGGATGGTTGACTGAGTGATTAGGATGATGATGTTGAGCTATTATCAATAGTTGCACAAAATTAATTGAGAGCATTTCTTAGTTTAATGTAGCAATGTAGGATACAGTTCACAAAGGTATAAAATGACCTAGGTGATGATGTATATCCTACGATTGCATGGACTAGACCCACAAACAATAGGTTGGTTTCATGCATGCCCAAGGTAGTATAATCTTGTCGAGTGGAGGAAGGGGACTCATAGCAGTGAGTGTGTATAGTGCATATAAGGTGTTTTGTACCTATATATGCAAATAGGACACATCATGCCAGAACCGACCTGAACTTCAAGATATGAATACTATTCTTGGAGTAATGAAATCAACCCACAAGCACAGCATACAAAAACAATGACTATGTCTACTTCAGGTGTTATCCGCTACGTGCCATGATATAATGAGATCAAGGCAGCTTTAGAGATTGCCTGGAGCGAGACAAAAAGATAAAAATCAATAAGTAAAAAGACCAATGAAAGATACAAATAGCCTTTGTGTGCTCTTGCCAAGAGACGTGATGATAGAATGATAGATTTTTGTCCATCGTAGGAAAGACATATCCTAGGACGCAGATCTGTTGGTGTTTGATTAGAGGGTTTTTGGAAGATGGGCAAAAGAAACATTCGGGCCAAATGTAAGATTATAGTTGGTATGTTGCTTGACGATTTTTGCGTGAGGGATCCTGTTTCAATGGTATACGTAGCATGCGTATCATTTCATAGATCTAGAAAGCTCAGTGATTTGGGAACCATCCCAAGGGGTGGGATGGTTGCATCTTAGATACCTGAGTACTGGAAACATCCTTCGTATTCCAGACTACCTACATACCCTGTGTCCACGGGATCAAGGTACTTTTAAGATGCGGGTGAAATGAATATGTAGTTCTGGCAAGACTTGATGATGTGGGAATGGTTTGCGATTGGTGGGATGTGATGATTGATGTGTGTAATGTTTTTGGATTTTCTATTGTTTTGTGATGTTTTTGGGTTTTCTAATTTTATGATGTTTTTGGATTTTCTGATTTTATGATGTTTTTGGATTTTCTGATTTTATGACCTGTACAAAAGAGAGCTTACAAGGATCCTTGTTCCATGGATGGGGTTTTTTGGGTGGGTAAGGTAGTGCGAAATGGGCGAACAAACTTGATGTTTCAGAATTTCAAGCCATGGGATGCGTGGGTATGGAATGTTATGATGGAAAAGAGGACTTGGTAGATGGTAGAACCGGCCACTACACATGGTGCCTGAAACAAGTTTTCACCATGGTACTTATCCAAGGCGTCACTAAAGTGATTTTCACCATTGGAAGTTTTTATTGCACTCTGATTTTTTTCTTGATTTTCTAATTTTTTGATTTTTTTGTATTTTTTTGATTTTTTATGACTTGTGGTACCAGATGGGTTATGCATAGAATCTTTTGAGATGTAGGATATTCATTGGCTCATCTAGAGGCTGCCCCTCGGGTGTTGCAAGCTGATAAGCTCCTGACCCATAATCGGCAGTGATGACATAAGGTCCTAGCCAATTCGGTTCAAACTTGCCTTGCTTCGGATGCTCTTGCAGGTTCTTCTAATTTTCCATTAGGACCAAGTCACCTACCTCAAACTTTCTGGTTCTGATCTTTTTGTTGTAGCTTCTTCTGAGGCGGTTTTGGTATGCCTGTAAGTGATTTAATGCATCGTGGCGTTTCTCATCCAGTAGTTCAAGTTGATGCAACCTGGTGACGCGATAGTCTTCATCAGAGATAATGTTTTGCAAAGATACTTTGAGAGATGGGAGCTCGACCTCTATAGGTAAGATGGCTTCAGATCCGAATACTAGTGAGTATGGAGTGGCTCCGGTAGGAGTGCAGATGCTAGTGCGATAAGCCCATAGGGCGGGATTGAGTTGGAGGTGCCAGTCGCGGCCAGCTTCATTGACTGTCTTTTTTAAGATGCAGAGGATGGTTTTATTAGACGCCTCTGCTTGACCATTTCCTTGGGGGTAATATGGTGTGGAGAATCAGTGTTTGATGTCAAACTTTTCGCACAAAGTACGAACTTCTTGGTTTTTGAATGGCTTTCCATTGTCAGTGACAATGGAGTGAGGGATACCGTAACGGCAGATGATGTAATGGAGAATGAACTTGGAGATTTGGATGCCTGTGGTGAAGGTGAGTGGTATGGCTTCCACCCACTTTGTGAAGTATTCGGTGGCAGTGATTATGAATTTATGGCCGTTGGAAGATGGAGGGTGTATTTTACCTACGAGGTCGAGTCCCCACTGTGAGAAAAGCCATGGCGTTGTGATTGGTTGTAGCTCCTGTGCTGGTGCGTGGATGAGATCGCTGTGCTATTGACATGGGAGGCATTTTCTGATAAACTGATGTGCATCTTTGTCCATGGTGGGCCAATAATAACCAGTCCTCAGGATCTTTTTAGAAAGAGTTGGTCCACTTGAATGTGCGCCGCAAATACCTGCGTGTACCTCTTCCAAAGCCGCCTCAGCTTCCCTAGAGTCTAGACATCGTAGAAGCGTTCCATCAAGACTCCTTTTGTAGAGAGTGTCACAAGGATGAAACAGGAGGCTCGACGGATGAAGGATTTTTTCTGTGATGGGGATAGGTTGTTGGGGAGGATATTATCATGAAGGTAGAGATAGGTTTCCTGATACCAGGGGGATAGGGGACCAACAATTTCGCACACTAGTTCCGATTGGGGAACGTCATATGCTGGGATGGGGAGCTCTTCGATTAGGAATTCACATTTCTTACTGCCTTGCTTCATGTCAACCAGAGATCCGATAGTGGCCATGGCATCTGCTGCTTTGTTGTTTAACCTTGGGATCTGCTCAAAGTGAATGTCATTGAAATAATCTTTAAAGTCATCGACCATCTTCTTGTAGGGAAGGAGCTTATCATCCTTAGTTTTGTATTCATTATTGACCTGCCTGATGACTAGTTGAGAATCACCATACACAGTTAGCTTTTCAATTTTCCATTGGATGGCCATGCGGAGGCCTGTGATGAGGGCCTCATATTCTGTGACATTGTTTGTGCATGGAAATGTGATTTTGAATGATTTAGGGATCGTGTCACCTTGAGGGGTAATAAACAAGACGCCTGTCCCCGAGCCTCTGTGAGTGTAGGATCCATCAAAGTACATCTTCCATGTATCTGTAGCTGGTGTGATTGTTAAGATGGCCTCGTCTGGAAATTCTGCTATGGTAGGGTGTTCGGCCTGAATGGGTGCCTCAGCCAGCTGATCTACTATGACTTGTCCTTTGATTGCCTTTCTCTCTGTGTATTCTATGTCGAATTTGGTGAGAATCATGACCCATTTTGCCATTCTTCCAGTGAGAGTTGTTCTGTTTAGCAAATACTTGAGTGGGTCAATCTTAGCAATGAGCTTAGTCTTGTGATTGAGCATATAATGTCTTAACTTTTGTGATGTGAAGACCAGGGCGAGACATGCTCGTTCAATTTGTGTGTAGTTAAGCTCATAGGAAATCAAGGTGCGACTGATGTAGTAGATGGCTCTTTCTTTCCCATGCTCATCATGTTGTGCTAATAAAGCCCCAATTGCTGTGTCGGTCGCAGAGATATACAAGAGGAGAGGCTCTCCTTGTCTTGGTGGAGAGAGAACAGGAGGATTAGCCAAATATGCTTTTAGTTGGTCGAAGGCATCCTGACACTGAGTAGTCCAGGCGAAGGCTGTATCTTTCCTGAGGAGATGCTGGAATGGTTGGCATTTGTCAGCTAGTTGAGCAATGAATCGGCGAATAGACTGTAGTTTACCCTGTAGACTTCTTAGTTGTTTCAAGTTCTTAGGAGGTGGCATTTCAGTAATAGCTTTGACTTTCGCCGAATCCACCTCGATTCCTCGTCTGGAGACTATGTATCCTAGCAATTTCCCTGAAGTGACCCCAAAGACACACTTTTTTGGATTTAGACAAACATTGTATTGCTCTAGCCTATCAAAGATCTTGGCTAGCACGTCTAAGTGTTCTTCTCTGGTCTTTGATTTGCCGAGTAAGTCATCAACATAGTCCTCCATGATGTGGTGAAAGAGGTCGTGGAAGATGACAGTCATTGCTCGTTGATAAGTAGCTCCTGCATTCTTTAGGCCAAACGGCATTACTACCCAGCAGTATGTCCCCCAGGGGCATATAAACGATGTTTTGTGCTGATCTTCTTCGGTAATTTTGATTTGATTGTATCCTGAAAATCCATCCATGAGAGATAGCATCTCATGCCCTGCGGTAAGATCCACGATCATGTCAATGTTGGGAAGGGGGAAGTCATCTTTCGGGCAGGCCTTGTTGAGGTCTCTGAAGTCAGTGCAACAATGGATTCTGCCATCTGGTTTAGCAATAGGTACTAGATTCGAAACCCACTCAGGATAATCAATTGGACGTATGAATCCCACATCTAGTAACTTTTTGAGCTCTGCTTTGACAAGAAGGGCCACCTGAGGATTCATCTTTCGGAGCTTCTATTTGACTGGTTTGGCATCAGGACGTACTGCAAGATGATGTACAACCAAGGCAGGATCTAGCCCTGGCATGTCTACGTAGGTCCACGCAAAATTGTGATTTCTACATGTGAAAAATGCCAAGAAGTCTTCCTGTTCGAACAGGCTGAGGGATTCTTCCCTATATGTTATTTTCGGCTCTTCCTCTGTCCCTAGATTCATTTCCTGTGCTAGTTCAACCAAGATAGGTGATCTGTCAGGATATACTTTATCTATTTCAGGGAGGCCCATGCTTCCATCCCCTGGCGCCTCATGGAGGTTTTCACCAGGAGATACGTCCTTTATTTTTACTTTTTTAGGATCTGATACTACCGTGGAACAGTTTTCACCATTAGATCCATTTTTTGTTTTTATATTTTTGTGACTAGAAGCAGGGGTTGTCTCCCCAAAATAGGCAGCCGGGTTGAGTTCCATGATGTATCCAGCTCTGTGATCTCCCAAGGGGAAGTTGTCTCTTACTCCCATCATTTCAGCAATGGCTTCGTCATTAGGTGCGATATCGAAAATAGGAGGTCCTCGTTGGTCCCAATTGATGAGGTTGGGGTATACTAATGGTAGGTCGTTGGATGATGAGGCGAAAGTGGAGACGGAGTAGATGGTGCAAATGGAGGAGGTGAAGAAATATGAAAAGTCGCTAAAGGAGTCTTGTAGGTCCGTTTTATTGACATTATCGACGTCTAGAGAAGCGGGAGCAAACTCGGCTAAGATACATTCGCCGGTATTAAGGATGTGTTGCAGTTGGCCATACCCTAACCCTTGAGTATAGGGGTTTCTTGTTGCTTGCAGTGGTTCTACAATCCCCTGTTCATGAAGGCCAATGCCGCCTTGTCCTTTGTAACCCATGCTTTTGACTATTTCAGAACCTTTGCCATAGCTGTTTGTTGGGATAGTGGGGATGTCTTGTTCTATTTCTTCATCCTTGTAAAGACAGGATGAAATATCCTCAAGTATGTCCTAATCCAGAAGGTGTTTTTTCTCAAAGACGGGTGAGGGTTTGCATTTGATGATGACTGTGTCAACGGCCTCTGTGTTTAGAGTGCCAAATGTCTTAGGAGTGGGTAATAGACCCACGCAAAAGGTGCCGTGGAGGTTGTATTCCCCACAGCCTTGGTCGCTGAGCTTGATCTTGACCTCAGGTGGTGAAGGTGTTTGAGATGAAGTGGTGGCGATGTTGGCGGGGTCCATGTATGAGGTGGAAGCTGTTGGGATGGTTTGGGTGGTGGCTTTATTATATGGACAGAAGGTTTGGTTGTGTCCTTCCAGGAAACTGCAGTATTGGAAGGGATGGGGATCAGCATAAATGGTGACTTCAGTGCTGTTGTGGGGGGATTTGAGACATTGATGGAAAGTGGAGGGGACGGCTTGCATGGCATGGATCCATTGGCGGCCGAGAAGAATGTTATAGGGGAGGTCAAGATCTAGAACCTGACATTTGGTTTCAAGGATTTTCTGTCCCACTTGAATAGGGAGCTTGATGGTGCCCTCGGATAGTCTCTCGGTGTCATCATATCCTTTGATTGTTATGCACTCATTAACATCTACAACCACATCTGAGTAACCCAAGTGTTTTAGCAATTTTAGAGTGCATATATTTAGGCCGGAACCACCATCTATTAGAACCCTTTTAATGGTGTGTTTGTGAATGCGAACCTCGATGTGTAGTGCATCATTATGCAGGTGTTCAGAAGCAGGGAGATCCTTTTCAGAATACGTGATATGGTGTGGTGTTGCAATGTGGCCGACCATGGCTTGAAATTGATTAACATCCAAGTTTGCAGGGACTTGTGTTTCCAAAAGGGCTTTTTCGAGAATGTCCTTGTGGCGGGGTGATGTGCGGAGCAGCTCAAGGATGGAGATTTGCGCAGGTGTCTTTCCTAGATGATCTAGGAGGTTATATCAAGTGTTGGGTAATGAACGGGTGTTTGGACGAGTGGGGAGGGGATCGGATGTGGATGGGGGTGTCGATTCAACGGGAGGGGCAATGCGGATTGAGACGTGGCCTCGACGGGTTGTTACAGATGAGGGTTCGATGCGGCTGACAATGGAGTCGTAGTGTGTGGGTGGTGGAGTGACGTTGTACGCTTGGTTGGACGATGAGGCTTTGTTATGGTTGGGCAAGGGATCCTTGTAAGCTCCAAGGTTAGTGTTTGGTGATGGCTGTACACTGTGTTCGAGGTTGACGAGATTTTGATCTATTAGGTCTTGGATACAATGTTTTAATTGCATGCAGTCAGCTGTTTTATGGCCTGCCACGCGGTGGTATTCACAATAGTCATTTTCATTATACCATGCTACCTTGAGGTCATTGTCTTGGCGTGGTCTAACAGGCGGGAGTGTGATGTCTCCTTGCTTGAGACATCTATCGAGAATGTCCTCAATAGGTTCTGCTAGCGGCGTGAAATTTTGACGAGGTTTGCGGGGTTTATTTGGTCCTCTTTGGTTATTTGTGTTTGCTGCATATGTGTGTGCCGGTGTGTGGTTTTGGACATGTTGGACGACCTTCACATCGGTGACGCCGTCATTCAGATTATTCTTGTTCTTCCCCCAATAGCGTGATTTATCATTAGATTACATGTTGGTATTGTTGTTGGTATTGGGGGTGTTGTGATTGGATTTGTGGTTGTTGTTGTTGTTGCTGCTGTTGTTGTTGTTGTTGTGGGATTTGGGATCGTAAAGTTTGATGGAACCCTTGGCAATGAGGGCGCGTTCAACAGTTGTGCCTTTGTCGATAACCTCTTCAAAGGTAGATGCGCAAAGAATCTGTAAGTGAAATCCTAGTTCCTGATTAAGATTGGCCACGAACATGGTGACAAGTTGTTTTTCAGGAATAGGCCATGGGAGCTTGCTTGCTAGGCCCCTCCACCTTTGTAAGAAAGAAGCAAAAGCTTCACCGCTCTTTTGTTTGGTGTTACAAAGGTCGATCATAGACACCTCATGTTCAAAGTTGTAGGAGAAGTGGTTGACAAACTTCTCTGCAAGCTCGGGAAATGTCTGGATTCCAGGTGGAAGATGGGAAAACCATTCAGCGGCTTGGCTGCCAAGGCTTCATGGAAAGAGTCTCATAAGATATGTGTCGTTGTTAGAGACTTCGAGGCAAGCAATGTAGAATTCTCTAAGGTGGTCCCTAGGGTCTCCCTTTCCCTTGTATTTGTCAAATTTTGGCATTTCAAAGTTTTTAGGGAAAGGGGGCATATACAATGTGCAGTCAAATGGGTAGGGGCAAATATCCTCAAAAGAATAGTATTTGCGTTTGCCCCCAGTTTGTAGGTCATCCACCTTTTGAATTAAGCCTTGTAGTACGGTGTTGAGGTCTTGTGGTTGTTGCGGTTGGAATGTGTAGGGTTGTTGGTTGGTGAGATATTGGAGGTGAGGTGGGATTTGATGTTGGAGATTGGTTTGATTAAGATGTTGGTGTTGCGGATTGGGGTTTGGATTGATTAATGCCTGCTGTTGTTGGTGCACGTATAGTTGTTGGAGAATGTGTGGGGGTATTTGGGAATTGGGATTATGTTGACCTGTGGGATTGACGTTGGGCATGTGGACGTTGGATTGGGATTGTTGGTGTGCGTAGAGTTGTTGGAGTATATGTGGGGGTATTTGGGAATTGGGATTATGTTGACCTGTGGGATTGACGTTGGGTATGTGGACGTTGGATTGGTTAGATGTGTTGTGGGATTGTTGTGAGAATAATTGTCGTAGGTAGGCAAGGGTGTGAGGGTTTGGTGGGGGCACACTTGTGGTGGTACTTGCTTGTGTGATGTTGCCTTGTATGCCCATTGTGTTTGAAGCGGAGGGGTTGACGGTAGTTGTGGTAGTAGAAGTGATGACGGGTTGGGAGATGTTAGCAGTGGATGTGGAGGTAGTAGATGTGGTAGCAGTTGAGGTTGTTGTGGATGTGGTAGATACGTTAGGTGTTGATGTTTGAGAGACGGTGGGTTGGGCATTTGATGTAGATGGTTGGTTGTTTGATGTGTTTGGGATGGTTGCAGAAGTGGATGGCTATGATGATGTCGTAATGGGGGGAAGTTGAGCACCCATCTTGATAAGATGATCAAGATATCTCTTTGGGTCTGATCTTAGGACTTTATCCAGTAGTTCCATATTATCGGCATCTTGCGTGAAGCTCAAGACATCTTGGTCATCTTGGGATATGGTGGGGACATTTTGTGGAGGTGGTGGTGTTTGTGATTGTGGTAAGAATTGAAAAGGGTCGTTGACGCCAAATGGGATGAAGGAATATGTAGGTGGATTGTATGTTTGATAAATGGGTAGGTTGCTATTGTTGGTGTTAGGCATGCCAAAGTTCCATTGTTCCACCATTGCTTGATTCCTTTTGTGTTGTGATCTCGTGGTGGGCATACGCGTATGATTGTGATGAGGTGTGGAGTGGAATAGAGATGGAGACCTTAGAGAATCAAATTGATTTTTTGTTGGACCTAAAGGGGGATGCGGTAGTGAGATGGAGTAGAAGGGTAGGGTGATGATCGATATGATTTTCCAAAGGTTTTATCCTAAGGGTGATATGAATGGGTGATATTTATTGCACAAAATTTGGACCAAAGAGGGATGATGAGAAAGGGATTTGGAATTGTGATGTTTTGTGATTAGAATGGTGAGGATGATGTTGTTGATGTTTTTGAGCTTTTGGATAAGATCTAGATTTTGATGTGGCACAAAAGGATGATGATTTTCTTTGTTTGGGGTAGACTAATGACCTTACACAAAGTGAGGTGATTTATTTTTCTTGAAAGGTAGACTAGTGACTTTTCAAGGAAAATGTGATGTCAATGATAAGATCTAGATCTAACTTTGGCTCAAAAGGATGACAAGCTTTGATTGACGATTTGTTGATGGGGGGGGTCTTGATTTGGATGTGGATTTGTTTTGAAATGATTTGTCTTGGTCCAAGGAGATATGCAAAAAGACTGAATGGGGATGGATAGATATGTATTTGGGCTGATTATGATGTATCAAAGGGGTCCAACAATGGTGATGATTGATCCTCTAAGGTCAAATAGAAGGTGAAATTTTGGAAGACTTTTGAAGAAAATGGCTGGATTGTTGGCAGATTTCTGTGAGATGGATATGGATTATGATAGAGCAGAAGGTGTAGATCACAACAAAATAGGCCTCTGTCTCAGGCACATCAACCTAAAAATAGCGTCAATCCATGGGTGAAAAGGCGCTACAATCAGGCAGATATGGCGCTAAAACAGGGTAAACAATTTTCAGATGGCAAAATTTTGGATTTCTTGATGGGAAAATTCTTGAGTTTGTCTGATTGGAATCTGACCAACTGGATTGTTCTGTCTCAGGCACGTCAATCTCACAATAGCGCCAATCCACGGGTGAAATAGCGCTACAGTCAGACAGATATGGCGCTGAAACAGGGAAAACAGATTTCTGGTAGCGAAATTTTGGATTTCTGATGGGAGAATTTTGGATTTGTCTCTTTGAATCTGACCAACTGGTTTGTTCTATCTCAGGCACGTCAATCTAATAATAGCACCAATCCACGGGTGAAATGGCGCTATAGTCAGACAGATATGGCACTGAAACAGGAAAAATAGATATCTGAAGGCAAATTTTTGGATCTGTGTGTTTGGGATATGACAAACTGATCTTGTTCTGTCTCAGGCATGTCAATCTCAAAATAGTGCCAATCCACGGGTGAAAAGGCGCTACAATCAGATAGATATGGCGCTGAAACAGGGTTTGACAGAGTTCTGATGGCAAATTGTTAGATTTTGTTTGCTTGGACTGTGATCAACTGATTTGTTTTGTCTCTTGGTAATTTGTTTGTGAAAATCAAAGCACTTTAACACACATTTGAACGCAAAACAAGCAATGATTTTTGTTTGTGAAATGACATGACTTTGTTTAGAACAAGCACATTTTTACAACCTAAGGTGAGATTGTGACAATATTTGTTGAATCCCCTAACTGCGCCTATTCAAAGCGGGTAGCTCCAGGATCTTGGTAGCACCGGCTTCTCCTTACAATTGCACACACTTCTCACGCATACCAAGATCTGGGTTTCTTATAAGGCTTGACCCTCTCCAAACCTTTAGATTGTCCCTGCTACCTCGGCTAAGAACCGCATGAATCGGGGCTGCTTCAAGGGTTTTGCCCTCTGCGTCAACAGATAGAATGATTTTGGCTTTCTAAACAATGGCTCTTAGTAAGGGCATCCGTTCAGGTGGTTATACGTGTGGCAGTGCTACTCTCTGTTATGGAGTCTCCCAGCCTCCAAGGGTTGCGCCTTGGAGGGTTTATGGGGAGGTTGGCTGTCGGTATAACTAAACAACACCTATCGCTTGAGACTTTCGTCCCAAACGCCTTATTTTATATAGCATCTTGGAAGAGCTTGGCTTTAGCTTGATGCTACTTGGGTCATTCCCACCTTTTGAAGTGGGGTGGCAGGCCCTCTAAAGATTACAAAAGCAATACAATCATGAAAACACTTTTGATCCCCAAGTTCATACAAAGATGCGAGGGGAGAGCATACGTGTTCCCTATGATTATATCACACTCAACATGGTTCAAGTTTTAGATCTTTGGATTAGATGGGGGGTGATTAATGCAAAGTGTTGCGAGAAGTTTTTGATTCCCAAGATCACCAAAAAGGTGCGAGGGAAGAGCATACACTTCTCACTCTACTTGACACAATCACGAAGACACTTCACACAAGTATTAAATGGTCTTGATTAGATGCGTGAAAATGCAAGTTTGTTGTTCTTTTTATCCAATGAAGTATGCAATTTGTTGTTCTTTTTATAGCCCAAATTGAAGTGTTTTGATTGTTTGTTTGTTGGCACACAAAAAGAAGTATATTTTAGAGCACCAAAAGTAAATGTTATGATCACACACTTCAATCAAGGAGTTGTGGTTAATTTTAAAACGCCAAATTGAAACGTTTGTTCAAGACATGACAAAGCAAACAAGGGTTCTTTTTAGTTTCCAAATTGAAATGTTTGCTAACTAATTAACAAACCATCCTGCAAAAAGATTTCGTTAGTACCCACAGTACCTGCAACAAATAGAAAGGAAAAATAGCGCTAAAACAGACAAATACAGGCGCCACTGCGGGCAGAACAACCCGACTTACGTAAAATAGCGCTAAACTGGTTGATGGCGCTAATTAAAATCTAATATAGCGCTAATTAAATAAAAAACACTGATACAGAAGATAGCGCTAATAAACTCTAAGTTAGGCGCTAATACAGATTATGGCGCTAATCCTAAGTAGTTAAGGCGCCACTGCGCGGTGTTTCTGAAGCTGCGGAAAAGCACCGATGGCGCTAATCTAAAGGATGGCGCCAAAACGCGAAACTGAATCTGTTTGGTCATTTCTCTCAAAAATTTGCCATAACCTCCCCCTGTAATTCCTGGTTTTCCTGCAAAACAGAGAACAGAAAACACCAAAAACAATAGGAAGATCGAAAAACACACGTGAGTATGGTTAGCCTATAAAATAAAATCACACAGAAATAGCGCTAAAACAGAGATAGCGTTGAAATATGGTAGTGATGGCGCCGCTGCGACGGTTGAATAGCGCTGAACCTGCAAAAAGTTGAATACTAACACAACAACTCACAAACAAAGATTAAATTGGACCTTGTGGGTCCCACCGGGCGTGCCAATGTAGATTAGAGAAATGCAATAAGGTAAAAAGCTAAACCAAATGTAAATAAGAACACAAGATTATACCTCATGCAAAACCTAATCCCATCAAGGGAAAGAGGAGCCCTTGCACCCAAGAGAAGCTCCCAAGACCAAGATTGTCCCTAGACTATTGATTCAAATGTGAAATGCCTTCTCAATTGTGCAACTCACTATTAACTCAAATGTGATTTTGGCATGGTAACTTTGCATGAAAATGGATGATGAAAATGACTTGTGAGAGGTTGTATTTATAGACTTTTTGAGAGGATTTTGATCCAAGGGTGGAGATTGATTAGAGAGATCAATGGTGGAGGATGAAAGTGATGTGGAGGGCCTAGATTTGATCTTGGAAGATGGAGGGCTAGGAATAAAAGTAAATCTTTTATTCATTTTTGGGAAAGGGGTGAATAAATGAGGTTGGGTGAGATGGATTATTTGTGAATTAAAAATTCACATGGGGAAGGGTAAAATAAATTAAAAATTCATTTTGGGGAAGAGAGTTATGACATGTGTAAGAGGAGTAAATGTGATGTGTGATTTATTTGAATTTTAAATTTGAGGAATGTGGAGAGAAGTGCTAATGAGGGGTTGACTTACTTAATTAGGGTGATTACCCTAATTAATGTGGTTGGAATAAATTAGTAGAGGGATTAGAGGGGGGGATAAGATTAATTAATTAGTGATTTAATTAATTAATCCTATGGCTAGGATGAGGTAGGCTAGAGTAGGCAATTAAATAATAGCTATTAAAATGTCTAGGGTAGGGATAGGCTAATTAGTAGGCTGGATTAATTAGTTAACAAGGTTTTAACTAATTAATTGGATTTAGGGAAAATGGGGAATTGATTTAATAAATTTTGCATATTTATTAAATCACTTTGGCTAAGGTTTGGACTATTGAATTATTAAAATTAATTCAATTTTAGGGATAAAATGGTGTGGATTTAGAAAATGAAAGGGGTGATTAATTAAATAAAAATTTAATTAACTGGTTGGAAAGGGAATTGGTAAGTTTAGGGATGTCGAGAGTCAGTTTGGTGGTCGAGACATTTTTAGGTGTCTACACAATCCCCCTAAGTAGAGTGCCACTGCCAACAGGCGTCTATAGCCTCGGTAGAGTTACTTAGATGGCCTAATTTTTATTTCTTTTGAATTTTCAATATTCATTACCTATATTCATATGATGTCATCATGTAAGATTAATGTGCAAGGCATGGTCACTTGCTAATTTAGGTTGGAGATTGCATTGGTAGCAAGGGAGTCCCTTTAGATTTTTCACTTAACATCTATACTTATGTGTTCCACAAACCCAAGGCTGTTAGGTGAGTCATTGTGAAAAATCACTTTGGTCAAGAAAAGGCACCTTGATGAAAAGATACCACAAATCTGATTACCGGCACTTCTCAAAATGAGTCATAACCTATATATGAATTTGTTCTCATCACTTGAATCTTAACAATTTGGTTGTTTTCTTAGGGTGATGAGCTGCATCATCTTGACTAACCAAAACAAAACTCAACAAGCAAACAAGAAAAACAAAACCAAATTGTACAAACAACTATACAAATATGCACACTATGATACACATGACCTACATGACATTGTTTCAGGCTTGAAAGTAATGCTTGAGAAATTATCCATTAACTGGTAATGGGACATCCTCACCAGTTAAAGTCTTAAGCCTATAGGTGTTGTCTCCTAAGAGTTCTGAAACTTGAAAGGGACCTATCCAAAGTTTATCAAATTTACCATGATCACCTTTCCTTTCATGTGCTTTGTCCCACATAAGGACTAAATATAAAATTCTAAAAGCCTTAACTCTGGCTCTTTTATCAAACCAATGCTTGACAAAAGCCTGATGTTTAGCAAATTGATCAATTACTTTATTCCTTTTTTCTTCTAGGTGCATCAGCTGCACCAACCTTACTTCTTGTTTGTTATCTATGCCTAGATACTCTTGTGCAAACTATAGTGTGGGGATCTTTAGGTTAATAGGGAGGATGGGATCCACCCCATATACTAGGCGAAAAGGAGAATTTCCTAATGCAACCTTCATCCTGGTTCTATCTACCCACAAAGCAAACTTCAACAGGGTATTCCACTCCCTTGGGTTATTTTCTATCAATTTCTTTATGATGTTCAATAAATTCTTGTTTGTGGATTTTGCTAATCCATTCCCTTGAGGATAGTAATTTGAGGAAAATTTCTAGATGATTCCATGGTCAAAAGGCCAACCTAATAATCTTATTGAAGCAAAGGCAGACTCATTATCACATACTAAAGCATAAGGAACCCCATACTTGGTTACTATGTTGCTTTCCAAAAACATGATTACATCCTCAGCATTGCATGTCTTACTACTGATTGCTTCATTCCACCTGGTACAGTAATTAGTAACAGTCAACACATACCTGTGGCTTGAAGATGATGGAGGGTTGATAGGTCCTATGAAGTCCATTCCCCATTGAGCAAATGGGCACATCTCCATCACTGGCTGCAAGGGTTGAACAATATATCTTTCTCTATTTGAAGCAACCTGACACATATGACAACATTTGATGTGTTTAATAGTATCCTTAAAAATAGTGGGCCAATAATACCCTACTTTGAGGATAGCATGAGTGTTAGCTAAGTATGATCCATGTGCAGTTCCAAACTTGTCATGTAATTCTGCTAGCACCTTATCTGCTTCTTTCCTCTCTAGGCATCTAAGGTATATTCCCTCATAGTTTTTCTTGAAAAGGACTCCTCTTTTTATCATGTATTTCTGTGATCTTATTTTTAAGGGTCTCCTTTGTGAGGCCTGCAATCTTGAAGCACATCTTCCAGTAATCAAGATGTGCCTAATGTCTGAATACCACTCTCCATCTTCTTTTGCATTTATGACATAATGCTCGCTCATGATGTTAGGATCAATTTCAGATATCATCTGACTCAATGCTTGTCCTCTCACTAATTTCATGGGTGTTATGTCCATTTCATATTCTTGGAGGATAGTTATCCATTTGGCTCTCTTTTCACCTGGTTCACATTGCATTAAAAGCATCTTTACTGCTACATCAGGTACTACACCGATCACCTTACTTCTTAAGATGTAATGTCTGAACTTCTTGACTCCTCGAACCACAACAAGTGCTTGTCTTTCAACATCCATGTATCTGAGTTCTGCATCTCTGAAAGGACAACTCATGGAGGCTATAGGATTTTCTTCTTTAGCCTCATTTCCTTGTGTTAATATTACAGCAAATGTATGCTCTGAAGTAAATGAGTAAATATAGAAATCTTTGGTATAATTTGGACTAATTAGAACAGGAGCATTAGATATGGCTTTCTTGATATCTTCAAAATCTACTCTAGCTTCAGGTGTCCACTCAATCTTGGCATCCTTCTTGAGCATGGCATTCAATGGTCTGACAATCTCTACAAAACCAGTAATAAAATTCCTAACAAAATTGATCTTACCAAAGTAAGATTTGAGCTCCTTCTTACTTCTAGGAAGCTGTATCTTCATGATTGATTCTACTATCTTAGGATCGATGATGATCCCATTCTCTTTTATTAGGTGACCTAATAACTTCCCTGTGGTTACCTAAAATATGCACTTCTTAGGGTTTAGGGATATTCCATAATGTTCATATTTCTTTAGTACCTTCTCGAGGTCTTCCACATGAATTCCTCTATCTTTAGAGAAAATTGTCAAGTCATCCATGTATATGACTATACATTTACCAATTAGGCCTCTAAAGGCTATATACATTGCTCGCTAAAATGTTGCTCCAACATTTATCAATCCAAAAGGCATGTACCTGTAGGCGAATATTCCCCACTTAGTGGTGAATGTAGACTTCAATCTATCTATCTTCTCTAGCATCAACTGGTTCTAACCTGAAAAATCATCCAAAAATGACATCATCTTTGCACCATTTACAATTTGCAAGACCTCATCTAGAGAAGGCAAAGGATAGTTATCCTTTTCAAAAGCTCTATTTAAATTCTTGAATTCTACACACAATCTAATGTCACCATTTTTCTTTCTTACTGGGACCAGGTTTGCCACCCATGTGGAATGCCTCATAGGAAATATGATCCTGGCATTAATCAATTTCTTTACTTCTTCAAAAAATGATGGGCTATAACAATGCATTGACAGGTCTCTATTTTTGTCTAAAAGGCTTGACATCTGGCTTTAAAGGTATAGTGTGAGTGATATTTGATGTATCATAAGTTTTCAACTCATCATATGTCTAGGAAATAACATGGATATAATCTTTAAGTGCTTGGGTTATCCCTTCCATTTCTTTTTCTGTGCATACTTTTCCAATCAGGACATTCCTTTTTTCATCATCATGTCCAATGTTAACTTGTGAATACTCTCCTCCATCTGCTTTAGAGAGATCTTTCTATTTCAGCATGTTGTCTAAATCAAATGCTCTTTCCAACTATATCATTCCCTTAGGAATCTTGTTGCTAGGCAACTCTAGGATCTCTTCTTCTTCCCATATATGATCTTCCACTTTTCTTTCAGCTATGATCTGTGCATCAAAGACATCCCTGTTGGAGATGAAGTCTATAATATGTTGATCATCATCAAACACTTGAAGGTTGACTACATTATCTGGCATAGAGGGTACTGATACTAGTTCAACTAAAAATCTCTTCAAACCAGATATGGACAATGGCTCCAAAGTACTTGCGGCTTGGGCTAAGGCATCTGCCCTGTGATTTTGTTCTCTAGGCACATGGGTGATGTTGAATGCATCAAAATCTTCTATCAGATCCCATACTCTACATATATAATTAGATAGCTTCTTGTAATTACAATAATATATGCCTCTTACTTGTCTTACTACCAATTCTGAGTCTCCAAAGACATGCAGAATCTTCACTTTCTTTCTGAGTGTAAACAATATCCCATGAATCAAGGCTTCATACTTTGTCACATTATTTGTGCATGGGAATTGTAATCTATATGCTGCTAAGTTGGATTTAGTAGCTGAATCAATAAGATATATTCCTACTCTAGCCCCTTGTTTTGATTTGGATCCATCAAGCCTGAGGATCCATGGCTTATCTTCAGTTAAAGGCTTGTCTGGGCCTTCTCTTTTCTTTTTAGCTCTAGCAGTTGCACCATTTGATATCCATTTCAATTTTAGTGTTTCAATTTTCTCAAACTTCACCTTATCTGGCTGATTTGAAGCTGATATTTCTTCTTCTTCTTTACCATCAGAAGGAGGATCCTCTAAACTAGGAAACATCTACCTCTTCAATATATGCAAACATAATGAACAAGTGGTTTCTAAATGTGGTGCTTCATGTAACCTGCACCATCCTTCAATTAAGGCATCCTGTGGGCATTTTTGCTGCTATATCATCTTTTGGATCTGCTTTGATAAAAATTCTTCAAACTTGGACAAATTACTATCTCTATCTTCATCCGATATTTCATAATTTGATTCAACCAAGCAATCACTCCCTGGGGTGATTTTCTTGTTACTCTTAGAATTACTCTTGCTACACACCAAAATCTCTTCTATCATCTGAGTATGACTTTCATCATGATAGGTGCTTTCTTCTGTTCCTGCAAATGACAAACAACAATCAGTATCACTATCATTATCCACATAACTTACCCTAGATAATGATGATGATGCCTCACTGCATGCTTGTTCCAGTTCCATCATGTCTAAGCAAGAATCACAGGTCTTTTCAGAATGTGCCTCATCATGTAACCTACACCATCCTTCAATTAGAACATTATGAATAGGCACTTTTAACAATTGACAACGTTGCACTTCTTTGGACAAGTGCATCTCAAAATTCTTGAAGTGATCTACCTCTATCTCATTTTCAAGGTTACCGTCAGGTTCTAAAATTATCATGTCATCCCGGGGATTATCATCATGAACATGAACATCATACATGAGGATCTCTTCTATACAAGGCTCAACAACCACATACATGATCTCATTGGTTTTATTGTATTCAGTGATCATATGTTTCATGCAAGGCTCAACATCTATCCTTATTTGATTAGGTATTCCTTTCCAGGGTAACCGCATGTGACTAAAATCAGTGGACATGTATCCATTGAAGGTTTTTGACCAATCTCTGCTGAGTAGCATCCCATAAGTATCAGGTATATCCACTACCTGAATATTAATGTAGTATTGGATTATTGAATCTGATGCTAGCTGCATATGAATGTGAGTTAGTTCTCCTACTACACTCACCTTTGTTTTATCTAACTATGTTACTTTCTTCAACGACTTAGCAGGATACAACCCTAAGGCATTGCATATGGACAGGGGCATTACATTGGTAGATGCTCCTGAATCTACTAAGCAATTATGCAAGTTCTTACTAAACATCCTTATGGTAAGGAGAAAACTAGGTGACTCCATTTTATCTTTGTAAAGAGTCATGTGTGAAGTCTCTGCAGCTTGAACAGTGGCTGGAGCTTTGTGTTTAACAGTAACATCCCTAACAACGTGATCCCTATTCCCAGTCTAACCTAAGGTATGACTATCCTCTTTTGGAGCAAGATCATCTAAGGATTTAATGATGGATTTTTTGATAGCTGGGGTTTTGAGTAATTGTGACAATGACAGAATGATCTTGATCTTTTTCATTTCATCTGCTAAGTATGTGACCAATATTTCAGACTCAGGAGCTAGATTACAAGTTTTTGGTATTGTATTTTGTGGTGCTATGTACTGAGTATTAAATTTAGGAAATTGAGGGTTATTGCTTGCCTTAGGATCAGGAGGAGTGTTGAAATTATTTAGAGGCAAGGATGTAGTCAAAGGACTAGTAGGTCAGTTGGAGTTATTCCTTAGATTGTAATTATGCCTACCCTGATACTACTGTTGATAAGCATGTACCTCTTCATGTTCAATTGATGGCTCATTTTCATCTTCAAATGGAAAAACATAATTAGTTTCAAAAGCCATGGCTAACTCCTCACATGCTAATGTGTAATTCTGATGAGGTGACATAGCCTACTGATGAGGATGATTGATGAAACTTTCTAACACTAGAGCAGAATCATATCAAGGGACAATTTCATTTCTTTCAACACAAGGTAGATTACCTGTAGTATTGGATACCTCAGTTTGGAATATATTGGTGGCAATCCTGAACTAAGGACAATCTAGCTCTACATGAGCATTGCTATTATGTATCCTGCACCAGTTTGTGAGAGCTCCCTCTACAAGGTACACTCTAGCGGTGATGGCAGAGAACCATTTTTTTGCTTAGTGTTCCACACTCTAGGTTGTCTAGGGGGATTATTGTTACCATTATTGTTATTGTATCCCCTATTAGGATAAGTAGGTCTATCATTGGCATATCCTCTATTCTAATTTGGTTGAGAATAGAAGTTTTGACTCCTCAAATGAGTGATCTCAGTGGTAAGTTTCCTCAACTTTACTGATATCTCTTTAATTTCTTTCTTTTCTTCCTGAACTTTGGCTACTACATTCTTTGTTTGAGGTTTAAAGAAGGAAGATCCATTGCTATTGTTATTAGACTGTTCCCCAACCTTAGGCACCTGTGTATGTCCTGGATGTTATAACATTTGACCATTTCCATTTGGAGGTGGAATGATACTGAGTGGAGGTATCTGCAAAGGACTTGGCATCATAGCTGGAGGTATCATGGCTCCATTGGTCTATTGTTGAGAAGGATATGTGGGATAAGCAGGGAGTGTAGGAAATGCAATATTAGGTGTTGGAGCAGGGGTCAGTTGCTAACTGACTTTGATAGCTTCTTCAAAAGCTCCTGTCAAGGTTGTGACACTAGGATGTGCTCTCCTGATAAACATAAAAGTCAAGGGATCCAAGGCTGAGTAGTATATGCTCCTGGCAGCTTCATCTACTACAGTATAGGGAGCAACTAACTTTGAGAGCATCTTTTGGAATCTTGCATTGAAATTAGCAATAGGTTCTCCTTCAAATCTCTTGATTGTGGCAAACAGATGATAATTCATTGAAGGATCTATAGGTATTTTGAATCTATCCTTAAAGGATTTCTCCAAGGTAGCCCATCAACTGACTAAACCTTGACCAAGACTAATATACTAGTTATATGCCTCTTCCCCTAAGGAAAATGGGAATTACCTACATACCTCATCCTGATGTTCAATTCTAGCCCTACAACAAGCTTCTGTGAATGTTCTAATGTGATCATCAACATCCTGATATGGATGATATTTAGGACAAATCTAATCAGGATTTTTAGGTAAAAGATGATATGCAGTAAAAGTCAGAGGTGACTCTGTAGTAAAGAATGACATTTTGACTGGTGGAGGTTGGACCTGAGGTGTGACAGGTGGTCCTGTAGGTGTTTGTAACCTGATAGGAGTTATTGGAGTGTGTTCTAGTGAAGCTCATGACGCACTAGAACTAGGAGAATAATGAATATTTACGGTTCTAGGTCTAAATCCTCGGATAGGCAATTCTTCAAAGAGTCCACTAGATATGGACATGGTATTTGTCCTGAGAGCCAAGATTTCTTGAATTTTAGTAAAATTTGTCTTGTGTACTATAAATATTGGCTAAAACACTACAACAAAGGCTATATTTATGATCAAAATTTGAAACTGATTGTATATTTACGCAATATTTGCAGAAATGGTGTAAATATGGGGTGATATGAAGATTTGGGACACAAGCAACTCGATATGAGGTCTTTTAAGTAAACTACCTCAAAGTTTTAGCAAAAAGACTTGAAATAGAGCTAATCTTTGAAATATCATGATGATCGACCACAAAGCTTGAAACATTTACGCTCAATTTTGAAAACTTTGCAACAGACAAACATGCACGAACTTGAAATAGGAAATCTTTGCATATGACTTTGAAATACAGAACCACATGAGTATTACCATTCTGTCTGTGTCATCAAATCAGACAAATCTACTGATGAATGCCCTCCTTCTAGCACCAATTTATGTGGATGATGATTGTTGGTCATAAAAACATGCATAAAAATTTGCACAACAAACCTTTATTATCTTGTAAAGTATGATCAGCTTAGGATAAGTTGATGACTCGAAGTCTCCATTGATCAAGTCATGATCGTCTGATGCTACTCAGAGGTTGATGTGACATACTATTTTCCATTTCAAGGGGTCTTACATTTGTCTTGATAATCAGTATTGTTCTGTTTCCTGTAAATTTACTCCATAGATAGGTTATTTCTACTCTATTTCCAAAGCTAGCTGATATATTGCAAGTTTGATCAATTCTTCTGATTATTGATCATCATGACCTTGTTCTTTCTTCTACACTGTATATTTACACAAATTATGTGTCTGTGAGTGCATATTTACATGTATTCCATGGTTTTTTGTATCAATTTGCATGATATTTATCAATTTAACATGCTTTTACTCTAAATATGCTCTGTATTTCCAATTATCTACGGGATATCAGCATATTTCATGTTATTTGCTTTGGATTCTTTTTTATTTACAATTATGGTGATGATCTGCTATGAAATTCAATGAAATTTAAAAGAATGCTTCTAATTTTGGTGAATCTTTAGCCATTGAACCACATATATACAAGATACATTCATGAGGAGACGGAATCAAACCATATGTCACCAGGATGTTCCACAGCTAGATATAGATGATGCTAACTTCAAAGGATAAGGAACACATACAGATTGACACACACTCCAAGGGACACAGCTGATCAATGCATGTATCTAGATTTCAAACACATATTACTCAAGATTTATGATGATTTGTAATTGAATATACTTCTCTTTCATTTAGTATGCATAACATGTACATTTACAGAAAATTTGAAATGAGTCCTAATATTTCAGCAATCAAATTTCAATTTAGTATTGAAAATATGGCACTCCTGCACCTTTTATAGAATAAGGTGAGGAGGCAGTTACAAATGACCTACGGTAAGGATTTGTCAATTAAGATCTATGGTTGATAATCACTCTTTGACTCAGTCAACCTTTCCTCATGGCATAGGTTGCCAGCTGGCAACGATCTGGATGACTCATTATCTTATGAGTGCATTATGTATATGTTCACTTGGTGATGCATCTTCATTCATTCTTTAGGTTCTTCCTCTTCATTCTCTTCCTCTTCATCATTCTCATCATCCTCCTAAATGTGGACCTTCATCATTGTCCTGATGTTCTCATATTCCTGCACTATTTTATTCACCTCTCCCCCATCTTGGATTTTAGCTTTTGTTATTGCATGCTTATGAGACTAGAATTTGGCTTTAATAGCTTCTAGCTTACCTTTTCTGTTGTTTAAAGTCTCATTATACGTTTCCACCCTGACCTTTATTCTCATGATCTTATTCATCACCTCTTACGTCAGGTGGGTGAGGGGGTCATCTGCCACCGGCTGGAAATTATCATGCAGAGCTTTGATAGCAAAGTTTGCATCTTGATTTTCAATATTTCCCTCTACTTTTCCTTCCAAAGCTTCAAGGATCTCTGCTTCGTATGCCATCATGTTGTGCAACTTTATACTTATATCCCTGATCTTGCCACTACATTTCTTCAAGATATCACATTCGAACCTGATATCCTTATACCATATGTCTATTAGCAGTGTAGTGTTATTATTCAACACTTGATTATTCATGAGGATTTGGGGATGAATCCTGTTCATTTCACTTAAAGCAGTCAGGTCCTTTTCCAATTGGAATGACCATTTCCCTGTTTCATTTTGCATTTTGTCTACCTTTCTCTTCAAACTACTTAAATAATTCCACCTCTGTAAGGAGGTTCTCATAACATCCCCAGCTCTAGTAAGGGCTGACAGCATCCACTTCTCCATGATCATGGTTTCATGTTTCATGAGGTCCAACTTGGTGACCTCCTCCTGGGATATAACAGTTGGGATTACCAGATCAACTGGTGTATTATCAGGGTTAATTAACCCTTTTATGTATGAGTGTAGTTGAGCAATGTGCTCCTTATGCTGTTTATTTTTCTCTTTCTCCTTCTTTACCATTTGGGTGAAAGAATCAATGATGTCTTTCCCTTCCTAACCTTCTTGGTCCTCATTAGCAAAACCCAAATCAACAGTTGTGATTTGGAACTCTTCCAAGGTAATCTTGCCCTTCTCCTTTTCAACCATGGGAAGTGCTACCTGTGTAGTCCTTCTGCCTGTAGCAAGATCTCTCCTTATGGCCGATGTCAATCTAGCCTTCCTCTTTTGCTTCATTATTGTCTCTGCCAACAAGTTGGAAACATCAAATTCCTAAATTTCACACCCTTTTTCCATACCTATTTCTCACTCTAGCCAGTGAGGTACATCTTCTTCGGATCCTTGATGTTCATTACCAACATCAGGTCTGCCCTGATCCCTAGTATCTGTTTCTATTCTCGGTGGAGAAGGTAATTTCTTAGTTTTTTCCTCATGGAGTTCCTCATGAGGGGGATCTTGTTGCATCTCTTCTTGTTGAGGGGACTCTTTCTGTAGAGGAGGATCCTGTGGAATGTCCACAATATGATCCTACACTTGATCCTTCACTTCCTCATCCTTACTTTCATGTTCTTTATTGCTTTCCTCATCCTGAGGTATATTGGCATCCATGGATGTCTGTGTGTTGGCCTTGTGCATCAACCTGATCTTGGGGTGCTTCTTGTTCTATACTTGATGCACAAACATCCTGTGTCTTAAGTTCCTCATGAACTAATTTATCTTTAGTTCCTGTGGCATCCTCTAGATCTCCCTGAGTTTGGGCAAATGCATCACCTGAGGTATCTTATAACCCCTGCCTTTTTGTTGGACTTCTACTATTTTTGGCTCAGCAGGTATTTCATGCTATTGTTGACCCATATCAGGAGCATTGCTCTCTTTTTCTACCTACTTGGCCACTTCAACCTTCTCTATCACATTAGGTGCACCTACTTTGTCTTTAGGGCTTACATCATTCCTGTATGTTAAATCTATAATCACAGGGCTAGTCACCTGATCGACCAACTTATCAAGCCTGATTTGTTGGGCCGCCCTCTCTAGGCTACTTTCTTTCACTTCCTCTATTTGTTTTACCTCCTCCAATACCACCATTTGTGCTAATGGGGTCCCATGTGGAGTCATGCGGGTACTGGAGGTGAGGGTCTCCATTCTTTGAGAGGCTACATTCTGCACTACCTCATCATTTGATAAGTGAATGGTGTCCTCCAAAGAGAAAGGAACACCCTGGCCTGCCCTAAGAGCTTCTTTTATTTGCTCCTCTACCCTCTCAGTCTTAAACTATATTACGGTGGGAAGCGATACATCATGTTGCATCTCCTTCCTAAAAGCTTCACCACCAGCTCCTCTTAGTACAATAGGGTTGGCCCTGATATCACCTCGCATGGATGTTCTCTTGGGTAGTGATGTCAATGGCATCTCTCTCCTCTTCCTACTGACCATCATTGGGTCATCACCTGCAGGTTCTTTGTTTACATGCTCCTCTTCAAATGGGATGTCCTCTTCCACCTCATGCTGTGAGACTTGACCTTCCTCCCGTACTTTTGCAATTTCTACAGCTGGCCTCAGAATCCTCTTAGTTTTTGGTTTGTCCATCAGAGGTTGTGTAGATGATGCGGATGCTTGACCTGATGTCGATGCACCTACAGCTAGTGTAGATTAGATAAACAAAATGACGAGGAAACACAAACTAATATGCATAAAAACACAAAAAGTTATACCTCACATGCAAATCCAATCTCATCAAGGGAGTAAGAAGCATTTGCACCCAAAACAACTCCTAAGACATGATGATCCCTAGACAAGTGATTCTAATGTGAAATGCTACTCAAATTGCAACTCACTAAAGACTAGCTCAATTAGTATTTTGGCATAATAACTTTGTATAAAACTTGGATCCTTGAATGGGTTGAGAGATGTTGTATTTATAGATTTTTTGGAGGGATTTTGATCCAAGGGTGGAGATTGATTTGGAAGATCAATGGTGGAGGATGAAGGTGATGTGGAGGGCTAGGAATATAAGTGAATCTTTTATTTATTTTGGGAAAAGGAGTTATTAAATGAGCATGGGTGCGGAGAATTATTTTTGAATTAAAGATTCATATGGGGGAATGTAAATGAATTAAAAATTTATTTGGGGAAGAGAGGAAATAAATGAGCATGGGTGAGGTAAGGGGTTGTAAGGAGAATTAAATGTGATGTGGGATGTTTTAAAATAAAAAACTGACTTAAGTGGAATTGTTTCAATTTTTGATTTGGAGGATATGGGGAAGGGTGTTAAACTAGATTTGACCACCCAAATGAGAGGTTAGGATTAATTAAATATAGGTTTTATTTAATTAATCCTAGGGCTAGGATGAGGTAGGCTAGGGTAGGCAATTAAATAATAGCTATTTAAATGTCTAGGGTAGGGATAGGCCAATTAGTAGGCTGGATTAATTAGTTAACATGGTTTTAACTAATTAATTAGATTTAGTGAAAAAGGGGGAAATTGATTTAATAAATATTGCATATTTATTAAATCAATTGGCTAAGGTTGGGACTATTGAATTAATGAAATTAATTCAATTGTTGGGGTAAAATGATAAAAAACAGGGTAATGAAGGGATAATTAATTAAATAAAATTGGTTTAGGAGGGAAATTGACATGATTAGGGATGTCGGGAGTTAGTTTGATGGTAGAAGACATTTTTAGGTGTCTACATTTGCCCCTCTTTGACGTGGCGTCAGGTCGAAGAAAAATATGCCCCAGCTGCCGGGAAGGAATAAGATGGATAAGGGATGCCCCCTCGAGAGGTTGGCGGGAAAATAAAAAATTTTCCAGGTGAGTTCTTGAAAGGATGTGACGGAGGTGAAGGTTGGATAGGTGATGGAAAGAGAAGATGGTAGGAAGAAAAATAGAGGAAAAAGGCTAAGATCTGCACCCTGGAGAAGAAAAAAGGGGGTGGAAGAATGAAATGGCCCACTATATTATGAAAAGTGGGCCCCTAGAGTGCCACATTTGCACACTTTGACTTTAGAGAAGAAGAAGCGAAGGAGAGATGGCTGACTGCAACCCCCAGTTCCCGCAACTTTGACACATCTCAGAGCGGTTCTGAGAGTTTGGCCAGGCACCAGAGGCTGGACCCCAGGTAGGGCCTAACCCTTGCTTTGTGAATTTTTGATTTACGTGCATTTTTTTGGGTTTGGGATTTAGGATTGGAGCGCGTAGCACCAACAGTAAGGCAGATTAGCGCCATCCTCTGGATTGGCGCTACCCGCTAGGGTAGGGTTAGGGCAGTTTGTCACCATTTAGTTGGGATTTTAGTGCTATCATCTAGATTAGCGCAATGTCATAAAATATTAGGGTTTGGCATTTTAGCACCATACTGGCTTTATGGTAGTGCTATTTTCTAGAATAGCACCATTTAGAGGAGTAGCACTATATAAGGGTTTAGCGCAATGTAGGCAATTAGCACTCTTTTAGGAATTATCGCTATTCACTGGATTAGCGTGAAATTGTAGGGTGACACCATTTTGTAAAATGACACCACGTTTAGTGCGCAGTAGCACTATGATTTGGATTAGCACAAAAAGGTTTGCGCAGTGGCACTATTCTCTGGAATAGTGCTATTTGGAGGAAGTAGTAGTGCCATATTGAAAATGATGCAAAGTGTTGTCTATTTTGGTGCCAAATGTGTGGCTTTTTAGACATTAGAAGAAAGGGGTTGGTTTAGAAAGAGATAGGTTGATATCTGACCAGAAAGTTGTGGATGCAGGATACACGGCGATTTATAGTGTACTTGAGGGAGCGACGCATGCCATCTGTTATGGCATTGTTCGACCATTTTGATGATGCTACTCGAGCTCGACTGGCAAGATTAGGGCTCTGATGGTGGCATCAATGCCAGTTCTACGAGCTCATAGAGCTCTGATGACAATGGTTTTGGAGCGGTATCATTCTAAGACCTGCAGCTTTCTATTGCCGACTGGTGAGATTACCACTACACTTGAGGATGTCTATCGCATCCTCAAGCTACCTATTCAAGGCCGGCATGTTAGATATGACACAAGGAGGGGGTGGAGTGCCCTGATCAGAGTGTTTGGAGCAGATCACATTGTTCTCTCAACGGATGGGAGAGAGATGGACTATGAGGGGACACTGGCTGCGGGTGCAGATCCCTTTGCTTTATTCCTGTGTGCATTGATTGGAGGTGTTGTGATGCCTAACAGGCGAGGCAGGGGTTTTCTAGTTGGCTGGGGGGTGATAGAGGGGATGGTGAGGCATGAGATCGTCTATACCTGGGGACCAGTGATGCTAGGGTAGTTATACCATGAGATGCATACAGTCACCTATCTTGAGGATTCAGCGTTGTCAGTTGGGGTTACTCTGCTTCATGTATGGATTTGGGAGCACATCACTGTTACCTAGCTGACATGTGGGTATTATCGGTGGCCTTTTAAGGCCTTTGTGTTTTTATATCAGGATGCAGAGTACACGTATACTGGACAGGTGCGGTACTGGAGGAGGATACTGGATGATGTTATTAGTGTGACTTGGCGACCGTATATTGGTGTAGAGCCATGGCCAGATGATGATATTCATCTACCATTTACATTTCAGCAGCGGTACCTAATGGGTCGAGGAGACCATACTATAAAGATGTATCTACCCTCTCAGGTCATGCGGTAGTTTGGTTTGAGACAGGATACTCCTTAGCAGATGGCTATTTTTGTGCGGACTCCTCGAGATGCGGCCTTCTGGCCTATAGCCATACAGCCACAGGTCGCCTTAGCTATTTTTGTAGCTCTATGGCCAGTGCGATGGGATTGGGGGAGCACTGTTAGAGATGTGGGTGCTATGCCTGCATATGATATATGGTGGCAGATGCATCGGCTCACTCGGTTGACGGACCCACTGGAGGAGGCAGCAGGTTCAGGTGGGTGATTCAGATGGTGATGGAGATGACCCAGATGGGGATGACTACGTGGAGGAGGGGGAGAAGATCATTGAGGATGACCTCATGGAGGTTAGAGATGATGGAGAGGAGAGGTTGATTGGTAGGGATGGTTAGCTGATAGATGTGTTGGTGGCTGTGGCAGCAGGACAGGGGCAGGTGGGGCAGCAGGTGCAGATGAGAGTTGGGCGACAGGATTGAGGACCTCAGCGGCATGGGGGACAGCCGAGGGTGGATATGGGAGATCCACCCCCACCACAGGTAGGACAGCAGTAGGGTATAGGACAGCAGACAGCAGGACAACAGGCAGGCCCCTCAGGGATAGCTGGAGAGGGTGAGGTAGGGAGGCTCACACCTCATTGGCGGCCTCAAGATGAGGAGGAGACGGAGGCCCTACGGGCACAGGTGGCCAGCCTGGAGGAGGCACTAGAGAGACGTGATGCAGAGTTGGTGCAGTTGCGGGGGGCATTGGCTTTATTAGATGGGGCGGATGGACAGGTGGTTGCATTGCAGGCACAGTTAGCCCAGGCGCAGTGTGATATAGAGGTGCTGACCAGAGAGTGAGATACAACAATCGCTAGGGCCCAATAGGTAGAGACTTCATTAGGTAGTCTATAGGATTTAGGTGGTGGACTTGCCCCAGTTTTGACAGGGATGCAGGCTCAGTTGTCTGAGGTGCAGACACAGTCATATCAGTTACAGGGACAACTGACCCAGGTATAGGGGGATTTGATAGAGTCCAGAGCATGGGTGGAGTACTATCGGGGCTTGTATTACGTGGCTATGCCAGTAGCACAGCGTGCCCCGAGCTACAGTCAGGTCAGTAGATCAGGGGCCTCTAGGTCTCATAGATCAAGATCAGTGCAGTCAGTTCAGCAGATGATGCCTCCTCCCTCATACATGCCCCAACAAGGTCCATAGGTTCAGGTGTAGCCGCAGCCATAGCCATAGATAGGAGAACAGCCACGACCAGGATTAGAGTCTCCCACTCCCTCAGAGAGAGGATCCTCCATGTGACAGCTTTATCATGTTAGCCCTCAAAGGCATTGTATCAGGACTTGGTATTTTTTGATGATATGAGCGGTGTACATTTTTTGCAGTGATTATATATATGATACGATGCTTTTTGATGGTTTATGATGCACTATTATGATGATGCCTATGTGATGAATGCAGTGTTCTCTATGGATTTATATGCTATGGATGTGTTATGTTTATGCAATTATGTTTTTGATTTTATGGATGTATTTGTGATGGATTTATTGTGATATACTCATGGTAGTTGTGATTTTATGGACTATATGATGCAAATGAATGTTCAAGCTAATAAACAATTATTATGGATGCAACAATGTGATGCAATGTATGTTTATCGAAATAAACACATGTTATGTATGGAAATATGTATATGTCTACTAGATGATTTGATTAAATGCAGTTTCAATGATTATGATTGTGATGATGTAATGTAACTAAATGTTTATGAGATGATATATATGGAATGCAATGGGATGATACTAATTTTAATTTTAACATGCACCTATGTGATGAGAACATAAATGATGTATGATGTGCAACTAAATGATTCTATAATGATCTTTATGATATGATATGTAATTTAAACTGATTCTAAAATGAATTTGATGATATGATATGCAATTTAAATATTAACATGAATCTAAATGATTATGCAAGCTGAATGAATCTAATATGATATGCAAATTAAATGATTTAAAATGAATCTAAATGAGTATGCAGGCTAAATGAATCTAATACGATATGCAAATTAAATGATTTAAATCAACCTAATGACTATGCAATTGTAAATGATTTAAATGAACCTAATAGTATGTAATGCAATTTAAACTGATTCTAAAATGAACCTAAATAATATGCAAATTAAATGATTTGAATGAACCTAATGATATGTAATGCAATTTAAACTGATTCTAAAATGAACCTAATGAGATGCAATGCAAAAGGATTTAAAATGAATTTAATGATATGCAATGCAAAAGAATTTAAAATGAATCTAATGATATGTAATACAAAATAATTTAAAATGAATCTAATGATACGCAATGCAAATGATTTCTAAAATGAACCTAATGATATGCAATGCAAAAGGATTTAACATGAATCTAATGATATGCAATGTAAAAGGATTTAACATGAATCTAATGATATGCAATGCAAATGATTTCTAAAATGAACCTAATGATATGCAATACAAAAGGATTTAAAATGAATCTAATGATATGTAATGCAAAATGATTTAACATGAATCTAATGATATGCAATGCAAAAGGATTTAACATGGATCTAATGATATGTAATGCAAAAGGATTTAACATGAATCTAAATGGGTATGCAAGTTAAATGACATGCGAGATGCAAACTAGGTGATAGGTGAGGTGATCAAGTCCTGGTACACGTGATGTTCTTTGTTTGACCCTGAGTGGTGAGGCTGTGGGAAAGGGGATTGGGTGGGGAGAGGATAGGGGTGTTTGGATGGGGTATGGATAGGATTGGGAGCGTCTAGAGAATGGGGGTGGGGGGACGAGAGGATTGTTTAGGTCATAAGACACCACATCATGGAGGGGGGATTTGGTTTGATTCAAGATGTGTTGAGTGGAGATATGGTGGGGGAATGGGGTTAGTAAGGGAATTTTTGATGGGGGGGGATAGGGTAGGTGATTATGAAATCTAGGCCAGATGATAATGTTGAATGAGTGATTAGGATGGTGATTTTTAGCTAGTAATAGTAGTTGCATAAAACTAATTGAGAGCATTTCTTAGTTTATTATAGCAATGTAAGATACAGTTCACAAAGGTATGAAATGACCTAGGTGATGATGTGTATCCTATGATTACATGGACTAGACCCCTAAACAATAGGTTGATTTCATGCGTGCCCAAGGTAGTATAATCTTGTCTAGCCTAGGAAGGGGACTCATAGCAATGAGTGTGAATAGTACAGATAAGGTTTTGATGCCTATATATGCAAATGGGGCACATCATGCTAGAACCGACCCAGGCTTCAAGATATGAATACTATTCCTGGAGTAATGAAACCAACCCACAAGCACAACATACAGAAATAATGACTATGTCTACTCCAGGTGCTATCCACTACTTACCATGATATAATGAGATCAAGGTAGCTTTGGAGGTAACCTAGAGTGAGACAAAAAGATAAAAATCAATAATCAAAAAGACCAATGGAAAGATACAAATAACCTTTGTGTGCTCTTGCCAAGAGACATGATGATAGAATGATAGATTTTTGTCCATTGTAGGAAAGATATATCTTAGGATGCAGATCAGTTGGTGTTGATTGGAAAATTTTTGGAAGATGGGTAAAAGAACAGTCTGGCTAGATGTAGGATTATAGTTGGTATGTTGATTGAAGATTTTTGCGTTAGGAACCATGTTTCAAGCGTATACGTACTGTGTGTATCATTTATTAGATCCAGAAAGCTCAGTGAATGGGGACCATCCAAACGGGTTGGATGGGTGCATCTTATGTACCTGAGTACTAGAAACGTCCTTCGTATTCCAGACTGCCTACATACCCCGTATCCATGGGATCAAGGTACTTTCAAGGTGCGGGCGAAATGAATATGTAGTTCTGGTATGACTTGATGATGTGGGAATAGTTTGGGATGTTTTTGATGGTGGGGATTTGATGTATGTTTTGATGATTGTGATTTGTAGCGAGATCGATGTATGGGGTGATTGTTTTGGATTTTCTATGTTTTTCTACTGTTTTTGGATTTTTTGATTTTGTATGTACAAAGGGGAGCTTACAAGGGTCCCCGTTCCATGAGTCAGCCTTGGGATGGGACAGTGTGGGTTGGGCGATAGGGTTTGATGTTTCTCAATTCCAAGCCATGGGATGCATGGGATATGGAGTGGTGTAACTTTATGAGGACTTATTAGATGGTGAAACCAGCCACTACGCATGGCACTTGAAACAGGTTTTTACCATGGTACTTATCCAAGGCGTCACCGAAGTGATTTTCACCATTGGAAGTTTTTATTACACTCAGGTTTTATTTTTTATTTTTGATTTTTTTTTTATTTTTTTGATTTTTTGGTGTTTTTGATTTTTCTATTTTTTTGATTTTTTTGACTTGGGGTACTAGATGGGTTATGCATAAAATTTCTTGAGATGTAGGATGTTCATCGACTCATCTAGAGGCTGCCCCTCAGGTGTTGCAAGCTGATATGCTCCTAACCCATAATCGGTTGTGACGACATAAGGTCCTAGCCAATTGGGTTCAAACTTTCCTTGCTTAGGATGCTCTTGCAGGTTCTTCTGATTTTCCATAAGGACAAGGTCACCTACTTCAAATTTTCAAGTTCTGATCCTCTTGTTGTAGCTTCTTCGGAGGCGGTTTGATATGCCTGTAGGTGGTTCAACGCATTCAGGCATTTCTCATCCAGTAGTTCTAGTTGATGCAACCTTGTGACTCTGTATTCCTCCTCAGAGATGATGTTTTGTACGGATACTCATAAGGATGGGAGCTCGACCTCGATAGGTAAAATGGCTTCAGATCCGAATACTAGTGAGAATGGAGTGGCTCCTATGGGAGTGCGGATGCTTGTGCGGTAAGCCCATAGGGCAGGTTTAAGTTAGAGGTGCTAGTTGTGGCCAGCTTCATTGACTATCTTCTTTAGGATGCAGAGGATGGTTTTATTAGATGCCTTTGCTTGACCATTTCCTTGAGGGTAATACGGCATGGAGAAATGGTGTTTAATATCAATTTTTTTCCACAAGGTGTGAAATTCTTGGTTCTTGAATGGCTTTCCATTGTTGGTGACAATGGAATGAGGGATACCATAGTGGAAGATGATGTAGTGGAGGATGAATTTTGAGATTTGGGTGCCAGTGGTGAAGGTAAGTGGAATTGCTTCCACCCACTTTGTGAAGTATTCGGTAGCAGTGATTATGAACTTATGGCCATTGGAGGATGGTGGATAGATTTTTCCTACGAGGTAGAGTCCCCACTGTGAGAAAGGCCACGGTGTTATGATGGGTTGCAGCTCCTGTGTTGGTGCGTGGATGAGATCGCCATGCTGTTGACATGGGAGGCATTTTTGATGAACTGATAGGCATCTCGGTCCATGGTTGGCCAATAATATCCAGTCCTGAGGATCTTTTTAGAAAGAGTGGGTCCACTTGAATGTACCCCATAGATACCTACGTGTACCTCTTCCAAGGCTACCTCAGTTTCCCTAGCATCTAAACATCGTAGAAGCGTGCCATTAAGACTCCTTTTGTATAGGGTGTCACCTACAAGGATGAAGCGGGAGGCTCGACGGATGAACGATTTTCTCTATGATGTGGATAGGTTAGGGGGGAGGATATTATCATGAAGGTATAGGTAGGTTTCCTGATACCACGGGGATAAGGGACCAATGACTTTGCATACTAGTTCGGATTGAGGAACATCGTATGCTAGGATGGGGAGTTCTTCTATCAGGAACTCACAATTCTTGTTGTCTTTCTTCATGTAGACCAGAGATCCGATGGTAGCCATGGTGTCTGTAGCTTTATTGTTGAGCCTTGGGATTTTCTTGAAGTGGATGTGGTCGAAGTAATCTTTGAAATCATCGACCATCTTTTTGTAGGGCAGGAGCTTATCATCTTTGGTTTTGTATTCATTATTGACCTACCGGATGACTAGTTGAGAATCTCCATACGCAGTCAACTTCTCAATTTTCCATTTTATTACCATGCGGAGACCTGTGATGAGAGCCTCATATTCTGTCACGTTATTGGTACATGGAAATGTGATTTTGAAGGACTTAGGGATGGTGTCGCCCTGAGGGGTAACAAACATGACACCTTCCCCCGAGCCTCTGTGTTTGTATGATCCATCAAAGTACATCTTCCATGTGTCTGTAGCTGGTGTGATTGTCAAGATAGCTTCATCAGGAAACTCTGCTAGGGTAGGATGCTTTGCCAGAATAGGTACTTCAGCCAACTGATCGGCTATAACCTGTCCTTTGATGGCCTTTCTCTCCATTTATTCAATGTCAAATTCAGATAGAATCATGACCCATTTTGCCATTCTGCCAGTAAGAGCAGCTCTGTTTAGCAGATACTTGAGTGGGTCAATCTTGGTGATGAGCTTGGTCTTGTGATTGAGCATATAGTGTCTTAACTTTTGGGAAGTAAAGATGAGGGCTAGACATGCTCGTTTGATTTGTGTGTAGTTGAGCTCATATGAGATCAAGGTGCGGCTGATGTAGTAGATGGCTCTTTCTTTTCCATTCTCATCATGTTGTGCTAACAGGGCTCTGATAGCTGTCTCTATGGTGGATATGTATAGCAGGAGTTTTCCTTGTAGACTTCTCAGCTATGAACCGACGGATAGACTGGAGTTTTCCTTGTAGACTTCTCAACTGTTTTAATGTTTTTGGAGGTGGCATTTTGGTGATGGCCTTGACTTTTGTGGGATCAACTTCGATTCCTCTTCTCGAGACTATGTATCCCAGGAGTTTTCTGGAGGTGACTCTGAAGACACATTTCTTTGGATTTAGGCAAACATTGTATTGCTCTAACTGGTCGAAGATCTTGGCCAACACATCTAGGTGTTCTTCTCTGGTCTTTGATTTCCCTAGTAAATCCTCCACATAGTCTTCCATGATGTGGTGAAACAGGTCATGGAAGATGACAGTCATAGCTCTTTGATACGTAGCTCCTTCATTTTTTAGGCCAAATGGCATTATGACCCAGCAGTATGTTTCCCATGGGCATATGAAGGTTGTCTTATGTTGATCCTTTTCAGTGATTTTGATTTGGTTATAGCCTAAGAAACCATCCATGAGGGATAACATTTCATGTCCTATTGTAAGGTCCACGATCATGTCGATGTTTGGTAATGGGAAGTTGTCCTTCGGGCAGGCCTTGTTGAGGTCTCTGAAGTCGGTGTAGCAACGGATTCGGCCATCTGGTTTAGCTACTGGTACTAGGTTTAAAACCCATTCAGGATAATCAATTGGGTGAATGAACCCAATATCTAGTAACTTCTTTAGTTCTGCCTTGACTAGGAGAGCCACCTAAGGATTCATTTTTCTGAGTTTTTGCTTTACTGGTGTTGCATCAGGGCGTACTGCAAGGTGATGAATAACCAAGGTGGGATCTAGCCCTGGCATGTCTGCGTAGGTCCATGCAAAATTACGATTTTGGCATGTGAAGAATGCCAATAAGTTTTCCTGTTCATGTATGCTAAGAGATTTTGCCCTGAAAGTGATTTTTGGCTCTTCTTCTGTCCCAAGATTCATTTCTTGGGCTGGCTCGACTAGGACAGGTGATTTGTCTAGATAAACCTTGTCTACCTCGGGAAGGCCCATGCTTCCATCTCCTAGCGCCTCGTGGAGATTTTCACCAGGAGATACATCTTTTATTTTTACTTTTTTGGGATCTGATGCTGCCGCGGAACGGTTTTCACCATTAGATCTATTTTTTATTTTTATGTTTTTATGACTAGAAGCAGGGGTTGTCTCCTTGAAATAGGCATTCGTATCAAGCTCCATGATGTAGTCTACTCTGTGATCTCCCAAAGGGAAGTGATCTCTTACCCCCATCATTTCAGTGATGGCCTCATCGTTAGGTGTGATGTCGAAGACAGGAGGTCCCCGTTGGTCCCAATCAATGAGGTCGGGGTAAACTAGTGGTAAGTCATTGGATGGTGAAGCGAGAGTGGTGACTGAGTAGATGGTACAAATGGATGAGTCGAAGAAGTCAACAAAGTCACTAAAGGAGTCTTGAAGGCCCATTTCGTTAAGATTGTCGATGTCTAAGGAGACCGTAGTGACCTCGGCTATGATACATTCTCCGGTAGTGAGGATGTGTTGTGGTTGACTGTACCCTAACCCTTGAGTATAGGGGTTCTTTGTTGCTTACAGTGGTTCTATGATCCCCTGTTCATGAAGGCCAATACTACCTTGTCCTTTATAGCCCATGCTTTTGACAATTTCAGAGCCTTTGTCATAGATTTCTATTGGGATGGTGGAGGTTTCTTGTTCAGGCTCTTCATCCTTGTATAGCCAGGATGAGATATCTTCAAGTATTTCCTGATCCAGAAGGTGTTTCTTCTCAAAGATGGGCGAGGGTTTGCACTTGATGATGACTGTGTTGGCTTCCTCTATTTTTGGGATACCAAATGTCTTAGGATTGGGTAATGTGCCCACACAAAAGGTACCATGTAGGTCATATTCCCCACATCCCATGTCGCTTATCTTGATCTGGACCTCAGGTGGTGGAGGTGCTTGGGATGAAGTGGTGATAATGTTTGCAGGGTCGACATATGAGTTTGATGTTGTTAGATTGGCTTCAATGGTGGCTTTATTGTATGGGCAGAAGGTTTGGTTGTGGCCTTCTAGAAAACTACAATATTGGAAGGGGTGGGGGTCAGCATAGACAGTGACTTCTGTGCCGTTGTGAGGAAATTTGAGGCATTGATGGAAGGTGGATGGGACAGCTTGCATGGCATGAATCCATGGTCTACCGAGAAGAATGTTGTAGGGGAGGTCAAGATCAAGAACCTGACATTTTGTTTCAAGTATTTTCTGTCCCACCTGAATAGGGAGCTTGATGGTGCCTTCAGAGAGCCGTTCGGTGTCATCATAGCCTTTGATTGTGATGCACTCACTGGTGTCTACAACCACATCGGAGTAACCCAAGTGTTTGAGCAGTTTTAGAGTGCATATATTTAGGATGGAGCCACCATTTATTAAGACTCTTTTAATGGTGTGTTTGTGGATACGGACTTCAATGTGTAGGGCATCGTTATGTAAGTGTTCAGAAGCGAGAAGGTCCTTTTTTGAAAATGTGAGATGGTGAGGTGCGGCGATGTGGTCAATGTTGACCACGTGTATATCGGATCGTGAATTTAAGATCAGGGGATGTTCAAAATATGACCCCACAAATAAAATGACCCCTAGGGAAAAGATCAGGGTGACGTTAGCATGTCAATGACTTTGTTTAATCTCTATGTCTTAATGACATCACCGTCATGTTATTCAATATGGTCGGCATCAGAAACATACCTCCGCGAGGTAAAATGGAATGATGATGTCATCATCAGGGTGATTTTCTTCATTCATTGGACTTAGATGATGTCACCCTCATATTGGCACAGGGTGATATTTTGCGATGAGGGTGATATTCGTAAGATGACAGATATTAAAAATATGACCCCCCGCAAGATATCTGAAGTCGTTTGACAGGCAACTAACAACTACTAAGTAAAGTCGACGTCTAGACTTCGCGGACCAAGTGATTATCGGGTGATAATGTAATATTGGGGTGATCTTATATAATATGACTAACATTTGAAATATGAACCCCACCCTCAGAATATCAAGTTTGACCAAAACTTTGACTTAACATAACTTTCTTCCCTTAAAGAATTTCGATGTGATCCAAAAGGCAAACCTGCTTGGGATTTCTAGCACTTTCCAACCATGAGGTTAATAATATGAAATGATAACTTTGACAACTGACCTCATCATGGTGACCTATCCACCCTCTTGTAGGGTTACATGCATGACTTAATTTTACCAGACTGCCCAAAGCAAAAAACAACAAGCCAAAGCAGCAAAAAAGTTGCGTCCCTATTTTGTCAAGGAAAAATGGGGCATGTTGTGTAACCACACAACAACTTGCCACCAAAAAACATAACCAAATTCCACTGATTCAAGTGATGGGATCACATTCTAACATAGTATTTTAACTCTTTCTAAGTATAAGTATTATAATCTTTCTGAATGATAAGGTTTTCATCATGGTAACAATGCTAGCAAAGGATAAGGTGTGTGCAGATGATTAATTATCCTCATCTTGAAAGTAAGTTGAAAACATGAGTAACTGATGTTAAGCTACATAGTTTGGGAGCATCCCTCATAGCCAACCTAGATAGAGCCTTGCTGCCAGTAGGCGTCTACAGCCCCGACAAGGTTATCTATACAATCCCCCTAAGTAGAACCCCACTGCCAGTAGGCGTCTATAGCCTCGATAGAGTTATTTGGATGGCCTAATTTTTATTTCTTTTGGATTTTTAATATTCATTCCCTATATTCATATGATGTCATCATGTAAGCTTAATGTGCAAGGCATGGTCACTTGCTGATTTAGGTTGGAGATTGCATTGGTAGCAAGGGAGTCCCTTTAGATTTTTCACTTAACATCTATACTTATGTGTTCCACAAACCCAAGGATGTTAGGTGAATCATTGTGAAAAATCACTTTGTCAAGAAAAGGCACCCTGATGAAAAGATACCACAGACCTGATCACCAACACTTCTCAAAATGAGTCATAACCTATATATGAATTTGTTCTCATAACTTGAATCTTAACAATTTGGTTGTTTTCTTAGGGTGATGAGCTGCATCATCTTGACTAACCAAAATAGAACTCAACAAGAAAACAAGAAAAACAAAACCAAATTGTACAAGCAACTATACAAATATGCACACTATGATACACATGACGTACATGACATTGTTTCAGGCTTGAAAGTAATGCTTGAGAAATTATCCATTAACTGGTAATGGGACATCCTCACCGGTTAAAGTCTTAAGCCTGTAGGTGTTGTGTCCTAAGATTTCTGAAACTTGAAAATGACCTATCCAAAGTTTATCAAATTTACCATGATCACCTTTCCTTTCATGTGCTTTGTCCCACATAAGGACTAAATTTGAAATTCTAAAAGCCTTAACTCTGGCTCTTTTATCAAACCAACGCTTGACAATAGCCTGATGTTTAGCAAATTGATCAATTTCTTTATTCCTTTTTTCTTCTAGGTGAATCAACTGCAGCAACCTAACTTCTTGTTTGTTTTCTATGCCTAGATATTCTTGTGCAAACTGCAGTGTGGGGATGTTTAGGTTCACAGGGAGGATGGGATCCACCTCACATAATTGGTGAAAAGGAGAATTTCCTAATGCAGCCTTCATCCTGGTTCTATCTACCCACAAAGCATACTTCAATAGGGTATTCCACTCCCTTGGGTTCTTTTCTATCAATTTCTTTATTATGTTCAATAAATTATTATTTGTGGATTCTGCTAATACATTCCCTTGAGGATAGTAATTTGAGGAAAATTTCAAGATGATTCCATGGTCAAAAGCCCAACCTAATAATCTTATTGAAGCAAAGGCAGACCCATTATCACATACTAAAGCATAAGGAACCCCATACCTAGTTACTATGTTGCTTTCCAAAAACTTGATTACATCCTCAGCATTACATGTCTTACTACTGATTGCTTCAGTCCACCTGGTACAATAATTAGTAACAGTCAACACATATCTGTGGCTTGAAGATGATGGAGGGTTGATAGGCCCTATGAAGTCCATTCCCCATTGAGAAAATGGGTGCATGTCCATCACTGGCTGCAAAGGCTGAGCATCATATCTTTTTCTATTTGAAGCAACCTGACACATATGACAACATTTGATGTGTTCAGCAGTATCCTTAAAAATAGTGGGCCAATAATACCCTTCTTTGAGGATAGCATGAGTGGTAGCTAAGTATGATCCATGTGCAGTTCCAAACTGGTCATGTAATTCTGCTAGCACCTTATCTGCTTCTTGCCTCTCTAGGCATCTAAGGTATATTCCCTCATAGTTTTTCTTGAAAAGGACTCCTCCTTTTATCACTCTCCATCTTCTTTTGCATTTATGACATACTGCTGGCTCATGATGTTAGGATCAATTTTAGATATCATCTGACTCAATGCTTGTCCTCTCACTAATTTCATGGGTGTTATGTCCATATCATATTCTTGAAGGACAGTTATCCATTTGGCTCTCTTTTTGCCTGGTTCACTTTGCATTAAAAGCATCTTTACTACTGCATCAGGTACTATAGCGATCACCTTACTTCTTAAGATGTAATGGTTGAACTTCTTGACTGCTCGAACCAGAGCAAGTGCTTGTCTTTCAACATCCATGTATCTAAGTTCTGCATCTCTAAAAGGACAACTCATGATGGCTATAGGCTTTTCATCTTTAGCCTCATTTCTTTGTGTTAATACTGCTGCAGATGTATACTCTAAAGCAAATGAGTAAATATAGAAATCTTTGGTATAATCTGGACTAATTAGAACAGGAGCATTAGATATGGCTTTCTTGATATCTTCAAAAGTTGCTCTAGCTTCAAGTGTCCACTCAATCTTGGCATCCTTCTTGAGCATGGCATTCAATGGTCTAACAATCTCTACAAAACTAGTAATGAACTTCCTAACAAAAATTGATCTTACCAAAGTAAGATTTGAGCTCCTTCTTACTTCTAGGAAGCTATGTCTTCATGATTGATTCTACTCTCTCAGGTTCGATGATGATCCCATTCTCTGTTATCAAGTGACCTAATAACTTCCCTGTGGTTACCTGAAATATGCACTTCTTAGGGTTTAGGGATATTCCATAATGTTCACATTTCTTTAGTACCTTCCCGAGGTCTTCCACATGATTTCCTCTGTCTTTAGAGAAAACTATCAAGTCATCCATGTATATGACTATACATTTACCAATTAGGACTCTGAAGGCCATTTCCATTGCTCGCTGAAATGTTGGTCTATTATTTATCAATCCAAAAGGCATGTGTCTGTAGGTGAATATGCCCCACTTAGTGGTGAATGCAGTCTTCAATCTATCTATCTTGTCTACCATCACCTAGTTGTAACCTGAAAAACCATCCAAAAATGACATCCTCTTTGCACCATTTACAATTTGCAAGACCTCATCTAGAGAAGGCAAAGGATAGTTATCCTTTTCAGAATCTCTATTTAAATTCTTGAAGTCTACACACAATCTAATGTCACAATTTTTCTTTCTTACTGGGACCAGGTTTTCCACCCATGTGGAATGCCTCATAGGAAATATGATCCTGGCATTAAGCAATTTCTTTACTTCTTAACAAATGATGGGCTCTGGCAATGCATTGACAGGTCTCTATTTTTGTCTAAAAGGCTTGACATCTGGCTTTAAAGGTATAGTATGAGTGATAATTGATGTATCATAAGTTTTCAACTCATCATATGTCTAGGCAATAACATGGATATAATCTTTAAGTACTTGGGTTATCCCTTCCATTTCTTTTTCTGTGCATACTTTTCCAATCAAGACATTCATTTTTTCATCATCATGTCCAATGTTAACTTGTGAATAATGTCCTTCATCTGCTTTAGGGAGATCTTTCTATTTTAGCATGTTGTCTAAATCAAATGCTCTTTCTAACTCTATCATTCCTTTAGGAATCTACTGCTAGGCAACTCTAGGATCTCTTCTTATTCCCAGATATGATCTTCCACATTTCTTTCATCTATGATCTGTGCATCAAAGACATCCCTATTGGATATGAAGTCTATAATATCTAATCATCATCAAACACTTGAAGGTTGACTACATTGTCTGGCACAGAGGGTACTGATACTAGTTCAACTGAATATCTCTTCAAACCAGATATGGGCAATGGCTCCAAAGTACTTGCAGCTTGGGCTAAGGCATCTACCCTGTTATTTTATTCTCTAGGCACATGGGTGATGTTGAATGCATCAAAATCTTCTATCAGATCCCATACTCTACGTCTATAATTAGATAGCTTCTTGTATTTACAAGAATATATGCCTCTTACTTTTCTTACTACCAATTCTGAGTCTCCAAAGACATGCAGAATCTTCACTTTCTTTCTGAGTCCGAACAATATCCCATGAATCAAGGCTTCATACTCTATCACATTATTTGTGCATGGGAATTGCAATCTATATGCTACTAAATAGGATTTACTAGCTGGATCAAAAAGATCTATTACTACTCCAGCCCCTTGTTTTGATTTGGATCCATCAAACATGAGGATCCATGGCTTATCTTCAATTAAAGGCTTGTCTGGGCCTTCTCTTTTCTTTTTAGCTCTTGAAGCTGCACCATTTGATATCCTTCAATTTTGGTGTTCCAATTTTCTCAAACTTCACCTTATGTGGCTAATGTGAAGCTGATATTTCTTCTTCTTCTTCTTTACCATCAGAAAGAGGATCCTCTGAACTAGGAAACATATGCCTCTTCAATATATGTAAACATAATGAACAAGTGGTTTCTAAATGTGGTGCTTCATGTAACCTGTACCATCCATCAATTAAGGCATCATGTGGGCATTTTTGCTGCTGTATCATCTTTTGGATCTGCTTTGATAAAAATTCTTCAAACTTGGACAAATTATTGTCTCTATCTTCATTAGATATTTCATAATCTGATTCAACCAAGAAATCACTCCCTGGGGTGATTTTCTTGTTACTCTTAGAATTACTCTTGCTACACACCAAAATCTCTTATATCGTCTAAGTATGACTTTCATCATGATAGGTGCTTTCTTCTGTTCATGCAGATGACAAACAACAATCAGTATCACTATCACTATCTGTAAAACTTACCCTAGATTATGATGATGATGCCTCACTGCATGCTTGTTCCAGTTCCATCATGTTTAAGCAAGCATCACATGTCTTTTTAGAATGTGCCTCATCATGTAACCTGCACCATCCTTCAATTAGAACATTATGAACATGCACTTTTAATAATTGGCAATGTTGCACTTCTTTGGACAGGTGCATCTCAAAATTCTTGAAGTGATCTACCTCTATCTCATTTTCAAGGTTACCATCAGGTTCTAAAATTATCATGTCATCCAAGGGATTATCATCATGAACATCATACATGAGGATCTCTTCTATTCTGACAGTTTGGGGTCTAATGGAGTAAACTTTGGGTTTAACATCCACATACATGATCTCATTGGTTTTATTGTATTCAGTGATCATATGTTTCATGCGAGGCTCAACATCTATCCTTATTTGATTAGGTATTCCTTTCTAGGTTAACCACATGTGACTGAAATCAGTGGACACGTATCCATTGAGGGTTTTTGAGCAATCTCTACTGAGCAACATCCCATAAGTATCAGGTATATCTACTACCTGAATATCAATGTAGTATTGGATTCTTGAATCTGATGCTAGCTGCATATGAATGTCAGTTAGTTCTCCTACTACACTCACCTATGTTTTATCTAACTGTGTTGCTTTATTAAGTGACTTAGTAGGATGCAACCCTAAGGCATTGCATATGGACAGGGGCATTACATTGGTAGATGCTCCCGAATCTACTAAGCAATTATGCAAGTTCTTACTAAACATCCTAATGGTAAGGAGAAAAGGAGGTGACTCTGTTTTATCTCTGTAAAGAGTCATGTGTGAAGTCTCTGCAGCTTGAACAATGGCTGGAGCTTTGTGTTTAACAGTAACATCCCTAACAGCATGATCCCTATTCCCAGTCTGACCTGAGGTATGACTATCCTCTTTTGGAGCAGGATCATCTAAGGATTTCATGAAGGATTTTTTGATAGCTAGGGTTTTGAGTAGTTCTGACAATGATAGACTGATATTGATCTTTTTCATTTCATCTGCTAAGTATGTGACCAATTTGTTAGATTCAGGAGGCAGATTACCAGTTTTTGGTACTGTATTTTGTAGTACTAAGTACTGAGCATTAACTTTAGGAAATCGAGGGTTATTGCTTACCTTAGGATCAGGAGGAGTGTTGAAATTATTTAGAGGCAAGGATGTAGTCAAAGGACTAGCAGGTCAGTTGGAGTTATTCCTTAGATTGTAATTATGCCTACCCTGATACTGTTGTTGATAAGCATGTACCTCTTCATGTTTAATTGATGGCTCATTTTCATCTTCAAATGGAAAAACATAATTCGTTTCAAAAGCCATGGCTAACTCCTCACATGCTAAGGTGTAATTCTGATGAGGATGATTGATGAAACTTTCTAACACTAGAGTAGAATCATACAGGGGACAATTTCATTTCCTTCAACACAAGGTGGATTACCTGTAGTATTGGATACCTCAGTTTGGAATATACTGGTGGCAATCCTGAACTAAGGACAATCCAACTTTGCATGAGCATTGGTATTATGTATCCTACACCAATTTTTGAGAGCTACTTCTGCAAGGTTCACTCTAGGGGTGATGGCAAAGAACCATTGTTTTGCCTAGTGTTCCACACTCTAGGTTGTCTAGGGGAATTATTATTACCATTGTTGTTATTGTATCCCCTATTAGGATAACAAGGTCTATCATTGGCATATCCTCTATTCTGATTTGGTTGAGAATAGAAGTTTTGACTCCTCAAATGAGTGATCTTAGTGGTGAGTTTCCTCAACTGTGCTGATATCTCTTTAATTTCTTCCTTTTCTTCCTGAACTTTGGCTACTACATTCTCTGTTTGAGGTTTAAAGAAGGAAGATCCATTGTTATTGTTTTTAGACTATTCCCCAACTTGAGGCACCTGTGTATGTCCTAGATGTTGTAACATTTGACCATTTCCATTTGGAGGTGGAATGATACTGAGTGGAGGTATCTGTAAAGGACTTAGCATCATAGCTGGAGGTATCATGGCTCCATTGGTATGTTGTTGAGCAGGATATGTGGGATAAGCAGGGAGTTTAGGAAATGCAATATTAGGTGTTGGAGTAGGGATCATTTGCTAACCAACTTTGACAGCTTCTTCAAAAGCTCTTGTCAAGGTTGTGACACCAGGATGTGCTCTCCTGATAAACATAGAAGTCAAGGGATCTAAGGCTGAGTAGTATATGCTCCTGGCAGCTTCATCTACTACAATATAGGGAGCAACTAACTTTGAGAGCATATTTTGGAATCTTGCAATGAAATTGGCAATAGGTTCTCCTTCAAATTTCTTGATTTTGGCAAATAGATGATAATTCATTGAAGGATCTATAGGTATTTTGAATCTATCCTTAAAGGCTTTCTCAAAGGTAGCCCATGAACTGACTAAACCTTGACTAAGACTGATATACCAGTTATATGCCTCTTCCCCTAAGGAAAATGGAAATAACCTGCATACCACATCCTGATGTTCAATTCTAGCCCTACAACAAGCTTCCTTGAATGTTCTAATGTGATCATCAGCATCCTGATATAGATGATATTTAGGACAAATCTGATCAAGATTTTTAGGTAAAAGATGATATGCAATAAAAGTTAGAGGTGACTCTGCAGTAAAGAATGACATTGTAACTAGTGGAGGTTGGACCTAAGGCGTGATAGGTGGTCTTGTAGGTGTTTGCAACATGATAGGAGTTATAGGAGTGTGTTCTGGTGAAGCTCCTGACGCACTAGAACCAAGAGAATGATGAATATCTACTGTTCTAGGTCTAAATCCCTAGATAGGCAATTCTTCAAAGAGTCCACTAGATATGGACCTGGTATTTGGCCTGAGAGCCATGATTTCTTGAATTTTAGGAAAGTTTGGCTTGTGTACTATAAAGATCAGCTAAAACACTCTAGCAAAGGCTATATTTATGATCAAAATTTGAAACTGACTGGATATTTACGCAATATTTGCAGAAATGGTGCAAATATGGGGTGATATGAAGATTTGGGACACAAGCAACTAGATATCAGGTCTCTTAAGCAAACTACCTCAAAGTTTTAGCAAAAAGACTTCAAATAGAGCTAATCTTTGAAATATCATGATGATCAACCACAAAGCTTTAAATATTTACGCTCAATTTTTTAAAACTTTGCAATGGACAAAATGCACGGACTTGAAACATCAAATCTTTGCATATGACTTTGAAATACAGAACCGCATGAGTATTACCTTTTTGTCTATCATCAAATCAGACAAATCTACTAATGAATGCCCTCCTTCTAGCGCTAATTTATGTTGATGATGATTGATGGTCATAACAACATGCATAAAAATTTGCACAACAAACCTTTATTATCTTATAAAGTACGATCAGCTTAGGATAAGTTGATGACTCCAAGTCTCCGTTGATTAGGTCATGATCGTCTGAGATTACTCAAAGGTTGATGTGACATGTTGTCTTCCATTTCAAGGGGTCTTACATTTGTATTGATGATCAGTATTGTTCTGTTTCTTGTAAATTTACTCTACAGAGAGGTTATTTCTACTCTATTTCCAAAGATAGATGATTTATTTACAAGTTTGATCAATTCTTCTAATTATTGATCATCATGAGCTTGTTCTTTCTTCTACACTGTATATTTACTCAAATTATGTGTCTATGAGTGGATATTTGCATGTATTTCATGGTTTTTTGTATTAATTTACATGATATTTGTCAATTTAACATGCTTTTACTCTAAATATGCTCTGTATTTCCAATTATCTATGGGATATCAACATATTTCATGTTATTTGCTTTGGATTCTTTGTTATTTGTAATTATGGTGATGATCTGCTATGAAATTCAAAGAAATTTAAAAGAATGCTTCTAGTTTTTGTGAATCTTTAACCATTGAACCACATACATACAAGATACATTCATGAGGAGAAGGAATCAAACCATATGTCACCAGGATGTTCCACAGCTAGATGTGGATGATGCTAACTTCAAAGGATAAGGAATGGAAACAACACATGCATATTGACAAGCACTCCAAGGGACGTAGCTGATCAATGCATGTATCCAGATTTCAAACACATATTACTCAAGATTTATGATGATTTGTAATTGAATATACTTCTCTTTCATTTAGTATGCATAACATGTACATTTACAACAACTTTGAAATGAGTCTTGATATTTCAGCAATCAAATTTCAATTAAGTTTTGAATATTCAAAATATGGCACTCCAGCACCTTTTATAGAATAAGGTGAGGAGGCAGTTACAAATGACCTACGGTCAGGATTTGTCAATTAAGATCTACGGTTGATAATCACTCTTTGACTCAGTCAACCTTTCTTCATGGCACAGGTTGCCAAATGGCAACCATCTAGATGACTGATTATCTTATGAGTACCTTATGCATATGTTCACTTGGTGATGCATCTCCATTCATTCTTCAGGTTCTTCCTCTTCATCATGGTCATCATGTTCACTACTTTCAGTATCGCTGTCACCCTGACGTACATTCTCCTGTATGTGGACCTTCATTGCTGTCCTGATGTTCTCATATGCCTGTACTATTTTATTCACCTCTCCCCCATCTTGGATTTTAGCTTTTGTTACTGCATGCTTATGAGACTGGAATTTAGCTTTAATAGCTTCTAGCTTACCTTTTCTGTTGTTTAAACTCTCATTATAAGTTTCCACCCTAACCTTTATTCTCATGATCTTATTCATCACCTCTTTCGTCAGGTGGGTGAGGGGGTCATCTGCCACCGGCTGGAAATTATCATGTAAAGCTTTGATAGAAAAGTCTGTGTCTTGATTTTCAATCTTTCCCTCTACTTTTCCTTCCAAAGCTTCAAGGATCTCTACTTCGTATGACATCATGCTGTGTAGCTTTATACTTATATCCTTGAGCTTGCCACTGCATTTCTTTAGGATATCACATTCAAATCTGATATCCTCATACCATATGTCTATCAATAGTGCAGTGTTATTATTCAACACTTGATTATTCATGAGGATTTGGGGATGAATCATATTCATTTCACTTAAAGTAGTCAGGTCCTTTTCCAATTGGAATGATCGTTTCCCTGTTTCATTTTGTATTTTGTCTACCTTTCTCTTCAAACTGCTTAAAGAATTCCACCTCTGTAAGGAGGTTCTGAAAACATCCTCAACTCCAGTGAGGGTTGATAGCATCCACTTCTCCATGATCATGACTTCATGTTTCATGAGGTCCAACTTGGTGACCTCCCCCCAGGATATAACAGTCAATGGGACTGCCGGATCAACTGGTGTATTATCAAGGTTAATTAACCCTTTTATGTATGAATGCAGCTGCGCAATGTGCTCCTTATGCTATTTATTTTTCTCTTTCTCCTTCTTTACCCTTTGGGTGAAAGAATCAATGCACCTGTATGAATGTAGCTGTGCAATGTGCTCCTTATGCTATTTATTTTTCTCTTTCTCCTTCTTCACCTTCTTGGTTCTCATTAGCAAAACCCAAATCAATAGTTATGATTTGGAGCTCTTCCAAGGTGATCTTGCCCTTCTCCTTTTCAATTGTGGGAAGTGCTACCTGTGCAGTCCTTTTTCCTGTAGCAGGATCTCTCCTTATGGATGATGTCAATCTGGCCTTCCTCTTTGGCTTCATTATTGTCTCTGTAAAAAGGTGGAAACATCAAATTCCTAGATTTCACACCCTTGTTCCATATCTATTTCTCACTCTAGCCATTGAGGCACATCTTCTCTAGATCCTTGATGTTCTTTACCAACATCATGTCTGCCCTGATCCCTAGTATCTATTTCTATTCTCGACAGAGAAGGCAATTTCTTAGTTTCTTCCTCATGGAGTTCCTCATGAGGGGGATCTTGTTGCATCTCTTCTTGTTGAGGGGCCTCTTTCTGTAGAGGAGGTTCCTGCAGAATGTCCACATTATGATCCTACACCTGATCCTACTTTCATGTTGTTTATTGTTTTCCTCATCCTGAGGTATATTGACATCCATGGATGTCTATGTGTGTTGGCCTTATGCATCACCCTGATCTTGGGTTGCTTCTTGTTCTGTACTTGATGCACCAACATCCTATGACTTGAGGTCCTCATGACCTAATTTATCTTTAGTTCCCATGGCATCCTCTAGATCTCCCTGAGTCTGGGCAGCAGCATCACCTGATGTATCTTTATCACCCCCACCTTTCTGTTGGACTTCTACTATTTTTGGCTCAGCGGGTATTTCATGTTGTTGTTGACCCATATCAGGAGCATTGCTCTCTTTTTCTACCTGCTTGGCCCCTTCAACCTTCTTTGTCACATCAGGTGCACCTGCTTTGTCTTTAAGGCTCACATTAGCCATATATGTTATATCTATAACCGCAGGGCTAGTCACCTGATTGACCAACTTATGAAGCCCGATTTGTTGGGCTGCCCTCTCTAGGCTACTTTCTTTCACTTCCTCTGTTTGTTTTACCTCCTCCAATACTGCCATTTGTGCTAATGGGGTCCCATGTGGAGTCATGCGAGTACTGGAGGTGAGGGTCTCCATTCTTTGAGAGGCTACATTCTGCACTACCCCATCATCTAATAAGTCAACGGTGTCCTCCAAAGAGAAAGGAACACCCTGGCCTACCCTGAGTGCTTCTTTTGTTTTCTCCTCTGCCCTCTCAGTCTTAAACTGTATTATGGTGGGAAGCGGCACGTCATGCTACAGTTTCTTCCTGAATGCTTCTCTACCATATCAACATCCACCATCAATACATCTACACCACAAATCACCCTTAATATCCCCAACAACACCATGCATGCAAGTACTTCCACAACTGCCCCGCAATTTGACACTAACACCATAGCTTTCATGACCCACTTATTCTCACAACCACCTTACAACACATCCAACATCCCTAACACCAACCCATGCAACAACCTCAATGGAGATTGATTGTGATTGATGTCAAAAAGGTTCACTTAATGGTCTTGGTATTGACAAGAGTTGTTCATGGTTTGATATGATTGATCTGATTGTCTCTTGGTGATTGTCTCTTGTTTCTGTTCATGATTGAAGACCTCAGAATGAAGGGCAGCTTGTGAAGTATTACAGTCTGGCAGTATAATTCATATAGGTTATTGAAGAACTCATCATCAAAAGTGGTCTTACTAGTTCATGTGTTGATATATATTCATTATTGACATGTCAGGATGTTGCATGTGCATCACAAAAATAATGTTGTAGCCTAGAATAAGTATTATGTTCATGTTGATATGTTGTTGAAGTGCTTCTCAAGGTGTTTGTGTCCTAAGATCACTAGTTCATGAGTTGTTGTTTGACTATATCTGTCATTGAGCTGACAAAGTGTTTATATCATTTCTTCAAGGCACTTGCTTCATAAAAGATGTCATTGCATGATAAAATGTTGGTGAAGGTTAGAACAGGACAACGTTAGCCAATTTTGATGGAGGCTTGTTCTCAAAGGTTCTTCTATCTATTGCTTGTTGTTATAATGGATTAGTACTTTCAAAAGATGACTTATAGTTGATATTGTTAATAGTGCTCAAATGTCAACTTTATTACTGATGGGATGTTCTTGGTGTTGGTCTGCAACTAAGTCAGAAGGATCATTTAATTAGAGGTGATATATAAGAATTAAGGTCTTTTATTATTGATTGGAGCTCTAGTTCTATATCCTATTCTTTACCTCTAAAGACCTAACTTATAACCTTTGTTGCCTGTCATATACCAGTTCACTTTCTATTATGTTTTTGTATTGACCTGCTATAGCAAGTTGAGATGTTTGTAGTTACAACTTGAAGGGTCTTAATGTCATGGGGGACCAGCCCCCTCTTCTTAGGAAGATTGATGGCATTGGTCATCTTCAAATTACATGAGCGCCAAAGTTATGATCAAAGGTTCTAATTTAAAAAATTAGTGGGTGCGAAAGGCCGATCAACGACTAGTATTTAAATTTGATCTCTCTCTCTCTCTCTCTCTTGTGCATCCTATTTGACAGGCTCGGGGACATCAATGCTGTGTAACTGCAGTGTATAGTTTTTTAAGGCTATTTTTTAGCTTTCTTAAAGACTATTTTGGAAGGTAATTTTTGCCCGAATGAAATGTATTTCATTTAGAAGTTTTTCTATGAAGAATTTTTCTATTTCTTAATCACAAGTGGACCTTCTAAATTCTTTTAAGTCTTGAAGTTAGAATTTTTTTAAAAAAGGGGAAGTTATTTTTGGAGACATATTTTTGCGCAAAAGAATGATATGTTTATGTAGAGTAGAGAAAAATGCAGATGGATTTATTTTTTGAGAGAGATTTTATTACAATGGTAGATTGATTCTTTTGAAAGAGAAGATCAAAGATCAATTTATTTTTCAAATGGATTTGAAAATCAAAGATTTTTGAAGAAGATGAAGGTGAATGGATTTTTGTGAGAAGATTTTTTTTTTTTTGAAGTAATATGAAGAAAAATTGTTTTATTCTTGCAGGGGCAGAATGATTTTATTAAGGATTTATTTTGTTGAGAAGATGAAGAGATTTTTTTGAGAAGAAGAAAATGGATCTGAGAAAAGAAAAATATGAATGGCAGAGGAATTTAATATTATTTTTTGTAGGTTCTTTATTGATAAAATAAGTATATGCAAAGTTGAATATGAGGATTGTGAAGGATGTGAAAGGACATTTTTGTATTTCTTATATATAATGGTTTTGCAGATGCATTGTGTGAGTGTGATTGTTATGTAGATCAATGAAGAAGATAATTTAATGATACAATTGTAATGGATGTGAACCAATATGAAGACAACTTGTATGACATAGTTTGAATCAAATCAAGTATGAAGGTGATATGAAATTGAATCTAAATCAAGTAAATTGATTGAGCATCAGATGCAGGTTGAAGACATACACATGGAGAAATTACAAATGGAGGTTGTATTATGCAGAGATGGGATAATGAATTGAATGGAAACAAAGTAACCCTTTGATTTTATTTATCATTTCTATTGGTGAATGGGTTTGCCAGTGAGGCACAGTATGCCAGTGAGGCTTGTGGTCAGTGAGACCTCTGTATATGTCAGTGAGACATTTCTAAACTTGAAGTTTTTCATTTAAGCCAGTGAGGCAGTTTGAGTGGTTTTTCTACCCCTGGAGGGTTTTCCACTCAGTATATCTTTGAGTTAAACTTCTTGTGTTGTTTCTTTGCATTAATAATTAGTGTTTAACAATTTGATGATTGTGACATTCATAATAAAGTTCATTGACAATTTGTAAAAGGTGAGAAAATTGTATTATTATATTAACACTGATTCACACCCCCCCCCAGTGTTAATTGTACTCCTACAATTGCTATCAAAGCCTAGGTTCCCTTTTGAAGCTTAATCAACTTGGGTAGGTCTTGTGTGTGGAGTACCATGGGTAAATGCAAAAGAAATAAGAGCAAGAAAATTTTCAAGTCTCAGATTAGTCAAAATTCTCCATTTTTATCAAATTCAAAGGTTGATATAGAACCTGTTGATAGAAATGTTCCCCAAGTTGAATATGATATTGTATTAGAAGAAAACGTTTCAGGAGCTCCTTTCTTTGATGGTTCAAATTTCTCAGTTTGGTGTATGAGAATGCAGATTTATTTATCCTCTTTAGGATATGGTGTTTTGATGTTAATTGAGAATGGATATTGTATTACTACAAATAATTAAGAAGCTCTTGAGTGTAATTATACTGCAAAGAAGGCCATATTGTTTGCTTTATCTAATGATGTTTCTTGTCAAGTTATGCACTGTGAAACAGCTTAGGATATGTGGAAGAAGTTGATAAATAGTCTTGATGGGCTGATTTGAATGATAAAGTCAAGATTGCAATATGTTTGAGATGTGATTTTGTATGTATATCAAATTTTCCATTATGTTGCAAAAAGGTGTCTTGTGCAGGAACATGAGGATGATCTTTAGTCTTTATCATGTGAAGATGTGTGTGCAGAAGTAAATTGGTTGCAAGATGATTGTCCATATTGGAAGCCTTGGCAAGATCATCTCTAGAATGGTCATCATATCATCATGAGTCAAGTTCATGATAATGTATGTGGTTCAGATCAAATTGAAGAGTTATTTCAGAGTATTGTCTACATGGCTTGTTATATTCTTGCTTCAAGAATGTTCTTGATATTAATCTTCATGTATTTTGATCATGTTATTTGATATATGTGTCTTGCATGAGATTTGGAGCTTTCAGGTGGATTGGAGATGGTGTCAAAAGAAGATGGTGGACTAGATAGTCATGCTCATATGGAAGTGTTCTTGATGTGATAATTTTAAATGTTTCTTTGATGGTCTTCATCATTTATATGTTTCAGGAAGGTATGTGTAAAATGTGTGCTTCATGGTGACTAGTTGCTCTCAAGTTAAAATGTTGTTTAAGTTGCAGATCAGGATAAGTTTAGGACAACAAATTGCATAAATTTTTAGTGCCTTCAAATTTTTGAAAGTCTAGTGGTATCAAAGGTTTGGGTAAGTGATATTTCAATTCTTGGTTAGTATGAAAGATAACAAGGTCAGTAACAGTGTTTGTGATCCAAGAAATAAGTAAGCAGTTGGTTTATATCAATATAATTTGCTAGTCTCTTACTAATGCTATTTATGAGTTAATTTTCTCAGGGGGAGACAATAGCCTTTGTCATCAAATGTCAAAAAGGGGAAGAGAGAAATAATGCATTATGGAGTTTTACCATCAATGACAAAGGGGGAGATTGATGGAGATTGATTGTCATTGATGTCAAAAAGGTTCACTTAATGGTGTTTGTATTGACAGGAGTTGTTCATGATCATGTTCATGGTTTGATATGATTGATCTGATTGTCTCTTGCTGATTGTCTCTTGTTTCTGTTCATGATTGAAGACCTTAGAATGAAGGGCAACTTGTGAAGACCTTAGAATGAAGGGCAGCTTGTGAAGTATTATAGCCTGGCATTATAATTCATATAGGTTACTGTAGAGCTCATCATCAAAAGTGGTCTTAATAGTGCATGTGTCAATATATATTCATTATTGACATGTCAGGATGTTGTATGTGCATCACAAAATTAATGTTGTAGCCTAGAATAAGTATTATGTTCAGGTTGATATATTATTGAAGTGCTTCTCAAGGTGTTTGTTTCCTAAGATCACTAGTTCATGAGTTGTTGTTTGACTATATCTGTCATTGAGCTAACAAAGTGTTTATATCATTTCTTCAAGGCACTTGCTTCATAAAAGATGTCAGTGCATGATAAAAGGTTGGTGAAGGTCAGAATAGGATAGAGTTAGCCTATTTTGATGGAGGCTTGTTCTCAAAGGTTCTTCTATCTATTGCTTGTTGTTATAATGGATTAGTACTTTCAAAAGATGACTTATAATTGATATTGTTAATAGTGCTCAAAGGTCAACTTTATTACTGATGGGATGTTCTTGGTGTTGGTCTGCAATTGAGTCAAAGGGATCATTTAATCAGAGGTGATATATAAGAATTAAGGTCTTTTATTGTTGATTGGAGCTCTAGTTCTATATTCTATTCTTTACCTCTAAAGACCTAACTTATAACCTTTGCTACCTGTCATATACCTATTCACTTTTTGTTATGTTTTTGTATTGACCTACTATAGCAAGTCGATAGGTTTTTAGTTACAAATTGAAGGGTCTTAATGTCATGGGGGACCGGCCCCCTCTTCTTAGGAAGACCGATGGCATCGGTCATCTTTAAATTACATGAGCGCCAAAGTTATGATCAAAGGTTCTAATTTAAAAGATTAGTGGGCGCGAAAGGCTGATCAATGGCCAGTATTTAAATTTGATCTCTCTCTCTCTTGTGCATCCTATTTGACGGGCTTAGGGACATCAATGTTGTGTAACTGCAGGTGTATAGTTGTTTAAGGCTATTTTTTAGCTTTCTTAAAGACTATTTTGGAAGGCAATTTTTGCCCGAATGAAATGTATTTCATTTAGAAGTTTTTCTATGAAGAATTTTTCTATTTCTTAATCCCAAGTGGACCTTCTAAATTCTTTTAAGTCTCGGAGTTAAAAGTTTTTTAAAAAAAGGGGAAGTTATTTTTGGAGACATATTTTTGTGCAAAAGAATGATTTGTTTATGCAGAGTAAAGAAAATTGTAGATGGATTTATATTTTGAGAGAGATTTTATTACAACGGTAGATTGATTGTTTTGAAAGAGAAGATCAAAGATCAATTTATTTTTCAAATCAATTTATTTTTCAAATGGATTTGAAAATCAAAGATTTTTGAAGAAGATGAAGGTGAATGGATTTTTGTGAGAAGATTACTTTTTTTGAAGTAATATGAAGAAAAATTGTTTTATTCTTGCAGGGGCAGAATGATTTTATTAAGGATTTATTTTGTTGAGAAGATGCAGATATTTTTTGAGAAGAAGAAAATGGATCTGAGAAAAGAAAAATATGAATGGTAGAGGAATTTAATATTACTTTTTGCAGGTTCTTTATTGATAAAAGAACTATATACAAAGTTGAATATGAGGATTGTGAAGGATGTGAAAGGATATTTTTGTATTTCTTATATATATTAGTTTTGCAGATGCATTGTGTGAGTGTGATTGTTATGCAGATCAATGAAGAAGATAATTTAATGATACAGTTGTAATGAATGTGAACCAATATGAAGACAACTTGTATGACATAGTTTGAATCAAATCAAGTATGAAGGTAATATGAAATTGAATCTAAATCAAGTGAATTGATTGAGCATCAGATGTAGGTTGAAGACATACACATGGAGAAATTACAAATGGAGTTTGTATTATGCAGAGATGGGATAATGAATTGAATGGAAACAAAGTAACCCTCTGATTTTATTTATCATTTCTATTGGTGATTAGGTTTGCCAGTGAGGCTTGTGGTCAGTGAGACCTTCCTATGCCAGTGAGGCTTGTGGTCAGTGAGACCTTCCTATGCCAGTGAGGCTTGTGGTTAGTGAGACCTCTGTATATGTCAGTGAGACATTTGTAAACTTAAACTTTTTCATTTAAGCCAGTGAGGCAGTTTGAGTGGTTTTTCTACCCCTGGAGGGTTTTCCACTCGATATATCTTTGAGTTAAACTTCTTGTGTTGTTTCTCTACATTAATAATTAGTGTTTAACAATTTGATGATTGTGAAGTTCATAATAAAGTTCATTGACAATTTATAAAAGGTGAGAAAGGTATATTATTATATTAACACTGATTCACCCCCCCTCTCAATGTTAATTATACTCCTACAAACCCTTCATCCAATTTCATGTATGTACAAAATCCTGTCTCCCAAGCGCCTATCACATCCTCTATCCAAAGCATACAACAAAATCCCAATCAAAACCAACAAATTCCACCCCATGTCCTACAAGAACATCTCACCTATCAACAAGATCTCTCCCATCAAAACCAAATCTCACAATAGAAAAATCCACCCCAAAATCAAATTCCACCTTTCCTCCAACAATTAATCCAAAACTAGAAAAACTACATTCCACAACCACCACCACAAGATTTATCTAGCATTGTACAAACATTGATCCAAACAGTTGATGACATACAACATGAAAACAAGAGAAAGCAATATTCTTTTGAGGATATTTGCCCATATCCATTTGTTAGAACATTACACATGCCCCCCTTTCCCAAAAATTTTGAAATGCCAAAATTTGACAAATACAAAGGAAAGGAAGACGCTAGGGAACACCTTAGGGAGTTTTATATAGATTACTTAGAAGTCTCATATGATGATACCTATTTGATGAGACTATTTCCTAGAATCCTTGGTGGTTAAGCTACCAAATGGTTTGCTCATCTTCCCCTGGCATTAAGACATTCCATGAGCTTGCAGAGAAGTTTGTGAACCATTTCTCCTATAAAATTGAGCATGAAATATCCATGACTGACCTTTGCAACACAAAACAAAAGAGTGGGGAATCATTCGCCACTTTTTTGCAAAGATGGAGATGCTTAGCAAGCAAACTCCCTTGGCCCATTCCTGAGAAATAAGTAGTCACTATGTTCGTGGCTAACCTTAACCAAGAAATGGGATTCTATTTACAAATCCAATGCACATCAACCTTTGAAGAGGTTACAGACAAATGAACAACCATCGAAAGAGCCCTTATCACTAAGGGCTCCATAAAACTATATAACAATGACAACAAGACCAACAACCACAATAACAAAGTCAACAACAATAACACCAACACTTCCCACACAAATGACAATGCACAATCCAATGATAAACCCCACTTTTGGGGTAAGAACAAGAATACCCTCAATGACAGTGTCACTAATGTGAAAGCCATCCAAAATGTACAAAATCCCACCATACCAAGCACATCAACGAATAATAGTGTCAATGTTCCTAAGGGACCACCAAGACAAAACAATAACCCTAAGAGAAAGTTCACACCTTTAGGGGAGCCCATTGAAAATGTCTTGAATAACCTTGTGAAGACGGACCTAATCATGTTACCCCTTATTCGACCTTATGACGAAAATCAATTTAAACCCTCTTGGTTCGATGAGAATGCCTATTGTGAATAGCATCGTGTGAAAGGGCATAAGACATCTAACTGCATGAGGTTGAAACATTGTATATAAGACCTTATCGATAGGGGTGACATAACCATTGATGAACCTTTGAGACAATCACCAAATGCCAACTTAGGAGCATACAAGGATCCCCTTCCCAACCATAATAAAGTAAAATCATCCTCTTCCAATCAAACATACAATGTTTTACCACCTCCCTCTTCTTTCAACTCTATTGTAGGATGAATAGAAGATTCTTTCCACCACATCAACACCATCACCATTCAAGATAAGACATCAAATTGTGTCATTACTACTTTTCGCAGTCACGTTTCCATCCGCTAAGCCCCTACTGATGATCAACCCTCCACATCCACAACTACGAATCCACCATCCACTCACAAGTAAAACCTCTTAGATCACCTCAGAAAAACCCCCACACAAATCTCCATCCTTGAGCTACTCCACACATCTCCCCTCCATAAGGAAGTCCTCGACAAAGCCTTATGGAGACCCAAGTCCCTACCAATTTGAATGTTGACCAATTCCAAGCCATGGTAGGCCATATTGCCTCACCCCATCGCCTCACATTTTTAGAAAAAGATCTACCTACATCTAATGCTGCTCATAACAAAACCTTACACATCAAAGTCCTAATCCACAAGCATACCATTAAACGAGTCTTAATAGATGGTGGCTCTGGCCTAAATCTTTGCACTCTAAAATTATTAAAATATTTGGAATACTCCGATGTGGTTGTGGATTCTAGTGAATGTATAACCATCAAAGGATATGATGACACCGAAATATTGTCTTAAGGCAGCATCAAGCTCCCTATTCAAGTAGGACAAAAGATCTTGGAGACCAAATGTCAAGTACTTAATCCTGACCTTCCATATAATATTCTTCTTAGCTGACCATGGATTCATGCCATGCAATTCATCCCATCCACCTTCCATCAATGCTTAAAATTCCCCCACAACGGCATGAAAATTACCATCTATGCCAATCCTCGTCCTTTAAAATATTGTAGTTTCTTGGAAGGACACGACTGCACTTTCTGCCCTTACAACAATGCCACCAAAACATCCACCTCACATGCCAATCCTACATCATCCACCTCATACGTTGATCCCTTCAACATTGCAACCACATCAAAAAAATCCCCTCCTCCTGATGTCAAGATGAAGATAAGTGACATGGGATGTGGTGAATATGACCTACACGGCACATTTTGTGTGGGACTATTGACATCTCCTAAGATGTTTGGTGCTCCGAAAGAAGAAGATGTTCTACAATCATCATCAAGTGCAAGCTGTCACCCTTCGAGAAAAAGCACATCCTCGAACAAGATATTCTCAAAGATGTATCCTCTTGGTTATACAAGGATGAAGAAAAACAAGAAGCTCCTACTCTCCCAACCGAGATCTATGGAAAAGGTCTCAAGTTTGTCAAGTATAAGGATTACAAAGGACAAGGTGGCATAGGCCTTCATGAACAAGGAATTATAGAGCCCATCCAAGCAACAAAGAATCTATATCTTCATGGGTTAGGGTACAGAAAATAAGAGTCTACCCCCGCCGATGTCGAGTGTATCTTAAGTGAGGCCACTAAGGCCTTCCCCATGGTAGACAACATCAACAAAGAGGACCATCAAGATTCTTTGTGTCTTCACAAAATTCTTTGAGTCATCCATATGCACCATCTACACCTTAACCACCATGCCATCCACATCTAATGACCTACCTCTTGTTTACCCCCAACTCATAGATTGGGACCAACAAGGACCTCCCATCCTTGACATTGCACAAAATGACGAAGCAATATCTAAAATGATGGGGGTTAGAGATCACTTTCCCCTTGGAGATCATAGGGTTGGCTACATCATGGAACTAAACACATCTGCATACTTCGGGGAGGCAACCCAAGCTCTTAGTAGCAAAAATATAAAAATAAAAATAACATCCCCTAGTGAAAACCACTTTGTGGCACTTTCAGATGGAGAAAGAATCAAAATAAAGGATGTATCACCTAGTGAAAACTTCCTTGAGGCACTAGGAGATGAGAGCATGGGCCTTCCTGAAGTATTCGAGCTATATCAAGAGAGATCGCCAATCCTAATTGAAGCATCACATGAGATGAATCTTGGAACTGAAGAGACACCAAAGATCACATTCTAAGTAGGGTCCCTCACAATAAAAGAACATGAGGCTTTCTTAACCTTCTTCAAACAAAGGAGTCATAACTTCGCATGGACATATGCCGACATGTCAGGATTAGATCCCGCTCTCGTTGTTCATCACCTTGCAGTGTGTCTTGATGTAAAGCCAGTAAAACAAAAGCAAAGGAAAATGAATCCCCAAATAGCACTCCTAGTCAAGGTGGAACTCAAGAAACTCCTAGATGTGGGATTCATATGCCCTATAGACTATCCCAAATGGGTGTCCAACATTGTACTAGTAGCTAAAGTCACTAGGGGCATCCATTGCTGCACAAATTTTAGAGATCTTATCAAGGCTTGCCCTAAGGATAATTTTCTGCTACCTAACATAGACATCATCATGGATCTCACTACCGGTCATGAGATGTTATCCTTGATGAATGGATTTTCTGGATATAATAAAATTAGGATAGTAGAAGAAGATAAACATAAAACCTCCTTTATATGTCCATGGGAAATATACTGCTAGGTTGTGATGCCCTTTGGGTTGAAGAATGTAGGGGCTACCTATTAGAGGGCAATGACATTCATCTTCCATGACCTTTTCCACATCATAATGGAAGATTATGTTGATGATTTACTGGCAATGTCCAAAACTAGAGAAGAGCACATAAATGTGTTGGCTACAATCTTTGCCAAGCTAGAGAAACACAATGTGCAATTGAATCCCAAGAAATGTGTCTTTTGGAAAGCTTCTAGGATACATTATGTATAGAAGAGAAATTGAGGTTGATCCCGCAAAGGTCAAGGCTATAGTGGAGATGCCTCCACCCAAGACACAAGCAACTTTGAATCCTACAAGGGAAACTTCATTCCATCCGCTGCTTTATAGCACAACTTGCCGACAAGTACCAACTATTCCAACATCTTCTTGAAAAAAACATAGCTTTTGTATGGGATAGTTAGTGTCAAAATGCTTTTGAACAGTTGCAGGAATATCTTGCTAAACCACCTGTCCTCATTCCACCGAAGCAAGGACAACCCCTCCTTTTGTATATTTCAACAACAAAGATGATGATAGGGGCCTTGTTAGCACAACATGATGAACAGGGAAAGGAAAGAGCTATATACTATATTAGCCACACCTTGGTGACCTATGAGCTGAACTACACTTTGATTGAATGAGCATGTCTTGCCATTGTATTCACTTCCCAAAAATTAAGACACTACATGCTCAATCATAAGACCAAGCTCATTGCCAATATCGATCCGCTGAAATATCTACTGACTAGAACAACTGTTATAGGACGAATGGCTAAGTGGGTTATGATCCTGAGTGAGTTTGACATTGAATACATAGAAAGGAAAGCCATTAAAGGATAGGTGATCACTGAGCAATTAGCTGATGCACCAATCCTGATAGAACAACCATTGCTTACACAATTTCTAGATGAGTCCATATTTGACAATAGCACTGACAACAGGTACATGGAAAATGTATTTTGATGGATCCTAGACACATCATGGCTTAGGGGTAGGCATCTTGTTTGTCACCCCTTAAGGAAATACTATTCCTAAATCCTAAAAAATCACATTTCCATGCACAAATAATGTAGCAGAGTACGAGGCCCTCATCACAGGACTTTGCATGCCAATACAGTGGAAATTTGAGAAGCTAGAAGTTTATGGAGACTCCCAGTTACTCATTAGATAGGTGAATAATGAGTATAAGACAAACGATGACAAGCTTCTGCCCTACAAAAGAATGGTTGATGATTTCAAAGATTATTTCCATGATATCCATTTTGAGCAAATTCTAAGATTGAACAACAAAGCAGCAGATGCTATGGCCACAATAGGATCCTTGCTTGATATGAAAAAGGACAAGAAGAAGTGTGAGTTCTTGATCGAAGAACTCCCGATACTAGCTTATGATGTATTGCAATCAAAGCTAGTGTACGACATTGTTGGTCCCTTAGCTCCTTGGTATCAAGAGACCTACATGTACTTTCATGACAACATCTTACCATCAAAGCTATCATCCACACAACATAAAAGCTTCATCCACCGAGCTTCCCATTTTACCCTCATAGGAGACACCCTCTATCGAAGAAGTCTTGATGGTGCTCTTTTATGATGTCTCAACTCTAGGGAAGTTGAAGTGGCCTTGCAATAGGTTCATGAAGGAATTTGTGGGGCACACTCTAGTGGACCTACCTTAGAAAAGAAAATTTTGAGGACATGGTACTATTGGCCGACCATGGAATAAGATGCTTACCGATTTGTGAAGAAATGCCTACCATGCCAGCAACATGGTAATCTCATCCATGCACCTTCACAAGAGCTACATCAAATAACAACTCCATGGCCTTTTTCATAGTGGGGACTCGACCTCATAGGTCAAATTCATCCGCCTTCATCCAATGGCCACAAGTTCATCATCACCACTACCGAGTACTTCACTAAGTGGGTCGAAGCCATTCCACTCACTTTCACCACAAGCATCCAGATTGCTAAATTCATTCTCCATTATATAATATGATGTTATGGTTTCCTCATTCCATCATCACAGATAACAGGAATCCATTTAAAAACCAGGAAGTCCGCACCCTGTGTGAGAAATTCCATATCCAACATCACTTTTCCACACCATATTACCTCCAAGGTAATGGTCAAGCCAAGGCTTCTAACACACATTCTGAAAAAAATGGTTAATGAAGTCGACCATGACTGGCACCTCCAACTCAACCCCGCCCTATGGGCCTACTACACAAGCATCCACACACTCACAGGAGCCACGCCACACCATACTCATTAGTGTTATGTCAGAAAAATGCACCCTTGGGGACTTTTTCCTAAAGTTTTAGCTCCTGGGTCTTTAGATTTGCATTTAGAGCATTTTGCATGTTAAATCAGACTCCTGATGAGAAAACCCATGGGTCTTGTGGCAAATAGGACCTAGGGGGCTACACTTCATCAAATCTTGAGCAAAGGCAGGGGGATGGACAAGGGTGTTAGCGCCCTAGTCCAGCCCTATTTTAGGTATGCCCTAATTTGATATGTCAGTTTTATGACCATTATTTGGTCTCCAGGATGACATCATAAGTTTCAAATATGAAATTCTTGGTGGGAATCTTAATAGTTGCATATATATAAGCATGTTTAGGTTATCATTTGCAAACTAGAACATTACTAGAAGATTATCGTGAACTTTCAAGCTATTGGCATACTTGTGATTATCATTGTGTTGCAGAGCATAGCATTGTTATTGTGTTTGTTTGCAGGTTGGATTACATCTTCTCCTCATGGCATTGAAGAGTGTCTTCCTTCCATGAGAGCTTCATCATCAATGTATCATTTATTGTGCTTTATCAGTCATTATCATTTGATTTTTGCCTCTGCCTCCCAAGGGCACGCACTCTCTCTGACAACGGTGTTTGGAAGACTTGAATGTCTCTCTAGGGCTTGACTGAGGCAAGCCTCTAAACACCACAACCCCCTCCTCCACTCCTTGTGATTACAGGTTATAGGTGTCAGATCTGGAGAAAGTGGAGTTGCAAAGCAGGAAGGCAGACATTGAAGATTTCAGATCTAAAAAGAAGTGGACACTATTCAACTTTTTGGGACAAGGGCGCCATCAACCTTGTCCTCCGTTTTTAGATCATGGGAAATAGAAGACATAGAAGAGATTAGCGCTGAAAGGAGATCAGGACTGTGTGGAAAAAGTGGCACACTAGACTAGGGCACCATCATTGTTGTCTCGTATATTTCTATTTTTCATCTGCAAAAAATAGTAGTTAAGGTTCTCTGCCCTTTGTCTATTTCCTGTAGCATTTGTTGTAATTCATAGATTTGATTACTGTTTGCTTAAATTATGGTTTTAAGGACATAAAGGCATTAATTGGAAAACTTCTGTGATCACATCTAAATTTCCCAGTAGAAAACCAAGTGGTAACTCAAATCTGATAGCTGACTCTCCTCTTGATAGGTGAGGCACTCAGTTGAAAAGCCCTTGGAATGTTTTGTGGAAAGGAGGATTCAAACTAAAGAAACATTAAACCTCCACCATTTTTATCCCAAAACATTTTGGTGAACCCATTTTTGGAACTTTTTGGCACCTTGCTGAGTGTTTGACAAATTTGTATTAGCAAATTTACAAAAAAATTGATATATTTGGAAAAATTAAAAAAAAATTGCATTCTAGGGTTTGATTTTTGACATAGTTTGCATTCATTTAATTGCATTTAATTAATTCTGTAATTTTTACATCATATCTAAGATTCATCATCATTTAATTCATTATTTTCAATATTGCACTTGAAAAATTACAAAAAAAATGAAAAAAATTGGAAAATTTGCAAAAATTGGCATATAAAGCTTGCATTTTTGTGAAATTTGAATTAAGTGGAACCTAATTTAAATTAATTTATTTCATTTACATTATATATGATCTAAAATACATAAAATCATCATTTGCATGCTTGATTTGTCAAAATTTGCTTGAAATCTTGCAATTTTGGTGAAAACCTAGTTTTGCATGAGCTAAGGTTGTAGTCAAAATCTTGTCTCATATTTTACTACCTTGTCAAAAGACTCATTAGGTCTAATATCTGATTGTATTGTTTCATAATAGTGGCCTCCTTGTGAAATTTCATGTCTAGGGTTTGAAAACTTGCATTTTTCACTAGATTTGAGCCTATCGTCTTGCTAGATTTGCACTCCAAGCATGTTGTAAGGGATTTTATTGCACTAATTTGATGTTAATAGCCTTATAATTTTCTTCCCCTTCTCAATTTCCTTACAAAACCCTTTATTTTGAGCCTTTGCATTGAAATTTTAGAAAAATTGACATATTTTTACTATCTTTGCACTAGGGTTTGATCTAGAGTGGCACTATAGGCGTGTTGTAACATATTTTTTGGCATTATGTGGCTGTTATTACTGTCATAAGTTTCTTTCCATCACTATTTTCCTTACAATACCCGTTGCCCTACTCTTTTGCATTGAGATTTGGTGAAAACTGCATATTTTGGCCTATTTTCACTAGGTTTGGACTTATCGATGCTCTAGAGTTACTTCAAAAAAGTGTTGTGAAAGGTATTCTTGCATTAGAGTACTATTTTTAGGTATATAATTTTCTTTCCCTCTTGAAAATCTTCACAACACCTCTTCTTTCACTTGTTTGCACAGTGAAAAGTTGAAAAATCAAACATTTTAGAGCATACTTTGACATCACTTTTGCATTTTGTTGCATAAGTTTTGGAAGATCTTGAAAATATGATTTGAAACTCATTTTAAAACTTACACATGGCACCTTCATGTCATTTTTCTATGATATCTTTGCATGCATTTGTCAAAGTTCTTGATTTTGACCAATTTTTAACCCTCATGAGTGAACATCCTACGATATTAGAAAGCTTAACTAAGTTCTTCTTCATGAGTAGAAATGTAAAAGATAAAGGTGATAAAACTTCTCCCATGCATTCAATACTTGCTTCATGTGATGATGACATAAACTTGTCCTCTGGTCATTCTTTCAAAAATGATTCTTCTCATGAGGATATGCTAGTACAAAATGATGCAATCAATGACACTTTCCCTACAATAGGAGAGACACAACTTTTGCAAGACATCATGCCTCCTACAACGACAATAGAAGAACAAGTACGTCATGATGTTGAGGATCCTATTGATGTGATAACATATATAACTGATGAGCAAATAGACAAACTTGACAAAGAGCTAGCTGAATTTCAAGTATTTGTGGAAAATGAAATGACAGTGGACCAAGTTGTACCTGTTATTCATAATATAAGAGAATTGATAAAAAAAAGGACAAGATGGTATTAATATAATTGGAGGTTTAGCACACATTATCCAAACTAGTCTTATGCCTCAATATGGTCTAGACAACAATTTGATGGAACAAAATACACTAGAGACACACGAGGATTATTTAGATTATGATGAGATAATTGCTACAATTGAAGTAGATAAGGAAAATACTGAAGTATCACATCGTCCACAAGGAAGAGTTATCTACTCTGAAGTTTCTCCTCCGTTATCCCTTCAAGGATCAAGAGAGAATCAACATATACCAAAAAGACAAATGGAAAAATAGAACCAAGAGATTATGACATTTAGAAAAGGCTAAAACAATACAAGACAGTCCTTGTCGTGTTGACAAAGTACACATCGACTCTCTGATACCAAGAAACATTCTAATAAGAATCACTTGAGATTCTCACAAAACTTGGTCGAATACCTCTCGAAGAGGTTCACAAGTTCCAAAATCTAGTACATCAGTACTACAGGTAAGTATCTCTAACCCCTTATCTCTTTGTGATGTGCTTCCCCCGTGATGTGTTGTGTTGTTAAGGCCTCCTAGGATGACCCTTGATTCTCTTGTAAGGTCAGGGATAATAGGAGTCCGTCTCTATCATGATCTTCTTCTATTTGTATCATCATTCTTCTATATCTCCTCTCCTCTGATTTCATTGTTATGTGTTGTCTCTTACAGACATAGCGTTGTGGTTGGTGAATTGGGGGCACCCTCCTATGTGACTGTCCCTAAGACACTTGTTCTCCTCTCTAATTTATTTTTTACCTTCCTCTAGTGTTTCCATCTAGCAGGTGGATGATGAAAAACATATTATATTGATGCCGACCTAGTGTCCCTTTCGCGAGTAATAAAAAAATGGACCTAGTCCATACATGACGATGGGGTTGCAACAAATTATTCGACAATTGGCTAGTAGAATCACTCTGTGATTTCTCTATCTTGATGTTGATTTCGATGTTATCTTATCTTGCTAACGACACTTTAAAATTACTACTTCTCTATTCACTTTGTTTATCATGAATATCACCTTGCTTGGCTCTTTCATGTAGTTAATCATATGCATTGTTGTTTATCACGATTATTTGGACACTAACACTTTTCTTACAGGGATGTGTTTGTAGGAACATTTGGCAATCGTACAATACATGTCATCTCTAGGGGGCATGGGCTTTGTGAGAGCTCATGTTCCCTTGTGTGTTTTCTTCCTACCTTAATGTGCTTGATATCAGTACACGATATCAACCACCTTAAGGTGGGGGCATATATAAGGTAAGTTGTCTACTTTAGATCATAGTAAAGCGTGTTTGAACAATCTAAAAATCAAATCAAATCATTTAATCCCTCTATAGAGGTAGGATATCAAGCATATCCTTTTATCTTAAGCCCTCATCACGAGGCAGGGATGGTGTATTTCTCAGAGCAATTGCATTATCCTATCATTTTCAAAAGTCCTCATCACGAGATGGGGAGTGGTTCTGTGACTAACTCAACCCTTAAGCGTATTTTCGGTGGTTGTTGTGGAAAAGCCCAATCATCAGTGTGTGCCTGTAATGTGCCTAATATGGTGATGAACCTAGCAATAGGAAAACTCCATCGCTTTCCTGTCGTGTTTTCTCCGTGTCTTCAGCGTGTGTGTGTATGGCGTGCTTGTTCTCAAAGTGCAAGACTGGTGGTGATGAGCTCCTCTACACTTTGGGATTTGTTTGGTGTGTTTGTTCTCAAGGTGCAAGCCCAGTGGTGAACAACTCCTCTACACCTTGGGATTTTGTTTAGCATGTTTGTTCTCAAAAAGTGCAAGATCGGTGGCGATGAGCTCCTCTACACTCTTTTGGGATTTTTTTGTTTACTTTCCTTGTACTTGCATTATGCATTTCATATGGAAAAATCAAAAAGAAAATAATCACTACATTCATTGTATTCTATGTGCTCTGTGTGTCTTCAATGTTGTATTCTCCATGTTTTGCATGACTGTAACTATCTTCTTCATGTTTTGCATGCCTATCATTGTCTTCAATGTGTTTGGCATGTCTTCTCCGTGCTTGGCGTGTTTGCTATGTTTGTGGACCTACTTTAATGCATGTATTGGCCTTGCATTTAATGCATACATTAAAGTGGGGGCTAAATGTTATGTTGGAAAAATGCACCCTTTAGGGCTTTTTCCTAAAGGTTTAGCTCTTGGGTCTTTAGATTTGCATTTAGAGCATTTTGCATGTTAAATTAGATTCCCAATGAGAAAACCCATGGGTCTTGTGGCAAATAGGACCTAGGGGGCTGCCCTTCATTGAATCTTGAGCAAAGGTAGGGGGTGGACAAGGGCACTAGTGCCCTAGTCCAGCCCTATTTTGGGTCTACCCTAATTTGAAATGTCAGTTTTGTGACCGTTATTTGGTCTCCAGGTCGACATCATAAGTTTCAAATTTGAATTTCTTGGTAGGAATCTTAATAGTTGCATATATAAACATGTTTAGGTTATCATTTGCAAACTAGAACATTACTAGAAGATTATTGTGAACTTGAGCTATTGGCATACTTGTGATTATCATTGTGTTGTAGAGCATAGCATTGTTATTGTGTTTGTTTGCAGGTTGGATTATATCTTCTCTTCATGGCATTGAAGAGCTTCTTCCTTCCATGAGAGCTTCATCATCAAGGTATCATTTATTGTGCTTTATAAATCATTATCATTTAATTTTTGCCTCTGCCTCCCAAGGGCATGCACTCTCTCTGACAATGGTGTTTGGAAGACCTGAATGTCTCTTCGGGCTTGACCAAGGAAAGCCTCTAAACACCATAACCCCCTCCCACACTCCTTGTGATTGTAGGTTATAGGTGTCAAATCTAGAGAAAGTGGAGTTGTAGAGCGAGAAGGCAGACATTGAAGATTCCGGATCTAAAAATAAGTGGACACTGTTCAACTTTTTAGGACAAGGGCGCCATCAACCTTGTCCTCTATTTTTGGATCACAAGGAATAGAAGACATAGCAGAGATCAATGCCGAAAGGAGATCAGCACTGTGCAGAAAAAGTTGCACACTGGACTAGGGTGCCATAACTGTTGTCCTGTATTTTTCTGTTTTCTGTCTGTGAAAAATAGTTAGTTAAGGTTTTCTGCCCTCTATCTATTTCCTATAGCATTTGTCATAATTTGATTATTGTTTGCTTAAATTAAGGTTTTAAAGACATAAAGGCATTAATTGGCAAACTTGTGTGATCACATTTGAATTTCCCAGCAGAAAACCAAGTGGTAATTCAAATCTGATAGTTGACTCTCCTCTTGCTAGGTGAGGCACTCAATTGAAAAGCCCTTGGAAAGTTTTGTGGAAAGGAAGATTCAAACTAAATAAACATTAACCCTCCACCATTTTTACCCCAAAATAATTAGTATTTGGTTTTGAAGCTATTTTGCCTATTGAGGTCGAGCTCCCATCACTCAGGACTTCATTACATAATATAATCACTGAGGAGAAGTACTGAGTTGCATGACTGAATGAGCTAGAGTTACTAGATGAGAAATTCTTGGATGCCCTCAATCACCTTCAAGCCTATCAAAACCGTCTACGGAAGAGCTACAACAAGAATATCAAGAACTGTATGTTTAAGATAGGCAACCTTGTCCTTATGGAGAATCAAAAAAACCTACAAGAGCGCACTAAGAAAGGAAAGTTCAAGCCTAATTGGTTGGGACCATAAGCTATCACAACCAGCTATGGGTTAGGGGCATATCAACTTGCAACAGCTGAAGGGAAGCCTCTAGATGAACCTATGAACATCCTACATCTAAAAATGTTCTACGTATGACCCATTGAGTATCTCAAAATCAAAAAGTATAAAAAATCAAAATAAAAAAAATACAAAAAATCAAAAAATCAAGAAAAACCTGAGTGCAATAAAGCCATCCAAAGGTGAAAATCACTTCAATGATGCCTTGGATAAGTACCATGGTGAAAACCTATCTTAGGCACCATGCGTAGTGGCCAGTTCTACCATCTAATAAGACCTCTTGTCCATTACAACATTCCACATCACGCACATCCAATGGTTTGAAATTCTGAAACATCAAATCATATCATCCACCCTACATTATCCCACCCTAAGCAAATCCATGGAACAAGGATCCTTGTATGCTTCCTCTGTACAACTCAAAATCCAAAAAATCTAAAAACATTAGAAAATCCAAAAATCCAAAAACAATACAAAATCAAAAAATTCCAAAAAAACAAAAAATCACAAAATTACCAAAACCAATCACACATCACCTTCCACCATCATCTCATACATCCTGAACCATTCCCACATCATCAAGTCAAACTAGAACTACATATTCATTTCACCTACATCTTAAAATATCTTGATCCCATGGACACAGGGTATGTAGGTAGTCTGGAATAGGAAGGAAGTATCCAGTACTCAGGTAAATAAGATGCACCCATCCAACTCATTTGGATGGTCCCTATCTTCTAAGCTTACTAAATTCACCAAATAATACACGGGCTAAGCATAATGTTAAAATGTCACATCCTACGCAAAAATCATCAATTAACAAACTAACCAAAATCATCACACATGGCCTCGCTATCCTTTTTCCCACCTTTCAAATTTTACCCAACAACATCCAATCGATTCTCACCTTAATGGATATATCGTTCCTACAATAGGTAGAATTCATTATCTACACTTATCTTGGCAAGAGATACAATGACTATTTGTGTAATTCATTGGTCTTTTTGATTATTGGTTTTTATTTTTTGTCCCTTTCTAGGAAACATTCCAAAGCTACCTTAATCTCACTATATCAGGGTACGTAGCAAAAAACACCTAGAATAGACATGGTCATTGTTTTTGTATGTTGTGCTTGTGGGTTGATTTCATTACTCCAAGAATAGTGTTCATATCTTGAAGATAGGGTCAGTTCTAGCATAGTGTTCCCCATTTGTATATAAGGTCAATCATACCTTCTATGTCCTAAGGGAACTTATGTTATGAGTCCCCTTCCCTCATCTAGGCAAGGTTATACTACATTGGGCATGCATGAATTCAACCTATTGTTTGTGAGTCTAGTCCATGCAAAGATGGATATATATCATCGCCTTGGTCCTTTCATACCTTGGTGAAAAATATGCTATTTTTCTATAATAAACCTAGAAATGCTCTCAATAATGTAATACAAGTACTTTGCCTAGCTTATTCATCTCCTTTTCTAATCACCACCCATTCAACACAACCCCCCCATCCATTCACTCTAACACGACCTCTCCCCATCTAACATATCCCTTCCCCCCACTAATAATCACCCCAATCAAATCACTCTACATACTTCACCCATCCTAACAAAACCCCTCTAAAAGTGTGGTGTTTAGGTGACCTAGTATCCCGACCATCCCCAAACCTATCCCAAACATCCCCACTACCTAATCCCATCACCCAGGGTTTTACGAACATCACATGTATCATGACATCCAACTATAACATCAACCCATCCCATTTCCCATCTCATTATTATCATTTCTCCATTACATTATCTATTACCATTACATTAATCATTTCATTTGCATAATCATTTATCATTAACCATTACATTTATACATAACCATTTCATTTCATCATTTTACCAAAAACATTGCATATCCATTAAAACAGTATCATCATTTCATTTGATCCATTTGCATTCATAAGATATGTTTATTAATTTGAGCATATATTTCATATCCATTTCATCCATTTGCATTAATAATATATGTTTATTAATTTGAGCATATATATCCTAACCATTTCATCCATTTGCATTCATAATATATGTGTATTAATCTGAGCATATATCCCATCCATATCATCACATTCAGAAACAAAAAATGCATCCATAATAGAATAACATACATAACCATTCATAATGCATAAATCCATCTATGTAATCCATAAACACATCCATAACATTAATCACATCATAAATATCCATCACATCCATAAACATCCATAAGCATCCATAAGGCATACATCATATCATAAACAACATCATAAACTATCATAATACATACACTATCATAATATATCCATCATAAACAATCATATCATAAAGTACATCACCACCAAGATATACATCGCTCAAAATAATACAATGTCATGATACAAAAATGCCACAACAGCCAAAATACATTAGATAAACAACTATCAACCCCGGGCTAATGATCCCCTAGCAGAGTCGGTAGGAGACCCTAGTTGCTGCTGAGGTGGCTGCTAAGGTGGCAATGGCGGGGGTCCCATGGGCTATTGCATTGACTGAACTGATCTTCTAGACCTGTATGATCCAGACATCTAGGATCCATTACACTAGTTGTAGCCAGGTACCTGCTGACCCTCTAGAACCGCAACACAATAGGCCCTGTAATAATACTCTACCCTCACACATGCCTCCATGAGCTCACTATGTAATTGTGTTGCATGACTCTGAGCTACATGAATCTGAGCTGCTGTATAATCAGTCCACATCTGTGATGTATCGGTGCCAGCAATGACACCCTGCATCTGCATAATCTCAGCGTATTGACTGGCAACTTGTCCCTAAGCTTCTTGCTACAGTGTCCTCTCCTGGTCCCTCTCAGCTATAACAATGACCACTTGGGCATGTACCTATGCTAGCTACACATGTAGTACACTGATCTGTCCATTCACTCCATTGCTCCCATCCAACAGGGCAGCTACTCCCCGTATCTACTGGAGTTCCTCCCTCTACCTCTCCATCATATTCTCTAAATTGGCAACTTGGGCTCATAAGGTATCCACATCCTCCTCATCATCAACATGATTGCACCATCACTCAGTATGCACACTAGGAACAAGACCCTATCCCATCCTCAAACTCCCTGCCTTTGTAGCCCCTACCCCTATAAATGCCATCTGAGTTTCTAGCACTGACCGCTACTATGTCTGCGATCTAACCTACTGTTGGGGTGGTTGCTGTGGAGGTGCCTACCTTGGCCCCTTCTGTCGCGGTGGTGCTCGTGGTGGCGACATTTGGCCCCTATGTGCCTGCTGCTAGGGTGGTGCCTAAGGAGGTACCTACCTAGGTCCTTGCTATTGTGATGGTGCCCGTGGTACTCCCCTCTATCCTACTTGTGCCTACTGCATAGGCGCCTACTACTGCTACCTCTACTGTGGACCCTGCCCAGGTGGCTGCTGTCACTGAGGACTTCGTTGTCCTCATCCTCATCCTCTCCCAGCCAAAACTTGCTCTACTGCTAATGCAACCAACATCCTAATGGGATCATCCTCATCCATATCAACCTCCTCCATCACTATCACCTCCTCCACTTCATCCTCTACCATCATGTCTGGCTCTGCAGCAGGATCCATCAAGCAGATCGATCTCCACACTGCCCACAACCAGTTGTAGTTTGGGGTGGTCCCTGTGTCTATAATTGTGCTTCACCAATCCCACTGCTGGGGCTACAACCCTGCAAAGTCCGCTATCACCACTTGAGGTGATATCTGTGATGGCCATCTAATGTTTTGGTGCATCCTCATGAAATAGCCATCACCTATGGCAGGTCCTAGTACAATCCAAATTGTCTAAGCACCCAAGAGGGGAGATACATGTCAATCATATGATCCCCTCGGCCCATCAGATATCGAGCCTAGAATGCATAAGGCAAATGAATATGCTCATCTAGCCATGCCTCCACTCCAATATATAGGTGCCATGTAATTTGAACCAAGTCATCCAAAATCTGCCGCCAGTCCTCTAGCAATGTCATAGGTAGCCCATGCTCTGGTAATATGTAACCGTAGAATCTGATACACGTCCTCCAAGGTGATGTTAATCTCACCTATGCGAAGGAGGAAGGAGCATGTCTCACTCTGCCATCGCTCTACTAGGGTCGTCATCATGGCCCTAAGTGCTCGAATGATGGGCATCTCAGCCACTGTCCATAGGCCCAATCTCCCTAACCTGGATAATGTAGCCCGGTCGAAACCACCTAACAACTGCATAATTGCATTAACGTGTCACTCCTGTGAAACCACAATACCCCCATCAATCTACATCCACAAAATGTGAGTCACAAACTTAGTATATCTCTAAATTAGTGTTACGGTGTATATTTTCCCCCTTTTGGCTCTAAAATCAATTTTGGCGCCAATTCAAACCAACATGGCACCATCCCACGGGATAGCGCCAATCCTTCCAAACATGGTACCATTCCAAAGGATGGTGCCAATCTTTCCTAATATGGTGCCACTCCAAAGGATGGCATCGATTCTCTTGAATTTGGTGTCATTCTAGCATTTAACATTAAAACTCCATTCGATCCACCAAACCCTAGTGCCATTCTAGAGGATGGCGCCACAAAATCTTGGTATGGTGCCAACTTTTGGCACCAAAACCTAGAACCCCAAACGCATGGCCCCAAACCAAAGTTTGGCACCACAAAAACCCTATATGGCACCAATGCGTTGAAAAACCCCAGTTCAACATGGCATTGAACCAGAAGATGGCGCCACAAGAATCTAATATGGCACCAAAACTTCCCAAAACCCCCCTTGGTTGATAGCGCCATTCCGGGCACTGATGGTGCCAGACTCCCTAAACTTACCCTTTCCCATGTAATAAATGCCCTAAACCCTAGAATTGACAAAGTCAAAGTTACTCCACATACTCGGGGGTCCGCCAGCAGTGATCTCATGTACGTGCACACTCACTCAGATAGATGCTTGTAGCATGGGAATGGTGGTTGCACATCCATCTCCTCTCCTTTCTTCTCATCTAGTAAGCTCAATGTGTGCAAATGTGGCACTTTCGGCCCACTTTTTCTATTTATAGAAGGCCATGTCCTCCTCTAACACACTTTTTCCTTCCCAGGGTGTAAAACATAACCTTTTTCACTTGTTTTTCATCAGGTCAACCTATTTTTTTGTTCTCTATCCATTTTTCACCATCATTTCCTCCTTTCAAGAGCTCACCCCCAAAAAATTATTTTTTCACCTGACCTCTTGAGGGGGCATCCCTCATCCATTTTATTCCTCCCTGGTAGTTGGGGCAAATTCTTTGACTTGATGCCATATCCCTACTAGGTCACGATGCCATGTCAAAGAGGGACAACTGTCGACACCGAAAAATGTCTTAACCATCTAACCATCCCCTGACATCACCCATATCACTAATTTCTCTTCTAATTAATTAATTAAATTTTTATTTAATTAATTACCTCATCCAACACTTGAATTATTCACCTTTTCTTCATCATTTAATCCCTAAAATTGAATTAATTTAATTAATTCAATAGTTACACTTACTAACATTAGCCCAATTAATTAAATAAATATGACAAATATTTATTTGATTAAATTCTCCACTTCCCTAAACCTAATTAATTAGATAAATTATGTTTATCTAGTTAATCAAACCTACTAATTAGCCCACCCCTAACCTAGTTGATTAAATGTCTATTATTTAATTAGCTACCCTTGCCTACATGACCCCTAGACCTAAGATTAATTAAATAGATCATTATTTAATTAATCTTAACCCCTAATTAATCCATCTACTAATTTTCTCCAGCCATATTAATTAAGCTAATCCCCTTTGATTAGCTTGGTCAAACCTCATTTAACACTCATTCCCACACCTCACAAATAAAATTTTATCTTTTATTCCACATAAGGTAATTTTTTATTCTAACTTGTCCTAAACTCCATTAAATAAGCTCTTACACACCTAATTTATCCTAGTCTCCATTTAATGGGACTCTTCCCCATGCGAATTAAAAATTCACTTTTATCCCCTTTACCTAACTTGTCCAAATCTTCATTAATAGAAACCCCTTCCCAATGTGAATTAAAAATTCACTTTTATTCTCATCCATCCAATCTTCTTGATCAAATCCAAGCCCTCCATCTTACAGTCAACCTCATCCATTGATCTCAACATTGAATCTCCACCATTGGATCAAATCTCCCTCCATTTTGCCTATAAATACAAGCTCTCACAAGCCATTTTATCATCCAATCTTTGAGTATTGTTATTATGGTAAAATTTCTCCCATCCTCTTATCTTGAGCTAGGCTATTAGTGACTTGCATTTGAGTTTTTGAGAGCATTTCACATTGAAAATATGGCCATGGGTGAAGCAAGAGATTTTGGGTGCTACGCTCTCAACCTTATCAAGGAGGAAGACTTCAAGGTATACATTTGTGTGTTTTATGCATTTTGTTTGTGTTTTTCACGCTTGTAGTTTTCTTGTTCCTCACTTTCTACCCACTTGATGTTAAAAGCATCAAACATTTCTAGTGTGTCCCAGACAACATTTCTGTATTGCTTCAATCTACTATTCTTAGACATGAATACTAACCTTACCTGAGATACAATCAATTCTAAGTCTCCTACGAATCTTAACTTTCTTATTCCATGTTTGTATGCTACTTTCAGCCCAAGTAATAAAGCCTCATATTCAGCAACATTATTTGTACAAACAAATATTAATGAAAATGAATACTTAAAAGTTTTGCCATTGGGTGAAATAAGGATAACACCTGCACTAGATCCTTCCTTAGAACAAGCATCATCAAAATACATAGTCCATAATTCATCATTAGATGCTTGTTCCCTTACCTCCTTTTCTAAAGGTATAGGCTTATTGTCTTCTTCTTGCAACTTCTCAACCCTGAAGTTGCCAATGTTTACATCAACAAAATGAACATGCTCCTCAAGCTCATCTTCCACAATCATATATGGATCCATGGGCTCCCTGTGAAGTTTGACATCCTTGTCATCAATAGGGATGGTGGCAAAGGACATGTCACATTGCATGCTTCCTCCAATGGCAGCAGACCATTTTCTTGACATAAGCATCCCATAAGTTGGAGGGATATCTACCATAGTTGCAGTCATCACAAACTCTTTATCAGGATATGCCGCCAACCTCTAAGGTATTTCCCTTATGATCCCTATGACTGGGACCTCTCTATTATCCATTGCATACCATTTTCCATAAGCTTTAGTAATCTTCAACCCTAATTCTTGCATGACTCTAACTGGCATGATATTGGATGACACCCCAGAATCAATCATACAATTATTTATCACCTTGTCATTTATGATCAGTGAAACATAAAATGGGTCCACTTGAATAGGGCATGCGGTAAGTGTGGCACCCAAGAACACTTGAGGGTTATCATTGCTGGTCCCCTCAACATCCTTTTTCTTTTCTTCTCTCCTTGTTCTGTTCAGGCTAAATGTTTTCTCCTTTCTCATTGCAAGTTATACCTACACCATTGATAAAGGCCACTAACTTGTGAACTTATGCTCTTCAATCCTCATCAGTTCCAAAAGTAGAACTAACATCTTTACTTGTGACAACATTTGGAACATGTCAACTGGGGTATACTTGGGCACATTAAAAACCACAAGGCTATCCTCAGATGTCCATTTATTAACATCAGATTCACCGACCCCTTGAACCACATTCCTCTTCTTTTCCTCGTCAATCTTCAATTTCTGAGGCTTGATCAAATTTGATGGAGAAAATAATGGTTCACAAACATATATCCTACCAAGTTTCTTTCCCCATACTTTGGTGTTTCTTGCTTTTGGCTCTTCTTTCTTCTTGTCTGCTTGACTTTCCTTGATAAACACACTGCCAACCTTTGTCATATCTTCATTTACAACTTTATTTCTCAGATGGTAATTACTTTTAAACTGAGCCACAATAGCAATAGTTAGTTTCTTGATTTCCTCATCTGATGATCTCCTTAAAGTCACATCAATTCCTTTAGTCTCAAGGGCATTCACACAACAACTCTCTTCATCATCTTCATCAGAGAACACTTGTATCTGAAGTGCACTTGTTGCATGTCTTTGACTATCAACATCAACTTCATTTGTTTCTTCACCAGAGGAACACTCATCATCAAAAAACAACATATTAATCACCCCATCTTGTTCATGAGGCAAGTCACAACCACCACATGTGTTCTGGTCTTTTTTTAGAGATTGTGCTACTACACATTGATGTGGTGAATGGAGTAGCTAGCAAGCTAGACACCATGGAGTGTTAGCCACAAACTTTGTAGAAACTTTCTTCAATGGATCAGGGGGATCATTATTCTGCAAATTTCTTTGATTATTAGGAACATGATTACCATTATGCCGGTTGGTATTATATGGCTAATCATGTAACCTTGGTGGTCTTTCATTTCTTTGGAAATTTGGTCTTTCATTTGTTAGACCCTTTTCTTGTTTGGAAATCTTATAATTTAAATCCTTTAAGGCATTCATAACCTTATCCATCTTATCTTCTTATGTTGGCAACTTTTCTTGACCCCTAGGTTTCTTTAGCAGTTTTATATCTGTATATGCCTAAAAATGACATGATTCACATTCTTCTAAGTTAATTAAATATCAAAATTTTAATTACCTCTTCTAAAGTCAAAATTAAATAAAATCCTTTATTTAATTAAATTCTTCCAAGCAATTAAATAATTCTTAATTATTTAATTAAATCAAATCATTCTTCCAAATTTGAATAAATCAATCAAATTTATTTAAATCCTCTCAATCCTTAAAAATAAAATACAATCAAACATTTTATTTATTCTTCAAAAATCATGCACAACAATTAAATAAAATTATTTATTTAAATTTCTTTCTTATCTTATAAATTAAATAATACCAATTATTTAATTGTTTTCTTCCAATAATATCTTCTCTAAATTTAAATAAATGAATTATTTATTTAAGTTGTTTTTTCTTCTAAATTGAGTTATCTCTAAATATAATTCAATCCTTTTTGCACATGCAATTAAATATTCCTAATATTTAATAAAGCAAAATATTTTCTTATTCTCATGTAAATCTATTCTTCTTGTTTTAAATCACTTAGCTGATTATTATATTCTTTTAATTGCTTTAACTCATTCTTCTATTCTTCGCAAATCCTCTCATGCAAAAGAAAGCAAGACATGTCTTTTTCTTATTCGTTGCACATTCCTCATCCATTCTCAATCATTGATCTTCTCAAGTCTTCTATACCATCGATCTTCATTCTCCCAAGTCTATAAATTAAACCTTCTTCTTCCATTTGATCCATCTAAGATTTAAGTATTGTTACTCTGGAGGAATTACAGCGCGCCCTTGGCACCAATTCCTTCATTACTTGTGATCACATTCGCTACTACGCACTACGCACTACTACCACTGTTGTGAAGCTCCTCTTCATTGCAATAAAATATCAATGCCATTCTCAATTGACATTCTTGAAGCATAGCAAAGAAGTGCACTCTCCGAGGGCCCTATTTCATACATGCAAGATCGATTGTGATAGGCAATCAATGGAAGCTATGAATTAAGGAGGTTTTCTTTGTTGTTTGTTCATTGTTTATTTGAATCTTCTTTGTTCACCATTCTATTGAGTTTTGGGTAACTTGATATTGATATTATTGTTTATTCATTTGATCCAATTTTCCCTAACATTTTTGGCACCCACCGTGGGGCCTAGCCCCAAATTTAACCTAAAAACTAAGTTTTTGTGTTTTAGTGTCATGCCCACATTTTCCTTGTGGTCACAACACACATCACACATGTCATAGCCACATCTGTCATGTGGTTATGACACGAGATATGAAAAACTTTTCTCAGACTGCCCTAAAAACCCCTTCGCATGCGTAAGCATGCTCGGTGGTGTTCTCTCAAGGTGAAAACACTACAGTTTTCGGCGGGATATAAGTATAATTGCGTGCATCCAGACGTAAACAGACCAACAAGAGGGTCTCTACGACACCGGCAACGTCATTGCAAGAGTGAGATTACCAAGGTTCCTAAATCTAAATCTTGGCAAATTCCGGCAGCATAACGCCTTACGGCGTTAGGGGGAATTACTCAACACTATTTTACACATGTGGTTCACTGATAGATTAACAACTTCCCACGATGCCTTGTTCCGGCTAAACCTACTCGTGATCTCCCTATTTAATCATTTTTCAACAAGGCACGGTTGTCTGTCTCCTCTCTTGCTTCCTGAAACATACTCCTCCTTCGACTTAGCATTCTCAACAAGGCGATTCGTTTGCTCTCTCTTCCCTTTCCTTAGGGTCTTAATTTTGATTGTATTTGTATCACGCACACCTTAACTATTTCTCTGATAATTTAGTTTGTTTATATTTCGGTCTCTCTCTCTTTCATTTTCTTTGCTTTCTTTATGTTTATCCGATCCTTTCTTCATATTGAACATCAATCAGGGTTATCACTGTATCTATTGTTGATATTAAACCTAACTTCTGAATGATACAGGACACATAGGCTGGTTTACTACTTCGCTGGACTCGGTCTCCTAGTCTTCTCCGTTCTAGGTTTCTCCTCTTGTATGTATTATTTAAACTTGTTCCTAAGCAAATATTGACTAGAGGGTCCATCAACTTAGTTCTCTTATCCCATGTGGAAAATGCCGCGCATTTTCTCCTCTGTGTTTTTCCAATGTTACTTTTTTCTTCTTCTGACTCTCTTACAGGTTTACTTATGTGGACGTTTACTACAGTTGAGATTAAAATGGCCTCACATGGAATGTCTGTGATGGCTTCTTAAGTTTATTTCCAGTGATCCTTTAAGTAAGGTGACTTGTAATTTTCCTCTTCATTTTCCTGGTATTGAATCGCGTTGATAGTGGAAACTTCCGAGAAACTCTTTCCAGAGTATTCCAGTAAATTCCTTTATGCTCTCTTTAAATTATAATTTTATTTTCTCTTAATTATAATTACTGTTGTTATTATTACTAATAATTAATATTAATACTCTTATTGTGAATCGTATACCATTGTTAATAGATGTAGGAGGCTCTCCTCTTTATAAAACCCTGATCATGGAAACATAAATTCTTTGGTTGTTTTGTTCAACACTTAATAAAACCTAACTGTGAAATATATTTTTTTGTTTTATTTTTGTATATTAATGTGTCACATTTTGTCAAGATTTTCAACGAGGGCCCAAAAAACAAATGGCTCATAGAACTACTCCTATATATATATATAGATATATATATATTTTAATGTATATGTAGTTGACGAAATTGTTCTTTTAAATTTGTTTAACAAACTCCATGTAATCCCTTACTTTATATATATATATATATATATATGAATTATTTCATTATATATTGCTATATAAATAGACATATATAGTATCTATATATATGTCTATATATATGGCAACTATAATGTATTTCATTTCAAAATAGACCAACTTATATGTTAGGGCCAAAAGCCCTAACATTTCCTTTTTTTTTTTTTAGCTACACAGCCAGCGGAGGAGATGGGGCGGCGGTAGGGGAGACAACGGTCGGCCGCGCAGAGGGAAGGAGGCCGCAAGAAACAGCGGCGGGCTTGCATGTGGCGGAGCGTAGCTCCGCGGGGGTTAACAAGGGTAGGGGGATGTGGGGAGGGGCAAAGCCCCACCCACATCCCACGATGTTGGGTGTGGGTGGGGCTCAGCCCCTCCCCACACCTCTGTTTTAATATAAACGGGGACTGCGGTGGGGATTACTCCACACCGCCCACCATATAAAAAGCTTCAACTGTGTTTTCAACACACAGTGTTCTCAAATGTCGACAGTCATAAAATGTAATCCGTGTTTATTGCATTTCGATGATAATAAAATATCAATAATATTTATATATATATTTATTTAAGTCTCTTAAAATCTATTAATTTTGTTTTTTCAATTAAACAATTTATTCAGTTACTATTATTCTGTTTAAATATATATATATATATACACTGATGTATATATATTTTATTGGATAATACCATTCAAATTTTTACATTACAACAAATAGTTAGTTTCTCATATTCGGCAAAAATGGTAAATAAATAACAACTAATATATATATATATATATATATATATATATATATATATATATATATATATATCCCATGTTCATAAATCACTTAATTTTCTCAAATTGACAAACAGAAGTATATACATACTAGATTTCCCTTAATCTTTACAAATTAACTGAAAACACTAGTTATGGAGAATAAACTTAAACATTTAAAACTGGCTTTTCCATTATAGCAATGAACTATAAAACTAACCTTTCAACTAGTTAAGTAGTTCTAATCTTATAATTACATAAACAAACTCAGATTAGATTGCAAATAAGTTATGAACTCTTCCTTTCAATATCACATTAAACACAATAAAATTGCTTTTTAAAAAGGTTTACAAAGCAACAAACTTGAAAATTTAAGGTATTTGTTTACCACATTCATATTACAGAAAAGTTAACTCTTCCACTACATATAGTAAGAGAATTTGAAACCATGGATACATACAACTAACTTCCCAGATATGAACTTCCTTCTCCCAACAATATACAACTGATAGCTTGTGACAACCAAGTAAAAGTCCATCAATAACAAGATTAGGGAGGTGATTTCCTTCACTCCCAAGGTAACAATAAATTACAACAATAACAAGAGAGGTGCTCTCTCTTCAAATCTAATGAAATGAACCTGGCCTAATTCTCATGACAAAGAAGAATAAGCTGTTTCTTCATAAATATCCAACCAGAAGCTCCAAGAGAAAACCTGCGTATCAAAGACAAACAAAGAAGAAAACACCACTCATCTAGCTCTCCTCCCTTCCGTAGACCCGCAAGAGGGTCACCCCCGAGATAGGGAGACCATACTCACACCTGGGTAACTCAAGCACTCCACTTCACAACAGTAACAACAACAATCCCAAAGCACACAAACACCCGTGGGTAATTTACACAACATGGAAACTCAACTATAGTGAGTTTCATAAGGGGCAGGAGAGTGGACACACTCGACTCCAGAGTGTCACCCTGACAGATAAGTTAACCGATACAATTTCTCTTGGTCTCAAACCAAGTTTGATCACAAATTTTTAAGAAATCTGTATTTGACTCTCAAGTCAAAGATACAGTCACAGATACATGCCCTCAAGGCTTTCAACATCCCAAAAGATGGAAACAGGTATGCACCTGAGGAGGATCTCTCCTCCCCTACCCCAAACTTGATGAGCATTTCTCCCAAGTGGGAGAAGCTCTGTCAAACAACCCAACAACAAACCCCACAGAAAACAAATCTAAACACAAATTCACACACTTTACATACACATTCAGCAAAGGTAAAAATCAAACCAACCTTACAAGGCCCTCCTGGAATGAAGCTGTTGCAGAGCCCACAGAGTTCTCTTCCAACCTTAGCCAACAAACCTTCTCTCTCTTTTCTCTCACATTCCAAATGAAACTCTCTCCCCAAAATTCAACTCACACCCTCTCATCCCAAAATTGGAAACAAATAACCCCAAATTCTTTTCAGTTTTGAGGAATGGGGAGGTGACACTTGTCACTTCCTCACTCTCCCCCAAAACCACTATTCTGTCCTGGTGGCTTATGTCACTCACCCATCCCTAGAGTACTCCTTATCCCTTTCCTCATGTCATTTCTCTTTCACATGGGAGAAATAAAAGGAGTTAAAGGAGGAAAAGACAGGTGACCCATGCCCCTTCTTCCCTCCTTCACATGGGTGTCCCCACAGCACATGGGGGAATCTCACTAATGGAGGGGGTGACTTCAAGTCAATCCTTCAATAATGGATGGGCTTGCAGTCATCTCTTACCTTGGGGATTGTAGAGGGATGGGTTGGGTGTTGGTACAACCCATCATGTCCCCTCCATACCTCCAATTTTCGCCACTTAACTTCAGGGGGAAGTTAAGATGACTAGATGGAGGTTACTCAAGGGTTACCCATGCCAAATGGGCCCCTGGACCCATGGGGTATAACCCATGGTCAACTCTAACCCATACAAGACACCCCTGGTCAAGGTAAAGCACAAGAAAAGGCCTCATAAATTGAAATAAAATAAGGAATTTCAAATTCAATCTTTTTACAACACAAATTATAAAATAATGTTACATGAGGGTACCCTAACCCACCCGACCATACAAAAGACCACATTACATCATCACATCAAACACAAAGAGATCTTGGTTCCTCGTGGAACCAGATCGGCTTAACAGGGAATAACAAATAACGAGGTGCGGAATGATCTCCGAAATCTGTGGTTCGATTAGTAATTCCTGCACACTAAATTACAAGATCAGTAACCACATAAAATCATCATAGCCGAAGCAACTTAAAAACATGCATTATCATGACATAGTTCTAATTAACATAAATGAAATCATATTACAATTTTCCATCATCACCTATTTAACTTTTCTGAAATGTAAACTTATCCAAACATCACCCAATTAGTTTTTCTGAAATCATAATAAAGTTTAATAGTTTGACAATTCTGGGAACTGCTATCCCACAGACATAAAAAAATAACAATAACAGTAATGTAAATAGTCATAACAACATAAGTAAAAAGGGTGGTCCTCACATCCTCTCCCCCTAAGACAGTACTTCCTCCTGGAAGTCGTCAAAAAGTTGAGGATAAAGGGTCTTCAGTCTCTCTGCATCTTCCCATGTCGCTGTGACTTCATCGTATAGGTCCCACTGGACTCTAACCTGGTCCAGCTCTCGACCTCGAAGGGCCAGTGTCCGACGAGCCAATATGCGAATTGGCTCCAACGCCAGCTGTCCGTCTGCCTCTACCTGAAGAGCACTCCAATCCAACACGTGAGATAAGTCAGGAATATATTGACGTAAAACTGATACATGAAATACATCGTGGATACGTGACAGGCTAGGTGGCAAGGCTAGACGATAGGCTACTGGTCCTATCCGCTCCAAGATTTTGAAAGGTCCTACAAATCGAGGTGCGAGCTTAGAGCCTTTTCCGTAACGGATTGGACTCTTGTGTGGCCACACTCTCAAAAATACTCTTTCCCCCACAGAGAAGCTTCGGTCTGTCCTCTTAGCATCGGCATACTTTTTTTGCCTGTCTTGTGCTTCCTGAAGCCTCTGTCTAATCTGTTTGACCTGTTGTTCCATATTCTGAACTATTTCTGGACCGATGACCGTTCTGTCCTCTATCCTATCCCAACTCAAAGGTGTTCTACATGGTCTGCCATATAACGCCTGGAAAGGAGGCATACCCAACGAGCTATGATGCCCATTATTGTAGGTGAACTCAACTAGATACAGGTACTCCTCCCATCTAGACTGATGGTCCATCACATACATGCGAAGCATGTCTTCTAACACCTGATTAACTCTCTCAGTTTGTCCGTCGGTTTCCGGATGATATGCTGAACTGAAGTTGAGCTGTGTGCCCAACGCCAGATGTAAGGCTTTCCAGAACGATGAAGTGAATACGGAGTCTCTGTCAGATATAATGCGGCGAGGTACCCCATGTAGTCTAACAACCTGATCAAGAAACACCTTTGCCACTGATGGTGCATTGTATGTTGTGCATATTGGTGAAAAATGCGCCACTTTGGTCAGCTTGTCAACTGTCACCATAATAGCATCATGGTGACGTGATGACATAGGTAGACCAACGATAAAATCCATGGAAATGGTGTCCCATTTCCATTCAGGTATCTCGTGAGGGTACAACAGTCCCGCTGGATGCTGGTGTTCGGCCTTGACCCTCTGACATTCCAGGCAACGAGCAACAAATTCGGCAATGTCACGCCTCATCCCAGCCCAATGATAGAGCTATCGTAAGTCAGCATGCATCTTCTTCACTCCTGGGTGTGCTGCATAGGGTGCTCTATGAGCCTCTGATAGGATTGCTGTACGAAGATTACCCGCATGGGGTACATAGATGCACTGCCGATGTCGAAGCATACCATCAGACTCAAGGGTATATCCTGTAAATTTGCCCTCAAGGGCCTTCTGATTTAGTAATGCCTGCTGCACCTCAAGAAACCATTCGTCCTCCGGTAAATGCTGTAAGATGCGATCTTTCAAGTCCACCTTCAAGGTCAGGGTTAGGATCTCGTGGCACCTTCGACTCAAAGCATCAGCGACCACGTTCTCCTTCCCTTTGATGTAGTGGACATCGAAGTCGTATTCGCATAGGAATTCCATCCAACGCCGTTGGCGGGCGTTCAAATTGGGCTGTGTAAAAATATACTGCAAACTATGATGATCCGAATGGAGTTCAAAGCATCGACCTAGGAGAAAGTGTCTCCAGCGGACTAAAGCATGAACAACTGCTGCAAGCTCTAAGTCGTAAGTGGGATAGTTTAACTCATGTGTCTTTAGTTTTCGCGATTCGTATGTGATTGCTCGACCATCCTGCATAAGCACGGCTCCCAAACCTTCTAATGATGCATCTGTACAAACTACAAACTCCTCTGTAGGATCTGGGACCGCTAAAATAGGAGCACTAGTAAGACACTCCTTGAGGACTCCAAAAGCCTTTTCACACTGCTCGGTCCAAATGAAACCCTTCCCTTTTCGCTGAAGGGAAGTAATGGGATGTGCTATCCTGGAGAAGCCCTCGACAAACTGACGATAATACCCAGCTAACCCTATAAAGCTTCGGACCTCTGTCACGTTAGTGGGTGCCGGCCATTCTTGGATTGCTCTAATTTTAGATGGATCTGCGGAGATGCCATCGCCTGATAAAATGTGTCCCAAATACTACACCTCTGTCCTGAAGAAGGCACACTTCGCCAAGTTGCCATAAAGCTGCTGCTCTCGTAATTGCTGCAAAACTTGATGCAAGTGCTCCACATGCTCCTCCTCAGTCTGTGAATAAATCAAAATGTCATCTAGGAATATTATCACGAACCGATCTAGGTACGTGCAGAACACCCCGTTCATGAGACTCATGAATACTGCAGGAGCGTTTGTCAACCCGAAGGGTACCACTATGAATTCGTAATGGCCATATCTGGTTTGAAAAGTAGTTTTATGAATATCTGCCTCCGTGATGCGCAATTGGTGATATCGAGATTTTAGATCAATTTTTGAGAACACTCTGACTCCCTGCATCTGATCAAAAAGGTCGTCAATCCTAGGCAGAGGATAACGGTTCTTCACCGTTACCTTGTTCAACTGCCTGTAGTCCATGCATAATCGAAGAGACCCATCCTTCTTCTTTACGAAGATAACCGGTGCGCCCCATGGTGAAACGCTAGGTCGGATGTGCCCCTTCTCAATTAATTCCTCTAATTGCAGCTTAAGTTCAGTGAGTTCATGTGTAGTCATCCTATAGGGTGCACGGGATATCAGTTCTGCACCTGGCACTAAGTCGATGTGGAAGTCCACTTCTCTGCGTGGAGGCATACCTGGTAATTTCGGCAGAAATACATCGGCAAACTCTCTAAGGACAGGGTGATCATCTAAAGTAGCCTTAGGTTCATCCTCTGCTCTATCACTGACCATGATGGCAAACATCTGACATCCCTTCCGCATACAGCGCTTAAGCTGCTGAGCGGATATCATACGAACAGCCATGGGCTTTTGAATGCCCACTATCTCAACCAACGAACCATGATCGTCTAAACAGCTAATCGTCCTCTGGCGACAGTCAAGCTTGGTTCTATGTGCCGCAAGCCAATCTATACCCAGAACTACACCGTAGGATCCTAATGGCATAATCCTAAGGTCACATGTTGTGGTGAGTGATCCCAATGTGATCTCACAGTCTTTAACCAAGGTATCTACTGACATCCTGGCCCCTGAGGCCATCTCAACTTCCCACCTAATGTCTTGCCTAGAAGCCACCAGCCTGCAACGCTCCACTAACGATGTAGCAAAAAGGAATCAGTAGCTCCTGAGTCAAAAAGGATCGAGATGGGAAAGTCTCCAATCGTACCTGCTGCCTCTATGACTGAGGCCTGGAAATTGGCCTGGCGGTTATCAACCGCTGCAAACATGTGGTGGGTTCTGCCCACGTCACCTACGGTCTGCTCAGATCCTCCTGATCGGGGCTGTCCCCCCGCGTAAATCCCTGCGGGCACTCTCTAGCCAGATGCCCTGCTCCACCACACACATAACATGGTCCTCTAACCTGTAACTGCCCTGACTGTGTTCTGCCCGATTGTTGTTGCCCAGTCCGTCTCGTGGATCCCTGTGAGCCTCTGTAAGGCTGCTGGGACCTCGCGGGTCCTGCCGATGAACCCTGCTGTTTCTGATCTCTGCGTGAACCCTGTTGCTGCCATCCACAGTTTTGTCCTCCCTGACCCCTCTGTTGAAATTTGGATTTTTGCTGATGTTGCTGCTGCTGTGGAGGCCTAGGAGGTAAAGATGAAGGGTTGTATCCTCCTCTCTGTGTTGTGTTTTGAGGCCTTTGCAAGTTTTGCTATTGTTGGGGATTACGTTCCTGGTACTGCGGGCGTGAATTCTATCCTCGTCCCTGAATTTCCTCTGATATAAGGGCCTTTTCAATAGCCTCGCTCATGGTCTGGGGATTTGCCATACGAACTAGTCCTGCTATCCCGTGATTTAGCCCTCTGATGAATTTGTGTATTAAGATTTTCTCGTCATGGAGGTATTCCGCGTAACGAGAAAGCTCAATGAATCAGCTCTTATACTGAGTAACAGTGAGTCCCCTCTGCTGTAAATCATGGAACTCATCGATCCTGCGCTGTCTGTAATGGTCAGACAAATATCGCGCATTGAAGCGCTCAATGAAGATGTCCCATGTGAGTGTATCCACGGATAGTTGGTGCTTGCACTCCTCTGTGCGCCACCAGGTGGCTGCTGCATCCCTAAGAAGATGGATTGCCACTCGTGCTTTCGTGTTGCTTCCATATGGTCGCAATGCAAAACACCTATCTAAGCTAATCAGCCAAGCCTCGGCCACAGCTCCCTCTGTAGCACCTGCGAAAGTGGGTGGGCTGAGCCTCAGTAGATCTCTGATGGGGTCCCCTCTGTCTCTAAGCCTCACAAGTGGCTCTTCCACACCACCCTCATATAATCCATGCTGAACCTGTTCTGCCCTCTGGATCTCATCTCGTCTCAAAAGTCTCGGAGGACTCCTGCTCCGTGCTTAGGAGGCTGACCCTACCTCCTCTACTGTTGTGTCAGGAATCTCAACGAAGGGCTCCACACGTGGCACCTCTAGTGGATCAACGCGGGGCTCCCCACATGGCTCAATACGTGACTCGGCACGTGGCTCCTCTCGCGGATCAACACGAGGCTCTACACGTGGCTCAGGAATCACTGGCGGTAACCTGTCTAACATAGCCTGTAGTGTCTGTAAGATCTGTGGACCTATATCCAATACTGGTGTCGCCTGTGGTACTAGTGGTGCTTGTGGTACAGGTGGTGCAGGTGGTGCTGCTGTAACTACGGGTGCCAGTCCCTCGGCTGAGGAATCGCTGTGCACCTCGACAGACGCTGTGTGGCGTGATCGTGCTCGTCGAACACGTCGGGGAGGCATCCTACAAAACAAGGTAGAAACTAATTAGCCAAAGTTGCAGAATAATAACGTGCCCAAATACGCCCAGTGTTTAAACTTGGCTCTGATACCAAATGTCATGCCCACATTTTCCTTGTGGTCACAACACACATCACACATGTCATAGCCACATCTGTCATGTGGTTATGACACGAGATATGAAAAACTTTTCTCACACTGCCCTAAAAACCCCTTCGCATGCGTAAGCATGCTCGGTGGTGTTCTCTCAAGGCGAAAACACTATAGTTTTTGGCAGGATATAAGTATAATTGCGTGCATCCAGACGCAAATAGACCAACAAGAGGGTATCTACGATGCCAGCAACGTCATTGCAAGAGTGAGATTACCAAGGTTCCTAAATCTAAATCTTGGCAAATTCTGGCAGCATAACGCCTTACGGCGTTAGGGGGAATTACTCAACACTATTTTACGCACGTGGTTCACTGATAGATTAACAACTTCCCACGACGCCTTGTTCCGGCTAAACCTACTCGTGATCTCCCTATTTAATCATTTTTCAACAAGGCACGGTTGTCTGTCTCCTCTCTTGCTTCCTGAAACATACTCCTCCTTCGACTTAGCATTCTCAACAAGGCGATTCGTTTGCTCTCTTCCCTTTCCTCAGGGTCTTAATTTTGATTGTATTTGTATCGCGCACACCTTAACTATTTCTCTGATAATTTAGTTTGTTTATATTTCGGTCTCTCTCTCTTTCATTTTCTTTGCTTTCTTTATGTTTATCCGATCATTTCTTCATATTGAACATCAATCAGGGTTATCACTGTATCTATTGTTGATATTAAACCTAACTTCTGAATGATACAGGACACATAGGCTGGTTTACTACTTCGCTGGACTCGGTCTCCTAGTCTTCTCCATTCTAGGTTTCTCCTCTTGTATGTATTATTTAAACTTGTTCCTAAGCAAATATTGACTGGAGGGTCCATCAACTTAGTTCTCTTATCCCATGTGGAAAATGCCGCGCATTTTCTCCTCTGTGTTTTTCCAATGTTACTTGTTTCTTCTTCTGACTCTCTTACAGGTTTACTTATGTGGACGTTTACTACAGTTGAGATTAAAATGGCCTCACATGGAATGTCTGTGATGGCTTCTTAAGTTTATTTCCAGTGATCCTTTAAGTAAGGTGACGTGTAATTTTCCTCTTCATTTTCCTGGTATTGAATCGCGTTGATAGTGGAAACTTCTGAGAAACTCTTTCCAGAGTATTCCAGTAAATTCCTTTATGCTCTCTTTAAATTATAATTTTATTTTCTCTTAATTATAATTACTGTTGTTATTATTACTAATAATTAATATTAATACTCTTATTGTGAATCGTATACCATTGTTAATAGATGTAGGAGGCTCTCCTCTTTATAAAACCCTGATCATGGAAACATAAATTCTTTGGTTGTTTTGTTCAACACTTAATAAAACCTAACTGTGAAAATATATTTTTTTGTTTTATTTTTGTATATTAATGTGTCACATTTTGTCAAGATTTTAAACGAGGGCCCAAAAAACAAATGGCTCATAGAACTACTCCTATATATATATATAGATATATATATATTTTAATGTATATGTAGTTGACGAAATTGTTCTTTTAAATTTGTTTAACAAACTCCACGTAATCCCTTACTTTATATATATATTATATATATATATATATATATATATATATATATATATATATATATATATATATATATATATATATCTATATATATATGAATTATTTCATTATATATTGCTATATAAATAGACATATATAGTATCTATATATATATGTCTATATATATGGCAACTATAATGTATTTCATTTCAAAATAGACCAACTTATATGTTAGGGCCAAAAGCCCTAACATTTCCTTTTTTTTTTGTTTTAGCTACACAGCTAGCGGAGGAGATGGGGCGGCGGTGGCCGCAGCGGCAGGGGAGACAACAGTCGGCCGCGCAGAGGGAAGGAGGCCGCAAGAAACAGCAGCGGGCTTGCATGTGGCGGAGCGTAGCTCCGCGGGGGTTAACAAGGGCAGGGGGATGTGGGGAGGGGCGGAGCCCCACCCACATCCCACGATGTGGGGTGTGGGTGGGGCTCAGCCCCTCCCCACACCTTTGTTTTAATATAAACGGGGACTGCGGTGGGGATTACTCCCCACCGCCCACCATATAAAAAGCTTCGACTGTGTTTTCAACACACAGTGTTCTCAAATGTCGACAGTCATAAAATGTAATTCGTGTTTATTGCATTTCGATGATAATAAAATATCAATAATATATATATATATATATATATTTATTTAAGTCTCTTAAAATCTATTAATTTTGTTTTTTCAATTAAACAATTTATTCAGTTACTATTATTCTGTTTAAATATATATATATATATACACTGATGTATATATATTTTATTGGATAATACCATTCAAATTTTTACATTACAACAAATAGTTAGTTTCTCATATTCGGCAAAAATGGTAAATAAATAACAACTAATATATATATCCCATGTTCATAAATCACTCAATTTTCTCAAATTGACAAACAGAAGTATATACATACTAGATTTCCCTTAATCTTTACAAATTAACTGAAAACACTAGTTATGGAGAATAAACTTAAACATTTAAAACTGGCTTTTCCTTTATAGCAATGAACTATAAAACTAACCTTTCAACTAGTTAAGCAGTTCTAATCTTATAATTACATAAACAAACTCAGATTAGATTGCAAATAAGTTATGAACTCTTCTTTTCAATAACACATTAAACACAATAAAATTGCTATTTAAAAAGGTTTACAAAGCAACAAACTTGAAAATTTAAGGTATTTGTTTACCACATTCATATTACAGAAAAGTTAACTCTTCCACTACATATAGTAAGAGAATTTGAAACCATGGATACATACAACTAACTTTCCAGATATGAACTTCCTTCTCCCAACAATATACAACTGATAGCTTGTGACAACCAAGTAAAAGTCCATCAATAACAAGATCAGGGAGGTGATTTCCTTCACTCCTAGGGTAACAATAAATTACAACAATAACAAGAGAGGTGCTCTCTCTTCAAATCTAATGAAATGAACCTGGCCTAATTCTCATGACAAAGAAGAATAAGCTGTTTCTTCATAAATATCCAACCAGAAGCTCCAAGAGAAAACCTGTGTATCAAAGACAAACAAAGAAGAAAACACCACTCATCTAGCTCTCCTCCCTTCCGTAGACCCGCAAGAGGGTCACCCCCGAGCTAGGGAGACCATACTCACACCTGGGTAACTCAAGCACTCCACTTCACAACAGTAACAACAACAATCCCAAAGCACACAAACACCCGTGGGTAATTTACACAACACGGAAACTCAACTACAGTGAGTTTCATAAGGGGCAGGAGAGTGGACACACTCGACTCTAGAGTGTCACCCTGACAGATAAGTTAACCAATACAATTTCTCTTGGTCTCAAACCAAGTTTGATCACAAATTTTTAAGAAATCTGTATTTGACTCTCAAGTCAAAGATACAGTCACAGATACATGCCCTCAAGGCTTTCAACATCCCAAAAGATGGAAACAGGTATGCACCTGAGGAGGATCTCTCCTCCCCTACCCCAAACTTGATGAGCATTTCTCCCAAGTGGGAGAAGCTCTGTCAAACAACCCAACAACAAACCCCACAGAAAACAAATCTAAACACAAATTCACACACTTTACATACACATTCAGCAAAGGTAAAAATCAAACCAACCTTACAAGGCCCTCCTGGAATGAAGCTGTTGCAGAGCCCACAGAGTTCTCTTCCAACCTTAGCCAACAACCCTTCTCTCTCTTTTCTCTCACATTCAAAATAAAACTCTCTCCCCAAAATTCAACTCACACCCTCTCATCCCAAAATTGGAAACAAATAACCCCAAATTCTTTTCAGTTTTGAGGAATGGGGAGGTGACATTTGTCACTTCCTCACTCTCCCCCAAAACCACTATTCTGTCCTGGTGGCTTATGTCACTCACCCATCCCTAGAGTACTCCTTATCCCTTTCCTCATGTCATTTCTCTTTCGCATGGGAGAAATAAAAGGAGTTAAAGGAGGAAAAGATAGGTGACCCATGCCCCTTCTTCCCTCCTTCACATGGGTGTCCCCACAGCACATGGGGGAATCTCACTAATGGAGGGGGTGACTTCAAGTCAATCCTTCAATAATGGATGGGCTTGTAGTCATCTCTTACCTTGGGGATTGTAGAGGGATGGGTTGGGTGTTGGTACAACCCATCATGTCCCCTCCATACCTCCAATTTTCGCCACTTAACTTCAGGGGGAAGTTAAGATGACTAGATGGAGGTTACTCAAGGGTTACCCATGCCAAATGGGCCCCTGGACCCATGGGGTATAACCCAGGGTCAACTTTAACCCATACAAGACACCCCTGGTCAAGGTAAAGCACAAGAAAAGGCCTCATAAATTGAAATAAAATAAGGAATTTCAAATTCAATCTTTTTACAACACAAATTATAAAATAATGTTACATGAGGGTACCCTAACCCACCCGACCATACAAAAGACCACATTACATCATCACATCAAACACAAAGAGATCTTGGTTCCTCGTGGAACCAGATCGGCTTAACAGGGAATAACAAATAACGAGGTGCGGAATGATCTCCGAAATCTGTGGTTCGATTAGTAATTCCTGCACACTAAATTACAAGATCAGTAACCACATAAAATCATCATAGCCGAAGCAACTTAAAAACATGCATTATCATGACATAGTTCTAATTAACATAAATGAAATCATATTACAATTTTCCATCATCACCTATTTAACTTTTCTGAAATGTAAACTTATCCAAACATCACCCAATTAGTTTTTCCGAAATCATAATAAAGTTTAATAGTTTGACAATTCCGGGAACTGCTATCCCACAAACATAAAAAAATAACAATAATAGTAATGTAATAGTCATAACAACATAAGTAAAAAGGGTGGTCCTCACCTTTAGAAAGCTGTACATAGGAGGAAACAACACATCCGTCACTTCCTAACATGCATCTATTACCTGTCACAGTGCATATGTTTCCACGGCACATATAGACTTTATTTTGGTGCATCTGTTACCTATCACAGCACATTCGTTACTGTAGCGTATACATACTCTGTTACAGTGCTTTTACCATATGAGACAATGCATCTGTCATACCAGTGCATATACACTGTATTCGAACACTTTCAACCTCTATTCCAGCGCATATGTAATATGGCACTTCTATTCACTGTTTCTGCGCATTCAGTCTCTAAAGTGGCACATCTGTTGTAGGCAGTGATTATAGGGTTTTTTAGAAGATTTTTTTGCTAACACTGACATCTTTGCAGGAACTCTCTTGATCTGTTTTGCAGGCTAGGTACTGGTTTAGATTCATATAGTTGCACTTGTTAACTCACACTTCGATTTCTAAACGGGAAAGTAAAATGGATGCTCATGCAAAATCTCACATAGTTTAACTAGGAAAGTGGTAATTGAATCATTGCTATCTTGCATGTCATTTACTCATTGCTATTGCTATCTTTTCAAAGTTAACAACTCATTGCTATCTGGATAAAACTGAACTCATCATTGCTATCTGGGTAAAATTAAACCATTACTATCTCGATCGACCATCACTTTAAAGTTAACAACTCGTGCTACGTGGATAAAATTGAACTCATCATTACTATCTGGGTAAAACTAAACCATTGCTATCTCGATTGACCATAATTTCAAAGTTAACAATTCGTGCTACGTGGATAAAATTGAACTCATAATTGCTATCTTGGTTAAAATTAGACCATTGCTATCTTTCTAAACACTTCAAAGTTTTGTGCTTGCCCAAGTAGATAGCCCATCTAGTTTTTCTCATTTTAACTAGGGGAAAAGAACCACTATATTCTATGTTTTGGGAATGATACCAAGCCTATGATCTCCCCTATCTTGGGTGATCAAAATGCCAGACATATCATTTTCGCATGTGTTTTTCCTTTAGAGGGGCCCTGTTCTTGGATATTGTTCATCCAAGTAGGAACGACCCTAAGTAGTAATAGGCTAGACGCCAAGCCCTTCCAAGACACTATAAATAAATTGTGTTTGGAGCGAAAGCTTCAAACAACGAGTGAAGTTGTGTTATATCGATAGCCAACCTCCCCCAAAACCCTCCAAGGTGCAACCCTTGCAGGCTAGGAGACTCCATAACAGAGAGTAGTGTTGCTGCATGTATAACCACTCGAATGGTTGCCTTCATTAAACACCTTTGTTCTAGTGGCCAAAAACCCTTGTTATCCATTTGAAGCCTAGGATTTGTACTTGCTTTTCCTTTTAGTCCAAAAAGAGTCAAAAAATCACAAAAAAATAAAAAACCATAAAAATATTCTTTGTGTTTGCTATGTCTTCTTGCCATAATTTTAGAAAGTTAGATCAAAAAGACCTTACAACCAAAGTACCAAAAACATTAGAAAATTTCTTAAAAAAAATTGCAAAAATACTGAGAAAAGCTAGAGCGGCGCATCCTTCCTCTATTGCAGTGCATTTGTTCTGACCTGCGGTGCATCTGCACTGACCCGCAGTGCTTTTACTTTCTGTTACATCGCATTTACATTTTACCAGTGCAGCGCATTTGTTTCGACTTATAGCATATTTATCAATTTCTACAGTGCATCTGTTTTGGCGCATGCATGACAGTGAGCACTTGCACAATTTGTGAGAGGAAAATTTTACCAGTTCTGGGTACCCATTTCAGTCTAGTTTCAAAATCTGAGATCAGGTCTTACCTTGCAGTCATTTTTCCATCCATTTCATGTCAAAGTCTCTCTTTTGTTGGTCATCCCATTCGCCTTCTATTGAGTCTTCCTAGTCCAAAGTCAAAAGTATCCCATATCAGGTCAGCATAGGCCCCTTTTTCGTATCACTTTGGATTCAAGTAACCCTAGTAGGTCACAGAACTTCGCTAGTGGTCTTGGTGCATGACTAGTCCCTACATAATAAGACAGATATCGAGTACCGTTACTAGTGGCTACCGTCTTGTATCGACCGTCTTACTTGGAATCATTGATCGAGAAAGTCCCTTGTCCAAGTCTTGTCATAAGTATCCTATTCTCAGCAGTCTCCATCGGCATCTTGCCAAAATCTCTAGTTTCATCCCACCTCATCCCTCATCACCTTGCATGGTTCTTACTAGATCTCAATACCAAAAGCAACTTGAAATGGCTGAATCATCGAACCACATCATCACACCTCATGATAGTGATGAGCAAATCTCTAACAAAGATTATCAAGGAAGCTTTGAAGATCAAAAATTCCAATGCTTGTTAGAGAAAGTGCTCCATGATGATCCTCACAAGTATTTTTATTATCTTGCAAATCTTGGAATTAAACTCCCCGCAGATTTTGATATAAGCACAATCCAAGAAAATGTGGAGAATAGCCATGAAGAAAGGGGAAAGAAAACCATAGAGAAAAACACAGAGAATGATAATGAAAAAAGAAAGAAAGCCATAGACCCAAGCGCTCCTATGGAAGAAATGAGGAAACAACTCGAGGGTCTAAAGCAACAAATGTCAGATCTCAAGACAGGTACAAACACTAAAACCTACTCCTTGGAAGATATTGCACCGTACCCCTTTGATAAAAGTTTGAACATGACACCATTCCCCTTTCGATTTGAAATTCCTAAATTTGACAAATACAAATGAAAAGGGGACCCTAGAGATCACATTAGGGAATTCAATGCAGCATGCATGGAAGTAGCTCACAATGAGACTTACTTAATGAGACTATTCCCTAGATCTCTAAGTAGTCAAGCTATGGAGTGGTCCTCACGACTCCCACTGGGCATCAAATCTTTTGATGAGCTAGTCAAAAAATTCATCACGCACTTCTCGTACAATATTGAACACGAAGTCTCTATGCTTGACCTATGCAACACCAAGAAAAAGAGTGGTGAATCATTCACCACCTTCCTACAAAGATGGAGACAACTGGCAAGTAAATGTTCATATGATGTACCAGAGAAGAAATTAATGGAGATGTTTGTCCATAACCTCAATATTGATCTTAGCTATCAAATACAAATACAATGCCCTACTTCAATCTTGAAGGTCATCAAAATGGGATTGTTCATCGAAAAAGATATGGTCGCCAAGGGGAAAATCAAGTTATACAAGGACACACCTACCTCCAATTATACGACTAACAAATCAAAATTTTGGACTAAAAACAAAAATGTTGTCAACGATGGAGTAGTCGATGCCAAGGTGGCGGCTCCCAAGCAACAACAGATATTTACTCTCAAAGGAGAAGCAAGCAATGTTACACCCAACAAAACATTCTCTCGGGAGCCAAGACCTTGGTTCAACTCAAATCCAAGGCAAAAGTTCACACCACTGGGTGAGTCCCAAGGATCCGCATTAAGGAAGTTATTGGCTAACAATGAAATCTGTCTACTGCCAACAAGTGATTATGAGCCTACAGTCAATCCTCACTATTGGAAAGACACTGACTATTGTGAGTATCATAGAGGAAGGGGACATATAACCAACAATTGTATCCATCTCAAACATGTTATTTAAGATGTGCTTGATCAAAATCAAGGAGGAAACCAACAACATACCTCCAACGAGACACATGTGGCTTACATGGATCCGCTTCTCAATCATGACAAGTCGTACAACAACAATAACAATAACAACAACAACAACAACAACCACAACAGGAAAAATTAGAATAGTGGGAATAATAATGCCAACTACGCAAGTGTGTGTTGTGTGGTTACACAACACGCCCCATTTTAACTTGGCAAAACAGGGACCCAACTTTTTGGTTTGGCTTGTGTTGTCTGCTTTCTGGCGGTTTGGTAAAAATGAGTCAGGTGCATCATCATCATGAAGGTCAGGATGAGGTAGGTCATCATCATGAGGTTAGTTTGTCAAAGTTCATATTTTGTTTCTATGACCTCATATTTAGAAAGAGCTTGAAATTCCATGCAGGTTTGCCTTTTACATCACTAGAAAATGCGTCCATATGTGGAAATTATGCACAGTCAAAGTTTTGGTCAAACCTGATATTCACAAGAGGATCATCATATTTTTATCCTCAGTCATGTTGTCAAGATCATCATGATCTTGGTCTATCACCTGATAAAAATCATGCAGTCGCAATATCCAGACGTTAATTTTGGGTGATAGTGTGTTTTACCCGTCAAATGGCCTTATGCTTTTCACAAGCATCATATTCCGAATATCACCCGACATTTCGTAATGTCCTCCTGCCGAGAAATATGACCTTTTGCAAATATCCTGATGACATCATCCCGATCTGATAAACGAAGAAGCAAATATTAGGAGGACATCATCATCACATTTCCCTTCGGCAGGATATTTTCCAAAACATGATCCGGTTCGCGAATATGACGATGACGTCATGTTCTAAGTTTAACAAAAGCCCCAGATATCCTGATGACATCATCTGGACATTCGGAAGGGGGAGCATCATATTTCCAAAATATCATGCAGACGAAAGTTTTAAGTCTTGCCATCGGCCTGACTTTGTCTATCGGCCAGGCGCTTTTTAGTCTCCCCGATATGTTTGTCTACCCGATATGCTCATCGGCATATTTTATACTGTCAGCCCAACTTTGTTTTTTTTTATGCCGACAGTTGTTTGTCTTCCCAACGGAAAGGTTCATCGGCATAAGTTTTGATATCGGCTGAGTCAGGAAATCTCTCCCTGATAGTTGTTTTCTCACCGAAAAGGTGATCGACCTGACATATAGTGTCGGCCAAGTTCATAATTGTCTCACCGATATATATATCCTCCACCCGATGAAGAGTTCCTCATCGGTATAACTTTCGCTATTGGCCTTATCTTGAGTTATCATGCCGATAGAACATGTCTTCCCGATGGAAGGACATCATCATGATTTTTGGCATCGGTATAAGTTTAGCCGTCGGCCTAATGTAAAATTGTCATTCCGACAGTATGTGGTCACGCCGAAATACATACATGCATCACCTACAAAGGCAGACCTGAAATATTATGAAATGCGGTTAAATCGTTGTACATTTGCCGATGTATATTTTGTCGCGCCAGGTATACATGCCGAAATATACAAGGGCGGATTCGAAAGATTTTGAAAAGCGATTTAATCATTGTATATTTTGTGATGTATATGCACTATTTTGAACCTGATATACAAGGAAATAGGCGGGAAAATGAAGTGATGGATTTTTCAATCCATTTGAAGCCCGATAGCCTAATTTTCGGTCAACGATGGTTGACCAGTGTATTTTTTAGCCCTGTTTATGCATTTTTTGCATGGTTTTCACAGAATTTGAAACCCATTGCATATGTTTGAACATGGGGCTTGTTTTAATGTGAATTTTAACTTCATGCTGTGTTCCACATGATGATGAACTTAATGTTTGTCTGTTTATTTGCAGGAAGTCATGATGCTGTTAGAGCTGTTGCTGAGCATTGTATGGTTGCACAAGGAGGCAACATGAACCAGAAGTGAGGAGGATATTGTCAAATATGCTGTTTGCCAGCTGGAGACCGAATCAAATCAAAGATGCTGGAATATTCTGTGCCAGCTATACATTTGCCAACTGGCAAAGCACGTGCTATTCATCTGGACCATTGATTGTTCTGGGAGGATCCTGATCCTTGGATCATTGTAACTATTTTCTGGCATTTGCTCTATATAAGAGCCAGAGCTTGTCGAAAAGAGAGAGAGAGAAAAAAAGATACATTGGAACATCTGGCACATTAAGGCCAATTACTGTAGAATCAAATACGAGATCGGATTACTGAGACTAATGAAGACTGAATTGTTGAAATGTCAAGGTTGTTTCTTCATATCACTGTAAATGTACCTGTTCTTGAGCATACTGAATGGATATGAAGTTTCAGATTACATCCTGATTGTAAATTTTACGTAATCTTCCTGTTGATTTCTGGATATGTACTGGGGAATGCTGTGTTCAACTAGAAGCGCTTTCATTTCATTACATGTTGTTGTCAACTTTTCCTTTGAAGATTTGCACTAGATCATGCGGATTTGTGGAATGTCCTAGTGAAGTATGATTCTAGTTTCCTTCTTTTCATTGCATGTATGGGAGCTTGTATGTGGATCAGTGATCTCAGTCAAGTAGTTTTGGGAATCTCATTCTTTAACCCTTTTCCTTTTTTTAATTTCATAAATTCATCACCATAACTGCAAGTCATGACAAATAATAAGCAGAAATAGAGAGGTATGCTGAAATCCCGTAGGTAACTGAAAATCATTAGCATATTTGAGTTAAATGCATGTAGTATTGAAAATATCATGCAAAGAATTGCAAATAATGGTAGAAATCATGCAAATATCAGCCTGTAAGCACATTATTTGACTAAATTCATAGTGCAGAGGTAGAATTATTGGAGATTTATGCAGAGCAGACATATAAAGCAAGATATTTGGAGAAATAATGATGAACTTTGCAGAAATTACTGAAGAACGTAAGGCCCCTGAATGGAAAACAGCAACACACATCAACCACTGAGTAACGTCAGTAGATTAAGACCTAATCAACGGAGACTTGGGATCATGAATTCTCTGAATTCATCGTATCTTTCAAGATGAGTAAAGGTTGTTGTGTAACTTTTATTCTATGTTTGTATATGACTAACATCATGATCAACAGTGTGCCATTTGACTATACCATCAATTGCATATCAGAGCATGTCCCACAAATCAATGTGGTCACGCCCCACCAATAATCAGAGCATAACCGCAATGATTGCAGTATCATTACCTGTAGTGGTAGAGTCACGTTGAATACCGTCCCTCCAAGGTTGTCACCTTCTTAGGCCAACTTCCGTTAGTATAATGTCACAGACCAACTACAGAAGACTCCGACCCACATTTCTATCTTGGAGTTGTTGCATCTATCTCCTTCCCATAAGGAGATTCTCAATAAAGCCTTAGTGGAAACCACTGTCCCCACTAACTTGGCCCAAGAGAAGTTTCAGGCCATGGTAGGTAATCTGACCTCCTCAAGTACTATATCATTTACCGAACAAGATGACCTCTCAGTGTCTCAACCCCATAACACCCCTCTACACATTATCTCCTTCATCCACAAGCACCACATCAAGAGGGTTCTCATTGATGGGGGAGCCCGTTTAAATATTTGCACGTTAAAGTTAGTCCTTACATTGGGGTTCTCTAAAAATGTTGTTGATCCAAGAAAGAAGATCACTATCAAAGCCTATGATGAAGAGGAGAGAAGTACAAAGGGAACAATAGTCTTACCCATACAAGTGGGACTGATAATAAAAGATGTTGTGTGCCAAGTCCTAGATAGGGAGCTCGCCTATAATATTCTCCTAGGTAGACCATGGATTCATGCCATGAAAGATGCTCCCTCTACTTATCACCAATCCATAAAATTCCTACATAATGGCAAGCAAGTCACCATCCAAGGAGACCCTGACCCCTTCCAGCATTGCAACTTTGTCCTTTCAAAACCCAATTGCATCATACTGAACAATAGAGCATCTACATCCCCTACCCCACAGCATGATCATACCTCTGAAGCTTCCTCATTAAAGCCCAAAGAGCAGAAAATTACTATCAAAGAAACTGGAGTTGGGGAATACTCCATTGAGCACAACCTAAATCTAGCCAAGATGCCTTTATCTCCTAGATCCTTTGGTCGAACCAAGCATTTTCCAAAGCCATCTACTCCTCCTGCACCTCCCATAGCTCCCTTTGTAAAATGGGGAACATTATCAGATGAGACAAAAGAAAGAGATGTCCTACAATGGCTCTATACCGAAGAAGAAGAGAACATACAACAAGAACCACCTAGGCTCCCAACAGAAATCTATGGGTGAGGTGAATCTATCCTACATAGAATGGGTTATGAAGGACAAGGCCCCATCGGCCTAAGAAAAGAAGGAATCATAGAACCCATTCAACCTTATTCATCCTCATTAGCTAGAAATACAAAAGGCCTAGGGTATAAGGATAAGGGCAAAGCTAAAGAAAATGCTTGTCTAGTAGAAATGATCCATACACTTCAAGTGGATAGTGACACAGATTCCAATGAATATTAGTGGGATGAGCTAACAGAGCATTCTTATGACGACAAAGAAGTTGTACCATTCAAACTTATACCCCTTACCATGAGGGACAAATGCTACCGAATAGACCACTAGAGTCTGATTTGCCTCTCTGAGAATACAACTTTCAAGGAAGGTTCAAGTTCTATCTCAATAAACAATTTGGAGGAAAGTACAATCCCAAACACTCCCCCTACCAATACTCCTAGTATATCGATTCAAACTATCAACGAATCAGATCTATCATCCGACTCCCTCCCCCTTATGCATCTTGAGCTCATTGACCAGGATCTACGAGGAAGCCCTCAACTAGATATGTTCCAAAACGATGATGCTTATATTGACTACATGGAACTTAGGGACCACCTACCCAAAGGAGATCATAAAGTTGGTTTCGCTATTGAACTTAATGCCATTTCTTATTTCAGAGAGGGTGCCAAGCCTTCTATTCGCAAAAATATCAAAATTAAAACTAGATCTGACGATGAAAACCATTCTGTGGTAGTGTCAGGTCCCAAAATAGTAAAAAGAAAGGATGCATCTGAAGGTGAAAACCCAACTGTGGCACATGACGATGGAAGGCTTGACACCCTCCCCAATGACATGCACCAGGAGAGGTCTCAAATTGTTGTGGAACTGACAGAACCTGTTAACATTGGAACAGAGGAATAGCGTAGGATCATTCACTTTGCTAAATCTCTAACCCTACCAGAGAAGACTAAGTTTGTACCATTATTCAAGAGAAAGCAAGTCAATTTTGCTTGGTCATACACAGATATGCCAGGGTTAGATCTAGATTTGATTCGACACCATCTTCCATTAGATCCAAGAGTAAAACTAGTGAAACAGAAGCTTAGAAAGTTGCATCCACACATAGCACTGCTTGTAAAAGAAGAACTCAAGAAGCTACTAGATGTAGGGTTCATCAGAGCTATAAACTATCTAGAATGGGTCTCCAACATTGTACTTGTATCCAAACTAGATGGCTGAGTTAGACTATGCAATGATTTTAGAGATCTAAACAAAGCTTGCCGCAAGGATGATTTTCCATTGCCAAATATAGATATCATAGTCAACCTAATAGCAGGGCATACCATGTTATCTCTCATGGATGGCTTCTCGAGATATAATCAGATCAGGATAGTAATAGAAGACCAGCATAAGACAACTTTTACTTGTCCATGGGGCACTTTCTGCTAGAATGTCATGCCATTTAGGCTAAAGAACGCAGGAGCCACATATCAATGTGCTATGACCACTATATTTCATGATATGATGCACGTCACCATGGAAGATTATGTAAATGATATCCTAGCAAAGTTAGTCACAAGAGAATCACACCTGGATGTGTTAGAGAAAGTCTTTTAGACTTGAGAAATTCAAAGTCCGGTTGAACCCAAAGAAATGCATGTTTGGAGTCACTCAGGCAAACGCCTAGGTTTTATTGTATCAGCAAATGGAATAGTGGTGGACCCCGCCAAAGTCAAGGCTATCATGGACATGCCACCACCTAAGACTCTTACTCAACTAAGGTCTCTACAAGGCAAACTACAAGCAATCCGTAGATTCATATTACAACTGGTAGACAAGTGTCAACCATTCAGTCATCTCCTACACAAGAATATTCCATTCAGATAGGATGAGAGATGTGAGGAGGCATTCAACAAAATGAAAGAGTATCTTATGAATCTACCTATTTTCATGCCTCCTATCCAAGGGAAACCATTGATACTATACATATCTGCTACACCTACAGCTCTTAGGGCTCTTCTAGCACAACAAGATTATGAGAATAAAGAAAGAGTCATCTACTATATTAATCGCACATTGGTGGGCTTTGAGTTGCAATACTCTCAGATAGAAAGATCATGTCTTGTGGTAGTTTTTGCTTCCCAAAAACTCTGACATTACATGCTTTGCACATCCAGTAAAACTTATTGCAAAAATAGATCCGCTAAAGTATCTACTAAGCAAAGCGGCTCTTACAGGTCGCCTAGCCAAATGGGTAATGCTCTTAAGTGAATATGACATTGAGTATCTAGACAGAAAGGTTATCAAAGGACAAATCATTGCTGATTAGTTAGCAAATGCACCATTACAGGACACCACACCAATGCAATTTGAGTTTTCGGATGAATCATTATTCAACATATCAACACATTCTTGGACACTTTACTTTGATAGGTCCTACACAAACCATGGATTGGGGGTAGGAATCTTGTTTGTAACTCCTCATAGCGACACCATACCAAAGTCTTACTGTCTGTTATTTCCATGTACCAATAACATAGCAGAATATGAAGCCTTAGTCATTGGCCTCAAAATGGCAACAAAGTGGAAAATCAAAGAGTTACATGTCTATGGTGATTCTCAACTGGTGATAAATCAGGTCAATGATGATTACCAAACCAAAGATGAAAAGATTTTCCCATACAAGTGGATGATCGACGACTTTAAATAATACTTTGTGATCATCTCTTTTGAGTAGATAGCTAGGATTGAAAACAAAGCAGCATATGCCATGGCAACCATTGCCTCTCTTCTCGAGATACTAGAGAATGAGTCATGGTACGAGTTCTTAGTGGAAACTATTCGACAACTAGCTTATGATCTTCTTGAGAACCATACCATATGCCTTTTAGTTGGATCTGACTCACCTTGGTATGGTAAGATCTACACTTACCTCAAGGACAACACCCTCCCACCTGACTTATCTTCAAACCGATGAAACTTTATACGCTAAACCTCTCGCTATACCATTATTGCCGACACCCTATACCGACATGGTCTAGATGGTACTTTACTCCATTATTTAGAATGAGAAGAATCCCTAACTGCCTTATAAGACATACACGAACGGATCTGTGGAACACACTCTAGCAGTCCTTCCTTAGCTAAGAAACTCATGCATTTGGGTTATTACTGGCCGAACATGGAAACAAATTCATATCAGTTTGTGAAGAAGTACAAGTAGTGCCAAATACATGGGAACCTGATACATGCACCAGCTCAAGAGTTGAGACCTTTAACAACACCTTGGGCCTTTTGCCAATGGGGAATTGACCTTGTGGGAAAGATCCATCCACCCTCATCTAATGGCCACAAATTCATCATAACCGCCACTGAGTACTTTACCAAGTGGATTGAAGCCGTCCCCCTCACCACCATCATAGGTAAGCAAATCTCCTCATTCATCCTGAATTACCTCATCTGCAGATACGAAATTCCTTCATCCATTATCATGGATAATGGAAGACCTTTCAAAAACTAGGATGTCCAAGAACTCTGTGACCGATTCAAAATCCAACACCATTTCTTCACACCCTATTACCCCCAAGGCAATGGTCAAGCTGAAGCATCCAACAAGACCATCTTGAAACTCCTCAAGATGACAGTCAACGATGCTGGCTATGATTGGCACATCCAACTCAATCCGGCTCTGTGGGCCTACAGAACCAATATATGCACTCCCACAGGTGCTACCTCTTATGCCCTTGTCTACAGCTCAAAAGCTATCCTCCCCATTGAGGTTGAATTACCATCTCTCAGGGTGTCATTAAAAGGTCTCATATCAAATGAATAATACAGAGTTTCTAGATTGTAAGAACTATAGTTGCTAGAGGAAAGGAGACATAAATCCTTTGACCATCTCAAAGCATATCAACAAATGATGTTAAGAAGCTATAACCGTAGATTTTGCCCAAGAATCTTTAAGGTTGGAGATCTAGTACTTAAGGAGAATCCTTGTAATCAACATGATAGGGAAAAGAAGGGCAAGTTCAAACCCAACTGGCTTGGGCCTTATGTGATTGTAGCTGCTTATGGATCAGGGGCATATCAGTTGGCAACATCAAAGGGTGAGTTGTTAGATGACCTAATCAACAACATGCATCTTCGCCAGTTCTATACCTAAGAGAATCCCAATGTAAGGGGGCATAAAATACAAAAAAATCAAAAAATTAGAAAAATACAAAAAAAATGTCCTTTAGTGAAAACTTGGCAAACAGGTGCCTTGGATAGGTATCATGATGAAAACCTGGCAAATAGGTGTCATGTATACTTTCTGGTGCAGGAGCACCTACCTGACAGCTGGCCTCCATGAGGCAGTTAGTTAGTTTAGGTCTGGTTCATGTTTCCAAGGTCTTATAAGACCAATGCATGTAATAAGGTCATGTTGACCATACTTTACTATTTTTAGGTAGTTTGTTATGACAACTGATGACAGCTGTATAGTTTGTTAGTTCGGTTGGATCCCCCCCAGCCGCTTGGAGTCGAGTTGGTAGTACTCGAGAGGATTCCTATTTATGCAGTAGGATCGGTTGGTCTTAGACAGGATTGAGACAGACAGATAGATTGAGGAGTTAGATTGCAGAGTGAGACAGAGTATTGTACTTGCATCTTTTATCAATAAAGAGATCCTATTTTGTCCATTCTCTGTTTGGATTCCTTTGTGTAATCGAGTTGCTGTTCTGGTGGTTACATGGATTCGCTGATCCATTCCACCAGTTGATTCGTCGAATCGGTGGAATGGCTATGTACAATAGTTTAGGATTTAGTTTGCATTTTCTGTTTGTTCACATGTATGTTTGCAGGATCGCAGTCGAGAGGTGTTGAGAACCCTAGCATGGGTATGTGCTAGGTCGTGCTGATTGTTAGAATCTGGAAAGTTATCCAGGAAGCGGATCGGGTCATCCCAGGAGGTTCGGCGGATCGAAATTCGCTAAGGTTGGAAATCCGTCACAACGGCATCATCAAGATATTTCTGGGTATATCCTGTAGTTACGTCGGGCGTCATCCGAGTAGGTGGAGATGAGCATGATGCAGTCGATTGCATAAAGTGAATGTGCATTGGGGTGATCATTGCAAGGTGTTGCCGAGGAGGAGCGTATCGACATAAGGTAGAAGATCGGGTTGATAAAACCATCGCGGGCCGATAATGTTAAGTTTGGCCGACAGCAAGATATTGAAGGAACTGCATATGACGTCATCGTCATCAGGATAATCATCATCAGGACATTCTGAAATATCACCCGATAAAGTCAGATATCGGGGTGACGTAAGCATCGAAGGAAAGGTGCGTGAAGTGTCGTCATCAGGATATATGGAGGGAACCGGATATTTTATATCCTGCTGATGAACATGATGTTGAACATCATGATGCTGCAGAAAGCGTTTGGCGATAAGATGAACAGTGAACATCAGGAGGATGTTTGTGCTTGCCGAATGTGATGATGCTGCTGACAGGTGAAAGGTCAAAGGTTTGTCTGCAGGAGGATATCAGTCGGCAGAGAAAATATGATGATGATGAAGGGTTGTAGACATACATGCTGTATGTCAAGGTTTTAGTGTGGATGCCTCTGCATCATAGTGGTATCAGAGCTCAGCAAAAGGTCTGGGCTGTTGTGTGTTGATTCTGGCACTGAAAGGACAGAGGTAGAGGAGTGAGAGGTTGACAAAATGCCTCCGAAAGGTAATGGTACTGCAAGGGAGTTGCAGGAGATGAAGGAAAAACATGCCAGAGAGATGAGGAAGATGAAGGAGCTTGCTGAAGCACTTCAAGCCAGGCTTGTAGCCTTGGAGAAGAACAAAAAGAGGGAAGTGGAAGACAGTGAGTCTGAAGAAGATGAAGATGCTGTTGAAGAGTATGAAGAGGTAGCTGAAGGTCTGGATGCTGAAGACCAGAGATTTGCAAAACTGTTAAAGGCAGTGCAGAGTGATAAACCTAAGGTAAAGGTTGATGTTTCCAAGTATAATGGAAGTTTGAATGAAGATGAGTTACTGGATTGGATTGCTGCACTTGATAATCACTTTGAATGTGAAGATGTTGCTGAGGATCAGAAGGTAAAGATTGCAAAGACCAAGTTAGGAGGTCATGCTTTGGTATGGTGGGATTATGTACAATCCGAGAGAAGGAAACAAGGGAAGTCAAAGATCACTTCATGGGATAAGATGGTAGCAAGGATAAAAGGTAAATTCTTGCCTAAGGATTATGCGATTCAGATGTTTAAGAAGCTGCAATTTTTAAGGTAGAAGGAAATGGATGTGAAGGCATATACTGAGGAGTTTTATAAGTTGAGTATGAGATCTGGTCATCATGAGAATGAGGTAGAAAAGGTGGCTAGGTACTTGGCTGGTTTGAGATTGAACATACAGGATGAGTTAGTTTTAGCTAACCCTAAGAATGTGGAAGATTGTTACCAAATGGCAATCAGGATTGAAGAAAAGATGAATAGAAGACAAGATAAGTCCAGAGAGGAAGAGGAAACAATATGAGGGGAAGAGGATTAGCCCCTACAACAAGGCAAACCAATGAGGGTCAAGAAGACACTGGTAAAGGACAGGGACAGTCTGATTTCAGAGGTGGATGGAAAGGTAATAGAGGCAGATTTGGAAGTGGTAGAGGTTCTACTACATTTCCAGGAAAGTGTTACACCTGTGGTGAGTTTGGTCATCCATTTTTCAAATGTCCAGAAAACAAAGGTTCATCATCCAGAGATGACAGAACGAATGACAAGAGAGTACAACTTGTGCAAGAAGAGAAAGTAGAGCAAAGTGTGCAAAGTTTAAACACTTATCAAGATAGAGTTCCTGACAATTATGGGTATCCTGAGGAGGGAGAAGCATTGATGCTAAGGAGAACTAGTTTGATGCAAAGAAGAGCTCTTTTCAAGACCACATGCAAGAGCAAAGGTAAGGTATGTAAGGTTGTCATTAATACTGGTTCAACAGACAATATGGTATCTCAGGAAATGGTGGATAAACTAAATTTGGAAAGGATTCCACATCAAAACGCTTACAAGGCATCTTGGGTGAGTGATAGTCAATCACTTTGGGTATATGAACAGGCATATGTTGATTTTCAGATTGGAGCATATCATGATAGAGTTTTGTGTGACATTTTGCCCATGGAATGTTGTCACCTACTGTTGGGTAGACCATGGCAATTTGATAGGAGGGTACTGTATGATGGGTATGCTAATACCTACACCATCAAGAAAGATGGGAAAACTATTATGTTGATGCCATTATAGGAAGATGCTGCAGCACAGGAGGCAGCCAAAATCATTTTAGTGGGAAAGAAGGAATTTGTGCATATGCCTATAGCAGCAGGCATAAAGGCAGTTGAGGACATTGTAGGGAAAGGAGTTGTTAAGGACAACAGTTTGAAGAAAGTTTCAGTTTTGACTGATAGAGGTCAGCAGCAGGTTCAGAAACAGGTTTGCAAACAGCAACCAGTTGAGAGGAATGACAAGGATGTTGTCATAGTTGGGACTATTGTTTGTCCTATAAGAGTTGAAAGGAAGACAGAATTGAACATTGCAGAAGTTCAAGAGGCAATTCCTAAGGTTATTCAACCAGGTATTCAGACAGAGGTTCTGGTAAGACAACCTGACAAACACAGGGTATGTGTGAGAAGGGCCTACATTGACAGGCATGAGGGTTTACTTGCAAGACAACAAGTTACAGTTCAGACGTCTTGGAGCAGCCAAGAGCCAGCAGAGGATAAAGCTGGAACAGGGCAGAACACTGACATGGCAAAGTGTAAAGGTGGAATTTTTCCACACCCTAACTCATGGGACATGAGTTCTTTTCTGTTGGGGAGTATGGTGCAGGAGCACCTACCTGACAGCTGGCCTCCATGAGGCAGTTAGTTAGTTTAGGTCTGGTTCATGTTTCCAAGAAGGTCTTATAAGACCAATGCATGTAATAAGGTCATGTTGACCATACTTTACTATTTTTAGGTAGTTTGTTATGACAGCTGATGACAGCTATATAGTTTGTTAGTTCGGTTGGATCCCCCCCAGCCGCTTGGAAGCTCCCAGCCGCTTGGAGTCGAGTTGGTAGTACTTGAGAGGATTCCTATTTATGCAGTAGGATCGGTTGGTCTTAGACAAGATTGAGACAGACAGATAGATTGAGGAGTTAGATTGCAGAGTGAGACAGAGTATTGTACTTACATCTTTTATCAATAAAGAGATCCTGTTTTGTCCATTCTCTGTTTGGATTCCTTTGTGTAATCGAGTTGCTGTTCTGGTGGTTACATGGATTCGCTGATCCATTCCACCGGTTGATTCGTCGAATTGGTGGAATGGCTATGTACAATAGTTTAGGATTTAGTTTGCATTTTCTATTTGTTCACATGTATGTTTGTAGGATCGCAGTCGAGATGTGTTGAGAACCCTAGCATGGGTATGTGCTAGGTCGTGCTGATTGTTAGAATCTAGAAAGTTATCCAGGAAGCAGATCGGGTCATCCCAGGAGGTTCGGCGGATTGAAATTCACTAAGGTTGGAAATTCGTCACAACGGCATCATCAGGATATTTCTGGGTATATCCTGCAGTTACGTCGGGTGTCATCCAAGTAGGTGGAGATGAGCATGATGCAGTCGATTGCATAAAGTGAATGTGCATTGGGGTGATCATCGCAAGGTGTTGCCGAGGAGGAGCGTATCGGCATAAGGTAGAAGATCGGGTTGAAAAAACCATAGCAGGCCGATAATGTTAAGTTTGGCCGACAGCAGGATATTAAAGGAACTGCATATGACATCATCGTCATCAGGATAATCGTCATCAGGACATTCTGAAATATCACCCGATAAAGTCAGATATCGAGGTGACGTAAGCATCGAAGGAAAGGTGCGTGAAGTGTCGTCATCAAGATATATGGAGGGAACCGGATATTTTATATCCTGCTGATGAACATGATGTTGAACATCATGATGCTGCAGAAAGCGTTTGGCGGTAAGATGAACAGTGAACATCAGGAGGATGTTTGCGCTTGCCGAATGTGATGATGCTGCCGATAGCCAGGTATGATGATGCTGCTGACAGGTGAAAGGTCGAAGGTTTGTCTGCAGGAGGATATCGGTCGGCAGAGAAAATATGATGATGATGAAGGGTTGTAGACATACATGATGTATGTCAAGGTTTTAGTGTGGATGCCTCTGCATCACTTTCTAGCTTTTCAGGCAAATAAAAGCAAGTGGTGAAAACCTAGTAAATAGGCGTTACTTGTGATAAACTACCTTCTCCATCTTTGGGAGACCAATCACCTTGTGTCCATTCTTCCTCATGTCCCATTCGATCCATATCTGTCCCATAATAAAATCCTAACGATAACCTATCATGGCTTGATACTCTATCTCTTTGTTGCCTTGTCAACCAAGGTTTTATCCCATATCGTTATCCATCGTGTCAGCTTGGCATAGTGTCTTTCGTTAGTGTCCATGGTCCAAGTCCATGAACTACGTTACCTCTGCGTCATCACGTAGGCAAGGCCATTTCTTAAATGCGTCCTCGAGGCTCCCACGGTCCCATCCGTCCCATTTCTTGTCGTCTTTCTTCTAGTCCATCCATGGTCCATTAGGGTTTACCCCAAACTACGTTGCCTCTGTTTCATCACATAGGCAAGGCCATTTAGCAATGAGCCCCCGAGGCACTAGGTCAGTCCCTTAGGGTTTGTCTCACCAATAAAGATTGTGGAATCTTCTCACCAGGCAAGCAAGCGGAAGCAAAACCCACTTTCAAGCAAAAATCTTGATGCAAGACATTAACCTATCCAAAGCAAAGCAAACTCCTAAGGCCTTCTAAATGATTTTACCCAAATTATGGCAAGAAACAAACACATCTAAATGCAAAAATGTTTTTGTGGATTGGAAACATGGTTAAAATATAAAGTCTTGATTTTTTCTATCATGTTTTTCTATGCTACTCAAGGATGCCAAAAGCTGGAGATGCTATGATGGGAGCATGATTATTTTCTTTGTTTATTTTTTGTGGATTAAACTTTAGCAATGTGAAGCCTTGTCTAAGGACATGATCGGCAAAAGATCATCGAGGACATCAAAGGTCTAACATGAATAGGGGCAATCCTTGTTTGTTGATATGCAAGAAATACTCAAGTCATCTCGGTTCAATTATACCTAGAAGCTTGCATTAACTTGCTAAATCAAAATTCATGTAAGCAATGCTTAGGTAATCTCGGTTCAATTATACCTAAATGCTTGTATTAACTTACAACATTTCAAAAAAGTACCAAAAAATTGCCCAATGATGAAATAAACACTTTAAAATACTTGCACCATCAAGATGTCAAAAGAAAAGCATCCATTATACATCCATATCCCATGCAATAAAAAGATCCAAACAATGCAGAGTAACAATACAAAGCAAAGCTTGTGAGTCTTTCTGTCTATAGTGTCATTCTTTCAATCAATCTTCTATCTACCATTCTGTCATTTCTGTGTCGATAAAGTACATTTGGACATCACAAAAACAAAGCATATAGCAGCATATCATATCATATGAGATAGTCATTTACATGATTAAATCAGTTGCATACATATCAAGTGCATCAAGTCATCCATATACAATTTGTTGCAATCATCATATAGTGTCAAAAACATAAAAAATCAAAAAACATAGATAAGTGCATCACATAAGTTACATAATCATATAGATATCATTTTGCACACACACACATTAGAGACATATCAAAGTAAAACATCCAAATCTCCATTAGGTCATATAGCATCACATAGCATCATATGAAAATCTGCATTAGACAAACATTGCATAACATCAAGTAAAACATGAAAATTTGCATTAGATAAACATGTGCATTGCATCATATAATAGAAATGCATCATAACTCATAGAAAGCACCAAAATAGCTACATCATCATATAAATATCGTAAAATATGTCCAAATGTACAATATCAAGTGGTCCATCTCTAAATCAATGTCATATACAAAGGGTACATCCCAGGGATGGTGATACATGTCTCAAAATACAAAAATGGTACATAAGGTCTATCCAGCTATCTGAGCCATCAAAAAGGGTACATAAAGATCCAAAGTCTGCAAGTCTCTACTATCCCTACTACTGTGGACCGCTGCTCCCAGTAGTATCTCCCATGTCCCCTCCTCTGCTGGCCTTAGACTGCTGTGGACCCATCATAAAGGCCCCTGACCTCGATGGGCCTACTCTCTGGGAGGCTGCAGATTGGCTCCTATAGCTCGAGGCCCTCTGACTTGCTGGCATGGCACCATGATATAGACCTTGATAATATTGTGCCTAAGCCTACGCTCTAGCAAGCTCTCCCTACACCTACGCTAGCTATGTTTGTGCTTGCGCTAACTGTGCCTATACCTGATGCACCTACCCAACTAAGAAACTACTTGCTATGTTTGTCCCTAGGGCTACCACTGCAATATCCCACTCTACTCAGATAACTCATATCCACGCATCTGTCATATCTCTCTCTGGCAAGCCCTGCAATCACCTCTGCATCTATCTCTCACCAGACATTGGCCCTCCTAAGCTATGCCCGTAGCTGCCTCACTTGTTCTCTCAAGGTAGCTATGGTCCTCTCCTAGACATTTGACTGTGTTGGAACCTGGGCTGCCTCTTCCTATCCCTGCCCCTGTGGTTGGGGTCCCTGCTATTGTGCCACCTGCTGAGGTGGCTGCATCTGTACCTGCGGTGCCTGTTGTGGTAGCTACTGTGCAACCTGTGGTGGCACTGCCTGCTGGGCGTGGGAAGGTCCCTCCCCACCTCTCCTCCTCTATCTAGGTTGGCCTCCGTCATCTCCATTATCCCCATCATCTCCCCCATCTCTGCCACCACCCTGTCCTCCTCTCCCCCTCCTCCTCCTCCGGCCAACCTAGCCCTCATCATCTAAGTTTGCCTCATCTATTCGAGGCACCAATACCCCAGGCCTTGAGTCTCAAAAATGGGTGTGCACTGAGCCAATCCTCATAGTTCTACATCATCCCAGCATCTACAATCCCCCTCCTCATATCCCAGGTGACATATGGTGTCTGTTGAAACTCAGCCAATGCCTCCTCGTAGGATGCCATCGGTCCCCATCTAAGCCTCTCTGCATGTGTCCTAGCAAATCGGGCCTGCCCCTGTGGCATGCCCTACCTCCTCCCAAACTATCTCTATACCTAGCTGACTATCTGCCTCTCCAAGATAAATTGTGTTTGTCTTATCAACCACTGCGACTGATAGTAGTATGGTAGTTCATCTGTCTCATCCTCCCATGGCTCACAGTCTAGATATGGCCACCACTCGACCACATCTACTCCATCCAAAGCGTGCCGCTAGTACTCAAGCTTCCCCAGCCTATGCTGGGAAATCACTTTGGCATAGCCATAGCTATATGGCTCTCCTCTCTATCTGCCAAACACACATATCAGTCTAGTGATTGCTATGTGCTCCCATAGCTAAAACTGTAGCAACGACATACCTGCAGATAGGCTCGTACTCCTGTGATATACCACCTGATGCATATTGTGGTATAAGTGAGAAAGAACACAGACACCCCAAGCGTATCAGGTGCCCTCTATAATCATCTGCTCCATGATCCAACCCCATCCAATGGGGAACCCGTGTGATCTCCTATCGGGGCATACCACGCCTCTGATCAGTCCTACTACAATACCTAGGAAGTAGTCGTAATAATCATAAATATCCTGCCAAGAGATGACCTGCCCGACCAGCTCAGGGTCATCGAACACTCGCCTACACTCAGCAAGTCCACGTCTCTCTATGGATCATACTCCACCATCTCACCCTGAATAGGCAAATGAAGAATCTTGTAAATGTCCTCCAATGTGATGGTCATCTCACCAATAGGGAAGTGGAAGGTCTCATCCTCACTGTGGAACCTCTCCACTACAGCAGTCAGTAATCCATGGTTCATTCGAACCTCGGGCATGAAGAATACATAATCAAGTCCCATCGCGCCAAGCGCCTCTCTATCTATCTCCGTCAGCATGTATCTCTGTAACATAGGCATAGGGAACTACTCTCTAGACTGAAGCGTATCTCGTATATCCTCCTGCAACCACACAAATCAAGGCGTCAACCTAAAGCTGCAAATACCATACTCAACATATCTATAGAAACATATCAACTAACTTAGCATTTCAAATTGATCAAAACAACACACTACATCTCTTGATTAGATTCCTATAATCTCGAAGATAGCTTATCGATTGATGCGTCAAATAGGACACCAATCAAGTCAAATTTGCTAAGTAAACTACTTATCTATATCATATGCGCCATAACATGTGGTAAATGCACCATTTCTTAATGAAAGCGCCATTTCTTGACCCATGCACCACATCTAGCAAAAGCACTGCAAGAACTCATGCATGTGCCATCCTATGCAATATATGCGCTACTCCAACGTATACGCTACTACATACCGGAAAAACATTGCAGAATCCTGCATGTGTCGCCTAAATCCATGCATGTGCAGCTTTCACATATGCGCCGCCCTATATCGTGCATGCACTGCAGAAATACCTATGCGCAGTTTCGCATGGCATATGTGCCACTCTACATTCCAGCGCTTCTGTCTAACCTAGTTTTCTCCTAGCATTTATTGCTATCAAACTTGACCCTAGGAGAAATTTTTTGAGATACATATCGAGGGTCCTACCTCTGCTAGCCTGTCGAATTGACAGACTCACTCGAATTGATGCTCCTCGCGTGGAATGTCCATCCTCGTGCTAACTGCTCTATGCCCTATGCTGCTCTAGGCTCTCTAAATCAAATCGAACTAAGACAAGTGTGCAAATGAATTGTCTTGTGGACCTGGCTCCTATTTATAACATGCAAACCCTAATTTGGCTAGATGGTGATTGCGACTACTTCCCGCACCCACTTCTTCTAGTTTTCTTCCCGTTTCTCTAAAACGTGTCCTTTTTTCTTCAAACCTGACCTAGTCTTCCCTTCGTCTTCATGAGATTGTCCATCTCTTATCCTTCTACCTTCTTCCCATCCAATCTCCCGAGGGGGCATCTTGTTGTCATAACCTATACCAGGGGCAAACTGGGGCATGTATCATTGTCAGACTATTTATTCTTTGAAGCAACGCCGTAAACTGCATTGCATCAAAGAGGGGCAAAATGTATACGCCTAAAAATGACACGATTCACATTCTTCTAAGTTAATTAAATATTGAAATATTCCATTACCTCTTCTAAAGTCAAAATTAAATAAAATCCTTTATTTAATTAAATTCTTCCAAGCAATTAAATAATTCTTAATTATTTAATTAAATCAAATCATTCTTCCAAATTTGAATAAATCAATCAAATTTATTTGAATCCTCTCAATCCCTAAAAATAAGATACAATCAAACATTTTATTTATTCTTCAAAAATCATGCATAACAATTAAATAAATTTATTTATTTAAATTGCTTTCTTATCTTCTAAATTAAATAATACCAATTATTTAATTGTTTTCTTCCAATAATATCTTCTCTAAATTTAAATAAATCAATTATTTATTTAAGTTGTTTTTTCTTCTAAATTGAGTTATCTCTAAATACAATTCAATCCTTTTTCCACATGCAATTAAATATTCCTAATATTTAATAAAGCAAAATATCTTCTTATTCTCATGCAAATCTATTCTTCTTGTTTTAAATCACTTAACTGATTATTATATTCTTAGCAAATCCTCTCATGCAAAAGAAAGCAAGACACATGTCTTTTTCTTATTCGTTGCACATTCCTCATCCATTCTCAATCGTTGATCTTCTCAAGTCTTCTATACCATTGATCGTCATTCTCCCAAGTCTATAAATTGAACCTTCTTCTTCCATTTCATCCATCCAAGCTTTAAGTATTGTTACTCTGCAGGAATTACAGCATGCCCTTGGCACCAATTCCTTCATTGCATATGATCACATTCTCTACTATGCACTACACACTACTACCATTATTGTGAAGCTCCTCTTCATTGCAATAAACTATCACTGCCATTTCCAATGGAAATTCTTGAAGCATAGCAAAGAAGTGCACTCTTTGAGGGCCCTATTTCATTCATGCAACATCGATTATGATAGGTGATCAATGGAAGCTACGAATTAAGCAGGTTTGCTTTATTGTTTGTTCATTGTTTATTTGAATCTTCTTTGTTCACCATTCTATTGAGTTTTGGGTAACTTGATATTGATATTATTGTTTATTCATTTGATCCAATTTTCCCTTAACAACATCATATCTTTTTCCTATCTTTCCAAAGGCTTTTCTATTACTTTCAGTATGCAAAGCAGTCTTAAAAGCCTCTCTCAAACTCTGACCTGGTCCTTATCTCTTAAACAACAACTGAGTTTAGAATCAAAAGAATTGCAATATAAAACAAGGCATACCTATTCACTTAGTCTCAAATCAATGGGAAGCTTGAATATTGCCTTTTGAAATCTGGTGTTGAAGTCAGAAACCATTTCATTGTGTCCTTTTGAGATGTTGTTGAACTCGTTCAACATGAATCGGGGGTCTTTTTTCACCATACTATTCTCTAAATATTCTTCTAAATTCCTCCCAAGAACCAATGCAACCTCCAAGTAGACCTCTGTATTGGTCCCTAACATCTTCTACCAATGTTGCATAAATAATTTCATGACTACATCCTCATTCTCAACCTCATAATCATCTGATAGGTTTAAGAAGGTCCTAAGGTGGTCTTCACCAGACAGTGCATTGCTTCCAGCAAATTTAGCCAACATATTTGTGACATCATTTGGAATAGGATTAGGATAACCTAGTATCCCAGCAAAACACACCTGTCTATATCTCTCCATCTGCAAGGGTCTCCTCTGGAACTGATCTCTTTGATTGTTGTGCTGTCTATTTGCACCACTTCCCCCTGTACCCAGAATTCCGTGTTGTCTCATATTCTGGCCTTCAGACAAGGTAGGTACATGAGAACTAGGACCATACTAGCAAGCAGAGGCAGAGACAGTTATATCAATGGGTGAAGAGGCCAACAGGTTGTGAGGAACAGAAGTTGTATAATTCCCTAGAGAAGATTTTAGAAATTCAATCTTCCTCTATATTTTAGCATTTGCAGCCAATATCTTTCCAACTCCTTTTGCAATTGTTCATTTTCTTTCTTCAACCTAAGATCTAATGAGTCAGATTCCTCAAATGAAGGAATTCTTTGAGGTGATTCAACCTCATTAATACTTATTCCTCTTAAAGGATTCTTTCGTTTATCACCATGTTGAACAGAAGGCTTGGAAACAAAAGGGGCTGCAATAGTGGTAGTGACAACAAAACTAGTCCAAGTATTTGTAGGGGTAGTTCTCAATGGGACATTTACAATATTTTGGCCAAGTATTTGGGAAACTATTAGGCTAGTGGATACGACGAACATAGGCTCAAGTTCTTCTAGACTTAATAACTTCATTCGCTCGAACCTTACCTTCAACCTATCCCTCTCATCGATAGTATTCCTAATCTTTTCCTCTCTTTCCTTAGCCCTTCTCATATTTAAATCCTTTACTCTCTAAGTTTCTCTATGCAACTCATTAATTCCTCCTCGTTAGGCAATGCAATAGCTAAATCAGAAGTTTCTAGAGCACTATCCAAAAGATTTTTAACATTCATATGGAAAGCAAGGGTGGGCGAACTACTAACAGGATTACCAAGTAGATTATATTTTGTGGGATTAGAGGGGTCACTCCAGGAACCAACTATTTGTTAGCTAGGGGACTTGAACGGGCTTGTTCTTCTTCAATAAAATCCTTCAAAATGGAGTTATCTTTATTTGTAATAGGCATATCAAACTCATATGACTTCCACAAATTTTCACTACTACTAGAAAGAAGACACCTAGATCCCAATGGAGGAGGGTAGATGTCAAACTTACTAGTATTTGCATTCTTCTTTTTCCAAGATTTTTGAGTATTTTGTGGCAATTCACCTTCTAGATTTTGGTCATGATGATTCTTCATTTGTCCTCTGGTTCTTCTCATCTTTTCTACAAATTTTCTCTGCTTTCTTTACTTATTTCTTTGAATTAATTCTTACACTAGCACAGGAGATTCAAAGTCACCACCCAAATTATGGGAATATAAAATATATGAAAATGTTAATCAATCTTTTAAGAGATTGCAAAAATAAAGAGTCTCGATAGGATCCTTGACAAATTGAAGAGCAAGTTACAAAAATATGAAAAATGGATCGAAGACCACAAAGCCTTAACACTTCTTGACTCTGATAGCTACAAGGGCTTTGGTATTTGTAAATAGGGGATTATAAGACTTAGGATAAGACACAATTTTACTCAAATATCCCTAGTAGAGTCACCAATTCTATTGGATGTTTATAATTCCCAACCTAATCTCTCAAATAACCTATGATTTAGTCACTTTCAACACTTGGTTATGGTGGGGGGTTGGCCAACACATAGGTGAAAGTTAAAATAACTTTCCCTCTGCACTTCAGGCTCTGCAAAACCTAGGAGGGTGATCCCTGATAGTATTTAAAATATCTTGTGCCAATTATTATCAATATTGTGATCAGCAGATTTGTTCTATATAGATTTGCTTGAGAATTATGAAAATATGAAGATCTTGCTTAAATCATTCAAGCATTTAACAATTCTCAAGACCATTGAACAAGGTGAAAAATCAACTTAACAAACATATACAATTGAATTTAAATATTTTCAAAGGTATTTGGGGTGCATGTTCAGTCTCGGGTTTGAAAACTAGATGCAGAAGCAAAAGATCAATGCCTTATCTTAGGGTAACAGAGTCAATCAAATGCAGCTTGGAACTTAACGATGACATTCCATATAAGCACCAAAGAGCTTCATAATATTTCCTTAAAATATCATACTCAACTTTCTTAACAAATCATACTTATCAGATCCTCATATACATTCACACAAATTTAAATTCCCATTCAAGGCGTTTAACCTATTATTTGAATAAGAGAATTAATTAGAAAGATACATCCATAAGATTTTCATGGAGACAAAATAAACAGTCCTTGACTTATTTATTCATAATTTGCACCAACCATACATCAGGAGACAACTTGACTCAAAAATCTGCTATTGTATTCAATCAAGATGCTAGTATCGTTATCAAGTTCACAAGAACAAATGACACAAACTAAAACATTCTAAGACAAGACAAGACTTCCATTCCTTGCATTTTTCATTACAACATTTTCCAGAGATCAACCAACAACACTCACTTGTAAATGGCCTTGAAATACCCTTTTATAACACAATGGAGCAACAAGAAACATGCCACTTACACATGTCAAATTTTCATTTGACAACTGTTACATCAATTGGAAATAAAATATAACCATCTCTTAACCGATAAGAGATGTCTTTGTAACAAATTATCTCCTCCAACAGGCTAAGATAACTGTATTTTGTCCTTTATGCTTTCTAATCTTGGTGCAAGGGCTAGCAATAATATCAACGGATGACAATATGTTAGATGCTCTTTCTGCTTTGCCACCTTTGATCTTGAGATACTTGCCAATAAGACAAGAATCCTTTGCCTCACCCCTCCATCCTCGCGCACCAATATGGGAATCCCTACCATAACCGTATGAATGAGGAAATTAGAATTCCCTCCATTCAATTGTGCTCTGGGAATGGGAAAGTAGCTCATCATCTTTTGAGGGGGAGTCTTCATCCATTTTAGCCCTCGAGAAGCCCAAAGAAGCCACATGAAGTGGATTTTGGTAGTGCCAAAATCCCAGTCAAGGAGGAAGAAGTAGAAAGTGTCTATTTAAGTTGAACAAAGGAATGCCCCTTCTTATCAACTTAATTCTCCTACCCCACTTCTAGATGTTTCATCCAGGGCGACAACAACTCTTCAATTTTCGTTGAGCCTCTGTTAGAACCAATCATACAAAGGGAGGGGAAGAGGGAAAATAGGTCCTTGTTTCCACCAACCCCAACCTAGAAACTCACAACAATAGAGAGTTAAGGGAGTCGATAGATTGGGACTCAAAATCCCCATCTAGATGAAAACAAAAGGAAGCCAAGGTCGGGCAAGGTTCTAATGCTTTCTACCCAACTCCTTGCATTCTGTCCAAACCGCCTATACCATTGAAGAAAACATATATGATTACTTCACTTTGCAAGAACATAATATCAACTAGGAAAACATAGAAGAGTCTCTAAAGGACAGGGGTAGTAGAGGCAACATATTACTTAGAAAACCTTCTATTTCATCCACATAGATAAAAAGATGGATACAAATAGAAACACCGACATCTATTTATAGATGAACTGCAAGGCTCACACATTCTTGGTACTTTTATGATTAATTTGGTTCAACATGTACTAGGGCACATCAGTCATAAATGGGAATCCTTGAAAAATGTACCAATCCTACTAGGAGTGGGAATTGGAGGCTACACTTCATTCCCATATTTATGTCACACAACCAATGGCACCTAGAAATGTCAATTTTGCATGGTGGCTGCCAGACTTAGATCCCCGATCTCAGAATTTCACCAATTTTGAAAAGATAACCTTAGTAGATTCTGCCATGGCACCCCATAGGACATCCCATCAGGTGAACACACTAAATCAAGGACTCATTCTGTGCAAAAATGACGGTGAGGAGATCTCTACACATGCTTGAAAGAGCCACAAATGCACAGGTTCATTGTTTACAATGAGCCACCATTGTACCTTTTCCCTTTTGAAAATTAGTCGTCGATTGTAGCACAAGTAGCTCAGATCAATGGTGCATACAAATCCATTGAGATGCAAATCCCCATCACCATGAAAAGTAAGGCACGAACCAATGATAAAACCCCACATGGATTCCCACCTCAAATAGATTGTCGAAAAGAGAGTCCACAGAGTCCACATGGTGGGCTCTCACATCTCTGCAAGTATGAAAGTAAACTGGATATGAAAGTCCATGGAAAGGCAGAGAGCACCTAGATGATGCCACATGGCACACATTTGAATTTCCATGTAAAGTCCCCCCCCTTTTTGTATCATAAAGTGAATGCCACAACAACGTCCAGCTTAGTCACCAGCAGGTCCCACAGTATAGCATGGTACAATAGTACATCTCTTTGACACTTGGTACACTCCGCGGCTGCCATATATTGTACTAATAAAACATACCTTTTCTAAATAGAAGACAGGTCAGGACACGTGGAGCAACAACACAACTCGAGAGGAAAATTATATTAGCTTTGCTTAGAACTTGCGTTAGGCTGACATATGGAACATTGGTGCAATCCTGAGAGAGTCTTGCCTTTATTTGTGTTAGGAGTTGCAAAGGGCCAACACGTGGAGTGATCCGCCGCAAGCCACAAGTATAAGTAGAAAGGCACATTCCCCCTTTTAAAACAACATTCACTCTACTAGGTGAGAAGGGGCCATGACTCATTAAGGGGCTTCGACACAAGCTTAGGCATATAAGTGAAATATTAGGCACGAACAATAAGCGGTGAATCGAAGGAGAGGCCGGTAAAAAGGGAAGACATTCCTAGACATCAAGATGCGACCCAAGGATCTGTGTGGGTAATAGACGATCAAGTCATAATTAGAACAAAAGGCATTATGGTGCTTCACAAAAGGCACAAGGTTTCAAGGTTTTACATCTAAGGGACAAGAATTTTCAATACTTTGAATACCAAACCCTAACCAAGGACTGATGGAGATCGAAACTTGGAAAATGACCTAGAAAATTAATTAGAGTCCTCTTAGTATGGGTTAGTCTAGATTAGTTGGCTCCGTTGGAGCCTCATGAAATGGAGCTTGTGTTAGGATTTAATGTGGGCCACAAACGTGGTGCCTCTACCAGGACAGAGTGCATATGATCCCTTGGAAATGCTTTTCAAGTAGAAACAATAGGATACCATCTTTCTATTTTGAAGCCTATTTATCCAAAGGGGGTCAATGTCCTTTCTCTATTCTCTAGAATTGGGGGTGCAAAAGTTGATTTGCATCAAACTAGGGTATACCACTCAATTATGTTGTATTTGCAAATATTTTTGCAAATTTCTATAGATACAACATAATTTAGTGGTATACCCAAGTTCGATGCAAAACAAGTTTTGCACCCCCAGTTAGATAGAGAATTTAGAGAAAAGATGTATTGATTGCCTTTGGATAAATAGGCTTCAAAACAGAAAGATGGTATCCTACCATTTCTACTTGAAAAGTATTTCCAAGGGATCATATGTACTCTATCCTAGAAGCAACACATGTGTGGCCCACATCTAATCCTAACACAAGCTCCATTTCATGAGGCCCCAGCAAAGCCAGCTGATCTGGACCAACCCATACCAAGTTCCACTTTTTACATTGTAAAATTACTAGATATCTTGATATTCCTTGGGGAGGTTTCCATTAGAATGCTTGACCATAGCCCTAAGTCTATAACATAATGGAACACTTGCTGCCATAGTTGTTTTTATGTAGTTAAGCTTAGTTCCGTTATTCCATGATGGCCAATACTTTTGTGTTTTAGGAAATGTCTCTTTAATTGTCATGGACCTGGTAAAGGTAAAATTTGAAAACAATTATCAATAGGAAGGTTATGCACATAGCCACGTTTTCTACTTGAAACTAAAAAGTACTTTGAATCAACAAATTTTGGTTCAATATCATAGAAAAATTAGGATATGGTTGCCCATACACCCTTTGGCGTACAACATTCAAGATTTGACATCAACATCAATATTTGAATATGAGTTTGACATAAAAATTAATGTAGGTCCATTATTTTTAAATGACTATAGTGCTTCTATATATATATATATATATATATATATGTCATGATATATATACATGATGATATATAGATCATCATGTATATCATTGGTATGAGTTTGACATAAAAATTAATGTTTCCATTATTTTAAAATGACTATTGTGCTTCTATAAGGATGTATATATATATATATATATCATCATGTATATATATCATTATGTATATCATTGAGTGTATGTATATCATTGATATGAGTTTGACATAAAAAAATTAATGTACCCATTATTTTTAAATAACTATAGTGCTTCTGGGTGTATGTGTCATGCCCACATTTCCCATGTGGTCACAACACACATTCACGCATGTCATGTCCACATGCGTCATGTGGTCATGATACGAACTAACAAAAATTTTCCTTTACTACCCTATAAACCCCCTCGCACGCGTAAGCGTGCTCGGTGGCGTATGCTTAAGGCAAAAACAATACAGTTGATAGCGGCATACCAAATACATGTGCGCACACCCTATGCAAGAAAATGCGTGGTTTCCTGCTTTAGGTTAATCTCACGATTTACATTTGAACAACAGTTGTTTTAGGTGATAGATCATTTTTCAACAAAGCATGATCATCTATTCATTTGCCCTCTCTTCCTTTTCTTGGAATTTAATTTTGATTGTATTTCTATCTCATTTTCCTTCCTGTTGTGCAAGATCTTCTTATGTTATCCTATTTTTTTTTCTTTACATTCTTTATTGAACAGTAATAACACTACATCCTTTACATTATTCCTAATTTCTTGGTAAACCAGATCACTTACACAGGGTTGGTTAACTTCACTTGACTCAGTCCCCCTAGGGTTCTGCTCTAGGTTTTAGTTCAACGTTTGAATTAATTTTAATAATCAACCTATTCCTAAACAGGATTAATGGTAGGTTACCTTACTTAGTTCTCTTAGCCCTGTTTGGAAATGTCGCGCATTTTCTCCTCTTTGTTTTCCAAAGTTAGCTATTCTTTCTCTTTATCTCTTTTCTATTTTAATTGAACATTTATTCTCTAAATCTACAGTTGAGTTTAAAATGGCCTCTCATGAAATGCCTATGATGGCTTGTTTGCATTTATTTTCAGTGTCCTTTGTAAATGAAGGGATCATACTTTCTTCTTCATTTTTCTATCATTTAATTTGGAATAATTGTCAAAACTTCCGAGAAACTCTTCCTTAAAATTAAAATATATTTACCTATGCTCTTTTTAAATTGTAATTGTATAAACAATGTATTTCTGAATTGCAACTCTGAGTTTAAGCATCTATTCAATTCGTATTATACATTATGCATACATAAATCCCACTTTCCTTGATTTAAGATTTCTATTTCAAGTCAAATGTTTTAAACTACATATAGTTTGCCTTCAAATGAATAGTGAAAAGTGAATAATAAAAGTAAATAGTGAATAGTACAAGTGAATAGTGAATATTGAAAAGTGAATAGTAAATAGTGAAAAGTGAATAGTGATAGTGAATAGTGAATAGTGAATAGTAAAAGTGCATAGTAAAAGTGAAAAGGTCCCCATCCTAGGATGAGACCCTCAAGGTGGCAGTAATTTCAAAAGCAATACTGCAACCCAAATTTTATTTATTTCATGGTGGGGATATTTTTTAATACTTTTACAAACTTAATTAAAACATCAACTAACTCACAACGTTGCAAGTAGAAGAAGAAGGAACTAGATAATTTTAATATCCTTTAAAAATAAATTTTCTTTTACTTTTCCTATTTCTAAATGGTAAAACTTAATGAACAAGAAAATTACAACTATCAGCCCAAGAACAGAGAGGATTTCCTCACAACTCTAAAAATAACAATTTATACAATAATAGGGAGATAATTTTCTCCTTTTGAAAAATCGACAAGGAAGGAGCTATTAAAAGATCAGGCTCTCCTTAAGACTTAAGGAAAATAAAATATTTTCTAAGATCCAATAATCTTCTCCAAGCTTCACAATAAGCTCCAAGAATACCTGCATAACACACAAGGAAAGAAACAACACACAAGCTGCTCTCCTCCCTACCGTAGACCCGCAAGAGGGTCACCCCCGAGCTAGGGAGACCATCCACATACCCAAGGTAGAATAGACTTAAACACATCACAACATTGAACAACAACAAATCAAATAATACACACACCCTCAAGGTTTGACTCACAATACAAAGACTCAACTTAGGTGAGTTCAGGGAGGGTAGGGAAGTAGACATCTCTACCTCTAGGTGTCATCCTTTACACATTTTATCACATTTTATCACAAGGCCTCAAGCCAACAATTTATCTTTCCACAAGGCTTCAAGCCTTCCAATTAATCAAATTACCCAGGATTTCCCAATAGGCTCTCAAATCCATAAGCCCTCTAGGCTAAAAAAAATACCAACATGCCCTCAAGGCATTTCTTACAACAAGAACTAAGATGACACCTGAGGAGGGTCACAGCTTCCCTTCCCTATACAAGATGAGCATTGCCTTCCAACTGGAAGGAACTCTTTCTACACCCAAACACACAAAACCCCCAAACAATAACAGAATATTCATAGAAGACATTTGCAAACTCATTCAACAAGCAAGAAACAAATATACATATAAAACAACAGATACACAAGAGAGTAGACTTGATTCACCAACCTTCCAAAGCCCAATTATGGAATGAAAGTTGATGAAGAGCTCCACTCTAGCCTCCTTCTCCAAAATTCTCCTTCTTTCCTCAATAATCTAACCCCAAAAATAATCTCTCTATGATCACAAGCAAGGGATAATGAATGGAGGATATAGGATGGCTAGAATAATTTCAGCATTATGAGGCTATGAAGAGAAGAATAGAGAAAGAATTGGGCATTATGAGGATGCCCGAGAAGATTTCCTAGAGGAAATTAGGCATGATAAGAATGCAAAAATGAAGTCCCCCTGCAAGAATGAAGTCCCCTCCTGCAAGAATGAAGCTCCCCTGCACAAAAAATGAAGTTCCCCTGCAAAATCTTGTCTCCCAATTGCTTAGAGAAGGGTCTCATTTATAGTTTTTTGAGAAGTGAATGGAAGGTGAGGATCAAGAGTTAAGATCAAGGGCTCACATTATCTGTAAATTTTAAATTCATAGTGGATGAATTAAAAATTTATTTTTTTTAAGATTGTAATAATAAAATATCCCCACTATCCCAAGTGGAATTAAAAAATATCCCCACTATCCCAAGTGGAATTAATAAAATATCCCCACTATCCCAAGTGGAATTAATAAAATATACCCACTCATGAGGTCCCCCATTATAGCCCACATATAGAAATAAAATACAATAAGTAAACTAAAATAAGAGAGAGTGGGTGACACACCACCCTTATTAAGGGGAACTCCACTAAAAGAGAGGCACAAGGAGACAAGCACTCCATTATTAGGGGATCATGGAGTTGCTCCATGACTTGGAAGTGGGCCTGAGTGTGGATTCCACTCATCCTATTGTCCCCATGCTTCCAAATTTGTCACTTAACTTCACCCTGAAGTTGAAGTGACCATATAGAGATTATCCTAAGGTTATCCTAGTCAAAAAGGTCCCTAGACCTATAGTGTATAACCTAGGGTTGATTTAAACCTAGTTAGGACTCCTAGTGTCAAGTAAAAAAATACAAGAAGATGGTCAAAAAGAAATAAATTTTAAACAAGATTTAAAACAACATTTCTTACAACAGTTATCATAATAAAAGTAAATCAGAAGATAGCCCTTATTCCCTTGACCTCATGCAACATTAACACATTACAACATTACAACATTTTTCTAAAACACAAGGTTGATCTTAGTTCCTCATGGAACTAGATCGGCTTACAAGGGATATAACATAGGTATGGGATGATCTCCTGTATATGTGGTTTCGTTAGCAATACCTGCACACTCAAACTCAAAGTCAATAACACATAGAGATATCATAGCCGAAGCAATTTAAATACATGCATACATAAACATTCTACCATATAACATCGTGAAATCACATTAAAGCTCCATTTCCAATATTAACCATTCATCATTTTCTCAAAAGCAACATCCAATTATCATTGCACAATTATTCCTTAAAATCAATTAGGATAAACAAACAAGATTCCAAGATCAATAGTCTCTCAACATAAAAATAATAACAATAGCACTGCAAATAGTCTCATGAACAGTAGTGTAAAAAATAGGCCTCACATCCTCTCCCCCTAAAATTGTACTTCCTCCTGGAAGTCATCAAAGAGGTGAGGGTAAAGCGTCTTCAATCTCGTAGTATCTTCCCATGTTGCAGTGACCTCATTGTACATATCCCACTGGACCCTAACCTGGTCCAGCTCTCAACCTCGAGGGCCCAGCATCTGATGAGCCAAAATGCAAATTAGTTTCAAAGCCAATTGCCCATTTTCCTCTGCTTGTAGTCTCAAGGATGGGAGTTTGAAAGTCGGCCTCGCGGTTGTCAACTGCTACCATCATGTGGTGAGATCTACCCACATCTCCAACTGTCAGCTCAGATCCTCCGGCACGAGGTTGTCCTCCTGCTGTAAATTCCTATGGACACTCTCTGGCAAAATGTCCTACCCCACCACATACAAAGCATGGGCCCCTAGCCTGTAACTGTACAGACTGAGTCCTGCCCAACTGCTGTTGTCTAGTCTGTCCAGTGGGCCCCTGTGAACCTCTATTTTATTGCTGAGACCTTGCAGGTTCCGCAAAGGATCCCTGCTGCTGCCATCCACAGTTCTGTCCCCCCTGAACCCTCTGTTGGGGACTAGTTTTCTGCTGACGCTGCTATGGAGGCCTAGGAGGTAATGGTGCTGAACTGTATCCTCCTCTATTGGGTGGCTGTGTTGACCTACGATAATTCTGTTGATGCTACTGCTGTCCCCAATCCTGGAACTGAGGGCAAGAATTCTGCCCCCGTCCCTGAATCTCCTCAGCAATATAAGCCTTCTTGGCAGCATCACTCAAAGTTTGGGGATCTGCCATCCGAACAGGTCCTGCTATACTGTGGTTTAGACCTCTGATAAACTTATGCACCAGGAGTTTCTCATCATGGAGATACTCCACATATCTAGATAACTCTGTAAACTTACTCTTATACTATGCTACAGAGAGTCCCCTCTGCTGTAGATCATGAAACTCGTCTATATGACGCTGTCTGTAATGATCTGAGAGATAATGCGCATTGAAATGCTCAATAAAGGTTTCCCATGAGAGGGTGTCTAAGGAAAGGTGACGCTTACACTCCTCAGTGCGCCACCAGGTAGCGACTGCATCTCGTAATAAGTGTACTGCCACATAGGCCTTCATGTTGCCCTCGTAAGGACGCAATGCGAAGCACCTATCTAAACTGATAAGCCAGGCCTCTACCTCAGCTCCCTCTGTAGTTCTAATGAAAGTAGGAGGGTTCAACCTCAATATATCCCTAATAAGATCTCCTCTATCATTGCGCCCCCTAAAAGGCTCATCTGCATGATACTCATAAGGCCTGTGACCCAATTGCTCTACTCGCCTTATCTCATCATGCCTGGCATGATGTGTGGGACTCCTGCTACGGGCCCTGTCGGCCAAATTAACCTCTTCTGTTTCAGGTAACTTGACATAAGGCTCCACACATGGTACCCCCTGTAGCTCTATGTGGGGCTCCACACGTGGGTCGACATGTGACTCTTCGCGCAGCTCAACTATAGCTGATGGAAGCCTATCTAAGATAGACTGTAAGGCCTGTAATATCTGTGGTCCCATTTCTAGTGGGGATGGTGGTGCCTACGGTACCTGAGGAACTGGTTGTGCTTGTAGAACTGGCTAAACTTACAGAATTGGCTGTTCTGGTGGGGCTGGCTGATCCAGTCCCATAGCTGAAGAATCAGTGTGCACCTTGGTGGTTGGAGTGCGGCGGGATAGTGTTTGCCGAACTCGTTTGGGAGGCATCCTACAAGACGAGGTAATCTCTAATTAGTTTGGTCGCGAAAGTAATAATGTGCCTAAACAAGCCCAGTATTTGAAACACTGTGCTCTGATACCAAATGTCATGCCCACATTTCCCATGCGGTCACAACACGCATTCACGCGTGTCATGTCCACATGCGTCATGTGTCATGATACGAATTGACAAAAAATTTTCTTTACTACCCTGTAAACCCCCTCGCACGCGTAAGCGTGCTCGGTGGCATATGATTAAGGTGAAAACAATATAGTTGACGGCGGTGTACCAAATACATGTGCGCACACCCTACACAAGAAAATGCGTGGTTTCATGCTTTAGGTTAATCTCACGATTTACATTTGAACAACAGTTGTTTTAGGTGATAGATCATTTTTCAACAAAGCACAATCATCTATCTATTCATTTGCCCTCTCTTCCTTTTCTTGGAATTTAATTTTGATTGTATTTCTATCTCATTCTCCTTTCCGTTGTACAAGATCTTCTTATGTTATCCTATTTTTTTTCTTTACGTTCTTTATCGAATAGTAATAACACTACATCCTTTACATTGTTCTTAATTTCTTGGTAAACCAGATCACTTACACAGGGTTGGTTAACTTCACTTGACTTAGTCCCCCTAGGGTTCTGCTCTAGGTTTTAGTTCAACGTTTGAATTAATTTTAATAATCAACCTGTTCCTAAACAGGATTAACGGTAGGTTACCTTACTTAGTTCTCTTAGCCCTGTTTGGAAATGTCGCGCATTTTCTCCTCTTTGTTTTCCAAAGTTAGTTGTTCTTTCTCTTTATCTCTTTTCTATTTTAATTGAACGTTTATTCTCTAAATCTACAGTTGAGTTTAAAATGGCCACTCATGAAATGCCTATGATGGCTTGTTTGCATTTATTTTCAGTGTCCTTTGTAAATGAAGGGATCATACTTTCTTCTTCATTTTCCTATTATTTAATTTGGAATAATTATCAAAACTTCCGAGAAACTCTTCCTTAAAATTAAAATATATTTACCTATGCTCTTTTTAAATTGTAATTGTATAAACAATGTATTTCTGAATTGCAACTCTGAGTTTAAGCATCTATTCAATTCGTTTTATACATTATGCATACATAAATCCCACTTTCCTTGATTTAAGATTTCTATTTCAAGTCAAATGTTTTAAACTACATATAGTTTGCCTTCAAATGAATAGTGAAAAGTGAATAATAAAAGTAAATAGTGAATAGTACAAGTGAATAGTGAATACTGAAAAGTGAATAGTAAATAGTGAAAAGTGTATACTGAAAAGTGAATAGTAAATAGTGAAAAGTGAATAGTGAATTGTAAAAGTGCATAGTAAAAGTGAAAAGGTCCCCATCCTAGGATGAGACCCTCAAGGTGGCAGTAATTTCAAAAGCAATACTACAACCCAAATTTTATTTATTTCATGGTGGGGATATTTTTTAATACTTTTACAAACTTAATTAAAACATCAACTAACTCACAACATTGCAAGTAGAAGAAGAAGGAACTAGATAATTTTAATATCCTTTTAAAAATAAATTTTCTTTTACTTTTCCTATTTCTAAATGGTAAAATTTAATGAACAAGAAAATTACAACTATCAGCCCAAGAACAGAGAGGATTTCCTCACAACTCCAAAAATAACAATTTATACAACAATAGGGAGATAATTTTCTCCTTTTAAAAAATTGACAAGGAAGGAGCTATTAAAAGATCAGGCTCTCCTTAAGACTTAAGGAAAATAAAATATTTTCTAAGATCCAATAATCTTCTCCAAGCTTCACAATAAGCTCCAAGAATACCTGCATAACACATAAGGAAAGAAACACCACTCAAGCTGCTCTCCTCCCTACCGTAGACCCGCAAGAGGGTCACCCCCAAGCTAGGGAGACCATCCACATACCCAGGGTAGAATAGACTTAAACACATCACAACATTGAACAACAACAAATCAAATAATACACACACCCTCAAGGTTTGACTCACAATACAAAGACTCAGCTTAGGTGAGTTCAGGGAGGGTAGGGAAGTAGACATCTCTACCTCTAGGTGTCATCCTTTACACATTTTATTACAAGGCCTCAAGCCAACAATTTATCTTTCCACAAGGCCTCAAGCGTTCCAATTAATCAAATTACCCAGGATTTTCTAATAGGCTCTCAAAGCCATAAGCCCTCTAGGCTAAAAAAAATATCAACATGCCCTCAAGGTATTTCTTACAACAAGAACCAAGATGACACTCGAGGAGGGTCACACCTTCCCTTCCCTATACAAGATGAGCATTACCTTCCAACTGGAAGGAGCTCTTTCTACACCCAAACACACAAAACCCCAAAATAATAATAGAATACTCATAGAAGATATTTGCAAACTCATTCAACAAGAAAGAAACAAACATACATATAAAACAATAGATACACAAGAGAGTAGACTTGATTCACCAACCTTCCAAAGCCCAATTATAGAATGAAAGTTGATGAAGAGCTCCACTCTAGCCTCCTTCTCTAAAATTCTCCTTTTTTCCTCAATAATCCAACCCCAAAAATAATCTCTCTATGATCACAAGCAAGGGATAATGAATGGAGGATATAGGATGGCTAGAATAATTTCAGCATTATGAGGCTATGAATAGAAGAATAGAGAAAGAATTGGGCATTATGAGGATGCCAAAAGAAGATTTCCTAGAGGAAATTAGGCATGATAAGTGTTGGTTTTTTTTTTTTTTTTGAATCAGCATTAGGGTTTGCCACTTCTAATGCACAGGCAGATTCAGCCAACTAATACAGGAGGTTGCGTGAGCTCCTCCCCTTCACTTCTGGTTCTGCCGCACCAAGGGGGGTATCCCTATAACTCAAGATGTAACCTTGACTAGCTCAAAGATAGAAAGATCTAACTTGACAACAACAGGCAGAATACTCTCATGTATGGACCAAGATCTGTATGATAGATCACAAGGTGGGCAACGTTCTTGGACATATATGTCTGGTTAGGGATGAGAGCATGCAAGGGTTTCCTACTCCTAATCCTACAACTAACAGATGGAAGGAAGAGATGGTTTAGTTTGAATTTTGGATGCAAAGCTGGACATGGTGTATAACCTCAACACAGATCTAGATTGGTGCCTATCCAGGGCTTGGAGTCGGTAGACATACACCTGTGAATGATCAGCATGAATAGCTAAAACTGGATTTTAGGGGGATACACATGATATCTGCCTTACAGATATCTCCCAATAAAGAGTGTTAAGCTATCTATACTTATGGCATCCCTATTGCAGTAAGAAAGATACATGCAAAACTGGAGACAGAATCAGCATAACACATGCAAACACAGCATTATTCATATAAGATTAACCATGAAATCAGTGGATTCATGCCAAATCGTACAACAGGAGATACATAAACTCACAAGTTTTGCTGCACAGAGCAACCAAAACCAGTTGTATCCTATTACAGAGCCAAAATGTCCAGTTTTCAACAACCAAAAATGAGTAACACTTCCTGCTTATAACAGCCAGGTAGTGTACCACAGCAATTAATTACATGGTTGACCAAAAATCCTGCCAGATACACAGTATCAGAAAAATGGCAACGCATTACCAGATTGGCGCTCAAACATGAATGCAGTAGGTAGGGGAGGAGACAGGAAGAAACCTCGAGCCCTGCGCCACTGTCCGTTGATGTACACCTTCAATCAGGTACCAGATCCGTCCATACCTCTGCAACCTTCGCCATTAATGGCGCACCAACCCGTGGCCTCGGGAAAACGTCAAACAGTCAATCGCAACCATTTCCTACCAAAACACCTCGTCATGATATTTGAAAATATGCAGGATATCAATTATCCCACATGCACCCCGCGGCGACCTTTTCAACACTTTATATACTAGGCCACGAGCATATATGATGTCGGTGCTTTTGCTCCTGACGACACTAGTATAAGACTTCATCATCATTATCCTTCAGCAGCATGATATCCTGTCGCTTGAAATATCACCCTGACGTCAGCATCATATCGCAATATAACCTGCATGATAATCGCCTTCATCGGCACAACCTGATCCATCGGAGGAAGATCCTCCTGCTTAGCCGATACCAAATGTCTGGCCGATGAACATCCTGATGACGTCACCGTCATATCCTACTGACGTCATCAGCATATCTGCCTACTGTGCACCTCCTCATATCCGGATGACGTCATCGTCATATTCGCAACATTGGGGGATCTTCATAAGATGAGTAATGTTAGAAATATGACCCCCCGGACCTTGATGACATCACCACCACATGTCGACATCAGGATGATATTCGGAAGATAACCGGATATTTGGAAATATCATCCTGATGCACAAATATCATGCTGCACTGTAGCTCCGCTATAAGATCGGGGTGATACATGAATATGACAGATATTTGAAATGATCACCCCCCACTGGATAATGCATGAAGCCGACAGGCGGATATCTCCCTGATATCAGCATCATCATGATGCTAGAACAAACATACATCCGGGTGATATTCAAATATGAAAATATCACCCCCTCCTTCGGAAATATCATGATGCAGATAGGCAGAGAAATAGATATCACCTTGACATAAGAATGACGTCAGCATCATCAGGATGATAAAACAACGAACATGAAGTGATACAACAACATCAGGATGATATTGACTAAGATCATCTTGATGTTCAAAATATGATGACCACGATGAATATCGGGTCACACTTAGAACTTTACAGCAACATCATCAGGATGATCTTAACAAAGATCACCCGATGTTAAAATATCACCCCACCGAAAGATCATGCAGGTAGACAATATGATGACCCTCGCAAGCAACACGGCGATAACCGGAAATATGATGATGATGATGACGACCCTCCTAAAGAAAAATAGGTCGGGTTGAACAACTTAGAAAATAACCCCTTCAGAAGATTGGGGTGACATCATCATCATATAAGGGCAGGGTGATAATTGGAAGATCACCAGATATTTGAAAAATCAACCCCCGCAAGAAAATCAGGGCACACTGTAGCTCATCAGCAAGATCGGGATGATATCCAAACATCACCCAATATTGAAACATGATGATCCTGATGAGAAACCGGTTGACAGAAAACATGATGATGCTGACCACCATCGAAGAAAATATGATGCTGCAGTTGAAAAATGCTGAGGAGGCCTAGAGACTTGGAGTATTTTTTGGATTTTTTGGGAAGGTGCCTGCATGTTTATATGCTTGAAAACTGACTGCTCATGCAGACACCAACAGTGGCTCTGTCTGGGGACGTGCAGGTGCAAGACTGCAGCGAGAACCCCAGATCTCTGGGATGCAGACCAGTCCCTTATCCATTGGGCACAGAGTCATGATGTTATATTGATTTGCATCACCAAACACATTATTTTTAAACATTATTTTGGCGGCCCCGGGCAGCCAAAAAGGAAAAACCATAATTTTTTCTTGTCAAATGCCTGATTCCAAACTGGAATATCCCAATCCCAACTGAAAAGATTGGCATAATCTGCCCATAATGTCATCTGCTTAAAAAGATATTCCACCAGTTTTGAAAGCTTGCCACCATCATTTTCAGCTCTGTCATTTTGGATTTCAGAATTAGACATATAACCATACACATAATATTCTTCAACATTAGGCAACACATGTATGTTATGTCCATCAGACAGTACATCATACTGCTCTTGGCACTCCTTATCATTTATCTGGCTGCTGCACATTATCAGGCACTCATCCAGCTGATCCAACAATTCAAAATACTCAGAAAATATGAGATCCCTAATATCTACTGATATTGAAAACAAAACCTGATCCACACACCCAATGTTGCACATGTCTGAATCAGGTGATGATGAACATTCATTATTCACAGTTTGCAAATCAGTATCATCATCTTCAAACAAAGGGTTAATCATGCACCAATGAAGGTCACGACTCACAACATCATATGCATCAGCAGGCTCATCATAAAGGGGATTAACACTCACTGCAAAGGCCTCTGCTTCTTCTTCATGGCATTCCAATTCTTCTTCATTACTATCAGATCCAGAGTCATAAGAAAAACAAACCTAATCCATGCACTGGTCATGGATATCATTTTTATCATCTAATTGCCCCGCATACAAGATTGCTGCTGTTTCAATGCACTCTGAAGTTGAACAATCTGCATCATTTTCCAGCCCTCCAATGCTTCCTGATGAAACTGATATTGATTCTTGATCCATATGATCACAACTCTGCACAACTGGATCATTTAAACACGAAGGCTCTTTGTTTAGGACTGGTATGCAAATATTACTTGAAAAATTATTATTTTCAACTTCACCTGCTGGGCAAAAAAGGACATCCTCCTCTATAATAGAAATATCATCCACTTGGAATGATGCAAAAACTGGGACAACAGGGGTGTGAGTGCTATGACATTCATTGTCAATTCCTGAATTAAAACTTTCATCAACATTGGGGGCTGCAGGAGAACAAAAATTTTTAGAAAAATAACCCTTTTGAATTCCATACCTCCAATTGTTTTCAATATCTATTGCAAACTGATGTGCCTGATGCAATGTGGTGGGCTCCTTGTCTCTCAATCTATAACTCATTTTTTTGTCAAAGGCTCCCAAATAGACGACTAAGCACAGTGCATCATTAGGTCTCATACATTCTGGAATTCTATTCAATGCCCTCATAAATCTGAGGTTAAAGGCTGGGATCAACTCATCTTCTTCAATATGGATGTACATGAAGTTACTAATAACTGCATATTCAGAAATTCTTTCACCATATTGTACTAGAAATGCAGATTTAAAATCATGCCAAGAGCTGACAGAGCGAGCTGGAAGGTAGGAGAACCAATCCCTTGCATCTTCTTCTAGAGATTGAACAAATAATCTCATAACTACATCTTCACGGTCAATCTCGAAATCATCTATAACATTTATAAATTGCTGCAAGTGTCTCTCAGCTGATTCATCCTTTGCGCCACTAAATTTGGGCAAATATCTTCTGATTTTAGGTGGAAGAGCATTTGGGTAGCCACAAATGCCACTAAAATTTATGGGCTTATATCTATCTATGTTGAAACTTCTTTTATTACATGGTTGGGATTGACTGTTATACATTTTTGCATTTGACACTTCACAAGGGTGCATAGGCAGATAATACATCCTTTATGTTTTTGCAACCCTCCTCTCTACTCAGATTTTATACTAACAATGACTTTAGGCACTCAAAATTCAAACTGTTTTTTCAAACTTTCCTAAAGTCCTTTAAATGAGTCTTTTGAACAACATTGCATGTCCTTTGAAATACAGGGTAAGTTCTAATAAAAGCATGCAAGCTCTGTTTTCACCAATGTTTCCCTTTTAACCAGTGCTATCTCACCAAATAGGGAGTCTGTCAAACAATATGAAATACCTGGATATGTTGCAGGAGCTGAAAATTCTTCTCTGACCGATTTTTTTGTTTTATCAGGTTCTTTGATGTAGAGTCGCCACCTCCTTGAAGAGGAATGAGCTTCAAACAAGCTGAAGCTGCAAATTGATTTCTTTCTTTCTAGGTCATCCACCAGCAGAGTCACATATACAACCTTTTTTCTCTGCTGCAACAAACAGTTTCCAGGTCTAATTTTTTAATCTTGTAGACTCAAACTTTCATGGATATGACATTGATCTCCCCAGTAGAGTCGCCATTTTGTTGGTTTTTTTTTTTTTTTTGAATCAGCATTAGGGTTTGCCACTTCTAATGCACAGGCAGATTTAGCCAACTAATACAGGAGGTTGCGTGAGCTCCTCCCCTTCACTTCTGGTTCTGCCGCACCAAGGGGGGTATCCCTATAACTCAAGATGTAACCTTGACTAGCTCAAAGATAGAAAGATCTAACTTGACAACAACAGGCAGAATACTCTCATGTATGGACCAAGATCTGTATGATAGATCACAAGGTGGGCAACGTTCTTGGACATATATGTCTGGTTAGGGATGAGAGCATGCAAGGGTTTCCTACTCCTAATCCTACAACTAACAGATGGAAGGAAGAGATGGTTTAGTTTGAATTTTGGATGCAAAGCTGGACATGGTGTATAACCTCAACACAGAGCTAGATTGGTGCCTATCCAGGGCTTGGAGTCGGTAGACATACACCTGTGAATGATCAGCATGAATAGCTAAAACTAGATTTCAGGGGGATACACATGATATCTGCCTTACAGATATCTCCCAATAAAGAGTGTTAAGCTGTCTATACTTATGGCATCCCTATTGCAGTAAGAAAGATACATGCAAAACTGGAGACAGAATCAGCATAACACATGCAAACACAGCATTATTCATATAAGATTAACCATGAAATCAGTGGATTCATGCCAAATCGTACAACAGGAGATACATAAACACACAAGTTTTGCTGCATAGAGCAACCAAAACTAGTTGTATCCTATTACAGAGCCAAAATGTCCAGTTTTCAACAACCAAAAATGAGTAACACTTCCTGCTTATAACAGCCAGGTAGTGTACCACAGCAATTAATTACATGGTTGACCAAAAATCCTGCCAGATACACAGTATCAGAAAAATGGCAACGCATTACCAGATTGGCGCTCAAACATGAATGCAGTAGGTAGAGGAGGAGACAGGAAGAAACCTCGAGCCCTGCGCCACTGTCCGTTGATGTACACCTTCAATCGGGTACCAGATCCGTCCATACCTCTGCAACCTTCGCCATTAATGGTGCACCAAGCCGCGGCCTCGGGAAAACGTCAAACAGTCGATCGCAACCATTTCCTGCCAAAACACCTCGTCATGATATTTGAAAATATGCAGGATATCAATTATCCCACATGCACCCCGCGGCGACCTTTTCAACACTTTATATACTAGGCCACGAGCATATATGATGTCGGTGCTTTTGCTCCTGACGACACTAGTATAAGACTTCATCATCATTATCCTTCAGCAGCATGATATCCTGTCGCTTGAAATATCAACCTGACGTCAGCATCATATCGCAATATAACTTGCATGATAATCGCCTTCATCGGCACAACCTGATCCATCGGAGGAAGATCCTCCTGCTTAGCCGATACCAAATGTCTGGCCGATGAACATCCTGATGATGTCACCGTCATATCCTGCTGACGTCATCAGCATATCTGCCTACTGCGCACCTCCTCATATCCGGATGACGTCATCGTCATATTCGCAACATTGGGGGATCTTCATAAGATGAGTAATGTTAGAAATATGACCCCCCGGACCTTGATGACGTCACCACCACATGTCGGCATCAGGATGATATTCGGAAGATAACTGGATATTTGGAAATATCATCCTGATGCACAAATATCATGCTGCACTGTAGCTCCGCTATAAGATCGGGGTGATACATGAATATGACAGATATTTGAAATGATCACCCCCCACTGGATAATGCATGAAGCCGACAGGCGGATATCTCCCTGATATCAGCATCATCATGATGCTGGAACAAACATACATCCGGGTGATATTCAAATATGAAAATATCACCCCCTCCTTCAGAAATATCATGATGCAGATAGGCAGAGAAATAGATATCACCCTGACATAAGAATGACGTCAGCATCATCAGGATGATAAAACAACGAACATGAAGTGATACAACAACATCAGGATGATATTGACTAAGATCATCTTGACGTTCAAAATATGATGACCACGATGAATATCGGGTCGCACTTAGAACTTTACAGCAACATCATCAGGATGATCTTAACAAAGATCACCCGATGTTAAAATATCACCCCACCGAAAGATCATGCAGGTAGACAATATGATGACCCTCGCAAGCAACACGGCGATAACCGGAAATATGATGATGATGATGACGACCCTCCTAAAGAAAAATAGGTCGGGTTGAACAACTTAGAAAATAACCCCTTCAGAAGATCGGGGTGACATCATCATCATATAAGGGCAGGGTGATAATTGGAAGATCACCAGATATTTGAAAAATCAACCCCCGCAAGAAAATCAGGGCACACTGTAGCTCATCAGCAGGATCGGGATGATATCCAAACATCACCCGATATTGAAACATGATGATCCTGATGAGAAACCGGTTGACAGAAAACATGATGATGCTGACCACCATCGAAGAAAATATGATGCTGCAGTTGAAAAATGCTGAGGAGGCCCAGAGACTTGGAGTATTTTTTGGATTTTTTGGGAAGGTGCCTGCATGTTTATATGCTTGAAAACTGACTGCTCATGCAGACACCAACAATAAGAATGCAAGAATGAAGTCCCCCTGCAAGAATGAAGTCCCCTCCTGCAAGAATGAAGTTCCCCTGCACAAAAAATGAAGTTCCCCTGCAAAATCCTGTCTCCCAATTGCTTAGAGAAGGGTCTCATTTATAGATTTTTTGAGAAGTGAATGGAAGGTGAGGATCAAGAGTTGAGATCAAGGGCTCACATTATCTGTGAATTTTAAATTCATAGTGGATGAATTAAAAATTTATTTTTTTAAAGATTGTAATAATAAAATATCCCCACTATCACAAGTGGAATTAATAAAATATCCCCACTATCCCAAATGGAATTAAAAAATATCCCCACTATCCCAAGTGGAATTAATAAAATATCCCCACTATCCCAAGAGGAATTAATAAAATATACCCACTTATGAGGTCCCCCTTTATAGCCCACATGTAGAAATAAAATACAATAAGTAAACTAAAATAAGAGAGAGTGGGTGACACACCACCCTCATTAAGGGGAACCCCACCAAAAGAGAGGCACAAAGAGACAAGCACTCCATTATTAGGGGATCATGGAGTTGCTCCATGACTTGGAAGTGGGCCTGAATGTGGATTCCACTCATCCCATTGTCCCCATGCTTCAAAATTCGTCACTTAACTTCACCTTGAAGTTGAAATGACCATATGGAGGTTATCCCAAGGTTATCCTAGTCAAAAAGGTCCCTAGACCCATAGTGTATAACCTAGGGTTGATTTAAATCTAGTTAGGACTCCCAGAGTCAAGTAAAAAAATACAAGAAGAGGGTCAAAAAGAAATAAATTTTAAACAAGATTTAAAACAACATTTCTTACAACAGTTATCATAATAAAAGTAAATCAGAAGATAGCCCTTATTCCCTTGACCTCATGCAACATTAACACATTACAACATTACAACATTTTTCTAAAACACGAGGTTGATCTTAGTTCCTCATAGAACTAGATCGGCTCACAAGGGATACAACATAGGTATGGGATGATCTCCTGTATATGTGATTTCGTTAGCAATATCTACACACTCAAACTCAAAGTCAATAACACATAGAGATATCATAGCCGAAGCAATTTAAATACATGCATACATAAACATTCTACCATATAACATCTTGAAATCACATTAAAGCTCCATTACCAATATTAACCATTCATAATTTTCTTAAAAGCAAGATCTAATTATCATTGCACAATTATTCCTTAAAATCAATTAGGATAAACAAACAAGATTCCAGGATCAATAGTCTCTCAACATAAAAATAATAACAATAGCACTGCAAATAGTCTCATGAACAGTAGTGTAAAAAGTAGGCCTCACAGTATGGATGGAGTTGTGGGACCAAAAAGTCACCACATGACTTTTTAGTTCCATGCAGAGTATAATGTGCTCATGTTATACTCTGTATTAAAGTAAAAAACACACATTTCCTAATACCCATGACCAAAAACATAATTTGGAAATAAAAAACTAGTGACATAGCGCGAACGTGTTCAAGGAAGGGCAAATCAAGCAAGTGCAAAGAGAGATCGACGTTTTCACGATGCCACCTCGCTAAACCTGCTCTCAAAGATATCGTGAAGCAAATGTAGAGGGTCTAGCAGCTAAAGAAGGTAGGATTTGAATAATTTTGGTGAGTTTGAAAATAATTTTTTGACTTTTGTAATGTTTGATTAGTTTTTTATATTGAATTTACAGTTAATGAGGTAGGACAAAACACAAATCCAACTAGGGAGGGTCAAAACAACCCTAAAAAACCTCAAAACCCTCAAAACCCCCCACCTTCACGTCCTCACCATGAAAGAGATACACAATAAAACTATGGCAAATAGAAGAAAATAAATAACATCTTCAAACCCTAATTGATATGTTAAACAATCCAAGTGCAAACACTGATCATAGGAGAGTGCTTGCGAAGTTATTAGAGATCATTGTTTCTCACACCGAATCAGTGACAAAACAAATCACCAAATTTTATGATTATAGGGAGAGGTGTCGGCAATACTATGTCAACAAATTGTCTTATTATCTAATAGAAAAAAAGGGGAAAAGGGTAAATAGCTAGATCCTCCTTTCACTACAAATATTCAAGGACATCCAACCGAGTTGAATCACAACTTTTGCAAGAGGATTCTCCTATAGGTTGGAGTGTCACTTGTAATGCTATGGAAACTTGGAATTTACTGATTAGTTGATTAATTAAAGCTTGATTATGCTAGAAACCCTAATTATGCAAAATCGTAAACAAACAGATGAATCAAGACAAATGCTCGTAGACAGAGATATAATATTTAGAGTAGATACATACCAATTTTTGAGATTTAGATTTCAGAAATGTCAGAGACAAAGGGGCAGGCACCCAAGCCCAAGGTGCAATTTTCTGTTGATGATCATGGAAGATGTCTACAACTTATTTCTATTTTTCTGGAGATTTTAGTATCAGAGATCCCGGGGGCTTTGGTGTAAGTTGCCCAAGTCTAAGTCCTACTTTCCTTCAGAGATATAGGATCTAAACACTTTTTTCCATCCTTGTACAACTCCACTCCTTCATGTTAGAAATGAAAGCAACACTACTTCAATGGAAATCTGATTCAGGATAAATTTTAGTAATCTTAAGTGTGCATTAACAATGGAGATTGTAACAAAACATAAAACCCACTATAGAAAAGATGTCAAACATGAAGAACTCAACACAATGACATAGTGTTTATGTAGAGAAAACCCTTGTGGGTAAAAAACTCGACCAGGAAAGAGACAAAAGTTTGTATTAATCTCAACAAGATTGTACAATACATCAACTACACAACTCTCTCCACAAGTCTTTAATCCTACAACATTCTGACAGCACCTGAGTACCTAAAATCTATATTGCAGCAACAAATACATGGCAAATACTTATAGAAATATTTTCCACTCCATTCTAGGTGTTCACCTTCTCTCTCCTAAGATTCTCCAACCTGTAAACATTAATTACCATCTTACAAGCATCTTACACTTGTCCAAAAATAGCCATGCAAAGGTTGGGTGCCCAAGACTAAATCTGGCCTCCTATAGCATCTTATGATGTGTCATAACTATAATAGATTCCACAAAAAAGTATCTTTCTAAGATAGGAACCTTGGGATAAATATAGCAAATATACAACTAACATATCCGCCATATGCATCATAGAATCTCATAATCTTATGACAACTTGCAGCTATCATCGATTCACTTACCAAACATTATGATAGTTGTCATATATGCCAAAAATAGTAGATTCCTCAAGGGAGCATGCCTACCCTCATTTACTTTGAGTTTTTACATTTTTCAACAGTAAAAGTCACTCCATAATTACCTCCGGTTACTCTGAAATTACCCCTGCTAGTGAAACTAGTACATCTCCTCATGGATAATTATAAATTACATATAATAAATGGAATAAATATAATATTAGGATTTACAAGGTTAATGGCACCTTATCCCAGCATTCTCCCACTTGACATTATACATTGTAAATCAACCCATAGGAAATCAAATGAAAATAATCAGGCACTAGAAACAAGGCCCATGGCCTCTCTGCACCACACAAACTTCTCTGTACTCACAGACTTGGTCAATGAATCTGCAACATTCTCCTGAGTGTCTATCTTCTTCAACTCAATCTCTTCATTTGCAACCAACTCTCAACAAAGTGATACTGAACATCAATATGCTTAGTCTGAGCATGATACATAGGATTCTTGGCCAAACAGATAGCACTCTGGCTATCACAACCAATCTGAATGATCCTGCAATCAAAACCAATACCTGTACACAGTCTCCTCAACCAAACTACCTCCTTAGAGACATGAGTAGTAGACATATACTCTTCTTTTGTGTTGGACAAAGCAAATGTGGGCTACCTCTTACTAATCCAACTCACTGCACTTCCAAACAGAGTAAGCATATAGCCACTAGTGGACCTTTGACTATCCAAGTCACCTGCCCAATTTGCATCAACCAAACCCTGTATGTCCAAAGATTTATCATCACTATCAGTACCAGAATAAACCAAACAATGATCAGGAGTACCTGCAAGATATTTAAACACCCTCTTCGCATTGTTCCAATGTTTTCTATCAGGGTTAGACATAAATCTGCTCAAAACTCCCATTGCTTGGGCAATATCTGGTCTAGCGCAAACTATTGCATACATCAAACTCCCTATAGCACTAGCATATGGCACATTAGACATATCCTCAAGATCATCCTCAATCTTTGGACACATATCTAATGAAAGCTTAGTACCAATGGGTAAAGGAACTCTAACATAGTCTTGCAAACTAAACCTCTGGAAAATAGTATTCACATACTTACTTTGTGACAACCAAAGGTTTCTATTAACTCTATCCCTCCTGATCTCCATTCCCAAAATATACCTTACATCACCGAGATCCTTCATCTCAAATGCCCCTAAAAGTTGGGCTTTAAGCTCACTGATCATACCTTTAGTATTGCTGAAAGACATGTCATCAACATACAAAGCAATAACCAGTATAGAATCATCAACACAATGAATGTAAACACAGTGATCCTCCTCGCTTCTAACAAAACTCAATTTCAAAACAAATGAGTCAAAATTTTGATACCACATTCTAGGGGACTATTTCAAAGCATAGAGAGACCTTTTTAACCTACAAACCCAATGTTCTTTTCCTTTACCTCAAAACCTATAGGTTGTTGCATATAAATTTCTTCTTCAAGATCTCTATACAAGAACACAGACTTAACATCCATTTGCTTAATCTCCCAATCATAAGCTACAGCAATGGATAAGATAAATCTAATAGAAGTCAATTTAGCAATAGGAGAGAATATCTCACCAAAATCAACTCCCTCTCTCTGGGAGTAGCCCTTGGCTACCAGTCTAGCCTTGTACTTCTCCAATGACCCATCTACTCCAAACTTCTTCTTGAAGACCCACTTACATCCTATGGCCTTTCTTCCTTTGGGAAAATGAACAAGATCCCAAGTGTTACAAGAGTCTAAAGCCATCATCTCCTCCTACATGGCTAACTACCAAGACTCACTATCATCTATAGAAATAGCTTCCATGTAGGATCTAGGTTCATCGTTAGTACTCAATAAAGCATATACACAACGAAAATCTGGTGGGCTATACCTATCAAATGGATTCCATTGTCTTGTGGATCTCCTCAAGGGTGGAGTAAGAGACTTTACTCATTCTTCTGCATGATCATCTGCAACAACTTCTTCTGTAACAACATACTCATCTTCATCAGAACTACTCGATTCTTCTTCTTCTTCACCCCCCAATCCATCATTATGTTCTTCCTAAGGTGCATCTTGCTGCTCTAAATCAAAGTGCACCTTCTTTACCTTTTCTTCTTTTTCTTTTGGCTTCTCAGGTTTAGAAATAGCTCTAAGTTCCCTGAAAATAACATCTCTAGAAAATATAATCTTGCGGGTTAGTGAATTCCAAAGCTTATAACCTTTGACATTATCACCATATCTAATGAATGTACACTTCTCAGCCTTTGGATCTAACTTAGATCACTTTTCCTTAGGCACATGAACAAAATCCTCATAGCCAAAAACCCTTAAATATGAAATAGAAAGTTTCTTACCTATCCACACTTCATAGGGTGTTGAATCAAGAGCCTTACAAGGAGATCTATTTATCAAGTAGCAAGTAGTACACACAGCCTCTATCCAAAATCGTTTATCCAACTGTGCATCACTAAGCATGCTTCTGGCTCTTTCCATAATTGTTTGGTTCATCCTTTCTACAACACCATTCTGTTGTGGTGTATACAGAGTTGTCTTTTGTTTGATTATACCTACATGCTTGCAAAACTCATCAAATTCCTTAGAGCAATATTCCCCTCCATTGTCAGATCTTAATATTTTTATCTTTAAACCTGATTGGTTCTCTACTAAAACTTTGAATTCCTTAAACTTAGTGAAAACTTCATATTTATGCTTCATAAAATAAATCCATGTAAATCTGGATACATCATCAATGAAGGTTACAAAATAACGAGATTTTATGATAGATTCATTATCCACAGGTCCAAACACATCTGCATGAATAATTTCTAACTTCTCTTTTGCTCTATTGCTTCCTAAAGGAAATGATTTTCTATTTTGTTTACCAAACACACAATGCTCACAGAAATCAAAGTGCTCATCAGAATAAGAGAAATCATCCAACAATTCTTTATTTTTAATAGTTTTCAATACATTGTTGCTTGTGTGGCCCAATCTATGGTGCCACAACATACCTACATTTTTAGTATTAGCCTCAGATACATAGGAGGCATTATAAACTATAGTGGCTTCAAGCTTGAACAGGCTTCTGAATCTCTTCCCCTTCGCTACCACCAAGTTCCCTCTCCATAATCTGTATCCATGCTTGTCAAATGTCACATGCATTCCCAAATCATTCAACTTTGAAACTGAAATCATATTTCTAGCTAATATAGGTGTTGTTATATGGAGCCTAATCAGACTCGGAGGTTATATTTACCCCACTTTTATCAGCGCGATTTCCCCCCAAATTCCTACGGGGTCAAGGGGCAGCGCCCCTTGCAGGGGTTTGGGGGCAGCGCCCCCAAGATGGGGTCAAGGGGCAGCGTCCCTTGCGGGGTCCAGGGGCAGCGCCCCTGGCGCGTTCCCTGTCGCGATACAGGGCAGGATCGAGGGGCAGCACCCCCGTGGGGGCTCGGGGGCAACGCCCCTGAAACCTCACATGGTTTTTTATTATTTTATAATGCATCGGGAGTTAATTTTTCATTGACTGACATAAGAAAACCCTATTTTGTAACCGACAAAAAGCTTGATAAAAAGTGGCTAAGGGTTAGGGTTTTAATATATTGTATTGTAGCATTTTTGCAGCTGTATTGAGTTGCAGGGATTGCTGATTGTAATCAGTTTGATTTACTGGATAATAATATTGGACTCTCTGTTTGGTGGATGTAGCCCGGGTTTGGGTGAACCACGTTAAATCTCGTCTCTCGCTGTTATTAATTCTGTGTATTTTCATTTCTCTGTTTAATCTTTATTTGCATTTAATTGATATCTTCTGCCAGCTAACCCTAACAAGTGGTATCAGAGCGGGTTGTGTTCGATTATCGTCTGCAGGAAAGTCTCATGGTTGAGTGGGAGTAATGGCGGACGAGGGTAAAACGAAGGTTGATAAATTCAATGGGCAGAACTATCAGTTATAGAAGATGCAGATGGAGGATTACCTCTATCAAAAGGATTTATGGAGGCCGTTGGAAGGAGTAGCCAAGAAATCGGCAACAATGTCTGATGAGGATTGGAATCTTCTTGACAAAAAGGCACTGGGAACCATTCGGTTGTGCCTGGCACCGTCGGTGGCATTCAATATAACAGAAGCAAAGACAACAGATGGTCTGATGAAAGCTTTGGCAAAATTGTATGAAAAACCCTCAGCCTCAAATAAGGTATTTCTCATGAAGTAGTTGTTTAATTTGAAAATGGTTGAAGGTGGGTCTGTGACAAGTCATTTAAATGAATTTAATACGATTGTCAGTCAATTGACTTCTGTAAATGTAAAATTTGATGAAGAAGTTAGAGCTCTCTTGATATTATGTTCATTACCTGAAAGCTGGGATAGTTTGGTAATGGCGGTTAGTAACTCTGTTTCTGGTTCAAATACCCTAAAATTTGATGATGTTGTTGGTGTTATTCTGAGTGAGGAAATTCGTAAGAAAAGCTTAGGTGGATCCAAATCAGGCAGTGTTTTGAATGCAGAAAGCAAGGGCAGATCAAAGGAGAGAGGAAAAGGTTCTGGAGGTCATGGAAAGTCACGAGGAAAATCAAAGGACAAAAGATCCCAAACCAGAGGACAGAAGGATTGCTGGTACTGTGGAAAACTAGGTCATCTGAAGAAAGATTGCTGGTCTCGGAAGAACAAAGAAGGAGACAAACAAGAAGGCAATAAGGAAGCAAATGTGGTAAGTAATAAATCTAAAGATGACGCTTTGATTCTTTCCCTAGATAATGCTGATGATTCATGGGTTTTAGATTCAGAGGCCTCATTTCATGCTACGCCCCATAGAAGTTATTTCCTTGATTATGTCCAAGGGGATTTTGGGCTGGTTTATTTGGGAGATAACGAACCCTGTCAGATTGTTAGAAAGGGAAGAATCAAGATTAAGTTGCAGAATGGGAATCATTGGCTACTACAAGAGGTAAGGCATGTTCCAAGGCTCAGTAGGAATTTAATTTCAACAGGGCAGCTAACTGAACAAGGTTGCACTGTTACATTTACTGATAAAATTTGGAAGGTTTCAAAAGGTGCCTTAGTAGTAGCAAAAGGTGTGAAAGTAGGCACCTTATATCTTTGTACAGGTCATACTGTTCCTTCTACTTTAGCTGTTACAGAGAAAAAACAAACAGGTTCAGGAACAGTTGCTGCAGGTTTGCAGGAAGAGACTGGAAAAGTTGCTGCAGGTTCTGAGACAACACTATGGCATAACAGACTTGGGCATATGAGTGAAAAAGGTATGAAGGTACTTCATTGTAAGAAAGTTTTACCAGGTCTGAAATGTATTAATATGGATTTCTGTGAAAGTTGTGTGTATGGAAAACAAAAGAGAGTCAGTTTTCTCAAGGATGGGAAGCAAAAGAAAAATGAAAAGTTGGAGCTTGTGCATACAGATGTATGGGGACCAGCTCAGGTATCTTCTCTTGGTGGCTCTCAGTATTATGTTATATTCATAGATGATGCAACTAGGAAGGTCTGGATTTATTTCCTTAGACAGAAATCTGATGTATTTGAAACATTTAAGAAATGGAGAAGCTTGGTTGAGAATGAGATGGGTAAAAGATTAAAATGTCTCAGATCTGATAATGGCGGTGAGTATTGCAGCAAAGAATTTGAAGATTATTGTTCCTTTAATGGAATTCGTAGGCAGAAAACGGTTCCAGGGACTCCACAGGAAAATGGAGTGGCTGAACGCATGAATAGGACAATAATGGAGCATGCAAGGACCATGAGATTGCATGCTGGGCTGCCTTTAAACATGTGGGCAGAGGCTGTCAACACTGCTGTATATTTAATTAACAGAGGTCCTTCAGTTCCTTTGGGCTATGGTATTCCAGAGGAAGCATGGACAGGCAAGAAGGTGAGTTATTCTTTTCTGAAAACCTTCGGCTGTGAAGCATTTGCACATATAGATTCTAAAAATAGAACCAAGCTGGATGCGAAATCAAAAAAATGTACCTTTGTTGGATATGGCACTGATGAATTTGGTTATAGGCTTTGGGATTTTGAAAATCAAAAAATTGTGAGAAGTAGGGATGTTATATTCAATGAGAAGGTGTTGTACAAAGATCAGTTGCAGCAGCATGAGAAGAAAGAAAAGGATTATGTGGTGCTGGATGATACTCCAAATAGTGATGTTCCAGTGGTTCCTCATGCTCCGCAACAGCAACCAGAAATACCACAAACTCCAGTGAATGTTAGACGGTCAACAAGGATCAGTAGACCTCCTGAAAGGTTTTCTCCCTCTTTGTATTCTATTTTGTTAACAGATGCTGGTGAACCAGAAGGGTATGATGAAGCTATGCAGGTGGATACACAGGTTCAGTGGGAGCTTGCAATGAAAGAAGAAATGGACTCCTTGCTGAAAAATCAGACTTGGGAATTATGTAAGTTACCTGCAGGTAAAAAGGCTTTACCAAATAAATGGGTTTACAGGCTGAAAGAGGAAGATGGAGGTAAGAAAAGATTTAAGGCTAGGTTAGTTGTAAAAGGATTTGCACAGAAAAAGGGCATTGATTTTGATGAGATATTTTCTCCGGTTGTCAAGATGACTTCTATTCGTACTGTTTTAAGTATTGTGGCTGCTGAAGATTTACATTTGGAACAGCTAGATGTTAAAACTGTCTTTCTCCATGGTGATTTGGAGGAGGAGCTCTATATGGAATAGCCCCAAGGATTTGAGGTCAAAGGTAAGGAGAAACTAGTGTGCAGATTGAAGAAGAGTTTGTATGGCCTGAAACAAGCACCTCGGCAATGGTATTTGAAATTTGATAGTTTTATGGCTGAGCAAGGCTACAGCAGGTGTAATTCTGACCATTGTGTTTATTTTAAGAGGTTAGATAATGACAGCTACATTATTTTATGTTTATATGTTGATGACATGCTTGTAGCTGGGTCTAACATGGATCACATAAGAGAGTTAAAACAGCAGTTGGCACAGTCATTTGATATGAAGGATTTGGGGGCAGCAAAACAAATCCTTGGTATGAAAATTTGTAGAGATAGGAAGAACAGAAAATTGACTCTATCTCAGGCTGCTTATGTTGAAAAGGTGTTACAGAGATTCCACATGGAGAATGCAAAAGCTGTCAGCACACCTTTGCCTAGTCATTTGAAATTGACTAAGGACATGTGTCCTAAGACACAAGAGGAGGAAGAGAAAATGTCTAAGGTACCATATGCTTCAGCTGTAGGCAGTTTAATGTATGCCATGGTATGCACGAGACTGGATATTGCACATGCTGTAGGAGTTGTTAGCAGGTATATGAGTCATCCCAGATTAAAGCATTGGAATGCAGTAAAATGGATTCTCAGTATTTGAGAGGTACATCCAATAAACACTTATGTTTTGGGGGCTCTAATACTGTTTTAGCAGGCTATGTAGACTCAGATTTGGCAGGAGATATTGATACCAGGCAGAGTACTACAGGTTATGTCTTTACTGTAGGCGGAACAGCGGTGAGTTGGATTTCTAGGTTACAAAAGGTGGTTGCTTTATCCACCACCGAGGCAGAATATGTAGCTGCAACAGAGGCAAGCAAGGAGATGATATGGCTGCAATCTTTCATGAATGAATTGGGCACACAATAGGTTAACAGTTATTTGTTTACAGATAGCCAGAGTGCCATACATCTTGCCAAGAATTCTGCCTTGCATTCAAAGACCAAACATATACAGTTGAGGTATCACTTCATTCAGTCGGTGTTGGATGATGGACAGTTACAGCTAGCGAAGATACATACAGATGACAATCCAGCAGATATGTTGACAAAGGCAGTGACAAGGGAGAAGCTGAGCTCCTCTTCAGCTTCGGTTGGTCTTCTAGACTAAACACAACAAAAACAGAACAGCAGAGTCCAGGGTGCTTATTTCCAGTGGGAGCTACAGGGTCAGTGGTGTTATGATCAGTCTCCAAGTGGGAGATGATATGGTGTGGAGTCTGATCGGTCTCCAAGTGGGAGATTGTTGTTATATGGAGCCTAATCAGATTCGGAGGTTATATTTACCCCACTTTTATCGGCGCGGTTTCCCCCCAAATTCCTACGGAGTCAAGGGGCAGCGCCCCTTGCGGGGTCCAGGGGCAGCGCCCTCGAAACCTCACATAGTTTTTTATTATTTTATAATGCACCGGGAGTTAATTTTTCATTGACCGACATAAGAAAACCCTATTTTGTAACCGACAAAAAGCTTGATAAAAAGTGGCTAAGGTTAGGGTTTTGATATATTGTATTGTAGCATTTTTGCAGCGGTATTGAGTTGCAGGGATTGCTGATTGTAATCAGTTTGATTTACTGGATAATAATATTGGACTCTCTGTTTGGTGGATGTAGCCCGGGTTTGGGTGAACCACGTTAAATCTCGTCTCTCGCTGTTATTAATTCTGTGTATTTTCATTTCTCTGTTTAATCTTTATTTGCATTTAATTGATATCTTCTGTCGGCTAACCCTAACAATAGGAACATGCAAAACCCCAGGGAGGGTTTTAATCCTCCCATCACTGAAACACAACAATACCTTTCCTTTCCTGACAATCAGATATGAAGAGTTGTCACCAAGGTAGATATTACCTCCATCATATCCTTCATATGAGGAGAACCATTCCTTATGCGAGGTCATATGAAATGAGCATCTTGAGTCAACCAACCAATTGTCATCAAAAATATTACATGCAAAAAGTAAAACATCTTCACTTGCATTCGAGGACTTATCCGAAGCACTCTCCCACTATTTCTTGGGATTTTTGCACTCCTTTACATGTCCCCTTTTACCGTAGTTCCAACACTTAACTCTGTTCTTTTTACTAGGAGTCTTAGACTAGCCCTTGGACTTGTCCTTAGCCCCTTTCTGATTTCCCTTAGGTCCCCTTTCCTTAGACCTTCCCTGACACTAAGAGTATCCCCTAAACTATCCGAACTCTTCTTCCTCAATTCCTGTGATAGTAGCACTGAAACAAGAGCATCCAACTTCAAATCCGCAAGGTTAGTAGTGATAGAAAGGATAACATTCTCCCAAGACTCAGGTAAAGAACAAAAAAGTAAGATACATTTATCTTCCTCACTAACCTCAATAGCTACTGAATCAAGCTGACTCAATAACAAATTAAAAGAATTTAAATGTTCTGCAACTGATTCACCTTCTCGCATTTTCATGGAAAACAATTTTCGTTTTAAATAAAGTTTATTTATCATACTCTTGGCTTGATAGATCTCACCCAGCTGATTCCACAACTTGTGTGCAGTCTCCTCTTTTGTGACATTCAACATGATAGAGTCTGAAAGACACAACCGGATGGTTCCCCGTACCTTCTTATCCAGTCTATCCCACTCATCTTGAGAGACATTGTCAAGTTTCTTCTCTTTTTGAATAGCCAACTACTGGTTTCTTTATTCCAACAAATCTTCCATTTTTAGCTTCCACAACTCATACCCTGTTCCGTTGAACTTGTTAATGTCCAATCAAGAGGTTGATGCAACGGTGGATGCAGCCATAATAACAACACAAGATCTACAAAACAAACACAACCAAATCTCCCACTACAGCTATAGCTTCCACACTACCACCCAAGAGTCAAAGCTAGCCAAGCTTTGATACCAAATGTTAGAAATAAAAGAAACACTACTTCAATGGAAATCTGATTCAAGATAAATTTTAGCAATCTTAAGTGTGCATTAACAATGGAGATTGTAACAAAACATAAAACCCACTATAGAAAAGATGTCAAACATGAAGAACTTAACACAATGACATAGTGTTTACATGGAGAAAACCCTTGCGGGTAAAAAAACTCCACTAGGAAAGAGACACAAGTTTGTATTAATCTCAATAGGATTGTACAATACATCAACTACACAACTCTCTCCACAAGTCTTCAATCTGGCAACATTTTGACAACACCTAAGTACCTAAAATCTGTATTGCAGCAAAAAATACATGGCAAATACTTATAGAAACATTTTCCACTCCATTCTAGGCATTCACCTTCTCTCTCCTAAGATTCTCCAACCTATAAACATTAATTACCATCTTACAAGCATCTTACACTTGTCCAAAAATAGCCATGCAAAGGTTGGGTGACCAAGACTAAATCTAGCCTCTTACAACATCTTATCACGCTTCATAACCATCATAGATTCCACAAAAGAGTATTTTTCCAAGATAGGAACCTTGGGATAAATATAGCAAATATACAACTAACATATCTGTCATATGTGTCATAGAATCTTAGAATCTTATGGCAACTTGCAGCTGTCATAGATTCACTTACCAAACATTATGACAATTGTCATACATGCCAAAAATAGTAGATTTTTCAAGGGAGCATGCCTACCCTCATTTACTTTGAGTTTTTACATTTGCCAATAGTAAAAGTCACTCTGTAATTACCTTCGGTTACTCTAAAATTAACCCTGCTAATGAAACTACTACATCTCATGGATAATTACAAATTACATATAATAAATGGAATAAATACAATATTAGAATTTACAAGGTTAATGGAACCTTATCCCAACACTTCAAATATGCCAACTATAACCTGTAATCACAGAAAAGGGGATTGGGGGTTGTGGTGTTTAGGAGCTTGCCTTAGTAAAGCCTCGAAAGGACATTCAAGTCTTCCAAACACCGTTGTCAGATAAAAGAGTGCATATCCCTGCAAGATAGAGGCAAAAACAAATTGATAAACTTGATAAATGATTGATTCAACACAAATAGATATCACCTCGGTGGTGTAGCTCCACTCCACTCTAACCTTCCTCTGCAACTCCACTCCACGAAATCCAATACCTGTAACCTGCAATCGCAAGGAGTGGGGTTGGGGGTTGTGGTGTTTAGGAGTTGCCTCAGTCAAGTCCTGAAAGGACATTCAAGTCTTTCAAACACCGTTGTTAGATAGAGACTGTGTATCCCTGTGGGATAGAGGTAAAACAAATTGATAAATGATTCAAACACAAATAGATATCACCTCAGAGGTGTAGCTCACATGTAGATGAAAATCCTTCAACACATGAGAAGATGAAGCTAAATCTACAATCACAAACACAACAACAATATTTTGCTCTGTAACAATGAATATCTTGAATGCTCTAAAATCATAAGTTCGCCAAAAGTTCATAATCATCTTCTAGTTTGTAAATGAAACCCTAAACATACTTATATATGCATTCCCTCTTTAATTTCATAATTTAAACTTAAGATGTTGGCAACAAAACCTTTTAATGGTTACATAACTGACATTCATATTTAGCACCTACCTAAAATAGGGAAAGACTAGGGCGCAAGTGCCCAAGCCCTAGGCCCCCTTTTTAAGGCAAGATTTAGCTCAATAAGCTACCCTTAGCCCCATTTGATTTGGGTTTTTAGGGATTGTTCATCGGGAGTTAAAATGAACATGCAAAATGCAAAACAAGGGACCCAAGAGCTAAAATTAGGAGGTAAAAGTCCTAGGGGGATAATTTATGACATAAAATTTAGCCCCCACTTTAATGTATGTATGAACACATGGCCCATACATGCATTAAAGTACGGTCAAAACATAGCAAACATGCCAGGCACTTGAAGCTAATGCAAACACAAAGATTGAGGAACTATTTCTAATCCCCAGTCTCAGGTAGACATTAGAGAAAACACGTTACAGACATGCCAAACACAATGAAGATAATATTAGGCATGTAAAGTACGAAGAAGATAGTAACAGACATGCAAGACATGGAGAAGATGGTATTGAAGACATGCAAAACACAATGAATACAGTGAATGCAATGGTTATTTCTTTTTCATTTTCATATATAAATAAATGCAGATGCAGATGCATGGAAAGTAAAAATGCAACACACAACCCAAAATGTAGGAGGAGAATTTTGCCTTGCTCTTTGGACTACATATGGGGCAGCAGACATGCAATACAAATCTCAGAGTGCAGGAGGGGAATTTCGCCATGCTCTTTGGACTACACCTGAGAACAAACACACCATACAAATCCCAAAGCATAGGAGGGGCATTTTGCCATGCTCTTTGGACTATACTCTTTGGACTATACTTGGGAACAAACATGCCATACAAATCCCAAAGCATAGAATGGGCATTTTGCCATGCTCTTTGGACTATACTTGGGAAAAAACACACAGAAAACATGAGCACCATATAGTATGCCAAAGACATACTATACGTCTAAGACACGACAAACAAGGCAATGGAAGGAACTTATTGCTAAGTTCCAACATCTCAGGCACATTACAGGCACACCTGACGGTTGGGCTTATGCCACAACAACTGCCAAAGACACGCTTAAGGGAGGATACACTAACCCTGCCTGCTCAGAGGACTTTTGAAATAAAAAGGATGTGCACTAGCTCAAGAGATACACCATCCCCGCCTCCGTAGAGGGCTTTAAAATAAAAGTATATGCACCATATCGTGCCTCCATAGAGGGCTCAAAATAAAAGGATATGCATGATATCCCACCTCTTTAGAGGGCTTTCTCATTGCAATATAAAATAAAGATGTGTACTCGCGTAGAGATATAACATCTTGCCTCCGTAGAGGGCTTATAAACACACTTTGTTAGTATCAAAATCATCAGACAACTTACCTTATATGCTCCCACCTTAAGGTGGTTGATATCATGTACCGATATCAAGCACTTTAAGGTAGAGAGAAAACACACAAGGGAATAAGAGCTCATGCAAAGCACATGCTCCCAAAGGTGACATGTACTTTACGATCGCCGAATGTTCCTACAAACACACAATTTCCTACAAGAAGTGGGGTTAGAAATCTTTCTCTAAGATAATAACCACATCACATGATAAAAAGCAATGCATAAACACAATCACATCAAGAGCCAAGGCTATTGGTGCAGGTGCACCTAACCCACAGTGGTCTCCATGAGGCATGTAGTTGTTTTATGTTTATTTTTATGTTTTCAATAAGGTCCTAAATGACCATTAAATGTAATAAGGTCTGTTTGACCGATGCTTGCTATTTTTAGGTTGTTAGTTAAGAGTTTGTTAGTCAGTTAGATCTCCCAGCTGATTGGAAGTGTCTCCCAGCCGCTGGGAACCAAGTCTGTACTACCGAGGGTAAGTAGATAAATACCCCCCAGATGATCGAATGAAGAGAGTAGAGTACAGTGTGGTGGTCAGTTATAGTTCAATTCAGTTGGGAAGTTGTAACAGAGCATCTGTAAACATTTCTGAAAACATCAATATAAGATCATGTTGTGTTATTTTCTGGGTATTGAATTTATCATTTTGCTGAGGTCAGATGGATTCATTTATCCATTTCACTAGTTGATTCTCTGAATCGGTGGAATGGTTGTGTACATAACAGTTAGGGTTTATGTTTGTTTTCTATTTTTCATGTTCATGCATTGCAGGATTAGATACAGTGTTTTGTTAAAGGCTCCTAGCATGGGTTTATGCTAGATCGTCGAAGTGCAGAGGGCTGCATGTTGGAAGAAGGAACAGATCTGGGAAATTGCGAATTGAAAATGGGTCAAAATAGCGAAAATCCACGTGAGTTGGAGAGACATACAAATTGTGTGTATATCACAATTGTAAGTTTGTGAGTATCTGTCAATTGCATCTGGCAGATTGTATGTGATGAGTGTACATCACAAATGTACATCAAGTTATACAGTTTATGAGTATATGTCTTTTGTATGTCGAAGACAGTTTGTGTGTATACTATAATTGCATGAGTGAGACAGTCTTTGTGTATCCATCAGTTGTATTTCGTGATTGTATGTTATGAAGTTACAACGAAATTATACATCGCCAAATAATGCAAAGAGTGATTGGCCAAGGTGGTAGCCAGAATGTATGCTGAAAGGGTTTTTGTCTACGGATACAAGAGTTGACCGACAGTTGTAGGTAAGGGCACTAGAAGAATAGGTTAAGATTTGTATGTATGAGAAAATGTACCTATTGATTTTATCGAGGAGAGAACGTAGATCGGCAAAGGAGTTTCAAGGTACGCCGATGGTAAGAGTCTCAGCGATGGGAGTTTAGTCTACATCTGTGTAAGGTGAGCATCGAAGAGACTGTAAGCAAGGTGACCGATAGTAAAAGTGTTGCCGATATGCAACGAGTCAACAGTCATACATCAGTATGAGTTAAGTGATCAGGGTGAAGTGTTAAAGGGGAGCCAATGGTGTTATGTTTCGCCGATAGGCAAATAAACATATAAGGAGAAATGTATGTTAAGGTTTTTAGTGGTGGATGCTCTACATCATAGTGGTATCAGAGCTCAGCAAAAGATTTGGGCGGCAGGTAGAATTGAGGAGTTACAGGTGTATTGGCGTTTGGGTGTTGTGTGTGAATGTTTATGTCAGACAAAGAAAGTGAGAAAGAGGCGGAGAGGATGCCTCCCAAAAGCATGTCGCAGGACACCATTAAGACGCTGATCGAGGAGATGCTTGAATCAAAGTTGGGAGAGTTCAAGCAAACCAAAAGCAAAGATAGGGAAGCTGAAAGTGACAGCGATGAAGGCAATGCAGAAATTGCTGAAAGCAGTAAAAAGGCAGAGGAGATACCAGCAGAACATAAGGCATTTTTAAATGCATTGAAGTCAATTAATAGGGACACCATAGATGGGTTGCCTATATATAGTGGAAGTATGGAAGCTGAAGAGGTGATTGATTGGATTGAAGCATTGAACAATCATTTCAAATACAAAGAAATCCCTGATGATAAGAAGGTTAAGTTGGCAAAGGCAAAATTGCAGGGCTCTGCTCTTACATGATGGAATTATGAACAAGGAGAGAGAGTCAAGGAGGGGAAGAATATGATAACCTCCTGGGAAAGGATGAAGACCAAACTCAAGGCACAGTTTTTACCCCTGGACTATGATGTGCAGATGTATAAGAAGCTGCAGAACCTCAGGCAGAAAGACCTTGATGTGAATGCATACACACAAGAGTTTCATAAACTGAGTCTCAGATCAAAGAAATAGGAAGAAGAGTCAGAGAAGGTGGCCAGGTACTTGAATGGCCTAAGGATGAACATCCAAGATGAGATCAGAATTTTAGCACCAGAAACAGTAAACAAGTGTTTCCAAATGGCCTTAAGGGCTGAAGAGAAGCTGAAGAGGAAAAGTGAGCAGCAGAATAGAGGAAGAGGCGGCAGAAATTTTAGAGGCAGTTTTGGAGGAAGAAGTCCTAACCAGAGGCCTAGTGGTGAGTCTAACCAAGAAGAGGCTAGTAAAGGACAAGAGTAGTTTGATTTCAAGGGTGGATGGAAAGGCACAAGAGGCAGATTTGGCAATGGAAGGGGTTCTAATACATTCTCAGGAAAGTGTTATACTTGTGGTAAATATGGTCATCCATCTTTCAAATGTCTAGAAAAAGCATCAAGTTCAATGGGAGAAATGAGGATAAATCTAGTCCAAGAATTTGAGAGTCAAAGTGTGCCAAGCTCAAACACTTATCAAAGTGTGAATGATACTGTCAGATATGGGTATCCTGAGATAGGAGAAACTTTGATGATTAGGAGAGAAATGACCACCATGAAGGTGCTTGAGTTAAAGAGAACAATCTTGAAGACATCCAAGGACACGTTACAAAGAAGAGCACTTTTTAGGACCCAATGCAAAAGCAAAGGTAAAGTATGCAATGTAGTAATAGATTCTGGTTCAACAGATAACATGGTATCTTAGGAAATGGTAGATAAACTGAAATTAGAAAGGATTCCACATCAAAATCCTTACAAAGCATCTTGGGTAAGTGATAGTCAATCACTTTTGGTATATGAACAGGCATATGTTGATTTTTAGATTGGCAATTATCATGATAGAGTATTGTGTGACATATTGCCCATGGAATGTTGTCACCTACTGTTGGGTAGGCCATGACAATTTGATAGGAGAGCATTGTATGGTGGGTATGCTAATACCTATACCATCATGAAGGATGGGAGAACTTTTCTGCTAATACCATGGCAGGAGGATGCTGAAGCCAAGAAGACAGGTAAGATTATTTTGGTAGGTAAGAAGGAGTTTGTGAAGATGCCTACAACAGAGTCAAAGAAAGTTGAGGATATCTCAAGGAATGGAGATCACAGTTTGAAGAAGATTTTAGTTTTGACTGACAAAGATCAGATGGATCAGCAGAAGGTCCAGAAGCAGGTTTGTACACAGCCACAGGCTGATTGGAATGACAAGGATGCAGTCATAGTAGGGACTATTGTTTGCCCTCTAAAAGTTGAAAGACAAACACATTCTGTCATAGCCATAAATGAGGTTTCCACTATCCATGTTCAGATAGAGATGATGGTTAGAAAGAATGACCAGCAAGGTGTGAAAAGAGCCTACAGTATTAGGCATGCGTATTTGATCCCATGGCAGCAGGTTATAGTACAGAGCACATGTGGTAGATATGAGATAGCAGCAACTACATGTGGATTTAGTCAAAGGCTTAACTCATGGGACATGAGTTCTTTTCAAATTGGGGAGTATGGTGCAGATGCACCTAACCCACAGTGGCCTCCATGAGGCATTTAGTTGTTTTATGTTTATTTGTATGTTTTCAATAAGGTCCTAAATGACCATTAAATGTAATAAGGTCTGTTTGAACGATGCTTGCTATTTTTAGGTTGTTAGTTAAGAGTTTGTTAGTTAGTTAGATCTCCCAGCTGATTGGAAGTGTCTCCCAGCCGCTGGGAACCAAGTATGTACTACTAAGGGTAAGTAGATAAATACCCCCTAGATGATCGAATGAAGAGAGTAGAGTATAGTGTGGTGGTCAGTTATAGTTCAATTCAGTTGGGAAGTTGTAACAGAGCATCTGTAAACATTTCTGAAAACATCAATATAAGATCCTATTGTGTTATTTTCTGGGTATTGAATTTATCATTTTGCTGAGGTCGGATGGATTCATTTATCCATTCCACTGGTTGATTCTCTGAATTAGTGGAATGGTTGTGTACATAATAGTTAGGGTTCATGTTTGTTTTTTGTTTTTCATGTTCATGCATTGCAGGATCAGATACAATGTTTTGTTAAAGGTTCCTAGCATGGGTTTATGCTAGATCGTCGAAGTGCAGAGGGCTGCATGTTGGAAGAAGGAACAGATCTGGGAAATCACGAATTGAAAGTGGGTCAAAATAGCGACCGCATGAGTTGGAGAGACATATAAATTGTGTATATTGTAATTGTAAGTCTATGAGTATCTGTCAATTGCATCTGGCATATTGTATGTGATGAGTGTACATCGCAAATGTACATCAAGTTATATAGTTTATGAGTATATGTCTTTTGTATGTCAAAGACAGTTTGTGTGTATACTGTAGTTGCATGAGTGAGACAATCTCTGTGTATCCATCAGTTGTATTTCGTGGTTGTATGTTATGAAGATACAACGAAATTATACATCACCAAATAATGGAAAGGGTGACTGGCCAAGGTGGTAGCCAGAATGTATGCTGAAAGGGTTTTTGTCTACAGATACAAGAGTTGACCGGCAGTCGTAGGGAAGGGCACCGGAAGAACAGGTTAAGATTTGTATGTATGAGCGAATGTACCTATTGATTTTATCGGGGAGAGAACGTAGATCAGAAAAGGAGTTTCAAGCTATGCCAACGGTAAGAGTCTCAGCGATGGGAGTTTAGTCTACATCAGTGTAAGGTAAGCATTAAAGAGACTGTAAGCAAGGCGACCAATAGTAAAAGTGTTGCCGATATGCAACAAGTCAACAGTCATACATCAGTATAAGTTAAGTGATCGGGGTGAAGTGTTAAAGGGGAGCTGATGGTGTTATGTTTTGCCGATAGGCAAATAAACATATAAGGAGAAATGTATGTTAAGGTTTTTAGTGGTGGATGCTCTGCATTAGCTATACTACATATTTAGAAACTGAGTATAACCATGGGGCTATACTGTAGAGATCTCAGAACCAAGTGTAAGCAAGGTGAGACCCAAGATAAACAAAGTGCATGAAGCAGCTATATTGTTATGATTTGTTAGAAAATATAAGACATCATCAAAATATCACACAGAGTGATTCTACTAGCCAAGCGTCGGATAATATATATCAACCTCATCTTCATGTATGGACTAGGTCCATTTTTGCTTACTCATTCAACGGACACGTGGTCTGTATCAGTATTATTTGTTTTTCATCATCCTCCAGCTAGATAGAACTACTAGAAGAAGGTAAACAATAAATCAAGACAGGAGAAACAAGTGCCTTAGGGTCATCATGTAGGAAGGTTCCCCCAGGTCACCAACTGCAATGCTATGCCCCTAAGACAGAACACACAATAATGAAAAATAGAGGAGAAGCAAGATAGAAGAATGATGATACAAATAGAAGAAGGATCACAACAGAGGTGGTCTCCTGGTATCCTTGACCTTACAGCAGTGTCAAGGGTCATCCAAAGAGACCTAAACAACACATAACACATCACATGGGAAACACAACACAGAGGTAAAGGGTTAGAAATACTTACCTAAAGGCACAATCAAACTAGCGGTTGTCATCAAGAAAATCATCATCATCCCAATCTCAAATGTTAGAGGAAAGAGGTAGATAAGGTACCATAGCCCAACTTTTGTTTTTGTCTTTAAATTGTTCATTCTTAAGCTCTTCTTGGTTTGATTCAATGTTAGGTGGAATTTTTTCTTGTTGAGGTACATTTCGTTGGGTAAAAGCTTGTCTTCTCTTCCTCCTTTCTCTTGCTTGTCTATTTCTTTGTGTCCTATTGCTTATATCTTCAAAAGTATTGTCATGTTTGTCTATTGATCTTTTTTTGTTAGAGGAGGAAGCTCGTTCAAACCTCATTTGTCTTGATGAAATGTTTTATTCTTGATGAATACCTCCCTATCCTTGTAAGGATGACAGAGGAGGAACCTCAGCATAGGGTCCTTTTCCTTTTTCTCTAGGAAATTCTTCTAATGTGGGTTGTTCATCTCTTCTTGTTTGTATAGGAGGCCCGACCACTCTAGATATAAGTTTTGCTTTGTATCGTATGTATTGTAGGAAAGAATGGTCTCTTCATGGCTCAGGGTCTCTATCAGGTTGCAACCAAAAGTAATCAAGAGTAAAGTTGTTTTCCATTACCAAAGGTTGATATTGATTACCTTGAATAGTACACACTTGTCCATGTAAAGGGAATTTTATGCAATTGTGAATAGTTGAGGAGACGACATTCATAGCTTTTAACCATGGGTGTCCTAGTTTTACACAGAAGAGGTCAAATAAAGGGATAACCTCAAATACTTGATCCATGACTTTCCCATAAACCATAACCAATAAAGTTATTTTCCCAAAGGTAGGCATGAAAGCTCCAGTATGTGTCTTAATCCTTAAATCTAAATTTAACTCTTGGGTCCTTAAAATGCATTTAGGGCATCTTGCATGATAATTTTGAATCCTGATGAGAAAACCCTGAAGTCTTATGGAAAATAGGACCTAGGGGATGCTATTTTAATGTCCCCTAAGAAAAAATAGGAGGGTGAACTTGGGCGTTAGCACCTTAGTCCTGCCCTATTTTGGGTCTGTCCTAAATTTAAATGTCAGTTTTATGACCGTTATTTAGGTCCTATGTTGACATCTCAAGTTTGAATTATGAAATTCTTAGTGGGAATGTTTTTAGTTACATATATAAGCATGATTAGGTTTTCATTTGTAAACTAGAAGATGATTGCAAAGTTTAGGCATATTTGTGATTTCAAGATATTCATTATTGTAGAGCAGAGCATTGTTATTGTGTTTGTGATTATAGATTTGACTTCATCTTCTCATGTGATTGAAGAGTATTCATTTATGTGAGATCTTCACTTCAAGGTGACATCTATTGTGTTTTTGATCATTTATCATTTGGATTTTTCCTCTATGCCATAGGGATACGCACTATTATCTGACAACAGTGTTTGAAAGACTTGAATGTCTCTCCGGGGCTTGACTGAGGTAAGCCTCTAAACACCACAACCCCTAACCACACTCCTTTGTGATTGCAGGTTACATGTACCGAGTTTCACGAAGTAGAGTTATAGAAGGAGGTTACAGACAACAAGGATTCAGGATATGAAAGAAAGAGAACAAAGTTTAACATTTCAGGATGTGGGTGCTAGTGGTAGTGTCCTCCAAAATTACAGACACATAAACAAACTAAACAATGGTAATCAGCATCTGAAGAGCTTCCAACACCATGAAGATTGTTTGGCATTGGACTTGGGCACTGGTGGCAGTGTCTACCTTTTCCGGGGTAGAAACGAAGGATACAATGAATATCAGTGTCGGAAGGAGATCCAGATTCCATGCAGAAAACAACACCTTGGACAAGGGTGCTAGTGGAGGTGTCCCCAACTATTCTGTATTCTGAACTTTGAAAAACAGTGAGTTAACAATCTCTGTCCTTCACCTTAAGCTGAAAGGATTTGTCGTAATTCATAATTTACTTACTATTTTACATATTAAGGGTTTTAAGAGCATTTGAGCATTAGATTGAGATATTGTTTGATAACATCTGAGCTTTTGCATCATTCCAAGTGGTAGACCAACTTGTTAGGTGAATGCTCTTCCTTAGTAGAGATTCAACTTAGTTGATATGACCTTGAATGTTTGGTGAGAAGGGAGGATCTACACTAAATCAACCACATTCACAACATCCCCCCTTTTTCCTCCTAAATAGTTCATAAGAATCTTGTGTCAATTATGTGCAAGAAGGAACTCTTCTATTACCACATTAGCCATGCAATTAGGATCTATAAATGTACCATGCATCAAAATCTCCATTATTTTCATAGTGATGTAAAGAGGCCCTTTATTGTCTACAAATGTTTTATCATGAGGTGTAAGTGTGATTTCAGGTTCAAGGCTCCTTCTTTTCAAATAAGGCCTAAGAGGGAACCTAGGATTATTGTTGTGATAAGAAGCCATGTATATATGTATTCAAATGAATGCAATATCATATTTTAAAATATTTTCAATACTTATGCAAGGAACAAGTGCAAAACTATGTATGCTTGAGACTTAAAAATACTTGATTTTTTTACTTTTTTCAATGCAAATGCCTAAAAGAAGTAGTTTTGTGAAGAAATTAATGAGGGGAAGAAAATAATAAGCTTAATATCAGTCCAATAATTCAGCAATATCCTTCACAACAAAACTATAATGCAAATCTAGATGAAAATTAGTAAAAATCTAGTGAAAATGCAAGGTTTTCAAACCCTAATTGTGAAATTAAGACATGAAACTTTGCAAAATGATGTATAAATGTTTTCTAATCAAATTTATGATAAAAAAACAACTTAGATCAGATCTGAAAATGATGCAAACATCCTAAGATACTCAATGCAAGTGCAATTTCAAGTAAAGATGAGTGAATATACTAGTTTTTTGTTGAAATTGACTATGTGAAAATGCAAATTTTGAGATGCAAATGCAAAAACACACAGTAATGCAACACTACAAACAAAAATCAGATTTGAATGAGTTCTTTAAAAGAGTAGTAAAATATAAAATAAGATTTTAACCACAAACCCTAGCTATTGCATAAACTAGGTTATATGAAAAATGCACAATTCGAAGCAATTGTTAACAATTTAAGCATGAAAACACAATGCTAATGATTGTCTAATGATATACTGTTGTAATTTATATTAGATCTGATGCAAAAATTAGAAATTAAATTAAATTAATGCAAACTATGACAAAATCCAATCCTAAGATGCCAAAGTTTTCAAAATTTTTAATTTTTTTTTAAATTTTCAAATGCAATAAGATGAAAATTAAATGAATGAATGTAAATCTAAAGTGCAACACTTAGCAAGGTGCAAAATTTAATTAAAAAAAGGGTTCACCAAAATGTTTAATAGAAAAAAGGGGAAATGGGTAAATAGCTAGATCCTCCTTTCACTACAAACATTCAAGGACATCCAACTGAGCTGAATCACAACTTTTACAAGAGGATTCTCCTACAGGTTGGGGTGTCACTTGTAATGCTATGGAAACTTGGAATTTACTGATTGATTGATTAATTAAAGCCCAATTTGTCATGCCCACATTTCCCATGTGGTCACAACATGCAACACACATGTCATGTGGTCATGACACGAAATATCAAAAAAATTTCTACTCGTCCCTTATAACCCCTGCAACTCGGTGGCATATGCACAAAGGCACAAACATGTCAATCGAACGTTGGGGAAATGCGAACACCTTTTGCAACCCCTGCGAGATGAAAGTGTACTAAGGGGGTTGTGCGACGCAAAAAGCGTTGCTAAAAGGGTAGAATTCCCAAACAGGAACTAACCCTAGTTTTAACCTAGATGAGGTGAAGGGATTTTGACATGTGTTGAAATCTAACCCTAAGGAGTATAGCATAAGGAGATTAATTAAATTCAACCAAATCATAATTCAAATGCTTAAAACCATTAAAGCGATACATTAACGCATAAATATATCATTTAATTAACCTCTCCCAAACCCAAGAAAATTCGACAACATAACGCCACTTCATTATGAATGGGAAAATAATAATAATAATAATAATAATAATAATAATAATAATAATAATAATAATAATAATAATAATATCTCCTAGCTAATACCTTATAAAAGAAAATAATTTAAATTTAAATATACTCTTAAACCTAATTTACTTATTGGCCAAGGCGATAAAATTAATAATCGATTTACAATCTCCAAGTAAACAATTAATTAAAAATCCCCTTAAAGCTAAACACTAGCTCAAAATAACTTGAAAAAGTTAAAATAAATAATTTTCTAACATTATTTCCCACTTAACCCAATAAATCAAAAAACAATTAAATAAGGAAATAAAATGAATTAAATTAAATAAATTTAGACCCACTTAACCCAATAAGTCAAAAAGTATTTAAATGAGGTAATAAAATGGATTTAAATTAAATAAACTGCTAACATTATTTCTCACATCTAAAACCTCTTTGAAATATTCCACTAAAATTAATTAAAAGGCCTAAGTAAAAATAAACCCACTAACTTACTAAAAAAAATTTTAAAAAAGCAAAAGTCTAATTTTTTTAAAAAATAAAACCAAAAATCATAAGTCAACTTCCATAATTTTCTCCAACATATAAATTGGCAAAAGTGAGATGAGAAAAAGATTATGAATAAAAAAAACAATTCACGTGCATCCCATTTACCCCAAAAATAATTTTTTCCATTATTAAAAATTCCCTCTAAAAAGCCCACTAAAAATAATTAAAAAGCCTAAGTTAAAATTACACCCACCTCACTAAATAAATCCAAAATAATATAATAAAGGCAAAAAAAATCCAAGTTTAAAAAAAATCCAAGAAAATACATCTAGCCACTATAGTTTACTCCAACATTAATATGCAAAAGTAGGAAGGGAAGGGAAAAATAAAACATTCCCGTGCACACATTTTTTCTTCCCAAATCTTCCCTCCCTTTTTTTACCAACCCTATTTAGCTTTTTCTCTACTTTATTCATTTTCCAAACCCTAACTTATTATTCTATTATTTTTCTATTCTCCTCACAACTTAACCCTAATCTCTTCTCTCCTCTTCTCATTTTCTATTGTTTTCTTTTCTTCTTTGCTGTGGGGTTTCTTTCTTTTTTTCATGCAGGGCAGCCATGGAGGTAAACACAGGGACCTTGTTTTACAGAGATATGCACAGAGGTATACTTGTTTTTTCACAAGATTATTTATAAAAATATCATTCCTTTTTTTATACTGATATATATAACTCGTTGCTGATTTTTTTTGTTTAAAACCAGAGAGGAGGCTATATATATATATGGTGATAAGAAAATCACAGGGCAAGGATGATGCATGGTGGCCGAACTGGGCGAAATAGCAGACTGGGCAACCGTTGAAAAAGGAAGGCCGTGGTTGTTTGCAGGGTGCCAAGCTTCAAGGGATTGGGGGTGGGGCGGCCTCCCCACCCACCCTCCACTGACCGGTGGAGTGTGGACGAGGGGTTCGTTCCCTCCCCCCCTTCCACCATAAAACACAACAATAACCTCAAAAAAAATTCTTTTATTACAAACTTTCGTTGCCCTAAATCGGGCCTGCACTCAACTTCCTCCATTTCATTTTTTTAATATATATATATATATATATATATATATATATATATATATATATATATAAAATGTTTATAGCTGTGAGAAGTGACTCAATGTCATTTTAAATGTCAAATATATATATGGTAAATATTGTATATATACACACTCATATATATAAAATGTAATAACCAGGGTTTGGAAATATATATATACAGGTGAATACTCTCAGCCTCATTGTGGGGATTAAATTTTTAGATATAAAACAAAGCACAGTAAATATAAAATAGAAATTACAAGGGAGAGAACTCATATATATATATATATATATATATATATATATATATATATATATATATATATATATATATATATATATCTCTTTGTAACATTATAATAAAAAAATTCCTTCTATAACTTTTGAATAATAAAACCAGTGAACTAAATTTTCCTTCTGCAACTTTTTGAAAGAAATAAACCAGTGAGCTAAACTAATTTATCAGCAACCAAAAATAATATATTCTATCATTCTTTTGAATACCATACCAAGTTCAAAACAACAAAAATAGATACATGTTTTTCTTTTGAAACAACCACAAAACTAGTACAAAATTATTTCATTTTCATAGAAAACCCATTGCAATACAAAACAACAACTTCACATTGTAAAATAACTTGGATGCATAAAAGTATTTTCCTGTTTTAGCATAACAAAAGAGAGCTCACTCTCATTCAGAATTACAACAAGGCCTCTTTGGCCATGGTTTCCAACCAGCCATATAAAACAAAAATCACTGAAATGTAAACTCCCTCCAAAAATCCAAAAGCTCAAGTCACCAAACTTGCAATAAAACTAAAGGAACTTTCTCATGCCTAAAAGATGCTCACCACCCTACCATAGACTCAAGGAGATTCACCCCTGAGCTAGGAGATCACCCTCACACCATTTTCACACAACAACATTGCACAAAAACACTGACAAACAAAAAGAACAGCCTTCCACGGTTTTACACACAATGAAATCCATCTTCATGGATTTAGGGGGTAGGAGAGTGGATTTCTCTAAACTCAAGAGGTGCACCCAAGATCACACAATCTCAAATATTTCTTATTACAAGGCCTCTAGCCTTAACATTTCTCATTTATCACATTTCCAAGGCACTCATACCTTCATAAAATTCTTTCCAAGGCACTCATGCCTTCACAAAAATCTCAATGATTCTCAAATGCTTCCATGGCCATCAATATGTCAATAATTTATGAGGATGACCTCGAGGACGTTCACTCCTCTCCCACCCCATACAAGATGGGCTCTGCTTAATGGGGAGCCTCATCCAAACACCCACAAAAATAAACCCACATACAAAAAATAAGATTCACACACACACAAGCAAATATCCATCCATAGGAATGTAAAAACAAGAGGGAAGCATCAAGCCTTGAAGCTTACCTTTAAGGCAAAAAATGGTAGAGTTGGGGAGAGCTTTCCAAGTCCTCCTCCAAGATCTTGCCTCCAAAAAAATGTCTCCAAAATCTAGCTAACCCTCCCAAAAACCATAATCAAGAAGGAAAATCAGCCCAAAAAAAAACCCTTTCCCTCTCTCAAAGAGGGAGTATTATAGGCTACACACAAGAGCCTTGAGGAATGAGAAGGTGACACATGTCACCTTCTCTTTCGTCCTCTCAATCCCACTCACCAACTCCAAGGTGTAAGGAGGTGACACATATCACTCTCCTATCCCTCAAAGTCTCACACTCTCCCACAAGTGCTTTCACACATGTGTGAGAGCATTGTGGAGAGATGAGTCCCACTTGGAGGCTCCATGAGGATAAGGATGAGACACATGTCCTCATCCTATCCTACAAGGCAATCCCATTCCCCCAAGATGCTCTCAGACATGTGTGAGAGCATAGGGGAAGGGGTCTCCCACACTTGAAGGTCTTGGGGGCTCCCCAAGCCTTCAAGATAAGGTTATCCATAACCAAGGTAGTGGGGATGGTCAAGGTAGACCCTTGACTTATCCATCCCACAATTCAAATTTAAAAATTCGTCACTTTACTTTGGAGTAAAGTTAAAGTGACTAGATGGGGGTTTACCTAAGGTTTAACATGCCCAAATTGACTGTAGACCCTAGGGGTATGACCTAGGGTCATTATTTGGTCAATTTAAACACCATAGGTTGCATAAAATCACAAGAAATGGCCCAACAAAATAAAAGACACCAAATGGTGCAATTTAAACCAACACAATTACAACACATTGTTAAATAAATACAAAGGGTGAAACCTAGTCTGAAAACAATAAAAAATACAGACATCATGAAATCAACATGCACCAACACATGTGACCTTGGTCCCTCCTCGGACTAGATCGACTTTACATGGATTTCGCATAGGTTATGAGATGATCTCTGATTTTCCATGGGCATGGAAAATCATCTGCGCACTTATGCAAACAGATTAGTAGCACATGTCCATCATAGCCAAAGTGAAATAAATGTACACACACACCATGTCGCATAATCATTTAATTCCTCAATAGCATACATAGCATAATTGGCAAGATTTAAATATTATTGCATTTCTAAACATCCATTCAAGATCACAATTGCATAATAATTTCATTCATTACTCAACAACTTATATTCCAAATAGCATCAAAATGAATGTCACATGTCATATAATCATCAGTGAAGTCTAACAAGTAAGATATAACCACATCATAACATAACTAACTAACTAATCAAAACATAGGGATAGAGTCAAGAAGATCTGAATCTACAGGGTCAGCAACTCCTAAAATGTCTGCATGCCAAAGTTACTCCAAATAATAAGTCTCATAAAATAAAACAATAAGTACAACACATGGTAGCCTCTCATTACAACACCAAAGGTTCCAGTTTAAGCACAACAGGTGATATTCCACCTCTACACTACATTGTCTCGAAGATAGAGTCACACTCTCATAAATCAAACCCTTAGCTAGGGTGAGGTAAAACAATATGGTCTGCAAGTGCAACTAATCTAGTCGCACAAGGGTGGGCCTCACACGATTATGCTAGAAACCCTAATTATGCAAAATCGTAAACAAACGAATGAATCATGACAAATGCTCGTAGATAGAGATATAATATTCAGAGTAGATACATACAAGGTTTTGAGATAAGGATTCCAAAAGTGTCAAGGACAAAGGGGTAGACACCCAATCCCAAGGTGTAATTTTCTATTGATGATCATGGAAGATGTCTGCAACTTATTTTTGTTGTTCTGGAGATTTTAGTTTCAGAGATCCCAGGGGCTTTGGTGTAAGGCGGCCAAGTCCAAGTCTTGCTTTTCTTTAGAGATATAGGATCTAAACACTTTGTTCCAGCCTCTTGCAACTCCACTCCTTCAGATATGCCACCTACAACCTACAATCATGGAAAAGGGGGTTGTGGGTTGTGGTGTTTAGGAGCTTGCCTCAGTCAAGCCCTGGAAGAACATTCAAGTTTTCCAAACACCATTGTTAGATAAAAGAGTGCGTATCCCTATAGGATAGAGGAAATTTTTTTTTATAAACTTGATAAATGATTGATTCAACACAAATAGATATCACCTTAGAGGTGTAGCTCGCATGTCGATGAAAATCCTTCAATACATGAGAAGATGAAGCTAAATCTGCAATCACAAACACAACAACAATATTCTGCTCTACAACAATGAATATCTTGAATGCTCTAAAATCATTAATTTGCCAAAAGTTCATAATCATCTTTTGGTTTGCAAATGAAACCCTAAACATACTTATATATGCATTCCCACTTTAATTTCATAATTCAAACTTAAGATGTTGGCAACGGAACCTTTTAACAGTCACATAACCGACATTCAAATTTAGGACCCGCGTAAAGTAGGATAGGACTAGGGCGCGAGCATCCAAGCCCTAGGCCCCTTCTTCAAGGCAGGATTTAGCTCAATAAGGTCCCCTTAGCCCCATTTGACATGAGTTTTCAAGGATTCTTCATCGGGAGTTAAAATGAACATGCAAGATGCAAAACAAGGGACTCGAGAGCTAAACTTAGGAGTTTTAAATCCTAGGGGGACATTTTATGACATAACACTTATGAATAAGTGAAGAATGAAAAAATTACAAAATCTGCATTATGTTCACACTTTATCAATCCTAAAAATGGCCAAAGATTAGAAGAGACTTGTAAATGCTTCCCTATTCATTGGTGTATGAATCAAGATATATCCCAAAACTTTTGGGATAGATGGTACATGGAATTTGACGAGTGCCCATGAAATAACAATGAGGTGCCACAATATTTCCTGAGGAAACTCCATTGCATCCTCAAGAAGATTCCTAATTATTTTGACATTCAAGAGTTCCAGGGAAGAGGTGGTGGCTTTGTCCAAGATAGAGAGGGGGCGCAATGAGAACAAAACCATGTACCTAGACCCCTATTGAGGCTAGAACAAGTGTCACTCCCTTCGACTTTGAAGGAGAGTGTTGAGGTGGAGACACTACATTCATTGAGTGCTCTCACATAGTCTCTAGCACATCATGATGATGATCTCACCCAAGCCGATGAGGGTGAGAGCAGAAGGCATCATTTGTCCCCACATATGTGCAGTTCATGTGGGAACCTATGCGATTATGGGACATAGGACTCATGGCAGGACTCTCAACAGAATGTTGCGACACAGTGGAAACATCCAATGATGGACACATCCATATTGGATGATATTGTTCTCAAAGACGATGTCTTACAATGTACATTTGGTATTGACTCTCAGGGAATTTTTTACAAGTTTCATCTTGATTTAATATATTCTTATTCTTATTTGTAATTAATTTTATATAACTATCTATATTATAAGTCAAAATTAATGTATGTAATTTTTTGCGCAATGAAATTCCAGGGTCAGAGTCTTCATCCTGCCTCAGTTAGCCATCCATTAGCGGGTTATGAGAGGAGCTCAAGTTAGCAGGTATGTAATTTATCACATGATCGTAAATATAGTACATATATCAATGGTAATATTATTTAGTGATAATTTGATGATTTCAACAGGGAGCTTCACTAGCACCTCCACGTTTTCCTTGGTCCCCTGGATGCAAAACCATTTATATGGAGGTAAATTTAACCATTTGTAATCATTATGCATTTAAATAATGTTATGTATCTATTTTGGTCGAATAACCTTGAACTTAATTTTTAGATGCTAAATATGGAGACTCCTCATCTTCGTGAGTTAGCACAAGCAAGCATTGCTACAACCATGTTGTCTTCAAATCCTTTGACCGAGGTATGAGCCAATAACATAAAAATGTCATTTTATATTTCTTGTTTTATCTCATGTCATTTGATGTACATAAATGATATTTAGGTTTAGTCAATTTTGCTTCTTGATGCTTCTCATAGGTGGTCACAACTCCAACCCGTCCAACTACATACGAAGAGAGAAAAGATGATCGAGAATGATCATCGGTTAGCGGTAAGTGATTGATTACATATGTGATTTTTTATATTTCAAGTTTTCTATATTAATGTGCAAATTGTTTGACTATATTAATAGGTGGAGCTGCAAAAAGCTCTGTCAAGGAGATCTACTCGATGGGAGAGAGAGGATGTCATTGATCGTCTCTCCATCTTCATGGCCAAGAAAGATCTGTCGATTATTTGATGAAAGTCCATAGGAAACTAGATTTTGGGACATTTTTTGTATGCCTAGATATCTTTGTATACATACTTTTGTATGTTACCGATGTATATTTTTGTATGTGGTTGTATGGCTTTGTTTGTACATGCCTATATGGCTTTATATATAGACTAGATGTTATGTTCATGACATTATGTATATGACAGTTTCTATTAAATATTTAATATGATGATCAATTATCGTTACAGTAATTTGGTTTTACATGTGTGTTAATTGTATTTGCTTGAAAGTTTATAAATCATTTTCAAATAGTCCATTTTGTGCATATGTTGCAATCATTGCATTCCATGAGACTATGCATTTCTTTGAGGCATCATGTCAAATAGTTCACACGCCTCATCTATGCTTCCACACTTTCCATACATGTCTACATGTGACAAAATTGCTATATCCTTTATGCTTTGATGGTTGTCCACACCATGTTCCCCAGATCCCATTTTGGCATAGGCAAGGAGGATGTTGGATAAGGTTGTGCAATTTGGTTTTAGACATGCCAATTGCATTTGGTTGAATGTTTCTTTTGTGCATTTGTTTGAAAGTTTCTAAAGCCTTATGAAAAATCCATTTCGTGCATTTCTTTCAATCATTGCATTCCATGAGACAACATTTCTTTGAGGCATCGTGTCAAACAGTTCACGTTTCTTGTATATGCTTCCACACTTTGCATACATGTCTCGTAGGGTAGTTGCAACTACAAAATTTGACAAAATTATTACATCCTTTATGCTTTGATGGATGTCTATACCGTGTTCCAAAGATACCATTTCTAAGGTTTTGGAATTTGTATTTGCACCTACAAATGCATTTGCTTGAAAGTTTCTAAAGCCTTATCAAAAAATCTATTTTGTTCATATCTTGCAATCATTGCATTCCATGAGATAACATTTCTTTGAGGCATAATGCCAAATAGTTCACCTGCCTTGTCTATGCTTCCACACTTTGCATATATGTCTTCGAGGGTAGTTGCAACTACAACATCTAACAAAATTCCTATATCTTTTATCCTTTGATGGATGTCCATTTTGGCATAGGCAAGGAGGATACTAGCTAAGGTTGTGGAATTTGGCTTTACACCCTCCAATTGTATTTTCTTGAAAGTTTATAAAGCCTTATCAAAAAAATCCATTTTTTGCATATCTTTCAATCATTGCATTCCATGAAATGGCATTTCATTGAGGCATCATGTCAAATAGTTCACTTACCTTGTCTATGCTTCCACACTTTGCATATATGTCCTTTATGCTTTATGGATGTCCATACCATGTTCTAAAGATCGCATTTTGGATTTACACCTCTCAATTGCATTTTCTTGAAAGTTTCTAAAGCCTTATTAACAAATCCATTTTGTGCATATGTTGCAATTATTGCATTCCATGAGATGCTACTCTTTGAGGTGTTCTATGAAACAGTTCACGTACCTTGTCTATGCTTCCACACTTTGCATACATGTCTACTAGGGTAGTTGCAACTACAAATTTGACAAAATTCCCATATCCTTTATGCTTTGATGGATGCCCATACTATGTTCCAAAGATCCCATTTTGGCATAGGTAGGTAGAATGTTGGTTAAGGTTGTGGTATTTGGATTTACACCTTCCAATCGCATTTTCTTGAAAGTTTCTAAATCCTTATCAACAAATCCATTTTGTGCATATCTTGCAATTAATGAAACATATATATACTTTGAGCTTAATTATTGCAAAAATATACACAATAACAATTCCATAAATAATGGTTTCCTTAAAAATTATTTTAGAGTTACAATAAAGCCATAGGTCTATCCTATAGCCCTTGAAAATATTTCAAACTCTGTTAAGGTAAAATTTTTCTTATATGCACATACATAATTTATATCCACATATTCAATCAAAGCAAAGCATTTTCACTTTGTTCTTAAGGGCTAATAAGAATACATCTTATCAATGAGACTATACATATGGAACTAACAACCACAACAATAATCAAGAGAAAACTAGTCATTTTAGAAGGCACTCTACTTTTTTCTTTACCATCATCTACAAATTCATTTTGAGCATATTAATAAAGGGTGTAGGCACAAGTTGATCCCACCATGAGGTTTTTAACTCAAGATTGGTATTTTATATTTCTATTCCAACTTTATACTCCACACGAGAGAGAGAAGTTGAGTATAGGTATATTACATTGCATAAGCCTCTAGGGTTTGTCACTATGACTAACACAATGCCATTGACCTTCACCATAATGCTCATAAGATAAAGTCCAATTGTATAATACTTCTTGAGAAGCCAAACCCTTTTCCACCATTCATAATAAATCCTACATAATATTCATCATAGTCAACTTCACAAACACCTTCACAAACCCTTACCACTATTGTAAAACACAATCAACCCAAAGAAGTGACACTTGAGAACCCACTTGAATTCAACCATGTAATAGGGTCATAGTACCCAAAGAGAAAAAACAACTAGAAGACACAATATTACACAAAATTCACCGCAACCAAGCCTTCATCATGAAGAATACAAGCCCTCAAACATATTCATGATAACTTCAAGTGAAGTACACACCAATAATGAGTAGTAAGATAAACCATAATGTAAGCCAAAAATCATGTGTTCTATCAAATAGTCCACGTGCCTTGTCTATGCTTCCACACTTTGCATACATGTCTACAAGGGCAGCTGCAATTACAACATGTGACAAAATTCCTATAGCCTTTATGCTTTGATGCCTATCCATAAGTTGTTCCAAAGATCCTATTTTGGTAGAGATAGGGAGGATGCTGGCAAAGGTTGTGGAATTTGTCTTTACATGTGTCAATTGCATTTACTTCACAAGAAAGAATGGACACAATTAATGAATTAAAGAATAGACACAACAAAGAATAGACACAATTAATGAATTAAACCCTTTTGTAACATGTTGCAATAGTGTTAGGAGATGGCTAACTCAAGATAACTACATCTCTACATTCAAGACTATTGTAACATTCTCCCTTTGATATAATATGTATGGGGTTTTTTTAAACTACTATTCATGTAAAATTATAACCCCTATTTTAGCCATGATCACCCTAGATGGAATAGTGAATTCTTTGGGTTCCTAATGAGTTTTATGATAATCTTAATAGGTTGTAACAACAGGGGAATATGATAGTCTAGTCAAAGATAATGCCTTGCATATGAACAATTGATTACCAATAACAACTCTAGATATGTGAATAATGTGTGATGAACTTGTGTACAACCCTGTAGATAATTCCTTGAATGCAATAAGACCTTGATCTCCATATCCCTACATCCCAAATAAGATCAAAATATCAACCCTATTACATAAGTACAATGATCAAACTAGATTGTACTCATACAAATGAATCAAATCAAATCCCTAGCCATTAGTTTATGCAATTAGATCTAACTCCCAATTTAAATTCTTCATTTAAATCATACAAGATCTAGAAAAGATGAGCATCCAACACCATGAGGGCCTCCAAACTCTTTCCACTACCATAAACTATCAAGCCGTAGGCTGAAAATGCTAATTCAGGCAAGGAATTTCTGATTTTCTCTATAAGAATGCCTTCAATATGCCAAAAAACTACATTTTGATCAAAGAAGAAAATGTTAAGACTTTGTATCTGTACTAAGGCAAGTGTGGAGGGGCAAGAATATGAAATAGGCGTTGAAATTGGAAATTATAGGTGTAAACATGGTGATGACAACTACTTTTAAGGGAAAAAAATGCCATCTTTTGATAAAAGAAATAAGGTTTTTAAACTTTCCAAAGATTATCATAAACCCTTACTGTACATTCCCACGTGTGGACCCATAAGGAAAAAATCTCATTTTTCAATGCTTAAAATCCTCAAAAATTTCCCAAAAAACTTATGACATTCAAAAAGTCCATGCACAAGCTTTTGAAGGGTAAGTTGGCTATCATTTATAAAGCAACTGGATGAAATATGTTTCCTCAACACCTTGTACATACATGTGTATTGAAGTTTCATTACATGTGTATTATAGTGGAAATGTGCTAGGAGTGACATTTTGCATTCCATAGCTCATGGGGTTGAACCGACTATGCGAACACATTGGAGTGGGCAGGTAAATGCCAAGGGAGGTCTCATTTTGTGTACCAAGTGGTGGTGCCTGCATAAGCAATCGGGTTTTAAGCATTTAAATATGTAGGCCCCTTCCCAAAAATCTAAAAAATTCCAACACTTTCGACATCTGCAATTGAAAAAATGCAAAAAATTAAGTTAAGGTGCAGGTGTCTTTGTATATACAAGGGTTTTTTGTATATACATACTGGTGAAATATGCATTGGCAGGTCAAAAATACCATCGGCCTTTGAAAAAGTGAGTTGTATGCATTTTACATGCGTATCGGGCTTGAAATGATGCATATACAAAGGGGGAATCTTTCGTAGATTCCTAGGAATATTCCCACTTTGTATATCGGGTTGCATGTGGAGGTGCATTGAAAAATATACAAGGGCGTGCTAATATACAATTGCTACAGTGGCGAGCGGAAGATACATTCCCAGAATATTCTGTTGAAGATATCGCAGTTGTATATTAGAGGTTTGTATATTTGCAGATGCAAGCGAAACATACAAAGGTGCAAGGATGCATTTGCTACAATGCAGTGGGGAAGATACATGTGGTAGGGCCCGCGGGTATATACAAACGAGTTTGTATATTTGGCATACAAAGGAGAGACATGCAATCCGGACGCGATGGAGGAATAAGGTGTAGTGAATAAAATTTGGCGTCCATGGGTTGTATAAAGCGCTTGTATATGCTGATATACAAGCCGATGTGCAGTAAAAGGGATACAAGCTAGAATTGAGCCCGATTTTAAATTGTTCTATGAACTTTGGGGTCCACCTTGTATATCAGACAGTTGTATATGCATTTGGCATATACAAGGGTTTTCGAAAGGTGAACATGGTGTTTGTATATGCATTTCAGCATGCATATGCAGGGGCGATAAAGGCAAAAATAAGGGTGCGAAAGGCTAGCGATAGAATCATGGGGTGCCTACGTGGCACGATGTCATTGGTTGGCCACTCTCCATGCGTTTTGTGGTGCCGTTGATCTCGGTGATGGGTTTTCAGATCAACGGTCGGGTTTTGAACTTTCGGCAATGGCTTTTTTCCTTGCGTCTGCGGTCATTTTTTGTGTAGGAATTTCCCATGGGTGCACTGTTACTATTTCTAGGAAGAGCTACTGGTGGTTGAGCCATTTATGGCAGGATTGCGGATAGGCATGGGCCAATGGTTGAATGGCCAAGTACCAGGTTAATGACGAAGGTCTTCCAGCGGCGACGCAGGGCTCGAGCTCAACTACTCCCCGTCCTTCTCTTGCTTCTCCATGTTTTGTCCCCTGCTACATTTATTTTTTTGAGTGCCATTTCTGGTGCTGTGTATCTGATGGGAAATTTTGACCTTGCCTTGTAATTAATTTTTGTGAAGTACACTATCTTGCATTTTTTAAGCAAACTGTGTTACTCTTTTGTTGTTGTTGAAAACTGGATAAACTTCTAGCTCTGTGATACAATACAACTTAGTTGGTGGCCCTATCCTGAAAGTTCTGTGAGTTTATGAGTCTCATGTTGTGTGTTTCATGCATAAATTAACTGGTTTCATGTTGTTTTATATGAGAAATGCACTTATTGCATGTGTTTAATCATTTGTCTCCAAGCTGTGGTTGTATTTTCTTTTGAGTCTAATTAACTAAGGGTTATTTATGATTTAGGAATATGGGTTTTCTATATTGAATGTTTAATCTCCTACCTTTGTTCAAGGGACAAATTAAAAGTTTTAGATTAATCATTAAGAAAATATGTTGTAGCAGGGATTCCTTTAAGTATGAATGACTAAACACTTTGTTTTGGGAAATATCTGTAAGGCAGATATAATAAAATCCCCTTGATACCCAGTCTTTGGTATATGTTTATGCTGACCATTCACATGTGTATGTCTACTGACTCCAAGCCCTGGATAGGCACCAATCTAGCCTTACATTTAAGTTATACTCTAGGTCCTAGTTTTGCATCCAAATATAAATCAAACTCAAACTTCATAAACAAACCTTTTAGGACATTAGAAGTAGTTTTAGGATCCAAAATCCTCTGTCTACAACTGAACATAGGCCCAAAGCTAGCCCCTTTGCACTTATCTCACAGTTTTGGTCTGCTTAATAGAGGATTTATCTGCTTTGTGTCAACATCCCAGCAAATACATAGATGCATTTTATAGATGTTGAATAGGGAATACCCCCTTGGTTCTGCAGAGCCTAAAGAAGAAAAGGAGATATTTATAGAGTCTATCTCCTATACTGTTGGCCCCTGGCCTGAGAATCCTGTTGATCAATGATGGCTATTTTGTAGGGATTACTGGGAATAAGCATCCAGTCTAGGAAAATAACCAACAAATTTTGGCGACTCTGCTGGGGAAGAATTAGAAAAGAAAAAAGGGAAGCAGTATCTACGTGCCCATCCGAGTCACCAACAGATTTTGGCAACTCTACTGGGGAGTTGATGAAAAAGAATAGTATTTGTGTGCCCATCTGAGTCACCAACAGAATTGGTGACTCTGCTGGGGAAAGAGTCAAATAATGTGAAATCATTGCCACATATCTGGTTCTTTCATGTGAATGATGGTGATTTGCTGGTGGAATGAACTCAAAAAATATTTGATGAGCTTTCAGTTATTTGAAAATTGTGTCCTCTTTGGAGAGGTGGCGACTCTGCATAAGATTTTAGTGCACATGAAAGGTTGATGTATGTTGTTGTGATAAAAGAATGCTCTGTTCAAGCTTTCAGCATCTGGATGAGAAAAGGTACCTAGCTCCTTCCCATTTATATTTGTCATTTTATTGCATAAGTTAGATGCTAGGGGAAGCCTTAGGTCTTAGGCAGACAAAGGATGTCTAAGAGTGAGATTTATATGAATCCAAATATGTATTCACCCATACTCAGTTAAGAGGGGGATGAAATGTTGAATAAAAGAATAGAAGAGATAAAAAATAGGTTGATATTCTTAGAGACTAGGCAGGCCCAGTTAAATAGCAGTAACCCTGTTATGTCTGCTAGTCAGAATGATAAGCCTCTTGTCAGCCCTTTTGATCCTTTGTATGACCAATTAGATTTGTCATGGGTTGATTATCAAGTTGAAAGTATGCCTGCTAAAATTTACAATCAGATGCCCAGATTTAATGGACACAATGTGTATGATGGGGGTGCACATATCCAAAATTTTTGCAGTTTTATGGAAAGACATTCATTTAGAGATGAGGATATGTGGATGAGGTTTTTTATTAGATCCTTTGATGCAAAAGCTAGAGATTGGTATTTGAGCTTTCCAAAGAGATCCTTTGCCTGTTGGGATGAACTTGCTGACTGTTTCAAAGAGGAATTTACAAGAGAACCTGTTGATCTTGTTGCAAGATTAATGGAAATTAGAAAATAAGATAAAGAGCCCTATATTGATTTCAGTCATAGATTTGCAGTAGCCCTTTCACAAATCCCTAAACTCTTCAGACCTGATATTTCAGCCTGTGTTGGCATATATTTTGAAACTTTTGAGAAGGGCTCTAGTGCATTGTTGAGGGAATTCAAGATAACAAGTATGCAGATGGCATACAAGTTTGTAGAAAATATAGAAAAAATGAGAAATGAGCACATGCAAAATTCCCTGTCCACAGGTTTGGTATGAATAACAGTTGTGTAGCTACAAATGACCAAGTGATCATGGCATCATGTGAAGATAACAATGCTCAACTGGATTATTCACCAGTTGAGGATGCTAATGAAAGGATCATTGATGACTCCCATTGCAAGGTTAAGGTATTTGATTCTAAAAACAATGATGTGGTTATGGACAGAAATGAACATCTGTTTGAATGGATTTGTGGAGATGATTATGAGTATTGTGCTCAGGATAGAGAAGAAATCAACAAACAGAGGAGTAGTTCCATGTTTGAATCATTGCCTTTTATTCAAACACATGGAAACGATGAAGAGCAATTAGAAATTGAAACAAGTGCTAGTGTTGAGCATGATTGTTCTTTATTTGATTATAGTTTTGTCTATGACACACAGGTTGATACTCCTCCACAAACAGAATAGATTGGTAATGAAGATGCATGTTCTACTGCCCATGAACCAGTGGCATACCACAGTGAAGCTGAATCACCTGGATCACCCATTTTTGACAAATATGATGATGAGGATCTGTTTGAGTATGGTGGGAATCTAGGCACTGATGTTGATTTGGATTATGTTTCTCATCCTGATGAAAGAGAGGCCAACATACATCATGAAAGTTATTGTAGAGAGGTGCCAGAGCCTGATCTTTTCCAGCATGGTGCAGCTGATGGTTGTGTGAATGATGTGCACAACTGTGAATCTGAAAGCTTTTTCTTTGATATGCTAGCTTGTGATAAGATGAGCCTTGATGTTCCTAGCTGCATAGTGGACTTTGAGTGCTTTCAGTTTTCAGTCCAGCTAGGAGATCGTTTTGCAATGCATAATGCTAACACAGATGATAACATGTGTTATATTTCATTTGAATATGCATTGTTTGATAAATATGACACCCACATGTCACATGATGCTAAAGGTTGTTTGCATAAGGTTGAGAGGAACAAGCTAAATAAGAGGGTTGAATATGCAAATGATGAGGTTTGCTTGTGGGTAGGTCATGACAGTGTCTCCAGGATTGATCCAGTGAATGCAAATGAAAACAAGGTGTTTGATAAGGGGAGATACAGGTTTTTCTTTTCTTGGTGGCCTTAGGCCTCAAGTGTGTTTGGTGATGCAGGTTGGTGCAAGTTTGACTCTATTACACAATGGATAAGGGACTGGTCTGCATCCCAGAGATCTGAGGTTCTCGCCATGCCTACAAGAGGCATGCCTCCTCAGATAGAGCCACTGGTGGTGCCTGCATAAGCAATCAAGTTTTAAGCATTTAAATATGTAGGCCCCTTCCCAAAAATCTAAAAAATTCCAACACTTTCGACATCTGCAGTTGAAAAAATGCAAAAAATCAAGTTAAGGTGCAGGTGTCCTTGTATATACAAGGGTTTTTTGTATATACATACTGGTGAAATATGCATTGGCGGGTCAAAAATCTCATCGACCTTTGAAAAAGTGAGTTGTATGCATTTTACATGCGTATCGGGCTTGAAATGATGCATATACAAAGGGGGAATCTTTCGCAGATTCCTAGGAATATTCTCGCTTTGTATATCAGGTTGCATGTGCAGGTGCATTGAAAAATATACAAGGGCGTGCTAATATACAATTGCTACAGTGGCAAGCAGAAGATACATTCCCAGAATATTCTGTTGAAGATACCGCAGTTGTATATTAGAGGTTTGTATATTTGCGGATGCAAGCGAAACATACAAAGGTGCAAGGATGCATTTGCTATAGTGCAGTGGGGAAGATACATGTGGTAGGGCCCGCGGGTATATACAAACGAGTTTGTATATTTGGCATACAAAGGAGAGACATGCAATCTGGACGCGATGGAGGAATAAGGTGCAGTGAATGAAATTTGGCGTCCATGGGTTGTATAAAGCACTTGTATATGCTAATATACAAGCCGATGTGCAGTAAAAGGGATACAAGCCAGAATTGAGCCCGATTTTAAATTGTTCTATGAACTTTGGGGTTCGCCTTGTATAGCAAATAGTTGTATATGCATTTTGCATATACAGGGGTTTTCGAAAGGTGAACATGGTGTTTGTATATGCATTTCAACATGCATATGTAGGGGCGATAAAGGCAAAAATAAAGGTGCGAAAGGCCAACGATAGAATCATGGGGTGCCTATGTGGCACGATGTCATTGGCTGGCCGCTCTCCATGCATTTTGTGGCACCGTTGATCTCGGCGATGGGTTTTCGGATCGACGGTCAGGTTTTGAACTTTCAGCGATGGCTTTTTTCCTTGCGTCTGCAGCCATTTTTTGAGCGAGAATTTCCCATGGGTACACTATTACTGTTTCCAGGAAGAGCTGCTGGTGGTTGAGCCATTTATGGTAGGATTGCGGACAGACATGGGCTGATGGTTGAATGGCCAAGTACCAGGATCATGACGAAGGTCTTCCAGTGGCAGCGCAGGGCTCGAGCTCAGCTACTCCCCGTCCTTCTCTTGCTTCTCCATGTTTTGTCCCTTGCTGCATTTATTATTTTGAGCGCCATTTCTGGTGCTATGTATCTGATGGGAAATTTTGACCTCGCCTTGTAATTAATTTTTGCGAAGTACACTGTCTTATGTTTTTTAAGCAAACTATGTTACTCTTTTGTTGTTGTTGAAAACTGGACAAACTTCTGGCTCTATGATACAATACAACTTAGTTGGTGGCCCTGTCCCGAAAGTTCTATGAGTTTATGAGTCTCATGTTGTGTGTTTCATGCATAAATTAACTGGTTTCATGCTGTTTTATATGAGAAATGCACTGATTGCATGTGTTTAATCATTTGTCTCCAAGATGTGGCTGTATTTTCTTTTGAGTCTAATTAACTAAGGGTTATTTATGATTTAGGAATATGGGTTTTTTGTATTGAATGTTTAATCTCCTACCTTTGTTCAAGGGACAAATTAAAAGTTTCAGATTAATCATAAGAAAATATGTTGCAGCAGGGATTCCTTTAAGTATGAATGACTAAACACTCTGTTTTGGGAAATATCTGTAAGGCAAATATAATAAAATCCCTTTGATACCCAGTCTTTGGTATATGTTTATGCTGACCATTCACATATGTATGTCTACTGACTCCGAGCCCTAGATAGGCACCAATCTAGCCTTGCATTGAAGTTACACTCCATGTCCTAGTTTTGTATCCAAATATAAATCAAACTCAAACTTCATAAACAAACCTTTTAGGACATTAGAAGTAGTTTTAGGATCCAAAATCCTCTGTCTACAACTAAACATAGGCCCAAAGCTAGCCCCTTTGCACTTATCTCATAGTTTTGGTCTGCTTAATAGAGGATTTATCTGCTTTGTGTCAACATCCCAACAAATACATAGATGCATTTTATAGATGTTGAATAGTGAATACCCCCCTTGGTTCTGCAAAGCCTAAAGAAGAAGAGGAGATATTTATAAAGTCTATCTCCTATACTATTGGCCCCTGGCCCGGGAATCCTATTGATCAATGATGGCTATTTTGTAGGGATTACTGGGAATAAGCATCCAGTCTGGGAAAATAACTAACACCAAGCATCCCAGTCGTTCTGGCCAACAAGCTATCGGTAAAGTCCCTTAAGATCCCTAAGACCAAAAAACTGTCAAACTATGATGGAGTAGTTCTTAGAATTTGTGGTAGCTAGGAATGTTCTATTTAGACCTACAGGTGCATGTGGGGTCCATCCACAATAACCTCTCTTAGTTTTGGCTAACTCAAATTTGTTTGACCGTGTCGAAATCAAATGCATTCTTGCAAAATGCTTCAATTTCTTGTGGTGGAAAGGTGCTAGGAGTGACATTTTGCATTCCATAGCTTGTGGGGCCAAACTAACTACACAAACATGTTGGGGTGGGTGGGTAAATGCTAGGGGAGGTCTTATTTCATGTGCCAAGCTTCCCAGTCATTTGGGGCAGCAAGCTACCAGCAAAGTCCCTTAAGATCCCTAAGACCAAAAAACTGCCAAATTATGACAGAGTTGTTCTCGAAATTCATGGTAGCTTGGAACATTATGTTTAGATCTACAGGTGCACATGGGGTCCATCCACAATAACTAGTCTTAGTTTTGGTCAATTCCAGTTCATTTGACAGTGCTGAAAGGAAATGCATTCTTGCAAAATGCTTAAGTTTCATGTAGTGGAAAGGTGCTAGGAATGAGATTTTGCATTCCACTACTCATGGGGCCAAACCAATTGCGCCAACACATTGGGGTGGGTAGGTAAATACTAATGGAGGTCTCATTTCATGTGCCAAGGGTCCCAGTCATTTGAGGCAATAGACTACGGCAGTCACTTAAGATCCTAAGAGCAAAAACTACCAAACTTTGATTGAGCAGTTCTCAAAATTCATGGTACCTGGGAATGTTTCATTTAGACCTATAGGTGCATGTGGAGTCCATCTGTAATAACCTCTCTCTATTTTAGTTAACTCAAATCCATTTGACCGTACTGAAATCAAATGCATTCTTGCAAAATGCTTCAGTTTCTTATACTGTAAAGGTGCTAGGAGTGACATTTTGCATTCCATAGCTCGTGGGGCAGAGATGACTATGCCAACACATCAGGGTGGGTGGGTTAATTCCATGGGAGGTCTCATTTCATGTGCCAAGCATCCCAATCATTCGGGGCAACAGGCTACCAGCAAAGTCCCATAAGATCCCTACGAGAAAAAAACTACCAAACTATGATGAAGCAATTCTCAGAATTCGTGGTAGCTCAAAATGTTCCATTTGGACCTACAGGTACACATGGGGTCCATACACAATAACCTCTCTCAGTTTTGGTCAACTCCAGTCCGTTTGACTGTGTCGAAATCAATTGCATTCTTGCAAAATGCTTCAGTTTTATGCAGTGGAAAGGTGCTAGGAGTGACATTTTGCATTCCACTACTTGTGGGGCTGAACTGACTATGCCAACATGTCAAAGTGGGAAGGTGAATGCAAAGGGAGGTCTTGTTTCATGTGCCAAGGGTCACATTCATTCGAGGTAGCAGGCTACCAGCAAAGTCACTTAAGATCTTAAAAGCAAAAACTGCCAAACTTTGACGGAGTAGTTATCAGAATTCATGGTAGTAGGGAATGTTTTGTTCAGACCTACTGATGTATGTGGGGTCCATCCACAATAACCTCTCTTGGTTTTGATCAACTCCAATCTATTTGACCGCGCCAAAATCAAATGCATTCTTGCAAAATACTTCAATTTCATGCAGCACAACCTTGCCAGGTGCCATATTTTTTGTTTTGCTCATCGTGGGGCCAAATCAACTATGCCAATGCATCAGGGTGGGTGGGTAAATGATAGGGGAGGTCTTGTTCTGTGTGCCAATGGTCCCAGTCGTTTGAGACAGCAGACTACCGGCAAAGTTACTTAAGATGCCAAGAGCAAAAACTGCCAATCTTTGACGGAGCAGTTCTCAGAATTCGTAGCAACTGGGAATGTTCCATTTAGACCTAGAGGTGCATGTAGGGTCCATCCACAATTACCATTCTTATTTTTGGTCAAGTCAACTCTGTTTGACCGTACCAAAATCAAATCAATTCTTGTAAAATGCTTCAGTTTCATGCAGCACAACCTTGATAGGTGCCATATTTTTTGTTCTGCTCATCATGGGGCCGAACTGACTACGCCAACATGTCAAGGTGGGTAGGTAAATTCCAAGGGAGGTCTTGTTTCATGTGCCAAGCATCCCAGTCGTTCAGGGTAGTAGGCTACCAACAAAGTCCCTTAAGATCCCTAAGACCAAAAAACTGCCAAACTATGACGGAGCAGTTCTCAAAATTTGTGGTAGTTGGAAACATTCCATTTGGACCTACAGGTGCATGTGGGGTCCATCCACAATAACATCTCTTAGTTTTGGTCAACTCTAGTCCATTTGACTGTGCTGAAATCAAATGCATTCTTGCAAAATTCTTTAGTTTCATGTAGTGGAAAGGTGCTAGGAGTGATATTTTACATTCCATAGCTCGTGGTGCCGAACCAACTCTGCGAATGCGTTGGGGTGGGTGAGTAAATACTAGAAGAAATCTCATTTCATGTGCCAAGCATCCCATTCGTTCTGGGCTATAAGCTACCGACAAAGTCGAAAGGTGCTAGGACTAAAATTTTGCATTCCACAGGTTGTGGGGTCAAACCGACTAGGCCAACACATCCAGGTGGGTGGGTAAATGCTAGGGAAGGTCTCGTTTCATGCACCAAGTGTCTTAGTCATTCCAGGATGCAAGCTACTGGTAAAGTTAAAAGGTGCTAAGTGCAAGATTTTGCATTTTACAGCTCATGGGGCCAAACTGACTACGCGAACACATCGGGGTGGGCGAGTAAATGCTAGGGGAGGTCTCATTTTGTGTGCCAAGCATCCCAGTCATTCTAGGCTATAAGCTACTGGTAAAGTCAAAAGGTGCTAGGAGTGAAATTTTGCATTCCATAGCTTGTGGGGCCAAACTAAATCTGCCAATGTGTCAGGGTGGGTGGGTAAATATTAGGGGAGGTCTCATTTCGTGTGTCAAGCGTCCAATCATTCTGGGTAGCAAGTTATCGGCAAAGTGGCTTTGTCAGTAGCTTACAACATGGAATGACTAGGATGGTTGGAACACAAAATGAGACCTCCTCTAACATTTACCCACCCACCTTGACATGTTGGCATAGTTAGTTCAGCCCCACGACAAGTAGAATGAAAAATATGGCTCCTGGCAAGGTTGTGCTGCATGAAACTAAAGCATTTTGCAAGAATGCATTTGATTTCAGCATGGTCAAATGGATTTGACTTGACTAAAAATGAAAGAGCTTATTGTGGAAGGACCCCATGTGCATCTATAGGTCTAAATGAAACATTGCCAACTACCACAAATTTTGAGAACTACTCCATCAAAGTTTGGCAGTTTTTACTCTTAGGATCTTAAGTGACTTTGTCGGTAGCCTGTTTCCTCAAATGATTGGGACACTTGGCGCATGAAAAGAGACCTCCCCTAGCATTTACCCACCCACCCCGATGCATTGGCATAGTTGGTTTGGCCCCAAAAGTAGTGGAATGCAAAATCTCAGTCCTAGCACCTTTCCACTACATGAAATTGAAGCATTTTGCAAGAATGCATTTGATTTCAGCACAGTCAAATGGACTAGAGTTGACTAAAACTGAGAGAGGTTATTGTGGACGGACCCCATGTGCACATGTAGGTCCAAATAGAATGTATCTAGCTACCACAAATTTTGAGAATAGCTCCGTCATAGTTTGGTAGTTTTTGGTCTTAGGGATCTTAAGGGACTTTATCGGTAGCCTACTACCCCGAATGACTGGGATGATTGGCATATGAAATGAGACCTCCCCTAGCATTTACCTACCCACCCCGATGCATTGGCACAGTCGATTTAGCCCCATAACAAGAAGAACAAAAAATATGGTACCTAGCAAGGTTATGTTGCATGAAACTGAAGCATTTTGCAAGAATGCATTTGATTTCAGCACGGTCAAATGGATTTGAGTTGACAAAAACTAAGAATGGTTATTGTGTATAGTCCCCACGTGCACCTGTAGGTCTAAATGGAACATTCCCAGCTGCCATGATTTCTGAGAACTGCTCTGTCAAAGTTTGGCAGTTTTTGCTCTTAGGATCTTAAGTGACTTTGTCGGTAGCCTGTTGCCTTGAACGATTGGGACCCTTGGCATAGGAAAAGAGACCTCACCTAGCATTTACCCACCCACCTTGACACATTGGTACAGTCAATTCAGCCCCATGATGAGTAGAACAAAAAATATGGCACTTGACAAAGTTGTGCTGCATGAAACTAAAGCATTTTGCAAGAATGTATTTGTTTTTAGCATGGTCAAACAGATTTGAGTTAACCAAAATTGAGAGAGGTTATTATGGATGGAACTCACATGCACATGTAGGTCCAAATGGACTATTCCTAGCTACCACAAATTCCAAGAACTGCTCCGTCATAGTTTGGTATTTTTTGGTCTTAGGGATCCTAAGGGACTTTGACGATAGCTTGTTGCCTCGAACAACTGGGACACTTGATACAGGAAATGACACCTCTCCTAACATTTACCCACCCACCCCGATGTGTTGGCATAATTAGTTCATCCCCATGAGCTATGGAATGCAAAATGTCACTCCTAGCACCGTTCCACTACAAGAAACTGAAGCATTTTGCAAGAATGGATTTGAGTTAACCAAAATGGAGAGACAAAATGCAAAATGTCACTGCTAGCACCTTTCCACTGCAAGAAACTAAAGCATTTTGCAAGAATGCATTTGGTTTCGGCACGGTCAAATGGATTTGAGTTAACCAAAATTGAGAGAGGTTATTATGGATGGACCCCATGTGCACCTGTAGGTCCAAATGGAACATTCTCAGCTATCATTAACTATGAGGACTACTTTGTCATAGTTTGGCATTTTTTTGGTCTTAGAGATCTTAAGGAACTTTATCAGTAGCCTGCTACCCCAAATGATTGGGACGCTTGGCACATGAAACGAGACATCCCCTGATATTTTCCCACCCACCCCAATGTGTTAGCGTAGCTGGTTCAGTCCCAGAAGTTGTGGAATGCAAAATGTCACTCCTAGCACTTTTCCACTTAATGGAATTGAAGCATTTTGCAAGAATGCATTTAATTTTGACACGGTCAAACGGACTGGAGTAGACCAAAACTGAGAGAGATTATTGTGGATAGACCCCATATGCACTTGTAAGTGCAAATGGAATGTTCCCTGCTGCCATGAATTCTAAGAACTGTTCCATCATATTTTTGTAATTTTTTGGTTGTAGGGATCCTAAGGGACTTTGCTGGTAGCCTACTACACTAAATGACTAGGATGCTTGGCACATGAAATGAGACCTCCACTAGCATTTACCCACCCACCCACCCTGATGCATTAGCATAGTCAGTTCAGCCCCATGAGTTGTGGAATGCAAAATGTCCATCCTAGAACCTTTCCACTGCATGGAATTGAAGCATTTTGCAAGAATGCATTTAATTTTGGCATGGTTAAATGGACTGGAGTTGACCAAAACTGAGAGAGATTATTGTGGATGGACCCACATGCACCTGTAGATCTAAATAAAACATCCCTATTTGCCAAGAATTATGAGAACTACTCTATCATAGTTTGGCAGTTTTTTGGTCTTAGGGATCCTAAGGGACTTTGCCGGTAGCCTACTGCCCCGAATGATTGGGATGCTTGGCACATGAAATGTGACCTCCCCTAGCATTTACTTACCCACCCCAATGCGTTTACGTAGTCATTTTGGCCCCATAACCTATGGAATGCAAAATTTCACTCCTAGCACCTTTCCATTACATAAAACTGAAGCATTTTGAAACAATGTGTTCTTTGCCACCATAGGCAAACGAAATTAATTTAAAAAAAATCAAGGTAAGTGTTTGTATGTGGACTTGACATTCACCTATACATGCAAATAAGATGTTCCTAGGTGTCATAGTTTAATGGAACAGTCGGTCCAAAGTATGTCACCTTTTTTTCTTAGGGCTCTTGAGAGATTTTCTTCGATATAGCCAAGAATGATCATGAGGCTTTGCCACTGAAAAAACATCTCCCCTAGTGTTTACCTACCCACCCAGATCCGTTGGAGCCATCCATTTGGCCCCAGGAGATGTTGAATGTAAAAAATCAGTCATAATACCTTTCTGGTAGATGAAAGTTCAATACTATAAAGGCATTCTCACTTGATCTAATGTCTTGTAAGGCATCAATTGAGGATGCCCTTACCGCTGCTATCAATTGTTTTTCATTAAAACTCATTAAGACTTGCTATGAAATAGTAACATCATTAAAACAAATTAAAATTCATAGTAACATCATTAAAACTCATTATGAAATAGAAAGTAAAGGACATATCATTGTGAAATAATCATGAAAACCTATCTTACTTTCCTTCCAAAGGCAACTTCATAAGGATTATGCCTACCTCCATCATACTAAAATCCTGCATGCAAATGCAATTGCACTAATTAGCTAAAATATACTAGGTGAAATGAGGATAGCAAAGAAAAATAACATACCTTTTTTCCATTCTATTGATTCAATCCAATGAACCATCTGGGTCTACTCTACTCTTTATTGTGTCGAGTATTGCCTCATGATCAAACTCACAAACCTTTCACAAGGTCTTGTTCAATGGTCTACCCAAATATGTGTATCAAAGTCCACAAACAACCACACATCAGACTTCTTCACTGGGTACCTTCTAAGCCATGTTCCAGTAACAACCACTGATCTTGTAGGGTACTCGATGTTTTCTCCATCTATAATAGGGGAATCTAATTTCTTTTTTTCCTCAACACAACAACACAAATAATAATTCATTCCTTCTTCATTGTCTTCAGCTGCAATAACTATATAAACATGCCCTACATTGATACGCTTATTCATTTTGATGAATATAGTCAACAATACAAGAAAAACTACAAAATAAGATGGTATATTGAATTTTATTAAATTTGAATGCTGATAATACCTAGTTGAACTAGATCTGAAACATGGTCAAAATCAACCGATGATTCAATTTCTGTGATTTGTAGTGTTGTCGGTGGTCGATACATGTCAATCGGGCTTAGGCCTCTTGTACACCAATCATCAACCCACTCATTTGACTCACAATCATACCAAGCTTCATATGTACATGAAGAACAAAAGCATGCCATCTGCTGCATATGAATACTCCATGAACCTGTATTAGAGCTTCTAAAAGAGTGTAGTTCACTTGATCCTGTCAATGTACAATAGTCCTCATATTTTGCAATGTTAGTATCATCAACCAACCAAAAATATCTATGAACTGTAGACTTACCTTCATTACCTAGACCCATTGTAGTATTACACCATTCGACAATAGGTCTTACATTTGTCAACTTTGCATTGTTTTTGTAGTTCAACTCTTCTTGTGCCAATGCTCTTTTGATACATGCTTCTGCACCATCATGCTCCCCCTTTCCATGCCCATCCTCACAAAAATTCCACATATGTTGAACACCATTCATCTTATGCATCTTGCTCAACCAATAGAACATCCATGAGTTCTTGAATTGTGATGCATAATTATCTAACCATATGATATGCTAACAAAATGATATGCCCTTGCTAGCCAAATCATGGTAGAACATATGAAAGAAACCTTGCACGAACTCTATAGAATGTGTGTGATCATCACTAATAGAAAATGATATTCCCTCAAGATCTTCATGTCATCCTCTGTACTATCTTTTGCATGAATGAATGCTATTTGCACAAATATACCAACCTGCATAGAGTTGTAATACTATGATTGCACCTCATTCTATGGTTGTAGTGTGTAGTTCTATGCAAAGTCAACAACTGAAATGATGGTACCAAGCAGAAACATGGCCTTGCATACTTGAATTGCAAGTCCAACCATTGAGCTCTATGGGTATTCCTTATATACTTGTAAACTATATTATCTCATAAAACAGAGATAAACTAATACACTAGAATCTTTTCAATGACCAATTCACACCTTTTTATTTCTTTACCATCTTTCAGACTATATGCCACTATCTTGTATTTACCAAAACTTACTAGCTCATTTCCAATTGCATGTGTGTTGTCCATATGTTGACAAATTGGCAAATGTTGCAACCCACTACAATGATCACACATGCCATCCATGCATAAGTTATTGTGGAATAATGGACCATCTACTCTCTAGCATAAGATGCTTGATATGAATTCTCTTGAAGATCTAGGTGAACACTTTATATTACACTCCTACAAAACATCATTAGAATACAAATCTACACATCTATATCTATAAATATCATAATAATTAGAAAACTCAATATGTACTCTGCAACAACAAGTTGTGCGTGTGTGATTTATTTTGACATAAAAAGGCTCTACCATTTCAAAATACCTTTGACTAATTTTGACTTGAGGATACATCTCTTGAAATTTCTTGAAGAATTGTGTTTGAGTCACATCCAAAAAATTCTTTGGATGTGGCTTGTGGTTTCAACAACCAATTCTCTTTCTTACAACATCTCTTTTATTAGGAGATACCCTTGTGTTATGTTTCCAAAATTCTTTGATGAGGGATCTCAAGGCTTGAACAACTTTGTCTTTCCATGGGAATCTCCCAGAGAATGCCCACAATTCATTTGTGTTTGGGTCCTCAACTCTTTCACATCTTCTAATGGCTCTCATTAGAGTTTTTCTACTTATTTCCAATGCTTGACTTGTCTTTCTAATGAGGCGAACTTTCTTTGTTTGTTAGCTTACTATTGTCGATGTAATGACACATTGTGTGAAATTACTATCCTTGGTGTGTGAGGTGGAACCCAAACTCTCATATGCACTCATTAGATTCTTTACAATTGATTTTTCACTTGAGGCATACAATGTTCTTAGGCCAAGAATCTTCATAATGGGCCTAAATTTTAGATGTCTCATCAATTCAACAAATCGTTGACATCTTCTAGTTTCATTTAAGTTCTTAAAGAATGATTTCCCTATCATATTCACATATCTTTGGCAAGTGCTCTTGGGAATCTTATCTTGCATGGGCTTCAAAACATTCTCATCAATATCAATTAGAAACTTAGGCTTCCTATGAAAAATTTTGGGAGACATTTTCATTGATAAAGTTGACTCAACATTAGGAATTTCTTCAATATTTACTTGAGATGGGATAGATGACATACCTTCAATTGAAGATGAAAAAGATGAAAAGGCTTGAAGTTGAGATGGAGAATATGGTGTACCTTCAACTTGATGTGTGAATGATGGCATACCACCAACTTGAGAAGAGAATGAAGATGTACCTTCAACTTCACCTATGAAAGATGGAGTGCCTCGAATCTGAGAAGATAATGATGGTGTTCCTTCAACTTGACCTGTGGATGATGGAGAACCTCCAACTTCGAGATTTAGTTTCCTCGTTGAATGGAGGTTTTGCATTCATTCCCTTTGTGCCACCAATTTTATCTCTCTTAGCTTCATTAGATGTGTCATGTTCCTCTTTAATTGGCAATGGTGGAATGTCTTCTTGTATGGTTGACAATTTCCTACTTTCACGAATTTGCCTCATTCTTTCTCTTTTCCTCTCTTTCTCAGCTTCATGCTCTTCTGGTGTTAGAGTTTTTGCTCATTTCCTCGGCATGATGATAATTTCTATATGCATCATGAATAAGACAATGATGATGTTAGAAGCATAATGAATAATCAGCATATAGAAATCAGCATATGATGACTAATGAATAATCAAAATATAGAAATCAACATATGAATAATCAACATATATGATGAGTCCAAACTTGTTGATTTTGACATGATTAGATTCTAGAAGTGAAATATGTAATGATAGTCTAGGCCTAGATGTTTTTGATGACATAGATGAGCACATGTTGATTGTTGATGTTAATTTGCAAATGGTGGTAGGCATAATCTCTAGGTTAGTTTCACATTTTCTTAACATATCTTCTCAAACATGCTTTCTTAACCTCCCATGGATGCACCTACTCAAGACAAGATAGAAGAAGTCACTAGCACTAAGGAAAGTTATGACAAGCACATTGTGATGGACCAACCATTCCAAATGGAGACTCACAAGGTAAAACTAGACCTACTAGCATGTTAAAGGATAGCCCAAATTCTTATATTGTAGGTGGTAAATTAGTTAGAGTAGCTCATGAAGACAAGTATGAAGTCACCTCAAATCAGCAATCTATTGTCAATCAAAGTCATGGGAGTAATGATCACAAAGGTAATTAAAAAAAAACCAATGGATTTCATGACAATAAACACAATGATGATGTGAGAAGCATAATGAATAATCAGCGTGATGATTGTTATGACAAACAAGCTAAGTATGGCGTACCCTTGTAAGCACTGAAAGTGTTGAATTATCACAATCAATCAATACAAATCAGTCAATTGGTAGTAAAGAAGACATTGAGTATGATAGCACACCTAGTCCCAATGATGAGCATGAGTTGAATGGTTTATATGCCGCTAGTGAGAGTAGAAATGAAGAGGGCTTTTATGATTATGTTTGTCTAATAAATGACTCCAAATTTGTTGATTTTGACATGATTAGATTAGAAGTGAAATGTGTAATGACAATCTAGGCTTAGATGTTCTTGATGACATAGCTGAGCACATGTTGATTGTTGATCTCATATCCTACCATGATAAAACTCTTAAATTTTTAGCTCTATTGTGTAATCCTAACTATGGTGCAATCTTTAAAAGTTAGGAGAATGTCCTTGGTTTGACTAGCAATGATTTGACAATTGCTCTGCGTGGTAAGACACTAATCAAGACTCCTTGCCTTCAATAGATATGTTTGAAATGTTAAGAGACAAAATACTAACTAACATTAGAAACTAGCTTTATGATGCAAGACTTGAAGAAAATCATGGTGAACATGTAAAGAGCATCAATTATAGTTTGAATTAGCTATTCAAGATAGCTAAGGGGTGAAATCATCAAGAAAGGAGTAATTTTAAGGCTAATTATGATTACAAAGTTGTTGGTGATCTTTTGACTAAGTTTTATGATGACAAAAGACTAAAATATAGAGTTTATTGTAGACTAACTAGTCTGATTTCTTGGAGAAACCTAGAGATGGTAGTCCAAAAAGTTTAGAGGGTACTTGAAATCAACAAAGAACTTATCTAGTATAGATCCAATAAATGAAACTCAAATTAATTGTTTAGAGATAAATGGCCAAGAGGATGATAGTGACAACTCATTACTCTTTGAGAACCAAAAATATCCGATTTGTAGCATCAATAGCACTATATTTTAAATGTTGATTCAACTGGTTACATTAGATAGAATGATGATAATACTTTTTTATAGGGAGGTCTAGATGACATAGTTCAAATTCAAGATACAACAAATTCATGTATATATCATATTTTAATGATTCTAATTCTATTAATGCACATAATGATAACTTTTTTAACTTAGATAGTTCCACTTTTAGTGATTGTGAGTATTCTAAAGAACATAAAGTGAAGTAAATGAATACATAAAGAACATACCTTAGAATTTGATATTCAAGTTGACCAATCCTCCAAAATTTGGCTTCAAAATACTCAAATTGATCTTTTTGGCAAGTTCCTTCATATTCAATATTGAATTCTATATAACTCTAGAATAGGATTAGTGAAATTTATGAAAAAAATAAACATATATCATCAAATTCAATCTAAATACATGAAAATTAGCTTTTAAACAATATGAAACATGAAACTTCTAGTTTAAATAATCAAATTTTGTCCAAAAACATGTAATACTAGTTCTTCTACATTGAAAAAACAAAAAAGGTGGTGGATTGATCAAACAATGATTCTTAAAATGTAAAACACCATGAAAAAGCATTTTGTTTTCCGATAGCATGCATGAAAAGTAGGGAATAATAGACATGTGGGTCTGAATTATGGATCCCACATGTTTTTTTCCCATTTTTTTTGCTTCCCAAAACATGCTAGTGTTATAACGCGCTCACGTTATAACATGAGCGTGTTTTGGGAAGCATGAAACCTTTATGCTTTCATGCATGCAAACAAGTATAAGTGTTTTATCTCTATGTATAAGTATATATCTAGGCAAACCTTTATGTATAAATATATATCTATCTCTCTATCTCCCTCTCTCTCTCTCTCTAAAAGCCTAAACCCTAAACCTGATCAACCCTAAACCCCTATCTCCCTGTTTGTATTATCCCTCTACCTCTCAATCTCTATGCCTATGTCTCTGGCCATGTCCCTCACCCTCTATCTCCCTATCTCTCCCCTTGGTCTCCTCTATATCTCCCTATCGGTCCTCTCTCTCTCTAAACACTAACCTAAACCTCTAAACCTTAACCCCTAACCCCCAAACAATAAACCCTAAACCTTAAATAATGCCCCTAAACCTTAAAATTGAGAAACCCTGAACCCCTAAACCCCAAACCCCTAAACCATAAACCTTGGAAGCAACCTTAAACCTCTATCTCCATATCTCTCCCAATCTTTATCAGTCCCCTCTCTCTATCTCTCTCTATACCCTAAACCCTAAACCCCTAAACCCTAACCCCTAAACCCTAAACCCTAAACCTGAGCAACCCTAAACCCCTAAACCCTAAATAATTTCCCTAAACCCTAAACATGAGCAACCCTAAATTCATAAACTTCAAATAATTCCCCTGACCCCTAAACCCTAAACTCGAGCAACTAGGATAAAGCCCTAAACCATAAATAATTCCCCTTTAACCCTAACTCCTAAACCCTAAACTTGAACAACCCTAAACTTATAAACCATAAATAATGCCCCTAAAATTGAGCAACCCTAAACCTCCCTCTCCCTCCCAAAACCCCTAAACCATAAATAATGCCCCTAAACCCTAAACCCTAAACTATAAACCATAAACCTGAGAAACCCTAAGCCCTAAACTTCAGCAACCCTAAACTTCAGCAACCCTAAACTCATAAACTTGACCAACCCTCTCTCTCTCTCCCCCCAAAACCCCTAAACACTAAATAATGTCCCTAAACCCTAACCCCTAACCCCTAAACATGAGAAACCCTAAACCTCTATCTCAATATCTCTCCCTTATCTCCCTATATCTCTATTGTCCCTCTACCTCTCAATCTCTCTCCCTATCTCTCTGGACATCTTACTCGCTCTCTATCTCCTTATCTCTCCCCTCTATCTCTCCCTCACCAGGTTATCGATGAAGGAAATGAAAACAAGAAAACTAGGACACACACACACACACACACTCTCTCTCTCTCTCTCCACCCTCTCTCTCTCTCCACCCTCTCTACCTCTTCCTCCCTCTCCCTCTCTCTTATCGACAGAGAACATGGAAACAAGAAAACTAGGACATGTAAAGAGGGATGAGGATACAAATTGGTAGGATGAAATGGAAATAAGATAAAATGAAAGTTCATTGGATGGGAAGAATTATGAGGAGAGTTAGAGAGGGGAGGGAAGTAGAGAGTGAGAGAGAGGATAGGAGGTATAGAGGAGCAGGAAGTAGAGAGTAAGAGAGAGGGTAGGAGGTAGAGAGGGGAGGGAAGTAGAGAGTGAGAGAGAGATTAGGAGGTAGAGAGGGGAGGGAAGAAGAGAGTGAGAGATGGGAGGAGGTAGAGAGGGGAGGGAAGTAGAGAGTGAGAGATAGGGTAGGAGGTAGAGAAGGAAGGGAAGAAGAGAGTGAGAGACAGGGTAGGAGGTAGATAAGGGAGGGAAGAAGACAGTGAGAGAGAGGTTAGGAGGTAGAGAGGGGAGGGAAGAAGAGACTGAGAGAGAGGGTAGGAGGTAAAGAGAAGAGGGAAGTAGAGAGTGAGAGAGAGGGTAGGAGGTAGAGAGGGGAAGGAAGTAGAGACTCAGAGAGAGAGAGAGTAGGAGGTAGAGAGGGGAGGGAAGAAGAGAGTGAGAGATAGGGTAGGAAGTAGAGAGGGGAGGGAAGTAGAGAGTGAGAGAGAGGATGGGAGGTAGAGAGGGGAGGGAAGAAGAGAGTGAAAGAAAGGGTAGGAGGTAGAGAGTGAGAGAAAGGGTAGGAGGTAGAGAGGAGAGGGAAGAAGAGAGTGAGAGAGAGGGTAGGAGGTAGAGAGGGGAGGGAAGTAGAGACTTAGAGAGAGGGTAGGAGGTAGAGAGGGGAGGGAAGAAGAGAGTGAGAGATAGGGTAGGAGGTGGAGAGGGGAGGGGAGTAGAGAGTGAGAGAGAGGGTAGGAGATGGAGAGGGGAGGAGATTAGAGAGTGAGAGAGAGGGGAGGAGGTAGAGAGGGAAGGAAAGAAGAGAGTGAGAGAGAGGGTAGAAGGTAGAGAGGGGAGGGAAGTAGAGAGTGAGAGAGAGAGTAGGAGGTATAGAGGGGAGGGAAGAGTGAGAGAGAGGGTAGGAGGTAGAGAGGGGAGGGAAGTAGAGAGTGAGAGAGGGTAGGAGGTAGAGGGGAGGGAAGTAGAAAGTGAGAGAGAGGGGAGGAGGTAGAGAGGGGAGAGAAGAAGAGAGTGAGAGTGAAGGTAGGAGGTTGAGAGTGGAGGGAACAAGAGAGTGAGAGAGAGGGTAGGAGGTAGAGAGGGGAGGGAAGTAGAGAGTGAGAGAGAGGGTAGGAGGTAGAGAGTGGAGGGAAGTAGAGAGTGAGAGAGGATAGGAGGTAGAGAAGTGAGGGAAGAAGAGAGTGAGAGAGAGGGTAGGAGGTAGAGAGGGGAGGGAAGTAGAGAGTGAGAGAGGGTAGGAGGTAGAGAGGGGAGAGAAGTAGAGAGTGAGAGAGAGGGTAGGAGGTAGAGAGGGGAGGGAGGAAGAGAGTTAGAGAGAAGGTAGGAGGTAGAGAGGGGAGGGAAGTAGAGACTCAGAGAGAGGGTAGGAGGTAGAGAGGGGAGGGAAGAAGAGAGTGAGAGACAAGGTAGGAGGTAGAGAGGGGAGGGAAGTAGAGAGCGAGAGCGAGGGTAGGAGGTAGAGAGGGGAGGGAGGTAGAGAGGGGAGGGAAGAAGAGAGTGTGAGAGAGGGTAGGAGGTAGAGAGGGGTGGGAAGTAGAGAGTGTGAGAGAGGGTAGGAGGTAGAGAGGGGAGGGAAGAAGAGAGTGAGAGAGAGGGTAGGAGGTAGAGAGCGGAGGGAAGTAGAGAGTGAGAGAGGGGAGAGAAGTAGAGAGTGAGAGAGAGGGTAGGAGGTAGAGAGGGGAGGGAAGAAGAAAGTGAGAGAGAAGGTAGGAGGTAGAGAGGGGATGGAAGTAGAGACCTTGAGAGAGGGTAGGAGGTAGAGAGGGGAGGGAATAAGAGAGTGAGAGATAGGGTAGGAGGTAGAGAGGGAGGGAAGTAGAGAGTGAGAGAGGGTAGGAGGTAGAGAGGGGAGGGAAGAAGAGAGTGAGAGAGAGGGTAGGAGGTAGAGAGGGGAGGGAAGTAGAGAGTGCAAGAGAGGGTAGGAGGTAGAGAGGGGAGGGAAGAAGACAGTGAGAGAGAGGGTAGGAGGTAGAGAGGGGAGGGAAGTAGAGAGTGAGAGAGGGTAAAAGGTAGAGAGGGGAGGGAAGTAGAGAGTGAGAGAGGGTAGGAGGTAGAGAGGGGAGGGAAGAAGAGAGTGAGAGAGAAGGTAGGAGGTAGAGAGGGGAGGGAAGATGGTGCAATCACGGTAGGAGAGTTCACAGAATGAATTGTCCATACTATGCAACAAGAGTAAACACAACTGAAATAACTCAAAGAAATGGAATAAATGTAGATTCAGTCATTCAGTATATCATATAATTCAAATAGAGATGAGCCGGCAACATGCGAGTTAATAATTAGGGATCACAGGCTTGATTACATACATGTGCAAGATAAAGCTTTGAAGATCCTTCGTACAAAATCTAAACTATCAGCTATCACTATGTTATGAACTACTTTCCTAAGGATCTATTACATCAATATATATCATCTCTAGACCAATAGATTCCTACGCGTCAACCAAGGAAGGTCACAAACTCCAAAGAAGAGATGTAACAAGTGTTCATAGATAGGTCAGACCTAAATGCATGGAATAGTTCTGGAAAATGAATTAAATGAAGTGAAGATCTTTGACGAAGGTCAACCATGAACCAAAGATCATTGAATGATGTGTCATTAGGCTCCAAAGATTGGGAAATGCTTCTGTAGGTTTCTCCTTTAGTTGGTTGTCTGTGATTATCAGGATGCTCTGCTCTAAGAAACAGTCAATCTTCTGATAGTGATATCTTTCCGATAACTAATCCAAATGCTCTGATATCTGGATATGATGTAGATGAATGAATGTAGATGCTAAGTCTAGATCCACAACATGTGAAATGAAACTGTGGTAGAATACGAGACCAAAAATTGAAACTACTTCTGACTGAACTACCTGAACTGAACTAGAAAATGAAACAAACTAAAATACAAACAAACTGAAATGCAAATGTTTTTGGTTGATACAAGATTACTCTTAAACTAGGGATGCTCCTGCATCAGACATCCAAGGTTATTGAAAAAGTGAGTCCCTCACTTTGCTGGTGCGAAGGGACAACCAAGATGATCCACCTCAGCTTGAGAAATCCATGATGAATCTTCTGCTGGTCTGCCTTTCCACTTCACAAGATATTCTTTGTATTGTCTTCCTCTAGTCCTGCATGCAACTCTGCTATCCAAAATGTCTTCAATCTACTCTGGTGTTTTGTGTGGTACCAGCTTCTTCAAGTCTTCTTCCATGCTATCACTAAACACTGCTTCATGATACTGATATAACTCTGTAATGTTGAAAATAGGTGAAATACCCAATGTTTCCGGTAACTCCACTTCATATGCATTTCCTGAATCAGAATTCCTGAGTATCTTACAAGGTCCAAACTTCTTCATCTTCAACTTGTTATATGTCCCAAATGGAAATCTTTCTTTTCTCAAGTACACCATTGCTTCATCTCTAACTTCAAATTCCTTATGTCTTCTCTTCTCATCTACTTTTTCTATGTACTTACTATTCATATTCTCCAAATGCTTCTTCACTTGATTATGCAGTCTTCATATGATCTGCAAATTCTTCTGCTTTTGCACTTCTCTTTTCTTCCAAGATGATATCTCTTAATTCTGTTACTCCTCTAGGATTCACTCTGGTCACAATCTCAAAAGGTGTTCTTCCGGTACTCCTATTTATTGAATTATTGTATGCAAACTTTGCTTGTGAAAGAATCAAATCCCAACTTCCTGTCTTCTCTCCAACCAAACATCTCAACAAGTTTCAGAAAATCCTATTCACTACCTCTGTCTGTCCATCAGTCTGTGGATGAAAAGTTGAACTAAACTTCAAATCTATCTTCATCTTCTTCTAGAGTGTCTTCCAAAAGTATCCAAGAAACTTTGTATCTCTGTCTGAAACTATACTCTTAGGTAATCCATGCAATCTCACAATATCCTTGAAAAATAGGTCTGCTACATGCACTACATCAGTTGTCTTCCTACAAGGTATGAAATGAGCCATCTTTGAAAATTTGTTAACCACTACAAATATTGAATCATGTCCTCTCTGTGTCTTAGGCAATCCCATTACAAAATCCATACTTATGTCTTTCCAAGGTCTCTCTGCTACTGTCAAAGGTTTATACAATCCAATATTCTGACTACTCCCTTTTGCAACTTGACAAACTCTAAAACTCTGCACAAATCTCCTAACATCCTTATGTATTTGAGGCCAAGAGTAATTTTCACTTACCAAAGCCACTGTCTTATCAATGCCAAAATGTCCTACCAATCCACCACTATGCTTCTCCTTAATCAAATTATCTCTCATTGAACTTCTAGGTATGCATAATTGATTTCCTTTGAACAACATATCTTCTTGAAGGAAATAGTCCAACCACTTACTCCTATATGTCATAATAGGTTCCTTACATGCTTTCCAAGGTTCTACAAAATTAGTGTCTCCCTCATTAAGGTTCTTCAATTCATCAAAACACAACACTTCAACTCTCGTCTCTGTCAACAAGTTTCTTCTTCTACTCAATGCATCAACAACTTTGTTTGATTTTCCACTCCTATGCTTCAACATAAAAGTATAACTCTCCATGAACTCTACCCATCTCATATGTCTCTAATTTAACTTACCTTGACTATTTAAATATTGTAAAGCTTGATGATCTATATACAACACAAACTCCTAAGGCAACAAATAATCTATCCACTTCTTCAAGGCTTGAATTATGGCATAGAACTCCTGAACATAAACTAAATATCTTCTCCTTGCATCATTCAACTTCTCACTGAAATATGCTACAGGTCTACCTTCTTGACTTAACACTACTCCAATCGCACTCCCACTTGCATCACAATCAACTTGAAATACCTTATTGAAATTCGGTAATGCCAAAACATGTTTCTCTTTCACTTTCTACTTCAACAACTCAAAACTTTTATCTGCTCCTGATGTCCACTTAAAAACTTTTTTGTCACCTCTCATTGTCTTTGTCATAGGGTTACAAATTGATCTGAAATTTTTGATGAACTTCCGGTAAAAACTAGCCAATCCATGAAATGATCTAACCTCTCCAATGCTCTCTGGTGTAGGCCATTCAATAATTTCTTTCACTTTCTCAGGGTCCATCTTCAATCCTTTCGCAGAAATCACAAATCCCAAATACACTAGTTCTTCCCTCATGAAACTATACTTCTTGATGTTTATCAGCAATTTCTCTTCTCTCAACCTTTGTAAAACTTTTCTAATATGCCACAAATGTTCCTCCTTTGTCTTACTAAAAATAAAAATATCATCCAAGTATACAATCACAAACTTACCGAAGAATTTCTTTAGAACTTCATTCATCAATCTCATGAAAGTACTCGGTGTATTTGTCAATCCAAAGGGCATCACTAACCACTCATACAATCCTTCATTTGTCTTAAAAGTAGTCTTCCACTCATCTCTTTCTATGATTCTGATCTAATGGTATCCACTCTTCAAGTCTATCTTTGTGAAATATCTTGCTTCATTCAAACAATCCATGATATCATCCATCCTAGGTAAACAAAATCTATACTTAACTGTGATCTTGTTTATTGCTCTCGAGTCAGTACAATATTTGATATGATGTCTTCATACTCTATCAACAACTCCTTTATCTCCTCTGGTTGTGATTCTTTAGTCTCCTTTAATATTTCAGGCTCCTTAGGAATCAAGGCATAACACATTCTCATGTCTCAAACCATCAAGAAATTTTCTTCCATCTACCAAATAGATTCTAGCATTCTCACACACTTCACTCTTAGGATCATCCTCCAAAGGAATCAAAGTAATTCTCTTTCCATTTGCTATTATAGTGTATGTATTCTTTCGCCCATCATGTATAGCTTTTCTATCATACTTCCAAGGTGTACCCAACAAGATATGACAAACATCCATAGGCATAATATCACACAAGACTTCATCATGATAAGATCCAATATGAAATTTCACCAAACATTTTTCACTCACCAGTACCTTATGATCATCCTGAATCCATGCTATATGATAAGGCTTAGGGTGTTTCAATCTTTCCAACTTCAGCTTAGTCACCATCTCCTCTGAAACTAGGTTATCTGAACTACCACTATCAATTACAACTTTACAACACTTACCTCATGATTTGCATCTAGTTCTGAACAAGCTTTTCCTCTACGATGGTTCCTCATTTGTCTCTGCTTGAAATAGTGTTCTTCTCATCACAAGTGATTCTCCTTTCTTAGGTTTGCCAATTGAACTAGGTGATTCAACAGGTTCTTCTTCAATATAGGTTGCTCTTCCACTATTCTTTGTCCTCTTACTTGTACTACCTTGATTACATTCAAATTCTCTATGTCCTTCACCTCCACACTTCAAACAAGTGCCTCGAAATGTCCTCTTATCAAATCCTCTTCCTTCTCTTCTATATCCTTCATTCTGGTATGCACTAGGGTTTCCTCTCTGGTAAAAATTTTTGTCATCTCTCCGGTAAGCATTGCTATCTCTGTCATCCTTCTTAAATGGGTTGTCAAACGTGTTCTGCTCCGGATATGATCTATCTCCTCCAAAAAATGTTGTACTTCTCTAAAATTTACCTCCTCCGCCTCTCTGTCTCTGATCATGTCTTTTATTCAGCTTCTCTTTAACCTTTAGAGAAAACTGATATGCTTCTTCCATAGATGTCATCCTTACCAAGCTTAGTTCTTCTTGAATGTTCAATCTCAGTCCATTGATGTATCTAGACACTTTCTCCTTCTTTTATTCACTATGTCCTATCCTTATGATCATTTTATGGAATTCTTCAGTGTACTCCACAGATTTCTCCTTTTGTCTCAGGTTTTGCAATCTCTTCAACAGTTCCAACTCATAGTTAGCAGGTATAAACTGATTCTTCAACTTTGTCACCATCATATCCCATTTTGTTATCTTTTCTTTCCTTCTTCTATTTCTTTCCAATTGAACTTCTTTCCACCATATAGCAACATGTCTTTTCAAATTTGTCTTTGCAAATTTCACCTTCTCCAAATCTTCAATCTCCTCATATTCAAGGTATTCTTCCATGTCATTTATCCAGTCAATCAATTCTTCAGGGTTCAAATTACTAGTTTAGTTCAGCACATCCACTCTAGGTCTCTTTCCAATCTTTGAAATAGCTTGCATCATCTTTACCTGATCTAATTCTTCTTCTTCATCACCTCCTAGGGTTTTGCCAGTTTGTTTCAACAGATTGAAATTCTTCTTCCTCGTCACTTTCAACATTAGGTCTCGGTGTCAATCCTCTTAGTCTATCTTCTTCAACAACATCCAAATGAATTTGCATTGTTTTAATCATCTCCATCATCTCATCCATTCTACCATCCATTGTTCCAATAGTAGCATCTCTCCTCGGTGGCATTCTTCCTAGGATCAAGTACAAACTGCCTCAAATTTGGCGATCGGGCTACAAGGTGACAACTGCCTCTCAATTGGTGATCAGTTGTGGCACAAGTAACCTACCTCAATTTGGTGATCCATGCACAACAAGATCTTATAGAATTCCCTCGCCAACTTCACTCAATTCACTCAATTCGCTCCCAAAGATTCAAACTTTCATTTTGATACCACTTGGTGTAGTCACGATAGGAGGGTTCATAGAATGAACTATCCGAACCATGCAACAAGAGTAAACATAATGGAAACAACTCAAATAAATGGAATAAATGTAGATTCAGTCATTTAGTATATCATAGAATTCAAATAGAGATCAGTCGATAACATGCGGGCTTACAATTAGGGCTCACAAGCCTGATTACATACATGCGCAAGATAAAGCTTTGAAGCTCCTTCGTACAAAATCTAAACTATCATCTATCACTATGTTATGAACTAGTTTCCTAAGGATCTATTACATCAATATATATCATCTCCAGACCAATAGATTCCTCCGTGTCGGCCAAGGAAGGTCACAAACTCCAAAGAAGAGATGTAACGTGTGTACATAGATAGGTCGGACCTAAATGCATGGAACACTTCTAGAAAATGAATGAAATGAAATGTGGATCTTCGAGGAAGGTCGGCCATGAACCAAAGATCAAGAAATGCTTTCGCAGGTTTCTCCTTTAGCTAGTTGTTTGTGATTATCAAGATGCTCTACTCTGAGAAACAGTCAATCTTCTGATAGCGATATCTTTCTAGTAACTGATCCAAATTCTCTGAATTATAGATATGATGTAGATGAATGAATTTAGATGCTAAGTCTAGATCCGCAAGGTGTGAAATGAAACTATGGTAGAATATCAGACCAAAAGCTGAAACTGCTTATGACTGAACTGCCTGAACTGAACTGAAAAATGAAACAAACTGAAATGTAATATTTTTGGTTGATGCAAGATTGCTCTTGAACCAGGGATGCTCCTATATCAAAAGAAGAGAGTGAGAGAGAGAGAGGGAACAAGGTCAAAGGTAGAGAGGGGAGGGAAGTGGAGAGTGAGAGAGGGTAGGAGGTAGAGAGGGGAGGGAAGTAGAGAGTGAGAGAGAGGGTAGGACGTAGAGAGAGGAGGGAAGTAGAGAGTGAGAGAGAGAGAAGAGGGAAGTAGAGGTGAGAAAGAGAGAGGGGAGGGAGTGAGTGTTTTAGTTCAACATAACATGAGTCATTATAACATTCTCGCATTATGTGAATGCACATAACGCGAGCACATTATAATGCACTCGCATTATGCTTTGCCTTAGAAATTTCCAAGCCTTAGGCTTGGATTTGCCTTGGGATTTTAACCCAAAAGCTTGGACTATGTTTAGGTTATTCAAGGACATGTTTTTCCAGATTCTAACAAAATTCACATAATCTGGAGTGTGCTCCCCATCAGGATTGCACTTTTTTCAATGAAAAGTAAAAAAATACCACCATAATCTTAAGCTCTTTGTTAGCTATCTAACCGTATAATGTTTTTCACATTTTGAGTATGTTAAGAATTTCATCTTTAATTTCTTTTGTTAGTGTATCCATTTTTTGTCAAAAACTAGTGTCTGGTATTTTTAAACTTTTTTTTGTAATTGTTCATCCAAATTTCAAATAAGTTACTTTTTTAGAAACAAGACTTCATTCTACACGTATTCAAAAAAATTAGGGGGAAGTACACTCAATTTTCTATTTTTCAGGATGTGTCCACTTTGAACATTAGTAAAAAATCAATTATTCATGAAAAAATTATTAGAAAAATTAGGTTTAAACTACATGGTGTTAGCTAATTTCTCACCAAAGTGATTTTTGAAATACTAAAAAAAGTTAACATTTTAAGGGGAGCACACTAGATGCTATGTTATGTTTTTTTTGAGAAAAAAGGACCAATTTGTGTGTTCCCCCTTTTTGAACCCCTTAATCTCAACCATTTTTAAAAATAATTAGTAGTTTAGAAACTAGATTTGGAGCACTATGACTCTTATTTTTTTGGTATCTTCAAATTTTGAGTGTAACTATCTTCAATTTCTCATCCAACATCAGTCTTTCCTAATTTAAGAAAAAAGTGGCATCTTAAGACCCCCTTTTGGTCCCTCATCTTTGTCCACTTACCCTTCTATAAAGATGTATATATATATATGATGATGATATATATACATGTATATCATTGAATATATGTATAGCATTGAATGTATATATATCATATATATATATATATATATTTGGGACATACCCTGGTTTTTAGCCTGGTCCAGGCCCAAAGAGACCCTTACGAGGGATCTCTTCCCATCAGCTTTATCGCCTAAGACCACAACTAGGGGGTCTTTATCCCCAATGGGCATTATCACCCTTTGGTCAAACCTGCTATCTCATTGACCCAACAAACATACACAAACTATGAGCATGACATCCCAGTGAAGGCACACTTAGCCTGTGAGCATGACAGCCCAGTGAAGGCACACATGACCTGTGAGCTCATTGGCCCTGCGGGGGTTTGAACCTTGTTGGCTTCCACCAGAACCAAGCGACTTGACCACTGAACTATGCCCTTATCAGCAATATATATATATCAGATCATATCATCATAAGTTTAGGTTTGGGTATATAAATTTTGATAGTATGTTTATATATCATGATATATATATCGATCATATCATCATAAGTTCAGGGTCAGGTATATAAATTTTGATAGTATGTATATATATATATCAGATCATATCATCATAAGTTTAGGTTTAGGTATATAAATTTTGATAGTATGTGTATATATCATGATATATATATCGATCATATCATCATAAGTTCAGGTTCATGTATATAAATTTTGATAGTATATATCAGATTGAATAATCGAGTACACAAAAAATTAGGGTATATCAATTTACATGATAAATATTCCTATGTACACAACAAATTAGAGTATATCAACATGTGCCATATATATTCCTATAGTGTAGGAAATTAGAGTATATTGAAATGCATGACACAATAAATTAGGGCCCAAAACTAGGGATTCAAACCAAGTTTAAATTTAGGGTGTTCATAGAACTTGCAGTCTGCCACCATAAAATTGGCGATGGACTACAATGTGCTTACCTCAAAACATAGAAATCTTCATTCAAATATTTCTTTCCCATCGCCATTTGTGGATTCTGTTTGCAACTGTAGGTCTCACCTGTCTCCACATCGATCTCACTTTCTTTTGCTTTCGCTAAAATGAGCTGACAACTTTATTTTGTCAGCTCATATAGATAATAAGAATATTAAAATAATACATTTGAATGAAGATTCTCTTCATTCGAATGTAGTATTTTAATTTTTTTTAATAACAGTAATCTTTGTTCGAAGAAAAACCTTTGAATGAAGGTACTTGATAAATTTTGTCCCCCTCCCTCCCAATTTTTTTTTGTCCTAAGTTTGGGACCCATTATTGTGGGATTACCCAATTATAGCTGACTGAAATAGAAGAATGAATTAAGAATAGGGTAGGCTTAGTTAGGGTCAAACTAGCATGCAAATCGAAGCTATTTAGGGCCCGTACTAAAGAGGAATCTATGTCCAAAACATGATTGGGTCACCCCTTTTGATAGGTGTGATCACCCCTTGGGATCATGGGTCATCCCTATGGGAGGTCATGGGTCGCCTAGGGAGATCAGGAAATAATAGGGGGTGACCCACAAAATAAGGGTCCTACAAGTGATTTTGGGGGCTAGAAATGAGCAAAAGGGGTTAAGGATTGTACCAAAGCTCGAAAGATAAATGGGATTCAAGATGAGAGAGTGTCACCCCTTTCACCAGAGGTGGTTTCCCCTGGGGATTATCGGTCACCCCTAAGGGAGATCATGGGTCACCTGGGGAGATCAAGAAATAATAGTGGGCGACCAAGAAAGGAAGAAAAGGAGGACAAAAATGATCATAAGGGATGACTTGGGATGACTTGGGAGACCCATTTGAGGCCTCTAAAGTGTTGAAATGGATGAAAGGAGCCTAAGGAAAGTGTATTTCCTAACTTACAATGCTAGAAAGTTAAATCAACAAAGCTAGAAAGTGACAAAAGGCAAATTGTCGACAAGGCGTGAAGAATGAAGAAGTAGGACTTGTTGATACGATTGTTAGTCATATTAACAATGATAAAAATTCACAAAGTAAACCTTTATCTTCTTGAAGAATACAATCAATTCAATGTGAATTGATGATTCCAATTCTTTGTTGATCAGAACATGATCTTTTGATAATCCCTCAATCGGTTTGATGTGAATTGTTGTTAAATCCTTTAGGGGCCTTACACATGAATTTGAAGGTAATTTGTATCCATATGTGTAAATATTCGCGCTATTTCACCTACTCTGTATAAATTCTTAACAAATGATGTTAAATCCTATTGAAATGAACTACACAACTTAGAGGGGGGGTGAATCAGTTGTCTTAAATACTTAAACAATTCTGCACCTTAAAACATTAAACACTTGTCCACTGTTTGTTATGATTAAGACATGAAAGCATAAACTTAGAAACATAAACACAATTGCAAGATCATACACAAGTGACACCAGATTTTTATGTGGAAAACCCTGTTAAGGGAAAAACCATGGTGGATGTTAGTCCATAAGATATATAAGTTATAACAATACCAAAAATTAGAGACTCACTGCCCAGAAAAAGGCTCACTGCCAAGGGTTTTGAACTGAGATAATAACATCTACTCCATGCCTAAATTCAATTCCATTGAAGTGCAATACTCTTCCTCTGTTATGCTCTTCCTTCTACACCTCTTCACTTAAATTTGCATTTTTCACACAAGGACATCTTTTCCATGATAAAATTACAAGTATATATATCATTCATCAACCTTGGATTGTACATCAAGGTCGGCATTACACTCATCAACAATTGGAACAATCTCCAAGGTCGGCATTACAAACATTTACAAAATAAGTCTTGACCTAATACAAAATTATGCTAAGGAAATGTAGTAAAGATGTATGTGGATCATTCCACGCCTTAGCTGGGACTCAAACACGATCTTCCATGCCATGAAATGCTTCTACAATCTTCAATATATCTCCGCAATCACTGGAATTAACCAAGTCAGCTAAGACTGGTTTCATGCTACGTTATTTGGGAATAAACTTCAAACACGATCTCAATTCCTTAACATGGACCAATGTAAATGTAGGAACATGATCAGGAGGCATCCACAAGCACGTTGTAATCAATAGGAGAAACTGCACAAAATCTAACCACTTTATCCATGAGATTCTTCACACCGGAGCACATGACCTTCACTGTCTTCAATTACCATAAAAGAAAGATATCTTGCGGACCACCAAATTATGAACCATTGTAGTCGTAGGCACTTATCATTATCCTAGACTTCCCTCTAGAACCATAGAGTAAAATACTTCAATGCGGAGGAATGAGGAGCAAAATACTTTCTCCCTATCATTAGTGAATAATCAGAAAAAGGAAGTTTTACTCTAGTGAATCAAACTCACCCAATTCTTCATACCAGAGGCTCAAACTCATGATTTAGCATCTTCAGAAATGCCCCTAAATAACTTCCAATTCACAGACCAAGATCTTCAATCTACAAGAAATGCGGAGCAGTCTTCTGGACGGTTCTTCAATATGCAACTCACTGTCTTCACTGTGATTCACTGTTTCCTTTCTAATTCTTCCTGAGGGGCTAATTTTATCAATATCCTCAACATATAAGCTTCTAAACAAATAACAAAATTGGATACAGTTGACACCAATGACAACAAAGATATGTTGACATCAATGACAACATCGATTAGGCACATACTTGCAACAAAATCCTACAATCTCTAACTAGATTATGCATATATTCATTTTAAGTTTGATCAATTCTTCTAATCTTCACTCTAATTAAGATTGTTCATTATGATGTGCATAACTTTGATTAGTTCTTATGAATTTAGTTAAATTGGAACTAATCTACACTTGATTTTGCTTATGCATTATGAGTTCTTCGAAATAATGTGCCTACAAGTTGATATGTCTATAATCTTTGTCATTATTTTCAATTATTTACAATGATACATGTGATTTGTTAAAATATGCATATGATATTCATGTATCCATGGATGTCAGCATATTTATTGAGTTCTACTTTTCATTTTCAGTATTTTGTAGTTAATGATGATGATTTAATGAAATTTAAAGAAATTGAAGTGGAATTTTAAAATTCAATGAAACTAAATGAAGTTTGGTCACTGATCCACATGCATTCTAAATACTTCATGAAAGTGAAGAAAATCAAACCATATTTCACCTGGAAATTCCACAACTACATATGATTGATACGAATCTTCAAAGGTAAGGAATGAAAACAATATGCATTCTGCGGATGCGTCTCAAGAGAGCACAACAATCCATGTTACACATCCAGAGATCATTCATAGATTACGTAAGATGTATGATAATTTGTAATCCACGATCTTCATTTCATTCAAATATGTAAGAAAATACAAGTATACAATTGACCTTGAGATAGAACCATGAAACTCAACAATTCAGTCTTAATTAAGCTTTTAATAATCTACAAAATGGCAATCTGCCTCCTTTTATAGAACAAGGAGAGGATGTGGTTAGAACTGATCTGACGGTCAAGATCACTCAAAAGATTCAATGGTGAAGATGGAAATATCGCCATGATTGCTAGTTGGCAATCAATCTAATAGTGTACATTTGGCATTTAGAATATTCTAGAATCATTGACTTGGTCAACAAGATCCCCTTACTTTGCATTATCACCCTCTTCTTTATCAGTGGATGACTCTTCTTCTGTCACTCTACATTTGGTTCCCTGGATGAGCTCATATGTCTGGATAGCTTTATATATCTCTGCTTCGTCAACTACTTTGGCCTTTTTGGCTGCATATTCATGCACCTTCAATTGCTCTTGCAGAGCTATCCACTTGTTTTTCTGGCTATCCAGCTCTTCTTTATATTTCTCTATTTTAGCTTTCATCCTCATAGCTTTATCAATGGTAACCTTAGACAAATGTTTAATAGGATCCTCTGCTACAAGTTTGAACTTATCCTTGAATGCCTTACTAGCAAAATCCTCATCCGAATTTTCTACTTTTCCTTCCACTTTGCCCTTAAGGGCTTCCAAAATCTCTATCTCCTCTGCTAGGAGATCATGTATCTTAACACTAATATCTGTAGCCTTAGCATTACATCTTTTTAGGATATCTACCCCAAATCTTACATCTTCACACCAATTATCTAGTAATGGCAATGTCTAAGGTGTCAAGACATTCTTGGTCATTAGGATGCTAGTATCTATTTTCCTCATCTCCTTGGGTATGGATATATGTTTGTCACTCTTTATCAGTCTTTGGCTAACTTCTTTCTTCACTTTCTCAGCCTTCACATTCAGGTTACTCATTAAGTCCCAATTGGACAATGAAATTCTTATTATTTGTCTGCCATCAACTAAAAATTTGGTAAACCAACTATCCATTATTTGTGCATGATACTTTCGTACATCCAATGCAGCTATCTCTTCCTGTGATACTAATGTCTTGATGAAGTGGAAGCTGATATGGGCACATTTGTTGGTGCACCAATCCCTTAATAAATGTCTACATTTGAACAATTTCCTCTTTGTATTCCTTATTCTTAGCCTTTTCTTTAGCTATCCTAGCAAGCAGGGCATCTATGCTCTCTTTAGCTTCTTGACCTTCCTGTTCTGTAGTAGCAAAGCCTATGTCTACTATAGTTATTTGAAATTCATTAGCTTTTATCTCCCCCTTTTCCTTGACTGCAACAGGTACATCTACCCGAGTTGTTCTCTTCCCTGTTGCGGGGTCCCTCTTTATTGCCGAAGTGGCTCTGGCTCTTCGCTTTGGTTTTGCTACTTCCACTGAAAACAATGAAGAAATATAAAAATTGGAAGAATTAATAATTTTAGGTTGGTTTACCTCATGCATGAGCCAATGTGGCACATCAGGTCCAGACCCTTGTTGGTCATTCTGCACAATGTGAGCATCATGTATTTCCATATTTTGTTCTTTCAGGACTTCTTCCTCCACATTTGGCTGCTGCTGCTATTCCCCATTAGTAGGAACCTCTTTATTTGTTTGTTGTTGATCATTCTATTGTACAGCATCTTCTAAAGTCATATCCTAATCTCTAGGATTATTCTTATTAGGTTGTTCATCCACCGAGCCTCAGTCTAAATATTCTCACTCTACTTGTTTATATTAGTGTGCACATCTGGAGGTGTAACTACATTCTGATTCTGCACCTGGTGATCTTCTTGAGGAGAAGGGGTATTCACATTAGACTCTTGATGGCTAGGCTCTTTTGCATCCTAATTAACCCTTTGTTTATCACCATCTGTTTTCTCTTCTACTTTACTCATCATTTTTACTCATTGGACCTTCTTGTCTAGATACTAACACTTCTACATCTTTAGGATCCTGAGATCTAGATATGACGGTAGGACCTATTTGTCAAGATGTATCCATCTATTGTTCTTTCTCTTCCTCCTTAGCATGTCCATCATTAATATCCTAGACATTATGTTGAGCAGGTACCTCAGTATATGTCTTTGTCTCCATGGTAGAGTTATCTTCAATCTCCACATGTTCCATGGTTTTGTCCTTTTCTTCATCTTTGGGCCCATCATATGTTAGATCAATTACATCTGGCCTACTTACTTTCCCTATAAATCCATCCAAGCCTATTTTCTTAATTATTGCCTCTGGATCTACTTCTTCTTCTTCCTCCCTTGTACTTGGCTGTACTTAAGGTGTATTTTAAGGAGTTAGGGCATTATTCCTAATCAAGCTTTCCATAGGGCTAGCTGCTACATATTTTGTCACCTCATCATCTATGAGGTCTATTTTTTTATCCAAGGGCAAGGATGGGTCATTCACTTTCTTTCTTTGGTCTTCCCTAATTTCTTCAACTAACTTTGTTTTGAATTTCACAATAGTCGCGATGGGGACATCATGTTGTAAGCTTTAATGTATTGTCTCCATCTTGGAGAGTCCCTCACCTCCTTACCCTTTTTGCAGGATATCTAGGTGCTTGCTTTTTGATCACCTCATTGTGAGTGCCTATCCCATTTTCTGCCTTGGGACATTAGCCCTTGCTAGTATATCATGACTTTTCCTTCTCTTCTCCAAAGGCACTTCATCCTCTTCATCTTCTAAGTCCTGATAAGTAATACCTGGCTGCTCTATGAATGCATCTTGTTCTATAGGCATTTTAGATGTTGTCGCAGCAGACACAAGGCCTCATACTTTCTTTGGAGATGGCCTTGGGGATATGTGGATACCAATATCTGCACTGCTTTTAGCTTCTTTAGAAGAAGCTCCTTGGATTTTCTTCTCAAGGACTTGCCTCTTATGCTCCAAGAAGTCATCATATTCATCTTTAGGCAATTCTTGCCTCTTTCTCTTCTTATCAATTGTAATGGCTATTCGCTTGGTCTTCAGAGCAGCAACTTCTTTGTCTACCCATGCTTTGGTCAATTGCATGACCCTTTGTGTTAACAGGTCTAGGGATGTCACCTCTGGTTGCCTCCAATCAGGTGGGGAGATAGTATCTGTATATATTTTCTTACTATCATACTCCTCTAAAATTATTGTTCCATCATCCTGATCTAATTGCAGAGGCACAAGAATGTGATCTAATGTACAGATTTGTTTCAACATTAACCTATAATAGCCTCTCCTTCTTACCTCTACATCATCTAGGCAATCTGCCCAATAATCCTCCATGTGCATCTAATGCACTGGCTTCTTGTAGATATATTTTTCCATTCCCTTGTATCGATCATACTGCCTTCCCAGTGGAAGCGGTTGTAAATGCAGCATCTGCAAACTTCCCTCTGCCTCTTTAGCTACCTCAATGTCTGGACACATATACCATCCAATATACAGAGGAAATTTTACATTTGCTTTCCTATTCTTCTTAGCAAATGCCTCATATGAGGGCACTATTTGTCTGGTCATCTCTATGAGGATGACCCTATTACTAGGGTACCTTGGCAACATCAGGGGTTACCCATTGAATCCTTCCATTCTGATATATGTGAAGGCTGGGAAGTGGATGAACCAGGTTCCATTTTTTACTACGACATCTTGAGCCTCAATGCTCATCCTCTTGGCTCTATCATCTTCCATAAGGCATGCCAGATGCATGACAAAACAATCATTCACTCTTTTGTAATTTTGGAGGAATGACTTCCTCTCGAGTTGTGGGTAATGACCCCATATGTTCACTTCATTGGGGTTCCCTCCAACTCGGCCTACTATTTGCAATTCATCAAACGTACCTTTGGTTGCACAGGTGTAAACCACATATGAGGACATGTGGAATAGGTTTTCCTTACCACCAAGTCTTTTCATTCATTTGTCTAGGCTATCATTGATGAGTGATGCCCACTGTATCTGTGTGTTGGTGGTCTCAACCATCCTTATGAGCCCGTATATCCACGGATCAAAATTTCTAGCATGTAACCTTCCTCTCATCCAGCTTAACATGACCATCATGTACTATACCTCTGGAGAGAAATCAAATTTGTATAGGTTCATAGGAAGTTTTGCTACTGCTTTAGATGTACAGTCTTGAGCTCTCCATGCTGAGAATTTTATCTTCCTGCAATCTGCATGGCTACCCTTGTATTGCTTTTCTAAATCCTTAAGATCTATCTTGTATAAGTTGGGACCTATGGGCAGATTGAAAGCAGTTGTAATTCTTGCAACTAAGAAGTCTACATATATTCTACAATGCATCTCCACTCTTCTTGCATCTCTATTATAGTTGTTAGCACATGTTGCCACCAACTCAATAGCCTCTGTAGCATATGGAAATCCCCCAGCATGCCACATCCTTGAGTTGTAGATGTTGATGAGCATAGGGTTTCCTCCACCCCTCTCTGATTTGGTTGTCCATGCTTCCATATTTGTATTCCCGGCATGGGTGTCTCCAATTTGTCTATATCTAAAGCTCGAACCACTAGGCTGCGGGAACTGGGAGTCATGAACTCTGTTTCACTTCAGTTTTTGCAAACTTCCATTATGTCCTACAATTACAAGTATGCATCTCTTAACCTAATTTGCAATTTCTGTATTTAAACCATTAATTTTTAAGTATCACGATGTTCAATAGTTTACAGGATATGAATATGCACATCATCACCCATATTTACCCCAAGTAAATACCACTTTACCTTTTACTATGTAGAGATGATAAATGAGGTTTTTACGTTACATACCTGACTTACTACACTTAAACCTTGATTAGTTGATATCTGGATATGCAAGTTCACTAAGCACTTGTCTTTTACCATTCACCGTCCAATGTGTACACCATTCCATTGTGATTGCAGATCTTTGTAATGGCCGAAGTAATAACTTTGGTTCTTTGTAGTTTCTCTTTTTGAATGCTTTGTGTAAAATGACCAAAAATCCTACTTTATGCATTAGAAATCATGATCTTAGGGCATAATTAATGTCAAATTACATGTGTTCATGGATATCAACATCCGGTCCTTAGGATTGCAATAGGTGGTAGTTCATGATTTGAAATTTCAAATGGTCACCTACCATTTTGTGGCATTTATTACATAGTATGCATATTAGAAAATATCCAGATGTTTAAACAATGTGCATGCTTTTTTAGAATATGCATATGTGTATGCATGATGCCAGCATGACATTGGTCAATGTTGACCATGGGTGAATATCAGGTCATGAAAAATCCAATGGTATTTACCTTTGATCATTGAATATCAGGACATTATGAAATGTCATGAGTGGAAAAGTCAACGTGCCACATGACACTATCTGATTGGTTCATGGAACTGTGGGTTTCAGTCGCAAGGATGAATGTGTGGATATTAATAATTATCTAGATATTAGCATTTACGAAATATCCCTAGGTCTCAATGTGAGGATGACGTCACGTTCTTGAAGGTTATTCTTGGTTGGGTATATCGTGACATCATAAGGACATTAGTGAAGGTCCAGACATTAAGTTAATGTCTGTGATGTTAAGGCTTACCAATATGTTATGAATTTTTAATATCTGGATGATGTCATCACCATTTGTTATTTCTTTAAGGTGGGGTCGGATGATGTCATTAGGATATTGGTGAATATCAAGACCTTGAGTTAATATCCAGACATTGAGTTTTATCATTATATTGGAGCAAGTTAGGCTATTAACAAATGTCTGCATATTATGATTGAATATGCACACTTGCGAATATCCATGCATTTGGATGGTCTATTACATCATGGGTTAAGGTTTGATGTGCACACATTTACGAATGTGCAGACATTGAGTTTTCCTTTATAATTTCATGATCAGGACATTGAGTTAATGTATGGATGTTAGGGAATATGATGATATCCCTAAGACAGTTTAACTGAACTTTGACTGGTCATAACTTCTTGGCCTTAGGGAATTTTGGGGTGCTTCAAAAATAAAACCTACATAGAATGTTGTACTCTTTTACTTGGCAGGGTTCATGATGGGAAATTCCAACTTTAAAAATTGGACCTATATATCAAGGTCTTGACCTGCACAGGATGGGATCCTAACATACACTTACTACTAATTTTTGTCATACCACCTGAAAGAAAAGGGAAACAAGCAAGCCAAGAAAAAGCAAAAAGTTGTGTCCCTATTTTGCTGGGGCAAAATGGAGCGTGTTGTGTAACCACAGAACAACTTGCCACCAAAGAAAATAACTAAAATTCAAATAATTAAAGAAATGAAGATAAATTAGGACATAATGTTCCAACTCTTTTCAAGCATAAGCATCCTGACCTTTCTTAATGATATCATGCCCATCAACATAACAATACAATGAGAAGGAATTAAGTGTGTGCATGTGATTCATTTCCTTCATCTTGAAGACTAGTTGAAAAAACTAGTGACAGGTGTTAAGCTACATAGTTTGATTTAACCCTCATAGCCAACCTAGATAGAGATTTGTTGCCAGTAGGCATCCATAGCCCTGGCAATGTTATCTTTGCGATTCTCCTAAGTAGAGCCCCACTGCCAGGCAGGCATCCATAGCCCTAGTAGAGTTACTTGGATGGCCTAAGTATTTCTTCCTTTTGATATTCAATATATTCCCTTTTGTTTTCAGTTTTCATAAGATATGATCATGTAAGCACATTTGTAAGGAGTGAACACTTTCTTTTTTAGGTTGAGAATTGCAATGGTAGCAAGGGCAAACCTTTAAATTTTTCACTTAACACTACAATAGTGGCTTCAACAAATCCAAGGTTGTTAGGTGTACTTTGTGAGAATCTCCTTAAACAAAAGAGTTACCACTGATGACCATGATATCATAGACCTAATCAAAAGTACCTAAACTAACAGAAGCTACAACCTATGTAAGAATTTGTGTTTATTTCTTGAATTCTAACAATTTCACTAGTTTTATGAAGTGGAAAGATGCACTATCTTACCTGACTAAAATAGGGTCTCAACAACAAACAAACAAAGAAAACACACAAAGATAAACAAAATGTACAATATATACATACAATACATGGTTTTGATTTGACCTACCTAGGCCTAAAAGTAGTGTTTAAGGAATTGTCTATTGACTGGCAATGGAACATCCTCACCTGTTAAAGGTTTGAGCCTGTAGGTGATGTCGACTAAAATCTTTGATATTTGGAAGGGGCCAATCCATAATTTATCAAGATTTCCATGATCACCCTTCTTCTCATGGGATTTATCCCATGAGAGGACCAAATTTGATATCCTCAAAACCTTTACTTTTTCTCTTTTGTCAAACCAATGTTTGATAAGCCCGATGTTTAGCAAATTGGTCAATTGCCCTGTCTCATTTTTCTTCTAAGTGCATCAGTTGCAATAACTTGACTTCTTATTTATTGTCAATGCCTCGTACTCTTGTGCAAACTGTAGGGTAGGGATTTTTAGGTTGACAGAGAAGATGGGATCCACCCCATAAACCAACTGGTAGGGAGAATTTTGCAAGGCAGTCTTAATTCTAGTCCTATCTACCCAAAGGGCATACTTAAGCAAAGTGTTCCACTCTCTAGGGTTCTTTTCAATGAGATTTTTTATGATATTCAGTGGATTCTTATTGGTTGATTTAGCTAGGCCATTACCCTGGGGGTAGTAATTAGATAAAAAATTTAAAATTATCCCATGGTCAAATGCCCAACTTGAAAATTTAAGAGATGCAAAAGCAAGACCGTTGTCACAAACTAGAGCATAAGGGATTCCATACCTGGTGGTGATGTTACTTTCTAGAAACCTCATCACATCATCTGATGTACATGTCTTTCTATTGATGGCTTATGTCCATCAAGTGTGGTAATCTGTAATAGTTAGCACATACCTGTGTCCTGCAGAGGATGGAGGATTAATAGGACTGATGAAATCCATACCCCATTGTGCAAATGGGTGCATCTCCATCATAGGTTGCAATGGTTGAGCTGCATACTTTTCCTTATCTAAAGCAGTTTGACATGTGTGGTAGAATTTAATGTGCTTGCCTGTGTCCTTAAAGATAGTGGGCTAATGATACCCAGCCCTCAAGATGGCATGTGTGGTAGCTAGATGTGATCCATGGGTTGTACCAAACTTATCATGTAATTCAAGAAGAAATTTGGATGTCTCTTGCTTGTCTAAACACCTAAGGTATATCCCCTCATAATTTTTCTTGAATAGGACTCCTCCTTTGATCATATATTTCTTGTGCCTTGATCCTTAGAGCTCTTCTCTGAGATACATGCATATTAGGTGGACATCTCCTAGTGATCAGGACATGCTTAAAATTGGAGTACCAGTGATCGTGTTTTTCTACATCTATTACATATTGTTGGCTTGTCAGATTGGGATCTATTTCTGCTATCATTAGACTAAGGGCTTGTCCCCTAACTAGTTTCGTTAGAGTTATATCCATATCATATTCTTGCAGTACAATAATCCATTTAGCTTTCTTCTCTCCTGGTTCACTTTGCATGAGGAGCATCTTTACATCTGAGTCTGGTACTACTGCAATTACTTTGCTCCTCAGGATATAATGCCTAAACTTCTTTACAGCTCTAACTAAGGCAAGAGCATGCCTCTCTACATCCATATAGCTTAGCTCAGCATCTCTAAATGGTGAGCTCATGAATGTGATTGGTTTCTCCTCTTTTGTCTCACTCCTCTAAGTTAAGATAGCTACACATGTATATTATGATGCAAAAAAGTATATGTAGAAATCCCTGGTGTAATCTGGACTGATCAGGACTGGGGCATTTGGAATGGCTTTCTTGATATCCTCGAACGCTGCCTTTGCTTCTGGAGTCCATTCAATCTTAGCATTCTTCTTTAGCATAGAATTAAGAGGTCTCACGATCTCTACAAACCCAATAATAAACTTCCTAATGAAGTTGACCTTACCAAACTAAGATTTTATCTCTTTTTTGCTTCCTGGAAGTTGCAATTTCATTATTGAATCGATCCTAGTAGGGTTAATAGTTATCCCATTCTCAGATATGACATGACCAAGAAATTTACCTGTGGTCACCCCAAAAATGCATTTCTTTGGGTTCAGGGAAATGCCATACTATTCACATTTCTTCAATACTTTCCTGAGGTCTTCTATGTGATCACCTCTTTGCTTTGAGAATATTGTCAGGTCATCCAGATAAATCATGATGCATTGACCTACCAATCCTCTAAATGCTATATCCATAGCTCTCTAAAAAGTTGCTCCAGCATTGATTAGACCAAATAGCATGTTCCTATAAGCGAAGATCCCCCACTTAGTGGTGAAATCTATTTTCAATCTATCTATCTTAACAACCATTGCATGGTTGTATCCTAAAAAACTATCCAGAAAGGACATCATCTGTGCATCATTTACCATCTGGAGAACCTCATCCAGAGAAGGCAAAGTGTAGACACCCAAAATTGACCTAATTATCATCAGTATCAAACATTGTGTTATCTACCATCTACATTTGTCTAACACACATGACCAATTTCTCTATTCATCATAATCATCTATTTCTTCTATTAATTAAATAAATTTATATTTATTTAATTAATTCATTATTTATTTCCTCTAAATCTATAATTAAATAATCTTTAATTATTTAATTATCTCTATTTCTATCTATTTTAATTAAATAAATCTTATTTATTTAATTAAAATTCCCTTCATAATCTCACTTTCCAATTAATTAAATAAATTCTATTTATTTAATTAATTTCTCTTATCACTTATCTTCATCTTATCACAAGCCAACATGTGTGCCTCTTTTATTTAATATCTTTCACATGTACTTTTTATGTACACAATCACATGAGCCTTATCTTCCCTCCACTTGTCATCTACACATTCACCTATGATTATCAATTCATCTTAGCCATTCACATAGCCATCAAATCTCTACCATTGATTGATTTTGGTTTAGGTCTATATAAACACCCTCTCCTTTCATACTTCATCTATCCATCATTTTCATATAACGTCTACATTATCATCCATCCATCATGGCACCTTTTATCTTCATAATTGTTCATTGATTGAGAAGCAATCAACATTACAAACAAGGAATCATACAATCTAGGTAATCTTGTTCTTGAATTGCATGTTTTTGGTTTCACTTGGATTCAATTCTTTGATGGTGGTAGGATTAGGTTTTTATTTGTATTCATGATCTTATTAACCTAATTTTTACCTATCACACAAAGGATAATTATCTTTCTAGGATGCTCTGTTAAAGTTCTTGAAGTCCACACACAAGCGTATGTCTCCATTCTTCTTCTTGACAAGAACCAAATTAGCGACCCAAGTTGAATGCCTGACTGGAAAATATGATCCATGTAAAAAGCAGCATCTTGACTTATTCAAAAATGAGAGATTCTAGCAAAGCGTTCACCAGTCTCTATTTCTACTTGAAGGGCTTAGCATCAGGCTTTAAGGGAATCATGTGAGTTATAATAGATGTGTCATAAGTTTTAACTCATCGTATGTCCATGCAATGACGTGAATATAATCTAAGGTCTGGGTTATCCCTGCTCTTTCTTCTTCAGTGCAGACCTTACCTATTAGGACATTCCTTGTGTCCTCACCTTGTCCTATGTTGACTGGTACATACTCCTCTCCATCTGTCTTGGGAAGATCTTTCTGTTTAATCATGTTATCCAGATTAAAGGATCTTTCTAGTTTAATCATCCCCTTGGGAATCTTGTTGCTAGGTAAATCCATTATGTCTTCTTCATCCTAGACATTGTCTTCCAGATTTTTCTCATCTACTATCTGGGCTTCAAATATGTCTCTATTGGCAATGAAGTCTAGAATGTGCTAATCATTATCGAATACCTGAAAGTTGGTGACATTATCAGAAATAGATGGTGTTGACACCAGCTCTATAGAGAGCCTCTTCATCCCTAATATGGATAAAGGATCTAGGGTACTAGCAGCCTGTGCTAGTGCATCAACATGATGGTTAAGTTCCCTTAGAACATGCATGATATTAAAAGCATACAATCTTTCTATCAGGTCACAGACTCTATGTCTGTAACTAGATACCCTCTTGTAGTTGCATGCATATATGTTTCTAACTTGTTTCACTACCAATTCTGAGTCTCCATAGACATGCACAACCTTTACTTTATTTTTAAAGCAAACAACAAACCATGTATTAGGGATTCATATTTAGCCACGTTATTGGTGCAGGAAAATTGCAACCTGTATGCTGCAAGGAATGACTTCCCTAATGGATTAATGAGGTCTATCACCGCTCCAACTCCTTTTTTTGACTTCGTGCCATCAAATCTCAAGATCCATGGTTTGCCTTCTATTAATGGTTTATCAAGACCTTCTTTTTTCTATTTGCCATGCACAGATGCTCGTGCAGATATCCATTTAATCTTCGGTGGTTTATCTTGCACCACCTCTGGATGTTTTGGTGGAGCTAAAACATCCACCTTCTATTTCTTATGAGCATCATCATGCTGAATATCTTCTCTTTTTGTAGACTTGATATTGTAACATCTCATTCCACAATACTCAATAATTAACATAAGTATTCATCTTAACCAAGAATTAGAATACATCGTGATTATCCAAATCAGAGTTAAAAAGGAATGAATCATTACTATTACATTAATTAAACATGTTATTCTTAACCAAAATATAATAAAACTTAGAATTACAATATCTAATTACATCTCATTAGTGAATAACCTTTGCTATGCATGTACAAAACTATGCTCAAGGCATCAATTATTAAATTATAAATAACAATTGATCATCAAGTCATATAATGAAAAAGAATTGCATCTAGAACTCTTGAAATATGTCTTCATAAGCCTCAGCTTGTCTCATGCTTGGGAAGGAGAGCATCATCTGAGTGCTTTTCCTCCAACCACAGACTGGTGGTCCCCACACAAATTCCCACCTGGAAGTGAGCCTACCCTTCACGGAAGGGATAGATATTAGGAACCGTTAGGTTAGCCATCTGAGTATCTGGTGTTCTATCCTTCATAATTCCTCATGGTCATGCAACTATAGATCCACTATAACTATGCATGACACTACTAGAGACACTATGCCATCTAGAGCACTGTGGACCACCAATGCATGCAGAGATGGATGCATTACTTTGGCCAAAGATTTACATACATGTACGCTACGCAATGAATGTCATCGTATGTCCACCACCCTAACTTGATTTAGAAGTTGTGTCATCCCACAGTATGCTTAGTCGCCTCTCTAGGTCTAGCAAAAGTGAGTTTAGTTCGATTGATAGTCCAATTCTAGGACCATCAACTCCTATCTTCAGAGTACATCAAATATAAAAGGTTACTTTCATAACAAGGAACCTGTGACTCCACATCACCCTAGGCCCATCTTTCAAAATGTTAATAGCCAAAACAACTTTTCTAACTTATGACTTTCCTAGGTTCACAGTTTCATGTTGACCTATCACAAGGTTTACATTTAGTTTATGTCATTTAAGAGACTTATATCATAATAGTCTAATAAGATGGTCTTACTATAAAGACTCTATCTCAAGTATCCTCATGGGTTTTAATGTCTTATACATCATTCGTGAAGTATGGCCATTCAAAAAGAGATGGAATTCATTTACATTGCAATACAAGAGTTTCATACTAATCATAGTATTTATTCTCATAAGTATATAGTTATCTAGGAGAATTATTTCCTCCAATAAACCCGACATGCACTTAATTTTGCCTACAAGGCAATACAACTTACCTCTTATCCAATTTATCCTTCTTTAGCAAGGAGTCAACATATCTTTTAACTACATAAGATGCATCATAGTTATCATAATAACTATCATTATCAATCAAGAACTATTATAGGGAATTTGTGACTCCACGTCACTCTGTCCCGTACTTTCATATTGAAATAAGTTCATTCATGTTTTCAACACTTAACCTTACCTAGTTGGTGTTTACTTTATTCACCTAATTTCAACGTTTGTATTCAGAACATAATATCAATGGGTGAACTTGTAGTGACTCATAGAGTCGATTCCCTTTAGCAAAGGTTCTTTTCCAAGAGACCCTCATGATACCAATTCTTAAAGAAGAAGAATATTAGCTATTTAAAAAGAAGTTATTCATTTACCTTTGCTCAACAAGATTTATGGTCTCAATGTTCTATTCTTGTAAAAGAACGTTTCAAAGAATAACTTTCCCTTAAGGAGATAAGGTTTATACCCATAGGAGTCAAAAGACAACAACATGTCTACAAGAACCTTCTCATTATCATGAGAAAATGTTGTAGTATCAAAATACATTGTATGCACAAAGGAAATTATTACCTGTTATCGAAGGTCTACTTCTTGCACTTCGAGGTAATAAGTTTAAAGGTAAAGAACAACGGTTCAATACAGTGTTTATCACCAAGACTAGAACAATCTTCATTGTAATATAGTTCGGTCTTAGTTATTATCATAACTCTACCGAGTGTATGCGCTGATACTCTTAGCTATTACTTCAATACTCTATAGTTGCCTTATTTGGCTTTATAAATAGCATACAATCTAAGCCTTCGTAGCTGTTAGACAACATTATGAGACATCATAATAGTTTTTATGGCTTGAAAGCCATTTAATAAAAATGATAACCCTATTGGGTTTTATCACATGTAGTCATTGATAACATTGAGGCCATTGTCACAGCACATGACAAATAAGAGTTAAAATAAAGTTTAGCTCTCTACCTTACAACACACAGTGAACTTCGCATATACATTTCACATGTAATGCATACTCAAGTGGCTATGGGTTATACATATACATAGTAGTGCATATGATACTATAGAATGGTAAAAGAAATGCTTAATCACCTTCTTAAAACACAACAAACAACTATGTGACCAATACAACTTAGTAAGCCATAGTATAGCAATGGATTCTCACACATGTTGACACCATTGACGCTTTCATATGCACGATGAAAGACTTATAATAATAAGTATGATATCAAATATAAAATACTGAGCTTCAGCTTGTACCTGAACAAGAGTTTGTTCAAATGTAATCACTGGCTCAAAGCATACGCAGATCTTAGCTCGACTCCCCGAGCCTCTGGTGTAACCACGATACCTCTGTAAGAAGAATATTATCTATATCTCACCTTCGAGAGTCATATCTCCTAGCAACACACCAAGAACATCTGACAAAACAATACTTGCCAAAAAAAACAAGAGAGTCAAGTCTCTTTCTATCCAATCGGTAATAAACAATTCTTTTCGCATGCATGCAAACTAGGATTATATTTTCTAAGATTTGGCTTACCACCTTTCCATCATTTGATTTATTGGCAAGGATAAAGGCATGGAAATAGGGTTTACTCAGTCACCACCCTCCTTCTCACTCCTCATGGGTGATAGCTGGCCGAGTGCCCCCACCAACTTATAACAACATTAAATAAAAAGATAATATGATTATTGATCATATTCAGCCTCAAAAATAAAATTCAACCAAATGAATTATGTATATAAATATATTTACACACCCTTATCTAAGGGTTTAGGGATATACATAAGTGTTAATAATATCAACTCTATTAGTTAGGGTTGCATACTTATGATGCGACTATGGGGTCGAGCATTGCTCCCCTAGAAAGCATCGTTCACCCCAAAACATAGATAATCAAATAGACATAGACACGAAACAAAATGCAGAAAAAGAGCATGGAACCAAAGGGTCCCTGGTAACTTTGTCGATATTGATAAACAAATCAATAGGACATCCTTGTGACCTTCATCATGTCGACAAATCAAAACTAAAGATGTCAATAAATTCTAGTTGACTAGTCTAAAAGAAAGTAAATTAAATACTAACTCAAGTGATATAACTCAATCAATATGAAAAGATTCCAAGCATGTAGCTTGATACTTAGATGGATATTTAACCCCTTTTTCCCAACATATATCTCTTCCTCCCGGATGATACTCTCCTTCCATCTTCAAAGGACGTTGTATTTTCCTATTCACACTCAGAAGCATAAAACCATGATCAGTACATCATCATCTATTTCACAATTCAAATTAATTAAATATTCATATGAACAAATAGTTCCATAACTAACTATAATCATTTATTAACCTCATAATCAAAGATTAAATCAGATATTTCCACAATATCAAATCAGTTAACTATGTTTAATCCTCCTGATTACCATGAAAAGTTAGGATTAGGTCTAATTATAGGTTGGGGATGTAACATATCTCCCCCCATAAGAATCATCATCCCTGATGATTGAATGTTTTTATAGTCCATCATCATAATAAGAAAATGTTTCAAGAGCATAATAAATAAGTTTTTTAGAAAAGATGAGGAAATCTAGCATGAAAGTCATCATAGTTTTCCCAGGTGGTGTCTTCCTCTGCATATTGGTCCCACTAGACCTTGCACTGTGTTATGTCTTTGTTACGTAAGTGTAACTTACCCATTTCGAGCACCTTGATGGGATTGATCACCACCACCCCTGGGTCCTTCACCTATATAGAATTCCAATCAAGCATAGGAATTTGATTATTAGTAGTATTGAACATTTTCAAATATGAAACGTGAAACACATTATGCATCATGGCAAGGGCTGGCAGTAGAGCAATTTTGTATGCTACTAGGTTGAATTCTTTGAGAACTTCAAAAGGACCCATGTATCTTGGTGCCAGTTTGGACATCTTTCCAAATTTAATGGAACTCTTCTAAGATTTTTCTCCCACTGTGAAATGCCTTTTGATGTGCTTAGCATCTGTATAACTCTTTTGTCTATCATTGGCTTCTGCTAGCCTTCTCTTAATTAGATGGACTTGCTCTTCAATCTTTAACAGCATTTCTAGACCAAGGCTAACCCTATCTTCCAGCTTGTCCTAGCTTATAGGGGTTTGGCACTTCCATCCATATAATGCTTCAAATGGAGCCATCTTAATAGCTAAGTGATAGTAATTATTGTAGGAAAATTCCACTAGAGGAAGATAATCCTCCCACTTGTATTATTGATCCATGTAATACATCCTCAATAAATCCTCCAGCACTTGGTTCACCCTCTCAGTTTGGCCATCTGTTTCAGGATGATAAGCAAAGCTTATATTCAACTGGGTTCCAAGTGAAGAGAACAAAGTTTTCCAAAACCTTGATGTCATTCGTGCATCCCTATCTGAGATGATTTTCTCAGGAATGCCATGCAGTCTAAAAATCTCTTCAACAAATTTTCAAGCTATGATGGGTACCCCATCTGTTAAGTTCCCAGGTATAAAATGGGTAGATTTGGTGAGTCTATCCACCACAACCAAGATAGCATTGTATCTTTTCCTTTACATAGGAAGCCCTTGCACAAAGTCCATGCTTATAATCTGCCATTTCCACTCAAGAATTTCATGAGGGTGCAATAATCCTACCAGGTGATGATGTTTTGCCTTCACCCATTGGTATTCCATACACGTAGCTACAAAATTTGTAGCATCCCTCTTCATTCATTTCTAGAAATATAGGGGTTTCACATCAGTAAGTAACTTTGTTACTCCAGGATGCCCATAATATGGTGCAGAATGAACCTCTTTCCATACCATATTCCTTAACTCTACTAAGTTAGGTACATACATCCTTTAAACCTTAATAACCCATCTGGTTCAAGGTTAAATCCCTAATATATTAAATTCTAGGAATTTTCCACAAGGGCATGTTTTACCTGCTCGTAAAACTCACCTCCCTTAGATTTCTATAGTACCTGATTCCTAAAGTTAGAACTTATGGAGATCATTGCAGAGATGTGTCTTCTCCTACTCAAAGCATCTGCCACCCTGTTTTATTTTCCTTGAATATATTTAATCTCAAAATCATAATCCAAGATGAATTCCAACCATCTTCTTTGGTGATCATTAAAATGTGGTTGAGTGAATAGATATTTGAGTCCTTGATGATCTATTTTTAGGTCAAAGGGTTTTCCGAGCAAGTAGTGTCTCCACATTTGCAGTGCATGAATGACTACTATCAATTCAAAATCATGTAGGGCATAGTTTTGTTCATAAGTTTTCATTTTTCAGGATTCATATGCAATGAATTGTCCATCTTGGACTAGTACACCACCTAAACCTTCCCTTGAGGCATCAGTAATGACTACAATTGACCCTCTGGGTCTAGTACCTTCAAAATTGGTGTTGAAGTCATTTTTTTTTCAGTAGGTCAAAGGCCTCCTGGCACTTTTCTAACCACTCAAATCTCTTGCCTTTTCTCTGCAAGGAAGTTATAGGGTATACAATTTTTGAAAAAAAATTCACAAAAATGACTGATGCTCCCCAGGGTGACACACTGGGTCTAATAAGCCCTTTATCCAACAATTCTTGAAATTGAGCCTTTAGCTCCATTAACTCTATAGTAGTCATTCTGTTGGGAGATTTAGATATAGATTTTGACTCTGGAATTATATCTATAGAGAAATCAAAAGCTCTTTTAAGAGGTAATCCTGGTAGCTCATCCAGAAATATGTCCTCAAAATCTCTAAGAAAAAAAGGTACATGTCCATATCTGATCTTTCCCGATCTATGGACTCCTTCCCCATTTCATTGAGTTTTTGAGTTTCGTAAAACATTATATCATCTTGGAAATTGGTTTCCTCAAAAACATTTAGTTTTTCCATTTTAACAGCAAAAAGCTAGCATCCCTTTCTTTGAGCTCTTGGGCAGAAATTTGTTTTAGTTTGATTTCTCTAGGGTTCCCTTGCAGAAATTCTTTGATCCCCAAGACATCAAATTAATTCCAAAAGGAATGTTGGTATACCTAATGGTATACCATGGGTTCCATCATTTTTCTTGATTTGCAGCCAACTATGATGACCAACAAGCATCCCATACTACTTGCGGTCATCACTGGCAAGGGCTCAAGTGTGATAACACATAAAGTCCCTGGTTTACTGTTTCACATAAGCTCCCATCATTTTTCCTAGTTCATAGCCAACTGTGATGACACGCAAGCATCCCATACTACTTGTTGTCAACACTGGCTAAGGACTAGAGTAACAATGTACACATTCACAACCTACTATGATGACAAGCAAGCATCCCATAGTACTTTTTATCATCACTGGTTAAGGAGTAGGTATAACCTTTTTCATGTCTCAAGACAATTCCAAAGCCATATGGCTCCTAGCCACTTCTTGTCTAGCCTTCAAGTTATTCTCTCTGGACTCACTTTGGGTGGTGTCATTATGACGTACTTCCTCATCACCCCCCTCATAGGCATCCCACCTGGGTCCTTGTCAACCCTTGACCTCCTGCTCTAGTTGATTTTAGATTCAGAGTGCCCTGAAGGTTGCCCTTTATCCTGGCTGTCTCCCATCCTGGTTCTTAATTGAACCTTGTTGCAATCTACTTCTTCCCAAAGTTTACAGATTAATCATAGATTAGTTTTCCATATCATTGAATCCATTCATAATATAAATCTATTCTCTTCATGTAATCTTTAACAAGAAAGGAAAGATTTGCTAGAATCTTTCAATGCACTATAGTTTTCCATGGATTACATATAATCCATCCAAAATTGCAAAATTTGTTTATATCTTGCTATTGCAAGTCATTATCAAATTGGGATACCTTCCCAAATTCATTTCTCATTCTTGAGATTTAGCAAATTAGTTTCAGGATGTGGATGTACTCATAGGTACTCATTCACAACCTCCCTAGTAACATTAGGATCCTTGTGATCTTTTTCCAAGTTTGGTTCCTTAGGTGTAGAGGGTTTCACTAATTCATTTTTAGAGACAGGAGCAATAATCTTAATTGCTTTCCTCATCTCCTGCTTGATGCATTTAACCACATCAATGAAGAGTTCATTATCAACCAACCATGAGCCTACCAAGAAACTAGTTTGTTCAAGATGTTTCATTCTTGAGGTTCACTCCCTCAAGGCCTTAAGGTAACATTCATTTTCCCATTACCTTCTTTCTGGGTCTTCTTCTTATTCTTACCATTCTGGCTTAAGAACATCCAAGCATTAACAATCGTTAATGTTGGATAAAGAAAATCATTATGTAGTGAGCTCATAGGTCCATGTATTGAACCTAGTAGCTCTGATACCATATGTAACATCTCATTCCATAATACTTAATAATTAACATAAGTATTCATCTTAACCAAGAATTAGACTACATCGTGATTATCCAAATAAGAGTTAAACAAGAATCAATCATTATCATTACATTAATTAAGCATGTTATTCTTAACCAGAATATAACAAAACTCAGAATTACAATATCCAATTACATCTCATTAGTGAATAACCTTCACTATGCATGTACAAAACTATGCTCAAGGCATCAATTATCAAATTATACATAACAATTGACCATCAAGTCATATAATGAAAAAGCACTGCATCTGGAACTCTTGACATTTGTCTTCATAAGCCTCAGCTTGTCTCATGCTTGGGAAGGAGAGCATCATCTGAGTGCTTTTCCTCCAACCACAGACTGACGGTCCCCTGTACAACTTCCCACCTGGAAGCGGCCATACCCTTCACGGAAGGGATAGATGTTAGGAACTGTTAGGTTAGCCATACGAGTATTTGGTGTTGTGTCCTTCATAATGCCTCATGGTCACGCAACTATAGATCCACTCTAACTATGCATGACACTAGCGGAGACATTATGCCATCTGGAGCACTATGGACCAACAATGCATGCAGAGATGGATGCATTACTTTGGCTAAAGATTTACATACATGTATGTTATGCAATGAACGTCATCGTATGTCCACCACCCTGACTCAACTTAGAAGCTATCTCATCCTACAGTATGCTTAGTCGACCTCTCTAGGTCAAGCAAAAGTGAGTTCAGTTTGATTCATAGTCCAATTCTAGGACCATCAACTCCTATCTTTGTAGTACATCAAATATAAAAGGTTACTTTCGTAACAAGGAACATGTGACTCCACATCACCCTATTCCCATCTTTGAAAATGTTAATAGCCAAAACAAGTTTTCCAACTTATGGCCTTCCTAGGTTCACAGTTTCATGTTGACCTATCACAAGGTTTACATTCAGTTCATGTCATTTAAGACTTATATCATAATAGTCTAATAAGACAGTCTTACTAAAATGACTCTATCTCATGTATCCTCATGGGTTTTAATGTCTTATACATCATTCATGAAGTATGGTCATTCAAAAAGAGATGGCTTTCATTTACATTGCAATACATGAGTTTCATACTAACCATAGTATTTATTCTCATAAGTATATAATTATCTAGGATAATTAGTTCCTCCAATAAACCCAACATGCACTTAATGCTGCCTACAAGGCAATACAACTTACTTCTTATACAGTTTCTCCATCTTCAGCAAGTAGTCAACATATATTTTAAATACATAAGATGGATGATAGTTATCATAATACTATCATTAATAGTCCAGCACTGTTATAGGGAATCTGTGACTCCACGTTACTCTGTCCTGCACTTTCATATTGAAATAAGTTCATTCATGTTTTCAACAATTAACCTTAACTAGTTGGTGTTTACTTTATTTACCTAATTTCAAGGTTTGTATTCATAACATATTATCAATTGGTGAACTTGTAGTGACTCATAGAGTCAATTCCCTTTAATAAAGGTTCTTTTCCAAGAGACCCTCATGATACAAATTCTTAAAGAAGAAGAAGATTAGCCATTCGAAAAGAAGGCATTCATCTACCTTTGGTCAATAATATTTATGGTGTCAAGGTTCTATTCTTGTAAAAGAACGTTTCAAAGAATAACTTTCCCTTAAGGAGATAAGACTCATACCCATAGGAGTCAAAACACAACATGTCTACAAGAACCTTCTCATTATCATGAGAAAACATTGTAGTATCAAAATATATTGTATGCACAAAGGAAATCATTACCTACAATCGAAGGTCTACTTCTTGCACTTTGAGGTAATAAGTTTAAATGTAAAGAACAACAGTTCAATTTAGTGTTTATCACCAAGACTAGAATAGTCTTCATTGTAATATAGTTTGGTCTTAGTTATTATCATAACTCTACCGAGTGTATGCACCGATACTCTTGACTATTACTTCAATACTCTACAGTTGCCTTATTTGGCTTTATAAATAGCATACTATCTAAGCCTTCATGGATGTTAGATGACATTATGAGACATCATAATAATTTTCATGGCTCGAAATCCATTTAATAAAAATGATAATCCTATCGGGTTTTATCACAAGTAGTCATTGATAACATTGAACCCATTGTCACAGTCATCCTACGATGACATGACAAATAAGAGTTAAAATAAAGTTTAGGTCTCTACGTTATGACACATAGTGAGCTTCGCGTATGGATTTCGTATGTAATGCATACTCAAGTGGTTGTGGGTTATACGTATACATAGTAGTGTATATGCAACTATACAATGATAAAAGAAACACTTAATCACCTTCTTAAAACACATCAAACAACTATGTGACCAATACGGCTTAGTAAGCCACAGTATAGGAATAGATTCTCATGCATGTCGACACCGTCAATACTTTCATATGCATGATGAAAGACTTATAATAATAAGTAAGATATCGAATATAAAATACTGAGCTTCAACTTGTACCTAAACAAGAGTTTGTTCGAATGTAATCACTGGCTCAAAGCATACACATATCTTAGCTCAACTCCCTGAGCTTCTAGTGTAACCACAATACCCCTATAAGAAGAATGCTATCTATATCTCTCCTTCAAGAGTCGTATCTCCCAAAAACACACCGAGAACATCTAACAAAACAATACTTTCCAAAAAAAAAAGAGAGTCAAGTCTCTTTCTATCCAATCAGTAATAACTAATTCTTTTCTCATGCATGCAAACTAGGATTATCTTTCCTATGATTTGGCTTACCACCTTTCCATCATTTGATCAATTGGCAAGGATAAAGGCATTGAAATAGGGTCTACTTAGCCGCCACGCTCCTTCCCACTCCTCATGGGTGATAGCTGGCTGAGTGCCCCCACCAACTTATAACAACATCAAATAAAAAGATAATATGATTATTAATCATATTTGGCCTCAAAAACAAAATTCAACCAAATGAATTATGTATATAAATATACTTACACACCCTTATCTAAGGGTTTAGAGATATACATAAGTGTTAATAATATCAACTCTATTAGTTAGGGTCGCATACTTACGATGCGACTATGGGGTCGAGCATTGCTCCCCTATAAAGCATCATTCACCCACAAACATAGATAATCAAATAGACATAGACACGAAACAAAATGCAAAAAAAGAGCATGAAACCAAAGGGTCCTTGGCGACTTTTCTAATATCAACAAATAACTCAACATGACATCCTTGCAACCTTCATTATGTCGATAAATCGACACTAAAGATGTCAATAAAGTCTAGTTGACTAGTCGAAAAGAGAGTAAATTAAAGACTAACTCAGGTAATATAACTCACTCAATATGAAAAGATTCCAAGGATGTAGCTTGATACTCAGATGGCTATTTAACTCCTTTTTCCCGACATCTATCTCTTCCTCCCAGATGATACTCTCCTTCCATCTTCAAAGGACATTCCATTTTCCTATTCACACTCAGGACCATAAAACCATGATCAGTGCATCATCATCTATTTCACAATTCAAATTAATTAAATATTAATATGAACAAATAGTTTCATAGCTAACTATCATCAATCATTAACTTCATAATCAAAGATTAAATCGGATATTTTCACAATATCAAATCAGTTAACTATGTTTAATCCTCTTGATTACCATGCAAAGTTAGGATTACGTCTAATTATAGGTTGGGGATGTAACAAATATCATCACTTCTATCATCAGGAGATATTGCAACTCCTTTTCCTATATCTGTAGGAACATCTCTGACTTTGTGCAATCTATTACTTGAACACAACTGCTCTTCTTTGTTTAGTATGTACAGACACAAAGAACAAGTAGTCTCTGAATGGGGAGCCTCATGAAGCTTGCACCATTCTTCAATTAATACATGATTGAGTGGAATCCCTTGTAGGATGTGTCTTTGAATTTGCTTAGATAAGAAATCCTTGAATTGTGTCAAATGACTCCCTCTATCCTCGTCTGATAACTCATAATCAGATTCAATGAGACAGTCAGTCCTAGACGTAATTGTATTTATCTTATTATTGGGACACACATCATTACATGCCAACACCTCTTTTGAGTTTGACATTAGGATATTTTCCTGATGCACCTCTTGTTCGTGTTCCTCTACATCTGAAGAAAACAACAAATGATCATGATCATCAGCATCAAGTATTTTCCTTACCTTTGGCCATGATGAATCATCTTTTATGCATACTCACTCTAATTCAATCATATCTAGGCATGCTTCACATGCACTTTCTGATTGTGCATTCTCATGCAGTATACACCATCCGGTCATCAGGATATCCTCTATGGATGTCCCTGTCAATTGACACTTATAAACTTCTTTGGACAAATACTTTTCAAATTCAAGGAAGTGATCAACTTCATCTTCATCGGTTGTGCTATAATTTGATTTTGTCATCAATCCTTCCTTTGGCACAATTTCCTCTTTGTCACTGCCTTTATGTCTATGACATGACATCATCAACACTTCTTCTATTCTAACTCCTTGAGGTCTCAGTGCATATACCCCTATCTTAATGTCCACATATAGTATTTCATTATTTTGATTATACTCTTTGATCATATGTTTCATCTGGGGTTCAACTTCAATTCTAAGTTGATTAGGGATGCCCTTCCATGGCAACCACATATGGGAGAGATCCATAGCCATGTAGCCATTTAGATTCTTTGACCAATCTCTGTTGAGGATCATACCATATGTGTCAGGTATGTCAACTACCTGAATATCTATGTAGTATTGCACTCTGGGACCAGATGCAAGTTGCATATGTATGTGTGTCAATTCTCCCACCACATTGACTTATGACTTGTCTAGTTGAGTTATTTTCTGAAGTGATTTTGCTGGATGCAGACCTAATGTATGCCAAATAGATAAGGGTATCACATTGGTTGAGGCACCTGAATCTACAAGACAGTTGTGTAGGTTCTTACCAAGGATCATAAGTGTGAGTAAGAAAGGGGGAGACTCATATTTCTCCTTGTATAGGGTAATTTGTGATGCATCAATAGTATGAACAGTGGCTTGCACTTTTGGTTTGACAGTATTATCCCTAGGTGTAGGATGTCTAGCAGGGATGTGACTAGGATTATGACCAGGACTATCTTCCTTAGCTATAGGTTCATCTAGTGACTTGAGAAATGCTTTCTTAATGACAAGAGTTTTCATTAACTCTGACAAAGATAGACTTGTCTTAATCTTCTTCATCTCCTCAGCAAGGTAAGCAGCAAGTTTGTCTGACTTAGGCAATTGACTCATAGCTTTTTCTATTGTTGGCTATGGTGTAAAGTATTGTGTATTCACCTTTGGAGGTCCCAGATTATTGCTAGCCTTAGGATCTGGAGGTGTGTTGAAATTGTTAGGAGGGATGGAAGTGGTCAAAGCACTAGTAGGGCGATTACGATTGCTCCTAAGGTTATAATTATGTCTTCCTTGATATTGATGCTAATATGTGTGAACCTCTTTAGCTTCTTGTTCAAGCTCATTTTCATCCTCAAAAAGGAAAACATAATTTGTCTCAAAGGCTAGAGCTGAATCCTCACATGCCAGGGTATAGCTCTCATGGATTGCATTCATCTGATGATCCTGATGACCAAAAGAACTCTCTATCACCATAGTTGACTCATATCCTAGGGGAACAATCTCATTACCCTCAGGAAAAGGTGCATCTCTTGTAGTGTTCAATACTTTATCTTGGAATATGTTGGTTGCTATTTTGAACTAGGGACAGTCCAAATCAGCGTGTGCATTTGTATTATGCATCCTGCACCAGTTAGTGAGTGCAACATCTGGCAAATTAACCCTAGTTGTCTGCTTAGATTCAGTAGGAGGTTGATTATCTAGGGGTGATGGCAATAAACCATTGTTTGGCCAGGTGTTCCATACTCTTGGTGGCCTAGGTGCAGTATTACTATTATTACTGTTGAAATTCCTCTCATTGTTATAACCATAATCAGAATATCCAGATCTTTCATTATTGTTGCCATATCATTTATCAAGATATCCTCTATTTCAGTTTTGTGCATTGGATTGGGAATAAAAATTATGAGTTCTCAGATGAGTGACCTCAGTAGTCAAATTTCTTACCTCAGTAGTCAACTTTCTTAGTTGAGTTGATATCTCTTTAATATCATCCTTTTCTTCCTATACTTTGGCTACCACAATGTCCTGATGGAATGAACTATCATTTTTATTTTGTGTAGCATCTTGAGGTACATGTCTAGGGTGAGGTATGATCTAACCATTTCCCTGAGGTGGCATGATGCTAAGTGCAGGTACTTGCAACGTATTAGATATTACATTTAGAGGCATCAAAGCTCCACTAGCTTGTGGTTGAATAAGATAAGAAAGATATCCTAAGTTAGGTGTAAGACCTAGTGTTAACTGCTGGTTAACTTTGATAGCTTCTTCAAAGGCACCTAACAAAGATGTGATGGCAGGATGTGTCCTCCTAATGACATTAAAGGACCCAAGGCTGAGTAATAAACTAACCTAGTTGCCTCATCATCAACATTATAAGGAGCTGTCAGTTTGGAGTACATCTTTTGGAATCTAGCATTAAAGTTTGAAATCAACTCTCCTTCAGCTATTTTAATTGTGGTAAAGAGATGATACATCATGGCTGCATCTACATGTATTTTGAATCTAGCTTTGAAAGCTTTCTCTAGTGCATCCTAGGAGCCAATGGAAGTTTGAGGAAGACTAACAAACCAGCCATATGCTTCTTCTCCTAGTGAATAAGGGAATAATCTACATACAACATCCTCATGTTGTATCCTGGCCATGAAATGGGCATCCTTGTAGGTTCAGATGTGATCATCTGCATCTTGATACGGATGATATTTTGGACAAATCTTATCCGTATGTTTAGGCAAATCATTATATGTAACAAAGTGTAACAGTGACTCAACTACAAAGAACGACATCACAACTTGTACTAGAGGTACTACTGGTGGTGCTAAGGGAGCTACTGGAAGATTAATGACAATAGGTCAAGGTTGGACAGGTATGGGCTGACTAGCAGAATGTGGTCTAGGCTTGAATACTAACAATTCTTCCAAAGGTCTAGAAGATCTTGATCTAGTGTTAGGTTGATGAGCCAATGATTCATAGTTCAGGATAAACTTTGGATAGTTTGACACAATATTTGTAAATATGTGGGTAATTATTCTTTTGGAGTGGATATTTATGAAGGAATGTCTTAAATGACAAAATATTTGTAGAGAGTGCAAATACTAACTTAAACTTTGGACATCCAGACAACTGTTTGCAAATATCAGGGTGAATGTCCACAAGGATGGGATATTTGCAATAAGATTCCTCAAATTGTCAAAGCTTGAGAGAATCTTTGCACAAATACATAGGATTTGGAGAGTTATCAAGAAATTTGAAAATATCTTCTCATAGGAATGCGGGAAAATATATCAGGTTGACAAATCCTCAAATCAAGTTGCTCTAGCCCTCCTAGTGCTAAAAATTGTTGATACGATTGTTAGTCATATTAACAATGATAAAAATTCACAAAGCAAACCTTTATCTTCTTGAAGAATATGATCAATTCAATGTGAATTGATGATTCCAAGTCTCTATTGATCAGAACATGATCTTCTGATAATCCCTCAATTGGTTTGATGTGAATTGTTGTTAAATCCTTTAGGGGCCTTACGCATGAATTTGAAGGTAATTTGTATCTGTATGTGTAAATATTCACGCTATTTCACCTACTCTGTATAAATTCTCAACAAACGATGTTAAATCCTACAATCTCTAACTAGATTATGCAGATATTCATTTTAAGTTTGATTAATTCTTCTGACTTCACTCTGATTAAGATTGTTCATCATGATGTGCATAACTTTGATTAGTTCTTCTGAATTTAGTTAAATTGGAACTAATCTGCACTTGATTTTTCTTCTACACTATGAATTCTTCTAAATAATATGCCTACAAGCTGATATTTCTATAATCTTTGTCATTATTTTCAATTATTTGCATGATATTTGAAGTTATACATGCGATTTATTCAAATATACATATGATATTCATGTATCAAAATGGATGTCAGCATATTTATTGAGTTTTACTTTTCATTTTCAATATTTTGCAGTTAATGATGGTGATTTAATGAAATTTAAAGAACTTGAAGTGAAATTCTAAAATTCAATGAAATTAAATGAAGTTTGGTCACTAATCCATGTGCATTCTAGAAACTTTCATGAAAGTGAAGAAAATTGAACCATATTTCATCTAGACATTCCACAACTACATATAATCGATGTGAATCTTCAAAGGTAAGGAATGAAAACAATATGCACTATGCAGATGCAACTCAAGAGAGCGCAACAATCCACAATTACACATCCAGAGATCATTCATAGATTATGCAAGATGTATGATAATTTGTAATCCACAGTCTTCATTTTCATTCCAATATGCAAGAGAATACAAGTATACAATTGACCTTGAGATAGAACCATGAAACTCAACAATTCAGTCTCAATTAAGCTTCTAATAATCTACAAAATGGCAATCCACCTCCGTTTATAGAATGAGAGGATGCGGTTACAACTGATTTGATGGTCAACATCACTCAAAAGATTCAACAATCAAGATGGAAATGTGGTACATGATTGCTAGTTGGCAATCAATCTAATAGTGTACATCTAGCATCTAGAATATTTTGGAATCGTTGACTTGGTCAACATGATCCCCTTACTTTGCATTATCATCAGCTTCTTCATCAGTGGATGACTCTTCTTCTATCACTTTGTATCTGGTTCCCTGGATGAGCTCATATGTCTAGATAGCTTTGTCTATCTCTGCTCTGTCAACTACTTTGGCCTTCTTGGCTGCATATTCATGTACCTTCAATTGCTCTTGCAGAGCTATCCACCTATTTGTCTGGCTATCCATCTCTTCTTTATATTTCTCTATTTTAGCTTTCATCCTCATAGCTTTATCAATGGTAACCTCAAAGAAATGTTTAATAGGATCCTTTGCTACAAGTTTTAAATTATCCTTGAATGCCTTAGTAGCAAAATCCTCATCCTGATTTTCTACTTTTCCTTCCATTTCACCCTTAAGGGCTTCCAAAAGCTCTATCTCCTCTACTAGGAGATCATGTATATTAACACTAACATCTGCATTCTTAGAATTACATCTTTTCAAGATATCTACCTCAAATATTACATCTTCACACCAATTATCCAGTAATGGAAATGTCTGAGGTGTCAATACATTCTTGGTCATTAGGATGCTAGTATATGTTTTCCTCATCTCCTTGAGTATGGCTAGATGTGTGTCACTCTATATCAGTCTTTGGCTAACTTCTTTCTTTAATTTGTCAACCTTCCTCTTTAGGTTACTCAATAAGTCCCAATTAGACAATGAATTTCTTATTATCTGTTTACCATCAACTAAAAATTTGGTGAACCAACTATCAATTATTTGTGCATGATGCTTCTCCACATCCAATGCATCTATCTCGTCCTCTGATACTAATGTCAATGAAGTGGAAGCTGATATGGGTACATTTGTTGGTGCCACCAATCCCTTAATAAATGTTTGCATTTGAGCAATTTGCTCTTTGTATTCCTTATTCTTAACCTTTTCTTTAGCTATCCTAGAAAGAAAGGCATCTATGCTCTCTTTAGCTTCTTGACCTTCCTTCTCTACAGTAACAAAGCCTAGGTCTACTGTAGTTATTTGAAATTCATCAGCTTTTATCTCCCCCTTTGCCTTGTCTACAACAGGTACAACTACCTGAGCTGTTCTCTTCTCTATTTTGGGGTCCCTCTTTATTGTTCAAGTAGCTCTAGCTCTTCGCTTTGGTTTTGCTACTTCCACTAAAAACAATGAAGAAATATCAAAATTGGAAGAATTAATAATTTGAGGTTAGTTTACCGCATGCATGACCCAATGTGGAACATCAGGTCCAGACCCTTGTTGGTCAGTCTGCTCAATGTGAGCATCATGTATTTCCACATTTTGTTCCTTCAAGACTTCTTCATCCACATTTGGCTGTTGTTGTTGTTCCCCATTAGTAGGAACCTATTTATTTGTTTGTTGTTGATCATGTTGTTGTGCAACATCTTCTAAAGTCGTATCCTGATCTCCAGGCTTATTCTTATCAGGTTGTTTATCCATCGACACCTTAGTCTGAATATTCTCATTTTTCTTGTTTGTATCAGTGTGCACATCTAAAGGTGTCACTACATTCTGATTTTGCACCTGGTGATCTTCTTGAGGAGGAGGAGGGGTATTCACATTAGACTCTTGATGGCTAGGATCTTTTGCATCCTGATTAACCCTTTGTTTATCACTATCTATTTTCTCTTCTACTTTATTCTCATCATTTTTACTCATTGGACCTTCTTGCCTAGATACTAACACTTCTGCATAGTTAGGATCCTAAGATCCAAATATGACCGTAGGACCTATTTCTCTAGATGTATCCATCTTCTATTCTTTCTCTTCCTCCTTAGCATGTCCATCATCAATATCTTGGATATTATGTTGAGCAGGTACCTCAATATATGTCTTTGTCTCCATGGTAGAGTTATCTTCAATCTCCACATGTTCCATGGTTTTGTCCTTTTCTTCATCTTTGGGCCCATCATATGTTAGATCAATTGTAGCTGGGCTGGATACTATTGAAATGCACAAGACAACTAAGAGGGCGGGGCTGAATTAGTTGTAACCAAAACTTCAAAACCATTAACACATCAACCACTTAATCATTGTTATTGTATCTTAACCATGAAAGCATGAAATCAGAAACTTAAACACTTTCACAGATTCAACACATGAGACACGCGATTTTTACATGGAAAACCCAATATAGGAAAAACCACGGTGAGTGTTAGTTCACAATATAATATGTAATAACAATACAAAAAATTAGAGTCTCACTACCTTAGGGCTCCTTGCCCAGAATGCTCACTGCAAGAAGAAAGGGCTCACTACCAATGGGGTGGCTCACTTCCAAAGTTGGTGAACTGAGATAGTAGCATCTACTCCATGCCAGGTTTCAGTTTCATTGAAGCACACTGATTCTTCTTCTTTTCTACCTTCTTCGCTTACACATAGTTATATTCACATTTTTTCATACTAATTCATAATTCATGACCTTATTACATGTTTTTATACAATTCATCAACCTTGGAGTTAACATCAAGGTCGGCATTACAATCATCAACTATTGGAACAATCTCCAAGGTCAGCAAACATACATACATTAAGATAGGTCTGGACCTAAACAAATTTGAGAGAGAATGGAGTGAATGCAGACCACACCATGCCTTAGCTGGGACTTAATTGCAATCTTCCATGCAACAACATGCTTCCACAATCTTCAAAGCATAACCGTAAGTAGTGAGAACAACCAGGTCAGCTAAGACTGGAGTTAACACTAAGACCTTTAGGAACACGCTTCAGCCACGATCCAAATTACACTTTGTAGACCAATCAAAAGGCAGGAACATGATCTAAAGATATCCACAAGCACGTTACAATCGCCAAGAACATCCACACAACCTCTAAACACTTTATCCATGAGATACTTCAAACCAGAGCACTTTAAACATTATTGTCGGCCACTGTCATAAGGAAAAGATCACTTGTGGAGGACCAAATCACAAACCATTTGAACTGAAGGCACATAACATCATCACAAACTTAATTTCAGAACCGCAGACTATAAAACTTAAATACAAAGAAATGTGGAGCAGAATACATTCTCCTTATCACCAATAAATACACAGAAAAATAGTTTTTACTCTGGTGAACAGAACTCACTCAAATCTTCATACCAGAGGCTCAAACTTGAAACATAGAAACTATAGACATCCCCTATCATAACTTCCAAACTGCGCACAAGGATATTCAATATGTAGGATATGTGGAGCAAAACACTTCATTGTTCTTCTTAGGCACTTGTTCAAACTTGTTCAAATTACTTCCTTAGATGTTGACCTTAGGTGTTGACATCAATGACAACACTCACTTCTCATACTTGCAACAATTACTTTCCCTATCAATCCATCTAGGCCTATTTTCTTAACTGTTGCCTCTGGATCTACTTCTTCTTCTTCTTCCCTTGTACCTGGTTGTACTTGAGGTTGATTTTGAGGAGTTAGGGTAGTATTCCTAACCAGACTTTCCATAGGGCTAGCTGCTACATCTTTTGTCACCTCATCATATGTGAGGTCTTGTGGGGTCTAACTAATATTGTTTTAGATATTTATTTGATATTAGATTTTTGGTGTGTGTGGTTAGATAATAGTTTGTTTGATGTTGAACCAAGAACATTACTTTATTTATATTATTATTATTAAATTGTTTTGATTATGGGAATTAAATGTTTATGTATTTAATGGATGTTCAATTATTCATATGGAAGAAAACAATAAGTTTAGTTATCATATGATTAGACAATTAGGTGTTTTATTATTTCTTTATGAAAAAGGTGTTATGAGGAGATATATAGTTTTCTTGATCAAATTATATATTTTATTTTAGAAAGGAAATACGAAGAGTTGGGGGGGTAAATTAAAATAGAAAGAGAGTTGTAGATTGTTTATGTAACTAAAATTTTCTGAAATAGTTGTATTGTTGTGAGTTACTGGAGGAGGAGGGAAATAGATCAGGGAAAGTTTTATGGGATGAGCTGAGTTTGGACAGCCAAGGTAAGAAAAATCAATTGTATTTTAGTTTTGTATGGACTTTATGATGAGAATGAGTGTATGCAACTAAAATTTGAAAGAAATCTGTTCTAACATTGTTGTATATTTGATTTGGCAAGATTGATGAATTCTTATTTGAATATTATTATGATAGTTGGTATCGGTGTTGTGATGGAGGGTTTTGCTGGGAGTTGATGATATGTGAAATGATAATATATGTTTTGGGAGTTGATTGTTCTTCGGAGTTTTGGGGAGATTATTGTTTTATGGAGTTTTGGGAGATTATTGTTTTATGGAGTTTTGGTAGACTATTGTTTCATGGGAGCTTGGGAGATTATTGTTTCTGGGAGTTGTTGCTAAAGGGAGATTTTGGGAGTTGTTGATAAAGGGAGTTAATGTTTAAAGGGAGATTTGTTATGGGAGATTGATGCTTATGGGAGTTATTGTGTTAGATTTATGAATGAGATTCTTAAAAATAAAATTGTTTTTTGTTTAATTTGTTGAACATCAAGAAAATGTTTCTCTTAAAATGCTTAGGGGTGGATTCGATTGGTTAAATCCTATGGTTGGGTGGAGAGAAATACTGTGTCTTTTCTGTTGATATAGGAACAAATTTTATTGTTGCATGAGAGCAAATTTGGATTACTCTAAGTTTGTGTGTGCAAATTATTGTTCTGATCATATCTATGAAATGTAAAATCTAGTTTTTACAGAGCTAAGGATGTTTTATAGCAATTGGAAATTTAAGAAAATTGGATAGAGCTAAACCATTGAGCAATTGTTGTGCAGGTGAATAAAATTTGTGTTTTAAATATTATTACAGATATATTATTATCCATGTCAATACAACTTTATTACAAGATAGAAAGAAGATTATGGTATCGATTTCATGTTTTTCCTGGCAAACTCGTTATATTGCCATGAGCAGCTATAAACACATTCTGATACATTTTGTTTATATGATATTATCTAATCTATATTAAGTTATGAGGGATATAAATTAGTTAAGGAATTTTGTTTTCTGTATAGCTAAGGAAGCTGTGAGTTCCACGGCCTTGTACGACCTAGTCATGGGAGCCGTGGATGCCCCTGCTCCCCACTGGTTGTGGAACGCCGACTATGGGCAATATCATTACCATAGTCCAATTGTGTAGAGCTATTATATGTTTCCATTTATTAAAATCTATCTTTATATTATGTAAGTTATGATTGTCGATTTCATTATTATTAGTTATGCTCTGTATTTACTCTCTAAAAATATAATCACGGGATTACATTTCTTTTACGATAGCAATAATTTTGTTTGTTAACAATATAACATTAGTTAAATAAACATTGAGTCAGTGATGTTTTCCTTAGCTGATATATTGCCAACTGTGGCCGGCTTAGCCACCACAGTCAGGCATCCTACAAAGTATTTAAATTTCCTCAATATGTTAGTAGTCTCTTTTGCACAAGGATAGCATAATAAATACTGCAATCTACAATAATCTTTATTAAATCTTGTCTTTATAACAAATTTTATATGCTATTGGTGGAGTTTGAAATTGATAAGTTTTGTTCTTAGTAGGTTTTTACCCTCTCTCTTTACGGAGGATTGAAATATGAAACTATGTTACTGGATGCAAGAAAATTTATTGTTTTAGACAATGCAATTATTTTGTCATCAATTGATATAGATTGATCTTCAAAGAATTCTTTCAAATTTTTTTAAAATTATTATGATATTTGTTTCATATTAATAATTTTCTTCCATTTGTTTTCAATTCCTCTTGTACATTTGTTGGCAGAATATCTCTTCTAGAATATTCTTGTTTAAAAAACCATTATAACTAGATAAATAAAAGTGAGTAATTTATCTTATTTGTTTAATTACGTATTTATTTTATGTTAAGTTTTGGTAATTTTGTAGTGGGAATTACATAGGTATCAGAGCACCAGGTTGCAACACTTGGGAGCTTTGGAGTAGAAATATTAAACCCATTTTTCTAGTGTGTAGCATGTCATCAAATCAATCTGGAGAGCCAATCGACCATGGACCTCAAATACTACATGTCCTGCAGAATTTGGTAAACATGATTCAGGAAAGGTTTCCTGTACCCAATAATCAAAATCATCATCATTCAAAAGGACAGTATTCTATACCTCAGGAACGTAGTAGAAGTCCTTGCCAAAGTAGAGCAACCCATTCGGAGTATGGAGAATCAGGACATTATTCACCACCTCCTCATAGCACTCAGGTAGAGAAGGAGGTTTCCATGGATATTGATAAGTTAATCTTAGACTTTCCTCGACTACAACTAGAACATTTCTCTAGATCTACTAATGGATCAGAGATAAAATCTTGGCTAATCAGTCTTAAGAAAAGTTTTGCATTGAAAACCTATGAGAGCAATCTTAAGGCTAGATTGGCTATTCATCTACTCAAGGATAGTGAAGACAATTGGTGGTGACAGGAGGAGAGAAAAAGGTATTTGACTCTGGATAATATAACTTGGGAAGTTTTCCTAGAGATTTTCAAGAAGAGATACATTTCTGACCATTTTCGACAATAGAAAATTGATGAGTTTCATGATCTCCAACAAAGAGGTCTCACTGTGGCACAATATAAGAATAATTTCTTTGAGTTATCCTAGTATGTTGATTATATTTAGGATGAGAAGTTAATGGTAAACTATTTTATCAGAGGACTTAATTATAAGATTGTAGGTTCGGTCTGTTTATCTAAGCCCACTACTGTGAAGCAGGCAGCTAAAAAGGCCCTCATTGTAGAAGTAATTTAGTGGAAACATCATGATCACCATCAGAATTCATCTCAGTATCAAAACCACAATCAATCCCACTCTAGTAATGGAAATAGGTCAAATTCTTATCCTGCTAGATCAACATAGTCACAACCTAGCCAGGAAACTAAGTCAGCCCAAGGAGGCCCAGTCAGGTCTTGGCAAGCTCCATCTCATAGAGGGGATCAGAGAAACTAGACATAGTTTGTTGGTTTAGCTTGACCATAGTAGAGTTCTCGTGGTAGTCAAGCTAGCACTGGTAGATCAGTCTTTCAATTTCTGGCACCACCAAAAGGTCCTTGTTTTAATTATGGAAATAAGGGACATTATGCTCGGGAATGTAATCAAAGCAATGCAACTTTAGGAGTTCATCAGTTGGAAGCTTCAAAACCTACAGTAGGAGATGTGGGCAGATCTCATTAGGTTTTTGCAGCAACTAAAAATTGGCAAGCAGAACATCAAGCATCAGTGATAGGGGTTCCCAGGAAAATCAATAAGGTTACTATTTCTATTGTTTTTTATTCAGGCACTACAGATTCTTCTCACGTATTGGAGTGGAATTCTTTTCAGGTGGCACAAGATGGATAGCTAATACTGGAACCAATTCACATTTTGGATCAATGAACACTAGCCCTGTGAGGTCGACAACTAGACCAAGTCAGGGTCCAATGGGACCCCTATGATGAGTCTTCTGCCACATGGGAGGACATAATCAAGATGAAATCTTTGTTTCCTTATCCTTTTATAGAGAAACATTTTCTTTATTGAATCCACCCCTGAGCATTTTAAGAGAAACATTTTTTTGATGTTCAACAAATTAAATAGAAAACAATTTTATTTTTAAGAATCTAATTCATAAATCTAACACAATAACTCCCATAAGCATCAATCTCCCATAATAAATCTCCCTTTAAACATTAAATCCCTTTATCAACAACTCCCAAAATCTCACTTTAGCAACAACTCCTAGAAATAATAATCTCCCAAGCTCCCATGAAACAATGTTCTCCCAAAACTCCATTAAACGATAATCTCCAAAACTCCATAACACAATAATCTCCCAAAACTCCATAAAACAATAATCTCCCAAAAACTACCAAGAACAATCAACTACCAAAACATATATTATTAGTTTGCATATCAACAACTCCCAGCAAAACCCTCCATCACAATACCAATACCAACTATCATAATAATATTCAAATAAGAATTCATCAATCTTACCAAATCAAATATACAACAATATTAGAATAGATTTCTTTCAAATTTTAGTTGCATACACTCATTCTCATCATAAAGTCCATAGAAAACTGAAATACAATTGATTTTTCTTACCTTGGCTGTCTAAACTCAACTCAGCCCATAGAACTTTCCCAGATCTATTTCCCTCCTCCAGCAACTCACAACAATACAATTATTTTAGAAAATTTTAGTTACAGAAACAATCTACAACTCTCTTTCTTATTTCTTTTTTCCCCCCAACTCTTCGTATTTCTTTTCTAAAATAAAATAAATAATTTGATCAAGAAAACTATATATCTCCTCATAACATCTTTTTCGTAAAGAAATAATAAAACAAGTAATTGTCTAATCATATCATAACTAAACTTATTGTTTTTTCCATATGAATAATTGAACATCCATTAAATACATAAACATTTAATTCACATAATCAAAATAATAATAATAATATAATAAAAGTAATGTTCTTGGTTCAACATCAAACAAACTATTATCTAACCACACACACCAAAAATATAATATCAAATAAATATCTAAAACAATATTAATTAGACCCCACAGGTCTATTGTTTCATCCAGGGGTAGGGATGGGTTGTTCACTTTCTTTCTTTGCCCTTCCTTGATTTCTTCAACTAACTCTGTTTTGAATTTCACAATAGTCAGGATGGGGACATCATGTTGTAAGCTTTGATGTACTATCTCCATCTTGGAGAGTCCCTCACCTCCTTGCCCTTTTAGCAGGATATCTAGGTGCTTACTTGTTGATCCCCTCATTGTGGGTGCTTGTCCCCTTTTCTGCCTTGGGACATTAGCCCCTGCTAGTATATCAAGACTTTTCCTTCTCTTCTCCAAAGGCACTTCATCCTCCTCATCTTCTAATCCTGATAAGTAATACCTGGCTCCTCTGTGTCTACATCTTGTTCTACAGGCATTTTAGATGTTGTCACAGCAAACACAAGGCCTCATACTTTCTTTGGAGATGGCCTTGGGGATATGCAAATACCAGTAGTTGCACTCCTTTTAGCTTCTTTGGAAGAAGCTCCTTGGATTTTCTTCTCAAGGCCTTGCCTCTTATCCTCCAGGAAGTCATGAAATTCATCTTCAGGCAATTCTTGCCTCTTTCTCTTCTTATCAATTGTAATGGCTACTCCCTTGGTCTTCAGAGTAGAAACTTCTTTATCTACCCATGATTTGGTCAATTGCATGACCCTTTGTGTTATCAGATCCAAGGATGTCACCTCTGGTTGACTCCAGCCGGGTGGGGAGATAATCTCTGTATATATTTTCTTACTTTCATACTCCTCTAAAATTATTATTCCATCATTCTGATGTAATTGCGGAGGCACAAGAATACAATCTAATGTATGGATTTGTTTCAATGTTAACCTCTAATAGCCTCTCCTTCTTACCTGTACATCATCTAGGCAATCTATCTAATAATCCTCCAAGTGCATTTGATGCACTGGCTTCTTGTAGATATATTTTTCCATTCTCCCGAAGGGATCATACTACCTGCCTAGTGGAAACAGTTGTAAATGTAGCATCTAAAAACCTCCCTCTGCCTCTTTAGCTGCCTCAGTATCTAGACACATATACCATCCAATATATAGAGGAAAATTTACATTTGGTTTCTTATTCATCTTAGCAAATGCCTCATATGAGGGCACTATTTGTCTGGTCATCTCTATGAGGATGACCCTATCAGTAGGGTACCTTGACAACATCAAGGGTTACCCACTAAATCCTTCTATTTTGATATATGTGAAGTCTGGGAACTGGATGAACCAAGTTCCATTCTTTACTACAATCTCTTGAGCCTTAATGCTCATCATCTTCGCTCTGTCATCTTCCATGAGGTGTACCAGATGCATGACAAAACAATCATTCACTCTTTTGTAATTTTGGAGGGATGACTTCCTCTCTAGTTGTGGGTAATGACCCCATATGTTCACTTTAATGGGGTTCCTTCCAACTCAGCCTACTATTTTCAAGCCATTAAACATACCTTTGGCTGCACAAGTGTAAACCACATATGAGGACATGTGGAATGGGGTTTCCTTACCACCAAGTCTTTTCATTCTTGTGTCTAGGTTATCACTGGTGAGTGATTCCCACTGTATCTATGTGTTGGTGGTCTCAACCATCCTTATGAGCCTATACATCCACGGCTCAAAATTTCCAACGTGTAACCTTCCTCTCATCCGGCTTAACATGACCATCATGTGTTGTACCTCTGGAGAGAAATCAAATTTATATAGGTTCACATGAATTTTCTTTGCTGGTTTACATGTACTTTCTTGAGCTCTCCAAGCTAAGAACATTATCTTCCTACAATATACATAGCTGCCCTTGTATTGATTTTCCAAATCCTCAAGATCTATCTTGTATAATTTGGGACCTGTAGGCATATTGAAAATAGCTGTAATTCCTACAACTAAGAAGTCTACATATATTCTGCCATGCTTCTCCACTCTTCTTGCATCTATGTTATAGTTGTCAGCACATGCCCCCACCAACTCAATAGCCTTTGTAGCATATGGAAATCCCCCAACATGCCACGTCCCTAAGTTGTAGATGTTGATGAGCATAGGGTTTCCTCCACCCCTCTCTGATTTGGTCGTCCATGCTTCTAGACTGGTATTCCTAGCATGGGTGTCTCCAATTTGTTCATATCTAAAGCTAGAACTACTGGGCTATAGGAACATAGGAGTCATGAACTCTATTTCACTTCAGTTTTGTGAACTTCCATTATGTCCTGCAATTACAAGTATGCATCTCTTAAGCTAATGTGCATGTTCTGAGTTTAAACTGTTAATTTCTAAGTATCACGATGTTCAACAGTTTACAGGATATGAATATGCACATCATCACCCATATTTACCCTAAGTAAATACCACTTTACCTTTTACTATGCAGAGATGACAAAATGAAGGTTTTGTTGATAACTGAGAGGGGGGGTGAATCAGTTATCCTAATATTTCAACTTTTTGTGCTTTCTTAACAGTTAATGCAACATCAGATCAAATAAGCAAGCATAATCATGAAATGGGAATAACACCAATACATATGACACAATGATTTTGACGTGGAAACCTTGTTAAGGGAAAAACCACGAGGTGATTAACCCAAAATATTATTCTCTGTTAGAAGAATAGAAGATACAAAATGGCACTTGCCAATTAGGGCTCACTGCCCGAGCACACTGCTCACAAGAGGCTCATTGCCTACAAAAGACTTACTGTATACACAAAGAAAACTTGAACTGATGAGAAGCATCCACACATGCTGAAGTTCAGTTTTGGTTAAGCTCAATAGACTGATCTGTTGCACTTCATTCTTACTCTCCTTAAGTGCTGCTGTCCTTTTACATTCTGAACCTATTTTTCTACCTTTTGTACTATTCTACTTTTATTTACACTTCTATTCTTACATACACACACCTTCACATCTAAATCCATCTTGTATATATATCCGCACAAGTGATTTCAACACTTTTCTAGTCGGCATCCGAAATAGTCAATATTATCTCAAACTTTGGTCTGTCGGCTGAGTCCTTGCATACTAAGTAATGCAGATCAAGAATATGCTTGTAGAAGTCTTCAATCATGTCAGCCAATCATGAATGATACCTCAAGAAACTTAGTCATTAGCAATCTCTCTCCCGGATTCGAGTCTGACATTCTGCCAGTACAGTTCTTCCTCTATCTGCTCTGTCAAACAGGAACCCAACACTCAAGTGTTCATATCTCTTCACCCTTCCATAACCGAAGGCTAAATCCTTGGAATCTATTAGTCAAGGTACTCCTCTTGACTTCACCAAATCTGCACTTCACTGAAATACTTCCTCTGAGAGATCCAGACCTAACTGTCAGACCTTGCTGACTCCTCTGTTCTTGCTTACCGGATCATAACACTTCTTCAATCTGAGTTCTGGTAGAGACTCATCATGTCTTGCGGATGTGTGGGATAACCTTTGTTACCATCAATGACAACATTCATGAATCCATATAGTGTCTCTTGCCAACATGTTTTACGTTACATACCTGACTTACTACACTTAAACCTTGATTCGTTGATATCTGGATATGCAAGTTCACAATGCACTCATCTTTTACCGTTTTCCATCCAATGTGCACACTATTCCATTGTGATTGCAAATCTCTATAATGGCCACTGTAATAGCTCTGGTTCTCTGTAATTTCTCTTTTTGAATGCTTTGTAGATGTAAAATGACCAAAAATCCTACTTTATGCATTAGAAATCATGATTTTAGGGCAAAATTAATGTAAAATTACATGTGTTCGTGGATATCGGCATCCGATCCTTAGGATTGCAATAGATGGCAGTTCATGATTTGAAATTTCAAATGGTCACCTACCATTTCATGGCATTTATTACACAATATACATATTAGTGAATATAAGGATGTTTAAACAATGTCCATGCCTTTCAAAATATGCATGTGTATGCATGGCGTCAGCATGACATTGATCAACGTTGACCATGGGTGAATATCAGGTCGTGAATAATCCAAAGGTATATACCTTTGATCATCGAATATCAGGACATTATGAAATCTCATGAGTGAAAAAGTCAACGTGCCATGTGGCACCATCTAATTGGTTCGTGGAACTGTGGGTTTTGGTCGCAAGGACAGATATGTGGTTATTAAGAATTATCCAGATATTAGAATTTACGAAATATCCCTAGGTCTCAATGTGAGGATGATGTCACCTTCTCTAAGGTTATTCTTGGTTGAGTATATCGTGACATCATAAGGACATCAGCGAAGGTCTGGACATTAAATTAATGTCTGGGATGTTAAGGCTTATTGATATGTTATGAATTCTTAATATCAAGATGACATCATCACCATTTGTTATTTCTCTAAGGTGGGGTCAGATGATGTCATTAGGATATTGGTGAATATCAGGACCTTGAGTTAATATTCTGACATTGAGTTTTATCATTATAAATTGGAGCAAGTCAGGATATTAACGAATGTTTGCATATTAAGATTGAATATGCAGACTCACGAATATCCATGCATTTTGATGCTTTATTACATCATGGGTTACAGTTTGACGTGCACACATTTACAAATGTGAATACATTGAGTTTTCCTTTGTAATTTCACGATTAGGACATTAAGTTAATGTCTGGATGTTAGGGAATGCGATGATATCCCTAAGATAGTTTGACTAAACTTTGATTGGGCATAACTTCTTGGTCTTAGGGAATTTTGGGGTGCTTCAAAAAGCAAACCTGCCTAGAATTTTGTACTCTTTCACTTGGCAGTGTTCATGATGGGAAATTCCAAATTTAAAAATTTGACCTATATATCAAGGTCTTGACATGCACAGGATGGGATCCTAACATACACTTACTACTATTTTTTTCATACCTCCCGAAAGAAAAGGGAAACAAGCAAGCCAAGAAAAAGCAAAAAGTTGGGTCCCTGCTTTGCTGGGGTAAAATGGGGCATGTTTTATAACCACAAAACAGGGCCTAGGAGGGTTAGTTAGGGGACTAGGGAAACACAAGCAAGATGAATAAACTTGATCCAAGTGTCACCAAGAGGAATACTTCTGAGAGGGAATAATTACACACTTACACATACATGTTTAGGATTATAGCTCATCATCAAATTACCATGTAGGCCCGTTCACTTTTGAGTGCTTACATATTTTCCCCCTCGGGGATGGTAGTCTACATGAAGGGTAGGTACTATTCCTGAACTAGGCCCTTACTTGCTGATTTCCCACAATTGTACCTACAATAATAAGCATTAGTTCAACATTTTGAAATGTTTAAAATAAGTGCTAAAATTTTAACAAGGGAACATACCATTGATCTATGAGTCATAAGTATACCTAAGTTGCCTTGATTTGCCATGGGGACCTGCAAGAATGAAAGCACACAAAATGAGGGCACAAAGGCACTACAAATGCCAAATTACTCCTAAATGAATCTAAATGAAACTAAACTAAGAGAAGAGGAAAGAGGGAGAAACAGAAGAAACAAGGTTGAATGGTGACAGAATTAGACACGGAAGTAGTTGACGAAAAGCCTACAATAAGGGGATCAAGAGGATCATGACTAAATTTCCTTTGGCTAAGCATCAAATATGTAAATAGAGGAAAACTCTTCTTGTAACCCTAGTTTTTATTTTGTTGATTTTAGTCAAATGAATCTGTTGTTTTCTATTTTGTTATTGCATTGTCTTAGTTTTCTAGTTTTAGCCATTTTACAACTTTTCGTTTATCAAAATTTGGTCATTTTTGGTAGTTTATGAGGTGATTTTACCATTTCAAGGTGTGGGGTAGCATCGCCCCTTTTACTAGGGTTGGTCACCCCTGGGGATCATGGGTCACCCCTAGGGGAGACCATGGGTCACCCGAGGAGATTTGACCTAGTGAAGGGGCGACCCACCTAGAATGCCCTCAAATGGAATCTTTACAGTTTGATGCTTCTAACATTTTATTTTACCTATTTCATGTTTCTAAAATCTTCTGTTTATTCCAATTTTCCAATGATATATGTTTTTTTATGAAATTTTGACATGTTTTATGTTTTTTTTGTGAAGTTTTTGAGGAACTTCAACATTCCTTATGCATGATAGGATGGATGCATTTGATGGAATGTAGTACATGATCAAGGTTTTTTTTCTAAATCCTATGGGGCTTTATCTTCTAGAGATCATTCTATTGTTAGGAGGATGGGTTTGGGTCTAGTGGCTCGAATCCTAATTGTTCATCCTTCCTCATAGATCTATTGTGACATTCTAACATACTGGGATGCAGACAGGAATACTTTCAAGTTTCTATAGGTGTCTGGAGAGTGGACCATCACTTTATATGATGTGTATCACATAATACCTTCAACTTCCTGAGATTGAGTCTGAGCGAGAGCAGTAGTGCTAGGGCCACTATCATGGGAGTTACCCATCCGAGAGATAGATTAGGAGTTCAACTCAATTTAGTTCCCAACCTTGACGTTTCTCCTCTAAGAAAGGTTCTCATTGGTTTAATCACTTGTAGGCTATCAAGGGATAAGGGATCATCGAGACTCAGATGGTGTTGAGCAGCAATCATCTAGAGGCTTGAGTAGGGTATAATTTTTGCATGGGGATCAACATCCTTGCCATGGTCTATCAGGACTTGTATCGCATTTCAAGACAAGTGGCTCTTGACTTTAGTCATCCTTCTTTGATCATGTCATGGATTTATGAGCACATTGTACCGTACTAGAGAGACATGCTACTCCTCGATCCTTAATTACGAAGAGCCATACATTGGGGTCACATGAGTGTCTTTGATGCCACCACACATGTTGTAGCTACTTTGACTAATGAAGATTTTATTTGTGATCCTTATACCAATATGGAGGGTCAATGACCACATGATAGCCAAATTCATGACTAATATAGAGGCATACCTTAATTTGAGACATTAATGGATTGGTTGAGTTTCACCGTACCTATCGAGTTTTTCAACAGTTTGGTGAGGATTATCTAGAGGACTTGCCCCTAGTCTAAACTTGTTATAGAACTACTTAGGAGATGGTGGATGTTTAGCACAAGGCATCACTCTGGAACCCTTTGACTCCTAGATTTATGATTACGAGGCCTATTCATGGACTAGGATAGAGACAAGTGAGGCCTCCCCTTACTAAAGGATTGGTGGTCATTGAAGAGGAGTTTGAGGATTCTTTAAATGAGGATTATGATCCCGAGGGAGAGGAGTATGATGATGTCAGTGTGGGGGAAGATAGAGATTCCTTCTGATGAGGAGGAGGCTATATCTCCCACACATGGTCCTATATTAGATGATCCCACATGGCAAGAGGGTGACCCTCGTAAGAATCCTTTCCTTTATTACTCTTTTTACTTAATCCATTTCTTTCATGAACTTAACTATTGATTAATACTTCTCCTCCTTACTTCTTCTTAGGTACTACCAAGGGATGGAGGGAGCTCTTTCATGACTCTTCTTTAGATCTTCTAGTCCCTATCATTGGTCACTCAAAAGAGACTCTACTTATTGATGCCCATATTCCTTCTTGAGCTAGTCGTCACACTTACATTCTTCCTCTTTCTTATCATGCGGGTAAAGCGATCATTTCCTTGTGAGCTTTAAATGTTGAGAATGCTATTCTTTGAGAGATGGCTAACCTTGGAGTTTGTAGGCAGGCCTCATAGACTAGTGCAGTTGGTCTTTCACTGGTGTAGTCACAGTAGGAGGGTTCATAGAATGAACTGTCCAGACCATGCAGCAAGAGTAAACACAACGGAAACAACTCAAAGATATAGAACAAATGCAGTTTCAGTCATTCAGTATATCATAGAATTCAAATACAATCTGGTCAACATCATGCCGACTTATAATTAGGGCTCAGCGACCTGATTATAGAATGTCAGACTATGCACAAGATATAGATTTGAAGTCCCTTCACAAAGAATCCATAACTATGAACTATCACTTTTATCATGAACTACATTCCTAAGGATCTATTACATCAATATATATCATCTCCAGAACATAAGATTCCTCTGTGTCGGCCAAGGAAGGTCACAAACTCCAATGAAGAGCTGTAATGTGTGTACATGGATAGGTCAGACCTAATCATGTAGTGTAACATTAGAAAATGTCCCTTTGGGGGCTTTTCCCTCATAAGGTTTAGCTCTTGGGTCTTTAGTATGCATTTAGGACATCTTAGTTCATATTTTTGCATCCCGATGGAATGAGGCCTGGGTTTCATGGTAAATTAGACCTAGGTGGACCCCTTGAGCTGTACCCTACCCAAAATAGGGGGAGGACTTGGGCACCTGTGCCCTAGTCCTGCCCTATTTTGGGACAGCCCTAATTTTTGGGTGTCAGTTTGTGACCGTTATTTGGTCCTTTTACCGACACGGTAAGTTTTGATTTTTAAAATCTTGGTGGGAGTACTTGTAGTTACATATATAAGCATGCTTAGGTATTCATTTGTTAATTAGATTTCAATTAGATGATTACTAGTAAGCTAAAGTGTTCTCAAGGTGATTCAAGGCTTCTATTGTGTTGCAAGAGCAGACTTGTGTGTTTTGTGTGTTGATATTTGCATGTTTGAGCATTAATTTCCTCATATCATGAAGAGCATCTTCTTCCCATGAGAGATTCAATACAAGGTGACATAATATTATGTTTTCATCATTGATTCTTTTAGTTTTTGCCTCTACCTCACAAGGGCATGCACTCTTTATCTGACAATGGTGTTCGAAGACTTAAGTGTCCTCTAGGGCTTGATGGAGGAAAGCCTCTAAACACCACAACCCCCAAACCAAGTCTTGTGATTGTAGGTTATAGGTGTCGCATTTGGGAAAATTGGAGTTGCAGGAAGGATTTACAGGCATCAGGGATTTGAGATCTGAAGAAAAGCAGGACACAGGAGCACTTCCAGGACTTGGGCGCTCACTCTAGTGTCCTCTGCATCCGAGTTTCAAGAAACAGAAGTTATAGGGTTGATCAGTGTCGGAAGGAGGTCCAAATCCCACAAAGAAACTGGCACTTGGACTTGGGCACCCTCTCCAGTGTCCGTGACTATTCCACTTTGAAACCTTGAAAATAGGTATTCTGTGATTTGGTATTTTACTCCTGTCTGCAAGAGCTTTTTTTGTCTTTCATCAATTTGTTGTCGTATTGGCATAATTAGGGTTTTAATGGTTAATTCGGCATATGAGAAGGAAAATTAATAATTAAATTCCCTAATCCAAGTTTCCTTAAATCTACAAGTGACCTAGGGTATTATAGTGCTCGCCACTCGACCCTAGATCCTTCAATGTATAGTGGAGAGGCAGATTTAAACATCTAAACATTAGAACATTAACAAATCCAATTTTCCACTAAACATTTTGGTGAACCCATGTTTTTGGACTTAAATTGCAACTTGTTGAGTGTTTATCTTTAGATTTGGATTGATTTCATTCATTCATTTGGTCATTCATTGTATTGCATTGAGAAAAATTCAAAAAAAATGAAAAATTGGAAAAATTCAAAAAAATTGCATTGTTGGGCTTACTAAATTGTATCAATTCTTTCTAAATTTTCCTAATTCATGATTTTTGCATCAGATCTGATATAAAATACAGAAAAATATAAAAATTCAAAATCTTGAATTGCATTTTCAACATTTAATTGCTAGGGTTTTGCGAAAATCTTGACAATTTTAATTTAACCTAGTAATTCTAAAATCTAGGGTTAGTAGACAAACTCTTTTATCATATTTTTCTACTGATTTTAGAGGCTCATTCAAATTAAAATTTGGCTATAGTCTTACATTATAGTGTAAATTTGTATTTAGATTTAAAATATTTGCATTTTTGCATAGAAAATTTCAACAAAAACTAGCAATTTTGATGCATTTTCATTAAATTTGCATGGGCATTTTGCATGTTAAGGCTTGAAAATAATTTTCAGATCTGAGAGTAAGTAATTTTCATAATAAATAATACTTCAAAGTTTTCACATAGAATTTTTCCCCAAGATCTCAAACCTAGGGCTTCAAAAACAACAATTTTCACTAAAACTAGCCTTATCGACTTTATAAACTTGCACCATAGGTGTGTTGTGAAAGGTATTTTGAAATTATTTTTCTATTATCAATGTAATAATTTTCTTCCCCTCATAAAAAGCTTCACAACACCCTTTTATCGGGTTCTTGTAGTGAAAATTTTGCGAAAAACTACACATTTTAGCTATTTTTGCCCTAGGGTTTGACATAGTTTGCACTCCAAGCATGTTGTGATCAATTTTATTGATTTAAGTGACTGATATTATTGATATTATTTTATTTACCTCCTTAAATTCATTACAATGCCTCCTTTGCTAGGTCTTGGAATTAAAAAACCGTGAAAAATTGCATATTTTGCTATATTTTCACTAGGGTTTAACCTTAAGTGGTGCTAAAAGCATGTTGTGTTGGGTATTTTGACACCAAGTGGATTTTATTACTTATATTATTTTATTTCCATAATAATTTTCCTCACAACACCCTTTGTTATGCTCTTTTGCATTGAATTTTGGTGAAAAAAGTGCCTATTTTGACATATTTTCACTATAGTTTGACTTGGAATTATCTTGGATTTGCATCAAAAGTATGTTGTAAAGGATATTATTTTTGTATTGGACTGATATCAGACATATTATTTAATACTCCTGATAAAAATCCTTACAACACCTTTTCTTTCATATATTTGCATTGAAAAAGTACAAAAAAATCAAGCATTTTAAGATCATTTTTGCATATAGTTTACACTTGTCTTTTGCATACTTTTGGAAATTTGTCAAAATCTGATTTTTTATTTCATTATGGCATCTTCATGTTATTCATCTCTGAAATCTTTGCATGAGTATATCCTAGATTTTGAAAATTTCTCTAATTTCACTAATGAGAATCCTCATATTCTAGAACACATAGCTTGTATCAGTGGTGTTGACCCTTCTATTTGTTCTACATATGAGTTACATTTACTTTGTTATACACATGATTTTAGTAGCTTCAATTTACTCATAGAAGCATATCCTTTGATATTAGAAGATTTAACCAAATTCATCTCTAGGAACACTCATGAGAAAGATGATCTAGTGAAAAGCCCTTTCCGCCACAGAGTATGATGATGATGATGTACCTTCCTCTCATCCCATTGCTCTCCCTAGCCAAGATGTAGCATTAGTGGATGAGAAAAGGTCTCTCACATAAAATACTTTAGCAATGGATGTTGGGTGTAATCAAGAGGGAAACAGTGTTAATTCAATATTGGTTAATAAACTTTGTAGCAATATTCCTAAGATGATTGTCCGAGGGGCACATAGTGTACCCTCTTGCTTAAAGCCGGTGATTACTGTTCAAGTTAGACCTCTGGATTACATCTACGACTATGCAAAGCAAATTGCTCAAGGAAATCAGGGTGTACAAAATGTGATTGCTCATACATATAACACCTATAATAACAAGCAAAGTAACCAAGCACCTCATGTGCCTGTCTCTCTTCCATGTTCTCAACCTATGCTCTCTCCACCACCTTGTCTTACTCATAAAAGTGGTCAAGAGTATGATCTTGTCGAATAGCTTCGCGCTACTCCAGCTAAGATCTCTCTTTGGGATTTAATACAAGCATCACCTACATACCATGGAATGCTCCAAGAAGCTTTGCAAAAGGTGATTATCCCACCTGCTACTAAGCCTAATGATGTAGCAGACATATTGGATAGTATGCATGCGATAAAAATAGATATTCTCTTTCAACCACAGGAATTACCATTAATTAAAGTTCAAAACCAATATGATCTTCTTATGATCTCTGTCATAATAAATAAAATATTGGTAAAATGAGTTAAGATTGACAATGGATCGGCTCTTAATGTTTGTAGCATTGACCTACTAGACAAAATCAAAGCTGACACATCACAAATCAAACCAAATGGCATTAGCATTCATGGCTTTGATAATGTTGGATGATAATCCATGGGCACTATAACTCTACCTATACAAGTAGGATCTATGCTAGCACCTACCTTGATTCATGTCATGCCTTGTTCTTTATCTTACAACATGATTCTTGGTAGACCATGGATTCATGCATTGGGGGTAGTCCCTTCCACCTTACATCATTCAATCAAATTTATATTCAATGGTAAACTTCATACTATCCACACCGATCCTAAACCAGATAACAGTTTACATATTGAAATGCAAAAACTAGTTTACAATCATATGAACGTAAACAAATTACAAGCTAATTCATCAAAGCCTCTGGCCACGAATGATGTTGTGAAAGATTCTATACCATCGAATGCACTCTTTGGCGATAATTGGAGCTCATTAGATTTTAATCCTTGCAGTATAAGGGAATACAAAATTAATAACCTTGACACATCAAAAGTGGCGTTAATCTCACCTAAGCACTCTTTTGAAGCACCTGAGAAAACTAAGGTCCACTTGGTCGAAAATAAAAACAATACTCTCACTTATACCACAAATTACGACACCTATGAGGCTTCACCATCTTCTAAGGAAATGGCATCCCTTTATGGTTAAGGATTTAAAATTCTTTATAACAATTGTGAATACGAAGGTAAGGGATGTGGTGTAAATCAACAAGGGATCCAAGTACCTATAGAATCCACTTCAACACATTACTCAAGTGGCATTGGACATAATCCTTTTAAAGAAAAGAAAGCCTCCCGTCATCCTACACTTAATGTCAATTCAACAAGATCAAAACAACATGATAGATATCCTAGATATGCAGGTTCTTAACAATGGTGCTACTAGGTAAGTATCTCTAACCCTTTATTTCTTTCATGATGTGCTTTCCCTGTGATGTGTTGTGTGTTGTTTAGGCCTCTTGGGATGACCTCGGACTCTCCTATAAGGTCCGGGATACTAGGAGACTACCTCTGTTGTAACCTTCTTCTATTTGTATCATCATTCTTCTATATTGCCTCTCTCTGATTTTATTGTTGTGTGTTGTGTCTTAAGGACATAGCGTCACGGTTGATGACTTGGGGGCACCCTCCTACATGACTTTCCCTAAGACACTTGTTTTCTACTCTCTTATTTATTGTTTTCCTTCCTCTAGTGTTTCCATCTAGCGGGCAGATGATGACAAACATTTATACTGATATGAACCTAGTGTCCCTTTTGAGAGCAATAAAAAATTGGACTTAGTTCCTAATATGATGATGGGGTTGTATATTTTATCTAACGCTTGGCTAGTGGAAGCACTCATGCTTTCCGCATAGTGAATTTGATGATGTTTCTATCACATTTACAAACCTTAACAATACTGCTACTCTATGCACCTTTGTTTGCCTTTGAATCTGGCCTTGGTGGTACTCGATTCGGAGAGCTTCATGATATAGCCTCACAGTTATCCTGGAACTCTGAATTCATTGTAGAACCTTGGCTCTTTGTGTGGTTAATCATATGCATTGATGTTGTTATTTATCATGATGTTGTAGACACTAACATGTTTCTTGCAGGGATGTGTTTATGGGAACATTTGGCAATTGTAAACTACATGTCACCTCCGGGGGGCATGGGTTTTGTGAAAGTCAGTGTTCCCTTGTGTGTTTTCTTCCTACCTTAACGTGCTTGATATTGATAACTGATATCAACCACCTTAAGGTGGGGGCATATATAAGGTAAGCTGTTTGTTATAGATGTTAGCAATGTGTTTGACCTCAAATGCAAAGACTTTCTAGGAATGAGACCTAGGTTTCATGGCAAATTGGACCTAGGTGGACCCCTTGAGTTGTACCCTCCCAAAATAGGGGGAGGACTTGAGCACCCATGCCCTAGTCCTGCCCTATTTTGGGACAGCCCTAATTTCTAGGTGTCAGTTTGTGACTATTATTTGGTCCTTTCGCCAACACGATAAGTTTTAATTTTTAAAATCTTGGTGGGATTGCTTGTAGTTGCATATATAAGCATGCTTAAGCATTCAATTGTAAACTAGATTTCAATTAGATGATTACTAGCAAGCTAAAGTGTTCTCAAGGTGATTCAAGGCTTCTATTGTGTTGCAAGAGCAGACTTGTGTGTTTTTTGTGTTGATATTTGCAGATTTGAGCATCAATTTCCTCATGGCATGAAGAGCATCTTCCTCCCATGAGATCTTCACTACAAGATGACATAGTATTGTGTTTTCATCATTGATTCCTTTGGTTTTTGTCTCTGCCTCACAAGGGCATGCACTCTTTATCTGACAATGGTGTTCAGAGACTTAAGTGTCCTCCGAGGCTTGACTGAGGCAAGCCTCTAAACACCACAACCCCCAAACCAAGTCTTGTGATTGTAGGTTACAAGTGTCACATTTGGGAAAAGTGGAGTTGCATGAAGGATTAGCAGGCATCAAGGATTCAAGATTTGAAGAAAAGTAGGACACAGGAGCACTTCTAGGACTTGGGAACTCACTCTAGTGTCCTTTGCATCTAAGTTTGAGGAAACATAAGTTATAGGGCTAATCAATGTCAAAAGAAGGTCCAAATCCCGCAAAGAAACTGGCACCTTGGACTTGGGTGCCCGCTCCAGTGTCCCTGACTATTCCACTTCAAAACCTCGAAAATAGGTATTCTGTGATTTGGTATTTTACTCCTGTCTGCAAGAGCTTTTTTTGTCTTTCGTCAATTTGTTTCTGTATTGGCATAATTAGGGTTTTAATGGTTAATTGGGCATAAGAGAAGGAAAATTAATAATTAAATTCCCTAATCCAAGTTTCCCTACATCTGCAAGTGACCTAGGGTATGATAGTGCTCACCACTTGACCCTAGATCCTTTAATGTATAGTGGAGAGGTGGATTTAAACATCTAAACATTAGAACATTAACAAATTTAATTTTCCACTAAACATGTAGAACACCTCTGCAAACGAATGGAATGATGTGCGGATCTCGGGGAAGGTTTCTCCACGAACCATAGATCATTGAATGATGTACAATTAGGCTTCACAAGTCAAGGAAGTGCTCTGCAAGTCTTCTCCTTTAACTAATTGTCTGAGACTGTTAGGATGCTCTATTTTGGGAAAATAGTTTCTCTTCTGCTAGCGATAACTTTCCAGTACTTGATCCAAATGCTCTAAATTCTGGATATGATGTAGATCAATGAATCGAGATGCTAAGTCCAACTCCACGAGATCTAAAATGTGACTATGGTAGAATGTGGACCAAAATATAGAAATTGCTACTGACTGAACTGCCTGAACTGAACTAGAAAAATGAAAGAAAGAAACTGAACTTTAAACAAACTCAAATGCAAATGTTTTTGGTTGATGCAAGATTGCTCTTGAACTAGGGATGCTCTTGCATCATACATATGGGGTTATTAAAAAAGTGAGTCCCTCACTTTTCTGGGGCTAGGGGAGAACCAAGATGGTCCACCTCAGCCTAAGAAATCCATGATGAATCTTCTTCCGATCTGCCTTTCCACTTCATAAGGTATTGTTTGTATTGTCTTCCTCTAGTCCTGCATCCAACTTTGTTGTCCAAAATGTCTTCAATCTACTTCGGTGCTTGTTGTAGTAACTACTTCTTTAAGTCCTATGTCATACTATCACCAAACTTTGCTTCATGATACTAGTATAGGTTTGCAATATTGAAAATAGGTGATATGCCCAATGTCTTCGGTAATTCCACTTCATATGCATTTCCTGAATCAATTTTTTTGAGTATCCTACAAGGTCCTAACTTCTTCATCTTCAACTTGTTATATGTTCCAATTGGGAACCTTTATTTTCTCAAGTATACCATCCCTTCATCTCCAACTACAAATTCCTTATGTCTTCTCTTCTCATCTTCTTGTTCCTTATATTTTTTGTTCATATCCTCCAAGTGCTTCTTCACTTGATTATGCATTGTCCTCATATGTTCTGCAAATTCTTCTGCTTCTGTACTTCTCTTTTCCTCTGCACTGATATCTCTCAATTATGTTGTTCCTCTAGGATTCACTCTGGTAACAATTTCAAAAGTTGTTCTTCTGGTACTCTTGTTCACTGAATTATTGTCTGCAAACTCTGCTTGTGATAGAATCAAATCCCAACATCCTGCCTTTTCTCCAACCAAACATCTCAACAAGTTTCCCAAACTCCTATTCACTACCTCTATCTATCCATCAGTCTGTGGATGAAATGATGAACTGTACTTCAAATCTGTCTTCATATTCTTCCAAAGTGTCTTCCAAAAGTATCCAAGAAATCTGGTGTCTCTATCTAAAATTATGCTCTTAGGTAATCCATGCAATCTCAAAATCTCCTTGAAAAATAGGTCAGCTACATGCACTGCATCAGTTGTCTTCTTACAAGGTATGAAATGATCCATCTTTGAAAAAATTTCTACCACTACAACTATGGAATCATGTCCTCTTTGTGTCTTAGGAAATCCCATTACAAAATCCATGCTTATGTCTTCCCAAGGTCTCTCTGGTACTATCGAAGGTTTATACAATCCAGTATTCCAACTACTCCCTTTTGCAACTTGACAAACTCTACAAATTTGCGCAAAATTGCTAACATCCTTATGTATCTAAGGCTAAAAGAAATTTTCACTCACCAAAGCCATTATTTTATCAATGCCAAAATGTCCTGCCAATCCACCACTATGTTTCTCCCTGATCAAATTTTCTCTCATTGAACTTCTAGGTATGCATAACTGACTTCCTTTGAACAACATATCTTTCTGAATGAAATAGTCTAACCACTTACTCCTATCTGTCACAACAGGTTCCTGTTGGAAAGAGACACTACTAGGTGTGTCAGGTGTTGTCATTGATGGCAACTGAATCTATCTTACATATCTACATTACATCATTTGATCATACCGAATGTCAGAGTATAGATTTATCTAAGTCCGGATAGACAGGAATAGAGCATTTGATAGGGTTCAGCATATTAGTCCGCATTTCTCCACAAGTAATCACATTGTGTTGCGGATCTGACAAAATGTTAAGGGATGTCACGGATACCTAAATCCAAGATTTTAGCCTCTGATGATGAAGGGATTGAAAGTTACATTCATCTAAGTATCGGGTTCTGGTTAAATAGTTCAGTCCAGTGAAGAACAGGTCAACTTGGTGTTTGATCCTTGTGCGGATTAGGAAAAGTTGTTGGTTAAGTAATTTGTGAGATCCAATGGTATTGACTGACATGTAAGGTGACTTAGATATAGAGGTTTTAGTCTACCTTGGTGTTTGTACATGGATTTAGCCAACAGAGCAGTGTTCTTAAAAAGTCTCTAAGTTTTTTCTTAAGGCTGACTACAATTGATGCAATTTCATGTAGCAGATATATATAATCAATGAGTTCAAGCATTTTGATGTGTGGATGAGTGAATATGAAGGAAGAAGTGCGAAATATAGCAGAATCAAGTGCGAAGTGAAGAGATCTAAGCTTCGGATCATACAAAGCAATGAAGTAGGGTAGAGAGAGATAAAGTGTGTAAAGTTAGTGTACTGAGCTCAACCAGAACTGTAATCTTGCATTGTTAGATGTTATTCCTTAGTTCAAACATTCCAGTGAACTTTTGTATTGATTTTGTAGCTAGTGAGCCTCCTTGAGCAGTGAGCTCTGGGCAGTGTGCCCAAAGGCATGTGCCTTCCCCATTTGTAATACTTTTAATAGAGTATAAATTCTTGTGGGTTAACCCCCACCATATTTTTTCTCTTAACCAGGTTTCCACATAAAAATCTTGGTGTTCATGTGTTGTGATCTTGTTGTTTCTATTCATGTGTTCATGCTTCTTTCTTTTGGATGTATGTGGTAAATTAATAAAGGAACAAAGTAATAAGTTTTGTAGAACACTGATTCGCCCCCCTCTCAGTGTTCCTTAATTTCAACAATTGGTATCAGAGATAATTTCCTTAGAAAAAGTTTAACAGCTTGAGAAAGATCTGGGAAGGTGTTTTCAATGGGTTTATTTAAGCATTGTGATGGTATCAATCGACAATTTCAAGTAGCCTTAGAAGATCTTGATATGTCTAGAGCAGAAATCAGAGGTCTACAAGAGAACCTTAAAGATGCTGAAGATTTCATTGAGACCTTAAAAGGACAACTGAGAAAATCTAATGAAAAGAGGAGGGAGTGACTTCAGCTAGAAAATTAGAATGAAGACAATGACATGGATGAGGCCCTGAAGGAGAAGACAAAGGAATGTGAGAAGCTAGAAAAAGAAGTTGTTGTTCTAAAACATGAAATGGAATCAAGGGCGATGAAGCTAACCAAGTAAATTGAGGAAAGGAAGAAGACTAAGGAAAACCTAAATCCATCTCTGAAAGAAAGAACATAAGAGTGTTACAGATTGGACAGAATAATTGGCCATCTAGAGTCTGATCTACAAGAAACCAGGGACAATCAGGAAGAACTTGAAAGACAAATTGTCATTCTCAAACATGACTTAGAAGTTGCAAATGAATATAAAGAGAAATTCAAGATAAGCTCAGGTAAACTTGAGGTGTTTCTTGATAGTCAGAAGAAAGCAGATGATAAGCATGCTTTGGGATTTGAGAAAGGTGAAAGCTCTAGATCTGGTCAAAGAAATCCTAAAGCAAGAAATCAAAGGAATCCTAGAAGACCTCTAGTAAGACAACCTAATGCTCAAAGGTATCCATCTTTCAATGGAAATTGTTTCAAATGCAATAAGTATTGTCATAGAGCTAATCAATGCAGAAGTCAAGTGAATCAAAATGCTTCATCTTTCTCCGGTCAATGCTTTAATTGCAAAAAGATAGGTCATAAGGCTGATGAATGCAGAAGTGGATCAAGGAATACTCCTAAGAAAAAACAAGTGTTCAATGGAAGATGTTTTACTTGCAATAAGTTTGGGCATATTGCAATGCAATGTAGATCTAAACCTGCTCCAACATGTAATTGTCAGAAAAATAAGATTGTGTGTTTCAACTGCAACAAATCCAGACACATTGCTAAATTTTGCAAAAGCAAAAAGGAGAACTCATAGGCAAGTAAAGGAAAAATAGAGCAAAAGTTGGACAAAGGCATGGGTAAATTTGATTTGAATGAGATCTAGAATGAAATGAACAAAACATGGGTGACGAAAGGTGAAATGAAATTTGACAATGGGTCTGCACCGGAATCCGGTGCTGATAATTCCTCCAGGAATTGAATCAAGAGCTTTGGCTCTAGGGGAGCTGCATTGAAAATCTAATTCCCCCTGCTAGTAAGTGGCTGCTTGAATATGGCATGATCAATGAAGATAAAGAAGCCTATTGTAGATCTGTTGAAGCAAATTCTAGAAGAGAAGAAGCTAATACGATTGATTATGGAGCAATTGAAGATTGACTGTATGCAGAAATAGTGTAACTGGATGTATTAGGGAAGAGCATTTATTACAATGGTGAATTAGGTTTTACAGAGCATAAAAAGTCATTCATTCAACATTTGAATCACTTTGCATTTGAAGAAAACAAGAAGAAGAGCGCTTGAGCTGAGATTTCAAAGATTTGAATTGTGACAGGCGAATTCATCAGCTAACCATAATCCTATGGAGAAAAAGGTATTTTTCTGCGAAGCTTTGAACTTGTGATCTTTTTGAAATGGCTACACCTTTGGTTGTGAATATCACTGAGCAACCTAGGCCAAATTTTAAGAAGCATCCACACAAATCAGTAGAGGTCAATCCGTTAGGTGCCTTTTCAAATGTTTTGTATGGTGTGTTGCACATTGAAGATATTAGGGCTTATATTCATGCTAGCATAGATGAGTTTGGGGATTTGAAGTTAGTAGATATGTTCAAGAATCATCTGAGGGATGAAATTCATGGTCTTAAACCTAAGTATAAGGCACTGTAAGATAAACATTTCATTCAGGTTATAGGGTTTCCATCCTTTGATGAAGATGAGTGGGTCCAGTATGTGTTGAGTCAGATGCATGATGAGTTTATGTGGTTAATGAAACCCTTCAAGAGCACCAAGGACACCATCAAGGCTGTGATAGGGTTGAACTCATTTGGTGGACTGCCAATGTTGAAGTCAGTAAAGAATCAAACTGTAACTGATGCTATCGGTTCAAGTTTTGACAAAAGGGCAATGATAATAAATGACATCACTAATCCAGATGTCAAATTTGCATCAATGGTGATTGGATACAAGATATATCATTCCAGCAGGGAGAATTTTGTATCCGGTACAACTATCTATGTAGCTTATCAAATGTTGAGAGAGAATGTTGACTATTACTTGTGTGAGTTGCTGCAGAACCAGCTGATGGAAAACCTGAACAAGATCAAAAAGGACAAGAAGAATACATTCAAGTACGGTACATTAGTATTATGTTTGTTCTTCTATTTCATGAATGAGTTACCCAGCAAGAAAAGCATGTGTTGGACCAATGATAAGACTATTGCCATACAAATAAGAGAGCACTTAAACAAGATTGGTGACTCCAATGCCCAAAGGACTACTCTTTGGGGATACTTCAAGAACTTTTAGAACATGATGCAATCAAGGGAAAGAATCCCTACATCTGTGGCTGAAAAATACAAGGATACAGTTTGTTTTATGTTGGATACAGATCAATGTTTAATGGAAGCATTTGAACTATGGACTATGTGGATCATTCCCATGGGGTATTAAATTGATGAGAAAGTATTGGATATGTATGCTCAACACCTTCTGAGTAAGCCAAAGGAAACCACAGTGGAAAGATTTGGGACATATGGTGAACTTAATGTGAAACTACATGTTGAGCTCTGAAAACCTGAATCTAAGAGAAAGATTCAAAGGCAAGTTGAAATGTATGTAGAAAGCATTGGCATAATAAGAGAAGCTATGAGATAAAACAGAGAAAGGATAGAGAAAGTTGAGAAGGAGAAGCATGAAAGAGAATAGGGAAGTGTTCCAATGGAATCCTCTTCTAAAGCAAGGACTACTAGAAGTTCTGGTACAACTTCCGGTGCATCACCTTCTCCTATTATAGATAAATTCAAAGAAAAACCTACCGGTAAGGAAGGAAAAAGAACAAAGGTAATGGCCAAAAGCTCATATGTTAGTATGGAGAAGGAGGATAAAGAAAAGACTAATTCAAATGAGAAAGTTAAAGAGCTGAAGGCCTCAGGCACTAAGGCTACTAAAGTATCTAAGGAGAAGCCTTCCAGAGACATAAAATCAAAGAAAGAAGCATCAAGGGTTGCCCAATACAAGCCTTCTAGAAGTATAAGGGTAAGAAAAAGGCAAAGGACTAAGACACATGTTGAAAAATCTAACTTGTCAATTGAAGACATTGTGAATGCAGTAATTGTTCATGGGAATTTGAAGCCCATAGCAAAATATTATGACAGTTTTGATGATGCTAACAAGAAAATATTGGAGGATGCTATTGTTAAGTACCTGAATGTATTCAACAAAGCACTTGTGGAGATTTTATCAGAGATTCCTAAGAGTTTAAGAGACATCTTAGAAATGAGAAAAGAAACTACTAAAGCAAAAGACTTGGAACTAAGGGAACATGTATTTTCGAGTCTGTGTCTGGTAATCTCCAAAAAGGAAACTGATAAAATTTTCAAAGAAGTCAAAGAGGAATTTAGAAGCAAAATCCAGATGAATAAGCTAATGATTGGAGAACTAGATGAGGTAGTCAAAGAAACAGAGCAAATTTTGTAGAAAGCTCTAGACAAAAATAAATTCAATATTGTCACAGAAGAATTGATTGGCACTGATGATGCATCCCTTCCAAATGTTGAGGAGTTGAAAGAAAGTGAACAACAAGTTGACATATCTGCTCTGAAAGATGAAATGCTAAATAAAGGAGATGAAGAGATGGTGGAGGAAGTTAATTTTGATGGTGCAAAGGACACTCAAATTCCTCCAGACCAATCTGCTAGAGAATATACAGAGATCAATACAAAAGTAGATGCTCCTAGTGAAGATGACTGTGAAGAATAAAGAGCAAGAAGCAAAAGAGGTTAAGGATAAGGATGAACAAGAAGGAGAAACAACAGAGAATATTGAAGAGCAAAAGCAAGATGATAGTACCGCCAAGGATCTGAAAGATGGAGCTACATTTTTGGCAAGAGACACTACAGATGCAGTGAAGAAATTACTTGAGAAAGACAAGCTTGAGTTTGATGAACTGGAGCTGATTCAAGGACCTATCAATTTTGACACTCTTTCCCCTCTACAAAAGATGAAGTTAGCATCTGTGGCACAAGCAAAAGAAAGAGAGGAGATTCTAAAAACTCACATTGAGGACAGTGAGTTGCTTAGTCTTGCCTCCAGAATTCTTGAAAAGTTTATGCCAACCTTTCAAAAGGATTCATCTAATTCTCCCTCCGGTCAATTGTAGAGTCTGATACACTCTGTAAGTACTCATTTTGAAACTTTTTAGAAGTCAGTAGAAGTCAAAGTCAAAAATGAATATAATGAGAAGAGATTTACTAAAATAAGGAAAATAATTAGCTATGGTAGATCAGTGCTTGATACCGGTGTAAAGAGTATTCAAAATGCTCTCTCTAAAGGTGCATAGATTTATAAGTGTTTTCTAAATCGGTCCAAATCTATTGAAGATATCTTCTCAATCCTATAGTCCTTTAACTATGTCTATAACTACCAAAGAATGCCAAGTGGTGAGTTTGTGGAATGAGTTGAGTGATTTGGAAAAGGAAAAGGTTAAAGTTTTAGGTAGATTGGATGAGCTCTGGGGACTGATTTCCCCTAAGTTAGAAACTATGTATGATTTATTGGCAGAATCCCAAGCTACTACTGCTACTAGTAATCCTACTGATCTTCAAAAGGAAGAATCACAAGCATTTTTGTTTAGTGGGCATATATCCATTTTAGGCAGCATAAAGAAGAACTAGGATAGTGAATTATCATCGTTGAAAAACATTTTTGGTGATATCTTTTTGCTGATGAACAAGGCTTAAGGACTGTGTGTTCATATACGGAAGTATATACTTAGAGTTTTGACCCATGTACATAAGATTTTTGCATGATTTTTGATATGTGGATCCCAGCCTTTGCCATTGATGTCAAAGGGGGAGAGGAAAAGTAGTGAAAAATGAGGACTTCATCTAAGGGGGAGCATTAAGTGTACATAGTAAGGGGGAGATGTTCTAACACTTAGTCATTTTTCACTAAGTGTTGCCATCAATGCCAAAGGGGGAGATTGTTGGCAAGAGACACTGCTAGGCATGTCAGGTGTTGTCCTTGATGGCAACTAAATCTATCTTACACATCTACATTACATCATTTGATCATACCAGAATTCATAGTGCATATTTATCTAAGTCCGAATAGATAGGGACAGAACATTTGATAGGATTCAGCATATTAGTATGCATTTCTCCATAGGTATTCACATCGTGCTGCAGATCTGAGGGAATGTTAAGGGATGTCAAGGCTACCTAAATCCAAGATTTTAGCCTCCAATGATGAATGGATTGAAAGTTACATGCATCTGAGTATTAGGTTCTGGTTAAACAGTTCAGTCTAGTGAAGAACAGGCTGACTTGGTGTTTGATCCTTGCGTGGATTAGGAAAAGTTGTTGGTTAAGTAATTTGTGAGATCCAGTGGTATTGGCCGACATGTATGGTGACTTGGATACAGAGGTTTAGGTTTGCCTTGGTGTTTATGCATGGATTTAGCCAATAGAACAGTGTTCTTAAAAAGTCTTTAAGTTTTTTCTTAACGCCGACTATAGTTGATGCAATTTCATGTAGCGGATATATATAATTGATGAGTTTGAGCATTTTGATGTGTGGATGAGCGAATATGAAGGAAGAAGTGCAAAATATAGTAGAATCAAGTGCGAAGTGAAGAGATATAAGCTCTGGATCATGACAGAGCAGTGAAGCAGGACAGAGAGAGATGAAGTGTGTAAAGTTAGTGTACTAAGCTCAACTGGAACTGTAATCTTGCATTGTTAGATGCTATTCCTCACTTCAAACATTCTAGTGAACTTTTGTAATTAATTTTGTAGGCAGTAAGCCTCCTTGAGTAGTGAGCTCTAGGCAGTGTACCCGAAGGCATGTGCCTTCCCCATTTGTAATACTTTTAATAGAGTATAAATTCTTGTGGGTTAACCCCCACCGTGGTTTTTCCCTTAACTGGGTTTCCACGTAAAAGTCCTAGTGTTCATGTTTCTTTCTTTTGGATTTATGTGGTAAATTAATAAAGGAACAAAGTAATAAGTTTTGCAGAACACTGATTCACTCCCCCCCTCTCAGTGTTCCTTAATTTCAATAGTTCCTTACATGCTTTCCAAGGTTCTACAAAATTAGTGTCTCCCTCATACATATGCTTCAATTCATCAAAACCTAACACTTCAACTCTCATCTCTATCAACAAGTTCTTTCTCCTACTCAATGCATCAACAACTTTGTTTGATTTACCACTCTTATGCTTCAATACAAATGTATAAGTCTACATGAACTCTACCCATCTCATGTGTCTCTGATTCAACTTACCTTGACTGTTCAAATACTGCAAAGCTTGACGATCTGTATACAACACAAACTCCTTAGGCAACAAATAATGTCTCCACTTGTTAAAGGCTTGAATTATAGCATAGAACTCCTAATCATAAACTGAATATCTCCTCCTTGCATCATTCAACTTCTCACTGAAATATGCTACAAGTCTACCTTCTTGACTTAACACTGATCCAATTGCATTTCCACATGCATCACAATCAACTTGAAATACCTTATTGAAATCTGGTAATGCTAAAATAGGTTGTTCTATCACCTTCTACTTCAACAGTTCAAAACTTTTATCTGCTCCTGATGTCCACTTAAAGTCTTTCCTATCACCTCTCATTGTCTCTTTCATAGGATTACAAACTGAATTGAAATTTCTAATGAACTTCCGGTAGAAACTAGCCAATCCATGAAATGATCTAACCTCTCCAATGCTCTTCAGTGTAGGCCATTCAACAATTGCTCTTACTTTACCAGGGTCCATCTTCAATCCTTCCCCAAAAATCACAAATCCCAAATATACCAATTCTTCCTTCATGAAACTACACTTCTTGATGTTGATCAACAATTTCTCTTCTCTCAACCTCTGTAATATTTGTCTAATATGCCACAAATGTTCTTCTTTTGTCTTACTAAAAATTAGAATGTTAGCCAAATATACAATAACAAACTTACCCAAGAATCTCTTCAAGACTTCATTCATCAACCTCATGAAAGTACTTGGTGCATTTGTCAATCCAAAAGGCATCATTAACCACTCATACAATCCTTCATTTCTCTTAAATGTAGTCTTCCATTCATCACCTTCTCTGATTCTGATCTGATGGTATCCACTCTTCAAATCTATCTTTGTGAAATATCTTGCTCCACTCAAACAATCCATGATATCATCCATCCTAGGTAAAGGAAATCTATACTTAACTGTGATCTTGTTTATTTCTCTAGAGTCAGAACACATTCTCCATTCTCCATCCTTCTTAGGTGATAACACTGCAGGTACTGCACAAGGACTCAAACTTTCTCTTATCAAACCTTTCCTCAACAATTCCTGTATCTATCTATTCAATTCTTCATTCTCTGTTGGTGTCATTCTATGTGCTGCTTTATTAGGCAAACTAGCTCCTGGTATAAGATCCATGTGATGACTAATAATCCTTATTGGTGGCAATCCTTCAGGTACATTATCTGATATGATGTCTTCATACTCTATCAGCAACTATGTTATCTCCTCTGGTTGTGATTCTTCAGTCTCCTTCAATGTTTTAGGCTTCTTCAGAATCAAAGCATAACACATATTCTCATGTCTCAAACCATCCAGAAATTTTCTTCCATCTACGAAACAGATTCTAGCATTCCCACATACTTCACTCTAAGGATCATCCTCCAAAGCAATCAAGGTAATTCTCTTCCCATTTGATGTTATAGTGTATGTATTCTTTCTCCCATCATGTATAACTTTTCTATCATACTACCAAGGTCTACCTAACAAGATATGACATACATCCATAGGCATAAGATCACACAAGACTTCATCATGATAAGATCCAATATGAAATTTCACCAAACATTGTTCACTCACCAGTACCTTATGATCATCCTGAATCCATGCTATCTGTTAGGGATTAGGGTGTTTCAATATTTCCAACTTCAACTTAGTCACCATCTCCTCTAAAACTAGGTTATTAGAACTACCACTATCAATTACAACTTTACAACATTTACCTCCTGATTTGCATCTGGATCTAAATAAACTCTTCCTTTGCAGTGGTTCCTCATTTGTCTCTACTTGAAATAGTGCTCTCCTCATCACAAGTGATTCTCCTTTCTCCGGTTTTCCAACTGAACAAAGGTCACCTAGTTCAACAGGTTCTTCTTCCACATAGGCTACTCTTCCACTGCTTTATGTTCCCTTGCTTGTACTCCCTTGATTACATTCAAATGCTCTATGTCCTTCACCTCCACACTTAAAACAAGTGCCTCTAAATGTTCTCTTATCAAATCCTCTTCCCTCTCTTTTGTATCCTTCATTCGGGTATGCACTAGGGTTTCCTCTTTGGTAAACATTTTTGTCATCTCTCCGGTATGCATTATTATCTCTGTCCTCCTTCTTGAATGTGTTGTCAAACTTGTTTTGCTTCACAAATGATCTCTCACCTCCAGAAAATGTTCTACCTCTCTAAAATTTACCTCCTCTATCTCTCTATCTCTGATCATGTCTCTTATTCATCTTTTCTTCAACTTTCAGGGCAAACTGATATGCTTCCTCCAAAGATGTCATCCTCACTAGACTTAGTTCTTCTTGAATGTTTAATCTCAGTCCATTGATGTATCTAGCCACTTTCTCCTTGCTTCCTTCACTATGTCCTGTCCTTATGATCATCTTATGAAATTCTTCAGTATACTCCATAAATTTCTCCTTTTGTCTCAAGTTCTGTAATCTCTTCAACAACTCCAACTCATAGTCAGTAGGTATGAACTGATTCTTCAATTTTGTCACCATCCTATCCCATTTCGTAATCTTTTATTTTCCTCTAGTTCTATTTCTATCCAACTAAACTTCTTTCCACCATATAGCAGCATGTCCTTTCAACTTTGTCTTTACAAATTTCACCTTCTCCGGATCTTCAACTTCTTGATATTCAAAGTATTCTTCCATGTCATTTATCTAGTCAATCAACTCTTCAAGGTTCAAATTACCACTATAGTTTAGTACATCAACTCTCTGTCTTTTTTCAATCTTTGAAATAGCTCACAACATCTTTACTTGATTTGATTCTTCTTCTTTATCACCTCCTATGGTTTGGCCAATTTGTTCAATAGATTAAAATTCTTCTTCATCATCACTTTCAACATTAGGTCTTGGTGTCAATACTCTTCACCTATCTTCTTCAATAGAATCCAATCAAATTCTCATTGTTTTCATCATTTCCATCATCTCATCCATCCTACCAGCCATTGTTCCAACAGTAGGGATTCTCCACGGTGGCATTCTTCCTAGGATCAAGTGCAAACTACCTCAAGTTTGGCGATCGGGCTACAAGGTGATAACTGCCTCACAATTGGCAATCGGTTGTGAGACAAGTAACCTTCCTCAATTCAGCAATCTATCCACAGTAAGATCTTATGGAATTATTTCACCAACTTTGCTCAATTCACTCCCAAAGATTCAAACTTTCACTCTGATACCACTTGGTGCAGTCACGATAGGAGGGTTCACAGAATGAACTGTCCAGACCATCCAACAAGAGTAAATACAACGGAAACAACTCAAATATATAGAACAAATGCAGTTTTAGTCATTTAGTATATCATAGAATTCAAATACAATCTAGCCAGCATCATGCAGGATTACAATTAGGGCTCAATAGCCTGATTACAGAATGTCAGACTATGCACAAGATATAGCTTTGAAGTCCCTTCGCAAAGAATCCAAAACTATGAACTATCACTCTTATCATGAACTACTTTCCTAAGGTGTTGGAAGGTGTGTGCCCTTGGTCTCCTTGTGTTTTTCATGCACAGTGCTTGGGTTTGTGACAAGGCTTAACCACCTCCTGTGGATTCATTAACTCTAGTGGTTGTATCAGACATTAATAGGTTAATCTTTTGGTGCAACGGCAACCATCTTTCCAACAATTGGTATTAGATCCTGGGTCACAGGTTTGAACCCCTCGCTTGCGCTGGGGGGATTGTTACAAGGTGTGTGCCCTTGGTCTCCTTGTGTTGTGCATGCACAGCGCTTGGGTTCGTGCAAGGCTTAACCGCCTCCTATGGATTCATTAAATCTGGTGGTTGTATCGGGCATTAATAGGTCGATCGTTTGGTGCAACAGCAACCATCTTTCCAACATAAGGATCTATTACATCAATATATATCATCTCCAGAACATAAGATTCCTCTGTGTCGGCCAAGGAAGGTCACAAACTCCAATGAAGAGTTGTAACATGTATACATGGATAGATCGAACCTAATCAAGCATAACACCTCCGTAAATGAATGGAATGATGTGCCGATCCCAGGGAAGGTTGGCCACGAACCATAGATCATTGAATGATGTGTAATTAGTCTTCACAAGTCAAGGAAGTGCTCCACAAGTCTTCTCCTTTAGTTGATTGTCTGAGATTGTTAGGATGCTCTATTCTGGGAAAATATTTGCTCTTCTGATAGCGATAACTTTTCGGTACTTGATCCAAATGATCTAAATTTTGGATATGATGTAGATGAATGAATTGAGATGCTAAGTCTAGCTCCACAAGATTTGAAATGTGATTGCGGTAGAATGCAGACCAAAATACAAAAACCGCTACTGACTGAACTGCCTGAACTGAACTGGAAAAATGAAAGAAACAAACTGAACTGCAAACAAACTAAAATGAAAATGTTTTTGGTTGATGTAAGATTGCTCTTGAACCAGGGATGCTCCTGCATCATTCACATATTCCTAGCAGGGTTCCTTCTCATTCCCATAGGACCCATAGAGGTTCTGATGCTACTAGTAGTCATAGGAGAGGTAGGAGTCAGAGCCTTGAAGGCTCAATTGGTTAGAGTCATCCCTGAGGTTCTATAGGGTATTGGATTTCTATTTTTCCCCTTTACATGGGGAGACACGTATCTCTTGAGAGAATTTTGTCCCTAGCTCTATTTCTTAGTTTGTGTAGTGACTTGTACTTGAAATTTTGATGATAACAATGGAATTGTTCTTATGATCACAACTATCATCCTTGCTTACCTCTTGTGCACATGGATAGTTTAAACTTTTTATTGCTTGATCTCTATAGCTTGACACAGATGCAGAAAGGAATGATTTATGCTATGTTTTTTATCCTTTTTATGCTATACGATGTATGATATGTATGGATGCAAGGACATATGAAATTATGAATATGTTTTTATGTGATGCCATGAGCTATGACATGAAATTATTGCTTTTGATTTTCAACTTCTAGAATGTATGCATGTGGAACGAACAATGTGACTATTTTTACATAAGAGTTTTGACCTAGGGGATTGTGAATTAACTTGGTATAAAGAGACTTATTGATCTTTAGAATAGAATTAGGTACTCAAGTGGGAGTGGGGAGGAGATGGAATGTTCTAGTTCTAGCCTTTGAAAAAGGCTAAACACTGATCCTTATCTAGACAAAACAATTTGACAAGCTCTCAACTTAGATAGGAAACAAATTTTACTAGTACCTTCTAGACTTAGATAAAATATGACCAACAAGATAGACCTGGGGTAAAGGAAAGACTCTAGGATAAAAGATGGCCCTAAAGACAATTAGACTCTTGGCTTTTCTTAGCTAGTGCGTGTGTGTGCTTTGTACCTTTTATTTTTTATTTTCTTTGATAGATGTCACTCTCATAGCTTCAAGCTTAGATTTATCTCCACTTGAGAGCATGGACATTAGCAATATTCTCTTTCTCACCTTTTTTGTATCTCTTTTTTATTCACTCATATTTTAGATTGCTTCCTATAGAATTATGATCCCCCTAGCATTTTTGGATAGGAAAGATAAGGGGCCGAGTGCCACCAAAAGTTTTCACCATCCATTCAGACTTCCCTTCTACTAAGGAGGAATGGGTAAGGTCTACTTGCAAGCTTCTATTAATTACTGTAGGTTTGAATACTGACTTTTTTTAGACTTAACAACATGGATCATTAAGACCAGGATCAGTGTAAAGCTAAGAGCTAGGTTTTAATCAGAACCATTAGAAAATGTAAATAGGGGAATAATGATAAATGGTAGAATCATGATCATATGGGATCCCTAAGGTTCAACGGGTCAACTTATACCTAAGAAACCTTAGACTCCTTACTAATATAAAAATCAAACAAGAGAATGTCACTCGCATAAATGCATGGTGGAACATAATGAAGAATGCAAATTTTTTTAATTTTTATGATTTTATAATTTTTATGTGTTTTTTTGAATTATTTGATTTTTTTGGATTTTTTTGGTTTTATGATTTTTTAGACATAATATTTCTTGAGGTGGAAGGCATTAACCATCTCACCAAACTATTCACCTTCCATAGTGCACATGAGATACACACCATTTTTTACATCTTCTTTGACCATGTAAGGCCCTATCCAATTCGGTGTGAATTTGTATCCTTCTCCGCTGGCTCTTTTGTCAATTAGGTTGTCAATTCTGAATACCAAATCTTTAACTTGGAAGGCCTAGGAACAAATTTCTTGTTATATTGTTTCTTGATTCTCACAAGATAGGAATGATGTCTCTATATGGCTCTTAACCATCTTTCATCTATCATTTCTAGTTCTTCCATTCTAACTGTAAGATACTCTTCTTTATCTAATAACCCTTGCAAAGACACCCTTAAACGCGGTAATTCAACCTCTAAAGGACTGCTTCTGACCCAAAAGTGAGGGCATATGGTCTTGTCCCAATAGGTGTATGTATGCTAGTCCTATAGGCCCAAAGAGGGGTATAATTGCAAGTGCCAATCTCTTTTGGAATCTTTCACGATCTTCACTAGGATTGCTTTTAATGTTTTATTGGTTGCTTTAGCATGCCCATTCCCTTGTAGATAGTATAATGATGTTGAGTTATGATTGATGTGGAATCTCTTGCATAACTCCTGAACTGGTGGATTCTTAAACAATGAGGCATTATCTGTAACTATCACTTGAGGGATTCCAAACCTACATATGATCTAATTCAAAATGAATTTTCTTAAAATAATTGTTAAGGGCATTTCTTCCACTCATTTGGTGAAGTGTTCGATCATAGTGATGATATACAAATGTCAGTCATCAAATGTGGAGAGATTTTCCCCACCATGTCTAGTTCCCATGTGGAGAAGGGCCAAGGAGTGACAATTGGTTGCAAGTCTCTTATTGGTGTATGGTGAACATGTGCATAAATTTGACATTTTGGACATCTTTTTACAAACTTAATCACATATCTTTCTAGGTAAGGCTAAAAGTATCCTAACTGATGTAATTTCTTGTGGTGGCATGACCGCTGAAATGTCCTCCACAAATTCCGCTATGACATTCTTCTAAAATATTGTGTGCTCCTTCCTTTTCTACACAACAAAGTAAGATACCATCTAAGGCTCTCTGATACAGAACATCATCTATCAAAACATATCTTACTGCAAGGATGCACAATCATCTTTTTCCCAAAGGAGTCATGTTTTCAGGGTAGGTCTTGTTTGCAAAATAGTTAACAATGTCTCTGTACCAGTATGAGGAAGCATATTTTTCAAGGTCGATCGCACAAATCTCTTCATCTGGGAAGGCTTCATTTATTGGTTCCTCTTGAGGGACTAGATCATCTACCAACCAATCAACTATTATTTTTCCTTTGATGGATTTATGATTGACATATGTTAACTCGAATTCACTTAGTAATGTTAAGAACCGCCCTGCTCTTCTAGACAACATAGGTTGATTTAAGAAAGTTCTCAGTTGTTCTGACCGTATGATGACTCTTGTTTCTTGATTCAACATGTAATGGCACAGCCTCCTTGTGGAAAACACTAAGGAAAAACTTTTTTTCAGCTTGAGTATAGTTTTTCTCATATTCCAATAATGTTCAACTAATGAAGTAAATCACCCTTTCTCTTCTATCATCATCCTCTTGAGCCAACATACAAGCTATTGAGATTTCTGTAGCCCTGAAGCAGAGGATAAAAGGTCTATTGTGTCTTGGTGGCATAAGTGTTGGTGGCGTTAAGAGGAATTTTTTTACTTGTTCAAAGGCATTTTTATAATATAGAGTCCAAGTTATATTGGCTTGTTTCTTCAACAGTTGGTTAATGGGATGGATTTTGAACATCATGTCTGGTATGAATAACTATATTGCACATAACTGCCCTAGAAAAGTTCTGACCATGGTTTTTCTTGTCGGTGGGGTAGCATTCAACACTACTTTCACCTTGGCAGGTCTACATCAATTCCTATTCTAGAAATTATGAAACCCAACAATTTTCCTATTGTTACCCCAAAGATGCACTTTTCCATGTTTAATCTCACTTTGTATTCATGTAGTTGTCTAAAAATCTTGTGGAGCTCTTTGACATGTGTCGAACATTGTTTAGATTTAGCTAGCAAATAATCTATGTATGTCTGCACCATTTTATGAATGAGATCATGGAAGATGTGGCTCATGGCTCTCTGGTAAGTGGCTCTTATGTCTTTTAATCCAAATGGCATGACCACATAATAGAAAATTTCCCAAGGAATTGTGAATGTCATTTTGTTTTGATCAATTTCTAAGATTTTAATTTGATTGTATCTTGAAAACACATCCACGAGGGAAAGCATTTCATACCTTGTAGTTGAATCCATGATTTGATCTATGGATGGCAAAGGAAATTCATCTTTAGGGAAGACTTGATTAATTTCTCTAAAATCAAGGCATATTTGAATTTTCTCATTCTTCTTCAAAACTGGGACAATATTTGACACCCAATCTGAATAATGCACAAGTTTAATATATATATATATATATAATATATATATAATATATATTACAAATGGTCATGTCTTGGAAGAGGTCGGCAATGTGTTTGAAGGAGTCATCGTGGGAACCCTCGTTGGTGCTCTCAACATTATGAAAGGCCTTAGCTACCTCACTAAGTATACACTCGAGTTATGAGGGTTGAGGTTCAAGTGTCCCATACCCTAGACCTTGGTGGCGATAACCTTGTATGGTTTTGATGGGATCAATGGTACCTTGTTCATACAAACCTAGACCTTTATGTCCTTTGTAGTCCATGTTCTAAATGATGCGAAGACCTTTTCCATATTTTTCTAGAGCTAGAGGGACAAGCTTGTCTACCTCATCTTTGTAGAGCCACTTTGATATGTCTTTAAGCTCATCTTGATCCATGAGATTCTTGCATTCAAATTTACCTTTTATGACTATTGTTGACATCGAGTTAGAATATTTTGGTCTCCCATATGATTTTGGGGAGGGTGGGAGTTTTGCTATACAGAAGGCTCCATGCATGTTGTATTCCCTGTACCCTTGGTCAGTTATCTTAACCTTGACCTCAAGAATGGTGGGTAGTAAAGTGGAAGATGAGGTGAGATTTGATGGATCAACATATGATGTGGATGATTTGGTGGCATCATTAATGGGACATTGATTAAAGTTCTTATATTTTCCTTCCAACATCCTGCAATATTGGAAGGGATGGGGATCAGCATCAATGGTTACTTCTGTCCCATTAGAGGGGAACTTAAGACAATGATGGAAGGTGGATGGAACAATTTGCATGGCATGAATCCATGGGTGTCTGAGGAGAATATTAAATGGGAGCTCAAGGTCAAATACTTGACACGTGGTATCCAAAATCATAGGTCCTACTTGGATGGGTAACTTGAATGTTCCTTCGAATTGTCATTCTTTATCATCATATCATTTTATGGTGATGCTTCTGCTAGAGTCTACCACCTCATCGGAATATCCCAAATGTTTTATTAATTTGAGAGTACACAAATTTAGGCCCGACCCACCATCTATCAAGACTCATTTAATTGTGTGTTTATGGATGTAGACTTTGATATGTAAGGCTTCATTGTGAGATGGATCAGATGTGGATAAATACTTTTTAGAGAATGTGAGGTGATGTGGTGGGGAAAGATGTCCCACCATGGCTTGAAATTGATTTAAATTAAGGTTGTTGGGGACACGAGTCTCTTGTAAATCTTTTTCAAGGACTTCTTTCTGGATGGGTGAAGTGCGGAGTAACTCAAAAATAGAGATTTGTACTGGAGTCTTTCCAAGGTGGCCAAGGATGTTGTACTTATTATAAGGTGGGGTGTTCATGGGTGGTGCTTTGGATGATGCTCCTTGGATGGCGATGCGCCCACAACAAGTGGTAACAACACAATTAGGAGTCTTATCCCTTATGGTAATAGTGGCTATGCGATTAGAGTATTCTTATATTCGACCCACAACAAAATCAAAACAAGAAGGGGGAGGAACAATGTTATACGATTGGTTTGAATTAGAGGCTTTCCCTTTGTCATGATAGGAAGTGGATCTTTGTATATGCCTATGTTCTCATTAGGTGACCTTTTGGAGGATCATCAATCATGATATCACCTCGGTCTATGAGAACTTGTATGCAATTCTTTAGCCTCATGCAATCAGATGTTTTATTGCCTTTTATCCTATGGTATTCACAATAAGTATTTTCATTGAACCATTAGGGTTTAAATTGATTGTCGTCATAAGGCTTAATAGTGGTCAATTGGATTAAGTCAGCTTTAACCAAATTGTGCAAAACGTTTTTTGATGGGTCCTCCTAAAGGTGTGAACCTTCTTTTAGGTGCATTATTTTGTTTTGGTTGTCCTTTAGGAATGTTGACGTTATTGTTGCTTGTAGATGGGTTCGATGGTGGAGGAACTTTTATATTTTGAACATTTTTAATATCTATCACACCATCATTGAGAGTGTTTTTGTTTTTACCCCAAAAATAGGGGTTCTCATAGTATTAATTATTTTTATTGTTGTTGGTGGTTTTGTTGTTGTTATTGACTTTATTTTTGTTTTTATTGTCATTATTTTCATTATAAATTTTGATGGCCCCTTTTGCAATGAGGGCTCTTTCAATGGTGGTGCCTTTGTTGATGACTTATTCAAAGGTTGAGGCACATTGTATTTGGAGGTGGAAGCCCCTTTCTTGGTTTAAATTGGTTATGAACATATTGACCAATTGTTTCTCAAGGATGGGCCATGGGAGCTTGCTTGCAAGGCTTCTCCATCATTGCAAGAAGCCAACAAAGGTTTCTGCATTCTTTTGTTTTGTGTTTTAAAGGTCCATCATAGACACTTCGTGTTCAAATTTGTAAGAGAAGTGGTTGACGAATTTCTTCGCAAGTTCATGAAATGTTTTGATTCTAGGGGTAAGGTGTGCAAACCATTCGGTAGCTTGACCTCCCAAGCTTCAAGGAAAAATCCTCATGAGATAGGTATCGTCATAAGAGACTTCTATGCAAGCAATATAGAATTCCCTAAGGTGTTCTTGAGGATCTCCTTTCCCTTTGTATTTGTCAAATTTTGGGGTTTCGTAGTTCTTGGGGAAAGGTGGCATGTTGAGAGAGCGATCAAAAGGATATGGACAAATACCCACGAAGGAATATTGTTTCCTTTTATGCCCTTGTTGTATGTCATACATTTGTTGCATCAATTGTTGGATGACTTGTGATATGTCTATTGTGGGTGGTTGGGGTGTGTTGGCTTGTTGTTGGTTGGTGAGTTGTTGGAGAAAATTGGGTGGTTGTTGTTGTTGTTGGGCGATAAGCTGTTGAAGGAAGTTGGGTGGTATTTATTGTTGAGTTTGTTGTTGTTGTTGTTATTGTTGTAATTGGAGTTGTTGGAGTTGTTGGAGGAATGTGTCGTTAAAGTTTTGGGTGGAAGAGGATGTTGATGGTTGTGAAATAGGGGGTTGTGTTGATGTGGCATACGTGAAATTGAATTGGGAGGTGGATGTGGATGTTTGTGGATTGTTGTTGAGGTTATTGAATGTATGATTTGATGGTTGAGAAAGGAATTGGGATATGAATGTTATGGTGTTTTCGTCAAGTTAGGGGACACTAGTGGAGGTAATAGTATAAGTTGGATTATTTGGGATGTTGAGGGAGATTTATGGGATGGATGTCATTACAGTTGATGTTGATGTTGATCTAGAGGTAGATTGTGTTGTGGTGTTGGGTGCATTATTGGATGAGGAAGGTTGTGATGGATTAGTGGGGTGATTATTTGATACTATGGTGCCATTTTGAATTAGGAACTCTAGATATCTATCAGGATCAGTTTTTAGAATTTGGTCTAATAGATCCATGGCACTTGGATCTTGTGTAAAGTCCATCACTTCTTGATTGAGATTTTGATTTTATTGATTCGGGGAAGGAAAGGTTGAGGATGATAAATTATGGTTTGAGCATCCATGTCTCTCATTCCAAAGTTATTAGGCATCCCAAACTCTCTATTGGCTTCCATGTTTTTGTTTTCTTAGCTTGTAACCTTGTGGTTGGGGGCATACAAAGAAATGACCCAAAATTGGTGGTGGAATGGATATGTTATGTGAAGGATGTTTGGACCTTAGAACTTTGTTTGATTTTCAAAAGGTTTGGACCAAGTGAAATTGGCTGGTGGATGATGGATAGTTTTGGATGATAAGTGATTAAAGGATGATAAGAGTGATTTTAATGATACCTTGGAAAAGGTTTGATAAAGGGATGATTTTTGAATTTCAAATCAAAAGAGACTTTAAGGAAAATCTAGATCTTGTTGATACCAAAAGGATTTATCCTCTCCTACTTAGGGTAGACAAGAGCCTAAACAAGAGAAGGATATAAGGATATTTCACTTGGGGTAGACAAGACGTGCCAAGTAAAATGGGATTCTTGGATTTCACTAACTTAGGAGTAGTCTAAGCTCCTAAGATAACTTATCCAAGGTTGATAAGGGATAATTTACACAAAACTTAAGATAGACAAGTTCTTAAGCTTAATGTAAATTAGGGAATGATGATAAGATCTAGATTTAACTCTATCTAAATTTTGATTTGGGATAGATTTGGTTAAATGATGATTTGACTTGGTGAGATGGAGGCTATGTTTTGATAGGGGGTGTATTGAATGCACAAGACAACTGAGAGGGGGGGTGAATCGGTTGTATCTTAAAATTTCAAAACCCTCACAAACATTTAGATCCGCATAGATTCAATTAACCCTTAAACTATTATGATGATTAAGCATGAAAAGAAAATAACAAAAACTGAATCAAATTAACATCAACCATAAGAGAACACCAAATTTATGTGGAAAACCCAAGAAGGGAAAAACCACGGTGAGGATTAGCTCATAATATAAAGTAGGAACAACACTGAATTACAAAAGGCTCACTGCCAAAGGGCTCACTGCCCAGAAGAAAGGCTCACTGCCTAAAGAGAAAGAGAAAGAGGAAGTGGCTCACTGCCAAGAGTTGAACTGCTCACTACCAAAGGGCTCACTGCCCAAAGAAAAAGAGAAAGAGGAAGTGGCTCACTGCCACGAGTTGAAATGTTATAATTGCATCTGAAACATGCATGAAGTACAATTCCAATGAAGCTCAATATTCATGACAACATCACATTCGCAGCATCACTAAAAGATAGTAGACACCTTCTAGTCGTTGCATCCAGTAATCTAACACAAGAAGGCTTGTACTACTCCACACACTTAATCACATTATTACTCACATCACATCCATTATGTGCACACCCAATCATAATCCCTTAACACTCATTTATACTATCATCAACCTTGAGAACATTCTCCAAGGTCAGCAAATCACCTTAAACTAGAAAATTCAAATTAGCTCTGGACCTAAACATTCCCGCGGTGGAAAGAAATGAAGGCAGACCACAACACACCTTAGCTTGGACTTAAATTCATCCAAGCATGCTAATCCACACTTACACAAACACTAAAGCAACTCCGCAATTAGTGTAAACACCTAAGGTCGGTCAAACCTTTGTTAACACAATGAACTTTTAAGTACACACTTCCTCAAACCCAAAGACAACTTGCAGACCACATGCAAGGCTTCAACACAATATAGAGTATTCCACAAACATCCTGAAACATCCTGATAACCAACAAATTCCTCCGCAACAACTTTCACCTACTATACAACCTTATCCTATTTATCCAGCATGCTTAACTATCTCTGTCATACACTATATCTCTAGAAATCAACTTTTGAAACACCAAACCACAAACAACTTCAAGAGAAGAAAGACATAAACCTTATAAGCACAATTCCAAAACCGTAAGATCTAAACTTCTTTGTGGAGAAATGTGGAGCTAAGACATTTCTCACAGACACCTCTACAAACCTCTAAAACACAGTCCACACACTGGTGAACACAACTTCTTCTGCCCAATGAACCAAAGCACCAAATTTGAAATATAACATCTCTTAACAACATATTCAATCTGCAAAGATAGATCTTCAATATAGAAGAAATGTGGAGCAAAACTAGAAGACTACTCTAGAAGCCAAAATGCCACCTCAGTACACTGTTTCATTTATTAAACAAATTTTCTCAAAAGCACTTGGAGACCAACCATTAGAAGCATATTCCTAACATCTTCAGCACTTCTTCAAGGCAACCAAATCATCTTCATTCAAATCAACTCAATCAATCAACAACAACCTCATGAGTAGACATAGTTGACACCAATGACAACATAAGCATGTTGACATCAATGACAACATCGATTGCACATACTTTCAACATGATGGATTTGATGTTGATGAGGATTTTGGTATGGTTTGAATTGATGAGAGGAAGTTATGGGTCCAAAGTAAGTTACTTGAATGATCAAAGTTTGTAAGGTTTCAAATAGGAAAATGGGATGATTAGGGGGAAAGGAGATTTTAATGAAATGGATGACTTATGGAGGGATAACTTAGTGAAATTGGAAATGGATAATTTTGGGTTACTTTCAAAGTCTACTAAAGTCCTAAGGACAGACAAATTTTTTATGGGAAAATTGTTATGTTCGACTATCTAAAGTCACAAGCAAAGGCATTGATTAAGTCTTCATAGGCACTGACAGATAGAGTGCAGGCATTGACAGATCGGGCATAGGTGCTGATAGATCAGGTGCAAGTGTTGATAGATAAGGCACAAGCACTGATAGGGAATCAAAAGCACTGACAGAGGGATCTTAGGCGTTGACTAGTTAAATGAGGGTGCTGACAGGTAAAACAAAGGCACCGATAGATTAAACGCAGACATTGATAGATAAGGTGCAGGTGCTGACAGGGACTATGGATGTGTTGACTGGCTCAAATGGTTGGTTTTTTTACTATTATGTAGAGGTGCTAACAAACCTATCGCTGGTGCTGACAAGGACTTCAGAAGCACTAGCAAAGATTGCAGAAGTGCTAGCAGAGTTTGTAGAGGCACTGACAAAGATAGTGAATATGCTAACAAGGTCGTCTTAGGTGTTGAAAGGCTTGTTGGAGTATGAAAGACACTGAGAGGGGGGGTGAATCAATGTCTTATAAAATAAACTTGTTTTTGGCAACCATTAAGTCCTTGTAACCTTGTTCATATGGATGTATGAAAAACTTCTCAAATTGTCATTAACAAATAACTGCATATGGGTTAAAGAAAATATCTTTGTGCCATCACATTTATCAAACCCTAACCCATATTGTCAAATGGAGTATAACACATGTAATCTTCACAAAACTATTTACCAGAACAAAACTGCTTCTTAAACATGGTCGGAAGATTATGCAAAGACACAAATGAGTATGTCATGAAATCCCAACTCCAAGTCAAACACAATAACTTCTAGTCACAACATATAAATCATGTTTTAAAAACTAATCCCATGCCCCATAATAAGCTTTGCAAACAAACAATAAAGCTTCAACTGACACAGAACCCACATTAAGATCTCTACATTTTTATGGAGCAGTATTACAAGAAAAACAAACCCATTTCAGAACCAAAATCTTAACAAGAAAATCATTAACCCAAAGAGGAAGGATAACACCTGTCAATTGCTGACAAGACTAGGGTTTTGTTGTGTCTATGAGCTTCAAATAATTGTCCAGTCACCTTAGACTAGCTGAAGCTCACTTACAGTTTGAGCTCTATCAAAATCTCTAAGATCCTTCTTCATGATAACTGAATCTTTGCAACATTCTTCATACAAAAGAAACCCTAGGTCGAGAGACTTCATGTCTCTAAGTTTGACCTTGTGAAATAAAGATACAAACAAACTTTTTGCCCAAAGTAAATTCTATCCACCGAAAGATCTAATTTGCCCTAGAATGGGCCGGTTCAAACCTTAAGCCTTTCACCCAGCTAAGTTTGTCTGATACCTGCTAGGCAGGTTTCCACTTAAGTAACCAAGAATGCCTTTTGCTTATCAATAATTTTCAAACCAAATCAATAATAACCTTTTATAAAATAAATAAGGATACTCATATGATGCCTTCTTTTTAACATTGACAATAATCACATCGAAGATGACATTTTAAATGAAGACCTTTGCTTTGTATCCCTTTGAATTTAAGCAAGATTTTGAATTTAAATGAAACATCATAGCAATGATGACCTTGAGTATAAATGTCTTTGTTTGCATATAAAACCAATTGACTTAATCAACTGAAATAAGATCAAAATCTTGTATTTTCTCATGACATAAAAAAATGTCATAATGCCAATTGTAACAAGATTGTAGCACAACTATATTACCAAGATCATTGAAGTAACTGATGCAATTGTGAGCCCACTATAATGCCACCATAATACCACTGCAATTCCATACCAAATCAACCAAATGCTATCACAATATCAAAGAAGTGCTAAAGGATAATCATCAAATATCAAACCAATGATGTCTTAAGCCTTCCATAAGACAAACCCAAGCAATGTCAAATTCATCAAGAAGTGTCATCATGCAACTCAGTTTATAGGAAGACAAAGTAGGATCTCAACTGTTACCAAATCAACTTTGCCAACCAATATAACCATCCTGAGTATCTTATGAAGCAATAAGTACATTAACCATCAAACACATCAAACATGAAGAGTCATCCAAAATATAATAACCACATTATGCAAAGATTGTCAATCTAGATGTGGCCAATCTCACTGTCACATAAGATCAAATACCTCTGCTATGCCAACTGTTATGAAGCATCTGTCAATGCCAACTCTCTTGATGCAACTGTCACTGTACCACAAACCTGAGAGTTTGTGTATTTGACATCAAGGACAACAACTAAGAGGGAAACAAGGCTTTGATCAGTGAGTTGTTTTGTATTTTGTTCAAGGATTTCTTGGCAAGAGATTTGACAAAAAATAAGACATAATGGTTGATTGATATTTCAAAGAATCTGGTTGATTGGCCTTTATGGGTTTATCACATAAGACACTTCAAGCACATAAACATTCCCTAAAATTATTCAAGTAGGAGTGATTTTGTAATGTGGGCCCACACTGATGTAGTCAAGGTAGGAGGGTCCAATGAGGGACTATCCAACCTTGCATCCTTAAACAATTAATACCATGATCATAATGGATATGCAATGGAAGCTAACAGAAAGATAAAAGATATTCATGAACACAACACAAGATGTATCCTGGGAAAACCCTAACAGGGAAAAACCCAGCCTTCAAAGCTCATTCCTCATATATTATAACTTCAAAGCAAATTATACAGGCCTCAAGGGCTTTACAGATGCTAGGCCGTAGCCCAGGGATTACAATAGATTCATACAACAATATTCTTCCATGATTTATTTCATCTGCATCTCAATTCTCTACTCTGCAACTCATTCTGCTTCCTACTCTGCTTTCTTCTCTATTCTTATATTCAATCGGATCAAAACAACTTAAGATCTTGCTTCTAGTCTTCATGCTATCGATCACTACCTAGAAATAATACTTTATCTCTTATTTATATCCTCCACAAGATTTCTAAAAATTAACAAGTCAGCCTAATTTCAATGGCTAGTATGAAATATGTGTACATGGATAGGTCGGACCTAAACATAAGGCATTGCTCCGCTAATGCATAGAAATTCATGTGAGTCACCATGAAGGTTGGTCTAGTCCTATACCTCATTGAATAATGTTCCTTTAGGCTCCACAAGTAACAGATTTGCTCAGCAGATCGATTAGACTTCACTTAACATTGTCGGCTCTGCTCTATGAAAACAGGTAAAAGCAAGTAATCTTCTTATAGCGATATCTTTCTAGAATCAAAGCCAAATGATCTGGATTTTGGATATGTTGTGGATGACTATGTCTAGATGTTAAGTCCAACTCCACAGCCTCTAATATGTAAATGTGGTAAAATGAGGTATTCTCCAAGGTCAGTCTCTCGATATTCTACAACTTACTATCAACTATCGCAATTGTTCTGAATGCTTCTCGATGCTCCTACATCAGAATCTCAGCGTTAATTGAAAAGTGAGCCTCTTTAGTTTGGTCTATATTATGTCAAATTCAATGTGATCCCTTAGGGTAGGTTCGACAGTCTTTTTTCAGGTACTTGCAACTGCCTCAAGGCCAGTGGTCTGTTCAAGTCCACCCTACAAAACTACCTTTGGTTCTTCTAGGTTCGGTGTTCTACTTGCAAGCCCTGAATTGCCTCAATGATTGGTGATCTGAGCAAGTCTTCTCCACAAGCTGCCTCAAATTCTTCATGTTGTCATGGTCTAGGTTCGGTGGTCTGGCTACAATGTTGCAACTGCCTCTTAGTTTGATGGTCTGTTGTCAAGCACTTGTAGGCTGCCTCAAAATCAATGTCTGCTTCAATTAATTAAGACTCAATCACTACATACTTCCATCTTCCTTTATTCTGTCAATGCACTTTCTAAATTTTCTCTGCAACACTATCTAATCTCTGATCCCAGATACCAATTCCCCTGTACTCATCAAGATCTTACAGTTTCCTCTCTGCATACACTTCTCCTATACTCTTCCTTGCTTCTTTGGCCATATTTACTTTTCTCCGATACATAAGTTTTCTCTTCCAGTAGAATATTTTGTCATTCCCTCTTTTCTACAACATGAACTTCCTTTCTCTGCTATGCTTCACACTTATCCACACACAAACTTTCTCTATACTACTTTCTCAGATGATTATAAACTTTCTCTTGCACTAGTTTCTCAGGTGATTAGTCTATAATAGAATTGTTCTTAAGATCAATGCTTCACCTTCTTCTGGTTTCTCTATCAAATCTAATGTCTCAAAAGATTCCTCTTCCTCTGCATAAACTATCTCTATATCAACATGCTCTTCTTCTTCTACATAAACTGTCTCTCTATTATTGACTGCTTCTCCTTCATTAGCTTCTTTGGTAATAGGTTTTTGATGACTTTCATTGCTTGATTATTTTCTCCTCCAAACTTGAAAATAGGTTCTTCTAAATGGTCTTCTATCAAATCCTCTTACATCTCTTCTGTATCCTTCATTGTGATAAGACTTGTGACTCTTGTCATTTCTCCCTCTGTAGAATGAATTAATGTCCTTGTTCTGCTCCACATAAGGTCTTCTTTCTCTACATCATGGTCCAACACACGAATACTTCAGTCTATACCTCCCTCTAAACATACAAGTAACATGTTTCCATTCATGTCTATTAATCCACCCATAATTCTTCTATATACAACATGCCATAGATTTTCTTCTTCTCATTTTATCCCAACACATCCTTTCAGAATGATCCCTTAATCCACAAAACTTACAAGGGTATAGATCCCAACACAATTCCTTTTCATGTCTATGTCTATTACAATGTGAACAATACATACCTCTTCTTCCCTGACTTGCTTTGTTTGAATTTGCAATAACATCCTTACCTCTGTCATATCCAAGGCCTTCACTTCTTGATCTTATTATTGGTTCAATACATTCTATAATTCCTTGTTGATGCTTTCCCAATCCTTGTCCTTCATATCCCATTCTTTGCATGATTTTGAAACCAATACCATCACCAACAACTGCAGGCTCAGTCACATTGTTATCTTCTATTTCAATTTCTAAAGAGACTTCTACATCATCACACAAATCATTAGTATCATAAGAAACATCACAAAGTTTAGGCTTAGATCTTAGATTTTCATTCTCCTTCTTGCATGCTACAAGTGACTGCTCCAACTAATTAAGTTGTTCCTTCAGTCCTAATATTTCACTTTTCTGCAAAATTGTTTTCCTTTTTCAATTCTTCCAAACTTTCTTCAAGATCTCTATTCCTCTTTTCCACCTTCCCAAACAGCTTAAAACCTTCTTCCAATTTTGCAAATCTTTTTTCAACATCTTCAAATAATTTCAGCTCTGCCTCTAAATCTTCATTCCTCCTCTTTACATTTTTAGTTCTTCTTCAAGAGCATCATAGTTACCTTCTCCTAGTTCTTTCATCTTTCCCATCAACTCTGAATTATACCTTTTAATTTTGCATAATTCTTCTTCCAAAATATCCTTTTCGCACATTAGGGTTTCATTTTCTTTCTTCATCCTGTTTCCAATTTTCCCCATTGAAACAAGTCAAATAAAGAACCTAATTTGAAAAGCTTACCTGAATCTTTCTTGCCTTGATCTTCTTCAGTGGTGACACTTGTTACTTCTAGGGTTTTGCACTTTCTTTCAACACTTCCATCCTTCCAACAAATTCACCACCTCCCAGTAGATTTGCAACCAGCTCAATAGATTTGAAACCAGCTCTGATACCACTTGATGCAATCAATGTAGGAGGGTTCAGTGAGGGACTGTCCAACCTTACAGCCTTAAACAATTAACACCATGATCATAATGGATATGCAATGGAAGCTAATAGAAAGATAAAAGATATTCATGAACACATAAGACAAGATGTATCCTAGGAAAACCCTAACAGGGAAAAACCCAACCTTCAAAGCTCATTCCTCATATATTATAAATTCAAATCAAATTACACAGGCCTAAAGGGCTTTACAGATGCTAGGCCATAGCCCAAGGATTACAATAGATTCATACAACAATATTCTTCCATGATTTCTTTCTTCTGCATCTCAATTCTTTTCTCTACAACTCATTCTGCTTCCTACTCTGCTTTCTTCTTTGTTTTGCTATTCAATCAAATCAAAACAACTTAAAATCTTGCTTCTGATCTTCATGCTATCGATCACTGCCTAGAAACAATTCTTTATCTCTTATTTATATCCTCCACAAGATTTCTAAACATTAACAAGTTGGCCTAATTGCAATAGCTAGTATGAAATGTGTGTACACAGATAGGTTGGACCTAAACATAAGGCATTGCTCCGCTGATGCATAAAACTTTGTGTGGATTGACGAGGGTCATTGCAGTCCTCATCATTTAATTTTAATAAATATCAATCCAAGGCGGTGTCCATGGTTGTATGCAAAAGGGAGAAGGAATAAATTACATGGTAGTCTTTTCTACAAAAGGGAATTGACAACAATTGCATGGAACAGACTAGGGTTTAACTCTGCTAAAAAAGACAATTTAATCTAAGGAAAGCAATAACTTGAGCAGTTGATCTAATTTTGGAATAAAGGAATTGCACAACAGAAAAACAAATTATTCTATGGAAGGTAAAACTAGAACAGCTAAAGGAATTATGCATAACAGCAAAGCAACTAATGAAACTAAGAAATATAGTCTCTTTGGTTGGAGTGGGCCCTTTCTCCTTCCTCCGAAGAGACTAATCAATTCTAGCAATTAGCAAATGGGTAGAACAACTTTCCTTATTCAATAACCTTCAAGATCCAAAATACATGCTGCTGTAAAAAAATAGAGTTCTTCTTTTTCAATTCTATTCTTTTACAACTTTTTTTTTTCTATTCTACGCCATAGTTCTCTATATATAACTATGGTTATTAAATTCTAATTGAGAGTCTCTCTAGAGTAGAGAACTGATTCATGCAGCTAACTAAACTTATTTATCTAGTTAACTAAACTTATTCATTTAGTTAACTGATTATACAATTGCTGATTACAAGGCAAAACATGCAGTCTTTTACAAAGACATGCAATGACTCTAGGTGTGTATTCTTTGCATGGAATAATTACTCATAATTAGATCCATTAATTTAGGAGTAATTATAGTCAATCTATCCTTTAGAGAATCTCAGAGTGTGTGTTGGTAGATTGGAAGAATTTGCAGCAACTTCATAAAGTATTTCTGGAACATCTCCGAAGCTTGTGGAACAGTTAACTTCTATCATAAATTTATCATTTAATTTACTAGATCTCCTCAAATGATTTCTGGGTTTTGTTCCCCTAACTTTATCTTTCCAGATCATTTTGAATTTTTGAATTTCATTAAGAAATGAGAGAGATATTATAGTTTTACTGAAACTGGTTTTCTTGACTTTTTCTGTTCTACATCTCCAGCGCTCTGTAACAGTCAACTTATATCATTAACCATTTATTCATTTTAATGAATCTCATAAAAATGCCTTCATGGATTTGTTCCTCTCTCTTTAAGATTTCTGTATCATTTTGAAATTCTAATTTTTGTTAAGAAATGAATGAGATATTGCAGTTTTACTGAAACTACATTTTTGACTTCTGCATCTTTGGCGCTCTGTGCATCTCCAGCGCTCTGTAACAGTCAACTTCTTTCATAAATTGCTCATTTTTGTTACTAGATCTCCTCAAATGATTTCTGGGTTTTATTTCTCTATCTTCTATCTTTCCAGATCATTTTAAATTTCTAAATTTTGTTAAGAAATGAAAGAGATATCATAGTTTTACTGAAACTACCTTTTTGACTTCTACATCTCCGGCGCTCTGTGCATCTCCAGAGCTCTATACATCTCTGGAGCTCTGTCCATCTTCAGCGTTCTATGCATCTCCAAAGCTCTATGCATCTCCAGTGCTCTGTCCATCTTCGGAGCTCTGTGCATCTCCGGAGCTCTGCAACTCTGAAACTCTACAACTTAACATAAAATAAACTTTCTCTTCACTTTATTGCTAAAATAATTGCTGATCTCGAGGTGAACATGTAATATCAAGATAAACTCATGCATGGCATTGATTGTTGCATTTAGATAAGTTTATTTGATATTTAGCTAAAAATCTTCAAACCCATACTCAAGTCCACTTCAAAAACTGATTTAATGAAGAGAAAATATATGCTTTTATTTGACTAAAGATGAGCCATTTTATGGTCTCATCATGGATCTCCATGAAGGTTGGCCCAGTCCTATACCTCATTGAATAATGTTCCTTTAGGATTTGCAAGTCACGGATTTTCTTCGCAAGCTGATTATACTTCATTGAACATTGTCGGCTCTGCTCTGTGAAAACAGGTCAAAGTAGGTAATCTTCTGATAGCGATATCTTTCTGGAATCGAACCCAAATGATCTAAATTTTAGATATGTTGTGAATGACTATGTCTAGATGCTAAGTCCATCTCCATAGTCTCCGATATGCAAATGCGGTAAAATGCGGTATTCTCCAAGGTCACTCTCTCGATATTCTGCAACTTACTGTTAACTGTCTCAATTAATCTGAATGCTTCTGGATGCTCCTGCATCACACACAATAGATTACCTACCCATGTTCTTACCTAACTAAGAACACTTCACTCTGAGTGCATGGTTAGGGATAAGGGTGTTGAACCCTATACCCCTTTCCTTGGAGGCTTTTATGCCTTACCCAAAGAAAACTTCTAGCTCGGCTTCAAGGAGGTACGATGGTGAGTAACTTTAGGGGCCAGTCCACGTCCCTTGCACCACACTAGAAAATGGTTGATGGTCTTAACTAGGCTTTACAAGTTTCTAGGGGGCATCCCAATATACACAAGGTATGGGGGACAAATCTATGAACAAGGGATTACCAAGCATCCAACCAAGAATGCCACCACTCTAGTCTCAGCAGACTAAGCGTCTTGAGGGTTTTGTTTAGACCGAATGGGGTCCCTATAGAAGTGAGTCTTTTGATTCTCACAATGTTTATATACCCCACAAGAATATGAGGTTGAGGTCATCCCTTGGAGTGGGTGTATCTCCAAGCAAACGCTTGATGAGTCAGATCTATGACTCACTTATTTCTTTATATTTCTTGTTCCAAAAGACTTTGATAAAACATTATGGCATATATATATTATATTTGTCTTTTGGATGGATTATGCACATATTTAGTATTCATTGCCTTTTGATACAACCTCTTAGCTTATTTAATTGATTTATATTTTCAAAGTGCATATCTCATGAATTTGTGGCATAAGTGGTGTATGTTTGCATAAGGATTACAATAGTAAGACTCCCAGTGGTCTCTGAATCCCTCCGGAGCCCTTTTTCCTATGAAGAACCTAAACTCCAGACGGCTCTAGATGTCATTACTCTCCAAAATAGCCATCCTCCCCTCGAGTCGATGACTATTACAAGTTTATCCTAGGGCTACCCAAAAGGTCCAACAACGCAAACATGACCCACGCATCAATTAAAGCAGCTATTATGATCTAATTTTCCATTTCTCTTCATTTTAGTGACTAACTAAAATAGCTGTTAATCAGGGTCAATTCCAACTGAAGTCATTGCCACCAAGCATGGTACCATTCCAAGAAATCACTTAGTCCACCAACATCTAAGTCGATACAAATCTCTGATCTATAGTAACCCACAATGGAATCATTAATGTAATAAATAAGCAACTGGATTTAATTCTAGTTCATTGTAGTTAGGTTTGTTGATAGTTATTTCCTTTCAATAAAGCTCGACTGTATAAAAAGGACCAAGTTGTCTCTTTAAGTTAGTTCTAGTTTTTCATAGTCAAGTTGTTAGTCAAATTGTATTTTCAGCTGGAGGAAAACTCCTTGTTTTTAGTTCTGTATCCATGTCCATTTTTGGACTTTGTTTAAATGCAAATGAAGGGGGGATTCTTCTGAAAGATAGTTCAAGTTCAAGAGGATCATCTCTAGCTGGGAAAATAGGGCACGCTTCCCCAAACTAGAAGAGATTTCTCGATATTTTATTTTCATGCAATTCTATTTTGTCTTTCTATTTAGTAATATCATCTATGCATGTTGAACTTGTGATGTGTCCTTTCTTTTCTGTATAATTGTTTAGCTAATTGTCACCTACAGGTTTGTCTTAATAATTTTGAAAATACCAAAAATAGGATTGTTATTTCAATAGCACTGTTATATTCAGAGTGTCTCATTGTTGTGTTTTAACAATGGATGCAATTACTTTGAAGTTTTGTTTCAACACTTAAGATAGTTTCTTTCTAACAATTTAACTAGTTTCTTTTTAAGAAAAGTGAGTTTCTTTTTCCAAGCAATCATAATAGTTTCTTTCAAAGTATGTGTGTTTCCCTTCAAGCAAATAGATAGCTTCCATTCCTTGCATGTGTGTTTATTACCGTAAGTTCAGTAAATCAAACTTTGTCCACAAACCACCAATTCAGATTCCACTCCAAAAATCCCCCACACTAAGAGTCTTATCACAGATCACTCCAGACACCTTTGGATTGATAATTAAATGATGATGAATTAACAAACACTACTATGATCTCATCATTTTTGGTACTGTTGTCGGGGACATAATCTACAAATCATTGTAGATTAAGGTGTTGATAAGACTTCTTAAACGAGTGCATTCCAAATCCATTAGTTTATGAGTAGGCCTAGGGATGCCTTAGGTCGATTCATCAGATAAACCATAGCTAGAACATCTCTGGAACTTAATCATCTAAGTGATCAGGTATCTCCTATAACATCATAATCTCCCATTCTCTCTGATACACCTTCTACAATGGGTGATAATGGTGATCATGATGAACTAGCTAATAATAGAACATTCTCCTATCCAATCTCCATCGTCCCTGAAAGAAATGAACCTCCCATGAAAAATATATCTCCTGCATTCCTACTCACCTTTCGAGGAATAACTTCTGAAGACCCAGACTAGTTCCTATTTTAATTTAAGGTCATCTGCCAAACCTATGATTATGCCACAGACAACCAGAAATTAAAACTTTTTCCTTCCACTCTCAAGGAGTCAGCGCTCTGATGGTTCATGGGCCTGAGAGAAGACTCTATCACTACTTGGGACAAAATGGAAACTACTTTCCTTGACAAATATCAAGATTATTGTAGAGTTAGGGATAGGAAAGATGAACTCTTCCACATGAAACAGATGGAAGATGAAAATTTGGAGGTTTATGTGGATAGATTCCTATTTGTCCATAGGAGATGTGGAAATAATCTAGATGAGGAATTGAGTAAAACTATTTTTCTGAGAAGAATTTATGATGAAATTAGGGAAGCCTTAAACCTAATGGGAAAAGGAGATATTAATAAACAAGATTTTGCAGAAATTGTGGAAGTTTGTAGGAATTACTCTTGCACTCATGCAAGTAAGAGAATATTGAAGAAAGGCAGTACCATTGATGCTACAAAAGTAATGGAAGAACTAGGAAATCTAAAAACTAACATTCTGCTTCATCTAAATACCACCTTGGATGGTATGCAAGCTAGTAAAAGGAACACGGAACCCTTGGCCATTTATTGCCCTCGTTGTAGAGAAAAACATTTGCTTAGGGAGTGTCCCTTAAACTGAATTGAGTTATGTAAAATTTGTGAGAAAAATTATCCCACAAATGAGTGTAGCCTACTCCCTAAAATCAAAAATAGATTGAAGAGGGTGCCAACAGATGAGGAAGAGATAAATTTTATTGGCCAGAAACAACCAAATTATGGATTTAATCAGTTTTCAAACCAATATGCTCTAAGGGGCCCATCAAATTGGGGCACAACCTCTTGCAAAGGACCTTGGGGAGGTCCACCTCCTTCAATGCAAATGCCACCTCAGTGGGGACCAGCATGGCCTTAGTCAGTCTGGACAAATCAATCTTGGAACAACCCTCAGTGGCCAAATCAACAACAATATCAATAGTAGTGGGCACCTCAATATAACCAAGGAATGAGGCAATTTGGGAATCAACCTCAAGCCTTACTTCCTGGACCTTCACAACCTGCAAACCCAAATCCAAGTGATCAGGAAAATCAACCACCAATGCTTGCTCAGCCAGTTCCCAATCCTAAAAACAATAGACCACAACAACAGGTGTCTAACACTGATCCAAATACAGCCACCCTGAATCTTGTGGAAATTAATGGCATCGAGCTTCTATCTCGAAGCATTCCTGTAAATATTCCTATTAAGGAAGTCACTGAAGAAGAGGAAGTAACACCCAATGTTGATAAAAAGCAAAAGGATTAGAAGTCTGAGACAAGAAAGTTGAAAGAAATTCCAAAGGAAACCTTTGTTCCATTTCTAGAGCATTTAAAATAGGCTCCTCCAAAATCTAAGGAAAACCAACTTGCACATGATGACTCATAGTTAATCAAGGAACTTACAAAGATACATATTGAAGTTCCTTTGTTACAAGCAATAAAAGATATGCCTGAGATAAATCAGACCATCAAGAGCTTATGTTTAAAACTCCTAGGTGGAAAAAGAAAATTACCCAACACCATTCAGGTAGAAGGAAAACTTGTCGATGTCCTGTCAGGCAAGTTTATTCCTCACACATATGGGGATCTTGGAAGTCTTGTTATTGCAATGGAAATAAAAGGAGTATTAGTCTCTAATGTACTGATCTATTTAGGAGCTTCTATCAATGTGATGACATCAGAAACTGTAGAAGCTTTAGCATTAACACATATTCAGCGAACATCAACTGTGTTACAGTTGGCAGATCTATCTATCACCAAACTAGAGGGGATTCTAGAGGATATCATAGTCACTATTGAAACCTAGGACTATTCAGTTGATTTCCTCATCCTACAAACCAAAAAGAAACGTTCAAGGTACCCAATAATACTGGGTAGACCTTGGCTGGCTACCACAGCAGCCCTTATTAACTATAGGTCAAGAAATGTGACTATTTCAAATGGGAAAAAGATGAAGGAACTTTCCATCTATCCCCTACTAAACCATTCCTACAGTATGAGAACAAACCATGGATAGATGATCTGATGGATTTAGATGAAGAGGATGCCTCCTCATTGGTAATGGTAACAATTGCAGAACATTTGAAGAATGCAATGAGGAGTATAAAGAATTGGAATCAAACAGTGAAACCTCCTTGTACAGTGTCGCCCAGCAAGAGGTCTCCAGATGGCTCTAGAGAGATCCAAAGGGATCTTTCAAGGCATTCCATTGTCCATATTCTAAAATAATTTCTTTCCACTTAAATTATCAACAAGAAAAAATGCTACACCAAATTGTGCCTCACCTTTGTCCGCTAAGTACTCTGTTAAGTCCTTACAAAGACATGTTGCAAGTATGTGCCTAATTGGTGTTGTCATTGATGTCAACATATCCTTGTTGTCATTGGTGCCAACTATATCTTATTCTATTACTTGTTTAAAGACTTGTATGTTAAGGATAATGAGAAAATTAGCCTCTCTGGAAGAAACAAGTGAGTTACAGAGAAGTGCAATACAGACAGTGAGTTGTATGCTGAAGAACAGTCAGGTAAACTGCTCCGCATTTAGTTCTGCATGAAGATCGTGGTCTGCGGATTGGAAGTAAGTTAGAGGTATGACTAAGGATGCTACATTATGGTTTTGAGCCCTTCGCATGAAGATCTGAGTGAGTTGTGTTAACCAGAGTGAAACCTACCTTTTTCTGTAAGTTTAGTTGGGACAGGAAGAAAGTATTCTGCTCCGCATTCCTTTGCAATAAAGTATTTTGCTCTGTAGTTCTAGAAGGAAGTCTGGGATGATGATAAGTGCCTATAGTTGCAATGGTTCATGGTTTGGTGTTCCGTAAGCTATCTGATGCAGGGGCATCCACATAAGAAGATTCTAAATTTGACTTTGGTTTCATTTTCTTAGTTGCTTACTCTAAATTTGATCTGCAATAGTCGTCACATCTATGTTTTGATTTCTCCACTATCTTTATCATGTAAGAGCATTCCTATTGAGGCATTCAATTAGTGATTATGAGGTGTTAGAAAAGATTTAATACCCTGTCAGGAGAATTTAATTATGGAGGGGAAGTGGCGTCTAATTTTGGCATGTTACTTGCTGCAATTTGACAGTGATGGAGCGCTTCTCTATTTTTTGGGGATGATCGACTAAGGAGGAACGCTCTCCATATTCTTTATTACTAATCACTTCATGGAAGGATAGTGGGGAAGGGGGTCTGGAATTGTATTGATTGCTGTAGAATGCGTGAGGTAGGGAAGTTAGAGCACGGAGGGCATACAAAAGGCCTAGTGCAAGTCTAATGGAAGGTTTATAGCTGAAGCACTAGTGTGCTGTTTTGTTTTTGGGGATGGTGGATGTGTGCTGAGACGAAGGTCTATGTCTAGACCATTTTTTGGTTTGTATTTTGGTAGAGGTGAGCCAAATAATTTGGCCATAATAGTTTGTAATCTGTAACTGATTTTTGAAGAAGCTGAATTTGAATAATTCTCTTTTGAGTTCTTTTTGTTTCCACTCATCAGTTCTTATATTAAATTAAAGAAGCTGAATTTGAATAATTTTCTTTGAGTTCTGTTCATCTCTGTTGTATCAATGGTATCAGAGCGGGTTATTGTTGAGTTTGCAGGCAGATCACCGAATGTGAGGCAAATTATAGCAGGACCTGTGATTAGTGGGTTGTGAGAGAAATGTATGTAAGAGGAGCTCCGCGTGATTGGGGTAGAGTTAGAGCCAAAGATGGGGGTAGAAATCCTCCAGGTGTTGCTCGTGATGAAGATTTTAGAGCTTTGAGAAGACAAGTGGAAACACTCCAAGAAGAAATAAGAAGAGGGTTTGCACAAAGAAGAGAACCAGAGAGTGATGAAGAAGAAGAAGCCTCAGAGAATGCCAGCCTGACAAGTCAGAAAAGAGATGCAATTGCAGTAGTTGCAAATGACCCATTGTTGAGAGCCCTTTCAAATATTAGAAAGAGGCCAAAGATTGATGTTCCTACCTTTAATGGTAATTTGAATCCAGAGGAGTTGATAGATTGGATTAATGATATGGAGGAGTATTTTGAATTTGAGGAAATTGAGGACCTTGATAGAGTAAGGTTTGCAAAAACTAGATTAAAGGGTCATGCTTCCATTTGGTGGAGAGAGATTTAGATGGAAAGAGGAAGAAAAGGGAAGGAGAAAATAACAAAATGGGACAAAATGGTTGAGAAAATGGAAAGGTAATTCATTCCAGTAGACTACGAGCTGGATTTGCTCAAGAAGATGCAAGCATTAAAGCAAGGAATAAAGACAGTAAAAGAATACACTAAGGAGTTTCATCAGATTCTCATTAGAACGGAACATGATGAAGCAACTAAGGAGAAGGTTACAAGGTACATTAATGGTTTGAGGCTAAGCATTCAAGAAGAGATGACCTTGGTGAGAGTTTTGACAATGGAAGATGCATATCAAATTGCCTTGAAGATTGAAGAAAGAATGAACAAGAGATTTGAAAATAAGCAAAGAGGAAAGAGTAAAAATAATGTGCAGCAATATGAGGATAAAAATCAGATTGGAGACACTAAGGGAAGAAAGGAAGAAAGAGGTGAGAGTTCAAATCAGACCCATGATCAAAACTTCAGAGGAAGAGAAAGATCAGGTAGAGGATTTGGAAGAGGAAATTATAAATTAAATTGTTTCAAATGTGGAGAAGGACATAAATCTTATGAGTGTCCAAAGCAAGGGAAGACAACTAAGAGGACTAAAAATAATGCAAGGGCAGCATATGTGAATGAGGAAGATGCTAAGTCTTTGCACTCAAAAGAGGCAGAGAGTGGAGAAGTACTTGTTTCAAGAAGAGTCTTGATGAACGAGGGAAAAGAACCTGATCAAAGGAGAAGATTGTTCATAACGAGATGCAAATGTGAAGGTAAAGCTTCTAATGTTATTATTGATGGTGGTAGTACTAAAAATCTTGTTTCTGAAGAAATGGTGAATAAGATGTAGCTAGAAAGGAGAAGACACTCGCATCCATACCAGATTGCTTGGTTGCAAGATGACCGCAAAGTTCTGGTAAATGAACAATGTCTGGTAAAGTTTAAGATTGGTGATTATCATGATGAAGTATTGTGTGATATAATGTCTATGGATGTTTGTCATGTGTTGCTGGGAAGACCTTAGCAGTTTGACAAGTGTGCAGTGCATGATGGGTATGCTAATACATACTCTTTGACAAAGGATGGAATCAAACACAAGTTGAAGCCCTTGAATGAGGAAGATGGAAAGGTATGTCATAGGAATGGAAATTGTTTGGTTAATGGAGTTAAACAATTAGTGAAAGAGGATGAAGATGAAGATTTTGATTTGCTAATGCAAGTTACAGTAGTATTGATGGCATACAAAAGAGGTAAAGTGAAGGTTTCAATGGAGAAAGAAGAAGAGGTAGAATCTGATTTTTGCAAGAGTGATGTTAAATCTAATTTATTTGAGCATGGTAAAAGTGTTTTAGAAGATGAGGTTGCAGAAAAGAATGCATTAGTAAAAGAAGGCATAATGGTCAAAAGTAAGGAAGGTTACGAGAAGGAGAATGTTGAGTTGTTTGGTGAACTTCCCTTTGCATCATTTCTTGACTTATGTGATAAAGAGATTAGTATGAATGATAGTCTATTGCAAGTTGGAGAGGATAAATCTTTTGATTATGTCACTAACATTGATAAGAAGGCAGAGGATGAAGTGAGTGCAGCTGAACAATGTCTTTTAGAAGGCATGAAGGAGGAAGGGCATAGTGTTGTAACCAAGGGTGATGATGAACAAGTGGTTGTAGCAATAACAAAGAAAGAGGTAATGCATGGATTTAATTACTTTCATGATGATCAAGAAGCTAATGTTTATGATTTTCTAGACTTTCACAGTGTAGGTTGGTGGGAGATGAATTATGTGAAAAGAGGGAGAAAGAGAGGAGGAAAAAAGGAAGAAGAGATATCAAATTGTAGGGATATGTAAGGAAGAATGTCAAGGTGGACAAGGTGGGAAGATGGATTCAAAAAGAGCATGGAATCTACAAATGTTTATGAGTCAAACTCATGAAACATTTTCTTTCTACCTTGGGTGTCTGAGGCAGGGGCATCCACGTAAGAAGATTCTAAATTTGACGTTGGTTTCATTTTCTTAATTACTTACTCTAAATTTGATCTGCAGTAGTCGTCACATCTATGTTTTGATTTCTCCACTATCTTTATCATGTAAGAGCATTCCTATTGAGGCGTTCAATTAGTAATTATGAGGCGTTAGAAAAGATTTAATACCACGTCAGGAGAATTTAATTATGGAGGGGAAGTGGCATCTAATTTTGGCATGTTACTTGCTGCAATTTGACAGTGATGGAGCGCTTCTCTATTTTTTTGGGGTGATCGGCTAAGGAGGAATGCTCTCCATATTCTTTATTACTCATCAATTCATGGAAAGATAGTGGGGAAGGGGGTCTGGAATTGTATTGATCACTGTAGAATGTGTGAGGTAGGGAAGTTAGAGCATGGAGGGCATGCAGAAGACCTAGTGCAAGCCTAATGGAAGGTTTACAGCTAAAGCACTAGTGTGCTATTTTTTTGGGGGGGATGGTGGATGTGTGTTGAGATGAAGGTCTATGTCTAGACCATTTTTTGGTTTGTATTTTGGTAGATGCGAGCCAAAGAATTTGGCCATAATAGTTTGTAATCTGTAACTGATTTTTGAAGAGGCTAAATTTGAATAATTCTCTTTTGAGTTCTGTTTGTTTCCATGCATTGGTTCTTATATTAAATTGAAGAAGCTTAATTTGAATAATTTTCTTTGAGTTCTGTTCATCTCTGTTGCATCACTATCTTTCCTTTATGACAGTTGAAGATAGTAAAGTTCATGTGTTCTAGTGTGAAGATTCTTATGGGTAAAATGGTTAAAGGTTGTGCAGTTGCTCCTGATGATTATAATGTGCTTGTGGATGTCTCCTAATCATGTTCCTATCTAGACTTTGGTCCGCGTTAAGAAATTGAGATTGTGTTTGAAGATTGTTCCCAGATAATGTAGCGCGTAACCAATCTTAGCCAACTTGGTTAATCCCAGTGATTGTGGAGATCTCTTGAAGATTGTGGAAGCATGTTGAAGTATGGAAGATCGTGTTTGAGTCCTAGCTAAGGCATGGCATGGTCCGCGTATAATTTTACTTCATCCCCTTTGCATAATGTTGTAATAGGCCAAGACCTATTTTGTAAATGTCTGTAATGTTGACCTTGGAGATTGATCCAATGGTTAATGATTGTGATACCAACCTTGATGATCATTCCAAGGTTGTTGTAGTGTATAAACACTTGTAGTTGAGTCATGAAAAATTGTCCTTGGGCAGAAATGAAAAGATATTAAGAAAGGTCCAAAAGGCAGAGTAGAGAAGAGGCAGAGGAAAGAAGAGGAAGAGCAAAGTAGAGGAAGAGTAGAGCAGAGGAATTATTGTACTTCAGTCACAAATATAGAAAGGTGTTGATCATGGCAATGAGTCTAGCAGTGAGTTTGGTAGTAGGGTTTAACAACCCTCAGGGTTTAACAAACCTTATTGTAATCTTGCTAGGTTTAGGGTTGAGGCAGTGAGTCTACTAGACCTAGTTGTTCTTCATGGCAGTGAGCCAATATGTTTAGGCCCGTGGAGTGACCAAACCTAAACATCATTATTTCAAGATTGCAATATATATTGAGAGCTAATCCTCTCCATGGTTTTTCCCCGCCTTGGGGTTTTCCACGTAAAATCTGGTGTCTCTTGTGTTTGATGTTGTATCTGTGGCTAATTTCATGCACTCATTGTTAAATCATAATAACTATGGATAAGTGATGAATGTTTAATTGCAGAAAGTGTTTAAGTTTTTGGGACAACTGATTCACCCCCCCTCTCAGTTGTCTAGTTCATATCAACAAGACCTTCTTTCTATTCACAATGGAACAAAGCAAATCATTGTCCAAACCAACAAACAAGTCTCTATCAGTAGTTGGTTAATAGAAATAGAAGAAATTTGACTAACAAAACTACTGCAAAATCAAACCAAGGCATTCACATGGGAATACAAAGACATGAGAGGAATCCACCCTAGTGTATGTACACATCATAGCTACACCGAAGATGTTCGTCCAGTTAGACAACCACAAAGGAGAATTAATCCAACCTTGAGGGAAATAGTGAAGGAATAAATAGAAAACTGTTATAGGTAGGATTCATCTACCCCATTTTTGACAGTCAGTGGGTGTCTCCATTGGTTATAGTACCAAATAAAAATGGCAAGTGGCAAGTTTGCATTGACTATAGAGAATTGAACAAAGCTACTATGAAAGACTATTTCCCAATTCCCTTCATCGACCAGGTGTTGGATAATCTGGCTAGTAGTCACTACTTCTACTTTTTGGATGGATTCAGCACCTACAACCAGATCCAAGTGGCTCTAGAGGATCAGGATAAGACTACCTTCATGTGTCCATGGGGGACATTTGCCTACAGAGTTCTACCATTCATTTTATGTAATACACCAGCCACATTTCAACGGGTTGTGTTGGCATTTTTTGTTGATTTAGCCAATACATGCGTGGAGGTCTATATTTGGTGATTTCATGATGCATGGAAAATTTTTTGATGAAGCCTTGAACAATTTGAGTAAAGTGTTTGAAAGGTGCAAAGAACATCAATTATCCCTAAATCATGAGAAGTGCCTTCTTCTGATGACTGAAGGGATAGTCCTAGGTCACCACATCTCACAAGAGGGAATGAAAGTGGACCCCAAGAAGGTTGAAATTATAGTTCAAATTCCCCCTCCTCAAACTCAAACAAAAGTGAGAAGTTTCATAGGACATGCTGGGTATTATCGAAGGTTTATTGAAAACTTCAGTAGGAAAGTTGATCCTTTGTTCACCCTGCTAAAAAAGGATTCTAAATTTAATTGGACACCACAATGTCAAGAATCCTTTGAAGCCATCAAAAGTGCCCTCATGACAGCACCAGTCATCAAAGGACTGAATTGGAGTGAGCCATTCCATATTCACACAAATGCTTCCAATCAGGCCATTAGAGCAGTCTTAGGACAAGCTAACGAATCTAGAGGTATGCATGCAATATATTATGTTAGCAAAAACTTAAATGCTATAGAGAAAAACTATACCATCACAGAAAAGAAATTTTTTGTAGTAGTTTATGCAATCAATAAGTTCTGCCACTACATCACAGGCTACAAAGTTTTTATACATACTGATCATGCAGCTATTAGGTATCTGATAAATAAAGCTATGGTAGGAGGTAGAATTATTAGGTGGTTGTTATTGCTGCAAGACTTTGACATAACCATTGTTGATAAAAATGGAAAAGATAATGTTGTCGTTGATTTCTTATCCAGATTGACTATGTAGGGAGGTAACGAACGAGTGGATGATACATTTCTGGATGAACAACTCTTTGTCATTTCCATACAATCACCATGGTTTTCAAATTTAGCTAACTATTTGGTTTCAGAAAGATGCCCACCACATTTCAATCAGAAGGAAACCAAGTGACCGATTTGAGATAGCTCCAGATACAAATGGGTAAATGGTATCTTGTTTAAAAATTGTCCTGACCATATGTTGCAAAGGTGTGTGCTAGAAATTGAAGTTTATAACATAATCTAAGCATGCCATGTGATGAACCTTCTGGTGGACATTTTTCAGCCCTCCAGACGGGACATAAAATTATGGGAGCAGGAAATTTCTGGCCAACAATGACCAAGGATATCCAACAGTATGTCAAGCACTGTGACCAATGCCAACGAATGGGCGTCCAACTCCTACCATAGAGATGCCACTCCATCCTCAAGTAGTTCTAGAACCATTTGAAAAATGGGGAATAGATTTTGTGGGGCCGATAGATCCACCTTCCAGAGGAAATCACTACATTCTCATCTACACCGACTATGCCACTAATGGGTCGAAGAAAAAGCATTACCAGTAGCAAAGGAGGAGAAGGTTGTAGTTTTTTTGTACAAGCACATTTTTCAGAGATTTGGAGCCCCTAGAGTCCTTGTTTCTGATCAGGGACCACAACTCATGTCTACTATGATCAAAGCATTTCTAGAGAGATATAAAATGTATCACAGAAAGTTGTTAGGAAAATACGCCTACCTAATGCCAATTTTTGGAAAAGAGATATAGATAGTTCATTCAAATTTCAATTACAGTTCACTTAAGAAGCACATTTATTAGAAAATAGAATAGACAATTAAACATCACATAGAATTGAACACCAGTTTTACGTGGGAAAACCCTTACGGGAGAAAAACCCACACACCAAGCAATAGTCTCTTTGTATTACAGTAAAAAACAATTGCATACAAAGTTGCAGATCCTATGCTTCCATGGGTATCAATTCATAGTACAATTATGGTAGCATAACACTTCCTTGATCAACCTTGTTCTGTTTTAATCGAACAATTTGAAGAAAATCGTCTATCAATGTAGACCATTCAATGTTCTTATTACATTTGTTCTACATTCCAAGCATTTCTAGAAACAGTCGTTTCAATTCCTATAGACAAAAAGTCACAATTCAGTTTAATTGTCAAAGACACGTTAAACCATCAAAGAGACACCAACTGAACTCTCTCTGAACATCTCAAAGCCATATCGACAACCATATTACTTGCCAAGTCATCATGTCATCCACCATTGACCAACACTTAGCCAATCCTTGTTCCCCCTTGGGGTTTATCTGGGACCCACCACAAAAGGCATGGGCCAACGGGCCCCATTGGATCAAATACATTTGTGATATGCATTACCAACTCAACATAGGCTTTTTATGTCCTTCCGCCACGTCCAAAGTTGACGGTTACCACCATCCCCCACTTCCACTTGATGTGTCATGCAACGTATTTAATGAGAAGAGAGCACCTCAAAAAATGGGAAAAGCTTCAAAGTCATGAAGCCAAAAATCTAAACTTGAGAACCTCTGGTCGAAGGTTATGAAGTTTTGAAAACCCCCGACTGGCCGACAACAAAGAGACTAAGTCGGGAGGTCGGGAGGTTATGAAACTTTAGAACCACGCAACTTAGGTTAAGAAAACTTGGAACCTCACAACTTGGGTTAGGAAAACTTAGAACCCACCAAAATGTAAATGTTAGACTGATGAAGGAGTTTAAACATAACCTATAGGGAGAAGATCAAGCCAGTAAATTTGAGTCACATTTTCCAACATGCTCCCACTTGACGAAGAACGTAATGGCTTCTTTCAACGCTAGAAGTTACTGAATATCATAGGCCCCAAGGCCCATCGAACCGGAACACCATTTGAACTTATCCGTGCTCATAGGCTTCACCAATGCATCAGAAACATTTGTAAGAGTATCAACGTTCTCTAGATTAACCTTTCCATCCTCCACCATATCACGAACAAAATGATACTGCACATCAATATGTTTCGTCCTAGCATGAAAAGTTGGATTTTTTGCCAAACAAATAGCACTCTAACTATCACAACAGATAGTAATCTTCCCTACATCAAACCCAATATCAGAACATAGTCTTCTAAGCCAAATGGCTTCCTTGCAGGAATGAGTTGCTACCATGTACTCTACCTCAGTAGTAAACAAAGTGACTACAACCTGTCGCTTGTTCATCCAACTAACTGCACCACCAAACAAAGTGAATACATATCCACTGGTGGATTTTCTGCTGTCAATGTCCCCTAACCAATCAGAATCCACAAATCCAATAATGCTAATTGAACTCTAAGATCCAGTAGAGTAACCATGATAGCACAAGGCGTACTCAGCAGTACCCTTTAAATATTTGAAAACTCTTTTCACATCATCCCAATGCGGTCTTCCTGGATTAGCCATAAATCGACTAAGTACTCCCACTGCTTGGGCAATGTCTAGCCTTGTACAAACCATTGCATACATCAAACTGCCAACTGCACTCCCATAAGGCACCTTGGTCATGTCCTCCATCTTAGTAGGAGAGTTTGGTCAATCTTCAACAAATAGCTTCATTCCCTGCAACACTAGAACAACTAGCTGCTTGCAATCTGTCATATTAAATCTATCTAAGATAATATTAATATACTTTCTTTGGCTGAGCCAAAGTTTTCTATTTCCCCTATCCCTTCTAATTTCCATCCCCAGAATGTACCTAGCTACTTCTAAATCTTTCATTTCAAATTATAGTGACAACTGAGATTTTAAATCAGAAATCATACCCTTACTATTCCCAATGAATAACATGTCATCCACATATAGGGAAATAATAAGAAGTCAACCATTTTTAGTCTTGAAATACACACAATGATCAGACTTCGATCTCACAAATCCCAAAGACAACACATAACTATCAAACTTTTGGTACCACATTCTAGGCAACTGTTTTAAACCATATAGAGATTTCTTTAACTTGCAAACCAGATTTTCCTTACCTTTATCAACGAAGTGCTCTAGCTGGGACATGTAAATTTCTTCTTCCAAATCTCCATGAAGAAATGTTGTCTTCACATCCATTTGCTCAATTTAGAAGTCATACGTTGCTGCAAGTGACAATAGAAATCTGATAGATGTCAACTTAGCTAAAGGAGAAAATGTTTCTCCATAATCAATTCCCTCCACCTGGGAATACCCTTTCGCCACCAACCTTGCTTTATGCTTCTAAACACTATCATCCAGACCAATCTTCTTTCTAAACACCCATTTGCATCCAACGGGCTTTCGACCTTCAGGCAAAGGTACCAGATCCCAAGTTTCATTCTTCTTTAATGACGCCATTTCTGTTGATAACTGAGAGGGGGGGTGAATCAGTTATCCTAATTATTTTCCTTTTTGAACTTTCTTATTAATTAATGCAGCATTGAATCAAACACAAAAACATTACCATGAAATAAGAAACACATGACACAGTATTTTTGACGTGGAAACCCTGTTAAGGGAGAAAACCACGGGGTGATTAACCCAAAGATTATTCTCTGTTAGAAGAATAGGGAATTACAAAAATGGCACTTGCCAATTAGGGCTCACTGCCCGAGCACACTGCTCACAAAGAGGCCCACTGCCTACAAGGAGACACACTGTCTACAAAGTGATAAGAATCACAGTCTTGAACTGATTGGAAGCATCTACATATGCTGGAGTTCAGTTCCGGTTAGGCTCAGTACACTGATCTGCTGCACTTCATCTTTCCTCTGTTCTTTATTCTGCTATCCTTTCACATACCGGATCTTTCTTACTACTTCTGCTTTGTTCTGCACTTATTCGCATACACCATCACACAATCACACATTTCACAACTAAATCCATCCTCTATATATATCCGCACAAATAATTTCATCACCTTTCTAGTCGGCATCCGGAATAGTCTAGTTTCTTACAAACTCTGTTCTGTCGGCTGAATCCTTGCTCACCAAGCAATGCGGATCAAGCATATACTTGTAGATATCATTAATCATGTCGGCCAAACATGATTCATGCCTTCACAACCTTTACCATCAATAGTAACACATCCGGAAAATAGTCTGATACTCTGTCAGTCAGTTCTTCCTCTGTTCTCACTGTCTCTCAGGAATCTGGTACTCAACTATTCATATCTTTTTCTTTGTTCATCACCGGAGGCTAAATCCTTGGAATATACTACTCAAGGTAGTCCTCTTGACTTCCCCAAATCTGCACTGCACCAAGACACTTCCTCTGAGAGATCCGGACCAATCTGTCGGACCTTGCCACATGCTTTGTTCTTGTTCACCGGACCACAACAATCTTCATTCTGACTTCCGGTAGAGACACACCATGACTTGCGGATATGTGGGATGACCTTTGTTGCCATCAATGACAACAACCATGAATCCATATAGTGTCTCTTGCCAACAATCTCCCCCTTTGGCATTGATGGCAACACTTAGTGAAAAATGACTAAGTGTTTACACTATGCTCCCCCTTGGCTGATGCTCTATCTTTATATACAATTTCTGGAACTCCCCCTTAGTTGGATTCCTCATTTTTCACTGCTCCTCACTCCCCCTTTGACATCAATGGCAAAGGGTAGGGTCCGCACACCAAAATTTTCAAAAAATTTCTATACATAGCCGCATATTTACATACTCACATATACTAAAGAATGTCTGCAAAGGATGTCTTCAATTGGATCAGTTCTGTAGCCCAACTTTGCTTCATTCTATCCAAAATTGAAATGTGACCACTCAACAAAAATGCAAATGCATCTGCCCTTTTTAGATCTTTCGGATCACTTGTCTGGGCTGTGATTTGAGCTTCTGTTATGGCCTCATGCATGGCCTCTAGCTTAGGGACAATTAACCCCCTGAGCTCACTCAACCTGCTTATTCTATTTTTCCTTTCCTTCTCTAGTTTCTTGATTTCACTCAAGACTGCAATAGTCTGACATTCTTGATTTGTTATAGAGGAAGAAAGAGGATCAAAACTTTGAGACAAGCTTAGTAGTGTGTCCTCTTGCGCTTTTATTTTCTTCTCAATGTCCACTGTTACCTTGGACCAGGAGATACAAAATTTGTATATTTCACCGCCATCCTTAAGAGCATTTTCTAAGCTCTTTATCCCAATGTTCATGTTTCTCCTATCATTAATGATCAAACCCTGAACCTCGGAGAACCTTTTATCCAAAAACTCCTTCCGGACCCTTTCTTCAGCTGATTTTTCTAGAGATTCAAAATGTGTACTACCACTGCTGACTAAGGTTTTGAGATTACCGGAAGAGGAGGCTGCCGGATCTATCTGGACTGATGGCATAATCTTCTCAAGCACTCCGAAGGTAGCCTCTATCAACTCACAGTCTTCCATATGAGACTTTAGGAGCTTTTCATTTGCCTTAGCATTTGCAAATGAGGCTATCTTCATTGTCTGCACTGAAGAGAGGGAATCAAAGTTGAATGGGCCTTGTAGTAGCTCCGGTTCATCAATCTCTATTGTTTCTTTGCTCAAAAATTGTTGAACAGTTTGTGCAGTGTCTCTTGCCAGAGACAGATGTTTCTTTTCTTCTGCAGTCTTGGAACTATCCTTTGGGATTTTCTCTCCTTCCACATTCTTACCACCATCAGTCATGGTCTTCTCTGATGGAGTCTTCTCTTTCTCTGCACCCTTGGTACTGTCAACCTCTTTATCTTTCACCACTGCTTCCTTCTCCTATAATTTCTCTTCTTCTTTGGATCCAGAGACTGTAGGGGAAACCGGAGGAGAGATGCTAGCCTATTCATAGGCCACTTCTTCTGGAGCAGAGGGTTCCAAGTCCACAGCTGTTTCTACACCTAAGTCCTCTACAACAGGAAGATTGAACCTTTTGAAGGCCTTCCAGAGGATCTCTTCTGTCTCTTTGGCCACCTTGTCAGTCTCACCAAGCATGAGTTGATTCATCCTAGCTTTACTTCTGAATTCATCTTTGCAGTCTTTGAATATTATGTTCATTGTCTTGGGATCAATTTGAGGATATAGCTGAATAGCTATCTGCTCCCGGATCTCAAGATCTTTTGCATGAGCATTATTCTTTCTTATTTCTAATTCCTTTTCTAGGCTTTTAGGAATTAGAGATATGATCTCAATGAAAGCCTTATTGTATATGTTCAGATACTTGATTGTGGCTTCCTGCAGAATCTTTTGGTCAGCCTCATTGTAGTCATCATAAAATTCAGTCATTGGTTGAAGGTTTCCATCCACCGTAACCGACTTGATTACACTCTCTAGAGACAGAGTGGGCTTTTCAACAAATACCTCTGCCATTTCATCCTTGTCTTGGCCTGTGGAGGGTTTACCAGATCCTTTCTTCTTCTGCTTCTTTATTTCTTTTACTCCCTCGTCTGACTCAGTTTCCTCTTCATCCTTTTGGCTTTCATAAGCCCTTGTGGCTTTTGTCTTAGATCTTTTACCGGATGCCTGGACTTCCAGTTTTGAACTTTTGGTTGTGGGAGGTACAGATCTTTTTGATGATCTGGTCCGGGTGGAAGTTTCAACCGGAACACTTTCTTTACTTTTCTTTTCTTCCTCAGCCTTTCTCCTCTTTTCCTGGCTGGCATCAAGTGCCTCTTTTGAGATGCCTAGGCCTTGAGCAATATGCTCTACTTCTTTTCTCACCTTCCTCTTTATCTCAGGTTCCCTGAGTTCTACATGGATCTTTACACTCAGCTCCTCAAAGGTTCCAAACCTTTCTGCCTTTGGATCTTTGGGCTGACTTAGCATGTGTTGAACATGCAGCTCCACTATCTATTCATCCACTTCATACCCCATGGGCATGATCCAGACAGTCCTTGGCTCCACTGCCTCCATTAGGCACTGATCAGTGTCCACCATAAAGCACACTGAGTCTTTGTATTTTTCAACAAGAGACTGGGGAATTCTTTCTCTTGCTTGCATCATGCTTTGGAAGTTTTTGAAGTATCCCCATAGGGCTGTATTTCTTGCTTTGGCATCCCCAAGCCCATGTAGATAGTCTCTTATTTGTACTGAAACAGGTTTGTCATTCTGCCATGCCCATCCACTTGATCCGGGCAGCTCATTCATGAAGTAGAAGAATAGACATAATATAAGAGTACCATACTTAAAGGAATTCTTCTTGTCCTTCTTGATTTTCTGTATATTTTCCATTAATTGGCTTAAGAGCAGTTCACAGAGATCATATTCTGTATTCTTCCTTAGCATTTCATAGGCAGTATACACTGCAGTTCCGGATACAGAATTCTCCCTGCTGGAGTGATAGATCTTGTATCCTATTATCATGGACGCATACTTGATATCCAGATCAGAAATATCTTCAATGGTCATTGCCCTCTTATCAAATTTTGATCTGGTGGCCTCAGTTACAATGTTATTTTTGACAGATTTGAGGATAGGTATCCCTCCGGAAGAGTATAGACCAGTTACTGCTCTAATTGCCTCTTTTGTGATCTTGCAGGGTCTATCCAGCCATAGGAAGTTGTCATGCATCCTGCTCAGTACATACCGGACCCATTCATCTTCTTCAAAGCAGGGGAAATGAATGAATTGATCAAATTATTTCTTCTGGATACCCTTATACTCTGGTTTAAGCTCAAAAGCATTGTCTATCAGTTGTTTGTGATAGAGATCTCTCAATTTGAATTCCCCAAATTCCTCAATGCTTGCATGTATGTAAACCCTAATGTCTTCTGTGTGTAAAACTCCGTGAGGAACACTGGAAAATGCTCCTAAGGGATCTACCTCCAATAACTTGTATGGATGTTTCTTAAATTCAGGTCGGGGCCTATCTGAGATTTTTACTATATTTGGAGTAGTCATTTCTTCAAAAGATTTGTAGCAAGATATCAAAAGTGGAAAATACCTTTTGCGTCTTCAGTTGCACGGAGTAGCTGTATGTAATGACTTCGGCAGGAGATCTTTGGTAAACTTGATGAATTTTGTTGCAGAGCTCCGCTTTTTGCTTCTTCTTAGATGTGGAATGATCAAGTGATTGTTGAGAAATCCCTTATATCATTTCGCAAACCCTAATATCTGTTTGCAATAAATGCTCCACCTTCATTATTCTGGTTTGCCTTATCCGGATAGCTTGGAGTATCCTAAATCAGTCCTGATCTATGAACATCATGCAGATCTTTCAATCATGAATAAATCAAGATAACACATCACAAGGACATCCCAAACACTCTGTCCAATCCGCAGAATAAAATAATGTACTTCCGGATCTCTCCGGACCCTTTTGTAGTCCTCTGTCATTCCGGAGCATCTCCCGGAACAGGTCTTTACTTGATCGATCACAACTTCTTTATATCTTCATGCGGACCTCTGAAATCTTGTCTGGATCATCTCAGGACTGGTATCTTCAAACCCTTTACTCCGCATCTTGTGTCACATCCAGCACCACTTGATTGGCTGGGGGAACAGGATTTTCTTTGAGTCTCCCCCTGAGCCAGAGCTCACTTTTTAATTTCCGGAAGAAATATCAGCACCAGAGTCTGGTGCGGATCCAACCTCTACATTCTCTGAACTTTTCTTCACCCAAATCTTGTTCATCTGATTCCTAACTTCATCCACATTCATCTTTTGTTTACCTTTGTCTTGATTCTGATTATATACCGGACCTCTTTTGTCCTGATTCTTGCTTCTGCAGACTTTAGCATTATGACCGGACCTATTACAGATTTGGCAAATAATATTTCTTTGCATATTTGACTGATAACCTCTTGATCTGCATTGATTAGCCATATGACCTACTCTATTGCATGTAAAACATCTACCATTGAATGATTTGTTTACTTGCATATTTATGCATTCATGAGACTTGTGTCCATACCTTTTGCAGTTAAAGCACTGTCCGGAGAAGGATGAATTAATCTAATTCATTCTCTTTTTGCACTGATTAGCTTTGTGACCAAAGTGGTTGCAGCTGTGGCAGTATCCATTGAAAGATGGATATCTTTGAGCATTGGGTTGTCTTACCGGAGGTCTTCTGGGCCTATTCCTTGGATTTTCTGATCCAAAATTCTTTTGACCGGATCCAGAGCTTTCTCCTTTCTCATATCCCAAACCATACTTGTCATCTGTCCTCTTTTGACTTCCAAGAAGTACTTCAAGTTGGGCAGAACTTATCTTGAATTTTTCTTTATATTCATTTGTTGTTTGAAGATCTCTTTTGAGAGAGGCAATTTGATCCTCAAGTTTTTCTTCATTATCTTTGGCATCTTCAAGATCAGATTCAAGATGTCTGATAATCCTGTCCATCTGGTGGCATTCTTCTGATTTTTCTTTAAGAGATTGTCTTAGATTGTCTTCAGCTTTTCTTTTTTCTTCAATCTCTTGAGTAAACTTTATAGTTCCTGATTCCATTTCATGTCTTAACATAATGACTTCTTTTGATAACTTTTCACATAACTTGGTTTGCTCAGTCAATTCTTCATTTGTATTGCTTTCTTCACTTTGTCTTGCCAATTGTTGGAGCAGCTCCTTTCTCTTTTTCATAGAGAGACTTAATTTGTCTTTTAATTCTCTCATGAATTCATCAGCCTGTTTGAGTCTTTCCTTTAATTCATTGACTTCAGAATTTGACTGTTCAAGATCCTCAAGGGTAGTCTTGAGTTGCTCCCTTAAACCATATGCATCCATTTGAACTCCCAGATCTTCCTCAAGCTATTAGGCTCTATTAGGAGGAACTTAGCTCTGATACCAATTGTTGATAACTGAGAGGGGGGGGTGAATCAGTTATCCTAATTATTTTCCTTTTTGAACTTTCTTATTAATTAATGCAACATTGAATCAAACACAAAAACATTACCATGAAATAAGAAACACATGACACAGTATTTTTGACGTGGAAACCCTGTTAAGGGAGAAAACCATGGGGTGATTAACCCAAAGATTATTCTTTGTTAGAAGAATAGGGAATTACAAAAATGGCACTTGCCAATTAGGGCTCACTGCCCGAGCACACTGCTCACAAAGAGGCCCACTGCCTACAAGGAGACACACTGTCTACAAAGTGATAAGAATCATAGTCTTGAACTAATTGGAAGCATCTACATATGCTGGAGTTCAGTTCCGGTTAGGCTCAGTACACTGATCTGCTGCACTTCATCTTTCCTCTGTTCTTTATTCTGCTATCCTTTCACATACCAGATCTTTCTTACTACTTCTGCTTTGTTCTGCACTTATTCGCATACACCATCACACAATCACACATTTCACAACTAAATCCATCCTCTATATATATCCGCACAAGTAATTTCATCACCTTTCTAGTCGGCATCCGGAACAGTCTAGTTTCTTACAAACTCTGTTCTGTCGGCTGAATCCTTGCTCACCAAGCAATGCGGATCAAGCATATACTTATAGATATCATTAATCATGTCGGCCAAACATGATTCATGCCTTCACAACCTTTACCATCAACAGTAACACATCCGGAAAATAGTCTGATACTCTGTCAGTCAGTTCTTCCTCTGTTCTCACTGTCTCTCAGGAATCCGGTACTCAACTATTCATATCTTTTTCTTTGTTCATCACCGGAGGCTAAATCCTTGGAATATACTACTCAAGGTAGTCCTCTTGACTTCCCCAAATCCGCACTGCACCAAGACACTTCCTCTGAGAGATCCGGACCAATCTGTCGGACCTTGCCACATGCTCTGTTCTTGTTCACCGGACCACAACAATCTTCATTCTGACTTCCGGTAGAGACACACCATGACTTGCGGATATGTGGGATGACCTTTGTTGCCATCAATGACAACAACCATGAATCCATATAGTGTCTCTTGCCAACAATTTCTTCATTCATGGCTTCCAACTAGGAATTTGAATCAAACATACCAATAGCCTCTCTAACAGTCCTAGGCTCATCAGTGTTAGCAATCAAAACATAGGCACAACTAGAATCTAACATAGAATATCCAAACCTTTCAGGTTGCTGCTTCTCACGTGTAGACCTCCTCATAGGCTGAGGTTAAGGTTCTTTTTCTTGCTCAGAACTTTTAGAACTGCTTGAGCTCTCCTCACTAATAGGTCCACTAGGAGTACGTAGTTCATCCTTATCTGGAGTAAGGGATTTCAACTACCTCCTTTTCTATTTCTTTGACCTCTAACTATAGATCAACACTAGAAGGTTTCAGCTCATAGAAGATCACACTTCTGGTATACAACACCTTCTTAGTAATTGGATTCCAAAGCTTGTACCCTTTCACACCAATCCCATAACTGATGAAGATACATTTACTACCTTGTTCTCCAATTTAGATCTTTTCTCATTCGGCACATATGCATATGCCTCACAGCCAAAGACTATAATGTGTCTCAATGAGGGCTTCTTTCTAGACCATGCTTCCATAGGTGTCTTGTCCATGAGAGATGAAGTGGGAGATCTATTAATTAGATAACATGATGTAGCCATAGCCTTAGCCCAAAACTTATGTTCCAGACTAGCACTACTCAGCATACTTCTCACCCTTTCCATCAGTGTTTTATTCATCCTTTCTGTAACTCCATTTTGTTGTGGAGTGTAAGGAGTTGTTTTATGCCTTTTAATTCCATGGTCATTGCAATACTTTTCAAAATCTGCAGAACAAAACTCTCCACCATTATTTGTCCTCAATCATTTTATCTTTCTTCCAGTCTGATTTTCAACCAAGATTTTAAATTCCTTAAACCGACTGAAAACTTCAATTTTACTTCTGAGAAAATAAACAAATGTCCTTCTCGAATAATCATCTATGAAAGAGACAAAATATTTAGACTTCGATAACAAAGGAACATTAACTAGACCAAATACATCAGAGTGAACATAATCCAAAATTCCAGAAGATTTATGAGGACTAGAATAAAATGAAACACGGTGTTGCTTTCCATATATGCAATGTTCACAAAATCAAATTCAAGATTACAATCATCAAGCCCTTCAACCAGGTTTTTATTTTTCAAGGCTTTTAAGCCTTTTTCACCAATGTGGCTGAGTCTATGATGCGACAACATTGTTTTCTCTATTGGGAGTTTCACCTCCAAGGAATTAGCACCCACAGGAACAACGTTTTCCTTCTCTTCAAAATTAGATTTATTCAACTTTACAGAAGCACTATTACATTGAATTGCATGTGCATCCAGCTTGTACAGAGTGTTAATTCGTGCACCCTTAGCTAGGACCATAGAGCCTCTAGTCATCTTACAAGCACCATTCAAGAAAGAAACTTGCACATCAACATCATTCAGCGTACCTACAGAAAGAAAATTTTGAGCCAGACCTAGTATATGGATTACATCATTGATTCCTTTTATTCTTCCATCAGGAAACTGAATTCTGACTCTTCCATGGCCAACCATTTCTAGTTGAGAATCATCGCCTAGATACACCCTTTCACCAGCATGCGTTTTGTATTTGAAAACCAATCTTTGTGAGATGTCATGTGAAAAGATGCACCTGAGTCAATCAGCCAAACATCATCTAATGCCTGAGTCACCAAGGCTGCTATGAAGGTATCTGCATCACTCTAAGAAGATTCATTATCAGAAGAATTGTTCTTCTTTTTCTTCTTCTTCTCCTCTTTGCAAATCTTTTTGGATGTGTCCAGTCTACCCACAATTCTAGCACTTCACCTTGGACTTATCACCAAGAGACTTGGATCTCCCTTCTGACTTGGATTTAGACTTATTATCTTTCTTCTTGCCTCTCTCCTTTGATCTACTTCGAATAGCAAGGGCCTCCTTAACCATCTCAGAAGACTTCCTTCGCATTTCCTCTGACAACAGCGAAGCAACCACGTCTTCCATCTTGAAAGTGGTTGTTGTACTTCTAATAGCCATCACCAGATGATCCCATGTATCAGGCAAAGAACACAACAGGAGAATGCAATGATCCTCGTCATCTATCTTCACACCCATAGACACCAACTGAGAAACAATCATATTAAATACATTTAAATGATCTGCAACAGACACCCCTTCCTCCATTTTCAAAGAGTATAGCTTCTTCCTCAGGAATAACTTATTTACCAGAGATTTCCCTTGATAAATGTCACCAAGCTTCTTCCATAAAACTTTCGTTGTCTTCTCTTCATGGACATTCAAGAGAACTAAATTGGCCAAGCATAGTCTAATCAGACCCTTGGCTTTCTGGTCCATTACATCCCAGTCATCTTGCAAGGTTGTTGATGCTTTGGTTGAGGACACTACAGCCCATAAATCATGATCTATGAGAAAATCTTCCATCTTGAATTTCCACAACTCAAAGTTGCCACCGTTGAACTTCTCAATCTCTATTCTTCCGGATGTGCTTGCCATCTTAAATCTGCAATAAGATTTCAAACTAGATTTCTCTGCAAAACTCCCACTTGATGAAATCTGCACAAAAAACCTGACTTACCCACAAGGATAACACAACTGGCCAAGCTCTGATACCACTTGTTAGGAAATCTAAGTGTGGAATACGCCTTCCTAATGCCAATTTTTGGGAGAGAGATACAGATAGTTCATTCAAATTTCAATTACAGTTCACTTAAGAAGCACATTAATTAGAAAACAAAAAAGACAATTAAACATCACACAAAATTGAACACTAGTTTTACGTGGTACAACCCTTACGTGAGAAAAACCCACACACCAAGCAATAGTCTCTTTGTATTATAGTAAAAAACAATTACATACAAAGTTGCATATCCTACGCTTCCACAGGTATCAACTCACAGTACAATTCTGGTAGCATAACACTTCCTTGATCAACCTTGTTATGTTTTAATTGAACAATTTGACAAAAATCATCTATCAATGCAGACTATTCAATGTTCTTATTACATTCATTCTGCATTCCAAGCATTTCCAGAAATAGTCGTTTCAGTTCCTATAGACAAACAGTCACAATTCGGTTTAACTATCAAAGACATGTTGAACCATCAAAGAGACACCAATTGAACTCTCTCTAAACATCTCAAAGCCATCTCGACAACCATATTACTTGCCAAGTCATCCTGTCATCCACCATCGACCAACACTCAGCCAATCCCCGCCCCCCCTCAAGGTTTATCCGGGACCCACCAAAAAAGGCACAGGCCAGCAGGCATCGTTGGATCAAATACATTTGTGATATGCATTGCCAACTCAGCATAGGCTTTTTATATCCTTCCGCCACGTCCAAGGTTGACGGTTACCACCATCCCCCGCTTCCACTTGATGTGTCATGCAATGCATTTAATGAGAAGAGAGCGCCTCAAAAAACAAGAAAAGTTTCAAAGTCGCAAAGTCACCAAAAATCCAAACTTGAAAACCTCTGGTCAAATGTTATGATGTTTTGAATACCCCCGACTAGCTGACAACAAAGAGACTAAGTTAGGAGGTCGGGAGGTTATGAAACTTTAGAATCGTGTGACTTAGGTTAGGAAAACTTGGAACCCCACGACTTAGGTTAGGAAAACTTGGAACCCACCAAAATGTAAATGTCAAACTGATGAAGGAGTTTAAACATAACCTGTAGGGAGAAGATCAAGCTAGTAACTTTGAGTCACATTTTCCAAAAGAAGTCATCTCCATATCATTCTCAAAGCAATGGTCAAGTAGAAGTGACGAATAGAGAACTGGAGAACATCATCACAAAAACCATTTCAGGCAAGAGAACATATTGGGTTAAGAGATTGACAGAAGTTGTTTGGGCCTACAAAACCACCTAGAGGACCACCACTAATTTCACACCATATGAATTAGTTTATGGGAAGCACCCAGTATTACCTATAGTATATAAGGTGGAGACATTAAGAACAACACTAGAAGTTGGTATTGACTTAACTGAAGCACAACAACATGGGATGATGCAACTGAATAGGTTGGAAGAGATGCGGATGGAAGCATTGCAACACATAGAGTTGATTCAACAACAGAGAAAAGAATGGCATGATTGGCACATCATTAGTAAGAAATTCAAAAATGGAGATTGGGCCCTACTATATGATTCAAAGTATCAAGATTTGAAAGGAAAAATGCACACCAGACGGTTGGGGCCCTATGAAATCCAAGAAACCTTCAATAATGGGGTCGTTTAGCTAGTTCCCATTGATGGGGATCACAGAGTTCTTTTGGTAAATGGACATAGATTGAATTTGTATCACAAGTTCCAGTTTCCAAAGAGGAATTCTCTGCAGAAATTCAGTCTCGAATAGAACATTTCACCATGGAGGATCTCTCTTCCATGGGACCCATGTTTTAAATGATGATTTTGGAACAAATAAAGTAGTAAAGGTTGAAAACTAGAAAGGGGGCCTTTACTATCAAAAAACATTAAAAAAAATTGGGCAAAGTTGAAAACCAAAAATGGCGGCTTTGTCTAGAGGGAAGATTGAAAACCAGCAATGGCGGTCTTTCCTTCAAAATTCCCATTTCCTTCAATAAAAATTTTGTTTTGCAATTTTGCAGGTCTTTGTGTTGAAAATTTTGAAGAGCTCCAAATAGCTATCGATAGCTCCAAAATGCTACGGATGGCTCCAAACAGATATCAGTGGATGCTATTTTTCAAAGTACTATTGGGTTCTAGTTATGTTGCATTGTGAAAAGTGATTCGGTAAAAGTTAAGGTGAAACCATCTTAGGGGTAGGTACTATATAAAGGTATAATTCTTCCTTAAAACTTGTGTAATTATTTTAATATGTACATATATGCCACATGTTCCCCCAAATGACCCACATGCAGTCCTTATTTTTCACACGCCCAAGGCAGTTACATGAATGATGGCAGTCGGACAGGTGGCAGCAACAGGATTATTTTTCAATCTTGCATACCTTGCAATAAGTTGTAAGTACTTGGTCATAATGATAACAACATTTACAATAAATTCCATAAAAATAAATCTGTACTCTCTTGAGATGTAATGATGACCAGTAATCATAACCATAAATGGGAAGTGCATTCGCAAGGGTGTGAGAGCTATGATTGCTGGCGTCAGCTCCAGATTTGAAAGAAAGGCAATTAAGGTGGTGGCTATGAATTTCCACTCGGCATGTTGCCACTATGTGTCGAAGCTCTGAAGTACGTGCCATGAATGTTGAAAGGACGGGCAGGATGGCTACCAACCTATCCATCTTGCATGCGGTATTTTCTCGGTCAAAGCTGCCAGTGACACTACAAAATTCACAGTTCTTCCTGCCTCAAGCAACAAGAGAAGAGAAAAATGAAAACCAAAATTTTGTTTGGTATTTTTCCTACACTTTGATAAGAAAATAGTCAGTGTAGATGGGAAAAAATGGAAGGCTGAACCTGAGAATGTCATTTTTGACAATGCAAGCACACAAATCTTCCAACAAGATGGATGGTTAGAGCTTTTGCAGAAGTTTGAAGGGTTTGAAACATAGCTGGTTGAGGAATTTGTCATACCAGACCTTCTCGATGGTTGAAGGGGTAAGGATACAGATAAACCCTACTATAATTAGTCAAATTTCTAGAATTCTCGCAGTAGGTGTAGATTTGTTTCAGAGTAAGCCATTCTATGAGGAACTAGTGTAGAATTTTCATGTTGCTATGGAGCCTTTACCTAGATATGTAGTTAGTAAGAGAGCAACTAAAGGAATTGAAAGGACCAGTCTTTTGGATCCATGAGAGATTGTCATCATGTGGATTATGAAGCTCTTTATGTGTGATGGTCAATATGGTGTTGTTCTATGACCTGGCATGTGGTTAATCACTCACCTCAAGCATGGGGCAAATAACCCAATATATTTAATAAATTTTCCAGCCTTCTTGCATACCATCCTAGTTAATATGATGACAAAAAGGAAGAGCAGTGAAGGAAAGATAAGCCACCCTGGTTTAATTCACTTGATAATGAAGCACCACTTCTTGCAGCAAGAAGATGGTCAGCAGAAATGGGAGGACTTTCTTACACTACAACCTAGAAGGAAGAAAAAGAAGCATCACACTTCCACCATCTTTGTCTTGGAAGACCCTGTTGCAGTCTCTTCAAAATCCCCTGAGGTACAATTTAGATGGCTTCGGAGGAGAATAGAACACCATAGTCAAGTAGGAGAAGCAATAGCTTCTACCCCTGCCAAGATACACCCCCACACATTGGTAATTTCTTCAGATGAGGAGGAGACAGAGCCAGGCCACACAACCATCTCAAGGGAACATTCATCCTCTACTGAGAAATAAAGAGAAGAAACTCATGTTGACAAGGGCATAAAAGAGACTAGAGGAGAAGAGAACCCTGAAGGGACTGGAGGAGAAGAAAACCCTGAGGAAATAGAAGAGGATATTTTGGAAAGCAGTCGTAGAAAGGGGAAAGAACCCCTCATGGAAAGCTTTGAGGATACCACAACCAAGGCCACTCAGCATGCTCTTGTCTTATCAAAGGCAAAATATGATCTGAGGAAATGCAAAGGATAGCTTGAAACCATGGCTTAGCAGTTGAAAGCCAAGGAAGAGGAGCTTGAGAAGCAAAAAGAAAAGGCTACCTTGGAGAAGGAAGAAAAGGAAAAAGAATTTTTTGTTTTTAAAAAGGAGATAGACAACCATAAGGCCATTGTGGCCCAAAAATACATTCAAATCAAACAACTTCAGTAGAAGGCTGCTCAGCAAACCCCTGCACCTGCACCACTAAATTTCTATGCCCAAGATTTGTAGCTGACTAGGGACAACAGGAAACTTAGGGGTAAAATCCTGAAGCTCCGAAGAGACCTGGAGGCCCTTCAAAAGGAGATGGTGGTGGTGGAAAATAATTTGGCTTTAACCTGTGAAACAGGGGAAACCTTGTTAGCCTAGCGCCTGCCATCAGGTGTGTATGCTCTATTTCTTAGAGAGAAGTTTTTGAGATGGAAGTTGTTAAGGATTAGTTGCAATCTCCCATTTGATTTTGATAATGATAAAGATTTTGTTGAGTTCTATATGCAAAACCCCAAGGAACAACAAAATCTCCTCTGTGAGTTCTTCCAACATGGCCACATAATGGGGCACATGGTTACCACTTCCATGCTGAATCTATATGTGGGAGAGCTCCAAATCTGGAGCTATCTGTCGCTACTCAAGAATAACAGGTTATGGGAGGAATGAATGGAGGAATATAATGCAACAACCACAACTATAGGGTTGTTGATGAGACATGAGTGTCCTAAATCCACATGGTTCACCAACTCATTCAGAGCACAGGTTTACAAGCAGGGTATAACACCTCAATATGTGAGGAATTTGAATTCTTGTATTTTTAATTTCTTTGACATAGCAGGCTATCTCCCAAGTGTAGCTGTCACAAGCTACCTATTTAGATTTGAGGACCTGTCAGATAGCTTTAAAAGAAGATCTAACCTGTTTCCCTTGCAAACATCAGATGGATGACTACCAGAGTAAGAAAGTTGATAACCCTAATTCAGCAAAGGCAGTAAAATTGGATTGGAATGTGATTCAAGCCAACATTGATTCTAATGCCAGCACCTCATCTCAGTAACCCTCCAGGGCAAGCTATGAGGGAGGAGAAGTTCAACAAATGGTTCAACCAGCTGCAGGAATATAATGGGTTTGTACCAAAGGGCAGGCAACGTTTCCAATACAAAGATGAAGATTACAACTGCAATGTCATCATTGAAGAGAAAAATGTAACTGATGAGGGGGATGCAGCACAACCATGAAGACATGGCATACTTTCAGTTGGGGGGAGATAATGAGTTAGATCTATGACTCATTTATTACTTTATATTTCTTGTTCCAAAAGACTTTGATAAAACATTATGGCACACACACACACACATATATATATTATAATTATATTTGTCTTTTGGATGGATTATGCACATGTTTAGTATTCATTTCCTTTTGATACAATCTCTTAGCTTATTTACTTGAATTACATTTTCAAAGTGCATATCTCATGAATTTGTGGTATAAGTGGTTTATGTTTGGATAAGGATTATAGCGGTGAGACTCCCAGTGGTCTCTAGATCCCTCTGGAGCCCTTTTTCCTATGAAGAGCCTGAACATTGAATGGCTCCACATGACGTTACCCTCCAAAAGAGCCATCCTCCATCGAGTTGATGACTACTACAAGCTGATCCTAGGGCTACCGAAAAGGTCCAGCAATGCAAACATGACCCATGCCTCAATTAAAGCTACTAGTATGATCTAAGTTTCCATGTCACTTCATTTTAGTGACTAACTGAAATAGCTGTTAATTGGCGTCAGTTCCAACTAAAGTCACTGCCACCAAGGGCTGTGCCATTCTAGGAAATCATTCAGTTCACCAACAGCCAAGTCGATACAAATCTCTAATCTATAGTAACCTATAGTGGAATCATTAATAATAAATAAGCAACTGGCTTTAATTCCAGTTCATTGTAGTTAGGTTCGTTGATAGTTATTTCCTTTCAATAAAGCTTGACTGTATAAATAGGACCGAGTCGTCTCTTTAAGTTAGTTCCAGTTTTTCATAGTCAAGTTGTTAGTTAGATTGTATTTTCAGCTAGAGGAAAACTCCTTGTTTTTAGTTTTGTATCCATGTCCATTTTTGGACTTTGATTAAATGCAAATGAAGGGGGAATTCTTCTAAAAGATAGTTCAAGTTCAAGAGGATTGTCTCTAGCTAGGAAAGTAGGGCCCGCTTCCCCAAACTGGAGGAGATCTCTCGGTATTTTATTTTCATGCAATTCTATTTTGTCTTTTGTTTAGTAATATCATCTGTACATGTTGATCTTGTGATGTGTCCTTTCTTTTATGTATAATTGTTTAGCTAATTGTCACCTGCAGGTTTGTCTTATCAATTATGAAAATACCAAAAATAGGATTGTTATTTCAACAACACTATTATATCAGAGTGTCTCATTGTTGTGGTTTAACAATGGATGCAATTACTTTGAAGTTTTGTTTCAACACTTAAGATAGTTTCTTTCCATCAATTTAACTAGTTTCTTTTCAAGTAAAGTGTGTTTATTTTTCCAAGAAATCAGAATAGTTTCTTTCAAAGTATGTGTGTTTCCCTTCAAGCAAATAGGTAGTTTCCATTGCTTGCATATGTGTTTATTTCTGCAAGTTGAGTAAACTGGACTTTTTCCACCAACCATCGATTTGGATTCCACTCCAAAAACCCCCCACACTAAGATTCTTATCGCAGATTGCTCCAAACACCTCCATATTGATAATTAAATGATGATGAAGTAACAAACACTACTATGACCTCATCAACACTACTCACTTTTGATCCCCAAGATCATATGAAGTGCAAGGGGAGAGCATACGTGAAAGTAGTGCTTCTTTGAGGTAAACAAAACAAAGGATTTACCAAAGGAGTTTTGATCCCCAAGATCACCCAGGGGTGCGAGGGGAGAGCATACACCCTAGTGCAAATCAAGACAAAGCATACAAGTTTTTTCCCTCTACTTTAATTAAGTGTGTTACATCAGAAAATGTCCCCTTGGGGGATTTTCCCTCTTAAGGTTTAGCTCCCGGGTCCTTTAGAATGCATTTAGAACATCTTGCATGATTTTGATGACTCCCGATGAGAAAACCCTCAAGTTTCATGACAAATAGGACTCAGGGGATGCACTTAACATAAATCCTGCCTAAAATAGGGGGGAGGACTTGGGTGGTCTTGACCTAGTCTTGCCCTATTTTAGGTCAGGACCAATTTTGAAGTGTCGATTTATGACTATTATTTAGGTCCTATACCGACACAGTAAGTTTGGATTACGAAATTCTTAGCGGGAATGTTTGTAGTTGCATATACAAGCATGATTAGGTTATCATTTGTAAACTAGATGGGCATTAGATGATTTTGGCATACTTGTGATTTTGGAGCATTAAAAATATTCATTGTGTGGCAGCGCAGAGCATTGTTCTTGTGTTTGTATTTGTAGATTTGGCATCCATCTCCTCATGGCACGAAGAGCATCTTCCTTCCATGAGATCTTCACTACAAGGTGATATCAATTGTGTTTTCTATCATTTATCATTTGGATTTTGCCTCTAGCCCGCAGGGATATGCACTCTTTATTCGACAATGATGTTTGAAAGACTTAAATGTCTCTCCAGGGCTTGACTGAGGCAAGCCTCTAAACACCACAACCCCCAACCCATTTTTTTGTGATTGCAGGTTACAGGTTGCAGGAATAGAAAAAATGGAGTTGTTAGAGAGTAATGTAGACTATTAGAAAACAGGGACCTGGACTCAAGAGCCCTCTCATTAGTCCTTCGGATCCCGCAATAGGAAAATCTCCAGAACAACATGAATAGGTTGCAGAAAAGATTCCTAGATCCCAACAGAAATGGTGGCACTGGACTAGGGCACCCACTCATCAGTCCCTGACTTTTTTATTTTTTGAACTTTGAAATCTAGTATGCATTTGATTGTTATTTGATATCTCTATGTGCGATCATTTTTCATAATTTGTTCGTTTGCTTCTGAATTTGCATAATTAGGGTTTTGAGCATAATTGGGCTTAATGGAACAACTAAATCACACAATTCCAATCTTCCCCTATCTTCCAAGTGACAAAAGGTCTATAGTAGGTTCCTCTACTCGGCTAAAAGTCCTTGAATGTTTAGTGGTGAAAGGAGGATTAACACAAACTATCAAAATCAACCCTAAACAAATCCTCTTCATTTTTCACTCTAAACATTTTGGTGAACCCATGTTTTTAGAATTTTTGCACCTTGCTAAGCATTGTGCTTCATATTTACATTCATTCATATCATTGTTCATCTTATTGCATTTGGAAAATTACAAAAAAAATTGAAATTTTGGAAAAATTTGAAAAAATTGGCATTTTTAGCTTGCATTTTCAAATAATTTGAATTAGTTAGAATTTAATTTTAATAAATTTCTATCATTATAATTAGATCTGGTTTAAAATACATATCTTCATTCATCATTCATTTAGATTGCATTTTCATGCTTGAATTGATAAAAATTGCTTGAAATTGTGCATTTTTCCATATAACCTAGTTTTGCATTAGCTAGGGTTTGTAGTCAAAATCTTGTTTTAGATTTTACTTCTATTTTAAAACACTCATTAGGACTGATTTATAATTTTAGTGTTTTATCCTAGTGGTTTTCTTGCAAAATTTCATGCCTGGGGTTTGAAAACCTTGTTTTTTCACTAGATTTTGGTCTTATCGTCTCTCTACATTTGCACCATAGGCATGTTGTAAAGGATTTTTATGCACTAATTATCTTTTATTAGGGTTATTATCTGCTTCCCCTCCTAAAATTCTTTACAACACCTTTTTATTAGGCCCTTGCATTGAAAATTTGGTGAAAATTTGTATATTTTGGCTAAATTTTCCCTAGGGTTTTACTTAGATTTGCACTCCAAGCATGTTGTGACAAATTTTATGGCTTTAGGTGACTTATATTACTACTATAATCTTCTACACCTCCTAAAATTCTTTACAACACTCTTTTTATTGGGTCTTTGCATTGAAAATTTGTGAAAAATTGTATATTTTAGTGTATTTTCACTAGGTTTTGACTTGTCATCATTCTAGGTTTGCATAAAAAGTGTGTTGTGAAGGATATTATTACTTTATTGGACTTATATTAGACACATTACTTTCTTAACTTCATCAATTTACTTACAACATCTTTTATTTCACTTATTTGCATTGAAAAAAGTTGAAAAAATCAAGCATTGTAGGTCATTTTCATACATAGTTTTGCACTTGTATCTTGCATAAATTTTGAAAAACTTCTAAAATCTGATTTCACATTAATTTGAAAACATATACTATGGATACTTCCTTGGAATCTCTATTTTCATACATCATAGACATGGATCATTTCTCTAAATTTACTCATGAATATCCTCAAGTCTTGGAACAAATAGCATACATTCATGATGTTGATCTCTCTATGTGCTCCACATATGAAATACCTTGTTATATATCTGATTTTGATAGCTTCACAAACCTCATGGGAATATATCCTTGGATATTAGATGATCTCACTAAATTCATGATCAATAATATATATACTAGTGATGACCTCAAGATGTTAGATGAAGCCTTAGATGACTTTATGGAACATTCCACTACGACACCTATTGCTAAAACATGTGATGATAACTTAGGTTTACCTTATGATCCCTCTCCCAAAGTTGTTCCTCCTCATGAGGACACTTCGATGCAAGAGGATGATTTCATTGACACATCTCTTAACATCATACCACCACTTTCCCATTCCACTACTCTCCTTGGCCAAGATGAAGCATTAGTGAATGAGGAGCTCCGTTTAACAAAGAACATTACATGGATAGATAATGAACATTCATTTAACAAAAATAAAAATCCTACCCTAGTGCATGAAACCTCTATGGATCATCCCACAAACCTTCTTCCTTTAGTTGATTGCTCACACACCTTGGATATCACTAAGGAAGAGAAGACCCTTAATCTCCCTCCTTTGATTGCATATTCAAGTCATTTGGACTTCACTAAGGATTTAAAAACATTGACTACCTCTCCTCACAACACCTTACCTTCCCCTCATTCCTATGTTCTTTCTTCAAAATATGTAGCACTAGTGGATGAGGAAAGGTCTCTCACATTAAATCCCTCGAGGATGGATGTTGAGATCACTCAAAACAAATTGCTTCTTCCACCTCCTAAGAGGATAGTGAATAAGTGTACTAATGAACCCCAACAAGAAAATATCCCACCTAACATTGAGTCAAACTAAGAAGATTTTAAGAATGAACAAAAGAATAATGAAAAAGACTTGGCAATTGCACCTTATCTACCTCTTCCTTCTAACATTCAGGATTGGGAAGAGAATGATTTGATTGTTGATAATCTCTAGCACGAATCTCTATAGGTAAGTATTTCTAACTCTTTACTTTCATGATGTGTTTCCCTTGTGATGTGTTATGTGTTGTTTAGGCCTCCTGGGATGACCCTTGATTCTCTTGTAAGGTCCAGGATACCAAGAGACCACCTCTGTTGTGACCCTTCTTCTATTTCTATCATCATTCTTCTATATTACTTCTCCTCTATTTTCACTATTGTGTGTTGTGTCTCACGGACATAGCATTGTGGTTGGTGACTTGGGGGCACCCTCCTACGTGATTGTCCCTAAGGCACTTGTTTCTCCTCTCTCAATTTATTATTTCCCTTCCTCTAGTGTGTTGGTTTACAGATTTGTACTTCGCAAACAACTACAGAAAAATGACTCGAATGCCCAAATAGAAGGACAAATAGCACCAACAGTTGGAGAAGTTGCCATTAAATTGGCAACCTTCCTCTGAATTTTAGAGGTACAGCTCCCTCCTAAGATATACAACGAATGAAAATACGGGGTATGCTTTTAACTAGAAAGAAGGAAAGGTATACTAACACCTATTCATAACTGTGAGATAGATGTGAAGATTGAATTCGGAATGAAGTGAATGCAAAATGAATGACACAAAGTTCACTTATTCTACATCCACAATGATAAACAGAAAAAGAAAGAATAACAAATTCCTTTCAACGGGTAAATGGTCATGAACTCAAAGATTCAAAAATGAGCACCTACACAATTTGGCATAACAGAGAATGCAATTGGAAATCAATTATAGTGACACACAGGACACATATAATCTAAAGAAAATATTCATAAATTCACAGATTCAAAAACATTTTCCTTATTTCTTCAGTACAAAAATGGGTTCATAGACCCAACGCACCTGTATAGCAAACTGAGCATGAAAGAAAAATTCTACTGCTACCACTTCCCCTGTTCCCAGAATAGTTAAAAAAAGGATCCCCCTAATGTTTACAAAATACCTCCTTTTAGACTTTCCAAGCAGCCTTTTTTGGTTTCCCGCAACCGCCTCTTGGAAGCTTAATTGAAAAGAAATTATCTTTTTCCTTCCCGTAACTGATTCTTGGAAAGACTCCTCATAATTTGCAACTGCACCTTGAGAAAAGTAACTTTTGGAATTTGTCCTCAATTCGAAACTAAAAGTTTCCAAATTGCAAAAGAAAGTGTGGTCCTCACTAGTTCCATATGCTATATGATTAGAAAGTGCATCAACATGCATATTTTATTTGGTTTTCTAATCGAACACTATAACTTCCTCCAGAGGCATATTCCAAAATGAGTCTTCGAGAGCCATCATATAAGCTAGTAATTACTCTGCTGTTGGAAATATAATTAATGCCATAACCAACAAATCCTGCTAAGAAAATATTGTTGACTCTGCATTCATTCATATATTGAAATTAGCTCTTGGTTCTCATTCCACATTCTTCTTCTAGCTAGTTCTTGATCAGTACTCCCAATTTGCACTATATTTTGCAGCCTTTTTTAACATAATGGCCCATCATTGCTTTCTTCAAATCATACCATGATGGTATACTATCACCCATATTGCTTTCAGTAGAGCAAAATCCAGGTTTTGTCAAACCTGTAGACTTTACTGTTAAATCATCGTAAGCTCCAGTGAAAACATAATATAGCAATGCTTGAAGCATAGGCATCTAGAGAACCGGTGAAAAGTTTACAAGTCGAAGAGGATACAATAGAGCCACTAGATGCATCTACTGGGATGGGCAATCTGCTGCTCTGTGACCAGACTGACCACAAACAAAGCAGGTCCTGCAAAAAAATCATGTTACCATCTCCAATTGAGAATCCTCTGCTTGGGTTTCGAACTGTTCTGGGCCAGGAGTTGTCATTAGCAGAGCATCGTTGAGATCTCTGATCTCCAGACCACGTATCAGCTTCATAACTTCTCTTACCCCAGCTATTAGAAATCCTGTTATCATTTATGTCTCTCCCCCCTCTCTCTCTTAGTTCTATAACCTCGATTGCTTGAACCCCTACCTGAGTATCTGCCATATCAGTCACTTGAAGGCTCATCATCTATCAGTGAAGGCAGCTTGGTGATTTTTGATATTGTGTAACCTGGTTGTGTCTGCTTCAAAAGCAGCTCTTTTGCAACATCTTCTGGCAAGTCAAAGACTGCTCCTTCAACAACTCTATTACTGATCAATTTAATCTTCCCAACTTGATCGGTAGATGGAGGCCATATTTCAGATAAGATGCCCATAACGGTTCTTGCAGACATAAAACGTCCTCCATTCAACATTGATTCCCTAGTCATCTGCAAGGTTGTCCATCCCTCTTCATGACTAATGAGAGAGCGAGAAGATGGAGGTTGACTAAAGCCACTTAAGCAGGCCAATGCTACTGCAAGTGCATTTATTCCTTTTTCTTCCATCAATTTGTTAGCAGTTGGAATGAAAATTTCTATCAATTGTGGATGTACTCTCCCAATATCATAAACAACCTGATGTGCTGATGATTGTAAAACATCTTGTACCAAGGGGGGTGCAATATACTCAAATGTGCAGCCAACATCACATTCAAGAGATCGCACAGTTCTTTTTTGGTTGCTTGTGTAAATCAAAATTGCATTGCCTTCTTTTCCAGCATGCCCTATGCGGCCAGAGCGATGCACAAAAGTTTCTGGGTCATTTGGGATTTCATAGTGTATAACTAGATCTACATTAGGAATGTCAAGTCCACGGGAAGCAACATCTGTAGCAACCAATACTAAAAATTTCCCTTGACGAAACCCATTCAATGTCTTTTCTCGTTGATACTGAGAAATATCACCATGTAAGGCCTCACAAGGAATTCTACTACCCAAAGCTACTGAAACGTCATCAGCATCTCGCTTTGTTTGTGTGAACACTATAGTCTTCTCACCTTTTGCATAAACCATAATGAGCTGCCCTAGCATCGACCACTTAGAGGTAGTTGTTGTTGGGACTGCATAAAGTTTGATTCCTTCTACCAACTTTTCATCACTGTCACCCACCAAGTCAATTGTCATTAGCTTATCAAGGTGTTTCCTTGCTAGTTTCTGTACCCATGCTGGCATTGTTGCAGAGAAAAGCATACTTTGTCGTTTAGTTGGAATTTTACCCAATATGACTTCTACATCCTCTTCAAATCTAACAGCAAGCATCTGATCAACTTCATCCACAACTAAAAAAACTAAACTTCATCAAGCTTCAGGGTTCTATTATTGACCAGATCTATTATCCTTCCAAGTGTTCCCACTACAATATCAATACCATGGGAAAGTGCATTTTGTTGAGCATTATATGAAACACCACCATATATGCAAACAGTTGAGAGGAAAGGTGCCAACTCTTTGAATTCTTTCTCAACTTGCTTTGCCAATTCTCTTGTGGGTGCTAGAACCAAAGCTCGAGGAAGTTTCCCTATTCTCCTAAACTGTCTATTTTCTTCATTGTCTTCAGTTAGGCATTTTATTATTGGAATTCCAAATGCCAATGTCTTCCCAGTTCCAGTCTTTGCTCAGCCTATAATATCATGCCCATCCAATGCAAGAACCAACACAGCTCTCTGATACTCACATTGGAGAGAAATCTAATGGTACTTTTAATTTAGATTGGACTGAACACTTTGCAACCGCTACACCAAAAGCCAAACTACCATTCGCATTGGTTATGCTTCCATATTGAGCAGAGCATTTCAAATTATCACAAATTTCCACTTTCGTCACTTCTTCATTAAACCCTGATGGATATCTATACCTTCTTTGAAAGCTCTTAGTTTAGGTTGGGAAAGGTCACGGAATTTGGTCTCGCACTTGTTAGTTGCATTTGTTCAAAAGTATTCTACATTTGGACTGGCATCACTGACTAATTGTGAACTGCACATATCCATCCAATAAGGTAAAATAACATTCCCATTCGAGCCTCAATACCACCTACTGCATCCAGGTTGGCCAGATGGCAATTGTAGTCATATTTACAAAGGAGATAACCGGAGCTGCACATATGGCTGTAGTGACTCCAACACTTGTAAGTATCTGACCCGTTAAAGTAAGCTATCCAGTAAGGATGAAGACAGTAGTAAAACTGTTGACCTAAGCAAACATTCTCCTTCTATCAAGAGCATTTGCAACTGCTTCTACCACTATGGCTGCTTTCTAAAAATAAAAGATGGAAGAGTCCACTGCAGTGAGCCACATGAAACAATGGACATGGAGGAGATACGTTGAACCTTTGAACCTTTGAACTTTTAACAATGAGGTTCAACTTGAAAGTTCAAAGATACAAAATGGGTTACACAAAGGGACCAATAGAGACTTTTCAAGAAAATATCAAATTTTGAACCATTGAACTGTGGAAAGGGTTCAACGCAAAGGTTCAAAGATACGAACTGAGTTATACAAAGGGACAAACAGTTCACTTTTGAGAAATGTTGAACCTTGAACTCTTGAACCATTGAACTCCGCTAAGAGGTTCAACCAGAAGGTTCATAGACACATTGAACTACACAAGGGGACTAAGTGTACACGACTCTTTACGAAACATTAAACCTTTAACTCTTGAACCATTGAACCTTGAACTGTGGAAAAGGTTCAAGTTCAAAAGTTTAACTCTTCAGTAATTTCACACACAAAAGGCAATAGGTGGATGAACTTTAAAAACAAAAAGCTGACTTAGGAAATAAATATATGATCAATAAGGTAAGATGGAGGGTTGACTTTTGCTTAGGGAAGGTTCACAAAAAATTGAATAAGGGTGAAATGAAAGGTAACATAGTGTTTTCTATCTAGTGGGCAGATGACGAAAAATGAATTTTACTAATGCGGACCTAGTGTCCCTTTAGTGAGAAATCAAAAAATGGACCAAGTCCATACATGACGATGGGGTTGATATATATTATCTGATGCTTGGCTAGTAGAATCACTCTGTGTGATCTTGATGTTGTCTTATCACACTTACAAACCATAATAATACTATTGCTCTGTGCACTTTGTTTGTTTTTGAATCTCACCTTGGTTGCACTCAGTTTTGAGATTTCTGTGGTATAGCCCCATGGTTATACTCAGTCTCTAAATCCATAGTATAACCTTGGCTCCTTGTGTGAATGATCATATGCATTGTTGTTTATCATGATTATATGGACACTAACACTTTTCTTGTAGGAATGTGTTTGTGGGAACATTTGGCGATCGTAAAGTACATGTCACCTCCGGGGGCATGGACTTTGCAAGAGCTTGTGTTCCCTTGTGTGTTTTCTTCCTACCTTAACGTGCTTGATATCATCACATGATATCAACCACCTTAAGGTGGGGGCATATATCAGGTAAGTTGTCTGTTTTAGATGTTAGCAAAGTGTGTTTGTTCTCAGGTGTAGTCTTAAAGACTGGTGGCGATGAGTCCCTCCTGCACTCTGAGATTTGTTTGAAATCAACTTGCAATCATTTAAGCCCTCTACAGAGGCAGGATATCGCGTATATCCTTTTTATCTTAAGCCCTCTATGGAGGCGGGGATGGTGTATTTCTCATGGAGAGTGCACATCCTATCATTTTCAAAAAGTCCTCTATAGAGGCAAGGAGCAGTTATGTGACTAACTCAACCCTTAAGCGTGTCTTCAGTGATTGTTGTGGCAAATCCCAATCATTGGTGTGTGCCTGAGATGGTGATGAACCTAGAAATAGGAACACTCCATCGCTTGTCTATCATTTTTTCTCCATGTCTTCCAAGTGTGTGTGTGTATTGTGTGTTTGTTCCTAAGCATAGTCTTAAAGACTAGTGGCGATGAGTCCCTCCTATGCTTTGGGATTTGTATGGCATGTTTGATTTGTATGGCGTGCTTGATTTGTTTGGCATGTCTGTTGCCCCATATGCAGTCTTAAAGACTGGTGGTGATGAGTCCCTCCTGCATTATGGGTGGTGTGTTTACTTTCCTTGTACTTGCATCTGCATTTCATATATATGAGAAAAAGAAAAAGAAAATAATCACTGCATTCACTGTATTCGTTATGTTTTGTGTGTCTTCAATACTATCTTCTCTGTGTTTTGTGTGACTAGAACTGTATTCTCCATGTTTTGCGTGCCTGTTACTATCTTCTTTGTGATTGGCATGTCTTCTCCATGCTTGGTGTGTTTGCTGTGTTTGTTGACCGTACTTTAATGCATGTATTGGCCTTGCATTTATACATACATTAAAATGGGGGCTAAATGTTACGTCAGAAAATGTCCCCTTGGGGACTTTTCCCTCTTAAGGTTTAGCTTTCAGGTCCTTTAGAATGCATTTAGAACATCTTGCATGATTTTGATGACTCCCGATGAGAAAACCCTCAAGTTTCATGACAAATAGGACTCAGGGGATGCACTTAACATAAATCCTGCCTGAAGTAAGGGGGAGGACTTGGGCGCCCGCGCCCTAGTCCTACCCTATTTTAGGTCAGGACCAATTTTTAAGTGTCGATTTATGACCGTTATTTAGGTCCTATACCGACACAGTAAGTTTGGATTACAAAATTCTTAGTGGGAATATTTGTAGTTGCATATATAAGCATGATTAGGTTATAATTTGTAAACTAGATGGGCATTAGATGATTTTGGCATACTTGTGATTTTGGAGCATTCAAAATATTAATTGTGTGGTAGAGCAGAGCATTGTTCTTGTGTTTGTATTTGCAGATTTGGCATCCATCTCCTCATGGCATGAAGAGCATCTTCCTTCCATGAAATCTTCACTACAAGGTGATATCAATTGTTTTTTCTATCATTTATTATTTGGATTTTGCCTCTATCCCGCAGGGATACGCACTCTTTATCTGACAACCATGTTCAGAAGACTTGAATGTCTCTCCGGGGCTTGATTGAGGCAGGCCTCTAAACACCACAACCCCCAACCCATTTCCGTGATTGCAGGTTACAGGTTGCAGGAGTAGAAAAAGTGGAGTTGCAAGAAAGTAGTGTAGACTGTCAAAATTGTAGATCAGAGAAGAAAATAGGGACCTAGACTCAGGCACCCGCTCATTAGTCCTCCAGATCCCACAATAGGAAAATCTCTGGAATAACAGGAACACATTGCAAACAAGATTCCCAGATCCTGACAGAAATGGTGGCACTGGACTCTAGGGTGCCCTCTCATTAGTCCCTGACTTTTCCATTTTCTGAACTTTGAAATCTAGTACGCATTTGATTGTTATTTGATATCTCTGTGTGTGATTATTTTTTGTAATTTGTCTGTTTATTTCTGAATTTGCATAATTAGGGTTTTGAGCATAATTAGGCTTAATTGAACAACTAAATCACACAATTCCAATCTTCCCCTATGTTCTAAGTGACGGAAGTTCTGTGTTAGTGTGAATAGGGATATTTGCTATCTAGTTTCCCTTGTGGTAGGAGTAATTCATATTACTTAACTAGTAATTGGTTAAATAATATTCACCCACATAATTCACACATGTTAAGTTGACTTAGTGAGTTTTCTAGGAGTCTAGTTGTGTGTTGAGTTGTTGATAGTTGGAGTGAGGTGTCTTATCCTCCACATGTGTAATTAGTTGGTATCCTCTAATTGTCACATGTTGTAGGACACTCTCCACCTTTCACTCCACCTTTCTAGCTCTCACCTTGTCTTTATAAGCAAGGCTCTCATGTACATTGTAACATACACAATCTTGCATTCATTGATAGAATAGATTATTATTCTTTCATATTATTTCTCTTGTGCTTTCATGAAGTCCTAGATCTTGGGTGGCTCCTATCTAGCCAACTCTTACAGTCTGTAGTAGGTTCCTCTACTCAGCTGAAAGTCCTTGAATGTTTAGTGGTGAAAGGAGGATTAACACAAACTACCAAAATCAACCCTAAACAAATCCTCTTCATTTTTCACTCTAAACAAAGTGAAACTAAACTAGTGGAAAAAAATAGACTTTGACTGTGGGGCTGCACAAAATGTTAGTAGTCTGTGAATGATGTCTTGGTCAAACATTTAGGAGCTGCAAAAAGATAGATTAGTGTCCAAAAGATGATATATATTATGCTCAGACGAAAGTGCTAACAAAGAGATCGAAGGCGCTAGCAGAAGAGACCTAGGCACTAACAAAAAAAACTTAAGTGCTAATAGAAAACATAGAAGCGTTGACAGACAGCACAGAAGTGCTAACAAACAGTGCTAAGGTGCTAAATGATAAAAACTCAAATGTTAAAATAAGCCCGTGGATGCACTGATAGACAATCAGATGTGCTAATTAGAGACTCCTAGGCACTAATCTAAGACTTGTAAGCGTTAATACATAGTTCATACCTGCTTTTACCTACAACCGAATGTGTTGAACCTATGGATAGACACGTTGAACCCGTGAGTGGAGACGTTGAACCCGAGAGCGAAGGTGTTGTCCCAACACACAAGCCATAAACCCTACAAAAGATGTCAATCCCTCTAACAAAACAGATAAACCAGATTAGCTCCTACAAACAGGGTTAGTTATCAAAGTAGGCTATATAGATTTCAGTCCACAATAGAGTGTTAGAGGTTTAGAAACAATTCTAGGATAAAAAGATTTGCAAATTGATTAGAAAGCCTAGATAAAACCTTTAATTCCCTGCAAGATAGACTATTAGACTTGTAGACAGATGTCAGAAGTGCTACAAATCCTACTATCAGTGAATAGAAATATGAAAAAAATTTAACAATAGACAACAGAACAGAAGTGCTACTCTAGACTATAGAGGCACTATTGTGGGATGCGCAGGCACTAAGGCCAGACTCTTAGGTGCTAATAAAAAGAACCTAGGCACTAATAGACTACTCCTAGGCGTTATTAGATGATTCAAAAGTGGTAAAATGTCCTACAAAACATACAGTCAGAGCACAACCGAAGGTGCTAAATAGACGGTCGAAGGTGCTATTCTCTCTAAATTAGGTGCTAATCAACAACCGAATGCGCTAACCTGTCACCTGCACAAAAAACACATGGAATTTCTTCCAAAAAAGGTTAAATTCAGGGACGGACCAGTCCCACCGAGTGTGCCAAATGAAGATGATAGAATGTGGAAGATGTTAGAAATGCAAAAGTAAACAAAAACAAGTGTTATACCTTCAAAATCTTCTCCATTCTAGTCTCCTTGATAAGGTGGAGGAAATGCATGCACCCAGCTACAAATAGGACTAGCTTTACCCAATGTAAGTGAATGTGGATTGCTCAAGAAATAACTAGCATAATGGAGGCAAGGAATTTGGCTACAATCTGGCTATAGTTTGGATATGGAAATGGAAGAATTATGAGAGCATAAGTTTGATAATTTATGTATTCTTAGCATCTAAATGGCTTGGAGAGGCTTCTTATTTATAGAGTTTTGGAGGATTTTGGATCAATGACTAGAATTCAAAGATGAGATCCAAGGATTGATATTTCATAGTGAAATCAAGGGCTAGGGTTTCTTCAACAAGGATGGAGGGTTCACATTATTTTGGAATTTTTAATTTGGCCTTGGGAAGACTTTGCATTAATGAGGATGGAGACATGTGTTAATAAATTTTTAATTCATTTTATGGGTGAGTGGGATGAGACAAGACAAGTGCATGGATTTGGAAAGGTGAGGTGGAGACACATGTGAGTTTAATTAATTAAATAATGTTAATTATTTAATTAATTATGGAGAGATGGGATAATGAGAGATTAGGATAATTAATTAAGAGATTAACTTAATTATTATGATTGTAGGAAATTAGTGGATGGGTTAATTTGTTTATTTAATTAATTTGGGTGTACGGATTTGGTAGGATAAGTTAGTTAATTAAATAAATGAGATTTATTTAATTAACCAATGTTTGGCTATAGGAAAGGTAAATTAATTAAATAGATGAACTTTATTTAATTAATTTAAGCCAATCGCAAGTAGGGGATAATTAATTAAATAAATTTTAATATTTATTTAACTAATTTTAGGTAATGGTAGGTGAGAGTAGTTAATTAAATAAAATTTATTTGATTAATTACGGGTAGGTGATAACGAAAATTAGATAAATTAATTAAATAAAATTTAGTTTATTTAATTAATTATGCGGAAATGGATAAGTTATCATGATGGGTGATGTTAGGGAGATGCCAGAAAATGACAGTGTAGGGTGTATCATTTTCGGATGTCTACAAACACAATACCTAAAATGATGGCTCAAAGAGTTTCTAGTTTTCCATAGAAGGGAAATCTTGGATTGGACACACCAAGATGTATAAGATGAGTGCTAATAGGTAAACCTTGGTACAATAGGGACCAAGCAAACTGAGTGATTTTAGGCTCCACAATACCCACCCAAATAATATGAAATCTTATGGCCTAGATGAAACTAGGTGATTGAAGATGCCATCTATTATTCAATTTTTCAATCATGGGTAGATGAGGTGGTAGCCACATGTATCCTTTCCTCAAAGTGTAATTGTGGAAGGGAGTATTGAAATACTATTTCCAATCCTTCCACCATGGCCCGAGAGAGTGACCAATATTTTATGCATATGCTAAGAGGGGATAGACTCAATTATCACCTGATAGTTGAGAAAGTCACCCTGGCATAGATTGAATTTTTCTCTAGCATGAGGCTAAGAGAGCCATGTCAAATTGACCTTGGAATAAAGATCTTGGAGATACCAGAGTCCCCTCCTACAGAATTTGAGGGAGTGAATCTAGGGAGTAGTTGCAAGTGGATTGTATCATAAAAGAATAATGGACAACCACCAAATGGACTTTTGGTTAATAGATAATCCATTACAAAATTTATCGCCATGCCAACACAACAATGATAATAGACTTGTTATCACTTGAAATTGCACCCTGCTTGAAGCTCATTCAAGCATTCCAGTGACACATGGGATTGATCTCAAGGTGTGGGACCTTGCAATTAAGATCAAAACTCTAGAGAAGGTTGGTTCCTCCTTGTGGACTTAAGGTCCAGAGAATAATGGCTAAATCAAATGCTACTTATTCATTGGGAAAAGGGATAGGAAGAAACTAAAATTTAAAAGAGGTAATGCACCATATTTAGAGTGTTAGCTAGGACTGACATAACACAACAATGATCTCAAATACCGACATAGACTCACATAGACTTACAAATTTAACAAAGGCTTGAATTAGAAAATTGTAACTACAGGAGGGGCCATTCTATCCACAGAATAAGCTACAGATTTCAAGTAAACACAGAGTAAAAGCATAAGAGAGGCAAAATATCAGTGATTGTACTGATCATGAAGGCTAAATAGCCATTACAAAAGAAAGATAATTTGTTACAGAAGAGGTAGACACAAAATAACCATTTACATTCATTGGTGAACCACTATTGGAGACATCAAAGGCTCAGCTTCAAGCACAATGTATCAGATCTGACTGGTTCTTGTAAATGCGTTACAAGGTCTATGACAACAAACTATCCAACCAATATAATAGCCCAGAAGAATAGCTAATAGCCAAATTACATCTTTTTCCATGCATTTATAGTTTTTCAATCGCGCAACTCCAGGCACAGCTCTGGGCATTAGAAATTGGTCAATCTGTTTGGTCAGGCACCATGCTGCATTGAATTCGGCCAATGGCCATGTTAGGAAATCTATAACCTTTGGACAGTGGCCATGCCCTGTCAAGTCTGCAAAACTACAGCGAAAGATCGCCCACACACATGGGTATGACTGCATTAATGAGAGAAGGCCTGAAATACTTCTCTAGTACCTGCAAATCCACTTTGATCCTCCTTCGTACATGTGTATTGAAGATTTCCACTATTTCAGCTACCTGTATTTGACTTTGGCCTAAGAAATTAAATGTTGGGTACCTCTTCATTTTGTAATAATAGCATGATTTCAAGAATTGTGCCCCTCAAAAGATTTTAAATTTTTTTACAACACTTTAAAGTGTTTCATCCTTTTAATTCTGCTTTTGGTGCCTTCTAATTTTTCCTTTATTGGCGAATTCACCCTCTGACAAACTCCTGGTTCACAGCCTATCCACATTACCTTCCTATCGCCTATATCGGCGAAATTGCCCCATGCCAAACTCTTCAGTTTTGCTCTTTGTTGCTTTCTTCTTTATCAGTGAATTGCCCTATCAGCAAACTTGAGAAATCATGAACTAATCTCTTCCTTGCACTTTTGTTGATTTCCTGATTTCTCCCTCATTCGGTCTTTGGCTTGCTTTGTCTCTTCCTTTCCTTAGTCACTTTTCTACCTTTGGCTCCTTTAGTCGGCAAATCGCCTTACCACGAACCATCGCTTCCTTGGTCTCTTCTTTATCTTTGCCTCCTTTGTCGGTAAATTTACCAATTAGCAAACCTACCGATCGGCAAACTCTTATTTTCCTTTCTGCAGCCATCTTTTCCTCTTTTTCTCTAACTTAGCTGTCAACCCCACTGCCTTGCTCTTCTTTGTCAGCGAACCTAGTGATCGACGAACTTAAGGTTCACCAAACTAATATTTTGTCAATAAAGGCAAACTCTTTTCTTTTCTTAGACCTAGCCGCAAACTTTATCTTGTCCTTGCTTCTTCCTTGGTGCTTTTTCCTTTTACCCTTGACTTAGCTGCTTTGTTGCCTTATCAACAAATCAGCAAAAACAAAAACTCATGAACTTAGTCGCCGAAGTTGGCAGTTTGCAAACTTGTCGATTCATCGACAAAAGGCTACAAAGTTTAACTTTTCTCTTTATACTTTGCTTTTCCTTCACCTCTTTTGCTACTTTATCGGCAAATCGACACACTGGTGAAGTCACGGACTGTCAAAATCAATCGGTGGAATCGACAGTTCACAAACTTGCCAATTTGCCAACAAAGCCCTCAAATGGACAGATTTTTCTAAGGGAAGAAAATACACTGACTTTGGGGACCTTTAAACTCGAATTTTGCCAACTAAGGCAGAAGACAAAATGCAAAATACTTAGAATTTTTTAGGATTTTTTGGAGGGAAGTTTTCTTCCATTTAAGCTTTCTCATATCGAATATTTTTGGTGGAAGAAAAGTGGGTTTTTTGGGCTATTTTGGCCTAGGTAAAAATAGGACAACAAGACTCACTGGATTTCCAAATACTTTTAGCAACAAAGGGTGTTGTTAACTTTGATGGGCATTGGAGCAATAATTGGGGACTAAAATCCAAGGCCGGTCTTGGTAGAACACCTATAAGGTGAGCCAAAAGCAATGCACTTTCTCAACAAAATTTCTTAGGCTTCATTGCCATTGCAAGCTCTAACAATCTATTTAGCACAAAGAGCAATATCCTATATATGCATATTTATAAGCCCGAATCCACCTGAATCCCTAGTTAGGCAACAAATTTCCCAAACATCTCTGTGAAATCTTTTATTATGGTTTGAATTGACCCCAAGGAAGTCCCATAAAAGGTTGTCAAGCTTACATTATGAAGCTTTAAAAGACACCCTTGACAAGAAGAGTTGTAAACATGGATCACAACTAAAACTTTAGAATAGATTTAAAATTTATCTACCAACAAAAGTGAACAAGAAGAGTTGTAAACATGGATCACAACTAAAACTTTAGAATAGATTTAAAATTTATCTACCAACAAAAGTGGTTTGGTGATCTAGTAGACAAGTTTTTTTTCAACTCTATGAATAACATATTGCCAAAGCACGACTCCACAACCTCAAAAGGCAAAAGGGATTCCCACAAGTTTCGAAAATTTCTCCCTAATCATTGTTAAGTGACAGAGTACAAATTCACTCCTAAGTATTTCTCAATTTCATTATAAAAACAATAAACACTATTAATAGACATGTATTCTCAATTAATATATTTAATTTTCTTTTTATAAGCACTTCGGATAAAAGAGACTCCTTTAATCATCGACAAGTATTGATGGCCAGCTTGACTTTCCATCAAGGAGAATATCACTTCATTTTTAAATTTAAATTTTTATCCATTATTGACGGCAACTAGAACATAACTATTTTTCAATCTTCCAATTTTTTTTTTGCACTAAGTTGCTGTCAACGTTGGCACACTGTTTCCGCGATCCGTAATCAACTTTCACACTATTTTATTATTGCGTTCCTTTTTTTATTATTATTTTTACCTATTATTTGCCACTTTTCGAGTTGAAGGTAAATGATATGGACTGGACTCCTTAACTTTACCAAAACAATTAAAAAATAAATGACTAAGTTATGTAGTGGCGTGGCAAATCCGATTCAATATTGACTACGTCAGCCCACCTCATTGACTCAACCATGGTTAAGACACTCTCCATGCCTGCATCGCAAGTTGCAACATCATCGATTCATTTTACATCATGTCATCAATTTTTAGCGATGAATTGGATGGGTCGAGGCCGCGCTGTCAACTTTGTTTTATTTTAAAAAAATCGCCTTGGAAATGGACAGCTGTCGGTATAAATTTCCAAAGATCCTTTTCCACGTTGCTGTATCGAATAAAATCAAACAAATTTCTCACTTTTAACTTGAGCCAATTGTTGGCTAACGACTTGGGGAGATGAGGAGAAAGTCATAAATCATGAGATGTAGAAAATTGGTGGTTTGGATGGCTGTTCTATATATGGCCGGACACTCTGGCGAAAATTGACAGTTTATTAAAGAGATGGTACTCCCCTTAGACTCTGAACAAGAAGATAATAAAAAAGGTTCCGTGTTTGAAAAGTTTTTTAAAATGGAGTCAGTTGAATATTTTTAAAAAATTGATGAAATACGGCAGGTTGAAAGGTTGAGAGTTTCACTCCTCGGAACCACCTCAATTAACAAATTTTGCACTCCCATTGATAGGATATGTGTAAGTTATAATTTACCATTTTAAACATTTTAACTATGTGAAAGCTGATCTATGTAGATTTTAAATATTTTTTAAATTATATTAAATGATGTTTTAAACGCTTCTTTATATTTGCAGGGAAATAAATCATACTAAATAAATAAATTTAGGTTAATTATGTAAATATAATTAATGAGTGTATAATTAATTTAGATTATTTAGTTCTAATGGTGCTCTTTCTCTATAAGACATCCCTTTTTGGAAAACTTTCTCTATGTTACTTTGCCAAAATACAACTTGCGCATGAATTGGTTAGTTCCTCAATTGAGGGTAATCCTCTCACCATCTTCTTCTTCTGTAATAAATGCAATACTCTAAAATGAAGATGTCCATACCTTAGATTCCATACCCATGTCTGATCTAGATAAGTTGCCTTGAAATTCACTTCAACTTCTCCTTGAAGTATCTTTTCACTCTTCATTCGAAGTGGGAACATTTGGTTCCTTGTCATCTCAAACCTTGCAATCAACATGTTCTCATGAGGTATATCCAATATGGTACAAATATTAGCTTAAAAAATTATTTTATAAACCTTTGTTATAAGTTGTCCAATACTTACGAGATCATGCTTCAAACTAGGCACAAAGTAAACATGTAGAATGGACCTTCTACCAAAATTTGTGAATATGTGATAACATTGATTACTCCTTTACCCATGATTGCTACTGTGTTATCATTACCCAACTTTATTTCTAATTTCACAAAACAATCCGAAATTTCGAACAAATCTCTATTTCCTATCATGTGATTACTACACCCACTTTCTAAAAACCAAGAATCACTTGAGCTATCTTGAGAAACATGACATATAATGAATAATGTCCCTAAATTACTTTCTAAAAAAATGCATTTTGTTTTCCTGCATATGCTTGTTTTTCTGACATTCATGTGCAAAATGACCAAATTTTTTGCAATAGTAACACTGAATGTTAGAAAATTGTCATACATTTGAGATTGTTGATTATAATTATTACACCCTCTAGAGCTAAAATTTTGATTTGTTCTTCCTCCTAGATCTAAACTCTTCCTTCCTTCTCTTTGATAATTATTTCTATCTCTTCCTCTGAATCTTGACCTTCCTCTTCCTCTGTCAAATGATACATGTGATTTGAATGCATTCTCCAAAGAAATTTTTTATTCCTATTCAATCTAGATTCATGGGATAACTATGATCCCAATAACTCATCTATAGATAACTATGCTAGATTTTTAACTCTTCAAATAGCATCAACTTTACCAGGTAAACTTCTAGGAATCTTTTATACAACTATCTAATTTGGAATCTCCTCACCATGTGAACTAATCTGGTTAACAATGTTCATAACTTGAGTTAAAAATTGGTCTATAGACTCTGAATCCTTCATTTGAAATTTTTCAAGACTCCTCCTAAGGGACTATAATTTAGCTACTTTCACCTTGGTTGTACCCTGAATGTAGTTTCTAAGATTTCATATGCCTATTTAGATGTAGTTGCTGCTATAACCCTAGGAAAGATTGAATCATCCATAGCTTGTTGAATAAAACATAAAGCTCTTGCATCATTTTTCTTGTTTTCCCTAAGTTCATCTTTTTGGTTTCTAGTTAATGCTTGATAGCTACCTGATCTTGGGGCTCTATAAATCCAATTTCTACTATGTCCCATAATTCTTGTGAACAAATAATGTTTTCATATTTATTGCCCAAAAATCACAATTCTTACCTATAAGAATGGGGATATGTGGCTATGAGAGACTACTGCTTAATGCCATGACTACAATCTAACATGCTTCAATGAATCAACTTCAGAAAATAATTGATTATTAAACCCTTCTGTTCAGCTAGCGGCTTTCTTGAAAAAAATCTTAATTCCTTCAATTTTTACAGGAGTAGCTCACAATTCTTTTTGCCTTGTAAATTTGTGACTCCTTAAAATAGATAAAATAGTGGCTTTAGATCAAATGAGATAACTTTTACATTAATGATTGCTTTGTATGATATGGCAATGACTGAGGACTGACTTATATGTAATGTGAACTATTCCTCTCCAAACTGTGATCCAAAAAATTCCTTCAAAAATCACGATCCCTTCAAACAGTTTCTCTTGTGGCCTATTTGGGTTGGTTCTTTCCTTTTGGATAGTCTCCAATGATTTCCTTTATTTCTTCTAGCAATTTGATTTTGCAAGATGTATCTAAATTTGATTGGCCTTCTGTCTTTGTCTTCTTTTGGCATCTTTTTTTTTAAGATTTACAAATTTAGAATGTGATCAACTTTTGCCTTCCAGGGCCCAGCCTCTTCTTTTCTTTCTCTAATAGCTTTCTACAGCCTAGTGAATCTTCTCAAACAACCTGCTCAACTTGGATCTCTCTAGCTTTGATACCACTTGTTAGTGGACAGTGGCAAAGATAAACACTCAGTGCTTCTACACAAATGAAATCTTATATTCAACTTGTATTTTACTTGATTGAAGACTTTACATGATTCCTCAATTTATAGAGGTATTAATTCTACATTTACAAGCATCCGGAAACTTCTCAAGATCCCTAGATAAGAACATACTGGAAACATACTACAACCAACCCTCTTCTAGAAATATCCTAGAATGTTCTTTTCTAGTGTTTTCTAATTACAATTAACTAATTACTTAAGTATACAATAGTTAATGTGGGAGAAAATATATTCCAACATCCCACAAGCCCTGTTATTATGGGTAATGTTTTTGAGGAATTCTCTACAAACCAAATCTTTATCACTATTTAATGAATTGAAGAGATTGAGAACCTTTTCAACTTCTACCCAAATTTATCAAAACATATTTAAGAGAATAACTGAAGAAAGTTTTAGATGATAACATTAAGTGGCTAGAGATACTACTTGATTTCAAGTGGGAAGTTGCCTTACTAGAATCACGAGCTACTAGCAAAGAACTAGGTGTGTATGTCAATGATGGCATTGTTGAGTCAAAAAATGGGTATATCTCATATCTCACTTTGCAGCTTCCTCACATAGTGTGAGGTCCTTGTTTTGAAGAACATCACTATTTCAAAGCTTGCCTTGCTTGAAACAAACAAGATCTATAGTCCTTGGTGGATAAAACTCTCTAGCACTAAACTAGGCCATATACCTTATCCAAAGTTGAGTATTTGGTTGATCCTATAGCAAATCCCTTATTTGCAGGGTCATAAACTTTACCCTAGATAGATTCCACAAGAGACTAGATGTCATGGACACAAAAGCTTGCATATTGCTTGTGATACTCTTCACATTCTCCAAGAGATACATGGTGCTATCTAGTGTGGAAATGAAATTAGAGTCATCATGGTGTAGATAGTAGTAATCCATCCATACTTTCCCACCTATCTCAGTAGCACAAATTTCTTGCAGAGCATTATCTACATCTCATAATTAATTTGAACATTTTTCTATTGATGTATTTCCCATACACTGGAGTAGACCATAGACCTTGTTCAAAAACTAGCCATGCATAGAAGCGTTAAACCCTAAAGTTTGAGGTGTATTGCAAAATATATCATTGGTAACTTTTTTGTGGTTAGAAGAAAATGTATAGTCATCTATGTAAGTTGAGGCATTATTGCAGATATACCATTGGTAATCACATATGACTAAAGGAAAAATCATCATAAAGAGCAAAAGAAGAATCGTTATTCCTCTCCAAAGGTTAGAAAATGAAGAATTTCACACCATCTCAATGTTTAGTGTAAGCATAAAATTCATAATTAAACCAGAAAATAAAATTTAAAGAAAATGCTTCCTATTTTGAACTCATTGTTCACCTTGGATTAAGAAAAATAAAATTCAAACATCATCAAATACAAACTCCATGGTGGCACTGGAATGTATGTGCTCAAGAAAAAAATATAATGATAGGATGTAGTTGCTCAACTAAATATTTCAAAATATAAATGATAGGACATAATTTAATTTATTCAAAATAAATGGATGAAGTTACATTAACTAAAAATAGAAATGGTCATAAATAATTTGTTGCAACCATAAGATGAGGTGGATTTATTTAAAAATAAGAGAGTGATAATGATTTAATTTATTCAAAATGAATGAATGAGGTTGCATTAGCTAAAAATAAAAATGGTCATAAATAATTTGTTGCAACCATAAGATGAGGTGAGGTGGATTTATTTGAAAATAAGAGGGAAATGCATTTAGTCATGCATTTATTTTGGGATGGTGGAGGAAAGTTAAACTAATTAAATAATAAATTAACTAGTAATGTGAGATGGAAATTAGTCTAATTAAATAATTTTATTATTTAATTAGTTAACAATGTGAGATGGAGATGAACTAATTAATTAAATAATATAATTATTTAATTAACTAGTGATATAATGATATGGTAAATGTTTCAGCTTAATTAAATAAATATAATTAGCCGATAGGCTTTTATATGTGAGCATTATAGTGCTCGGAAGTGTCGTAAAAAAAAATCCACGTCGGAAAATTTTTAAACTCGTCAGTTGTACCTATCGACGTATTCCTTGAACCTCCTATGGGTGCAAGTGCTAGTTTATTTAATTCATTGGCAAAGGAGATAATGTGGTTAGGAAGTGTCAATTTTAGATAATTAGCATGGGGATGAATGTTGACATGGTATTAAAATGATGGTAGCAAGCGATGTTAAACATGGTATTAAGAATGAGGTGAATAGGTACATTTTAAGTGTCTACATTCAACAAAGCCTCAAACATAAGTACACATTTATAAGCAAGATAGCCATGATTGACTTTGATTTTATCAATGCACAAGGCATTAGCATAGACTTTGAGAGGAGAATGATAAGGTATGAATCCCTAGTCAAGATTTGTGTTTTTTTATTTGTCCTCTAGAAGAATCTTGAGGAGGACAAGGGGCTTTAAATTTTGAACAATTAAGTTTTATTGACAAATCATTAAATGTAAGCCAATTTATCTACCAAAAAAACTCATTAGTCAAGTCATTAAATGGAAGCGAATTCATCTACCAAACAAACCCATGAGTCAAGGCTTTTTTCTATGGCACTTCATTTTCTCAATGAAAAGTTTACACACGCACGAGACGTTGAAAAAGACTCCACGTTAACGCAGAGAAATAAATTTGATTGTCTTGTGACACTATTTACGGTCGTTATTAAACTATTAAATATAATCGAATTTTTCTACAGACTGATTTTAGCATTCTACAAAATTAATAGTGAAATATATTTATTCTCTCGTATTTTCTTCCTTTATAAACGTAGGAACAAGTGCATAATAAAAGGAAAGGGTGGGTAGGGGAGAGGACCCAGTAGTGGAGCACCCTAACTTCAGGCTTCTCAAAATCATATGTAGCGATTTCGAATCCCTCCAAAATTTTTACAGTAGCTTACTTGGCAAGTTGAATATTTTGCTTATTCGCAGGGACGTAAGCTTCGTCAGACAAATTTACAAGAAGGCTGGAGGTCGTGGACATGAAATTCTGCGTATTGCTTGTCACGTCGCGAGGAGAACAAAGTTGGTATCTAATATTGAAATGAAATTGGAGTTTGTATAACGCAAGAAGCAGTAATCCATCCACACTCGCGCACCCATGTCGTGGGGGCAAAGTTCTTGAATACTGTTATTTGCTTCCTTTGAACAACTTGAGCATTTCGCTGCTGATACATTAGCGATACACTGTTGCAGGCCATAGACTTTATTGGGAGATTGGCCACGGGAAGACGTGTTAAACCCAGAACATTGAGGTGCATTACGAGACAGATCATTTATGACTCCATTCAAGTTTGTGGAATATGTACTTCCCTCTGTGTAGTTTGAGGCACCATCGCAGGAAGACCATCGGTACTCACACAGGACGGAAGGCAAAATCATCAGAAAGACCCAAACAATAAACATTGTTCCTCTGCAAAGATTGGGAAAGGAAGAGTTGCTCCTCATCTTCTTCGCCGTTCAAAAAAACCTCAAACGTCACTACACATTTATGGGCAAGGTCACCGTAATTGGGGGTAAAGCTTAAACACAACGTACCGGCGACCAAAATTTTACCGGTTTTTTAATTTTAATTGACAAGATTAAAGAAGTCGAAATTGTAACAGGTCGAAATTGCAGAAAAACAGAATGCACACAAATAATTGGGTGAGTTTTAGTAACGAAAATGGCATTATTGCCTTTACTCAGTCCGGTGAAAAAAGTCACGGGTTAGTCTTGCACTAAAAGACGATGGAAATGGGCAGCTGTCAGGTTTAGCAATACACCTTTCCCTCTGTCATGGGATGCTGGATAGGAAACTTCCCAAAAGGCTCAAATAACTGGTGTACATGCACTCCAAGCACTCTGGAATAAACCTACACTTATTTCAGTGGCAATTACATTTTCGATTTGATTTGGTAGGACATAAATAAGAGTTTCTAAGTTTTTAAAATATGTGTTGTTAAAATTTTTATTTATTAAAATTTAATTTTTGAAATTTAGAATTATTAAAAATTACATGTTATAAATAAATATTTAAATAATAATTAAATTTGTAAGTGATATGTAATATTTATTCTTAATAAATATCAAAATAAAAATAGTTTAAATAAATTATATATCATGTTAAAAGATAATGGATTTTAAGAATGTTTTAAGTGTAAATCATTAAATTAATATGTTAGCATAGAGTTTATGCATTACAGTTTTACCTTTTATTTTAGGTCACTTTGTACATGTTTTTAAGGTATATTTATAGAACTTAATTTGACTTATTCTGTCACACCCCCATTTTTAATTATATTTTACTTTTTACTTGCATGTAATTAATAGTTGATTATGTATGAATTAATGATTTGACGTTATGTGAAAATGTTAGGATAAATCAATGATATCATGAGTTTATGTTTATATGATTATAATTTAGACATGTGATTATATGATGTCATGATTATTTATTCATAAGGTTTATGAATTGACTAATGATGCACTAATCTCAGTTTGGTGAATGCAAGTTGTAACCTGGAAACAGGTTTCTGCCCTTCAAGAAAGAGAGGGAGAGCATCATCAAAGAGAAGAGAATAGACGTATGGATAAGAACAAATTCGTTGCCATCGAAGTCATGTGCTTTCATAGTTTAGTGAACTTTCGTCGAGTTTTGTAAGTTGTGTTTGACCAATTGGTCTAAGTTTGATTTCGACTCGACAAATCGTCGATTGTCATCTAGATCCATTAAGCTTAGGTTTCGTCGAAAACTAAGTCAAGATAGTGTTTGACAGTCGATAAGGAATGGTCGATAGATGTTAATTCTTGTGTGATATGAATGTAGATTACATTCAAGAGAATATATTTATAAGTGGTTAAACTATTTCATTATCGGTGATTTTCGGTTGGAATTCCATTTTGTTAACCTATCTATTTGGCGTTAAGCGATTTTGAGAGGGGGAGAATACCTCGACCCCATTCTTGTATCTTGTCGAGTGCTAGTAACAAAATAATTATACATTGTAAGCACCAATATTATGTTGTTATATATATATATATATATATATATATATATATATATATATATATATATATATATATATATATATATATATATATATATATATATATAGTTTTAACCTGTTGATTTGTTGACGATGAGCTTCTTAAGGAAGGTGGTATAATTGCAAATTTAAATACAACCACTCGTTAAGGATGCTCGAATCCTTTATGGAGAGAATGGAGGAGCTTTTAAATAGTTTGGGAGTGGTCTTAATGACCAATCACTCCACCATCAAACTGCTTGCACCGTGGAGAGTGATAATAGGCTAGTTTTTGGCAAGGGATCCCCGTAGTTTAGGAGGGACTATATTGGTGAGTAAGCCTTTTAAAGGTTGTGGTACGGAGGTAGACGAGGCATAGGATTTGGTCTCTGTGAGTACGCCATTTAAAGTGGGGATAAAGAGGCAAGAGAGCTTTGAGAGCACAAGAAGCTTCATGGAAAACCGTCGACATTTGAAGGGGACACAAAAAGTGATAGATGAAATTCATTCATAGACAAAAAAGAAAAACTAAATGTCAAAGTTTGCTGAATGTCACACACACAACAAATGCTAAAGTTAGTTCAAACACACATTCCACACAAAGTGAATATCAAAATTAATTTTTAAACACACACCACACAAAATGAATGCCTAAATTAATTTTTCCACACACACACACAATTTACATAAACAAAAATTGAGTATGCCAATGTTCAAACATAATTCATTCACACAAAGTTAGTACAAAAATGCATGAACACTTAAGTTCAAACATTCCAGAGTACAAACACACAAAGTGAGTGCCAAAGTTATAAAATGTGGTAAAGTACAAACACACCACATAAAGTGAATGCCAAAATTGAATTTTAAACACAATTCCCACAAAATGAATGTCAAAATTAAAATACACACTTCACACATAGAAAGTGAACACATTCCAAAGTTCAAACATGCTTCATGCACAAATTTAGTTCAACCACACACAATGTAAATGTACTCAGTTCAAATATGCCAAAGTATAGACAAACAAAGTGAAATCAATTTTAAACACACAAAGTGAAATAAATATAAGTCAATACCATAGTTCAAACCCATGCTTCACACAAACAATAAGTATATCAAATAAGAGTGACAAAGTGAATTAATTTTAAACAAAGTGAAACAAATATAAGTCAATACCAAAGTTCAAACCCATACTTCATACAAACAATAAGTATCAAATTAAAGTGAATGCCAAAGTTGCGGTCCACACAAACAATAAATAGCTTTCAAAGTGAAACACACTATATAAACATTTTTAAATTACAACTTACTAATAGTACAACACTAATTATGACACTATTAATAGATTGCATTGCAGTTAAGGAATATTGTGATACTTGATAATTACATTGCACCATTTAAAATTTGTGTCATTAAATGTGATGAAAATTTAAAAACTAAAAAAGAAAGATGTCAAATTTTATACAATAAAAAATAATATTAAAACTTGAAAAAAAGGAACACAGACAAAGATGAAATTAAAAAAACTACAAATTAAAACAGAAAGATGTCAAACTTTAAACAATAAAAAATATATATATATATAACTCAAAAAAAAAAAACACAGACAAAGTTTAAGGAATGGTCATGGCCAATGACGATTCCTTGTAGGCTTAAGAAGGGGGCCAATTCAACCCCTTGCAAATAGAAATTGTTTATATTAAACAATAAATCAGTTTACATATTATATATCATATTCATTGAAGTTGATCTAACATCAACTACTCATTCAAGCTTCCAAACATTTCTAGACCTTCAAAAAATGAGCATCGACCAAACTACACAATTAAAAAAGAAAAGAAAAAAATCATAAATGTGCAATGCTTGGTCAATAAGATTATTACGCCAAAGGCGTTCCCTTTGACAAACACAGACCTGACTTAGGTGAATCAACGACTGTCATTAAGCAAGAGACGTGCAAGACGATTGAATCGTCATCCGCCATCCAATTTCACCCTTGCCTTTTCCTATTTTCGGTCGTTTGCCGTCTTTTTACCTGGAGATGAGAGTAAGTGCAAGAAGATGGGGGGCCAAAAAGGGGTCTTAAGTGGCTACTTTTTTTCTAAAATCAAGAAATGCTGGCCTTGGATGAGAAATTGAGCATAGTTACACTCAAAATTTGGAGATACAACCAAAACAATGTCCGTAGTGCTCCGAGTCTGCTTTCTAAACTACTATTTTTTTTTTTAAATGGCATAGATTAAGGGGTTCAAAAGAGCGAGCCACAGAAATTGGTGTTGTTTCTGTCAAAAAAACATAGCATAGCATGTTTTGTGGCTCCCTCAAAAGGTCAACTTTTTTTTGGTATTTTTAAAATCACTTCGATGAGAAATTAGCTAATAGCATGTAGTTTATGCTCGATTTTTCTGATAACTTTTTGATGAATATTTGATTTTTTACTAATTTTCAAAGTGGACACATCCTAAAAAACAAAATTTTGGCCGTGCTACCCCTATAAATTTTGAAAACTAATTGAAAATCATTTTTTTTAATATTTGTAGAATGGAGTCTAGTTTCTAAATATGTAATTTTTTTGAAATTTCAATGAATAGTTAATTTACAATGAAAAAAAGACCAAACAGTGGTTTTTGCCCAAAAACGGACACACAAACAAAAGAAATTAAGATGAAAGGCTTAACATTGTTAAAATGTGAAAAAAATCACATCGTCAAATAGCTAAGGGAAAGCCTAACATTACCCAGGTGTTTGATTTGTTCGACCTTGAAACACATTCAAATCTGAGGGTTAGCCTGAAAGAAATTATGTGAAATCTTGAAGAATATGGAAAAACACGTCTATGGATGTTGAAAAGGCACTCCAAGCCTTTGGGTTGGAAATCCAAAGCAAATCCCAAGCCCAAGGCTTGGGATTCCCAAAGCAAAACATAACGCGAGCACGTTATAACGTGCTCGCGTTAGTTTTTACTTTGCATTTTTACTTTTCTGCAAAAGCGTGTGATGTTTGTCATGTTTGAAATAACGCAAGCGCGTTATAACGCGCTCACGTTATGTTCCCCTTAAATTTTTTTATGTTCAAGGCTATTAATCATGTATGTATGTATGTATGCCTATATGTATGTATGTATGCATGTATGTATCTATGTATGCCTATATGTATGTATGCCTATATGTATGTATGTATAGTGTCAACAGTAGAGGAGGGTAGAGATGGGAGTGAGCCAGATAGGGGAGGAGAGGGGTGGATAAGGATTGAGTGATCAAGGTTTAAGGTTGAGGGTTGAGCGTTTAGGGATAGGATTTAGAGTTTAGGGATAAGGGATTAGAGTTTAAGACCTTGAGGGATTAGGGTTTAAGGTTGAGGCTTTAGGGATAGCGTTTAGGGTTAAGGCTCAAGGGATTTGGGTTAAGGTAGAGTGTTGAGGGTAGAGGGATTAGGGATAGGGTTTAAGGTTGAAAGTTTAGGGTTGAGGGATTAGGGTTTAAGGTATAGTTTAGTAGTTCTTGTGGATAGAGCCAGTAAAGAATGGGAGATTATTTGCTTGTTTCATAACAATATACCTCCCCTAAGTGCGGGGTGGACAGCAAGAAACATAGATGTACCCCAATGCAATGCTTTTCTCATAATGATCATCCTTCTGATTTCAACTGTTAATTACTCACTATGGATGTACCATACGCAAAGCTTTTCTCATAGTGTGTACACCTATTGGCATAATGAACCCCAGATGGGCTAGAAAAACATGCCATATAACATTACTAACATTAAAAAAGTTCATAGCCATTTTTCTGACATATTCTTGCAACTCAAATATCTTTAAGAGAAGAGTGTCAAAAATGATGGGTTTAACAACCTAACATAAGGCAAAGTAGTTTTGTTGGATTTAGGGATAGGGTTTAGGGTTTAGGGTTGAGGGATTAGGGTTTATGTCATGTCCCCGTTTCCAGCTTGATCATCAAGTATGAATGGATTAGCCTACTCCTCATTCCCGGAGGCTAATTCTGAACAATAAGGGAATGAAATGGGTTTTGACTAACTCTGTGTGTCATTGTGCAGGTACAATCAAGGAGTTTTGAGTTAGAATCCACTAAGTCAATGGCAAGGCGCCCCTTCTGTCAGAACACACCCATCCTGGCGCCTAGATTCTAGAAGTCACTTCTGGCATTGAAGTTGAGGTGTCAATAGAAGGCGCTTCACCTGAATGGGTTCCTCCAATCAAGCGCCTAGATCAGAGATGAACATAAACAGGGTATCATGGAGTCTTCATGCCTAGGCGCTCATCCTACATCAGACCTCCCAAAAAGTGCGCCTAAATAGGGATATGATCTTCAATCCCCTCAAGAGGTCAGGGCGCTTGGTGAAGCAGGTAGTTTGTTTCATTTCAAGACTCCAGAAGTGAGCATTCGCATAGCAGATAAGCTTTTCAAGGGAAGGCACCATTTTCATGATCTTGTCATCCTTAGGCGCATTCTCCAGTGCATTTGACCTAGCTTTGGCACCTAGCTTCTAAACACTCTCTTAATGATTCTATTTTGGCGCCTAGCTTCTTTGCAAACTCCCAATTTGGCGCCTAACCCTAGCAAGACGCAATATCATCTCCAGTTGGCATTGGGTCTTGGAAGCTAAGCAGTTGCAAAGTCATTTTGGCGCCTAGGGTCTAGTTGGACTTCTAGGATTGCAGTCAAGGTATGGTGCACTCCTTTGGTGGCGCCTAAACCCCAAGTGGCGCCTTGATCAATCTCAATGAGCGCCTTAAGGAGACTGGATAAACTGAGTGTCCAGATACCTCTTTAGATCAAGGTAGCAACGCTTGCAAGTCTTCCCAAGCTAGCGCTGACTTCCAGATGAAGCATTCCACCTCCCTGAACATCAAATCTTGAAGAAACACCAAGGAAAGTCAATTTTCATGCAAGGCGCCCTTCTGTGTCCATGAAGCATCATTCTAGTGCCCAACATCAAGTAGCATTTTGGTCAAGTTTCAGTGAGCGCCTTGGGCAGATTGAGTGAATGAAGCCAACCTAGATAGGCTCAACCTCATGATGGGCACACTTGACACTTCAAATACTTCAACTTGGCGCCCAGTCAGAAGAACACTTGAAACTGCGCCTAAGATGAGGTGGTTCAGGTAGTTACACAACTTGAGCTCTCATTGGTCAACAGATTATCTTCGGGGTCCGTGTCAAGGTCTCTAGATGAGCTTGCCAACTCAAAATGAGTCATAAGATGGAATATTCCCTTGGATATGCTTTTTGGGAAACGTGCCTTGGTTCCTCTTTGTGCATTGAAAAACGTGCCTTCATTGCCTTTGAAAGGCCTATAAAAGGAGGAGCTCTCTCATTCATTTGGCATCAGTTCATTTGACAAAATTCTCTCTGCAAAGCTGTTGAGCTTGTAATCTTGAGGCCTATGAGTTTCAAGTGTTGGGGTGATGCTCCCTCAACAAGCAAGGTGATGCTCCCTTGTGATATTGTGAGATGTTGACATTCAGTTGACATCATTGAGTTCAATTGAGTTGATCAAGTATAAGCGCCCATTGTAATCATCAAGGCTTCAAGGCCTTTCCTTTGTATTTCCATTTGAATAAGTTGTACTTCATGCTATTGAAAGCATTATCCATGTAATAAGACATTGCAAGTTGATTGAATCAAGTAACTAGACAAGTACCCAACTCTCATTCAAGTAGTTATCTTTGATGTATATCTTTGTGTTGTTGAAGTAGTTGATGAGTTGATAGCAAGTAAAATTGTCTAAGTAAGGAAAAATTTTAGTAGCATTAGTTGGGTATCTTACAGTTTAGGGTTGACAAATTAGGGGTTAGGGTTGACGGATTAGAGTTTAATGTTGAGAGTTGAGGGTTGAGGGTTTAGGGATAGGGTTGATGGTCAAGGGATTAGGGTTAAAGTAGAGTGTTGAGGGTGTGTATGAGGAAATTCGACTAATGTTTAAATGATAAAAATAAACAAATCAAAAGCCCATAACATAAAGAGAACCAATCTAAATAAAAGTCATTACCAATAAATCAATGAAATATGAAAGCTTTTACTGAGATTTGTATTATTCTCTTTGGATGAATGTGGATTGCTCAATAGTGCTGCGAAACCATGTTTGCAACAAGCAAGTAAAGTGCTCAAAGATCAATGTCAAAAGATCGTAAAGTTTGCTCAATCGATGCGATGTATGCTCAAAGCGCTGTAAAGGATGCCTAAGAATAAGTGATCAAAGAGGATTTGTGAAGGAGATGAGGGGGGTTTATATAGGTTTCAACAAAGATCGATCAATGGTCCAGATAATTCAGAAGAATCAACGGAGGAGATAAAACAAATAACCATGATGAATGTGCACACGACATGTGTCAATCCACAAGGATATTTTTAGTAAAATATGATGAAAACAAGATTGATTGAATAGATAACTCAACTTGTAATTTTGTCTTTTTTAGAGTTCTAAAAATAAGACTGATTGTGCACATGAGTTAACAAGATATTTTAAGAGGAATTGGAAGATAACTGAAATTAAATAAATAAATTTATTTAATTGTTTGTACATGATAGAGGAATAGATAAGATTATAAATAAAATACTTGATTTTATTTATTTTTAGAGGATTGAGACAATTTAAATAAATTTGCATGATTTATTTAAATTTAGAAGAACAAGTGATTTTAATTAAATAATGTAAATTATTTAATTGTAGATAAGATTGAATTAGATGAATTAATTAAATAATTTATTTATTTAATTAATGGGGACTTGCAATTTGAAAGAGGATAATGATTTAATTAAATAATTAAAATTATTTAATTTTGGAAGAATATAGAAGAATTTTAATTTAATTAATTAAATAAAGAGAATTTATTCAATTAATTTTAAATTTTGGAAATTCCAAAGAATTTGATGAAATTAATTAAATAATTAGATTATTTAATTAATGTTGAAATGCAGGTGATTAGATAGATTAGACAAAATGCAAGTGATTGGAAGACATGGTCATTTTAGGGTGTCTACATTTTGCCCCTCTTTAATGCAATGCAATTTACAGTGTTGCGTCAAAGAAAACGGTTGTTGAAGACATGATACAACTTTTGATGCCCTAGTGTAGGTAGTTTCCCTAGCGTATGCCCCCTCAAGCGGAAAGACAGGGAAGCGACAGAAGAACTGGGTTGACGCACGACAGAGTAGGTTGTGTTGGAGATAGGCGAGGTTGGATTGATGATAGATAGAAGAAAGGAGATAGGAGAGAACATGAGAGAAAGACGGTTGATCGATCTTTGCTTGAAAAACTATATAAGGCCATGGAAAAATGGATGGTGTAAATGGATGAGCTTGTTGCAATGGTTTCACAAATGTTTATAAAGAGCAATCCTTATTTTTGATATAGCACATGGATAGTTTGCCACCAAGGTATAAAAGACCAAGGTGTTGTGATATCCGAGTGCGTGGACGTTGACTCTGCAAGCAAGCGATTTGACCTTAGATCACTTAGACATAATATAACCTTGTTGGAATATGTGAATGAGCCATAGTCTTGAACATAAAATAAACTTCAATACATGTTAATGCAAGAAGAATATTAAATATGTAAGATGCTAGGTCGTAACACACACAAGATAAATATAATACTAAGAAAGATGCTAGAGATCATTCCTCAAACACGGCACACAAAAGCAATGGCTATGCCCCCAATCCGTACTGCATTGCAACATACCAATATTATAGATAAATCAAGGTAGCCTTGAATAGGTAATGGATAAAAGGAACAAAAGATTAATCAAAAAACAAATTGACTGACTTACCAAGTAAACATACAACCAACATATTCTCTTGCCAAAGAGGTTGCTTAGGATAGATTGGATAGGAAAGATAATAGCCTTATCGTAGGAGCGATGTGTCCATTAAAGGGGGCTATCTACCTAAAAAGACAATGTCTTGCTGCAGGAAATGCCACATGTCGCAGGAGACGCGTGTGTTGGTCTCGACAATGGAACACTCTACAGAAGACAAGCTTGTTGATCTGGTGCTTTGGTTAAGCTAGAATTAGCTGATGTTGGCAATCAGAACAGTAGGACAGTAGATGACTCTAGAAGAAAGCTACTTTGCTTTAGGTTTGTTAAGAACTTTTGCTTTGAAAGGATACACACGTTTATTGCTTGAGTTAGTCAAGTCGAGGTGAATGGATTTTGAAAAATGGAAGACTAGAAAGGCGACAGTGATAATGGGTTGAGATGGGTGAAGAAGGATGAATCGTATGTCCCTGAGTACTGGATACATCCTTCGTATTCCAGACTGCCTACATACCCTGTATCCACGAGATCAAGGCACATTATGATAAAAGATGAAAGTGATAATATGTAGTTTTGGGTAGAGTGATGAATGGGTCAAGGTGAAAGGAGGAGATCTTATGTACATGAGTAATAGATACTTCCTTCATATTCCAGACTGCCTACATACCCATATCCATGGGATCAAGGTATCTTAAGACTGAAATGAGATAATATGTAGTTCTGATTAGTGTGATGATGTAGGAAAAGCGGTGAGAAGATAATAGCCTTATCGTAGGAGTGATGTGTCCATTAAAGAGTGTTATCTGCGAAAAGGAGAAAAGATTGAAGAGCGTGTTGTGAACCACGAACAAGGAACCACTCCTAGACATAGGTTAAGGAAGGAATTGCCCCCATTTTGGTAGAGGAAAACGCACAGGTGACCGGTGAAGAAGATAAAGAAAGCTTGACCTATTGACAAGGCAGTGCTAACTTGTTGACACAGATCAAGACAATGGGATGACGACGATGGACATTGACAAATTTCCAAGCAATACTAGATAGGGAGATAGAAATGCAAACAAGGTCAATGGTTTTATTATGGGTGGATGGATGAAGTGTGCTGTGAAAGCAAGAAATGAACCAAACTTGATAGACGATGGATGCTGACTCTACACATAGCGCTTGTTTGCTAGGTTTTCACTATGGTACTTATCCAAGGTGCCTGTTTGCCAGGTTTTCACCATAGGATGGATTTTTTTTTTTTTTTAGAAACTCTAAGGATCAGGCATAGAACTTCTTGAGATGAACACTGTTAAGTGGCTATTCTACAAGAATGGCATCAGGTGTAGCTAAAGTATAAGCTTCTGATCCATGTGCTACTGTGACAATAAAGGGACCTAACCAGTTAGGCTCAAACTTGCCCTTCTTTTCTCGGTCTGTTTGATTTCTCTGATTTTCTTTGAGTACAAGATCACCAACTTGAAACCGTCTTTCTTTGATCTTTTTGTTGTAATTACACCGGAGGCAGTTTTGATAGACATGGAGATGATTAAGTGCGGCAAAGCACCTTTCATCTAGTAGTTCTAGCTTAGCTAATCTAGAAGTGCGATACTCCTCTCCACCTCCTCCCCGCCGATCAGGTTCTGCATAGATACTCTGAGGGATGGGATCTCGACCTCTATAGGTAGGATGGCTTCAGAGCCATAGACTAAGGCATATGGTGTGGTACCAGTTAGTGTTCTGATACTAGTGCGGTAGGCCCATAGGGCGGGATTGAGTTGCAAGTGCCAGTCACGACCAGCTTCATTGACTGTTTTCTTAAGGATCTTGAGAATGGTTTTATTGGAAGCCCCATCTTGGCCGTTACTCTGTGGATAATAGGGAGTTGAAAAGCGATGCTAGATATTATATTGTGTGCATAAGGCACGGACATCTTGGTTCTTGAATGGTCTCCCATTATCAGTGACAATGGCTTGGGGGATACCATACCAACAAATGAGGTAGTTAAGGATAAACTTGGCTATTTGCTTACCAGTGATATAGGTCATTGGAAAGGCTTCAACCCACTTCATGAAATACTCAGTGGCGGTAATGATGAATTTGTGGCCATTGGATGAGGATGGGTGGATTTGTCCTACGAGGTCGAGACCCCATTGAGAAAAAGGCCATGGAGTTGTCATAGGTTGTAGTTCTTGAGCTGATGCGTGAATCAAATCTCCATGCTGCTAACATTGTAGACACTTCTTAGCAAAATGTACAGCATCTTGCTCTATTGTAGGCCAGTAGTAACTTGTTCTGAGTATCTTCTTAGCGAGATTAGGACCAGTAGAATGTGCGCCACAGACACCTTCGTGTATGTCTCGTAAGGTAGCTTCGGCTTCTTCTGCGTTAAGACATCCTAAGAGGATACCATCGAGACTCCGGTGATATAGTGTATCACCCAAAATGGTGTAACGGGAGGATCGACGGATAAAAATTTTGCGTTGGGTGGATGATAGGTCAGGGGGAAAGGTACTGTGTTTAAGGTATTCATAGATATCTTCGTACCATGGGGAATTGGGACCAACAAGTTCGCAGATGATTTCAATAACGGGAACATCGACGGCTGGTATCAACAATTGCTCGATCAAGAATTCGCATTTCTGTGTATTAGCAGGCATGTCAATTAGTGACCCTACAGAAGCCATAGAATCTGCAGCCTTGTTATGCACTCTTGGAATTTGCTCAAATGTGATGCTAGAGAAATGTGGTTTGTAGGCATCCACTAGTTGCTTGTAGGGGACCAACTTTTCATCTTTTGTTTGGTACTCATCTGTGACTTGGCGAATGACTAGTTGTGAGTCTCCATATACTTGTAATTATGTGATGTCCCATTGAACTACTGTATTGAGACCTATGAGGAGTGCTTCATACTCGGCAATTTTGTTGGTGCAAGGGAATGCAAGCCAATATGACTTCGGAATATAGTCATTTTGAGGTGTGATAAATAAGATGTTGGCCCCTGATCCATGCTGTGTGTAGGAACCATCAAAGTACAAATCAAAACAAAACAAATCAAAAGCCCATAACATAAAGAGAACCAATCTAAATAAAAGCCATTACTATGAAAGCTTTTACCGAGATTTGTATTGTTCCCTTTGGATGAATGTGGATTGCTCAATAGTGTTGTGAAACCATGTTTGCAACAAGCAAGTAAAGTGCTCGAAGATCAATGTCAAAAGATCGTAAAGTTTGCTCAATCGATGCGATGTATGCTCAAAGCGCTGTAAAGGATGCCTGAGAATAAGTGATCGAAGAGGATTTGTGAAGGAGATGAGGGGGGTTTATATAGGTTTCAACAGAGATCGATCAACGGTCCAGATAATTCAGAAGAATCAATGGAGGAGATAAAACAAATAACCATGATGAATGTGCACACGACATGTGTCAATCCACAAGGATATTTTTAGTAAAATATGATGAAAACAAGATTGATTGAATAGATAACTCAACTTGTAATTTTGCCTTCTTTAGAGTTCTAAAAATAAGACTGATTGTGCACATGAGTTAACAAGATATTTTAAGAGGAATTGGAAGATAATTGAAATTAAATAAATAAATTTATTTAATTGTTCGTGCATGATAGAGGAATAGATAAGATTATAAATAAAATACTTAATTTTATTTATTTTTAGAGGATTGGGACAATTTAAATAAATTTGCATGATTTATTTAAATTTAGAAGAACAAGTGATTTTAATTAAATAATGTAAATTATTTAATTGTAGATAAGATAGAATTGGATGAATTAATTAAATAATTTATTTATTTATTTAATGGGGACTTGCAATTTGAAAGAGGATAATGATTTAATTAAATAATTAAAATTATTTAATTTTGGAAGAATATAGAAGAATTTTAATTTAATTAATTAAATAAAGAGAATTTATTCAATTAATTTTGAATTTTGAAAATTCCAAAGAATTTGATGAAATTAATTAAATAATTAGATTATTTAATTAATGTTGAAATGCAAGTGATTGGAAGACATGGTCATTTTAGGGTGTCTACAGAGGGTAGAGGGATTAGGGATAGGGTTTAGGGTTGAAGGTTTAACGATTGAGGGTTGAGGCTTTAGGGCTGGGAGTTAAGGGATTGGGGTTTAAAATATAGTGTTGAGCGTCGAGGGTTTATGGATAGGTTTTAGGGTTTAATTTTTAAGGGTTAAGGGTTGAGGGATAGGGTTTAGGGTTTAGGGATAAGGGATTAGTGTTTAAGGTATAGTGTCAAGGGTTGAGGGTTTAGGAATAGGGATAGTGTTTAGGGTTTAGGGATGAGGGATTAGGGTTGAGGGTTGAGGGATTAGGGTTGAGGGTTGAGGGATTAGGGTTTAAGGTATAGTGTCGAGGGTTGAGGGTTTATTGATAGTGTTTAGGGTTGAGGGTTGAGGGATTAGGTTTTAGGGTTGATGGATTAGGATTTAAGGTATAGTGTTGAGGGTTGAGGGTTTAGGGATAGGGTTTAGGGTTGACGGATTAGCGTTTAATGTCGAGGTTAGGGTTAGAGTGTCGAGGGTAGAGGGATTAGGGATAGGGTTTAGGGTTGAAGGTTTAAGGATTGAGGGTTGAGGCTTTAGGGATGAGGGTTTAAGACTTAAGATATAGTTTGAAGTGTTGAGGGTGTAGGGATAGGGTTTAAGTTTTAAGGGTTAAGGGTTGAGGGATAGGGATTAGGGTTTAAGGTATAGTGTTGAGGGTTGATGGTTTAGGGATAGGGTTTAGGTTTGAGGGATTAGGGTTTAGGGTTGATGAATTAGGGTTTAATGTTGAGAGTTGAGGGTTGAGGGTTGAGGGTTGAGGGATAGGGTTAATGGTCAAGGGATTAGGGTTAAATAAGAGTGTCGAGGGTAGAGGGATTAGGGATAGGGTTTAGGGTTTAAGGTTTAAGGATTTAGGGTTGAGGCTTTAGGGATGAGGGTTAAGGGATTAGGGTTTAAGATATAGTGTCGAGTGTCGAGCACGTAGGGATAGGTTTTCGGGTTCAAGTTTTAAGGGTTAAGGGTCAAGGGATCAGAGTTAAGGGTTGACGGATCAAGGTTTGACGTTGAGGGTTGAGTACATTGAGGTTCGAGGGTTAAGGGTTTTAGGATAGGGTTGAGGGTCAAGGGATTAGGGTTAAAGTAGAGTGTCGAGGGTATAAGGATTAGGGATAGGATTGGAGGGTTTAGGGATAAGGGATTAGGGTTTAAGATATAGTATCGCGCCTGTTGAGGGTCTAGGAATAGGGATAGTGTTTAGGGTTTAGGGATGAAGGATTAGAGTTGAGGGATGATAGAGGGTTGAGGGTTGAGGGATTAGGGTTTAAGGTATAGTGTTGAGGGTTTAGGGATAGGGTTTAGGGTTGAGGGATTAGAGTGAAGGGTTGAGGGATTAGGATTTGACATTGAGGGTTGAGGGTTGAGGCTTTAGGGTTTAGGGTTTAGGGATAGGGTTGAGGGTTGAGGGATCAGAGTTAAGGATTGAGGGATTAGGGTTTGACGTTGAGGGTTGAGTACATTGAAGTTTGAGGGTTAAGGGTTTCAGGATAGGGTTGAGGGTCGAGGGATTAGGGTTAAAGTAGAGTGTCGAGGGTATAAGGATTAGGGATAGGGTTGGAGGGTTTAGGGATAAGGGATTAGGGTTTAAGGTATAGTATTGAGCTCGTTGAGGGTTTAGGAATAGGGATAGCATTTAGGGTTTAGAGATGAGGGATTAGAGTTGAGGGATGATGGATTAGGGTTGAGGGTTGAGGGATTAGGGTTTAGGGATAAGGTTTAGGGTTGAGGGTTGAGGGATTAGGGTTTAAGGTATAGTGTTGAGGGTTTAGGGATAGGGTTTAGGGTTGAGCGATTAGAGTGAAGGGTTGAGGGATTAGGATTTGACATTGAGGCTTTAGGGTTTAGGGTTTAGGGATAGGGTTGAGGGTTGAGGGATCAGAGTTAAGGGTTGAGAGATTAGGCTTTGACGTTGAGGGTTGAGTACATTGAAGTTCGAGGGTTAAGGGTTTTAGGATAGGGTTGAGGGTTGAGGGATTAGGGTTAAAGTAGAGTGTCAAGGGTATAAGGATTAGGGATAGGGTTGGAGGGTTTAGGGATAAGGGATTAGGGTTTAAGGTATAGTATCAAGCCTATTGAGGGTTTAAGAATAGGGATAGTATTTAGGGTTTAGGGATGAGGGATTAGAGTTGAGGGATGCGGATTAGGGTTGAGGGTTGAGGGATTAGGGTTTAGGGATAAGGTTTAGGGTTGAGGGTTGAGGGATTAGGGCTTAAGGTATAGTGTTGAGGGTTTAGGGATAGGGTTTAGGGTTGAGGGATTAGAGTGAAGGGTTGAGGGATTAGGATTTGACGTTGAGGGTTGAGGGTTGAGGCTTTAGGGTTTAGGGATAGGGTTGAGGGTCGAGGGATCAGAGTTAAGGGTTGAGGGATTAGGGTTTGACGTTGAGGGTTGAGTACATTGAAGTTTGAGAGTTAAGGGTTTCGGAATAGGGTTGAGGGTCGAGGGATTAGGGTTAAAGTAGAGTGTCGAGGGTATAAGGATTAGGGATAGGATTGGAGGGTTTAGGGTTTAAGGTATAGTATCAAGTCGTTGAGGGTTTAGGAATAGGGATAGCATTTAGGGTTTAGGGATGAGGGATTAGAGTTGAGGGATGATGGATTAGGGTTGAGGGTTGAGGGATTAGGGTTTAGGGATAAGGTTTAGGGTTGAGGGTTGAGGGATTAGGGCTTAAGGTATAGTGTTGAGGGTTTAGGGATAGGGTTTAGGGTTGAGGGATTAGAGTGAAGGGTTGAGCGATTAGGATTTGACGTTGAGGGTTGAGGGTTGAGGCTTTAGGGTTTAGGGTTTAGGGATAGGGTTAAGGGTCGAGGGATTAGAGTTAAGGGTTGAGGGATTAGGGTTTGACGTTGAGGGTTGAGTACATTGAAGTTCAAGGGTTAAGGGTTTCAGGATAGGGTTGAGGGTCGAGAAATTAGGGTTAAAGTAGAGTGTCAAGGGTATAAGGATTAGGGATAGGGTTGGAGGGTTTAGGGATAAGGGATTAGGGTTTAAGGTATAGTATCGAGCCCATTGAGGGTTTAGGAATAGGGATAGCATTTAGGGTTTAGGGATGAGGGATTAGAGTTGAGGGATGATGGATTAGGGTTGAGCATTGAGGGATTAGGGTTTAGGGATAAGGTTTAGGGTTGAGAGTTAAGGGATTAGGGTTTGAGGTATAGTGTTGAGGGTTTAGGGATAGGATTTAGGGTTGAGGGATTAGAGTGAAGGGTTGAGGGATTAGGATTTGACGTTGAGGGTTGAGGGTTGAGGCTTTAGGGTTTAGGGTTTAGGGATAGTGTTGAGGGTCGAGGTTCGAGGGTTGAGGGATCAGAGTTAAGGGTTGAGGGAATAGGGTTTGACGTTGAGGGTTAGGGGTTTCAGGATAGCGTTGAGGGTCGAGGGATTAGGGTTAAAGTAGAGTGTCGAGGGCATAAGGATTAGGGATAGGGTTGGAGGGTTTAGGGATAAGGGATTAGTGTTTAAGGTATAGTATCAAGCCCGTTGAGGGTTTAGGAATAGGGATAGCATTTAGGGTTTAGGGATGAGGGATTAGAGTTGAGGGATGACAGATTAGGGTTGAGGGTTGAGGGATTGGGGTTTAGGGTTGAGGGTTGAGGGATTAGGTTTTAAGGTATAGTGTTGATGGTTTAGGGATAGGGTTTAGGGTTGAGGGATTAGAGTGAAGGGTTGATGTATTAGGATTTGATGTTGAGGGTTGAGGGTTGAGGCTTTAGGGTTTAGGGTTTAGGGATAGGGTTCAGGGTCAAGGGATTAGAGTTAAGGGTTGAGGGATTAGGGTTTGACATTGAGGGTTGAGTACATTGAGGTTCAAGGGTTAAAGGTTTCAGTATAGGGTTGAGGGTTAAGGGATTAGGGTTAAAGTAGAGTGTCGAGGGTATAAGGATTAGGGATAGGGTTGGAGGGTTTAGGGATAAGGGATTAGGGTTTAAGGTATAGTATCGAGCCCATTGAGGGTCTAGGAATAGGGATAGCGTTTAGGGTTTAGGGATGAGGGATTAGAGTTGAGGGATGACAGATTAGGGTTGAGGGTTAAGGTATTAGGGTTTAAGGTATAGTGTTGAAGGTTTAGGGATAGGGTTTAGGGTTGAGGGATTAGAGTGAAGGGTTGAGGGATTAGGATTTGACATTGAGGGTTGAGGGTTGAGGCTTTAGGGTTTAGGGTTTAGGGATAGGATTGAGGGTCGAGGGATCATAGTTAAGGGTTGAGGGATTAGGTTTTGACGTTGAGGGTTAAGGTTCAAGGGTCGAGGGTTTAGGGATAGGGTTGAGGGTCGAGGGATTAGGGTTAAGGTAGACAAGGAGTGACTAAGAGACATAGAGAGGGGAGAGGTAGAGAGGTGAGGGGGAGAGATAAGTGAGATATAGAACATGAGCTAATGGAAGTAGAGGTGAGATATTGTAAAGGTGCTATTGAAGGTGAGATAGGTAAAATATTTATGGATTAATCTATAGCAGGATAAAACACGAGCGCGTTATAACGCGCTCGCATTTTGTCCTGCTATAGAAATGGTTAAAAAGTGTTGACCCTCGTGATCCAGGTCCACATGCTCTATTTTCATACTAATTATGCGCGTGCTCTGACAAAAAAGAAGTATGTCATCTATTCCATCTTCGATCGAAGGTATGCCATCTAGCCCATCTCATTTAAATATTGATGAAATTCCTAATGTTGAGATGAATTTACCTAACTTAACACCACCTAGAATTTTGCATAGAAAGCCAAAGTATTTGATTGATATTGATGAGAATATTTTGCATCCAATGGAAGGTAAGATTCCAAAATGCACTTGTAGAAGATATGCTCATAAGATTTGGAGATTGTTCTTTCAAAAATTAAATGAGACTGCAAGATGTCAACTATTCATTAAAATGATGCGAAGTATAAAGTATAGGTGCATCATGAAGATTCTTGGGTTGAGAACATCAGAGGCTTCAAGTGAAAAATCTATTGTCAAGAATCTAATGAGTACGTATGAGAGTGTGGGTAACACCTCATGCACAAAAGATAGTAATGCAACACGGCGTATGATTACATCGACTATAGTAAGTAGTCCAACAAGGAAAGCTTGTCTCATTAGAAAGATGAGTCAAGAATTGAGAATTAATAGGAAAACTTTATGAAGAGTCATTAGAAGACGCCAAAGAATTAAGGACACTAATGCCAATGAATTATGGGCGTTCTCGGGGAGACTACCACGAAAAGATAAACCAATTGTTGAAGTATTGAGATCACTAATTGAAGACTTTTGGAAGAATTACATAAGGGTATCTCTGAATCAAAGGGATGTGGTAAGAAGGAGAATCGACAGTCAGAACCGTGAGCCACATCTGAAGCATTTTTTGGATGAGACTCAAACACAGTTTTATGGTAAATTTCTAGAGAAGTATCCTCAAATTAAAATTTGTCAAAGATATTTTGAAATGCTAAAACCTTTCTATGTCAAGATAAATCACACACGCACTACTTGTTGTTGTAGATTACATATTGAATTTTCTAACCATTTTGATGTTTATAGGTCTATATGTTTAGATATGCATACTAACAATGTTTTGCAGGGTTGTGCCATATGTGCCCCACCAACATCTTCAAGAGACTTCATTTCAAGAATTTTATGTGAAAGAGAGGAAGGTCAAATATTCTACAATAAATTATGCTTGGATGGCACATGTCATCGTTGCGGTGGCTTGCAACATTTGCCAATATGTGAACATATGGAAAGAACACATGCGGTTGGAAACGAACTAGTAGAGTTTGGCAAGTATAAAACAATGGCATACAATACAAAAGATGGGAAAGAAGCAAAGAGGTGTGAATTGGTTATTGAAAAGATTCTAGTGTATCAGTTTATGCCTATATTTCATGACAGCATAGTGTATGAGTATGCAAGACATGCCCATAGAGCTCGATGGTTGGACTTGCAATTCAAGTTATGCAAGGACACATTTCTAGTTGGTAGCATTGTTTCAGTCGTCGACTTTGCAGAGAAATACAGTCTACAGCCACAGCGTGAGGTGCAATCACAATATTACAACTCCACACAGGTTTCTATATTTGTGCACATCGCATTCATTCATGTGAATGATAGTACAGAGGATGACAGAAAGATCATCAGGGAGTATAATTTCTATATTAGTGATGATCACACGCATTCTACAGAGTTCATGCAAGGTTGTTTTCAAGGGTTCTACAATGATTTGGCTAGAAAGGGCATATCGTTTAGTCAGCATATTGTAATGCCCCTCGCTTTTGCTTGTGATAGATGTTATTTTCATGATTCCTATGACAGTTCTAGTATAGATGATAGTCTTATAGTGCATGTTAAAGTTTTGAGATATTTTGATTTCTATGTTATGGTCTGTGTTCTCCTTGATCTTGATGGACACTTGGTTATCATGCGAGCTAATTATGGATCTATGTTAGGATGATGCTTGATTACTTGTACTTTGTGCCTTCACAGTTCGATGGACATGATTATAGATTAGTGTTATTTTATGTTTAATGTGTTGTTCGATCATGATTATGCTGTATGACTGGTATTGGATGTAGTTATTTAATGATGTGTTACTTGAACAGAACAGTGTTGCATTACTCTTGTCCGAGTACCTTGCCACGCTGCGACTTCCGTTCATTATGTTTGTGATTACATGGTTATATATGTATATATGCACAACCATTGTTGTTCGTTGTAGGATGCAGGTACCAGGCATCGACTCCACCTAAATTACCAGGTCTGAGCGTGCCCTAGACAATGGAATTGTGGATTGGAGTTGACATGAGGTTCCCTAATTAGTCAACATCCTCAAGGAGGATGAGTTTTCAGTGTTGTACCCTGTCGTCACCGTCAGTGGACCGTTGTCGTCATTTGTCATTATGTCCTATGGCTTCACTTGGGTCAGGTATCACCTTGTAAATTAGGGTATATCCAATTTGAGTGTCAATCCATGCATGATTAATATTTCATTTAAAAAAGGTTAAATTAAAGCTTAAATTAAATAAACATTGCTAGGGGATTATGTGTGTGGTTTATTAATTATAAATAATTTAATTATTGATAATTGGTAAATAAATAAATTAAACTAGATAAATGTTTTAACGAAATATTAAATTGCTAATTGTAGCGGATTAAAATTAAACAGAAAACAAATGCATATGTGAAAATGAATAAACATATATAACATTGATAAAGTAAATCTAAGCTAAAGTAATTGTGTGGTAAATTTGGATTACGGATATTTTAATGGTAAAATGGAATTGATAAGGGTAAAATGACCATGTTTTGGAGGGAGAGATCTGACCAAATCTATCAAATTTATATCGGATCATGATGAGTTTATTTAGTTCTTTATTGAATAGATATTTGCTATATAAAAAGAAATTAAATTTAGTCAAGAATTAATAAAATTGCTTCTCTATGAATAAAAATAATTATTATCCAATGACCTATGGGTTTGTTATTGCCATCACTATTACTATCATTATTACTACGATTATTTAGGTACATTAACAAACATAATCAGTTTCTGATAAATAACGATAACATTTTTAGGTTTAAAAATTAGGGTTGTCATATTTGGGGATATGCAAATTTATATCAGATGCCGTCATTTGTATAATTGAGGAATTGGGAGTCTTGGATACAATTAATTTTGCACCCCACGAGAGAGTGGGTTGTGGGGGAAAGGAAGGAATGTCTCTGCATTTACTCGAGGAGTCCATTCCTGTTTTTGAGAAAGTGGGATGTCAGGATGTCCCCTGCATTTATCGATGAGTTGAAGCCTGGTCTGAGGGGGATTTGGTAGGAGGCTGAAGTGGGAGGATTGGATGTAGGAGTAGCATGAATCATCAATCTGTCAATCAGGTTCCTTTAAATTTCTGAGTTTAACTCTATGTTCCTTGAGTTCTTTCAATTAATTTTACAATGCAGCCTCTTGGGTTTCTTTGTATTTTGCTTTTAATGAAAGAATGGACTTATATTTCAACAATGTGTTGATAAATAAACCAATATGTATATATATAAATATCTGACGTATTACCTGTTGTTGAAAGTTTGCTTGGCAGAAGTTCGAGTTTGCCTCATGGGTTAGGTATAGAATTTGATACAGTTAGACCACTGAAATACACGTAGTAATATCACCCCAGCCATTCGTATTGTCCATGTAATATCAATTTGTGTTTTATGAATTGGAATATTATAGAATACTTCTCAGGTTAGCGGCATTTCCATGATCACCAATTCTTCTCCACATGCTGCAATAAACCTTCTTTCATACAAACAATTTGGGGCCCGTGTAGACCAGACATGGCTCCACCTCAGAATACTGTAACCTTGTGATTGTCAGTGATCCAGGCAGCTACAGACTAAACCATGAAGAGCCACTCACCACACGCGATACCTCTAAGTGCCAATTATTGCAACCATTTTTGTGGTAAGGATGTTTTGAACCTGCTTAGAAGAATATCCTCCGACATCATTACACCACAACTCCTTGGTTTTTAAACCCTTGCTATTTGTTGCAGTGTTTTGGAGTTTAGACTTTCCACAACGTAGCAGTGAAATGAAATGAATTTAATCACGTCCATGAGACCTAACTCTGTCGGACCACACCGGTTACAGGCTACACAGCTAGATGTTAATTTGGAGTAAAACTTCTTCTAGATGTTTCATTGTTCCTTTTGTGAAATTTAGTGTCTCCGAATGGGTGTGCCATTGCACCCCAGAGTTCTGACTTGGAGTCTGAATTATCTGTCTAATGGAACGAGTTTTCTATTGTGAGAACGAGATGATTTTACACCCTTAGGTTTGTATCCCCTTAGGTTTGGGTCTCATTATTACTCTCAACAGATATGCAGATATGACCTAGCCTTCAGCTCCATTATTCCGATCAGATTTTCTGCCAACACTCAACTATATGTTTTGAAAACAATAAAGTCTTGGACTGAATTCACCTCAGATGAAACATTATCATCTGAATGCAGCTGAAGTGGAAGAAGAATCTCAATCTTATGTATTCAACTCTCCAAGCCTAGAATTGGTGTCGGTTGAGACTCTTCAAGCACTGGATCATCACCACAGTGAACATGTTGAAGAAAAATATCGATCCTTGGCAACAAACTCTACATATTCTCCTCAGATTGGACCTTGGGAGAGATGGACTTTTGTAGCCTTGTCATGACATTTTACTTCAAAGAATCCATCAAACGAAGGTAGAAAATAGTTAGATTCATCATTTTCAATTACACAATAGTTGTATTCTAGCACAAGCGCTGAAGTGGGAACATGATCCTCTAATACTTGCGTCTCCTCAAAAAAAAAATTTGCATTATATTTATATAGCTGGGTCAAACAGCAATAAATTGTTATTGATCTTTTAATAATCAAATGATGCGACTGTTATAAATAGGCAACCTAATCGTGCCACGCCTTCACTTCTCCACCTTGCACACGCATCTATCAGAGCATTTCCACTATAATATCTGACAAATGCTGAGCATCTGGTTATACACCTGCAATCTGCATTTTTGCTTGAAAAGTTTCTTGAGCCGTCACCAATCCATTGCTATGCGTAGCTTGCACCTCCCCACACAATACGCTGATGATTAGAGGACGCCAATGGCACTTTAGGGTTAGGTTTGTTTGCCATGGTAATTCCCACACATAGGATTCACTCGCCAAGGAGAGAGTTCTTACCTTTAGGTTTTTCTTTCATGAGTAAATTACCATGTCTTGAGTAGTTTGTTCTATTATATTCCCCATATTCAAATCAATGTTCTTTTCTCTATACAAACTTTATGCTTATATTCATTCTTACTTTGAGTTTAATCACTATTTGATTAGTAATTTAAATTAAATGTAGGTTGAGCATTATAATTATTCTCATGACATAATTAAATTAAATTTCAGAGACTACGGGATTAAATTATGAGATTTTTTGATCTGTCAATATGGTTGATATGAATCATAATGCAATGATACAATTTTTATAATGTTAGAATGAGGTGGTTAATTATATACAGTAAATTTGTAAATGAGGTGTAACGTTAATTATTTAACGATCTGTGGAATTTTAATATCATTATTGTTATCACTATTATTATTATTATTATTATTATTATTATTATCATCATTGTTATTATTGGTCACGCGATTCATTTAATTGAGTTAACAAAATTGATATGACCAAATCACTGATTTTAGAATGTTGAATTTGGAAACGGTGGTAGAGTAAATTAACAGGTTACAATTGTTGCATCGAGTTATTAAGGTGTTGAAAATTACTTAAGGAATTTTTGAGTAAAGACCCTTGGTAAAAAAAAGAAAAAAACAAAAGAGATCTTACAGGTAAATTGTAATTATTTAATTTAAGAGTTTGATTTAGATTACAACGTAATTACCTAATTTAAGAGTTGGATTTAGATTGCAATGTAATCATTTAATTTATTTGTTTTATAACAATGACAATAGTGGTTTAATTTAGTAGGGTAATGATATTTGTGTCCTTGTAAACCAATTAAGTGATTATGTTAACAAGCATTCGCATGTAGTTAACTTTATTATAATTATAGATTTATTCCGTAATAAAAATACAATCAGATGATAAGCTACATTTATATGTCATTATACCATTGAAATAATTTGGCTATTGTAATCTGCTATAATGGGTTGTAAGAAGGTATAATTTGATCTTAAGTATAATTGATTCTCGTAATGTGTTAATTCAATCTATGGGTCATAAAACCGTTCTTATAATCTTGATTGTGTATCTTCCTGTGTGGCTAGAGTTCCAAAGGCTTAGCTTGGGATGTCTTGATTTCATGTGTAATGTTGATAGATGTCTTGAGATCATGATGTTATAAGAAGCCTTGTCGTCCCTAGTTATGTATGGACTAAATGACAAGTGAATGATAAATGCACTTCTTGTGGACGTATTGTTATCCAATTGGTTGTACTAGTTCTGTATCTAGTTTTGTGGTCAGATATGGAACAGGGTGACATGGAAATCTTAGAATTGTAATGAATATGTGTCATTATGGGCAATGGCCTAGGAGTTCTGCCCTTATAATTATGTTATGGAGAGTTAATGCTTGGTATTGTTATATAAGGATAGTTGTTATGCAAGATGATTAATGCCTTGCATGGTTCCTATACCCTCGTTGTTGTGATGTCTTGCTATGCTTGTTGTGTAGGGTTTTCTAGTTGTAGGTAAGGGAGTGGCTTCCAATGTGGGGGTCAGTGCCAAGTGGCTAGCTAGGGTAACCCACTGGGAGTTGGTAATTCAGTGATAACATAATAATATACTTAGGGATTGGGTAGTTTTCACACTAACAAGATAATAAGATTTTCTTGTTCCTCACTCATGCCTGTAGTGCTAGTTCAGACTAAGGATGAGGGGAGAAGGTCAGGATTGGCAGATCTACTTCCTTGTCATCACGAAAGGAAGGTTGATTCCGCATGCGTCATCCTATGGGGCCGGTGTCTAGAGAGAGACTACCAGGGTAACCATAGATGGGGGCCAGTGTCTAGAGAGAGACTGCCTGGGTAACCCATGATAGGACCATGCGATGACACTCTCCTTACTACAGCCTAGCATTCCCTAGTTGTTCTCTCCCCTTTGTTATGTGTCTGCCTCTGGATGTACTGTGGTGTTATTGAGATATTGACTTGTGATGTTGGAGTCATGTGTCGTCTTATAGCCTTCTGTCTACTTGACTGTATGTCATAGTGGGAACCTTATGTTTACTCCTAGCTTGAGAGGTGGACCTTAGGGTTCCACATGGTCGGGTGGAAGAGCTTATTCCATTGGTTTTTTTTCCCTTGTTGTTGTTCGTAAGCGAAGGGAAACGTTCCTCATGCTTCAGACATCAAATCTTGTACCTGTTTATGAAGACACTTATTATGCTCATGTTCTTGCCGGTGTATCAGTTGATTCAGATTGTATGTATTCAAATGTAATCAGAATAGCGATGATGTAAATTACACAATGATGTACTCATCTATATAGACTTGGAATATGTGCATGTAATTTTGATTAAGGTCGAGTACCTAATTGATGTCATGAAATGGAGATGTATATGTATAATCAATATTGTAATAGAGTTGGAATGATTTGTCGATGTTAGTTAGTTATGCATGTATATTATGTTGGTTATTTGTCAAAGTAGTGCAACCATGGCACCTTGGGAGACAAGTTGTTAGTTAATGTTGTGTATTGAACTGCTAAACCTTACTTGTTATCTTAATCAAAAAAAAATTAATCCGCTTTGCTTGCTTAGATGTGTTGTCTTCCAAGGTGTTTGTGGCTGGGCACTACACATATCATATGGTCAGATAACTGTGCGTCACAATTCAAGAACTCGCAAAATTTCTATTGGCTGAGTAGGAGGCATAATTTTACAAGTATTCAGCATATGTGGAACTTTTGTGAGGCCAGGCATGGAAAGGGGGAGCATGATGGTGCAGGAGCAAGTATCAAAAGAGCCATAGCACAAGAAGAGTTAAATTATAAAGATAATGCAAAGTTGACAGATGCGAAATTGATTGTTGAGTGGTGTAATGCTTCCATGGGTCCAGGTAATGAAGGTAAGTTTTCAGTTCATAGATTTTTTTGGTTGATAGATGATACTAACATTGCACCATATGAGGATTGTTCTACACTAACAGGATCAAATGAGATGCACTCTTTCAGAAGCTCAATTGCAAGTTCATGGAATATCCATACGTGAAAGATGTCATGCTTTTGTTCTTCCTATACAATTCAAGTCTGGGATGAGTGCGAGTCAAAGGAGTGGGTTGACGAATGGCAGTTAAGTTATCTTATCCCACTTGACACATATCGACCCCCGACGGCACTGGAAATAATACAGATGGAATCATCAGTTGACTTTGACCACATATCAGATTTAGTTCAACCAGGTAATATAGGGCACGTATATGCATCTAATTTCATCTAGTTCAACTAGGTAATGTCATCTTACTTTGTAGTGTTTTTGTAATGTTGACTAATTTCATCTAATTTGCTACACATATCAATGCAGGGCACGTATATGTAGTTATTGCAGATGAAGATAATGAAGAGGGAATAGATTATTACTTATGTCGTTGTGTTGAGGCCAAAAAGAAATTGGAGGCCCCTGTTACAGATGGAGAAAACATCGAATACCCTACAGGCTCAGTGGTTATTACTGGAACATGGCTTAGAAGGTACCCACATAAGAGTGTTAATGTTTGGCTATTTTAGGACTTTGACATGCATCAGAAGATTTTTCATTACTCGAACCTTGTCGTGGCATCCAATGTTCATTTGATAAAGTATCGGGGTAGACCTTTGAACAAAATCTTGTGGAAGGTGCGTGAGTCTGACCATGAAGCAATACTTGACACAATAAAGAGTAGAGCAGGCCAGGATGGTTCATTGGATTAATTTGTAAGTATTCACATTGATTTTGTAAAGTCATGTTACATTGAGTTGTAAGTATGCACATTAATTTGTAAGGTTTGTCTTTTTTTTATTTCGTGTTGCATTTTTACACATATACACATTTTTACATCATCACGTTATGCATTTTTGGTGTCTTGCTCCTGATGCGACCAAACTGATAGTTCCAACACATCCAGATGGGTACGTTTAGGCTAGGCATTGTTCTATTTTTCACCCAAACATGTCGAAACAGTCCGAGCTACATTGTACTGACGATATCCCTGAAGAGTCCAAAGTGCAAAAAGGCAGCAATCTTTGATGAGATGTTACTTGAAAACTGTGTCACTTAGAAACATTCCGTTTGAGGCAACACGATCATGTAGAGTGCCTCTACAATAACCTCTCTTAGTTTTTTAGATCTCTGAGGCATTTGCTCGTGGTGAAAGGTTTTCTGCTGCCCCAAAAATTGTCAGAAGGAGGCAGTGTAAAGTTGTAAAGGGGTGTAACTTTCGTCTTGCTCCTGATGTGACCAAACTGATTGTTCCAATGCGTCCGGATGGGTACATTTATGCTAGGCATGGTCCTATTTTTCACCCAGACATGTCGAAACAATCCGAGCTACATTGTATCGACGATATCCCTGAAGAGTCCAAAGTGCAAAAAGGTAGCAATCTTTGATGAGATGTTACTCAAAAATTGTTTCACTTAGAAACATTCTGTTTGAGGAAACGCAATCACGTAGAGTGATTCTACAATAACCTCTCTCATTTTTTTATATCTCTGAGGCATTTGCCTGTGGTGAAAGGTTTTTTGCTGCCCCAAAAATCGTCAGGAGGCAATGTAAAGTTGCAAAGGGGTGTAACTTTCGTCCTGCTCATGATGTGACCAAACTGACTATTCCAACGCATCTAGATGGATACATTTATGCTAGGCATGGTCCTATTTTCACCCAAACATGTCGAAACAGTCTGAGCTACATTGTACCGATGATATCCCTGAAGAGTCCAAAGTGCAAAAAGGCAACAATCTTTGACGAGATGTTACTCAAAAACTGTGTCACTTAGAAACATTCCGTCTAAGGTAACATGATCATGTAGAGTGCCTCTAAAATAACCTCTCTTGGTTCTTTATATCTCTGAGGCATTTGCCCGTGGTGAAAGGTTTTCTGCTGCCCCAAAAATCGTCAGAAGGAGGCAGTGTAAAGTTGCAAAGGGGTGTAACTTTCATCCTACTCCTGATGCAACCAAACTGACTATTCCAACGCATCCGAATGGATACATTTATGCTAGGCATGGTCTTATTTTTCACTCAAACATGTTGAAACAGTCCGAGCTACATTATACGACGATATCCCTGAAGAGTCCAAAGTGCAAAAAAGCAGCAATCTTTGACAAGATGTTATTCAAAAATCGTGTCACTTAGAAACTATTCATCTAAGGCAACGCGATCATGTAGAATGCCTCTACAATAACCTGTCTCAGTTTTTTATATCTCTGAGGTGTTTGCCCGTGGTGAAAGTTTTCTGCTACCCCAAAAATCGTCAGAAGGAGGCAGTGTAAAGTTGCAAAGGGGTGTAACTTTCATTCTTCTCCTCATGTGGCCAAACTGAAGCAACTTCTTCTTAGGTGCAAATGTAAGGGTACACAAGGGGAAAATGGCGCCTAGATGACTTAGTGCATTTCTATGACTTCATTCACATGTTTAAATGTTTGAGAAACTCTCTTTTACTAAGCGCTTGTCCTCATGTCAATGTTAAGCTTTATACCTCCTAGGTGCTCAATTAGGTGATGTCATTAGATACAACTTACCCTTAGGCACCAATGTAGCTTCTTCAATCCATCACACTTCTAGGCGCTCAAATTTGAGGTCTTGGACTTGTATCTTATTCCTAGGCGCAATTGGATGATCTTCCTAGATCTAGGTGCTCATGATGGTGGGAAATTACATGAAGGGGTAAGTCCAATTTGAGTTTGTATTTGATATTTTATGACTCCAATTGACTAGGAATGGCTCAATTTCTAAAGTGCTAACTCAATAATGTAAGTTTAAGGTCTTTTCCTCCTAGGTGCCAATTAATGAGTTCACTAGATGCAATTTCTCTTTAGGCGCCAAAACTAGATAGTAGAGACAAGAGGAGGTGCCTAGCATCAATTTAGGCTCTATTCATTATTTGTAAGACCTTGAATGATTAAACATGCTTGAAGTAAGCCTTTCTCTCTTGGAACTTACTCAATGATACAGATTTGTGATACTTTATCTAACGCGCCAATATAGATCTATATGGAGGTGAAAGAGCGCCCAACATCATGAAGCTTTATACTTGGCATTTTTTATGCTTTAAATAATTATGAAGGTCTTAGGATGACTTTTCCCCTCTAGGCGCCTACTCTTAGATGTCCTTGGATGTAATTTCAATCTAGGCACTCATGGAGGTATTGAATGACAAGCAAAGACACCTTAGCTTACTTAGCCCATTTCTTTGAATTTTGATGATCTTGACTCTTAAATGCCATCTAGTCTCATGCTCTTAAGCTCTCCTCTTACAAGTCACCATATTGAATGAATTTAAACTCTCTTGTTATGCTTAGGCACCAATTCAAGGTCATTTTGAAGGTAAAGAGCACCTAGAATCCATTTGACTTAGCTTTTAACATTTCAACAAGTTTAAGCAATGGGAGAGATCTCATCAAGGATTCCACTCAAAGGATTGTTTCGTGTCAACTCTTCCTAGGCACCAATGTGTGATTAGATGACAAGGAAAGTGTGCCTAAACTCCAAACATTCAATCAATCTTCATATACATACTTCTCTCCTTCAAGGCACTCAAAATGGTTAACTCATTCTTCAATTCCTTATTCTAGTTGGTTCTAAGACCTTTAGGTGCTATCATTCACCAATTCAAACCTTCAAACACTTTTAAGGCGCTCAAAGTGATGTCCATCACCAATCCACTCCTTAGGCGCTCAAATTTGATTGTAGAAGCAAGAAATTGTGCCTAAGGTTTATGTTGCTCAAGACCTATGCAAGGCACCTTCGATGATGATCAAGGTGTGAAAATGCATCTTACTTGAATTTGGATTATTCCTTGATATTTTAAGGCTTTTAACACTTGTTTGCACCCTTGTATGACTACATCACCCTTAGGCGCTCATTTTGAGGTGTTATTCATGTACTATGTTGCCAAGGCACCAAAATTGGTGATATGAAGCATGAAGGGCGCCTAAACTCATAATGTGTTTTCCTTGTCAAATTTTCAATGCTTAAGGTCATTTGTATCAATTTCATTCAAGGCGCCATAACTTGGGATAATCAAAGGTTTGTTTTATTCTCTAGGCGCACTTTGAGGTCTCAATCTTAGGTGTTGATTTGAATTTGCAGAGGTGGGAAAGCGCGCCTAACTCCCTAGAGCAATTTTGTGCCTAGAAGTGTAAGTCCCAAAGGATAAGGTATATTGAATATACTTAAAATATTTTTCAATATACCTTTCAGGATGTTTGAGATAGGTCTCAAATCCACCAGATTTAACATGTAGATTATAGAATTTGGAGGATCCACCAGATTTCATACTTAGTCAATTTTTAGTGTTTCAGGATATCAGGGTACCAGACTTAGTCATTTTTAGGATCTCAAACATAAAGAATAACATGATGATTCATTTTTTTGTATTGCATATAGTTGACGTTGTATGCTACTCATAAAGAATATTAATATTTTCTGTTCAACATGATGATTCATTTTTTTTAAAATACAACTTTTATCTTTTAGTTCCAAAATGAGGTTTAGGTGATACTTGAATAACAATAGCTAGCTTATTGGATCAACAAACATCCTATGTAATACAATTGGACTTTAAATATTTGAAGTAGCCATCTACAAATATCCATTCAAATGTGGATTTATAATGCAAGTATGGACGCCATCAATAAAAAAAATTTGTATTAACCAAATATCCATATAGGCATACATCAATATCTGTCGATATAAGTATAACATATATACAAAATAGCCATATAAGCTTACAAGAATGCCATATAGGCATATAATGTCAACTATATGCAATACAAAATATATGTCCACAAATGCCATATAGGCATACAACAAAGGAACACAATAAAAAGTCATTCCCCTCTAGCTGGTGAAGAGAATAGATCACGGGAAGCCTTTGATCTTCTAGGGGATGGAGATGCGCATGTGGGTGGTCTACTACGAACCCGAGGGCTGCTCCTCCTATTTAGTTCTTCCTGCATCTTTAGTTGTTACAATAAAAAGTATAGACATTAATATATAGAAATTACATGTTATAAAATATGAAACATTTAACAAAATAATCTCTTACCGCTACCATATAATCTGTCTCCTCACTTGCCTCAGTAGTAGGAATAGGGCGTGGTGATGTCATGTCCTATAGAAACCATCCAGATAGAAATTAAACTTCAAATCAATAATCTTTTGATTTTTCAAAAATAAACAACTATAACAATGAATGTAAATTGAAATTTACTAATCTGCCTCATACCCCTATCAATGCCATGGAGCTATGAATCGCAGAGGTCACACTATGCTCCATTGCCCTATGAACATCGGGAGGTGTCTCTGCAACCTGCATCATCTAGAAATAAAATAACATTATTCAATTACAAAAACTATAATAGTGATGCAAATCATGGCTCCTAACATACACACACATTCATCTAAACATGGAAGTACACACAATAAAGCACACAAGTCACATACAAAAATCTAGTAAGTACAATTCATTCATTAAACTATTTATTTTATTACATCTGTGAAGCTTTGAAGTCCACCACCACTGGTAGGTGTTGCTGTAAAATCTCTAATATTAACCTATTCAACATCCAAAATTAGATATTAGAATACCATTCATATAACAATGCTATTCACATGTAATATTTATAATTGTTTACTAGTTACATACCCCAACAGTAGATGATCTTGTGTAATATGCAAGTGGAGAACCATTGAAAACTGCATCAACGCTATGACCCTAAAATTTCATTAAAATCAACAAACTAAATTAGTTAATCTTGCATTTCAAAAATGAAATTTAATAAATTAAATTCAATAAACTTGCTAATATTTACCTGAGTATCAAGGCTGAAAGTCTCACTCAGGAGGGTATCTGTCATCACCATCTGCTCAGCGGTAGATGTAGCCTATGCACCTGCGTCCTGACTATCCATGGGGTCATAACCACAGGCTGACCCGTAAGTCTGACAAGCATGGGGTGGGACCCTACGCCTCACACTATCTCCCAACCCACTCTGTTTTGCAGGACTGGCATGCTCTATGATGCTTTGGGTCAAGGCACTAATGGACTGAAGTGTATCGACCTCAACACTCTCCTTCACAATGGAAGGGATAGAAACATGCTCATGGGCTGGTCTGCTGATTACTCATCTCACTGCCCGCTGTGGGTCAACACGTGCCCCTGGTCTATCTTGTGCTGACCCCCCACCTCTACCTTGGAAGTCCCGCATATCAAAATAGTTTGGCACTTTATTGAGGACAAACTCGCAGTAGAGTTTCCTCAAAAAGTATTGCGGGACCTCATTATTATTGCATGGAGGATGGTCAAAAACCATCCACCACCTCTGCCCAAAATTGTCCCTTATCGCTTGGTTGTTGCACCAATGGATAGGGAACCTCTTGCATGTAATGGGTGGAGGTTGATTTGTTTTTGGGTTTGTAAAAATCGAACACAAGTCTAATTTTGTAATTTATAATTTTTTCACATCTTGGTATGACAGCTTGTCTGCATAATAGTCTCTAAACTCTCTCCTCTTATCTGTCCAATTAGATATTTGCTTGCTAATTGAATCTACATTTGATAACATAGATTCAAGAGATTCAACAAGCATGGACCTATGCAAGGTTGAAGTGGAAGGATCTTTCAACCTTGCAATTATATCTTCAATTTCTTTGTTGTTATTTTCAATTTGCCCCATTATATTTTCTTGTGTTCTAGGGGCATGTCGAGGAATGGATGGAGGAGGTTGTTGTTCCACAGGATTTTGTGGATTTTGAGGAGGAGGAGGAGGTGCATTAACATTTCTTGACAATTAACGAAATTTACATCAAAATCAACTCAAATCTACCTATTTAGAAACAAATTCAAACAAAAAAATAAATAAAACTCACTCTTTTGGCGTGCTCGACGTCGCGGCGGCATTTTGGCGACGAATTGCAAAGATTTTTGTGTTGAATTGAGTTTTCCAAAACGCGAGCGCGCTTCCTAGGGTTTGCAGGCCGTGGGTATATAGGAGAAAAAAAATGAAATGAGGTGTGAAGCTTTTTTTAATTTATAAGTAATAACGCGCTCGTGTTATGGTTTGGTTTTTTTTTTTTTTTTTTGAAAACAATGTGGCCACTTTTTGGCCCCCCATCTTTTTGCACTTACCCATGGCATGAAACACTTTATTCAATTGTCAAAATTTGAAGCCCGGATAAACAAAAATTTATTTTTTTGTTGTCAGAAAGTATTTTATTTTTAATCTCACAGTCACTGGGTTTTATTTCGTTTGTATTTTTTCTTCCGATTTTATTACCCCTGACTACACAGTACTTTATCCCTTCTCCAATGTATCTTTATTTTTATAAAGATAAAAGGTCAATTCGAGACTATGTGTCCCGTTCATTTTTATTACTTTTTATTAATATAAATAAAAATGAAACTTTCCTTACATTCAAGTTTTTTTAAGGATTTCATTAAGATAAAATAATTTTTTTTTCAATGAAATTTTTGAAGAATTATATTTAATATCTAAACAATATTTTTGTATAATTTTGTATTTAGTTTTTTGTTAAATAATATAAAAAATATGTATATTAATTTTGTATCATTATGTCATAAGTATATAAATTTTTTATTACATGATATGAAGAAATATAGTTAAATTAAGTGAGACCTTGTATTAATCTTTAATTTTTGATGGATCTAATTTTAATTTTGTAAAATTCATATCATTGAATCATTTGTCTATTTTGATAATTTACTATATCAAGAATTATACATCAATCAAGTATCTCTTGATTAAATAAAACTCATGTAGTTCTCAATTGTTACTTAATTACCCCACTACAATGCATAGTCAAGTGTCACTTAACTGGGAACATGTACTCCATGCATGAATCAAGTGTCACTTGGTCATCATGAATATTTTTCCATCGCAACAAGAGTTACTTGATTAACAGGGACATCTGGTGGTAATAAGACATATTATGCCTTCCTAAAATTTATGGTTTCTTTGTCATTGCATGACGTGTTATTTGACCAATAGTGAACCTTTTCAAGAAAATTTCACTCCCTTCAGAAAAATCTTTATGTTTTTTCATAGATAATGTTATCGGGAAACTATCACCTTTGAGAACATGACAGTTCTGGAGCCAATAGGATGCTTTCACGGTATTTTCCCAGTCCAATTTTCTTTATTTTACATCTTAATTTTAAAATAAAATATGCTGCTAATTAAGGCATCTTCCAAACGTTCTTCCACAAAATCTATTGGGAACACAAAAGAAATTTGCTTTTGGTTAAAGTGATAGTGAGAGTCAAATAGGGTGAGTTTTTTTTTAAATTTAGATTTGAATTTTATAAAAAAGACATCTAACATGTTTGAATATATATAAATGTTAAATTGGATAAATTTGTAGAGGGGAAAAGTGGATATTTTGTAAACAATGTTAACATTTAAATGGGGTTCGTTAGGTGCAATTGTGCATCTTGGATGTGATAACCAGATTCAATCTTATTTCCTACCAATTTTAATTCAATCTAATTCCAAAATAGAATTGTTGCCCGTCGGCTTGTGTGTCAAGTCCTCTAAATTGGGATTTAAGTTAAATCATGTTCAAAGATGTGCCCTAGGACCATAGTTTCATAATTGAAATCATTAAAAGCACCATTTGATCAAAGAGGAAGGAATCAAAACATTGTAAATCCTAGGTCTGTATCATTATATGAAAGGATTTCTTGTTACTAAGTGTTGGCATTTGTTAAATTATTTATATACGTTATTAATAGAAGTATACAATTAATGGTTTCATTTACTTGATTTTGTTTACCATGATCATTTTACCTTCTGAGTTAATCCTTATAATTGAATAGGTAATTGTCATGAAAAAATTGCTTGATAGGTAGGGTTGACCGTCAAGCTTTGAAGTGACCATGTTGTACATGGTATTGTGCATAGTGAAGACTTGATAGGGTATGTACATCACCCCTCCCTTAAGGATCTAGATTTGACAATGATAAACCTCAACTAAAGGATCTCTAACCCATAATTAATCAAGAGAGAGAGAGAGATTGAGACAGAAAGAGGAAGAGAGAAAGAAGAGGGAGACAGATATATATAGAGGTGTAGAGACCTAGAGAGATAAAGTGGGAGAGAGAGAGGGGTAGAGAGATAGATGAAGAGGGAGGGACCAAGGAGGAGAGTGAGGAAGAAAGAAAGAAAGAGGAAGATATATATATATATATATATATATGGGTATGTGCAGGATCATCATGGGCCAAACAGTGGCAATAGGAAAAAAATCGCGTTTTTACTTAGCCAAATTCGTGACTTGGCAAAGTTTGACTTTGAAATGGATATCTGTTTTGGTTTGGATACCAAACCAAAATGGATATCCATTTTGAGAACGGATATCCATTTCCAAAATGGATATCCCTTCTCAAAATGGATATCCGTTTTCTAGAAAAATTTTAGAAAAAGGCTTTTTAGTCTTTTTGAAAATATACCTCTTAAATCTTGGATCTCCCATCAATATATGAACCTCCTTAAAGACTGTTTCTAGTGAAGGAGGAGGGCAAATTAACATTGGTAGCTTCTTTACACATTAATCCATAAGGATTTGTTAAACACTAAGAATCATCACTAATGAATTACTCAAATAATCAATAATAAAATATTCAGTTTTGTTCATCATGTGGAATAATCACTTTTAGACTATGTTCCAATATTTTGGGGATAGGAATAGTGGGGCAGCAGGGGATGTGTTTCGGGGCATTTTGGACTTCATGCCCTAAATTTCTTTACCCAATCCTTCATGATACATGGTTTGAGAAGGATACACATGATATACCCTTACCCTCTAGTGATAAAATTATGAATGATAATTTATGTGGTGAAGCTACACCTTTGTTAATCCTTCATGACATTGTTATTCCTTGTGATGATGATGTCCTTCATGTGATATGTTAGGACATAATGCAAAGTTAACATGGCATGAACTCTCTTGGAAGGGTAAGCATGGACTACAAGAACATTGAACTAGTTGGATCTATTAAGCTCACCATTTATGAAAGAACCTTAAAAGTTAACCTTAATTAGGTAAGGTTATGTTTCAGTGTGGTTGTTTGTGCAACAATGTGTAAATTAATGTTACCAAAGGATAAATCTAACTATACTAACATTTTAATAACCATGAGAGCTGGGACTAACAATTAGACTAAAAACTTGACAAACAATACAACTTGGACACATGTAGGACTTGGAAAATGGAAAAGAATATAATTAAATGTGGAAAACAATGAAAAAGTGGTATTAGTTGCACCTATATAGAGAAGTGGTTTAGAGGTTGGTTAGGGGAATTATTTAGGGTTTAGAGGTTTAGGGTTGCTTGGGTTTAGGGGTATAGGGTTTACAGTTTAAAGAGAGATAGAGAGAGGGGATTGGAAGAGTTTGGGAGAGATAGGGAGATAGAGAGTGAGAGACATGTCCAAAGACATAGAGAGAGAGAGAGATTAAGAGGTAGAGGGATGATAGAGATAGGGAGATAGAGGTTTAGGGTTGCTTGGGTTTAGGGGCATTATTTAGGGTTTAGGGTTTAGGGTCTTGGGGTTAGGGGTTAAGGTTTAGAGGTCTAGGGTTTAGGGTTTAGAGAGAGATAAAGGACCAATAGGGAGATATAGAGGAGTCCGAGGGGAGAGATAGGGAGATAAAGAGTGAGGGATATGGCAAGAGACATAGCGAGAGAGATTGAGAGGTAGAGGGACAAAGGTGATAGGGAGATAGGGGAGAGATAGGGAGATAGTGGTTTATGGTTACTTGGGTTTAGGGTTTAGGGTTTCTCAGGTTCAGGGGTTAGGGGTTAGGGTTTAGGGGCATTATAATTTAGGGTTTAGGATTTATTGTTTAGGGGTTAGGGGTTAGGTTTAGAGGTTTAGGGTTTTGGATTTAGGGTTTATAGAGAGAGAGGAATGATAGGGAGATATAGAGGAGTCTGAAGGGAGAGATAGGGAGAAAAAGAGTGAGGGACATGGCCAGAGACATAGGGAGAGAGATTGAGAGGTAGAGGGACAAAGGTGGTAGGGAAATAGGGGAGAGATGGGGAGATAGTGGTTTAGGGTTACTTGGGTTTAGGGTTTAGGGGTTTAGGGTTTCTCAGGTTTAGGGGTCAGGGGTTAGGGGTATTATTTATGGTTTAAGATTTAAATTGTTTAGGGGTTAGGGGTTAGGTTTAGAGGTTTAGGGCTTTGGATTTAGGGTTTATAGAGAGAGAGGAATGATAGGGAGATAGAGAGAGGAGATCGAGGAGAGAGATAAGGAGATAGAGAGTGAGGCACATGGCCAAGGACATAGGGAGAGAGATCAAGAGAGGTAGAGGGATGATAGAGATAGGGAGATAGGGGAGAGATAGGGAGATATAGGTTTAGAGTTGATTGGATTTAGGGTGTACCTGGGTTTAGGGTTTCTTAGTTTTGTAGATAGCTAGATAGAAAGAGAGAGGAGATAGATAGGGAGAGATGGAGGTGACAAAGGGGAGAGATAAGGAGATAGAGAGTGAGCAAGATGTCCAGAGAAATAGGGAGAAGGATTGAGAGGTAGAGCTCGATGATAGAGATAGGGAGATAAGGGAGAGATAGGAGATAAGGTTTAGGGTTGCTCGCGTTTAGGGTTTAGGGTTTAGGGGTTCAGGGTTAAGGTTTAGAGGCATTATTTAGGGTTTAGGGTTTAGGGGTTAAGGTTTAGAGGTTTAGGGTTTAGTGTTTAGAGAGAGGACAATTAGGGAGATATAGAGTGAGGGACATGGCCAAAGCATAGGGAGAGAGATTGAGAGGTAGAGGAATGATAGTGATGGGGAGATAGTGAGATAGGGAGATAGAGAGATAGAGGTTTAGGGTTTCTTGGGTTTAGTGTTTAGGATTTAGGGGTTTATGGTTTCTCAAGTTTAGGGTTTAGGGGTTAGGAAATAGGGGTTAGGGGTTAGGGTTTAGGGGTTAGGTTTAATCATGTGTTAATACAGGGTGTGGAGTGAGAAATGGGTGGTATAGGAGATCAGAAGACTAGTTTAAAGTTGGACTGATGGATATATGTCACAGTAAAAGGTTTAAAGGCTTGTCAAAAGTGGAGTGATCGGAGCATCGGTATAAGAATTTTTGAGTTGGTCGATAGTGTTTATCTTGTCGATAGGAAGAATGTATATGATTTGATGTTATTTGGGACTTTGAGAAGGTTTCTTAAAGCTGATTAAGCTTTAATCTATTTGAACTATGGGTTTTGATGGGTATTTCACCGTGTTTTGAGAGCTTCCAATGTGTGCTCTGCATCAGACCAATAGGGAGATATAGAGGAGTCCAAGGGGAGAGATAGGGAGATAAAGAGTGAGGGACGTGGCAAGAGACATAGCGAGAGAGATTGAGAGGTAGAGGGACAAAGGTGATAGGGAGATAGGGGAGCGATAGGGAGATAGTGGTTTATGGTTACTTGGGTTTAGGGTTTAGGGGTTTGGGGTTTAAGGTTTCTCAGGTTTAGGGGTTAGGGGTTAGGGTTTAGGGGCATTATAATTTAGGGTTTAGGATTTATTGTTTAGGGGTTAGGGGTTAGGTTTAGAGGTTTAGGGTTTTGGATTTAGGGTTTATAGAGAGAGAGAAATGATAGGGAGATATAGAGGAGTCTGAGGGGAGAGATAGGGAGATAAAGAGTGAGGAACATGGCCAGAGACATAGGGAGAGAGATTGAGAGGTAGAGGGACAAAGGTGGTAGGGAAATAGGGGAGAGATAAGGAGATAGTGGTTTAGGGTTACTTGGGTTTAGGGTTTAGGGGTTTGGGGTTTAGGGTTTCTCAGGTTTAGGGGTTAGGGGTTAGGGGTTAGGGTTTAGGGGCATTATTTAGGGTTTCAGATTTAAATTGTTTAGGGGTTAGGGGTTAGGTTTAGAGGTTTAGGGTTTTGGATTTAGGGTTTATAGAGAGAGAGGAATGATAGGGAGATAGAGAGAGGAGACCGAGGAGAGAGATAAGGAGATAGAGAGTGAGGCACATGGCCAGGAACATAGGGAGAGAGATTAAGAGAGGTAGAGGGATGATAGAGATAGGGAGATAGGGGAGAGATAGGGAGATACAGGTTTAGAGTTGATTGGATTTAGGGTGTACCTGGGTTTAGGGTTTCTCAGTTTTGGAGATAGCTAGATAGAAAGAGAGAGGAGACAGATAGGGAGAGATAGAGGTGACAAAGGGGAGAGATAAGGAGATGGAGAGTGAGCAAGATGTCTAGAGAAATAGGGAGAAGGATTGAGAGGTAGAGCCTAATGATAGAGATAGGGAGATAAGGGAGAGATAGGAGATCGGGTTTAGGGTTGCTCGTGTTTAGGGTTTAGGGTTTAGGGGTTAAGGTTTAGGGGCATTATTTAGGGTTTAGGGTTTATGGTTTAGGGGTTAAGGTTTAGAGGTTTAGGGTTTAGTGTTTAGAGAGAGAGGACCAATAAACATTTTGAAGATGAATTGAAGACAAGTTTGAATGAAATTAATGTCAAGAAACTCTATTTTTGTATATTTTACTATTTTCCTATGATTTCTTTGTTTAGTATAGCCCTGTATGGATGTGTTAGGGCCTAAGAGAAATTATAATTGAAAGCTAGTGGAATCTACTTTCTTGTGTTTTAGGTGCCAATAAGGCCAATAAGGACACTGGGGGCACATTATAAACATAAAAAACTTACATCTTGGGGGGAGGTGCCAATAAGGCCAATAATGATACTATTTCAGTTGGGTGTGTGTGTATGCAAATCCCATTTATGGCCGAGAAGCTCTCTATTTACTATTATTCAACTCTCGTTGAGAGGAGGTTGGCTCTACAACTATTGCAATTTGTGTATGAAACCTAGATGCCTACGAGATCATATATATATATGTATGTATGTAAATCCTATTTATGGTCAAGTAGCTCTCTATTTACTATCATTGAACTCTCATTGATAGGAGGTTGGCTCTCTGACTATTGCAATTCAATCTATTTGTAATGATGCCTCTATCATGTTGAGTTAGAGCCTATCTCTGCATCAAGTTAAAATCATGAATATGACAACACCATACAATCCTCATTGGCCTATTAAAATGCACAAAACAATCATACAAGATAGTCATTCATGAAATTACTATACAAAGAGGGTTTATAAGTTGCATTAGGGTTTGTATAAATGATATAATGGATTTATAAGGTTGTCAAACACCAAAATGGATGATTTATATGAGTTTTGGGACTCTCACAGTCCATGTACAACTTGCCCTTTATGATTGTTAAAAAGATACATATGGCTATCCAAAAACTACCCTTTATGACTATCCTAAAACAACATCATGTATATGCTCATAAAACCCATCAAACTCTACGAATAAACTCATCATTGGATAAGGAGTGGAAGGATAAAGTCACATTCCCAAAACCTCTTAAAATCACATGTCTCCCCTTATGAAAACTAGGGTCTTTGCCAATACATTGTTCTGTAAGAGCAAAAACCTTGCTAGGTGCCATATTTTTTATTTTGCTCATTGTGGGGTCGAACGGACTACGCCAACGCGTCAGGGTGGGTGGGTAAATGCCATTGGAGGTCTCGTTTCATGCACCAAGCGTCCCAATCATTCCGAGCAAGAGGCTATCGGCAAAGTCCCTTAAGATCCCTGAGACCAAAAATGCGCTAAACTTTGACGGAGCAGTTCTCAGAATTTGTGATAGCTGGAAATATTGTGTTTAGACCTACAAGTGCACGTGGGGTCTGTCAATAATAACCTCTCTCATTTTTGGTCAACTCCATTCCGTTTGACCGTGCCGAAATCAAACGTATTGTTGCAAAATGCTTCAATTTGATGCAGTGGAAAGGTGCTAGGTGTGACATTTTTCATTCTATAGCTCATGGGGTCGAACGGACTGTACCAACACATTGGGGTGGGCGGGTAAATGCTATTGGAGGTCTCATTTCATGTGCCAAGCATCCCAGTCCTTCCGAGCAAGAGGCTACCGGCAAAGTCCCTTAAGATCCCTGAGACCAAAAATGCGCCAAACTTTGACAGAACGGTTCTCAAAATTTGTGATAGCTGGGAATGTTGTGTTTGGACCTACAGGTGCACGTGGGGTCTATCGATAATAACCTCTCATTTTTGGTCAACTCCATTCCGTTTGACCGTGTCGAAATCAAACGCATGATTGCAAAATGCTTGAATTTGATGTAGTGGAAAGGTGCTAGGTGTGACATTTTTCATTCCATAGCTCGTGGGGTCGAATGGACTACACCAACGCGTCAGGGTGGGTGGGTAAATGCCAATGGAGGTCTTGTTTTGTGTGCCAAGAGTCCCAGTCGTTTCGAGCAAGAGGCTACCGACAAAGTCCCTTAAGATCCCTGAGACCAAAAATGCGCCAAACTTTGACGGAGCAGTTCTCAGAATTCATGATAGCTGGGAATGTTGTGTTTGGACCTACAAGTGCACGTGGGGTTCGTTGATAATAACCTGTCTCATTTTTTGTCAACTCCATTCCGTTTGACCATGCCAAAATCAAACGCATTGTTGCAAAATGCTTCAATTTGATACAGTGGAAATGTGCTAGGTGTGACATTTTTCATTCCATAGCTCGTGGGGTCAAACGGACTACGCCAACGCGTCGGGGTGGGTGGGTAAATGCCAATGGAGGTCTCGTTTCATGCGCCAACCGTCCCAGTCATTCCAAGCAAGAGGCTACCAGCAAAGTCCCTTAAGATCCCTAAGACCAAAAATGTGCCAAACTTTGACGGAGCAGTTCTTGGAATTCGTGATAGCTAGGAATGTTGTGTTTGGACCTACAGGTGCACGTGGGGTCTGTCGACAATAACCTCTCTCATTTTTGGTCAACTCCATTCTGTTTGACCATGCCGAAATCAAACGCATTGTTGCAAAATGCTTCAATTTGATGCAGTGGAAAGGTGCTAGGTGTGACATTTTTCATTCCATAGCTCATGGGGTTGAATGGACTACACCAACGTGTCGGGGTGGGCGGGTAAATGCTATTGGAGGTCTCATTCCATGCGCCAAGCATCCCAGTCCTTCCGGGCAAGAGGCTACCGGCAAAGTCCCTTAAGATCCTTGAGACCAAAAATGCGCCAAACTTTGACGGAGCAGTTCTTAGAATTTGTGATAGCTGGGAATGTTGTGTTTAGACCTACAAGTGCACGTGGGGTCTGTCGACAATAACCTCTCTCATTTTTGGTCAACTCCATTCTATTTGATAGTGTCGAAATCAAACGCATTGTTGCAAAATGCTTCAATTTGATGCAGTGGATAGGTGCTAGGTGTGACATTTTTCATTCCATAGCTCATGGGGTCAAACGGACTGTGCCAACGCATCAGGGTGAGTGGGTAAATGCTAGTGGAGGTCTCATTTCATGCGCCAAGCTTCCCAGTCATTTCGAGCAAGAGGCTACCGACAAAGTCAAAAGTTGCTAGGATTGAAATTTTGCATTCCACAGGTCCTGGGGTCGAACGGATTATGCCAACACATCGGGGTGGGCGGGTAAATGCTAGGGGAGGTCTCATTTTGTGTGCAAAGCATCGCAGTCATTCCAAGCTATAAGCTACCGGTAAAGTCACTTTGCTGGTAGCTTACAGCTCAGAAGGACTGGGAGCCTTGGCACATAAAATGAGACCTCCCCTAGCATTTACTCGCCCACCCTGACGTGTTGGCACAATCTGTTTAGACCCAGGACCTGTAGAATGCAAAATTTCAATCCTAGCAACTTTTGACTTTGTCGGTAGCTTACAGCTCAGAACGACTAGGACGCTTGGCGCACAAAACGAGACCTCCACTGGCATTTACCTGCCCACCCCGACTTATTGGTGCAGTCCGTTTGACCCCACGAGCTATGGAATGAAAAATGTCACACCTAGCACCTTTCTGCTACATCAAATTGAAGCATTTTGCAACAATGCATTTGATTTCGGCACGGTCAAACGGAATGGAGTTGACCAAAAATGAGAGAGGTTATTGTCGACGAACCTCACATGCACCTGTAGGTCCAAACACAACATTCCCAACTATCACGAATTTTGAGAACTGCTCTGTCAAAGTTTGGCACATTTTTGGTCTCAGGGATCTTAAGGGACTTTGTCGGTAGCCTCTTGCCCAGAACGACTGGGACGCTTGGTGCATGAAATGAGACCTCCACTAGCATTTACCCACCCACCCTGACGCATTGGTGTAGTCCGTTCGACTCCACGAGCTATGTAATGAAAAATGTCACACCTAGCACCTTTCCACTGCATCAAATTGAAGCATTTTGCAACAATGCGTTTGATTTCAGCACAGTCAAACAACATGGAGTTGACCAAAAATGAGAGAGGTTATTATTGACAGACCCCACGTGCACCTGTAGGTCCAAACACAACATTCCCAGCTGTCACAAATTCTGAGAACTGCTCCGTTAAAGTTTGGCGCATTTTTGGCCTCAGGGATCTTAAGGGACTTTGCCGGTAGCCTCTTGCCTAGAACAACTGGAACGCTTGGCGCATGAAATGAGACCTCCACTGGCATTTACCCACCCACCCCGATGCGTTGGCATAGTCCGTTCGACCCCATGAGCTATGGAATGAACAATGTCACACCTACCACCTTTCCACTGCATCAAATTGAAGCATTTTGCAACAATGCGTTTGATTTCGGCACGGTCAAACAGAATAGAGTTGACCAAAAATGAGAGAGGTTATTGTCGATGGACCCCATGTGCACCTGTAGGTCCAAATACAACATTCCCAGTTGTCACAAATTTTGAGGACTCCTCCGTCAAAGTTTGGCGCATTTTTGGTCTCAGAGATCTTAAGGGACTTTGCCGATAGCCTCTTGCCTAGAATGACTGGGATGCTTGGAGGACAAAACGAGACCTCCACTGGCATTTACCCTCCCACCCCGATGCATTGGCACTGTCCGTTCGACCCCACGAGCTATGGAATGAAAAATGTCACACCTAGCACCTTTCCACTGCATCAAATTGAAGCATTTTGCAACAATGCGTTTGATTTCGGCATGGTCAAACGGAATGGAGTTGACCAAAAATGAGAGATGTTATTGTCGATGGACCCCACGTACACCTGTAGGTCCAAACACAACATTCCTAGCTGTCACGAATTCTGAGAACTGCTCTGTCAAAGTTTGGCGCATTTTTGGTCTCAGGGATCTTAAGGGACTTTGCAGGTAGCCTCTTGCCTGAAATGACTGGGACGCTTGGCACACAAAATGAGACCTCTACTGGCATTTACCCACCCACCCTGACGCATTGGCACAGTTCGTTCGACCCCACGATGAGAAAAACAAAAATATTGTTCTAGTTGACACATTCTCAATCATTGACATGGATGTTATCTTAGTACCATTCCTTTAGGCACAATATGAGCTTCCAAGGGAAGGCGCAATTGTGAGGTTGGAGATAATGAAAAGTGCACCTCATTCACAATCATGTTTTACTTGTCTTCAATGATGATTCCTTGATTCAACTTAATCCTTTGATAATACATTTTAACCTCCTTGTCAAAGCGCACTTTCAATGTTGCTTGAGCAAGAGCTAGCGCCTCAACATCTAGGCGCACTTTTGGTGTTCTAGAAGCATGAACTAGCAACTCAAATAGTAAGGCACTCATTCTAGGTTGTTTGTTCAATAATTGGCGCCTTGTATTCTTTGGACATTCTTTCAACTTGTGGAGACAACCTCAACTTGCAATATCAATTCATTATCAAGGTGCATATCCAAAGTCATAGAGATATGAAGTGGTGCCTCACTAATCTAGGTGCACATTTGATGGTGTAGAGAGGTAGATGTGCGCCCAAGTCATCATTTGATGCCTTCAATAACTATAAACTCCTTTGATGATGTATTTTATCCTTCCAATTCAATATCTAGCCTTAGGTGCACATTTTAGGTTGATCAATCATAATCTAGCGCCCTAAGTACCAAGGCGCACTTTTAGGTTAGTTTGATCAAGGATTAGTGCCTTCACTTCTAGGCGCAAGTTTGGAGTTGAAATACATCAAAATAACAAGTTTCTTCATCACTTCATATTGTCACATGTTGTAAGCCATGTATGTGAAGATGTAAACATAGTATTGGTGACATGAGCAACACTACTACATATCCTTAAGTGTTGTAAATATGCATTTTCTTATTTAATCATGTGTTGTAAATGAAGGAATGCAATGATTGCAATATGTGCACAAAACAGAATTTTTGATAAGGATTGAAAGGAAATGTTAAGAAAATGCAATTGGCAGGTGTAAATCCAAAGTGTGGAAGCATAGACAAGGCATGTGAACAGTTTGGCATGACACCTCAAAGAGATGCTATCTCATGGAATGCAATGATTGTAGGGTATGCACAAAATGGATTTTTTGAAAAGGCTTTAGAATCTTTGAAGCAAATACAATTGGAACGTTTAAAACCAAATTCCATAACCTTTGCAAGCATTCTCCCTACTTGTGCCAAATTAGGATCTTATACATACATATATGCATAATGTCATGAAAATAATTTGTATAGTGTATATATCAAGCCATATAGGCATGTACAAATAAAACCATATGGGTATATACAACGATATACATCGACAACATACAAAAGTATGTTTACAAAGCCAAATAGGCATATGTAACAAAATGTCCCAAAATCAAATCTCCTATGGATTGCTATCAAATAATCTATGGCTCTTGCTAGGCCATGAAGATGGTGAACCAGTCAATGACTCATCCTCTATCGCTCATCGACTAGACCTCCTCGATAGAGATTTTTGAATTTCCACCTATTAATACAATCAAACAACGTGCACATTAATATAGAATTTAATATTCAAAATATATAACATGACATAAGTAATCAATCACTTACCGCTAATTGGTGATCCCTCTTGATCATTTGTTGTCTCTCTTCTTCTATAGAGCTGGATGGGTAGGGGAGGTGACGTCTTGTGAGAAGCATGAACAAGCAAATTTAAGTAAATCCCAATTCTTTGCCAACGGACACTCTGCAACATCCATATCGCTACTACAAAATAGATATCCGTTTTATTATGTACATTTGGATTCTAGACTAGGGATTCATTTTATTATTCTATAAACTTGTGAATTACCATCTAATTTGAATGTTTACACACTAATCCACCTAGGTATCAACTTAATAAAGCTCTAGATATAAGCCATTATTTGATTTGAGTAATCTTACTTTGGACACATTTGTGAATAGGATGAACTAAATGCTGAATGTACTGCTCTAAGGCTTGGCATCTTTGCTTAGCTCTGATTCTACCTTCTGTCTCTTGTCTTATAATAGCTTGAGCATTATCAATTGAATCCTAAAGCTCTTCTTCTACTTGCATTCCAGTTAAAGGACCCAGATTGATTGTATTTAATGCATTTAATAAATTTTCCAAAATTTTAAATTTAAAACAAACTCTTCATATATACAGATAGGCACTTAAATTGGGGGACGAAGGCATGAATATGTGCCTTGTATCTAAGACATCTAGGCGCTGAAATCAAACTGTCTTGGTGGCAAAATGCGCCTAGGTCTTTGGACTGATCTTTAACATTTTTATAGTTCTATCTCACATTCAACCCCTCAACTCAAGAAGTCTCCTTATTTCTATGCATTCACCCTATGACTTCAAGCTGCTTTGATGGTTATGTGCCAAGGGTCTTTGTCTTTCTTGCAAGATTCTAATACTTCCAAACACCTGCTAATAACTTCAAGAGTCTTATTATCCCTTAGGTGCTTATGTTGACTTCAAAGCAGCTTACTTACCCTCAACTCAAGGCGCCATTTAAGATAGACTTAGACCCCATCTCACCTCAAGGCACTACTTTAGAGATCACTCAGGAGTTTGAAAATTGTGCCTTGATCTTACATAGTTGTTCACTTCTTTTTTACATCCATGCTTCTTTAAAAGATTGATGAATTACTTCTTCAATGTTAAGCGCCCACCTTTTTTTTTGACATGCATTGAGGGGTTTTCTTCAAGGCGCCTACTTGAGTGTATCCATAGTTGAATGGGCGCCTAACACATTTTGAGTTATTTTAAGCATTATGATGATTTCAATCCAAGGTATGATGATCATACTACATCATTATCATGTCCCTTTTGTAAGGCGCTCATTAGAGAGCTTCAGGTATGTTATAGCGCCTTAATGCACTTAGCTCATTTCTTATTCCTCAAATGATTTTCTTTTCATGTCAAACCTTCATTCTCTCCTCCAAGATGTATTAAGATAACAATCCTCCAAACAAGGGAATGTCATGCTCATTGTATTAAGGGCGCCCAAACTCATTATATTCATCAATACCTTCCTTGGGTGGTATCAAGGTCACTCTTGGCATACTTGAGCGAAGCGAAGTGTTCATTCCAAATTGTATAGGAAGAATGCCAACATGTTCTCTTCAAGGCGCAAAAACTCATCTTTGGCCTTAAATTTGGTCATTTTGTTGGTTTAAATCAATTGGAAGTCTTCTATCATCCAAGTGCCTATGTTATGATGCCAATTGTCCCTTGGGCGCTAAAATTGAATTCCTACCTCACCATGTACTTCAAGGCGCAAAGTGGAGGTCACTTCGGAGGAAATTGGCGCCCATTTAACAAATTCATTTTAGGCGCTAAAAATGAGTAGTTTAGATGCAAAAATGCGTCTTACCTCTTTCTTTCTAGTTTTGTCATCTTGTTCCTCCTTACTCAGTGAATGAGTGTATAGAGGACTTCTTGATCAATAGCCCTTTAATATTAGGCACCCACCTTAGATTTGTTTACAACGAAATTACCATAGGCGCCAAATTAGGTGAAGGCTTATACATTGGGCGCTAAGGATGGTAGGCGCTAAGGATGGAGCTTCAAGTACCAATAGGCACTATATCTTCAACTTATAACAAATACCATCTCACCTAAGGCGCACTTCCCTCATTTTTGGATTGATGTCTCCAAGGCGCTTATGAAGTTCCCTTCAAATACTTTTCATCCATTATCACTCAGAGGATCCTTCACAGTGCTTGGTCAAGGCGCCAACTTGGAGTGCTCTGAATAGGACATGCCGCTCAAGATAAATAGGTGTGAAATGGCGCCTTGACTTGCATAGTTTCTTACTCCACAATTTTGTCCCTAACATTATTGACCAACTTGTTTCATGCCCACTTGATGTTGGGCGCTTTACTTGGGACATGCTAGATTTCCACATTTTGTATTCTCATCACCTAGGCGCCAGCATTAGATGGAAGGGTCAAGAAAATGCGCCTTACATGTTTGAATGAAGGGCGCCTAACAAATTTTGTTCTTTTCCTTATTCAATTTTCATTTCTTGAGGTCCTTAATCAGCTTTCCAATCAAGGCGCAATTTGATGCTCAAAGTGATTAACATTCTTTCTACAACATAGATCATCCTTCTTATGGCGCCATCAAAACTATATGGATGAGACTTAACTCTAACTCAAGCGCCCCCTAAAGACTTGTGAGTCTAGGCGCCAATTTGAGTTTGATTTGATGACTAAGGGCGCCAAATTCACTGATCAAGGTACACCACTTCCTAGGCGCTCATTCTATGCTAAGAATATCATCCTCCACTCCATACACCTCTTAGGCACTACTTTGGATGATTTCAATCCCTTCCACAAGGTAATCTTCTTTCACAGGGCACTATATTCTAGGGTTTAAAACATCCATTCTATGTTTAAGGCGCAAATTTGGGATCTAACAGATGATAGAATATGCCTTGATTCCTTTTGATGCTTTTCAAACATTTCCAAGCTTATTGTTAGGCACAAAAGGGGACCTCTGAATATTTGTTATGTCCTCTGTTAAGCCAGGCGCCCTTTGGTGATTCTACGAGTGCAAAACAACGCCTAACACTACTGAGCAATTTGCTCGCAAAACTTTCCCAGTTCAAGTCATTCAAAGGTCAAAGCATTCATTCCTAGTAGAGGGCCATTTGAAAAAACATCATCCAGATCCCAATGCAAAGCATTGGAATTCAAAAAAAGGGGGGTCCCTATTCCTAATGGGGTGATGTGTGATTTGGTCACAACACGTACTTGATAAGAGCCCATACTTTTTACAAGGAGCCACCAATTTTTAACTAAATATTCCATTAGAAATGGATAAAAAAATGTTCCCCCAAATGAGGAAACTAGATGGTTAATTAGAATTCTATGTGTAATGTGATATGAAACAATAGATACACCTATAAATGACCAACTAACTTTAACTTCTTGTATTATTGCCTCGATGTTTCAAATATGTTGCTTCTCTTCATCCAAAACCAATGGTACAAAATTTTTCATAGATCAAGGAAACGGATATCCTTTTTGGAAATGGATATCCGTTTTGAGTTGCTTTTACCAAAGCAAAACGGATATCCTTCTTGCTTTGGTACAAAGCAAAACGGATATCTGTCTTGCTTTGGTACAAAGCAAGACGGATATCCATTTTGGTTGTTGACTTTTTATGGATTCTAACGTGTTTTCATGTTTCAGTCTCTTCTTCGAACTTCACCCTTCGTGCTGACGACTTTTTTTTTACGCAAAATTGATAAAACAAAAAGGGTTTATAGAAAAATTGTTAGCTTTCTAAAAATATAAGATTTGTTTGGTTATCATTTTATTAAATAATTATTAATAATTTTTTATATACCGTGTGTCTGAAATCCTGATGGACACACTGATTGAAAAACATCCATAACTTTCAAACCATTTCACCTTTTTGAGATCCGAAACCTGCGTCACACTCTATGCTTTTCTGGCTATAGGTTAAAAAAAAAAATTGAATTTTGATTTTTTTTAATCGAGTTAGGTTGGCTGGAAAATTACTTTTTATTTTTTTTAAAAAGTCACAGTAAAAAAATCATAACTAATTATTTTATTGGAAATTTTTTTTAAATAAATATGCGTCACATCCGGACATGAGTCCTCTACTTATTTTGAAAGTTTCAAAAAAATATATATATTTTTACTCATAGTTAGGTTGGCTGGACAGACACCCACTTTTTATTTTTTTCTGAAAAATTTAATAGCTGTTCTTTGAAATATTCAATTTTCACTAAGTAAATTTAGTTTTTTTTTAAAAAAAAATAGTAGCCTATAAACTAAATTCAATTCTCTACAAATTTCGTTCTTACATCTTTTTCAAATTGTGTAGATAATCCATTCAAATTTTCACATGAACTTGATAAATTTTAATTTTATGTATTTTCATTGCCACTTAGAGGTATAGTTTGGCCCATCATGATCCTGCACATACCCACATATATATATATATATATATATATATATATATATATATATATATATATATATATATATATATATATATATATATACACACACACACAAAGAGAGAGAGAGAGAGAGAGGATACATGCATAACCTTCCTATGAATAATTATTTTCATATTTTACCTTTACCACCCATGACAATTGAAGAAACATTCCCTAAAACACAAAATCATTAGCCATCATGGGATTACAAAACTAAGCTTAATTGCATAAACATAGTGGCAAAAAGTGTTCCATTGTGTGATAGACTTATGGCCATAGTCAAGCATTCTAATGGAAATAGATATAGAGGAAGAGATAAGGGAGAGTGAGATAGAGAAAGAGATAGGTTAAACGGAGAGAGAGAGAGAGAGAGAGAGAGAGAGAGAGAGAGAGAGAGAGAGAGTATAACGTGTCCATGGGGATCTATGCTCAAGGCAGAATGTCATTTGCATGGGGAAATTGAGAGATAGAGAGGGAGACATAGATATATAGAGATAGATAGGAAAAGAGATGAGAGTGATCCGGAGGACATGGTTTCAGACAACGTGCTAAAAGAGGCCACTTCATTAGACTCTACCATGCCTATGCACAACTTCCACTTTAAAACCATAAATGCACTAGAGTCCTATTAATTCCCTTGTTGATGTTATTGGTATACTTCTGTCTATTTCCCCAACATCAACCATACACAAAAGAGATGGAGTTGAAACAATCAAGCGTACTATTATAGTTGTTGACATGTCAAGTTGCAGCATTAATGTAACACTATGGGGTTGCCATTATGATGTGGAAAGAAAACAAATATCCAAAATGTGCTTAAAGCCAAATCCTCCAATGTTTGTATTCAAATATGCATGCATTACCTCTTGGCACATGTTCATTAACATTTGTCTTATGTTGATACATGCAATATGAAGGACATGATCTTAGCCAAATTTTAATGAAATGTGGAGTACGTGATCTTGTTTCAAACTATAAATAAAATTCAATTTTTTTGATTGGATTATGGAGAACTCTCAAAATATTACAATAAGTCAAGAAATATACTTGGTTATTAAGGAGGTTGAGAAGAAAAGTGTCTCCTAGAAGAATAATAGGAGTAGAATATTGTCATTGTATAGGTTGATTCGATGAGATTGTTTGGAATGGAAGGTATCCAAAAGAATATGAAAGGATTTCTTGTTACTAAGTGTTGGCATTTGTTATTATTTATATACGTTATTAACATAATTATATAATTATATTTCTATTATTAGGTTGTCTTTATAATTCAGTCTTGATGAGATAAAATTATTGCATTATATCAAACTAAGTTTCTTGTGAATAAATTATTTTTGAAAAGAAATTTGCATTCTTTAAACATGCATGGAGGAGACTTTGTAACCAAATATTTAAATGATTTTCATGTAATAGTGAATCAATATATTTTCTATTTTGAATCCTATTTATCTAAAGGGGATCAATGTCTTTTCTTGGTTCTCTAGAACTGGGGGTGTAGAAGTCACTTTGCATCATTTGGGTATACCACTCGATTATATTGTATCTACAAAAAAATGTAAAGAAAATAAGATTATCCTCAAAAGTTGGGTGGAAAAAACACATCAAAATGGTAAATTGATTAAGGTGGAAGATGTGTAGAATTTGACAAAAGAAAGACTTGATGAAATGATTAATTCAATTAGAGGTTTTGAACTAATAATAGGTGGAAGCCCTATGGCCCATTTCATTTTTTCACTAAACACAGAACTATATACTTGCATGCTACATGACAATCATCATTCATTTTAAAATATGTCAATTGAACTTCCACAACTCTTCGGCATACCCATTGCTCACTAACCCTATATCCACCAAGGCTTCATATCATTTGTAAACAAAAAATCTTCAAGGAAGCCCTTTTGGGTACATTGCACAACCTCAAGACAATTGTTCCTACCACTCTATGTTGCATGCAAATTGCCACATGTCTGGAAACATGTAATCTATCTCTCATTCTCTTCTTTCCTTTAACACACTTTATATCAAAATTGTATGCTTGTAACTTACCCACTTTTGTTGTTAATCATTCGAATCTCGTTGGCCAAGAAAGAACTTCAATCTATTATGATCTGTTTTGACAACAAGTCTTCCACATATCAAATATTTGTAGTTTAATTTTAATTTTTAAATTTTTTTTAGGGTAGCGATCTAGAAAAAAATCAGCTTGTGGGTCAATAGTGGAATCTTAAAGAGTTTGAACAAGGCCCACCATACTTTTACTTTACTATGTATAAAGTATACCAAAGGGTGTATGGAAAAACCATATCCTTATTTCTGTATGATGTTGAACTAAAATTTGTTGATTCAAAGTACCTTTCAATTTCAACTAAAAAACATGGATACATGCATAACCTTTCTCTGAGTATAATTATTTCCAAATTCTACCTTTACCACCCATGAAAATTGGAGACATTTCCTAAAACACAAAATCATTAGCCATCATGGGATTACAAAATAAGCTTAACTACATAAACATAGTGGCAAAAGCTGTTATGTTGTGTGATAGACTTGGGGCTATGGTCAAGCATTCTAATAAAAAACCCTACATTAAAGATCAAGGTATGATACTTTTACAATGTAAAAAATGGGGCTTCATATGGGTTGCCCCATGTCATTTAGCTCCACTAGAGCCTCATGAAATGGTACTTCTCATGCCAACGATCCAATCGTAAAGAATAAAGAGAGTGACTTTCAATCGATCGTTCCGTGCCAACAATCCATAAATGGCAACAGCTTTACTATAATGATGCAAGATGGTTTAAATAATCATGCCCATTCATTCTACCTTGCACCTTCATCTATACAAGTGGAAAGAAATGAGAAATTTTGGATTGACATTTTCTAACTATTCGCACCTTAGAATGAATAGCACCTACACATTTGAAAGCATTCATTGCCTACTTGTATCAAATAAAATGCCAGGAATGAGTAGAAGAGCCCACAAATTTTGATATACGGTAGAGATTACATATGGAAAATCTTAAGGCTATGGATTCATCGACCAACAAAAATAACGCTCCAAAAAAATTTATTCAGCTGGTGACAGTGGAGGACTGATGAGTTTTGGTTCATGGGATTTATTAAATACCACAAAGCTCTCAACTTGATATACTCTCTTCCAATGCTACATAATTACATGGGCCACACGGATACAGGCCAATCATCATTCACTTAAATACATGGCAATTGAACTTCTACAGCTCTTCGATGTACCCATTGCACACCAAAGTGTGATTGCTAGTTAATATATATGCCTATGAGCCATTTAATAACACCTTTTAATACTTTTACTAGTTATTTAATTAACCTATATAAAAATGTTTTTAGTTTTTAACACGAATATATACATTGAATATAGACCAATCACATGCTTCATCTGTCCTACAAATTTACCTTTTATCGTGCTTTTTTGCTGGAAATTTACAAGAGATGAGAGCTGATTTGCACTTATTCTTTGATTACTCTTCTATTGCATGATATATTATTTGATTTATTTTTATTTTTTAATATTGAACCATGTAATATTACAAATAAGAATTTGCAGTCAGCAAACTGCGAAAAATAATATACTAGACAACCTCGACCCCAGTACAAACGCTGTCCATACCCAACAAAGAACCAAAGCACCACCAAAGACCTATAAAACCACCGTAGCCAAAGACAAAACCCAGCACAAACTGAAACAGTCGAACCCAAAATAGACAATTGACAACTCCCAAGTCATAAGTCATAGCAGAGGCCCACGTGATTTGATTTATTCACACAGCAACCCGTATGTCAACATTGTTCTCGGGCATATTCTGCACGAGTTGGTATAGAGCCACAAACAGTCCAGATTTTTGTAAACTCTACCTGGGGTTCAGTTGAGTAACAGAGGTGTCAGTTACCGAAGGAACCATTGATGCAGATGACGCCGTCGTCCCAGATGTCCCCGTTTCATATTCCTCGACCCCTGACCGGGAGTTTAACTTCAATCCTAATTTTGGGCCATAGCTTTTGCTCATGTTTATGAAGGCCGGCTTTTTGGGAATTGGTAATGAGACCGAACTGCTGGATATCATCACAATAACATTCGACATAGTTGGACGAACTGTGGCATCCGCTTGTACGCACAAAAGCCCAACATGAATGAATCTCAACACCTTCTCCATTGGACATGTTTCTGCTATTGTTGAATCCACCAGATTCACAATATCTTCTCCTTTGTATAGTCTCCACGCCTGCATCAAATATCATCAATTCGCCGCACCTTGGGTGTTTGGCTTAAAAAAACATTATTAAGATAGATGGGTAGTGGGGAGTCCAGTTGCTGCTTACCCATTCTAACAAGTTTTGCATTTCGTAGGGAATACTGGCATCATTATTTTTTCTTCCACTCATAATCTCAAGCAGTAGCACTCCAAAACTGTAGACGTCTGCTTTAACTGACAGCTGCCCTTGCATTGCATACTCTGGAGCCATGTAACCGCTACACCATATCAAGATTCAACACACATTGATTTATAAAAATTATAACACAAAACCTACAAATCCTTAGCCATCACTTATATAGATCTAGAAGTACTCAATGCAACATCATTTTTGTCAGAGCCCTTACTATGTGCCTGCAACATTTGTATCGACATGCGTCTCATCTCCAGCAAATAGTCTAGCTAGGCCAAAGTCAGCTATCTTGGCATTGAGTTTCTCATCAAGTAAAATGTTGTTTGCTTTGATATCTCGGTGAATAATTTTCAGCTGTGAATCCTCATGAAGATAGAGAAGGCCACGGGCGATCCCATTTATGATATTATAACGCTTTTGCCAACTTAGCTCTCTGCGCTTTTCTGGATCTGTAATCCCAATTCTTTTACTTGTGTTATATCTTATTTTCTTTAAAGCAAAAGTCTCTACAGCATATAAACAGTGCTTGTTACAACTCACCAAAGAGAAAGGTGTCCAAGCTCTTGTTGGGAAAATATTCATAAACAAGCAACCTTTCATCTCCCTCAGCGCAACATCCCAACAGCTTCACAAGATTTCGGTGCTGAACATTGGCCAGCAGCTTCACTTCATTCATAAATTCTCTCTTACCTTGCGTAGATCTTGCAGACAGTTTTTTCACTGCTATTTCCTTACCGTCTCTAGTTATTCCCTGAAACATCAGAAAAAATTTAGAGCTGCATATGCTTCTTTGAATGGACTCTTGTTGTTAAGGATTGGAATACAGTCCCACCTTGTATACGGCACCAAAACCTCCCACTCCAAGCGTTTTACTCTCATCAAAATTTTGTGTGGATTCTCCAAGTTCTTCTAAGCTGAACATAAAATGTTTCTCCGGTATAACTAATCTGGATTCAGAGGGATATCCATGTCTCTCTGTAGAAAAGTGTGTAAGCTTAGAGGATTAAATGTTGCATTTTAGCTGCAAAAAGAGAAGTTTAAATAACAGAGATATGGATTTGAAACAGAGATATGGATTTGAAGGAGAACCTTCGTTGTAGGTAACTACAGTTATTGGCCTCCCAAAAATGGCAGATGCCACTCTTTTTCTCTTTGCAATCAGACAAACAACTAACACCAGAATCAGGCCTCCCACAAGCCCCAGTATTAGGGGTAATGTTTTTGACGACTTTCCTGCTGAATAGATCTTCATGGTTATTCACTAGAACTGTGACACTCCGGATCTCTTGCACTATCTACCCAATGAAAATCTATCAAACACATTCAAGAGTATAACACAAGACAAATGAAATTTGCATACTAACAGAACAGAGATGAAATTTTGCATACTATTTGATATTGTCTTAGAAGTTCATTAAATATGTTACCAGAACTATGGGCTTCTGTGGGAGATACGGGAGGTGGAGAAGCTGTCGAATTAGTTGATCCCTCAGATAACATCGACTCTGCAGAGCCAAAAAATGGGTATATCTCATATCTTATTTTGCAGCTTCTGGACAGAACCTGAGCTCCTTTCTTCATTAAGCAACAACTTTGTGCTTCTTGCCTTGCATAGAACAAGCACTTTTTGCAATCTTCTGGGTCTATAACTCTCCAACACTGGACTAAACCGTATACTTTTACAGAGCTGGTGTAATTGACTGATCCCATAGCGAAACCCTTATTTGCACTCTCGTAAGCTTTCACAGACAGATTCTTGAGAAGAATAGTTACTGCGGCCTTGTAATCCTCTAAATTGCTAGTGATATAATTTTCCTCGGGAAAGGAAATTCCAGCGATATCTAGTTCTGTAAAAAAATTATAGTTGTCATAACGCATGAAACAGTCATCCATCCATACTTGCCCAGCTATGTCATTGCCGCAGTGTTCACTTAGGGTTTTATATGCTTTCTTCGAACAGTCAGAACAATTTTCTGCTGATATATTCCCTACACACTGCAAAAGGCCATAGACCGCGCTGGGAGATTCACCGTATGAAGATTTAATAAACCCTGGAATTTCAGATGTATTTCCAAACAGATCATTGATAACTTGGTTCAAGTTTTTGGAATATGTGCCGCCATAAGGATAAGTTGTCTCATTGTTGCAGCTAGACCATCGGCATTCACATATGACCCAACAAGAACTGAATAGAAAGAGCGAAAAAAGAAAGGAAAAGTTAGAGTCCCACCTCATCTTCTTCCTTGTAGTTAACTGGGAAGACTCCTGTAATTACATCAGAGTTTGATCTGCAAAGCCTGAAACGCAGCAACATCACATTATATGCAAATATCAATTGGGGGTGAGATTGACTGATTCCTGTAAGTTTTTTAGTTTTGGGGTGGATTATCCGACGCGGCTGTGGTCTTTATTCACTCCCCCAAAAGTCGTGGGCAGGTGAGGGGTTTAATATAAGGGAAAGTGGCAACTGTAGGTAGTAATGAATTTCCATTGAAAGATTGCTCAACTAATAAAGGCGCTTCTAAGATAGGAACCGTAAGTGTTCCTGCGTCACATCAACGTTATAAACTTTATACATATCTAAAGATTTTTTGCACCGGTACCTAGACTTCTCACAAGAAAACTTGTAAACTCTGGCCTATCCAGTTCATAACGCTTAAGTCAAAAGTTTACTGCGTCCCAAAAACTTTTATTCATAATTATTTTAATTTTGATTTCGAGAATTTAGTGTGATTGAAAAGACGTTCTGCAGTCAACTCTTGCATTCGATTTTTAACGTTGTTCGAGTTCAAACTTGTTTTAATGTGAACTTACTAAGCTCAAACTATAAAGCGCATTTCCCGAGTGCGCTATCATAAATGTTTTTCGTAGAATGGACGGAATGTTGTCTTGGTATTGTTCCACACAAATGAGCTCAAGGAGATCCTTTGGTAGATTTCATCGTACCATTCCCACATGCGAATATTGCTTATAAGATGACAGGGTTTGTCCAACCCAGGGGACAAGACTCACTAGTCGAGCACCCTAAATTTGCACCTCTGAAAATTATTGGTGGCAATTTTGAATTATTCTTAAATTTTTAAAGCAGTTTATTTGGTAAGTCAAGTGTTTATAATTAAGGTTTCAGGGCCACATCATCAAATGATGCCATATTCACATGTTTTTCATTAAGGGGTCTGTAAAGACCCAAAGAACGGATAGACCAATAGTTGTACATTAAGTTATAATAGTTGTGCACTGATGTGGCACCACATAATTTTTGTTTTTAAATCTAAGGGAGAGAGCCCAGTAGCTGCGCACCCTAACTTCGCGCACGTCAAGCTCATAGCTAGACATATCAGATTTCGACGATTTTTTTGGGTTTCTCCGTATGCGACCGAATAGCTTAAAGCTATTCTTTCAACTTTTGGGCACTTATACATTTCCCTGTAGGACGTGTTATGTGCACATGGGTTGAAAAAGTGTCATTTCAACATGTCGCCCCATACATGCGCAACAATGTGCTAGTAACCGCTCGCCATCACATTTGTGCACTTGTCTTAATTTCATTGGTTAATTTATTGGAGTTGTGAACATGTACAAATGTTGTGAACATGTATTGGTGCATTTGTTTTAATTTATTAGGTTGGTATTTTACATGTATTGGTTCTTTTTAAAATTTTAATTGGGGGGGTCAAGTGCACAAAAACATAGCGGTTATTGGGGCGTGGACGGCAACTGGGTCCTCTCCCTTATAAAATACATTTCATTCAATTATAAGTACTCATAGTCAACACTCACAAGTTTGAAGTCACAACGCATTAAATCCACAAATACTATCACAACTATTGGAACATGTTCAACTATTAGGTCCTCTCCCCCAATTAATTGTTGGAAATGTGAAAGTGGCTCTCAAGATTGAAATTCCTTATAGAGAATCATTTAACTTGTGTATGGAATGGTGTATGTGCATTTCAAGCTCAAAATTTGAAATTTATATATTATTATTGTTTAAAGTAACTGAGAAATAAAATTATATTTACTAGCAATCACACAAAAAATGTGCAATGGGCATGCCGATAGATATTTCCAAGTAGTGTTGCTTCTTAGAAGGAGAAGACTAATTATAGAAAAGCGATTTTGCCTTGTACTACAATTTCTAAAACAATTGTTGGGAAAGTATGCACACCAAAATTTACATGAGGGTGTAATTTTTAGGGGTGAGAAAAATAACACAATATACACAATTTGAAGTATCTTTGTTTGTTTTGTTGATGGCACTATTTTCTCATTATGTATCTATGAAAACTTATGCCACGCTATTTATCATTGAAGAGAAGTTCAAAAAGGCATAAGCAATTGCTAATTGATAAAAAATCTTTTGGTATACCATTCATGGTTACTTAAATTCCTTTACCTTTTTTACATAAGCTCCATATTAGATACAAAATCATGTGTTAAACAGATTTTTCTCTTGCGAACTACTGGATTTCTTTTGCCAAGCTCCATTACGGTGTGGGCCATAAGTAGTTTACAAGGTTGGAGATAGGTATCTTTCCTTTACCCTCGTGTAAATTCTGTTGTGCGTACTTTCCCACCGATTGTTTGTTCTTCCAAATTTTTGTTGTGCATGGGAAAACCGATTGTTTGTTCTTCCAAATTTTTGTTGTGCATGGGAAAACCGATTGTTTGTTCTTCTCCTACAAAATAGCAACACTTATTCAAAATATCTATTGGCATGCCCATTGCACATGGAACCCATGGATATCGTGGGTAAATCTAAGGACAATGTTTCACTTCCTAAAGGTAAGTTTCTTTTCTTTTTGGGTTCTTATCAGGGTTTAAGTTATCGTGGTAGTGAAAATGGATTTTAATTTGAGAGCTTTTTTCTGGTGACATTTTTTGGGTTTATTGCAAAGAATGGGTTTGTGTCTTGAGTAAAGAGGGATTTAGTTTATTAAAAAAATTAGTATTTTGGATGTGTTGATTAGTGAGTGTTTTGGGTATTATTACTTTAGTAAAACTGATACAAGTTCAATCATGTTATGGCTTTATTACTTTAGTAAAACTGATATGACCAATGAGTGTTTTGGGCTCCAAGAGGAAAAGTAAAACTGATACAAGTTCAATCATGTTCTCGCTTTGTTGCCAATGAAATGGATAACCTCAGTTTCTTCACTCCATTTTGTCTTGTTTATCAAGAGTTGTATGGTGTACTTTATTTTGCCTTGTGGACATGAATATGATATAGTGAACACCCAACTTTGATGAAGGGCGCCATGATTGGAGGGTATACGTTCTTCATTATGGTGTCTATCTTGTATATTATTTATGGTATTACTATGTTTGTTTTCTGAAGTAATAAAATTGTGAACCTATTGATCCATATTGATTGTCGCATTTTTTAAAGTTTGTTCCAAGCTTCATATGAAACTGGAAATGGCACTACGTATTTATTGAATGCATTCCTTTAGCTTAAGAATTTGTTTCTACAATAAGTGTTGTTTTTTGTAGGAGAAGAGTAATAATAGAAAGCTGATTTTTATCACAATGTGTAGTGGCTCAATAAATCTAATGATGTAAAAGATTCAATGAATTAAATCAAATATATTTAATTAAATTGAGATGAGGTTATTATCAGCAAGATGATCTTTCTAAAGGAATTGTACTCAAAATGAAAGTATGTGAACATGAAGAATAAGATAAAACATGTGAACTGCAAAGAATAAAACGCCACCCAAATAGAAGAATTTTGTGGTAACTACAGGGTTTTTCCTTAGTCCATGTTATTTATTTTATTTACAATTCTATTATCATTGAAACAAACATATGTTCATAGTGATGTAGTGAAAGCTTTCTTTCGTAATCAGCCAATAGGCTTTTATATGTGAGCATTATAGTGCTCAAAATTGTCTCACACCATAAAAAAAATTCACGCTGGAAAATTTTCTAAACTCGTCAGTTGTTCCTATCGGCATATTCCTTGAACCTCCTATGGTTGCAAGTGCTAGTATTAGAAAGCGATGTCTATTCTTTATAACACATTGTATCACAACATCTACATTCATCTTTATGATAATAGAGGGGAGTCTATTCTTTCTAACACAATGGATTGAAGATCACATTGTGATAAAAATACAATATTCCTTCTCTTATTATTCTTCTTCACCTAAGAAAATGTAACACTTATTGTAGATGCCTATTAGCGTGCCCATTATCATTTTTGTAGAATGAGAGTGAAGGAGAAAGAGATAAGTGCGATTGCATCCAAAGCTTCACCTAATTTACAAGTCAGATGCCATGCTCCACACACTAAGTATAAACCCCAACCTTATCTACAACCCTCAGAAGATCACGCTACCAAGGAAATGATAATTTCACACAACTTATCTCTTCAACTCTACAAGTGGAATTGATCACTTTCTTTGAGGATTTGATAGAAGTAAAATAAACATATATATTATTTTAAAAGGAAAATATTGAGGTCAACATATATAGTATTTTAAAAGGAAAATATTGAGGTCAACATATATAGTATTTTAAAAGGAAAATATTGAATTCCAAACCAAATGGAAAACCTATTTGTGCCATACATGGGGTCCACCAAGGTCCAACAATCCTGCCAGGGTCCAACAATCTAAACCTATCAAGGTTAGTTAAAACCCCAAGCAACATGGGTGGAGTAGCTAAACCACCCTCACCTTCTATTTAGATCCACTATAGGCAATGCATTAATTACCCTAAAGAGAAAAAGGTATAGGAGCAACACTCAGTCCCATGATTCACAAAATACCATGTCAATAAATAGAAACCTCATAATTCTCAATGGGTTCCTTCTTCAAAAAGAGTAATAAGACCCGTTGATATATAAAACTACATATAGCACACCAAGCAAGTATCCATTGCCCAACTTAGAAAAAAATAAAAATGTAGAGGTACAATAAGTCCAATGAGACGCAAAATACCGTCAAATTTAAGCCCTAGTCCGAAGCACAATTATGGTTTCGACGGCCTTGCACTCAGCAAGACTTGATATGGTGGACTCATTCAGAACCTTTCAACTTCACTAGCAAACCAAAAGCCCTTTGACTCTTTAAATAATTTTGATTGTTGATATATATAAGACTTCGTAATATATCAAATTTTAATTGGATATTGGGTATGTGCAGGATCATGATGGGCCAAACAATACCTCTAAGTGGCAATGAAAATGCTAAAAAAAAGACTTAAGCAATTTCACGAGAAAATTTGATTGGGTTACCTACATAATTTGAAAAATATGTAGTAATAAAATTTGTAGGAAATTGAATGTAGTTTATGGGATACAACCTTTTTTTGAAAAAAAATAAATTTATTTGGTGAAAATTGGATATTTCAATGAGGCACTACTTAAATTTTTCAAAAAAAAAAGTAGGTGTCATTCCGGCCAACCTAAGTATGAGAAAAACAATATTTTTTTTTTAATCTTTAGATACAAGTAGAGGAAACATGCCCGGACGCGACGCATATTTTTATGAATTTTTTTTTAAAGTAAATAATTAGTTATGAATTTTTTACAACTTTTTAAAAATATTAAAAAGTAATTTTCCAGCCAACCTAACTTGGTCAAAAAAATATGAAATTCAAATTTTTTTTTTTTAAATTGTAGCTAATGAAGTGTAGAGTGTGACGCAACTTTCGGATTTGAAAAAGGTCAAATAGTTTGAAAGTTATGGATGTTTTTCAATCAGTGTGTCTCTTAGGAATTCAGACATAGTGTAGGTAGAAAATTATTAATAATTACCTAATAAAATTATAATTAGACATATATTATATTTTTAGAATCTTGATAGTGTCCCAAATATACCCTTTTGATTTTATCAAATTCGGATCAAAAAAAGTCTGTCAGCATCAAGGGCGAAGTCGAGGAAAGTCTGTAAAAACATATGAATTCTTCATTCATGTTGAAAAGCCAGGTTTGGATTCCCAAGCCTAAATTTTGAATGGAAAACTTTTAAATCAAAATAAAAGAAACAGATATCCATTTTCAAGAAACAGATATCAGTTTTCAAGAAACAGATATCTGTTTTCAAGAAACAGATATATGTTTCCAAAACGGATATTTGTTATGGAAAAGTGCTTAAAAAAACATGTTTCCATAATGGATATCCGTTTTGACCATTTTCCAGAAATGGATATCCATTTTGGAGAAATGGATATCTGTTTTGGAAAAATGCATTTTTTAAGCATTTTTCCAAAACAGATATCCATTTCTCTGAAATGGATATATATTTTGAGAAAACTTCCCAAGCCTAAATCCACGCCTAAAAAAGTGTTTCACGATTTTGGCTAACACTTTCACGTGTTTTTTTCTCCATTGCCACTGTTTGGCCCATCATGATCCTGCACATACCCTCTTATGGTAAAAATACATAAAAACGACCATACGACCATGAAATTTAACCTGTCTTGGTATAGGCCATTTCTTTTTCTCTCCATCTTGCAAGCATGATTGCATGTGTCATGACTGTATAATTCACATCTTGTGAGCAATTTATCTTGAAAAAGATATGAAACTAAATTATTTTGCATTAGGTAAGTAGCACAATCATATGAATATAAATAAAATTGGTTGCATCACTTCTCACATGCAAACTCAACTAATATTGAGGCACCATAACTGTAGTTTGATGGGTTAAAACCTAAAAAAATTGTGTTTTCAGTCTTTAAACCTGTGTATAAACAACTGTAAATAACATACTAGAAAATTTGAAACCTTTTTATAGTATAATGACAGAAGTACATGCATGCATGAAAGCTTCCCGCCAAACTGGATGGACGGTGGAGCTTAACAAACCAATGAGTTGCTTTGGTCAGTCACTTTCCTAAGGGTCTGTACCTTCTAAAGATGTATATATTTTTGTGGGATATGATTGCAGCTAGTTGTTATAAATGTCTGCTACAAACTATTCATGACTTTCAGACCTGATTCCATGCAACCACCTTTTTAAGATTATGTACATTATTTATATAAATAGATCTATTGAAAAAATTGTTTATGATTATGATAGTCTCTTTTACTTCTGTTAAAAAAACTGTAATAAAAAGCCAGTCTTACAACTTTTATTTTTACATTTCCAATCTCTGTTTATCCCCACAAATATTAATTTAGTTAGTAATTTTTAATTATATTCTTAAGGTTGTTTACTAGTGAAATCAATTTAAGACATTAAAAATACACTACAGATAGTCAATTTTCATGCTTGGACTGGTATGAAAGTTTGATTGTGTAAAAATTACCTGAAGTTTGCTATCACAAATAATGTATGGGACGGTGTACATGAAGTCCAAGCTCTATGGAATGCATTCCACAGTCTGTGGAATGAATCTGGACCTTAGTATGGCTTGTACTCTCACACAATCTTTGATCCCAACAGTGCAGACATTGATAATAATTGACTATTTTGAAATATTAGTTCAATGTTAGAGATTAATGATTGAAACAAGGTGGGTAGAGGGAGTTTAACATTCTCTTGGTGGAGGTTTCAATGTTTACCAAATTTTTAAATGAACTAAACCAATTTTCTTAAAAGAAATTAGGTATATGTAGTACTTATCCACCAAATAAAATGTACTCTCATAGCCAACTATGAGGGATGCATTGTTAAAGTTATGTGACAAGTTCCTCTTAAAGTAGGCATGCTAAAACAACATTCTACCAAACCACATAATCGTAGCCCAACTTAACTCTGGAAAACATTATAAACTCCAAATGGTCATAGCACCTTCAATGGCATACAATTTCTCTTCCACATGGAAAAATACTTGAAAAGTAAATTGCAGGCACCTATGGGAAGCAACAGAAAAGAACAAAGGCAAAAAAATAAATAAATTTGAGGTATAACACCCACTTCCTTGAAACACAAAATACCATATCAATAAATAGAAACCTCATAATTCTTGATGGGTTCCTTCTTTAAAAAGAGAAACAAGCCCTGCCGCTATAAAACTGCATTATACTAAACTATGCCAGTATTCGTAGCTCAACTTAAGATCAAATTTAAAACTCAAAATGGTATTATAATACAACCAGTGCCATACAATTTCTCTTCTACATGAAAAACTCCTTCCAAATAATTGCAGACGCCAAGACTGTGCTACTATTCTAAACATGCTAAACTTTCAATCAAATTTTCAACTCCTCTGGCTGAAAGAGTAAAGTTATTAAATTTCCATTTACATTTGACTAGCTTGTGATAATGCCCCTCCACTGAGGGGGTTATCTCCAGACATGAACACAAATTTGGTTTTCTTTATTCAAGTTATCCTCTTAGTACCCATAACCTGCATTAGAGGCATAGAAAGAACATTAAAACAAGATTAAGAGACAACCCCATGCAATCAATCCCAATAAGAATATTGTTATCAATCAGATATGCACCCTGCTAAGCTCACAGAAGACTTAGCTACCTGTTGACACATGGAAACACTCTTAGGATGTGGGTTTCCTATAGCGAGAGTGAATCTCCAGAGTGAGTTGGTTCTCCTTATGATCTTTCTAAACTAATCACTTGTCTGAGAAAAGGGATGAGGAATAACTAGAATGAAATTCTATTTTATCTAAAGATGATCTAAAAATCTAAAATTTTACCCACAAACAACTCTCAAACCTGTAACCGTCTCAGTTTCACCTAAGTCGAACAGTCCAAAAGTACTTTGTATGAAGGTTTAATTAAAGCACAACACACAACCTGGATTAGATGGGTAATAGCTACACAAATTTCAATAACATCAAAATATAATTAGAGGATTAGACATCATAATCACAGTGAAAACATCAAATCAAAGTTATAAAAGAGGCAACAAATGTGAAACATGAATGCTTTGTGTATTGAACTGAAAGGGGTACATCTAACTCTAAAAAATATGAGCCAAGATTAGTTTACAAACTCTCTGCCTATGCTCAAGAGAGAAGAAACAAAGATATCAACTGAGAAAAACTAAGTCTTTCTCCCCTATTTATAACTCCAAAAATCTCCCAAGGAAAAAGCTGATAAATCTTCCTAGAATAGCAAATTTGATCAATTTTCGAGCTCCACTAAAAAGCTAAAAATAAAGCTTATAAATCACCTCCAATTTGTATATGAAAGTTGCCAAAATCTTCCTCAAGGTAGACCTCACCAAAAATCTGCTTTAAAACAAGCTTTATTTGCTTAATAAAAGCTTAATTTTTTTTTATTGTCCTCATCTACCTCAATATAAAGAAAATCTAGAAAAAGATATTTGATTTGCTTTATAGTTTTAACTGCATAAAATGACAAAATATTAAAAGCAATTTATAAAGAATATTGTTTTAATATTTGTCTTACAATAGGTCCTACAGCTTTTCCTTCTAATTTGCCTGATCTTACCTCTTTTGATTTTCTTTTACAAAACAATAATACAAGGATTAATTTTGTCCATATCTTCTCAAAAGAAAGCAAACTGAAAAAAAGAAAGATATTGTTTGCTTTAAATAATGAATATTTATAAGCAATTTATAGGATATTGCTTTAAATATCATTTTACAATAATTTTTTGTAGCTTCAAATTTGTAAAATAGAAAGAGAGTCTGCCATTGTGAAGATTCCTCAAAAATTAAAAACTGGGTAGGTGAGAAATTTAAAGGGTTTTTGTGCTTTATAATCTTCTCATTTTTATCCAAAACTCTTAAAAACTCAGATCATATTTTTTAAGATGTGATTAAAACACGCAATTGCTATCTTTATTTTACTGTGTATTGTTCCTCGGACTATTCCTTGAAAAGTACAAACCAAGATGGTGAGAAATTTAAAGGGTTTTTTCATCTTATTGTTGTTTGATGTTTATACAAAAATCTCAAAAACCCAGATCATAGTTTTTGAGATATGATTGAAACACGTGACAGTTGTCTTTATTTTGCAAGGTCTTTATGTGACATTGTTGCTCTTTCAGACTCTTTCTACAATCCTCTTAAGACTTGTGGGCAACATGTTGAGTTCAACCCTTGTGGGAGCCCACTTTACACCACATGTTGATTTGTCTTCAATCAGCTACATGACCTATCCTATACCTTCACTCTAAAAATGAATTTGTTGTACCAGCTCTACCAATTTGAGCTGTAAGTGAAAAATGGTAACATTTCTAGCGACTTCTACTATATGCTTGCCTGCTAAGCATCAGATCAGTTACCTTGAGTATCCATTGGGCATTGAGTCATACTCTGCTCTTCTCAAACTCAAAAACACTGAAATTAGCTCTCCAACCAATCCAAATGGCAGCAGAAAACAAAACAAACTAAACTGAAAAAAATAAACTAAAAGGCCTTGGTGGCCAAAAAAATGTGCAACAGTACTTAGGGAAACAAAAATTACTGAAAGCAAATGTGCATGAAGCACTTATTAACTGCAACACCACTCTACTATATACAAAGGTAGTACTTATCCTCAAAGGCAATGCTTGAGGTGGATTCCATTAACTAGGATATATAGCACCTCTCCACTCAACTTGGATAGTTGAAATGCATTGTTTTCTTTGCACTCTGTGATAACATAATGCCCATCCCAAATTGCATCAAATTTAGAATGTTTTCTGGTTCTGCTTCTTAGTTCATTCCATTTGAACACCAAATCACCAACAATAAAGCTCCTCAATCTTGCCCTCTTATCAAAATTATTCTTCATTTGAGCTTGATGTATATCAAGCTTCTTCAAGGCCTCTTTCCTAATTTCTTCTAACTCCATAAGCTAAGCTAGCCTGACTACTGAAGGTTGTTCCTCTAGTAGCTCAAGCTCTTTGATGAAAGTCAAAGTTGGTAATTCAACTGAAATAGGCAATCTAGCCTTCTTACCATAAGTAAGTACATATGGAGAACAACCAGTAGCTCTCTTGGGTATAATTCTGTCAGCCCAAAGAGCCAACTTCAACTTCTCATGCCATGTTCTCTAGTTGTCTTCAACAGTCTTCTTGATGATCCTTATCAAATTTTTGTTGGTAGATTTAGCCTGCCCATTACCCTGTGGGTAATAGTTAGAAGAAGTATTTAAAAAGATATTATTTTTGACAGACCAATATGAAATTCTCAATCCAATGAAAGCTAAACCATTATCTGAGATGATTGAATCTAGTGTACTGAATCTTGATACTAGGTCTTGATAGAAACTTAGAACAACATATTCATTTACTTCTTTTAAAGCAACAGCCTTGGTCCACTTGGTGAAATAATCTGTGGCAGTCAAGATCCACTTGTGGCCTGCACTTGAAGGTGGGTTTATTGGTCTTATAAAATCTAGACCCCATTTTGTAAATAGTTGTTCAACTTTAATAAGATGCAGAGGTAAGGCAACAAGCCTTTGCTTACTGGCAAACAATGAACACTTCTCACATCTTCTCACCCAAGCAAAAGAATCTTTAAACAAGTCAAGCCAATAATAACCAGCCTACATAATCTTCAAAGCAGTTGTTCTAGCTACAAAGTGACCTCCTAAAGGTCCATTGTGAAACTTCTCTAACATCTTGTCAACTTGATCAGGTCCAACACATCTCAAAAATACACCATTAAAGTCTCTCCTATTCAAAATACCATCAATGATAGCATAAGGAGTAGCTTGTAACCTGAAATACCTTCTTCCTGCCCTATCCAAACCTTTGGGGCATTGACCGGACTGTAAATAATGCATCATTTGCTACACCCAACTATTTGTAGGAGCTGGTATAATGGCTAGTACATTATTATTCAGTACCATTTCCCTATCCTCGTCATGTTCTTGACTGTGTTCTTTACTTTCAGCAAGCTGCTCGCATAAGCCCTTGCCTCTAATCATCTTGGTCACTTTGATATCAACATCAAATTCCATAACTCTGGTTATCCAACCAACCCTCTTATCATTTATATCTCTGTTTAATAAGAAACTCTTGATAGTGGGGTGAGCAACCATTAGGTGAATTCTGTTATTAGACTGTATGTGTCTAAATTTCTTGAGGCTTCTAACAACAACAAAAACATGTTTTTCCACAAAAGAATACTTTACCTCATAGTCATGCAGTACCTGGCTAAAAAATGCCATTGGTTGCTCCAAACCTTCATCATTTTGCTGACATAGCATTGCTGAGATGGTGTTAGCTCCTCCAAAATCATATAAAATAAAATCCCTCTCATAATTAGGATTAATGAGGGTAGGGTCAGCAGCAAGGGCTTCCTTAATCTGCTCAAAGCTTCCTTTTCCCTCCTTAGTCCAGCTGAATGGCACATTCTTCAACATGGCAGTGAGAGGTTATAACAAAGCTACAATGTTTGGAATAAATCTTCTCATGAAATTAATTCTTCCAAGAAAGCTCTACAAGCCTTTCTTATGTGCAGGCAGCGGTAAATCTAGAATGGTTGAAACTCTCTTAGGGTCAATAGAAATACCTTATTTTGAAATAATATGGCCGAGAAGTTTACCTTCATGAATTAAAAATATGCACGTTTGGGGGTTCAATGAAACTCCAAACTCTCTACACCTCTGAAAAATCTGCTTCAAGTAGTCAAAATGATCATTAGCATCTTTTGAAAAATAGTTATGTCATCTAAACATAGCAGCACTATTTTGTTCATAAGGCCATGGAAGGCCATGTCCATTGCCCTTTGAAAGGTTGCCCCTGCATTGGACAAACCAAATGGCATTTTCTGATAGGCCATAGTACTCCACTTAGTTGTGAATGCAATTTTATATTGGTCCTCTTCTTTGACCAGAATTTGGTTGTAACCTGAGTAACCATCCAACAAGGAATATCTATCAAAACCTGAAATAGTTTGCAATATCTATTCCATGGAAGGAAGAGGGTAGTGATCTTTCAATGAAGCCTAATTTAGATCATGAAAATCGACACAAAGTCAGATTTCTCCATTCTTTTTTCTGACTGGGACCAAATTGGAAACCCAAGAGGTGTGCTTTATTGGGAATATGATATTGCTCTCAATCAGTTTATTCAACTCAACCTTCATTAAATGCTCAAGTTTTGGATTGAGGGGTCTCTGTTTCTGCCTAACAAGCTTGGCATTAGGCTCTAATTTAATGGTATGCTGGGCTAAACCAGGATCAAACCCTCTTAAGTCTTTATACTCCCATGCAAAAACATAAGAAAATTTTTGACATAATTGAACAAATGATTATTGTTCTTCTTTAGTACATACCTTTCCAAGTTTTAGTAGCTTGTCCTTTGAAAATTTCTATGGTTTCATAATATTCTTGCTTGACTGTCATGATGTACTTGTCCTTTCTGAACTGATCATCTGTGATAAACACTGATTCTAGTATCACCAGTCCTTTGGGCAGCTTGTTGGATTTTAGTTGTACAATCTGATCTTGAAATTGCTATTGATATTTATGCTGATTATCAGTTGCAAATTCAGCTTCTACACTCAAAAAACTTAAGATTTGCTCATCACTGTCAAACGCTTGCCAAGAAACACTGTTATCAGGTACAGAAGGTCTGACAACTATCTTGACATATGGTTGTACCTCAATATTCTGAATCTAATCAGGAATCTCAAATTGAGATCCCAAGGATGCAAGCTTATCTGCATACTTATTTTGGTTTCTGGGAATCAAAAATAGATTAAATGCATCAAAAAATTCAATTGAATCCCACACTCTATGCTTGTACTTTTTGAGTAGATCATTTTTAGCAACATTCAGATTTCTAACCTGATTAACGATCAATTCATAATCACCATAAACTTGGACAGCTTTGATACCTTTTTTCCAAGCCCACTCTAAACCTTAGATCAGGGCCTCGTTTTTAGCCACATTGTTTGTGCAGCTGAAAGTGAACCTCAAGGCTGCATAGTACTTGTTCCCTTCAGGTGAAATCAACACATTACCTCCACCAGCACCTGTCTTGGTCCTAGATCGGTCAAAATACAGCTTCCAAAGCTGATCTTCTTGTTGTCCTGGCTGATTTTGGTTTCAGAGTTAGATTTACCCCTTTCAGTTCAATACAACAAAGCATTCCTATTTCACATTTGTTGCCTCTTTTATAACTTTGATTTGATATTTTCACTATGATTATGATGTCTAATCCTCTGAATATGTCTCGATGTTATTGAAATTTGTGTAGCTATTGCCCATTTAATCTAGGTTGTGTGTTGTGTTTTAATTAAACCTTCATACAAAGTACTTTTGGATTGTTGGACTTAGGTGAAACTGAGAAGGTTATAGGCTTGAGAGTTGTTTGTGGGTAAAATTTTGGATTTTTAGATCATCTTTAGATAAAATAGAATTTCATTCTAGTTATTCCTTATCCCTTTTCTTAGAGAAGTGGTTAGTTTAGAAAGATCATAAGGAGAACTAGCTCACTCTAGAGATTCACTCTCGCTATAGGAAACCCACATCTTGAGAGTGTTTCCATGTGTCAACAGGTAGCTAAGTCTTTTGTGAGCTTAGTAGGGTGCATATCTGATTGATAATAGTTTTTGGCACACCTGGTGGGACTCTAAAAGTGATTTTAGAAAAGTTTTTAATCTTCAAACCTGTTGTTCTGGTATATGCAGCAGTATTCCAGCCTTTTGAGGTTTTTTTACAATATACCTGGTGACTCATTTCCTTTGGTCTTATATGCAGAACTAGTGCAACCAGCCTATGAAAACTAGATCTACTCCAAGTCCATTCGACTATTTGCAACTATCTACACTAAAAAGAAGAGGCAGATCATCAACCAAAATAGCTGAATCATCAAGAAGATCAAAGTCTACACCTCTAAGATTTAGTTCTCTGAGTCCAATAAAAAGAAGCATAAGCCCAATATTGACAGTCCAAATACGAATAATGGCTAGATAGTTCGCATTTGCACCTTGTAACGGAGGTGGCCCGTTACAACTTGCCCAACGAGATGATAACTCCGAAAATCTGCCAAGGAAAAAGCTGAGAAATCTTCCTAGAATAGCAAACTTGATCCATTTTCGAGCTCCACTAAAAAGCCAAAAATAAAGCTTTCAAGTCACTTCCAATCTATATATGAAAGCTGCCAAAATCTTCCTCATGGTAGACCTCACCAAAAATTTGCTTTAAAACAAGCTTTATTTGCTCAATAAAAGCTCAATTTTTTTATTGTCCTCATTTGCCTCAAAATAAATCAAATCCAGAAAAAGATATTTGATTTGCTTTAATAATTTTAACTGCATAAAATGACGAAATATTAAAAACAATTTATAAAAAACATTGCTTTAATATTTGTCTTACAATAGGTCCTACAGCTTTTCCTTCTGATTTGCCTAATCTTACCTCTTTTGATTTTCTTTTACAAAACAATAATACAAGGCTTATTTTTGTCCATATCTTCCCAAAAGAAAGCAAACTCAAAAAAAGAAAGATATTGTTTGCTTTACTTTGTTTTAACTGCATAAATAATGAATATTTATAAGCAATTTATAGGATATTGCTTTAAATATCATTTTACAATAATTTTTTATAGCTTCAAATTTGCAAAATAGAAAGAGAGTCCGCCATTGTGAAGATTCCTCAAAAATTACAAACTGGTTAGGTGAGAAATTTAAAGGGTTTTTGCACTTTATAATCTTCTCATTTCTGTCCAAACATCTCAAGAACTCAAATCATATTTTTTGAGATATGATTAAAACACGCGACTACTATCTTCATTTTGCTATGTATTGTGCCTCTAACTGTGCCTCGAAAACTACAAACTGGGTTGGTGAGAAATTTAAAGGGTTTTTTCGTCTTATTGTCATCCGGTTTCTATCGAAAAATCTCAAAAACCTCGATCATATTGTTTGAGATATGATCGAAACACGTGACAACTGTCTTTATTTTGCAGGGTCTTTATGTGACACTGTTGCTCTTTCAGACTCTTTCCACAATCCTCTTAAGACTTGAGGGCAGCATGCTGAGCTCAACCCTTGTGGGAGCCCACTTTACACCACATGTTGATTTGTCTTCAATCAGCTACATGACCTATCGTATACCTTCACTCTAAAAATGAATTTGTTGTACCAACTCTACCAATTTGAGCTATAAGTGAAAAATGGTAACATATATACTACTGATAAACAGGGAAAATTGTATAAAGACATGAGTTATCCATGGGGTTTCCAGCAGGCATGGCTAATTCTGGTTCCTTGATGTCAACAACCACAACATCAGATGCTAAAAACGTCTTTGCAACTAATTTTGCATGCTCCAAGCAACATCTAATCACCTGCTCCAAAGGAAAAAAAATTAGAACACTATAGCCATTGCAGTGCACTAGAGTTAATGGTTAATCTAGTGCATAAAGAGAGAAAATGCAAACAACCAAAGAGGCATGCCAAGAAAGAAAAGAAATTTAAAATAGAAAGTAGGAAACCCATCCATCAAGCTATAAAACTATAATTTTCATATCATAGATGGTCCTTCCAGTGTGCTAAACATCAACCCTCCATATATGTTAAAACTTGTAAACAGTTTCCATGAAAAGACAACTAAAAAACTTACATGATGCATTCCAAATAGAAGAGTAAACTAACATATATAGTTAATAACCCTCTTGTCAAGCAAAATGCAAGGTCAAAACCCTTTTATAATGGCATGTCACATTGCAATAGCTAATTTTTTCAAACTATAGTGTCCAATATACTTATACAAGTATCTTGTATAGTTGTTTTTAGAGAGTTTTTTGTCACTTTGAGAGCAATTCTGAGCACTATAATGCTCACATATAAAATCCTATTGGTTGATCACAGAAGAAAGCTTTCACTACATCATTATGAACATATGTTTCTTTCAATGATAATAGAATTGTAAATGAAATAAATAACATGGATTGGGAAGAAGCCCAAATACCACAAAATTATTCTATTTGGGTCGTGTTTTATTCTTTGCAGTTCACATGTTTTGGCTTATTCTTCATGTTCACATACTTTCATTTTGAGTATAATTCCTTTAGAAAGATCATCTTGCAGCAATCATTTATAGTTTGTACAAAATTACGATTGATTTTCTGGCGTGAATTTTTTTTACGACATGAGACAATTCCAAGCACTATAATGCTCACATATAAAAGCCTATTGACTGACTTAGGCAGAAAGCTTCCGCTACATCACTACGAACATATGTTTGTTTCAACGATAATAGAATTGTAAATGAAATAAATAACATGGACTGGGAAGAAAGAAACAAAAATTAAAACAGAAAGCAGGAAACCCATCCATCAAACTACAAAACTATAATTTGCATAGATCATAGATGGTCCTTCAAGTGTGTAAAACATTAACCCTCCATATATGTTAAAACTTGTAAACAGTTTTCATTTGAGAAGACAACTAAAAAAATGACATGATGCATTCCAAATAGAAGAGTAAACTAACATATATAGTTAATAAACCTCTTGTCAAGCAAAATGCAAGGTCAAAACCCTTTTATAATGGCATGTCACATTGCAATAACTAATTTTTTCATACTACAGTGTCTAATATACTTATACAAGTATCTTGTATAGTTGATTTTAGAGAGTTTTTTGTCACTTTGTGAGCAAACCCAACTAACTGCCCAACATAACACAACAGCCATCAGATCCAACTTAGGCTTGTATTTTCGTTCATTCTTTATAAGAGTGCCATCAAGCAAATAGACCTAGAATTATTATGAAGTCAACAAACATTCTCTGACAAACTATATTACCAAGGCCTTAAAAGACACAAATTTGCATTCATTTCACCGATCGAGAAAAAAGAGGCTACATCAAAAGAAAATATCATGTTACCTTAGTCGGATCAATTATTCCTACAACCATCAAATCTTCATAACAGCCTGTAGTGCAGCATTATATCAATATTTGGGATTATCATTGGAAAGAACCTACAAAAAAATAAGGATAATTGACATTAAGATAATTTCTTCTACTTTTCTAGAACAAAAAATGGGTTCTCAAAAATCTTCCTTAGAATTTTAGGTTTAAGGTTTAGGGCTTAGGGTTTAGATTTATGGGTCTAGGGTGTAAAGTTTATTTTTTTCTATCTTTTTAAAACTCTCTCTTCTTAGACCACCCATCCACACAGTATTCAGATCCACAATTTGAAATAAAATAAATCATTTTCATCCTAATCTCGAACCTAAAAAATAGACTAAATGATCTTGTGCACAATTCTGAAATGTAGAAAACACCTTATCAAACTTGATGCTCAGTTAATTTGCCATAGGAAAAGCCAATTAAAATAGACTATGAAATGAGCAAGAATGAAATATGCTCCAAACAAAGAAAAAAATTGGTATATTTGAAATCTTAACACTGCAGCGAAATGGCCAAACGAGCTTAATTTACCTTATATTCTCTAGCAAGTTTCAAGTGACCACGACGGAAACCCTAGCAGGCGACAGAGAAGGGAGACCTCCATAAAGACCAATGGTAGAGATAAAAACAACGTCCAACTCATTGCCACCATGAAAGAGAAATCTTTCTGGTGAGGTGCTCCTGCTGGCAGACAAATAATTAGCTTGCAACATTGTAAGCTTCACTTTACTCAAGGTGCCAATTGATTCTTTCTGCATTCACACAAGCGTGAGAAGGAGAAGCATCATAGTCTTGCATAGCAAGTTTCTTTCAATGACTTTGATCGCTCCAATGACCATCCCTGTACCTACAGGGAGATACAAATCGTTGATCTTGTTCTGATGTCTGTATGGACCTCAACTCCGTTGAGAGTGAAATGCCTATTGACATAATTAAAAATTTGTCAAAAAACATAAATCATAATTTATTATAAGTTGGTTTATTTTTCAACATCAAGGTTGAAAAAAATAGTTGGAAGGTAAACATTGAGATAAAGAGCTGCATTCATAACTCTTAAGATTCATGTGGACTTTGTATTGGGTCATTTTTCTATTGAATAGAGCTACACATATTTGATCCTCATAATGAGTAGGATCTTGTATAGAGCCATAATTGTATCTAAAGAGACAATATGTAATGCCCAAGCTTGTGCTCAAGGCATTAACAAACCAAAACCAAACAAACAATTTTTTTGCAATACAAAAGTGGCATTAAGAAAGACACACAACACTCTTACATGCCCAAGGTGTCATAACAACTAGTGATGACACACTTGGCACACACACCTATAAATGATTCAAGGTCACAAAAGTAGAAGACTTAAAGACACCATGGGACAAAACACCATGGTTGACATAGAAAATGTGACAAGGAGGAGAGTCAAGATTTCCAAGGTCACTAAAAAACCCTTACATCATCCCTACAAGACCACCCCTCAACTATCTCCAAGCTACAAAAGGCAAAAGATCAAAACTCCCAAAGTTTGGACTTCAAGGAAGACTTGCAAAAGTTTAGACCTTTTCCTAGCCTTACAATTCAACTAAACAACTTAGAAGTTTGCATTTTGAGTTTCTTCTCCAAGTTGTAACTATGCCTAACACTACCTCGTACTTCAGCTTCAAATTTGCACTTGCACTTGCAACACTTGCTTGGGTTCCAGTCTTTGGGCAACATTTGTAGTTTACAATCTTGCAAAATGCAAAGACTCTCTAACCCCTGGCCTTAAAATGAATTTAGACCTTGGGACCCAATTGTAATGTAAACTTTGGACTTTGGGTTCAAAAAACAACTCGTAATTTGCAAAAGACCAGCAAAAGTCCTAAACTAGACACTTGTGACAATTCAGGTTTTGGAGATCAATAACAATCTGTAACCAATGGGACTCCAAACTATGGAAATCCATAGATATCTCAAACTTTAGAGATCAATTGAATTGTACAACCCATGGGGCTTTGAACTCTGGACCTCCAACACTCTTGGTTTTTGAAGTCTGATTGCAATTTGTAACTTTAAACTAGCAACCCCGTTTAACATGCAATTTGGACTATTTAACTGACTTGTAACTAGAAAGTCTAGAAAACACTAAGGCAAGGAAAACATCAAGGTCTATTTTCAACACTCAATAAAGTATAACTTCCTTGATTTATGAGTTGTTACAAAATAGTTTCAGTCAAACGCCCAGGGAATCATGGGTTTTGATCTAAGTGCATGAGAGCCTCTTGATGGACACGATTTCCAAGGAACAAGGTGGAAAGTCAATATCACTTCCACAACATAAAGAAACTAACCTCCAAAGATGAACATGAGGAAAATGATACGGAAATCCATGCTCGTTTGACACCAACATCAAGACAGGCCAAAGGCAAAGATAGGATCATTGCCATCTATATGGCTAGAATGTAATTTAACAACAAGGCAACCATAAACATAATTTGTACAACATGTATAAAAGAGGACTCCAACATCCCAAATTAGCCATTTCTAAACATAAGATAATTTCCACTAAGACAATTTCCATATAAGACAAGGATGAAAGTCCAACCAAATAAGCTCATAACATAATTACAAGATAGAGGCTACTTCCCAAACATGAAAGGATCACACTCCAATACTTACAATTATAATGAGCCACCTCTAAGGTGCTCCAATAACTACAAATCAATACATGAAATGTTGAACTAGGAACTCTTTCTAGAACTTCTAAGAGATCTTCAAGTATGTACCAATGGGGAATGTTACCCACCTCCTAACCATATTACCATCGTTGAGTGCAATAGATGTCTATGGAACACTAGGCAACCCTTGATGCACATCGTTATCAAGGCCAAGGCTCACACACAACCAAGTAGTACATGGCAAGACTCACGCCAATCAATGCATATACAAATGATCACAATCATGTTAGATACCAAATCTGATAAAGGGAAGGACAAGACTCCTAAGAAAAGGATAAGAAGTACCAGCACCCACAACATGACAGTTATGGGGAATTAGATGTCATCACACATAACATGACAACTATGGGGAACTACATGCCATCATAGATATCGTGATAGCTATGGGGAAAGTATGGCATTCACTAACTCATAGAGTTGTGACATGCCCTTCACACTATGATCGAATCTCCACAAGCATTCGAATTGTAGGGGAAACTCTTGTTTAATTCATTTTTCATTTATCCAATGTCTAATAAAATTATCACTTATTAACAACTCTCCACTTGTTTGTTCCATCAATCCCTTTATATCACGACAACATGGGCAAGAGCCACTCCTTTCCAATCATATACCTCAATCCTAACAATCCAATGCTCCAAATCTACAATTTGGGCTTGGCATGTAAATTGATGCAATAATTCATGATATATTACCAAAACATACATAATTCCAAGTTATTAAGAAGACATTTCATTTTGAGCACACATGGTTTTAGAAACTTTTACCATAAATTGGCCTTAAAATGCAAGTTTTCAAAAATTCAAAACATAAAATTAAACTACACATTGAAATCCTAAATCATTCCTATAGAATGATTCCATATGACTCCACCTAATGTGAGCATGACAAAAGAAAATGATACCATTTAAAAAGCAAGTTTAAATAAAAGATTACCTCTTTCCAAGTTTGCAAACAATGGAGAAAATCCTCTTCTTGATCATCACACACACCCATGCAACTCAATTCCATTCTCAAGCACAATCATTTTGAAATGAACTTCAAGCAAATTTTCCATTCACAATTTCTATCCAAATCCATATTTTTGAAATGGGAAGAGAGAGGGTTTTGAGCATGAAAATGCAAAAATAAGAAATTGAGGAAATAATAAGCCTCGCTTTTATTTTTACCTTTTTCTTTTTATCTTCTTTTCTCTTTTCTATTTTCTTTTCCAAATATTCATTTTTGCCCAAAATAACATTTTCAAAATAAATAAATAAATAAATCAATTTAACCATGATGCAAACCAATTTAATTTTGGGCGTGTACAAGAAGTTGGGTCCACTTTTTTGCCAAAAAGTGAAAGTGTTTTTCCTGAGAATCAAAGTTTGTCACAATTGGACTAAAATTTGAAGCACTTACACCTAAAATCTTAAAAAAGTCCAGTAATATGAAATGTAGAATTTTTAGTCTAGTTTTCAAACATGTAATTTATTCTAATACCTAGATGATACAAATTAATTTTGTATCTAGGCTTGTACAAAAACCACTTTTTAAAAGTCACTTTTTTAGGACCATACCATGCACGTGTCCGACAAGCATTATTTGACCTAAATAAAAGTGTTTTTCTAATTCTTTTTGGTAAAAGATGTGTATTGTATTGAAGATTGATGAGGATATTTTTTATAATTTTTTTCCAAATATTTTTTTTATTAATTTTTTATTGGCCCTAATTGTTATTTTTGAAAACCCCTCATGCTCGGCAAGCATAATTTGATTTAAACTAATCATTTTTTTTCATTATGTAAATAATTGTGTAGATTGATGACATTATTTTTTTTAAAGAAACTTAAAAAATTAAAAGTTATTAAAAAATGCGAACACCTGACATTTCAAGTTTATGGACCAGTTTTCTCGTAAATTAGTTAAAAAATAGAAAATCAAATCCAATCATAAAAAATTTAAATATTTGAAAACTAGACATCGTCATCTATAATGGGTTATAATTTCAAAAAAAAATCTGAAAAAAAAAGTCGTCAGCCATATTGCCAAAGTCAATTTTTTCTCTTGCTATTAACATGACCTTGTACTTGTAGGTCCAAGGCTAAGGGTTGGGTTACCATGCCTTTCTTGAGCCTAAAAGAAAACTTAAAATGTGGGTTAGCATTTCAAAATTTTTGGAATGGGATCCCACTTTAAAACGGGTACCCATTCTAAAAAACACGATCTCAGACCATTTTTTCAAAAAATAAATAGTTTCGAGGAACGGGGCCACTTTTAGAAGCGGGATCCCATTTAGGTTGGGGTCCTGAACTGTAATGGGCCCCATTTCTAAATAGGGTCCCATATAGGATTGACACCCCGAGTCTAAATGGGATCCCATTTTTTAAAGGGATCCTGTTCTTGTCGGGATTATTTTTTGCCCGACGCTTCCCCTATATGTGGACCCAACTTCTTGCACACATTCTTCTAATCAATATTTTTATAGATAGGAAATTAAAACAATTAAATCAAATTATGTTTTCACTATCAATTATTTTAATGACCAAAATTTCCTTTGGAATAAATAATTGAATTCATTACCAAGAATTGTTATGTTAGAAAAAGTAACCTTGGGGGCTTTTTCCTCTTAAGGTTTACTTCTCAGGTCCTTTAGAATGCATTTAGAGCATCTTGCATGATTTTTATGACTCCTGATGAGAAAACCTTGAAGTTTCATGGCAATTGGGACTCAGGGGATGCACTTAACATAAGTCTTGCCTGAAATGGGGGGAGGACTTAGGTGCTCGCGCCCTAGTCCTGCCCTATTTTAGGTTAGGACCAATTTCAAAGTGTCAGTTTATGACCGTTATTTAGGTCTTATGCCGATACGGTAAGTTTGAATTACAAAATTCTTAGTGGGAATGTGTGTAGTTACATATATAAGCATGATTAGGTTATCATTTGTAAACTAGGTGGAAATTTGATGAGCATTGTGATTTTGTGAAAGTGATTCAAGGCATTCATTGTGTGGTAGAGTAGAATTTGTGTTGTTATTGTGTTTGTATTTGTAGATTTGGCATGAAGAGCATCTTCCTTCCATGTGATCTTCACTACAAGGTGATATTAATTATGTTTTTTATCATTTATCATTTAGATTTCTACTCTATCCTGCAGGGATACACACTTTTTATCTGACAACGATGTTTGAAAAACTTGAATGTCTCTTTGAGGCTTGACTAAGGCAAGCCTCTAAACACCACAACTGCAACCCATTTTTCTATGATTAGGTTACAAGTTTTGAAAGCATAAGAAGTGGAGTTGTAGGAGAGTAATATAGACTGTCAGAATTGTAAATAAAAGAAGAAAAATAGGGACATGGACTCAGGCACCCACTCATTGGTCCTTCGGATCCTGCAACAAAAAAATCTCTGGAACAATAGGAATAGGTTGCAGACAAGGTTCCCAGATCTCGACAAAAATTATGGTACTAGATTAGGGCACCCACTCATTAGTCCCTGACTTCTCCATTTTCTGAACTTCAAAATCTAGTATGCATTTGATTGTCATTTGATATCTCTATGTGCGATCATTTTCTGTAATTTGTCTGTTTGCTCACGAATTCTTGTAATTAGGGTTTTGAGAATAATTGGACTTAATTGAACAACTAAATCACACAATTCCAATCTTCCCCTATGTTCCAAGTGATAGGAGGTCTATAGTAGACTTTCTTCTTGATTGAATGTCCTTGAATGTTTAGTGGTGAAAGGAGGATCGACATAAACCATTAAAATCAAACCCTCTTCATTTCATCCTAAAACAAGAATATAATAAGGCAACAAACCTTTTCATACTAATGCACAAATATTATCTTTTCAATGCAAGCATTAAATATTTTGGAAACACAAAAAACACATATTTCAAGATAGTTTTAAATGTAATGCAAAATATAGGATAAAGATATGCAAAGGACTCAATCATACTTTATGGGTTTTCACAACATACAGACTCCAAATTTACCATTAATTTGGATCCAGGTTTTCATAGGGATTCACAACACAAGGAGTAAGTAAGGTGAAATGGCTAAGCATAATCCATGCCAACTTCTCTGCATCCAACCATTGTTCTAACACCTGTAAATTTTCTGCACACTCAAGACAAACATCAGGCATACTTGCTCCACATAATAATAGTTGAAGTGGCATAATCCAACCAACATGACATAAATCATAACTAGTGAAATTGCACCCTATTTAGACCTACATTCCAATGACCCAATGGGACTATTCTCAAGGTGTGGGACCTTGCAGATGAAATCAAACCTCCAAAGAAGGTTGGTTCCTCTTTCTAAGCTTAAGGCTTAGAGAAATAGATGCAACTAAACCTATGCTAATAATCACCAGGGAAAAGGGGTGAAGGAGGAATGTTGGAAATGAAAAGGGGGTGATACACCAAATTTAGTTTATTTGAATGGACCTGACATAACACAACAATGATCTCAAAAGGTTGAAAAAACTCACATAGGATAAGTGCACAAAGATGAGGGACCAAAAGGGGGTCTTAAGATGCCACTTTTTTTTTCTAAAATCAAGAAAGATTGATGTTGGATGAGAAATTGAAGATAGTTACACTTAAAATGTGAGGATACAACAAAAACAAGAGTTGTAGTGCTCTAAATATAGTTTTTAAACTACTATTTAAAAAAAAATGATTGAGATTAAGGGGTTCAAAAAGGGGGAACACACAAATTGGTCCAGTTTTTCTCAAAAAAAAAACATAGCGTCTAGTGTGCTCCCCCTAAAATGCTAACTTTTTTTAGTATTTCAAAAATTTCTTCAGTGAGAAATTAGCTAACACCGTCTAGTTTATTCCTGATTTTTCTAATAATTTTTTTCTTGAATAATTAATTTTTTACTAATTTTCAAAGTGGACACATCCTAAAAAATAGAAAATTGAGTGTGCTCCCCCCTAAATTTTTTGAAAACTAATCAAAAATCATTTTTTTTTAAATACATGTAGAATGGAGTCTAGTTTCTAAAAATGTAACTTATTTGAAATTTTGATGAATGGTTAAAAAAATTCAAAAATACCAGACACTGGTTTTTGACAAAAAATGGATACACTAACAAAAGAAATTAAAGATGAAATCTTTAACATATTCAAAACATGAAAAAAATTATATGGTTAGATAGCTAACATAGAGCTTAAGATTATGGTGGTATTTTTTTACTTTTCATTAAAAAAAGTGCAATCCTGATGGGGAGCATGGTCCAGATTATGTGAATCTCATTAGAATATGGAAAAACACGTCCTTGGATGACCTAAACACAGTCCAAGCCTTTATGTTGGAAGCCCAAGGCAAATCCAAGCCAAACGCTTGGAAATTACCAAGGCAAAGCATAACGCGGGTGTGTTATAACGTGCTCGCGTTATGCTTTGATAAAACATAACTTGTGGGTTTTTAAGTCATCTCAAGATAACCTCCTCAATAGTAATTTCCACTAATAGCATTTTTCCTCCTATATGTTGGTAATAATTATAAGGCAAAGGGATCCACTTAGCACACAAGTGCCTCTAAGCATTAGTTAGTAAGGGGGGAACTATGAATGTAATTTGGTGATTTGGACTTTTCACCCTCTAGCATCTTTCATCATCGCCAAATCTTTTGGGGTGTGTAATGCCTTATAGGTTACTCTTGTCTCACAATTCAAACCAATGTGGAATTAATCCAATTACAACTCAATCAAGTATTTGTGTTTAGTATTGAAATATTTCATGGGCGTTTTCAATTAGAATTTTTTTGTTGGAGGGATTTGGTCAATGTGCTTTTAAGTCATATTAAGATGACCTCTAGGAGTAGTCATTTACACTAATGGCAATTTTTCCTCATATATGTAGGTAATAATTACAAGGCAAGGGGACCTACTTAGCACATAAGCACCTCTAAGCTTTTTTTAGTATGGTGAGGAACAATGAATGTAATCAACCATTTTGGACTTTTCATCATCTAGTCTCTTTGTACTTTTCAAGTCCCACTTAACTATTTTGATAAGAGAGTCCTAGTTTTCTTGTTTTCATTTCCTTCATAGATAAGGGAGAGGGAGAGATAGAAGGGAGAGATAAGGAGATAGAGGAATGATAGGGGAGAGAGAGGCAAGAGATAGGGAGACAGGGAGAGATAGATAGGTAGAGAGAGAGAGAGAGAAGATAGATAGGGAGAGATAGAGGAGACAAAGGGGAGAGATAGAGAGATAGAGAGTGAGAAAGATATCCACTTAATCTAGGAATGCTCTCAAAATGCTAGCACAAATGCTTATCCTAACCCATCTATCCTTCATCCCACATCCATCAAATCAATATCTAGGATTTGCATTTAACCAACCCAATATCATCAACCACCCTAACAAGCTTCTATCCCTCATCCCATCCCATCCCACTTCATTTCACAACAAAACCCCTCCAACAATGTGGTGTCTAGTGACCTAGTATAAACCTATCCTAACCATCCCTAAACTTACCCCAACCTATTGGCAAGAGACACTGCTATGATGTATGTTGTATGTTGTCATTGATGGCAACAAAGCATGGTAAAGAGATTTCAATCATGACACCAAGGATTGACAAAGGTTTGGAAGACTAACTTAGTCAAAATGGCTAAATATGGACAAACTACAAAGTGACAGAGATTGAGTCAATATGTCTCCGCAGTTGAAGATCATTCTATGCGGTTTTAAGTATGTTGTTCATAGCTATTTGGTGATCATATGTTCCAATGTTCAAGTTCTGACTTCCTCCAGAAGTTATATGGTGAAATATCTAAGTCTGGGTGAATAGAGTTAAGTCAGGAATAGTGCACAGTACTAGAGTAAAAGGGTCCACATTCCTCAACTGTGGCATATTTTGTCTTGCAGTTCTAAGGCAACAAAGATACATATCATGACTACCTAAATATAGAGTTATAACTTTTGAAGTTCCTTTGATCACATTCTACAAGTTATTCTTTATCAGCTTCCAATTTGAAAGTATTTCACTGTGATAGAGCAACAATTCCAAGATCTGTATTTTGCTATAAAGGACTATTATGTCCTGCGGTTCTAAATGTTGGCAACATAGTCAAGAGACACTGCTGATTGGGTAATGTTGTCATTGATGGCAACAAGGAAAATAGAGCATGATGGAGCTAAGGATGATTGGGAACTCAACTTGGAATAGCCTACATACAAGGTTTTGGTTCGGACACAAAAGACTAAGGCAAAATGGCTAAGTACTGACAACACAGAGTTAGTAACAGAAACTCAAGTGGTATTCCTCCGCAGTTGATGGTCAAGGTATGCAGTTCAGGTATGTTATTTAGAATTGTTTGAAGTTGTTATGTTCAAGATTGCAAGTCCTGATGACTTCCAGAAGTTAAGTTTTGATTGGTCTAAGTCTAGGTGAACACAGTTAAGTTAGGAATAATGCAAAGTGCATGGGTATTTTGGTCCGCATTCCTCCACAAGTGATTGTATTGGTGTGAGGTTTTGAGGTAGTATGGATAGGTGTTAAAAGCATCCAGTTGAGTAGTTACAGAGTCTGAAGTGATCCAAAAGATTGCCTACAAAATTCCAAGTTCTGGCAGTCAGTTTTCCAGTATTTCACCAAGGTAGAGGAGATAGTTTTGAGTTTCAAATTTCATCACATAAGGGCATCATGATCTGCGGTTGATAAGATATGATTTGTGAGGCATTAGGAATGGTTGATGTGGTTCATGGAGTCCCATGTGAATTTTGGTTAAAGTGTTAGGCTGACAGAGTTAATGTAAGTTGATAAAGTGTTGTGCTTGATAGGCCAACTTAGTTTTCAGATTGAATTCAAAGTTGCATATATTTATATGGGTTAGATTTTGGTGTTGATGTGAAAAAAATGTGTTGTGATGTGTATGAACTAAATGTGTGTGCAATCCAAAGTAGAGTTGTGACTAGAAGAAAATAGTAAGGGCAGAAGAGCAAAATTTATATAAAGCAGAGCAGACATTATGAAGACATTTGAATCTGTAGACTAAGCTGATAATGGAACTGCACCTCAGCATTCTATAGATACATTTGTAGTAGTTAACTCTTGGCAGTGAGCCAATCTTTTCTTCTATCTTCTATCTTTCTTTCTATGTGGACAGTGAGTCCACCTGCAGTGAGCATTTCTTTGGGCAATGAGCCCCATGGCAGTGAGCCTTATGTAATCCGGTATTGCTATCATAATATATTGTGAGCTAACACTCACCGTGGTTTTTCCCTTTTTTAGGCTTTCCACATAACCTTGGTGTCCATGTGTTATGAATTTGTGGTTGTTCTTCTTGTGTTTACTTTGCTTTCATATTTTGAATTTGGTAAATGGATTAATAAATGTGTGAATGAAAAGTTATTTAGAATACTAATTCACCCCCCCCTCTTCGTATTCTCTGTCTTCAACAATTGGTATCAGAGCAAGGTTCCTTGGATAAAGCTTAACAACTTGAGGAAGATCTGGGAAGGTATACTCATAGCAGCCATAAGACTTAGAAATCTCTCATATGAGAACAATGTTGAACTGGAAGCAACTCTTATTGATCTTGAAAAATCTAAAGCATAAATTAGGGATGTAAAGGATAACATTCAAGAAGCTAATGAATGCATTCTAAAGCTAAAAGAATAGGTCAAGAAGTTCAAAGAAAAATACAAAGAGGTTAGTGAATAATTGATATCAGCAAATGAAACCCTGGATGATTTAAAAGTGGAAATTGTAGAAATAGCTAAAGTAGAAGATGATCTAAATATGTTAATAAAAAATAAATTAGAAGAATGCAATAAACTTGAAAAAGAAGTTGTAAGTCTAAAATCAGATTTTGAGAAAGCTAAGAGCTATGAAGAAAAGTTTAAGAAAAACTCTACAAAGCTTGAGGAGTTAATTGCAAGTCAGAAGAGTTCAGATGACAAGCAAGGCTTAGGATTTGAGAAAGAAGAAAGCTCAAAATCAGGTCAAGCAAACTTTTAGTTGAAGCAAAACAAAGGCAACCAATTAAGGAATCAAAGAAGAAGACCTAGAAGACATCCGATCAGGCAACCAAATGCTCAAAGGTACCCATCTTTCAATGGCCATTGTTTTAATTGCAATAAGTTTGGTCATAAGGCTACTCAGTGTAGGAGTAGAATGAATCAGAATGTTCCATCATTTTCTGGTCAATGTTTCAATTGCAAGAAAATTGGTCATAGATCAAATGAATGCAAAAGTCTGGTAAGGAATACTCAATCATTCAATGGAAAGTGTTTTGCATGCAATAGATTTGGACATATGGCTAATAAATGCAGATCAAGAACAAATCCAAACAATAGAAGGAATCAAGGATAAAGGAATGTGGTATGCTACAATTGCAACAAGTTTGGACATGTTGCAAGATTTTGCAAAAGTAAGAATGAGAAAAGAGACTATCCTACATAGAAGAGGAAAATAGAGCAGAGAGAAGATAAAGGCAAGAACAAGATTGATCCAGTAGAAATCAAGAAGGAAATGAGCAAGGTATGGATTAAGTGATGTAGAGGACTTAGGATAGTTTGAGGATTCCACAGATTGATAAGACCTTCCTCGAACTCTCAAGATTCTAACTCATGGATCAACATGAATAAGTGGGAACAACAGTTAGTTTCCTTGAAACCATCATGTAAAGGCTTGTTTGGCATTCTATAGGACACATCCAAACCATTGGCTAAGGCTTGACAAGCTTGGACTTGGGACTTCCTTCTTTAAGCTACTAAACTCCTTGTAGCCCTCCAAATAGGAACAATCAGAAATAACTTTTGACTGAGACCTTGAATCCACAAGACCAAACCAATTTTAGATACCCTTTTTGGAGACCTTTGACATATTCAAAAATGGGTATATATTGTTTTGGAAAGAATGCCCCGAATAATGACTGTCCCTAGTAGCCTAGAGCTCTAATTAGCCCAAATTTACAAAGAGACCCCTACAAATGTCATTCACAGAACCCAACCAATTATTGGGACACTTAGGACTCATGCCAAGACTAAGGATTTTGTGGGTTTTGGACACCTATAGTTGATTGTACCTTCAAATGCACATGTGGTTCCTCAAATGGCTTAATACATGAGGATATTAAGCCCTCCTCATCCAAATTCTGCATCTGCCAACTTCCTCTTCTCTACAAACATTCCAATCAATTGAAATATGAAGGAACACATCCATCCCACTGGTCTTGTGGCACTGAGAGACAGTGGGATGGTTAAAATTCCATTATTTTGGCAAAACCCTAGGTTAGGGTTTAATAAGACAATTTTTTAGAAAAACCCTTATATCTCCCTTCTACAAAGATGTCAATACACCAAACCAAATTCAAATGATAGAAAATTACATGCCCTAACCAATCAGATCACGAGGAGATGAAAACAGTGTTGTACCTATGCAAAGTATGGCCTGGAGCAACGTTTGAACTCAGGAAATGAAGGTTTCCAATGATCAATCCAAGAAGAATAGATGTAACTCACTTCCTAGTCAATGTCAAGGCCTCAAAGTGGATTCAAATGAAAGTTAATTCATCATAATACTCATTCCAAATGTTTGGAGGTCATGACACTTCCGTACTTGAAGATGGTACGGACTGTTTTAATAGAAATGCAGGAAAAATATAGAGAACAACAGAGAATTGGATTTCTATTGCTTGAAACTTCTTCCACACACCTGCCACTGATCCATGATGGTGTTTTAATAGGTTTACATCTTCCTCCATCAGTTTGGGGTTGGCTGGCAATAGGAAACCACCCTCAAACTGCCCAAAACTGTTAATTAGCATTGTGTTTACAATATGTATTAGGGGTAGATTATAGTTTAGACAAAACTACTTCCTCAAACCCCTCTAGGATCATATGTTATGTCATAATTGGCCTTTCTAGAATGAAGACAACATATCTCTCCATTTTGACACTCATGGAGGATCTACCAATGTGGACTTGACAACCTACACCAACTACTTGGCATCAAGGCCTTACAAAATGACTTCAATACAATTTCAAATGGTCATAAGACCTTATTACATTCTTCAAATGGTCTTCAAGACCTTATTGACATGGTAGAGAGAAACTTGGAATAGGTCTCTTGGCCCATTGATGTCATGGGTGCTCCTGCACCATACTCCCGGGGTGGGAAAAGAACTCAAGTCCCTTGAGGAAGTAAGTTAGCAACTGTGTTCCCATGCTTTGAGATGTCTTCTTAACTCATCCAAGTGGCATCTTCAGTAGGTAGGCCACTCCATTTGACAAGGTACTACTTGTAGGTCTTCTTTCTAGTCTTCTTGATGACTTTGGTGTCCAAGATGCATTCCAATTTCAAGGGTTGATTGAGTGGAAGACCCTTAACCCATTCCCCATCTCCTGCTGCTGTCACATCTGCCTCTGAATCTGCATCATTACTACCTCTAAAAGGAAACAATTTTGAGACATTAAAGATAGGAGATATGGCCAAGCCTTGAGTAAGCTCAATCTCATAGGCATTGGGCCCAAACTTATGCACAATCCAGCAAGGACCTATCTTCTTCATGAGGAGTTTGGTTGGCTGCCCCTTTGGAAGTCTTTTCTTCTTCAAATGTGACATAACCAAATCCCCAACCTTGTATTGCACCTCTCCTTCTCTCATTGGCTTTCTCCTTGTACTTCTCATTGTTCTTTTGAAGAGTTTCTCTTACATTATCATGGATGTCCTCATGGCCAATGCAAAGTCTTCACCTTGAGCACTCTTCCTCTCCAATCCATGTAGATCTCTCAATTCAAGAATGCCTCTTGGGTGAACACAATAGACAATCTCAAATGGACTCCTTGTGCTTCTATTGGTGGAGTCATTGTAAGCAAATTTAGCTTGAGGGATGATCATATCCCATGCCTCTCCATGCTGCTTTGTAAGACATCTAAGAAGATTTCCCAAGGACCTATTCACTACCTCAGTTTGGCCATTAGTCTGAGGGTGATAGGCTTAAGTGAATGACAATTGAGTGCCCAACTTCTTCCACAACATATGCCAAAAGTGGCCCACAAACTTTGGATCCCTATCAGTCACAATGTTAAGAGGTAAACCATGGATTCTAACAATTTATTTGAAGAATGAACCAACAATGTGTGAAGCATCATTAGTGCATTTGCATGACAAGAAATGAGCCATCTTACTGAATCTATCCACCACAAGAAAAATGCTATCAAAGCCTCTTTGAGTCCTAGGAAGACCCAAGACAAAATCCATGCCAATACTTTCCCATGGCCTATTAGGAATAAGAAGTGCTGATATAGACCAGCATTAGATGATGTTCCCTTTGCTCTTTGAAAAATACTACAACATTCAAGAAATTTTCTGATGTCTGATTACATTTTAGGCCAAAAATAAAACCTTTTCACCTGATCGAATGTTTTGTCTAGCCCAAAGTGACCTCCTAGTCCACCACAATGTTCTTCCTTTATGATGTTCTCCCTCATGGAACACCTAGGAACACATAATTGGCTGCCTTTAAACAACAACCCCTGCTGAAACAAAAACTCAAAAAAAATTAGAATGATAAGTGTCCAAAAATTGAGAGCAAACTCCATATACCTCCTTGAAATCTTCATCATCCTAGTACATATGTTTGAGAGCATCAATCCCCACACTTTGCAACTGAATTTCTTGCACCATACACAGCCTTCTACTCAATGCATCTGCCACTTTATTGGCCTGCCCCTTCTTGTGTTTGATGGAAAAGGTGTATGCTTGGAGTTGTTCAACCCATTTCATATGTTTGTGATTGAGTTTCTCCTGTGAATTCAGAAAACTAAGTGCATAGTTGTCAGTATAAACAATAAACTCCTTAGGCAAAAGATAGTGCCTCCATTTTTTTAAAGCTTGCACCATTACATACAACTCCAAGTCATAAGTAGAATACTTTCTCTTAGCATCATTCAATTTTTCACCAAAGAAGGCAATTGTTCTACCCTCATGACTCAAGACAGCCCCTATAGGAAGGTTACTAGCATCACATTCCACCACAAACAACTTATTAAAATCAGGCAAGACAAGAATGGGTTGTTGTGCTACCTTTTGTTTCAGAATTTCAAAAGAATCATTGGCTGCCTTTGTCCAAGAAAACTTACATTTCTGCCCCCCTTTAATGGTATCCAAAATAGGTGCACAAATATGACTAAAACCCTTTATAAAATTCCTATAGAATGTTGCCAAACCATGAAAACTTTTTACATCGCCTGTTGTTTTAGGAGTTGGCCATGACAAAATAGCCTCTACCTTTGCTGGATCCATCTTCAAATTGCCTTGGGAGATGACAAAAGAAAGGTAGGTGAGTTCTTCATTCATGAAGACACTCTTCTCCATGTTGATCATCAATTGCTCATCATGTGATTTCTTCAAAACCTGATCCAAGTGCTACAAATATTCTTCCTTGGTCCTTCTGAAAACAAGAATGTCATCAAGGTACACCACAATAAATTTGCCAGTGAAATCCTTCAACACTTCATTCATGAGATGCATAAAAGTGCTTGGGGCATTGGATAGGCCAAATGGCATCACCAACCACTCATAAAGACCCTCATTTGTTTTGAATGTTGTCTTCCATTCATCCCCTTGCTTTATCCTAATTTGATGATACCCACTCTTAAGATCAATCTTGGAAAAGTATCTAGCCCCTCCCAAACAATCCATTAAATCCTCAATCCTTGGCATAGGGAACCTGTATCTTATAGTAATCTTGTTAATAGCCCTATAATCAGTACATAGTCTCCATTTACCATCCTTTTTAGGGGCTAGGACTATTGGGACAGCACATGGGTTGAGACTCTTTCTCACCAATCCCTTATCCATCAACTCTTACACTTGCTTGGCAATCTCTTCATTTTGAGAAGTTGTCATCTTGTAGGCTACTTTGTTTAGCAAAGTAGACCTTGGTATGAAGTCAATCTGATGGATTATATCCCTAATAGGTGGTAATTCACTAGGCATCTCCTCTACCATGATACCCTTATACTTCTCTAACAATTGATGCACCTCCTTGGGAACTTCTTCCTCACTAGGACCATGCAAATTAGGACTGTTTTTAGGCTTCAAAATCAGAGCATACACTTGGGTTCCTTCCTCCTTAAGGGTGTTCAGAAACTCTTTAACACTCACAATCATGACACTTGACCCAACACTCTTCTCTATATTCTCATCTGACAATGGATCCATTCTATACTTCCTACCATTCTTGGTTATGATGGAGTTAGATTTACCATCATGTTGGGATTGTACATCATATTGCCATGGACGTCCTAACAGCAAATGACAAGCATCCATGGGGATTATATCACACAAAATCTTGTCCTTATATTCCCCTATCTCAAACTCTACCCAAGTTTGTTCATCAACTAAGACTTGCTGCCCCTTAGTCAACCATGACACCTTATAAGGACTAACATGAGGAAGTCTTTTCAATTTCAACTTATCTACCATCTCAATGGAAACTAAATTTTTAGTTGAACCTGAATCAACAATTACCTTGCAAATCTTACCATAGGCTTTGCATGTTGTCCTAAACAATGTCTTCCTCTGAGGGGGTTCTTGTGTTTAAGGCACCTTCAACATGGTTCTCCTCATAATCAAACTTTCTCTATCATGGACTGGGGCTACACTTCCAATTGGAGAGTTAACACTTTGGCAATCTTCCTCTTGGATCAACTAGTTCCTTCTTTCTCCTCCATGAGAGCTTGAGGCTTGCTTTTTAGGACATTTGAAGGCTGTGTATCCCACTTGGTTGCAATTGTAGCACCTCTCTGTGAAGACATTAGAACCTCTCCCTGGTCCACCAAATCTACCCCTTTCATTGGGTCTCCTTCCTCTAAAGCCTCCTCTAGAACCTGATTCTCCACTTTGTTCTTGGGAACTAGATTCCCCTTGACTTCTTTGAAACTAATTTCTACCTCCAAAACTGCCCCTACCTCTAAAATTTCTGCCACCTCTTCCTCTATTTTGCTACTCACCTTTCCTCTTCAACTTCTCTTCAGCCCTCAATGCCATTTGAAAGCATTTATCCACTATTTCAGGGGTTAGTATACTAATTTCATCTTGTATACTAAACTTCAAACCATTTAGATACCTTTCCACTTTACCTTTTTCATCCTCCATATGTCCACAACGAAGAGATAACTTATGAAACTCCTTGGTGTAGGTGGCCACATCCAAATCTCTTTGTTTGAGATTTTGCATCTTCTTGTAGATCTGCACCTCATAGTCTGATGGAAGGAATTGGGACTTGATCCTCTCCAACATTCTGCTCCATGAAGAGATCATACTCTTTCCACTCTTCACCCTCTCACCTTGGGTGTAATTCCACCATGTGATGGCAGCACCCTTGAGTTTTGTTTTGGCAAACTTCACCCTCTTATTTTCAAGAACTTCTTTGTATTCAAAGTAGTTATTTAGGGCCTCAATCCACTCCATAACTTTATCAGCATTCATCTTTCCACTAAACATTGGAATCTCCATCCGAGCCTCTGAAGAATCTTTGCCAATTGCCTTGATGGCTTCAAGGAAATGTTTTTGATCTATAGGTACCTCTGCCTCTTCTTGATTTTCTTCTTCTTCTTCTTCTCCTTCTTCTTCCTCTCCATCAAAACCTTCATCTATCCTCTTTCCTATCCTCAATGCCTTCAACTCAGCTTGGAGTGCTTCCTTGACTTGACTCTTATATTTCTCTTCCATCTCTTTGAATTTCTTAACCACCTCAGTGGTCATCCCTTTTGGAGGCATGTTGCTAGCCTCTCCTTCACTCTCCTCTACTAACATATACCAAGTCTTACACACAACCAAAAATAAAACTTTTTATGGCTTTGATACCACTATGATGTAGACAACTTAGGATAGTTTGAGGATTCCACAGATTGACAAGACCTTCCTTGAACACTCAAGATCCTAACTCATGGATCAACATGAAAAAGTGGGAACAATAGTTAGTTTCATTGAAACCATCATGTAAAGGCTTGTCTAGCATTCCATAGGACACATCCAAACCATTGGCTAAGGCTTGACAAGCTTGGACTTGGGACTTCCTTCTTTAAGCCACTAAACTCCTTGTAGCCCTCCAAAGAGGAACAGTCAGCAATAACTTTTGACTAAGACCTTGACTCCACAAGATTAAACCAATTTTAGATACCCTTTTTGGATACCTTTGACATATTCAGAAATGGGTATATGTTGTTTTGGAAAGAATGCCCCCGAATAATGACTGTCCCTAGTAGCCTAGAGCCCCAATTAACCCAAAATTACAAAGAGACCCTTACAAATGTCATTCATAGAACCCAACCAATTATTGAAACACTTAGGACTCATGCCAAGACCAAGGATTTTGGGGGTTTTCGACACCTATAGTTGACTGTACCTTCAAATGCACATGTGGTTCCTCAAATGACTTAATACATGAGGATATTAAGCCCTCCTCATCAAAATTCTGCATCTGCCAACTCCCTCTTCTCTGCAAACATTCCACTCAACTGAAATATGAAGGAACACATCCATCCCATTGGTCTTGTGGCACTGAGAGACAGTGGGATGGTTAAAATTCCATTATTTTGGCAAAACCCTAGGTTAGGGTTTAATAGGACAGTTTTTAGAAAAACCCTTATATCTCCCTTCTACAAAGATGTCAACACACCAAACCAAATTCAAATGATAGAAAATTCCATGCCCTAACCAATCAGATCACGAGGAGATGAAAACAGTGCTGTACCTGTGTAGAGTATGGCTTGGAGCAGCATTTGAACTTAGGAAATGAAGGTTTCCAGCGATCAATCCAAGAAGAATAGATGTAACTCACTTCCTAGTTAATGTCAAGGCCTCAAAGTGGATTCAAATGAAAGATAATTCATCATACTACTCATTCCAAATGTTTGGAGGTCATGACACTTTCGTACTTGAAGATGGTACGGACTGTTTTAACAGAAATGCAGAAAAAATATAGAGACAACAGAGAATTGGATTTCTATTGCTTGAAACTTCTTCCACACACCTGCCACCAATCCATAAGGGTGTTTTAATAGGTTTACATCTTCCTCCATCAGTTTGGGGTCAGTTAGCAATAGGAAACCACCCTCAAACTACGCAAAACTGTCAATTAGCATTGTGTTTACAATATGTATTAGGGGCAGATTATAGTTTAGACAAAACTACTACCTCAAACTCCTCTAGGATCATATGTTATGTCATAATTGGCCTTTCTAGAATGAAGACAACATATCTCTCCATTTTGACACTCATGGAGGATCTACCAATGTGGACTTGACTGCCTACACCAACTACTTGGCATTAAGGCCTTACAAAATGACTTCAATACAATTTCAAATGGTCATAAGACCTTATTACATTCTTCAAATGGTCTTCAAGACCTTATTGACATGGTAGAGAGAAACTTGGAATAGGCCTCTTGGCTAATTGATGTCATGGGTGCTCTTGCACCATTAAGAAAGATATAAATGAGGTCGGGAATGAATCCGCACTAGTTTCCAGTGCAAATACTTCCTCAGGGAAGTAGATGGCGAGCTTTGGCTCAGGGGCAGCTAAAATGAAAATCTTAATCCCCTAGCCAGATTGTCAGTGCTGGGATCTGGCACATAGATATGTTGAAAAGATGCATGTGATAGATCTTTAAGAAGAAATTCCAGTGAAAAAGGTTCAAGTGTAGAGTATTGCGGAGCAATCCTAATAGACTATATTCTATAGAGATGTGTTTGACAACTTTTTAATAGGGGCATTTATGGCGATTAGGTCAAGATAGATAAAGGATTAAAAAGGGGCTCATTTGATGAAAAATTCATTTTGCATTGAAACTTTCAAGTGTCTAAGGTGAACTCAAGTGAAATTCCAAGTGCCTTAGTGATTTCCAATGCAAATCAAGACAAGATCAAGGAAACCCTAATCTAGCGAAAGAGGTATTTACAACTTGAAAACCCTGCTGTGAAAATTGAATTATTCTGGGAAAATGTTTACTCCTCACGTAATCGAGATAGGGGAAATGCCTCACCCCAAGTTTAAGAAACAATTCTTCAAATCACTAGAAAACGATCCTTTAGGGGCATTCTCAATTACTCCGCATGGAGTTATGCATATGGAAGATGTCAAAGCGTACATTCATATAAGTCTAGAGGAATATGATCACATGAATCTAGGAAAACTATACTTGGACAAACTGACTACTATGGATATGGTGTTGAAAGATGAATATAAAGTTCTAGAAGAAAATAAATTAGACACCTAGTTGGATTTTCCCGCTATTCTGAATGATGCATGGGTCAAGCTTATTCTGAACAGAATTCATGATGAATTTCTATGGCTTGATGAACCTTATATGATAACTAAAGAAGCTATCAAAGTTGTAACTGGTATGAGCTCCTCCGGCAGGGTTCCAGGCATAAAGAAAATTAAGAACAATGTGGTAATGTAGCTAACAGGAGCCAAATTTGATAAGAATGCCCTTATAGTAATAGATATCAAGGATCTAGTTGTTAGCTTTACATCAATGATTATTGGATACAAAATATACTCTTCCAACAAGGAAAATTATGTGTCTGCACCAGCTATATAGACAACATATGACATGATAAAAAACAATACGGATTATGACCTCTGTGAATTGCTCCAGAGTGAACTTATGGAGAACTTGAAAACAACAAAAGAGACAAATCATCCTTTCAAATATGGAACATTGATTACATGTCTACTCTTCTACTTCCTGGGTGAGCTACCTGGTTTAGGAAATATTGTCTGGATTGATCACATACAAGTAGCCACTCAAATAAGAAATCACTTGCAGAGTTTAGGTAATGCAGATAATAGAACGAAATCTTATGGGAATATTTCAAAGACTTTCAAAAGAACACATTATGTAGGATTCAAATACCTAAAAATGTAGTGATGAAGTATGAAAAGGACATTATATTCATGGTGGACAAAGAAAAATGCTTCATGGAAGCTATGGAACCAAGAACTGTATGGGTCCCTGCATTAGGGTATGAAGTTGCAGAAGATGTTTTGACTGAATTAGCTGATGCACTACTAAGCAAACCTAATGATCTCAAAGAGAGAAAATTTGGGACATTCTCAAAATTATCTTCCAAAATGTCTATGGAACCAGACCAGTCAGTGAAAACAGCAGATGAACAATTAAGTAAGGTAAAAACCAAAGCAGGAGGATCATAGTCCATAGGTGGTCCAGTAAAATGGACATCAAGCACTCTAGAAAGGAAAGATGAGAGATCTGATGTAGAAAAACCAACATCTAGCCCTAGAAAAAGAATAATGACCTCATTCATTACAGAAGCCACAACTGAAGAAGAGAAAGAAAAGGAAGTAGAAGAGAAGAAGAGAAAGAAATTTTCACTTGGTGAAGAAAAAGTGGCAAGAGACACTGCTGCAAAATCCTTGGAAAAGCAATAAAGTGTACAAATCCTAGATCTACCCAAGTTTCTACAAGGACCAATAAATCTAAATTCCTTGTCTTCAGTACAAAAATTTAAATTAGTATCATGTGTTCAAGCAAAGGCACAGAAAGAGATGATGAAAACACACATGCAAGACAATGAGCTCATTGCTGCAGCATTTGATGTACTAGGAAAGTTGATGCCTGAATACAAGAAAGATACATCATTATCATCAACTGATCAACTAAAAGGTATGATAAAATCAGTCAGCAATCATTTTGAATCCTTTGAAAAATTTGCAGAAATAAAAGTTAGAAAAGAGTGATGAGAAAAAATTAGCTGAGTTAAAAATCATGTTGATCAATGATAAAACTTCTTTAGACCACGGAATAAGAAGTATACAAAGTGTCATAAAAGAAGCCTATGACTTGTACAAATTGTGTTTATCATGGCTGAAAGCCACAAAGGAATCAGAAGTGAAGATTAATGATCTAAAACTACAGTTGACAAACATTTCTAAGTCGTTTGATCTGGCAACTAAGTTAGTAAGCAGCAAAGAGATACAAGTGATCAATATCCATGATGAGATAAGTAAGCTAGTGAATAAAAGAGACCAAATGAAAGACAATGTGTCAATTGAGAGGACTAATAAGTCCCAAGCTAGATTCAATGTCAAATCTTGTAGCAGAAGCACTACAAGCAAGTGCACTAATGAACACACCTTCTGATATACAAAAAGCATAAAAATTAGTCTTCCTAATAAGTAACCATATTCAAATTCTAGACAATGCTAAGAAGAGTTGGGATAGAGAGATAGCTCAAATCAAGACTATTTTCAATGACATCTTGAAACCCACAACAAACTAAGTTAAAGATTGTATGTGTACATATGCGACAGAGTATGACAATTTTGCAGTTTTGACAAAATTTTGACCCTTGTACATACACCTTTGCCATTGATGTCAAAGGGGGAGAAGAAGACTAGTGAAAAATGGGCAAACACCTGAGGGGGAGTGAAAGAATAGAGTGTATATAGAAAAGGGGAGTAGATACACATTTTTCACTAAGTGTTGCTATCAATACCAAAGGGGGAGATTGTTGGCAACATAGTCAAGAGACACTGCTGATTGGGTATTGTTGTCATTGATGGCAACAAGGCAAAAAGAGCATGATGGAGCTAAGGATGATTGAGAACTCAACTTGGAACAACCTGCATATAAGGTTCTGGTCTGAACACAAAAGACTAAGGCATAATGGCTAAGTACTGACAACATAGAGTTAGTAGCAAAAACTCAAGTGGTATTCCTCCGCGGTTGATGGTTAAGGTATGCGGTTCAGGTATGTTATTCAAAATCATTTGAAGGTGCTATGTTTAAGATTGTAAGTCTTGATTACTTCTGGAAGTTAATTTGTGATTGGTCTAAGTCCAGGGGAACACAGTGAAGTTAGGAATAGTGTAGAGTGCATGGGTATTTTGGTTTGCATTTCTCCGCAAGTGATTGTATTAGTGTGTAGTTTTGAGGCAATATGGATAGGTGTCAGAAGCATCCAGTTGAGGAGTTACATAGTTTGAAGTGATCTGGAAGATCACCTACAAAATTCCAAGTTCTGGCAGTCAATTTTCCAGTATTTCACCAAGGCAGAGGAGATAGTTCTAAGTTCTACTTTTCACCACATAAGGGCATCATGATCTACGGTTGATAATATATGATCTATGAGGCATTAGGAATGGTTGATGTGATTCTTGGAGTCCCATGTGAATTTTAGTTAAAGTGTTGGGCTGACAGAGTTAATGTAAGTTGATAAAGTGTTGTGCTTGATAGGCCGACTCAATTTTGAGATTGAATTCAAAGTTGCAGATATTTATATGGGTTAGATTTTGGTGTTGATGTGAAAAAAATGTGTTGTGATGTGTATGAACTAAATGTGTGTGTGATCCAAAGTAGAGTTGTGACCAGAAGAAGATAGTAAGGGCAGAATAGCAGAATTTATGTAAAGCAGAGCGGACATTATGGAGGCATTTGAATCTGTATACTGAGTTGATAATGGAACTGCACCTCAGCATTTTGTAGATGCATTTGTAGCAATCAACTCTTGGCAGTGAGCCAATCTTTTCTTCTATCTTCTATCTTTCTTTCTATGTGGACAGTGAGTCCACTTGCAATGAGCATTTCTTTGGGTAGTGAGCCCCATGGAAGTGAGCCTTATGTAATCTAGTATTGCTATCATAATATATTGTGAGCTAACACTCACCATCATTTTTCCCTTTTTTGGGTTTTCCACGTAAAATCCATGTGTTATGAATTTGTGGTTGTTCTTCTTGTGTTTACTTTGCTTTCATATTGTTGAATTTGGTAAATGGATTGATAAATGTGTGAATGAAAAGTTTTTCAGAATACTGATTCACCCCCCTCTCAGTATTCTCTATGTTCAACACTGAAGGTATGTTAAAAGGTCCATAATGAATGTTATCCATGATTTTGAAAGTCTCATATGGTCCGAATAGGAAGTTTTGGTATGACAGTTGAACTGGTCAAGTGTGTACTTAAGGGATAAGTCGACAAATATGTTAGATCTATATGCAAAAAAGATATATTGTTTGAACAATCAATCTTAGTGATAGAATGATTGGTCTTGACCTATATTAAGACTTTTGTATGTTTATTTGGGTCTGCATTCCTATTTGTGCACAAGATCAAGCCGACAAGGTATAACACTTGTATACACATTTCATGTCTGGATCGCCAACCTGATTGTAAGATGAATCTTGTTGCAGATATATATACTCGATGGATTTCAATGTTGGAGGTAAGGAAGTGTGTGGATAGAATGTGATTTCCATGATTGTGCGATCTAAGGAAGTTTTTGCGATTAGCAAAAGGACAGTAAAGGCAAAAGGACATAAGTATATGTAAAGCAGAGTAGAAAATCAGGGCAGTCAATATGAAGTCCTTTGAATCTATATATTAAGCAAATTGGTACTGCACTACAACATTTTGTAGATGCACCTATAGTAGTCATCTCTTGGCAGTGAGCCAATCCTTCTATCTTCTCTTCTATTTTCTTGGCAGTGAGCACTTCTTTGGATAGTGAGTCCTTGGGCATTGATCCCTAAGGCAATGAGCCTTCATGTAATTCAGTATTGCTATCATAATATATTGTGAGCTAACACCCACCGTGGTTTTTCCCTTGTTTGGGTTTTCCACGTAAAAATCTTGGTGTCCATGTGTTATGTCTTTATGGTTGTTGTTCTCTTGTTTATTCTACTTTCATGTTATTAATTTTGGTAATTAGATTAATGAACATGCTAAGAAGTGGTTTTGTAGAATACTGATTCACCCCCCCGCTTAGTAATCCTTATATTCCTCTAACTCCTATGTGGCTTCTGGCCATGATAAACAAAATTTGTACAAATGAAAAGCTTCTTGAATGACACTCTGTATACCTCTTATTCCATTGTCTAACAGAGTTGTATCATTTGCTAACATGGTCTTCAATTTAGCTAATCTTATCTCATCAAACCCTTTTCTAACTTTTATCTCTTCAGATTTTTCAAAAGAATCAAAATGAGAGCTGATTGATTTTATCATACCTTTTAGTTGATCAGTTGATGATAATGATGTATCTTTCTGATAGTCAGGCATCAACTTCTCCAACACCTTAGATGCTGCACCAATGAGCTCATTGTCTTGTATGTGTGTTTTCATCATCTCTTCTTGTGCCTTTACTTGAACAATTGACACCGGTTGGAATTTTTGTATAGGAGACATTGAGTCCAAATTTATTGGTCCTTGCAAAAATTTAGGTTCATCCAAGACTTGTTTTTCTCTTTTCAAGAATTCCTTGACAGACTCCACAGTGTCTCTTGCTATACCAGATACTTCTTCTTGGTTTTGTTCTGATGGATCTAAATCCATGGCCTCATTTGCACCATCCTTTTGTTTTGGTATAGGGTTCTCTTTAGCGTGTTCCTCTTCTTGATCATCATCTTTGTTTTGTTCCTCAATCTTCTCCTTGTCTGTTTGGTCATCAATTTGTTGTTTTGTAGGAATACTTATTTTGGATTGATCTTTAACAGCAGTATCCGAATCAATAGCAAGGACTGGATCTTCTTTCTCCTTCATCTCTTCATCACTTTTGTCTAATCCTTGATCCATGTTCACCTCAAGAATAGATGTATCATCTCCAGTATTTGTTTCTTCTCTATCATATATAGTTGGAAGATGATATTCCTTTAACACTCTCAAAGGGATTTCTTTAGTCTCCTTCACTACTTTCTCAATGTCATCTGACATGAGAGTATTCATTCTTTTCTTTGTTCTGAACTCCTTGTTGAGCACTTTGGAGATTTGTATTTTGTCTTCAAGGGTGATCTCCAGACATAACGTTATCAGTGTATGCTCTTTAAGTTCAATGCCCTTTACCATAGTAGCTTTTCTTGGAGTCATGATACTACCCAAGCTATCTGGGAGATCAGTAATTATCTCAATAAGGGCTTTGTTGTAGATGTCCAAATATCTAATGATAGTAGTTTCAATGATCCTCTTGTCTGGATCATCATACTCATCATACAGTTGGGCTATGGGTTTCAAATTTCCATCAACTGTTATGGCCTTTAGGGCATCTTCAAGACTTATAGTGGCTTCTCCTATCTGTGAGTCATCTTGCCTTGGCCTTTTCTTAGTTCTACCCTTACTGGGTTTCTTCTTGCTGCTCTTGGAGGCTTTGGTAGCCTCAGTTTTCATCTTCTTCACTTCTTCATCTGACTCTGTCTCTTCCTCATCTACTCCTATACTAACATACATTCTATGGCCTTTGGTTTTCTATCTTTTGAATCTTTTGTTAGCATGCTTCTTGGTGGGTGCCTCTACACTAACAGATGAGGTCAGACCAGAGGTTTTTGATGTAGTTCCTATAGAGGTTGAACCTCTTGTCCTCTTCCTTGTTACAACAAGTTCCTTTGCCTTTGCCTCAGGCTCTTCCAGAGCCTTGACCAGTACATTTTATTTCTTCTCTTTTGCAGCCCTTTCTGCTTGTGCCTCTTGTTGCACATCATGAACATCTAGAGATTTATTAGCTTCCTTTAATTTTTTAGATATTCTTGCCCTTGATTTTGCAACTTCTTCTTTGTAATCCCTATGCCCTGGGCATATTCTTCTACCAATTTCCTCACCTTTTTCTAGGTTTCAGGTTTTCTTAGTTCAACATGGACTTTTACAAACAATTCTTCATAAGTGCCAAATCTTGGCTCAGAAGTATCCCTAGGTTTGCTTAACATGAGCTTGGCATAACCATCTAACACATCTGCATCCACTTCATACCCCATTGGCACAATCCAAACTGTTCTAGGCTCAACAGCTTCCATCATCCATTGATGTTTATTTACAATGAAACAGATGTCATTTTTGTATTTTTCAACAATTGTCTTAGGGATTCTTTCCCTGGATTACATTACCCTTTGGAAGTTCTTGAAATAGCCCCATAGGGCTATGGTTTGTGCATCATAACTTCCAATACTATTTAAATAATTTCTATTTTACACCACAAAAGGTTTGTCTCCAGTCCAAAATAGATTTTTCATACTATTAACAATCAAGATTGCACCCTAGCAGAGATAAACTTAGCGATCTTGTTGAAACATGGAAACACTCTCAGATTGTGGGTAATCTATGTTGAGAGTGAATCTATAGAAAGGGCTGGTTCCCTAGGCAGATCACCTAAACTAAAAGACTTACTGTGAGAAAGGGTTTAGAAGGTTAACTGTAAATGAAATCCTAAACTCTAATAGGTGATACACCAATACTTAACTTATCTTATTCACTAATTCGACTCACAATCAACTTCACAAAGTCTTTTATTCAACCAATTTCACTGAGACAAATGCAATACATAAGTAATTTGTATGAAAGTTTAAAAGCTAGAGGTTTGCATGAAGGACAAATAGAAGTTTTATCACAACTTCAACCCACTAAGCAAGTTAAACACAACACACAACCTGTTTTACATGAAACTTCCACATTCAAGCTTGTAGCAATGAGACATAGAAAAGGATTTCAAAAATTGAATCACAATTAAACATCAAATGCATTAACTGCAAAATGAAGTAGAGACATGAAATAGGAGAACACTGTTGCTTTATTGATCTGAAAGGAGTAGAAACTTAGTACAAAATGTTTACAAAGCTCTCTGCAAATGAACAAGAGAGGAAGAAACAATATTCTGAACTAAGAAAAAACTAAGTTTTTCTCCTACTTATAACTCCAAAAACCTCCAAAGGAAAAAGTTGAGAAAAAACTCCTCCAAATAGCCATCTTGATCCATTTTCGAGCTCCAAGAAAAAGCCACCAAAAAAGTCACTGAACTACCTCCAAAATGAGTAAAAAGCTGTCAAAATTCTATCCAAAGTGGTCCCACAAAAAAAAAACACTGAAAATCGGGCTTTACCTGATTGGAAACCAAAGAAAGAATCTCCAAACTGTCCAGTTCCTCTTAATTTCACCCAAAAGAAAGCAAATCTAGAAAAGAAAGATTTTGATCTATATTCACTCTGCTTTAACTACATTTAATAACAACTATTTAAAGCAATTTATAAGAATCTTGCTTTAAATATTGTCTTACAATGATTTGTAGTTTTAACTCTGATTTGGTTTGATTTGATTTTGCAAAAAAATAATACAAGGCTAATATAACTATTCTACCAAGTATTCGCTATTTTGGCATTTGATTTTTTATAAAAATCACAAAATGTTTGAAGGTATTATTAAATGGTTCATCTCTTCTCCAAATGGTTGCAACAAAAATAAGGCATTGTTGAAGGTTTGACCTACCCTCAAAGTTGCAAAGAACCCTAAGGCATAAAGCCTAGGCATGAGATATACAAAGGGGAACAAATAATACCATAGGGGTATTAGTTAAGGCATTCAATTTTCAAATCAATGTGATAAAAATACTAACTTGAAATAGGGCAACATGGAGAAAACCCTAAAACAAAACAATCGAAGCCCTAAACTCTCGAGCTCATTTGTATTTTGACTTTTGATGAAATGGGCTCTACTAAGCCGCTGTCATGAAGCTAGGGTTTGGACTTGAAAACCTTTGATTTCTAACTATTTCTAAGCAATTCGCTGAGGATTCTCACAGGAAATGCCAAGGTAAGTTGTTCTTTGTTACAAAACTAAACATTGCTATGCATTTGAGGCATTATTGGGCCTTCTTGGCCGCAGCTGGGGCTATATTTTTGATGCCTTTTGTCTTGTTTTCTCTATTGATATTCCCATCTATTTCAAGGCCGCAATTGTAAATATTCCTAAAGCTCTTCTCCATGGTTTCAAATGCATCTTTGAACACAGTAATGTGGGTAAGCCTCCTCGCCAGCTGAGCCTTGCATTTCCTTCTTGAATTTATGCAAAATAGATGCTCGATTCAAGCTTATTTGAACAAAATAATGAAAAATACATGCTTTTCCGAATCTCAAATGCAAGCTTCTGAATGCTAGACACATGATTTCTTTCAATTAATAAGTTTTCCTTGCTGTTGTGGCCACGACTTCACAAGGCATTTTGGGTTTTCTTATCTTTGAGGAAGACATGAGGGTTTCACCATCTTTCTGTATTTGTGAAAGAAGACAAAGTTTTTCATTTTCTGAAAGAGACAAGAAGAAAATATTTCTCCATACAAGGCCACGCGTTCAACTATATTTCTGAGTTTATTTTACTGGAACAAACTTGAACACTATTGTATTCCTTTGTACTTGTAATTTATCAATGTAAGCTCTTGTGGGTTTGATTGCAACTTGTGAAAAACACTTTCCCAGGCCACAACTTGTTGAAGGTGTGAAATGGGTTTTGTTTTTGTGCCTAAACAACTCCACCTTTCTTTCATTTTCTATATGTAATTATGTTGTACTCTGTCCATTTTGAATGTAACAAATAGAACTCTCTTCTGAAACAGGCCGCGACCATGAAGATACAAACTGGGTGTTTATTTGAGCATGTCAGTTTCAGTTTTCAGTTGTATCTTAAAAAAACATGGCTTAGATACAGTCACCTTTGTTTTGTAAAAATGGGTTCAAAACCCCTGTCATAGCATTAAAAAAATTGAGAATCTTAGTTCTAAACCCTTGTCATTACCTTTGTATATTGTTCATTAGCCTTTAAGAATACACCCTTGACCTCATTGTATGGCAGTAAGCACTACATATTGTTTAGTTTTCTAATAGAGATGAAGCATTTTATATTTACCTCCTCATTTGTATTCTTCTTCAAAGTCTTCTATGGTTGTCATACTCTTAATGAGATTGCTCTTCTCCATTAGGACTATACTTTTCCAGCTTATTGTCATCATTCAAGCACCCACAGATTCATTATACATACTGTTAGCACTCATTTATGTTTAGGGTTTTAAGTTCATACATTTGCAGTTTTTTTTCCATTCAAACCCTAAAATTTCTGAGCCTGGGGGTCTTGCACTGTTCTACCTATTGTGATGTTAGTTTTCTGTGGAGGGTTCCTGGTTATTAGGTTTCATCCTCGTGTTTTAAATGTTCATGGTTTGATTAGCCCAGTGCAATGTTTTATTGTCTTTTCCCATCGCACATGAAAAGGTGCCAGGTTTTTATGTATGCCAGTGATCAAATCTATTGATAAGCTTGTGAAATTTCAATCGGCTTCCAGAAATGATGAAAAATTGAGTTATATGCATTCTAGATGTATATCAGGTTGCATATACATTGGGGGAATCTTCTGTAAGATTCTAGGAATATCCGCGATTTGTATATTGACCCTGCTTGTATATCGGGCTTGTATGTAGAATATGCAAGCGATACATACAAAGGAAAAGATACATTGTAGGAATATTCTGTAGAAGATTCTTTGTTTGTATGTGCAAGGGAATGTACATTGAAAAATATACAAAGGCTAGCGCACATACTTTTGCTACAGTGCAGCAGAGATGCATTTGGTGGGGCCCACCGCAGTTCTATACAAACAGGTTTGCACATGTTCAATATACAAGGGAGGAATGTATGTGGAATATTTTGAAAAGATTCCCTACTTGTATGTTCGTGTTTGTATATCCCATATACAAACAAAATATACATTCGGATATACAATGAAGAAACATACAACCCGGATGCGATGGAGGAATGAAGTGCAGTTAATAAATATTTGAGGCCCGTGGGTTGTATATCCCATTTGTATATGCGATATACAAGGGAAATATACATTTGATGAGATACAAGCTGAATTTCAAGGCAGTTTCAAAGTGTCTTATATTTTCTAAAATCCGAGACTTGTATGTAGCAATTGTATGCGCATATACAAGGAATTGTGCAAAGGAAAGAGAAAATGGGTTGGGCCCACCACTTGTATTTTTGCACTTGTATTTTGTGCCCATATGCAAATTCATGAGGATACAAGGCCCAGACTTGAAGGTTTTTCAAATTTGATGGATGGATGCAATGACATCCACCTTGTATATGTTTTGCACTTGTATAGGTGTAATATACAAAGCGATGGATGCAGGATGGAGATACAAGTCGGACCCGAACTGAATTCCAGTTTGTTCTATAACATTTGACGTCTGTCTTGTATGTTGTATATGCATTTGGGCATGCATATACAGAGGCGATAAAGGTGAAATAAAAATAGAAAGGGTTAGCGATAGAGAGTCAACGTGCCTACGTGGCACAATATCATTGGCTGGCAGCTCTTCACGCACGTTTTGCGACCGTTGATTTCGGCGATGGGTTTTTGATCAATGGTTGGGTTTTGAACATTCTGCGATGGTTTTTCCCTTGTGTCTGTGGCCATTTTTTCTAAGTGGGAAAATCTCCAGATGCATCTGCTATTGCATCCCGCGGGCAGCTGAAGTATTAATGGCAGGATTGCAACGGTATGGGTCGATGATGGATGGGTCAACAACCCGATTGAAGGAAAATGTCCTTGAGCGGTGGTGCAGATCCTAATTCCATCTGCTCATTCCTCTCTATCTCCCCACAGCATTGAACATTTTCTGAGCACCATTCATCATGCTTTGAATTTGGCAAATTTTTGATTGCCTTGTAATTAATTTTTGCCAAGTACACAGTCTTGGTATAAAAGACCAAACTCTGTTACCCATTGTTGTTGTTGGAAACTGGACAATATTTTTGGTGCTGTGACACAATACAACTTGATTGCTGGCCCTATTCTTGATGTCTTGTAAGTTTGTGAGTCTCATGTTGTATGTTTCATGCATGAGTTCACTGGTTTCATGTTGTTTTATATAAGAAATGCTCTATGCATGTGTTTAATCATTTGTCTCCAAGCTGTGGGCATAGTTTCTTTTGAATCAAGATAACTAAGGGTTGTTAAGGTTTAGGAATATAGTTTCTCTATATTGAATGTTTAATCTCCTACTTTTGTTCAAGGAACAAATTAAATGTTTTAGGTTAATCATTGAGAAAATGTGTTGCAGTAGAGATACCATTAAGTATGAATGATTAAGCACCTAATTGTTGGGAAGTATCTGTAAGGCAGATATTAGAAATCCCCTTGATTCCCAATCTTTGATGTATGTTCACGCTGGCCATTCACATGTGTATGTCTATTGACTCCGAGCCCTGGATAGGCACCGATCTAGTCTTGTATTAAGGTCACAACCAAAGTCCTAGTTTTGCATCCAAATACAAATCAAACTTAAACTTTAAATCAAACCATTAGAACTTTAGAAGTAGTTTTAGGACTAAAATCCTCTGTCTACAACTGAATATAGGTCCAAAGCTAGCCCCTTTGTACTTATCTCATAGTTTTGGTCTATATAAAAGAGGATTTATCTGCTTTGTGTCAACATCCCAGCTAATATAGAGATGCATTTCATAGATGTTGAGTAGGGAATCCCCCCCTTGGTTCTGCAGAGCCTAAAGAAGAAGAGGAGATATTTATAGAGTCTATCTCCTATACTATTGGCCCCTGGCCTAGGAATCCTATTGATCAATGATGGCTATTTTGTAGGGATTACTAGGAATAAGCATCCAGCCGGAAAAATAACCAACAGAAATTGGTGACTCTACTGGGGAATTTGTGAATTAAAAGAACCCTGATTTTAAAAGAAAACAATTCCTAGTTATAGGTGGTGACTCCGAGTAATCTCCCAACCGGTCAAAGTGAAATTTATATGCAGGGGAGAAGATCCCAACGTAATCCTCTGTCTGAAGAATTACCCATAAAGATGATGTATAGAAAAAAGGGGACTGTTATAGCTAGTCATGAGGGTTCTCCCAGAAGTGATAATGTTCAAGACAATCCTGGATCTTCAGAGCGAACAATACCTTATTTTTCAAACACTGAGGTTGAAATCCAAAATGTATAAGGTCAGAAGTGTTTCAAGATCGCCCTTTCTTTGATCCCAGCGATAGATTTGAAGAGGTTGAGTCTCCAAGGGATGAAGATAATGATGACCAGAATGGAATGGGACCATCCTCTTCTATGCCCAAAGAGGAACAATTAGCTGAAGAAATCAAAAGCTTAAGAGCAGAATTAGAATATTTACAAGCAATGAAAATTAGAGATGACATGAGACAGAAAGTGCAAGCTCTGAGAGTTGCTCAGAATGATTCAGTTCCTACCCTTGAAAATGCAAATATGCAGAGGAACCAATGCAGAAATGAGGTACAGGATCAGCATAATGATCAGAGACAGAATGCAAATAATGCTAGAGTACCACAAAATAATGTAAGAAATCAGAATTCAAATAGAAATGCCAATGTTAATCAATTTGGTAGATAGCCTATGCAGCTAGACAGATTTAGATAGTTAGTTTTTGATGGCATTCCTGGTTACCCAAACCCTATTGACAAACATGTGAGGTTGCAAGTGCCTAAATTTTTAGGAAATAATACTATGTCAGGGGAGGACCACTTAAAAGCTTTTCAGAATATCATGGACAACTTTGAGGTTGAGCATGAGGATGTTTTCATGAAATTATTTATGCAATCCCTAGTTGATGAGGCCAGGGAATGGTACAAGGGTTTGCCTGACAGAAGTGTTTCATCATGGGATGATTTCAGAAGAATATTCAAAGAACAGTATGGTGACAAAACTGATTGTAGTTTCTTTATTAATGAATTCACTGGTATTACCAAAGGATCAAATGAACAGGTTGCTAATTTCAATGCTAGATTTATGAAGGTATTGAACAAACTGCCACATCACCTGAGGCCAAATGAACCTATGTGCATAGTGCTATACATAAATGTTTTTGATGCCAAAACATCTTATGGATTAAGAGACAAGGGTCCTCACAGCCTCAAAGATGCCTTCAAAATTGCAACAAATATTGAAAATAACAGAAAAGCGTCTGGTAAGACAAACAAAAGAGATGATATAAAATTCTGCAAAATCCAAATAACAAATCTCAGAGTGTTCAAGGCAGTGTGTCTGCTTCTGAGGATAAAATAGATAAATTGACAACTATTGTCAAGGACCTGAGCTATAGAATGGCTAAAAACGAAAAGGGGATAGGTCCCAATAGACAGGTTTACCAAAGGCAAGAAAGAAGACCATCATTACATGATATGCCATATCATACCAATTGGCATAATGGTAAACCCATTCTTCCACACAGCAATACAAATTAGAGAGCTCAGAATCCAAAGGAAACACCTGATCCTTTGAAGAAGGCTATTAATATTGTTAATGACACCCCGTGGTGTATAATATGCCAGATGCCTCATTCACAGTCACAATGTATGATTGCTCAGTCTCTATATAACAATGTCATGGCCTGTGATGAATGCAATGAGCCGCATTGCATGGAAGATGACAATGTCAATATGCTATCTACAAACAGAGAGTATCCCTCTCAGGATGCTGATGCAAATGCAAATGATGAGATTCAGGTCTGCCAGCAGTTTCCCTATGATGAAGATAATGAAGACAACTATGCCTATGCTCAGGATTCACATAATTTTCTAAATAATTTAAGGAGGCCTTCTGATGAAGAAATTAGAGCCCTCACAGCTACAGCAGTGGCTCAAGTCAAAAGCAATTACAACCTAAGGGGCAAAGCCCAGGTAAGTAACTCACAGCAACTAGAGAATACTTTGGTGAACCAGCTAGTGCATAGTCATAAAGGAACTGAGACACAAAAGAAGCAATGGAATAATAATAGGGAAAATTTTAAGCAAAGAGCAGGTCATGATTCTCAGGGACCAGAAAATAGAGTTCCCCAGGTTGAGGATCAAAATAAGAATTTTTGGAACAAGGATGACAGTCAGGGAGCCACAAAAACCAAAGCTGGATCACCTCAAGATAAAACTAAGACTACGGATCAGGCTACAACTGTTATTCAAAATTGTACTCCATTCGACATAACTTAGGTTTTGTCCCAAGTAAAGGTCTCTGTCCCACTGATGGAGCTGATGAAAATTGAAGAATTCATAAATAAGGCGGTATCCTTGATTTCAGGAGTACCATGTCAATCCAAGCAAAATATTGAGACTCGGGATAAGAAACAAGCTATGTAAATTGAAGAGGATGATATTCTTGAGGTATATCTGGGGGTGACCATGACAAAATGCCCTTCACAAGTTGAACCATTTTATGTCTCCCTGGTTATCAATGGAAAAATGATTAGAAATTGTATGCTTGACTCAGGAGCATCAATGAATATTATGCCTCTGGCTATCATGCAGTAAGATGGATTAAAAATAGATAAGGCATGTGGGAAATGCTATGCCATGGATGCTAGGGAAGTACCAGTCATTGGAATTATGAAAGATGTAGATTTCAGACTGGCAGCATATCTAGAAAGGACCTATAAAATGAACATAACAATTGTTGAGATCAAGCCACAGTATGGCATGTTGTTGTCAAGAAGATGGGCAGCATTGATTGGTAGGAATATGCAATTAGATCTGTCATATGCTATGATCCCTATGAATGGCAAGGATGTCAAATTGATTAGAGAAGAAAGATCATTAGAAACATTTGAGGACCAAGAGTTAGAGGAGCATGTATGCTTTGTGGATACTAACTGTGATAACTTCAGGGTTGTCTCAGATGATCAAGAAGGCAAAGGGGGAAACATGTGCATTCAAGAGCTTGACCAACAGGGTCTTTGGACCATGTATTTTGATGGAGCCTGTTTGAAGGAAGGCTTTGGTGCTGGAATTGTATTTCTGTCTCCAATTGGTAAGCTTCTAAAATTTGCATTTTTGCTGAAGTTTACTTGCACAAACAATATTGCAGAGTATGAGGCTCTGTTATTAGGATTGAATGTAGCTCTGAAGCATGGAATTAAGATGCTCAAAGTATTTGGGGATTCAGAGTTAGTTGTCTCCCAAGTCAGAGATAGGTATGAATCAAAAAATAAAAGGTTAAAACAATATAAGCATGTTGTTTGGGATACAATTGAGTTGTTTGATGCCTTTTCAATAAGCTGGGTAGAGAGGTCAAAAAATGTCAGGGCAGATTTTCTAGCTAATGTAACTATAAGGCCAGATGATGTTACTCTATCAGATGTTAAAAATGTTGAGGTCAAACTAAGACCTGCAGTGCCTGATAATGTATGTAGCTGGCACGTATTTGATGATGATAAAGATTTACTGAGATTTCTACATTGCATTGATGAATATGAGAACCAAGAAATGGATTTTTAGAACCTTGTAGAGGTTATAGATAGAAAAGAAACTCTCTTAGGGAAGGAAGTAATTCAACTTAAGACAAATAAAATCCCTAGAGGGCTGGTTGCTTTAGAATGAGCTTTTGACAATATGGACCAATTTGTCACAAAGGCATCCCCAACAAACAAGAATGATTTGGAGGAGATAAACTTGGGAACATCTCATGCTCCCAAGAAGGTATACATTGGCAAATAACTCAAGCCACATATCAGAACTATGCTGATTGCACTACTGAAGAAGTATAAGCATGTCTTTGCTTGGTCATATGAGGACATGAAAGCCTACAGAGAGGATTTATTTCAGCATGAAATCCCTTTGAAGCCTGGAGCTAAACCATTTAGACAAAAATAGAGACCTATCAATCCAACTTTAGCTCCTAAAATGCAAGATGAACTCATGAAGCTTAGGGAGGCTAGAATAATTATGCCTATCAGACACTCAACTTGGGTGTCCAAACTTGTCCCAGTCAGAAAGAAAAATGGTGACATAAGATTGTGTGTGGATTTTAGAAATCTAAATGTGTTTTCTTTGAAAGATAATTATCCATTGCCAAATATGGAAGCCATGTTGCAGAGGGTGACTGGCTATGAACTTTTATCCATGATGGACGGATTTTCAGGGTACAATCAGGTGAAGGTGAAAGAATCAGAACAGTTTAAGACTGCCTTCACCACTCCATGGGGTACCTATGTTTATGTGAGAATGCCATTTGGATTGACAAATGCAGGTGCTACATTTCAGAGGGCTATGGATGTTGCTTTTGCAGGATTAATTGACTCAATTTTGGCTATGTATCAGGATGATTTGATAGCCTTTTCAAAAAAGGAAGAGCAGCACTGTATGCACTTGGAGCAGATTTTTATTAGAGCATTAGAATATGGTATCTCACTCAACCCAAAGAAATGTGCTTTTGGGGTAGTGGAAGGAAAATTGCTTGGACACATTGTTTCCAAGGATGGAACTCGTCAGGATTGATCTTGAAAGGGTGGCTGCAATTGATAGAATCCAGATCCCTAAAACAATGAAAGGTGTTCAGTCCTTCTTTGGACAAATTAATTTTGTTAGAAGATTTGTGCCTAACTTTGCAAAGACTACAAAAGGCATCTCCAAAATGTTGAGGAAAGGTGCTACTGTCCAATGGGAGGAGGAAGCGACTAAATCATTCCAGAACATAAAGGAGGCTATAAAGATGGCTCCTATGCTAAAATCCTCAGATTTTTCTAAGCCATTTCAACTGTTCTCATTCGCTTCTTTCCATACTATTGCTGCCTGCTTACTACAAAAAAATGCAGAAGGTTTTGAACAACCTATAGCTTTCTTTAGCAGGTCATTGTAGGCTGCTGAATTGAAGTATGACATCATGGAGAAGTAGGCTTATGCATTGGTTAGAGCAGTCAAAAGTTTCAGGCCATATTTGGTGGGCTCTCGGATAGTTGCATATGTGCCTCATGCAGCAATCAAAGATATATTTACTCAACAGGAAGTAACTGGAAGAAGATGCAGATGGATAAATAAATTGCAAGAGTTCAACATTGAAATACAGATCACAAAATTGGTAAGAGGACAAGGTTTGGCAAAACTGATGACAGTCAAATCTAGAGGCATGCCAAGTGAATGTAGTGCATAATGAAATTATAAATATGTCAGAATCTGAGTGGTATAAGGACATAGTGTATTATTTGCAAAATTTAAACTGTTCTACCCACCTCAGTGATAATCAGATGAGGACCTTGAAGTTACAGGCTATTAAATACATCATTGTTTAGGGAGAGTTGTATTGGAAAAGTTCTGATGGTGTGCTACTCAAATGTTTAGATGAAAATTAGGCCAGAGATATTCTAAGTGAGATGCACAATGGAGTGTGTGGTGGACACTATGCTGCCCATACAATAGCCCATAAAATTCTTAGAGCTAGCTATTGGTGGCCAAATCTCTTCTCAGATGCACAAAGAATGGTAAGAAGATGTGATCCTTGCCAAAGGTTCTCAGGAAAGCTGAAGTATGAAGGTGCATTACCCCTTAGAACTATAACTGTAGAAGCTCCATTTCAGCAATGGGGAATTGATTTCATAGGGGAAATTTTAGAAAAATCTATTGGAGGACATAGTTGGATTCTTGTTGCCACTGACTACTTCACTAAATGGATTGAGGCCATTCCAACTAAAAAGGCTACAAGCAAAGTGGTGATGGATTTTATTCTAGAGAACATTATTATCAGATTTGGAGTTCTAGCCAAATTGGTCGCAAATAATGCTATGTGCTTCAGGTCTGGTGAATTTATTGACTTTTGCAACAAATATGGAATGGATTTGTCTCACACATCACCATGTCATCCACAAGGAAATGGTCAAGCAGAATCAAGCAATAAAAGTCTCATGAAAATCATCACAAGGACGATAGATAAAAATAAGAGGTCTTGGGATTCAAAGCTAAAGTTGGCATTATGGGCTGATAGGGTGATAGTGAAAAGAGCAACTGGAAAGTCACCTTATGAACTAGTATATGGTGCAGCAGCTAGGTTGCCTGTGAATAACCTCCTACCAGTTTATAAATTCATGCAAGAAAATGAATAGAAGATTGGAGACCCAATGACAGAAAGAATAAATTAGCTGGTGGCACTAGACAAAATGAGAAGGGAAGCACATAAAACAAACATCAAGACACAGCAGCAAGTGAAATATCTATTTGATAGAAGAGCTATAGAGAGAAGGTTTCAGATAGGTGACTTGGTCTTTATGTGGAATGCTAGAAGTCAAGATAAGGGCAAACACGGTAAATTTGAGCCCTTATGGACCGGCCCATAACAAATTAGCAATATCTATGGGGATGATTCTTATTTTCTCCAAGCCCTTAATGGTGAATTACTGGAATTGCCAGTGCACGGTAAATTCCTTAAGACCTTTTTCTCATAAATGAATACCTTATGTGCACACTGTAAACTAGGTGTAAGTATTTTGTACATGCCCTATATAGTCGGTCATGTTTTGAATTTTGGGTTTTGTCTGGTCTGCCCCGGTGTAGTCTGGTCCTCACTGCAGCCTTGCGCCTGCACGTCCCCATTTAGAGCCTATGTTAGCACTCATTTATGTTTAGGGTTTTAAGTTCATACATTTGCAATTTTTTTTTCGATTCAAACCCTGAAATTTCTGAGCCTGGGGGTCTTGCACCGTTCTGCCTATTCTGATGTTGGTTTTCTGTGGAGGGTTCTTGGTGATTAGGTTTCATCCTCGTGGTTTAAATGTTCATGGTTTGATCAGCCTAGTGCAATGTTTTATTGTCTTTTCCCATCGCACATGAAAAGGTGCCAGGTTTCTGTGTATGCCAATGATCAAATCTGTTAATAAGCTTGTGAAATTTCAATCGGCTTCCAGAAATGATGAAAATTAGAGTTATATGCATTCTAGATGTATATCAGGTTGCATATACATTGGGGGAATCTTCTGTAAGATTCTGGGAATATCCACCATTTGTATATTGGCCCTGCTTGTATATCGAGCTTGTATGTAGAATATGCAAGCGATACATACAAAGGAAAAGATACATTACAAGAATATTCTAGAGAAGATTCTTTGTTTGTATGTGCAAGGGAATGTACATTGAAAATATACAAAGGCTAGCGCACATACTTTTTCTATAGTGCAGCAGAGATGCATTTGGTGGGGCCCACCGCAGTTCTATACAAACAGGTTTGCACATGTTCAATATACAAGGGAGGAATGTATGTGGAATATTCTGAAAAGATTCCCTGCTTGTATGTTTGTGTTTGCATATCCCATATACAAACAAAATATACATTTAGATATACAATGAAGAAACATACAACCCAGATGCGATGGAGGAATGAAGTGCAATTAATAAATATTTGAGGCCCGTGGGTTGTCTATCCCGTTTGTATATGCAATATACAAGGGAAATATACATTTGATGAGATACAAGCCAGATTTCAGGGTAGTTTCAAAGAGTCTTATGTTTTCTGAAATCTGAGACTTGTATGTAGCAATTGTATGTGCATATACAAGGAATTGTGCAAAGGAAAGAGAAAATGGGTTGGGCCCACCACTTGTATTTTTGCACTTGTAATTTGTGCCCATATGCAAATTCATGAGGATACAAGGCCCAGACTTGAAGGTTTTTCAAATCCGATGGATAGATACAATGACGTCCACCTTGTATATGTTTTGCTCTTGTATATGTGTAATATACAAAGCGATGGATGTAGGATGGAGATACAAGCTGGACCCGAACTGAATTCTAGTTTGTTCTATAACATTTGACGTCTGTCTTGTATGTTGTATATGCATTTGGGCATGCATATACAGAGGCGATAAAGGTGAAATAAAAAGAGAAAGGGTCAGTGATAGAGAGTCAAGGTGCCTACATGGCACAATATCATTAGCTGGCAGCTCTTCACACATGTTTTGCCATCATTGATTTCGACGATGGGTTTTTGATTAATGGTCAGGTTTTGAACATTCTGCGATGGTTTTTTCCTTGTGTCTGCGGCCATTTTTTCTGAGTGTGAAAATCTCCAGATGCATCTACTGTTACATCTCGCAGGTAGCTGAAGTATTACTGGTAGGATTGCAGTGGTATGGGTTGGTGATGGACGGGTCAACAACCTGATTGAAGGAAAATGTCCTTGAGCAGCGGTGTGGATCCTGATTCCATCTGCTCATTCATCTTTGTCTCCCCACATCGTTGAACATTTTCTGAGCGCCATTCCTCATGCTTTGAATCTAGTGGATTTTTGATTTGCCTTGTAATTAATTTTTGCCAAGTACATTATCTTGGTATAAAAGACCAAACTCTATTACCCATTGTTGTTGTTGGAAACTGGACAATATTTTTGGTGTTGTGACACAATACAACTTTATTGGTGGCCCTGTTCTTGATGTCTTGTAAGTTTATGAGTCTCATGTTGTATGTTTCATGCATGAGTTCACTGGTTTCATGCTGTTTTATATGAGAAATGCTCTGTGCATGTGTTTAATCATTTGTCTCCAAGCTGTGGGCATAGTTTCTTTTGAATCAAGATAACTAAGGGTTGTTAAGGTTCATGAATATAGTTTCTCTATATTGAATGTTTAATCTCCTACTTTTGTTCAAGGAACAAATTAAATGTTTCAGGTTAATCATTGAGAAAATGTGTTGCAGTAGGGATACCATTAAGTATGAATGATTAAGCACCTAATTGTTGGGAAGTATCTGTAAGGCAGATATTAGAAATCCCCTTGATTCCCAGTCTTTGATGTATGTTCACGCTGGCCATTCACATGTGTATGTCTATTGACTCTGAGCCCTGGATAGGCACCGATCTAGTCTTGTATTGAGGTCACAACCAAAGTCCTAGTTTTGCATCCAAATACAAATCAAACTTAAACTTTAAATCAATCCATTAGAACTTTAGAAGTAGTTTTAGGACTGAAATCCTCTGTCTACAATTGAAAATAGGCCCAAAGCTAGCCCCTTTGCACTAATCTCACAGTTTTGGTCTACATAAAAGAGGATTTATCTACTTTGTGTCAACATCCCAGCTAATATAGAGATGCATTTCATAGATGTTGATTAGGGAATCTCCCCCTTGGTTCTGCAGAGCTTAAAGAAGAAGAGGAGATATTTATAGAGTCTATCTCCTATACTATTGGCCCCTGGCCCATGAATCCTGTTGATCAATGATGGCTATTTTGTAGGGATTACTGGGAATAAGCATCCAACTGGAAAAATAACCAACACATACAATGATGTGCTTGATGTTGATACTCCATTCATTACACTGGATGTTTAACTTACCATATTTGCATTGGGAAGGTAGAATGCACTTACAGATGCTATGAAGTTTTACCACTTTTGTTGTAGTTCATTCCATATTTCTACATACTTCATTGGTTATGACTCCTTCATTTTGAGTATTGCATGGACATTTCTATGTATGGCATCATGTATATGGCTGTAACTTCACACTTCATTAACAACAAATGATTAATACCTGTTGTATTGTTGTCTAACTATTTCTTTGATGAGGACCTGAATGAGACATTTGATTACTATGCATATGATAGCCACTTTTCTTCAGCATCTTATGATAACACAGTCACTTTTGCCCCAACTCTATGCAAATTGAACATTACCAGAAGCATGATTGAGACCTCAAAACATTGATAGCTAAAACACAAAAGGGCTGAAAGCTCCATAGCTCTATAATTGATGATAGTGGTTTCTTTCTTTATGATGTATCCGCCCTACCACTATAACATTACAATGCATACTTGGAGAACTACTTCATCTGATCTTTCTTGTGAACAATGTACTGCTTAATGCCCTATGTGTGCAAGTATCACGAGAAAGGTACTTTGATGAACAAGTTTATAATGCATCTTTTATGTTGGCATTGGATATTATATTCCTTGGTAAGCACAAGATTGTTCTCCTCTTCATGTGAGCACTTACACTATTGAATGTTGTATTCTATCATTGCCTTCATTTGTATTGTTTTCTCATATGTAAGGTTGCATGATGAGATTAGACTACTTCCCCTAAGTACCTTGAATGCATACAAATTATAATGTTACAGCAAACAAATGTACTAACATCATGATGTTGACAATGCCTTTACTCAGTTTCACACATTATTGAACTGCCTTGAATGAGTTCACTGCTCATTTGTGATTCTCATTTCATCATGTTTGAATTGATAGTCATGAACGAGCAATGAGTTTTGAAGCTCATGCACTCACTTAATAAGTTACTCCTTCAGTTGAATATTGTTCTATTTGAGCATTACTATCAATCCCCTCTTAAGATTCAGGGGCAACATGCTGAGCTCAACCCTTGTGGGAGCCCACTTTGCACCACATGCTATGATGTCTTCAAAAATAGATCAGCAACATGATTTCATCTATACCTACACAGTAAACAAACATGTAAGATAAAATAGTGAAGCTCAATGGTCCTGTGATGTTTCATTCTTCAGGCTCTCTTGCATATCTCTGATGTTTTTTATATGATCCAATATAGCATAGGCAATGTTTTATGTTGATATGAACGTAAGAAGATTCATATCCAGAGCTTTAACAATTCTTCTTATCATGATACAGGTTCACTCAAGGATCAGGAGCGAGGAAGAGTAAGATGCAATGAAGACCAACACAAGACTCCAAATAGGCAATGATGGATATGCCTCTCCTTATATGCTTCTTTTCCACTCTTTATCTTCATATGCATAGTGTATTTCTTATGTTTGCACTAGTTCAGCTATTCCCATGGCTTGTGTGGGGTATTTGATCTCTGTTCTTTCATTTAATATGATACTTATGCATTTTTGTGTATATCTCATTTGTAAAGATGAATGAAACATTGTAATAGAAAATGAAATAGCTCCTTGTCATCCATGAAATCTCTATAAAGCATTAAATGATAAACTAAATGGCATCATACAATTGAACCTTTTTCTTTTTCCAAGCACTGTAAACTATGCAAAAAAACAACATAGAAGACAAATGTTAAGAACTTTTCATCTTAAAATGAAATAAATGTTTCAGCTCCACCAATTTGAGTTGTAGGTGAAAAATTGGTAACATTTCTGGTGATTTCTGCTAAATGCTTGCCTGCTAAGCATATACACCAGTTGCCTTAACTATTCATTGGGCATGGAGTCAAACTCTGCTCTTCTCAGAGTCAGAAAACTATGAAACACAATAGCCAACTACTCCAAATAGCAACAGAAAACCAAACAAAACCAAACTAAAAGCAAACTAAAAGGCCCTGGTGGCAAGAAAACATGTGCAGCAACACTTATGGAAAGAAAATAACTAAAATAAATGTGCATGAAGCACTTATTAACAATAAATACCAATCTACTATGGTACAAAAATAGAACTTATCTTCAAAGGCAATGTTTGAGGTGGATCCCATTAACTGGGATAGGCAACACCTCTCCACTTAACTTGGAAAGCTAGAATGCATTGTGCTCTTTGCACTCTATGATTACATAAGGTCCATCCCAAATTGTATCAAACTTAGAATGTTTTCTAGGTCTGCTCCTCAGTTCATTCCACTTGAAAACTAAATCACCAATGATGAAATCTCTTGGCCTTGCCCTCTTATCAAAAGAACTCTTCATCTGAGCTTGATGGATTTTAAGCTTTCTCAAGGCTTCTTTTATGGTTTCTTCTAACTCCATCAGTTGTGCAAGCCTTATCTCTATGGGGTACTTGTCTAACAGTTCAAGTTCCTTAATGAAATTTAGAGTTGGTAATTCAATAGAAATGGGTAACTTGGCCTCCTTACCATAAGTGAGCACATAGGGAGAGTAACCAGTGGCCCTCTTAGGAGTTATCCTGTCAGCCCAAAGGGCTAACTTCAATTTCTCATGCCAAGACCTTTGGTTGTCTTCAATGGATTTCTTAATGATCTTAATCAGATTTTTATTGGTGGATTCCACCTACCCATTACCCTGTGGGTAATAATTAGATGAGGTATTTAGAAAAATATTATTCTTTATAGACCAATGAGAAATCCTTAAACCAATAAAAGCCAACCCATTGTCAGAAATAATAGAGTCAGGGGTATCAAATCTAGATACCAAATCTTGATAAAAGTTTAAGACAGAAGATTCATTTGCTTCCTTCAAAGCAACAACCTCAGTCCACTTCGTAAAGTAGTCGGTTGTAGTTAGAATCCATTTGTGGCTTGCACTTGAAGGTGGGTTAATCGGTCCAATGAAGTCAAGACCCCATTTAGCAAATGGCTTTTCTACTTGAATAGGGTGTAGAGGCAAGGCTGCAAGCCTTTGTTTACCTACAAATAATGAACACTTCTCACACTTTTTGACCCAAGTAAATGCATCCTTGAATAGATCTAGCCAGTAATAACTAGCTCTCATAATTTTTAGGGCTGTTGTCCTTGCAACAAAATGGCCTCTTGAAGGCCCATCATGAAACTCTTCTAGTAGTTTGTCAACCTGATCAGGCTCAATGCACCTTAGTAAAACACCATGGAAATCCCTCCTATACAGAATACCATTAATAATAGCATAGGGAATGGCCTATAGCCTATAGTACCTCCTTTTTGCCCTATCCAAACCTTCAGGGCATTCACTAGTTAGCAAATAGTGGCTCATTTGCTACACCCAGCTTGTGGTTGGAGCTGAACCAACAGCTTGTTCTTCATTATTAAACACTGTTTCAACACTTTCCTCCTTTTCTTGGCCATCTTCTCCATTTGCAGCAAGCTGCTCACACAACCCTTCGCCCCTAACAAGCTTAGTAACTTTGATATTAACATCAAATTCCATCACCTTAGTTATCTAACTTGCGCTTTTGTCATTTATCTTCTTATTAAGCAAGAAATCCTTGACAGTTGGATGGGCAACCAACAATTAAATTATATTGTTATAGAGCATATGTTTGAATTTTTTAAGACTTCTAACAACACAAAATACATGCTTTTCGACGAAGGAATACTTTACCTCATAATCATGCAATACTTGACTGAAAAATGCCACAAGCTGCTCTAAACCTTCATCATTCTATTGACACAACATAGCTGAAATGGTATCAACACCTCCAAAAGCATATAAAATGAAATCTCTTTCATAGTTAGGATTAGTGAGGGTTGGGGCAGCTATGAGGGCTTCTTTAATCTGCTCGAAGCTTCTCTTACCTTCCTTAGTCTAATTGAAAGGTACATTTTTCTTAAGCATGGCTGTGAGAGGCTGCAATAATGCTGCAATATTGGGTATAAACCTTCTCATGAAGTTAATCCTACCAAGAAAGCTCTGTAATCCTTTCTTATGTGTTGGTAGGGCTAGATCAAGAATAGCAGCAACTCTTTCCGGATCAATGGAAATACCATGTTTTGAGACAATGTGTCCCAAGAGTTTACCTTCATGAATAGAAAATATGCACTTCTTTGGGTTAAGAGAAACCCCAAACTCTCTACATCTTTGAAAAATCTACTTCAAGTGACCAAAATGTTCTTTGGCATCCTTAGAAAAAATTCTAATGTCATCTAGATACACTAAAACAATTTTATTCATGAGATCGTGAAAGGCCATGTCCATTGCTCTCTGTAATGTTGCCCCTACATTGGACAAACCGAAGGGCATTTTTCTATATGCCAAGGTACCCCACTTGGTTGTAAATGTAGTTTTATACTGATCCTCCTCCTTCACTAAAATCTGGTTATAGCCTGAATATCCATCTAACAAAGAAAATCTGTCAGAACTAGAAACAACTTGCAAGATTTATTCCATTGAAGGGAGTGGGTAGTGATCCTTGAGAGATGCTTTATTCAAATCATGAAAATCAACACAAAGCTGAATCTCCCCATTCTTCTTTCTAACTGGAACTAAGTTGGAAACCCAAGAAGTATGTTTAATAGGGAAGATTACGTTACTCTCAATTAACTTATTCAATTCAGCTTTCATAAGATGCTCAAGTTTGGGGTTAAGAGGCCTTTGTTTCTGCCTGACTGGTTTTGCACTGGGCTCTAACTCAATGGTGTGTTGAGCCAGGTCAGGATCAAAACCCTTTAAATTTTTATATTCCCAAGCAAAAACATCACTAAATTCTTGACATAACTGAATGAAAGCTTGTTGTTTTTCTTTAGTGCATACCTTTCCCAACTTAAGCAGCTTACCCTTGAATATCTCAACTGCCTCACAGTGTTCATGCTTCACGGTCATGCTGCATTTGTCTTTTCTGACTTGATCATCTAAATTGAAAATAGATTCCAATATTACCAATTCCTTGGGTAGCTTGTTAGACTTTAGCTGCACCATCTGATTGTCATATTGTTGCTGCCACTTTTGCTGGTTGTCGGCTACAAACTCAACTTCTACAATCAGAAAAATTATAATCTACTCGTCACTATCAAAAACCTACCAACTTACATTTCTATCTGGTACAGATGGTCTTACAACCACTTTTATGTACTGTTGTACCCCTATACTATTAATATCAGTCAGAAAGTCAAACTAAGATCCTATAGCAGCAAGCTTATCTACATGTTTATTTTGATTTCTAGGAATAGAAAGTAGATTGAAAGCATTAAAATCCTCTATTAGATCCCAAACCCGATGCTTATACTTCTTGAGAAAATCATTTTTGGTAACATTTAATTTTCTAACTTGATTTACAATTAACTCAAAATCACCATAAACTTGTAAGCACTTGATACCTTTCTTTCTAGCCCATTCTAGGTTGTGGATAAGTGCCTCATATTCAGCTGTATTATATGTATAGCTAAAGGCAAACCTTAATGCTGAATAGTACTTGTCTCCATCAGGTGAAACCAGCATGGCTCCTCCACCAACACCCATTTTTCTTCTTGAACTATCAAAATACAGCTTCTAAAGCTGATTCTCTTGCTGTTCAAGTTGAATTTGATCCTTGACCAGATTTGGAATCACTGCATTGGGCTCATGAATCATATAAATGCCTAATCCTACCTCATCAGTGTGATGGAAAGGGTCATCTTCATGATCCTCAGCTGCCCACTCATCTAGATTTATATCCTCAGTAGGTGTGCCAGGGTCTAGGGTCATGGATTGATCCTCCTACCCATGGGTGATGTAGAGGTTAGCATTTATAGGGCTAGGGACATATGGTTCAATATGGTCCTTGGCTAGAGGTTCAGATTTTATGGTAACTTTTGTACCATACCTTGTTCTAAAAAACAAATGGGACCAATCAGAAGATAGAACCCACCCAATTTGGCAGTAAAATCCCTGGAAAGGCATATTGCAAAATGAGGTGGTAGGTCAATAATATGAATATCCTAAGTGATTGCAAAATTTAGACAGGCATGCAAGGTAAGAGGTAAATTCTTGATTATCCCTGCAATCTTAACAACATATTCATCTAGCTGAACTACACCTTTTGAAAGAGGCTCATAAGCTAATCCTAGTTTATCAGCTAGACTCTTGAGCATTACTGAAGTGCTTGCCCTGGAATCAATCATGCAATTATGAACAAACTTATCTCCAATGATTAGACTTAGGTAAAAAGGAGGAGGCTTTACCTCTTGAGTTTACTGCTATTCATTGTTAACTTCTAGGCTATTTGCAAGCACAACCTTGGCCTTTTCTTGGTTAGCAACATCAGAAATAGAAAGCTCAGTCAAAGCATCTTGTAGGAAATATTTTTGACCAGGAATGTGCAATGCATCCATTATAGTCATGCTAATAGTAGACTTCTTAAGGTGTTCAACAACATTGAATGTAACAGGGATTACCTTTTGCTATCCTTTAACAGCAACTGCATCATTTTGCCTTTGTGAAGGTTGTAATTGCACCTTAAGCTGATCCTTCCCAGGTACAATTGACGTCTTTGTAGAATATGCATCTTTTGTTGTGCTGCGGGGACAACTTAAGACGAAGAAGCCTAAAATTTATCCTTGGCAGGCTGTTGTTGAATATTTCCAGTTTGATGTTCCAAATCAACAACCCTCTTTTTTGATCTTCTATTGGCTGAAACTGGTACATTTGATTGATTTTGGCCTTGGGGATAATTCACACCATAAAATTCAGTGCCTTGCCAATTCATTAAGGCCACATAAGGGTTATCTTGCTGCACTGAATTCTCATCCGCGATACTTTCCAAACCACTATAACTATTTTTCACCATAAGAGCTTGATTCCTCATACCATTCATACATGTGGCTTGGTTATGAGGTTGGTGACATGAATAACACTAGTCAATTCTTGTGCCATATTGTTCTGAGTGGGCACAAGCTCTTTTGAAGAGCTGGTAGCATTATGATTATAAGATTGAAAGGGTCTAGGATTGAATTTTCTTCTCTGACCTTAAGCATCAGCTTAGAAAGGTGGTCTATTTGACTGGTTAGGCTGATGCAGGGCTTGATATGTTCTATGCTCTTGGCCAACTTGCTTCTTGATACTTAATAATTTATTCTCAAAGGTGTTCAGTATATTTTTAATCTCTTGAAACTCTTGAGATTGGGCTGGAACAACAATTTCTTGGGCTGCAACTTGATATCCTATTGCTGGAACTAGCAGGACAATAGCTAAAGGGGTTACAGATAGGAGTACAAGTGGCTAAACTTTGGGAAAATGGGCATAGGATGTTGAAATTATGGCAGACAACTGAGAGGGGGGTGAATCAGTTGTCACAAAACTTTATCTTTTGCTACATTTAATCTTCTTTACCACTTATTAGAAAATTAATGATATAACCATGAAAGCATGAATCAACAACACATGAGTAGAAACACACATAACACTAGGGTTTTTACGTGGAAACCTGGTTAAGGGAAAAACCACAGTGGGGGTTAACCCGCAAGATTTATCCTCTGTTAAAAGAATAGAAAAATGGGAAGGCACTTGCCTTCGGGCGCACTGCCTACAAAACATTCACATGATTAACACTGAAAGGTTGAACTAAGAAACAACATCTTCTTCATGCCAAGGTCAGTTCCATTGAAGCTCACAACACCTATGCTCTGCCCCCAAACACTTCTTCACTACCTCCGTATCTTCACACACATCGACACATTTACACAACATCATTACACTTATTTATATATGACATTGACTTTGGAATGAACATCAAAGTCGGCCTTACAAGCATCTATCTGGAACATTATCCAAGATAGGCATTGTCATGCCCACATTTTCCATGTGGTCACAACACACATCACACGTGTCATAGCCACATCTGTCATGTGGTCATGACACGAAATATCAAAAATTTTCTCGCGTTTCCCTAAAAACCCCCTCGCATGCGTAGCATGCTCGGTGGTGTTCGTTCAAGGCAAAAACACTACAGTTGTCGGCGGGGTACAAGTACAATTGCGTGCAACCAGACGCAAGCAGACCAACAAGGGGGTCTCTACGACGCCGTTAACGTCACTGCTAGGTTTAAAATATCAGGGTTCCTAAATCTAAATCTCGGCAAAATTCTGACAGCATAACGCCTTACGGCGTAAGTGGGAATTACTCAACACTATTTTACGCACGCGGTTCACTGACAGGTTAACAACTTCCCACGATGCCTTGTTCTGACTAAACTGACTCGTGATCTCCCTATTTAATCATTTTTCAACAAGGCACGGTTGTCTGTCTCCTCTCTTGCTTCCTGAAACATACTCCTCCTTCGACTTATCATTCTCAACAAGGCGATTCGTTTGCTCTCTCTTCCCTTTCCTCAGGGTCTTAATTTTGATTGTATTTTTATCGCGCTCACCTTAACTATTTCTCTGATAATTTAGTTTGTTTATATTTCAGTCTCTCTCTCTTTCATTTTCTTTTCTTTCTTTATGTTTATCCGATCCTTTCTTCATATTGAACATCAATCAGGGTTATCACTGTATCTATTGTTGACATTAAACCTAACTTCTAGATGATCCAGGTCACATAGGCTGGTTTACTACTTCGCTGGACTCAGTCTCCTAGTCTTCTCCAATCTAGGTTTCTCCTCTATGTATGTATTAATTAAACTTGTTCCTAAACAAATTTTAGCAGGAGGATCCATCTACTTAGTTCTCTTATCCCATGTGTGAATTGCCGCACATTTTCTCCTCTGTGTTTTCCAATGTTAGTTTTTCTTCTTCTGACTCTCTTACAGGTTTACTTATGTGGATGTTTATTACAGTTGAGATTAAGATGGTCTCACATGAAATGTCTGTGATGGCTCCTTAAGTTTATTTCCAGTGATCTTTTAAGTAAGGTGACGTGTAATTTTCCTCTTCATTTTCCCGGTATTGAATCGTGTTGATAGTGGAAACGTCCGAGAAACTCTTTCCAGAGTATTCCAGTAAATTCCTTTATGCTCTCTTTAAATTATAATTTTATTTTCTCTTAATTATAATTACTGTTGTTATTATTACTAATAATTAATATTAATACTCTTTATTGTAAATCCTATATCATTGTTAATATATGTAGGAGGTTCTCCTCTTTATAAAACCCTGATCAAGGAAGCATAAATTCTTTGGTTGTTTTGTTCAACACTTAATAAAACCTAACTGTGAATATATATTTTTTGTTTTATTTTAATTTGCAAATCTCCTTGTTATGAATTATAGAGAGGGCCTCATAAAATGGTCCATGAAACCTCTTCTATGTATATATATCCCATATATATAAATATATATATGTAATATATATACATATAGAACTATATATATAATTATATCTATATTGATTTACAATTCCCTTTCAAAACATAAGGTATAAATAGAGATAATTATATCTCTATATATATATATATATAAGACATATATTATGCCAACCAAGTGGAATATCCACAAACAAAACATATATATATTTTTTTGTTATTTAAATGAACCAATGCATATATGTTAGGGCTAAATAGCCCTAACTTTTTTTTTATGCTTAACATTTTATGTTTTTACTGTGACAGGGGACTGGCGGCAGGGGTCGGGCCGCACAGAGGGACGGAGGCCGCAAGAAACAGCGGCGGGCGAAGCGCTGCTGTGGAGCGGAGTTCAGATCTCCGCGGGGTCGAAGGGGTGGAGGGATGTGGGGAGGGGCGGAGCCCCACCCACATCCCACGATGTGGGGTGTGGGTGGGGCTCCGCCCCTCCCCACACCTCTAATAAAACAAATGGAGACTGCGGTGGGGATTACTCCCCACCGCCCACCGTGCAAGCTTTGACTGTGTTTTACACAGCGATTTCTAATTTCGCTTTTATTTCGGCGGCCATAAAATTTAATACGAGTTTATTATTATTCAATGATAATTACATATCAATTAATATATATATATATATATATATATATATATATATATATTTCAGTTTTCAGCATATCTCATAATTTTCTCAATCAAACAATTTATTCAGTATCTCTAATTCTGTCAAAATGATAATTACATAACAACTGTTATATATATATAAGATATATATATATATATATATATTTATATATATATATATATATATATATATATATATATATATATATATCTATATTTCATAATTTTCTCAAATTAAACACTTTATTCAGTTTCTTTTAGTCAATTAAAATGATCAAGTAATAAAGATTATATATATATATATATACTTAAGAAAATAAAGTTTTTTTTATCAGTTTATTTCGGCAATTAATACATGTCCATTTCAACTTTTGGGACAAACAGAAGTAATTATATAATAGATTTTCTTTAAAACTTACAAAATAACTGAATCCATTACTTATGAAGAAGAAAACTTAATCATTTATAAACTATCTTTTCCATTAGAACAATGAACCATAAAATTGACCTTTTAATTAGTTTAGTAGTTCTATTCTTCTAATTACATAAACAAACTCAGATTAGATTGCAAATAAGAAATGAACTCTTCCTTTCAAAAGGTTTACAAAGCAACATAACTTGAAAATTTAAGGTATTTGTTTACCACATTCATATTACAGAAAAGTTAACTCTTCCACTACAAATAGCAAGAGAATTTGAAACCATGGATACATACAACTAACTTCCCAGATATGAACTTCCTTCTCCCAACAATATACAACTGATAGCTTGTGACAACCAAGTAAAAGTCCATCAATAACAAGATCAGGGAGGTGATTTCCTTCACTCCCAGGGTAACAATAAATTACAACAATAACAAGAGAGGTGCTCTCTCTTCAAATCTAATGAAATGAACCTGGCCTAATTCTCATGACAAAGAAGAATAAGCTGTTTCTTCATAAATATCCAACCAGAAGCTCCAAGAGAAAACCTGCGTATCAAAGACAAACAAAGAAGAAAACACCACTCATCTAGCTCTCCTCCCTTCCGTAGACCCGCAAGAGGGTCACCCCCGAGCTAGGGAGACCATACTCAGACCTGGGTAACTCAAGCACTCCACTTCACAACAGTAACAACAACAATCCCAAAGCACACAAACACCCGTGGGTAATTTACACAACACGGAAACTCAACTACAGTGAGTTTCATAAGGGGCAGGAGAGTGGACACACTCGACTCCAGAGTGTCACCCTTACAGATAAGTTAACCAATACAATTTCTCTTGGTCTCAAACCAAGTTTGATCACAAATTTTTAAGAAAATCTGTATTTGACTCTCAAGTCAAAGATACAGTCATAGATACATGCCCTCAAGGATTTCAACATCCCAAAAGATGGAAACAGGTATGCACCCGAGGAGGATCTCTCCTCCCCTACCCCAAACTTGATGAGCATTTCTCCCAAGTGGGAGAAGCTCTATCAAACAACCCGACAACAAACCCCACAGAAAACAAATCTAAACACAAATTCACACACTTTACATACACATTCAGCTATACGAAATAAAGGTAAAAATCAAACCAACCTTACAAAGCCCTCCTGGAATGAAACTGTTGCAGAGCCCACAGAGTTCTCTTCCAACCTTAGCCACCAACTCCCTCTCCCTTCTCTCTCCTGCAAGCTAACTTTTCTATTTTTGGCAAATAAGAATGAAATTCTCCCCAAAATTCAACTCACTCCCTCTCATCCCAAAATTGGAAACAAATAACCCCAAATTCTTTTCAGTTTTGAGGAATGGGGAGGTGACACTTGTCACCTCCTCACTCTCCCCCAAAACCACTATTCTGTCCTGGTGGCTTATGTCACTCACCCTTCCCAAGAGTACTCCTTATTCCTCTCCTCATGTCATTCCTCTTACGCATGGGAGAAATAAAAGGAGTTAATGGGGAAAAAGACAGGTGACCCATGCCCCTTCTTCCCTCCTTCACATGGGTGTCCCCACAGCACATGGGGGAATCTCACTAATGGAGGGGGTGACTTCAAGTCAATCCTTCAATAATGGATGGGCTTGTAGTCATCTCTTACCTTGGGGATTGTAGAGGGATGGGTTGGGTGTTGGTACAACCCATCATGTCCCCTCCATACCTCCAATTTTCGCCACTTAACTTCAGGGGGAAGTTAAGATGACTAGATGGAGGTTACTCAAAGGTTACCCATGCCAAATGGGCCCCTGGACCCATGGGGTATAACCCAGGGTCAACTTTAACCCATACAAGACACCCCTGGTCAAGGTAAAGCACAAGAAAAGGCCTCATAAATTTAAATAAAATAAGGAAATTCAAATTCAATCTTTTTTTTACAACACAAATTATAAAATAATGTTACATGAGGGTAACCTAACCCACCTGACCATACAAAAGACCACATTACATCATCACATCAAACACAAAGAGATCTTGGTTCCTCGTGGAACCAAATCAGCTTAACAGGGAATAACAAATAACGAGGTGCGGAATGATCTCCGAAATCTGTGGTTCGATTAGTAATTCCTGCACACTAAATTACAAGATCAGTAACCACATAAAATCATCATAGTCGAAGCAACTTAAAAACATGCATTATCATGACATAGTTCTAATTAACATAAATGAAATCATATTACAATTTTCCATCATCACCTATTTAACTTTTCTGAAATGTAAACTTATCCAAACATCACCCAATTAGTTTTTCCGAAATCATAATAAAGTTTAATAGTTTGACAATTCCGGGAACTGCTATCCCACAAACATAAAAAAATAACAATAACAGTAATGTAAATAGTCATAACAACATAAGTAAAAAGGGTGGTCCTCACATCCTCTCCCCCTAAGACGGTACTTCCTCCTGGAAGTCGTCAAAAAGGTGAGGATAAAGGGTGTTCAGTCTCTCTGCATCTTCCCATGTCACTGTGACTTCATCGTATAGGTCCCACTGGACTCTAACCTGGTCCAGCTCTCGACCTCGAAGGGCCAGCGTCTGACGAGCCAATATGCGAATTGGCTCCAACGCCAGCTGTCCGTCTACCTCTACTTGAAGAGCACTCCAATCCAACACGTGAGATAAGTCAGAAATATATTGACGTAAAACTGATACATGAAATACATCATGGATACGTGACAGGCTAGGTGGCAAGGCTAGACGATAGGCTACTGGTCCTATCCGCTCCAAAATTTCGAAAGGTCCTACAAATTGAGGTGCGAGCTTAGAGCCTTTTTCGTAACGAATTGGACTCTTGTGCGGCCGCACCCTCAAAAATACTCTTTCCCCCACAGAGAAGCTTCGGTCTGTCCTCTTAGCATCGGCATACTTTTTCTGCCTGTCCTGTGCTTCCTGAAGTCTCTGTCTAATCTGTCTGACCTACTGTTCCATATTCTGAACTATCTCTGGACCGATGACCGTTCTGTCCTCTATCCGATCCCAACTCAAAGGTGTTCTGCAAGGTCTGCCATATAACGCCTGGAAAGGAGGCATACCCAACGAGCTATGATGCCCATTATTGTAAGCGAACTCAACTAGATATAGGTACTCCTCCCATCTAGACTGATGGTCCATCACATACATGTGAAGCATGTCTTCTAACACCTGGTTAACTCTTTCTATTTGTCCGTCGGTTTCTGGATGATAGGCTGAACTGAAGTTGAGCTGTGTGCCCAACGCCTGATGTAAGGCTCTCCAGAACGATGAAGTAAATATGGAGTCTCTGTCAGATATAATGCGGCGAGGTACCCCATGAAGTCTAACAATCTGATCCAGAAACACCTTTGCCACTGATGGTGCATTGTATGTTGTGCATATTGGTGAAAAATGCGCCACTTTGGTCAGCTTGTCAACTGTCACCATAATAGCATCATGGCGACGTGATGACATAGGTAGACCAATGATAAAATCCATAGAAATGGTGTCCCATTTCCATTCAGATATCTCATGAGGGTACAACAGTCCCGCTGGATGCTGGTGTTCGGCCTTGACCCTCTGACATTCCAGGCAACGAGCAACAAATTCGGCAATGTCACGCCTCATCCCAGCCCAATGATAGAGCTGTCGTAAGTCAGCATGCATCTTCTTCACTCCTGGGTGTGCTGCATAGGGTGCTCTATGAGCCTCTGATAGGATTACTGTACGAAGATTACCCGCATGGGGTACATAGATGCGCTGCCGATGTCGAAGCATACCATCAGACTCAAGGGTATATCCTGTAAATTTGCCCTCAAGGGCCTTCTGATTTAGTAATGCCTGCTGCACCTCAAGAAACCATTCGTCCTTCGGTAAAGGCTATAAGATGCGATCTTTCAAGTCCACCGTCAAGGTCAGGGTTAGGATCTTGTGGCGCCTTCGACTCAACGCATCAGCGACCATGTTCTCCTTCCCCTTGATGTAGTGGACATTGAAGTCGTATTCGCATAGGAATTCCATCCAATGCCGTTGGCGGGCGTTCAAATTGGGCTGTGTAAAAATATACTACAAACTATGATGATCCGAATGGAGTTCAAAGCGTCGACCTAGGAGAAAGTGTCTCCAGCGGACCAAAGCATGAACAACTGCTGCGAGCTCTAAGTCATGAGTAGGATAGTTTAACTCATGTGTCTTTAGTTTCTGCGATTCGTATGCGATCGCTCGACCATCCTGCATAAGCACGGCTCCCAAACCTTCTAATGATGCATCTGTACAAACTACAAACTCCTCTGTAGGATCTGGGACCGCTAAAATAGGAGCACGAGTAAGACGCTCCTTGAGGACGCCAAAAGCCTTTTCACACTGCTCGGTCCAAATGAAACCCTTCCCTTTTCGCTGAAGGGAAGTGATGGGATGTGCTATCCTGGAGAAGCCCTCGACAAACCGACGATAATACTCGGCTAACCCCATAAAGCTTCGGACCTCTGTCACGTTAGTGGGTGCCGGCCATTCCTGGATTGCTCTAATTTTAGATGGATCTACGGAGATGCCATCGCCTGATAAAATGTGTCTCAAATACTGCACCTCTGTCCTGAAGAAGGCACACTTCGCCAAGTTGCCATAAAGCTGCTACTCTCGTAATTGCTGCAAAACTTGACGCAAGTGCTCCACATGCTCCTCCTCAGTCCGTGAATAAATCAAAATGTCATCTAGGAATATTATCACGAACCGATCTAGGTACGTGCGGAACACCCAGTTCATGAGACTCATGAATACTGCAGAAGCGTTTGTCAACCCGAAGGGTACCACTGTGAATTCATAATGGCCATATCTGGTTCAAAAAGTAGTTTTATGAATATCTACCTCCGTGATGCACAATTGGTGATATCTAGATTTTAGATCGATTTTTGAGAACACTCTGGCTCCCTACATCTGATCAAAAAGGTCGTCAATCCTAGGCAGAGGATAACGGTTCTTCACCGTCACCTTGTTCAACTACCTGTAGTCCATGCATAATCGAAGAGACCCATCCTTCTTCTTTATGAAGATAACCGGTGCGCCCCATGGTGAAACGCTAGGTCGGATGTGCCCCTTCTCAAGTAATTCCTCTAACTGCAGCTTAAGTTCAGTGAGTTCATGTGTAGTCATCCTATAGGGTGCACGGGATATCGGTTCTGCACCTGGCACTAAGTCGATGTGGAAGTCCACTTCTCTGCGTGGAGGCATACCTGGTAATTCCGGCGGAAATACATCGGCAAACTCTCTAAGGACAGGGTGATCATCTAAAGTAGCCTCAGGTTCATCCTCTGCTCTATCACTGACCGTGATGGCAAACATCTGACATCCCTTTTGCATACAACGCTTAAGCTGCTGAGCGGATATCATACAAACAGCCGTGGGCTTTTGAATGCCCACTATCTCAACCGACGAACCATGATCGTCTAAACAGCTAATCGTCCTCTGGCAACAGTCAAGCTTGGCTCTATGTGCCACAAGCCAATCCATACCCAGAACTAATCCGTAAGATCCTAATGGCATAATCCTAAGGTCACATGTTGTGGTGAATGATCCCAATGTGATCTCACAATCTCTAACCAAGGAATCTACTGACATCCTGGCCCCTGAGGCCAACTCAACTTCCCACCTAATGTCTTGCCTAGAAGCCACCAGCCTGCAACGCTCCACTAACGATGTAGACAAAAAGGAGTCAATAGCTCCTGAGTCAAAAAGGATCGAGATGGGAAAGTCTCCGATCGTACCTGCTGCCTCTATGACTGAGGCCTGGAAATCAGCCTGGCGGTTATCAACCGCTGCAAACATGTGGTGGGATCTGCCCACGTCACCTACAGTCTGCTCAGATCCTCCTGATCGGGGCTGTCCCCCCGCAGTAAATCCCTGCGGGCACTCTCTAGCCAGATGCCCTACCCCACCACACACATAACATGGTCCTCTAACCTGTAACTGCCCTGACTGTGTTCTGCCCGATTGTTGTTGCCCAGTCCGTCCAGTGGATCCCTGTGAGCCTCTATAAGACTGCTGGGACCTCGCGGGTCCTGCCGATGAACCCTGCTGTCTCTGATCTCTGCGTGAACCCTGCTACTGCCATCCACGGTTCTGTCCTCCCTGACCCCTCTGTTGAAATTTGGATTTTTGCTGATGTTGCTGCAGCTGTGGAGGCCTAGGAGGTAATGTCGAAGGATTATATCCTCCTCTCTGTGTTGTGTTTTGAGGCCTTCAAAAGTTTTGCTGTTGTTGGGGATTACGTTCCTGGTATTGTGGGCGTGAATTCTGCCCTCATCCCTAAATTTCCTCTGATATAAGGGCCTTTTCAACAGCCTCGCTCATGGTCTGGGGATTTGCCATACGAACTGGTCCTGCTATCCCATGATTTAGCCCTCTGATGAATTTGTGTATTAAAATTTTCTCGTCATGGAGGTATTCCGCGTAACGAGAAAGCTCAATGAATCAGCTCTCATACTGAGTAACAGTGAGTCCCCTCTGCTATAAATCATGGAACTCATCAATCCTGCGCTGTCTGTAATGTTCAGACAAATATCGCGCATTGAAGCGCTCAATGAAGATGTCCCATGTGAGTGTATCCACGGAAAGTCGGCGCTTACACTCCTCTGTGCACCACCAGGTAGCTACTGTATCCCTAAGAAGATGGACTGCCACTCGTGCTTTCGTGTTGCTTCCATATGGTCGCAATGCGAAACACCTGTCCAAACTAATCAGCCAAGCCTCGGCCACGGCTCCCTCTGTAGCACCTGCGAAAGTGGGTGGGTTGAGCCTAAGTAGATCTCTGATGGGGTCCCCTCTTTCTTTAAGTCTCACAAGTGGCTCTTCCACACCATCCTCATATAATCCATGCTGAACCTATTCTGCCCTCTGGATCTCATCTCGTCTCAAAAGTCTCGGAGGACTCCTGCTCCGTGCTCGGGAGGTTGACCCTACCTCCTCTACTATTGTGTCAGGAATCTCAACGAAGGGCTCCACACGTGGCACCTCTAGTGGATCAACGCGGGGCTCCTCACGTGGCTCAATACGTGACTCAGCACGTGGCTCCTCTCGTGGATCAACACGAGGCTCTACACGTGGCTCAGGAATCACTGGCAGTAACCTGTCTAACATAGCCTGTAGTGTCTGTAAGATCTATGGACCTATATCCAATACTGGTGTCGCCTGTGGTACTAGTGGTGCTTGTGGTACAGGTGGTGCAGGTGGTGCTGCTATAACTACGGGTGCCAGTCCCTCGGCTGAGGAATCGCTGTGCACCTCGACTGACGCTGTGTGGCGTGATCGTGCTCGTCGAACACGTCGGGGAGGCATCCTACAAAACAAGGTAGAAACTAATTAGCCAAAGTTGCAGAATAATAACGTGCCCAAATACGCCCAGTGTTTAAAGCCTGGCTCTGATACCAAATGTCATGCCTACATTTTCCATGTGGTCACAACACACATCACACGTGTCATAGCCACATCTGTCATGTGGTCATGACACGAAATATCAAAAATTTTCTCACGTTTCCCTAAAAACCCCCTCGCATGCGTAGCATGCTCGGTGGTGTTCGTTCAAGGCGAAAACACTACAGTTGTCGGCGGGGTACAAGTACAATTGCGTGCAACCAGACGCAAGCAGACCAACAAGGGGGTCTCTACGACGCCGTTAATGTCACTGCTAGGTTTAAAATATCAGGATTCCTAAATCTAAATCTCGGCAAAATTCTGACAGCATAACGCCTTACGGCGTAAGTGGGAATTACTCAACACTATTTTACGCACGTGGTTCACTGACAGGTTAACAACTTCCCACGACGCCTTGTTCTGACTAAACTGACTCATGATCTCCCTATTTAATCATTTTTCAACAAGGCACGGTTGTCTGTCTCCTCTCTTGCTTCCTGAAACATACTCCTCCTTTGACTTAGCATTCTCAACAAGGCGATTCGTTTGCTCTCTCTTCCCTTTCCTCAGGGTCTTAATTTTGATTGTATTTTTATCGCGCTCACCTTAACTATTTCTCTGATAATTTAGTTTGTTTATATTTCGGTCTCTCTCTCTTTCATTTTCTTTGCTTTCTTTATGTTTATCCGATCCTTTCTTCATATTGAACATCAATCAGGGTTATCACTGTATCTATTGTTGACATTAAACCTAACTTCTGGAGGATCCAGGTCACATAGGCTGGTTTACTACTTCGCTGGACTCGGTCTCCTAGTCTTCTCCGATCTAGGTTTCTCCTCTACGTATGTATTAATTAAACTTGTTCCTAAACAAATTTTAGCAGGAGGATCCATCTACTTAGTTCTCTTATCCCATGTGTGAATTGCCGCGCATTTTCTCCTCTGTGTTTTCCAATGTTAGTTTTTCTTCTTCTGACTCTCTTACAGGTTTACTTATGTGGATGTTTATTACAGTTGAGATTAAGATGGTCTCACATGAAATGTCTGTGATGGCTCCTTAAGTTTATTTCCAGTGATCTTTTAAGTAAGGTGACGTGTAATTTTCCTCTTCATTTTCCCGGTATTGAATCGCGTTGATAGTGGAAACTTCCGAGAAACTCTTTCCGGAGTATTCCAGTAAATTCCTTTATGCTCTCTTCAAATTATAATTTTATTTTCTCTTAATTATAATTACTGTTGTTATTATTACTAATAATTAATATTAATACTCTTTATTGTAAATCCTATATCATTGTTAATATATGTAGGAGGTTCTCTTTATAAAACCCTGATCAAGGAAGCATAAATTCTTTGGTTGTTTTGTTCAACACTTAATAAAACCTAACTGTGAATATATATTTTTTGTTTTATTTTAATTTGCAAATCTCCTTGTTATGAATTATAGAGAGGGCCTCATAAAATGGTCCATGAAACCTCTTCTATGTATATATATCCCATATATATAAATATATATGTAATATATATACATATAGAACTATATATATAATTATATCTATATTGATTTACAATTCCCTTTCAAAACATAAGGTATAAATAGAGATAATTATATCTCTCTCTCTCTCTCTCTCTATATATATATATATATATATATATAAGACATATATTATGCCAACCAAGTGGAATATCCACAAACAAAACATATATATATATATATTTTTGTTATTTAAATGAACCAATGCATATATGTTAGGGCTAAATAGCCCTAACTTTTTTTTTATGCTTAACATTTTATGTTTTTGCTGTGACAGGGGACTGGCGGCAGGGGTCGGGCCGCACAGAGGGACGGAGGCCGCAAGAAACAGCGGCGGGCGAAGCGCTGCTGTGGAGCGGAGTTCAGAGCTCCGCGGGGTCGAAGGGGTGGAGGGATGTGGGGAGGGGCGGAGCCCCACCCACATCCCACGATGTGGGGTGTGGGTGGGGCTCCGCCCCTCCCCACACCTCTAATAAAACAAATGGAGACTGTGGTGGGGATTACTCCCCACCGCCCACCGTGCAAGCTTTGACTGTGTTTTACACAGCGATTTCTAATTTCGCTTTTATTTCGGCGGCCATAAAATTTAATACGAGTTTATTATTATTCAATGATAATTACATATCAATTAATATATATATATATATATATATATATATATTTCAGTTTTCAGCATATCTCATAATTTTCTCAATCAAACAATTTATTCAGTATCTCTAATTCTGTCAAAATGATAATTAAATAACAACTGTTATATATATATAGATATATATATATATATATATATTTATATATATATCTATATTTATATATATATCTATATTTCATAATTTTCTCAAATTAAACACTTTATTCAGTTTCTTTTAGTCAATTAAAATGATCAAGTAATAAAGATTATATATATATATATATACTTAAGAAAATGAAGTTTTTTTTATCAGTTTATTTCGGCAATTAATACATGTCCATTTCAACTTTTGGGACAAACAGAAGTAATTATATAATAGATTTTCTTTAAAACTTACAAAATAACTGAATCCATTACTTATGAAGAAGAAAACTTAATCATTTATAAACTATCTTTTCCATTAGAACAATGAACCATAAAACTGACCTTTTAATTAGTTTAGCAGTTCTATTCTTCTAATTACATAAACAAACTCAGATTAGATTGCAAATAAGAAATGAACTCTTCCTTTCAAAAGGTTTACAAAACAACATAACTTGAAAATTTAAGGTATTTGTTTACCACATTCATATTACAGAAAAGTTAACTCTTCCACTACAAATAGAAAGAGAATTTGAAACCATGGATACATACAACTAACTTCCCAGATATGAACTTCCTTCTCCCAACAATATACAACTGATAGCTTGTGACAACCAAGTAAAAGTCCATCAATAACAAGATCAGGGAGGTGATTTCCTTCACTCCCAGGGTAACAATAAATTACAACAATAACAAGAGAGGTGCTCTCTCTTCAAATCTAATGAAATGAACCTGGCCTAATTCTCATGACAAAGAAGAATAAGCTGTTTCTTCATAAATATCCAACCAGAAGCTCCAAGAGAAAACCTGCGTATCAAAGACAAACAAAGAAGAAAACACCACTCATCTAGCTCTCCTCCCTTCCGTAGACCTGCAAGAGGGTCACCCCCGAGCTAGGGAGACCATACTCACACCTGGGTAACTCAAGCACTCCACTTCACAACAGTAACAACAACAATCCCAAAGCACACAAACACCCGTGGGTAATTTACACAACACGGAAACTCAACTACAGTGAGTTTCATAAGGGGCAGGAGAGTGGACACACTCGACTCCAGAGTGTCACCCTTACAGATAAGTTAACCAATACAATTTCTCTTGGTCTCAAACCAAGTTTGATTACAAATTTTTAAGAAAATCTGTATTTGACTCTCAAGTCAAAGATACAGTCACAGATACATGCCCTCAAGGCTTTCAACATCCCAAAAGATGGAAACAGGTATGCACCCGAGGAGGATCTCTCCTCCCCTACCCCAAACTTGATGAGCATTTCTCCCAAGTGGGAGAAGCTCTGTCAAACAACCCGACAACAAACCCCACAGAAAACAAATCTAAACACAAATTCACACACTTTACATACACATTCAGCTATACGAAATAAAGGTAAAAATCAAACCAACCTTACAAAGCCCTCCTGGAATGAAACTGTTGCAGAGCCCACAGAGTTCTCTTCCAACCTTAGCCACCAACTCCCTCTCCCTTCTCTCTCCTGCAAGCTAACTTTTCTATTTTTGGCAAATAAGAATGAAATTCTCCCCAAAATTCAACTCACTCCCTCTCATCCCAAAATTGGAAACAAATAACCCCAAATTCTTTTCAGTTTTGAGGAATGGGGAGGTGACACTTGTCACCTCCTCACTCTCCCCCAAAACCACTATTCTGTCCTGGTGGCTTATGTCACTCACCCTTCCCAAGAGTACTCCTTATTCCTCTCCTCATGTCATTCCTCTTACACATGGGAGAAATAAAAGGAGTTAATGGGGAAAAAGACAGGTGACCCATGCCCCTTCTTCCCTCCTTCACATGGGTGTCCCCACAGCACATGGGGGAATCTCACTAATGGAGGGGGTGACTTCAAGTCAATCCTTCAATAATGGATGGGCTTGTAGTCATCTCTTACCTTGGGGATTGTAGAGGGATGGGTTGGGTGTTGGTACAACCCATCATGTCCCCTCCATACCTCCAATTTTCGCCACTTAACTTCAGGGGGAAGTTAAGATGACTAGATGGAGGTTACTCAAGGGTTACCCATGCCAAATGGGCCCCTGGACCCATGGGGTATAACCCAGGGTCAACTTTAACCCATACAAGACACCCCTGGTCAAGGTAAAGCACAAGAAAAGGCCTCATAAATTTAAATAAAATAAGGAAATTCAAATTCAATCTTTTTTTTACAACACAAATTATAAAATAATGTTACATGAGGGTAACCTAACCCACCCGACCATACAAAAGACCACATTACATCATCACATCAAACACAAAGAGATCTTGGTTCCTCGTGGAACCAGATTGGCTTAACAGGGAATAACAAATAACGAGGTGCGGAATGATCTCTGAAATTTGTTGTTTGATTAGTAATTCCTGCACACTAAATTACAAGATCAGTAACCACATAAAATCATCATAGCCGAAGCAACTTAAAAACTTGCATTATCATGACATAGTTCTAATTAACATAAATGAAATCATATTACAATTTTCCATGATCACCTATTTAACTTTTTTGAAATGTAAACTTATCCAAACATCACCCAATTAGTTTTTCCGAAATCATAATAAAGTTTAATAGTTTCACAATTCCGGGAACTGCTATCCCACAAACATAAAAAAATAACAATAACAGTAATGTAAATAGTCATAACAACATAAGTAAAAAGGGTGGTCCTCACAGGCATTACAAGCAATTACAATTACAAGACTTGACTTAATACAAAATGCTACATGCGGACCACTACATTGTCGGCCAAACATAGCTGGGACTCAAATATTCCTTGAACAATGCACCACGCTCCATAGAACTTCTCTTAGATCATCCGCAACATGCACGAAGCATCTGGTTGTCCAAGACTGGAAAGAACAACACCCAAGGAGAAATCTTCAATTATGAGCTCAATCCTCAATGCGGACCACCAACACAATAGGCACACAATCCAAAAAACTCCACAAGCACAATGAAATCAACAAAAACAATCGCATGACCTCAAATCACTAGAATCACTTGCATCTTCATATGGGAACTTAAGAACACTAACTGGCATGATTGTCACACTAGAAAGATTACTTGCGGACCTTCAAACCATGAACCACCTGAGTTGAGGATACACACCAACATCCCAAACATACCTGTAGAACCACAGACCATAATATTCCAATGCGGAGCAATCCAGACCAAATTCTTGTCACTCTATTACCTCTGAACAACTACAAAACTCGGTTCTACTCAGATGGCCATAACTTCATCAATCCTCCATGCAGACCTCTCAAATCTTAACTAGAGAAACTTCAGACAATCCTCTACAAAACCCTTAAGTCCGCAAACTTTGATCTTCGTCTCACTGGGAATGTGAAGCAATCTACTTTATTGAACTACACTATCTTCACTATCCTTGACAAAGAGATATGTTGACATCAATGACAACACATCATAGGCACATATTTATAACATAGGAGCCTTGGGGCTATTTACCTACTTGAATAAGGCAGTTCTCTGCTCTAATAGCTATATCAAAAGTGTTAGGAAGAGTAAACCCACCCATAGACTGAATGATTACAAAAATTTCACTATTTAAAGCCTTAAGGTAGAATAAAAATGCATGCTGCGGTAAAGGCTTTACCATTGTGGGAATCCTATCCCAAGTCCTCTAGAAGCAGTAGTTAAAAGATGCCATGTGCTTGTGAGGAGACCTCTTGATGGTAGTTAACTGCTCCAGCAAAGACAAATGATTAGATTTGTCTTCAAAATGTTGATGCAAGCCATCTCCTAGATCATCCCATGATGCAATCGAGTTTGCTGTGGGGCCTCTAAACCACTGCAAGGCTTTTCCCTTTAGTGATGTAGCCAAAATCCTTAGTGCTACATTTTCTTGAGTGATATTATGCCCTGAGCACAATGTTGCCACGTCTTGGATATGCTCAATAGGGGTGGTATGATCCTCTTCAGTGAAAAATGACAGAATTTTGAGGGCTGCAACAGGAATGTCATCGTGCTAGGCAAGGTTTAATGGGCTGTCCCTATTAAAAGGTGCAAATGTAAACTGTCTGGGAATCATTGGTATTTGTACTATTAACACAGGACTTCTCAACGTTGGAGCTGTAGGGCTGAGGCTTGGAGGTGTAGATTTTGACCTCCTTGATGAGTCAAATATTCTTCTTACTATCCTACCCCTTCTTTTTGGTGGGGATAACTGTAAATACTCGAATGGAGTAGGACTTGTTCTTGTTTGTATTATTTTCATAAGCTGGTCACACTAGATCTGCATGCAAAACCAGAAAAACGGAGTCGCCAAGTATATCTTAAAGCCTCCAAAGGCTAGAAACACTGCTGCATATACTAGAATAGCAGCTATAAGACTTGAAAAACTTCTCTGAAAACAAAATCCAGTGTCCCACCGGGCGTGCCAAAAACTGTTAACAATCAGGATTGCAACCTTAGTAGAGATAAACTCAACTATCCTGTTGAAACATGGAAACACTCTCAGATTGTCGATAATCTATGTTGAGAGTGAATCTCTAGTGCAGGCTGGTTCCCCTGGTAGATCACCTAAACTAAAAGACTTACTGAGGAAAAGGGTTTAGAAGGTTAACTGTAAATGAAATCCTAAACTCTAACAGGTGATACACCAGTACTTAACTTATCTTATTCACTAATTTGACTCACAATCAACTTCACAAAGTCTTTTATTCTCACAATTTCACTGAGACAAATGCAATACATAAGTAATTTGTATGAAATTTTAAAAGTTAGAGGTTTGCATGAATAACAAACATAAGTTTTACCACAACTTCAACCCACTAAGCAAGTTAAACACAACACACAATCTGTTTTACATAAAACTTCCACATTCAAGCTTGCAGCAACTAGACATAGAAAAGGATTTCAAAAATTGAATTACAATTAAACATCAAATGAATTAACTACAAAATAAAGCAGAGACTTGAAATAGGAGAACACTGTTGCTTTATTGATTTGAAAGGAGTAGAAACTGAGTACAAAATATTTACAAAGCTCTCTGCAAATGAACAAGAGAGGAAGAAACAATATTTTGAACTGAGAAAAAACTAAGTTTTTCTCCTACTTATAACTCTAAAAACCTCCAAAGGAAAAAGATGAGAAAAAACTCCCCAAAATAGCCATCTTGATCCATTTTCAAGCTCCAAGAAAAAGCCACCAAAAAAAGTCATTCAACTGCCTCCAAACTGAGTAAAAAGCTGTCAAAATTCTATCCAAAGTGGTCCCACAAAAAAAAACACTGAAAATCAAGCTTTACCTAATTGGAAATTAAAGAAAGAATCTCCAAACTAGCCAGTTCCTCTTAATTTCGCCCAGAAGAAAGAAAATCTAGAAAAGAAAGATTTTGGTCTATATTCACTTTGCTTTAACTGCATTTAATAACAACTATTTAAAGCAATTTATAAGAATATTGCTTTAAATAATGTTTTACAATGATTTGCAGTTTTAACTATGATTTGGTTCGATTTGATTTTGCAAAAAATAAATACAAGGCTCATATGACTATTCTACCAAGTATTTGCTATTTGGGCATTTGATTTTTTATAAGAATCACAAAATGTTTGAAGGTATTATTAAATGGTTCATCTCTTCTCCAAATGGTTGCAACAAAAATAAGGCATTGTTGAAGGTTTGACCTACCCTCAAAGTTGCAAAGAACCCTAATGCATAAAGCCTAGGCATGAGATATACAAAGGGGAACAAATAATTCCATAGCGGTATTAGTTAAGGCATTCGATTTTCAAATCAATGTGATAAAAATACTAACTTGAATTAGGGCAACATGGAGAAAACCCTAAAACAAAACAATCGAAGCCCTAAACTCTCAAGCTCATTTGCATTTTGACTTTTGATGAAATGGGCTTTGTTGAGCTGCTGCCATGAAGCTAGGGTTTGGACTTGAAAACCTTCGATTTCCCATTGTTTCTGAGCAATTCTCTGAGGATTCTCATAGGAAACACCAAGGTAAGTTGTTCTCTGTTACAAAACTAAACATTGCTCTACATTTGAGGCGTTATTGGGTCTTCTTGGTCGTGGCTGGGGCTATATTTTTGATGCCTTTTGTCTTGTTTTCTCTGTTGATATTCCCCTCTATTTCGAGGCCGCCATTGGAAGTATTCCTGAAGCTATTCTCCATGGTTTCAAATGCATCTTTGAACATAGTAATGTGGGTAAGCTTCCTTGCCAGCTGAGCCTTGCATTTCCTTGAATTTCTGCAAAATAGATGCTCGATTCAAGCTTATTTGAACAAAATAATGAAAAATGCATGATTTTCTGTATCTCAAATGCAAGCTTCTGAATGCTAGACACATGATTTCTTCACTTAATAAGTTTTCCTTGCTATTGTCACTGTGACTTCACAAGGCATTCTGGGTTTTCTTATCTTCGTGGAAGACATGAGGGTTTCACCATCTTTCTGTATTTGTGAAAAAAGACAAAGCTTTTCATTTTTTGAAAGAGACAAGAACAAAATATTTCTCCATTCAAGGCAGTGAGTTCAACTATATTTTTGAGTTTCTTTTACTGGAACAAACTTGAACACTATTGCATTCCTCCGCCCTTGTAATTTCTCAATGTAAGCTCATGTGGGTTTGATTGCAACTTGTGAAAAACACTTTCCTAGGCCGCGGCTTGTTGAAGGTGTGAACTGGGTTTTTTTCGTGCCTAAACAACTCCATCTTTGTTTCATTTTCTGTATGTAATAATGTTGTACTCTGTTCATTTTGAATGTAACAAATACAACTCTCTTCTGAAATAGGCTGTGACCATGAAGATACAAACTGCGTGTTTATTTGAGAATGTCAGTTTTTCTTTTAGTTGTACCTTCAAAAAACATGGCTTAGATACAGTTACCTTTGTTTTACAAAAATGGGTTCAAAACCCCTGTCATAGCATTAAAAAAAACTAAGAATGTTTGTTCTAAACCCTTGGTATCACCTTTGTATATTGTTCATTAGCCTTTAAGAATACACCCTTGACCTCATTGTATCACAATAAGCACTACATATTGTTTACTTTTCTAATAGAGATGAATCATTTTATATTTACCTCCTCATTTGTATTCTTCTTCAAAGTCTTCTATGGTTGTCATACTCTTAATGAGATTGCTCTTCTCTATTATGATTGTACTTTTCCAGCATATTGTCATCATTCAAGCACCCACATATGCATTATAAATACAATGATGTGCTTGATGTTGACACTCCATTCATTACACTGGATGTTTAACTTAGCATATTTGCATTGGGAAGGTAGAATGCACTTACAAATGCTATGAAGTTTTACCACCTTTGTTGTAGTTCATTCCATATTTCTACATATTTCATTGGTTATGATTCCTTCATTTTGAGTATTGCATGGACATTTCTATGTATGGCATCATGTATATGGCTGTAACTTCACACTTCATTAACAACAAATGATTAATACCTATTGTATTACTATCCAATTGTTTCTTTGATGAGGACCTGAATGAGACATTTGATTACTATGCATATGATAGCCACTTTTCTTCAACATATTATGATAACACAGTCACTTTTGCCCCAACTCTATGCAAACTCAACATTACCAGAAGCATGATTGAGACCTCAAAACATTGATAGCTAAAACACAAAAGGGTTGAACGCTCCATAGATCTATAATTGACGATAGTGGTTGCTTTCTTTATGATGTATCTGCCCTACCACTATAACATTACAATGCATACTTGGAGAACTACTTCATCTGAGCTTTCTTGTGAACAATGTACTTCTTACTGTCCCTTGTGTGCAACTATCATGGGAAAGCTACTTTGATGAACATGTTTATAATGCATCTTTTATGAAAAAAAAAAATGAGTTATTTTTTTCATTTTTATTGTTTTCTTTTTTGACTTCTTTTATCTTCGGAGGTAAGAAATCCCCAATCATTTGACTTTTGCATACGGAGTCAAAAATTCACAAACGAACACTCATCAGAAAGAGAACTCAGTGTATTTTGCAGTGGTGAAGACATTTTCAGGTGACGATACATTCTGCCAACCTTTTTTCGCAGTCAAAGTCAAAGTTTTGTTAAAACTTCAAACCATTGTAACTTGAGCAATTTTGATCGATTTTCAGCGAATTTTTTTTTCAAATCGCATAGAATTTCATCTAGAATCTATTTATGTAGTCATTTTTTTCTGCATCAGTTCATCTTCATCAAATTTTATCTGATTATCAATTTTCACATAACAATCTCCTATGCTAGTCTACTTGCTTCGTTTTCAATTTTGTGACTTGCAAGTGATCATTCGGGGCTGGAACAACATCAGCATCAGCTTCCACATTAGCTTGGACAACAAATAATCAGGTGCACTCATTCTATCTCTCATTTCATCTTTAATCTTGTTTTCATCACACACTTCGGTTTGGGCTCATAAAATGAACATTGCTTGATCACACATCATTGAAATTGAGCTTAAAATAAACCAGTGTCTTCATCACACATTTGGATTTAGGCTCTAAAAAGAACTAGTGTCTTCATTGTTTGGTGAATTTGTATGTGATTAGGGGTGTGTATGCTCTTCTCATGCACTTCGTGCAATCTTGAGAATCCAAAACACCTCTTATCCATTCAATTTTCACATACACACAATTCAATTTCTTAAAGGGTTAATTTACAAAGTGCAAGCGTGAATCAAGTGTGTGTGTGTATGCTCTCTCCTCACATCGTAAGGTGACCTTGGAGATCAAAAACACCTCACTTGCTTCACTTTTGTGTACCCTTTCCTAGGAGGCTTGCTAGGGGATTTCATCACCCCTAGGGAGGACCTTAACCAAGGCTGAATCGAAAGACACCCTCATTGAGAGTCAGAATCCTGTCACTCTTGGCTAAGCCCCAAAGAACTTTCTACCTTTGGGAAGTGATGGTGAAGGGTGGGTTACCCCTTCTCCCGGTTGTGTGACAAGATTTCACTTTCAATCCTTAGTCAACCTTGTGTAAGCATTGCCCAAACCTAATTGGCCATACCCTACATCAAACTAGACATTAGGGCATGTTGATGTGTCTTCCACGTATGTTTGTTTAATCATCATCATATTCTTCAAATTCAACATTCAAAATTGCTTATGTGTCTTGCATGAGTGAATAATGTTTGTACATGTGTGATCATTGCCAAATCAAGTTAAACACCAAACAGATAAGATAAGTCATTCGACTCATTCTTCCAGGCACATTTGATCTCGACTTGTGACACATTTGCACTCTGTTACGGCACATTTACTACTGCGCATCTCAAACTAGTAAGCTTTTCCAGTATTGTGTCAATGGCAAACCAATTAGAATATATTGATCAAAAAATGCACTCTCTGGGATTGCAAATAAACTTAGGTCCCTTGCCCCAAGATTGTATAGTGATTTCTCAACAAATCGACATCTTACAACAAGAATTGACAAGCTTGCAAGCTAAACCCACCAGTACCAGCTACACCTTGGCCCAAAATCGTATATCCTTTTCCCATTCTCATGACAAGGCAAGCACCACCTTAAGTCAAAAATCATATACCACCCCGTCTACTAGTCCTCCTTCTCCACCTTCTAAGACACATATTCCAAAACATACCAGTTCTACACCAACACCACCATCTAGTTCCTCCAACTCTAAATGGATGACCAAAAAAGAATCAGATGAGTGGTGGGAAAGAGTTTTTCCAGATTTATACAACCAGAGAAAAGCTAGGGAGAAAGCTAAATCCCCTCATTCACCTATCCATACACCTACCAATGATGTGATCCAAGGGCTACTAGCAGATAGTCAACCATGTCCCCAAATTTTGGTCCTTGACCTTACCAAAGATTCTTCCAATCCCATGTCAAATCCTACAACACCTTCATGTCATCTGCAAACCCTTGAGCTTATCAAAGAACCTCCTTCCATGAACCAAAGTCAAGGTTCATCAAACATCTATGTTGTCAACCAAGAAGCTATCCAAGAGCTATCCACTTCCATTCAAGAAGACCAAGAGGTCTGTCAAGAGTCTAATCCTAAGCTTGAGGAAACATTAGTCCCTAGTCCAAGTCAAGATCAAACCACTTTCTTGCAACCTATCCATAACATGTATCTTTTCCATGATCAAGATGATAGCCATAAAAATGAACCTCTCCATGAGCCACTTGATCCTATCCATCTCCCAACAACTATACATGAGCAAGAGATCCAATTTCAAACCATTCATAACCTTTATCTTTTCTATGATCAAGATACTATCGTTGATGAAGAAGCTATCCATGAGCAACTTGATCCTATACATGAGATGGAAATCCAACTCCAACCCATCCATAACCTTTATTTGTTCTATGATCAAGATATTCCCTATGAAGAAGATGTCCTTGAACAACTTGATCCCATACCCATCCATGAGAAAGAAACCTCCATTACTTCTATCCCTCTTACATCTAATCCCATCCATGATCCAACAACTTCCGCTTCTTCTGATGAGACACTTGCCTCCCAAGTGCACATGAATGATCAACCCAATAACTTAGATCCTAAAGAGCATAATGATGATCAAGATTCGAGTGATCCTTCACCATCCATTATTGACCAAGCTACAAATCCATCGTCTTATATCCTTGGGTTTACTATGTTCATGCATGAATGTTCTTCCTTAGAACACCAACAACCATTATCTGCTATCTCACCTTTGTCATCCAATAAGGAACTTGCTGCTAGTGCACCTATACATAATCCCATGGTCCACCGCATACTCCTGAATATGAACTATCAAGGCAAAGGCTTAGACCTTCATGAACAAGGTATTTTGGAACCTATCCATGTCAATGTTCCTCCACCTTCATACGGCCTTGGATACATACCCCATGGTGAGCAATCTCAAGATGTTGGTACCTCCTCCACTCCTCCTAAGTCTACTACTTTCCATCACAAACCCTATCATATCCCCACAACATATGTCGCCATTCCACCTCCATCATCCTACATTTGTCAAAAGCATGTGACCATACACCTTCCACCATCCAATCTACCTCTGCTATTCCCAAATCCTAATATCCCTCCATACATTTTACCACCACTTCTTCCAACACCTTATCCATCCATCTATAAATCCTCTAACATTCCCAATCATGGCCAACAAATACACATGTTGTCTAAACAAAGAGCTTCCACCTACCTCACTTCCACCATCCCAAGAGAATTCAACAACAAAAATTTTGATGCCTCTACCTCTCAAGTCCAAAATCCTAAGAGTCCTCATGACCTAGGATACAAAAGCAAAGAATCTAAGAATTATCCATATCAAAAGCTGCATACACCCATACATCTCAATGCCAAACTGAAAAAGGTGTGGGTCCCTAAGCAACAACTAATTACCTCTGAAGCTGCACAAACGCCACATATACCCAAGCCCATACCTTCACAAGTAAAATCTAAAAGCAAAATGGTTTGGGTACCCAAGTAAAAAGCCCTAAAATTACATGAGGCATCCACCTCTCAGGAATTCCAACCATTCACTTTCTCCCATTCCATCCAAAAGTGTCCAATTCCTCCATCCCACAAGACAAGCAAAAAAAAAAAATACTAAGTCTATGTGGGTCCCTAAATACCTAAATCACTCATCCACCAAGCAAAAATCTTCATTGCTTCCTACACCACCTTCCCATCATAAGCTTCAATGTTTATCACAGTATGTGCAACCATTGGTCATGGTTCCCTTCCATTCCACAACACTTCCATATAACTCCATCTCTCCTCCCTTCCACTACTATCCTACATATCTTCCTCATCCTATGGTCCATGCTTTTGCATAAACCTTCCTTCCATCTTTGGATAATTCCTTCTATATTCTGCATCATCATCCACTATTGCACCTTCCATAATCTGCCATCTACATACTCATATCTCACTTTCATGCAATCCCCTACCAACATCTATGAGCACACTAGACATGGTCCGTGTGACAGCCTCCATCTAGCGGGACTATCACCTTTCAAGGAACTAGATACTTGAGTCTCTCCTTTTCCATATCCACCTTCTCCTATCTAAATATTCAAAAAAAAAAAAAGAGAAAAGAAAAAAATGAAAAAAAGTAAAGAAAAATCCCTTCGTCCAACGGTGAAAATCTGGCAAATAGACGCCTTGGATAAGTACCATGATGAAAACTTGGCAAACAAGTGTCATGTGTAAGTTGATCTCCTATGTGACCTACACTTGGGGGCACCTTGTCTCATCAGCGTATCACTTTTCTCCTACCAGTTTCCTTCATACCATTTCCTATCCTATTCCTCTATCCATTACATACCTATACAGTCCAGTCCATCCATCCTAATCTTCCATTCCTCTATTTTTCTTGATCTTGATAAAGATTGGGCGCACAATGTTGACAAATGTTCTAGATGTCTCTTGACATACCTTATCCCTCCAAAACCACACAAATCCTTCATTATCCTCTCATCCTCCTCCTTTGTCTTAAGCATTGTCATAAAAAATCCTCATTATTCTACCTACATTGGGGCACATTATTCTTATGCAACATAGTCCTTGGAGATCACATCCTTGTTTCCTTCTACCTACCCTGCCATTGATCCCCTATCGCCCATCCATCTGCCTATCCGTGGTGTTTCCCTTGTCATTAGTATCTAGCATTAAGGCTATCCAAAATTCTTATCTAGTATCTTGTCTGCAGTGTTAGCCTAACATAACCTCTGTCATCAGTGTTATCTGTTCCATATCTGATCCATATCAGTTCCATATCAATTCCATAGTTGGTCCATACCTAATCCATATCTATTCCATAGCGTGTCTCATCCAATCCATATCTTAGGTCCATCAGGGTTCTTCCCGAACTACGTCCCCTTTGAGCTATCACGTAGGCAAGGCCATTCTCAATACGCCCCTGAGGCTCCCCTTTACTCCTCTCCACTTCCCATCTATTCTGTATCTTGTCATCTGTCCTTCTCTCTATCTGCGTCCGCACCCTTTCCCTAGACAAGTGAACGCAGCAAAGCAGAACTTCCCAAAAGCAAAAATCTTGGCACAAAAACATCAACCTATCCTAAGCAAAGTAGAGCACCATACCGCAACACTTCAACCAATTCTCAAAAAAGACACATCTAATGCAAGAAGTTTTGTCAACATGTTAACTTACAAGGTCTTGAATTTTTGTCATTATGTCTTCCTATGCTACTCAAGGATGCCAAAAGCTAGAGATGCTATGATGGGGGCATAATTTTTCTTTGTCTGCTGCTTGTGGATTAAACTTTAGTAATGTGACGACTTTTGTCTAATGACATGATCAGCAAAAGATCATCGAGGACTCCGAGGTCTAAACATGAAAAGGGGCAATCCTTGTCTGTTGAAATGCAAGAGGTACTCAGGTCATCTAGATTCAAGTTTGACTAGATGCTTGTATCAACTTGTTATATCAAAATCCATGTAAGGAATAGTCAAGTCATCTCGGTCTAATTATACCTAGATGCTTGTATTTTCTTACAACATTTCAAAAAGTGAAAAATACCAAAAAGTGCCCAATGATGAAAGCAAAACCTTGCAAGATGACAATCTGTATCCATACCCATATCCATATCCATATCCCATGCAATAAAGATTCCATGCAGAATATCAATGTTTGCAAAAGCTTGTGATTTCTTCTATCAAGTCATTTCTTCTATCGATCAAATTTCTATCTGTCTTCATATCTCTCATCAACAGTTCTAGCTGTCAATCTGAGCAGTGATCAAAATGCAAGTCTATCCTTAATCCATACTAACTGAGTCAAGCCAATCTTGTCAAATTATCCAATCGCAATCAGCAGTCTTGATCCTAATCTTGTTGTAAACCATATCAATCAGTCATAACTATCCTTCGTGTTGCTCAAGGGATATATCATTCCCCGCCATGACAACACTGTCGTATATTGTTATCATATCAAATGTCTTAGACAGGATGTTGCATTGTCGAAACCAGACCCGGAGTCTTATACGACATGTTTCATTCCTGAAACCAGACATCATTGATCTATATCCTTGGTTTACCGCTTGACTGGGGCAATACCTTGCCTGTTCTTGTATCATTTATGCACTCTTTCTTGCTTGCTTGTGTGTGTCATCATTTTATCTTGCATCACATATCATTCACCATCTTTCTTCTACATCCAACCATTTCTTCTCCTGTTTCTCCTCTTCTTCATCGTGAGATTGTCCATCTCACGCCTTCTATCTTCTCCCCGTCTAATCTGAGGGGGCATCCTGTCATTAAACTTGTACCAGGGGTAAACTGGGGCATGTATCACTGTCGAAAATCTTATTCTTTGAAACAATGTGATAAAACACATTGCATCCAAGAGGGGCAAAATGTATACACCTAAAATTGACATGACTCTACTTAAATAAATATTTTAAATATTTATTTCACCTTCACATTCCTCTATCAATAAATAAATACATTTATTTGATTCACTTCCTCTCGTTTAATTAAATAAATTACATTTTATTAATTAAATACATCTACATCTACTTCATTCTTCTAAATAATTAAATAATTTTAATTATTTAATTAAAATCTTTTATTCCTCCAAATTTAAATAAAATCTATAATCCTCAGAAAATAAAATATATTTATATATTTTATTTATTCTTCTCAATTATCTACAAAACAATTAAATAAATCCTTTTTATTTAATTATGCTTTCTTATCTTCAAAAATCATTCTTATCTTCCAAAAATACTTTCCTCTTGTCACATAAAAGCAAAAGCTGAGTTACAAAAGCAAAAGGAGTTTTAAAGCATCTTTAAAGCAAACTTTCTCTTAAATTAGAAAAATAAATTCTAATTTAAGAAAATCAAATCTCATCCTCATCAAGAGAGGAGTTAACTCAACAAAGCTACTTTTCAAATGACATGTGTCCTTCTTCCATTTGTTGCATGTTCCTCAACAAGCCTCCTCTGTTGATTCTTTTCTTTTCTTCTATACCGTCGATCTTCATTCTCTCAAGTCTATAAATGCAACCTTCTTCTCTTCATTTTCAATATCTGAATTTTGTGTAAACTTATGCTGCAGAGATACCGACGCGCCTTTGGCACCCCTACTCCCATTTGAGCATTCTCATTCATAATCCATTTTTGTATTTGAAGCTCATCTTCAAATACATAAGTATCACATCCATTCTTCCTTTGTCATCTTCAACAAGCGAGCAAGCAAAAGCTTTTAAGGGCTTCACAATCAAGATCAAAGAAAGGTGAACTACAGAAGGTGAAAGGTAAAAGGTGAAGGTATTATTGCTTTTCATTTGTTTTGAATCTTCTTTTATCTTCATATTCTGTAGATGTTTGGGTTCTTATTATCATTGATGTGATTAACCTATTTTCCCCCTTACAGATATTATATTCCTTGGTCAGCGCAAGATTGTTGTCCTCTTCATGTGAGCACTTACACTAATGAAGTCTGCATTCTGTCATTGCCTTCATTTGTATTATTTCCTCACATGTAAGGTTGCATGATGAGATTAGACTACTGCCCCTGAGTACCTTGAATGCATACAAATGATAATGTGACAGCAAATAGATGTAATAACATCATGACGTTGAGAATGCCTTTCCTCAGTTTCACACATTATTGAATTGCCTTGAATGAGGTCACTGCTCATTTGTGATTCTCATTTCATCATGTTTGAATATATAGTCATGAATGAGCAATGAGTTTTGAAGCTCATGCACTCACTTAATAAGTTACTCCTTTAGCTGAATATTGTTCTATTTCAACATTACTATCAATCCCCTCTTAAAATTTAGGGACAGCATGCTGGGCTCAACCCTTGTGGGAGCCCACTTTGCACCACATGCTATGATGTCTTTAGAAATGGATTAGCAACATGATTTCATCTATACCTGCATAGTAAACAAACATGTTAGATAAAACAGTGAAGCTCAATTCTCCTGTGATGTTTCATTCTTTAGGCTCTCTTGTATATCTCTGATGTTTGTTATCTGATCTAGTACAACATAGGCAATTTTATGTTGATAGGCACATAAGAAGATTCATATCTGGAGCTCTAACAATTCTTCTTATCATAATATAGGTTCACTCAAGGATCAAGAGCGAGGAAGAGTAAGATACAATGAAGACCAACTCAAGACTCCAAATAGGCAATGATGGATATGCCTCTGCTTATATGCTTCTTTTCCACTCTTTATCTTCATATGCATAGTATATTTCTTATGTTTGCACTAGTTCAGCTATTCCCATGGCTTGTGTGGGATATTTGATCTCTCTTCTTTCTTTTAATACAATACTTATGTAGTTTTGTGTATATCTCAATTGTAAAGATGAATGAAACATTGTAATAGAAAATGAAATAACTCCTTGTCATCCATGAAATCTCTACAAAGCATTAAATGATAAACTGAATGGCATCAGACAACTAAACCTTTTTCTTTTTCCAAGCACTGTAAATTATGCAAAAAAATAACATACAATGCAGGAGCATCCAGTGGTGTAAGGGCAATCTTGTATCACCAAAAAAAAAAGACGTGTTTCAAAATTTGTGGTTTTGGTTCCATAATCGCTTGAATAATGATGTAGAACTTTCAGTTTTTCTAAACTGCTAAAAATAGTAACCTGCTATTTTTAGAAAGTTTGCATTTGGGCACGGATTGAAGTCAAAATTTACAGGAAGTTACATAACAGAAATATAAGACCTTTGGTGAAGGAATCACACAAAGATCATTTGCGAGCTGAAAGATATTAAAGTTTCTGTTTCCTGAAAAATGCCTGAAAATTATTCAAACTTAGGTTTGAGGCACTAAACGGCCCCGTACAAGCTTGAAGATGGACAAAACTAGCAGAGCTAGTTCTTAGCGTGTAGAGCACTCCGCGAGCTTTTCGGCGCATAAAACAGTTCGTCAATCGGACACTTGGATCAAAAGTTATGGCTCTCGGAAGTTGACCTATTTTTGGAGGGAGATGTAAATTTCAAAATTAGGTTGTTGGCCACCAAAAAGGCTATTAATAACCATTTTTGGGAACCCTGGGAGTTAAGGAGGCAAGTGTAGAATCAAAAATAGGTGGGAAAATAGAAACCCTAGCTGATTTGGGGCTATAGAAGGCTGAAGATTCTAGAGTCTTGAGGTTGGGAAAGCTGTAATGTGTTGCAGCCAGTAGAGGATTCATCCTCTGATTGTAATTGAGCTTTTGTAATGTAATGAGTTTCCTAGATCAATAAAAGAAAGTTCTATTTTCTATGTTCAATTTCTGTTGTTGTGTGTTTTGTGATTTACCCCCTTCATCAAGTGGTATCAGAGCAAGGGTTCCTGAGTGTGTAGACAGATTGCCGACCGTGAGGCAGTTTGCACCAGGACCTGAGGTTGTGGGTTTACTGTGAAGACCAAGATGCCTCCACGAAGAAATCATGTTGGGAGGAATACTTTGACAGAAGAGGGTTTTAGAGCCCTACAAAGGCAAATCGATGCATTGCAAGAGGAGCTATGAAGAGGGTTTGATCTGAGAACAAGAGAAGAAAGTGAAGATGAAGCTGAAGAAGAGCTATCCGAGGAAGAACAAGAAGCTGGAGGAGATCCTGTAGAAGTTAGGTTGTTGAGGGCTATTTCTAAGATTGGAAAGAGGCCTAGGATCAAAGATTCTACATATTCTAGAGATTTAAATCTGGAACAGCTTATTGATTGGATCAATGACATGGAGGAGTATTTTGAGTATGAAGATGTGGAAGACTCAGATCAGGTCAAGTTTGCAAAAATAAAATTGAAGGGCCATGCCACTATTTGGTGGAAGGAGGTCCAGTTAGAGAGGAATAGAAGAGGAAAAGGAAAGATCACCAGATGGGATCGAATGGTGGAGAAACTGAAGAAGCAGTTCATTCCTGTGGACTATGAGATGGAGTTGCTGAAGAAGCTACAAGGATTGAAGCAAGGTAACAAGTCTGTTAAGGAGTACACAAAAGAGTTTTATAAAATTACTATTAGGATAGGCCATGCAGAGCCTAACAAAGAGAAGGTAGGCCAAGTATTCAAGAGGAGTTGAGCCTAGTCAGAATGACCACCACAGAAGATGCATACCAGTTTTCCCTAAAGGTGGAAGAGAAGCTGAATAAAAGATTTGACAGTAAGCAAAGGGGAAGAGGTCAAGGCAGAAGGACTGGTGGAAGATCCTATGGGGGACGAAATGAAGATTCAAAGAAAAGTGAAGAAGCCGGCACCAGTCGAAATCAGAGAGGGGATAATACCTACTGCCCTCGTGACCAGAACAATGGTGAGGAAAGAGGAAGAGGCAGACCTGGACAAGGACCTAGAAGAGGAGGTTTCAGAGGAACCTGTTTCCAATGTGGAGAAGAAGGGCATCGAGCATACGATTGTCCACAACATCAAGGAAGGACAAATAGAAGATCTGAAGGTAATGCACGAGTTGCACATGTAGATGAAGATGCACATTCTGAGCATTCTGAAGATGTTGAAAGGGGAGAAACCCTAGTTGTCAGAAGAACTTTGTTGAATGAGGAGAAAGAACCAAATCAGAGGAAAAGTTTATTCCGCACAAGGTGCAAATTTGAAGGTAAGTGTTGTGAAATTATTATTGACAGTGGAAGTACTAACAATCTTGTTTTAGAGGAGATGGTTGACAAGTTAAAGTTGACAAGAAGAAAGCATCCACATCCATATCGGATTGCATGGTTGCAGAAGGACCACAGAGCTTTGGTCAATGAGCAATGTTTAGTGAAGTTCAAGATTGGGGACTACCATGATGAGGTGTTGTGTGATATCATACCGATGGATTCATGTCATATGTTGTTGGGGAGGCTGTGGCAGTATGATAGGAGCGCTGTCCATGATGGCCGTGCAAACACATATTCCCTAACAAAGGATGGAGTTCGTCACAAGTTGAAGCCCTTAAAGGAGGTGGAAGAAAAGGTATTTAGTACTGCTAGAATTTGCTTAGTAGATGGTAGAAAATTTTTGGAGGGTATGAAGCATGAGCATCATTGCTTTGCATTGATTCCTAAGATTAGTCAAGAGAAATGTGAAGAAGTACCAGCAGAAGTTTCAGATATGTTGGAAGAATTTCAAGACATTATCTCTGATAATGTACTAGAAGGTTTACCACCAGTAAGGAAGATAAGTCATCAAATGGATTTGATACCAGGAGCTAGTTTACCAAACAATACAGCCCATAGAATGACTCCAGCAGAGAATGAAGAGTTGAACAACAAGTTCAGGAGTTGTTGAAGAAGGGATTGATAAGGGAGAGCCTAAGTCCATGTGCGGTACCTATAGTACTAGCACCAAAGAAGGATGGAGAATGGAGGATGTGTATAGACTCTCGAGCCATCAATAAGATAACAATCAAGTATAGATTTTTATTGCCAAGAATGGATGACATCATGGATTGTTTGAGTGGAGCCAAGTACTTCATGAAAATTGACCAGAAGAGTGGGTATCACTAGATCCATATCAGAGAAGGAGATGAATGGAAGACAACCTTCAAGACAAAGGAAGGTTTGTATGAGTGGTTAGTCATGCCATTTGGGCTAACCAATGCACTGAGCACATTCATGTGGCTCATGAACGAGGTACTAAAAGAATTTTTGGGAAGTTTTGTTATTATTTATTTGGATAATATTTTGATTTTCAGTAAGACTTGGGATGAGCATCTGATACATATTAGAAGAGTTCTAGAGAAGCCGAGGGAGGAGAAGTTGCTGATTAATTTGAAGAAATGTAGTTTTGCAAAGGAGTTGGTATACCTGGGATTTGTTGTCTTAGAGGAAGGTCTTAAGATGGACCCAGAAAAAGTAAGGGCTATCATTGAATGGCCTACGCCAAGGAGTGCAACGGAGGTAAGATCTTTTCATGGTTTGGCAAGTTTTTATAGAAAGTTTATCAGGAATTTTAGTAGCATTTGTGCACCCCTAACTGAGACAATGAGAGGGGATAGAAAAGAGTTTAGATGGACTAAAGGAGCAGACAAGAGCTTCGATACATTGAAGCAGAAAGTCGTAGAACAACCTGTTTTGGCACTTCCAGATTTCAATAAGGTATTTTAGGTAGATTGTGATGCTAGTGGTAGTGGTATAGGAGCTGTTTTGAGCCAAGAAGGTAAGCCCATTGCCTATTTTAGTGAGAAGCTTAATGATGCCAAGAAAAAGTATTTTGTTTATGATCAGGAATTTTATGCAATAGTTTAGGCTTTGAAGAAATGGAGACATTATTTGTTGCCAAAAGAGTTTGTTTTATATACTGATCATCAGGCTTTGTAGTATCTTAATAGTCAAGGGAAGTTGAACCAAAGGCACTTAAAATGGGTTGAGTTTTTGCAGAGTTATACCTTTGTTTTGAAGCACAGGAGTGGGAAGTCCAACAGAGTTGCAGATGCCTTGAGTAGAAGGCAAAATTTGTTGACAAAAATGAAGATAGAGGTTGTTGGGTTCGATGAGCTCAAAAGTTTGTATCCTGAAGATCCAGATTTTGCAGAGGCTTGGAAAGCTTGTCTGGTGCCTATTACTTTGGATAGGACAAAATGGTTGAATTTCATCATCCAAGATGGCATGTTGTTTAGAGGAAGCCAGTTGTGCATTCTGAGGAGTTCCATGAGAGAGAACCTGATTAAGGAGAAGCATAGTGGAGGATTGGTTGGACACTTTGGTCAAGATAAGTCCATTTCTATTGTTGGTAAAAAATATTATTGGCCACAGTTGCAGCAGGATGTGAGGAAGTTTGTGCAGAGTTGCAGAGTATGTCAGATGGCAAAAGGAACAAGTCAGAATACAGAGTTGTATCAACCATTACTTGTACCAGAGAAGCCATGGGATGATATTAGTATGGATTTTGTTCTTGGTTTACCAAGGACACAGAGAGGGCATGATTCTATTTTTGTGGTGGTGGATAGATTCTCAAAGATGGCACATTTTATTCCTTGTAAGAAGACTAATGATGTTGTTCATATTGGAGAGCTATTTTTCAGGGAAGTGGTGAGACTACTTGGTCTACCAAAGAGCGTAGTTTTAGATTGAGATACCAAGTTTGTTGGTTATTTATGGAGAACATTGTGGAAGAAGTTGAAGACAGACTTGAAGTTTAGTTCTGCACACCATCCATAGACTGATGGACATACTGAAGTGGTGAATAGGAGTTTGGGTAACCTGCTACAATGCTTAGTAGGAGATAAGCCCAAGGGATGGGATTTGATTTTACCACAGGCAAAATTTGCTTACAACAATTTTGTCAATGGGAGTACTGGTAAATCACCATTCTAGATTGTATATGGGAATAGTCCAAGAAATGCTTCAAAGTTAAGGAATTTGGACAAAGGAGAAAAGACAAGTGCCGAGGCTGAAGACTTTGTAGAACACATGAAGAATTTGCATGAAGAAGTGAAAATGCACATTAACAAGATGAATATTCAGTACAAGGCTAAGGCAGATCAAAAGAGGAGATATAAGGAGTTCCAGGTAGGAGATGAAGTCATGGTTCACTTAAGAAAAGAAAGGTTCCCAATTAGAACATACAATAAGTTGAAAATGAAGAAATTTGGACCATGCAGAATTTTGAAGAAACATGATTCAGGAAATGCATATGAGATAGAGCTGCCTAGTGGGATCAACATTTCCCCTATTTTCAACATTGCTGATTTATCAGAATATCATGAAGGTGGAACAAAGGATGGACCAACAGAAGAATAGTGGAGTATTCCAGCATCTACTTCAACAGAGGAGATAGAAGAGATCTTAGATAGCCGTGTGGGAAGAAGTACTCAGAATAGGCAATATGAAGAATATCTGGTGAAATGGAAAGGAAGGCCTATTGAAGATTCTTCTTGGTTGTCTAAGGCAGAGGTTGACTGTTTGGGTTTTCCTCACACAAACACATGAGACGTGATAGGGTCACTTCTCAAATTACCCTAGGTGTCTGATGCAGGAGCATCCAGTGGTGTAAGGGCAATCTTGCATCACCTAAAAAAAAAAGAAGTGTTTCAAAACTATTGATGTTCTTTCCATTTCTTTTCAAAATTTGTGGTTTTGGTTCCATAATCTCTTGAATAATGATGTAGAACTTTCAGTTTTTCCAAACTGCTAAAAATAGTAACCTGCTATTTTTAGAAAGTTTGCATTTGGGCACAGATTGAAGTCAAAATTTACAGGAAGTTACATAACAGAAATATAAGACCTTTGGTGAAAGAATCACACAAAGATCATTTACGAGCTAAAAGATATTAAAGTTTCTATTTCCCGAAAAATGCCTGAAAATTATTCAAACTCAGGTTTGAGGCACTAAACAGCCCCGTACGGGCCCGAAAATGGCTGGAACGAGCAAAGCTAGTTCTTAGCACGTAGAGCACTCTGTGAGCTTTCTGACGCATAAAACGTTTCGTCAATCAGACACCTGGATCAAAAGTTATGGCTCCCTGAAGTTGACCTATTTTTGGAGGGAGATGCAAATTTCAAAATTAGGTTGTTGGCCGCCAAAAAGGCTATTAATAACCATTTTTGGGAACCCTGGGAGTTAAGGGGGCAAGTGTAGAATCAAGAATAGGTGGGAAAATAGAAACCCTAGCTAATTTGGGGCTACAAAAGGCTGAAGATTCTAGAGTCTTGAGGTTGGGAAAGCTGTAATATGTTGCAGCCAGTAGAGGATTCATCCTTTAATTGTAATTGAGCTTCTGTAATGTAATGAGTTGCCTGGATCAATAAAAGAAAGTTCTATTTTCTGTGTTTAATTTTTGTTGTTGTGTGTTTTGTGATTTACCCGCTTCATCAACATAGAAAACAAATGTTAAGAACTTTTCATCTTAAAATGAAATAAATGTTTCAACTCTGCCAATTTGAGCTGTAGGTGAAAAATTGGTAACACATACCAAGTAACTCTTGCATAAAGTAGAAGAACAAGCACATAATTAATGTATCGAACTTAAAGGGATATTTTCTTTCTTTTGTCTTCTTCAATTTCTGCATTAACTACTGTCAGAGCAGTTCACATAGGTCATATTCTACATTTTCCTTAACCATTTGATAGGTAGTATATATGGCAATACTAGGGACAGAGTTCTCACAGTTTGTGAAGTAGACCTTGTAGCCAATGACCATGGATGCAAACCTAATTGCATGATCTTCAATATCACTGATTGTCAATGCCCTTTTATCAAATTTTGTTCCAGTAGCTTTCATCACTGTATCATTTTTTACAGCCTTTAATATAGGCACTGTACCGACAGAGTTTAGTCTTGTGACCACCCTTATGACATCTTTGGTTATCTTGAATGTAGAGTTAAGCCACATAAACTCATCATGAATTCAACTTAAAACATACCAAACCCATTCATCTTCTACAAAAACTAGGAAATCTATGTACTTAATGAGTTTCTTCTCCTCTAATGCCTTGTATTCTTCTTTAAGTTCAAATGTATCACCACTTAGATGTTTTAGATATAGGTCTATGAGTTGACTACCTCCGTGTTCCTCTAGGGCAACATGAATATAAGCCCTAACATCTTCCACATGCATCACACCGAATGGAATCTCTAAGAATGCACCATTTGGATCGACCTCTGTTGATTTGAATGGATGCTTCTTGAATTTTAGCTGGGCTCTCTTAGTTATATCAATCACTTGTGGTGTTTCCATTTTCGCAAAGATTCAAATAAATTCATAATAGGGTTTTGAATATGAAAAATACCTCTTTTGTCGAATTAGGGTTTTCTTCACTTGAGATCAATTTGTTTTGAATTGCTTTGGAAATCTCTATAGACACTTGGAATCTTGCTTCAATCTCCTGGATACTTGATAGGTTGAATGTAAAGTGATTAATCCTTTTTGAATCCAAGTCTTTTAATCCTTTGTTTTCCTTAGCCTACTTTTAATAAATGTTATCTTTCAAAAATCTATTGAACACTTCTCTATCATGCACAGTCAATCGAAACTATTCTACAATACTCCGCATTTATTCCTTCTCCACCGAAATTTATTTCAATAGATCTATCATATGAAGCTTTTCATCATATCTTTGTATCAGATCCGAGCACTGGATATCTGGCTAGGGGATTTAGATTTTCAATACAACTCCCCCTAAGTCAGAGCTCCCAATTTATTTCCTGGAGGAAGTATCTACACCAGAGACTGGTGCGGATCCATCCCTGATATTATCAACATCCTTTTTAATATAGACCATGCTCATTTCCTTCTTGATCTCCACCAGATCAACCTTGTTTTAACCATTATCTTCTCTCTGCTCTGATTTCATCTTCTCTATAGGATAGTTTCTTTTTCATTCTTGCTTCTGTAGAATTTTGCAAGATGCCCATACTTATTGCAATTGTAGCATACTACATTCCTCTGTCTTTGATTACTTCTATTGATTGAATTCATTCTTGATCTGCATTGGTTAGCCATATGTCTAAATCTATTGCATGCAAAGCACATTCCATTGAAGGATTGAGTAATCCTTGCATAGTTAAAACCATTCCTAACCATACTTCTGCATTCGTTTGATCTATGACCAATTTTCTTGCAATTGAAACATTGACCAGAGAACGATGGAACATTCTGATTTATTCTAAGTCATTTGATCCAGCAGTTGAGTCAATAAGAAACAAAGAGATACAAGTGATCAATATTCATAATGAGTTAAGTAATCTAGTGAATAAGAAGGATCAAATGAAAAACATAATGTGTCAGTTGAGATGACTAATAAGTCCCAAGCTAAACTCAATGTTAAATCTTGCAGCAGAAGCACTGCAGGTAAATGCACTAATTGACACACTTTCTGATCTACAAAAGGTAGAAAAATTGGTCTTCCTAATAAATGGCCATATTCAAATTTTGGAAAATGTAAAGAAGAGTTGGGATGGAGAGCTGGCTCAAATCAAGAACATCTTCAATGACATCCTACAACCCACATCAAATTGAGTTGAAGATTGTATCTATACGTATGCGGTAAAGTAAGATATTGTTTGTAGTTTTGTTGTCTTGACAAAATTTTGACTCTTGTACATACACCTTTGTCATTGATGTCAAAGGGGGAGAAGAAGACTAGTGAAAAATGGGAAAAACCTAAGGGGGAGAAGAAAAATAGAGTTCATATAGAAAGGGGGAGCAGATAAGAATTTTTCACTAAGTGTTGCCATCAATGCCAAATGGGGAGATTGTTGGCAAGAGACACTGCTATGATGAATGTTATATGTTGTCATTGATGGCAACAAAGCATGGTAAAGAGATTTTAGTCATGACACCAAGGATTGACAAAGGTTCAGAAGATTAACTTAGTCAAAATGGCTAAGTATGGACAAACTACAGAGTGACAGAGATTGAGTCAATATGTCTCCACAGTTGAAGATCATTCTATGCGATTTAAGTATGTTGTTCATAGCTATTTGGTGATCATATGTTCCAGTGTTCAAGTTTTGACTTCCTTCAGAAGTTATATGGTGAAATATCTAAGTCCGGGTGAATAGAGTTAAGTTAGGAATAGTGCATAGTACCAGAGTAAAAGGGTTTGCATTCCTTCGCTGTGGCATATTTTGTCTTGTGGTTCTGAGGCAACAAAGATACATACCGAGACTACCTAAATCTAGAGTTATGGATTATGAAATTCTTTTTATCACATTCTACAAGTGTTCTTTATCAGCTTCCAGTTTGAAAGTATTTCACTGTGACAGAGCAACAGTTCCAAGATCTGCATTTTGCTATAAAGGACTATTATGTCTTGTGGTTCTGAAGGTATGTTAAAAGGTCCATAATGAATGTTATCCATGATTTTGAAAGTCTCATATGGTCCGCATTGGAAGTTTTGGTATGACAGTTGAACTGGTCAAGTGTGTACTTAAGGGATAAGTCGACAAGTATGTTAGATCTATATGCAGAAAAGATATATTGTTTGAACAATCAATCTAAGTGATGGAATGATTGGTCCTAACCTATATGAAGACTTTTGTATGTTTATTTGGGTCTGCATTCCTATTTGTGCACAAGATCAAGCTGAGAAGGAATAACACTTGTATAGACGTTTCATGTCTGGCTTGTCGCCCTGATTGTGAGATGAATCTTGTTGTGGATATATATACTCGATGGATTTAAGTGTTAGAGGTAAGGAAGTGTGTGGATAGAATGCAAATTCCATGATTGTGTGTTCTAAGGCAACTTTGTGATTAGCAAAAGGACAGTAAAGGCAAAAGGATAAAAGTATATGTAAAGTAGAGAAGAAAAGTAGGGCAGACAATATGAAGTACTTTGAATCTGTATATCAAGAAAATTGGTACTGCAATACAACATTTTGTAGATGCACCTATAGTAGTCATCTCTTGGCAGTGAGTCAATCCTTCTTCTATCTTCTCTTCTATTTTCTTGGCAGTGAGCCTAGTGCAGTGAGAACTTCTTTGGACAGTGATTCCTTGGGTAGTGAGCTCTAAGGTAGTGAGCCTTCATGTAATTTAGTATTGCTATCATATTATATTGTGACCTAACACTCACCATGGTTTTTCCTTTGTTTGGGTTTTCCACATAAAAATCCTGGTGTCCATGTGTTATGTCTTTATGGTTGTTGGTCTCTTGTTTATTCTGCTTTCATGTTATTAATTTTGGTAATTGGATTAATGAACATGCTAAGAAGTGGTTTTGAGGAATACTAATTCACCCCCCCTCTCAGTATTCATTATACTGAACACAACCATCCCTAAACCTATCCTAATCTATCCCAACCATCCCTAAACCTATCCTAACCTATCCCAACCATCCCTAAACCTATCCTAACCATCCCTAAACCATTCCAAACCTATCCCAACCATCCCTAAACCTATTCCTGAACCTATCCCAACCCTTCTCCAAACCCTCTAACCCCATCTCCCATGGCTCTAAACACCACAATGTATTATGACAAATATCCATAACATCACACCATACTACCATATTACCATTACATATCTTCAACCATCACATACCATTACCATTGCATATCATCAACCATCACATACCATTACCATTGCATATAATTAACCATTGCATATCTTTAACCATTGTATATCATTTACCATTGCATATTATTTACCACTACATTTCCATTATCCAGTGCATTATATATGTTTATTAATCTGAGCATATGTTTTCTATTTCCATTATTCAGTGCATAATATATGTTTATTAATCTGAGCATATATTTTCTATTCCATTATCCATTGCATAATATATGTTTAATAATCTAAACATATATTTACATTAATCTAAAACATCTATCCATCCATATCATACATCATCATAATCCATATCATAATCCACATAATAATCCATGTGCATACCATACATCAACATTATAACATACATATATCCATCCATAATCATACATCAATCCATAAAATCAATTTAAGAAAAAAATCAATAAACATCCATAATCACCACAACAACACACACACACACACACACACACACACACACACACACACACACACATATATATATAACACCCAGTTTTGATTTTACCCTAAAAAAACTAAGTTTATCCAAAGGAAATATTTTTTTTTCGAAAGTTTAAAATAGAAAAGTAATTTTTTTCTAAATTAAAATTAGGTAGTGCATCCATCGACTAACAATAATCATGAAATTATAACTTATACAAAAGTTATATTCATCTACAACATTAAACATTATGTTGAATAAAGTTACTTAGAACAATTCCAAAATAGAAGCTTACCAAAGTCACTGCATCTCGATTGTCGACCATCCAAATTCAAGTCTCAGCAATCCTTAAGAATAAAGAAGAGAAAGTATCTTCAAGGAGCTTAACCTCCAACCATAGACCGTTGGTCTCCCACACTCCTTCCTATCCGGAAGTGGCCCTACCCTACTCAAGATGATAGAATTAGGATAACTAATGGTGTTTGCCATTTGAGTACTGGTGTTGTGACCTATGTAACTTGTTATCATGCAATCCCCTAGATACCTTCTAGTCAAGCATGACCACTCCACAAGCTACGCCATCCAGTCACAGTGAACTATTAATGCACTTGAGGCTCATGCATTACCTTGGCCAAAAGATTTTATTATAATTAGCGTTGTACCAACGCAAGTAGTAGGTTCACCCACCCCAACTTGACTCAAATTAATCACAATCCTATAGATTCCTATAAATAAGTTCAATGCAATGACCTCAATAACCTCAAGGTGGTAGAAATTCATCATGCATTAACACATGACAATGAGGTGTACTCTCTCTCTTCTTAGCTCATGGAAACATTTCCGTCTACATGAGAAAAGAATGGTTTCCTAGCTTATCGATTATTCGGATAATGCTAAAAGTTATTTCATTGATCTTTAAGTTAGCCCACTGCTTAAATTATCCACTCAAGAGTGTTCACTAAACTCATCTTTGTTGATTTGGAAGGGTTTCACTAAAAGCCAATTTAAAGAATACAAATGTTCGAAGACCCTACGTTAAAATTAAATACTCATAAGATTCTACTTCGACTTGTCGAAATCTTTGACATAGCTTAATCTTTGTCAGTCTAAGCATTTAGAAACCCTATCTTGTTGTTTCTACGAGCAATAAGATTGCATGCAAGTCTAAGCTTGATACTTGACAAAAGACTCATTACATTGTTTTAAAACTTCAATATATTAACTTGTATGACTGTAAGTCTTCTCTCGGGGACACAATAGTTTAAATACTTCAATAACAAAAGAATTATTTACAAAGGCAAATAGACTAAAGCTTGTTATTATTCGTAGCAAGGTTAGTAATTTCACTATGGTCGACCGACCCATTTTAAACTTAGAAATTAAGGAGGACTGTGAAGTCTTGCATGATTTGGCATACACTTCACACCATTGTTACTGCTCTATCGATGGATATCACAAAACAAGTCTTTTACTTTAAAACTAGCTGTCTTTTAAATTTAACAGAACCAAGCATTGTATTCATCTGGCCAAAAGAGAACTCATTCTACGTCGACAAAGGTTTTACCACCACTGACTGTGATAGTTGTGAGATATCTTATGACCAAACACTTAGTCTGAATTGCACTCTACACATAAACCAAAAACCTCCTAAAGTTGAACCAATGACTACACATTAATCTCGACCTTCAGAGATGCTTCTAAGTACAATGTAATTATACTATGGTTTTCACGACTATGGTGCAGTGCAGTGCAGGAGACATAAACATTGTTTTCATTTTGAAGATGATAAAACACATAGGCTATGGTTGATAACAAATCACACTTTGCATCTTTAAGCAAATTCTAAGTTCCTTCGAAATGTAAGTAAAGACATTACTTATTATAAACATAACTGAAAACTACAACTGTGCAGAGATGAGAGGAAGAGAACCTGTAGATAATCCCCTATGTCCGCTTATAGACTGGGCTATGGTGTTCATTCTTCTCTTAGCCGTTCACCTTTGCTTCTTGCATAGTCTCCCTTCCGCTTCTACTCTGCCTTCCCCTTCTCTAAAACTGACTCCCACTAACTCTAAATCCCATCTAACTGTGAAGGAGAAACTGCCTCCCACTCACAAGACCATGCCTAACAATAAGGATCACTCCCCGGCATGCAAAAAAGTTCTCCTCCTTATGCGACCACAACCAGAAAAATGGTTTGGCATTTCCACTCATTCTGTGATTATTCTCCAAGATGGAGCTCCACACTTGGCGAGGTGGTGGTTGACAGTTTTAACAAACTGTCACACTACTCATATCTGTTATGAGTATAAATCAAATGCAAGGATTATAAATTAAAAGCTAGACCGACGACCATCATGAGGTCTAAAGCTTGAAGGCAAAAAGACTATTCAAAATAAAAGACATCATAGAAAGAACTTAAGTGTGTCCCTCTCGAGCTTTTGCCCGATTACCGACATCACAAAAGAATAAAGGAATTATCTCAAAATGACACTTTAAATATAACTAAAAATAATTTTGTATATTCCAATACCATACAACCAAGTACACACCATGGTCTCTAGATTTAAAACATTATTTAAACCCTTTAATATTCAATAATAGCCCAATAGAGAACAATTCATCATCCATCAAATTTCGCAAGGAGACGTTTACGTCATACGCTCGTAGAGCTTTACGACGATAATGACAAATTGAGTGCAAACGTAAAACAAGGTTTGGGATCGACTTACGCACAACTTTTGACTTTTGCACCGAACCATTAATAAGACACGACTTACAACTCGACCTCAAGTATATACATATATATACATATAAACAATATATTAGTCATTCATATTTGACGACACGATTCAGAGTATTACGACAATGATGTCAATTTCCCATACTCAATACAATGACTTATGAAAGGAGAAAGACCTATTCTTGCAAACCTCGACATCTCGACTAAAATTGACTTAGCCCGTACTCAAAGCTTAATTCAAGGCATCTAGGTTTATCTACCTGATATTCATTTTCCAGTGGCAAGCACCCATGGGTTATTCCAGAGTCTATTCTCTCTTTCTCAAAGATACTTTCTCTTCTTCTTTCTTCCTAGTGAACATGTTCCATCTATTCCTGTCATTGACAATCTCACATACAATTTGTGGTCAGAGTACCAATGTTTTGATCAAAACATATTTATATCAAATCATTTCATTTTCATATCGAAAGACATTTTAATTCATAACATCAAATTGATCATAATCAAGTAGATTCCATAATTTCATAAAATTAATCTTTTCTATTCATATCATCATTTCCTATGATGTTAAAACATATCCACATAATTGTACTATTTAAGAAAAAGTAAATAGTAATATTGAATTTAAAAAGGGGATGTAACATGTCTTTCCCCTATAGAATCATCGTCCCTGATGATTGAGTTTACCAAGCAAAATTTTAACATAAAACAAACTTTTATAGTTTAACATTAATGTTTTTGAAAAGAGAAGGAAATGTTTGGTGGATGTCATTATGGTCTTCCAGAGTGGTGCTATCCTCACCATATTGGTCCCATTAAATTTTGCATTTCAAAACCTCTCGATTACATAAATGACATTTACGCATTTCGAGCACCTTGAGTGGCTTGATCAAAACCACTCCCTGCTCTTGTATCTATAAAGAATTCCATTTAAGAATGTGGTCATTACCTACAAAATATTTCTTTAGGTATGAAACATGAAAAACATTATGCATTTTGGACAAGACTGGAGGTAGAGCAATTTTGTAGGCCACTGGATTGATAATCTCAAGGACTTCAAAATGTCTAACATATCAAGGAGCCAACTTTGATGATTTACCAAATTTGATTGAGCTTTTATGGGGTTTCACTCGCAAAAGAACTTTCTCACCAATAGAGAAATGTCTAGGCACCCGTTTGCGATCTGCATAACTTTTTTGCCTGTCATTGGCTTCTGCCAACCTTTTCCTAATCATTTTCACTTTTTCTTCCATATCTGGAAGCATTTTAGGTCCAATGCTTATCCTATCTTCTAGCTTATCCCAGCTTATAGGAGTTCTGCATTTCCTTCCATATAATGCTTCAAACGGTGCCATCTTAATGGTAGAATGATAGGAATTGTTATAGACAAATTTAACAAGAGGTAAATATTCCTCCCATCTGTATGGCTGATCCATTCAATAAATTATTAAAAGATCCTCTAAGACCTGATTAACCCTTTCTGTTTGTCCATCGGTTTCAGGATGGTAAGTGGTACTCACATTGAGTTTAGTCCCTAATGCTGAAAATAAAGTTTTCCAAAACTGAGAGATTATTCGAGCATCTCTATCAGATATAATCTTTTTAGGTACCCCATTCAATCTGAATATTTCTTGCACAAATTTTTGAGCTAAAATATGAGCTCCATCTGTCAAATTTCTCAGTATAAAATGTGCTACCTTGGTTAGTTTATCTACAACAACCAATATTGCATCATGTCTATTCTTAGACATTGGTAACCCTTGAACAAAATCCATACTAACAACCTGCCATTTCCATTCTAGAATATCATGTGGGAATAACAATCTAGCAGGATGTTGGTGTTCTACCTTCACTCTTTGACACTCCAAGCAACTTGCCACAAACCTTGTAGTGTTGCTTTTCATTCCTTTCCTGAAATATAGTAGTTTGACATCAGCTAAAAGTTTTGTTACTCCTAGGTGTCCAGAATAAGGTGCACAATGAACTTTCTTCCACACAAGGTTTCTAAGTTCTATAGAATTAGGAACGTAGATTCTTCCCTTAAATCTCATCAATCCATTTGACTCAAAATAGAATCCATCATATCTTGAATCCCTAGGGTTTAATTGTAGAGCTTGCTTCACCTGCTTGTAATACTCATCTCCAGATAAACTTTGCAATACTAACTCTTTAAAATTAGCATGAATAGAGATTATAGAAGCTATGTGCCTTCTTCTTCTTAAAGCATTTGCTACTCGGTTTTCTTTACCTTTGATGTAAGGAATCTCAAAGTCATAATCTGATATTAATTCTAACCATCTCCTTTGTCTTGCATTGAGATGAGGTTGTGTAAATATGTAACGAAGACTTTGATGATCTAATTTTAGTATAAAAGTCTTTCCCAACAAATAATGTCGCCACATCTGAAGGGCGTGAATCACTACTGCCATTTCTAAGTCATGAGGAGCGTAATTCTGCTCATAGTTTTTCAATTTTCTAGATTCATAGGCTATTACACACCCACTTTGCATAAGCGCACCTCCTAACCCTTCTCCTGAGGCATCAGTAATAACCTCAAATTGCCCTTCAGGATCAGGGACTTTCAAGATTGGTGTTGTTGTTAACTTTTCTTTTAATAAATTAAATGCCTTTTGACATTCTTTAGTGCAAACAAACCGTTTTCCTTTTCTCTGCAAAGAAGTAATTGGACTAGCAATACTTGAGAAATTCAAAACAAAATTTCTGTAATATCCAGCCAATCCCATAAAACTTCGTACCTCTTAAACATTGGAAGGTACAAGCCATTCCATAATAGCCTTAATTTTAACTGGGTCAACTGATATCCCTTCTACTGATATAGTATGTCCCAAATACTACACTTCTTTCTGAAAGAAAGTGTATTTTGAGAGTTTTGCATATAATTTGTGTTCTCTTAATCGTTGCAAAACAATTTGAAGATGCTATCTATGCTCCTCCTCATTTTTGGAATATATCAGAATATCATCAATGAAAACTAGGACAAATTTATCAAGGCAATCTCTGAAAACACTATTCATGAGATTCATGAAAGTGGCTGGTGCATTAGTTAATCCAAATGGCAACACAGTAAACTCATAGTGACCATATCTTGTTCTAAATGTAGTCTTGTGAATATCTTCATCTTTCAACCTCAACTGATGGTATCCAGATCTCAAATCTATCTTAGAAAATACTGATGCACCATGCATTTGGTCGAATAGATCATCAATACATGGTAGTGGATACTTATTCTTTATTGTTGCCTTATTTATCATCCGATAATCTATACACAGTCAAAGGGTTCTGTCCTTCTTCTTGATGAAAATAACTAGAGCTCCCCATGGTGATACACTTGGCCTAATTAGATCTTTAGTCAATAGCTCCTACAATTGAGCCTTCAATTTCATAATTTTAGTAGTGGTCATTTGGTATGGAGCTTTAGATACTTGCTTAGATCCTGGTTTAATATCTATGGCAAAATCAAAGGTTCTTTTTGGAGGCAAGCCTGGCAGTTCCTCAGGAAATACATCACTGAAATTACAAAGATATGGGTATTTTTCCTCAAATGTTTGCTTCTTTAAGGCTTCCTCTCCTAGGTCCATTTTGACTACAAAATGTTGACATCCCTTACGCCTAGCCCTCTTTAATTGTTTTGAAGAAATAGATCTGATCCTTATTTCCCTTTGAATACCCTGAAAATTAACTTTGTTTCCTTTATCATCCAAACACTCAATTGTTTTATGAAAACAATCTACCTTGGCCCTATGTCTCCACAACCAATTCATTCCTAAGATGACATCGTAGGACCCTAAAGGTGCTACATATAAATTTCCCTCAGTGGAGAAACTTTTGAAATATCAATCTTAGCTTCAAACAAACATTGCTCTACCTGAGCCTTTGAGTGATTTGCATACTCAACTGTCCAGGGTTTTGACATAAAACCAACTCATCTAGGAAATTTACTTATGACTCTAGATGACACAAAATTTTTTGTTGCACCAGTATCAAACAGAATAGAAATAGGAACTCCAAATAATGTACCTGTCATCTCAATGGGAGTAATCTGATACTCAGCTTGTCGATTGTCAAGGGCAGCGAAGGAAGTACCGAATTCCTAAGCTGCCCGTTCTACTTTTTATTAGGACAATGGTTAGCATAATGATCTCCACCACATGAAAAACATCCTCCAATTGGTCCTCTCTTCTCAGATGGTCTACTCATAGCATCATTGTTCTTCTTAAAATTGTCATTTTTCTTATAGTCTTCATTTCTACGTTCATTACCAAATCCCCCTTTGTTTTTCCAATTTCCTTTATCGAACCTCCTGTTTCCATATCCTTTATCATTCTTCCTTTTATATGTCTGATCAATGAAGTTCTTATCAAATCTCTTACGTTTCTTTTCACTGTAAGTAGAAATGGATTTGATCTTCTGTTCTTGCTTAATTGCTTTCTCATACACTTGGTCCATTGTGTTTGGACCATGTACCTCCACCTCACTGCCAATTTGAGGATTGAGTCCCATAATAAATTTTCCTATCCGAAATATTTCATCCTTTTGATATTGAGGAACATACTTCAACAATCTAGTAAATTTTTCTGCATATTCAACCACAAACAAATCACCTTGCCTGATGTTTTGGAAATTTGTTAGCTTTTGATCAAAATATAGCTGTGGTAACCACCTCTTTCAAAAAAGTTCCATAAATTCATAACATGTCATCTTCAAGGGGCTTAATTCCAGTTCCATTTTCTTGTTCATCCACCAAGTGGATGCTCCTCTAAATAACTGATATGCTTCCCACACTGCCTTTGTAATCTCAGAGTAATTTCTGATTTCAAAGTATTTCTCCATTTCTATTAACCATGCTTCTACTGCATCACTAGTTTTCGTTCCGTCAAATTTGGGAGGGATAATCTTTTTCATATCCTTAGTTCCAGTGCAAGTTTGTCTTTTGTCTCCCTCTGAGTTTCACTATCATCTTGGTTCTCACTTGACATGCCATGATCCCATTGTTTACTTTTACTTGCATTATTAGAATACTCATTTTCACCCTCCGTATTCCCATTTTCATTCACTTTCTTTTCCAATTTGCCCAACCTTTCCTTAGTTTCAGTAAGCATATTAAGAATTCTATCCAATTTATCGGTGGAGTTTTCCTGAGAGTTGTGACCTTCCCGATCTTCTCTCTCATTAAACTCTAATTGATCCATGATTGTTTGTTTTCTCACCTGCTTAAGCAAGTACTAATCAGTTCTATGATTTATCATTTTGTATATTATCAAAACATAACAATTGCTCATAAGCATAGTTATTCTCAAACCAAAATTTGTTTTTATTATACTTTACAAAACTGTATATACATTCTTTAAGGATAGAGATATTTCATGTTTCACTCAGTATTTACAAGAGGGGTGTAACCTTCAGATTCATTGTCTGACACATATTCATGAGATGTACAACCCTCAGACTCGCTATCAGATGATAGTATAATGATTTCAACTCTAGGTGGTATACGGGGATCCCTAGTGATCATTGGTACACTAATAGGGCAACAATTGACCATAATTCGAGCTGCCGTCCTAGCTATCTCTAAGAGTTCTTTTTTTCATTCATTTGAGTTGTGACAGAGCATTGGCAAAAGTTTCCACGTCATCTAGCCAAATGTCATTTTCATCATTCATTTTCTTAATAATCTTGATCATCGCAAGTCATTTCTGCTTAGCTTGCAGATAATGTTCCTTACCAGCGAAGGACTTCCTTGCGGTTTTCTTGATACGTACCATCCTAGCACAGTAAATCAAATCATTAGCTACCCACATAATGTTGATTCCTAATCAGGTTAGTGGACTCATCAGTCCTAGTGCTGAACTTGGTTAGCTCTAATACCATATGTAACACCCAGTTTTGATTTTACCCTAAAAAAATAAGTTTATCCAAAGGTAATAATTTTTTTTGAAAGTTTAAAACAGAAAAGTAATTTGTTTCTAAATTAAAATCAGGTAGTGCATCCATTGACTAACAATAATCATGAAATTATAACTTATACAAAGGTTATATTCATCTACAACATTAAACATTATGTTTAATAAAGTTACTTAGAACAATTCCAAAATAGAAGCTTACCAAAGTCACTGCATCTCAATTGTCAACCATCCAAATTCAAGTCTCTGCAATCCTCAAGAATAAAGAAGAGAAAGTATCTTCAAGGAGCTTAACCTCCAACTACAGACCGTCGGTCTCCCGCACTCCTTCCTATCCAGAAGTGGCCCTACCCTACTCAAGAGGATAGACTTAGGATAACCAATGGTGTTTTCCATCTGAGTACTGGTGTTGTAACCTACGTAACTTGTTATCATGCAATCCCCTAGATACCCTCTAGTCAAGCATGACCACTCCACAAGCTATGCCATCCAGTCACAGTGAACTATTAATGCACTTGAGGCTCATGCATTACCTTGGCCAAAGGATTTTATTCTAATTAGCGTTGTACCAACACAAGTAATAGGTTCACCCACCCCAACTTGACTCGAATTAATCACAATCCTACAGATTCCTATAAATAAGTTCAATACAACGACCTCGAGAACCTCAAGGTGTTAGAAATTCATCATGCATTAACGCATGGCAATGAGGTTTACTCTCTCTCTACTTAGCTCATGGAAACATTTTTGTCTACATGACAAAAGAATGGTTTCCTAGCTTATCGATTATTCGGATAATGCTAAAATTTATTTCATTGATCTTTAAGTTAGACCACTGCTTAAATTATCCACTCAAGAGTGGTCACTAAACTCATCTTTGTTGATTTAGAAGGGTTTCACTAAAAGCTAATTTAAAGAATACAAATGTTCGAAGACCCTACATTAAAATTAAACAGTCATAAGATTCTACTTCGACATGTCAAAATCTTCGACATAGCTTAATCTTTGTCAGTCTAAGCATTTAGAAACCCTATCTTGTTGTTTCTACTAGCAATAAGATTGCATGCAAGTCTAAGCTTGATACTTGACAAAAGACTCATTACATTGTTTTAAAACTTCAATCTATTAACTTGTATGACTGTAAGTCTTCTCTCGGGGACACAATAGTTTAAATACTTCAATAACAAAAGAATTATTTAAAAAGACAAATAGACTAAAGCTTGTTATTATTCACAGCAAGGTTAGTAATTCACTATGGTCGACCGACCCATTTTAAACTCAGAAATTAAGGAGGACTGTGAAGTCTTGCATGATTTGTCATACACTTCACACCATTGTTACTCCTCTGTCGATGGATATCACAAAACAAGTCTTTTACTTTAAAACTAGCTGTCTTTTAAATTTAACAGAACCAAGCATTGTATTCGGCTGTCCAAAAGAGAACTCATTCCACGTCGACAAAGCTTTTACCACCACGGACTGTGATAGCTGTGAGATATCTTACGACCAAACACTTAGTCTGAATTGCACTCTACACATAACCAAAAACCTCCTAAAGTTGAACCAATGACTACACATTAATCTCGACCTTCAGAGATGCTTCTAAGTACAATGTAATTATACTGTGGTTTTCACGACTGTGGTGCGGTGTAGTGCAAGAGGCATAAACATTGTTTTCATTTTGAAGATGATAAAACACATAGCCTATGGTTGATAACAAATCACACTTTGCATCTTTAAGCAAATTCTAAGTTCCTTCGAAATGTAAGTAAAGACATTACTTATTATAAACATAACTGAAAACTACAACTGCGTAGAGATGAGAGGAAGAGAACCTGTAGATAATCCCATGTGTCCGCTTACAGACTGGGCTACGGTGTTTGTTCTTCTCTTAGCCATTCACCGTTGCTTCTTGCATAGTCTCCCCTCCACTTCTACTCTGCCTTCCCCTTCTCTAAAACTGACTCCCACTAACTCTAAATCCCATCTAACTGTGAAGGAGAAACTGCCTCCCACTGTCAAGACCATGCCTAACAATAAGGATCAATCCCTGACATGCAAAAATGTTCTCCTCCTTATGCGACCACAACCAGAAAAATGGTTTGGCCTTTCCACTCATTCCGCGATTATTCTCCAAGATGGAGCTCCACACTTGGCGAGGTGGCAGTTCACAGTTTTAACAAACTGTCACACTACTCATATCTGTTATGAGTATAAATCAAATGCAAGGATTATAAATTAAAAGCTAGACCGACGACCATCATGAGGTCTAAAGCTTGAAGGCAAAAAGACTATTCAAAATAAAAGACATCATAGAAAGAACTTAAGTGTGTCCCTCTCGAGCTTTTGCCCAATTACCAACATCACAAAAGAATAAAGGAATTATCTCAAAATGACACTTTAAATATAACTAAAAATAGTATTGTATATTCCAATACCATACGACCAAGGGTACTACACACCATGGTCTCTAGATTTAAAACATTATTTAAACCCTTTAATTTCGATAATAGCCCAATAGAGAACAATTCATCATCCGTTGAATTTCGCAAGGAGATGTTTACGTCATACGCTCGTAGAGCTTTACGACAATAACGATGAATTGAGTGCAAATGGAAACAAGGTTTGGGATCGACTTACACACAACTTTTGACTTTTGCACCGAACCATTAACAAGACACGACTTACAACTTGACCTCAAGTATATACATATATATACATATAAACAATATATCAGTTTTTCATATTTGATGACACGATTCAGAGTATTATGACACTGATGTTGATTTCTGATACTTAATATGACGACTTACAAAGGGAGAAAGACCTATTGTTGCAAACCTTGACATCTTGACTAAAATTGACTTAGCCCATACTCAAAGCTTAACTCAAGGCATCTAGGTTTATCTACCTGATATTTGTTTTCCAGTGGTAAGCACCCATGGGTTATTCCAGAGTCTATTCTCTCTTTCTTAAATATACTTTCTCTTGTTCTTTCTTCTTGGCGAACATGTTCCATCATTCCTGTCATTGACAATCGCACATACAATTTGTGGTTAGAGTACCAATGTTCTGATCAAAACATATTTATATCAAATCATTTCATTTTCATATCGAAAGACATTTTAATTCATAACATCAAATTGATCATAATCAAGTAGATTCCATAATTTCATAAAATTAACCTTTTCTATTCATATCATCATTTCCTATGATGTTAAAACATATCCACATAACTGTACTATTTAAGAAAAAGTATATAGCAATATTGAATCCAAAAAGGGGATGTAACAATATATATATATATATATATATATATATATATATATATATATATATATATATATATATATATATATATATATATATATATATATATATATATATATATATATATATATATATATATTGCCACCAAAAAAATATACAAGTATCATTCAAAATACACATTGGATAAATGTCATAATACAACAATGCCCTGAAGGTTGAAATATATCAAAATACAAAGCCCTAAGGCATATACATAGAGTTAAGAACCATGGGCTGATGACCCCCTAGCAAAGTCAGTAGGAGAACCAGGTGGATGCTATGGTGGTGGCCCCATAGGCTACTGTTGTTGAGGTGGTGGCTGGTGCTAAGCTGGTGGCTGCTGTATAGACTGTTAAGATCGTCTTGATCTCTGCAAACCTAACATCCCTGATCTACTCCGCTGGCAATAACTAGGGACTCTCTCCTTTGCAACTTGGTCCCCTTAGTAGAAAGACCAGTCGCCATAGCAATAACTTTCTCAGAAATCTCAAATCCAATTCTCCCAACAGTGACTCTATGGTTTTTCCAGGAGTGAGCAAATTGTTCAGATAGATTCTCATCATAACCATTAAGGCATTCATGAAAAGGGCTGATACCACCTTCCTTGCAGTAGTGCCAAACCACAACATTGTCCTTGAATTTGCAACAAGAAATAGGCTCCGTTCGAATCCGATCACCTCCCATTTTAACCTTCCAAACAATAAAACAGAACCCCAAAACCAGAAATTCACAGAGCAATTGTGAAAGGTAAAAGTATCAGCTTGATAAGGAATTATGATAATAGGGTTGCACAAATTATGATAAGGAATTATGTTTCAATTAGGGTTTGAAGATGTTTTTTGTTTTCTTCAGTTTTCCCTAAATAGTTTTCCTATGTGTCTCTTTCATGGTGAGGATGTGAAGGTGGGGTGTTTTGAGGGTTTTGGGGGTTGTTTTCAGCCTCCTCTATTGGATTAGTGTTTTGTGGTGCTTCATTGATTGTAAATTCAACATAAAAAAAATCAAACATTGCAAAAGTAAAAATTTCTATACATACAAAAATCAATCAAACCCTACCTTCTTCGGCTGCTACACCCTCTACATTTCATTCACAACATCCTCAAGAGCAGGATTGGTGAGGTGGCATGGTGAAAATGTTGATTACACTTAGAAATTGCTTGATTCCTCCTAATGCACTCACACTCTAAAAAATGGTTTTGCTTGCCAAAATGTAGAATGGGCCATGAGTTTCTGTTTTGGCTTTTTATTTTTCACTTTTTAACATAGAATAATGCAAGCACGTTATAACGCACTCAAATTTTCCCTTGCATGGGACAAAAAAGCCAAGTGGCAAATTTTTGGTCCCACAACTTTGTGCATATATCCTTATATGAGAGCCTTGTTTAGCACTTCATGGGTATCATTTTTACCCTACTAGGGGTTCATTGGGGACATATTCTTTCCTATCATTTATGGTTCTTTCATGAGAATAACTTGTTACATTTTGGTGTCTTACAGCACTTTCTTCTCCATGATCACTGACCTTTATTAGGTGTATCTTATTCTATCTATGTTATCTACTTTCCTCTACTCTATTTGCATCATTTCTATGCAACTATTAGAGGAGGCATGTGAGATCACTAACAATACTTTTATCTAAGAATGGTCATAGGACTTCCACATGATTCAAAAGCTATATGTAGATAGTATCACATCTCTTTAGGTGTCCCATGGCACTATCTAGCTACCTTGTTACTTTAAGGGTAGTATCTCTAGCCCTACCTTACCCTTTTTCCTTATGTTTTTATTATGGCAACACATTAGTTAAATTCTTATGTGATTCTACTCATTGCTTTCATTTATGTTTTTTAATTTTTCAAAATGGAGCACTCATTTCAAGAGAGCAAGTACCAAAGTTAAATAAATACTTCCATATTTGTATCTTTTTATGGGTGTTTGTGCATTTACTTTCTTATTGCCTACTTGTATTTACTTTGACATGCATTCTCATGATAGTTTGTATGCACATCAAAGTGGAGGCAAAATCTAATGGTGGAAAGTACATACCCATGCCCTTTACCCTTATGTTTTGGGCCCACTTCAATTAGAGTGACCTTTATGTAATAGGAAGCATACAAATGGTGTGTTTTCAGCTGAGAGTGGGCACACAACTTGAACCTAAACCCATTTGTATTCTCACTCTTTTCTATGGACAAGTTCTAGTCCTCAGTTTTACCCCTCTCCTACATCAAGTGAAATCCACAATCACCCTTTGCTTTTGAAATTCAAATTCCAATTTAGGGTCGACTTAACCTATCCTTACGATTGTTGTGTATTAACTCAAGGTAGGAAATGTTTCATTTGTGACTCTTGGTGTTATATTTAAAAGTGTAGCTCTAGGTCATTTTAGACACCATGATAGATCACTAGATTATCTAATCATCTCCTATAGGTATTCTAGAGCTATCATTACTACTTGCACTCATTATCACGAGCACATATCAAACCATGTATGAAGAACAAGCATCTAGGGCATTTTGCATGCTTGAGCTCCTATTACTCTTGATCTTTTAGCTAGTTGTTGACTCAATATCCTTACATGGCTTGACACAAGAGAAACAATTATCCCTGTCATGTGTAAACTAAAAAGCACAAGTACAAGTTTTCATGCAAGAATAGACTGAGAACATCAAGGCAGGCTAAAAGTAACATTCTAAAAACTAGTAAATATTAGATTTGTAGACACAAATCATATCATTGTGCTAGCTTAGATCATATCATTGTGCTAGCTTAGATCATATCAATGTGTTAGCCTAGATCTACACTTGACAAATTGAATTTGTGGTTGTGCAAGTGATCTAGGATGAGCAACAAGTTATTCATTGTTTCCAAACCATTTGTCTAAACATCACTAGTATTGAATTTGAGAGCTTCTGGACTAAAATTGTGTAAGATTTTTTGTATCAATTTTTTGGATCATACTATGTGATCCATCATTGAAATAAGGAGAAAAAAATGTAATATGAAATATCAATACAAAAAACTCCTCCACAATTTTAATCTAAAAGCTCTGAAATTTAGTATAATAAACTATGGAAATGTCATATCTTTAATCATTAAAATTTCTACACCACTAATAAAGCAATATCCTATATAAATCTAATTTTACAATTAAATATTTTCATTGTTTTATTAATTTTTTTAAATATTTACTTTAACATATTTTTGACGAATAAATCCTCTATCACTTTTTATAAACTAAAGAAAAATAATACAAACAAAACTAAACAGTAATATCTAAAATAAATTCTAAATATTTATACTACTTATTTATTTACTTACTCTATATCTATATTTATTAAAAAAAAATCCCTCCCTCCTTTTGTTTATTTTTCTTTTTTAGTACCAAAACTTTAGGCACCATTTTATTCAGTCTACTGAAAAATGTGAAGCCAATAAAACTTTGTTGCGTAGAGGGGCTGCTTATTGGCCATTCTTAACTAAATACTTCTCTTTGCCACGTGGGATCATATGGGTCATTTGTCACTTTATAAGCTTTACAGAGCTGGGTTGCACTTATTACCAAACAATGGGCAAAAGGTTTACGGACGCATTATTAATTACGCACAAGTAGTCATGGCAGGGGCCCATGACACTTAAAGTCATTGCAGAGGTCACTGCATGATTTTCTGTCATACTCTGTATTCTACACAGTTGCCAGCATGGCCGCTGTCCAGATCTTTTTAAACTCTACCTGGGGTTCACTTGAGTTACCGAGGGAACCGCTGAGCTTGATTGCAATTTGATTTTGATATAAAGCGTTGCATTGATGACTCTTAAGAATGGAAAATTTGTATTGGTAGTGCGGTCTAAGATTGCAAAAGAGCGAACATCAGCAAATAGCTGCAGACACAAACAGAACTGTGCATGACACATCCATCATAGCCATTCAAAATAGTACAGAACAATATAAACAAGTGCTCCTCCCATAATGAGTAAGATCTTGGAGAGAGCCATAATTTTCTCTAAAGAGACATTCAAACTTGCCATGGATCTTATAATACATTGAACACCTAAAGACAAAATGCTCTTTTGATCATGGTTAATTGTTGTAAAGTTGACAAATGTGCGTCTCTTGGGACAAAGTGCTATGACCACTTATGAAGTTGATGAGGGCACACTTGCAATTGACCCAAATAAATGTCAAACCAAAAGTTGGTTTATTGTAGTTGAATACATCTATCTTCTATGTGAATATAGGGCTTCAATTAGAATTGTATTTTTGTTGACAATGGTTCTACTAATCTTGTCTAAGTTGATTTTATGTAGGCTTTATAGATCTCATCACTATTATCTCTATGAATATCTCTTTTCAACATAGAAGAAACATCGATAAAAATATATATTAAAATAAAGACGACTGATACGTGGAATGAATCTACATGTAAAATTGTTTAGTCATTTGAGCTCTTTAAGTGGACACCCTCAAAATTTAGCTTTTGTAAGGGGCTATCTTGTCGGCAAATTATATTGTCATTTTATATGAAAACCATAAGATCCATATCTCTCTAGCACATTACACTTTTAAAAGCATTTTCCTAGGCAAAGGATAACTCCATTCTCTACTATGTAACATAAATGCCAAATACATGTTTTTTTAATATTTTGAGTTCATATATAATGAAATAAAAGGTTTCTTTACATAAATATCCTAGGTAAATTAATTAAATCACAAAGATAGATAAATCTAACTTAAGATGAAGAGCCAAGACAAGACTAATAAATGTGGAATTGTATTTATGGAATTTAGATAGATTAAATGCAATATTTAGCTAAAAATATGGATGGAGGAATACACTACTAAAAATGTGGTGAATTGATTCGCTAATGTGCAAAAATATGGGTCTTGTCAAATGATTGCCTCATAATATGTAAATTAGCTATATCTCACTCTGGTTCAAATCCACACCAATGGAACTAATCTGTATGCATGTGGAAGTGAACTCGGTGCATAGAATTGAACTTGACCCAACAGATTGAATTGGCAAAAAAATAATGACTAGGGAGGCAAGATTTTTGGCACCCCAAAATACTAACAATTCTGTTTTGAAGAATTTCAGCAATATTAAAAAAGTAAAGCTTGCTCTTTTCACAATTAATGTGCTTCCCAGAGACCTCAGCATAATGTAAGAAGCTACCCCAATTTTTTAAAAAAAATTCATACAATGAAATGGCAGTGTTAGCATCAATTGCATAAACTAACTAAATGCCTCACACTTTTTGATCACCCAGATCCCAAGATGGGCAAGGTGAGAGCATACAGTGATTTTTGGCTTACAGTAATAAGTATGCAAGAAAGAAGTACACTTCTTCCGTTGCGACGGGCATCCACATATCGTAGGGATTCACCACTTTATCAGTGGGTATGAAATAAGCATGAAAGATTACAAAGCCATCCACTTATTCAGTGGGAATTCACCACTTGTCTAGTGGGTAGAAATGAAAAGAAAAGAGAGTTCTTTATCCTCACTAGCGGTAGAACCATCCAGGGGTTACAAAATGTTTGAATATGTTCTTTCCTCCCACACTGGAAGTAAACCATCCAAGGGACTTAATGTGATTTCAAATGAGAAAGATTACAATTATAGCAAGAACAATGCTAATCATAATCTTCATTTGGAACTTGATAAGAATCCCCGAAGGTAGAATGACAATACCCTGCAGAAATCTTGAATGATTAATGACATCATTGAAGTCACTTGCTGTTCATCTCTACTGCAACCTGGAATGTTATATCAAACTGCCCTCTGTACAGTCCATTGACATCATTGGAAGTATTTCATAACATAGACTATAAACCTTGTTTGTCAATACAAGAGACTCTAAAAGGGGTTTATAGACTGTATGCATTAAAGAAAATAGTGATGAAAGGCAAAGCTAAAACACTCTTTTCAGACTTATACGACACTTGCTTGACATGGTACAGACTGCATACAACCTATAGCTATCTACCCTCAAATAAACATTGATTCCATATGATTTTAACTCTCCCAAAATTAACAAACAACTGATTTAAATGCCCATAGCACAAGGTGAAGCAACATTCAAATGATTTTATCATGCCAAGAGCTGTACGGCCTTGATATGTACGACAGATCATAGAAATTTAGACATTGTTTTAAAACACATAAAATCACCATGAATGGAGTCGCCTAGGATGAACTAAGACAATGTAAAAAGGATGAAACCCAAACTTAGCTCCAATATTTTTTATTTTCAAATGTCTTCAAATATGCAAGTACAACCATTAGAGGGTATAGACTAGTAGATGAAAGCATATAAACTCAAGAAACATGCTCCAAAATACTAACAAAATCATCTACAACAGATAACAAATGATAAACAATGATCTCCAATCCAAAACTTAGCAAAAACTCTCAACACTGATCAAGTCCATGAAAGCTCAATGGCAAACTCTGGATGAGCTTGCTCAGATCTTTTCTTCAACACATTGGTGACTTCTGTATTGAAATCACACCCAACCTCAAGAGGGTTTTCGTCCTCAAGAGCATTCTACAAGAGGGTTTTCATCCTCAAGAGAATATGAAAGAACACGCAGGTTCAATCTAGCAGAGCAACAATATCAAACCAAAGCATGTCAAACAATGAGCCCATCTCCTCCTTTTATAACTTTTTGAGGGAAATAAAATATTATTTCCTTTATCCCTTCATATTTCTCCTCAAAAAATAAAAATAATTCATTATGTGTGCACAACTTAAAGTCACCTTTTTAATTTAAAGCTCCTTTTAGCTCCAAAGACCCCTTTATCAAAATAAAGGAAATATTTGATTTGCGAGGTCCCAATACGATGCATCCATAATTTAAATCTTTTCATCCCCTTTCCAACGAGCTATAACACTTAAGTGTTAAATGAACATTTTCCAACCTTTTTAACTTAAGTGCAATAATTAATTGTTTAGCTCATTAAATCAACTCATTTTATGGAAAATCCCAAATATCACCAAATTGTAAAATTAAGCATACCAACATACTCCATGATGTTTAGGAAGATGAATGATGCCTTCCGGGTGACTTTATAAAAATAGATGACTCCTCCAAGAATCTTGGAGAGCAAACCGGAAGCCCGATCCAAAATCTGAAAGCATCACTGTCACCTTGGACATCCACTGAGCTCAATACCAAAGAGAATTAATCCATTTTCCAAAAGGAAACCCATTTTTATAATTAATATTACACTAAGTTACAATAATTAAATATAACCTTAGGCAACCTTAGTGAAATATTAATTAATTATTAGAATAATAGTCCTAAGCCAAAATAAGCACTAGAAATGCACTGATAAATAACTTCAACCAATTCTTGATGAAATGAAGACTTGAGACACACACAACTGCTCTGCAGATAGAATCACAACCACTCCAATAACTTTGGAGTTCTTCCAACATGCCGGATAGCCTTCACAAGACTATGAACAAGCATAATGCACACAATAATTAATGCGCCAAAAAATGGGACATTACAGTCCTCCCTGCTCAAGATTGCTTGTCCTCAAGCAATTCATGCTATCCACAAAGATACCAACATGATTAGCAATAATATACCTGGATCCCAAATCAATCTCAAGAATGCTTCACACCGCTTATGCTGCACCACTCTGATATAGTTGTGAACTGCACAGTTGGCATTCTGCTTATAACTATGAAACATTCTTCCAAACATAAATCTTTTTGGATCCCAGACATCCATAAACCCAAAGATGAAAGAGTTAGTAATCATCAATGCAATTATCCAACATGAAACTATTGCTGTGAACCAAAATCTGTAATGCTCCTCCAAGGAAGAACATAAATCAGCTTGAACACAAGCTAGAAACAACTCTGAACAACCATGAATCAGTTGATTCTCACTCTCCAAAAGAGCATTAATAACTATACCACTTGTTTCTTTCAGCTGATTACTTCTATCATCTTCCCACAAAGAGATAAAAGTAACAAAAAGATCAATCTCATGGTTGCATAAGTCAAATAATCTTATGAAAATCAGATTTCAGTGATCTAAATATGGGATAGCAACAACAAAATTGAAATCTTTTGAGAACAATAAGAAATTTAGGCTGTCTACAATCAGAATATGTCAAATCCATGACCAAAATTTCTCTCCAATCCATAAAAATGTAAGCACTTGACAACTTATGATGGCTGATATGAATAAGGACAGTAGCTTCATGACATAAATTTGACTCCAAAATCATCCATAAAATAATCTTACCAACACCACTATCCTCCATGGAACCCTGCAAATAAACTCCATTGTGAAAGTAAGCCATCATTGTACCTAATCCATTGTATATCTAAACCTTATGCCCATCTTCAACAACTGATGAAAACTTCCAGTTGAAGAAATTTTTGTGCATAGTAACCTTCCATGAATGCTTTGCACCAGGATCCCATATCCTGTTACTATCCTCCTCCATGGTACTTACATCAAATTGGTCTTCATCATTCAATATGAAAAGAAGATTATCATGAGTTAACCAAACTTCCATCATAAAAAAAATATTACCAAATGATTGGAAGTTGCCTTCGCCTTCATGTTCAAACAATTCATCAATTGATTCCAACTCTTTATTTGCATACTTAGGAGGTTGTCCTAAGTCAAAATCTCCTTGGAGCAACCCAAGATCTTCAATTTCTAGCTTACTTTCATTTTCTCTAGCTACTCCTACTTGTTCCTTGAATTGATATTCATCAATAAGCTAACTTTCAACTTCTAAGAGAGCCATTTGGGTACTCTCTAAAGAATCCATAGTTGTTTTAAGCTTAAATGTAAGCTCATCAATTTCAGCATCTCGTCCCTTGAATGCATCACATATTCAACCAGCAAACTCAAGGACATGATCTCTATCAATAAGCAGGTTTAAATAATAAGATTTCAAAGTTTCAAATGCCTTCCTAACTATAAACCAATCTTCAAGTGAAGCTCCTTTTTCCATGCCCATTTGTCTCCTTTCAACTTGAGCTCTATAAATGTGATCTTCAACAAACTTATGTGAGCTATCCAAATGTATTAGGACTTGCACAACCTTGTCTTCGGTGACTAACAACTGATTCTTAAAATCCAAATCAGTTGCACACAATAAATTTTCTATCATATCCTTATAGGCACAATCCTTGAAATCAACTACCTTTAAGTTGTCCTCTTCGTGCCACTTTGACTACAAGAAGTAACATCAACGAAATCCAATGCTAAGCCAACCTTTGAGGTTGATCCAAATCCTTCAACAAGATTCCCATCAACATGCTCTTCAACTATCTCTTCAGAAAGGACACTTGGCTCTTCAAATTGCATGGAAATTGAATCTTCCTCTTCATCACTTAGATCAAATGAAATGGTAGTCTCATAATTAAACATTGAATCATCACCAATGGTTGATTTAAAGTCTTCATCAACACATTCTTTGTCAAGGATCATTTAAGAGTCTAACTGCTCTTCTCTTTGCATGGAAATATCCCACTCATAATCAAGACTTCCATCACTAGAATGGTGGAAATGCTCTTCATTAAGTGTTGTTTTGAAATTTGTAGCAGCATCAAACTTTTCATCTTTTGTGATTTCATTGTCTCCCATGTCCTCAACAAGACACATTGCTTCAATGCTCTTAGGATCACTTGCAAAGTCACCTTCTAGCAGTCTATTGATCATCTTCATCTCCTCAATTGTAGTGGCATCTTTAGGATCTTCATCAAATGAAGGACTTGCAAAGTCCAACACTTTTGGCTCTTCGTCAAAGCAAAGCTCAACTTCACTAATTTCTGTTGTAGACTTCTCCAAATCAGCAAATTCTTCTATGCATGTCTCATGATTTATGACTTTGACTTCATCATACAAAGGCTCAATCTTATGTATTTTAGATATCAAGACTTCATCTTCCTTTTTGTTTGTTTCCACATCATCTAAAAAGAAAGGACAGGTGGTGAAACTTACTAGTCCAACTTCTTTGTTCTTGCAATGATGGTTAGGCTCCCAAGAATCTTTACATAGGAAACAAATATTTCTTCTTCTAAGTTCATTCTTTTTGAACTCTTTCTTCCTTGAAATAGGAGGCTTCTTGTTCAGTGGGCTGGAAAGTGACTTAGAATGGATCCTGGTCCTAGCCAATAGAAAAGGTAATTTGGGCTTGCATAAAGACATTGTCTTCATCTCCTCTTCCTTCCTTATCCTCTGAATGTATTCTATTAAGCTCTCTTTGTCAGGATTCCCCTCTTTGATGATTTTCAAGAAAGCATCCCAAGGAAGTTGCTTCTTACAATCATCTGATAGTCTTTCGTACTCATCAATAATCTTAGTGGCCTCATGATGATACTTCCTTTGATCCAACTTCTCTTAAACTGCTCTTTCTAATTCATCCCGACTTTGCCTAAGAGAATCAAATAGAATATCTGTCTCACTTCTCCTCTTAAGAGATGCCATGATCTAACAATCACTGGACAACCACTTTCAACTGCACACACTGAACAACATGCAAGTGCTGATCACTCACATGCAAGGCTGAAAACTGACTTGCTCAACTGAAAGATCTGCAACAAATTAGCTCCCCATTAGGCTGGCAAGAACATACCAGCTCTGATACCACTATAAGATGCTACCCCAATTTTTTTTTAAAATTTCATACAATGAAATGGCAATGTTAGCATCAATTGCATAAACTAACTAAATGCCTCACACTTTCTAATCACCAGATCCCAAGATGGGCAAGGTGAGAGCATACAGTGATTTTTGGCTTACAGTAATAAGTATGCAAGAAAGAAATACACTTCTTCCACTACGACGGGCATCCACATATCATGGGGATTCACCACTTTATCAGTGGGTATGAAATAAAAATGAAAGATTACAAAGCCATCCACTTATTCAGTGGGAATTTGCCATTTGTCCAGTGGGTAGAAATGAAAAGAAAAGAGAGTTCTTTATCCTCACTGGCGGTAGAACCATCCAGGGTTTACAAAATGTTTGAATATGTTATTTCCTTCCACACTGGTGGTAAACCATCCAAGGGACTTAATGTGATTTCAAATGAGAAAGATTACAATTATAGCAAGAAGAATGCTGATCATAATCTTGATTTGGAACTTGATAAGAATCCTTGAAGGTAGAATGACAATACCCTGCAGAAATCTTGAATGATTAATGACATCATTGAAGTCACTTGTTGTTCATCTCTGCTATAACCTGGAATGTTATATCAAACTACCCTCTGTATAGTGCATTGACATCATTGGAAGTATTTAATAACATAGACTATAAACCTTGTTTGTCAATACAAGAGACTCTAAAAGGGCTTTATAGACTCTATGCATTAAAGAAAATAGTGATGAAAGGAAGAGCTAAAATGCTCTTTTCAGACTTGTATGACACCTGCTTGACATGGTATGGATTGTATACAACCTACATCTATTTGCCCTCAAATAAACATTGATTCCATATGATTTTAACTCTCTCAAAATTAACAAACAACTGATTTAAATGCCCATAGCACAAGGTGAAGCAACATTCAAATGATTTTATCATGCCAAGAGCCGTATGGCCCTGATATGTATGACAGATCATAGAAATTTAGACATTGTTTTAAAACACATAAAATCACCATGAATGGAGTTGCCTAGGCTGAACTAAGACAATGTAAAAAGGATGAAACCCAAACTTAGCTCCAATATTTTTATTTTCAAATCTCTTCAAATCTATAAGTACGACCATTAGAGGGTACGGACCAGTAGATGAAAGCATATAAACTCAAGAAACATGCTCCAAAATACTAACAAAATCATCTACAATAGATTACAAATGATAAACAATGATCTCCAATCCAAAACTTAGCAAAAACTCTCAACACTAATCAGCGCCATGAAAGCTCAATGGTAAATTCTGGATGAGCTTTCTCAAATCTCTTCTTCAGCACATTGGTGACTTCTGTATTGAAATCACACCCAACCTTAAGAGGGTTTTCGTCCTCAAGAGCATTCTACAAGAGGGTTTTCGTCCTCAAGAGAATATGGAAGAACATGTAGGTTCAATCTGGCAGAGTAACAATATCAAACCAAAGCATGTCAAACAATGAGCCTATCTCCTCCTTTTCTAACTTTTTGAGGGAAATAAAATATTATTTCCTTTATCCCTTCATATTTCTCCTTAAAATATAAAAATAATTCATTATGGGTGCACAACTTAAGTCACCTTTTTAATTTAAAGCTCCTTTTAGCTCCAAAGACCCCTTTATCAAAATAAAGGAAATATTTGATTCACGAGGTCTCAATATGATGCATCCATGATTTAAATATTTTCATCCCCTTTCCAACGAGCTATAACACTTAAGTGTTAAATGAACATTTCCCAACCTTTTGAACTTAAGTGCTATAATTAATTGTTTAGCTCATTACATCAACTCATTTTATGGAAAATCCCAAATATCACCAAACTGCAAAATTAAGCATACCAACATACTCCATGATGTTTGGGAAGATGAATGATGCCTTCCGGGTGACTTTCTAAAAATAGACGGCTCCTCCAAGAATCTTGGAGAGCAAACCGGAAGCCCGATCCAAAATCTGAAAGCATCACTATCACCTTGGACATCCACTGAGCTCAATGCCAAAGAGAATTAATCCATTTTCCAAAGGAAACCCATTTTTATAATTAATATTACACTAAGTTGCAATAATTAAATATAACGTTAGGCAACCGTAGTGAAATATTAATTAATTATTAGAATAATAGTCCCAAGCCAAAATAAGCACTAGAAATGCACTGATAAATAACTTCAACCAATTCTTGATTAAATGAAGACTTGAGACACACACAACTACTTTGCAGATAGAATCACGACCACTCCAAGAACTTTGGAGTTCTTCCAACATGCCGGATAGCCTTCACAAGACTACAAACAAGCATAATGCACACAATAATTAATGCACCAAAAAAAAGGGACATTACACATAATAATTTAACAAAAATTTCCATTGTGTAGCTTCCTTAATAGAAGAGGTGCCAAACATGATAGTCTCATCAACAAATTGTTGATGAGAAGAAGGGGGAGCTGAAGTGGTTGGTTTGACACCCACCAGTTTCCTGAAATTAGTTAATTTGACAATGTTTCTTCCAAGAAACTTTGCCACCAAAATAAAGAGGTAAGGAGAAATAAGGTCTCCTTGTCTCAATCCTCTACCATTGTTAAAGAACCCCCTAGGGGCTCCATTGACCATCACAAAGTATTTAGGGGTGGTAACACATTCTTTAATAAGATTAAGGATTCTTCCTTGAAACCCAAATTTTCTTAGGACAACAAAAAGAAAAGACCAAGAAACTCTATCGTAAGCTTTAGAGATATCAAGCTTAAGAACCATACTGTTGGTCATGATGTTAGTCATAAACAAGCATAGAATAAAAGTACGCATTAACCTTTATTCATCTTGAAAGATACTATGAATTCAAAGAATTCGGGATCCCAAGTATCTGGTGATTAGGTCTTAATCGTCTGAAGCTACTCAGAGGTTAATGTGCGTTGTTGTTTCCATTTTGGGGCCTTACGTGAAATTGTGCCATCATCATGACATTCCTATGAAAATTCTTTACAGAGAAGTCATATTATGCGGTTATTAGATGAAAAGATGTAAAAATACCTCAATCTTTGCATGATATTTTTAGTTGTGCATGCTTTGCATTCAAATATGCTAAATATTTGCGATTACCTACGAGATGTCTGCATATTTGTGTTATTTGCTTAGGATTATCAGTTATTTGCAATTGTGATAATGAAATGCTCTGGAATTGAAAGAAATTAAAGGAATACTACAATTTAAAGTTGAACCTTCAGCTATTGATCCACATACATACTAGATGTACTGTCATGACGAGAAGAAATCAAACCATATGTTCACCAGGATATTCCACAGCTAGATATAGTTGATGCAAACTTCAGAGGATGATGAATGAAAACAATACATGCAACATGATAAGCACTCCAAGGGACGCAGCAAATCAAAGCACATATCCAGAATTCAGACACAGATTACTCAAGATTTACAAAGATTTGTAATCGAAATACTCTTCTCTTTCATTAAGTACGCAAAAGACATGTACATATGCAATAACTTTGAAATAAGCCCTAAATATTTCAGCAAACAGATTTCAATTAAGTTTCGAATGTTTCAACAGGGCATTCCACCACCTTTTATAGAATAAGGTGAGGAATCCGTTACAAAAGATCTACGATCTGGATTCATCAATACAAATCTATGGTCATGATTCACTTGACTTTATCAATCTTTACAAAATGGCACAAGTTGCCAGCTGGCAACTATCTATACTACTTATGCTATTATCCCCCTCATGAAGTATCTTCATCATGCTCCTCAGCTGATTCATGCGGGTCATCATCATGTGCATCACTTTCCAAACTTTCACTATCCTGATGATGACGAGGCTGCATATGGGGCTGCATACTACTGCGGACCTGCTCGTATGAACGCACAACCTGATCTATTCCTCCACCATCTTGAGTCTTTGCTTTGACAATGGCGTGTTTATGTGCTTCATATTTGTCCCTGCTGTTGTCGAGCTTATTTTTTCTGTCCTGCAGTGTCTCTTTGTACTTCTCCATCTGGACCTTGATCCTCATTATTTTATCTATCAATTCCTCTGTCAAAGGAACAGGTGGACCATCTCCCTCTAATTGGAAATTGCTGTGTACAGCTTTAATGGCGGACTCTTCATCTTGATTTTCTATTTTTCCTTCCACCTTGCCTTCCAATGCCTCCAGCATCACAGCTTCTTCAGCCATTAAATCTCGTAGCCTCATGCTGATATCCCTCAGCTTATTATTACACCTTTTGAGGACTCCACACTCAAACTGAGTGTCCTTATACTAGATATCCATTAATAGTGTGGTATTACTATTCAGCACCTGCTTACTGATAAGCAGTTGTGGATTTATATTCCTTATTTCTCCTAGCAGGCTCAGGACTCTCTCCAGCTTGTAAGACCTCTTCCCGGTCTGCATCTGCAATTTATCCACTTTAGCCTTGGAGTCACTTAGGGTGCTCCACCTCTTCAAAGAGGCCTTCATTATTTCTACAGCATCATCCAATATGGATGACATCCATCTCCTTATTACGGACGCCTCATGCTTCATGAGGTCCAATTTATTTACCTCCTCCTGAGAAATGGCAGTCAATGGGACTGCATGTTCAGTTGTGGTATCATCAGGATTGGTCAGCCCTTTGATATAGGCATGCAACTGAGCAATGTGCTCTTTATGTTGCTTATTTTTCTCCTTCTCTCTTTTCACCTTCTGAATTAGAGAGTCAATGATATCTTTGCCCTCCTAACCTTCTTGGTCCTCATTGGCAAAGCCCAAATCTACTGTACTGATTTGAAATTCATCGACAGTGATTTTACCTTTTTCCTTCTCCACCGCAGGTATGGCAATTTGCGCGGTCCTTCTCCTTGTTGCCGGATCTCTCTTGATGGCCAAAGTCATTCTGGCCTTCCTCTTTGGCTTCATTATATCCGCAGAGAACAGGGTGGAGACATCGAATTCCTGAATTTCAAGCTCCTCTTCGGCATTTACCTCTTTTGCCAACCACGGAGGCACCTGATCATGTTTTTCAGAATCATCCTGATGTTCACCTATATCTCCCGTTTCGGTCAACAAGTGTTGTGGAGATGGTGATTTTCTCATTTCTTCTCCCTGATGCTCCCTTTGTTGTTGATCCTGTGGCACCTCCTCCTGTTGAGGGACTTCCTCCTCCGGAGGAGCATCTTCATGCTGTGGGGAACCCTGAGGTGCATCTATATGCTGATCATGATGATCATGACCTTCCTCTGTCATTATCTCATATGTTCCCACTTCTTCTTCTTCTTGTGGCTTATCCACTGCACTAGATATTGGGGACTCTGCCTGATGTGCTGGCGATTGCTCTGCAGCTACTACTTCTTCTAAGCCTGCACCATCCACTTCCTGTACTTTGGCAGCTGGATCCTCTGGTGTTTCCTTCTCATCAGCCTTCGCTTCCTGAACCTCTACTATAGCAGGTTCCTTTGTTGTGTCATGTGGGCTTTGTTGGCCGGTTTCAAGAGCATGGCCTTCTAATTCTTCCATCTCTATCTCTTCTATTAGGTGGCCTTTATCAGGTGATCCTGCTGGCTGTTCAGGACTTGTATCTTGTTTCTCTGTCAGGTCCACCACTACAGGCCTGGTCACCTCTGTGATCAATGTGTCTAGCCCTATTTCCTGAGCTACTTGCTCTGGGCTCTTTTCTTGCTCCTCTTCTGCTTGTTTCATCTCCTCAAGCACAGTTTGAACTGGGGGAGGCTTGTGAGGAGTCATACTTACATCAGCTGCAAGTGTTTCCATCTTCTGTGCAGCCACATCCTGCACCACCTCATCATCAGACAAATTTATTGTCTCGTCAAGCGAGACATGCCCTTCTGCTTGTGTCTGGGGAGTTTCTTTCAGCTGCTCCTCAGCAAGTTCAGTTTTGAACTTGACGATGGTAGGAAGTGGAACATTATGTTGAAGTTCCTTGTGCACTTCACTACCTTCCCCATGTAATGAAGTAGGGGGCTGACTTATTCCACCTCTCATGGAGGTTCTTTGTTTCTTAGGTGGGGTAGACACCAGCACTTCCTTCTTATTACCAATGGAGCCTCCTCTTCCTCAGGCTCTTCTTCTATGAGGGTATCCTCTCCTCCTGGTTGTTTCGAAGATTGACCCACTTCTTGGGTCTCAGTGATACCAGCCTCTGCTGTCTTACTTTTCTTGGGCCTTTCTTTCTCTGGAGGGGATGCTGATTCTGATCCTGACCCTGCCGCCTCCTCAGCTGTAAATACTGCCCTTTCAATTAGAACCCCTTTTGGTCCTTGCTCCACCTTCTTGCCCCTTGGGGGTCTTTTGCTCTGCTGTTGTGGTGGAGGGACCCTATCTCCCTTGGTCTTCCTCTTCTCCAACAGGAAGTCATCATATTCATCCGCAGGGATATCCTGCCCTTTCTTCTTGTTGTCCACCGTAATGGCAACACCCCTTTTCTTCAATGCCTCTATCTGTGCATCAACCCAAGCTTGGGTTAAGCGTAGGGTCCTGGCAATGAATGGGTCCAAGGATATATCCTCCTGCATAGTGAGGTCAGGTGCAGAGATGGTGTCATTATATATCTTTTTCTGTTCATATTCGTCTGCCATTGTCCTGCCATCATCCTTCTTCAATTGTTGGGGAATGGAGATACAATCAAAAGTTCTTATTTGGTTCAGAGTCAATCTCTGATACCTCCTTCTTCTGGCTTCTGCCTCATCCTCACAGTCAGCCCAAAAATCTTCTAGGTGCCTTTGGTGAATAGGATTTCCTAGTATTTTATGTATCCTGCCGTAAGGATCATATGGTCTTGTTATTGGAAAAGGCTGTAGGTTCATCTTATTCAGGGTGACCATCACCTTCTTGATATTATCAGAGTCAGGGCACATATAGTTGCCAATGCTGACTGGGAACAAAATTGGTGGCAGCTTCTTGGCATCCTTGTACAGTTGTATCATGGTGGAGCCCTGCCTGATGAATTCCATTAGTACTATGGCATCGGTAGGATACCTTGGCAGCATCAGGGGATGTCCCTCAAAAGCTTCAACCCTTATATAAGAAAAGGTTGCAAATTGTATGTACCAGGCCCCATGCCTATAGACTGCCTCTTGAGCCTCCATGCTCAATCTCTTTGTTCTGTCTTCTTCCATGGTCCTTACCAGATGCATAGAGAATGCATCATTGACCAGTTTATAATCTTTTATGTAGTTGGTTCTCTGCAGCTGGGGATGATGATCCCAGATATATGCAGCATTTGTGCCTGTGAGCTTCCCATCTGTAACCAAGGCATCAAAAGTACCTCTGTAGGCACAAGAATAAACAATATATGATGACATGTAAAATGCACAGTTTGAACCTCCCAGGTTCAACAGTTGCTCATGCAGAGCATCACCTATAATTTGGCCCCACAATGGCTTGGTGTCTGAATATAGACACATCATTATTATTCCGTACATCCAATCCCTGAAACTGCCAGTATCAGGTTGGCCTGTTACCCTATTCAGGAGTGCAATCATGTATTGATACTCCTCACTGAAATCATACTTAAACAGGTGCACAGGAAGCTTGGTGGCTGCATTATATGTGCTGTTCTCAGCGCACCATGGATACATGTTCTTCCTGGCCGATTTCTTATTGGGTTCATACTCCCTTTCAGACTTCTTCAAGTCTACACTTTTGACCTTGCTGCCTAGTGGCAATCCAAATGTCTGGGAGAGACCTTTGATGGAGAGGTCTGCATACACCCTCCCATGCTTCACTACTTGCCTTGTTTGAGGGTTGTAATTCCGGGCACGCTCAATGATGAGTTCTGGAGATTCCATGGAGTATGGAAAACCGGTGGCATTCCACAATCCGGACACGAACACTGCGTCCAGCACAGGACTCTTGTCATGTCCATTGTTTAGCTTGGCTGACCAGGCCTCCAAATTAGTGCTTCCCTGATGAGTGTCTGTAATTGCTCCATATTTAAACAGGACCCCCCTCTAAGCAGAGAACATGGGTTTGCTAAATTCTTCCTGACACTTGACCAATCGCTTCTCAGCCATGAGTACCTGCAATTAACGACAATCCTATCTCACAACAGGCACATATATGCATGCATATTGCAATTGACTTTATAAATCATTATGCCTACTGTATCAACTCTAACACTACTTAATCGTATGGAGGCATAAACCAGAACTTGCATCATCATACCAGAACAGAAACAATATGATGAGGGTTTTATTCACTTACCTGGTTATGCAGATATGGAAGCTGGTGCTCTGTAAAACAAGTTTATCACAAGGTAAATGTGAAAATGGCGGTTGAATTACCTTTTAACCTCGCATTTAGGGTGCATTTAGGGCAACTCTGACAGATTAGATCATGTTCCTTGATTATTCATGCGAAAATGCAGGATCTCGCTAGGTGTTTCATTGGGTTCCGGGGTCGGCGGGAACCACCTACCATGTCTGCGCGCATTAAATGATAATGGCGGCGACGGGAGCGGGGAATATCCATATGACAGGATATCATGAGGGCAGGATGATATTCGCAAATATCAGGTTGAGTTTCAATATCATCCTCCTCCCTTGCATTGACATTGTTATCGCGACAAGATTCGGGTGACAAAAGCACTTTTGTTTATGCTTAATACATTAGGAGGATATTTCGGTGAATCGGGTGATGTTTTTTTTAAATATGATGATGACGAGACAAACTTACATGTCTCTCTTTTTGGAATATCAGGATGACGTCATCCTGATATTCGCTCTTCTTATCAGGAGTGCATCATGACGTCATCATCATATTTGGCGAACATGATCATGTTTTAGAAAATATCCTGTGGTAATGTAAATGTGATGATGATGTCATCATTATATCTGCTTCTTCGTTTATCATATTCGGATGATGTCATCAGGATATTTGCTAAGGGTGATATTTGCATCAGGAGGATGTTAATAAAATATCGGGTTATATGCGAAATATGACGCTCGCGATAGATAAAGCTGTTTGACGGGAAGATTTTGCTACCATTTAAAGTTGACGTCTGGATATTTGAACCGCATGATATATCAGGGGGGATGTTTCAAATATGATGATGAACTTCAACAATATGACCGAGGATATAAAAAGATGACCTTCCTCCTGCGAATGTCAGGTTTGACCGAAACTTTGACTGTTCATAACTCTTGCATCCTGATGAATATCAAGATGATGTAAAAGGCAAACCTACCTGAATTTTAATGCTCTTTCAATATATGAGGTCACAGAGATGAAATATGAACTTTGACAAACTGACCTCATGATGACTTCCCTCATCCTCGTTTTACATGATGATGCACTCGACTTACTTTTACCAAACCGCCCAAAAGCAGACGCACAAGCCAAACCAAAAAGTTGGGTCCCTGTTTTGCCAAGTCAAAATGGGGCGTGTTGTGTAACCACACAACACATACCTTCTTTCTTGTTATTGTCCATAGAATGGATAATCTCATGAGTAGCGACTACAACATCTAAAATTTGTCTTTCAGGCACAAAACCTTTTTGATTATGAGAAATAAGATCTTGTAAGAAAGGTTTGATTCTATAGACAATAAGTTTAGAAATGATTTTGTAGACTATATTGCATAAACTTATTGGTTTATAGTCACTAAAAGTCATGGCATCAGCTTTTTTGGGAACTAAGATGATAAATGTGGAATTAAATCGTTTCAATAGCTGACCATATTTGAAGAAGTCTCTAGTAGTAGTAGTAAGATCTTTCCCAACAATCTCCTAAAACTCTTGAAAGAAAGTAGGGGGAAACACATTAGGGCCAGGGGCTCTAAAAAGTCCAAAAGAGAAGACAATAGCACACACTTCCTCTTCTAAAATATTTTTTGCCATCTCAGTATTATCATAATCAAAAAGCACATTTGGAATTACCTCCAAGAGCTGATCTAGTAACCCAGAATTGGTCTCATGTCCTTGCAAAATATTTTTGAAGAAAACAGTTGCAGCCTTTCCAATATTCTCATCATCTGTTATAATAGTGTCATCCTACTGCTGTAACTTATTAATAGAATTTCTCTTCCTATGTTTAAGAGTTAATTGGTGAAAAAACTTAGTGTTTCTATCCCCCTTAGTCAACCATTGAACTCTAGATTTCTGCTTCCAAAAAATTTCTTCTCTTAGCATTAACCTGTGCCACTCTTTGACAAGGGTCATTGTACCTTGGCATTTAATCATGTTTTATGTGTCCAATCCAAGGCTATGTCCATGGTTGTTTGCTATAGAAACTTGATAATCAATAGTCCTTAACCAACCTACTGAATTGAACTTCCCTAATTAATCAAACTAATGATTTTAATTACTTGCTTGAAATGAAAACCTGATCTAAGAATTGAAACGGTAATTTGCTGAAATGATCTATCTGATTCACACAAAAGCTTAAACATTCATTAAACAGAAACAAGATTGCTTTGATAATAATTGATCTATCTTATGAAAATAAGAAAACTATATTTAAGAAAGCTGCAATAACATAATAAAGCAGAGATGCTAGCCTCTTATTTGTTGGTGGGAGTGGGCCTTTCCTCCACACCTTCAGAACTGAAGGCTAAACAGAGATCTCAGAGCAAAAGTATAATAGTACTACTTTCCTTAATCTAGTCTATATGAAGTATAATGTATTCAAAACAATATATGTTTCTACTAAAGAATGAAATTACATAAAAATTTGCTACAAATCTATTATCTTATTCTGCTATCTCCATCCATATATCAGTCTAGGCGACATCATATTTCTGGAGTTAACTATATTTCATATCAGTTCAACTTGAGATATAAATATCTCTTATTCTTATAACTAAAACATGCAACTGTCTATCAAAAGTATAACCATGCAAATCTTAAAAAGGCCTTAAGTGACGCTGAAGGTGTCACTAAATCCATAGTTTGACTTTTAACAATAACAGGTCATGGAGGCCTTGATAAAAAAGAACTTAACTTTCCAAAATAGTGAACTATGAGAAATCCTGTAATCTCATGTCAAAGCAAATAAAAGTGCATTGTGTCCCCTTGGACCACTAGAGTTATTTTTATGGACACCCAGGTCTAGATATGCAGAACTCCGTAGCTCCTTAGAAGCCCTGGAGATTCTGGTAGTTAGTAGCCTCTGAGACTCTGTTAAGCTCCAGAGATCCTGTGTAACTCCAGAGACTCTGTGTAGTTGTTAGCAGCTTTGAAGACACCTTCAAATCATGTTAGGACACATCTCCAGAGGCTTTCATGATCATCAATCTTCCATCTCCTGCTGCATCAACTCCGAAGATCCTCCAACAAAGCTGGAAAATGTTGGAGTGCTATATTGGTGTAGGAGCACCAAGAGGCTCATAAAGATTCTTGTTTTGGTTTTGTGTTGTCTTATGTGTTTTGTGATGTAATAAGGTCCATTGGACCATTTCAAGTTGATTTCATGTTGATTGCCAATGATGTATGGCCATGGTACCAATAGTTGCAAGCATACAAGTCTAATTAGTGACAGTCATAAGAGAAGTCTCATGTTTTTCATAGGATATGTCTCATGTTTTGTAGCCATTCATGGCATGTTTACATTGCTTTAGAAGAGTTTGTAATAGGTTGGTGTAGAATTATTCACATTGTAATCAATTCATGATTAGGAGGCATAGTTACAAGGTAACAAACATGGTCGTTTGTTGGTTACAAGGTCAGTTTTCTGCCTTCCCATCGGCCTCAACTGCCTTTCAACTATTTGTATAGGATGTGTACATGATAAAAAGGCTATGATCATGTTCATTTTTTCGTTGAAGAAGATTTGGAGAAGAAACAAATAAAGTAAACTTAGTTTTCTTTTCTTTTCTATGTCTATTTTCTTGTTCCCGCCCTTACTCTGTTCTTGTATGAAATTTTCATAGACCCTCATGACACTGGGTCGAGAGAGGAATGAGTCAAGGTTAATTTGAATATGATTTGAGTGTTTGAATCGATTCTAGAAGGAAGTTATAAGATTTTCTTTAGAGGCAGGTCGTTAAACCCTGAACTAGGGTTTTGACGCAAAATGATGTGCCTCTCTTCCATTCCACTAGTTTGATCTCCAAAAATTAGTGGGATGGCTTTGTTTTTAATTAATTTTAGGAGTTGTAAGAGTTTTTTGGGTAGAGGATTGAGATTGGGAGAGTTTATCAACTGAACACCTAACAAGACCATGTGTTAGGTTACAAATAAAGGGAACAACATTGTGGAAATCACACACAATCGACTGTGGGAACCAAACATTCATGAAATCCATTGTTTTGTCATGCATTTGGGATGTTCCAATAGGTGAGAAAGTTCTGTGATTCCATTGAAGGGTAGACCCTTTGTAAATTAGGGCTAAGTGGGGCTCATCCTAGTAGGTCTGTCATAAAGAAAATGCCACATACTCTTAAACAACCACTACCTAATTCTTGATATGTTATCAAGGCCTGAAAAGGGTATCCTAAACCTTGCTCATTTGCCCAAGAAAGTGTTCTGATTGGAAATAATCCTCTGTCAGACCCAAAAATAGGGCTACAAGGAGTTAGACCAGGTTTATGAAGGAAGTGCCATGTGTGCAGGCATGAGACCTTAGTAGATGGTTTGGACAGGTCCCTCATGGTGTCAAAAATCCCTCTACATGTCTGTCTTCAAGAGATTGGATGTTTGATGTCAAAACCCATGTGAGCCATAAGTCTAGGCTTTGTCAAACTCATTGAAATTGCCTTGTCTTCCCCCTATCCTTTGCATTATATGTAGTGTCCTTTCTTAGCTCTAGAGATAATTAGGATCATCTCCAGAGATCCTCAAAACTATCTTCTGCCTAAGCAATGGAAACTTGTGAAACCAAAAAGAGATAATTCTACATAATTCTATCATTTTCACTTCAAACATAGGTTTTCTCATCATAACAGTAACTTCAACATTTCATCTCTTATTAGCATAATTAAAACAAGACTTCACGGTTCCTATAGTATAATTACCAGGACAGGTAGTGTATAAAGATGAGAAAAAGGGAGTAAAAAGGAATGTTTAGATGAGTACTACCTAACACTCATCATCCCCCCAATCTTGAGGGTTTGTAGGTCTTCCTGCATTGCTCACAACCTGTATTTGTTGAGCTTGTACAACCTATCTATGAGGTTGTGCTCCTTTCATAGATTGACCAAGTTGTGGTGCTTGTGTTGCCATTCCCTCTGAACTGATCAACCTACTTCACCCATTCTTGAAATCTAGTATCTTCCATCTATTCATCCCACATGGGCAAGGGCTTAATGATTAGGGGTGGCCTAAAGTGTCCCCCTATCCACTCTTGCTTATATTTGTCCATCAATTTGGATATAGCCCTTGCCTTCTTCATAAACTACTTAAGGTTGGCTGGGGATACTATATCTCTCATTTTTTGATCTTGGGTGAGGGAGTTATCATCATGGACACCCAGGCCTAGATATGTGGAACTCCATAGCTCCTTAGAAGCTTTAGAGATTTTGGTAGTTAGTGGCGTTGAAGCCTTTCTTTAGCTCTGGAGATCCTGTACAACTTCAAAGACTCTGTGCAGTTGTCAGTATCTCTGGAGACACCTTCAAAGCCTATTAGGACACAGGTCTAGAGGTCTTCATGATCATCAATCTTCTATGTCCTGTTGCATCAACTCTAGAGATTCTCCAACAAAGATAGAAAATGTTGGAGTGTTGTGTAGTGTCCTTCTTGCTCAACTCTGGAGATAATTAGGATCATCTCTAGAGATCCTCAAAACTGTCTTCTTCCTGAACAATGGATACTTGTGAAACCAAAAAGAGATAATTCTACATAATTCTATTAGTTTCACTTCAAACATAGGTCTTCTCATCATAACAGTAACTTCAACATTTCATCTCTTATTAGCATAATTAAAACAAGACTTCATAGTTCCTAGAGTGCAATTACCAGGATAAGTACTATATAAAGATGAGAAAAAGGGAGTAAAAAGGCATGTTTAGATGAGTACTACATGACACTCATCATCCCTCCCGAGCTTGAGGGTTTGCAGGTCCTCTTGCACTACTCACAACCTAGATTTGTTGAGATTATACAACTTGTCTGTGAGGTTGTACTCCTTTTCATAAATTGAACAAGTTGTGATGTTTGTGTTGCCATTCCCTCTAAATTGATCAACCTGCTTCACCCATTCTTGAAATCTAGTAGCTTCCATCTGTTCATCCCACATGGGAAAGGGCTTAATGATTAGGGGTGGCTTGAAGAATCCACCTATCCACTCTTGCTTATATTTGTCCATCAATTTGGATATAGTCGTTGCCTTCTTCATAAACCACTTAAGGTTAGATGGGGATATTATATCTCTCATTTTCTAATCTTGGGTGAGGGAGCTATCTTCGTAGACACCTAGGCCTAGATATGCGGAGCTCCATAGCTCCTCAGAAGCTCTAGAGATTCTAGTAGTTAGCAGGCGCTAGAGACTTTGTTCAACTTCAGAGATCCTATGTAGCTCCAGAGACTGTGCAATTACCAACAGCTCCAGAGATGCCTTCAAAGCCTATTAGGACACAACTCCAGAGGTCTTCATATCATCAATCTTCTTTGTCTTACTGCATCAACTCCAGAGATCCTCCAACAAAGTTGGAAAATGTTGGAGTGTTGTGTAGTGTTCTTCCTACTCAGCTTTGGAGATAATTAGGATCATCTACAGAGATCCTCAAAACTATCTTCCACTTGAGTGATGGATACTTGTGAAACCAAAAAGAGATAATTCCGCATAATTATGTCTATTTCACTTCAAACATATGTCTTCTCATCATAACAGTAACTTCAACATTTCATCTCTTATTAGCATAATTAAAACAAGACTTCACAATTCCTATAGTGCAATTACCAGGAGAGGTAGTGTATAAAGCTGAGAAAAAGGGAGTAAAAGACATGTTTAGATGAGTGCTACCTAGCACTCATCATCCCCCTTGAGCTTGAGGTTTCACAGGTCCTTTTTCATTGGACACAGCCCTAGATTTGACACATAAAACATGATTAAATGGCAAGGTACAATGACCATTGTCACTCTTCTCTATTGTTTCTCTCCTATTGACAAGTTTCTACATCATGAGACCCTTCTGTCATTTTATCATGTATTTATTTGAGCTGAATAGCAATTTTCTCTTTTTGTTGGAAGATATTACCAAAAGTAAATTTGTTCCATCCTTTAACCTTATTTTTGACAAATTTAATCTTTTGAGAAAGACATAAGACAGTAACTTACCTTTAACTGACTTATTCCACCAATCTTGAACAAGATCTCTAAAATCAGGGTGAGAAGCCAACATAATCTCATACCTAAAAGGCAGGCCACCTTCCTTTGATGAAGAGTCCACTAAAATAAAAGAGGGTTATGATCCAAACCAACCCTTATTGATATCTTGAAAAGGTTGGATAAGTAGATGGCATCATGTTTATGCTTTGACAATTAGGTAGGATCATTTGTGGTTGATTTTTCATTATAGGAATCCCACCTACTTGGTTGAGACTTGTCATGTTGGATGATGAGGGTAAGGGAGGCATAACTGTTCCATGGAAGTTTAGATGAGGGAGAATTTGTGTTGCCCCTTGGTTTGATTCAATCTTATCAATGTAAGGATTTTTCTATGCCCTAAGTTTTTCCTCAAATTTATTCTGGAAAACTTGTTCAACATTTCTAGCTTCAAGGGTCCTAATTCATTAAACCAAGGTTTATATAAGGTTTGTGAGTGAGGCTTCCTCCATTCTTTGAGTTTTACAACCTTGATATGGATTTCTTTGTGTTGGGGTTTGACTAACCCCACTTGTTCTTTTTTATGACACTTGACATGTCATGGGTCTTTTATCTTGATGTTCTACATGGAGGAATTTTTGTGCCTCCCAAGCTTCTTGTAAGTTCTTTTGATGACTCACCTCATAGTCCATTTGGGTGGCCATTATCCTATGGCTTGTTAGGGGTTGGTCTTGTTGATGGATCTAAGACCGAACACTCACTTGGCATGTTTTGATTTGGCCAACATTGTGGGGCTTTTGTTGGGTCCCATTTAATTTTGAGTCTTTAGAGTCTATTTGACTTGAGATTGAATTCACATATTGATTTTGATTCGTTAGCATATATGATTTGTTGTATGATATTTTCTTGTTGTATGACCCTAAGGGTATGTTCTTGTTCTTCTTGTGTCTATTGAGTGCATTGTGGTCTTTGTTGTATCAACTCTATTACCTCAAGGATAGCTCTAACCCACTCACCTCTAACACTATGGCACATATGTACACTTGGATAAGATATAGTTTACTCAAGTTGACCTAGAGTTTAACTTTCTACTTAGATTTGACTTTGACCCTTGGTCAAAGGTTCTTTTTATCTTTGGCTTGTTGTTGATTTGTGAAGTATTACTCATTAAAAAATTGAGGGTTTGACTTTTGTGTAAATAAATCCTACATCATGATCCAATTGAGGGTTTGAATTTCCTAAATTCCCTAATATTTTTGTATTTTTGAGGAATGCAAGACAATTTTTGATTTCTTTTCCAAGAAAAAATAAAATTGATCTAATTAACTAATAATTGAAATATGAATTCACTTTTAACACGAGTTTCCCAAATGTAATCTACACTATGTGTTGTGCCTTTTTGAGATGATTTTAGATCTAACCTAGGAATTAAGAATATAGGTGTTGGTACCTGCATGAGCAGTTAGGTTTCAAGCATTTAAACATGCAGGCACCCTCCCAAAAAAATCCAAAAAGGTTCTAAGTCCATGGACCTCCTCAGCATGTTTCAACATCAGCATCATATTTTCTTTGAGGAGGTCATCATCATCATGTTTCCAGTCATCACCCTATTGTTTCTCACGAGGGTCATCATCATATTTTCTGCCAGCCTAATCTTTCGCTCGGGGGTGATATCTTAACATCGAGCGATCTTAGTTAAGATCATCCTGATGATGTTGCTGCAAAGTCCTAAGTATGACCCGATCTTCTGTAGGGTCATCATATTTGAACATCGGGTGATCTTGGTTAAGATCATCCTGATGTTACTTTATCACTTCATGTTCTTTCATCACCTGATGCTGCTGATGTCATATTCTTGTCAGGGTGATATCCGCTTATCTATCGTCTTCATCATATTCCAGGGAAGAGGGTGATATTTTCAAGTATCATATTCATACATCACCTCAATCTTACAATGGAGCTACGGTGCACCCTGATATTTCTATCAAGGTGATATTTCTAAATATCCAGTTATCTTCTGAATATCATCCTGATGCTGACATGATGGTGACATCATCAAGGTCTGGGGGGTCATATTTTAACATCAGTAATCTTGTGGAGATTCCCCGATATTTGCAAATATGACGATGACGTCATCCGGATATGAGGAGGTACGCGAGGCAGATATGCTGATGATGTCAGCAGGACATGACGATGATGTCATCCAGATCCGACGGGGTCATGCTTCAAGTTTTCAATCTGACCCGATATTGTAATATGATGATGTCATCAGGATTTTTGTGGACATGCAGGATGTTCATTGGCCAGACACTTGTTATCGGCTAAGCAGGAGGATCTTCCTCTGATGCATCAGGTTGTGCCGATGAGGGTAAGGTTATCATGTAGATGATGATGCTGACATTAGGGTGATATTGGTATCCGGATATCATGCTGGAGGATGATGATGATGAAGGTCTTATACTAGGTGCCGTTTGGAGCAAAATCACTGATATTATATGTGCTCGTGGCCTAGTATATAAAGTGTTAAGGAGGAGGCCGTGGGGTGCATGTGGGATAATTAGATCCTGCATGATTTGAAATATCAGGATGATACATTTTGGCGGGAAAGGTTTGTGATGCACAGTATTCTGCATTTCCTAAGGCCGTGAGTTGGTATGCCATTAATGGCAGTTGTTGCAGAGGTATGGGTGATGGCATGACTGATCAAGTACCTGACTGAAGTTGTGAATCCCTAGGCGGTAGCGCAGGGCTCGAGATCTCTTCCTGTCCCCTCTTCCACCTGCTGCATTCAATGCGATGGGCACCAATTTCTCATGACGCATTGTATTTGGCAGATATTTTCAAGTGCCACTGTACTAAGGCTGAGCACCTCCTTGCTGTATAAGTAGGGCTGTGTTGCTCAGTTGTTGGTTGTTGAAGACCTAGGCATCTTTTTGTGTAAATAATGAAGAAGAAGGCATGATCTTGGCTATTTTATCCCATTTTGGAGTTTATGTGTTGCAGCATGAGTGAATTTTGCACAAATGTTCAGTTTCATGTTGATTTATATGAAAAATGCTTATTGCATGTGTCTATCTGCTTGTCTCCATTTGCTGCATGTCATCCTTCTTTTGAATCTGGTTGCTAAGGGTTTCATAGATTCTAGGGTATAGATATCTATACTACATGCTTGATTTGTAACTTCCATTCAAGGAGTGGATTAAACTATTTTAGGTCAATGCATGGAGAAGGTTGCATGTCAGTAGGGATATCTGTAAGTAGAGGTAGTTAGATACCCATTCTTGGGTGATGTCTGTAAGGCAAGCATCAGTCCAACCCCCTGAAACTTGAGTGAAAGTTGCAAATCATATGTTGTATACGTCTAGTTGACTCCTTGCCCAATGGATAGGCACCAGTCTACTCCTGGGTCAGTAGTTATGAGCCAAAGCCCCTTGTCTTGCATCCAAGACATTATGTCCACCCATTTCATCACTTCAACTTGTTAGTTGTAGGAGTAGGATTAGGACCCCTGCATGCTCTCATACCCATCAGACAAATATGTCCAAGAATGTTGCCAACCTTGTGATCTACCATGTAGATCTTGGTCCATACATGAGAGTATTTTGCCTGATGCTGTCAAGCTAAATCTTCATATCATTGAGCTAGTCAAGGTTACATCTTGAGTTATAGGGATACCCCCCTTGGTGCAGCAGAACTAGAAGTGAAGGGGAGGAGCTCACGCAACCTCCTATATTAGTTGGCTGAATCTGCTTGTGCATTAGAACTGGCAAACCCTAATGCTGATTCAGAAGAAAAACCAACAACAGGATTGAAACCTAATTTATGAATTGCAATGAGGCTAATTTAAGCAACACTAATCTAATCAACTTCAAATAAATCCTATCAAGGAAATTGCAATAACAAGATTACTTTTTCCAAGAGCAAAGTGTGATTTAATTAACTACTTAAAACATGCAGAACCTAAATCCTTTGGTGCATGAGCCTGGCATATCCTCAAAAATCTTTTGTGTGGAAACCTTTCCTCTCCTTTGTAGCAACGGGGTACTCCTCTTAGTGATAGGCATGGGATAGAAATTGATTTGAAATGAGCTATGAGATCTATGATTGAATGAGCTATAAAAGATATGAAGCACTTGGGCTTGGCAATTTGTGAGCGTAAAAATGCTAAATGAAGCTTTTGAAATCTTTGGCAATAATACTAAAAAGCAAAAGGCTCATATGTCCTGTGGTGAGCATGAAGATTCTAAGTGGAGAGAAAAATGAAAGCTTGATGAATGGCTACAATAATGAATTTTCCCCCCATGGGAAATATTCGAAGCTTTACAAAAATAAAAACTATAGAAATAAACGAAAAGGCTCAAAGGCTTGTGAAGAAGATTGAAAAGCTTGTGAAGATGGGAAGAGCATTCTCCAATGTGAGAAATAATGAAGAGGTGAGTGGTATTTATAGCTTAGAAGGACACACAAGAGGGGGAAATTGATTGATAAGTTTACTTAGTTGATTGAAGCTTTAAGAGGCTCAATTGGCTAGTGAACAATCTTTGACAGATTTTCACAAAAGAAGAATTGGAGTTAGGCTGAAATTGATTAAGAGAAGAGTAGAATTGATTTGTGAGTTAGAATGCAGTGATTGGGAATCTTAAATCAGTCAGGGAAAGTTGATGATTAGTTAGGGAAGATGACTCACACAATCAGGGCTTAATTTGGAGCAAATTTGGGCCCTATGTGAAGAGGAAATCACATTTGAAAACATGATAGGATCACCCCTTTTACTAGTAGGGTTTCCTAGGGAAGATCCTAGGTCACCCATTGGAGACTCTGAAATGAAAGGGGGGATTTAGAAAAAATGGGTTCTATAGGTGGTTTTGGGGGTTGAGATTGGTCCTAGGGGACTAAAGACGACATCAAGACCTTGAAACTAACCAAACTAATGCATGTGAGGGGATCCCCCTTTTTACCAGTAGGATCACCCAAGGGAGACCCAGGGTTGCCCAGGGGTCACCCATGAGAGATGTGGAACTTAAAGTGGGAAACCCAAAAATAATGTTTTGAATAACTCATATGGAACTTCTTTGAGCTCGTTTAGGCACATACAGATTCCCTTTTGGGTTGCTTTTTTTTGAAATTGCATAATTTTTTTATCTCTCCACAATAGTTTCATTAGTTTCTCCTAAAACTATTGTGAAATTATACTTTCAGATTATTTTTGCTTAAGGTATTTTGTTGGTCTCTTGGGCCCTAAAAGGTTTAGCAGCCAATTGGAAAGTGAGTTGGATGGATGGGGAAGAAAGAGTGGATGGGAAAGCCCCTAGGAAGATTTATTTTCACTCTTTTGAAGTGAATAATTCATGTCATCAAGGTTGGAAAGTGATAGGAGTGGTTTGTTGAAGATGGGTTAGATGACTAGGAGGACAATGTGCATGACCTTGGAATACTAGCTTAGAGGTTGGAAAAGTGCAAACAAAGTGAAAAACAAACAAGGACAAGTGTCACTGAGAAGAATGTTGTTGAGAGGTTATAAATTTACATGCTTACATGTACATGTTTAGGATTATAGCTCATCATCAGATTACCATGTAGGCCCATACATTTTTTTAGTGCTTACAACAACTAATCAATTTTGAAGGATATTTTAGATATTTGTGGCAACCTTTTTAACTTTCATATAAAAATAATTTTAATTTATTTATTTGTTATGATTTGTCTTCCTACCTAGCCATGACCCTTCATCTTCCTAAATCCTACCAACCATCTATGTTTGTTCATGATTGATGGCTATGTGGGGTTTTGGGAATAGTTTTTGGTCATTTTTGTTCAACCTAGAGTCATGTGTTTGTAGAAGGGACATAAGTATTGAGTGGGGGTATGGCCATAGAAGGGAAGTTAGAAGAAGAGAAAATATATCTAAAGGGAGAAGATAGATAGAAGATTCAAAGTCTAGAAGCTGTGGAATAGGGCCAATGAAACTAGGAAATAGTATAAAAGGCAGATATTGTATGTAGACTGATATATGTAAAAATTGCATTGTAATTTGTTTTAAAAATTTTTGTGAAGTTTTAAATCCCTTGAAGAAATATAGTTGAATGTTTAATCTATAGAAAGTTTAATTATTATTCTTTGTGTGAACTATGCTTCCTATATTGTGTTGAGATTATGAAATTGGTTCAAAGCTGCTAGATTGGGTGGTCTGTTTAAGACACCCAAATTTAGATCTGCACCAATTGGTATCAAATCCAGTGTTGGGCCTATCAAGGAGAAGCTCTAGGAGATTTTTTTATGGGTGAGTAAGAAGAGGAAGGCCTGGAATTGTAGAGGGCTTTTGAGAAGACATGGCACATAGGAGAAGGCCCAAGGCACCAAGAATGGGTGAAATTGTAGAGATGTTAAGAGGGATGACAACAAGATTGGATGCAATGGGGCTAGCACAAGGAGAGGAGTATGCATAGAGTATGTTAGTGAAGATGAAAGTGAAGTAGAATAATACAAATTAGAGGTAGAATATGTAATGTATGAGCCAGAAGGTAGGTTCTTGAGAGTAATATCAAAGATAAGAAACAAATTGAGGTTTGAAACACCTTGCTATAGTGGTAATTTAAATCTAGAAGAGCTTATAGATTGGATTTCTAAAATGGATAAGTATTTTGACTACAAATCCATAGAAGATCCAAAGAAAGTAAAGTTTTCCTATACAAAGCTAAAATGACATGCATCCATGTGGTGGGATCACGTGAAAACAAAGACACAAAGAAAAGGTAAGGAGAAAATCAAGTCATGGGACAAAATGGTAACCAAGTTGAAGGACAAATTCTTACGAGTAGATTATCAACTCAACCTATTTAGAAAAATGTAGAATTTAAAACAAAGGGAGATGAATGTCATACAATACACAAAGGAATTCTACAAGCTCAAGATTCAACTTGGACATGTTGAAGATGATGAGGAAAAATTATCAAGGTATGTAAATGGATTACCTATGTCAGTTCAAGATGAGATTAGCCTGGTTAGAATCAGAATATTTGAAGAAGCTTACCAACATTCTTTGAAAGTGAAAGAAAAATTGGCAAGGAAACAACAAAATAAATCTAGAGGAAGAGGAAGATTTGAATCACGAGGTAGAGGATAATCCAATAGTAGAAGGGGACAACAAACAAAAGAAGAGAATCAAGTACAACATATAATAATAATTATAGTAAAGGTATAAGAGGAAGAGGAGATGATTCAAGAGGAAGGGGTTATTATGGAAGAGGTAGAGGAAGAGGATTTATAGGTACATGATATAAATGTGGAGAGATTGGTCACCAATCATTTGAATCTCCTAAAATACAATAGAATAGTGAGATATCTAATGAAGCAAGAATCCATGTAGTAAAGGCTAACGAAGAGAGTGTATCTTCACCAAAATGTATAAAGGACCCTTAACAAGGGGAGTCATTAATGCTAAAAAGAGCGGGCTTTTAAAATCTAGAAATGAGAGACAAGATCTGATACAAAGAAGGAATTTATTCTAAACTATGTGTAAATCATGGAGAAATATTACAAAGTAATTGTGGACAACGGTAGCATTGACAATTTGGTATCACAAGAAATGGTGGATAAACTCAATTTGAAGAAGCTTAAGCATCCCAATCCATACAAGATCTCATGGCTATAGAAAGGACATCAATTAGTGGTAAGTGAGTAATTCTTAATTAATTTTTAGATTGGTAACTATAAAGATGAAATTATGTGTGATGTAATGTCTATGGATTCTTACCACATTGTATTGGGTAGACCCTAGCAATTTGATAGAGAGGCTATGTATGATGGAAGAAAAAATATGTACACTATTATGAAGGATGGAAATAATTTTACTTTAAGTTCATTGAAGGAAAAATTTGAAATGGATAGAAACCCTATAGTATGTTTGAGCACAGAGAAATAGTTATTGAAGGCAACAAAAGAAGTTTGGAGTGATCCACATGAAGTAGGTAAATTAAAGATTTCAAATGGTAAGGAAAAAGGTGGTATTGAAAGTACATAGAAATTTTCCAAGGAGGTGAAAAAATACTCAAGAGAGGACACTAAACACATTGATTTCAAGAGTAAAGTGCAAAAAATGTCAAGTTGGTGATTTGGTAGTTGCTCATGTATAGATGGAGGGATTTATAGAAGGGATTTAAGATGAGTTAAAATGGAGGGTACTAGGACCATGTCAGGTGTTGAAGAAATTTCCAGTAGATGTTTATGAGATAGAGCTTTCCTAAGGAGTAAATATTTCACCAATTTTTAAAATGAAGGATTTGTATCTTTATTATGAAGTACAACCAAGTGTAGAAATAAATGTGTTCAAATGTATAGATGTATAAGAAGATGCAATAGTTGCCTAAGAAGAAGACAAAAATGAAAGCAAATAAGGAATATGGAGTGATGAAGAAAAGTCAGAGGGATGAAAAGCTTCTCTTGATTAAATGTAAAGATGGGAATTTTGGTCCCAAGATTCTCCAAATATTCATAAGTTTTAACTTATGGAACATTTATTCTTACAAAGTGTGTCTAATGCAAGAGCTTCTAGGCTAATGAGCAATCCTACACATTAAAAAATATACTCTCCAAAGTTTTATTTCAATTTAGTAGTTTTGTGTATTTTTGTCTTAGGCTATTTGTGGTGTCAGGATCATTTTGTGCTAATCTTTAGGAATAATTTATTAGTGTGTTTTGTGTTTTAAAACATCTTTAGCCATGTTGAGAACTTAAATAAGTTTTGTTTAGTCAAATTCCAAATTGTTTTCAAGTTCATAATTCATGTGTTCAAACTGCAACAAACTAGCTACAAGAAATTGTAAGTGTTGATTCACAAAATTTCATAAGGCAACAAGAGTTGTTTTATTATATTGACCAATTTTATTGATGCCAAGAGTTTCCATTTTGAGTAGCTACAATAGAGATAAGATATATAATGTCATTAAATCTTCTATATGCTAAGTTGGAATGTGACTGGGTCAATATATTACAAAGATGTGGTTTTATCCTTTGAAACAATAAAAGAATTTTTATTTTATTTTTAAAGGGGTTGGATTTTTTCCTTTTCTAGCTAGTACATATTGATAAAATGTTGCCAAAGGAAACTACTTGATTTTCAAGGATATTTCAAATGTTTATGGCAGCCTTTTAAACTATTGATAGTGAAAGAAATTTTTTGATTTATTTGTTATGATTTGTCTTCCTACCTAGCTGTTGTTGATGGGTGTTTTTGCATGCAACAACTTAGATGAAATACTAGGTATTCCACCTCTCTTGAAAGGAATCTAAGCCTAGAAAAACTTAGAAAAAGACCACCCCAAAGTTTATACTTGTTATGTCGTAAATGTCCCCCTAGGACTTTTACCTCCTAAGTTTAGCTCCCGGGTCCCTTGTTTTGCATCTTGCATGTTCATTTTAACTCCCAATACAAAATGGCTTGAAACCCATGTCAAATGGGGCTTGAGGGTCACATGTGGGCTTAACCTTGCCCTAAAATAGGACCTAAGGACTTGGGTACTTGCGCCCTAGTCTTGCCCTATTTTAGGTAGGTTCTAAATTTAAATGTCTATTATGTGACTGTTAAAAGGTTCTGTGGTCGACATCTTAAGTTTGAATTACAAAATTTGTAGCGGGGATGCATATATAAGCATGTTTAGGATTTCATTTGTAAACTAGAGGATGATTATGATATTTTGGTGAACTTATGATTTTAGAGCATTCAAAGCATTCATTGTTATAGAGCAGAATATTGTTGTTGTGTTTGTTACTGCAGATTTGGCTTCATCCTCTCATGATGTGAAGAATCTTCATGTTCATGTGAGCTACACCTCCAAAGTGATATTTATTTGTGATTTGATTTATCTATTTCATCATTGCTTTTGCCTCTGTCCACCAAGGACATGCACTCTCTATCTAACAATGGTGTTAGAGGGCTTGAATGCCATTCTAGGGATTGACTGAGGCAAGCTCCTAAACATCACAACCCCCAACCCCTCTCTTGTGATTGCAAGTTATAGGTGCCTGATCTTGTGAAGAGGAGTTGCACGAGGGAAGTACAGAGCATAAGGAATCCGAATCTAACAAAAAAATAACACCCTAGACTTGGGTGCCCCCACCAGTGTCCTCCAGTTGGCCTCCCAACAAATCAAGGTTCAGAAACATCATCTAGGCACTCTCTGGAGCATTTTCTCAATTTTGACTATTGGTAGATTTTCACTCCAAGGACAAGGGTGCAAGAACCATTGTCCCTCAACACCTCTACTTTTGGAATCAAGTTCTCCTCTGTTCATTGATCCTGGTGCTTCTTTCAGTTTGTTCGTATCTATCACGGTTTAAAAGTTATGCCCTGTTTATCATAGAACTACTAGGGTTTTACCTAATTATTGATCCAGGATTTAACAGATAATCAACAAATTCCAAATTTCCTTATCATTACAAGTGATAACAAACCTGATACTTGAGTCCTCTTGCAAAAGTTGTGATTCAACTCGGTTTAATGTCCTTGAATGTATGTAGTAAAAGGAGGATTTAACCACACCTTACATTGAATTGAAAATCCCTCTTTTTCTACATTACATTTTGGTGAACCCATGTTTTATTTAAATTTTGCACCTTTCTTAGTTTTGTACTTTAGATTTGCATTCATTTCATTCATCATTTTCATATTGCATTTGAAAATTTACAAAAAAATTGAAAAATTTGAAAAAATTGGCATTTTAGACTTGCATTTTGAAATAATTTTAATTAATTTTCATTTAATTTCTTATTTTTGCATTAGATATGAAATTCATTTTCATTTAATTTATGATTTTCATATTGCATTTGAAAATTTATAAAAAAATGAAAATTTTGAAAATTTTGAAAAAATTGACATTTTATCCTTGCTTTTTGAAATAATTTTAATTAATTTTCATTTAATTTCTTATTTTTGAATTAGATCTAAATTTCATTACATTTAATTTATGATTTTCATATTGCATTTGAAAATTTACAAAAAAAAAATTGAAAAATTTGAAAAAATTAGCATTTTAGCTTGCAGTTTGACATAATTTGAATTAATTTAAATTAATTTCATTTAATTTCTGATTTTTAAATTAGATCTGATATAAATTATAGAAAATCATCACCTTGCAATATTTTGCATTACATTTTTCATATTAAAATTGCTAGGGTTTGTTTGAAATTTTGAATTTTTCTTATAACCTAGTAATTTCAAAAACTACGGTTTGTAGTTAAAATCTTGTTCCAAATTTTACTCCTCATTTTAGGCACTCATTCAAATCTGATTTTGTATGTAATTTTGCATTCTTGTGTGTTTTTGCATTCATATTTCAAAAATTTGCATTTACACATACTCAATTTCAACAAAAACTAGCATTTTTCATTGATTTATCATTAAAATTGCACTTGCATTGAGCATTGTAGGGTTTAAAAATTATTTTCAGATCTGAGCTGAGTTATTTTGCATCATAAATCTAATTAGAAAGTATTAATACATCATTTTCCATACATTTATGCCTTAATTTCATAACCAGGGTTTGAAAACCTTACATTTTCACTAGATTTTGCCTTGCCATCCATATAGATTTGCATCATAGGTGTGTTGTGAAGGATATTGCTGCACCATTGGACTGATATTAGGGTTATTATTTGCTTCCCTTCATCAATTTCCTTACAACACCTTATCTTTTAATGATTTGCATTAAAAAAAGAAATGGTGAAAAGAGTGAACATTTTAGGTGCATAAACAAGCATATTTTGTCTTGTTTCATTGCATTCAAATCTAAATATATAAAATCATCAATTGGGCCTTGTTGTGTTGTATTGTTTTCCTCCTATCCATTGTGTTTGTTGTGAATTTGGTGTCTCTTTTATCCCTTTCCCTCAAACAAGTGCTTAGGAGTGAAATAGTCACGCATCTCGGGTGCGTTAAGTAGCCTATAACTTTGCGTGTCTTGTCTTATTAAATCTTATTGGACATTGATGTTACAAGAAATTTCGTTATGGAATATTCATCTCATTTCTCTTTGGTATATTTACATGCATATATCAAAAACTTTGAGAATTTCTACAAATTTCTTAATATGAATCCTCATGTTCTCACTTATATACAAGCTATGTATCACAAGGATATATTTAAATGCTCTTCATTTGAAATCCTTGACTATGTATAAGATTTTGACAACTTTACATCTCTCATGAATACATACCCTTTGGTAGTAGAAGATCTAGAAAAACACATTGACAATGATGAGTGTGAAAGTTCTCTTAATGCTTTGGAACTAATAGCTAAAATATATGTGGATGATGATGATGATGATTCCGTAAGTTATCCTACTTCTCTTATAGTTGAATGTCCAAGAACCCTAGATGAGAAGACTATGGATAGCTCTATGAATGATACAAAACCTAACCTTCCTAACTACACATTACCTTTCTTTCATTTTAATGCTCTCCCTAGCCAAGATGAAGCTTTAGTGGATGAGAAAAGGTCTCTCACATTAAATCCTTTAGGGATAGATGATGAGCCTAATCAAGAAGAAAACAATGTTAATTCAATCTTCACTAATAGACTTATCCCACCCACTAAGGGGTTCCTGGACAAGTGTAGCAATATTCCTAAGATGGTTGTGTGGGGGACACCTAATGCACCTTCTTGCTTGAAACCAGTTATAACAGTTTGAGGAGATCAAAAACCACCTCGACCACCGGATTACATCCTAAACTATGCAAGACAAATCACTCAAAGAAATCAAGGTGTTCAAAATGTGTCACAACAAGCACACCACAATGTGATTTCTCACACATACAACACAAGTAATAATAAGCAAAGTAAGCAAGCACCTTATGTGCCTGTCTCTCTTCCATGTTTTCAACCTATGCTCCCTTCACCGCCTCGTCTTACTCATAAAAGTGGTCAAGAATATGATCTTGTTGAACAACTTTGCACTACTCCGGCTAAGATCTCTCTTTGGGATTTAATACAAACATCACCTACATACCATGGAATGCTCCAAGAAGCTTTACAAAAGGTGATTGTGCCACCTGTTGTTAAGCCGAATGATGTAGCAACTCTATTAGATTGTATGCATGCGACAAAAATGGATATTCTCTTTTAACCACATGAATTACCATCAATTGAAGTTCAAAACCAATATGATCCACTTATAATATTTGCATTGATAAATACAAAGTTGATAATGCGAGTTATGATTGACAATGGATCGACACTTAACATTTGTGGCATTGACTTACTACACAAAATCAAGATTGACACATCTTTAATCAAACTAGATATTATTAGCATTCATGGCTTTGATAATGTTGGTAGAACATCAGTGGGTACTATAACTTTACCCGTAAAGGTTGGACCCATGACATTATCCACCCTTTTTCATGTCATGCCTGGTTCACTTTCATATAGTATGATTCTTAATAGACCGTGGATTCATGCCATGGGGGCAATTCCGTCTACCCTGCATAGATCAATAAACTTTATTTATCAAGATAAGCTCCACACTGTGAAATCTAATCTTGAACCAGACAGTTGTTTACATATTGAAAAACAAAAACAATTTAACAATCATATGAATCTAAATAGATTATGAGTTGAGTCATCAATGCCTCTTGCCACAGATAATGTTGTGCAAGACTCTATACCATTGAATGCACTTTTTGGTGATGATTGGGGTCATTAAATTTTAATCCTTGCAATGTAGGGCAATATAAACTCAATAACTCTGACACATCAAAAGTCGCATCAATCTCATCCAAGCAATATTTTGAAACACCTAAGAAAACCAAAGCCTCCTTGGAAGAAAACAAAGACAATACTCTTACTTATACTACAAATTATGATACCTACGAGGCTTCACCTTCTTCTAAAGAAATAGACTCTCTATATGGTTGTGGATTTCAGATTTTGTACAAAAATAATGACTATGTAGGTAATAGTTGTGGTGTAAATCAACAAGGAATTAGAGTACCTTTGCAAGCTGCTAGAATTAATTACACGACTAGTATTGGATACCGTTCTTTAAAGCCCACCAAATCCTCTCGTCATCCTAAACTTAATGTTAATGCAATATTAACAAGACCAAATTAACATGCTAGATATCCTAAGCTGATAGACAAGAATTGTCCACCAGGAAGTATCCCATTGAAATAGGTAAGTATTTCTCCCTCTTTAAGCCACATTCATTGTAGCAACTATTATAGTTGCTCTCAAGGGTGGCCTCCCCTTAGATATGTCTGTTCTTAACATTAGGCTGTATTAGGTAAGTATTTCTAACCCTTCCCTCTTGTGTTGTGTTCCCCCGTGGCGTTCTATGTGTTGTTTAGGCTTCCTAGGATGACCCTTGATACTCTTGTAAGGTCAAGGATACTAGGAGACTGCCTCTATTGTGGGGCCATTCTTCTATCTTTCTCCTCCTCTCTATTTTATTATTGTGTGTCGTGCCTTAGGGGCATAGCATTATAGTTGGTGACTTGGGGGCACCCTCCTACATGATGATCCTAAGGCACTTGCTCTCCTCTCTCATTTTTATTGTTTACCTTCTAGTGGTTCTATCTAGCAGGCGGATGACGAAAAAAATAGTGATACAGAACACATGTCCTTTCAGTGAGTAAGAAAAAATGGACCTAGTCCATATATGACGATGGGGTTGATATATTATCTGATGATTGGATAGTAGAATCACTAAGTGTGATACTTTATGTTGTCTTATCTCTGCTAACAAACCATAACAATACATCTGCTATGTACACTTTGATTGTTTTGGGTGTCTTGCCTTGTTGTTTTGGGTTCTGAGATGCCTACAGTATAAGCCCCATGGCTATACTCAGACTCAAATGTGTTGTGTAGCCTTGGCTCTTTATGTGATTATTTTCATGTCGTATAAGGTGGGGGCATATAAAGATAAGTTTTCTGATGATTTTGGTACTAACAAAGCATGTTTGTAAATCCCTCTGTGAAGTTGGGATGTATCTCTAGTGCAAGTGCACATCTTTATTCTATATTGCAATCATTAAGCCCTCTATGGAGGCATGATATCATGCATATCCCTTTATTTAAATCCCTCTGCATGAGGTGAGATGGTGTATCTCTTGAGCTAGTGCACATCCTTTTATTTTTAAAAGTCCTTTGAGTAGGCGAGGTTGGCTATGAGACTATCCTCCCTTAAGCATATCTTTGGCAATTGTTGTGGCATAAGCCCAACCATCAGGTGTGCCTATAGTGTGCTTAAGATGGTGGGGGCTTAGTAATAAGTTCCTTCCATCACCTTTTTTGTCATGTTTTAGACGTATAGTATGTCTTTGGCATTCTATACGATGCTCATGTTTTTCATGTGTCTTCCGTGTGTTTTTCCCCTTGTGTGGTTAACTCCCACTTAGGCTTTGTATGGTGTGTTTTCCCTCTTGTGTGTGTAGTGTTGGGTACCACCTACACTAGAGGTTTATTTGGCGTGTCTTCCCCTTTTGGGGTTTTGTGTTGCAATTTTATTTCCATGCATGTGTATATGAAGATGTTAGGAATATATTATGAAAATGTTATATCGATGCTGTATCAATGTATTCATCATGTTTTGTGTGTCTTCAATAATGTCTTCTCTATGTTTTGCATTCCTATTATTGTCTTCTCCATGTTTTATGTGCATGTAATGTGTCTTCTCTAATGTCTACCTAAGACTGGGGGCTCGAAATAGTTCCTCGATCTTTGTGTATGCAATAGCTTTAAGTGCCTAGCAGGTTTGTTGTGTTTTGATCATACTTTAATGCATGTATGGGACTTGAGTTTATGCATACATTAAAGTGGGGGCTAAATGTTGTGTCATAAAATGTCCCCCTAGGACTTTTACCTCATACATTTAGCTCTCGGGTCCCTTGTTTTGCATCTTGCACGTTCATTTTAACTCCCGATGCAAAATAGACTGAAACCCATGTCAAATGGGGCTTGAGGGTCATCTGTGGGCTTAGCCATACCCTAAAATAGGACCTAAGGACTTGGGCACTTATGCCCTAGTCTTGCTCTATTTTAGGCAGGTCCTAAATTTAAATGTCTGTTATGTGATCGTTAAAAGGTTTCATGGCCGACATCTTAAGTTTGAATTATGAAATTTGTAGCAGGAATGCATATATAAGTATGTTTAGGATTTCATTTGTAAACTAGAGGATGATTATGATATTTTGGCAAACTTATGATTTTAGAGAATTCAAAGCATTCATTGTTATAGAGTAGAATATTGTTGTTGTGTTTGTTACTGCAGATTTGGCTTCATCCTCTCATGATGTGAAGGATCTTCATGTCCATGCAAGCTACACCTCCAAGGTGATATTTATTTATGATTTGATTAATCTATTTCATCATTGCTTTTGCCTCTATCCACCAAGGACACACACTCTCTATCTAACAATAGTGTTGAAAGGCTTGAATGCCATTTTGGGGCTTGACTGAGGCAAGCTCCTAAACACCACAACCCCTAACCCCTCTCTTGTGATTGCGGGTTATAGGTATCGGACCTTGTGAAGAGGAGTTGCAAGAGGGTAGTACAAAGCATAAGGAATCTAGATCTAATGAAAAATTAGTACCCTAGACTTGGGTGCCCCCACCAGTGTCCTCCAATTGGCCTCTCAACAAATTAGGGTTCAAAAACATCATTTGGGCACTCTCTGGAGCATTTTCTTAGTTTTGACTATTGGTAGATTTTCACTCCAAGGACAAGAGTGTGGGCACCATTGTCCTTCAACACCTCTACTTCTAGAATTAGGTTCTCCTTTGTTCACTGATCTCGGTGCTTCTTTTGGTTTGTCTGTATCTATCACCGTTTAAAAGTTATGTCTTGTTTATCATAGAACTGGGGTTTTGCCTATTTATTGATCTAGGGTTTAACAAATAATCAACAAATTCCAAATTTCCTTATCATTACAAGTGACAACAAACCTAATAGTTGAGTCCTCTTGCAAAAGTTGTGATTCAACTTGATTTAATATCCTTGAATGTATGTAGTGAAAGGAGGATTTAACCACATCTTACATTGAATTGAAAATCCCTCTTTTTCTACATTACAATACTATCAGGTCTTAACTTGTGAGATAAATCAGTTGGATATTTATTGTTATTCCAATCAAGGGGGCCTTACAAATTTAGGGTTTTAAACAATATCAATTACTAATCTGTAGAAACCCTAGATGATTTCAGACCTGAAATCTAAAAGACTTCATCGGTTTTGTCAATGATACGATGCTTTTGACCTAATCTAACAACTTTTAAAAGAATTCTCAAAAGATAGGGGTAAAAGCAAGGAATAGAAATCCTAAGGACAAATTGCAGCGGAATGTAACACTTCAAATAGATAGATTCCCAAATAAAATTGATCTCTTCTTAATTGGGTTACCCACAATGCTATAGAAATAATGTAATCTTCAAGAGAAATAAAAGATCTTCAAATCATATGATTTCATTAAACAACCAATTCCTAGCACAATTTAACAAATCTATACAATCGAACTTAGCTCAAACAAAGCGTGTTCAGACTAGAACCATACAAAGTAATTCACAATCAGCAAGATACAAATGGTATGAACAAGGGAATCCATCAAATATCTAAAACATTCATTAAAATGTAACTAAACTTCATCTAACTCATATGGAAGTGGACCATGAAATCTAAAATTGAATCACACAATAACAAAAAATTGCAGTAACATCTGTAAATATGTTTTGTATTGATCAAAATTTTGGCAGTCTCAACAATTCATTGTTCCAACACTTAAAAAATGAAGAAAGTGACCGGCTTTATATAGGAGAGGCCAACTCACTCAGCTTACAATGGAGGGTGAGGATTAATCCAACACCAAAGGTCTAGATTCATTCATCATTTAATTCTAGAGGCAAGTAGTTCCAAACTCAGTTTTGTTTTGGTCCTTTAGAGAAAAGATAAAAATACTACTTTTTAGCACAAAAGAATAAGAGAAAATAACACTTTTTTGATAAATCTAATAAGACAAATCATAATTACAATGAGTTGACAAAATAAAGAGGCCATGTGGCACATTTTTAGCTGAAAAATGCCAGCTATAATTGGTGCTAATCATCTGGATGGCTGATATCGTGTTCAAAATTCTACATTTATGTTGTAGGGGCATCATCTTTAACAAATAATTTATCATTTTCCTCTCCCTTTTTCCTATAAGCCATCAATGCTTCCAATGTTGGGTTGATCTCTTATGGAGGAGGGTTCTTCACAAAATTGATTCAGAATTTAAGAGTGTCTACTAATTTAGACAAGTTGTGATAAATCATAGACTTAGTTTACACATTCTTCTTAAATTCCTTGATCTACAGTTTGAGTTTGATGGCTTTATTCATATCTGCTACATTGAAGGGGAAAGAATCTTCTGTTGGGTTTCCTTGCAGTGAATGATTCAAAAGAATTTTGCATTCCTCTGCATTGATTATGGTTGTATCTGTTGCAAGTATGAGGTGAACTAGTGTTGTCATTGATGTCAACATACTCATATTGCTTTGACAAGAAGGATTGAATGAGCTGTGTGCTGAGGATATTGAGAAAATTAGTCTCAATCTGGAACAATGAAGAACAGTGATGAGAAGAAGACAAAAGTACTCAATAGGTTGTGATTCAAAGGATGCGGATTAAAGGGTTTGTAGATATGAGTCTTGAGATGATCTAGTTAAGATTTCAGAGGTCTGCATGAGGATATGAAGAAGTTGTGATCGATCAAGTGGAACTGGTTCCGGGAGATGCTCTAGAGTGACAAAGTGTTACAAAAAGGTCCGGTGAGATCCAGAGGTGCATTGTCCTATTCTGCGGATTGGACAGAGTGTTTGGGAGGTCCTTTTAATGTGTCATCTCAATTGGTATGTGGTTTGGAGGTCTGGAAGCACCTCTGGCAGTATGACAGTGGCGATAGACTGTGTTCTTGAAGTTTTGGATGAGGAAGAGAAGAGATTCCAGTAAGTAGAGGAATTGCGGATGTACCTGGTCATTTAGGCAGGCTTGTGAAGGTTCTTGGATCATGTTGAGGTTGTGTTGTTGATCTGCATTAGTGGTAGAGCCCGAAATTGAAGATATTCTTCCGGATGAAGTTCTTGTTCAGACTAGTCGACCGAATGAGTTGTTCATCTTACAAATGTTCTTGTGGTGGCCGATCGGATGTGTTATTCATCCTGTGAATGTTCTTATGGTTGATTGCCGACTTAGATGATTGTTCCTAAGCCGATGTCTTGTATAAATAAAGGTTTGTGAGTTCATTTCAAAGTGTGTGATGTGGGGAAGATGAGTGTGGTATAGTGAAAGAGCGAAAGGCAGAGCAGAAGTGTTTCAGGCTTAAATGGAACTGATCCAGACATGGTGAAGATGTCATTCTCCAGTTCAAGGTTGTGATCCTTATGATCTTGTAGATAGTGTGTCTCTTTGTAGGCAGTGTGCCTCCTTGTGAGCAGTGTGCTCAGGCAGTGAGCCCCAATTGGCAAGTGCCATTCATTTTATCTTATTCTTCTAATAGAGAATAATCCTTGGGTTAATCACCCCATGGTTTTTCCCCTAACCGGGTTTTCCACATCAAAAATATTGGTGTCTAATGTGTTGATGTTTATCTGCTCCGATGTTTATGCTTTTTGCTTTCATGAATGATTAATTGATATGTTGTTAACTAATAAAGAAGAATCAAGTATTTCAAGTAGAAGCAAGTTTTTATACAACTGATTCACCCCCCCTCTCAGTTGTGTGCCCTAGATCTAACAATTGCTGTCAAAGCTAAGTTCCTCTGAAAGGAGCTTAACCACTTGAGGAGATCCAGGATGTCGTCATACAAGAAGGATAGTCCAAAGTTTGATGGAACCAACTTCACTCTCTGGAAAGGTCGCATGAAATGTCACTTGGAGTGTATGGGAAAAGCATACTTGGCCATGGTCTCAAAACCATATGTACCTCCACAGGGTGGTCCGACAATTCTGAATGAAATCACAAATGCTGAAAACAATTTGCTGACCAAGGAAGCTCTTCTAAGTGCGTTAAATGACTCAGATCTCTCAAATGTTATTGACCTACCAACTGCATATGAGATCTGGACTAAACTGGAACTTCTGTATGAAGGAGATGAGTTTGTCAAGAGTGCAAGGTTGTAAAGTCTGAAAGGAAACTTTGAAAGATTGAAGATGAGAGATGATGAAAATATCACTACCTTTATGCCAAGAGTGAATGAGCTGGTATGTGGAATTAGAAATGCTGGTGGGACTCTGGATGAAAATGAGATTGTTTGCAAAATTCTCAGATCTCTTCTTGCTACCTACAAAATCAAGGTTACTGCCATTGATGAATTCAGAGCCCACACAATTGTCACAAGAGAACAATTGGCTGGCAAACTAGCTGCATTTGAAATGACCGAGTTTGGAGATGATCCCCCCAAGACTGAATCTGCTTTCAAAGCCAGTGCCTAAGTGAAAGGCAAACAGAGATTTGATCCAGGAGAAAACTTTTCAAGGAAGATGTCATCGTATGATCAAGCAAGAAGAGACATGGAAGAGGAAGAAGCAGAAATAGCTCAACTTGAAGCCCTCATTGCAAAAAGACTGCCAAGAGGATCTGGTAAGTATGAAGGAAAATTACCCTTTAAGTGCTTCAATTGCAATAAGATTGGTCATTTTGCATCAAGATGTCCGGAAAGATCTACAAGGTCAAATGCTAACAGACAAAGGTTTCAAAAGAACTACTATTATGTTCATGAAGAAGATGATAATGAAGGAGTAACAGATGATGAATCAGAAATAGGAAGCAAATCCGGAAATGAATGGGTGTTTATTGCCATCAAGGAAGAAGATTCAATATCCTCTGAATCTGTCAATCATAAGGTTGTAGAGAGAGCTTTGGCTGCCCAAATTGAAGAAAAGGATGATTGGGTTATTGACAGTGGATGCTCTCACCATATGACTAGTGACAAGAACAAGTTCTTAGATTTGGAAAAGTATGAAGGAGGAATGGTAAAGTTTGGTGACAATTCTGCTAGCAGAATCAGAGGTAGGGGAACTATTTCTTTTGATGGAAAGAGCAAAACCGGTAATGTACTATATGTTGAAGAATTGAAGCACAATCTTCTCAGTGTTGGTCAGTTAGTGGACAAAGGCTATGATCTCTGATTCAAGAATGGAAGATGCAGAATCTTTACAAGCTCTGAAACTAAAATTGCATCCGGTACTCAAACAAAAGGTAATATTTTCCATCTAGTTGGTTCTAATAAAAGTTGTCTATTTGTTCAAGTTGATTAGAGTTGGTTATGGCATAGAAGGATGTGCCATGTGAATTTTGATAACATCATCAAGATAAGCAATACTCAGGCTGTAAGAGATCTTCCTAAATTGGTGAAACCTACAAATAGTTTATGTAAAGAATGTCAGCTAGGCAAACAGAGCAGAGTCTCTTTCAAAAGCAAGGATCAGTCCACTACCAGATTGTTGGAATTAGTACACACTGATCTCTATGGTCCCACAAGAATCAAGAGTATGCAAGGTGATAGATATTTCATGTTGCTAATTGATGACCATTCCTGGATGATGTGGGTTACCTTCCTAAAAGAGAAATCAGAAGCCCTTGAGAAGTTCAAAATCTTCAAAGCTATGGTAGAGAATCAAACCAGATTGAAAATGAAGTGTCTAAGGTCTGATAGAGGTGGTGAATTCACATCTGGTGAGTTCATAGACTTTTGTGAGAAGCATGGCATAAAGAGATGGCTGTCTTCTCCTAGGACTCCACAGCAGAATGGAGTAGTTGAGAGAAAGAACTGGACCATCCAGTAAGCTTCCAGGACAATGATGATGGAAGTAAATGTTCCTCAGATGTTTTGGAGAGAAGCTGTCAGCACTGCAGTCTACACTCTTAACCAAGTTCGAATTAGAAGCAACACCGGTAAGACTCCTTATGAACTTTGGTTTGGTGTAACTCCTACTATGAAATACTTCAGAGTATTTGGTAGCAAATGTTATATCAAAAGAGATGAAGATTTAGGAAAGTTTGATGCTAGAAGTGATGAAGGAATTTTCTTGGGTTACTCCACTCAAAGCAAAGCATACCGGTGTTACAATAAGAGATTGAGAAAGATGATAGAAAGTACAAATGTGAAGGTTAATGAAGGAATGGAGAAGCCCTCAATATTCTATGAATGTGATGAAGATGATCAGAATGATCCTCTGGTGCAAGGAGCTCCATCTTCCTCTAAAATTCAGATCCAGACTGATCCGGTAAATTAGGAAGAAGAAGTTTGTCTGAATGAGCCTGATCAAGAATTAGTAGTGCAAGAAACTCCAAAAGTTCCAAGGTATGTAACTCTATATCACTCTGAAGATCAGATCATAGGTGACAAGAGTAAAGGGGTACAAACAAGGAGAAGAATTGCTCAAGACTCAAATGAATATTGTCTGATTTCAAAGATTGAACCTAAGATAGTTAATGAAGCTTGCAAAGATGAAAACTGGACCAAAGCAATGGAAGAAGAATTGATGCAAATTGAGAAAAATCATACTTGGGATCTTGTTCCCAGACCTAGAGACAAGAATGTGATTGGAACCAAATGGGTCTTCCGGAATAAACTGAATGAAGTTGGTGAAGTAATCAGAAACAAAGCTAGATTGGTCTGCAAAGGCTACTCTCAAATAGAAGGAATTGATTTTGAAGAGACCTTTGCTCCGGTGGCAAGAATTGAAGCAGTCAGATTATTTCTTGCATTTGCTGCCTTCAAAGACTTCAAGGTATATCAAATGGATGTCAAGTCTGCCTTCCTAAATGGTGATCTGGAAGAAGAAGTTTACATTGAACAACTGGATGGATTTCAATTGTCTAATAATGATGATATGGTTTGCAAGTTGAAGAAAGCATTGTATGGGTTGAAGCAAGCCCCAAGAGCATGGTATGAAAGGTTAGATAAGCATCTTGTACAGATTGGATTCAACAAAGGTACTGCTGACAGTAACTTATATTTCAAAATTGATCATGAAAACATTTTGATTGTTGAAGTGTTTGTGGATGATATCATTTTTGGAGGAAGAGATAGTATGTGCAAAACTTTTACAAATCAGATGAAAAGTGAGTTTGAAATGTCTATGCTTGGTGAAATGAATTTCTTCTTGGGTCTACAAATTACTCAAACAAAGAAAGGGATCTTCATTTCTCAGACCAAATATGTGATAGAATTGTTGAGGAAATTCGGTATGGAAGATTCAAAGCCAATGAACACTCCTATGGCAACTGGATGTAAGTTGAGCAAAGATGATGACTCTTTGAAGATAGATCAGACAAAGTATAGATCAATGATTGGTGGATTATTGTATCTCACTCAGACTAGACTAGATATAATGCAGGATGTTGGTCTTGTGGCAAGATTTCAGGCTGATCCTAGAGAATCTCATGTTATGGCAATCAAGAGAATTTTTAGATATCTAAAAGGGACAGTGGAGTATGGTTTGTGGTATCCTAGAGATCATGATTTCTCTCTTTATGCTTACATAGATGCAGATTGGGTAGGAGATGTGGATGACCGGAAGAGCACCAGTGGTGGAGCATTCTTTTTGGGAAAGAGATTGCTTTCTTGGCTAAGCAAGAAACAAGATGCAATATCTCTGTCTACAACTGAAGCATAATACATTGCAGCAGTAGGTAGTTGCACTCAAAGCTTATGGATGAAGTAGATGCTAAGAGACATTAAAGTTGAATATGAGGAGCCTATCACAATTTTCTGTGATAATTCAAGTGCAATTAGTATTTCTAAGAATCCGGTATTACATTCTAAGACTAAGCACATATCTATCAAGTTTCACTTTTTGAGAGAACAAGTGAACAAGGAAGAAGTCAGATTGGAGTATGTACCCTCCAAGGATCATATTGCAGATATCTTTACTAAACCTCTTCCCAAGGACTCTTTTGAGTATCTCCAGGAGAAGTTAGGGGTCATGGCCCCTCCGGTGATGAACTAGGATGCACTGATGTGCATCAGTCCGGTGTATATCACAGTTATATCTTGTGATCCGGATTGATGATGGGGAGTTGCTACTAAGGGGGAGTAGCTGGTATGATTCTGATGTTTTAGAATTGCAAGTATGAGCCCTTTACCATTGATGTCAAAGGGGGAGAGAAGACATGTGAAAAACAAGTGGCTGTTGATCAAAGGAGGAGCAGTAAAGGAAGAGAAGACATGTGAAGAGTTGTTGATAGGGGGAGCTGTAACAGAAAGGAGAAGTTCTTGTTTTGATGGTTTTTCACATCATCTGTTGCCATCAATGACAAAGGGGGAGATTGTTGCAAGTATGAGATGAACTAGTGTTGTCATTGATGTCAACATACTCATATTGCTTTGACAAGAAGGATTGAATGAGCTGTGTGCTGAGGATATTGAGAAAATTAGTCTCAATCTAGAACAGTGAAGAACAGTGATGAGAAGAAGACAAAAGCACTCAATAGGTTGTGATTCAGAGGATGCAGATTAAAGGGTTTGTAGATATGAGTCTTGAGATGATCCAGTTAAGATTTCAAAGGTCCGCATGAAGATGTGAAGACGTTGTGATCGATCAAGTGGAACCGGTTCCAGGAGATGCTCCGGAGTGACAGAGTGTTACAAAAAGGTTCGATGAGATCTGGAGGTGCATTGTCCTATTCTGTGGATTGGACAGAGTGTTTGGGAGGTCCTTTTAATGTGTCATCTCGATTGGTATGTGGTTTGGAGGTTTGGAAGCACCTTTGGCAGTATGACAGTGGCGATAGACTGTGTTCTTGAAGTTTCAGATGAGGAAGAGAAGAGATTCCAGTAAGTAGAGGAAGTGCAGATGTACTTGGTCATTCAGGCAAGCTTGTGAAGGTTCTTGGATCGTGTTGAGGTTGTGTTGTTGATCTGCATTAGTGGTAGAACCCAGAATTGAAGATATTCTTTCGGATGAAGTTCTTGTTCAGACTAGCCGACTGGATGAGTTGTTCATCTTGCAAATGTTCTCGTGGTGGCCGACCGGATGTGTTATTCATCCTACGAATGTTCTTATGGTTGATTGCCGACTTGTTCCTAAGCCGATGTCTTGTATAAATAAAGGTTTGTGAGTTCATTTCAAAGTGTGTGATGTGGGGAAGATGAGTGTGGTATAGCGAAAGAGCGAAAGGCAGAGTAGAAGTGTTTCAAGCTTAAATGGAGCTGATCCAGACATGGTGAAGATGTCATTCTCCAGTTCAAGGTTGTGATCCTTATGATCTTGTAGACAGTGTGTCTCTTTGTAGGTAGTGTGCCTCCTTGTGAGCAGTGTGCTCGGGCAGTGAGCCCCAATTGGCAAGTGCCATTCATTTTATCTTATTCTTCTAATAGAGAATAATCCTTGGGTTAATCACCCCATGGTTTTTCCCCTAACCGGGTTTTCCACGTCAAAAATCTTGGTGTCTAATGTGTTGATGTTTATCTACTCTGGTGTTTATGCTTTCTGCTTTCATGAATGATTAATTGATATGCTACTAACTTATAAAGAAGAATCAAGTGTTTCAAGTAGAAGCAAGTTTCTATACAACTGATTCACCCCCCCTCTCAGTTGTGTGCCCTAGATCTAACAATATCATATAGGCATAGCCCTGTTAAAGCACGTATCAAATCATTGAACCCGTAGATGGCCTCTAAGAGCTATGCCTTAGTTGTTGTTCCTTCAATTATGGCTCTGTCAAATATTTCTCTGTGCAACTTAAGCATCTCTAGCCAAAGGACTTGGGCATATTCCTTTTATCTTTAGCCAAAATGTTCTCCTCTATGAGAATCTCAGGAGACAGTTTGCACAATCATTTGTACCCAAGAATGGATGTGGGAATCATAATCATCATACTCTTCACAATCCTCAGAAATCTCATCCCATTTATATTTCAAGGAGCAAAAATCCTTGTGCATTTTACTTATTTCATCGATGGATTCACATTCTTCATTATAATTTTTTGTTAGCAAATCCTTTGTAACTAGGGATATTTGGTTCAATTTGTCAAAATCTTCCAATTCTTTCTTTAAAAGAATGGAAGGAGCTACCGCGACTCCATCATCATTATGCATGGGCTTTATTAGATACTTTATATAGGCATGCAACTCTTCATTATGCTACCTTAATTGCCTCTTAGTAAACTTGTCTTTATCTATCCGGTGGATAATTGTTGATACTGAGTCCTTGAACTCCTCAATCTCTTGCAGTCTAGGGGTAGGACCAAACACTAGTACAAAAAGAGCAATATATTACTAAAAAAACTACTAAAAACTGCTTATAAATGACCAAACATGGTCACGTGACCATTAGTAGTTTATTGCCAATCATTTATAACGTGACCAAATTGATGACTTAACCATTTTTAGTCATTTATTGGTTGTTTTGATTGATCGATTTGGTAGTATATTTAGTCGTTGATTTAGTCATATATTTAATCATATTTATTCACTGAGTTTGGTCAAATGACCATTAGTAGTTTATTACCGATCATTTATTTTGTCACATGACCAAATTTATAATGTGACCAAATTTATGTCAATTGGTCTAGTATATTTATTCACTGATTTCTGTCATAGTATATTTAGTCATATGTTTAGTCATATTTATTCATTGATTTTTGTCAATCAGTAGTATATTTAGTCTGATATTTAAGGATTTAAACATAAAACATAGAAATACACATCAATCATCAATTACACATAATAAGACAGCCATTGAGAAGGCAAAATCACTGAACTTTATTAAAAGAAACATGTTCTTACAGCTTGTACAAGTCTGAAATATCTATCTTGCTTGAAAAATGCTTAGAAATAGAGTATTATAATGTTTATTTTCAGTCACAAGACTAAAAATCTGAGTTACAATGCACATAAGTGATAGAGTCGAAGGATTCCAAATAATTTGTGCATAATACATGTATTTTGGTCTAACAGTAGGAACCTTTTCTGCAAGTGAGAACACCTAAAGTTACAGTAATAGAGTCCACAATAGAGGAAGGCCTTTCCACCATACTCGAAGCTTTGGCATAGCTTGAGGATGCTCCATCCCTTGATGCTCTGAAGAATGCCCTGTTTAAGATCAGATCCCCCTCTGATCGCCAATTCCAATTCCTCCACGTACTTTCTGATGCATCTTCATGCTTTGTCACCTCACATTACTCATACTCGTCATAACTATTCTACATCCATTGTAAACCAAAGAGATAAATAAGAGATGAGTTGTATAGGCCTTTTACCTCCTTTTTGAATCGATTGTCAGGGGCAAAGAATCTATTGCCTTGGCTGTTAATGGTGGGGTTTGCACTCCCCCCAATGGTGTACATATCCCAGTGGGTGTAATCATTGTTCACCACATGGAAGTATCCATGTCAGCACCTACATTAATTTTGTAAGCTTCCAATAGAGAATAGATGGATAAACTTGACATTCTAGCTACCATTTTTTTTAGATCTGACAATCTAGTTGTTTTTGAAACTACGTTTATTTCAAATTAGTAATACAATGAGAGAGGAAAAGCCTTAATGTATCATAAACATCCATTATAGATGTAGAGAGAAACTAGATTAAAGCAATGAAATTGCACATTAAATAGCTATAGAATCAATAGATGTATTAAAGCATCCGACCACCATATAATAAAAAATAATCTTCATCTTGGTTAATGTGGACAAAAGAAAATTAGCTCAACCTACAAATTTGATTTTCATGTTATTCCTACACTATAGTATAAAGATCGATTGTGCATTTCTTCTATTTCACATTCTCCTTGTTTCTATAATAGTACTCTAGTCTAAAATCCCCAAACACCCCCACGTAACTAGACTGCATCCAACAGCCAATATACAACTTAATCAGGTATATTAGTCTAAATTAATATATTTAGTATCCAGCAGACCCCTTAAATGCTCTTTTTCTTCAACGTCCTACTTACAAAACTATTCAATTTATATTATGCTTCTCTTAGAACATAAATTGCTATGCTTTCCATAAGAATTATTTTTACACTTTTATAATGCATTAGTTAAATTATCACTCCATGAAGACTCTTGTGGATCCAGAGAGAATATTGTAGAAAGGAGACAAACGAGGCCTTTCTTTTGACAAGAAAAACTTCTATTTTTAAAACTGGCCCTTACATTCTCTGTATAATATTTTTACCAAAATAGTTCTAATAGTTGTTAGCTTAGACACATTCACCTGTAGATGATATGGGGCATTCCTTGTCCTAAATATTCTTTAACACTAGAAAAGGCTTTTCCCTCCATACTTCAAAATGTGGAAGCATAGACAAGGCATGTGAACTATTTGACAGAATGCCTCAAAGAAATGTGGTCTCATGGACTGCAATGATTGCAGGATATGCACAAAATGGATTTGTTGAAAAAGGTTTAGAAATTTTAAAGCAAATGCAATTGGCTGGTGTAAAGCCAAATTCCACAACCTTTGCCAGCATCCTCCTTGCTTGTGTCAAAATGGGAGCTTTAGAATAGTTGAATTTGGCTATATCAAGTAAAAGAAATAATAGTTGAATTTGGCTATTATTTTAAACAGTCATCAGACACATTCCATAGCATGAATTTTCTTAGAAAATACTGTGCATTAAACATTTCACATTCCTGACAGAACATGGCTATATGGTTGTAGTAATTATTCAAAATCTATCAAAATGCATACACATTTCCAACAATAAGTTGACATGGGTAAAATTAATTAGAAATTTCTGAAGCGCACACTACTTCTCTTCACTAAAAGTGAGAAGTTATCACTTATAGACAACATAAAAGATTGCTCATTCACAAGACATGCCTAAGTTATGATCAATTCCACAAAAAAGTTTGATTTCGGTAAGTCTTTAATGCTCAAAACTTGAAATTATAGGTGATTTTAAAGGAAAACATGATCAGTTGTGACATTATAGGCATGTACCTCCTCGTTGGTGACATACTCATCTAAAATAGAGTCAAATGTAAATTCACTTTTCTCCACATATGCTGTCAAATCCACCTACAGGACAAGAATAGTTGGTAGCCCGTATAAGCCAAAATTTAAAGCATTTAAAAAGTCATTGTTGAACATGTTAATTTAAAAACTCTTTATTTTTCTTCCTGACAAGAGTCATATTCTGAAGTTTGCTTATTGAATTAACACCTGATTAACCATAGAGTAAAACTAAAGTCTAATGTGGTGAATGCTAGGTAATCTTTCTAGCAACTTCTTAGAAATAAGAAAACCCTTACTTACAACACTTCTAAATACATCTAATTAATAATGAACCAAGTGTCTTATGCACAAAATATGTAGAAGTCCCAATCATAAGCTATGCATGAGATAATCCCAACTCAAGGATTCTTTGGTCAGTTTTATCCTGTCAGTATTGCTCACTAATCACTACTAGAATGAGATGTTTAACTATTCACTTTAATGTAAGAATGTGTAGAGCTTCTGGAAGAGACTGTGTGTTGCTTTTTTTCGATCGACGTTTTGGATCACACTCCATGATCCATCATTAGGATGAAAAGAGATGACACCTTATGCTTAATAATAAAATGAGAGTTCAAACTTTGATAAGGTAATTTATTCAAGTTCCCAATATGATAAGACGAGATAATTTGTTCAAGTGTAGAGTCTGGCGTAACAACTCAATAAAGGCATTAAACACATCGATCTGCAGCAGAATTAACAAGAAGTTGAAATAATAAAATACAAGAAAATGGCATCATTCATCTAAAACTTAAATATAAGAAAAATATTATTACTGTAACATTTTCCTCTCGCTCTTTGAACCTTTCTATCAGCCTTGGACAAGCTTGCAAATTAGATTCCATGCAAACTTAGATCTCAAATGACAAGAATAAATTGTGATTCCAATGAAATATTTCACTTATCAAATAAGACTATTAATCTCTAGGAGTAACTAATGAATGGAAAAGATACTATCTTAAAATTGTGATCATACTCACCAAGGTATTTACACAATTGTTGTGTCCAGTAATTAAAGTAATTAAATAATGATAAATTTTTTTTGTTGATCTAAAGATGATTGTCTTAACTGCACAAAGAAAGATGTGAAAATTCAAAAGCTCCAAGCACCGTGTAGGTTATACTTGATAGTAGCATAAGTAAATAAATCTTTTGTTCATAGGATATGTTGTAGACAATATAATCTTATTACTTTTACAAAATCAATACACAAATGAAGCTCATGACCTCAACTTGCATGTGTCAATACGTGGACTTTCTATAGGGAACATATTAATGTCTTGAGAACTACTGTCATGCATTGCCAAACCCTCTTCCATTCTACTAATTGCCCAACTATTATACTGCCCTCTTACCCTTCCACTTATTGTTATCTAATCTTTCATTTCTTTGAAGGACTATCATTCTTTTGACAGTCATAACCTGGATGCCTTTGCATGTGGATTGTCCCTTTATTCCATGAGCACTCTATACTTTTATGAGTTCTATCATACTTCATGGCACCAATTGATAACAAAGACTCTTGAAAAATGGTTTAAAATACTCAATTAGGACTGTTATATGACTGTCCCTGACTCAATATCATTGAAAATTCTCAAAATGTCATTTGATGTGGACTGTGAAATGGCTTAGTATAACCTTGGTACCCTCCTTAAGGATTGTGAAATGGTGTGATGACCCACACAATGGGATACCTAAAACAACTTCATGCTCTAGGTAACAGGGGTCTAGGAGTGTGATGATGTTTATCTACTTAAACAACCATTATAAAATTTTTGAGTTAAAATCTTATAAACTAACATTCTATAATTATAAAAGATTTTAACATAGTAATTTTGTAATTTTAAAAGATTTTAAAGTTATTGAATAAAATATTAAGAACATACAGAGAAGATCCACACCCAACAGGTGTAAAAAGATTGTGGTATAATACTACTGACATGTAGAGGAATTAAAAGTATGGATTTGAAGCCATTGTCATGCATAGGCAAATTAATGAGTGGATGGAAGAGAGATTTGATTCTATACAAAATAGCTCCTAGAATAATACCCTATATAAATTCTTAACTAGAGATATGACATATCCAAAGAACCATTGGAAACATTACCATCTAAAAATTATACAATACCAAGAAATTTAGATTAAATTCACTTACCTGAGTCTCCAGTCATTCCTCATGATTCCTTCAACCTAGATACCCAGCTACCTACCCCTGTTATCACCATCTAATCCTCCCATGAAAGTATTCATATTCACAAGAAGAAGAAGAGAGAAAAATAGAGCAAAATAAATGAATGGAATCAAAACCCCTTCCTTCTCAAATATTTTAAGCATTTCCATTTATGAAAAGCGATCCCCCAATAGAGAAAAAAGAAAAGTCCAAACAACTTCATGCTTTGGGTAACAGGGGTCCAGGAGTGTGTGAACATAACTTTTCTCTGTGAATCGACAAGCAAATTATTGGAGAAATCATCGTCATAATGGTTGTGAATTGACAAGCCGCATAGGAACCTATCAACGCAAACCATGTTTAGTTCTTTGCACACATTGGAAGTGCCCTAGCAAACAATAGAACATGCAAAATGTAGAATGTACAATGAAAAATATAGTGACGAATAAAGGGAACACACACTGACGAAACAATATTTTAAACCATTGCCTATTCAAATCTGTGACATGATGCTTGGATAGACTGTGATCTATAGGAAAGAATGTCAATGCCTTTTGAAAATAAGTTATTTAAACCCTCTTCTTTATCCTATAGCTGTTTTACCCCGTTCTGATGCCTCCATGCAGAGAAATGTTTGCCACATATGTATCCCAACATGCAAAACACACATTCCTATCTGCAAAAAACAACATAATAGGAATTTAGGTTTTGCCCATATTCCCTCCATGAAAAATGCAAGGGAAATCAAAACCTTATGTTTTGTCCATTTTCCCTCCACGAAAAATGCCTCAAAAATCAAAACTCACCCACTTTAATATCATATTGTGACTAATTATTTAGTCATTTTTATTTGTGTGACTAAATAATTTATTTAGTTATTTATTTGTGTGACTAAATTTATTTATGTGATGATCAAATTAGTCATTTATAGCTATGTTGCAAAAAAATAGTAGAATTTGGTCATTTTTAGTTGTCGTGACTAAAAGTTTGTCATGTAGTTATTTATTTGCCAAAATTCTACTAGTGAAGGTTTATTGTTGATACATTGTAATCCTCAGGTCTGACCTGTTGAAAAGAGCAAGACAACTGAGAGGGGGGGGTGAATCAGTTGTAACCAATATTTCAAAACCATTAAAACATCAACATCTTAATCACTGTTATTGTATTTAACCATGAGAGCATTAAATCAGAAACTTAACACATTCACATATTTAACACATGAGACACTAGATTTTTTACATGGAAAACCCAATAAGGGAAAAACCACGTTGAGTGTTAGCTCACAATATAATATGTAATAACAACACCAAAATCAAAGGCTCACTACCTTAGGGCTCACTACTTAGATTGCTCACTGCAATATGGTGGCTCACTGCCGTTGGGGTGGCTCACTATCGTTGGGTGGCTCACTGCCAGATTTGGTGAACTGAGATAGCAACATCTACACTATGCCAAAGTTTAGTTCCATTGAAGCACAATAAACATCTTCTGCTCTGCTCTACTTTTTACTTCACACTTATCTTTGTATCTTTGCACTTGGATACATTTTCATGAATTTATTACAAGTATTTATACAATTCATCAACCTTGGAATGATCATCAAGGTCGACATTACAATCAACCATTGGAACAATCTCCAAGGTCGGCAAACACATATACATAAGAATAGGTCTGGACCTAAGCAAATTATTGAAAGATAAAGAATGAATGTAGACCAAACCATGCCTTAGCTAGGACTCAAACACAATCTTCCATACTACAACATGCTATCACAACCTCCAAAGTATAACCGCAAGTAGTGAGAACAACCAAGTCAGCTAAAACTGGTGTTAACACTAAAACCTTTAAGAACATGCTTCATGCATGATCCAGATTATAGTTTGAAGACCAATCAAAACGAAAGAACACAATCTAGAGACATCCGCATGAGCACATTACAATTTTTAAGAACATCCTCACAACCTCTAAACACTTTATCCATAAGATTCTTCAAATCGAAGCACTTGAACTTTACTGTCAGCCACTGTCATGAAATAAAGATCACTTGTGGACCACCAAATCATGAACCATTTGAACTGAAGGCACATATCCTCATCACAAACTTAATTCTAGAACCACAGACTATAAGACTTAATTGCAGAGAAATGCGGAGTAGAATACATTCTCCTTGTCACCACTAAATGCACAGAAAAATAGTTTACTCTGGTGAACATAACTTGGTCAAATCTTCACAACGGAGGCTCAAAATTGAAACATAGAAACTATAGAAATCCTTAAACATAACTTCCAAACTGCAGACAAAGATATTCAATCTACAAGATATGTAGAGAAAAACACTTTATTGTTCTTCTACAAACCAAGCTACTCTACAACACACTGTTTCCACTAAGAGAGCAAATTTTCTTAAAAGCACTTGGAAACTCAATACCATGAACACTTTCTCATTATCTTTAACACTTATGTAAGCCAATACAAACCAATTATCTCAACACAAGCAAGCATCAAAACAAGGGCACCGTTGACATCAATGACAACACAGATATGTTGACATCAATGACAACATCGATAAGCACATACTTGCAACAATCTCCCCCTTTGTCATTGATGGAAACAGTGATGTGAAAAACTATAAGCACCATTAGGACAAGACTCTGCATTGATCACTTTCTCCCCCTTTCTTTTTACACTTCTAATTTTTTTCTCCCCCTGAGTTTTTCACACGATTTTATCTCCCCCTTTGACATCAATGGCAAAGGACATCACTTCTCTCTCTACACATACTTGCAAGCAACTGCTCTAATCAAACTAGAATTTCTCTATCAGCAACTCTATAATTAATACTTATTTCTCTTTATCAGGAACTTATATCCACAACATCTACCTGCTCCCCTTGAGAGGTAGCCTTCAAAACATCAATCCATAGCAAAGAATAAGACTTTAGGCACCACTGGACTGATGCACTTCCTATGCATCTTAGTTTAGAGGAGGGGTAATTGTTGGTTTTAGGACAAACAACTAAGAGGGGGAGGGTGAATTGGTTGTCACCAAACCTTCTGATCTTTAAATCCTTAAAGCATTCTTATATAATAATTATTCAATCATGAAAGCAAAATGCAATAACTCAAGAGTAGAAACATATTCAACACATATGACACCAAGATTTTAATGTGGAAAACCTAGTTAAGGGAAAAATCACGGGGTGACTAACCCAAGATTGTATTCTCTATTAAAAGAATAAGAAGAACAAAAATGGCACTTGCCAATTAGGGCTCACTGCCCGAGCACACTACTCACAAGAGGCCCACTACCTACAGGAGACACACTGTCTACAAAATAATATAAATATTACATACTTGAACTAGAGATTAGCATCTTCACCATGCTTGAGATAGTTCCATTTAAGCTCAACACTTCTGCTCTACTTTTTTCTCCTTTCCTCTCTATCACTTTCTCATCACGACCATGGATACTTTTGAAATGACTTCACAAATCTTATTTATATAAGACATCAACTTTGGGATGATCATCAAAGTCAGCACAACACATACTTTATTTTATTACATAGAAATTACACAAATACAACTTGACTTATTACAAAAACTTCATGCGCGTTACTACCCTGTCAGCCACGCATATCTGGAACTTCAATTTTCTTTGAGGAACACACCTTGCTTCATAAAACATCTTCAAGATCATCCGCAACATGTGTAAAACATCTGGTCGGCCAAGACTAGGAAGAACACCATCACTGAGAGGTAAATCTTCAATTACGAGCTCTATCTTCAATGCGGACCACCAATACAAACTAGACCGGACCACCAATACAAACTAGACACTATCTAGAGACCCCCACAAGCTTGCCTGAATCACCAAGAACATCCACACCACTTCTGCTTATTGAAATCATTCGTATCTTCATCCCAAACCTTAACAACACAGCCAGTCATCACTGTCACATAAGAATAATTGCTTGCAGACCTCCAGACCATGAACCAATTGTGTTGTTAATTCACATTGGCTTCCCAAACATGCCACCAGATCCACAGAACAAGATATTGCATTTCTAGATCTCACTGGACCCATTTGTGTCACTCTGTCACCTCTAAACAGCTGCCAGAACCAGTTTACTCATATGGCCATAACTTCTTCAAATATTCATGTGGATCTCTAAAATATTTATAGGAGCACCTTCAGACACATATCTACAAACCTTTTGATGCGCATTCTTAGATCTACAACTAACTAGAATCTTTACTTCATAGAACTTCACTGTCTTTACTGTTCTTCCCTATTTCTGATAGGGCTAATTTTCTCAATATCCTCAGCACACAACTCATCCAATCCTTGACATCAATGCAACAGGAGTATGTTGACATCAATGACAACATCGGTTAGGCCCATACTTGCAACAATGTCCCCCTTTTTCATCGATGGCAACATATGATGTGAAAAACTATTTTAACCATTAAGAGAAGAGCTTCTCCTCATTGGCTCCCACTAACAACATCAATCATTTGCGTATCTTTTCTTTCTTCATTTCTCCCCCTTTGATCAACAATCTCTTTTTTTTTTCACATGTCTTCTCTCCCCCTTTGACATCAATGGCAAAGGGCACATACTTGCATCAATACTTCAGAATCATACAGACTACTCCCCCTAAGTAGTAGCTTCCTATCATCAATCCAAACCACAAGATATGACTGTGAGAGCCACCAGACTGATGCACATCAGTGCACCTTAATTCAAAATAAGAGGGGTAATAACCCCTAACTTCTTCCTGAGATACTCAAAAGAGTCCTTAAGTAGAGGTTTAGTAAAAATGTTTGCAATCTGATCCTTTGAGGGCACAAACTCCAATCTGACTTTATTCTTGTTCACCCGCTGTCTCAAAAAGTGAAACTTGATGGATATATGTTTTGTCTTTTAATGCAACACTTGATTTTTTGATATATTTATTGCACTTGAGTTATCACAAAAGATTGTGATAGGTTCTTCATACTCCACTCTGATGTCTCTTAGCATTTGCTTCATCCACAATACTTGAGTGCAACTACCTACTACTGCAATATACTCTGCTTCTGCAGTGGATAGAGATATTGCCTCTTGTTTCTTGCTCTGCCAAGAAACCAATCTTTTTCCTAAAAAGAATGCACCACCACTGGTACTCTTTTGGTCATCCACATCTCCTGCCCAATCAACATCTGTATATACATGAAAAGAGAAATCATGATCCCTAGGATACCATAAACCATACTCAGCTGTTCCCTTCAGATATTTGAGAATTCTCTTGATTGCCATGACATGAGACTCTCAAGGATTAGCTTAGAATACGGCAACAAGAACAACAACATTCATAATGTCAGGTATAGTCTAAGTAAGGTATAGTGGTCCTCCAATCATTGACCTGTACTTTTTTTGACCAGCCTTAGGAGATTCATCATCTTTACTCAGTTTACACCCGGTTGCCATGGGAGTATTCATTGGCTTTGAATCTTCCATCCCAAATTTCTTTAACAATTCTTTCACATATTTGTTTTGTGATATGAAGATTCCTTTCTTTGTTTGAGTGATTTGCAGACCCAAGAATAAATTCATTTCCCCAAACATAGACATCTCAAATTCACTTTTCATCTGATTTGCAAAAGTCTTGCACATACTATCTTTTCCTCCAAAAATAATATCATCAACAAATACTTCAACAATCAAGATATTTTCATGATCAATCTTGAAGTACAAGTTACTGTCAGTAGTACCTTTGTTGAAACTAATCTTCAAAAGATGTTTATCCAATCTTTCATACTAGGCTCTTGGGGCTTGTTTGAGTCCATACAATGCTTTCTTCAACTTGTAGACCATATCACCATGATCAGACAATTGGAATCCATCTGGTTGCTCAATGTACACTTCTTCCAAATCACCATTCAGGTAGGTAGACTTGACATCTATATGATATACTTTGAAATCCTTGAAGGCAACAAAAGCAAGAAATAGTCTGACTGCTTCAATTCTTTCCACCGGAGCAAACATTTCTTCAAAGTCAACTCCTACTTGAGAATAACCCTTATAGACCAATCTGGATTTGTTTCTGACTACTTCACCATCTTCATTCAGTTTATTCCAGAAGAGCCACTTAGTCCCAATCACATTTTTGTCTTTAGGTCTAGGAACAAGATCCCAAGTGTGATTTTTTTGAATCTGCATCAACTTTTCCTCCATTGCTTTAGCCCAGCTTTCATCATTGCATGCTTCACCTACTATTTTTGGTTCAACCTTTGAAATCAGACAGTACTTCACTTAATCTTGAGAAATCTTTATTCTTGTTTGAACACCTTTGTTTCTATCTCCTATGATCTGGTCTTCAAAATGATTCAGTCTTACATACCTGGGAGTTTTGGAAATTTCTTGCACATCTATTTCTTGGATAGGTTCATTCAAACTTATCTCTTCTTCCTATATTTTAGGATTCTCTGGATCAGTCTGAATTTGAACTGTAGTTGGGGCTTGTTCTTCTTAGACCGAGACATCATTCTGATCATCTGCTTCATACTCATAAAACCTTGAGGGTCTTTCAATGCCTTCATCAACCTTCACATTTGTACTTTCTACAATCTTTCTCAATCTCTTGTTATAGCACTAGTATGCTTTGCTTTGAGTGGTATATCCCAAGAATATTCCTTCATCACTTCTAGCATCAAACTTTCTAAGGTCTTCATCTCTTTTGATATAGCACTTACTACCAAAGACTCTGAAATATTTCATAGTAGGGGTGATGCCAAACCAAAGTTCATAAGGAGTCTTACCAGTATTGCTTCTAATTTGTACTCAATTAAGAGTATAGACAGCAGTGCTTACAGCTTCCCTCCAGTAGATCTAAGGGACATTTGCTTCCATCATCATGTTCTAGATGCTTCTTGGATGGTCTGGTTCTTTCTCTCCACTACTCCATTCTACTATGGAGTCCTTGGAGTAGATAACTGTCTCTTTATCCCATGTTTCTCATAGAATTCTATGAACTCTTTGGATGTGAATTCACCACCTCTATCAAACCTGAGAAATTTTATGTTTAACCCAGTTTCATTTTCTACCATAGCCTTGAATATTTTGAACTTCTCAAGTGCTTCAGATTTCTCTTTCAAGAAAGTCACCCACATCATCCGGGAGTGGTCATCAATCAGTAACATGAAATATCTATCACCTTGCAGACTCTCAATTTCTGCCGGTGCACATAGATCAGTGTGTACCAAGTCCAACAATTCGGTAGAAGATTGTTTCTTACTTTTAAATGTGACTTTATTCTGCTTACCCAACTGACATTCTTTGCACAAACTGTTAGTAGGTTTCATGAATCTTGGAAGATCTCTTACAGCTTGGGTGTTACTTATCTTAATGATATTATCAAAATTCACATGACACATTCTCCTATGCCACAACCAACTCTGATCAATTTGAACAAACAAGCAACTTTTTCCAGAACCAACCAAGTGAAAGATGTTACCTTTTGTCTGAGTACCAGATGCAATCTCAGTTTCAGAGCTTTCAAAGATCTTGCATTTTCCATTTTTGAACCGGAGATCATAACCTTTGTCTACCAACTACCCAACACTGAGAAGATTATGCTTTAGACCTTCAACATATAGAACATCATTGGTTTTGTTCTTTCCATCAAAAGAAATGGTTCCTCTGCCTTTGATTCTACCAGCAGAATTATCTCTAAATTTTACAACTCCACCTTCATATCTTTCCAGGTTTATAAACTTATTCTTATCACTAGTCATATGGTGAGAGCATCCATTTTCAATGACCCATTCATCATTTTCTTCAACCTGAGTAGCCAGAGCCCTTTCTATCTTAAGATTGGCAGATTCAATAGGCATTGGATCTTCTTCCTTGATGGCAATAAACACCTAGTCACTTTCAGATTTGGTTCCTATCTTAGATTCATCATCTGTTACTCCTTCATCATCATCTTCTTGAACATAGTAACACTTCTTTTGAAATCTTGATGTATTAGGGTTAGGGCTTGAAAATCTTTTCGGACATCTTGAAGCAAAATGACCAATCTTGTTGCAATTGAAACATTTGAAAGGCAATTTTCCTTCATACTTACTGAATCCTCTTGGCAGTCTTTTTGCAATAAGGGCTTCAAGTTGAGCAACTTCTGCCTCATCTTCTTCTAGATCTTTTCTTGCTTTTTCATACCATGATAATTTCTATGAGGAATTCTCTCCTGGATCATACCTTTGTTTACCTTTTGTAGAGGCATTAGCTTTGAATGCAGATTCAATCTTGGAAGGAGCATCTCCAAACTCATCCAATTCAAATGCAGCTAACTTCCCAACCAATTGATCCCTTGAAATATTTGATAAGGATCTGAATTCCTCAATAACAACAACCTTGTGTTTGTAAGCAGGAGGTAAGGATCTGAGAATTTTGGCAACAATCTCATCTTCATCCAAAGTTCCACTAGCACATCTAATGCCACAAATAAGCTCATTTACTTTTGGCATAAATGTAGTGATATTCTCATCTTCATTCATCTTTAGGTTTTCAAATTTTCCTTTCAGACTTTGTAGCTTGGCACATTTAACATATTTGTCTCCTTCATGTAGAATTTCTAGCTTTGACCAAATTTTATATGTAGTTTTTAAATCCATAACATCTGTCAGCTCTGTATCAAATAAGGCACTTAGTAAGGCTTCTTTAGCTCGAAGATTATCTTCAACATATCTGATTTCATCTAGAGTTGTCAGACCATTCTTTGGAGGAATATACTCTTTTATAGTCATGTTCCAATATTGAAATCCCATACATTGCAAGTGACATTCAATGTGGCTTTTCCAAAGAGTGTAGTTCATTCCATCAAACCTCAGACTATCCTTCTTGTAGGAAGACATCCTGGATCTCCTCAAGTGGTTAAGCTCTGTTAGAGAAACTTAGTTCTGATACCAATTGTTGGTTTTAGGACAGACAACTGAGAGGGGGAGGGTGAATTGGTTGTCACCAAACCTTCTAATCTTTAAATCCTTAAAGCCTTCTTATATAATAATTATTCAATCATGAAAGAAAAATGCAATAACTCAAGAGCAAAAACATATTCAACACATATGACACCAAGATTTTAACGTGGAAAATCCAGTTAAGGGAAAAACCACGGGGTGACTAACCCAAGATTGTATTCACTGTTAAAAGAATAAGAAGAACAAAAATGACACTTGCCAATTAGGGCTCACTACTCGAGCACACTACTTAGAAGAGGCCCACTACCTACAGGAGACACACTGTCTATAGAATAATATAAATATTACATACTTGAATTGGAGATTAGCATCTTCACCATGCTTGAGACAGTTCCATTTAAGCTCAACACTTCTGCTCTACTTTTTTCTCCTTTCCTCTCTATCACTTTCTCATCACGACCATGGATACTTTTGAAATGACTTCACAAATCTTATTTATATAAGACATCAACTTTGGGATGATCATCAAAGTCAGCACAACACATACTTTATTTTATTAAAGAGAAATTACACAAATACAACTTGACTTATTACAAAAACTTCATTCGTGTTACTACCCTGTCGGCCACACACATCTGGGACTTCAATTTTCTTCGAGGAACATGTCTTGCTTTGTAAAACATCTTCAAGATCATCTGCAACATGTGTAAAACATCTGGTTGGCCAAGACTAGGAAGAACACCATCACTGAGAGGTAAATCTTCAATTACGAGCTCTATCTTCAATGTGGACCACCAATACAAACTAGACACTATCTAGAGACCCCCACAAGCTTGCTTGAATCACCAAGAACATCCACACCACTTCTACTTACTAAAATCATTCACATCTTCATCTAGAACCTTAAGAACATAGCCGGTCATCACTATCACTATTGATGTGTAAAATTGTGCAGGCTCCAACACCAACATGGGAAGTTTCAGGAATGTGGGACTTGCTACCTGAAGCAACCTCCAGATTTTAAAGAAGCTAGCTCTTCTCTATCTTAAATGGGTTTTGGGGAAAGGGTAGAAACTAACAGAATTACAGATACAATAAAAGCAAATCTATCTATGGCGATGCGCCTGAATAAAATTGTTTCTCTCAACTAAGCACAATGAAGCTATCCTCAAGATTTAGTTACATTAAAAAGAAAATACTGCATGATTAACATAAATAGATGAAATGAATAAAATCAAAGGCTCACAACCAGACAATTTGCAATGACACAAGAAATATCAACCAAGGCACATAACTCAATCTTTCTCATTAATTTCAACAACGTAAGAGGCACAGATACATGCACAGTTACATTCACTTTCTGAATCAAGAATAACAAGATAAAGGCAAATGATATTCACTGGTCACAACAAAAGTCTTAAACTTCTCTCTTAAATCTCTGACAGAAAATATCTCTGGAAACTAGAATTCTAACTTCGAAAAGAACTCCTCGATCATTACAAATGTTACATATTTATAGCACAAGATCGACTCTAGATTGTTTACAACAATCAAATCCCAACGGCCCAACCGAACTAGAGATAACTGGAAGTCTCTAATAGCTAAGATCCTTAGAATCTGCGACAGTTACTCCTTCCTGCAAGCCCATTGGCTATGACAAAATATATGTGGCGCTCCTCCTGCTATAAGGAAAAGACACTTGGCAGCTTCCGCATCATTGAGACTCAAAACTCTGCAACAGATGGCAATATCCACGCACATAACTTGAAACTCTTTCATCTCTTGGGAGGAAACAGGAAGACGACACTTGGCGGCTTCCACAACAACTAGAAACATGTACGTGTCTTTATCCGTAACATTTTACTTAACTGTGTCTTTTATGCTCGGGAGAAATCTATTAGTGACATCTGTCATGATCCACAGCTCTGGAACTTTAAGACACATTAAAAATGAGACCCACTACTTTCTGCCCAGTAACTTCAAAAGAGGAAAACATGGAAAGGTGGCAAACTCCGCGCACACAACAGCTGAAACATTGCGCTTTCTGCAACACTTGAAACATTAATAGAGAGACTCTTTGAAACTAAATGTCACGATTTTGAGCGTACAGTTCTAGCAGAGGGGTGGGTGAAATTAAAATTTGAGGGGGCTTCGAGGGGTAACCTTGAGCAAGCTCCTCTTGGTTGTGTGATTAGGAATGATTTGGGAGTGATGATTGAAGTAGTTTCCAGAAAGATTGGGTTGCAATCCAATAATGAGGTGGAAATATAGGCTCTTATTACGAGCTTGTAGCTAGGTTTATCCTTAGGGGTAAGGAGGATTCATATAGAAGGAGATTCCCAAGTTGTTATTAATGCTATCTTCCAACACCAACATGGGAAGTTTTAGGAATGTATGACTTGCTACCTGAAACAACCTCTAGAGTTTAAAGAAGCTAGCTCTTCTCTATCTTAAATGGGTTTTGGGGAAAGGGTAGAAACTAACAGAATTACAGATACAATAAAAGCAAATCTATCTATGGCGATGCGCCTGAATAAAATTATTTCTCTCAACTAAGCATAATGAATCTATCCTTAAGATTTAGTTACATTAAAGAGCAAATACTGCATGATTAACATAAACAGATGAAATGAATAAAATCAAAGGCTCACAACCAGACAATTTGCAATGACACTGGAAATATCAACCAAGGCACAGAACTCAGTCTTTCTCATTAATTTTAGCAACGTAAGAGGCACAGATACATGCACAGTTACATCCACTTTCTGAATCAAGAATAACAAGATAAAGGCAAATGATATTCACTGGTCACAGCAAAAGTCTCAAACTTCTCTCTTAAATCTCTGACAGAAAATATCTCTGGAAACTAGAATTTGAACTTCAAAAATAATTCCTCAATCATTACAAATGTTACATATTTATAGCATAAGATCGACTCTAGATTGTCTATAACAATCGAATCCCAATGGCCCAACTGAACTAGAGATAACTGGAAGTCTCTGATAGCTAAGATCCTTAGAATCTGCGATAGTTACTCCTTCCTGCAAGCCCATTGGCTATGATAAAATATATGTGGCACTCCTCCTGCTATAAGGAAAAGACACTTGGTAGTTTCCGCATCATTGAGACTCAAAACTCCGCAACAGATGGCAATATCCACACAACATAACTTGAAACTCTTTCATCTCTCGGGAAGAAATAGGAAGATGACACTTGGCGGCTTCCGCAACAACTAGAAACATGTACGTGTCTTTATCTGTAACATTTTACTTAACTATTTCTTTTATGCTCAGGAGAAGTCTACAGGTGACATTTGTCATGAAACGCAGCTCTAGAACTTTAAGACACATTAAAAATGGGACCCACTACTTTCCGCCCGGTAACTTCAAAAGATGAAAACAGGGACAGGTGGTGAACTCCGCGCGCACAACAGCTGAAACATTGCACTTTACGCAACACTTGAAACATTAATAGAGACTCTTTGAAACTTACACAGAGGTTGACACATGTCAGGTTCTACATCCTTTAAGAAACATTTATTATCGTTGGAGAAAAGGTTAGAAAGCTTTTACTTTGGCGCCACATCCACCACGTGGCATTCTCTGCATCACTGATACTCTACACTGGGGCCCGCCTCCATCCTTACTTAGCATCAAAACATATAGAAACCATAACGCGGAAGCTGACACTTGGCAAGCTCTGCAGCTACCACAAAAGACACATGGCTTCGTCCGCACTCATGCTGAAACATTTAGGGAGTGCCTCCGCTTATGACATGTGGTGCCTTCTGCACGGTTGAAACTTAAAAATTTATTTGAAACAAAACCGCTACGTGGCATGCTTCACGTTAAAGTTATAACTCAAAAACAAAAGTGTAGCTTGAAACTGGGGCTCAACACTTGGCAAGTTCTGTGGTACTGACAAAATGAAACCCTTGTAGCCACTCTTAGAAACATTCACAGACACTGAACTGTAACCTGCGGATGTGCACTGCCACTTAATACAAAATGTAGAGTCTTTTACTCTACAGTTCTTGGTGACCCCGAGGACTTTTGAGCCTGCTCAAAAAGAACCCAAAACTTGGCAAAAATATATGTATTTCAAAAATACAACAGAGGGTCACAAATTCTGTAAAGCTATCTGGTAAACAGACCATTCCAAATCAGAGAGTCCCTTCTTACTCTGTAAATCTTGAAAGGCAAAATCAAGAGTTATTATATCCTTGTGGGAGAATGTCTGCAAAATTTGGACCATGGCCTTTAATTGAAACTCCAACTGGGCCATTGGTATCAAGACAACTTCCACTTCCTGTACTAATGAGGAATCACTTAAACCATGAAAAACTAATTGATCATTTTGCCTTGTTAACATTAGAGCCTTTATATCATCAATCATCAATATAGTATTATTATTTGGAAATGGTGAGGGAAGACCCAATTGCACCAGATCCTGTATGTGTCTCTTCATATGTTTGACTCCCTCTTTGACAGTATCTAGGAGCTCCTGGCAGTTTGTGGTAGCTGAGTTGCAACTTAGAACTTCATTTACCTTCTTTGCAGCTATCATTCTGTCACTGATCCCTGTTGCTGACAATATTTCATCTGTTGTGTCATAAAGTTTCTTTAGCAATAGTTGAGAGTCAGAAACCCTCAAAGAAACAGTAGACAGAGTGGCCTGTATTGCTTTGTATTTAACAGAAAAGTTAATGATGGCCGTAGCTAGATAATCTCTTCAGAGATTCTTTTCCAAACTGAAACATATAGCTCTTTGACTAGATTTAGAACTCCAACATTCTGTGGCCTATTAGCTAACTCAAGAGTTAGTTGTTGCTACGCCCTTAATATTGGTGTACATAGGGTTATGAATAGTCGGCTTGTGGCTATCTTAACTCCTAATTAAGTCAAATTATCATTATTATATTGTTATTTAGTTGTTTAGGTCGGCCTAAGGCTTCTATAGGTCTATCTAAGTCAGCCTGGGTGATATCCTAGGCATAAATAGGTATATATAGGAGGTAGTGAGTCTCATTTCAGATCATATTCAGTATTGTGTTCTCATTGAAGACTGTTGGAGGTATCCCCCTCGAAGTGGATTAGGAGGTTGCCCCCTCGAAGTGGCATATTATTATCAAGTATTTTCAGCATATTTACTATTATATTCAGATATTGTGCAAGTTGTTTCATTACAAGTGGTATCAGAGCATGATCTTGGCACCGTAGAGGCAAGATTTTTTCTCAACATTGGAGGTGATTTTGGGAAGAGCATAACTTTCAGATTTTAGCAAATTTTTTAAAAATTTTTAAAGGGTTTTTGAAGACCATATTAAATAAGATACAGTCCAGATTTTAGAGGAATTGAAGGAAAAATAAGCGAGTTATTGCAAAATTAGGGTTTCCAACAAATTCGCTCTCAAGGCAGCAAATTTGCTAAGTTTTTGGATTTTTTTCTGGGTAAGTGGTATCTTGGCCTTAGTAAGTTACAGTAAAAATTTTAGAAAATTTACATTTCATTTGTGTGATTTATTTTAAAAATATTGGTTTCCATCATGACGAGGCCTGCAACAAGAGGCAAAAAGAATGCTGCCACACCGGGGAAATCCTCCGATAAGGATGAGGAAATAATAGAGGATAGTAATCCCAATGAGGAAATAAGTAAGGTGAAAGAAGAGGTGTCCTCAATTAAGAGGGATATGTGTGACCTAAGAGGAGATATATCAGATCTACGAAGCATGTTCAGCGCCTATATGAATGAACCAAGAAAGGAGTTCTCAAGCAACCAAGGTGAAACCTTCAAGTCAGCTAATAATGACACAAATTTTAATACTCCTATGGGATCTAGGAATTTCTTTCCAAAGGTGGATATGTGCAAGTTTGATGGTAAGGATCCTCTAACATGGATTAACCAAATGGAGAATTTTTTTGAAGTACATCAAATCCCATATGGACAAAAGGTCACGATGGCTTCCCTATATCTAGAACCAGATCAATTCATTTGGTATCATTGGCTTTGTACTCATCAGAGAAAAAAGGGTCTCACCGTCTCATGGTCAATTTTTACAGAAGAACTCCAAGCACAATATAGCAATAGTGTGACAGACAACTTCTTCAGCCAGCTTGCTAAACTTCAACAAACAGGATCAGTTAAGGATTATATTCAAAAATTCCAAAATCTATCATTAAGAGTGGATACAATTACAGAGGAGAACTTGAATGATTTATTCTTGGGTGGTCTCAAGGATTACATTCAACATGAGGTACGTATGTTTAGTCCTAGCTCAGTAGATGAGTCTTTTATCTTGGCACGCAGGGTAGAGGAGAAATATTTGATTCCTAGAAAGCAAGGGGCTAATATGACAAGAGAGAAAGGATATTCAACACCTTCTCTTCCTCAACCTACTAGGTTGACTCCATAGCAAATTGAGGAGAAAAGAGCAAAAGGGTTGTGTTTCAATTGTGATAGCAAATACAGTCGAGGACATAAATGTAGTGAAAAGAAATTGTTCTATATTGAAGGTCCAAGTGAGGAAGAAGAGGAGGAACCCATATTGGAGGAGGATAGGGAGTCAAGTGAGGAATCACATGATTCTCAACCAATCATTTCTTGTCATGCACTCTTAGGTTTCAGTGCACCACAAACTCTCAAGGTAGTGGGTTTCTTAAAGAAGTAGAAAGTAACAGTGTTGATCGACTCAGGTAGTACTCATAATTTCATCAACAAAAATTTGGCAACTCGTCTAAATTGTTTTATATATCTAGCCCCAGAGTTTCAGGTTTTGATTGTAGATGGGGGTATAGTTAGTTGTTCGGGGAAGTGTCATAGCATTAAATTATGCATGGGAGATTATCAACTTGATACCCCAATGTATGCAATATCCATGGGTGCAGCAGATATTGTTTTGGGAGTACAATGGCTTACTACATTGGGAACAATTGAGATGAACTTCCAAGAACTATTCATGAGATTTCAATCAGAAGGAAAGGTAGTGGAGCTAAGGGGGTTGAAGGCAAAATCCCCACAGATGGTAAGCTCTCATCAAATGCAAAAGTTGCTTAAGAAAGGTGCAGATGGATTTGTGGCCCAGCTATGTTCATTAGAAGTCTCTCAATCTAATGCTCCTACTCATCTAGATTTACAAGCAATAATTGATCGTCACTCAGTGGTTCTTGGAGATATGCCTAAAGGACTTCCTCCTAAGAGGGATCATGACCATGCCATACAACTAGTTCTAGGGAGCCAACCACCAAACATCAGGCCTTATAGGTACCCACACATACAAAAAAGTGAGATAGAAAAAAATGTTGAGGAGATGATAGAGGCAGGAATTATCAGGCATAGCCAAAGTGCTTACTCCTCGCCTGTGGTGATGGTGCGTAAGAAGGATGAAACTTGGTGCATGTGTCCAGATTATAGAGTGCTCAACATGTACACCATTAAAGACAAGTTTCCTATTCCAGTCATTGATGATTTGCTAGATGAATTGAATGGAGCTATGTATTTTACCAAGTTAGATCTTAGATCTGGTTATCACCAAATTCAGATTAAGGAGGAAGATATTTGTAAGACAGCATTCCGAACTCATGAGGGTCATTATGAATTTTTGGTGATGCCATTCGGCCTTACCAATGCACCATCTACATTCCAAAGTTTGATGAATTCCATTTTTAAGAAGTTCTTGAGAAAGTTTGTGTTAGTGTTCTTTGATGATATATTGATTTATAGAAAGACTTGGGAAGAACATTTGCAGCATGTAGATCAAGCATTACAATTACTCAAAGATCATCAACTCTATGCTAAGCCATCCAAGTGTGCTTTTGGTCTTAAGGTGGTGGAGTATTTGGGACACATAGTTTCACATGAAGGAGTAAAAGTGGACCCTAACAAAATTAAGGCTATCATGGAATGGCCTATTCCAAAAACCATTAAGAAACTGAGGGGTTTCTTGGGATTGACAGGGTACTATAGAAGATTTGTGAAGAATTATGGTCGTATAGCAGCACCCCTCACCACTCTCTTGAAGAAGGATTCTTTTCATTGGAATGAGTCTGCTAATGTAGCATTTGAGCAATTGAAGGAGGCTATGTGTACAACTCCAGTGCTTGCCACTCCGGACTTCACCAAGGAATTCATTGTGGAATGTGATGCTTCTGGAAATGGGATAGGAGTAGTTCTCATGCAAGAAGGTCGACCAATTGCTTTTGAGAGTCGTCAATTAAAGGGTAAAAATCAGCTCAAACCTATTTATGAGAAGGAAATGCTAGCAATCCTTCATGCAGTTAAACAATGGAGGCCTTATTTAATGGGTCGACACTTCAAGGTTAAGACAGATCATGATAGCCTAAAATATTTTTTGGAACAAAGACTATCCTCTGAAGAGCAACAAAAATGGGTCACTAAGATGTTGGGATATGACTTTGAGATTGTCTATAAGAAAGGGAAGGAAAATATTGTGGCTGATGCACTTTCTAGGAAGGATGAGAAAGATGAAGCCTTATTGTGTGCCCTTTCAATATTACAAGCAAATTCGGTGGAAGAAGCCAAAGCAGAATGGCAAAATGATGTTGCAACAAGTAATCTCATCCAACAATTAAAAAGTGATCCTAGTAGTTCAAATAAGTTTTGTTTGAAGGGAGATATTCTTTGGTATAAAGAGTGTTTGTATCTCTGCAAGAATTCCACTCTTAAACACAAGATTCTCACAGACCTACATGAGTCCCCAGTTGGTGGTCATTCAGGATTTTTGAAGACATATCATCGAGTCAAGCAAGATTTTTTTTGGGAAGGGTTAAAAGGTGATGTTCAAAAATTTGTGGCTGAATGTTCAGTTTGTCAAAGAAATAAGGGGAAGACAATTAAGACACCAGGTCTCTTGCAGCCCTTATCTATTCCTAGCCAGTGTTGGGAAGAGGTATCCATGGACTTCATCACAGGGCTTCCCAAATCTAAAGGTTATAATGTCATCATGGTAGTAGTTGATCGCCTCACTAAATATGCACATTTCATTGCATTATCACATCCTTTTACAGCAAGTGCAGTGGTAAAAGTTTTCTTGGAGAATATCCAAAAGCTACATGGTACACCTAAGGTTATTGTCAGTGATCGTGATCCTATCTTTACTAGTCACTTTTGGAAAGATTTATTCTCATGTTTGGGTACTCAATTGGCTCATAGTTCTTCATACCATCCTTAATCAGATGGGCAAACTAAGGTTGTTAATAAATGTTTGGAAGGATATCTATGTTGTTTCACTTCAGAGAAGCAATCTCAATGGGTAGATTGGCTACCACTGGCAGAATGGTGGTATAACACTTCTTTTCATAGCTCATCAAAAATGTCTCCATTTTTGGCACTTTATGGATATCATCCTCCTTCCATCACATCATCATTAAAGGTGTCACCAAGAGTTCAGGCAGTAGAGGACCACTTGCATCATCAACAATAGGTACTTTCAGGACTCAAGGAGAATTTAGCTATGGCACAAAATTGAATGAAACAATAGGCGGACCAACATCGTAGTGAAAGAAATTTTGAAGTTGGGGATTGGGTCTTCTTGAGATTGCAGCCTTATAAACAAATCTCAATGAAGCAACACAAAAAGAATAATAAGTTGTCTCCAAGATATTATGGGCCATACCAAATCATGCAAAAGATTGGTAGTGTTGCCTACAAGCTAGAGTTGCCACCAACAACAAAGATACATCCAGTTTTTCATGTTTCTTGTTTGAAGAAGGTAATTGGGCAGAATATTCCTACTCAAACAGTACTACCAGAACTCGATGAAGAAGGAAGAATAATTTTGGAACCAGAGGGCATTCTTCAAACTCGCACAAAGAAGCTGAGGAATAGAACCCTCACTCAGTATCTCATCCAATGGAAGAATTTACTAGTTGAAGAGGCCACATGGGAGGATGAGGAGTTCATTCAAAAGAATCCACACTTGGTTAGCATCGAGGACAATGCTTCTTTGAAGAGGGGAGGCATGCTACGCCCTTAATATTGGTGTACATAGGGTTATGAATAGTCGGCTTGTGGCTATCTTAACTCCTAATTAAGTCATATTATCATTATTATATTGTTATTTAGTTGTTTAGGTTAGCCTAAGGCTTCTATAGGTCTATCTAAGTCGGCCTGGGTGATATCCTAGGCATAAATAGGTATATATAGGAGGTAGTGAGTCTCATTTCAGATCATATTCAGTATTGTGTTCTCATTGAAGACTGTTGGAGGTATCCCCCTCGAAGTGGATTAGGAGGTTGCCCCCTCGAAGTGGCATATTATTATCAAGTATTTTCAGCATATTTACTATTATATTCAGATATTTTGCAAGTTGTTTCATTACAGTTGTTTTGTTGTTTGTTGCTCAGCTAGGAGTTGTGCCTATATTGTAGCAACAACATTTTGCTCATTTAGCAACTTTTGCTGAAACCGTGTAGCTTGTTGCAACTTTTCTTGATACCTCTTCTCCAAGGTGGCCTTTTCTTGCCTCAAAACATTTATTGCAACTTTTTCCTGAGCTAGCTCCATTTTTAGAGAAGCATTTTGAGCCTAAGTTGCTTGATGGATCTGACAGGATACAGTATTTTGCAACTGTTTATTCAGAGTCTCTATTTCATCTTTCTTTGATTGCAACTCTCCAGCAAGGTTGCTACTTTTTGTCTTCTCCTGAGCTAAGTCATTTTCAGCTTTTTGTAACCTCCTAGACACTTTCAAGTAGTCAGTTGCAATAGCAGAAGTGGTTTCATTGAGCAATTCGACCCTATCTTGTGGTCTAAAAAGGGACATGTCCATGGCTACTGCATTCATTGCAAAGTCTTGAGGATGCATCTGCTCATTTGGCTTCACCACATTTGGGGACAAATGTGTGATAGTCAACTGCTGTTGGATAGGGTCAAAAAGTGACCTCATATGTGGCACTGCCAGGCTTTTATTTTCTTTCTTTCTTTTCTTGTCCATCCTGGCTTCTCTAGCCTTCTTTGCTGTATCTACCTGAGCTTGGAAAGTGGGAGGAGAAGCAATGTACCCCCCAGCAAAGGGCTGACCTTGAGGTAAACCATAAGGTATAGCTAATAATTGTTGGCTAGGGGAAATTTGGGGAGGGGCACTCTTTGGAATAGAGGGGAAAAAAGTGGCAATGAGGTGGCATGTGAAGACATGACCTGAGGACTGGCAGTTGGGGCAAGTAGTGATATAGGCACAATAGAAGTGGTAGGGGATAATAATGTTTGGTCAGTTGGGATTGCCACCCCTAAGGTAGAAGAAAGAGAAGAAACACTTACCTGAGGAGCAACAGTTATGACCAGCTTTTGCTATTGCAATGGTCATGTTTCTTCTTTTGACTCTTCCTATAGGTGTAGTCTCCTATGCTTCCTTGGTCTTTCTCCTTCTTGCTCTGCTGATTCTTTCTCTTCAACATTTACCACTACTGCAGGTGGCAAGGATACAAAACTGGAAGCTCTAGTAGCTGAAACTGATGGAGTCCCTCTGGTTGGTGATGACACCACACCCTTTTTCTTCTCTAAAGCACTAAGAGATTGGGGCCAAGAAGATATAGGAGCAGCAGAGGAGGCCTGTCCTGTTTCTTGCACTATATGAGTTGACCTAGCTTCCTCTTTTGACTCTTCCTCCCTCTTGTGAATTCTGCTTGTATCATGGATGGATATTGGGGATGGATGCCATTCATCCCAGATCAACTCCCATTTCTCATATGTGTCAACTTTTCCAAAAGATTGTGTCGATTCTGAAATTTCCTGCCTATATTTCCAATAGGCCTCTATTTTCTCTAGTTTCCATTCCTGGGCCTTCAAAGCTTTCTTTAAACCAGTACCCATTCTAACCTTAGGGTCAAAGGCCTTTTGTTTAACATAAAAAGTGTCCCATGGCCTGGGACCCTCATAAGGTGAATCTGCCAGTTCCACATATAGGTCAGGGTTATCCTCTTTAGGGTTTCTTCTATCCTCTCAAAAAGGCCTACCCTCATGTACTATTTTAGCCTTGACTTGGTTGTTTTTAACCCAAGAGGCCATAAAACTATCTGGGTCATACCTCCACTTATCTTCAATGATGAAAAATCCCAAGACAACTAACTTTCGCAGCAACAGGTGCTCAACATCTCTGACTTTTAGGGCCATGTTTCTTTTGACCCAAGGGATATCATACATTTTCCTCTTCTTCTTTTTGGTGCCAAACTCATTGTCAACCATAGACACTTTCCGGGTTACTTCTAGAAATGCTAACCTAGGGGTTAAATTTTTAGGTAGCAGCATAGGCTCCTCATTAAAGCCATGGACCCTAATGATAGTATTTTGTCCCCCAAAGAAGTAATCACATGGGATTGGGCAATTGGTCATGAAACCCCTAATGCTCTATGTCAACCTATGTTCTATAGGCTTAGGGCTCGAATGGCAAAAGGCAGGGGCAACAAAGAGTTCCCAGAACTCATAAGGATCTGATGCCTCAAATAGCACATGTGTCCATGCAGACACAATAATAGTTCTATTATGACCAAAATCTGCGTCATATATGTTCAATTGCATATTTTGTGCAAAAATACTGTGGTTCTGATATAACATTAAATGGAACAGATAAGTGGAATACCTGAAAACTCCCTTGGATTTGAAATTGATAAGCTGATCGACCATGGAGTAGGCAATTTGTTCTGAAAAATCTAGCTACTCTTCCTGTGACTTATCTATAGTCTTCAATCTGAAGAAGATAGCAATTTGCCAGTCATAGACTATGTTGTCTTCCTTCATTCCAAAAATGAAAGCCATCATTGACAGTGCCTCTTGACTAGCCTAGCTGAATTGTGCCCTCCCTGTAGGTAGTGTGGGCATCTAGGTGTTTTCTTCTTCTAACTATAACTCTAAGTTAAGGAACCTAAGCTGGTTGTTGACATTTGACCATATCTTTTGCATTTTAGAAATAGTGGGAAATGTGGCTTTTCAATCATGATACAAGGCCAACATGTCTCTTATGGCTTTGGATATAATTTGCACTATAAACTGACCTTGTTGAATGGTGTTTGAGGGTGCATAAAATAGCTCCACGCATAGATCAATTAGGTCTGGACATAGGTGCACACTCGGGACCATGAACTGTGCCAACTGTGAGGTCCAAATCCTCATTCCAAAAGTTTCAGACTATCCACTCTTTGCCTTTAGAATGCATCTCTGGTGTGCCCCTTCTCGGCAAGTTCTGGCAGATTTTTGAAGGGTTGGGTCAAAGATACCATCTGTGAAATCCTTTACCTTCACTGGGTCAACAAAATACCCTACCTTAGGGACCCTCGTTCTTGGATAGGTTCTTTTGGGTTGCGCAGGCATTGAGGCATATGGTTTACTACTCAAAAGCCTGTCAATTGATTCATAAATTTTGAGTCCCTCTTGAGAAGACTATGCTTCGGCCATATCTGTATCTGTAGGGAAAATGTGAGAAGCTTTGACATAGCAAAACAAAAATTGTGTAACAGAAGAGACACTCAGCTAGGAAGTGCTTGCTAGGGATTGATTTGGAGGCAACAGTGATTCGCAACAGAGAGATGGAAGCAAATGAGAGCCACACTTAAGATTTAACTCTAATTTAATGAGGCTTTAATGACACATTCAATCTCATAAATGACATTAACGCCAAGAAACTGTTAGCATATCTTTTAAAAAATATGTGTGGGAAGGAGTGTCAAAAACATTATGAGAGTGGCTCCAAAAGTGTGTACTTCGGGGATTTTGGGGATTGGAAACAACCTTAATGAATGCGAGATTTTCAAAAAGAGAAGGGGCTTGTGCTGAAGACACATGTTTACAGAACACTTATTTAAAAGGAAAGTGGGAAAAGAAAGCGGGAAAACAAGAAAGCAAGGAAAGGAAACTATCTAACTATAGTACATAAGAGATACTGCTTAATTAAAATGCATCAGATAGATCCCATTCACAGGAATCTCTTCAAGTTCACCTTCCATTGTCTCAAGCTCAAAAGAATTTTGTTGCTTACAAGAACAGATTTTGAAAAGACCAGTCCATAGTGATTCAAATTTCTTGTGTCGACCCGGCTTGGCAGCTCTCTCATCCCATTTTAATACCAATGAGCCAACTTCAAAAAGGGGATTTGAAGTCTTCTTGTCAAAAGAGTCTTTAATTATTTTCTAATGTTTCATTAGTGACTCATGTGCCTTTTCTCTTTTCTCTTGCACTTCCAGCAGTTCAACAAGTCTAACTTGCATGGGACCATTCTCTTCGATCTCAATCTGTTTTAATAATTACAGAGCAGGAATCTCTAAGCTCAGTGGAATTACCGCTGGCTTACCATAGACTAATTCATATGGAGATATCTCTGTCACTTGCTTAGGTGTGATCCTGTCAGCCCAAAATGTTGTATTAAGTAATGTGTGCCACTCTCTGTGATGATTTGTCCCTATCCTTTTAATGAGTTTGATTAGGTTCTTGTTAGTAGACTCTACCAGGCCATTACCTTGGGGGTAATAGTTTGAATAAGCCTTCAAATAAACTCCATTCCTCAATGCAAACTTAGATATTTTTGTTCCCAAAACTACCTTAGCATTATCTGATATGATGGTACGGGGGGGACCAAAACGAGCAGTAATGCCTTCTAGAAAATCTAATATCACTTTTTTTGTTGCTTCCTTGAGTGGTACTGCTTCACTCCATCTGGTAAAGTAATTAGTGGCTGTGAGGATCCATTTGTGCCCCATACTTGACACTGGATTAATCATACCAATGAAATCAAGACCCCATTGGGCAAAGGGTTCATCCATAATTATGGGACTAAGAGGCATTGCTGCATTTCTTCTTTTTCCTGTATAAAATTGACAAGCCTGACATTCTTTAACTAGCTGATAGCAATCTGTGAATAGGGTGGGCCAAAAGTATCTTGCTTGAGTCACTTTGATTGCTGTGGTCCTTGCTGAAAAGTGTCCCCCTGAGGCTCCATGGTGTAACTCATGTAGAATTATTTGAGCTTCATCTTTCTCTATACATCTTAAAAGTATGCCATTAACATTTCTTCTAAACAAAATATGGTCAATTAGTACAAAGTGGGCCCCTTACTGCCTATAATATCTTCTCTTATCATGGGAGAGCTAATTTGGGAAAATCCCATGTTTCATAAATTGTATTCTATTTGTGACCCATGAATCTTGATCAACCTCTTGTATTTTCAATACATTTTCTCTTTCTGTTTCTTCAGTCATCATTCTCTCCATGTCTTGAGCCATATATTGGCATAATCCTTTGCCTCTAACTAACTTAGTGGGTCTAACCTCTATATCATATTCAAGGATCTTTGTTATCTAGTTTGCTCTTTTCTCAGTGATCTCACCCTCCATAATATATTCTCTTACACTTGGATGAGCCACTAATATCAGAATCTTATTCCCTATGACCATATGTTTGAATTTCTTAAGGGCTTTTACCATGGCATATGCCTATTTCTCCACAAAATTGTACCTAGCCTCATATTCCCTGAGAGGCCTAGAGAAAAAGGCTATTGGGTGCTCTCCTTCTTGCTGTTCATCTTTCTGAGTTAAAACAACAGCAACACTAAAATCTCCTCCATACACATACATTATGAAAGGCTTAGAAAAGTCTGGGTTTCTGAGTACTGGGGCTGTTGAAATGGCTCTTTTGATCTCTTCAAAAGATTGCCTTCCCTCTACAGTCCATTTGAAAACCAGGTCCTTCTTTAGCAATAGTGTCATTGGTCTTATTAGACCTGCAAAGTCAGATATGAACTGGCTGACAAAATTGATCTTCCCAAGCAAGGACTGTACTGCTTTCTTATTAACTAGCAAAGATAAGTTCATTATGGTAGTGACTCTCTCAGGATCAATAGAGACTCCTTCCTTTGACACTATATGTCCTAATATTTTACCCTGAGATACTGCAAAGATACACTTCTTGGGATTTAGGGATATTCCAAACTCTTGGCATTTCTTAAAGACATCCTCTAAATGATCAAAATGATCCTCATCATTTTTAGAGAAAATAGTGAGGTCATCTAGATAAATTAAGATGATTTTATTTATAAGTTCCCCAAATGCTACATCCATGGCTCTCTGAAAAGTAGCTCCAGCATTTAAAAGGCCAAAAGGCATCTTAGCGTATGCAAATGTTCCCCATTTTGTAGTAAATGTAGTCTTATGCTAGTCTTCATCAGCCAACCAAATCTGGTTGTATCTAGAGAAGCCATCCAGCAAGGAAAATATCTCTGATCCAGCCACAGTCTGTAAAATTTGTTCCATAGAGGGTAGGGGATAATGATCTTTCAAAGATGCTCTATTCAGATCCCTAAAATCTACACAAAGCCTTATGTCACCATTCTTTTTTCTCACTGGCACTAAGTTTGATACCCAGGTTGAGTGCTTAATTGGAAAAATAATCTTTGATTCTAAGAGATTTTGCAACTCATCCACCATTAAAGGTTCAATTCTAGGGTTTACTGGCCTTTGCTTCTGTCTGACTAGTTTAGATCCCTCAGTAAGCTCTATGGTGTGCTGGATGATATCTCTATTATAACCATGGAGGTCTTCGTAGGTCCAGGCAATCACCCTATCATATCTTTCACACAAATCAATCAATCTTTCCCTTTCTTACTGGGTTGTAGAATTGCCAATCTTTAATTTTCTTCCTTCACTAACCTGAATTTCAGAATAATCTTCTTTATTTGCTTGAAACCTCTTCTTTTCCAGGCTTACATCTTTTGGGTCAAATAAGTTTTCTAAGGTAATTAGTCCTTTAGGGAGCTTATTTGACTTTAGTTGGATAATTTGGTCACCATATTCTTCTTCAATTTTAGGGTGCAACTGATCGGTAAATTCTCCTGACATTTGTAAAAATGAAAGTACTTGGAAATCATTTTCAAAGGCTTGCCAATTTTGGTCATTGTCTGGGATAGTTGGCCTCACAATAACTTTGACTGACTCATTGTTGACTAGTAGATTAGTTGTTGGATCAAACTGTGAACCAATCTATGCCATTCTATCTACATCAGAATTTTGGGCTCTAGGGACTACTTCAATATTGAAAGCTTCAAAACCATCTACTAGGTCCCAAATTCTGTGCCTATAGGATCTCATTCTTACATTTTTGGCTACTGCCTTTTCTCTGATTTGCTTCACCACTAGTTCTGAATCTCCTCTTACTATCAGATTCTTTACTCCTTTTTTCTTTGCCAACATGAGTCCATGCACCAAGGATTCGTACTCAGCATCATTATTGGTACAGGCAAATTGAAAGCAAATGGCTCTTAAAATTTTCTCACTATTTGGGGCAGTAAGGCAAACTCCTGCTCCAGCTCCATTCTTACTTCTAGCCCCATCAAAATTTAGAGTCCAGATTTCGGAGTCTCTTTCAGATTCTTGAGTCTGATTAGGCTCTTCCCTTGAAACATTAGGGATCTCTTGGTCTTCTTCAAATATAACATAAGTGCCTAGACCTGTAGAGTCATAATTTCCATAGGGATCACTTTGCATCATAGTCAACAACTGATTATTCTCTTCTTCCTGTTGGTCATGCTCAGTCCAGTCACCTAACTCTTCAACAAAGATTCTCTCCTCTTTATTTAGCATAGCATGGGCTGCCTCTAATTTTGGGGTTGGTTCATTTGTGATATGGTCTTTTGATAATGGCTTAGATAGTATTTTCATCTTTGTCCCATATTTGGTTCTTAGAATTAGGTGTGACCAATCTAGTGACATGTAACCTCCTATCTTGGCTGTGAAATCTCTAGATAAGCATAGACCAAATACATGGGGAATATCTATGACTACAACATCTTGATTTACAATTATATTGGGGCAAGTATATAATTGCAATGGGAGTTGTTTAATTTTCCCTATTGTTTGCATAGATTTCCCATCCAACTGCATAACCCCTCTTGTAAGTAGCTCATATTTTATCTTCAAAGCATCTGCTATTTGCTTTGGCATTACTGTAGTACTAGCCCCAGAGTCTATCATTGCATTATGCAACAATTTCTTCCCAACTATTAGAGTTAAATAAAAGGGATCTGGTTTAGATTTACCTACCTCAGATGTATTATTCAATAGGGCTGTTGTCTACAGAGGCACAATATATTTGAGCTACGGCTTTTCTTTATCAGTAGATCCTCCTTTAGCTCCAGTATGTTTAGGGACTTCTTGGCCTTACAGAGCCTCTTGCAATAGTGTCTTCTACTCAAGAATAGCTAACATGTCCCAGATTGATACATGCGCTGGAGTTCTTTTTAGCTGATCCACCATGTTCACAGGTCCTAATGCTTGGGTCTTTGGATAATAAGGGTACCTTGACTTTTCTAGAACTTGTCCTGAGGCTACTTGATTTTGCATAGGTTGGGGCATTTCTTGACTAGAAACTATGTTCTAATGACTCTAAAATGGAGGAGCTCCCATGATCTCATTATTAGTGACTTTAGGCTATTCCATCATTCTCCTCTTTTCTCTAGTATAGTAATCTGATTGTACCAATGGCTTCTTGGAAGTAGATGCTTCATTCAAGAACACTGACTCTTCATCTTCAATCCATGAAAATAAAGCATGCTCAGGGGCTATTTCCTCTTCTTATTGTAAGGACATTCCTTGCATCTGGGCCACTAGGACTGCATTTTGTACACCTGGAGACTGATATTGTGGAGTATTAGAAGTTGCAATTTGTCTTTCTAATCCTCTCTGTTCTACTATCTTTTACTGTAAATTCCCTTTGGGGCAGTCTCTGGGCATATGGGCATTATTGCAAGGAAAACACCAAGCATTTGTGCCATCTGCAAAATTATTTTGCCCTGGAACAATTTCCTTGTTGGGATTAGGAGGAACAGTCTATAAAGGTGTAGGGACTGTAACCAATTGGTTTGATGGCGAAGGATCAGCCTGCCTTTGAGGGCCTTGATATTGATTTGGTGGATAGGGAGGTCTATTTCCTTGGTAATCTTGGTAAGGGGGCTTTAGATAAGGATTTTGTTGTCTCTTAAGGTTAATTATCTCATTTGAGAAGGTCCTTAAAATGTTCTTGACATCATCCATTTTAGATGATTGAATAGGGATAGTTACTTTAGCAGGTTGCTGAGGGAATGCATACATAGATATAGGTGGGGTTGTAGGATTAGGAGCTTCTTGAGGCAATGGCAAGGAAATTTCTGGGAACATGGGCATAGGAGGCCTTGGGGGCAGTTTTTCAGCATCTATTGAGTTATTTTCAGCCTTGACTGCCAACTCATAAGCTTCTGGTAGTGTTTGACCTCCAAGAGACTGAATCATCACCGGTATATCTAAGTTTAAAGCCTTAAGGTAAAACACAATAGCCATACCTAGTAATGGTCTTGCTGTAGCAGGAATTCTCTCCCAAGTCTTTTGAAATCTTGAATTGAAATTAGTCATAGCTTCTTGTGGATCCGTTTTGATAGTGATCAATTGTTGCAGCAAAGAAGATTTATCACCCTTTTCTTTAAATATTTCAAAGAAAGCATCACCAAGCTGATCCCATGTGGATATTGTGTTTGGGGTTAAAGATCTATACCAGTCCAGAGCCTTCCCTTTGAAAGAAGCTGCCAACAGTCTTATAGTCACATTCTGTTGAGTGATCACATGCACTACACAGACATCAGATACATCTTGTAGATGCTCTTCAGGTGTCTTGAAATCTTCTCTACTGAACTTGGGCAGAGCCTTCAGAGCATTGGCTGGGATAGCATCCCAAGTGGCTGGTGATATTGGGAGAATTAGAGGACTACCAGTGTTCTAATTTGCATAATTCCTTGGGGCTACAGGTGCTCCCATATTTGCTCTTGGTGCTATTGCAAATTGATTCACTCTTCTCCTTGGATTAGCTACTAGTGGTGGCAAAAGAATGCCTGGATTAGCAACAGATTGAGCTCTTGTTACAGGTCCACAGCTCTGACTCCCTATAGCTCTCTAGCTCATACAATCTTGACTAAAACTTCAAGAATGGTCCCACCGGGCATGCCAAAAACTGTTGATGTGTAAAATTGCGCAGGTTCCAACACCAACATGGGAAGTTTCAGGAATGTGGGACTTGCTACCTGAAACAACCTCCAGATTTTAAAGAAGCTGGCTCTTCTCTATCTTAAATGGGTTTTGGGGAAAGGGTAGAAACTAACAGAATTACAGATACAATAAAAGCAAATCTATCTATGGCGATGCGCCTAAATAAAATTATTTCTCTCAACTAATCACAATGAAGCTATCCTCAAGATTTAGTTACGTTAAAGAGAAAATACTACATGATTAACATAAACAGATGAAATGAATAAAATCAAAGGCTCACAACCAGACAATTTGGAATGACACAGGAAATATCAACCAAGGCACATAACTCAGTCTTTCTAAGAGGCACAGATACATGCACAGTTACATTCACTTTCTGAATCAAGAATAACAAGATAAAGGAAAATGATATTCACTGGTCATAGCAAAAGTCTTAAACTTCTCTCTTAAATCTCTGACAGAAAATATCTCTGGAAACTAGAATTCTAACTTTGAAAAGAACTCCTCAATCATTACAAATGTTACATATTTATAGCACAAGATTGACTCTAGATTGTCTGCAACAATTGAATCCCAACGGCCCAACCGAACTAGAGATAACTGGAAGTCTCTGATAGCTAAGATCCTTAGAATCTGTGATAGTTACTCCTTCCTGCAAGCCCATTGGCTGTGACAAAATATATGTGGTGCTCCTCCTGCTATAAGGAAAAGACACTTGGCGGCTTCTGCATCATTGAGACTCAAAACTCCACAGTAGATGGCAATATCTGCGCACATAACTTGAAACTCTTTCATCTCTCAAGAAGAAATAGGGAGACGACACTTGGTGGCTTCCGCAGCAACTAGAAACATGTACGTGTCTTTATCTACAATATTTTACTTAACAGTGTCTTTTATGCTCGGGAGAAATCTATAGGTGATAGCTGTCATAGTCTGTTGACTTTTTCCCAGACTGGATGCTTATTCCCAGATTTCCCTACAAGGTAGCCATCAGTGATCAATAGGATCTCTGGGCCAGGGGGTCAACAGTGTAGGAGATAGACTCTATATTTTATCTCCTCTTCTTCTTCAGGCTCTGCAAGACCTAGGGGGGTATTCCCTACTCAACATCCATGAGGATATGCATGCAAGGCTGGGATGTTGACAGAAAGGCAGATAGTCCTCTTGTAAGTAGACCAAAACTGAAGGATAAGAACAAAGGGGCTAGCTTTGGGCCTATTTGCAGTTGTAGACAGAGGACTGAGGTTCCTAAAACTAACTCTAATGTCCTAATGTTGGTTTTAGATTTTGATTTGGGTTTTAAGCTTGGATGCAAAGCTGGATATGGTTATAACACAAAACAAAGCATGATTGGTGCCTATCCAAGGCCCGGAGTCAGTAGACATACACTTGTGAATGATCAGCATGAACAGCTAAAACTGGATTTCAAGGGGATGTATGTGATACCTGCCTTACAGGTATCTCCCAATACAGAGTGTTGAGTTATCTCTACTTATGGTATCCCTACTGCAGTATACCCTTCCCAATGTTCAACCTAAAAATAGTTTAATCTACCCCTTGAGCAGAAGTTAAAAGATCAGACATTCAACACAGGAATTCTATGCTCTAGAATCTAAACATTACCAAACATCCAGATTCAGAAGAAGAATACATGCAATACTGGAGACAGAATTAACACAACACATGCCAAACAGCATTTCTCATATAAGTTTAATCATGAAATCAGTGGGTTCATGCCAAAAACATACAACAAGAGATACATAAACTCACAGGTAAGCTGTACAGAGCAACCAGATCAGCTTGTTATGCATTACAGAGCCAAAATCATCAACTTTCAACAACCTCTAAATGAACAACACAACTTGCTTATAACAGCCAGGTAGGTGTTCAGCAATTAATTACATAGTTGACCAAGAATCCCGCCAGATACACAGTATCATAAAAATGGCGCTCAAACACAACCAGATTGGCGCCCAAACTTGAATGCAGCAGGTAGGGGAGGAGACAAGAAGATTTCTCGAGCCCTGCGCCACTGTCCGCTGATGTACACCCTCAAACAGGTACAAGATCGATCCACGCCATCGCCCATACCTCTGCAACAATCGCCATTAATGGCGCACCAACCCGCGGCCTTGGGAAGATCATCAAATCTACAATCGCAACCATTTCCCGCCGAGATTCATCATCATGATATTTGAAAATGCAGGATATCAATTATCCCACATGCACCCCGCGATGACCTCACTAACACTTTATATACTAGGTCATGAGCATATATCATGTCGGTGCTTTTGCTCCTGACGACACTAGTATAGACCTCATCATCATCATCCTCCAGCAGCATGATATCCTGTTGTTCGAAATATCACCCTGACGTCATCATGATATTTGAAATATAACCTGCATGATAATCGGCACAACCTGATCCATCAGAGGAACATCCTCCTGCTGAGCTTATACCCAAAGTCTGGCCGATGAACATCCTGATGACGTCATCATCATATCCTGCTGATGTCATCATGATATCTGCCTACTGCGCACCTCCTCATATCCGGATGACGTCATCATCATGTTTGCAAATATCAGGGGATCATCATAAGATGATCAGTGTTAGAAATATGACCCCCCCGGGACCTTAATGACGTCATCATCATATTAACATCATCATGATATTCGGAAGACAACCGGATATTTGGAAATATCCTCCTGATGCACAAATATCAGGTTGCACTGTAGCTCCGCTATAAGATCGGGGCGATAACTGAATATGATGATGCTGCTTGAAAAGATCACCCCCAGTAGATAATGCGTGAAGCCAGCAGGTGGATATCTCCTTGATATCAGCATCATCATGATGCTGGAACAAACATATATCCGGGTGATATGAAAATATCACCCCCTCCTTCAGAAAAATCATGATGCAGATAGGTAGAGAAAAAGATATCACCCTGATATAAGGATGACGTCAGCATCATCAGGATGACAAAACAACGAACAAGAAGTAATACAACATCATCAGGATGATGTTGACTAAGATCATCCTGACGTTCAAAATATGATGACCCTAGCAAATATCGGGTCGCACTTAGAACTCTTCAACAACATCATCAGGATGATCATAACCAAGATCACCCGATGATAAAAATATCACCCCGGCGAAATATCATGACGGCAGAAAATATGATGACCCCCGCAAGCAACACGGTGATAACTGGAAATATCATGATGATGACGACGACCCTGAAGGAAGAACAAGTCGGGTCGAAGAACTTAGAGAATAACCCCTTCAGGATATCGGGGCAACGCCATCATCATGTTTGGGCAAGGTGATAAATGGAAGATCATCGGATACTTTGAAAAATCACCCTCGCAAGCAAATCAAGGCGCACTGTGGCTCATCAGCATCATCAGGATAAAAACCAAACATCACCCGATATTGCAATATAATGATGACGATGAGAAACCGGTCGACGGAGAACATGATGATGCTGACCTTCATCGAAACAAACATGATGATGATGACCTCCTCCTCAAGGAAATATGATGATGCAGCTAAAAAATGCTGAGGAGGTCCATTACTTAGAACATTTTTTGGATACTTAGGGAGAGTGCCTGAATGAAAATTGCTCAAAAAACTACCAGTCAATTCAGGCGCTAACAGTGGCTCTGTCTGGGGACGTGCAGGTGCAAGACTGCAGCGAGAACCCCAGATCTCTGGGATGCAGACCAGTCCCTTATCCATTGGGCACAGAGTCAAATACTGCACTGACCTGCATCACCAAACACACTTGATGGCCTAAGGCCACCAAGAAAAGAAAAGCATGTATCTCCCTTTGTCAAATATCTTGTTTTCATCTGCATGCACTGGGTCAAGCTTGGAGATACTGTCAGGATCCACCCATAAACAAATCTTGTCATCTGCAAATTCAACCCTTTGATTTGGCTTGTCATTATCACCCCTGTGCAGATAACCTTCAACATCATGTGCCATGTGGGTGTAGAATTTATCAAGCAATGCATACTCAAATGGTATAGAACACAGGTTATCATCTGTATCATCATCATGCATTGCAACATGATCTCCTAGCTGGACTGCAAATAGGAAACACTCAGAGTCCACCACACAACTAGGAAGATCAGGGCTCATTGTATTATATGCTGGCACATCAAAAGGAAAGCTTTCAAAATCACAATTGTGCACATCATGTACACAACAATCAGCAGCACCAAGCTGGAAAAGATTAGGCTCTGGCACCTCTTTACAATCAGGCACAGTTTCACAGTCACTTACCTGATGTATATTGTTTCCTCTTTCATCAGGATGAGAAACAGAATCCAAGTCAAAAATAGTGTCAAGATCCTCACCATACTCAGACAGATCCTCATCACCATATGTGTCATAAATGGGTGACCCAGGTGCATCAGTTTCATCATAGTATGCCATTTGTTCATGGGCAGCAGAGCACACTTCTTCATCACCAATGGATTCACTCTGTGGAGGAGTATCTGCCTGCGTGTCATAAGCAAAACAGCCGTCAAATGAAAAACAATCATGCTCTGAACTAGCACTTATTTCAATTTCTGACTGCCCTTCATGATCTCCATGTGTTTGAAAGGTAGGCAATGGGTCACACATAGGACTGCTTCTCTGCTTGCTTATATCTTCTCTGTCTTGAGTACAATACTCACAATTATCTCCACAGGTCCATTCCAAAAATTGCTCATTGCTGTCCACAACCTCGTTATTGTTTTCATGGTCAGATGCCTCATCATTGCAATGGGAATCCTCATTAGTCCTTTCACTGGCATCCTCAACTGGTGAACAATCCAGTTGAGCAGTATTGTTAGCATTATGTTCAAATACAGCAGTCTCAACCTCTATGCTTCTATTTTCATTTTTATCTGCAGATGATGCCATAATCATTTGGTCATTTGTAGCTTCACAACCATTTCTCACACCAAGGCCTGGGGACAGGGATTTCAGCAGGCGCACATATCTGATTTTTTCTATTTTTTCTATGAAATTGTATGCCATCTGCATACTTGTCACCTTGAAATCTCTCAGTATTGCACTAAAGCCCTCCTCAAAAGCTTCAAAGAATATGGCAACATAGGCTGAAATATCAGGTCTGAAACTTTCAGGGACATGTGAAAGGGCTACTGCAAACCTTTGACTGAAATCAACACATGGCTCTTCATCTTGTTTTCTGATTCTCATCAATTCTGTAACAAGATCAGCCGGTTCTTTTGCAAATTCTTCCTTGAAACAGTCAGCAAGTTCATCCCAACAGGCAAAGGATTTCTTTGGAAAGCTCAAATACCAGTCTTTTGCTTTTGCATCAAAGGACCTAACAAAAAACCTCATCCACATATCCTCATCTCTGAATGAATGTTTTCCCATAAAACTGTGAAACTTTTGGATATGTGCATTCCCATCACATACACTGTGACCACCAAATCTAGGCATCTGACAGTATATCCTAGCAGGCATAGTTTCTACTTTGTAATCCACCCATGACAAATCCAGTTGGTCATACAAAGGATCAAAAGGGCTGAGAAGAGGTTTAGCCTTCTGACTGGCAGACATAACAGGGTTACTGCTTTTTAACTGGGCCTGCTCAGCCTCTAAGAATATCAACCTATTTCTTATCTCTTCTATTCCTTTATCCAACATTTCACCACTGAGTATGGGATAATCCATACTTGGATTCATAAAAATCTTACTCTTAGACATCCTTTGTCTGTCTAAGACCCAAGGCTTCCCCTGGCATCTAACTTATGCAGTAACACAGCAAATATAAAGGAGAAGGAACAAGGTACCTTTTCTCATACAGATGCAGAAATATGTACAACACATTTTTGTCACATCACATACATCCATCCTTCATGTGCATTGGGATCTTTTTTGCAGAGTCGCCACCTCTCCAGAGAGGACAAAATTTTCAATAGCTGAAAGCTACTTTTCCAGGTTCATTCCACCAGCAGAGCATCATTTTGTTAGTGACTCGGATGGGTCACAAGTATTATTCTTTATTTTATCAATCCTTCCCCAGCAGAGTCGCCAATTTCTGTTGACTTTTTCCCAGACTGGATGCTTATTCCCAGATTTCCCTACAAGGTAGCCATCAGTGATCAACAGGATCTCTGGGCCAGGGGGTCAATAGTGTAGGAGATAGACTCTATATTTTATCTCCTCTTCTTCTTCAGGCTCTGCAAGACCTAGGGGGGTATTCCCTACTCAACATCCATGAGGATATGCATGCAAGGCTGGGATGTTGACAGAAAGGCAGATAGTCCTCTTGTAAGTAGACCAAAACTGAAGGATAAGAACAAAGGGGCTAGCTTTGGGCCTATTTGCAGTTGTAGACAGAGGACTGAGGTTCCTAAAACTAACTCTAATGTCCTAATGTTGGTTTTAGATTTTGATTTGGGTTTTAAGCTTGGATGCAAAGCTGGATATGGTTATAACACAAAACAAAGCATGATTGGTGCCTATCCAGGGCCTGGAGTCAGTAGACATACACTTGTGAATGATCAGCATGAACAGCTAAAACTGGATTTCAAGGGGATGTATGTGATACCTGCCTTACAGGTATCTCCCAATATAGAGTGTTGAGTTATCTCTACTTATGGTATCCCTACTGCAGTATACCCTTCCCAATGTTCAACCTGAAAACAGTTTAATCTACCCCTTGAGCAGAAGTTAAAAGATCAGACATTCAACACAGGAATTCTATGCTCTAGAATCTAAACATTACCAAACATCCAGATTCAGAAGAAGAATACATGCAATACTGGAGACAGAATTAACACAACACATGCCAAACAGCATTTCTCATATAAGTTTAATCATGAAATCAGTGGGTTCATGCCAAAAACATACAACAAGAGATACATAAACTCACAGGTAAGCTGTACAGAGCAACCAGATCAGCTTGTTATGCATTACAGAGCCAAAATCATCAACTTTCAACAACCTCTAAATGAACAACACAACCTGCTTATAACAGCCAGGTAGGTGTTCAGCAATTAATTACATAGTTGACCAAGAATCCCGCCAGATACACAGTATCATAAAAATGGCGCTCAAACACAACCAGATTGGCGCCCAAACTTGAATGCAGCAGGTAGGGGAGGAGACAGGAAGATTTCTCGAGCCCTGCGCCACTGTCTGCTGATGTACACCCTCAAACGGGTACAAGATCGATCCACGCCATCGCCCATACCTCTGCAACAATCGCCATTAATGGCGCACCAACCCGCGGCCTTGGGAAGATCATCAAATCTACAATCGCAACCATTTCCCGCCGAGATTCATCATCATGATATTTGAAAATGCAGGATATCAATTATCCCACATGCACCCCGCGATGACCTCACTAACACTTTATATACTAGGTCATGAGCATATATCATGTCAGTGCTTTTGCTCCTGACGACACTAGTATAGACCTCATCATCATCATCCTCCAGCAGCATGATATCCTGTTGTTCGAAATATCACCCTGACGTCATCATGATATTTGAAATATAACCTGCATGATAATCGGCACAACCTGATCCATCGGAGGAACATCCTCCTGCTGAGCTTATACCCAAAGTCTGGCCGATGAACATCCTGATGACGTCATCATCATATCCTGCTGACGTCATCATGATATCTGCCTACTGCACACCTCCTCATATCCGGATGACGTCATCATCATGTTTGCAAATATCAAGGGATCATCATAAGATGATCAGTGTTAGAAATATGACCCCCCCGGGACCTTAATGACGTCATCATCATATTAACATCATCATGATATTCGGAAGACAACCGGATATTTGGAAATATCCTCCTGATGCACAAATATCAGGTTGCACTGTAGCTCCGCTATAAGATCGGGGCGATAACTGAATATGATGATGCTGCTTGAAAAGATCACCCCCAGTAGATAATGCGCGAAGCCAGCAGGTGGATATCTCCTTGATATCAGCATCATCATGATGCTGGAACAAACATATATCCGGGTGATATGAAAATATCACCCCCTCCTTCGGAAAAATCATGATGTAGATAGGCAGAGAAAAAGATATCACCCTGATATAAGGATGACGTCAGCATCATCAGGATGACAAAACAATGAACAAGAAGTAATACAACATCATCAGGATGATGTTGACTAAGATCATCCTGACGTTCAAAATATGATGACCCTAGCAAATATCGGGTCGCACTTAGAACTCTTCAACAACATCATCAGGATGATCATAACCAAGATCACTCGACGATAAAAATATCACCCCGGCGAAATATCATGACGGCAGAAAATATGATGACCCCCGCAAGCAACACGGTGATAACTGGAAATATCATGATGATGACGACGACCCTGAAGGAAGAACAAGTCGGATCGAAGAACTTAGAGAATAACCCCTTCAGGATATCGGGGCAACGTCATCATCATGTTTGGGCAAGGTGATAAATGGAAGATCACCGGATACTTTGAAAAATCACCCTCGCAAGCAAATCAAGGCGCACTGTGGCTCATCAGCATCATCAGGATAAAAACCAAACATCACCCGATATTGCAATATGATGATGACGATGAGAAACCGGTCGACGGAGAACATGATGATGCTGACCTTCATCGAAACAAACATGATGATGATGACCTCCTCCTCAAGGAAATATGATGATGCAGCTAAAAAATGCTGAGGAGGTCCATTACTTAGAACATTTTTTGGATACTTAGGGAGAGTGCCTGAATGAAAATTGCTCAAAAAACTACCAGTCAATTCAGGCGCTAACAGTGGCTCTGTCTGGGGACGTGCAGGTGCAAGACTGCAGCGAGAACCCCAGATCTCTGGGATGCAGACCAGTCCCTTATCCATTGGGCACAGAGTCAAATACTGCACTGACCTGCATCACCAAACACACTTGATGGCCTAAGGCCACCAAGAAAAGAAAAGCATGTATCTCCCTTTGTCAAATATCTTGTTTTCATCTGCATGCACTGGGTCAAGCTTGGAGATACTGTCAGGATCCACCCATAAACAAATCTTATCATCTGCAAATTCAACCCTTTGATTTGGCTTGTCATTATCACCCCTGTGTAGATAACCTTAAACATCATGTGCCATGTGGGTGTAGAATTTATCAAGCAATGCATACTCAAATGGTATAGAACACAGGTTATCATCTGTATCATCATCATGCATTGCACCATGATCTCCTAGCTGGACTGCAAATAGGAAACACTCAGAGTCCACCACACAACTAGGAAGATCAGGGCTCATTGTATTATATGCTGGCACATCAAAAGGAAAGCTTTCAAAATCACAATTGTGCACATCATGTACACAACAATCAGCAGCACCAAGCTGGAAAAGATTAGGCTCTGGCACCTCTTTACAATCAGGCACAGTTTCACAGTCACTTACCTGATGTATATTGTTTCCTCTTTCATCAGGATGAGAAACAGAATCCAAGTCAAAAATAGTGTCAAGATCCTCACCATACTCAGACAGATCCTCATCACCATATGTGTCATAAATGGGTGACCCAGGTGCATCAGTTTCATCATAGTATGCCATTTGTTCATGGGCAGCAGAGCACACTTCTTCATCACCAATGGATTCACTCTGTGGAGGAGTATCTGCCTGTGTGTCATAAGCAAAACAGCCGTCAAATGAAAAACAATCATGCTCTTAACTAGCACTTATTTCAATTTCTGACTGCCCTTCATGATCTCCATGTGTTTGAAAGGTAGGCAATGGGTCACACATAGGACTGCTTCTCTGCTTGCTTATATCTTCTCTGTCTTGAGTACAATACTCACAATTATCTCCAGAGGTCCATTCCAAAAATTGCTCATTGCTGTCCACAACCTCGTTATTGTTTTCATGGTCAGATGCCTCATCATTGCAATGGGAATCCTCATTAGTCCTTTCACTGGCATCCTCAACTGGTGAACAATCCAGTTGAGCAGTATTGTTAGCATTATGTTTAAATACAGCAGTCTCAACCTCTATGCTTCTATTTTCATTTTTATCTGCAGATGATGCCATAATCATTTGGTCATTTGCAGCTTCACAACCATTTCTCACACCAAGGCCTGGGGACAGGGATTTCAGCAGGCGCACATATCTGATTTTTTCTATTTTTTCTATGAAATTGTATGCCATCTGCATACTTGTCACCTTGAAATCTCTCAGTATTGCACTAAAGCCCTCCTCAAAAGCTTCAAAGAATATGGCAACACAGGTTGAAATATCAGGTCTGAAACTTTCAGGGACATGTGAAAGGGCTACTGCAAACCTTTGACTGAAATCAACACATGGCTCTTCATCTTGTTTTCTGATTCTCATCAATTCTGTAACAAGATCAGCCGGTTCTTTTGCAAATTCTTCCTTGAAACAGTCAGCAAGTTCATCCCAACAGGCAAAGGATTTCTTTGGAAAGCTCAAATACCAGTCTTTTGCTTTTGCATCAAAGGACCTAACAAAAAACCTCATCCACATATCCTCATCTCTGAATGAATGTTTTCCCATAAAACTGTGAAAATTTTGGATATGTGCATTCCCATCACATACACTGTGACCACCAAATCTAGGCATCTGACAGTATATCCTAGCAGGCATAGTTTCTACTTTGTAATCCACCCATGACAAATCCAGTTGGTCATACAAAGGATCAAAAGGGCTGAGAAGAGGTTTAGCCTTCTGACTGGCAGACATAACAGGGTTACTGCTTTTTAATTGGGCCTGCTCAGCCTCTAAGAATATCAACCTATTTCTTATCTCTTCTATTCCTTTATCCAACATTTCACCACTGAGTATGGGATAATCCATACTTGGATTCATAAAAATCTTACTCTTAGACATCCTTTGTCTGTCTAAGACCCAAGGCTTCCCCTGGCATCTAACTTATGCAGTAAAACAGCAAATATAAAGGAGAAGGAACAAGGTACCTTTTCTCATACAGATGCAGAAATATGTACAACACATTTTTGTCACATCACATACATCCATCCTTCATGTGCATTGGGATCTTTTTTCAGATTCGCCACCTCTCCAGAGAGGACAAAATTTTCAATAGCTGAAAGCTACTTTTCCAGGTTCATTCCACCAGCAGAGCATCATTTTGTTAGTGACTCGGATGGGTCACAAGTATTATTCTTTATTTTATCAATCCTTCCCCAGCAGAGTCGCCAATTTCTGTTGACTTTTTCCCAGACTGGATGCTTATTCCCAGATTTCCCTACAAGGTAGCCATCAGTGATCAACAGGATCTCTGGGCCAGGGGGTCAACAGTGTAGGAGATAGACTCTATATTTTATCTCCTCTTCTTCTTCAGGCTCTGCAAGACCTAGGGGGGTATTCCCTACTCAACATCCATGAGGATATGCATGCAAGGCTGGGATGTTGACAGAAAGGCAGATAGTCCTCTTGTAAGTAGACCAAAACTGAAGGATAAGAACAAAGGGGCTAGCTTTGGGCCTATTTGCAGTTGTAGACAGAGGACTGAGGTTCCTAAAACTAACTCTAATGTCCTAATGTTGGTTTTAGATTTTGATTTGGGTTTTAAGCTTGGATGCAAAGCTGGATATGGTTATAACACAAAACAAAGCATGATTGGTGCCTATCCAGGGCCTGGAGTCAGTAGACATACACTTGTGAATGATCAGCATGAACAGCTAAAACTGGATTTCAAGGGGATGTATGTGATACCTGCCTTACAGGTATCTCCCAATACAGAGTGTTGAGTTATCTCTACTTATGGTATCCCTACTGCAGTATACCCTTCCCAATGTTCAACCTGAAAATAGTTTAATCTACCCCTTGAGCAGAAGTTAAAAGATCAGACATTCAACACAGGAATTCTATGCTCTAGAATCTAAACATTACCAAACATCCAGATTCAGAAGAAGAATACATGCAATACTGGAGACAGAATTAACACAACACATGCCAAACAGCATTTCTCATATAAGTTTAATCATGAAATCAGTGGGTTCATGCCAAAAACATACAACAAGAGATACATAAACTCACAGGTAAGCTGTACAGAGCAACCAGATCAGCTTGTTATGCATTACAGAGCCAAAATCATCAACTTTCAACAACCTCTAAATGAACAACACAACCTGCTTATAACAGCCAGGTAGGTGTTCAGCAATTAATTACATAGTTGACCAAGAATCCCGCCAGATACACAGTATCATAAAAATGGCGCTCAAACACAACCAGATTGGCGCCCAAACTTGAATGCAGCAGGTAGGGGAGGAGACAAGAAGATTTCTCGAGCCCTGCGCCACTGTCCGCTGATGTACACCCTCAAACGGGTACAAGATCGATCCACGCCATCGCCCATACCTCTGCAACAATCGCCATTAATGGCGCACCAACCCGCGGCCTTGGGAAGATCATCAAATCTACAATCGCAACCATTTCCCGCCGAGATTCATCATCATGATATTTGAAAATGCAGGATATCAATTATCCCACATGCACCCCGCGATGACCTCACTAACACTTTATATACTAGGTCATGAGCATATATCATGTCGGTGCTTTTGCTCCTGACGACACTAGTATAGACCTCATCATCATCATCCTCCAGCAGCATGATATCCTGTTGTTCGAAATATCACCCTGACGTCATCATGATATTTGAAATATAACCTGCATGATAATCGGCACAACCTGATCCATCGGAGGAACATCCTCCTGCTGAGCTTATACCCAAAGTCTGGCCGATGAACATCCTGATGACGTCATCATCATATCCTGCTGACGTCATCATGATATCTGCCTACTGCGCACCTCCTCATATCCGGATGATGTCATCATCATGTTTGCAAATATCAGGGGATCATCATAAGATGATCAGTGTTAGAAATATGACCCCCCCGGGACCTTAATGACGTCATCATCATATTAACATCATCATGATATTCGGAAGACAACCGGATATTTGGAAATATCCTCCTGATGCACAAATATCAGGTTGCACTGTAGCTCCGCTATAAGATCGGGGCGATAACTGAATATGATGATGCTGCTTGAAAAGATCACCCCCAGTAGATAATGCGCGAAGCCAGCAGGCGGATATCTCCTTGATATCAGCATCATCATGATGCTGGAACAAACATATATCCGGGTGATATGAAAATATCACCCCCTCCTTCGAAAAAATCATGATGCAGATAGGCAGAGAAAAAGATATCACCCTGATATAAGGATGACGTCAGCATCATCAGGATGACAAAACAACGAACAAGAAGTAATACAACATCATCATGATGATGTTGACTAAGATCATCCTGACGTTCAAAATATGATGACCCTAGCAAATATCGGGTCGCACTTAGAACTCTTCAACAACATCATCAGGATGATCATAACCAAGATCACTCGACGATAAAAATATCACCCCGGCGAAATATCATGACGGCAGAAAATATGATGACCCCCGCAAGCAACACGGTGATAACTGGAAATATCATGATGATGACGACGACCCTGAAGGAAGAACAAGTCGGGTCGAAGAACTTAGAGAATAACCCCTTCAGGATATCGGGGCAACGTCATCATCATGTTTGGGCAAGGTGATAAATGGAAGATCACCGGATACTTTGAAAAATCACCCTCGCAAGCAAATCAAGGCGCACTGTGGCTCATCAGCATCATCAGGATAAAAACCAAACATCACCCGATATTGCAATATGATGATGACGATGAGAAACCGGTCGACGGAGAACATGATGATGCTGACCTTCATCGAAACAAACATGATGATGATGACCTCCTCCTCAAGGAAATATGATGATGCAGCTAAAAAATGCTGAGGAGGTCCATTACTTAGAACATTTTTTGGATACTTAGGGAGAGTGCCTGAATGAAAATTGCTCAAAAAACTACCAGTCAATTCAGGCGCTAACACAGTCCATGGCTTTGGAACTTTAAGACACATTAAAAATGGGACCCACTACTTTCCACCTGGTAACTTCAAAAGAGGAAAACAGGGACAGGTGGCGAACTTCGCGCGCACAACAACTGAAACATGGCACTTTCCGCAACACTTGAAACATTAAGAGAGACTCTTTGAAACTTACACGGAGGTTGACACATGTCAGGTTCTGCATCCTTTAAGAAACATTTATTATCGTCTGAGAAAAGGTCAGAAAGCTTTTACTTTGGCACCGCATCCACCACGTGGCATTCTCCGCATCACTGATACTCTACACTGGGGCCCACCTCCATCCTTACTTAGCATCAAAACATATAGAAACCATAACGCGGAAGCTGACACTTGGCAAGCTCCGTAGCTACCACAAAAGACACATGGCTTTGTCCGCTCTCATGCTAAAACATTTAGGGAGTGCCTCTTCTTATGACATGTGGCACCTTTCGCAGGGTTGAAACTTAAAACTTTATTTGAAACAAAACCGCTATGTGGCATGCTCTGTGTTAAAGTTATAACTTAGAAACAAAAGTGCATCTTGAAACTAGGGCTCGACACTTGGCAAGTTCTGTGGCACTGGCAAAATGAAACCCTCGCAGCCACTCTTAGAAACATTCATAGACACTGAACTATAACCCGCGGATGCGCGCTGCCACTTAATACAAAATGTAGAGTCTTTTACTCTACAGTCACATAAGAATAATTGCTTGCAGACATCTAGACCACGAACTAATTGAGTTGTCAATTCACATTGGCTTCCCAAACATGGCACCAGATCTGCAAAACAAGATATTGCATTTACAGATCTCACCAGACCTATTTGTGTCACTCTATCACCTCTGAACAGTTGCTAGAACCAGTTTTACTCATATGGCCATAACTTCTTCAAATCTTCATGCGTATCTCTGAAATCTTTATAGGAGCACCTTCAGACACATATCTACAAACCTTTTGATGCACATTCTTAGATCTACAACTAACTGGAATCTTTACTTCATAGAACTTCACTGTCTTTACTGTTCTTCCCTATTTCTGATAGGGCTAATTTTCTTAATATCCTCAGCACACAACTCATCCAATCCTTGACATCAATGCAATAGGAGTATGTTGACATCAATGACAACACCAGTTAGGCCCATACTTATAACAGTAATAACCCCTAACTTTTCTCTGAGATACTCAAAAGTATCCTTAGGAAAAGGCTTTGTAAAAATGTCTGCAATCTAATCCTTTGTAGACATATATTCCATCTTTAGTTCATTCTCTATTACCTTTTCTCTCAGAAAGTGATACCTTATAGATATATGCTTTATTCTTGAGTGCATCACTAGATTCATTGAAATGTTTATAGCACTTGTATTATCACAAAAGATTGAAATTTGTTCTTCATACACAACTCTTATATCCTTTAATGTTTGCTTCATCCAAAGCACTTGAGTACAACAACATGTTGCAGCAATATATTCTGCTTCTATAGTAGACAAAGAAACTGATTCTTGCTTCTTGCTTAGCCATGAAACCAAAGTTGTTACCCAAGAGGAAAGCACCTCCACTTGTACTCTTTCTATCATCAGCGTCTCCAGCCCAATCTACATCTGTATAAGCACTAAGAGTGAAATCAATATCTTTGGGATACCACTATCCATAGTCTGAAGTGCCTTTGAAATATCTCATGATCCTCTTGACTGCCATCACATGTGATTCTTTGGGATCTTCTTAGAATATTGCCACGAGACATACTATATTCATTATGTCAGGTTTGGTATGGGTTAGATAGAGCAGCCCTTCAATCATAGACCTATACTTTTTCTGATTAGTCTTAGGTGATTCATCATTCTTGCTTAGCTTGTAGCCAGTTACCATAGGAGTGCATACTAGCTTAGCATCATCCATTTCAAACTTCTTCAACAATTTTTTCACATACTTGGACTGAGATTTGAAAATTCCTTTTTCTGATTGAGTAATCTGTAGTCCTAAAAAAATTCATTTCACCAAACATAGACATCTCAAATTCTATTTGCATTTCCTCTGCAAATCTCTTACACATACCTTCATTGCCTCCAAAGATAATATCATCAACAAAGACTACAACAATCAAAATTTGATCATTATTGATTTTGAAGTAGAGATTGCTATCAATAGTACTTTTACTAAACCCTAATTGCAACAAATACTTTTCCAATCTTGCATACCAGGCTCTAGGAGCTTGCTTAAGTCCATACAAGGATTTCTTCAATCTGGATACCATGTCACCTTGGTCTAATGACTGAAATCCTTCCTTTTGTTCAATGTAAACCTCTTCTTCTAGATATCCATTCAAGAATTTAGCCTTCACATCCATCTGGTATACTTTGAAGTCATTGTGTGTTTCAAATGCTAGGAACATTCTTATTGCTTCAATCCTTGCCACAGGAGCAAAAGTCTCTTCAAAATCTTTGCCTTCAACTTGAGAATATCCTTTTCATACTAGTCTTGCTTTGTTTCTCACTATTTCTCCACTTTCATTCATCTTGCTTCTGAACACGATTTAGTTCCAATCACATTCTTATCAGCAGGTCTAGGGACCAATTCCCAAGTTTGATTTTTCTCTATCTGTATCAGCTCTTCTTCCATGGCTTTTACCAAACTTTCATCTTTGCAGGCCTCATTTACATTCTTAGGTTCAATCTATGAAAGTAGATAGTAGTTCACTTGCTCCTCTGTAGCTCTTTTCCTTGTCAATACCCCTTTGCTTTTATCACCAATAATTTGATCTTCAGAATGATTAATCCTTACATACCTGTAAGTCTTTTCTAGAGCTTTTTCTTCTTCATCTTGACTATCCATTTGTTTAACTTTTTCTTCATTCTTTGTAGTACCAAGTTCATCTGATTCATAGCCTCCCAGATTTGATATTCTTTCCCTGTCTTCATCAACTCTCACATTTGTACTCTTAATAATATTTCTCAATCTCTTATTGTAACACCAGTAGGCCTTACTCTTAGTGGAATATCTGAGGAAAATTCCTTCATCACATCTCGCATCAAACTTGCCTAACTGCTCATCTCTTCTGATATAACATTTGCTTCCAAAGACTTTGAAGTATTTCACTATAGGAATTCTTCCATACCACAATTCATAAGGAGTTTTAGTACCATTACCTTTGACTTGAACTCTGTTTTGAATGCAGATAGCAGTATGTATAGCTTCTCTCCAATACACTTTCGGTAGGCTTGCCTCCTTCATCATTGTCCTAGTAGCCTTTTGAAATGTCATGTTCTTCCTTTCAACAAATCCATTCTTCTATGGAGTTCTCCATTCATTTGATGTAAACTCTCCTCCTCTATCAGACCTTAAGCACTTGATCCTTAAATCTAACTCATTTTTAATCATCACTTTGAAAAACTTGAACTTGTCTAGAGATTCTGATTTATCCTTTAAGAAAGTAACCCAAGTCATTCTAGAATAATCATCAATAAGCAACGTAAAATACCTGTCTCCTTGCAGACTTCTTATTCTTGTAGGACCACACAAATTTGTATGCACCAGCTCAAGCAATCCAGCAGAAAATTATTCCTTACTCTTGAAATTTTCTCTTGTCTATTTGCCCATTTGACATTCCTTGCAAATAGTGTTAGCAGGCTTCACAAGCCTAGGTAGATCTCTCACAGCTTGTACTAAACTTATCTTCACCAAGTTATCAAAATTGATATGACACATCCTCCTATGCCACACCCAACTCTCATCTGTATGAGCCAACAAACAACAATTATTATTTCCTCTCAATGATAAATATTACCTCTAGTCTTTTTACCAGTTGCAATCACTGTTCCGGAGCTTTCCATGATCTTGCATGCATTGTCCTTGAAACTCATATCATACCCTTTATCACACATCTAGCCAACACTTAAAATATTATGCTTTAGGCCCTTGACATATAGAACATCATCTATTTTATTCTTGCCATCAAAAGAAATAGATCCTCTTTCATAGATCTTACCAGTTGCATTATCTCCAAACCTAACCAGTCCTCCATCATACTTTTCCAAACTTACAAACTTACTTTTATTACTGGTCATGTGATGTGAACATCCACTATCAATAATCCATTCATCCTTATCCTTCTCAACCTGAATAGACAAAGCACTCTCTTCCACTAGCTTTTCTTCCTTCACACAGCTAGCAAGATTAGTAGACACAAGTTCTTTAATAGCAATAAAAAAGCATTCATTTGTACTAGTATTAGCATCATTAGACTCATCATTTGTTACACCATCATCATCAAGATCTCTAACAATATAGCATTTCTTCATGACTCTTGGTCTACTTTCAAATTTCTTCTTACCTCTTTCAATTCTTTCTAGACATCTGGATGCATAGTGACCAATCTTACCACAAGAAATGCATTTGAATAGTAATTTTCCTTTGAACTTACCAGAACCTCTTTGCATTCTATCCAAAAAGTTGGCTTCAACATCATCAAGGTCATCATCAGATTCCATAGCATATTTCTAAGCTCTTGAAGTCTTTTCTAAAGTGTTGGCTTTGAAAGTAGTCTCAGTCTTCGGCAGAGCATCACCAAACTCTCTCATTTCAAAAGTAGTTAGCTTACCAAGCAATTGATACTTTGAAACATTTTGCAGAACCATAAGTTCTTGAATTGCAAACACCTTGTGACCATAGGATTTAGGTAATGATCTAAGAATCTTCATGACAACCTCATCCTCATTAACAGTTCCTCCAAGACCTATAATTCCATTGACAATTTCATTAGCTTTCTGCATGTAGGTTGTTATGTTCTCATCTTCACTCATCTTTAGGGCTTCATACCTCACCTTTAGGTTTTGTAATTTGGCACTTTTTATAGAATCATCTGCTTTAAATAAATTTTTTAACTTGTCCCAGATGTCATAAGCAGTCTCCAAATCCATAACTTTCACTAGCTTGGTGTTGGATAAGGCATTTAACAGAGCATCTCTAGCTTTTCCATTTAATTCATACTATTTGATTTCATCTTCATTTGTTGGACCATTTGGAGGAAGAGTGTATTTGGTTTTTGTCATTTTCCAAACACAATAACCAAGAGAAATGAGACGACTTTTCATTCGTACCTTCCATAGGGCATAATCTGTTCCATCAAATTATGGCGACTCCTTGTGTGCCATAACGGATCTACCTCAATTTGTTAGGCTCTTTCCCGAGGAATCCTCAGTCTGATACCAATTGTTGAAAATAGAAAGACACCTAATAGGGGGTGAATCAGTTGTAACCAATATTTCAAAACCATTAAAACATCAACCTCTTAATCACTGTTATTGTATTTAACCATGAAAGCATGAAATCAGAAACTTAACACATTCACACATTTAACACATGAGACACCAAATTTTTTACGTGGAAAACCCAATAAGGGAAAAACCACGATGAGTGTTAGCTCACAATATAATATGTAATAACAATACTAAAAATCAGAGGCTCACTACCTAGATTGCTTACTACAAAAGAAGAGGCTCACTACCAATGTGGTGGCTCACTGCCATTGGGTGGTTCACTGCCAGATTTGGTGAATTAAGATAGCAACATCTACACTATGCCGAAGTTCAGTTCCATTGAAGCACAATAAACATCCTCTATTCTGCTCTACTTTTTACTTCACACTTATCTTCGCATCTTTGCACTTGGATACATTTTCACAACTTTATGACAAGTATTTATACAATTCAACAACCTTGGAATGGTCATCAAGGTCAACATTACAATCATCAACCATTGGAACATTCTCCAAGGTCGGCAAACACATACATAAGGATAGCTCTGGACCTAAATAGATTAATGAAAGAGAAATAATGAATGTGGACCAAACCACGCCTTAGCTAGGACTCAAACACAATCTTCCATGCTACAACATGCTATCACAACCTCCAAAGTATAACCGCAAGTAGTGAGAACAACCAAGCCAGCTAAAACTAGTGTTAACACTAAAACCTTTCAGAACATGCTTCATGCACGATCCAGATTATACTTTGCGGACCAATCAAAAGGAAGGAACATGATCTAGAGACATCCAAAAGCACATTACAATCACCAAGAACATCTACACAACCTCTAAACACTTTATCCATAAGATTCTTCAAACTAAAGCACTTGAACTTTACTGTCATCCATTGTCATAGAAGAGAGATTACTTGCGGACCACCAAATCATAAACTATTGAAACTGAAGGCACATATCCTCATCACAAACTTAATTCCATAATCACAGATTATAAGACTCAATTGTGGATAAATGGGGAGTAGAATACATTCTCCTTGTCACCACTAAATGCATAGAAAAATAATTTTTACTCTGGTGAACATAACTTGCTCAAATCTTCACACTAGAGGCTCAAACATGAAACATAGCAACTATAGACATCCTTCAAAATAACTTCCAAACTGCAGACAAAGATATTCAATCTACAAGATATGTGGAGCAAAACATTTTACTATTCTTGTACAAACCAAGATACTCTGCAACACATTGTTTCTACTAAGAGAACAAATTTTCTCAAAAGGACTTAGAAACTCAATACCAGGAACACTTTCTTATTATCTTCAACACTTATGTAAGCCAATACAAACCAATTATCTCAACACAAGCAAGCATCAAAACAAGAGCACAATTGACATTGTTGGCAAGAGACACCACTACACATGATAGATGTTGTCATTGATGGCAACTAAGTCTATCCTACTCATCTGCATTACATGATTTGTTCATACCAGAATTCAGAGTGAGGATTTGTCTAAGTCTGGATGTCAAAAATAGAGCATGTGACAGTGTCTGGTATCTTGGTCTGGATCTCTCTAGTGGTAACTCAGTGTGCTGTGGATCTGATAGAGTGATAAGGATTGTCAAGACTATCTAAAACTAGAATCTTAGCCTTCGATGATGAAGGACTCAAAAGTTATAAGCATCTGAGTATCAGGTTCTAGTTAGTCAATACAATCAGAAGAAGAATAGGCTGACCTAGTATTTGATCTTGGTCCGGATGAAGAAAAAGTGTTGGTCAAGCAATTTGTTATAATCAATGGTATTGGCAGACATGATTGATGATTTGGAACACAAGTCTTTGGTCCGCATTGTTGGTTGTGCATGGATTCAGCCAATAGAGTAGAGTTTTCTAATAAATGTTCTAAGTTCTTTTGAAGCCAACTGTAGTTGATTGAATTTCTTGATGTAGATATATATAGCCGATAGATTCAAGTGTTTTGGTGTGAGAGTGTGATGTGGTGATGGAATAAGTATGAAAAAGGTAGAAAGTAGTGCGAAGGTGAAGATCTAAGCTCGGATTATGGCAGAATAGTAAACAAGATAGAGTAAGGATGAAGTGTGTAAGATCAGTATTCTGTGATTAACCAAAACTAGATTCTTGGATTGGCAGATGCTATTCATTAGTTCAAACATTATGTAATCTTCTTATAATCAATCCTATAGGCAGTGAGCCTCTTTGAGTAGTGAGCTCTGGGCAGTGAGCTTGAAGGCATGTGCCTTCCCCATTTGTAATACTGTTAACATAGTATAATTTCTTGTGGGTTAATCCCCACCATGGTTTTTCCCTTAACTATTTCCACGTAAAAATCCTAGTGTTCATGTGTTATAATCTTGCTGTTTCTGTTCTTATGTTTATAGTTCTTTCTTTTGAATGTATGTGGCAAATAAATTAAGGAACAATCTAAGAAGTTTTGTAAAACACTAATTCACCCCCCCTCTCAGTGTTCCTTAATTCCAACAATTGGTATCAGAGCTAGGTTCCTTGAAAGAAGTTTAATAGCTTAAGGAAGATCTAGGAAGGTATTAAAATGTATTCATACAACCTTCAGGAACAACTTAAACTTGCTTTAGAAGATCTTGATCTATCTAGAGCAGATGTCAAAGAACTACAAGAAATCCTTAAAGATGTTGAAGACTTCATTGATACCTTAAAAGAAAAATTGAGAAAATCTAATGAAAAGAGAAAGGAGCTACTTCTTCAAATAGGAAATCAGAATGTAGACAATGACATGGATGAGGCTCTAAAGAAGAAGACAAAGGAATGTGAGAAGCTGGCAAAAGGAATTTCTGTTCTAAAACATGAAATGGAATCTGGGGTGATGAGGTTAACCAAAGAAATTGAGGAAAGAAAGAAGACTGAAGAAGACCTAAAACAAATTCTGAAAGAAAAAACCTAAGAGTACTACAAATTAGATGGAATTGCTGGCCATCTAGAGTCTGATCTACATGAAAGCAGAGACAATGAAAAAGAACTTGAAAGGCAAATTGTCATTCTCAAACATGACCTAGAAGTTGCAAATGAATATAAAGAGAAATTCAAGATAAGCTCAGCTAAACTTGAGGTGCTTCTTGACAGTTAGAAGAAGGCAGATGATAAGCATGGTCTGGGATTTGAGAAAGGTGAAAGCTCTGGATCCAGTCAAAGAAATCCTAGAAGACCTCTGGTAAGATAACCCAATGGTCAAAGGTATCCATCTTTCGATGGCAGTTGTTTCAAGTGCAATAAATTTGGTCATAGAGATACTCAATGCAGAAGTAGATTGAATCAAAGTAGTCCATCCTTCTTTAGTCAATGCTTCAATTGTAAGAGGTATGGTCATAGATCCAATGAATGCAGAAGTATGATAATGAATAACTCTAACAATAGAGGAAATGACAATTCCTTTAATGGCTACTATTTTACATGCAATCGATTTGGACACATGGCCAATTAGTGCAGATCAAGAGGAAATCAAGTAAATAAGAAAAGAAATGTTGTGTGCTTTAATTGCAATAGATATGGTCATATTGCAAGATTCTGTAGAAGCAGGAATAATAGAAAAGGTTTGGTAAATAGAAACCAAAACATGCAGAGACAAGACAAAGGCAAGGGTAAAGTTGATGTGAATGAGGTCCAGAATGAAATGAGCAAAACATGGGTAAAGAAATGTGAAATGAATGTTGATAATAGATCCACTCCGAAATCCAGTGCTGATAATTCCTCTAGGAATTGAATTAGGAGCTCTGGCTCAGGAGGAGCTGCTTTGAAAATCTACTTCCCCCAGCCAGTAAGTAGGTGCCTAAATCTGGCACAAGGAATGAAGTTTAAATAGCCTATTGTAGATCTATTGAAGCTAATTCCAAAAGAAAAGAAGCTAATGTGACTTATTGCGGAGCAATTAAAGATTGACTGTATGTAAAAATAGTGTAACTAGATGTGTTAGGGCAGAGCATTTATTACATTGAAGAATTAGGTTTTGTAGAAGATAAAAGATAATTCATTCAAGCATTTGGATCACTTGCATTCAAAGAAAGCAAACAGAATAGCACCTGAGCAAAGATTTCAAGGATTTCAAGTGCAACCAGTGAATTCATCCACTAACCCTAACTCCATGAAGAAAAAGGTATTTTCTGTGAAACTTTGAACTTGTGATCCTTTGCAATGGCTACATCGTTGGTTGTTGATATTACTAAAAGGCCCCGACCCAAATTCAAGAAGCATCCACACAAATTAGTAGAAGTTGACCTGTTAGGTGCATTTTCAAGTGTTCTGTATGGCATATTACATGTTGAGGATATTAGGGCCTACATTCATGCCAGCATAGATGAATTTGGAGACTCAAAGTTTATAGATTTGTTTAAGAATCATCTAAGGGATGAAATTCACAGTCTTAAACCTGAGTATAAGGCACTGCACGATAAACATTTCATTCAGGTTATAGGGTGAAGATGAATGTGTCTAGTATGTTTTAAGCCATATGCATGATGAGTTTATGTGGCTAATGAAACCTTTCAAAATCACCAAGGATGCCATCAAAGCCGTGATAGGGTTAAACTCATCCGCTGGACTGCCAATGTTGAAGGCTATAAAAAATCAAACTTTGACTGATGCTAAAAGTTTAAAGTTTGACAAAAGGGAAATGACTATCAATGACATTATTAATCTGGATGTTAAGTTTGCTTCAATGGTGATTGGATACAAGATTTATCATTCCAGCAGGGAAAATTCTATATCCAGTACGACTATCTATGCAGCTTATCAGATGTTGAGAGAGAATGTTGATTATGACTTGTACGAGTTGTTGCAGAACTAGTTGATGGAAATTTTGACTAAGGTAAAGAAGGATAACAAGAACACCTTCAAATATGGTACACTGGTCTTATTTTTGTTCTTCTATTTCATGAACGAGTTACCCGACAAGAAAAGCATGTATTGGACTAGTAATAAACTTGCTGCTATTCAGATAAGAGAGTGCTTGAATAGTATTGGAGATGCCAGTGCCTAAAGGATAGCTCTCTGGGGATTTTTCAAGAATTTTCAGAGCATAATGCATTCAAGGGGGAGAATTCCTTCTTCTATAGTTGAAAAATACAAGGATACAGTATGTTTTATGGTAGATACAGATCAGGGCTTAATGGAAGCTATTGAACCAAGAATGGTATGGATTATTCCTATGGGTTATGAAGTTGATGGGCAAGTATTAGACATGTATGCTCAACACCTTTTAAGCAAGCCAAAGGATACCACAATTGAAAGATTTGGAACGTATAAGGAGCTAAGTATGAAATTGCATGTGAGCTCAGAAAACTAGAAATCAAAAAGAAAGTTTAGAAGCAAGTCGAGATGTATGTTGAAAGTATTGGAATAACTAAGGAAGCTGTGATATAGAATAGAGAAAGGATAGAAAAAGCTAAGAAGGAGAAGTAGGATAGGAAACAAGGAAGTGCTCCGGAAGTCTCCTCCAGCTAGCCTAGAAAAACTAGAAGCTTTATTGTTGCCCCTATTCCCCCAAAACCTACCAAACCTGAGAAACTGGAAGGCAAATCATTTGAAAAAGAAGTGAAAAGGGTAAAAAATAAGGCCTCTCGGACATATAGAAGCATGAAGAATGATGAAGAAGAAACTGATTATGATGTTGAAGTCAATGAATTAAAGGCATCAGGTACAAAAGTAGCCAAGGTGTCTAAGGAGAAGCCCTCTGAAAGCAAAAGAGCATGCAAGAGGCAAAAGACTGAAACATATGTTGAAAAGTCTACTCTGTGTGTGGATGACCATCAAATTAGTCACTGTGGATGGTAACTTAAGGCCAATGACTGAATTCTTTGATCATTACAGTGATGCTGATAAGAGGGTTCTAGAAGAATTAACAGTCAAATATTTGAACATCTACAATAAGGCTTTGATTGAAATAACTTCTAAAATCCCAAAAAGTCTTGAAGATATTCTAGAGTTAAGAAAAGAAAATGCAAAAAGTAAAGACATTGAGATTAGGGAGCATGTGTTGATAAATTTGTGCCCTCATATTACTCCAGATCAGATGAACATGATATTCAAAGAAGTGAAGGATGACTTTAGGAGTAAGAAGAGAATGAATAAACTCATGCTTGGTGAAATAGATGAGATAGTCAAAGATACTCAAGAGATTCTTCTGAATGCATTGAAAAGACATAATCTTCCTATTGTTGAAAAATAGATTGATGATGGGATTGACTCCTCAATTCTGGATGTTGAAGAATTGAAAATCGATGAGAAGCAAACTAAGCTAGATGACTCCCTTGTTCTAGAAGAGGAAGCAATAAACAAGGAAGATGTAAAGATGATAGGTGAAACTGATGATACAAGAGGTATTCAAACTCCTCGGGATCAATCTTGCAAAGAAGATACAGAGATGAATGTTGAAGTAGATGATCAAATTGAAGATGTTTCATTAAAGAATAAAGAGCATGAATTAGAAGAAGATAAGGACCAAGAAGCAGAAAGGCCAAGGAGAAAAATGAAAATAAAGAAGAGATTGCAAAGGTTGATGGAGAGCCCAAGTAGGACAATCCAGTTGATAGTACCAGTAAGGATCAGATACATACATCATCATTTTGGGCAAGAGATACTGTAGAAGAAGTGAAGGAAATTCTAGAAAGAGAAACAAATTGAAGAAGATTAGGACATAATTCAAGGTCCAATAAATTTTATACCTTATCTCTAGTGCAGAAGATAAAGTTGGCTTCTATAGCTCAAGCCAAAGCAAGAGAAGATATATTGAAGTCTCACATAGAAGACAACGAGCTACTTGGTCTGGCATCAGGGATCTTGGAGAAGATCATGCCCACTTTTCAGAAAGGACTGTTCAGCATCCCCCTCTAGACATTTAAAGAACTTGATAAAGTCTGTAAGTACCCATTTTGAATCTCTTGAAAAATCTGTAGAAGTCAAGGTTCAAAATGAATTCAATGTTAAAAGATTTGACACTTTAAAGGGGTTGATTGGAGTAGATAGAATGGTGTTGGATGCCAGTGTAAAGAGTATTCACAATGCTCTTATAGAAGGAGGAAACATATATAAATTTTTCTTATCCTGTCCTAAAGTTATAGAGGATATTGAAGATAAAATAAAAGTGTCTAAGCAAAAAATATCTAGTGTATCCAAATCTTTTGATCCTGTGACAACATCAGTGACAAGTAAGGAGAGTTAGGCAATCAGCTTGATTGAAGATATAAAGAAATTGACAAAAGAAAAGGAGAGCATAGAGGCAAGGATGAGTGAGCTCCGGGGACTAATTTCCTCCAAAATGGAAGCAATGTTCAATATTCTGACCGAAGCGCAAGCTGCAGCTCAGTCAAGTGACCCCATTGATCTACGGACGGCAGAATCACAAACATTCCTATTTAGTGGTCACATCTCAATTTTGAACACTATGAAGAAGAGCTGGGATAGTGAGCTGGCATGATTGAAGAACATTTTTTGTGGTGTACTTAAGTTTATGTAAATAAGACTTAAGGACTGTTTGTACATATGCGGCTTGGTATATAGGATTTTTGTGTAAATTTTGGTTAATGATCCCACCCTTTGCCATTGATGTCAAATGGGGAGTCAAGAGAAGTGAAAAATGAGGAATCCAACAAAGAGGGAGCATTGGAGATCAGTGAAAAGCATAAGTATACATAGAAAGGGGGAGTTGTTTTGACACTTAGTCATTTTTCACTAAGTGTTGCCATCAATGCCAAAGGGAGAGATTGTTGGCAAGAGACACTGCTACACATGATAGGTGTTGTCATTGATGGCAACTAAGTCTATCCTACTCATCCACATTACATGATTTGTTCATACCAGAAGTCAGAGTGAGGATTTGTCTAAGTCGAGATGTCAGAAACAGAGCATGTGACAGGGTCTAGTATCTTGGTCTGGATCTCTCTAGTGGTAATTCATAGTATGCTATGGATCTAATAGAGTGATAAGGATTGTCAAGACTATCTAAAACTAGAATCTTAGCCTCTAGTGATGAAGGACTCAAAAGTTATAAGCATCTGAGTATTAGGTTCCAGTTAGTCAATATAGTCAGAAGAAGAACATGCCAACCTAGTATTTGATCTTCGTCTGGATGAAGAAAAAGTGTTGGTCAAGCAATTTGTGATAATTAGTGGTATTGGCAGACATGATTGATGATTTGGAACACAAGTCTTTGGTCCACATTGTTGGTTGTGCATGGATTCAGCTGACAGAGCAAAGTTTTTTAATAAATGTTCTAAGTTCTTTTGAAGCTGACTATAGTTGATTGAATTTCTTGATGTAGATATATATAGCTGATGGGTTCGAGTGTTTTGGTGTGAGAGTATGATGTGGTGATGGAATAAGTGTGAAAAAGGTAGAAAGTAGTGTGAAGGTGAAGATCTAAGCTCAGATTGTGGAACAACAGTAAACAGAGTAGAGTAAGGATGAAGTGTGTAAGATTAGTATTCTATGCTTAATCATAACTGAATTCTTGCATTGGTAGATGCTATTCATCAGTTCAAACATTTTGTAATCTTCTTATAATCAATCCTACAGGTAGTGAGCCTCTTTGAGCAGTGAGCTCTGGGCAGTGAGTCTGAATGCATGTGCCTTCCCCATTTGTAATACTTTTAACAGAGTATAATTTCTTGTGGGTTAACCCCTACCGTGGTTTTTCCCTTAATCGAGTTTCCACGTAAAAGTCATGGTGTTCATGTGTTATGATCTTGTTGTTTCTATTCTTATGTTTATAGTTCTTTCTTTTGAATGTATGTGGCAAATAAATTAAGGAACAATCTAAGAAGTTTTACAGAACACTGATTCACCCCCCCTCTCAGTGTTCCTTAATTCCAACAGACATCAATGACAACACAAATATGTTGACATCAATGACAATGCCGATAAGCACGTACTTGGAACATGACCTCGTCCTTATCCTTCTGAACTAGTGGAACAACTTTTGAAACCCTTGACCCTGAAGCATCCTTGTATATTTTGGATTGAATTTTGGCCTTCTTTTACTTCTTGGGTTTCTCTAATCAGGAAAGGAAGCTATCCAAGTCCAGATTGGTTGTTTCAACTACAGGTTGCTTTCCCTGCAACCTTTGTTGCAACCAATTAGGAGTTATTAAAGAATTTGTATCAATGGGTGGCTCCAATTGCCCTCCCTCTTTATTTTGTAAATCCTTATCTGAAACCTTATTCTCCTTTCCTAAGTTATCACCTTTCAGTTGATCTACAAAATCCTCTAGGGGATGCTCAGTCTGCATTTTATTTGAGTGAACCTCAATCTGCTGCAACTCATCCCTAGAACCTTTCTCATCCTTCCCAAATAAATCATGTTGCTTTGGGTAGCTCTTTGGAGGGTTGTCTTCAAGATCTACAATTTCAACCATCCTCATGTCCAAAAGTGGGCTATCTGGTGCATCTTGAATATGCACTTCTTCACTATCAATATTCATCTTAGCACATACCTTTTCTATGCCTTCTAATAAGGGAACCTTGGGAGAAGATGGCTCATGATTTACATCAGCTATATGGAATGGCCAGGACTAACTGCTATTTATTGCAAAGAATGTATCTATAGTTGTAGCTGGTAACTATTCTCTAGAGAGATTTACAAAAATTGCAAACCCTAGGGAAGGTAGGATGGATGGATAGGAAGGAATGGATGGGATGATAATGGGGTTGTACATGTTGACTTGTGGTAGAAAGATAGATGGCAGTGAAAGAATGAAAGAAATGGGTGGTAAGGGTGAAGATGGCAAGGATGTAAGTAAAGGAATGGAGGAAACAAGAAGTGAAGTGATAGGAGGTGTTGGGGTGAATGATGAAGTGGGAATGTCAATGGATGAAAGCATGGGAGAAGGCAGTAGAGAGATGGGAGATGAGGTGGTCACTGGACTATAAGTGAAAGAAAGGTCGATGGTGATGGAAGTGGGAGGGGAAGATAAGGATATGGAAGTAGATAATTTGGGAGGAAGGGATGCAAAAAAAGGAAGGCACGGTGGATATAGTTACATTATTAGATAAATTAGTAGCAATGGGAGGTGTGGAGATAGAAAGAGCACTTGGTAGAAGTGACAATGGGTGGAGCAGTGATGGTTGTACCAGAGGCAATTGGCATGCTGGGGTCTAGCAGGTGCATTAACATGGAGAGGAGTAGAAGAGGCAAATATAACAACATGATGGGCTTGTGAAATAGGGGGACCTTGGGACTTTTTGGTTGTTTTGGCTCTCTTTGGCTTAGAACCCTTAGCTTCTCTGATTTGGACAGGTTTTCTTTTGTATGTCCTTGTCTTAATTGGAGAGATGCTTCCCCTAATGGCCTTCCTTTTGGGCTCTCTTACTACCTTGCCTTTCCCTTCTTATCTATAGGAGGAACCTCCTCTTTAGTGTCTTTGCTATCTGAGGATTGTTCCTTCCCCTTTGGATCTAGATCAACTGCTTCAATGGGTTCATCCTCCTCATCATCACAATATCTTTCTTCAGGATTATCAGTGTAGGTTAAGGGCAGACCTGCAGCATTCAGCTATGCAATTTCAATAGTTACCTAGTTCCTACTATATTTGGTAGGGTTTCTCATTATCTCCTCTAGGGAACAATCTTCTATCTCAGCCTAGTTAGGAGGGGGAATTGGGTGGCTAAACACCCTTCTCCATTCTACCTCTTGGACAATTACCCCATCCTCAACAACTTGATCAGGCACAAGAATGATGTAAAACTTCTTGATAAATTCCAAAGAAGATCTGGAGCACTTCTTCTTTATCTCGTGCTTGTCAGCACAATTTTCACAAAAATCTTCAAGCTCTTCAACATGAAAATACTTACTAGTGTGTTTCTCAAGAGTGCCAAAAGGGTCAAAGTGAGATTGAGATTTGTAAAAGATTAAGTGAAGTTGTTGCATCTCTACATTTGATGATTCAACAACATTGATTGTGATGCAGGTAATAATCCCCTACCCAAGAAGATTGGAAATTTGATCACAACCCAATGTAGATCCTTCAGCAAATTATGGCAAGTGCATATCTACCTTATCAGTTCAAGCAGTACTACCTTGTCAATTGGATATTTAGGTATTCTATAGGGAGCTCCTTTGAAGCCTTGTACTCTAAGATATGTAAATTTTGGAAATTGGATGAACCAATATCGATACTTTTGCACCACATTGGCTGGTTCAACTGAAATCATCCTTGACATGTACCCTTACAACATTTAGCTTATATGCATGGTGAAAGCATCATTCACCCTCTTGTAGTAAACCAATGAGTTAACATGTTTCAACTAGGGATAGAAATCATATACCTTGAATTCTCCAGCAGCATTACCTACACTTCCCAATCTGGTTAGCCTAGGATAAACAAAGTTCCTCACCAACATATACATGACATAGGAGGATAGGTGGAAGATTCAGTTCTCTGCTAGGGCCAAGAAGTCCCTATGGATGTTATCATTGATTATCTAAGCCCAATATATTTTCCTATCTCCTTTCAATACCTCCTCAACATACTCAAACATCCAAGGCTCAATGGTTGATGCAGTTGGGAGTCCCATAATTCTTCTTAAAAGTATTACCATATCTCCTACCTCTAGCTTGAAGTCACTCCTATATAACATATGAGGTACCTTTGCCATGGCAGTCCTCCTTACTTTCATCTAGGTACCATTTATTATCCTCCTGTACCTCTCAGGGTCTTGGTCATATAGGTGTTGGTTCTCATCCCTGGTTATCAAAGTCATTCTTGGGTGGATGGGAATCTCAAAAGCCTCTGTGATAGTAGGTATAGTGAAGTTTGTAATCACCCTCCCATCTTGAGTGACTATAATCTTGGTAGGTGGGTGATATCTCTCGCCACATGCTATAATAAGCATTGGGCATTGTACTGTTGTAGGGAATCCAGTTGCTTGGGTAATGCTATTTTCTCCTATTCTCCTAGCCTAGTTTGTAGGGTTGGCACCAAATACTCTCATCTTAAAAGTCATCTAGATCTATATGTCCAAGGTCTGTGTCAACAATGTGATTCCAATTGGAAGTGATCTTTGAGATTGGAGGGACTCCCTTAAACTTGTACTTCATGTTTGCAGCTGGGGAAGATATTTACTCTGGATACAACATCTTAATGAATAATTCATCCTAATAATCTTCAAAATATTAATATACCCCTTTCAAATAATTAGAAATCATCATGAAATTAGTTAAACAAGGTATATTCATTAAATTCAAGCAACTAATTTTAGCTAGAATATCAATGTCCAATAGTATCAGTAGAATGCAGGTGATTTCACCCTCACAGGATATAATTAATATAGACATATTATCATGGCTTGTGGAACTCTTCCAGTAATCTCAAGTTTCAAACCAATTCATTGATCATGTTGAAAGAGTAGTGTCTTAAAATTATCCAAATATGCAAATTTTATCTATCATAAGCGGGCATATGGTCTCTAACGGATATGAAGGGGATTTTACTAAATGGTAGGCCTAACTGCCTCAATAGGATGTGAAATTGGAATGCAATAAAAACTCTAATGTTTTGGAATCAATTTGATCAATCTTGGAGAGATAGCAAGGTTTTTATGCATGTCTAGATATACCATGACTTGGTCAATAGCGGGTAAATGGACCCAATAGGCTATGAAAAGTAATTAAAAGAAATGCAGGTCCAGGGGCTTGATCGGATTTGCGGTCTTTTGAGTCTCTACCAGATTTATGGGAATCTGGGGGTCAAGTAGATATATATGGTATCAGGTAAAAACTCTGTTAAAGGATGCAAAGTGATTTGTGGAGAAATATGGTCCAACAAGATGGACAAGAATTCAAGATATAATAAGATATATATGGTACCCACCAAATCTCCTACAAACAAGCCTTCTTGTAAAAGTGGGTAATACGCACACAATAGATGGGTAGGAAAATCAAAGGCAACCAGATAGGTAGAGAAAAGTATCTCAACCAGATAAAATCTAGCATCCATTATAACTTCCACTAACATGCTCTTGTGCAAAAAGCGGGCATTGCATGCTCAACTGGATATGTAGATTATTTAGGGGCAGTTAGATACACATGAATTTTGATCCAAGTGGATAAAATCCACTAGCAATAAAAACTACCACAAACACTTGTAAAGGTCCAAAGTTGAATTCTTGTGGCCTCTAAGCACTTACAGGATAGGCAGAAAAATTATGCCATAGTGGATAAAATCCACATGAAGTAAAAACCTCCAAAAGGGGGTTGTCTAGGAATCTAATCCAATTTGAAGAGGAATTTCTACCCCTAAAAGGTCCTGCGAGAAAATTCAAGTCAATGGGATATTATCCCCTATCCTATGGATTCCTCGCAACATGGTTTTGAGTAGAAGGCATCATGATTTGAAATTTTTGTGAATAAAAATGCCTTAGGTTTCATTATCATCAACTTAGAATATTGTCATTTAAACAATACCATGAATTTTACCTAACACTATTTTGATTGCATGGGGAATGATTTGAATACACGAGCTTCCATGAATAGCACATAAAACCCTAGTTTGAACAATTGCAAAGATATATACTTTACCATGGCTCATCACATCTATGCCAGACACTTTATCAAACACAAATAAATAATTCTACTAACAAGAACTCATGAACCTATTGCATCTAAAACAGAATTTCACATGTAAAAATAGACATTCAAGCATATGTGAAATATAAGGAGGGTTTAAAGAAGGTCAACCTTTGTTTTTTGAAAATTTGCAACAAATGGTTTGAAACTGACACAAAATCCTTGAAAACCCTATGTGAGATTACGGGTGGCTAAAAAATCCTAGAGAGCTCTTGAAAATCAAAATGCAATAGCTTTAGGATGGCAAAGGGATTGGAAATTATATTTAATTACCTCATGAAGCACTACTGTTAATGCTCAGTACCCTTAATAGCGTGTCGAGCACTCACTAGAAAATAGGATGTGAGATTTTTGTCAGCAACCAGATGGGTGGGGAAATTGAGGGTAAGCAGATAAAATCCACCATTTGATGAAAGACCCACAATATATGGTAGGTAGCAACTGCTCCAGATTTCAATGTTGTAGAGGGAATTACAAACATGATAGGCTATATCTTGTAATCAATAATTTCCCCACAATGTCCACTATACATTAAATTTTTGCTTTCGACAGTACTTAGTGGATCTTGTAAGATTTTCATGGAGATGGGTCTGGGTGATGTCATTGGATATATTTAGTTGGATCAAAAACACATGCAATATCCAATAGAACCAGAAAATAGCTCAAAAGACCAAGACTCAAACTTTCAGAAGGCATCCACACATGCAAATGGATCCCCAAAAGTTGACAAACTCATGGGAATAAAAGATCTCATTGGTAAAACACCCCAAAGACATTTAAAACAAATCTACTCAAGGTCTAAGGTGTCATGATTCAAAACTTATCAACTACTGTCAATGGAAAGGAACAAGAGGCCAGACTCTGGCCAAAAGATAAAAAATCAAAGAGGGGGTCCTCATTTGGAAAAAAATGGGGCATGTGTGTAGGGCACAATAAATGGCAACTCTACTGGGGAAATTATCCAAAGCATTTCAAAGGTAAATGAAAGTTACGAACCCAGAATCTTTGTGTGTCCCACACATTTAGGCATAATAGGTGCAACACCAAGATTGAGGAATCAAAATTAGAAGTTTAACAACACTATCTGCATTCTACAAATCCAATTGTCTGCAAATGTATTCATTCCTATCCATCAACTACTAAGATCATCCAAGTTCCTTCTCATTAAGCTACATAATTGATACATCACCTCATGAACTACCTGGACATTACCTCACTACCAGTCGAGTGTCTATAGTCCCAACAAGGTTTTTTCTATGATTCCTCTCAAAGCATAACTCTACTACTGGCCAGGCATCTATATCCTTGATAGAGATACTCAAATACTCTAGCTAGTTGAGTAGCATGATGGGGAGAACTAAGAAGTACCACCTTTGATTGACTTTCTGGTTCATTCTTTGCTAGATTTAAAATTTAATTACTTTAAATTTGATAGGAGTACTAAGGAATACTTCCTACCCCATAGCACATGCTTCTTCCCCACGTGCTACATATATTATTTCAACTTTACTAGGATGGGAATCACCGTGCCAGAAAAGGTGTGATCTTAAAAGATTTTTCACTTAATGAGAAATCACTGAGACTTGCCTAGTAACTTTTAGGACCATTAAAATAAGAGAGGTATTAGATATGAAAATCCTTCGAGTTATCCTAAACAATAGATTTTTCATCACTAAGAAATCATTACATCATTCAATACCAAACAATGGAACCCATGTAGGGAATCCTTAGTTCATACCCTGGGTTTCTCCAAGAAAAATTAGGAATCATGAGCCAGAGAGTATCACTGAAGATATATGCAACAACCTCCTTGTCCAGGAAATGTAGGACCCCAAACCAAACACAAAAACAAGAAAGGAAACTAAACTAACAACAACTAACCTAAAATAAAATATAAACAAAAAGGGAAAATTATGTACACAAACAGTATGCACTCAAGGCTGCCTAAGCCTGGAAATAATGCTTCAAGAACTACCCATTTATAGGTAGTGGGACATCTTCTTCAGTAAGTGTTTCCAGTCTATATGCATTGTCCCCTAGGATTTCAACTATCTGATAAGGACCTAACTAGAGCTTGCCAAATTTTTTGTGTTGTACTTTTGGCTCATGGGCTTTATCCCAATACAAAACCAGGTCTGAAATATGGAAATTCTTAACCTTATCTCTCCTATCAAACCAATGTTTCAAAACACCCTAGTGTTTGGTAAAGGTTTTGATAGTTGTATCTTTCTTCTCTTCTAAATGCAGTAATTGTGTTACAAGCCAGGTTGAAATTCTATCATCCAATTTCCAAGAAATCATTTATAAACTACAGAATGGGTATTTTTGGGTGCATAGGAAAGACATGTTCTAAACCATAAACCAAACGATAAGGTGAATTTCCTAATGCAACTTTGTTTCTTATCCTATCAACCCATAAAGTGAATCTAAGTTGTGTATGCCAGTCTCTCAAATTTTGATTAAGCAATTTCTTAGTGAATCTAATATATTTTTATTGGTGGACTCAACAACAACGTTACCTTGTGGGTAGTAATTGGATGAAAATTTTAGTACAATTCCATAATCAAATGCCCAATTAGAAAAATGTAAAGATGAAAATGCAGGACCATTATCACAAATGAGGGCGAATGGATTGCCAAACTTGGTAATCAGATGCTCTTCAACAAATTTAATCACAACTTTGGTAGTACATTGCTTACAAGCTTGAGCTTTAGAACACCAAGTGTAGTAATTGATAGTGATTAGAATATATGTGTCACCTACAGAAGAAGGCAGGTTGATCATACCAATGAATTCAAGGCCCCATTGCATGAAAGGTCATAATTCAATCACTGACTAAAGAGGTAGTGCAATGTTCCTCTCTTCGGCAGTAGTTGTTTGGAAAACATGGCAAGTTCTAGTATGTGCATGAGCATTGCAGAAGAGGGTAGACCAATAATACCCTTCTCGTAAACTCTAGTTGGCAGTTGATAATCTTAAGCCATGTCCAATAGCAAATCTTTCATGGAAGCTAACTAATACCTGGGATCTTATGTTTTTCTTAGACAGTGCAGGTAAATCCCTTCATGGTTCTTTTTATACAATAGTAACCCTTTGACCATAAAACTGTTACTTTTCAATCTCAAAGATCTCTGCTGGACATAATTGAAATGGGAAGGACATCATTGTTTGAGAATATAAAATAGGATGTTGCTATACCAATCATGATTGGTGATATCTTCTAACACATACTCTTGAGAGACGATTCCTAGACCTGTTTCTACTATAGTCTGAATAAGGGCTTGTCCTCTTACTAGCTTCATTGGTTGGATTTCTAGGTCAAATTCTCGTAGTATTGTTACCCATTTCCCTCTTCATTCTCCTAACTCACTTTGCATCAACATGGACTACACTGCAACATCAGGGACAATAGCATTCACTTTACTTCTCATAATATAATGCCTAAATTTCCTCACAGCTTTCACCATAGCATAAGCTTGCTTTTCTACATTGGGATATCATAGCTCAACATCTTTTAGCAGGGTACTCATAAATGCAATAAGGCATTCATCACCAGGACCTTTCTTCCGTGTTAACATTGTTGCACACATATGTTTAGAGGAAAAAGAGTAAATGTAAAATGGCAGAGTATAGTCAGGGATTACGAGTACTAGAGCATCACCAATAGCCTGTTTAATTTCTGTAAATGCCTTCTTTTCTTTGGACATCCACTCAACCTTGGCATCTTTTTTCAACATAGCATTCAGTGGTCTAACAATTTCAGCTAACCCTGTTATTAATTTCCTCACAAAATTGATCTTCCCAAAGTAGGACTTGAGCTCTTTCTTACTGACTAGTGGCTGAATTTTAAGGATAACTTGTACACTGTCTAGGTCAATAGATATACCCTTTTATTAAATAACATGACCCAATAACTTACCCTCGGTTACTTAAAAGATACACTTCTTTGGATTGAGGGAGATACCATAATATCTACATCGTTGCAATATCTTTCTTAAATATGATATATGATCCTCCCTTCTTTTGGAGAATATAGTTAGGTCATCCATGTAAATGATGATACACTTCCCAACTAACCCTTTGAATGCTATATCCATTGCATGCTGAAAAGTTGCTCCTACATTAATTAGGCCAAATGGTATCCTCCAGTATGCATCAATTCCGCATTTACAAGTAAATGATGTCTTCAATATGTCTGCATATTCAACCATCACTTGGTTATATCCTTAGTAACCATCTAGAAATGACATCATTTGATAGCCATTAACAATCTGCAATACTTCATCTAAAGAGGGAAGAGGTTAATTTTCCTTTTTTGAGGCTTGGTTTAAATTTCTGAAGTCTACACACAATTTGATCTCACCATTTTTCTTGCACACAGGTACCAAATTAGCCACCCATGTGGAGTGTCATATTGGAAATAGAATTCTGGCTAATAGAAGCTTCTTTAATTCTTGAAAAATTAATGGTTCTAATAAAGTGTTGACATGCCTTTTCCTTTGACAAAATGGTCTGACCCTTGGCTTCAATGGTATCATATGAGTAATGATAGAAGTGCCATAGGTTTTGAGGTCTTCATAACTCCATGCTATAACATCATGATAATCCATCAGGGCTCAAATAGTTCATGTTCTTTCTTGAGGAGTACAAACTCTGCCAATAAATATGTTCTTAACATTATCAAATGCTCCTAAGAACTTATAAGGATCACATTTATCTCCAATAGATTCAACTTCCTTGTTATGGATCCATAATTGATCATGATCAAACAATCTCTCCAATTCAACCATTCCTCTCAGAATAGTGTTTGTTTTCAGGTTTAGGAATCCTTCCAAGTCTACTTCAGCTTCTTCGGTATTTTCTTCATTGATAATCTGAGTAGCAAGCACATCAGAGCATGTGAGAAGATCGAGGATATGCTTATCATCTTTGAAGACTTGGAATTTGGTGATATTATCTGGCACAAAGGGTGCTGACAATTTCTACAGTGAATTTCTTTAGATCTATCATAGCCAATGGATCTAAAGTGATGACAACTTGTGCCTGTGTATTTGTAACGTGATTCCTCTTCCTAGGTATCAAATGAATATTGAATCTATCAAATCTTTCTATTAGATCCCAAATTTTGTTTAGGTAGCTACCCAACCTTTTATCATGATAGGAGTACTGCTTCCTCACTTGCTTGACTACCAATTTTGAATCTCCAAAGGCCTGAACAATCTTGGCTTTTTTGTGGATAGCCAATAACAATCTATACACTAGTGATTCATATTTGGAAATATTGTTAGTGGAGGAGAATTGTAGCTTGTGAGAATCCATGTAGGATTCTCTAGTAGGAGAGATCAATTCGAATCCAGCACTAGCCCCTTGCTTAGATTCTGACCCATCAAATTACAATGTCTAGACTTGGGGTTCTTAAATTTGGATCATTTGGAGCATAACTCTCCTAGATTTTTGTTTCTTCCTCATCATGTAGGAATGGTTGGACCTCTCTAGAATTAGATTTTGAGATTAAATTTAGGCAGCTCTGAATTTGGTCTATTGCCTCTTTGCAAAGCGAGCACATGAATTCATAATGTAATATATCATGAATTATGCATCAATTTGGCAACAACAACTCTTCCATCTGGACTATCTTTAATTCCCATACTCAACTGGTCACTTGTCACACCCCGTTCTAAAATAAACATACTTATCATTTTTGTTTCAAGAGGACATATAGTCAATAAGAATATTATGATTAAAGTAATGTTGTCTTAGAGTAGAAAATGTATTTGATTTATATTAATTTATATGCAAGGAATAATTGTCTATGACATTATTATTATGCATGTGGTTAAATAATGTGATGGACTAACTACCGTTGTGTGATTGAGGTGGATGTAAGAACAATGTTTTCTTCCTCCAAGATGAGGAGAGAGAGTATCACCATAGAGAGGGTGCTAGATCGTGTGAATACAATGATCATTGTGCCATCTATAAAACACACACACTCACATTAGAGGTTATGTCAATTTTGGAATAAGTCTTATTCTTTATATTGTTGGTCAACTCAGTAATATTTTAACATTGTGATCATTCCATACTTGCTTAACATTGTCATCATCATGTCGATGACTTAATCTTTTACATCGACAATTAGTAAGGTTGTGTATATCTCTAAATGCCAAGACAACATGAGTAATTGACCATGCAAGTCTAGTCTTGACATAAAGGCCTAATTTGGCTTTGTAAGACTCCATCATCGATATTGTGCTTGTGAATAGCATAATTGAAGCATTAAAAAGAGTACATCAGTGACATCTATGAATTAGATGTACTTTTGTTTTTTATTTTAAATTATTTATAAGATTAGTCATTATTAAATTTAACATCTAGCTTGTTGTAAAGGAAGTTAAGACTTGGAGACTCTAATCATGTTCTTCCCTAGATACTTGGAGGAGTGGAAAGGAGAATTAGCTCCATACTCCTATTTTCAAGCTCTTTAGACCATGGATAGTTGAGAGAAAGGGAGGATAATTATGTGCAACTATTTTATAATTGACAAGGAGTGTGGTTATTATGGGAGCATAAGGGATCTCGATAAGGGAAGTCGAGGATAGAAGTCGGACAATATCTCTTGGACTAGGAGAATAGAAGCGAGTTAGAAGGAACTTGATAGGAGAGAGTATCAACTGCATTAACAAAGTGACATGTATGCCAATGAACCAGTAGTAAACTATCGATATTAAGCTTCATACTATATGTAAAGTAAGTTACAAGCATCAAGAGGCCATAGGTTTATATGAATCAATTGCTATCTATGGAAAATAAAGCTTCTCTATATTTATATACACTTTTGACATAGGAATATATCTATGGATACTCCTAGAGTTGTATTCTATTTTAGTATAGTATTGAAGTTATATGCCTTTAGAAAATTTTGAATGTTGTTCTGGGTAGATTATGATAAATATAGGTATCATTCATATCATTTAGAATTAGGTATGTAGAATGATCGAAATGTCAGAGATATATATAGATGATAGGCAGCCATGTATTTATATTCTTTTTAAAGATAGTTGAAAAGCAAGTTAAACATGCGTATAGGCTAAATGATATATATATATATATATATATATATATATAGTTATATATACCTTGGTTAGGGACTAGGGACCCATCAAAAAGAGGGCTGAGCTCATAAGTTTTTAACATCTTCCCAGAGACCAACTCTGAAAGTAGACAAATTTGCCAAAAACCTATCATTACCACTACGCTACTCATAAAAAAACAAAAACATTGTACACCTAAGAGCAACATCCCCATTAATAGGGTTGTAATACACCAAACCCTAGGTATAATTATTTTTGATGAGAGTGTAACTACATACTGTGAACTACCAAAGACTTTTTCTTTCTATTTAGCACCTCAGTCCAATTTCTGTCATTATCCCCTATCTCTGAGACCACAACGGAAAGAACTGGGACAATGGCCACATTATTTGAAACCATAGGAGCTTCTGTAAGATTAATTGAAGATCCATCCAGCTCGAGAGACACCGTGGGTGATCCTAAACCACAGTCAGCCTTGACAGGAGCTGATTCTTGAGAGTTAGCAAAACTTTCAGCAGGAGGACACTGCTTCAGAGGGGAATCCAAATATGTACTCTTCTTCTCAACTGAATCAAACTCTGGTGGATTAGGAGGGAGAATATTGTCACTACTCAACTCCTGAGAAGGGGTGGGAGCCACATTTTCCACTTTGTAATGGTAGGGAGAAACATCTTTCCACCAAGAGGCATGACACACCATCTTAATTCTAGAGCAATTAGTAGCCACATGACCAGTCTCAAAACACTTACGACAGTGGAAGGATAAGCCTTCATAATCCAAACATTGAATCCAATAGGCATTAGAGGTTTTCAGAGAGATTTCAGCTGGTAAATTCTTTGAAATATCAATATCAACCAGAATATGAGAAAAGGTGGTGTGAAGGAAAGCAGTGGATTCTTCATCCACAGCCAAGAATTTCCCCAATCAATTTCCAATTTCTGCAAAACAAGGCTCCAACATAAATTGGAGAGGGAGATTTGGGAGCCGTACCCATGTAGGAATAACTGAGAAGGGTTCTATAAAAGGGTCAAAGGCTAGGTGCCAGGGTTTGAGCATGAGCATATGCCCATCTAAGCACCACTGATAATCACAAAAGGATTGAGTTTCTATCCTCAATGCTATCAAAGACTACTATGAAAAAACCATGAGTGCATGGGTAAATCTACAAATCACCATTCATACTGGGAATCCACATATCCTTGATCCATTTGTTTAATTCAACCAGGTTGGGCTAGAGCTTAACAAATCTTCTAATCAATCCTTTTTCTGTGAAAAAAGATTCACTCTCAAAAATATCTTTTTCAACCTCTTCACCAAACTCAACTTCTAGAATCTTACCTAAGCATTGCAAGGGACCAAAACTTTGAAACAAGTGAGCCTCAATGTAGCCCTTATGGCCAAATGTAGCTCCCTCCACCTTGGTAGGCTGAACCCTACCCTCTTCCTGATAATGAGGTGCTCCACAATAGGGGGCAGAGTGATCCAACCCCTCGCCCAATTGAACCTCACTTACGCTCTCATGGTTGACAGAGGACCTACAGCCTGACGCATGATTTGTCCCTAGCTTGGGATTAGACACCACCTTCTCATACAATTCATTGGCTTTTAGAGACAGGCCAAAATGATCTGTAGAACACAGAGATGGAGAACAAGCAACCCTATCCCTCAAGGATCCACCATAAAACTTCTCCTCTATGCAAGCAGTCAGGTTAGAAACCCTAACAACACTCATTTTCAATAATTTTTTATTGCAATATATATATATATATATATAGGCTGAATGGTTTGGTGCGTTGTCGAATGTGTAAGGTCAATTTGAGAATATCAATCTATACCTATCTATCTATGGAAAGAACTTACTAGTTTAGTCAGTAGCATACTAAGAGCTTACTTATTATCTTATGTCTTGAGTAGACCAAAACATATTAGTATTATGATGTCATAGTATCCTTCTAAAAGAGTTGTATCAGTTCGATGTTGAGAGGTATCGTTAGTCTTGATTATTTATAAAAGTTTATAGCTTGTGAATGATCAATGACTTGATTAAAAGACTTTAGTCTAATAGACTTCACATTCAGATAATCATGCAAAACAATCTATTTGACTTATTCCATAGAGGTAGATAATATAAGTATTATCATTTTGATTTCAATGAGTAATCGAGAGTTCTGATATATTACTTTTATTTCTGGTTAAGAAGAAACCATTCTTTTATCTTATATTTTTTCCAAGATTGGTCAATAGATTATTGTAAATTGCTTTTACCTCATTATGAAAATATTATAGTAATTTTATATAGTTCACTTCGACAAGAAAGTAGTCAAATATAATCATAGACTAAGGCAGACATATCTTAGTGGCAAGAGTCTTAGAAGTCTATAGACGTCAAAATCAATGACTTTATGATAGAATCAAGTATACCTTGGAATGTATACCAAATTTATTTATGAGCACGAAAATGGGTTGACAAGCCTTTGAGTAGATTGACAGGTTGTCATAGAAGCGAGATTGCAAGGATGCAAAGAGGGGCTCAATGCATGCTTATAAGTCACCTAAGCTCTCACCTTATACTTGTCTTATAGTAAAGGATATATTTTATGTCTTTAAGACTAATATTAAATAAACAAGTCAAAGTATGTTGATATAGTATTTACTGAAATATAAGAATGTTGTCTCCAAGTTGAAAAAAGAGTGTGTGAACATACAAATTATTATATGAAACTTTGGCCAAAGTAATGCAAAATCACTACTTGCATTGTCAATTCACTATGTACTAAATAGCTGAATAGTCAGAGTGGGTTATACATAGCTAGAGCTAGACTAGAGTTGTAAGCCTGGTTGCTTTTAGCTAGGACGCTACACTAGCTCTTAGATGGCATAAAGAATTAGTTGATTCTCATTATCTATATCCTCGTGAAGGGAAGGGCCACTTCTAGAAGGAAGGTGTGCAGGGGACCACTAGTTTGTGGTTGAAGGAAAAGCACTAGAGTGATGCTCTCTCTCTCTCTCTCTCCTATATTTGATTATTGAAGACTTGTGAATAGGAAACATTACTTATTATGCAAATGAAAATGATAAATATTGTAATTCACAAGGAATGTGACCATCTATTATTTGTTCTTGATAAAGTGTAAACTTTGTAAGTCACATGTGAAGCGACCATCAACTGAAATTATATATTGTACTTTGAAATTGCAAATGTATTATTATTGGATTTTTTAATAAAAAAAAGAGAAATGAAATTTTTGCATTTATTGTATTTATTTTATTTAATATTCTAGTTGGGATGTTACACACAGTATCAGAGCTACTAGGTTCAACACTTAGATGTAGAATCTCATTGTGAGGTTTCATAGATTGGCAAGATATGCTAATGATTAAAACATTTGTTCTTGTGCCAAAATGGTAGGAAAGAGAAGGACAAGTAAGCGAGCCAAGAAAACAAAACCTATGGATATGCCTAAGGTAACCATTAAGAAAGAGCCATCTCTTGAGCCAAAAATGAAGGAATGAATGAGTTACTTAGAAGGAGCTTGGCTCACTGATTCAGAAACACTAGTTGATGCACTCAAACGTATCCGCCTAGAGAGGACAAAATGGATTGAGGTAGAAGAAAGGTTACCAAACCCTACTATTGTTAATATTAGTAAACCATCCACCCACTGTGATATGCCTTTTGAGTGTGATCAAGATGTGTTTGTAATAGGAAAAGATATGTTGATTGAGTACTCATGAGTACACACACCTGCTAAGTTTGTGTTAGTCGATTCTGATGGGGAGGAGGAACCCAAGGAAATTCCTTTATCAAAAAGTGATAAGTAGACAATTATTATGCATGGAAATAGAAAAGTTTTGTATTTTGAATAAGGATGTAAAAATCCATTAAGAGAATAAAGTAAAAATTTTGGCTTTTGTATTAAAAATAATATATGCAATGCATCTATGAGTTTCTATATTGTAATTTTATATATGATAATATATCAAAAGTTGAATGTTTTGATAAATTTCTATGCAAATATCAGGTGTGGATAAGTATTGTTATCGAACTTACTAGGAAATCAACCACAAGGGAGCCCTGATGGCCCAGATCCTAAAAATAATCCTATGGAAAAAATAGATCAAATTTTGTCAGTTTTAAATGAAACAAAAGAAATATTGAAAACCCTAGAATAGGAAGTTAAAGGGGGAGAAAACAATCAAGAACACCACTCTAAGGAAAGAGAAGAATTTAGTTTTCATGGTGAACTGAGAGTAAGTAAAATAGACTCTCTAATTCACAATGAGGAAAAAACTCATCTTACCAATGTGGTATAGTCACAGATGGAGGGCCCAAATAACAGATTGTCCAACCATGCAACTAGAGTAAACACAACGAAAACAACATAAACACAACACAAGAATAGAATGCAATGGAATATTTATACACTCAATATCTTAGACAATTACAATGCTTGTAAGTCGGTAACATGCTGACTACAATCTAGCTTACAGGCCTGCTTTCCGGGTTACAACATACATGAATGATATGACATTGAAGTGCATCAAGAAAAGAACTATCCTTCTATTATACTACTAGATATGAATGACCCCCTTCCTAATGCATCAAATAAATACATATATATCATCTTCCAGCTCATAGAATCCTCCACGTCAGTATCAAGAGGTATCAAACCCAATGCATGATGAAATGTGTAGTAAACGTGTAGGTCAGCCTACAACTCATGGTAATGCCTTACAAATGAATGAAACATTTTGTGGTTCTCAATGAAGATCTATCTAGTCCTATACTACCTTGTGTGATGTTCCATTTGGCTTCACAAGTCACAGAAATGCTCCGCAGCCCTTGTATGCTCCAACTAAATGTTGATTGCTTTGTTCTATGAATGTTAATGATCTTCAAATAGCAATAACTCTCCGTAGATGAATCCAAATCACATGAAATTTGAATATGATGTAAATGACATAGTGTAGATCCTAAATCCTACTCTGCGAGTTTTGAAATGAAGATGTGGTAAAATGTAGTGGAAAATAGTGAAATTGCAACTAACTGAAATGTAACAAAAATGCCAGAAAAGAAAAGAAAGCAAATATTTTTGGTTGATGCAAGATTGTTCTTCAACTTGGGATGCTCCTACATTAGACACCTAGGATTTTTTGAAAAGTGAGTTCCTCACTTTGCTGGGGCTAGAGGAAAACCAAGGCTGTCTACCTCAGCCTAAGAAATCCATGGTGAACCTTCTTCCGGTCTTCCTTTCCACTTAACTAGGTACTCTTTATACCGCTTGCCTCTGGTGCTACGTCAAATTCTACTATCCATAATATACTCTATTTGCTTTGGTGGTTGCTGTGGTAACTGATCCTTCAATCCCACTACAGTGTTTTCACTTGATTCTCCCTCATGATACTAATATAAGTCTGTAATATTGAATATAGGTTATATACCAAATATCTCCTGTAACTCAAATTCATATGCATTTCCTGAATCAAACTTCTTAAGAATCTTACATGGTCCAAACTTCCTCATCTTCAGCTTGTTGTATGTCCCCACTGGAAATCTCTCCTTTCTTAGATATACACTAGTACATAAACAACAATATGTGATTAAAAAACTACTAAAAGTTTCTTATAAATGACTAAACTTGGTCACGTGACCATTAGTAGTTTATTGGCAGTCATTTATAATGTGACCAAATTTATGACTAAACCAATTTTAGTCATTTATTTGGTCATTTTGATTGACTGATTTGGTAGTATATTTAGTCGTTAATTTAGTCATTGATTTAGTCATATTATTCACTGAGCTTGGTCATGTGACCATTAGTAGTTTATTACCAGTCATTTATTTGGTTGTTTTGATTGATCAATTTGGTAGTATATTTTTAGTCATTGATTTAGTAATATTTATTCACTGATTTCTGTCAATTGGTAGTATATTTATTCACTGATTTCTTTCAACTAGTAGTATATTTAGTCATATTTATTCATTGATTTCTATCAGTTGGTAGTATATTTAGTCAATTGGTAGTTTATTTAATTATTTTTGTTCACTAATTTCTGCCTAAAACTGCTAGAAATGAGATAATGCTTTTAAGGTTTAAACATAAAACATAGAAAATCATAATCAATCATTCATTTGCACATAATGCAACAGCTATTAAGAAGGCAAAATATTGGAATTCTATTGAGAAAAGGTGTTCTTACAGCAGATAAAACACAAAAATATGTGTCTTTGCTTTGAAATATGTGTTACAAAGTGTGTTTCTCAGTGTTGTGACTGAGAAAACTAAGTTACAAAGTGTGAGGATTGTACTCTCTGTAAAGAAATTTAGGCTTTTTGAGGTATACGACTTGCCATTCCAAAACTATGATATCTACCCTTTTGGTAATGTATGCACAGGTTTCATGAGAGTCTTCATTCATTGAATAGACTTCAATGGAAGTCTGTCCCCTACAATGCATAAACCGCCCCCATGACTGTCCATGCAAATTTTGATTAATAACACTTTTCACATCATGCACTTTGATGGTTTTCACTTGACACTATCATGGTTCTCACGGTCTTCTCCACTCACAATAGCTTCTTTGGACTATGCATTTGAATACAAAAAACTCATCTTACAAATTTGCACCTATCATCTACAGACAAAAATCACAATGCAAGCATGTGCATAAGATTCAGAGGCAATAAATTCAACATGTATTTACACAAGCATGAAAAATTCAAAGTGGTTATATAATGCTTACCAACATATCCCTTATCCATAAGTGAGTATGAATAGGTAGTCTTGAGAGTAATAAACAATATCCCAAGGGCTAAAAAGGTACAAGAAATAGTAAAGGCATCATTATCAAGCCAAGAGAATGATGCTGTCTGCAACTTAAAATGGCATTGGTAAAATGTTCTACTTCTATTCATGGTTTGTATTTAAAAATTTGATTATTTATTTGTATCTAAAATATGATTCTCAAAACCTGCATTTGGCTACATACCCTGAATTTCCCATAAATTCCTGAATGCCACCATTTACCTTTCATGCATGACAATAATCCTTATCACATTGTGTTCAAAATTTAAAGCTGTTTAATAATATAACTGGCCTTCAATTATGTTGCCATTAGTGTAAGACAGTGGAAAAAATGCTTTCTAAGAGTTTGCTTTCCTGAAAGTCTGTAACTTGAAATGCCATTGGTAAAATCATAAATGTTTACTTCTACTAATGATTTGTAATTAAAATTTTGTTTATTTACTTGTCCCTACATTATGGTTGTTAGAAACCCACATTTGGGTACTTACATTGTCTTTCCCATAAATCCAAGGATGCCACCATTACATTTCATGCATGAAAATAATCCTTATATCACTGTGTTCAAGAATCAAAGTTATTTAATAAGATGGTTGACCTTCAATCAAATTGTCATCAATGTGTACGAGAGAAAAAATCCTTTCTAAGAATTTGTTGCCCTAGAAAATTTAAGAAATTTGTATTGTAAAGCCTTTTCTTTTAACTTTGATTTCCCACTACCAGCATGCATAGACTATACTGATAGAAGGCATTTCATTAAATTTGTTCCAGTTTGAAATGTTGGAAAAGTAAATGGGTATTGGCATTAGCACTTGCATACTGGCACCAGCAAGGCAATACAAAATACATAGGAATTAAACAAAGGTTTTAAGGAAGCTAACTTGGATAGAAATCATTTACAATACATGGATGATTATCAGCCACTACAGCCGCCGCAGAGCTAGTCCCTACAACAGTACCCTGAAGAAGAGTAGTCATCAATATGATACATAATAATTCACCATAAGGAAAAGAAAAGTTGAAAATCAAACTAAATACTACAGATGAGATGTGAAGGCTAGATGGAATTTACAGTAGGTTGCTTAGGTGCATTAGAAATCTATATCTGTTGATACTTCAAAATGGTCCAGTCAAATATATAGTCAAACTAAAAGCCTACATGCTCGTAAAACCCAAAATAGCACAAAGACTTTAAACATAACACTTATTACAGTTTCCCCCAGATAGGTGAAGAGTCTAGCTCTATCATACTAGCTTTAATATGTAGTTTCCAGTAGCATAAATTATGGTATAAGAAAAGACCATATGCAAACCTTTATGAATGAAAAGGTCACAAAATATTCTCTTCAAGTATGCATAATCTGGTTTATCATCAAAGCGTAATGATTGACAATAATGAAAATATGATGCAAACTCTGATGGATAAGACTTACACAAGACCTGAAAAATGTAAATCCAAGCATCAATACTCTAGCCAAATAGAGTCAAGTAAATCTCACAAAATCCACAAAATTATACAATTCATGATTCAAAATTCATTACCTCAATAGGGGTGGCAACCTTTTTCTCACTAATTTTTTTATATTTCTACGTTTTAGTACCAACTTTTAGCCCCTGCCATGGGAGACTTATACAAACCACAAGTTCTGTTAACTCTAAAATAACAATAGAAGAAAACCAAAGTTTATTTGCAATTTATATAATAGCATGACAAGTTCAAAGTTGTTATATAATGCTTAGCAAAAGTAAAAGCAAAGAACAAAGGTGAAATTAAGAGCATTGTAATGACATGATGACCATAACAGAGGGTAGTTATAGGATTGTCTTAAGAAAATAAAACACTCAAAAAAGATAGTGACAGTGGTTTTCATTGAAGACACTATTTTACTTAGCTTTCATAATCATGATGACAACCATTATTAATATCACCATCACCAAATGGATAGCTATATAAGGGGTATACAAGCAAAGTACTACCCACAAATGACAATAAGGGTAGTATTAAGAGGTGTGTTACTTACCAGATTCAATTCAAGGCATAGTTTCTAATTCTTTAAATAGTTTAAGGTTTGGCCAACCATTAATGAATAGTTAGGGGCTCTCATGGTTACTACAATAGCTTGCAATAAGTATTGTGAATCCTGGAAATTTGGTCCAAGTGGATAGTGGCCATGATGCAATAACAAATGGGAAAAGGACAATTTATAATAAGGAGGATTTTCATAGGGAAGGGAATAGTCCCAAGTGATGAACACTATCATAATGAAGACATACACATGAAAAGGACTCTAGCCTAAAGGAGATAGGTTGTAGGTTGGTAAAAAACCACAAGGGAGTCACTTGGAATCACATGGGTCAGTCACATATAATGCATAGTCTACCAAAGTAGTGGATAGTATAAAAAGCATGATTAAATCTTCAAGGGACAATCCACAGTAGCATGAGGGTAGTTCATGAAATTAAATGACAATGACCATGCAATAAAGGAAAACACAATGGTTGGGGCAATCAAAAGAATACCAAGGAAACTCCATCTAGTAGTAGAAGGTCTCAATCATTTCGTCCAGGCATTATGTCAATAAATAACTTGTATTTTATCTAGAATTGCTCTTTTTGATTTACAGTGTTAACTTGATCAATCAAATTCCAAAAAAGGCTTTGACAACTGCATTAGAAGGCTAAAGGTAGAAAGCATGAATAGGAAAGCCATATGAATGTTAATAAATACCAAATTCCCACTACCACTTGAAATCAATGGCTTCTCACCTGTGATTGAAGTGGTCTAGCCAAGCTAAAGTGAGACTATGATGGCTCATCCTATGTGCGATTGTTAAAACCTACCTGAGTAAAGAGGCCCTGAGACCCATGTGGCATACAGGGATAAATTTAAGGAACCCCCCCCTAAAAAACCTACAAATTCCTGGCGAATCCTAGCCTGACACCAAAAAAATGCTGGCGAATCTATGCCTATTTCAGAAAAAAAATAATTTCATTGGTGAATTTTTTCAAATTTGTTGACATTGTCTTTTTTGCTGATGAATTGTATATAGATTTAAAAAAATAATAATTTCCTTGGCGAATTATAGTTGTATTCCAAAAAGTAAAATAAATTGGGTGGAAAATTATATAGATATTAAAAAATAAAAAGTAAATTATGTGGCGAATTATATAGATATTCAAAAATATAAAATAGAATATTTGGTGATTGTGCAAGCAATTTTTTGAAAAGTCATAGTGTGGTTGGCGAAAATATAAAATGCTATATTATAATGTCTAATCTTCTTGGTGAATTTATAGTTTATTTAGTATCAAAATCAATGGCATTAGTTGAACTTCCATTCTGGGCTATAGTTCTGACACACCCATCTTTCTATATAAAGTCTCCAGAATAGAGACAAGTGTCAAGTAACAATGATTTTGATTAACAAAAATTAATAGATAATTATTTAAAATAAGAAAATTCAAAAGGATACATAAAAAGAATATAGATTCATCCACTATAACACAAACTTTACGACTTCAGAAATCAACTCCTCAAGCTTCCATTCATAATACATTTATTGAAAATAACAAAAAATATATAGTAACACTAAATTATATAAATATTGAAATATATAATAATAAGTCTTTTGCCACAAGAGTCTTAGAGTATTCAGAGCATGTTTAAAGAAATAACATAAAACTAAGAAATTCCATCACGTGGCAGTCATTTGGTTTTCCTCCTGAGTCGCTTCATTTTTCTTGTCCTGTTCACTAGCAGTATTTGAGTCCACCTGTGCTCTCAGTTTCACCTTGTATCTCCTGAACCTACTAATTATGAGTTTTAAAGTCCTGGAACTTGGTGTACAAGTGTTCTTTGCTTGAACTTTCTACTTATCTATCATTCTCTCCGCATCTGTTACTCTCATATAGACATCATCAATTCCACGCTTGAAAGTTGTGAGATACGATGCTATATGCCCAAGATTCCCTAGTGATTCACCATTAACTATGGCAACATGCTCTTCAATAAGCCTCTTCTTAAAATTTTGCTTTACTTCCTTGACATCAAGCAAGTTCTCTCCACTTTCATCTGAAATCTCTACATCTAAGATGGTACAATTATTTTTAAGATCAGCCATATAAGTGAAATGTTGAGCCAAAATTCTTCTTATTTGTCCACTAAAATCCCCTAGCAAAGACCTCTTCCACTCTAGTGCATCTAGCCAAGATGCAGAATCATTCTCATTTGGATCATTAAAAATTTTCTCAGCTACAAGAATATTTGTTTACATTTTCATCATTTCTTGTATCTCTGTAAAGTTTGTGAGTAGATTTCTGTCTTCCCTCTTTGAATTTTGTAACTCTGCAATTAACCCTTTGCTTTTATTAGAAAGGAGGGGATATAGTTTCATGACCTCCTTGATAGACAACAAACCATCAATGGTGACTCACTCTACCCATTGCTCAGTGGTCTTACCTAGAGTTTGATATCTCTTGATTTGTTGCAACATGCTAGGATCCATTCCATCAATAGAAACACTTGGAGCTGCATCAGAGGATTGATAAGTAATATTCAAAGTAGATTGAATGAAAGATGTCAGAGAACTCACCTGGGCTTGCAGCTTTGCATTCTCCTATTGCTGAGCTTTAACTCTCTTTGCTATCATGCGTTGAGAGAATTTTAAATGATATAAATCACCTTCCACTGTAGGAGGACCCTATTGTGCCTGGCACACACGCCCCATTTTAGAAAATAGAGACCCCCTCTTTTGAATCTTGGCTTAGAGTTTCAAGTGGGTTTACCATCTCCTTAGTTGTCAAAGTGGTCAAAATGCACTTTTTGCCATGTTAGAAATCTGATGTTAATAGGTCAGCTCAAAATCTGCTAAGTCCAAGTCCCTGCATTTAATTAAAATAGGTCTAACCGTCTTTTGTGCTACATTTGCTGCCAATCGACCTTTGCACTAAAATGCCCTTTGTCTGACCTTTGCCTTTGACCTTTGCGCCACTTCTTGCATTCACTAACCTTAGCACTAAAATTCTTTGTCACTAACTTCGCACTACAGTGTTTATTCACTAACTAAGTCAGAGAGTGGCAAATTCCCCACTGGTCTGAGGAAACCTAAAATCCTGCAAAACACTCACAATAGAGCTAAGGACTTTTGCACTGAGAGGAGCATCCGCTGACTGGGTCCGTGACCCTCCAAATCCCCTCCAAGTTAGAAACAACCTAAATCCATGCAAACCCTAATATTCTACCGAATCTCACGACTGACACTTCATATGCTCTGCATTAATGGCGATTGATTCGGAGGGATAAAAGGGGATTTTCATCGTTTTGGAGCTTATTCTACATTGAACGAATACTTTGAGAGCTCTTTAGAGACGGTTTGACCGATTGCCCTGCGCCACCAGAGGATTCGACCCAAAGAACTCCTCCCCGCCTGCACGTCTCAACTTAGTTCACCCTTATGAACCAGGTAGGAGCTCATCTCCACACTTAGGGTTTTTTAGTTTTCAAATGCATTTCTTTCAAAGTATGGCACACGCATAAATGATATGAATTTGGGTGCATAAGCTAGGGTTTCCATTTCTACACTATTCATCTTCATAAACCCTAGTTTTAAAACTTTGAGGGTAATTCTTTAAGTGTATTCTTTGAAATCCCTCCCCGTAGACAAATGAAACTGATAATTGCCAAACCCTAATGAGACAAAGAATTTTTTCCTTAGCACATTGAATTGACCTGCAAGAATAAAGTTTGCGCTAAGAGTGCATCCGACCGACTGCCTAAACTTCGCGATCAATCTAGTTAGTCAACAGCCTTGAAAATCCCCGCTAGAACTTTAAGATTAATTTTGCACCAAAATTTCAATGCCTTGACTTACGCTAAATGATCACTTCTCTGACCTAGGTTGAATGCACGCAAATGTCCCCCCAGTCTGTGATGCCTAAATCTCTACCAAACATCAAGAAAACACTTTTGCGCTAGAAACAACTCCCTTTGACCTTGCACCAAAATGCACCATCACCAACTTAGTCGGTTGACTTTGAAGAGCCCGCAAGGTCAGACGATACCCGATTCCGTGCAAGAGTGGTAAAATTATCTTGATCGACTTGCGCTGAACTTACAACCAATCGACCCAAATGACTAACATAAGTTCGTCTTACCTCAAAGTTGCGCAATTCAGTTGACCATAAATTCTACGCAAGGTAGTATGATGACATGAACATAAGAAAATCAATTGGTCGGACCATCCTGATTTCTCCGCCAGGTTGGTTGACCTTGAAATCAGGGCTTTCTCTATTATAAGGCAGTTGACCCCAAATTTAGCGCAAACTGAATGAAATGACTGTTTTAGAAGAAATTTTCAAAAGGAGAAATCTTTTTCAGATAGAAATAATGACTGCACTTCGTGAATTATGATGTTTTACATGTTTTAATTAGGATTTTGCAGCATTAGAGTATTTATTACATGCATTAGTATAAGATTGCTCCATTATTTGATCATGTGGTAAATGAAATAGTTAGAAGATTTCAGACTTCTGTAACTTTGTAGATTTATGCTAGATTCATTTGTTATAACATGGTGTGAATAATGTATAAATCAACTTGGTAATCTTAGACTTAAACTTAAGAGTCAGAATAAACACCTCAAAGGCTTCAAAACTTATAAGGTCCAGTCTTATAAGTTAGATGACTGCACGAGCTCAAATCATGAGGTATGAGTTCAAAGGTATTCCTCCAGAAATGAAGATTTCCACCAGATGGAAGGACATCGGAGACACAGACTTAGGCCATATTGACCTTGATGATTTCAGAATTAGAGTATTTGGCCCAAATCCAACCTCTAGAGCCAAGAAAGTGAAGGACAGTGGGATTGCACAAGCAGCTGCTTTCCCTACATCTGTTCAATGTGCTGAACTGTTAGTGGCCTGTGCAGATAGGTATGATGTCATGACCAGGACAATAAAAACTGCCAGTGGAGATATTTTAGTTGACTTAAGTCCACCCTCCTTGGCTGAAACCTTTGATATTCCATGGCATACAGTAATGACCATGCCGGATAAGGCAGGATCAGAGGCCACCTACAAGAAAGATGAAACTGGATGTAGGAAGCACATGAATGAACAATGGGCAAAGAGCAAAAGGTCTACCTTGGTTAAGTTTCCTCAAGTACTATACAGAAGTGATTTTCATGATGAAATAGGAGACTTAGTAACTATTTTGAGTAGAATATATGGATTGTCTACAGCATCAACCTTTGAGGGATGGATGTTTGTTATAATTGAAGAAATATTAAAGGGGACTAAGTTCCATTGGGCACAAATCTTAATTGACAACATCCATGAAGCATTCATTAGCTTCAAAGAGAAATAGTTCTTTAGATGGACATCCTATGTTGTTTATACTTTGACAAGAAGGAATCATTATGCTAGTCTGTCCAAGGTGGGGGAATTAGGAAATGATGAACAAACTCAGATCAAGGTCTATGAATTCTATACACAACTCACATTGACACAATCTCTCATGCATTATAAGAGGGTAAATGATGCCTTTACCATGTACATAACCAGGTTATTGCAAGGCAATAGAGCTCTAAGAATATCCACATAAGCTATGAATAAAATCACCAAGTATGGGAGGTGGTATATTCAATTTGAAAAGTTTACATATCTGAGAATATAGGGCTTCATGGGAATGGCTTACAGACTTGCTAGGTATCCTATAAATAAAGTAGTGCTCTTGAAATTATCTAGAGAACTAATAACTTGTGCTAAAAAACTTAAGCACCTGCATAGAACAAATGTCCAATTTCCTGTCCTGTTAGGAAGAGGAAATTATGTATGACCTTTATTGGGGTTAGCTGAGCACTCTAATAAAGAACTCCAGCTTCTCAATCTTCATTACTATAACAGAAGAGTTCATTTTGATCCTAATAAGGTGATGGAGAGGTTTGTAAGTAAGAAATTATTCTATAAGATGTATATAGAAGACTTTTGGACAAATTGTATGGACGACTATGAGGTCATGAAGAAAGCCCATTCAAGATTATCTCTAGCATTCATAAGGAAATTTGATATTATTGTGGTTCTTGACCAATTAGAAGATGATGACAATGTAATGCATAGAGGAGCCTGGGAGGCACAATATCACCAGCCAATTCCCCTACCTAATTGGGCAAATGCTGAAGAAAGCTCCCTTGATGTCGTGATGAAGGAACCAATTAGATTAAGCAAAGCATGGGTAAGAGGTCAAGTTGCTGCCTTGGAGGGACAAGGAATATAGCTCACATACACTGCACTTGAATTAGAAAAGGAGTCTGGAGGAGAAGAGGATAAGCCTATACAAATCACTGATGAGGCAGAACCAACCCAGGGACAAAAATTAGATAGTGAAGATCATATAATCTTGGCAGAAAAGGCCAAAGCACAGAAAAGCAAGAAGGTCACTACAAAGACTAATAAGAAAGAAATGCATCCTTCTACTAGGAAAAGAGCTTCAAAGAAAAGAAATATGTCTAGTGGTCCCGGAGAAGGATCTAAGATGAAGAAGTCTAAGGTGAAGGCTGTTAGACAAGCTACAGAGACTGCTGCTACTCATGATGATACTAATCTGCCAGCTTCTCCATCTCCTCCTACCCTGGATGTGAATGTTACGGTACTCTCTCCAACAGTTGGTACTACTGTATCTCCCTTTGTTGCTTCCACTGCTACACCTATGACCTCAGTAACCATTGTCTAGGAAGTTGTTTCTGCTGCCACCTCACCTTCCACTGCTTTTTCAACTGTCTCTTATTCATTGGCAATATCTTCTAGCACTCCTAGCAGTCCCATCTCCTTTATTGCTGCCACCTCATGTTCTTCTATCAATACTACACCTTTACCTTCCATATCTTCCACCCCACTATCTACTTCCCTTGCATTACCTCATATTTCTACAATTATTTCACCTTCTCTTCCCTTGCCTTCTTTGTCCATTTCTTCACCCATAGTCATTTCCTCCATCTTGCCAACTTCTTCTATCCCACTAGCTTTGGGGTTAGCCATGCTTACCAATGTGACACAAGTGAACTTTTCTTCAGTTGCAATGCCTATATCCTCTGCTATTCCTATCTCTCAAATACCCATGGAACAAAATTCAATTCCTTTGGCTTTGCCATTGCTACTGGGTATTGAGAAGGTATGTGCTGTACTAGGTCTTCAAGAGCAAGAACCAGAGAAATATGCATTTGACGAGGCAGATAATGAGGTACTTGATGAGCCATTGGCTGAGACAGTCAGTATAGAGATAATTGAAATATCAGATAGTCTTCTAGAGAAGGATCAAACAGAGGCAAGCCTCGAGGCAACTCGGGAAAATGTAATGATAAATTAGAGAAATTTTACAGATGAAGAAGATAAAGATGTAGATAAAGGATCAGAACAAGAGCAGGGACTACTTGAAGGACCTTCAAATATCGATAGCAAAGATCTTGATGGATTTGGAAAACCTTCTTCCTCAGCACCTGATTGGCTGCAAAGCAGAATATCATATCCTAAGCCCCACGTGGAGATAATGAAATTAGACTTGATCACAATTTTGTCACAGGCTCAAAAACCAAAGAAATAGAAGAAAGCAAAGGTACAATCTAGGATTTACAATGATCAAACTGGAGCTCGAATAGCTGAGGTAGCTATTCCATCACCTAATACAAATAGAGAACAGGTTAGAGCAGAGGATTATGTCATAACAACTGTAAATTTGGGATGAACTACATGAGCACAAAGGGTTGATGAGTTCAAAGGGTTTGTTACTTCAATCCTAGAGTAGCTGGATAAAGATGAACTTTCAAAGAAAGTATTAAACCAACAAAATGAGGAGCTCCGAGCATGCCTTCAATTTCTAATAAAACTAGTAGATTCTCAAGGAGAAATTAGGATAGTACCTACCTTTTTATCAAGAGATGAAATGTCTAAGCTTGGTGAAGTTCAGACTCTATCAAAAGGCACCTAAAAATGGATGATCAGAGTTTGCAAAAAGGGATGTGAGACAATTGATGCTGTAGCCGCATCTCATAAGAGTTTGGTTCAACTTCGAGAACAATGGAAAGACTTGCATGAAGAAGGTGACTCTTTTGATGAATATTATTCATAGATGTTCCCCCAAGTGCAAAGCAATCAGTAACTTGCCAGCTTAGATGCTATTGGCTGAAAATATCTTGACAGAGGACAGGTTGTATAAAGCCAGTGAATGGTATCAACAGATAAAATTGATGAAGTTTTTGATAGCGTAAGGAAGGCTTGCAAAGTAGTAGATGAGAACATTTTGGCTCTCATAAATGATATAAATGATACTTTGAGAGATTGTCTGGTAATGGACTACAATGACTTGGCACTGTATGATGTGAAGGGTTGTAAAGATAAACTGCACAAGATAGTTTTTGAAGATGCTAAGTTAGATGTGGAAGCTAGGATGGATAGAGCTAGTGACCTCAAAGCTAAATTTAATGCATTTCTTAAAGCAAAGACAGAGACAAAAAGGATATACAATTGGTACAGCCAAGAGTTGGAGATGTTCAGATACCAGGTCAATCATTCCTATGAACCCAGACTCCATAGATATCAATCCGACACTTTCAGCCTAGGTCAACTACCACAACAAGACTGCAGAAGAAGACAAAATAGACTTGGATGATGAATCTTAGTGTAATTTGAATATTTTGAAGTGTAATCCCATCACTTATGTAAAAAGCTATATTTAGAGTGACATGTGACACTATTTTGTCTTTATTATGCCTCAAAATTGACCTTTTCTATATATATATTTTCAGTTGGGTAGTCAAATTGTCTAGATTCAATGTACTCGGGGGTTGTTTTTGGTCTTTTTCATAAGAGACAAAATGTAATCCAGGATTTATTATGAGTTGTCCTAAATGCATTTAATGGTGTAAATCTAGACCATTGGTGTTGAGTTAATCTCCACCTTCCATTTAAAAACTCGGTATGGCTCCTCTCTTATATAAAGGGGTTGCCATTTCCATTGTCAGGGAGAGAATTCTTAATGCTGGATTATTGACATTCCGCCATTTGAAGTAATACAAGCAAGTTTCTCTAGTTATTTTGAGATTTTGTGTGTTGTATTGGCTTATTTGGTTTCATGGTTCACTTCTTGATCTCCAATAGTTAATTAGTTGTGCTTTTGCAATGTTCATGGTTTGCTGAAAGTATATGATGAATGCTCTTAGTCCATACTTTTAGTTATTTGCTGATGGTAGGTAACTGTGCAAAGTTAGTTTGGGTTGATAAGTTGTGCTTAAGTTCTATTGCATTTCATAAATTAAATTGCACCATTTATTGGGTATTTGATGAATGAATGTGATCTAAAAATTTGTCGATTTCCATTGAAGATAGCATCATTTTCTGCAATACTGTAACATTCATTTTCAGTTTGGTAACTCAGAAAATTGGTTAAATTTTAGGGTGTTTGTCTACTTGCAGCAGTCCACATATTGTGAATGTCATTTAGGATTTCCTTAAAATCCTACTCCCTTTTGCATTTTCTTTGAAAACAGTTGTTAGTTTAGGAATTTTAGCAGCATTTCACACTGTCTTATCAGCTGAAATCACAAAGGGTTCACAAAGAATTGTTGTTCCAACTATTAAAATCTGTAGATCACATGTAAGAGCCCTTGTTGGCATAGCTAGAACATTCCAACTAAGAGATTCCAGGAAAGCTAAGACCTAGCTATAGAAACCTTGGAGTAGTCTTACCTAGGGTAGGATACTTTTCAATAGAGGTGTGATACCAGCAATCATACCTGCATTGTTGTGTGCTAAAACCACCATCAGTAGAATTGGCGCTAGGAGGGCTAAACAAGGAATTTCCCCCTCCACAAAAATCTAGCTTAGACAGAGGCATACCAGATCCAGCTCATCTCGAGAAGAGTTGTTGTCCCTGATAGTATTGTTGTCCCATTTTTCTCTGCCCAGAGTCAAATGGTCACCCTGGTATTTCCTTGAGGATCCTTTGGATTGTTCCTATAAAGCTTAAAGTGCCAAATTTCCCAAAAAACCTTGCCTAAGGAACCTCACCATTAGGGAGAGCTTGAAAAAATAGGTAGGTTTGCTTTTTACACCACCCTAAAATTTGAAGAGAACTTGTGTCTCAAATTACTGCTTGAACCTCTTCGTCGAACCTTTATTACTGTTTGAACCTCTTTGTTGAACCGTTCTGGAGTTCATTCGGCAGGATCAATTGTTCCTTGGTTCGTTGGTTTGAGGACATGCGATGTTGGCATCGCTGTGACGAAGTGCTATCGGCAGGACCATGTGTAAGACCACCGATGACTTAGTACGTGGTGACCATCGGCGAGACAAGGCCTATCGGCCAAACTTTGTGGAGTTACTCCGACGAAGGTTATGGGTTGGTCGTCGACGAGACAAGGCCTATCGGCCAAACTCTGTAGAGTTACTCCGACAGGAGTAGTCACTCCGATGGCGTATGTCTATCGGCAAGAGAATACCCGTCGGCATAGCCTAAAGGTGTTGGGCCGATGTACTGCGGACATCCTGATGGAAGTCTTATTGGTATCAGTGAGACAAACCACTGTCGGAGCGAGGGCTAGATCTTTTGCCGATGGAGAGTGTCATACCGATGATAACCTTGGTGATCGGGGAGACAATGCTCATCAGTGGGAGGTGAAGTCTGAGGGCCGATGGGAGTTGTTATGCCGATGGACTTGGAGGCTTGGTATTGTCGGCAACAAAATTGTTGACAATACTCTTTCGTCTGTTGGCGGTTATAAACTGCAAAGTCCTTTGCGACTTGGTACATGTGGGACTAAACGCCTCACTGAAATGTGAACCGTTGTGATGGTTAGATGGCAGTGACGTATGAAGAATTTGTTCTATCAGTTAGAGCAGAAGTGTGTAACGACTCTTGTTCTTGCAGACTGGAAATAGAATGATATGTCTACAGGTGTCGTTGGTATTATGATGATGAGACTTGAAGAAAGGTTCGTTCTGTAAATATACAGTGAGCGAACTGTTGGTAGGGAGTCGAGAATCAAAACCAGAGCAAGAAGTTGAGTTCTTTATTGTAACTGTATATCTTACTGTAATAAAGATTGTTTTCTTGTGGTGGTGGGTTTTTTACCCGTAAGGGTTTTCCCACGTAATACTGTGTGTCTGTGTTCTGAATATTGTCTATTTGGTTTCTCTCATGTACTTATTTGTGTTATTTAGTTTTTAAAAGTGACTTGTCTGCATCATCCCCTTGGAATTAACATTAGGGAAGCTGTCTTCCGTACCTGTGCTTTCCTTACAAAATTTAGCCAAATAAAGAAATTATTCATGGTCAAAGTTTTGGTCAACATATAGTTCAAATGTACATTTGGTGGGCTTGCAAATCTCTATCGGCCTTAGAAAATGATGAAAAAAGTAAGTTGTATGCATTTTGAAATGCATATCAGGCTCAAGGAGATGCATGTACATTCAGGGAATTTGTTGCAGCTTCCGGGAATATTCCTAGTTTGTATATCGGGTCACACAAAGGATGTAAAGAGTATACAAGGCGAATATACATTGAAGATTCCCCAGAATATTCCATGCTTGCATATCAAAAGGCTTGTATATTGCTTTGTATGTTCGCACATACAAGTGACTATATACAATGAAAAGTACACATTGCAGGTATATTCCCTCAAAGATAGGGAGTTTGTATATTGTGTTTGTATACTCGACATACAAAGGTGCCAATATACATTTGCTATAGTGCAGTGGGGAATATACAAAGTCACTGCAGGAGCGCATATACAAAGGCCAATATATATCATGAACAGTGCATTGTATATATTAGGTTTGTATGTTTGCACATACAAGGGGATATACAATGGAAAAAAACATAGAAGGTTGGCATACATGCATTTGCTACAGTGGAGTGTACATTCGCCAATGTACAAGGCAGGGAGCATACAAGTCAAACATGCAAAGGAAACATACAAGGCTAAGATACAAGAGGTGGGGCCCGTGCATATACAAGGAGGATTGCATGTGTTCTACATACAAGTGAAAGTGCTACAGGGGGATGTATATCGAGTTGTATGTTTGCACATACAAAGAAATATACAAGTGGAGATACAAAGGATGCATACAAGGCAGACTTGAACCGAAGGTTAAATTCAGCATATAAAGGTGTCATGTCTGGGTTGTATCTATAGGTGCTTTGTATGTTTGCACATACAAAGAAATATGCAAAGAAAGGAGATACAAGCTAGACTCGACAAAACAGTCAAATACGGTTAATGGTCAGTTTGGGGTTCACGGCTTGTATGTCGGTAGATACAAAGGATTTTCAACTGATGGGACCCACACATACAAGGGCGATTGTATGCATATACAAGTCGCGATTACAAGGGGGTAAAGTGCATGATTGTATGTGCTATTTTTTTGTATGTATGTTTTGCTTGTATCTTTGCATATACAAGCCAACATGCAAAGGCTGATATATAAGGGAGTTTTTGGCCAAACAGGATGCAGTTATTCAGCGATGGGTCCCAGTTTCAGTTCGACGGCAAATTAGGAGGTGCCATGTGTCAGGGGTGAGTGTGTATACAAGGGCTCTTGCACATACAAAGATGATTTAAGAGGCAATTTCAAATGCATATTTTGAAAGCAATTACAAAGACCTTTTAGGTGCCAAAAATAGAGATACATGCAAAGCATTTTGTACATGCAAAGGCATACTCAAAGGTATTTTCAGAGGTTGATATATACACAGATGCAAAGTGATATATACAGGTAATTGACCAAAGCTTTGACTGCCTATATCTCCTCTATTCTGATGAATTTTGACATGCTGTAAAAGGCAAAATTGCATATTTTTGCCTCCTCTTTCATTTGGCAGGGTTTTTGAGGGGATTTTTTGGTTTTCATTTTTTTCAAATCTGGCTTTGCATATTTCGGCTGATAGGATGTTTCAGCACCTGTCTTGAAGATGCAGGGAACTTTTCTTCTCCCCAGTGGCTCTGGTTGGTGGTTTCTGCAGGTGCATTCATGGCGTATGGGCTTCTTTCCTTGCAAGACCAATTTCTATGCGATTGGACGACGATCTTGGGGATTTTTTCTCCATGCCCTATCCTATCTCACGTCTTGGCAGCCATTCTCTGATTTTTTCACCCTGTTAGAGGCATGGTCCCTATCCCTTCACCATACCTCTGCCCATGCGCCCCTAGTCCTGGCATTTATGGCCTGGGTTCCGTGAATCTGTGACTCGTTTCTTTTCTGGCAGGAGTCTGACCTATAAATGTAATGTTGACTCTCTTGTTATGGAGGATGGTTTTCATTGGGGCTGTTATACTACCAAATTTTCTATAGACAAATCCTTTCTGTTTCTGAACATTTTGTATTGTAATGGTTTTTGGGCCTTCATGATTAATATATGCTGACTTCTCGGCTCTGTTATGTCTAGATTTCTATGTTTTAATTGAAGTTGTAGTATGTTCTGTGGGTAATACAGCTCCTCTGCAGGTTTAACTTTCATATCAAAGCCTCAACCAGTCATAAGTCTGTGTGAAGCTACCTCAGTATTAAAAAGAATCATTGTTGTGTCCACACCATGACCACCATTGATCACTAAATCTAGTGTATCACCCCTTTCCCTTTCAGTTTTCTTCTAACTCTTTTCCTTTGCAAAGTTTTAGCACTAGGTTTAGTCACACTGCTCTATGTAATAGGCTTAGAAAGAGGAACCAACCTTCTCTGGAGGTCTAATCTCAAATCGCAAGGTCCCACACTTTGAGATCATTCCCATGTTACCCTAGATTGCTAAAGTCTCACAACTACAGCAAAGGTTGCAAATCTAGGTGATAATAGTTTCTAGCATGCCTGGTGGGATAGAATTAAGAATAACAAGTTCAAGTACTACATTTGATTGCTGGTTTTGATGTGTAGCCAGTGATATCTAGACCTGTGAGAGGTTGAAGCTTGCACATCTGGTGACTCCAAACTTTGGTCTAGCAGAACCAGTGTATTTTTGCTTATGAGAAGAATACATACTAGAAGCAGCTCTTCGCCTTTCGAATACGTGCAATTATCCCCACCTAGGAGAGGAGGGGTAGCAGTTGAGAAGCACAAGAGGACTCATGTCCAGTCTAGGAGAGCTAAGTCAACTCCCTCTACAGTTGGAGCTCATAGTACCCCTAGGGCCTTAGTCATAATGAGCCCTGTGGCCAGAAATTAGCCCTTTGTTGCTTTCAATCAAGGCAGCCCATTGAATCTCGCTCAGCATAATGATATCCCTATCACTGCCCTGAGGATTTTACCATTCTTTCATGGTAAAGATCAGACCACTCCAGTTGAACATATCAAGGACATTGCAAAACTGTGTGCTATCCATCATGTGACAGAAGAAAATGTAGCAATTAGGCTATTGGTAGCTTCCCTGAAAGGGAAGGCTCTGGAATGGTTTAGAAGTCTGCCAGTAAATTCCATAGATTCATGGGATCAATTGGGGGAAGAACTGTACAGCTTCTTTGAGGAAAAATTAGACCATCTATCATTGGTGGAGCAGCTGTCTACAATCAAAAGAGCCCCTCACGAAATAATGTCAGACTTCAACCACCATTTCCAAAAGACATGGGATAGAATCCCACCAACGGTAAGGCCTACAACTGACCATGGATTCCTATATTTTTTGAGAGCTTTGAATAGCGACATCTCTATCATGATTCAATCCATGGGAGGATTTTCCTTACCACAGGCTTATACCATATCCATAAGAGCTGAAAACAATCTCATTCAGGCTGGTAAGATTGCCCCTAGGCCTCCTTTGCCAATTTTCCCTGCTATTCAACCGCCTTTCCCAACATATGTACATCCCATAGCTGTTATACCTGCTACACCAATGTTACCAGCAACTAATGTACAGCCAAATAGGTCAGAAAGCACTGCTCAAAATCAGTCTTTCGAGTTACCAGAGATCAAAGGGTTGTTACAATCTTTTGGTAATGAGCTGACTAATATAAAAAAGCAATAGTTCCAAAATAGACAGCCTTATCAGCCACATAGCCAAGGGAAAAGCTAGCCTTATCAGGGATAGAACCAACCCTACCAAGCTAATAGGCCACCTTACTAGAACAATTACCAGGGGGCTAGGCAGAACATGAACTAGAGGCCTTTCCAGCCTTACAATCCGATGCCCACCCATGCTATTGGTGACATCGTCCTTGTTCAAAACAACCTAGCATCTGAGTATGAATGGTGTTCTCCAAGCAATCAGTCACACTGTCAGGCAGCCTGTCCAAATGGAACCATAAATCAAGCTCTGACAGTGCAAAATGTTGCAGTTCCGCAGCCAGGTGCATCTAATGAGGGGACCGTGGAGCTGATAGAACAGCATCAGCATGATACTACCTTCGTACGTTGGCAGGAAAATGAGTTTTGTGGCATGAACAAGGATGACACCCTAGTTGCAGTGAACATGAGAGCCAAAAGGAGTTATGAGATGGATTAGGCAACAAATAAAGAAAAGGACCTGCTGATCCATCTACATCTCGGTTTCCCCATGTGTTGCAAAGGAATACCCAAGGAAGTACCACAGAGTAGCCTCATTTGTAGGCTGATATTGCCACCGCAAGGCCACATCAGAAGGTAAGTGCCATTCCATCTTTCAATATTACTGAGAATATGAAGAAGGTGAACATGACAATGTCTATGTGGGATTCCCTAGCCATCCCTGGCCAAAAGGACATATTGCAATCTGCCTTATCTGATTTGAAAGTATCCAATAATACAACTGTTGACCCAAATAGGGTTGTCCTTACCAATTCACCCCAGGACAACAGCAAACAACCAAGCAAGACTATCAAACCACTTCCATTCTATGTGTCATTAATAATAGGAGATAAGCTAGTGCACAATTGCATGGTGGATAGTGGTGCAAGTAGTTCTGTTATGCCAAAATAGATCGCAGACCAACTGGGATTGAGCTACCAGCCCCTAACAAAGGGCATGCTCCAACTAGATGGCACGACTGTCAACATTGTAGGGGTGATAAAGGACCTAGGCCTCACCTTGCATACTTGTCCAAATGTTTCCATCACTCAGGTAGTGTTCATCATAGACCTACCTCCTCATTTTGCCATGTGTCTATCAAGGGAATTCACAGCCAAGATAGGAGGATATTTATCCTTGGACTGGTCTCACATGTTTTTCAGGACCAGATATGGCACCAAAGTAACCCTGAAATCTAAATTGCTTTCAAATCACCACATAGGGCCCTACACTCCAAGTGCAGTTAATGCAAATTGCGTTATCTCTGATGATCTTGAGCTTGTGGCTGCTCAGCAACTGCAAGCTGAAAGTATACCAGAGGTACTGTTAAGGGAATGGGCCTTGGAAAATACTGTTGATAGTCCTAAGGAATACATTCAAGAGACTGGTATGGGAGTGTACATATTGCATGAGCTTGAATCAATAATTTTGAGCCTTGTGAGGAGTTCAGAGCTGCAGATAGAGGAACAAGATTAGATATGGAAAATGTACTTTGATGGCTCTAGAAGTAGGAATGGATCTGGTGGCGGTGCAATGCTTGTGTCTCCTCAAGGCAGCAAGTATTTTTCTGCCTTCCATTTTTCCTTTTCATGCACCAATAACATTGCCAAATATGAAGGATTAATTCAAGGTTTGCAGTGGGCAAGAAAGAGGAAGATTGGTTGTTTGCAGGTGTTTGGGGACAATGAACTCATTGTAAACCAAGTGAGAGGATTGCATGCTACAAAGAATGATACTTTGAAATGCTATAAGCATAGGGTGTGGGATATGATTGAAGAGTTTGATGCTTTCAATCTAATATCTATTCCCAGAAATCAAAATTGCAATGCAGATAGGTTAGCTGCAATTGGAGCTCAATTTGACATCCCCAGTGATATTCAAACAGAGAAGGTGTAGCCTCATGTGAAAATAGTTGATAGACCCTCTATCCCTGACAATGACATTCATTGGCAGGTTTTTGAAAGTGATGAGCAAATCTTGCATTTTTTGTTAGAAGAGGATGAGTTCTCTGTGGTAAACCAAGATAAGCTCAAACAACAGTATGGCAAAGATCAAATTGTTCAGTTAAGAACAAACAAGCTGCCCAAGGGACTGGTAACACTAGAATCTATTTTTGGCACTGATGACCAGATGAAGAGGACTAAAACCAGCATGTAGATAGAAGAGGAGCATTACGAGGAGATGGAAATTTTTAAGGGTAAGCTTCTCAAGATTGGAAAAATCTATTCGCCTGAGGATAGAAAGGCTTTTATTGCTCTGTACCATGAATTTGAAGATGTGTTTGCCTGGGATTATTCAGACCTAAAAGGATTTGACCCTCACATAGCCCAGCGTACCATAGAGTTAGAGCTAGGTGTAAAACCTATAAGGCAGAAGCAAAGGCCTCTAAACCCAAAACTTGAGCCCCTGATGATTAAAGAATTGACCAATTTGATCGAGGGAAAGATCATTTTCCCGATCAAACATACTTCTTGGGTCTCCAAATTTGTCCCTGTGAGGAAAAAGAATGGAGAAATCAGACTGTGTGTTGATTTTAGAGATCTAAATAGGGCCTCCCTGAAGGACCACTACCCGCTGCTCTCAATGGAGTAGATTCTGCAAGTAGTAGCTGGCTCAGAGAGATTCTCCTTGCTTGATGATTTTTCTGATTATAACCAAGTGTTAGTCAAGGAGGAGGATCAGTATAAAACTACTTTTACTACCAAATGGGGCACCATGGCCTACAAAAGGATGCCTTTCGGTCTATCAAATGCTGGCTCAACTTTTCAGAGGGCTATGGACATGGCTTTCAAGGGCTTGCTTTATAAATTGGTGCTGGTGTACCTTGATGACATAACGGTCTTCTCCAAGAATGAATCTGAGAATTTATTCCATTTGAGGCAAGTATTTGAGAGATGCAGAGAGTTTGGGATATCTCTCAATCCCAAAAAATGCATTTTCACTGTTCATGAAGGCAAGCTATTGGGACACGTGGTGTCAAAGGAAGGCATTACCATTGATACAGAAAGGGTAAGAGCTATTCTAGAGTCGCCCTTACCTAGCCACAAGAAGGGACTTCAAATTTTTATTGGCAGAATTAATTTTCTATGAAGGTTTATACCTGATATCGCAAATCTCTTGAAGCCTTTGACATCCATGTTAAAAAAGAATGCAGTTTTCAGTTGGATGAAAGAGACCAAACTCAGCTTTGATTCCATAAAAGAAGCATTGTTAGCTACACCAACTCTGATAAATCTTGATTTCTCCAAGGATTTTATTTTGTATGCTTACGACGGTCCGGATACCATTTTTGCAATTCTGGTACAGCAACAGAGTGAGGTTTTTGAACAGCCAATTGCTTTTTTCAGCTAGGGCCTAGAAGAGTATGAACAGAAGTACAACTTCATTGAGAGGCACATCCTTGCAGTGGTAAGGAGCCTCAAGAAGTTTAGGCATATCATTTCAAACAATAAGATACATTTAATGGTTGCTCACCCTGGCATAAAGGAGTTCCTGTTGAGTAAGGACGTCAATGAGAAAAGAGTTGGTTGGATTACCAGGGTCATGGAATATGACATTGACATCAAAATAACCAAGCTCATCTGAGGAAGAGGACTCAGCAAATAGCTTGCTGCTTGTTCTAAGAATGAAACAAGCAAGAAAGAGGAGGCGTTTATGGCCATTGGAAATGAGCACCAGACGGATGCAGTGGCAGCGGGCATAGGTTGGGTGCAGGATATGATTCATTTCTTGCAAATTGGTGAGTGTCCGGGAGGGTTAGATAGAGCCAAGAGGAGATACTTTAGACTACAGTCCATCCCATATGTTTTGATCAATGACATCCTTTTTAGGAAAGATTTTAATGGCGTATTATTAAGATGCATTGATGAAGCCCAGACTGGCAGGGTACTGCATGAATTTCATGATGGAACGACAGGGGCTCATTTTGCTCCAAGGACTACTGCTTGGAAGATAATGAGAGCTAGATATTACTGGCCCAACTTATTTAAAGATGCTCACGCATGGGCTAGAAAGTGTGTGAAATGTGCCATTTTCACAGGCAAGGAAAGGCTGCCAGCTCTACGCCTTCAACTAATTTAGGTAGAGCAACCCTTCATGAGATGGGGCATTGATTTTATAGGCCCCATTAACCCACCATCCAGTGCAGGCCACAGGTGGGTGCTTACAGCAACTGACTACTTCACAAGATGGACTGAGGCGGTGGCCCTAAAGGAATCTAGTGAGGGTGCTGTTTTGAACTTTTATAGTGATTCAGCATCCAGATTTGGGGTCCCTAAATCAATCATCTCGGACAATGCATTGGCTTTTGTTGGATTAAAGATAACTGACTGGGCTGTGAAGAATGGGATCTATTTGGGCACTTCATCAAATTATTACCCTCAGGGTAATGGCCTGGCTGAGTCCACAAATAAAAACCTCATAAGGATCATTAAGAGAACAATGGAAGACAACCAGAGGACCTGGCATTCCCATTTAAAATCTGCTTTATGGGCAGATAGAGTCACTCCTAAGAAATCTATTGGGAACTCTCCGTATATACTAGTTTATGGAAAAGAAGCAAGATTGCCTGTATCTGTAGAGCTGCCAGCTCTTGACATTATGAACTAGCTAGAAATGTTTAAAGAAGAGGATCCCATGGCTATCAGATATGCTCAACACATGGAGCTTGAAGAAATCAGAGACAAGGCTATGAAGACTATGGAGTATCGTCAGTTTCAGAACAAGAGGGTTTTTGATAGGAGGGCCACCCCCAGAATCTTTAAAGAGGGTGATATGGTGCTCAAATGGGATGAATTGAAGAGCAGGCTAGGGAAGCACTCCAAACTTGATTGCATGTGGAGCGACCCATTTCTCATTACTGAATGCAAGGAGCACAATGCATTTCAGTTATGAAAGATGGATGGACAAAATTTGCCTATCCTAGTCAATGGGATACACCTAAAGAGGTTTTTTGAGGTATGAGTGCTTTGTAAACCGATAGAATAGGTCTCTATGTTTTTAATAAGTGCTATTGCACAATAGTTTAGATGCCTCTTTTACTTTCCCTAAGTGTTGTCTAGCACAGTTGGTGAGTTTCTTTCAGCTTTTTGTTTGGCCCCTAGTCTTCTTGTGTCCTTCATTACTGTCATGCTAGGGTTTCTAAGGTCAAGATGTTTGTCAAGGTACTTTTAGTCTCTTTTGACTCCATGCCCAATTGATATAAGGTGACTGATCCTTTATTTAGCAGGCAAACATCCCATAGAGGTTGCCAAAAATGTTGTCCCATTTTTCTCTGCCCAGAATCAAATGGTCAACCTAGTATTTCCTTGAGGATCCTTTGGATTGTTCCTATAAAGCTTAAAATGCCAAATTTCCCAAAAAACCTTGCCTAAGGAACCTTACCATTGGGGAGAGCTTGAAAAAATAGGTAGGTTTGCTTTTTACACCACCCTGAAATTCAGCCAAATAAAGAAATTATTCATGGTCAAAGTTTTGGTCAACATACAGTTCAAATGTACATTTGGTGGGCTTGCAAATCTCTATCGGCCTTAGAAAATGATGAAAAAAGTAAGTTGTATGCATTTTGAAATGCATATCAGGCTCAAGGAGATGCATGTACATTCAGGGAATTTGTTGCAGCTTCCGGGAATATTCCTAGTTTATATATCGGGTCACACAAAGGATGCAAAGAGTATACAAGGCGAATATACATTGAAGATTCCCCAGAATATTCCATGCTTGCATATCAAAAGGCTTGTATATTGCTTTGTATGTTCGCACATACAAGCAACTATATACAATGAAAAGTACACATTGCGGGTATATTCCCTCAAAGATTCCATGTTTGTATGTAAGGGGGTTTGTATATTGTGTTTGTATACTCGACATACAAAGGTGCCAATATACATTTGCTATAGTGCAGTGGGGAGTATACAAAGTCACCGCAGGAGCGCATATACAAAGGCCAATATATATCATGAACAGTGCATTGTATATATCGGGTTTGTATGTTTGCACATACAAGGGGATATACAATGGAAAAAAAGCATACAAGGCTGGCATACATGCATTTGCTACAATGGAGTGTACATTCACCAATGTACAAGGCAGGGAGCATACAAGTCAAACATGCAAAGAAAACATACAAGGCCGAGATACAAGAGGTGGGGCTCGTGAATATACAAGGAGGATTGCATGTGTTCTACATACAAGTGAAAGCACTACAGTGGGATGTATATCGAGTTGTATGTTTGCACATACAAAGAAATATACAAGTGGAGATACAAAGGATGCATACAAGGCGGACTTGAACCGAAGGTTAAATCCAGCATATAAAGGTGTCAGGTTCAGCTTGTATATATAGGTGCTTTGTATGTTTCCACATACAAAGAAATATGCAAAGAAAGGAGATACAAGCCCGACCCGACAGAACAGTCAAATACAGTTAATGGTCAGTTTGGGGTTCGTGGCTTGTATGTCAGTAGATACAAAGGATTTTCAACTGATGGGACCCGCACATACAAGGGCGATTGTATGCATATACAAGTTACGATTACAAGGGGGTAAAGCGCATGATTGTATGTGCTATTTTTTTTGTATGTATGTTTCGCTTGTATCTTTGCATATACAAGCCGACATGCAAAGGCTGATATACAAGGGAGTTTTTGGCCAAACAGGATGCAGTTATTCAGTGATGGGTCCCAGTTTCAATTCAACGGCAAATCAGGAGGTGCCATTTGTCAGGAATGCATATTCTGAAAGCGATTACAAAGACCTTTTAGGCACCAAAATAGAGATACATGCAAAGTGTTTTGTACATGCAAAGGCATACTCAAAGGTATTTTTCGAGGTCGATATATACATAGATGCAAAGTGATATATATAGGCAGTTGACCGAAGCTTTGACCACCTATATCTCCTCCGTCCTGACGAATTTTGACATGTTGTAAAAGGAAAAAGTGCATGTTTTTGTGTCCTTTTTCATTTGGCAGGGTTTTTGAGGGAATTTTTTGGTTTTCATTTTTTTCAGATCTAGCTTTGCATATTTCGACCGATAGGACGTTTCAGTGGCTGTCTTGAAGGTGCAGGGAACTTTTCTTCTCCCTAGTGGCTCCGGTTGGTGGTTTCTGTAGGTGTATTCATGGCGTATGGGCTTCTTGCCTTGCAAGACCAATATCTGTACGATTGGACGACGATCTTGGGGATTTTTTTTTCGCGCGCTATCTTATCTCATGTCTTGGCAGCCATTCTCTGATGTTTTTCGCCCTATCAGAGGCATGGTCCCTGTCCCTTCGCCATACCTCTGCCCATGCACCCCTGGTCTTGGCATTTATGGCCTGGGTTCTATGAATCTATGACTCGTTTCTTTTTTGGCAGGAGTCTGACCTATAAATGTAATGTTGACTCTCTTGTTATGGAGGATGGTTTTCATTGGGGCTGTTATGCTGCCAAATTTTCTGTAGACAAATCCTTTCTATTGCTGAACATTTTGTATTGTAATGGTTTTTGGGCCTTCATGATTAATATATGCTGACTTCTCACCTTTGTTATGTCTAGATTTCTGTGTTTTAATTGAAGTTATAGTCTGTTCTGTGGGTAAAATAGCTCCTCTGCAGGTTTAACTTTCATATCAAAGCCTCAACTAGTCATAATTCTATTTGAAGCTACCTCAGTATTAAAAAGAATCATTGTTGTGTCCACACCATGACCACCATCGCTCACTAAATCTGGTGTATCACCCCTTTCCCTTTCAATTTTCTTCTAATTCTTTTCCTTTGCAAAGTTTTAGCACTAGGTTTAGTCGCACTGCTCTAAGTAATAGGCTTAGAAAGAGGAACCAGCCTTCTCTGGAGGTCTGATCTCAAATCACAAGGTCCAACACTTTGAGATTATTCCCATGTTACCCTGGATTGCTAAAGTCTCACAACTACAACAAAGGTTGCAAATTTGGGAGATAACAAGTAATCAGATGAACAAGAAGAGATCAAGGGATACCTAGAGTACCAAGAGCCCAGTCAGTCACAAGGAATATAGCTATAGCTCCTATCAATCCTCCAGTCATGGATTTCTTTGCGGCAAATAACCACTCCCCATTTCAGTTTAATAACTATCATGATATGCTGAAAAACCCTGATAAGTTCTGTTCCAAGTTTAGGGTGAAAGATCCAGATAGGACCGCTGATGAGCATATTAAAATTTTTGAGAGTAGCATGTTTATGCTGCAAGTATAGTATGAAAATGTGGTATGCCAATTGTTTCCTTATTCTTTACAAGATGAGGCTTATTATTGATTTGCTAACCTTCCTGCAGCATCCATAAACTCATGGATGAATATGAAAAATGCATTTTTGAATCGATTTCTAATGCCCACTGCTCCAGCTGATCTCTACCAGTCCTTTGTTGAAATTCATCAGGGTGAAGGTGATCTGATAAGTTCTTTTAACAATAGATTCTAGAAAGCCTTTAGTCATTTGCAAGACCCTTATGCCATAGGGCAAGATGCATCTTTGCCTATTTATTATGCAGCCTTGGACAAACTTACATCCATGTTTGTAAGAAGAGCAGATCCAGCTCCCACTACTCTAGTTGAAGCATATACCAAAGTTGTCACTGTGAGTGCTCAGGTAGGACAAACAACCTTAGGTCCATTGAACCACATGGGCCCCGTAGCCATACCAAATCAAATATCCATGATTAACCAATCCTTAGCTAATCACACCCATGTAATGAACCTGATTCCTAACCCAATTGCAACATAGGCCTTGGTAGTTCACCCAAGGAACCCAGTAGCTAAAATGCCTCCTACCCAAATGCCTTTCTTCAATCTTTAGAAGCAGCTAAAGAAAACAAAGACAAAAATGATATTAGGGAGTTAGCTGAGTAGATGAAGAAACTCACTGCAGAAGTCACTCACCTAAGGAATCAAAATGCTTATATGTAGCAGAGGAATCAAAATCAACATTAGTTCCAAAATCAGAACTAGACTCAGTATCAAAATCAAAAATTTTAGCAGTGATCAAATCGGTCTTGGAACACAAGGCCTAATAATGGAGGAGTGCCATTGCCATTGGAAAATCAGAACAATGATACCTAACCTCCTGGCCACGTGATGTTAGCTGAAGCAACTTTGTCTACATTGTGCAAGTTACACAATACAAATGCTCACTTTGAGCTAGACTATCTAGAATTTCAGATAGCATCCAGCATCTTCCAAGTGGGAATTCAAAATGCTGAAACTCAGGAGAATCCACCGATAGGGTATGAACTTGTCCCTTCACAAAGGTATGATACTGCCTTAGTTCTTGATAGTTATACATTTCCATTTCAGGATGCTAATCAGCTTGAGGAGGAAGAGTCAGATGAGGTCAATGCTTATCAACAATATAATAAAACTCCATACAACTTGGGAAGTAATAAACCCAAAGGCCCTTTCACCACTTCTATTCCTCCAAACAACTACCAAATTCCCCCAGATCCAAAAGTTTTTAATAATCCTGAACCCCTAAAAGCCACACCTCAGTCAGTGCATCAAGGGGCTACTGCCGAGAGTTCTCAATGGTCTAATGTAGCAAAAATGGGGTAGTATGTTGCAAAAGAACTTAAGAAGATGAAGGCTAGTCTGTTTGTTTATGAGTTGCTAAAAATACCTAAGTTTAGGATAGCCTTCTTCCAAGATGTGAGTGTAGGCACCAGAAGAGATTCTTCTCAGAAGGAGGTTCTTATGAAGGATAACACTGACAAAGGGAAAGAAAGAATCCATGTGACAGATGTTGAACAGAAGATGACACTTTACAAAGATAAGAAATAAAGTCCTCCTTTTCTCTTGACACTTAGGATAATTGGGAAGAACCTTCACAATTGTTTGGTAGATTCTGATGCTTCAATGAGTCTGATGCCCTTATTAGTATGCAAGGCACTGGGTCTCACTCCAACCAAATCTTCCAGGAAAGTTACACAGTTAGATAGGACTAAGGTGAATGTGATGGGCGAATTGAATAGGATACACATGTAGCTGGCTTCTGATCCTAGGGTGCAACAATACATAGACATACAAGTGGTAGATATTCTAGATCAATAAAGCATGCTCTTAAGTTGGGATTGGTCTAGAACATTGAACAACTACATGGCCACTGACTTTTCTCATATGTGGCTGCCATGGAAGGGATTGGCAATCCAGATACGCATTGAAAGAGAACCAAAAATGAAGCATATGATTATAGAGTATAACCAGACACACAAAATCTTGTTTTCGGAAGTTAATTTGGGGGTCTACCTTCCCCATGTTGATCAAATAGAGGAGATTCTTATACTAAGTTGCAATAGATTTCCTGATCCTCCACTTGTAGAAAAACCAAAAAGCACATAAGCGTATGTACAATCAGATTCAAGAAACTCCTCAGAAGAGGATGAACTAGGGATATTCAAAGGATTCTCAGATTTTGTAGCCAAATTCGTAAGTGATCAAGCAGCTGTAGGGAAGCAAGTTCAGATGGAGGAGTTATTGCTGCCAAATTGGTGCCATATACATGATGCATCACATTTTGAGTTCACATGTCTACTCTGTCATGAGGTAGTAGAGCAAGTGCAGAGACAACTGAAAGTTCCTATTATTCTGAAGAAAGATCCAGCTGCCATGAAGAATGAAGAACCAAAACCTCTGATTAATGAGAAAAGATTAGCAAAACAAGATGACAGTAGTAAAGATTTCCACCTCTGGACTTTGAGGTTCGATGGATCAAGATGCAGACAAGGGTATGGGGCAGGCATTGAGTTGATCAGTCCCACTGGAAGCTCATGTCTAGCATCGCACAGACTATAATTTCCATGCACGAATAACGTAACTGAGTATGAATCTTTAGTGCAAGGATTGCTGATGGCACTTCAGAAGAAAGTCATAGTTCTTTAGGTGTTCAGAGATTCAGAATTAGTTGTGAAGCAAGTGAGGAAGCAATACTCATGTAATGATAAGAGATTAAATAGGTATAGAAACTGAGTGTGGGATTTGATCGAATGCTTTAATGGTTTCAATATCTAGTTGATTCCTAGAAGATAGAATCATGTTGCAGATGCTCTAACTCAAACAACAAGCACATTAGAGCCAACAACCATGGCAGGATTAAAGAAGTTTACTGTTGAATTTGTCGCAACTCTGTCTATACTAGATAATGTTAGGAATTTTCAAGTCTTTGATGATGACAAGCATATAATCAACTTCCTCACTTCATCATATGTCTTCACTGCTCAAATAATAGATGAAGAGGAAATGGAACCTACTGAGATGGATTTAGAAGGAGTACTCAATTTGAAGACCAACACAATTCTATGGGGAATGGTGGAGTTGGAAAGACTATTCGATTTAGACAACCTAGGAACCTAGAGGAAAGAGGGAGAATCCCCTAGAGGATAGTGTGATCCTTTCAATATGGGGATAAATGAAGAGATTAAGAATGTGTTAATTAGAAAGGAAAGTACTAAAGAAGAGAAATCTGGCATCATTCATGCATTAAGAGACTATCATGAAGTTATAGCATGGAGCTATGATGACCTCAAGACGTATGACACATCAATTATTACTCACACCATTCCGCTGAAGCCTGGAGCAAAGCCATTCAGACAAAGGCAGCAGCCAGTGAATGCCTTGTTGGAACCTCTAATCTTTAAAGGGGTACAGAAACTGCTGTCAGCAAGAATAATATTCCTTGTCAGGCATTCTACTTGGGTAGCAAATTTGGTTCTGGTCTGAAAGAAAAACGGTGAAATTAGACTATGTGTCAACTTTCAGAACTTGAATCGAGCATCTGAAAAGGATAATTAACCATTGCCATCATTAGATGAAGTATTGCAGATTGTTAATGGATCACAGATGATGTCTTTTCTGGATGGGTATTCAGGTTACAACCAGGTAATGGTCAACTACGAAGATAGATTGAAAACATCTTTTAAATGTAAATGGGGCATCTATGCATATCACCGAATGCCATTTGGGTTAATAAATGTTGGTGCCACCTTCCAACGAGCAATGGACATTGTATTTGAGGGATTAGTTGGAAAATACATCATAATCTATATGGATGATCTTACAGTGTTTTCAAAAAGGTGAGAGGATCATGTGGCTAACTTAAGGAAAGTGTTACATCGATGTAGGGATTATAGAATTTCACTCAACCCCAAGAAGTGCATCTTTGGAGTGACCGAAGGAAAGTTATTGGGACATGTAATCTCTGAGAGAGGCATATCCATTGATCCCGACTGAATATAGGCAATCCTCAAGATACCACCCCTGACCAGCAAGAAAGAGCTTAAGTCATATTTTGGGAAAATCAACCTTGTGTACAAGTTCATCATTGGTTTTGCTGAAATCGTCTGACCACTCAATGCAATGCTAAAGAAAGATGCTAAGATGGATTGGACCCCAAAAGTCAAAGCTGCCTTTGCTGAAATTAAGCAAAACATAGCTAATGCTCCAGTATTGGTAAGTCCATATTACACATTACCATTCTACATTTACTTATTTGCATCCAAACATACCTGTGTAACAATGTTAACACAGAAGAAAGCAGTCGATGACGAAAGGCCCATTGCTTTTATGAGTACGTCACTAAAAGATGTAGAGTTAAGGTATCCCAATGTGGAAAAGCAAGCATATGCTCTAGTAAAGGTAGTCAAGAAATTTTGTCACTACATCCTAAGGAGTCAAGTAATTGCTATAGTCCCAGATGCAGTAGTTAAAGCACTATTGATGCAAAGTGAACTTGGAGAAAGGAAAGGAAAGTGGGTTACTATCCTATAGGAATTTGATATAGAGATACAACCCATGAAGTTGGTTAAAGGGCAGGCATTGACCAAATCTATGGTAGAGGTAGAACCAGGCTTGGTTTCCCAGTAGTACTGTTGTGATGTTCACAACATGCCCCATTATGCTCCTTAGCAAAATGGGGACCCCTGCTGATGTTTGCTTTTTGCTTCTGCTTGTGTTTTTCTGCATCCTGGCGGTCTGGTAAAAATGAAGGTCAGGTGCATCATCATCATAATATTGCATGAGGTAGGTCATCATCATGAGGTCAGTTTGTCAAAGTTCATATTTTGTTGCTGTGACCTCATATTTAGAAAGAGCTTGAAATTCCATGCAGGTTTGCCTTTTACTTCACTTGAAAATTTTTCCATATGTGAAAGTTATGCACGGTCAAAGTTTTGGTCAAACCTGATATTCGCAGGAGGATCATCATATTTTTATATCCTAAGTCATGTTGTCAAGATCATCATGATCTTGGTCTATCACCTGATAAAAATCATACAGTCGCAATATCCGGACGTCAATCTTAGGTGGTAGTGCTCCTTTACCCGTCAAATGGCCTTATGCGCATTATGCATCATCATCATGATATTTTAACCCCCCCCGATAATATCCTGAGGTTCGAATATCATGATGACATCAGCTTTCAGTCAAGGTAAGTTCTCCCCGTCGAGTGGTCTTTTGTATCGCGAGCATCATCATGATATCTTTGCATCGCCTAATCTTATAATATCATGCTGATCACCTTGACTTAGAAAATCCACCTTCGGCATATTTGTATGCGCATGCTATAAACTTATCGCAAGGTCATCATCATGATATTTGCTGAAGTTCGAAATATGATGATGACGACTTCATACCATCCTGATCTTTCACAAGAGGGTCATATTCGCTGAAATTCGCTAAGTAGTGGAGACATCATCATCATAAATCGATAAAGAGGATCATCATGTTCATATCCTCCTAATCGCCTTTTTTTGCAATATCATGATGATCACCCTATCTTTTGAAGAAGAGGTCGATATTGCATTCCTCAACAGCATGATCATATTTTACAATATCACCCTAGCACAAATATCATGATGACCTCAACTTATCCTTGTGCTTCGAAGACAAAGTATGATGATGACGTCATCATCATATTTTTTATCCTGTCCTATTGTCAAGATCATCATGATCTTGTTTGTTCACCTGATATTTCGCAAAGTCCTCCTGCCGATGAAATACAACCTTTTGCAAATATCCTGATGATCCTCATCATCATCACATTTTCCCTTTGGCAGGATTTTTCCCAAACATGATTCGGTTGGTGAAATATCATGATGACGTCATCCCGATCTGATAAACGAAGAAGCAAATATCCTGATGATCATCATCATCACTTTTTTTCCTTCAGCAGGATATTTTCCAAAGCACGATCCGGTTCCCAAATATGATGATGACGTCTTATTCTATGTTCGACAAAAGCCCCAAAAATGATGATGATCATCATCATCCTGATCTTTCGAGAGGGTTACCTTGGCCGCAAGAGGATCATATTACATTCATCATGGTGACCCGATATCACAATTATCCCCTGATCTTAACGAATATGACGATGACGTCATCCTTAGCATTTCAATGAAGCCCGAATATCATGATGACGTCACCATCATCTTCCTTTCCTCGGCAGCATGACCATATTCATATCCTCCCATTCTTCTTCAGCATGATGATGATGATGATGATGTTGTTCTTTTCTCCAATATGCAGAAGCGGAATATCATGATGACATCATCTGGACCTTCAGGAGGGAGAGCATCATATTTCCAGAATATCATGATGATGAAGTATGTCGACCAACACATGTTTTTTGACGCACCGACAGCGATGATCATGCCGATGGGCGGGAAATGAGGCGGTGGAGTTTTAAAGTGTTTTTTTTGGCGCCTCTGGCATTTTTCGGTCAGCGATGGTTGACCCGATGAATTTTGAGCGAATTTCTGATCCGATTTCCACGATCTTGCGCAGTCACCTGGATTTAAACGCTTATTTTAATTTCCTGCTGTTTTTATGATAAATGTGAAACTTATTGCTTGTCTTGTCTTGCAGGCTTGCAGTTGAGGAAGCAGCTGGAAAGTCAACACAGTGACCTCATGAAGGAAAGAAGATCTGATCTCAGGAACAAGAAGATAAGGATAAAGTACGAAAAGTCAAAGCCATTCAAGTGAAAGACAGAGTTGCAGCTGGAGGCGTTACTACAACAGACAAACAGAAGTTATTGCCCAGCTACCGGAACTTCTCAGAAGGGGCAATATTTCACCCAGATTTGACACTGCTCAGAGATATTTTTGAGAACTGGTTCACCTGTATTTATTGCTGTAACCAAGGGTTTGAACCAGGGGTTTAGTTAGGTTTTTGCTGTAGTGAGGACAATCAGAATGTTATATATTGTGCCTCTCTACACTGTAATACTCTACAACAGGGGCTACAACAGGGATTTTAGTGTTTTGCCAGAATTGTAGAGTTAGCTTAGCATAGTTTAGAAGTAGAAGAAGGAGGTCGCCTGTTTGTCTGCAGTAAGGTGCGCGTGGAATGTCTGGCTGCCTTACTGTATCTGTAAAGCTTGTAAGTTCTCTGTAGTATGATCAATGAAACTAAGAGTCATTCCTACATTGTAAATCATGTATGACTATTCGTTTCTAATACAATAGAATCTGGAGTTCTGCATCTATCTTCTGAGTGTTCTCCTGCTCTTCTTTGTATTTTGAAATATCTTCTTTGAGAGCTTGCAATTTTAAATGTATGTTTGTGAAAATGCTCAGAACTTACATTTAGGGTTTTTACTGTGGATTTGATCAAATTACTATGGTATTTACATAGTGCATAACAGAAACAATTAGATCCTTCTATAGATTAAATGAGGTATAGAGTAGATCTTTCTAACTTTTCCCAACCCATCTGAAATATTTAGCTGAAAACGTAGAAATCCAAAGGAAATTGTCTCAAATTTGAAGAAGCATGCATAACAGAGTCTAAGTAGACAGTTTTCATAAACAGATAAAGAGGAAAGCTGCAAAAAATCCAAGAAAACCCTTTGAAACTTGCAGCACAGTATCACCTTTATACAAATGAACAGAATACTTGTTGAAATCTATGACCTTTTTGCATATTTTTAGGCCAGTAAACCACAGAACAAACCTAAACTACGTAAGGCCCCTTGAACATTACAGCTTCACATTGACCAACTGAACTTGACCAACCGAACCATTGTAGACTTGGGATTAGTTGAATCTTAAATGATTCCTTCTTATCTTTCAAGTATAGTTTCAGTTCATTATATGTGAATTTTAACTTATTGTTATGATTGCTTCAAAACAGTCATCAACAGTTTTTTGGCGCTAAATACAGGGCTAGAAGGCTGTATATTGCAATCATCAACAAGTACATGTTAGAGGATATCTTGAAAGATGAGTAGTATGGGGACATCATATTTTACTTGCTTAATCAGTGCTGCCTACCACAGTTGAATTCAGTTCAAAGAAGAGCACTTAGACTAAAGAGTAACAACTATATGATAAAGGGATTAGTCCTTTATAGTAAGAATCATGAAGTGGATCTACTTGAGGTGTCTGGACACGATAGAAGTAAATCAAGTGTTAACCAATTTTCACGAGAGGTTCAGGATAGGCCACAGATCAGCCCATTCAATGACCAATCAAATTCTTCAGGTTGGGTATTACTAGCCTACGTTATTCAAAGATGCTTACTCACATGTAAGAACCTGCCACACCTATCAAACTACTACACACAGAGAGTGAAATACCGCATGCCATTGCAACCAGTTGTGGAGGTACGACCATTCGCTCAGTGGGGTCTTGACTTTATTGGTATGATCAATCTGCCTTCCTCTATAAGCCATAGGTATATTCTAATCGATACTGATTACTACACCCGTTGGTCTGAGGCAATAGCTTGTAAACAATGCACCACAGAGGTAGTCATTGAATTTGTTAAAAAGCATATTATCACTAGGTTTGGCTGCCCATTTTCTTTAGTTTGTGATAACGGTCCTACTTTTGCATCACTGTGTTTCTCTAATTGGGCATTTGATTATGGGATCATCCTGAAATTCTCATCTAATTACTATCCACAAGGGAATGGGGTAGCTGAATCCACAAACAAAAATTTCCTTGAGGTAATTAAAAAACTGCTAGACAAAAACCCTAGGGACTGGCACACTCAACTCAAATTTGCCTTATGGGCTGATAGAATTTGACACAAGGCCACATTGGGAACATTGTCCTATCATTTAGTCTACGGGACTGAGCCAATCTTTCCCATTCACTTAAGGATCCCCATCCTATAATTCATGCAAGACTGTCTTGGAACCGATGATCAGATGTCTTCCTGATTAGCCCAATTACTACACCTTGAAGAGAAATGTGACGCTACTATAGAAAATTTTGCTAAGCACCAGGGTGTAGTGAAGCGATGGTTTGATAAGAGAGCCAAGATAAAAGCCTTCTACATTTCTGATTTAGTCCTATATTGGGATAAAGTTCATGAGAACAAAGGTGAGCATGGTAAGTTTGATAAACTTTGGTTAGGTCCATATTAGATCTATGAGATCGTTGGTGACAATACATATCGACTTAAGAGCCTTACTGGTGAGGAGCTCCCATTGCCTATTAATGGCCAGTTCCTAAAGCACTACTTCTAGGCTTGAGAGGCAGTCATGCCTCCCTTTAGTGTACATAGTTAGGTTTCTTGTTTGCTTTGGTTAGAGTAGGTTGCTGTTAGATTAGGTTTGCTTTCCTACATTCATTTCCGTAGTTTTTAGGTGTTCTTTCTTTCGCTTAGTTAGTTGTCCTTTTGGCTTTGCTTTTGCTTGCGGCACTTGCTTTTGCATGGGGTTCTTGTTTCTAGAATGTGGTGGCAGTTATGCGGACCTGCGGATGCTTCCTTGTTGGGTAAATTATATGTGGTCTTTCTTTGAGAAGCCAAGGTTCTGCTTAGGTTTTCCTGTGGGTTTCACTGTTATATCAGGAGGTATGATGTCTGTTCATTGGAAAGGATTCATTAGTTGGTGCACTTGAAGTATTTTCTAACCATATATCTCTTAGACTTTAAATAATCCTAAAGTAGCTAAGTAAGCCTAGGTGATCACATGTTAAGTGAAGAAGTTTAGATCTCCCAATTTTACCACCAACACTAATTCTGCAAATTCAGATGAGAGTGGTAGGTCGCACTGAGTACTGCTAGCCTATTGGGTGAAAATAAAAGGTGTTTTTCAACACCAGACCCACTACAAAGTGTCAATATACAGATCAACATTTGAAGACTCTCACATAAAGGCTGTTATCTAAAAATTATTAGCATCAAAGAGCATCAAAGGTACTATCAAGGAAGAAATCATTGCAAAGAGATTATTACTTGAAAGTTCATCATATCTCCATATTAGAGCATTCTCTTGGTGGTAAAATGATCTCAACTTTATAGCTTAACATATAGGATCTTAGGTGAGCTTAGTTGCTAAGGGATGGGAATGAATGCAATTGGACACACTTAGGTTTTTAGGATATGGATGGTTGCACCAGTTATTGGTCTTTGATTCTTTGATAGGATATCATGCTTTTTGGTTTAATGTGTGGGAAACATAGAGATTCTAGGTTTGAACTGAAATTTTATCATTAAAATGCTCTGGAGCATTTCCCAGCAGAGTCGCCATTTGTTGTGCCTTGCACACATGCCCCATTTCAGAAAATAGGGACCCCCTCTTTCAAATCTTGGCTTAGAGTGTCAAGTGGGGTTTCCATCTCCTTAGTTGTCAAAGTGGTCAAAATGCACTTTTTTCCATGTTAGAAATCTAATGTTAATAGGTCAACTCAAAATCTACTAAGTCCAAGTCCCTGCATTTCATTAAACTAGGTCTTACTATCTTTTGTGCTACATTTGCTGCCAACTGACCTTTTACACTAAAATTCCCTTTGTCTAACCTTTGCACCAAAATCCTTTGCCTCTAACCCCAGCACTACTTCTTGTATTCACTAACCTTAATGCTAAAATTCTTTATCACTAATTTCACGCTGCAGTGTTTATTTGCCGACTAAGTCGGAGAGTGGCAAATTCCCCGTTGGTCTAAGGAAACCTAAAATCTTGCAAAACACTCACAATAGAGCTAAGGACTTTTGCACTGAGAGGAGCATCCACTGACTGGGTCCGTGACCCTCCAAATCCCCGCCAAGTCAGAAACAACCTAAATATGCACAAACCCTAATATTCTGCTGAATCTTGTGACTGACACTTCGTACGCTCTGCATTAATGGTGATTGATTTAGAGGGATAAAAGGGGATTTTGATCATTTTTGAGCTTATTCTGCGTTGAATGAATACTCCGAGAGCTTTTTGGAGATGGTTTGACTGATTGCCCTATGCAACCAGAGGATTCGACCCGAAGACCTCCTCCCTGCCTACACATCTCAGCTCACTTCACCCTTGTGAACTAGGTAGGAGCTCGTCTCCACACATAGGGTTTTTCAATTTTCAAATGCATTTCTTTCAAAGTACGGCACACGCATAAATGATATGAATTCAGGTGTGTAAGGTAGGGTTTCTATTTCTGCACTGTTCATCTTCATTAACCCTAGTTTTAAAACTTTGAGGGTAATTCTTTAAGTGTATTCTTCAGAATCCCTCACCATAAGCAAATGACACTGACATTCACCAAACCCTAACGAGACAAAGAAATTTTGCCTTAGCACATTGAATTGATCTGCAAGAATAAAGCTTGCACTAAGAGCACATCCGACTAACTGCCTAAACTTTGCGATCAATTTGGTTGGTCAGCAGCCTTGAAAATCCAATGTTGTTTATGCTTTGACAAGAAGGAATCATTATGCTAGTCTTTCCAAGGTGGGGGAAGTAGGAAATGATGAACAAACTTAGATCAAGGTCTATGAATACTATACACAACTCACATTGACACAATCTCTCATGCATTACAAGAGGGTAAACGATGCCTTTACCATGTACATAACCAAGTTATTGCAAGGCAATAGAGCTCTAAGAATATTGACATAAGCTATGAATGAAATCACCAAGTATGGGAGGTGGTATATTCAATTTGAAAAGTTCACATATCTAAGAATACAGGGCTTCACGAGAATGGCTTACAGACTCCCTAGGTATCCTAAACATAAACTAGTGCTCTTGGAATTATCTAGACAACTGATAACTTGTGCTAAAAAACTTAAGAACCTGCATAGAACAAATGCCCAATTTCCCATCATGTTAGGAAGAGGAAATTATGCATGTCCTTCATTGGGGTCATCCAAGCACTCTGATAAAGAACTCCAACTTCTCAATCTTCATTACTATAATAGAAGATATCATTTTGATCCTAATAAGGTGATGGAGAGGTTTGTAAGTAAAAAATTATTCCATAAGATGCATATAGAAGACTTTTGGGCAAATTGTATAGACGACTATGAGGTCATAAAGAAAGCCCATTCGAGATTATTTCTGGCATTCATAAGGAAATTCCATATTATTGTGGTTCCTGACAAATTAGAAGATGATGACAATGTTATGCACAGAGGAGCCTAGGAGGCAAAATATCACTGGCCAATTCCCCTACCTAATTGGGCAAACGCTGAAGAAAGCTCCCTTGATATTGTGATGAAGGAACCAATTAGATTAAGCAAAGCATGGGTAAGAGGTCAAATTGCTACCTTGGAGGGACAAGGAATATAACTCACATACACTGCACTTGAATCGGAAAAGGAGTCTAAAGGAGAAGAGAATAAGCCTATAGAAATCACTAATGAGGCAGAACTAGTCCAGGGATAGAAATCAAATAGTGAAGATCATATAACCTTGGCAAAAAGGCCAAAGCATAGAAAAACAAGGTCACTACAAAGACTAATAAGAAAAAAATACCTCCTACTAGGACAAGAGGTTTAGAGAAAAGAAATATGCCTAGTGGTCCCGGAGAAGGATCTAAGACAAAGAAGACTAAGGTGAAGGCTGTTAGACAAGCTATGGAGACTACTGCTACTCATGATGATACTAATCTGCCAACTTCTCCATCTCCTCCTACCCCGGATGTGAATGTTATTATACTCTCTCCAATAGTTGCTACTACTGCATCTCCCTATGTTGCTTCCACTGCTGCACCTATGACCTCGGTAACCATTATCTAGGAAGTTGTTTCTAGTGCCACCTCACCTTCCACTACTATTTCAACTATCTCTTTTTCATTGGCAATATCTTCTAGCACTCCTAGCAGTCCCATCTCCTTTATTGCTACCACCTCATGTTCTTCTAACACTACTACAGCTTTACCTTCCATATCTTCCACCCCACTATCTACTTCCCTTGCATTACCTCCTATTTCTACAATTCTTTCACCTTCTCTTCCCTTGCCTTCTTTTTCCATTTCTTCACCCACAGTCATTTCCTCCATCTTGCCAACTTCTTCTATTCCAATAGCTTTGGGGTTGGCCATGCTTACCAATGTGACACAAGTGAACTTGTCTTCAATTGCAATTCCTATATCCTTTGCTATTCCTATCTCTCAAATACCCATGGAGAAAAATTCAACTCCCTTGGCTATGCCATTGCTACCGGGTATTGAGAAGGCATGTGCCGAACTAGGTCTTCAAGAGAAAGAACCATAGAAAGATGCATTTGACGAGGCAGATAATGAGGTACTTGATAATCCATTGGATGAGATAGTCAGTACAGATATAATTGAAATATCAAATAGTCCTCCGGAGAAGGACCAAACAAAGGCAAGCCTTGAGGTAGCTCAGGAAAATGTAATGATAAATTGGAGAAATCTTACAGATGAAGAAGATAAAGATGTAGATAAAGGATTAGAAGAAGAGCATGGACTACTTAAAGGACCTCCAAATACAAATAGCAAAGATTTTGATGGATCTGGAAAGCCTTCTTCCTCAGCACCTGATTGGTTGCAAAGTAGAATATCATATCCTGAGCGCCAGGTGGAGATAATGAAATTAGACTTGAGCACAATTTTGTCACAGGCTCAAAAGCCAAAGAAAGAGAAGAAAGCAAAGGTACAATCTAGGATTTACAAGGATGAAACTAGGGCTTGAATAGTTGAGGTAGTCGTTCCATCACCTAATACAAACAAAGAACAGGTTAGAGTAGAGGATTATGTCATAACAACTATAAATTTGGGACCAACTACACGAGCACAAAGGGTCAATGAGTTCAAAGGGTCTATTACTTCAATCCTAGAGCAGCTGGATAAAGTTGAACTTTCAAAGAAAGAATTGAAGCAACAAAATGAGGAGCTCCGAGCATGCCTTCAATTTCTAATAAAACCAATAGATTTTGAAGGAGAAATTAGGACAGTATCTACCTTTTTATCAAGAGATGAAATGTCTAAGCTTGGTGAAGTGATGATCAGAGTTTGTGAAAAGGGATGTTAGACAATTGACGTTGCAGTTGAATCTCATAAGAGTTTGGTTCAACTTCGAGAACAATGGAAAGACTTGCATGAAGAAGGTGACTCTTTTGATGAATATTATTCACAGATGTTCCCCCAAGTGCAAGCAATCATAAACTTGCTAGCTCAGACACTATTGGCTTAAAATATCTTGATAGAGGACATGTTGTGTAAAGCCAGTGAATGGTATCAGCAGATAAAACTGAGGAAGGAAGTTTTTGATAGCACAAGGGAGGCTTACAAAGCAGTAGATGAGAACATTTTGGCTCTCATTTATGATATAAATGATACTTTGAGAGATTGTCTGGTAATGGACTACAATGACTTGCTGCCTTGTGATGTGAAGGGTTGTAAAGATAAACTACACAAGATAGTTTTTGAAGATGCTGAGTTAGATGTGGAAGCCAAGCTAGATAGAGCTTGTGACCTCAAAGCTAAATTTAATGCATTTCATAAAGCAAAGGTAGAGATAGAAAGAGTATACAATTGGTACAACCAAGAGTTGGAGATGTTCAGATACTGGGTCAATCATCCTAAGAACCTGGACCCCACAGATATCAATGCGACACTTTTAGCCTGGGTCAACTACCGCAACAAGACTGCAGAAGAAGACAAAATAGACTTGGATGATGAATCTTAGTGTAATTTGATTATTTTGAACTATAATCTCATCACTTATGTAAATAGATGTATTTAGAGTGACATGTGACACTATTTTGTCTTTATTATGCCTCGAAATTGACCTTTTCTATATATATATTCAGTTGGGTAGTCAAATTGTCTAGATTTAATGTACTTGGGGGTTGTTTTTCATCTTTTTCATAAGAGACAAAATGTATTCTAGGATTTGTTATGAGTTGTCATAAATGCATTTAATGGTGTAAATCTGGACAATTGGTGTTGAGTTAATCTCCACCATCCATTCAAAAACTCAGTATGGCTTCTCTCCTATATAAAGGGGTTGCCATTTCCATTGTTAGGGAGAGAATTCTTAATGCTGAATTATTGACATTCTACCATTTAAAGTAATACAAAGCAAGTTTCTGTAGTTATTTTGAGAATTTGTGTGTTGTATTGGCTTATTTGGTTTCATGGTTCACTTTTTGATCTCCAATAGTTAATTAGTTGTGCTTTTCAATGTTCATGGTTTGCTGAAAGTATTTGATGAATGCTCTTAGTCCATACTTTTAGTTATTTGCTGATGGTAGGTAACTGTGCAAAGTTAGTCTGGGCTGATCAGTTGTGCTTAAGTTCAATTGCATTTCATAAATTAAATTGTGCCATTTATTGGGTATTTGATGAATGAATGTGATTTGAAAATTTCTCAATTTCCATTGAAGATAGCATCATTTTTTGCAGTACTGTAACATTCATTTTCAGTTTGGTAACTCAGAAAATTGGCTAAATTTTAGGGTGTTTGTCTACTTGCAACAATACACATATTGTGAATGTGATTTAGGATTTCCTTAAAACCCTACTCTCTTTTGCATTTTCTTTGAAAATAGTTGTTAGTTTAGGAATTTCAAGAGCATTTCACACTATCTTATCTGCTGAAATCACAAAGGATTTACAAAGAATTGTTGTTCCAACTATTAAAATCTGTAGATTGCATGTAAGACCCCTTGTCAGCATAGCTAGAACATTCCAACTAAGAGATTCCAAGCAAGCTAAGACCTAGATGTAGAAACCATGGAGTAGACATACCTAGGGTAGGATACTTTTCAAGAGAGGTGTGATACCAGCAATCATACTTTCATTGTTGTGTGCTAAAACCACCATCAACAGACCCATGTCAATCTTGGTCATATTGAAATCTGCTTCTGTGACTTCATTTTTATTTTTATCCCCAATGGGTTCTGTAATCTCCAAGATCCTATGCCCTAAGGAAGAATTTGTTACCATCCGAGACATCCTCTTAGCCTTCTTAGGCTTAGGTGTAGTTATAGCATTAACGTTTATGTTTGCTGTTGGGGAATATCTCCTCTTTTTCTCAAAAACTTTCTTTAGCCAGGAAGGGGAAGACAAAACTATACTGCTCTCACTTGCACCCAGGACAACTCTCTCTGGCTGATTAGGAGTATCTTGCACGGAAATTTCATTTGATACGAGGGAGGCTAGATTCTCAAACAAGGAACGAAAAATAAAAGTACCCTCATCAGCAATCTGTTCATTTCCAAGTGAAGGAGACACAACAGAAGTCATGTTATCTGCCTGTAATTGTTGTAAGGCATCTAACTTCTTCTCCGCTCATGGTTTCACTAATGCAGAATGACTATCCTGTTCACATACACTTTTTAGTTTTAGTTTCCTATTATCTTCAGGTTGCTCTCCATCCCCACCACTACCAGATTGTGAACCAACTCTATGATGAGGTTTCTCCACACCAGTTGAAGTTTCCTAAATTCCAGAAGCCTAGGAGGTTCCTTGCTCTCTTGTTCCTGATTCTTTATGCAGAGAAGAAGAACCAGCATGCTCTTGAAATTTCCCCTTAATATCAGGATAATAGTTCTTTGCACATGCAACAACCAGGTTTGGATATGGCACAATAGGTGGGAAACCCTAAGCACGATCTAACCTGCTTGGTAGGATTTTCTAGGCTATAGGTGACTTAGGATTTTTCTCTAATTGAGCCCAGAAATCCTCCAAGTCAAAATCTATATGACTTAGCTCAATATCTTTCACCTTAGCTAAATCATTCTCAATAAACAAAAGCTTCATCTTTACTTGTTTGAAAAACTAGTAAACAAAAGCTTCTGTAACTGCTAAGGGTGCTAAATAAATCTCCAAAAGATTTTGGGTAAACAAATAGTCTAGACTCATGAAAAATAATTGTTCTTCCCAATTCCCACCTAGTTGACTTAAAGTATTCAAATTTGTCACTATAAGAAATGGCCAGGAAAGAGCACAAATTAGCCAACCTGGTTGTGAAAGCTCGTGTTCAACACCTACGGAAGACAGTCCAGAGCTCCTCCAAAGCACACTAATGAAAAATTGAAAATGTAGAATAACGTGTCTATGAGGGTTGCAAACCCAATAAATTGTTTCCATAAATTGCATTAATTTTCGGTGGCATGTACTGTTTTACAATTCATAATTGAGCTGCATAAATTGCCTTCCCAAAAATGTGCAATTGTGCTTTTTACAACATTTCTTATTTATTATGAAAGGACAGAGCTCACTTCTGGCATGGATGTCATTAAATAGAAAATATTCTAATAGATTTTGATTTTCAGATGATCACATATTGATGGCATAAGTTCTATTTAGGGCAAAAGTACTAACACACCCAATTTCCCAAATTTGTAGTTGTACAGTCGAGGACTTGTGTTCTACCATGCTGCCACCTTGAACTTTGCACAATAATCAATATAAATATATTATATATTTTATATATATGTCAACCATTGATCTAATAATATCTAACGGCTACTACTTGATTCTGAAGGATTTTGTTAGCAATGTGTAGCGCTGGAGATCTACCTTCTAGAATTGAACTACAACTGTTCATCTTTTGTTCTAGGGTTCATCAAATGGTTAGTGGTGGTACGATTGATTTGATTGAATGCACTTAACCGCGTAGATTAGCCAATTCTCAATTAAGTTCATTAATGGCAAGTGAGTCGTGACAAACCGCACAAATTAGCCAATGCGAATTTCCACGATACAATAGAGGCAATTAAACGGAGTTGCTTTTTATTTATTACCCATTTGTCATAGAAGTACATGTAATGTATATATGATAGTCTTTATTGTTTCAACCTTATATTGCATTACTAAGTTTCAGATAGTAGAAGAATCAATAGACTGTAAAAGTTCAAAGTAATTGATGCAGAGGCATCCACACTAAAACCTTGACATACAGCATGGATGTCCGCAACCCTTCATCATCATCATCATATTTCCCTTAACACTGTCAGCATCATCATATTTACTCTGCCGACCGATATCCTCCTGCAGACAAGCCTTCGCCCTTTCGCATGTCAACAGCATCATCATATCTGACTATCGGCAGCATCATCATATTCGGCAAGCGCAAACATCCTCCTGATGTTCACTGTTCACCTTACCGCCAAACTCTATCTTCAGCATCATGATGTTCAACATCATGTTCATCAGCAGGATATAGAACATCCAGTTCCTCCCATATATCCTGATGATGATACTCAACTTCACGCACCTTTCCTTCAATGCTTACGTCACCCCGATATCCTGATGACGATTATCCTAATGACGATGACGTCACATGCAGTTCCTTCAATATCCTGCTATCGGCCAAACTTAACATTATCGGCCCGCGATGGTTTTACCAACCTGATCTTCTACCTTATGCCGATACGCTCCTCCTCGGCAATACCTGATGATGATCACCCCGATGCACATTCACCTTATGCAATCGACTGCATCAAGCTCATCTCCACCTACTTGGATGACGCCTGAAGTAACTGCAGGATATACACAGCAATATCCTGATGATGCCGTTTTGACGAACTTCCAACCTTAGCGAATTCTGATCCGCCGAACCTCCTGGGATGACCCGATCTACTTCCAGGGTGATCTTCCAAACTCTAACTATCAGCTCGACCTAGCACATACCCATGCTAGGTTTCTTCAACACCTCTTGACTGCGATCCTGCACACCTGCATGCGAACAAACAAACTAAATCCTAACCTACTGTACATAACCATTCCACCAATTCGACGAATCAACCGGTGGAATGGATCAGCGAATCCATGTAACCACCCAAAACAGCAAATCGATCACACAAGGGAATTCAACAGAGGATGAATACAAACAGGATCTTTATTGATTTCAAAAGATGCAATACAATATACTGTCTCACTCTCCTCTCCTCTACAATGCAATGTCTGATCTCTGATCGATGATATGCAATACCAACCGATCCTACTGCCTAAATAGGATTTCCTACGAGTACTACCACTCAACTCCAAGTGGCTGGGAAATCTCTCCAGGCGGCTGGGAGATCCAACCGGACATACAGCATAACAACTGTCCTAACAAACTATCTAAAAATAGTAAAGTCTGGTCAACATGACCTTATTACATGCATTGGTCTTATACGACCTTCTTGGAAACATTAACAAGACTCAAAACAAACTAACTGCCTCATGGAGGCCAGCTGTCAGGTAGGTGCTCCTGCACCATACTCCCCAATAGAAAAGAACTCATGTCCCATGAGTTTGGATGTGGAAGTCCTCCACCTTTACACTTTGCCTTTGTAGTGTTCTGCCCTGTTCCAGCTTTATCCTCTGCTGGCTCCCGGCTGCTCCAAGACTTCTGAACTGTAACTTGCTTTCCTGCAAGTAAATCCTCATGCCTATCAATGTAGGCCCTTCTCTCACATACCTTGTGTTTGTCAGGTTGTCTGACCAGAACCTCTGTCTGAAATGCCTCTTGAACTTCTGTAATGTTAAACTCTGTCTTTCTTTCAACCTTTATAGGACAAACAATAGTCCCAACTATGACAACATCCTTGCCATTCCTCTCAACTGGTTGCTGTTTGCAAACCTGTTTCTGAACCTGCTGCTGACCTCTGTCAGTCAAAACTGAAACTGTCTTCAACCTGTTGTCTTTAACAACTCCTTTCCCTGTAGTGTCCTCAACTGCCTTTATGCCTGCTCCTATAGGCTTCTGCACAAATTCCTTCTTTCCCACTAAAATGATTTGGGCTGCCCTCTGTACTACAGCATTTGCCTGCAATGGCATCAACATAATAGTCTTCCCATCTTTCTTGATGGTGTAGGTATTAGCATACCCATCATACAGTACCCTCCTATCAAATTGCCATGGTCTACCCAACAGTAGGTGACAACATTCCATGGGCAAAATGTCACACAAAACTCTATCATGATATGCTCCAATCTGAAAATCAACATATGCCTGTTCATAGACAAAAAGTGATTGACTATCACTCACCCAAGATGCCTTGTAAGGGTGTTGGTGTGGAATCCTTTCCAAATTCAGTTTATCCACCATTTCCTGAGATACCATGTTGTCTGTTGAACCAGTATCAATGACAACCTTACATACCTTACCTTTGCTCTTGCATGTGGTCTTGAAAAGAGCTCTTCTTTGCATCATATCCTTTGATGCCTGCAAACTAATTCTCCTTAGCATCAATGCTTCTCCCTCCTCAGGATATCCATAACCGTCAGGTTCTCTATCTTGATAAGTGTTTGAACTTTGTACACTTTGCTCTACTTTCTCTTCTTGCACAAGTTGTACTCTCTTGTCATTCATTCTATCATTTCTGGATGATGAACCTTTGCTTTCTGGACATTTGAAAAATGGATGACCAAACTCACCACAGGTGTAACACTTTCCTGAAAATGTAGTAGAACCTCTACCACTTCCAAATCTGCCTCTATTACCTTTCCATCCACCTCTGAAATCAGACTGTCCCTGTCCTTTACCAGTGTCTTCTTGACCCTCATTGGTTTGCCTTGTTGTAGGGGCTAATCCTCTTCCCCTCATATTGCTGCCTCTTCCTCTCATGGACTTATCTTGTCTCCTATTCATCTTTTCTTCAATCCTGATTGCCATTTGGTAACAATCCTCCACACTCTTAGGGTTAGCTAAAACTAACTCATCCTGTATGTTCAATCTCAAACCAGCCAAGTACCTAGCCACCTTTTCTACCTCATTCTCATGATGACCAGATCTCATACTCAACTTATAAAACTCCTCAGTATATGCCTTCACATCCATTTCCTTCTGCCTTAAAAATTGCAGCTTCTTAAACATCTGAATCTCATAATCCCTAGGCAAGAATTTACCTTTGATCCTTGCTACCATCTTATCCCATGAAGTGATCTTTGACTTCCCTTGTTTCCTTCTCTCGGATTGTACATAATCCCACCATACCAAAGCATGACCTCCTAACTTGGTCTTTGCAATCTTTACCTTCTGATCCTCAGCAACATCTTCACATTCAAAGTGATTATCAAGTGCAGCAATCCAATCCAGTAACTCATCTTCATTCAAGCTTCCATTATACTTGGAAACATCAACCTTTACCTTAGGTTTATCACTCTGCACTACCTTTAACAGTTTTGCAAATCTCTGGTCTTCAGCATCCAGATCTTCAGCTACCTCTTCATACTCTTCAACAGCATCTTCATCTTCTTCTGATTCACTGTCGTCCACTTCCCTCTTTTTGTTCTTCTCCAGGGCTACAAGCCTGGCTTGAAGTGCTTCAGCAAGCTCCTTCATCTTCCTCATCTCTCTGGCATGTTTTTCCTTCATCTCCTGCAATTCCCTTGCAGTACCATTACCTTTCGGAGGCATTTTGTCAACCTCTCACTTCTCTACCTCTATCCTTTCAGTGACAGAATCAACTCTACCTCTGCCCTTTCGGTGACAGAATCAACACACAACAGCCCAGACCTTTTGCTGAGCTCTGATACCACTATGATGCAGAGGCATCCACACTAAAACCTTGACATATAGCATGGATGTCCGCAACCCTTCATCATCATCATCATATTTCCCTTAACACTGTCAGCATCATCATATTTACTCTGCCGACCGATATCCTCCTGCAGACAAGCCTTCGCCCTTTCGCATGTCAACAGCATCATCATATCCGACTATCAGCAGCATCATCATATTCGGCAAGCGCAAACATCCTCCTGATGTTCACTGTTCACCTTACCGCCAAACTCTATCTTCAGCATCATGATGTTCAACATCATGTTCATCAGTAGGATATAGAACATCCGGTTCCTCCTATATATCCTGATGATGATACTCAACTTCACGCACCTTTCCTTCGATGCTTACGTCACCCTGATATCCTGATGACGATTATCCTGATGACGATGACGTCACATGCAGTTCCTTCAATATCCTGCTGTCGGCCAAACTTAACATTATCGGCCCGCGATGGTTTTACCAACCTGATCTTCTACCTTATGCTGATACGCTCCTCCTCAGCAATACCTGATGATGATCACCCCGATGCACATTCACCTTATGCAATCAACTGCATCATGCTCATCTCCACCTACTCGGATGACGCCCGAAGTAACTGCAGGATATACACAGCAATATCCTGATGATGCCGTTTTGACGAACTTCCAACCTTAGCGAATTCTGATCCGCCGAACCTCCTGGGATGACCCGATCTACTTCCAGGGTGATCTTCCAAACTCTAACTATCAGCTCGACCTAGCACATACCCATGCTAGGGTTCTTCAACACCTCTCGACTGCGATCCTGCACACCTGCATGCGAACAAACAAACTAAATCCTAACCTACTGTACGTAACCATTCCACTGATTCGACGAATCAACCGGTGGAATGGATCAGCGAATCCATGTAACCACCCAAAACAGCAAATCGATCACACAAGGGAATTCAACAGAGGATGAATACAAACAGGATCTTTATTGATTTCAAAAGATGCAATACAATATACTGTCTCACTCTCCTCTCCTCTACAATGCAATGTCTGATCTCTGATTGATGATATGCAATACCAACCGATCCTACTGCCTAAATAGGATTTCCTGCGAGTACTACCACTCAACTCCAAGCAGCTGGGAAATCTCTCCAGGCGGCTGGGAGATCCAACCGGACATACAGCATAACAACTGTCCTAACAAACTATCTAAAAATAGTAAAGTCTGGTCAACATAACCTTATTACATGCATTGGTCTTATACGACCTTCTTGGAAACATTAACAAGACTCAAAACAAACTAACTGCCTCATGGAGGCCAGCTGTCAGGTAGGTGCTCCTGCACCAGTAATGGCTTTCATTACAGTAGCTGTGCGAAGAAAGTAAGTTACCAAGTACTTATTTTTTGATCATTCATGATTTTGGATTTAACTGTGTGATAGAGTTCTTAGTTCATAGATGTAGAATAGTAATAAGAATGATTGAAAATTTTGTTTGTGTGTGGCTATGCAGGATGTTATTGCTTTACATGTCTTAGAATGAAGAAATATAAGCATTCGTCAAGTGGAATAAATTGTGTCAAGAATCGACACTTTTAACATTTGTAAATGATGCATTCTATCCTGGGTGGTGGGTTGAATCTCCCACACATGCATGCATGTATGAGAAAATGGAAATTTGAATTGACACATGGAATTGGTATTGCAACTCAATTGCTAGTGACCTCGAGAAAATCAATTTAATTCTCCTTTACTGGCCTTATTGTTACCCATGCCTAGTGGTTTCTTGTACATATAAAGCAAGATTCTATAGTGAATCATTGACTGTCATTGTGAATGAGGACATAATTGAATTTGTAATGGACCCATTGCCTATTAATAGGATAAGTATGGAGTACAGTGAAATATTCATTATGCGTCATCAAAAAGAGGAACCAAAAAGATTTTGGAGGATCAAAGCAAGGTTTGAAGGTCGAAGGATAGGAGTTTTGTTTGGAACTTTGAGGTTGGTTAGAGGTTCATGTACAATGTAATTCCCTAATCTTTTTTAAGGGTGATGTTAAATTTTACTAAATAATATAGAAGTAATTACGGTTTGAAATTGACATGAGTTCAATGGCAAATTGCACTGTATACAGATCATAGATGGTTAAAAGAATCAAATTTCCAATATTAAATAACATTGCGGCTATTTTTGTCTAAGGTGTTTAGGGTTTATCCTTCTAATTCATCGTTGACCTATGTAGCTAGTTTCCCTAACTTAGGTTGTTCTTTTATCCCCTTGGTTGTCATCGAGTTACTGGTCCCTTTGCCCTAAGTTACCGGCTGCAAAATATGATATTATTATAAATTTTTAAAATATGATATTATTATAAATTTATAAAATATGATATTATTATAAATTTATAAAATATGATATTATTATAAATTTATATATTGATATTGATTTTATTTGGTGGGCTGCAAAATACTTTTCCCAGGCATTAATTTTTAATTTATTAAATAGTTTTGACAAGTTCAGAGAATTGTTGTTGGTCGATCCTTACATGAGCCGAAGATTGACACTACAAAAATCTAGACAATGAATAAATTCATCTGTCAGTTGAGGCGTGTGTTCATTAATGATCTTCCTTTAAGTCCTGGAGGTCTCTAGTAAAATGGCACTTGGTTGGCTTGCTCAAAATATAGCATGGAGACTCCCATAAGGCTCCACTACAATAAGCGCCAGGTCACCTTTTTGGGCCGTATCAAAGATGGTAGACTAATGAACATTTGTAACTAGCAAAACTAACTCATCCTTGAGGTAGTGAAGATGGTCCTTGGTTAAGACTTCTTGGTCTCCGAGGATAGATATAGGGTAAATATAGATATTTCCTCATGCTTTTTGGCTTCTTTGTTGGAACTAGAAGAGGCAAAGGTGGATGCACTGATGATTCTATGGGAGGTGTTCTCTCCAGATATTCTTTTGGATGATGTAGACGTGGTGATTTATGTAGAATTGGGGGTCGGTACCCCATGGCCAAGAGACCTAGAGAAGTTGCGGGAGGGACAGGAGGGCATAGCTAGGCAGTCGTTCCTGCTAAACATGGATGAACAACAATTGGGAAGGCACAAGTTTTGGGCAGCTCGTTGGAGACACTTTCTTCAGTAGGAAATTGGAATGGACATAGAGGAGACTCTAGTATGGATTGAATACTTCACAGCCATTGTGAGTGCGGGGGGATTCTACTCGCAGTGGCCATAGGAGTGGTCGGGCTCCCAGGGCCACTTTTTTTGGTGATTTTCATGCTGGGGTGGTAGGGTGGCAAGTTTTCGAGGAGTCACTCAGTCAAGGGGCTAGGGATTATGGTAGCCTCTCTGGTGCTATGTTTTTGGAGCCTAGGCTGGCCGCTGGAGTGGTTTTTGTATTAATATAATTTCCCGAGTGTAATTCTTTTTGTATTAATATAATTACCCAAGTGTAAATATTTTTGTATTAATATAATTACCCAAGTGTAATTCTTTTTGTATTAATATAATTAACCAAGCATAAATCTTTTTGTATTAATATAATTTCTGCTTTATTATTGATGCAATAATGTCAATGTGTTCATTTTATTCTATTAGTTATTATTCTATTCGATATTATATCATCAAAGTGGGCCCGACTTCATATAAATATTAAAGGAGCTGCAGACTCTAGCGAAATGTTTCGATGCCAGATGGATGGGTGTAGTTGAATTCTGGAACGAAAGTCTAGAGTGCTAGACTTGTGATCTCAAACCTCTGAAATCAATCAAGAGCCGTTAGATTTACAAAGATCAATGGTTGAGATTATACAATAGTTTTTAAAATTTCAATTCCACCGCTCGATGTACTTGCTGTATTAAATAATTAATTTAGGTTGCAGCCTTGCATGCCATCCTTAAATTTCATTTAAACTTTAAAGTGGGAGTACTCAGTACAAGTGTACAACTAAAACTACATACTTGTACTAAACTTTAATAAAAGAATTTACCACGTTTCAATAGCTTTACTTCACAATTGGCACTTAGCATTTAGCAATTTTAATCGATACTACTTGGAAGCGAGAGGGTCAAGGACTCAAGTGACAAGGAGATTGCAGTACGCCTAAAATTTTAATATCGATTGTGTGATGCCACAGATTCACTTAGTGCCAGTCTTTGTATTCATCTTTTCCAGGTAAGTGAAATACAAAAATACTAGATTCCTATTACTATTGCTGTTACTATTGTCTTTGAGACTTCAATTTTTTCAATCTTGGGGTTTAGGGTTGAGTGTTTACAAGCATGTCTACCAGCACTATCAAACCAAAAATTGCGAAAACCAAAGAAAGAGAAAAAATAGACTATGCCAGACTGCTTAAAGCCCCAGGTTTTACAGATGAATACCATGATATTTATGACCCTATAATTTTTGGAAGGTTTACCTTAGTACTTAGGTTTTCATTGGAGAATAAGGTACATCAAGTGCAAGCTGTGCAACCTAACCCAAAAAAACTAATACCAATTAACGGGATGACTGCACCATGGGTGGTTTGATTGGGACGCTTGATGTTACCTGAGGTTTTCCCTTGCCCTAAATTTATCATGGTCTGTGCCTAGAATTATGATGAAAAAACAAAAATAATAGTTAAAAAAGATAGCTAGGAAATAATTCTTCCCATTAATGGAGAACATTTTGCCAAATTGTTTGGTTTTACCGTTGAAGAATGTGGAGCAGTCCTCATAAACCTAGAAGAACTTGCTAATACTTATGAAGCTATTAGTGAAAATAACAAAAAAAGATTTATCAAATCTCTAACAGTTGATGGTGTACAACTCAATCAGAATCATAAGCCTCCTTATAAAATTGATATTTTTAGATCATGGGTCCAGGATACTATTTCCATGCTAGTGTTTTGCCTTGGATTGGATAATAACAGTGAAGTAGATGCAAGCCTCCTTGAAATGGTATACAATATCCATCAATTCATGCCACCTGCTAAATACAAATTTCATGAGCACATTGCAAAATCCATGCATTGTCAGTTTTTAATGATTAAACGAAGCCAAACTGAACCACTCCTAGTGCCAATAGAAAGACATTTAGGTTCATAACCTACTTGTGCTATTTTTTTCTGGTGCAGTTTGTTGGGATGTTTCAGGACAACAAGCTTCAAATTCAGCGTCAGCAAGATAAAATTGGACTACTAGATTGGACCCATAAGATAAAGATGTATCATAATCAAAAGAACTACAATCATTTTGTGGATTGCTTTTTGGCTCCATTGTATGAAACCATTACAAATACTCCAATGCCTAGATTGCCTGAGTCTTGTAGAAATTGCATTCAACTGGGAAAAGAAATACAATTGGCTGACTGGTACTTCATGGAGGAATATATTGTCCTAAGATTTTATGGATCAAGAGCACAGCCCCACAAACTTCCAATACATGTGAAAGAGAGGGTTTTTGCATTGGAATACATATAACAGATAGAGAGTACTGATTAGTTGTACTTTTTTAGTCAGCAAAAGAAGAGCATAGTTCCTTCGTTACCTTTTTCATGTGGAGGGTTCACATTCGAGAGAAAAGCATTCACTGTGGCACATGAAATTCTTCAACTTTTTAAATTTGATGTTGACTCTCACTAGTAGTATGACCCATGTGACATGATTAAAAGAAGGCTTGTGGCCAATAAGAATGCTCTAACTAAAATTCAACATGAAAGTAAACCCCTGCTAGAAATGTTGAAAAATTAGAATTCTTGGGAGGAGGTGAGAAAAGTCATGGAAGAAACTGCTGCTCAAAGAGGCATTTCTTTTGAAAAATTGTCATTAGAAATAATGGGATTGTATCCAATTCCACAAACACAGAGAGATGCACTGGCAAACAAGAGATTCAACAATTTCTATACAAAAGCTGTTGAAAAATCTAAGTGTACAAAAATTCCAGAGACTCTAAAACAAGCTTGTACAGAGGAACATTGGTCACCATTAAAAAATTCTACCTTTTGGTCTATGAGGAAGGATCTCGGTGATCCAAAAGCTACTGCAAATCTTGAAGATGTCTCAGAAGATGGAGAGTTCAGCAATTTGTGGGATAAAGAGCATCCCTCTGAAGCTCAAGCAACTAATGTTGAAAGTGATGATGAGGATGAAAACCAACCCAAAGATCTTAGTGCCTATGTATTCAAACCTCATATGAGTGAGACTGCAAGACAAACATATACTAAAGGGGCATCAATAGCCCAAAAATTGGGTTATGAAGGTGGTGGTTTGGGTCCACAAGAGAAGGCATTTGGGCGGTACTAGAGGTATACCCTAGAAAACCTAATAATCTTCTACTCAGCATTGGAGGTGATGAACAAGCCAAAGGGCATACACATATAGATCAAAGGATTAGATTTGTTCCAGCATTAAATCCTCAGAGTGAGATTAAATCACTAATAGTACCACAAGTGTCTTCTGATCTACATGTTTCTCATTCTTTTCTTGTAGGAGATGGTGGACATTCTAGTTCTACTAGTGGCAAAGATGGTGATGGTATAGGTATTAGTAGTAGTAGTGGTCAGCAAGAGATGCAACAATAAACTCAGAAGAGGCCATCAACAACATGAAATGAAACTATAGACAAACTTAAAGAGGAAGGCCTTGTGAAGACTAAGAAGCAGAAGGTTATGGCAGGTTTTGATTCCACATTCACATCAAAGTAGTTGTTTCTAGAAGGCACCCCCCTCATATCATTAGTGTGACTGGGACAAGAATGGCTAATACTCAGCCACAATTAATTAGAGATTCTACCAAAACTACAACTACTTCTCCATACAAAGTTATGTCAAGTGTCAAATATTGTGATTACAAAGCTAAGTTTGAAAAGAAAGCAAAATTATCTAAAAGTCACAAGAAGCAAGTGCTAGAGATAGAGACTACTGCAACTTCAGAGCCTGCAACAACCAGGGTATTGACTACATTTGACTTGGAAAATGAAAAAATGGATTACATGATTATTGTGCCCAAAGTTCAAGATAAACTAGAGGACCAGATGCAACAATCTGACTATGAGGTGAGCACCATCCAAGTGGATTTTTCTGGAATAAAAAATTCTAACAAAATTAATGTATCAAAAAAGAACAATGAAGTGGTGTACACATCATTGCTAAATCAAGAGAGAGAGAGAAAAAAAGGTATGATTGTTTTTAATTTCCTGGTAACCTTGTTGAATATATTGTTTACAAATCAAAGTTGTAAGATAGATAGGTCACATCTTCCAGTAATTGAGTTACAACATAAGGACAATATATTCAGTGATGTTAATTCCATTCATATTTCTCTTTTTCATTTGACTTTGTGATTTACATAACAGGTTGGAGACTATTATAGGAAAGTTATAGGAAGACGTAGCAAGTGAAAAAGCCAAGAGGAAAGGAGCAGAGAACAAGACCAAAGAATTAGAGAAAAGGATAAAAAACTCTAACTCTACATCTACAAGTGAAGTGAATAAACAAACAGAGGGGGAAGTGAATAAACTGAAGAAAATGTTAAGTGAAAGTAAAAAAAATTATGATATTCAAACAACCAATTCAGAAAAATTAGAACAATCCTTGATTGAAGCCAATACCAAATTGGAGCAATCAGAAAAAGTAGGACATATGTGGCAAGAAAATGTGGAGAGAGAGAGAGAGAGAGAGAGAGAGAGAGAAAATTCTCTAAAAATTTGTAGAAAAAATTGAAGAATGTAGAGAATGAAATAAAATCCTGCCAAAACAAAGTATCTGAATTATATAGAAATACAATGGTTTATATAAAAAGTAACATTTGGGAGAAAATAATGAAAAGGATTGATGATTTGTCTAAAATGTTTGAATTCATTAATGATCTAGTATTATGTAGTAATACACTCAAACAATAAATTGCTAAAAATGGAGACATGGCAAATTCAAGACAGTCAGATGCAAACAAAATTTTGCAATCAATCTACATAGCTAGTGGTGAAGAATTGGAATCCAAAGGAATTTAGAACCGTATTGATGCCACAATAAAGGCCTCAACTATCATTGAAAAATGTTCGAAGCTGGAACAAGCACATGAACTTTTGGTACAAGTTGAATTATTGACAAAGCAACTGCAAACAAATGTAGAACAGTTCAAAAAGCTTGGTTTACTGGTGGCTTTTGACCCATCATACCGATACATTGGAAAGAATGCTTTCAAAAAGAAGATGGAGGATAAAATGAACTTCGACAAGGACCAGTTTCCTCAAAATCTTGATGAGGCATTTTTTATAGATTCCATCCTACCACTGATAACCTTGAATACAACTTTGAGTGATACATTCAAGTCAAGTAACAATATCAGTTATAAAATATTATCACAATTACAACTCAATAACCATGGTTTAAGAAAAATTACACTTCCATTAGATGAAGAGTGGAGCACTCTAGAAAAGATGATACAATGATTTAGTAACATGTGTTTCCAATGACATCAATACCAGGATGAATAGGCTATTGGACTACTGTATCTGGTTTTTTTGCATCTGTTCTTTTTGTTGTCTATCCGGACTGCCCTAGGGGCTTCTTTGTAATGGGTTTGGCAACCTTGGCTTGCTGCTTATCTAATCAAAAACATGTGTTTCCAAGTTCCAACAGAGCATTGTGCAGAGTTGGTTTTGAGCAAGTTATTGTACATTGTAAATGTAATACTTCAGTCTTCAATGTATTCTAAATTCCTTCGAACCTTGAATGTTCATTTGAAAATCAATATAACACTGAAATCCTTTTATGTGTTAAAATTGTTTGTATTATTTAATTTCCCACTTCACATTAAATATTTGCTAATGGTGTATATTAATAATATAATATGCTATAGCATTATTCATATATTTCAATCTAGAACTGATAAAATGCTCATGAAAAATCATGCAACATGTAAGAAACTAAAACTTACAACTCCAGAAATATGGGCAACCTATCAGAATTGTATTATATTTCACTGTTCAAAACTTCCCCAATCTTCCAACAGCATTACAAAGTAGTACTTGTATCTTATTTACTTCTCAAAATTTCCAAAATCTTCCAACCACACAAGAATGAGTAACACAGTTATTTTATAGACCAAGAACATGTACTCAACATTGATTACATTGGCATTTCAAATAGGTTCTAGATACAATGCACCACCAACATGGCGTTGAGAACATTAATTTCATTTGAGAGAAGAAAAGAGGAGTAGATGGAATTTGGGAGATGTGTAGCCACCTGAAGATCTACCTCGTTAATGCTGGAGAAAAGGTGGTTGGCCTATTTAATCCTGTGACCCATACTTGTCCTTCCATTCACTGTATGTCTTTTCAAGTGGCCAGGGGAATGAGACAACCTCTATGATCTTGCCATTATGACTAACATAGTTGGCATCAAAAGTTAATTCAACCAAATGCAGCTTGTCAAGTGATAAACCCAACCCTTGCATGGTTGGATCACCTTCATCACAACAAGTGGGAATTAATTGATGACCATTATCTATTATTTCTCTCTTCCACTTGTCCAGGTCCTTAGCCTTCCCATCATTCTCCAAAATATGTGGCAACCATTTAGTGTCCATCATTTCTATTGCCTGCATCTTTTCCCTCAAAACTGTATCCAATTTCAATTGAAAACTGGCCACATCCTTGAAATGTTTCAGTATATTTGACACCAAATTCAACTCAAGAGGTGCATTTACATCAAATCTAGAACACGTCAGAAAATCTCTGACCTCTAAAGTTCTTGGTAGCCACTTAGCTTTCACACTTGATAGTCTCTACTTATCATATTCATGCTTCTCATAGGCTATCATTAATTTTGAGTAAGTCCTCTAGGCCTCATCCACTCTGGCCAAGATTTTGGTCACTCTATTTTTGATCAAATTGGTGATCATATCCTTTACTTTGTTCTTCTTTTCTTCTTTCAATTTTTTGTTATCCTCCTTCAATTCTCTTATTTCTGAAAGGAGAGGTTGTGTGTCAACTGGAAGTGACTCTATAGTCTAAATGATAGGGGAACTCTGAGATGGACCAGGCTCTAATTGTGGTTGCCCTTCATATTTGCTCAACCTGGCCATGGCCACTGCATATTTCTCCAACAATTCATTATAGTCTTTCTGCAATTTAATTGTCGTTGCCTCAGTAAATTGTGCAGTTTGCACATTTAGACTGGTAGCTTGAGGGGCAGGGGTGTCTGACACCCTTCTAATTATGACATTGCCAGTAAGTTCCTTCAAACCAACTTTTGGTTTCTTATCACTAGGGCCTAATGCCCAAATTGCCAAGGATACAAACCTTGGGTCAAATGCAGCACCTTGCAAAGCTTTGCTGACTTGTTCCTTTGTCATATCAGAGTCATCCCTTGTTATGGTATCAAATGTAATTACATATGATAGAGTCCAATGTGGTAGCAATAAGATGTTGCTTTTGGCTACAAGGGCCCTACCCTCCTCTGGGTTATTACACTAATATCCTTATTAACCTCATTCAAAACCCTTTGAGTAATAGTATCATACTCAAAGGGGTCAGCACCACTCCTTGCTTCCTCAATTCTCCTTTGAAATTCTTCATTCTTTGTCCTCATCATGAATGACCTAAATTTAGGTGTGTTGACAAATGCATCATTTGTAATAAATTGGTTACATGTCAGTACTCTCATATCTTCTGTATCAACTTCATTGTTAATTGTTGACCTTGTCAACCTATTATCTGGTGAAGAGTATGGCCTTATCCTTAATGGGGAACTCACCTGATGAGGAGGCTCCTAAATTTGTCCTTTTACTGCTTCTTCCATCTATTCCACAACTTCTATCTCCACCTCTGCCTCAAGGTCAATGATTTTTGCTCTCTTCGGAGAAGGGAAATCAGGGGATTCTTCTTCTCTTACATACTTACCCCTAGAACTGCTTGGTTGGTAAGATGGCCTCTCCTCACCTACAGGTGCACTAGCTATTAGTTCCTCTACCTTGGCAAAGATCATCTCAATTCTCCTTATGGGATCTTGCACTTCAGCAAAAGCCCCAGGGTATGCAGGATTTACATTTCTCTTCATCCTCTCCCCCTCAATCACTGCATTCCATTTATTTCTCAAAAGATATATCTCTTGCATTGATTGACAGTTTCTTACTATATCTTCATCGAAGATGACTCGATGGGGGTAACCAAGCCTACTGACCTTCAACCTTGTTTTGTGAATAAAACCCTCAGGGTCAAATGCTCTCACTTGTTCCGTATCCATCCTGTAACACTAAAGCATGGAGCCAATATGATCTAATCCATTTTTATCAATTGTTATAAAATCACTAAGCTTTAATGAAGTAGGGATGAGTGACCCCTTCTTATGCTTTCTAAAATACTCCTTGTCAGCTTCATTTAATTGCCTTATGATTTCCATGAAGGCAAGCCTCTTGGGCACAAACTTAGGAAGAGTGTAAGGTGGAGCCTGACACCCATAAATCCTAATGCAAGTAGTATTTGCATGCAGAAACCAATCTCCCCACTTGTGTTCTATGTTCAAGTGTGGGGCTCTTTCCAAAGGTCTCAAGAAATCCTTAACTTATTTAGGTATTATGTCCCCCTTAGGTTTCAAGAAACCTAAGACCTTCCTTACAAAATGCTCCTCAAAAAAAACATAACTAGCATCCTTAAAATGCATGTCAAGCATGCAAGTCCACATTTGAATTGGCATCATGTTGCCTTGTTCATCTGCCATCCTCACATGTAAATCTTTATGCCACTGCCAGTGGCCTGACAGAGAGAATATGATCATGTGGCACATCAAAGAATACCATGTGAATTCCACATGGGGACCTAAAATATACAGGCTATTTTTTATTGTCACCATCTGCTTGTGCATTTTCTCAACCAAGTAACCCACATAGTCATATGGATGTCAGGTTCCTAGATCTTGAATGCAAACTACCATCATCATCAAGGATACTGGCATTCTATCAGCTGCATCCCTCCCAAGCACATGGCATAAACTATGGTAAGTTCTAACAAAATATTCCATGAACAATTCACAATGGAAGGGCTCCTCTTCTTTGTCAAAAATTTTTACCAGGCCTCCATCAACTCCCCTTGGTCTATGCTTGGCCAGATTGAATGATCTACAGGCATATATGATAATCTTATACTTTTCTCTGAAGGCATTTAGGTCAATGGGCATACTGGAAATAGGGTCTAAATTGAACACAGTTGAAATATAGGCTTTTGTGAATCCAATTATGATAGAACCATTTCCAGATAGAACAGACCTAGTTTTGGGGTCATATCTACTTGCAATTGCTCTGACTAGGTCTGGATTGACAAAGATGTTGGGGCAAATCAACTTGGCCAAATCAAGCTTCCAGGCATGGCAAATAGGGGCTATATAGTCTTCTCTGTTATGCCAATGCTCAAATAGGCTCCACGCTGATACGACTATCATAGCATCTCTACAATTCACACACAAGTCATAGATTTTATCATTTTTTCCTACTTGTCCTAGACCTGTTGCAACTTTCCTTAATGACCCGAGACATTGGATCATGAGGTCTTCGTCTAGACTACATTTTGAGGTGGAAGGTTGACTTGTCTGACTCATCCTTCTAAACTATGTTTATTCAAATAACTTAGGGCTTCTGCAACTATAAATTACTTCTTAACACTTTGAAATGCATGGATAGCTGAATTGATGAGACAAAGATGAACATAAGCCACTTATTGGTTTTTGACGCTAACAGAGGCTTGGAATCACATCAACTTGCTTGTTTCGAAGCTCCTTTCACTGGGAATGCAACTATGCTCTAGAAAATGATAGATAATGCCCTAAATTATGCCCTTATAATGCTTGATTTCTTTCCATTTGCAATATTAATGGTGGCAGTGATGACCATTACTCAGTTCATGCTGCAGACAATTGAAAAATCCTCATTCATAGGAAATTTGAAATGGGGTCATTGATCCTTTCCTTCTGTTATGCAATCGACAACTGAGATCATGTTACTAGATTTGAAAATCTTCGTCACCACCTTTGAAAAGACCTTGACCAATTAGAATAAGCCAAATCAGCTGTACCCTCTCCGCAGATCACATCAACTTTTTATCTAGACTGGATACATGGTGCCTCGTACTTCGCAGCCAAAAACAACCAACTACTTACCTAACATGTGACAGTGCAGTTAAGCCCCCACGTGCCCACCTTCCACTTGCTTTTCAATTCTTTAATAGAGGAGCGCCGTATGTCGTCATCTCGCGATAGTGCAGTGAATATTCCCCTTAGAGAGATATCTCTGCGATGGAGCACAGCCGTTGGATCAAAAGTTCTTCCATGGAACACTATCATATTGGTTGATAAATATTAGTCACTTTGCATCATCACAGGGGGGTGTGACATCATGAAAAAGGTGCTACGCTCTGCGATGGAGCACAGCCGTTGGATCAAAAGTTCTTCCATGGATCACTATCATATTGGTTGATAGATGTCAGTCACTTCGCATCGTCGTAGGGGGTGTGACGTCATGAAAAAGGTGCTACAAAATGTGCTTTATTAAGCTTTAACCTAAGACTTAATGCTTTGATTTTTACGGGCGACAGTAGGTAAGGCTAGGATTAGGGGCTGGTCAACTCACAAGTGTGAAGACATTAAGTTGTGACTTAAGAGACTGGTAACCTTCAACAAACAGTCAACAGAGGGAAAGAAGAAAAAGTGCAGGAAGCAAAAGGCATAAACATTTAGAATTTTAGGGATTCAAAATTCAAATAGATGAAACCAAGCAAACCAAAAGTCCTAAATCCTAAGGAAGCACCACCAGGATGTCCTGTTGGACATCATGGAACAATCTGTTGGGGTCTACTATTTTAAAATTGATAAAATGCTATGACTGAGGAACCAAAATTTTGTGTTTGAATATTTATCTTATTAGTTTTACTTAGAGTAAATTTAATGCTTTAAGAAGATATTGAGTGTTCTGAGTGATTACAAGGATTCTTAAGTAGAGTTGGTTTAGGAACTGATCAAAGTATGGTAATGCAATGCGTTATTCTATAGTTTACAAGAGCTGGAGCCTGGAAATTTTTAAAAATAATCACAATGCAATAAAGGAAAACAAATGAAACACTACTGTGGTTATAGAGAAGAAAAATTACTTCACATTTAGTTAAATGCTTGTAAAAATTATCAGAATCACACAATAATAAATAAAAATATTTATTTTTTTGATTGAAAATAAAAAATGTACATCACAAATAGACAAATTGAAATAAAATGCCATCAAAAACATTTTGGAGTTTGGAACATGTAATAGAGTATAAATACCTAGTAGCTTCTAAATCCCTTCAAATTGCCAAATCATCTCATCATTCAGATTCTCTCGATCCTCCTTGTGACCATGATATCCAGAATCATCTTGATCATGTTCTTCAGTTTCTTCTATCTGCATATCTCCACTTCAGAGTGTCTCATCATCACCACTACCACTACATGTGGCACTGGTATTCATCATGTCACTGTCCTGTATGCTATTATTGTTTGAAGTGTTGCACAACCCTCTTCTTTCAAATGAGGACCTCCAGATTACGAGTGCCCTATCAAAAGGAAAACTCTAGATATCATGTCTAGTTGTATACATCCTCAAGCAATTTTCCAAATTCTTGTCAAGTTTATTTCTTATCTTTGATTTCAAGAACCCCAATGCACTAAAAACTCTCTCATTGTCTATCGACCCCAATATCATGGTTTGACATAAATAAGCAAGTTTGAAAAATTATGATAATGCATCACACAATATTTCACTTTGACTTAAGGTTGCCCAAAGCTTTGTTATCGATCCATGTTGGTTGGGAGCCTCCATGAGTTTAAATTGTTCCCTCATTGAAATTGCAAATTGACCTGATTGATCATTGAGATTAGTTTGATTTAAAATTACTTCTATTACTTATCCATTGAATTCTATACTTTTGCAAAAATGATTTGTTAAGGTCTTTATCTTGTTGTGAAAAGCAATTGGCTCATAGTTGACCCAATATTGAGGATACACTATAGACATGGCTTCAATTAGTTCATCACGAGGGAATTGATCTTTAATCTCCAAGGAAAGAGATCTCTCAATATTCTTTAAAGTAGTACTTACAGAATTAACAATCTTATCAAAAGCTTCCCTTGAAACATGTTCTTCTTTGATAGTGTGCTTGACATTGTTTAAATAGTACATTGGTATCTCAAATCCATTTACAGAGACACATAACTCCCCACTACCATTAAATAGTAAAAAATTAGCATTATTGGTCACATTTTTTTATCAAATGTCAGCTGCTAAATTTTGGACTTATGAAGGACTAGCTTGATAGATATAGATTATTGAGGGTCATGCATATCATTCTACGCAGTCTAGTATATTTAGAAATATACATAGTCGTTTCTTGGACTTTTTTCACAAGCATGTTCATTTCCTCCAGTATGGGAAGAATACCAGCTAAAATGAGGAGTGTATCTATGTCACTTAACCTATGTAAGTGGTCAGGAGCCCTGTCAATTGTGAAGCAATGTTCGTACATCAAACAAATCAAGGATTGATATTCTGCAAAAACTCTTTTAGCTGGTTCAAGCAAGGATGTCCATCTGGTATCAACATCCTTAAGAAGCTTGTTTCCTGCACTTATTCCCTCAACAAAATGTTGAAATTCCAAAAACCTTTTGGGACTTCAACAGAAGTATGAGTAGAGCTTGCAGACTAGATCTTCAACTTTTGATACTGCAGGAAATTTTTTCACAATTTTAAATGCTAAATTCATTTTGTAGGCCATGCAGTGAATGCCAATCATGTATGGTGAAATAGAAGTTTGTAGCTTCACACATAAACCATTCCTATGACCTTGTATTACTGAAGCTCCATCCACCCCTACACACACCAACTTTCTCGCAATTGTGCAGTCATCCATACCTTCAATTTCATTCAAAGATTTCTTAACTATCTCAAATAGATTTTGTGATGTTGCATTCTCCTTCATTTTATAAACAGAGAGTAGATGAGGTTGGTGGACATGATTTGCCATAGTATACACATGCATACATACCCAGAAAGTATTATCTATTGCTGTAACTTCATCTAGAGATAATGCAATAAAAGTTGACTCTTTTATTTTTTCCTATAAATCACATTTTTCCACCTCAGCAAGAGAACTTGCCCATTCCCATCCACTGTTTATTGACTAGTGTGTGTTGGGAAAATTAGGAATGCCCATAAAAGATAATAAACTATTATATTCAGGGTAGTTTGTCATAGGATGCCCTCTTCTCAAAATATGAAAAATAACACCCAACTAAATAGTTTTTGCCATTTGTAATTCTTCTATCATCTTTCCAAATTGAGCTTCAATTGAACCTCCATCTACATGAATCTTTTCCTTTCTTTGCAAATGTGTTTCATATTCGAGGGCATTGTTTACATGAAGACATTCTTCCTTCATTTTCCATCTTATCACTAATTTTTCCTATCCATCTATGATTTGTTTTTCATAAACTTTGCCAATATGTTTTTCTATGGTGTCAAGTTTTAACTGCAACCTCTTCTCCCTATGATAATTCCAACTGCAAATCTTACACTTGCATTATGTGGGAGGTTCATCTTTATTTTTATTCTCCACGGGTTCAATGAATGGGAATTTTGACACCCAATCAATCTAAAAACTCCTTGACATTTCCCACTCATGCCCCTTTTTTGATTTGGCTTTTCTTTTCCCCTTGCATGCACTTACAGGATCTTCGTCTTCATTGATTTCTATAACTTCATTAGCTTCATTATCATTTGTTCTTGGAATATCATCTATGGAATTGTCATCATTCCAGCTACCTTGGGTATTCTCTTGAACATTATCTGTGGCATTCTCATCATTCCCGATACATTGGGTATTCCCTAGATTTGGAACATCATCTACAGCATTCTCATCATTCTTGGTACATTAGGTATTCCTTGGAACATCATTTGTGGCATTCTCATCAATCCCAGTACATTGGGTATTCCCTAGAATATCATCGGTGTCAATGTCATCATTCCTGCTACATTGGGTATTCCCTGGAATATCATCCATGCCATTGTGATGCAAGTCAATAGATGGTACAGGTTCTGATGTTGTAGCCACATCTGATGGACTGCCAACACTGCCAAAGTATGACTTTATGTTATTGTTTCTCCATTTTGATGGCCTTGACCTCCCTTGAGTCCCTTCACCACCCTCAGACAACTTCTTCTTGCTCGACATCTCTCACGAATTTAAAGCTACAAAAATAATGTCATTTTGTTCAAGATGCAATCATAGATGATAGAATATAGATCGCTGGGTCCTAGACTCCTAGATTAAGATATCTCCCTAGTCCTGATTCCTACTCAATCAATATCATCTGTAACAAAAACATAAATAATCAACATGAATCTTATATTATTTCATAGTAAACTTGTAAAGAAATGATCACTTACCTTTCAGTGACTCACTAATGCTTGTAGCTATAACTTCTCTATGATCTGAAATGAATCAAGGATTCGAGAGCTGAGCTAAACAAAATGTGTAAACTTAAAGGATTAATTAGAGTTTCAAATGCATTTATATCAATGCATATTTGGAAAATAATGCGGGATTTTCAAATGGTATTATAATAATATGGTGATTCCTGCATACTATTAATAGGACACTTATAAATGTTAGGTGAAATGGGCCTCCATCAAACACATATAAAGTAATTTTCTAGGCTAATATGGCCCTACAATTAGCATGAAGTTATAATGGTATTGGCAAAGTTGGTCCTTATACATGTGAACCATTTAATTATACTAGTGAAATTGGTCCTTGTGCATGTCAACCGTTTAATGATATTGGCGAATTGGGTCCTCATGCGTGTCAACCATTTAATGATATTAGTGAATAAGTGGGTGAATTAAAACATGCCCCCAAAATTCTAGGTGAATCACCGTTAGAACTGCGTAGTATATCGTGGAAAAAATACTAACCATAAATGACTCAAATTAATAGGGTGGCGAATTGAAACGCATTTGACCAAAAATCTGTAAAAATTGAGTGAATTGGCCCCCTGTCGGTGGTAATGTATTCACCAATTACTCATTCACAAAAATGAACTATTCACCAATTGGCGAAGATTCACCACTAAAATAATCCTTGGTGGCATATAGTCCTGTACAAGTAGATTAACAAAATTCAAAAACAAAAACTAAGCTTTGAGTTTTACATATTTGAAAGTAGATGAATACTATAAATCATAACAAACGGAATGGTCCAGGGCTTAATCAAAGAGCTGCTTAAAGCAAGAAATGCATGCGTACTAAAAATAGGATAATTGTGAGATATACCATGTGACAGAGAAAGCGTATGGACATTCAGAATCATGATAAATGGAATAATCCAAGGCTTAATCAAAGAGCTGCATAAAGCAAATAACACACCAAATTGTTAGACATGGCTCTCAAACTACAAAATCCTTCTAAAAGAAGATGCCATTAAATAATTGATCAAGATGATGCTTTGTATACAACACCAATCTAAACAAGAAGTAGGATAATTGCAAAGTGACTATGAAAAGAAATGAAATTAATGTTCCAAGAAGTAGATGAACTAAGCTCTAAGAATCATCCCTTCAATTCCCATGTAACCACTCATCTGTACAAAATGTATACATGTAAAAAAATAGATCAACTATGAAGGATCAACTACTAGGTGTACAAGTTAATCTTAGAAAACTTCAAAACTAGAGTGCGTGCATATTAGAGGATTTGAAGCAAAGATGTCACACATATAGCCATGTTAGCAGATCCTCTGGGTACCCAAGGCATAAATCATATATAAGTAAATAATATATAAATGTGAGGTTGGATTCTCTTGGTACCACATCTGACATGTTTAATACATTGTTGGCATCTAATAGAAAAACTGTTGATCTTCTTTCTTGAATGTGTAGAGCTAGGACAAATACAAAACAATGTCAAAATACTTTCCTTAGTTCCCAATTGTCATGCACCTAATCGCTTCAATCATCTAGCATAAAGGTTCAAAAAACTTGATTCATTCAGGAGGTCCAAAAATTTTGGACATCCAGAATCTTCTAATGAATCAGTAAATTTGTATAGGAATTAAAAAGTACATATTGAATTAGATAAGTCTGGCTAGTATAAAAAATCTGGATCTAATTGTATATGAACCAAATTCATTTGGATCTGGTACCTATGTCAAAAACCCACCATTTGACACCTAAACACACAATGCCAATTGACATCAAAGACAACATGATGCAGTGAATACTGGAAAATAACCCACAACAATTGGAATTGAAATGGAAATTTATTTATTAAAAACAAAAAATGTATTACATATATATATCTTCTATACAAGTCATGTCTATCCTTTCATCAATGGCTTCTTGAACCAATTTCTCCTTACTGTGATCGACTCACCTCTGTACCTAGCTGAAACCCTTGATTGGTTCATTTTCTCTCCTAGTTATTCCTCTTTGTTTCTTTTTTGCCCCCCTCTGTGATAACTATTAAAATGTTGACCTTATAAAGACCATGATAACAGTTCAACCATTATTTTTGACATGGAAGCCCAATAGTCAAAACTATTCATCTTCAATACCTTAAACCATGTAGAATGAGACCCACCAAAATGATAGTTGCTAAACTTTCATTGGTGAAAATATTTCCCCGTAGTCCCCTAGATAGTCTCCACTTCCTTGGCAAGATGGCGGTGGCGGAAGATTAGATCCCACCATATCGCAAGCTTCAACACTAAGTCTCGTAGGCTGGTAGTATTCATTGTAAGCTCCCACTATATCACCAATTCTATCCTCCAACATAGCGGGTTAGTGGTAAAACTAATCCTTTTCATAAATGCTCTTGGAGCCTCCTCCCATAAGGCAAACTTGTTGATACCTGCATGGTTTCCAATCAGTAGTATATATATAACAATTTGTATAGGGAAATGGGAATGTGATACCAAGGAGGATCATCAAAGCCTAAGCTATTAAGAAGGCTTTGGCTTATCTTGATACACAATAAGTTTAATGTTTGAAATGCAAACTTTGATATGCAAGAACCCAACTTCACCAATGTTAGCATTTGATATTGGGATATTTTCTCATTGAATGTCTTCACCATATCCAAGTTACGAGAAGCTAGCCAAGACTAGATGGAAACCCTAGTTCCATGGGGATGCGCCCCCTGGAAAATAGTTGTCCTTGAGACGAGGACATTTCCAGGAGTGGGAGATGCCAGGGAAATGTCCCCCATCGTCCCCCCATTTCACCGCTGTATTTCTTTGAGGCATTCTATCAAACAATTCACGTGCCTTGTCTATACTTCCACATTTTGCATACATGTCTAACATGGCAGTTGCAACTACAACATCTGATAAAATTCCTCTATCCTTTATGTTTTTATGGATGTCCATACCCTACTCCAAAGCTCCCATTTTGGCACAGGTAGGAAGGATGCTGGCAAAGGTTGTTAAATTTGGCTTTACACCAGCCAATTGCATTTGCTTTAAAATTTCTAAAACCTTTTCAACAAATCTATTTTGTGCATATCCTGCAATCATTGCAGTCCATGAGACCACATTTCTTTGAGGTATTCTATCAAATAGTTCACGTGCCTTGTGTATGCTTCCACATTTTGCATACATGTCTAATAGGGCATTTACAACTACAACATTTGATAAAATTCCTCTATCCTTTATGTTTTGATGGATGTCCATACCCTATTCTAAAGCTCCCATTTTGACACAGGTAGGGAGGATGCTAGAAAGGGTTGTGGAATTTGGCTTTACACTAGCCAATCACATTTGATTTAGAATTTCTAAAGCCTTTTCAACAAATCCATTTTGTGCATATTCTACAATTATTACAGTCCATGAGAGCACATTTCTTTGAGGCATTCTGTCAAATAGTTTACATTCCTTGTCTATGCTTCCACATTTTGCATACATGTCTAATAGGGCAGTTGCAACTACAACATCTGACAAAATTCCTTTATCCTTTATTTTTTGATGGATGTCCATACCCTATTCCAAAGCTCCCATTTTGACATAGGCAAGGAGGATGTTGGCAAAGGTTGTGGAATTTGGCTTTACACCAGCTAATTGCATTTGCTTTAAAATTTCTAAAGCCTTTTCAACAAATCCATTTTGTGCATATCCTGCAATTATTGCAATCCATGAGACCACATTTATTTGAGGCATTCTATCAAATAGTTCACGTGCCTTGTCTATGCTTCCACATTTTGCATACATGTCTAATAGGGCAATTTTGACTACAACATCTAACAAAATTCCTCTATCCTTTATGTTTTGATGGATGTCCATACCCTATTCCAAAGCTCCCATTTTGACACAAGCTAGGAGGATGCTGGCAAAGGTTGTGAAATTTGGATTTACACCAGCCAATTGCATTTTCTTTAAAATTTCTAAAGCCTTTTCAATAAATCTATTTTGTACATATCTTGCAATCATTGCAGTCCATGAGACCACATTTATTTGAGGTATTATGTCAAATAGTTCATGTGCCTTGTCTACACTTCCACATTTTTCATACATGTCTAACAGGGCAGTTGCAACTACAACATATGACAAAATTCCTCTATCCTTTATGTTTTGATGGATGTCCATACCCTATTCCAAAGGTCCCATTTTGACACAGGTAGGGAGGATGCTGGTAAAGGTTGTATTTCAGCCCAATATGTTTAACTATATGTATTTCAGCGCACCACTCCCCTGCTGCCCCTCGCCATCGTCCCCCCGCCATCTCCCACCGCCCCCAAACTTAGACCCCCCACTCCCCATCCCTGAAACACATCCCCTACCATCCCCCTATCCCCATCCCCAAAACCTTGAGGAACTATGCTGGAAAACCAAAAACAAAAATATATAAATGAAATGTTTTTGGCGATGTAGGATTGTTCATTTACTCGAGATGCTCCTGCATCACAACATGATGTGAATACAACATACTTTGCACCAGTACATATGCCATAATTCAATTACCCATTTAATAGTCATTTTGACCTGTGGGGGAAAATACTCAAGCCATCTTCAAATTGTAGGAGAAAATGGTGAAGTTTGTAAGCCTAAAGTGCAACTGCCTACCTAATTACCATTTCCTATGCCACAAAACATTAGATGCCTATTTGATTTCAACCAAAGAATATCTTCCTTTAAATTGATGTCTAATAATTTAGTTATCTGCTAAAAATTGAACCATGCAACAGACAGGTGACCCATGGAAAGAATGCACTAGCTTCTAAAGTACGCCTCACCTAACTCCCCCAACACAAAAAATAAAGACTACACAAAAATTTTATTTTGTTTACTTAAATTTTATTTTCTAGTTAGTTTATTTACGTACGATTTATTTTATTTTATAATATAGATTGGCATATCAAACAATAGTACTTGACCATTCTGCTTGAGGCATCCTATTAAAAAAAGCTACAAAAAATAAGATTATAGATGCAAAAAATCAGAGATGGAAATTCCAAGAAAATCTAAATCTACAGATCAAGATAATGACTTGCCTGAGAAATGAAGTCATTTCTAGTATTTGATACTAAGTACCCACTTTGAGAATTCTGATTCAAAAAGTCTCCAAGGAAGGCACCTTGTGTGTTTTGAGTGACATAGTCAACTCCATATCCACCTTGTGACACCTAGATATAAAAACATACAGTAAGATGTAGTTCGAAAAAGATCTTTGAATTAGAAGCTTGTAAATTTAAAAAACACTACCCAAGTAAAATATTATAGTGATCACCTGAGTATTGAAGTATGCTACATTGTAAGCCACATGAGATCCTTGACTCTTGAAATCTTATAGATGATAGATTTCAAGGGATAGTAGCTTCAACAAGTATGAACAATCCATTCATAGTGAACAATAGCAAAGACTAAGGGGAGCATTGAGGTTTACAAGATTGACACTGGATCTTGCATGCATTTCTCACCTAATGGAGAATCTTGAAAGTTTGAAAAGAATTATGGAGGATCTCATGTAGAAACTAGGAATTTCTATGTAGATTCTAAAAGCATAAATGAATGAGTTTTGAGGACAGAGATCTGGATGTGGCATTTTTATCTGAAAGGAAAGGTTTGCCAGTTGAAAAATACTCATGTAGTTTTGAAAAGGTAGATTTTTGTCACTAACTCAATAAGTGCAGGACTGAAGGAAAATAAATAGGTTGCAATCTCACGAGGAGATTACATTCAAGTGATAGGGCTACTGATTTTAATCAAGGGTGCAAGCATAAAGACAGTGAACAAATATATCCAGGTATAGTTGTTGTGTACCATCAAGGCATAAGAAAGTGTTGTTCTTTTGATTCAAGTTGATACTGGCATTTGGACAAAGAGGAAAATTGCATCTAATAGTGGGGATAAAGATTTTGGCATCAAATTCACATTTACCTAATCCAACATCAATGGTGGTAATACTATGCCTAAGGTGAGGAGTTCACTCAGATTAAAGATTTTACATAAGTGCAACACTATCTTTTAGTGTGTCAACAAAGAGGAGTACAGTGATGATATATGACAGTGAACTGGAACAAGTAAGGGCAGCAATTTGTGTTATCAACACTCTCAGAGACAGAGTAGAAACTCTACAAAGTCATGGCTACCATAACATAGGTAGTAGTAATAGGTGATAAAATGCAATCAAAGGGGGTAGTTATGGTCATCAAAGAGATTGTTTGGAAGGTAAGAGGGCAAATAGCTTGATGATCTATGTATGAATACAAGAATTTGATGAATACATTCTAAGCATGACCAAAGGTCATAACTTTGTAGAATCCTGAACAACAAACAATGGAAAAGTGTTGTATAAATACCATGCCTTCAATCTCATCATTTTTCTTTCCTCATGACAATGCTTCTTCTAGACCTTTTAGGACTAAAATTTGTCAATAATAAACTAGAGTTAACTTTTGCAAGCTACACTTCCTAATAGTTAAAAATCTTATGACAATGCAATATAATATCTCCCCATATATAGTTCTTTGCACAATGTCTGTATAAATATCGCTTGGCTCTGATTACCTAAAGATGCATCTCTGACAAGATGTTTTGTAGTTGATCCACCAAGCACACCATAAGCTCGTCTATTTTTGAGCGCATCCAATTCAACACAACTTATTCACACAATGTCTGAAAAACTCAAATGGCCATTAGCTGAAATAGTAGAATCCCCAACAAGCCCAATACCATGAAAACTTCTTTAAGAACTTCATGACCAAAACATTCAAATGGGAAAAAATGAAATTGAATGCTCAACACACCCAAACATAAACAAACAAACAAAAAACCATGGAAGCTTCTCCATTTGACTAGATATTTAGATTCGAGGGGCTGAGAAACCCATTGGTTCAGATTTATTGGAAGGGACCAAAGGGACTGACTTGCCGCTTATTGATTCAGAACTAAGAGGGAATCAAGCATCTTAGAGTTGGATGAGAGTATCGACCTAATCAAAATTCACATGCACTTGAGCCTTTGAACCTTGCTTCTAGAGCTTGCTTTCAATGTTTATTCTTTAGATGGCTCCTCTTCTATAGCTCTGATGGGCATAACTCATATTGAATACCCAACACACCAAAAAACATGAAAACTTCTCCATATACTACACGATTGACAAACTTCGATCAACATAGCTACAATTGAATACCAGACACACCCAATACAAGTTTGTCCTAAAAAAACTCAATTAAATTCTGACTGGTAGAAAAATGCAAATAGGCATAACTGAAACAAAGTACCAAACACAACAAACAATTATAGTTTAAAAAATGCATGAATACCAGACCTGCTAGCAAGGTTCCTTGGCGATTGAATGCAATGCATCTAGCCATGCCCTTCTCCAGAAACTCTTCTATCACTTTTGAGAAATCTTCTTCATTCGAAACAAGGGGTTTCTTTTGTTTCAATTAGTTTTCATCGAAAAAATTTCCTTCTAAATTTCCCTCTTTCCAATTCCAAATATTTTTTTAATTTCCCTCTCTTTCTAATTTTTATTTGTGTGACTAATTATTTAGTCATTTATAGCTATATTTTTTACCCACCATCAAATTAGTCAATTATTTAGTCATTTATAGTTGTGTTGAAAAAAATGACTAGAATTTAATCATTTTTAGTTGTCGTGACTAAAAGTTTTAATCATGTAGTCATTTATTTGACAAAATTCTACTAGTGATACCATGACTTCATCTCCAACAAAAAATTTCTTATGTGTCTTCTTCTCATCTACTTTCTCCTTATGCGTAGTGTTCATCTCCTCTAAATACTTCCTGACTTGATTGTGTAGTGTCTCCATGTATCCTACAAATTCTTCTACCTCTGCACTTCTCTTATTGTCCATACTGATGTCTCTCAGCTCCACAACTCATCTAGGTTGTACTCCAGTCACAATCTCAAATGGTGTCTTGTGCTTCTGCTCACTGAGTTATTGTATGCAAATTCTAATTGTGGTAGAATTATATCCCAATTTCATGCCTTATCTCCTACCAAACATCTCAATAAGTTACCCAAACTTCTATTTACCACTTTTGTTTGTCCATCTGTCTATGGGTGAAATGTTGAACTAAACTTTAGGTCCATCTTCATCTTCTTCCACAATGTCCTTCAAAAATATCTAATGAATCTTGTATCCCTATAAAAAATATACTCTTTGGTAATCCATGCAATCTCATAATCTCTTTGAAAAATAGGTTAGCAAAATGTACATCATTTCTCTTCTTACAAGGAATGAAATGAGCCATCTTTGAAAATTTGTTCACTACTACAAAAATAGAATGATGTCCCCTCTGTGTTCTTGGCAAACCTAATATGAAATCCATGCTTATTTCTTGCCAAGGTCTCTCTGGTACTATCAAAGGGTTGTATAATCCAGTATTCTGACTACTCCCTTTTGCAACTTAGCATATTCTACAACTCTGAACAAGTTTCCTTACATCCTTATATATTTGGGGCTAAAAATAATGTTCACTCACCAAAGATATTGTCTTATCAATTCCAAAATGTCCTGCTAATCCTCCACTATGCTTCTTCTTGATCAAATTCTCTCTCATTGAACTCCTAGGTATACACAATTGATTTCCCTTGAACAACATATCCCCCTGAATGAAATAATCCAACCAGATAGTTTCTACCTTTCACAATGGGTTCCTTACATGCTTTCCATGCTTATGCAAAATCAAGATCATCCTCATACATATGCTTAAGTTCTTCAAAACCTAGTATTCTACCCTCATCTCTATCAACAAGTTCCTTCTGCTGCTCAATGCATTTGCCAATTTGTTTGACTTCCCACTCCAGTGCTTCAATACAAATGTGTAACTCTACATGAACTCTACCCATCTCACGTGTCTCTGATTTAACTTGCCTTGATTGTTCAAATATTGCAAAGCTTGATGGTCAGTGTACAACACAAATTATTTTGGCAACAAGTAATGTCTCCACTTCTTCAAGGCTTGAATTATGGCATAGAACTCCTAATCATAAACTAAATATCTCCTCCTGGCATCATTCAACTTTTCACTGAAATATGCTACTGGTCTCCCTTCTTGACTTAACACTGTTCCTATTGCATTTCCACTGGCATCACAATCAACTTGAAATACTTTGTCAAAATTTGGTAATGCTAACACTAGTTGTTCTATCACCTTTTGTTTCAACAATTCAAAACTCTTATGTTCTCCTGATGTCCACTTAAATCCTTTTGGTCACTTCTCATTGTCTCCATCATTGGTGTACATACATGTTGATCATGATGTTAGTCATAAACAAACATAGAATAAAAGTACACATTAACCTTTATTCATCTTGAAAGATATGATGAATTCAGAGAATTCATGATCCCAAGTCTCCGTTGATTAGGTCTTAATCTTCTGACGTTACTCAAAGGTTGATGTGTGTTGTTTCCATTTTGGGGCCTTACGTTTGTTCATCAGCAGGATATCAGAATCTGTAAAGATACTACACAGGAAGATATTCTACACAAGATATGCTTCAAATAGTGTGTCTATCTCTAAATCTTTGCATGATATTTATCTTCTTGACATACTTTAACTTCAAATATGTTGAATATGTTTAACTATCTACGAGATATCTGCATATTTGTATTATTTGCTTAAGATTGTCAATTATTTGCAATTATGATGATGAAATGCTCTGAAATTGAAAGAAATTGAAAGAAAACTTAAAATTAATGTTGAACCTTTAGTTATTGATCCACATACACATTAGATACAGTCATGAAGAGAAGAAATCAAACCATATGTTCACCAGGACATTCCACAGCTAGATACAGTCGATGCTAACTTCAAAGGAAAGGAATGAAGACAATACATGCAACCTGATATGCATTCCAAGGGACATAGCAAATCAAAGCATGTGTCAAGAAATCATACACTGATTACTCAATATTTATGATGGATTGTAATCAAAATAGTCTTCTCATTCATTAAGTATGCAAAAATGTGTAAGTATACAACAACTTTGAAATGAGCCCTGAATACTGCAGCAAACAGATTTCAATTAAGTTTCAAATGTTTAAAATGAGGCATCCCTGCACCTTTTATAGAACAAGGTGAGGGAGTGATTACAATTGACCTATGATCAAGATTTGTCTATTCAAATCAATGGTTCATCTTTAATTGACCAAGTCAACTCCTTCAACGTGGCACAGGTTGCCAGTTGGCAACCATCTAGGTAACTCATATTTTCTTAAGTACCTGATGCATGTATTCCCTTTGTGGTGCACCTTCATCTATTCATCTAGCTCTTCATCATCATTTTCATTATCATGATCATCACTTTCAATGCTTTCGCTATCCTCATCATCATGATGTCTGTCTCTTTGAATACGGACCTGCATGGATGTCTTGATATTTTCATATGCATGTACTATCCTTTCTACTTCTTCACCATCTTGAGTTCTTGCTTTAATGATGGCTTGCTTATGCACTTGATATTTGCTCTAGAGAGTCTCTAATTTACTCCTCCTGCTGGTGGATATTTCACTGTAATTCTCTACTTTGACCTTGATTCTCATGATTTTGTTCATGACTTCTTCTGTCAGGTGATTGAGAGGGTCATCAACTACCTGCTGGAAATTGCTATGTAGAGCTTTAAGGGAAAACTCTTCATCTTGATTCTCTATCTTCCCTTCTACTTCACCTTCCAAGGTCTCTAAGACTTCTGCCTCATATGACATCATATCATGCAACTTTGCACTGATATCTCTTAATTTGCTGTTGCATCTTTGGAGCACATCACATTCAAATTGGATGTCTTTGTACCATATATCAATCAAAGTGGCATTATTATTATTCAATACTTGGTTATTTATGAGAACCTAAGGATTAATCCTCTTCATTTCATTCAAGGCACTCAATGCTTTTTCTAACTGAAAGGATCTCTTCCCGATCTCCATCTGTAATTTATCAATTTTTTCCCTGGAGGTACCTAAAGAATTCCACCTCTTTTAAGAGGTCTTTACTAATTCTTCTGCTCCATCAAATGTGGATAACATCCACTTTCTCATTATAGATGACTCATGTTTCATGAGATCCAATTTATTTACCTCATCCTGAGAAATAACAGTCAATGGGACTCCATGATCACTTGATGTATCCTTAGGGTTAATTAATCCCCTTATATAGGTATGCAACTGAGCAATGTGCTCCTTGTGCTACTTATTTTTCTCTTTCTCTCTCTTTATCTTCTGGGTTAATGAATCAATAATATCTTTCCCCTCTTGACCTTCTTGGTCCTCATTAGCAAATCCTAGATCTACTGTGGTAATCTGGAATTCTTCCAGAGTGATCTTGCCTCTTTCCTTCTCAACTGTGGGGAGTGCTATTTTAGCAGTTCATATACCTGTATCAGGATCTCTTGTAATGGTAGAAGTTAATCTTTTCTTCCTCCTAGGCTTTATTAGGGTTTCTAAAAACATTAAGGACACATCGAATTCTTGTACCTCTATGCCTGATTCTGTGCCAATTTCTTTCTCCAGCCACTAAGGAATTTGGTCCTTTGACTGTTGATCTCCATCATCATCATGATGATCTCCCTGATCTTCGGTATCCACCATCATGTTTAATGGGGAGGGTGATTTTCTTATCTCTTCGTCATGATGCTCCTCATGAGGGCAATCTTTGGGTATATCCTCCTATTGAGGAACTTCTTTTTCTGGAGGAGGATCCTGCTGATCATCTGCATGTTTATCATGATCCTGATCTTTTACTACCTCCATGGATATCTCATCCACTTTAGCATTTTCCTCTTCCTGAAGCATGTTAGTATCTATGGATGTTATTTTATCTGACCTAGGTGCCTCCACTTGGTCTTGCATCACATCTTGTTCTGCACTTGCTGTATCTACCTCTTGAATTTTGTGGTCTTCAAGACCTGATGTTTCTTTATCTTCCTTGTCCTTTGGTGAGACTTCTACTGCCTTGGGTTCTTTAGATAATTCTTTTTTTTGTTGACCCATATCTGGAGCTTTGCTCTCCACTTCTTTCCATTTGAGTTCTTCAATATTCTCTGCATTTTTAGGTGCACCTGTTATATCTTAAGGATTTACATCTTCTGCATATGCGAAATCAATTGTTGCAGGACTTGTCATCTGATCAACCAATTTGTCCAGCCCAATTTGTTGTGTAATGTTTTCTGGGCTCTTTTCTCTTTCTGACTCTATTTGCTTCATCTCCCCTAATACTGCCTGAACTGATAGGGTTCCTTGTGGAGTTATGCGGGTGTTAGCTGCAAGGGTTTCCATTTTTTGAGAGGCAACATATTGTACTACCTCATCATCAGATAAGTCAATTGTCTCCTCCAGTGAGACATGACTGCTTTGAACCACTCCTGAGGTTTCTTTCATCTGCTCTTTAGCCATCTCAATTTTAAACTTTATAATGGTAGGAAGTGGCATATTATGCTGCAATTCTTTCCTAAACACTTCACTACTTGCCCCTCTTAACATTATGGGGGATTTTTTTATCTCACCTCTCATTGAAGTTCTTGGTTTCCTAGGTGTAGTGACTATCACCTGAGGTGCTTTTCTTTTTCTGGTGAGGGGTGCAAGATCTTCTTCTTCAGTCTCTTCATCTACAGGGATATCTTCCTCTATATTCTTTTGTGATGCTTGACCCTCTTCATATGTATCAGTACTTTGTGCAGCTTACCTCTGAATCCTTGTAGTCTTTTATTTATCCATAGAAGGCGGTGCGGATGATGCTAATGCTTGTCCTGATCCTGATGCACCTTTAGCTGGCATTTCCATTCTTTCAATTATGACCCCTTCTGGTTTAGTACCAACTCTCTTACCTCTTGGAGGTCTCTTGCTCTTTTTAGGAGGTGGTACTCTCTCTCCTTTAGACTTCCTCTTCTCTGTCAAGAAATCATCATATTCTTCATCAGGCACATCCTGCCTCTTCTTCTTATTTTCAACTGTAAGGGCTACACCCTTCTTCTTCAATGCATTTATCTGGTCATCTACCCAAGACTGGGTTAACTGTAGGGTCCTACCCGTAAACTGATCCAATGAAATATCTTCATGCTGAGTAAGATCAGGTGCTGATATTGTGTCATTATATATCTTTTTCTCTTCATATTCATCAGCCATGATCCTGCCATCATCTTTCTTTAGTTCTGTAGCCACTGGGATGCAATCAAAGGTCCTGATCTGGTTGAGAGTCAGCCTTTGGTATTTCCTTCTTCTAGCTTTAGCCTCATCCTCACAATCTACCCATAAATCTTCAAGATGCCTCTCATGAATGAGCTTCCCCATGATCTTCTGCATCCTGCCATATGGGTTATATGATCTTACAAAGGGAAACAGTTGTAACTTCATCATGCCTAAACTAGCTATGACCTTCTTAATATTTTCAGAATCCTGGCATATATACCAGCCTATTGTAATTGGAAACAATATTGGTGGAATCTTGTTGTTTGTTTCATATGCATCTAGTATTGTGGATATTTGTCTTAAAAATTCCATTAAGACAACTACATCTATGGGATATCTTGGGAGCATGAGGGGTTGACCTTTAAAACCTTCAATTCTTATATATGAGAAAGTTGTATACTATATAAACCAGACACCATGCCTATATATGACTTCCTGAGACTCCATGCTCAGTCTTTTAGTCCTGTTTTCCTCCATTGTTCTGACAAGATGCATATAAAATGCATCATTCACTAGTTTGTAATCTTGGAGGTAATTCACTCTTTGCAGCTGGGGATGATGATCCCATATATGTGCATCATTTGTTATGCCACCAATTCTCCCAACTGTAGTCAATGCATCAAATGTACCCTTGTAGGCACATGAATAAACTATGTATGAAGTCATGTAGAAGGAACAATCTATACCTCCTAGGTTCATCAACTGCTCATCTAGAGCATCACTTATCATCTTAGCCCACATTGGCTTGTTATCTGTACAAAGGCACATCAGGATAACTGCATACATCCAGTCCTTAAAGCTTCTAGCATCAGGCTAGCCTGTCACTCTGCTGAGCAGGGCTATCATGTACTGGTATTCATCGTCAAAGTCAAATTTATACAAGTGTATTGGAATTTTAGCTACTGCAGGATAGGGACTATTCTTCGCCCTCCATTGATACATTTTCTTCCTAGCAATCTTCTTGTTATTTTCATATTCTGTCTCTGATTTCTTCAAATCTATGTTGGCAACCTTCTTGCCCAATGGAAAATTGAATGTAGTAGTAAGACCTTTGATAGACAGATCAGCATATATTCTGCCATGCTTCTCCAGCCTCCTTATTTTTGGGTTATAATTTCTTGCACATTTAATGACCAGCTTAGGAGTTTCCTTGGAATAAGGGAAACCAGCTGCATTCCACATTCTAGATACAAAGACTGCATCCAACAAGGTACTGTTATTCTTTTCATCGCTCTTTTTAGCCGACCATGTAGCCAGATCTGTATTTCCTTGATGCGTATCTGTAATGGCACCATATTTAAATTGTATACCCTCAGGCTGAGTGAACATAGGCTTACGAAATTCTGCCTCAGACTTAGCAAACCGTTTATCTAACATGGATGCCTGCAATTGACAAAACTGGTCTTACAATTGATATCTCACGTGCATGCATTACATTTTCATTATTCATCATGCATATTATACTCTTTCAATATCTCATTTATCCTAATATGCATAATTCAGAACTTCAAATGAAAAAACACCATGATACCTAGATATGCAGAACATGATAACAGGAGGGTTTCAATTGCTTACCTAATGCACTTATCCTCTTAATTATGCTGATAATGGTGTGAAAGGAATTCAAATACCCGCAACATTCATGTATCCAATTCTGGTATCAGCTATATGCGTCTGCAGGTAATGCTATGAAGGTTTGCAAGCTGTGCTTTGTAAAAACATATTTTATCGCAAGATAAGTGCAAAATGACACTGTAAATCCCTTTTAACTTTCCGTCTAAGGTAAATTAGGGAAAATTAGGGCGAATTAATTAAAAATAGCTAATTTTTTTGTACGAAACTTCAAGATCTTGCCAGGTGTATAAATCACATTTGTAATTGGCGGGAACTAGCTACCACATTTATGGCATTTAATGTCATGACGACAAGGAGTGGGGTGATCTTTGAAGATTGGGTGATATTCAAAATATGACTTGCTATGTGTAATATGATCACCCGCTTTTGAGCACGAAGACCCATATCGAAACATCAGGTCATATTTCTAAAATCAAAGGGATGTTTGAAATGTCAGGTGATGTTCAAAAGATGATGATCCCCAGACAAAATGACCTCCAGTCGGAATATCAGGATGACATCATTAGGATATCGACTTGGTTCAACGTTATGGCATCATGACATCATCATCATGTTATGTAGGTAGGGTCATGTTTGGAAATATACCTCCGCGAGGTAAAAGGATGGTGACGTCATCATCATGTTTATTTCTTTGTCTATCAAATTTGGATGACATCATCAGGATATTGACTCTAGGTGATATTCTGCAATAGGACGATATTCAAATATAAGGTGATATTCAGAATTTCAGGTGATATTTAAAATATACCCCTCGCAGAATATATGATGCAGTTCGATAGGTAAATGTCACTACCACAGAAAGTTGATGCCTAGATCTCCAGATAAATGATTTATTAGGTGATATTTGGATATCGGGGTGATCTTTCATAAGATGACTGATATTAAGAAACATGATCCTCCCCCCGGAATATCAGGTTTGACCAAGACTTTGACTCACCATAACTTTCATTCTTCAAGGAATATCAGGGTGATCTAAAAGGCAAACCTACATGGAATTTTATAACCTATCCAATCATTAGTTTATTGACATGAAATTTTGACTTTGAAAAAATTGACCTCATCATGATGACTTACCCAATCCCCTTTATGCAGGATCATCTGTATTGACTTACTTTTACCAGACCGCCAACAAGTAGAAAACACAAGCCAAGTTGAACAAAAGGTTGGGTCCCTATTTTGTCAAGTCAAAATGGGGCATGTTGTGTAACCACACAACAACTTGCCACCAAAGAAAACACCAAAATTCCAATGATTCAAGTGATGTGAACACATTCTAACATAGTATTCTAAGTCTTTCTAATATAAGCATCATAATCTTTCTGTATAATAAAGTTTCATCATGGCAACAATGCTAACAAAGGATCAAGTGTGTGCAAATGATTAATTATCCTCATCTTGAAAGCAAGTTGAAAACATGAGTAACTAGTGTTAAGCTACATACTTGGAGACCATCCCTAATAGCCAACCTGGATAGAGCCTTGCTGCCAGCAGGCATCCATAGCCCCGACAAGGTTACCTATATAATCCCCCTAAGTAGAGCCCCACTGCCAGCAGGCATCTATAGCCCTGGTAGATTTACTTAGATGGCCTAATTTATTATATTTGTTTTTGGATTTTTCAATATTTCAATGTATATATCATATGATGCCATCATGTAAGCTTAGTGTTGCAAGGTATGGTCACTTGCTACTTTAGGTTGGAGATTGTATTGGTAGCAAGGGAGTCCCTTTAGATTTTTCACTTAACACCTATACTTATGTGTTCAACAAACCCAAGGCTATTAGGTGAGTCATTGTGAAAAAGTCACTTTGGTTAAGAAAAGGCACCCTGATGAAAAGATATCACAGACCTGATCATAAGTACTTTCTTAAAATGAATCATAACCTACATATAAATGTGTTTTCATCACTTGAATCCTAACAATTTAATTGTTTTCTATGATGATGAGATGCATCATCTTGACTAACCAAAACAGAAACTCAACAAGCAAACAAAAACAAACACACAAAACAAAACTGTACAAACAACTATACAAATATACACTATAGTACACATGACTGTCATGAAGTGACTCAGGCTTGGAAATAATGCTTGAGGAATTGTCCATTAACTGGCAATGGAACATCCTCTCCTGTCATGTTCTTAAGCCTATATCTGATGTCTCCTAATATCTCAGAAATTTGGAAGGGACCTATCCATAATTTATCAAACTTTCCATGGTCTCCTTTCCTCTCATAGGATTTATCCCACATCAAGACTAAATCAAAAATCCTGAAGGCTTTAACTCTAGCTCTATTGTCAAACCAGCATTTGAAAACAGCCTGATGTTTGGCAAATTGATTAATTGCCTGACTTCTTTTCTCTTCTAGGTGCATCAGCTGAAGCAACCTGACTTCTTGATTATTGTCTATGCCTAGATATTCTTGGGAAAACTACAGAGTAGGAATCTTCAGGTTAATAGGGAGGATGGGATCCACCCCATATACTAAATGGAAAGGTGAGTTTCCTAATGTAGCTTTCATTCTAGTTCTGTCTACCCATAAGGCATACTTCAAAAGTGTATTCCACTCCCTAGGGTTCTTCTCTATCAGTTTCTTTATGATATTCAACAAATTTTTATTGGTGGATTCTGCTAATCCATTCCCTTGGGGATAATAGTTGGAAGAAAATTTCAGTATGATTCCATAGTCAAATGCCCAACTTGACAACTTAGTAGAAGCAAAAGTAGAGCCATTATCATTTATCAGAGCATAAGGAATCCCATACCTGGTAACAATATTACTTTCTAGAAACTTGATGACATCTTCAGCAGTACAGGTTTTGGTGCTGACAGCTTCAGTCCACCTGGTACAGTAATCAGTAATTGTTAATACATACCTATGGCCTGATGATGATGGAGGATTAATTGGTCCTATGAAATCCATGCCCCATTGTGCAAATGGACGCGTCTCCATCACTGGCTGCAAGGGTTGTGCAACATATCTCTCTCGACTAGTAGCAACCTGACATACATGACAGCATTTAATATGCTCAGCAGTGTCCTTGAAGATAGTGTGCCAATAATATCCTGCTCTGAGGATAGCATGTGTTGTAGCCAAGGATGAGCCGTGTGTTGTTCCAAACTTGTCATGTAGTTCTAATAAAACTTTGTTTGCTTCTGGATTTTCTAAGCATCTCAGGTATATCCCTCCATAGTTCTTTTTGAAAAGTGCTCCTGCTTTCATCATTTACTTTTGGGATCTTATTTTCAAGGCTCTTCTCTGTGAAGCCTACAGTCTCAGAGGACATCTTGCAGTAATTAGGATGTGCCTAATATCTAAATACCATTCTTCATTGTCCTTATCATTAATAACATACTGCTGACTCATGATATTGGGGTTAGTTTCTGATATCATCTGGCTTAAAGCTTGTCCTCTTACTAGCTTCATGGGTGTGATGTCTATGTCATATTCTTGTAGGACAGTAATCCACTTAGCCCTCTTTTCACCAGGCTCACTTTGCATCAACAGCATCTTGACTGCTACATCTGGTACCACAGCAATCACTTTGCTTCTCAGTATGTAGTGTCTAAATTTCTTAACTGCTCTAACCAAGGCAAGTGCTTGCCTTTCAACATCTACATATCTCAATTCACCATCTTTGAAAGGGCAGCTCATGGAAGCAATTGGTTTTTCTTGCTTTTCTTCATTTCTTTGTGTTAGCACTACTGTAGAGGTGTGTTCTGAAGCAAATGAATAGATATAAAAGTCTCTGGTGTAATCTGGACTGATGAGGACAGGAGCATCAGAAATAGTTTTCTTTATGTCTTCAAAAGCAACTCTTGCCTCTGGTGTCCACTCAATCTTGGCATCCTTTTTCAGCATAGCATTTAGTGGTCTAACTATTTCAGCAAATCCAGTGATAAATTTTCTCACAAAATTAATCTTACCAAAGTAAGATTTGAGTTCTTTCTTCCTGGAAGTTGTAACTTCATAATGAAATCTTGATGCAGAGGTAGGAGGACCAAAACTATCCTCAATAACATTAACAAATAAAAGAACTAATCCAATTGCTTTGGTCAGGTTGAAGAGAACATTAATAAATATTTTTCCTCCAATTTTCATGAAGATCCAATGGTAGGAGAGAAAGTTATGACTCTTTTCCCAAAACTACAAACCCTAGGCAGCGTTCAGACCTACCCTCACCAAAATTGTAATATATCTCACAAAACTTAATAAAATTATACCAAACCAAAATAATTGTAAACTAGAAATACATATATTTCCATCCATCTATTATATGCATCATTTTGAGGCCGTACCAAGTCATACCATGCATATCTTCAGATTGTATTTTCAGAAAATTAAACTCTGCAGACCTACCCTCAATAAAAATACCATAACTTATTCAAATCTTAATGAAATTTGATGCAACAAAAAGAAATGGAAAGTAGACTAAATAATATTTCCAACCATTTATGGCTTGCTCCTGTATATGTCTGTACAAAACCATACCAAATGCTGCAACAGGACTGTTGCAGGGAAAATCAGAAAATTACAATCCATAAAACACTCATATCTTTCACAAAAATAAATAAAAATGCATGGGACAAGAAGCAAATGGAAGGTGGTTGAATTATCTAATATTTTCAATCCATTATGCATCCATTCAATTCCATATAGGGCCATACAATAGCAAAAGACAGTAAATTTCTGAAGGAAAATACAGGAAAACATTGTTTTTTCTCATTCCATGCTCAAATCTTCAACCACCCCCTGAATTCTTCATGGTTACAAGGCCTTTTAAAGGCATTAGAACATGTCTCTTCAGTTCATAACTGATTTGGAGTGAACCAAGAGCCAAATGACTCTTCACCTTCCAAGTTTGCATCTTTTTTTCAATTTCACATTGACAACCTTTACATGGTTTGCAATATTTTGCATTTTTGAAACTCCTAATGACCTAAACACATAAAAATGACTTGATAAACCTCATTACAATGTGGAAGCATACAAATTTAATCAAACTCAAAGATTTGTCCAGGGCAATATTAATTTGCCAAGGTGCTCCTGCACCAAATCCACCCTATCAGGATCAATGATAATCCCATTCTTAGTTATCAGGTGGCCTAGTAACTTTCTTGTTGTTACCCCAAATATACATTTCTTGGGGTTCAATGATATACCATATTTTTCACACTTTTTAAGCACATTTTTGAGATTTGTTACATGGTTTCCTCTATCCTTAGAGAACACTGTCAAGTCATCCATGTATATGACTATGCATTTTCCTATTAATCATTTGAAGGCTATGTCCATTGCTCGCTGGAATGTTGCCCCAACATTTATCAACCCAAATGGCATATGTCTGTAAGCAAATATCCCCCACTTTGTGGTGAAGGTAGTTTTCAATCTGTCAATCTTGTCAACCATGACCTGGTTGTAGCCTGAGAAACCATCTAGAAAGGACATCATTTTGGCACCATTTACAATCTGTAGAATTTCATCTAAAGAGGGCAAAGGATAATTATCCTTCTCAGATGCTCTGTTCAGGTTCCTGAAATCTACACATAATCTGATGTCTCCATTCTTCTTTCTCACTGGCACTAAATTAGCCACCCAAGTGGAGTGCCTCACAGGAAATATGATCCTGGCATTTAGCAGTTTCTTGACTTCTTAAAAAATTATTGGTTCAAGCAAAGCATTGACAGGTCTTTGCTTCTATTTGAAAGGTTTAGCATCTAGCTTGAGGGGTATGGTGTGAGTTATGACTGATGTGTCATATGTTTTTAACTCATCATAAGTCCATGCAATAACATGTATGTAATCTTTGAGGGCCTGAGTTATTCCTTTTAACTCTTTTGGTGTGCAAACCTTACCAATCAATACATTTCTCTAGTCATCCCCTTGTCCAACATTAACCTGGGAATATTGTCCTCTATCAGCTTTTGGAAGATCTTTATGTTTTAGCATATTATCCAGATCAAAAGCTCTCTCTAGCTCTATCATTCCTTTTGGAATTTTATTATTGGGCAACTCTAAAATTTCATCTTCCTCCCAAACATGCTCTTCCATATTGTTTTCATCTATAATTTGAGCATCAAATATATCCCTGTTTGAGATGAAATCTAAAATGTGCTGATCATCATCAAACACCTGGAGGTTAGTCACATTGTCTAGCACAAAAGGTACTGATACCAGCTCTACTGAAAATCTCTTTAAGCCTGATATGGACAAGGGCTCTAATGTACTGGCAGCTTGTGCTAAGGCGTCTGCCCTATGGTTTTGTTTTCTAGGTACGTGGGTGATGTTAAATGCATCAAAGTCTTCAATCAAATCCCACACTCTATGTCTATAATTTGACAATTTCTTGTAGTTGCAAGAGTAAATTCCTCTTACCTGTCTGATAACTAATTCTGAGTCTCCAAAGACATGTAGAATTTTCACTTTCTTCTTGAGGGAAAACAATATCCCATGAGTCAGAGCTTCATACTCTGTCACATTGTTGGTGCAAGTGAACTGTAGTCTGTATGTAGCTAGCTAGGATTTTCCTGATGGATCAATGAGATCAATCCCTACTCCAGCACCTTCTTTGGATTTAGATCCATAAAATCTAAGGATCCACAGTTTATCTTCAACAGGAGGCTTAGCTAAGCCTTCTTTCTTCCTTGTAGCTCTGGTAGCTGCTCCAAATGATATCCATTTCAGCTTTGGTATCTCAACTCTTTTAGCTTTCACCTTTTCTGTCTTTTATAAAGCTGATGATTTTTCTTTCTTCTTATCCTCTAGAGGATGATCCTCTGAACTAGGCAAGGTATGTCTTTTCAAAATGTGTAAACATAAAGAATAGGTGATTTCTGAGTGAGGTGCCTCATGTAGCCTGCACCAATTTTCAATTAGGACCTCTTGTGGAGATCTTTGCTGCTGTATCATTTTCTGAATCTCTTCTTTCAAGAAGTCCTCAAATTTAGACAAATTATTTCCTCCATCTTCATCAGATGACTCACAATCTAATTCTAGAAAATAATCACTCCTTGGGGTGATTCTCTCTTTTTTCTTAACATTCATTTGGTCATATACCATAATTTCTTCTATTCTCAGGATATGATCCTCATCCTGACTCATATCTTCTTCTATCCATGTAGAAGGCAAACAAAAATTATTATGATCATCATCACTATCATGTCTGATGAACTTACCTCTGATGATGATGATGATGCCGAGGCATCGTTGAACGCTTGTTCTAGCTCTATCATGTCTATGCACGCTTCACAAGTCTTCTCTGAATGTGACTCATTATGTAATCTGCACCAACCATCAAGTAAAACATCATTAGCTAGTATATTCAATATCCTACATCATTTTATCTGTCTGGATAAATGCCTCTCAAAATTCCTGAAGTGATCCACATCATTCTCATTTTTAGGGTTATTGTCAGGTTCTACAGTTACTTCATCATCTAGAGGATCATCATGATGATGATGAATGTCAAACATCAGGATCTCCTCTATCTTGACAGTTTGTGGCCTGATGGAATAAACTCCAGGCTCTACGTCTACATACATGATCTTATTTGTCATGTTGTACTCGGTAATCATGTGTTTCATTATAGGTTCAACATCAATCCTTATCTGGTTTGGTATACCTTTCCATGGTAACCACATGTGACTAAAATCTGTGGACATATATCCGTTAAGCATTTTGGACTAGTCTCGGCTAAGCAACATCCCATAAGTATTAGGTATGTCAACTACCTAAATATCAATGTAATACTGGATCCTAGGATCAGATGCTAACTGCATGTGGATATGAGTTAACTCTCCTACCACACTTACTTCTGTTTTGTCCAATTGAGTGACTTTCTTTAGAGATTTACTAGGATGTAATCCTAAAGCATTACATATAGACAAGGGCATAACATTCGTGGAGGCCCCTGAGTCTACTAAATAGTTGTGCAGGTTCTTACTGAACATTCTTATGGTGAAGAGGAATGGAGGTGACTCAGTTTTGTCTCTATGCAAGGTCATGTGGGATGTCTTTGCAGCCTGAACAGTAGATGGCACCTTATGTTTGACATTACTATCTCTAACAGTATGATCTTTGCCACCAGGCTAACCTGAGGGATGGCTATCCTCTTTAGAAGCAGGATCATCTAGTGATTTCATAAATGCCTTCTTGATTGCAAGAGTTTTTAGCAACTCAGACAAGGACAGGCTGATTTTAATTTTCTTCATTTCATCAACCAGATAATTGACTAACTTGTTAGATTCATGGGGCACATTTACAACCTTTGATACTATGTTTGGTGGTGACAGGTATTGAGCATTTACCTTGGGGAACTTGGGGTTATTGCTGGCTTTAGGATCAGGAGGTGTATTGAAGTTGTTTGGAGGTAGGGAAGATGTCAATGGACCAATAGGTCTGTTAGCATTATTTCTCAGGTTATAGTTATGCTTACCAGTATATTGCTGTTGGTACGCATGTACCTCCTCATGTTCATTTGGAGGCTCATTTTCATCTTCAAAGGGGAAAACATAATTTGACTCAAAAGCCATGGCTGATTCCTCACAAGTCAATGTGTGATCATGTTGAGCAGGCACTGTCTGTTGATAAGGATGATTAATATAACTTTCTAATACAAATGCTTAGTCATATCCACAAGGAACAATTTCATTTCCCTCTACCTGAGGTGGATTCCCTGAAGTGCTTGACACTTTAGTTTGGAAAATGCTAGCAACAATTCTAAATTGTGGACAGTCCAATTCTACATGAGCATTTGTATTGTGTATTCTACACCAATTGGTGAGGGCTGCCTCAGCAAGATTGACTCTAGTAGTCTGTTTGGCCTCACTAGGTGGCTGATTATCTAGGGGTGATGGTAATGAACCATTATTTGGCCTAGCGTTCCACACTCTAGGCTGTCTTTGAGGATTATTATTGCCATTATTGTTGTTGAAATTGTTGTTGTTATACCCCCTATCAGGATAACTAGGCCTATCATTAGCATAGCCTCTACTCTGATTAGACTAGGGATAGAAGTTTTGATTTCTAAGGTGAGTGACCTCTGTGGTTAGTTTTCTTAGATGAGTAGAGATTTCTTTGATCTCTTCCTTCTCCTCTTGAGCTTTAGCCACTACATTTTCAGTTTGAGGTTTGAAGGAGGAAGATCCAGTGTTATTGTTGTTCTAATCTACACCCTGAGGTGCCTGTGTTTGTGTAGGATATTGTGGCATCTAGCCATTCCCATTAGGAGGTGGCATGATACTTAATGGAGGAATTTGCAAGGGTGTTGGCATGACTGCTGGAGGTATCATTGCTCCATTAGGATATTGTGCAGGATATGTTGGATACATGGTAGGTAGTGTGGAGAAGGCCATATTTGGAGTAGGAGCAGGCAACAGCTGCTGACTGACCTTTATGGCTTCCTAGAAAGCCTATGTCAAAGTTGTGATCTGAGGGTGTGCCCTCCTAATGAACATGGAAGTCAAAGGATCCAAGGCTGAATAATAAATACTCCTAGCAGATTCATCATTTACAACATAAGGAGTTACTAACTTGGATAGCATCTTCTGGAACCTAGCATTAAAATTAGCAATAGGTTCACTCTCAAACCTTTCGATTGTAGAAAATAGGTGATAGTTCATGGAAGGATCTATAGGAACTTTAAACCTATCAGTAAAGGCTTTTTCTAGGACATCTTAGGAATTGATTGAACCATGACCAAGACTTGTATACCAATTATAGGCTTCTTCCCCTAAGAAAAAGGAAATAATCTACATACAACATCCTGATGTTCTATTCTGGCCCTGCAACAGGCTTCTTTGAAGGTTCGGACATGATCTTCCGCATCCTAATAAGGATGATACTTCAGACAGATTTTTTCAAGATTTTTTGGTAACTCATGATATGTAGTGAAAGTTAAAGGTGATTCTGCCGCAAAGAAAGACATTGCAACTGGAGGAGGTTGAGCTTGAGGCTGAACAGGTTAAGGTTGGACCAACAGTGCACCCTGAGGAGATCCTGCAGGTATATGTAAACTGATAGGGGTTATAGGAGGATGTTCTGGTGATACTCTTAACGCACTAGAACCAAGAGTATGATGTATATCAACGGTTTGAGGTCTAAATCCCCTAACAGGTAGTTCTTTAAAAGGTCCTGTGGATTGTGACCTGGTATTTATCCTGTGAGCTAGGATTTCTCAACTTTGAGGAAAATTAGCTGGATGATTCTAAATATCGGTTGAAATTTACCAGCTGATGTGATATTTGTGGTCAAAAGTGGATCTGATTGGATATTTATAGAATATTTGCATGAATAGTGCAAATATAAGGTGATACCGAGAAATGATGACTCTTACAATGGAATATCAGGCTTCTAAGACATTTTACCTCAAAGCTTTGACAAATTTACCAGAAATTAGCCGATCTTTGCAAATTTAGGATGATTTATCACAAAGCTTGCAATATTTATAGTTGATCTTGAAGACTTTACATAGGATGAGCATGTACAAGCTTTCTACAGTAAATCTTTGAGCAATTCTTGAAATTTGGTAGTGTTTCAGTATTACCTAACCTCCTGTATCTTCAACAAACCTAAACTACTGACTGATTATCTTCCAGATGGTCCTCCTTCTAGCGCCAATTTAGGTTGATCATGATGTTAGTCATAAACAAACATAGAATAAAAGTACACATGAACCTTTATTCATCTTGAAAGATACGATGAATTCAGAGAATTCATGATCCCAAATCTCTGTTGATTAGGTCTTTATCTTCTGACGTTACTCAGAGGTTGATGTGTGTTGCTCTTTCCATTTTGGGGCCTTACATTTGTTCATCAGAAGGATATAAGAATCTGTAAAGATACTACACAAGAAGTTATTCTACACAAGATATGCTTCAAATAGTGTGTCTATCTCTAAATCTTTGCATGATATTTATCTTCTTGACATGCTTTAACTTCAAATATGCTGAATATGTTCAATTATCTATGGGATATCTGCATATTTGTATTATTTGCTTAAGATTGTCAATTATTTGCAATTATGATGATGAAATGCTTTGAAATTGAAATAAATTGAAAGAAAACTTCAAATTAATGTTGAACCTTCAGTTATTGATGCACATACACATTAGATACAATCATGAAAAGAAGAAATCAAACCATATGTTCACCAGGACATTCCACAACTAGATACACTCGATGCTAACTTCAAAGGAAAGGAATGAAGGCAATACATGCAACCTGATATGCACTCCAAGAGACTGAGAAAATCAAAGCATGTATCAAGAAATCATACATTGATTACTCAATATTTATGATGGATTGTAATCAAAACAGTCTTCTCATTCATTAAGTATGCAAAAATGTGTAAGTATACAATAGCTTTGAAATGAGCCCTGAATACTTCAGCAAACAAATTTCAATTAAGTTTCGAATGTTTAAAATGAGGCATCCCTGCACCTTTTTAAGAACAAGGTGAGGGCGCGATTACAATTGATCTATGATCAAGATTTGTCTATTCAAATCAACGGTTCATCTTTCATTGACCAAGTCAACTCCTTCAACGTGGCACAGGTTGCCAGTTGGCAACCATTTAGGTAACTCATATTTTTTTAAGTACCTGATGCATGTATTCCCTTTGTGGTGCATCTTCATCTATTCATCTGGCTCTTCGTCATCATTTTTGTTATCATGATCATCACTTTCAGCGCTTTTGCTATCCTCATCATCATGATATCTATCTCTTTGAATATGGACCTGTATGGATGTCCTGATATTTTCATATGCATGTACTATCTTTTCTACTTCTCTGCCATCTTGAGTTCTTGCTTTAATGATGGCGTGCTTATGCACTTGATATTTGCTCTAGAGAGTCTCTAATTTACTCCTCCTGCTGGTGGATATTTCATTGTAATTCTCTACTTTGACCTTGATTCTCATGATTTTGTCCATGACTTCTTCCGTCAGGTGATTGAGAGGGTCGTCAACTACCTGTTGGAAATTGCTATGTAGAGCTTTAAGGGCAAATTCTTCATCTTGATTCTCAATCTTCCCTTCTACTTCACCTTCCAAGGTCTCTAAGGCTTCTGCCTCATATGACAGAATATCATGCAACTTTGTACTAATATCTCTTAATTTGCTGTTGCATCTTTGGAGCACATCACATTCAAATCAGATGTCTTTGTACCATATATCAATCAAAGTGGTAGTATTATTATTCAATACTTGGTTATTTATGAGAACCTGAGGATTAATCCTCTTCATTTCATTCAAGGCACTCAATGCTTTTTCTAACTGAAAGGATCTCTTCCCGATCTCCATCTGTAATTTATCAATTTTTTCCCTAGAGGTACCTAAAGAATTCCACCTCTTTTAAGAGGTCTTTACTACTTCTTCTGCTCCATCAAATGTGGATAACATCCACTTTCTCATTATGGATGACTCATGTTTCATGAGATCCAATTTATTTACCTCATCCTGAGAAATAACAGTCAATGGGATTGCATGATCACTTGATGTATCCTCAGGGTTAATTAATCCCCTTATATAGGTATGTAGCTGAGCAATGTCCTCCTTGTGCTGCTTATTTTTCTCTTTCTCTCTCTTTATCTTCTGGGTTAATGAATCAATAATATCTTTCCCCTCTTGACCTTCTTGGTCCTCATTGGAAAATTCTAGATCTACTGTGGTAATCTAGAATTCTTCCAAAGTGATCTTGCCTCTTTCCTTCTCGACTGTGGGGAGTGCTATTTGAGTAGTTCTTCTACCAATATTAGGATCTCTTCTAATGGCAGAAGTTAATCTTGCTTTCCTCTTAGGCTTTATTAGGGTTTCTGAAAACAATGAGGACACATCAAATTCTTGTACCTCTATGCCTGATTCTACGCCAATTTCTTTCTCTAGCCACTGAGGAATTTGGTCCTTTGACTGTTGATCTCCATCATCATCATGATGATCACCTTGATCTTCGGTATCCACCATCATGTTTAATGGGGAGGGTGATTTTCTTATCTCTTCGTCATGATGCTCCTCATGAGGGCAATCTTTGGGTATATCCTCCTGTTGAGGAACTTCTTTTTCTGGAGGAGGATCCTGCTGATCATCTGCATGTTTATCATGATCCTGATCTTTTACTACCTCCATGGATATCTCATCCACTTTAGCATTTTCCTCTTCCTGAAGCATGTTAGTATCTGTGGATGTTATTTTATTTGACCTAGGTGCCTCCACTTGATCTTGCATCGCATCTTGTTTTGCACCTGCTGTATCTACCTCTTGAGTTTTGTGGTCTTCAAGACCTAATGTTTCTTTATCTTCCTTGTCCTTTGGTGAGACTTCTACTACCTTGGGTTCTTAAGATAATTATTTTTGTTGTTGACCCATATCTGGAGCTTTTCTCTCCACTTCTTTCCATTTGAGTTCTTTAATATTCTCTGCCTTTTCAGGTGCACCTGCTATATCTTCAGGATTTACATCTTCTACATATGCCAAATCAATTATTGCAAGACTTGTCATCTGATCAACCAATTTGTCCAGCCCGATTTGTTGTGCAATGTTTTCTGGGCTCTTTTCTCTTTCTGACTCTATTTGCTTCATCTCCCCTAATACTGCCTGAACTGATGGGGTTCCTTGTGGAGTTATGCGAGTGTTAGCTGCAAGGGTTTCCATTTTCTGAGAGGCAACATCTTGTACTACCTCATCATCAGATAAGTCAATTGTCTCCTCTAGTGAGACATGACTGCTTTGAACCACTCCTGAGGTTTCTTTCATCTGCTCTTTAGCCATCTCAGTTTTAAACTTTACAATGGTAGGAAATGGCATATTATGCTACAATTCTTTCCTGAACACTTCACTACTTGCCCCTCTTAACATTATGGGGGATTTTTTTATCTCACCTCTCATTGAAGTTCTTGGTTTCTTAGGTGCAGTGACTATCACCTGAGGTGCTTTTCTTTTTCTAGTGAGGGGTGTAAGATCTTCTTCTTTAGTCTCTTCATCTATAGGGATATCTTCCTCTGTATTCTTCTGTGATGCTTGACCCTCTTCATATGTATCAGTATTTTGTGCAGCTTGCCTCTGAATCCTTGTAGTCTTTTGTTTATCCATAGGAGGTAGTGTGGATGATGCTGATGCTTGTCCTGATCCTAATGCACCTTTAGCTGGCATTTCCATTCTTTCAATTATGACCCCTTTGGGTTTAGTACCAACTCTCTTACCTCTTGGAGGTCTCTTGCTCTTTTTAGGAGGTGGTACTATCTCTCCTTTAGGCTTCCTCTTCTCTATCAAGAAATCGTCATATTCTTCATCAGGCACATCCTGTCTCTTCTTCTTATTTTCAACTGTAAGGGCTACACCCTTCTTTTTCAGTGCATTTATTCGGTCATCTACCCAAGGTTGGGTTAACTATAAGGTCCTGCCCGTAAACTAATCCAATGAAATATCTTCATGCTGAGTAAGATCAGGTGCTGATATTGTGTCATTATATATCTTTTTCACTTCATACTCATCAGCCATGATCCTGCCATCATCTTTCTTTAGTTGTGCAGGCACTGGGATGCAATCAAAGGTCCTGATCTGGTTGAGAGTCAGCCTTTGGTATTTTCTTCTTCTAGCTTCAGCCTCATCCTCACAATCTGCCTAGAAATCTTCAAGATGCCTCTCATGAATGAGTTTCCCCATGATCTTCTGCATCCTACCATATGGGTCATATGATCTTACAAAGGGAAACAGTTGTAACTTCATCATGCCTAAACCAGCTATGACCTTCTTAATATTTTTAGAATCCTGGCATATATACCAGCCTATTGTAATTGGAAACAATACTAGTGGAATCTTGTTGTTTGTTTTATATGCATCCAGTATTGTGGATATTTGTCTTAAAAATTCCATTAAGACAACTACATCTATGGGATATCTTGGGAGCATGAGGGGTTGACCCTCAAAACCTTCAATTCTTATATATGAGAAAGTTGCATACTGTATAAACCAGACACCAAGCCTGTATATGACTTCCTGAGCCTCCATGCTCAGTCTTTTAGTCCGGTCTTCCTCCATTGTTCTGACCAGATGCATAGAAAATGCATCATTCACTAGTTTGTAATCTTGGAGGTAATTCACTCTTTGTAGCTAGGGATGATGATCCCATATATGTGCATCATTTGTTGTGCCACCAATTCTCCCAACTGTAGTTAATGCATCAAATGTACCCTTGTAGGTACATGAATAAACTATGTATGAAGTCATGTAGAAGGAACAATCTGTACCTCCTAGGTTCATCAGCTGCTCATCTAGAGCATCACTTATCATCTTAGCCCACATTGGCTCATTATCTATATAAAGGCACATTAGGATAACTGCATACATCCAGTCCTTAAAAATTCATCAGGCTAGCCTGTCACTCTGCTGAGCAGGGCTATCATGTACTGGGATTCATCGTCAAAGTCAAATTTATACAAGTGTACTGGAAGTTTAGCTGCTGCAGGCTAGGGACTATTCTTCGCCCTCCATTGATACATTTTCTTCCTAGCAATCTTCTTGTTATTTTCATATTCTATCTCTGATTTCTTCAAATCTATGTTCGCAACCTTCTTGCACAATGGAAAACTGAATGTAGCAGTAAGACCTTTGATAGACAGATCAGCATATATTCTTCCATGCTTCTCCACCCTCCTTGTTTGTGGCTTATAATTTCTTGCACATTCAATGACTAGCTCAGGAGTTTCCATGGAATAAGGGAAACCAGCTGCATTCCACATTCCATATACAAAGACTGCATCCAGCAAGGTATTGTTATTCTTTTCATCACTCATTTTAGCAGACCATGCAGCTAGATCTGTATTTCCTTGATGCGTATCTATAATTGCACCATATTTAAATTGTATACCCTCAGGCTGAGCGAACATAGGCTTACGAAATTCTACCTCAGACTTAGCCAACCATTTATGTACCATGGATGCCTACAATTGACAAAACTAGTCTTACAATTGATATCTCACGTGCATACATTACATATTCATTATTCATCATGCATATTATACTCTTTCAATATCTCATTTATCCTAATATGCATAATTCAGAACTTCAAACCAAAAAACACCACGATACCTGGATATGCTGAACATGATAACAGGAGGGTTTCAATTGCTTACCTGATACGCTTATCCTCTTAATTATGTTGATAACGGTGTGAAAGGAATTCAAATACTTGCAACGTTCACTTATCCCATTCTGGTATCAGCTGTATGCATCTGTAGGTAATGCCATGAAAGTTTGTAAGCTGTGCTATGTAAAAACATATTTTATTGCAAGATAAGTTGAAAATGAGCCTGTCAATCCCTTTTAACTTTCCCTCTAAGGCAAATTAGGGCAAATTAGGGCGAATTAATTGAAAACAGCTAATTTTTTTGTACGAAACTTCAGGATCTCGCCAGGTGTATAAATCAAATTCGTAATCGGCGGGAACTGGCTACCACATTTATGGCATTTAATGTCATGACGACAAGGAGTGGGGTGATCTTTGAAGATTGGGTGATATTCAAAATATGACTTTCTATGTGTAATATGATCACCTGCTTTTAAGCATGAAGACCCATATCGAAACATCAAGTCATATTTCTAAAATCAAAGGGATGTTTTAAATGTCGGGTGATGTTCAAAAGATGATGATCCCCAGACAAAATGACCTTCGGTAATAATATTAGGATGACATCATCAGGATATTGACTTGGTTCAGCGTTATGGCATCATGACGTCATCATCACGTTATGTAGGAAGGGTCATGTTTGGAAATATACCTTCACGAGGTAAAAAGGATGGTGACGTCATCATCATGTTTATTTCTTTGTCTATCAGATTTGGATGACATCATCAGGATATTGACTCTAGGTGATATTCTATGACAAGATGATATTCAAATATAAGGTGATATTCAGAATATCGGGTGATATTCAAAATATGACCCTCGCAGAATATATAATGCAGTTCGACGGGTAAATGTCACTACCACAGAAAGTTGATTCCCGGATCTCTGGATAAATGATTTATTAGGTGATATTTAGATATCGGGGTGATCTTTCACAAGATGACTAATATTAAGAAATATGATCCTCCCCCCGAAATATCAGGTTTGACCAGGACTTTGACTCACCATAACTTTCATTCTTCTAGGAATATCAGGGTGATCTAAAAGGCAAACCTGCATGGAATTTTATAACCTATCCAATCATGAGGTTATTGACATGAAATATTGACTTTGAGAAAACTGACCTCATCATGATGACTTACCCAATCCCCTTTATGTAGGATCATTTGCATTGACTTACTTTTACCAGACCGCCAACAAGCAGAAAACACAAGCCAAGCTGAACAAAAGGTTGGGTCCCTATTTTGTCAAGTCAAAATGGGGCGTGTTGTGTAACCACACAACAATACAGTACTAAAATTTTTGATAAACTTCCAGTAGAAACTTGCCAGTCCATGAAATGATCTTACCTCTCCAATGTTCACAGGTGTTGGCCATTAAAAAATTGATCTAACTTTCTCAGGGTCCATCTTTAATCTTTCCGTAGAAATCACAAATCCAAAATATACCAATTATGTCTTCATGAAACTACACTTCTTGATGTTTATCAACAATTTCTCTTCTCTTAGCCTCTGTAGTGCTTGTCTAATATGCTGCAAACATTCTTCTTTTGTTCTACTAAAAATTAGAATATCATCCAAGTAGACAATAACAAACTTACACAAGAATATCTTCAAAACCTCATTCATCAACCTCATGAAAATACTTGGTGCATTAGTTAATTCAAAAGGCATCACTAACCACTTATATAATCCTTCATTAGTCTTGAATGTAGTTTTCCACTCATCTCCTTCTCTAATCATGATCTGATGGTATCCATTGTTTAGGTCTATCCTTGTGAAATATTTTGCTCCACTCAAGCAATCCATGATGTCATCCATCCTTGGCAATGAAACTCTATACTTGACAGTGATCTTATTGATTGATCTAGCGTCTGTACACATCCTCCATTCTCCATCTTTCTTTGATGCTAGTACTATAGGTACCACACATTGGCTCAAAGTTTCTTTGATCAATCCTTTTCTCAACAACTCCTAAACTTGTCTGCTTAGCTTTGCATTTTCTAATGGTGTCATCCTATGTGCCGCTTTGTTAGGAAAACTGGCTCTAGGTATAAGGTCCATATGATAAATGATACTTTAGATTGGTGGTAATCCTTCAGGCACATTTTATGATAAAATATCTTGGTATTCTGTCAACAATTCAGTAATCTCCTCCAATGGTGGTTCTTCTTTCTTTGTGGTGGTGCTTTATGCACTTAGGGTTCCACACTTCTTCAAGATCAATGCAAAACACATGTTCTCATGTCTCAATCCATCCAAAAATTTACTTCCATCCACTAAACAGATTCTAGCATTGCCACATATTTCACTTTTAGGCTGTTCTTCCAAAGGTATCAAGATATGTTTCCTCCCATTTGATGTTATAGTGTATGTATTATTTCTCCCATCATGTATTTCCTTTCTATCATATAGTACCTCATCAACATAAGATCCTATATGAAATTTCACCAAACATTGTTCACTCACCAGTACCTTGTGTTCATCTTGAATCCATTTTATCTTGTAGGGCTTCAGATGTTTCAATCTCTCCAGATTCAACTTCATCACCATCTCTTCTGAAACAAAATTATCAATACTACCACTATCAATGATAACCTTACAAAATTTAGCTTCTGCTTTGCATCTTGTCTATAACAAACTTTTCCTTTGCAGTGGTTCCTCAGTTGTTTCTGCTTGAAATAAATCTCTCCTCATGACTAATGACTCTCCTTTCTCTGGCTTCCCCACTGAACTAGGTGATCCATCCGGTCCTTCTTCGACATAAGCTGCTCTTGCACTAGTCTCTATTCTCTTGCTAGTACTCCCTCGATGACATTTAAATTCTTGGTGTCCTTTGCCTCCACATTTAAAATGGGTTCCTCTAAATGATCTTATGTTAAATCATCTTTCATCTCTCTAGTATCCTTCACTATGATAAGAATTATGACTTCCTCTGTTGTTGCAGTAGAAACTTCTGTCATCTCTCCAATATGAATTACTATCTCTGTCTTCCTTCCAATATGGGTTACACTCCTTGTTTTGCTCCACATATGGTCTTTCTCCTCTAGAATGTGTTCTACCTCTCTGCCTTTGCTCATGTCTCTTATTCATCTTATCTTTGACTTTCAATGCAAATTGATATGCTTCTTCTATTGTTTTCATCCTTACTAGACTTAGTTCTTCTTCAATGTTTATTCTCAGTTCATTTATGTATTGTGCCACATTCTCCTTGCTTGATTCACTATGTCTAGTCCTTATAATCATCTTGTGGAACTCTTCAGTGTACTCTTTCATAGATTTGTCCTTTTGCCTTAGGTTTTGCAGTCTCTTCAACAATTCCAACTCATAGTCAGTAGGTATGAACCAATTCTTCAACTTTGTCGCCATTCTATCCCATTTTATGATCTTCTCTTTTCCTCCTATTTCTATCCAATTGAACTTATTTCCACCAGATAGTAGAAAGTCCTTTCAACTTAGTTTTTGCAAATTTTACCCTTTCTAGATCTTCAATTTCCTCATATTCAAAGTATTCCTTCATATCATTTATCCAATCAATCAATTCCTCAGGGTTTAAATTTCTAGTATAGTTTGATATTTCAATTCTATCTCTTTTACCAATCTTAGAAATAGATTTGAACATCTTTACCTAATTTGATTCTTCTTCTTCTAGGATTTCTTCATTTTGGTCAGTAACTTGGAATTCATCATCATCACTCTCATCTTCATGTCTAGGGTTTTGTCCTCTTCTTCTATCTTCTTCTACAACATCCAATATAACTTTTATTGTTCTCATCATCTCTATCATTTCTTCCATTCTTCTAGCAGCATTGGCTTAATTTGGTGATCTGACTATAGGGTTGCAACTAACTCACAATCAGTGCTCTATTAACAAACATGAGTAGACTGCCTTTGATTAGTGCTCTATCCACCACAAGATCTTCTAAAATGCCTTCACTCCCAAAGGGTTCAAAAACTTCACTCTAATACCACTTGGTGCAGTCATGAATGAGGGCCCAAAGAATGGACTGTTCAACCATGCAGCTAGAGTAAACACAAAGGAAACAACACAAAAACAACATGAGAATAGAATGTAATGGAATATTTAGATGCTTAATAGCTCAAACAATTACAATGCTTACATGTCGGTAACATGTGGGCTACAATCTGGTTCACAAGCCTATTTTCTGGGTTACAACATACATGAATGATATGGCATTGAAGTGCCTCTGGAAAAGAACTATCCTTCTATTCTACTACTAGATATGAATGACCCCCTTCCTAATGCATCGAAGAAATGCATATATATCATCTTCCAACTCATAGAATCCTCCATGTTAGCATCAAGAGGTCTCAAACTCCAATGCGTGATGAAATGTGTAGTAAATGTGTAGGTCAGCCTACAACTCATGGTAATGCTATACAAATGAATGAAACATGTGGTTCTCAATGAAGACCTATCTAGTCCTTTACTACCTTGTGTGATGTTCCTTTTAGCTCTGCAAGTCAAAAATGCTCTGCAAACCTTGTATGCTCCAACTGAATGTTGATTGCTTTGTTCTATGAATGTTGATGACCTTTAGATAGCGATAACTCTCCGTAGATGAATCTAATTCACATGAAATTTGAATATGATGTAGATGAAATAGTGTAGAACCTAAATCCTACTCTGTGAGCTTTGAAATGAAGATGTGGTAAAGTGTGGTGGAAAATAGTGAAATTGCAACTAATTGAAATGTAACTAAAATGCCAAGAAAGAAAACAAAGCAAATATTTTTGGTTGATGCAAGATTGTTCTTCAACCTGGGATGCTCCTGCATTACAATGAGTTAGCCTGAGATATGAAGAAAGTTATACCTCCTAAGTTTGATGGAACTATGAGTAGAGACGCAACCAAGGTTTGGCTGACAGAGATGGAAAAGTACTTTGAGATCACTAAAGTTTTATAGGGAGCATACCATTTAGTAGGAGCAACTAAAATTTTTGTGAACCCTAGCAAACTTAATAAGATGTCTAGGAAATCTAGTTTCATGGAAAATTCATGCACAATAGATTTTGCAAACTAGCCAAGAGCTTGGGTAGAGCAATGTTTGTTTGAAGCTACATTAAACTTACCCACTTTTTCCATAGAGGTCAATCTATATGTAGCACCTCTAGGGTCTTAGATGTCATTTTAGGGATGAAATGGCTATCGCAACATAGGGCAAAAGTTGACTATTTCTATAAAATAGTGGAATGCCTAGATGATTTTGGAAATGTTGTCCTAAGCCAAGGATTTCAACATGAAATGAAAATCGGGCAAATTTTTGTGATACATTTGAAAAGAGCAAAGCAAAAAGGCTGCCAGATGTTTGTAGTTAAGATGGATGAGGTTAAAGAAGAAGGGAAGGAGAAATCTAAGGAAAATTCAATAGAAGCATATCCTTATCTTCATGAATTTTGGGATGTATTTATTGAAGACCTTCTAGGTCTACCTCTAAAAATGATTTTTGATTTTTCAATTGATATTATTCCAGGTTCTGAACCACTGTTCAAAGCACCTTATCAGATTACTACCATTGAGTTGATGGAGTTGAAGGCTCAACTTTAGGAATTGTTATCAAAAGAGTTGATTAGACCCAGTGTGTCACCTTGGGGAGTGCCAATGATCTTTGTCAAGAAGAAAGATGAGACTCTATGCCTTAGTATAGACTATCATATGCTTAACAAACCAATGATTAAGAATAAGTATCCTCTACCACACATAGATGACCTCTTTGACCAAATGTGTGGTGCATCTGTACTTTCAAAGATTGACTTAAGGTCAGGTTATCATTAGTTGAGGCTTTAAGAATAGGACATTCCTAAGACAACTTTTCAAATAAGGTATAGGCATTACAAGTTCAAAGTCTTACCTTTTGGTTTGACCAATGCCCCAACAACCTTCATGAATTTTATGAACAATGTTTTTAGATATTGTCTAGATACATTTGTTCTGGTGTTTTTAGATGATATTCTAATTTATTCTCACAATGAGGAGGAACACCTTCAGCACTTGCGGATAGTTCTACAAGATCTTAGAGAGCACAAGCTTTTTGGAAAACTATCCAAATTCACTTTCTTTTAGAAAGAAGTCCAACACTTAGGCCACATCATATCAGCTAAAGGAATTTCTATGGATCCCTCAAAGATAAAGGCTATTATGGAAAGTCCTATGCCTAAAAATGTTCATGAAGTACGTAGCTTTATGGTATTAGCAGGATATTATAGAAAGTTTGTTTTGAACTTCTCTAGAATTACCCATCCCATTACTTCCTTGCAAAATAAAAGAAACATATTTGAATGGTCAAACAAGTGCGAAGAAGCCTTCAATATTCTTAAAGGGAAATTGACTTCGACACCAATTCTTAGAGTGTTAGACCCGGAGGGTCATTTTTTTGTTGTGACTGATGCTTTAGGAGAAGGGTTGGGGGAGTGCTAATGTAAGAAGACCAAGCTGTGGCCTACAAATATAGGAATTTGTTACCATATGAGAAGAATTATGCTCCTCATGATTTAGAATTAGTGGCAATTTTTACACGCTCTCTACGTATGGAGGAATTATTTGTTAGGAAAACAATTTGAACTAAAATCTGACAATCAAGGTTTGAAGTATATCTTCATGAAACCTAACCTTAATGCCCAACAGAGAAGATGGTTAGAGCTCATTTCTGAGTATGATTTTAAGATTAATTATATTAAGGGTAAATAAAATTGAGTGGTTGATGCCTTGTGTCGTAGAAGGCATATTACGACAATAGTATCAATACACTCTAATTTCTGACCTCAAGTATTAAAGAATTTATCTGGAGATGAATATTATGAGAAGATTCTAAAAGATCTAACAAAAAATCGTCAAGACACAAGGTATGATGGATTTTATTTTGAACCTAATGGATTATTGGGATACAATAACTAAATTTATGTCCCAAATCAGGGAGATTTAAGAGGAATTGTGGGGAAAGAAGTGCATTTTGCACCATATTCAGGTCACCCTAGAGTAACCAAATTGTTGGCTGATGTGAAACCCTTGTATTTTTGGAAGGGAATGAAGAATGATGCCGTAAGATTTGTGGCAAGGTGTCTTCAATGTTAGCAAGTTAAGGCTAAACACCAGCACCTGACATGACTCTTATATCCTCATGATATTCCTGAATGGAAATGGCATGTAATCAGTATGGACTTTGTCTAGGGATTTCCTATTTCATGTTATAAGCATGATGTTATTCTTGTAGTAGTGGATAAAATTTCTAAGGTAGCCTATTTTATACCTGGTAACCTTACAAATTGAGCACCCATTTTAACCAAGAAATTAATGCAAGAAGTTTTTAGATTGCATGGAATCCCTGAAAATATAATATCGGATATAGATGTTCAGATAACTTTAAGGTTTTTCTAGACCTTGTTTTCAGCATTAGGGACACAACCGAATATAAGATCAACCTATCATCTAGAGAAATGTTCAAACTGAGAGAGTTAATCTTGAATACTAGAGGATTTGTTGAGGATGTATTACATGGATTAGCAGTATAAGTGGGAAGAGTACCTTTCACTATTTGAATTTGTATGCAACAATTCTTATCATTCTACAATTAAGATGGCTCCATTCGAAGCATTTATGGCAAAAAGTGCCAAACTCCTATAAGCTAGGATAAGCTAGAAGATAGGATTTTCCTTAGGCCAGAAATGCTATCAGAAATGGAAGAGAAAGTAAAGATGATTAGGAAAATATTGGCAGAAGCTAATGATAGACATAAAAGCCATGTTGATGCCAAGCGTACACCCCGACAATTTTTAGTAGGAGATAAAGTTCTCTTGAGAATCAAACCACATAAGAGCTCAATTAAGTTTGGAAAGTTTTCCCAACTAGTACCTAGATATGTCAGACCTTTTGAAATCCTAGAAGTGGTTAATTTGGTTTCTTACAGGATAGCTCTACCATCAACTCTTTCTAGAATGCATGTTATTTTCAATGTATCTTATTTGAAGAAATATATATCAGGATCTAATCATAGACTTGATTGGAATGCTCTCTAGGTACAAGACCCATGGGTGGTCATGATTGAGCCTCTCAAAGTGCTCAAGGTACACAAGCTCTGCCTACATAACAAAGAGGTTACTCAATGCAAGGTCTAGTGGGAACAGTATTCGAGGAAAATGCTACCTAGGAGGATTACAATGATTTTTATCAAAATTTTCCACATCATTTTATGAAAAATTGATGTAAAAGAATATAATTGATATATTTATTTTTGTTATGGACACAATCATCGAGGATGATCATCTCTAAGCGGGAAGATATGTCACACCCCATTCTAAAACAAACATATTTATCATTTTTATTTCAAGAGGACAGATAGTTAGATAGTGAATATATTATGATTAAAGTAATGTTGTGTTAGAATAGAAAATGCATTTGATAAATATATTATTGTATATCCAAAGAATAATTGTCTATGACATTATTATATGCACGTGGTTAAATAATGTGATGGATTAACTACCATTGTGCGACTGAGGTGGATGCAAGAACATTTTTTTCCCCCTCCAAGATGAGGAGAGAGAGTATCACCATGGAAAAGGTGCTAGATTGTGTGAATATAATGATCATTGTGCCATCTAGAACACACATAGTCACATTAGAGGTTATGTCAATTTTGGAATAAGTCAAGTATTCTTTATGTTGTTGGTCACCTCAGTAATATTTTAACGTTGTGATCTTTCCATACTTGTTTAACATTGTCGTCATCATGTCGATGACTTAATCTTTTACATCAACAATTAGTAAGGTTGTGTACGTCTCTAAATGCGAAGATGACATGAGTAATTGACCAATCGAGTCTAGTCTTGACGTAAAGGCCTAAGTCGGCTTTATGAGACTCCATCGTCGATATTATGCTCGTGAATACAATAATTAAAGCATTCAAAAGAATGCATCAGCAACATTTATGAATTAAGTGTACTATTTTTTTATTTTAAATTATTTATAAGCTTAGTCATGGTTAAATTTAACATCTAGCTTGTGGTAAAGGAAGTTAAGTCTTGGAGACTCTCATTGTGTTCTTCCCTAGATACTTGGAGGAGTGGAAAGGAGCATTAGCTCAATACTCCTATTTTCAAGCTCTTTAGATCATGAATGGTTGAGAGAAAGGTGGGATGGTTATGTGTAATAATTTTATAACCGATAGGTAGTGTGGTTATTATGGGAGTATAAGGGATCTCGATAAGGGAAGTCAAGGGAAGAAGTAGGACAATATCTCTTGGATTGGAAGAATAGAAGCAAGGTAGAAGGAACTTGATAGGAGAGAGTATCAACTGCATTAACAAAATGATAGGGATACCAATGAACTAGTAGTAAACTGTCAATATTAAGCTTCATACTATATGTAAATTCATTTCTATTTTCTAAGCCTCAAGAGGACGTAGGTTTATATGAATCAATTGTTATTTGTGGAAAATAAAGCTTCTCTATATTTATGTACACTTTTCACATAGGAATATATTTGTGAATAGTTTAGTATAGTATTGAAGTTATATGCCTTTAGAAAATCGTGAATGTTGTTCTGGCAAATTATGATAAATATAGATATCATTCATATCATTTAGAATTTGGTCTATAGAATGATTGAAATGTCATATATATATATAGGTAGTGATGTATTTATATTCTTTTTAGAGATAGTTTAAATGCAAGTAAAATATGTGTATAGGTCAAACGATAAATTGTATTCTTATATGAATATATCGGTTGTTAAGCTTGGATAAATTATGTTCTTATATGAATGTACTATGTGTGAGATATTACCTTAGTTTATCTGTTGTGAGAATATTAGATATAAGCCAATATAGGCCGAATGGTTTAGTGTGTTGTTGATTGTGTAAGTTTGATTTGAGAATATCAATCTATACCTATCTATCTATGGAAAGAACTTACTAGTTAAGTCGGTAGCAGATCGAGAGCTTACTTATTATCTTATGTCTTGAGTAGACTGAAACATATTAGTATTATGATGTCATAGTATCTTTCTAAAGGAATTATATCAGTTTGTTGTTGAGAGGTATCATTACTCTTGATTATTTATAAAACTTTATAGCTTGTGAATGATCAATGACTTGATTAAAAGACTTTAGTTGAATAGACTTAACATTCAAATAATCATGCAAAAGAATGTATTTGACTTATGTCATAGAGGTAGATAATATAAGTATTATCATTTTGACTTCTATGAGTAACCAAGAGTTCTCATATACTACTTTTATTTCTGGTTAAGAGGAAACCATTCTTTTATCTTATATTTTGGCCAAGATTGGTCAATAGATTATTGTAAATTTATTTTACCTCATTATGACAATATTATAGTCATTTTATATAGTTCACTTCAGCTGGAAATTAGTCAAATATAATCATAGACTAAGGCAGATATATCTTAGTGGCAAGAGTCTTAGAAGTCTATAGATGCCAAAATCAATGACTTTATGACAAAATTGAGTATACATTGAGAATGTATACCAAATTAATTTATGAGCATGGAAATGGGTTGACAAGTCTTTGAGTAGATTGACAGGTTGTCATAGAACCCAAATTGCAAAGATACAAAGAGGGGCTCAATGCATGTGTATAAGTCACCTAAGCTCTCACCTTATACTTGTCTTATAGTAAATGGTATATTTTATGTCTTTAAGACTGATATTGAATAAATAAGTCAAAGTATGTTGATATAATATTTATTGAAATATAAGAATGTTGTCTCCAAGTCGAGAAAAGAGTGTGTGAATGCACGACTTATATGAAACTTTGGCCAAAGTAATGCAAAAGTCACTGCTTGCATTGTCAGTTTGCTATGTACCAGATAGTTGAATGGTTAGAGTGGGTTATACATAGCTAGAGCTAGACTAGAGATGTAAGCCAGTAAAAGTTTAAATTTGTGTCAGACTTTAGGCGAACTTATCAACATAAATGAATTTAATCATTTCCAACTAAAAGTTAATTTTGGTGAAACTTATATTCTATCTAGATTCATTCTAGCTAAATTAGATTTAGGCCACATCTTTTCCGATTGGAACTATCCACTAAAAACATATGTAGCATCACTTTGACACTCATTTATCAAAAAACAATATTATTTGAAAAACGTGATGTTCTAACAACTCCTATTCATGCAAATAATCATTTTACAAGAATCTAAAAATACCCTTTTGTATATCTATAAGTCTACTTTCTAAAAGTATAATTTTTTAAACATTTCAATTAGTGTTTATATATATTTTTTAATTTCTACTAAAAGTAGGTCATCAGCACCAAAATATGGTGTTGATTGTCCTCTCAAGAAAAATAGCAAAGTTTAAAAAAAAATTTTGAAAAAAATATGATACACTAGAGGAGAGAATCCTTGTCAAGGTGATATAATTTATTTCCTATTTTGGGTAAATAATCAAGACAAAAGTTGATGTCCCATCGAAAAAGTTGTGTTTTCATTACACACAACTTCCAAGATTTATTTAAAAATATATATATTTATCAAATTGGGGAAAAAATTAATCCATGCACTAAAGTTTTGAGTTATGAATAAACAAAAAATATAGAAGGAAAATAAATGAAATTTACTATATAAAGTGCAACATCCCATTCAACCTTATTTTTGAGCATTTTATCAGTAACCGAATTATAGTGTCAATTTTATAAAATACTACATTTAAATTTTTTTTTTGAATAGAAAATTGTGAACCTTATATTGAACAAGAACTTTTTGAGTACATAGATGTGCCCTAGAGAGCCACAGATTATGATTTAGGCCCTTTCAATTCAAAAAAAGAATAGTTTTCACACTATATACAACACGGTACTATACTAAACATTTTGTTGTTTAATACATATCAAAATTTATGTCTTGTTGTAGGTTACTACAAACAAAAACTATCGCCATTCTTTTAAACTATATTTCTTCTCTATGTGTCTTCATTATTCTGATTATCTCTCATTTGATCTCACTGTGTCATTACACCTCTTCATTTGTTACTTGGTACATGTCTTAAACTATATTCTCCTGTTCTACTTGTGGGAGTGTAGATGTCACGTTATTGTCATAGCCCTGTGAGTCTACACTATCATTGTCCCTTTTCCTATTACCATCTGCATCCTAGTCTATGTTCTTGATCTGACCCTCCATATGCTCCCTATTATCACTTGCTTCATATGAATCTAAACCATTGAAAGTGCCTACTAGTGGAGAGGCCATGAGTTGACTACTATCAACATTAAAGTTTTGGAAGGTTACTTCAAGGTCTCTTTGTGCATTATCCCTTATTTTTCTAGTCTGTGTTGTTTACAATACCTATTCTGAAAATCTATATACTCCTCATTAAAAGTTTGGTTTACTTTCCTCAGATCATGTGGCCAAAACTCAACATATTGTATATCTGCCCTGTAGATCACTTCTAAACCCTCATCAATAATCTTCATGAATCTATCAATTGGAAGCTCCATAGTCATGACAACCTGCATATATACATCAAACATCATGAGTCTAAAAGTAGACCCAGTAAGCAACCTCCTCTTGCATTGAAAATGGTCTTCATTCCCTTTTTTCCACAATACCCATAATATCCCAGTAGACAGACATAACCAAAAAATATTATACTTAAAACTCATACCACAAATGAACCCACAAAGAATTTCTTTCCAATTTAGTTTGCTCAAGGATGACCAATTTTTGATATTAGCCATAAACATTGACCAAACACTCATAGCAAAAGGACATTTAAAGAAAATGTGCTCACAAGACTCAACAAGATTGCATAAGGGACACACCTATCTATAAAGCCCAATAGGTAGTTTCTTAAGTAACATGAGCCATCTAAAACTGCCTTTCTTAGGTTCTATCAATTTAGACCAAAACATACTAAAAGAGGAAGCTAAAGCTTTATGAATAACATTAAGTCCCAAAACCCTATCACTATGCTCAAACACCTCAAGGGAAGTAGTTAATAGCTTATACAATTTATTGGCCTCTCCTCTCAGAAATTTTGTGCCATCTTCCCAAACTGGCTCTTCCAACCAATCCAGTTCACTCAATGTTTTTGCTTGACCTAGGTTGTTTGAAAAAGATTTGCAAATGATGGAATAAGTTCTTCTTTGAGATTCTAGTAAGCCAAATTCTAGTTTAGTAGTTTCCCAAGATTTCAGTCCTTCATTATTCAAGACATCATTAAAAGTAGCAAGACTTCTTTTGCTTCACTTAAGGGTAGAACAACCCTGTAGCAGAATCAACGACTTTCTTTTGTGCCTTAAATTCAACCACGAGGATCTATACCCCACTATCCAATTTTTATTGACATTCACTACCTCTATGTTTAAAATAATGCTTTTTACAAATTCCCATGCTTTCCAAATAGATCCAAACACAGCAGACCCAAAGGGTTTAGATTGGAAATTCCCAAAAATAAAATCATTCATATGCAAATTTCTCCACAAGGAAGCTCTCTTAGGACGAAAATTATTTATATTATTCCTAATGAGGACTTTTGAAGGCTCTTCCCCATCTAGTGATTTGATTATCCACTTTGTAACAAGAGTTACACCTTGGATATTTAGATCTTTTAACCCTAGGCCACCCTTATCTCTACTCATACAACACCATTCCCATTTGACTGCATGTTTTTTCCCCTTCCCTTTACCATCAGAGCACAAGAAGCCCCTAATGACCTTCTGAATGCTCTCAATTTGATAATTTGAAAATAAGAACATAGAAGCATAATAAATAGAGTAGGTTGAAAGGATTTTTTGAAAAACTTGTGCTCTCCCTGCCAAAGAAAGGACCTATTTGTTCCAGTGTTTTAGTTTCAATTCAATTTTTGAAAACATCCAGTTCCACATCATGTTAAGAGAAGGATCCACAAAAATAGGGATCCCAAGGAACCTGACTTGTCTGTGAGGTTCTCCCCACTACCATTTACCCATCTCAAACCAATCAGGAGGCTTGTCTAACCAACTGAGCAATATAGATTTATTAAAAGATATTGTAGCCCTAAAATCTGTACAAAACATGTTCAATTTGTCCTCCATGATATTTAGATTGTCCTTTTCAAACACTGGGTATAATGTTGTGTCATCAGCAAACTACATGTTCAATAACATGCTTTCATTAGGTAGTCTAAAAGTTATTAGCAAACTGCATGTTCAATAATATAATGTTGTCACACATTGGGCCAACTTATTAGCATAAACTAATTTAAGTATTTCCAACTAAAAGTGAATTTTGGTGAAACTTATGTTCTATCTAGATTCATTCTAGCTAAATTAGATCGAGGCCACATCTTTTCCAATTGGAACCATCTGTTAAAAACATATGTAGCATCACTTTGGGGCTAGTTTACCAAAAAACAATATTATTTGAAAAACATGATGTTCTAACAACTCCTATTCATGTAAATAGTCATTTTATAGGAATCTAAAAATACTCTTCTGTAGATCTATAAGTCTACTTTTTAAAAATATAATTTTTTAAACATTTCAATTAGTGTTTATATTTTATTTTTTATTTCTACTAAAAGTAGGTCATCAGCACCAAAATATGGTGTTGATTGTCCTCTCAAGAAAAATAGTAAAGTTTAACAAAAAAAAGTGAAAAAATATGATGCACTAGAGGAGAGATTCCTTGTCAAGGTGATATAATTTTTTTTCTATTTTGGATAAATAATCAAGACAAAAGTTGACATCCCATCAAAATAGTTATGTTTTCATTACACACAACTTCCAATATTTATTTAAAAATATATATTTATCAAATTGGGGAAAAAATTAATCCATGCACTAAAGTTTTGAGTTATGAATACACAAAAAAATATAGAAGGAAAATAAATAAAATTTACTATATAAAGTGTGATGTCCCATTCAAGCTTATTTTTCAGTATTTTATCAACAACTAAACTATAGTGTCAATTTTTTAAAAATACTACATTTAAATATTTTTTTAAATTTTTAAAAAATACAAACATAAAATACACTAAAAAATTTAGATTTTATTATTTTACGTAATTTTAAAATTCAAAACATATATGTAGTGCCCTCCGTTCCCACCTTGGATGTACAAGTAAACTGATCAAGGCACATGAATATGAAGGTAAAATAACAGGAATAATTAAGGTAAGGCTTTGACATTGTTTTGCATTCCTATGATTAAGATGTCGATCTTACTACAATTGCTATATGTTAGAATGGATCTCATGGACTGATTCTGTTAGATTTATTTGTTATGATGGTACTTCTGAGACTTATTCAATTTCATGCACCTATATGTTCAATGTATGTTCTGTTCAGATAATGAGGTAGATTTGATTTGGTTACGGTTATGTGTTATCTAATCTAGATTGATATGATGTGGAAAGGATGATGTCGTATCACTCGCTTGCGAGTGCCCTGCGATATTGTGATTCCTTTTTCACCTAGTGTCAGCTTTTGTGTGTCGATATGTGCTTGACTGTGTCATTTGTTGCAGGATGCAGGTATCAGGCATCGACTCCACCTGAATTAACAGGTCTAAGCGTGCCCTAAACCCAATGGATAAGTTGTTCCAGAGATAACTTAAGATCCCACATCTCAAGTCATCATCCTCGATCAGGATGCATGACATGTCTAGTTCAACCTGTTAGTTCTGTCAGTATGTCAGGTCTTGCAACTGATTGATATTTGATGGAGCCTATTGGTTAAGTGCGTGTTTGGCCCTGGCTTGTGGACATGTTTGATTTGGCTTTTAACGGCTGTCCTTCTCAGTGGGTTATGTTGTATGCCTATATTTCATTATATAGTCATACTAATATTTGACCCACTTTAATATTTAATAAGGTCATATAATATTCTTATTATTATTATTAATATTTAATAAGATTAAATTGGTAATTGATAATTACCTAGTTCAAATAATTATTTAAAGTTGTTTGAATATGAATTATTTTATTACTACTATTAAATTGATTTAATTTAGGGAAGGTCGCTGAACACTAGTAAACGCACTAACCAGACCCTAGAGTAGAGAGGAGACAGTCTTATCACCCAATTGACGAAGCCTAACAATTGGATCAAGAGTGTATTGATTCAGTGTTACACTATGGTTACTAATGGATTTGTGATAATATGTTTTGGCTATATATATTGTACTAACACTTCTTGTTGAGTGTGTAGACACCCAAATTTGTCCCAACTTTGTCCATGTCCTACAACACCTTGTTAAAGCATTATCCTAGACATCTTGTAGCATTTTGTCCTAATCCCATTCTTAATCCCATTTATCCATTAAGCCAATTAATTAAATAAATTTTATTTATTTAATTAATTTCTACATGATATCTTATCCCATCCTATTCATTTATCTAATTAATTAAATAAATCTTATTTATTTAATTAATATCCAACTCATATCCCAACTAATTCAAATATTTTATTTGAATTAAGTCCTCACCTTTCACCACATTCCAACACTTGTCCAGTCAATCATGTGTTGTAATACAACTTTCATTCATATCCTTCACATGCACAACTAATGGGGGCTAATTTTAGTATTTGTCTACACAAGCACATCTAAGCCTTATCTTCCCTTGCCACATGTCACATGACTACAATTTCTTAATGTGCAAGGAAACCTAACTTAATCCTATCCATCCATTTCATCTAAAGCCCTAATCGATTCTAGCCATCCTTTACAACCAAGCCTTTCCTATAAATCAACCCCCTCATAAGCCATTAGCATGCATTGATCCTCAAGTATCCACATGCTGTTGAAATATCATTAGAGCCGTTGCATCCTTATCAACGTTATGCTGCAGAAGTGAGCACCCAACATTCTTCCAATAATAATCCTTCAAAATCTTGCATGCTCATGCGAGGTGGAGAAGAGCAATGGAGATAAATCAAGCATAGTGTGGAGATCGGTTTGCATTTACATTTGTTATTTTGATTTTCATGTTGTCTTGTGCTTCATTGTGCATTGCTAGGGTTTTATCATTGTCGTTCATTCATTTGCCCTGATTTGCAATTTTACCCTAACTACATCTGGCATGCCCGGTGGGACTCACATCCTTGATTAACCTCTCTTGTTCGAGTTGTTTTTACGAAGTTTAGATCTCTTAGAGTGCCAATCTTTCATTTTTACAAGCTTTTGTAGCAAAATTTGCATTTTTCTAACCCTAGTTTGCAAAGATTTGGCTAAAAATGTATGTAGATGATCTCTTAGCCCAAATCTAACCTCACCATTGCGTCTGGGAGGCCATTTCCATAAATTTTGAGTACAAATTTGGCTAAATTTGATGAAAAATGGAGCATTTGGTGAAAAAAACAATAACCGGACTGCAACAATGCGCTTATGGTAATTCAGGTCGCCTCTGATCAAACAGCAGTCACCTGGGCTAAATCAGCTCGCCTTTGGGCAAACAGCAGTCGCTTATGGTCAAATTTAGTCCGCTTTTAAACAAACAGTGCTCGCTTTTGAACAAAAAGAGATCGCATATGGTAAACTTGGTCGCTTATGGTTAATATTTGCATTCCGTCTCCTGAAACTCTCCAGATCACTTTTGGGTTATTATGCATCACTTTTGGCCTTTTGTGAGTTGCATATGAGCTATTATATGTCACTTTCATCCATTTTTGCATCACTTATGAGCAAAAATATGCCGCTTTCTACATATTCGCGTCACTTTTACACTGGGATCAGCCGCATCTATCATTTTTTGGATCACTTTTACATCGACAGTGATCGCCTCTAGTATGATTTGCATCGTTTTTGCCCTAATAGAACTCGCCTATGTGTTTTCACTATTGGTTGTCATTTTAAACTGTATTGATCGCTTATGATCTAACAGTGACCGCTTTTGTTCTCATTCGGATCGCCTTTGTAATAACATTGGTCACCTTTAGATTATGCACGTCGCTTATGAATTGACAATATTCACTTTTGATCTGATGTGCATCACTTATGAATTGATAGTGCTCACCTATGCAGAATAGGGTTTTGTGTTTCGTCTATCATTTTACAGATACGGATCACTTTTGGGCTGCAATCGGTTGCTTTTGGATTTATCCGCATCGCCTATAAGCCTACAGGAGCCGCATATTGTATTTTTCATGTCGCATATTATCTGCAATATCTCACCTGTCGCAAAATACAGCTCACTTCGAATCAACAGTGCATCGCATTTGGGTGTTTTCAAGTCGCATTTGATCTACAAGGGTTTGCCTGTGGTAAAACCTGACATCGCTTCTGGACACGCAGTGATCGCCTCTGCCATCTTTCACATCGCTTACAAGCCTACACACGTCGCATCTAAGCCATAACATATCACCTGCAAACAAATTCAGATCACTTCTAATCAACAGTAAATCACATCTGGCAATTGTAACTTGCTTCTGGTTACTGTCATTGTGCATCTTGGTGTTTCTATCATAACTTTCACATACGATGGCCAAATCGCACAAACGATGACTCGTTGGAAAGCTGGGAGGACAAACTTCACAACTATACCACTTTTATTATAGGCATCTAAGGAGCTGGAGCAGCATTGGCATCAACATCTATAGCAAATTAGAAAGTGATTGTATCAGGTGCACTCATTCTAATCTTTCATCTCTTAATCTTGTTTGATCACACATTTAGACTTTGGGATTAAAACAAACATGGTTTGCTATCACATATCAAAAGTGGACATAAAATGAACAATTGTTTGCAAATTCACAACAAAAAATTGGGCTAAAACAAACCATTATCTTCCATCACATTTGGATTTGGGTCTAAAAAGAACAAGTGCTTGAACTGTTTGTTACACATTTCAATTTTCTAAGGGGAAATTAACAACTGCGAGTGTGAATCAAGTGACAGCTCACTTGGTTTGCTTTTGTCATACCCTTCTTAGGAGGCCTGCTTGGAGACACACCACTCTAAGGGACGACCTCAATCGAGGCTGAATCGAAAGACACCCTCATTGGGAGTTGGAATCTTGTCACTCTTGGCTAAGCCCCAAAGAACTTTATACCTTTGGGAAGTGAAGGTGAAGGGTGGGTTACCCCTTTCTCCCGTCTATGTGGCAGGATTTCACTTTCAAATTCCTAGTCAACCTTGTGAAAACATAGCCCAAAACCTAATTGGTCATACCCACTTGACTAGACATTAAGGCTTGTTGATGTGTCTTCCATGTGTGCTTGCATAATCATCACATTTCATTTTCAAAGTCAACAATTGCTTATGTGTCTTGCGTGAGTGATTCATGTGTGCATATGCATAATCATTTGTTTGAACATTGCCAAATCAAGCTATAAACACTAAACACATAAACAATTCATCCTACATTTGATCCACATCACCCAATTTTGTCATTCCACATTATATCCTAATCATACCCAAATCAATTTTATTCTGAACATATCCTAGTCACATCCATACTCATTCCAAATCATCTCTACATCATCATCAACCTAGTCCTAGTCAACACTTGTCAAGATGGTCGTAATCATTCAAGGGGGCTATCCCTCTAATTATGAGACATATCCCAAGCCTAAGGTGAGAATTCAAGGGGGCTATCCCTCTAATCATGAGACAAATCCCAATCCTAAGGTGACAATTCAAGGGGGTTATCCTTATAATCATGAGACAAGACCTAAGCCTATAATCACAATTCAAGGAGGCTGACCCTCTAATTCAAACAATGAAATAAAGCCAAATCCCAAGGTCACAATTAGAGGAGCCCCCCTTCCTAATCCAAATCATGAGAAGAAACCAATCACAATTAAAGGTGGCTATCTTCCTAACCCAAATCATGAGAAGAAACCAATCACAATTAAAGGTGGCTATCTTCCTAATCCAAATCATGAGAAGAAACCAATCACAATTAAAGGTGGCTATCCTCCTAATCCAAATCATGAAGATAAACCAAGACCTAAGGTCACAATTAGAGGAGCCGCTCTTCCTAATCCAAATCATGAAGACAATACAAGACCCAAGGTCATAATTAAAGGTGGCTATCCTCCTAATCCAAATCATGAAAGCGAACCAAATCCCAAGATCACAATCAAAGGAGCCTCTCCTATTAAGGCCAAGTTTATACTTTGAGGAGGCCATCTCTTTACTTGTGAGGATGAGACAAGTCCAAAACCCAATCCATCCACACATCAAATCAATTCCACATCAACTTATCCCACTTCATACCAATCTAATCCATCCACACATCAAATCAATTCTGCATCAACTTATCCCACTTCATCTCAACCAAATTCATCCACATGTCATATCAGCCCTTTATCAACCTATCACAACCCTTATCCATATCACAACAATCATTATCCTATGCAACCCCTCCATCATCATCACATCAACACATTTACCAACATCAACAACAAATCATATCACAACAACAAGTCCAAACACCATCCCAACCTCAACAAATTCCACCTCAAACCTATGAATATCCACCTCAAGCTTATTCAATCCCTCATGCTGACATTCCAATGCACTACCAAGCCCATCCACAAGGCAATCAAGTGATATCACAAGAACAACATGCAAGTCCAAATAGCCCTTTGTACATAAATCAAGCAGGTCCAAGTACACCTTTTCAACAATAAATCAAGCACCATTGATAGACCTAAGTCCACCTTTCCAACAAGAAGCACATCCAAGTCCAAGTGGTCCCTTGTACATAAATCAAACAAGCCTAAGTTATCCTATGCAAGATCTAAAAACCTTTGACAAGGGAGATACCAATCTAGAGTGGCCATCACCATCCAATCACGTGCCAACATATGAGCCAACAAGTCCTATCCCAACACCACCATGTGATCCTACTCCTAGTCCATTGGTCCATCAACCTTCCAAATCACCAAGCCCTTCATTACATTCATCACCATGTCATTCTAATCCTTCACCAAAGGATGCGGCTGAGATAGTTTTACAAAGGATGCTTGAAGCAAAACTCATCAAACTTCCTGAAGTCAAACCATGTGAAGAAAGTCCATATGATGAACATGATTATTGTGCATACCATAGGACCAAAGGCCATAATACAAATCAATGCCCAATATTTGTCTCAATTGTTTATAAGGTGTACCTACCTACAATAAGAAATCATGCCACATCATCCCAATCCCATGTGTCACCCCCATCTAGTCCAAATCCTAATCCATCCAATCCAATTAGCCCTCAACCTCATCCTAATCATAAGCTTGCAACATCATCCGCTATTATTGCTCATCCATTATATTACCCATCCACCCATACCCTTGCAAAGGATGTGATCCATTGGCTACTAGCTAGGAATAAACTACCTCCATGTCAAACACCCATTCATGAGCCTACCAAAGAACTTCCAAAGGTCATGTCCAATCCTATAATCCCATCATGTGGTCCACATATCCTTGAGCCTATCCAAGAGCCCTCAATTAGCATTCTTACCCCTTCAAGCCCATCATGTGACCTACAAGACATCAAGCCTATTCAAGAGTCTCTTATTATGAATCCAAGTCAAGAGTCATCATGTTCTTATGTTGTTGACCAAGAGCCTATCCAAGAGCCTTCCACTTCCTTTCAAGCAACCTAAGAGGTATGTCAAAGGTTTAATCCTAAGCATGTGGAAACATTAAGCCCTAGTCCAACTCAATATCAAATGCCTTCCATCCAACCCATCCATAACATGTATCTTTCCCATGATCAAGATGATAGCCATAATGATGAATCTATTCATGAGCCACTTGATCCTATCCATCTCCCAACAACCATTCATGAGCAAGCCATCCAAATCCAACCCATCCATAACATTTACCTTCTTTATGATCAAGATGATACCTATGAAAAAGCTATCTATGAGCACCTTGATCCTATCCATAATCCTATATCTATCCATGAGTGAGATATCCAAATTGCTCCTAGTCATCCACCATCTACCCCTATCCATAATGAGCAAACATCCACTTGTCATGATGAGACACTTGTCCCCCAAGTAAGCATAAAAGATCAAACAAATAACTTGGATCTTAGTGAACACAATTCTAATCAAGATCCTAATGATCCTTCATCCCCATCCATCATCGATCCCATTTCAAATCCACCATCATGTCCAATTGGTCTTACCACCCTTATACATGAGTTTTCTTCCTTCAGACAACAACAACCTTTATCCACTTTACCTTCTCCATCCAATAATAAACTCAAGTCTAGTGTTCAAACCACACCTAGTCCTATAGTCAATCGCATCCTCCAAAACATGAACTACCAAGGCAAAGGCCTAGGCCTTTATGAACAAGGTATTTTGGAGCCAAACCATGTCAAATTTCCTCCATGCTTATATGGCCTTGGATACATACCCCAAGGTAAACAAGGCCAAGATGTTGGTAATCTCTTCATGCATCCTAAACCTACCACTTTCCATCGCACCCCCCATCATCTACCCAAAACATATGTAGCCATTCCACCTCCATCATCCTACAAATGTCAAAAGCATGTGACCATACACCTTCCGCCATCCACTTTACCTCCACTTTTACCAACTCTAAATATCCCTCCATCTACCTTACCACCATTGCTTCCAACACCTAACATACCTATCATTCATAAGTATCCTTACATCCCTAATCATGGCCAACAAAAGCACACATCGTTTAAGCATAAAGCTTCCAATCATTCCATCCACTCCACCCACCCCATGGGATTCAAAAGCAAAAATTTTGATGCCTCTGCTTACAAAGCTAAAAATCCTACCAAAAATCCTAAAGGTCTTCATACCTTAGGACATAAAGAATCAAACTCAAAGCAAAGTACATTCACAAAGCTATCCAAGCCCATACCTCCAAAAGCAAAGCCCAAAAGCAAAATGGTTTGGGTTCCTAAGCAAATAGCTAGCAAGTCAAATGAGGCATCCTCATCCACATCTCAAGAATCCCAACCACCTATATCCATCCAAAAGCCTACTTCGATCCAAAACTTCCATTCCCTTCAACAATCCTATAAGAGAAACAAAAACACTAAAAATACTAAATCTATGTGGGTTTCTAAATCACTTCATCAACCATCTCCTATGAAAACAACCCCATTGCTTCCTATACCACCATCCAATCAAAAGATTCAATGTTTATCACGGTGTGTGCAACCGTTGGTCATGGTTCCCTTCCACTCTGCAGCACCTCAACATAACTACATCTCCCCATCTTCCATCCATTATCCTACATATCTCTCCCATGCTATCCCTATGGTCCATGCTTTGGCATAAACTTTTCATCCATCTTCATTCCATAAGCCTATTTAAATCCACTATCCCCATCCATCTATCCTTGCATGAACCTTTCATAATCCATTTCATCATCCACTATCTACCTCATCCATCTCCCATCCATGCAATCCCTTATCAACATCAATGAGCATAATGACATGGTCCATGCGATGACATCCATCTCCAACGGGACTACCAACATTGGTAGCACTAAACACTTGAGTCCCTCCTATCCATTACCATGGTGAAAACCTAGCAAACAGGCGCCATGTGTAATTGTCAACCCCCCCAAAAAAAAGGAGAAATACAAAAAAGAAAAAAAAAATCAAAATAGTAAAGAGAAATCCCTTCGTCCAATGGTGAAAACCTAGTAAACAGGCACCTTGGATAAGTACCATGATGAAAACCTGGCAAATATGCGTCATGTGTAGGTTGATCTTCTATGTCACTTACACTTGGGGGCACATTGTCTCATCCAACCTATCCATTTCCAAACTATCTATCCTATTATATCATATCCTACCATTACCATACCATCCTACCATCCTTAGCCATTACATAAACATGCCTATCTTATTGAACCCATTCATCCACCCATCTTCCTCCTTTTGATCTTGATGAAGACACAGGGGCAAAATGTTGAAACATGTTTGGATATTTCTTGACATACATTCTTTCCAAACCAAGTCCTATCCATTGACAATTTATCGATCCCATTCAAACCAATCCAATCATGTCATCCCTTGGTCATGAACTTTGTCATGTAAAAATCCTAAGCATTACCACCTAGAATGGGGCAAGTTCCTCCTATGCAACATAGCCTTTGGAGATCACATCCTAGCTCCCTTGTAATCCATTCACTATGGCGTATCCTTATCATGAACTTTCCATCTTATAGCTTATCCCCATCTATTTATCATGAGCTTTCCACTATAGCCTACCTATCCATTTATCATGAGGCATGCATCCATCCCTTATATGGTCTATCCTTTTTATCCACCCATTTATCATGAGCCTTCCATCCCTTGTTGCCCAACCTTTTACCCATTCAATCCCATTCATCCATCCTTGCACCTAGACTTGGTTTTTCCCCTTGTCATTGGTATCAAGCACAAAGGCTACCCAATTGTAAATCCATTGGCATCTTCCAAAACATTTCAAAAAATTCAAAAAAAAATCAAAATATCTCAAAAGTCCAAAAAAAATTAAATATTCTCAAAAATTCAAAAAAAAAAATCAAAATATCCCAAAAATTTCAAAAAATTAAATATCAAACAAAAAATCCAAGCAATAAAACCAATCACATCATCCAAAACAATCCACTCCATCAACATTCAATCAAAATCAAATCATCATCACCATCAATTCCTTTTACCAATAACATTCATTCATCCATTTCAATCAATCACTTCTTCCAATCATATCAATCCAATCCATCTAAGCAATGATCTTAAATCCAAGTCACACTAATCCATATCAAGCAAGCTAATCAATCAAGGAACATTATCCAATCAAATCAACAGGTTTTGATCCTAATCTTGTCATGAGCCAAATCAATCATCATCAATAATCATCAATGGGATATAGCGTTCCCACATCCTTGTGTTGATCTAGGGATATAGCTTTCCCCACAATGACAACACTATCTATCAAACCAATCAAACAATCAATTATTGGTTTATGACTTGACAAGGGCAATACCTTGTTTGTTTTACATCCTTTGTGCACACTGTGAACACTTGCTTATGCTTAGATTGAGTGGATACTCCAATCATCACACCATCACTATCATCATTCAAAATAATCCAATCATCACAACAATCAACTCAGCAATAGCAAACATCACAACCAATGCACATCAAGCCAACTATCAAAACAAATCCTATCAATCATCAACATCAACACCAAAGAAAATCAACTCAAGCACATCCAGCCAATCATCAAAACAATCAACCCAACAATAGAAAACATCAATTCAAGCACATCAAGCCAACAATCGGAACAAATCCAATCACTTCAACAAATCAAAAGCAGCTCAATCAACCACAAATCATCCATCCTTCATCAAATCAATCCAAACAAAGATCCAAATGCAAGCCCATCCTTAATCCATACCAATCAAGTTAATCAATCAAGCCAAGTTATCCAATCGCAATCAATGGTCTTGAACCTAGCCTTGTTGTAAGCCAAATCAATCAGCAAACCAACTCAGCAAACAACTTTTTGTTGATCTAGGGATATAGCTTTCCCTACAATGACAACACTCTCAACTATCATCAATTGACAACCAATCATTGGTTTATAGCTTGACAGGGGCAATACCTTGTTTGTTTTTGAATCATTTGTGCATGCTTGCTTGCTTGCTTGTGTGTGTTATCATTTTATCTTTCATTTGTATCACATCGGTATCAATCTAGCTAATATTCATATCTTGTATCCAGACAAGGTTGTATTACGCTGGGGCATGAGACACATCATCACCCTGGTCCTTCTACCTTGGTGCATAACATCTAGTGCTATATCAAACAACATGGTTGCTCACCTTCCATTGCAGCATAACCCATCATCATTTTTTCTATCTATCCCCTTATCTTTCTTTTTGCAGCCAAGCCATTTCTTTTCGAGAGCATACCCGTGTTTGTCCAACCCACCTATCCTCTCGAGGGGGCATCATCATCCTATCTCCATATCATTTTCCTCTATCCATACCTTGGCTTCTTTGAAATGATGTTACTTGACACAAAGCTCATCATCTCGAACATCATCTCAAAGAGGGGCAAAATGTAGACACCCAAATTTATCCCAACTTTGTTCATGTTCTGCAACACCTTGTTAAAACATTATCCTAGACATCTTGTAGCATTTTGTCCTAATCCCATTCTTAATCCCATTTATCCATTAAGCCAATTAATTAAATAAATTTTATTTATTTAATTAATTTCTACATGATATCTTATCCCATCCTATTCATTTATCTAATTAATTAAATAAATCTTATTTATTTAATTAATATCCAACTCATATCTCAACTAATTCAAATATTTTATTTGAATTAAGTCCTCACCTTTCACCACATTCCAACACTTGTCCAGTCAATCATGTGTTGTAATACAACTTTCATTCATATCCTTCACATGCACAACTAATGGGGGCTAATTTTAGTATTTGTCTACACAAGCACACCTAAGCCTTATCTTCCCTTGCCACATGTCACATGACTACAATTTCTTAATCTGCAAGGAAACCTAACTTAATCCTATCCATCCATTTCATCTAAAGCCCTAATTGATCCTAACCATCCTTTGGAACCAAGCCTTTCCTATAAATCAACCCCCTCATAAGCCATTAGCATGCATTGATCCTCAAATATCCACATGCTGTTGAAATATCATTAGAGCCTTTGCATCCTTATCAACGTTATGCTGCAGAAGTGAGCACCTAACATTCTTCCAATAATAATCCTTCAAAATCTTGCATGCTCATGCGAGGTGGAGAAGAGCAATGGAGATAAATCGAGCATAGTGTGGAGATCGGTTTGTATTTACATTTGTTATTTTGATTTTCATGCTGTCTTGTACTTCATTGTGCATTGCTAGGGTTTTATCATTATCGTTCATTCATTTGCCCTGATTTGCAATTTTACCCTAACTACAGAGTGTACATGTAGAATTATTATGTCAATGGATGATGGTGGTCATTTAGCCACTTTATGTCTTTCTGTGTGATGTTTGACCTAGGCATGGGGCCCTAAGGTCTATTGGCCATGATGTTAAGAAATATTATTTTTAGTTTTATGTGATAAAATGATTATGTTCTTGTGTGGGATTTAACCTTGTAACTTTTAAAATAATTTTTAAGTGTTTTTAAGAGGTCTAAGTTGTATTTTATGTTTGGAAAATTATCTTATGTCCAAGGTACATAGGTAAGAAGTTTATTTTTGTCATTTATAATATTTTAAAAAGTTTTTAGACCCTCCTTTAAGCCCCACTTACAAAAGTGACGAAAATGGGAAGGTGGTTGGTTGAATTAGTTGGGTGGTTGAGTTAGTTTTGGGTAGGAAGTTACTCTTTCCTTCTCTTTAAAAACTCTTCATGGAGTGGGGGTGACTTGCTCATTTTATGATTTTCATTCAAGGATTCTACCATTAGTGGGATATTGCGATTGAGGTATCATGTTTTCTTTATTAATTAAATATAAATATTATATGTTTTTCTTTATTGATTAAATGTAAATTTTATATGTTTTTCTTTATTGATTAAATATAAATATTATATGTTTTTCTTTATTGGTTAAATGTAAATATTGTATGTTCTAAATATTATATTTATCCTTTATTTATTAAATGTAAAGGTTGTTTTTCTAAGGGTTGTTGCTTGTGAAATTGGAGAAGCAAACATTTCAATGTAAATCTTGAAAGAAGCATATTTGTTGCCTTATTTGCATGTCATAAACCTAGATCATCATAGCATGAAGTGTATTTTTTATTTTTACATTAGATCTTCCTATAATTATAAGATAGTAATCGCCATATATATTGGCATTACGGTTTGCATATAATCATATGTTATCTATATATTAGTATTAAGATTTCTATATAATCTTATAATTGCTAAATGTTGGTGTTGGATCTTAGAAACGATGGTTTTTATCTGCTATTAAAAGGGGTTACGAAGTCATCTTGCTAAGGATCTGTTAGTTTGTTCATATCCTCTAATAGATAAACTAATGATGTTCTTTGTGTACGTAAGTATCTTTGAACCTTGTCAAATAGTTCAAGTACCTTGTCCATTAGAGTATTCCTTACTTCTGCCTTCTATTAGATCTAGATGGAAATATTTTTTTCTTATGTGCATTAAGGTCTCAAATAAATATGGACTTTGGATCATATAAAACTGCCCACTTTTGCATAGATTCTTCAAGATCCAATTCTTATAGTAGATTGTATTAAACATCATATTAGCTCTTAATTTAGTCAATTTATATTTTGGGTGTCTCGTTCTTTGGTTGTTCAAATCTTCACAATATTCTTGATCGACCATAATCCAAATCTAGATAACCCATTTAATATGGTGTGCATACTCCTTAAGTCTGTCAAACTCCATCCTCTGGGTGAGACTTCAACCATGTATAACAAAGGTGTTTCAAATTGGGTGTGGTGGTCTATGAAGTCGTCGCTTGAAGAAATGGAAATGGTGTGGCTGCTACTCAAAGGCAGAGTGGTGTTGTTTATAAACCGTCTAAAATTTGAAGGTTGATTGACGAAATCTTACCTTGAGAATAGGAATAACCTACACAAGTGCATGAACATGTATATAAACATTTATGTCATATGGATATTTGTATAGGTATCAATTAGTAATTATAAATTAAATATGAATCCATGAATAGTTAAGATACATGATTTAGTAGATGAGTTTGTTGGAGTATATATATTTGATATAGATATTAACTTATGAAACAAAAGAAACGTAGTTGTTATAGTTTAATACAAATGTTTATTAAACTAATCGATATGATCGCATATTTACTGTAATATGGCATTGATTCTATTATAATGGTTTTGTTAGTAGAAATATGATATATGGGTTTGGGTTATAAATGTTGTAATTAGCATTTAAGTTAAAGTATTTGTAATTAATATTATCTATGCATTGGTTAGCTTGACGGTTATATGTAATTGATGAGTGATTAATATAATAGATAGAATTAATATTAATTAAACTAGACCTAGGTTTTATGAAATTCTTGGTGGAGATATAACTTGATTCTAGTTGCTATCACAATTAAATGTAATTGGATATGGCAATATAATCAGTGTAGATGAAATTTAATCTAGTTTGGTTTGATTTTGCAAAGATGTTTTTCATAATGATTTTGTTTAGTTGAAATTGGATTGAAAGATTGGAATTAGGTGAAATAACAAAGTATTTGAAAATCTGGACTTATAAGTAAAACTTATAGGTAACTGGATAACTAAGGGATTGAATTGCTCTAGTTAGAAGAATTTATGTGGTCAATGAGTTGTTTAGTGGAAATCACATATTGCAAGTAAATATTTCATGTGAGTTGGTCTATTTGAAGGAGTTGTGCTTTTAAGAGTAAATGTTAATTTGGGATTATCTTGTTACAGTGGTGTCTAGTGGAAGTTGTTTCCAGAGGCTAGGAAGGGTAGTTGTGGGTTTGACCCTTGTGATATGGCAATCTTGTTATAGGATGAACTTGTTTTGGTTTATGTGATTATGACGACTGTGCAAGAGGGACAATGCCTTGCTCAATATATCTAGTCCTGTTGCTATGTCTTGAATCCATGTTGTTGAGCTCTTCTTGAAGGCTGTGGTTCCCTATTGTGTTGAGCTTGTTTTAAATTCTATGTTGGTCTGTGTAAAGGATTGAAATTTTGGGAGCAAGAGGACCCATGCCTTGCTTTTGAATACACTTTGTTATGGTTGAAATTTTGGGAGCAAGAGGACCCATGCCTTGCTCTGGAGTACACTTTGTTATGGTTGAAATGTTGGAGCAAGAGGACCCATGCCTTGCTCTGGTGATTTATTATGTTGTGATTGGTTGCAAGATGGTTGATGCCTTGCATTGTTATGTATATTTGTTGTTATGATGATAGTTGTTATGTTTGATGGATAGGGTTCCTAGGTGTAGATAGGGAAGTGGCTTCCAATGTGGGGCCAGTGCCTAAAGTGGCTGCCAGGGTAACCCATTGGGAGTTGGTAATTAGTGATAACCTAATAATTAATCTAGGGGTTGGGTAGTTTTCACACTAACAAGATAATTGGATGCCTCACTCATGCCTGTAGTGCTCGTTCAGGCTAAGGATGAGATGAGAAGGCCGTGGTTGGAAAAATCAACTTCCTTGTCCTCATGAAAGGAATGTTGATTCCGCATGTGTCATCCTATGGGGGCCGACGCCTAGCGAGAGACTGTTAAGGTAACCCATGGATGGGGGCCGACGTCTAACTAGAGGTTGTCAGGGTAACCCATGTTAGGGCCATGCGATGACACTCTCCTTACTACAGCCTAGCATTCCCTAGTTGTACTCTCCCCATTTGTTAAGTGTTTGCCTCTGGAAATACTGTGGTGTTGTTTGTGATATTGACATGTGATGTTGGAGTCATGTGTTGTCTTATAGTTTACTATCTACCTGACTGTCTGTTGTAGTGGGACCTTATGTTATCTCCTAGCTCAGGGGGTGGACCTGAGGATTCCACATGGTCGGGTGGAAGAGATTTTATCGATTGGTATTTTCCCTTGCTATTGTTCGTGAGCGAGGGGGTTATATCTTGTGTATCAGGCATCAGATCTTGTACCAGTTAAGATGGCAGTGATCTATATTCATGTACTTGTCTTGTGTACCAGTTGATTCATAATGTATGTATTCAAAGGGTGATAATGTAACAATGTAATGTTGTACTCATATGTGAGGAGAAATTGTAACTGTGAACTAGATCCTTATGATTATTTATCTGATGTTGTAAATGTTTATTGATATAGTGCAATAGGTTCAGAATGATCTGCTGATGATAGTTAATGTTGTTGATTAATTTGTCAAGTAATGCACCCATGGAACCTTAGAAGACAGGTTGTTAGGTCAATGATGTGCATTGATTTGTTAAACATTACCTTGTGATCTTATACAGAAAAAAAAAATTCCACCTTGCTTAGCATAGATGTGTTGTTTTCTAAAGTTTCATGGCAAGGCGTTACATCTGGTATCAGAGCAAAGGTTTGCAACATTGGGATCTCTGGTTCTTGTCATTGTTTTAGGTTAAACATTTTTCTCCTTATAGGGAGTTGGTAATAGTACCTCTCACCTATGAGCCTTAGTATGGTATTAGAAGGATGATAAACTTATAGACTTGTTCTTGACTGTAGAAGAAATAAATCCTTTATGCTTTGTTCTACTTGTGTCTCTATTATGCGAAAATGTGATGATATATCTAACCATATATGTTCCCTAAACACTAGTGCTTGCTGATTTTTGAGGCCTCAAGCTCCTCTTGTGGTCTCTAGTGCTTCCTAAGATAGAAGCCTAGGTACTTTTAGTGCATGGAATCAAGAGAATGGAATTTGCCCCTCTAGTGATGTGAATATCATGAACCCATTTTATGTGGGGTATTGTAAAGGGACAGTGGTGTTTGTCTTCCCTGGTTTGGTGAAGTAACCATACCTTGTGAGGTTATGTTTAGGGTGTGGAAGCACCATACCATCTATATGTTAATGACATTATTTGTGTAAGTATTGGAATGATTTAAATATTTGGAGGCATCATGCATTGTAAGACGTGGTTAAGAGGTATTGTTGTGTGTGGACATCTTAAAGTAGTAGTTTGACATCTATTTTTTTTAGTGGCCATGACTTCATGTGGAAGTTCTTTTGTGAATTATGAAAGTTATCATTGTGTATGTAAAAACTGAATGCAGGAGATCAAATTGGAGCTTGTGTTAGATCCATCTTATATAAATGTGATACTTTAAGTAAAATGTAGCCTTGATTAAGTAGGTTCTTGTGTGCAATATTATCTATTCTTCCTCACATAAAGAAATTGTTGTAAATAAGTAATTATTTTGTTGCCTTAAATCCTTGTATAAAAGTTATTTAGGTATGAGGATGTAGATAACCTAATTATCTATGTGTTGGTGTACATTCTCTAACACATTCTAGACCTTGTGTCCTGGGTGTTGTGTAGCAGATACTCCCTTTTTGTGACTAAAGTTAGCCACATTGTGATGTGGGTTTGTTTGCAATTTGGTTAATTTGAAATTTTGATGGTTGTTTCATGTGTTGTTAGGGGCTAACAGTGAATTTGTTTTCTTTAAAAGTTTTTATGATAGGAGTGGTCATCAAAACTCTTTTCTCTATACTTAAGTTATTGCTGGAAATTGCTGGCATTTTGTGACTTAAGATTGGATTTGGTTATTTTCCCACTTGGGTTTTCACATTCTTTAAAACTTTGATGGTGACTATTCTGAATGTTTGTTTTTGTTAGCCCTGTATTGTGTCAAGTGTTGTTTCTATCATGTTCATTTCGAACCTCTGATAGTTTGTACAAGGGAGGACTCAGCGGAGAATTGTACTTTACATGTTAGTAATTAGTTGGAACCATAGTGGAAATAGGAAATGAGATGTAATTTTTTTTGATAATCTGTAAATACAGTTCCCTAAATCGTATGAAATTCTCAAAATACGTGTGATTGGTTATAAGTAGATCACATGATACACCTTAAATGGTAGGAAATGATGTCTTTTATGCCTTCATTGAACGATTGTGCTTGTCTTTAAAACAATTGTTTAATGTGAATGCGTATGTTGGCAATAGAAAATTGTAAAACTAATATGTTATGTTTCCACCCTAGTCTGTGACTTCTAGGAGTAAGTCAAGTTTTAGGGGGGGAGGATGTAGTGCCCTCCGTTCCCACCTTGGATGCACAAGTGAACTGATCAAGGCGCATGAATATGAAGGTAAAATAATGGGAATAATTAAGGTAAGGCTTTGACATTGTTTTGCATTCCTATGATTAAGATGTCGATCTTACTACAATTTCTATATGTTAGAATGGATCTCACGGACTGATTCTGTTAGATTTATTTGTTATGATGGTACTTTTGAGACTTATTCAATTTCATGCACCTATATGTTCAATGTATGTTCTGTTCAGATAATGAGGTAGATTTGATTTGGTTACGGTTATGTGTTATCTAATCTAGATTGATATGACATGGAAAGGACGATGTCGTATCACTTGCTTGCGAGTGCCCTGCGATATTGTGATTCCTTTTTCACCTAGTGTCAGCTTTTGTGTGTCGATATATGCTTGACTGTGTCATTTGTTGTAGGATGCGGGTATCAGGCATCGACTCCACCTAAATTAACAGGTCTGAGTGTGCCCTAAACCCAATGGATAAGTTGTTCCGGAGATAACTTAAGGTCCCACATCTCAAGTCATCATCCTCGATCAGGATGCATGACATGTCTAGTTCAACCTGTTAGTTCTGTCAGTATGTCAGGTCTTGCAACTGATTGATATTTGATGGAGCCTGTTGGTTAAGTGCGTGTTTGGCCCTGGCTTGTGAACATGTTTGGTTTGGCTTTTAACAGCTGTCCTTCTCAGTGGGTTATGTTGTATGCCTATATTTCATTATATAGTCATACTAATATTTGACCCACTTTAATATTTATTAAGGTCATATAATATTCTTATTATTATTATTAATATTTAATAAGATTAAATTGGTAATTGATAATTACCTAGTTCAAATAATTATTTAAAGTTGTTTGAATACGAATTATTTTATTACTACTATTAAATTGATTTAATTTAGGGAAGGTCGCTGAACACTAGTAAACACACTAACCAGACCTTAGAGTAGAGAGGAGACAGTCTTATCACCCAATTGACGAAGCCTAACAATTGGATCAAGAGTGTATTGATTCAGCGTTACACTATGGTTACTAATGGATTTGTGATAATATGTTTTGGCTATATATATTGTACTAACACTTCTTGTTGAGTGTACATGTATAATTATTATGTCAATGGATGATGGTGGTCATTTAGCCACTTTATGTCTTTCTGTGTGATGTCTGACCTAGGCATGGGGCCCTAAAGTCTATTGGCCATGATGTTAAGAAATATTATTTTTAGTTTTATGTGATAAAATGATTATGTTCTTGTGTGGGATTTAACCTTGTAACTTTTAAAATGATTTTTAAGTGTTTTTAAGAGGTCTAAGTTGTATTTTATGTTTAAAAAATTGTCTTATGTCCAAGGTACATAGGTAAGAAGTTTATTTTTGTCATTTATAATATTTTAAAAGGTTTTTAGACCCTCTTTTAAGCCCCACTTACAAAAGTGACGAAAATGGGAAGGTGGTTGGTTGAATTAGTTGGGTAGTTGAGTTAGTTGGGTGGTTGAGTTAGTTTTGGGTAGGAAGTTACTGTTTCCTTCTCTTTAAAAATTCTTCATGGAGTGGGGGTGACTTGCTCATTTTATGATTTTCATTCAAGGATTCTACCATTAGTGGAATATTGCGATTGAGGTATCATGTTTTATTTATTAATTAAATATAAATATTATATGTTTTTCTTTATTGATTAAATGTAAATTTTATATGTTTTTCTTTATTGATTAAATATAAATATTATATGTTTTTCTTTATTGGTTAAATGTAAATATTGTATGTTCTAAATATTATATGTATCCTTTATTTATTAAATGTAAAGGTTATTTTTCTAAGGGTTGTTGTTTGTGAAATTAGAGAAGCAAACATTTCAATATAAATCTTGAAAGAAGCATATTTGTTGCCTTATTTGCATGTCATAAACCTAGATCATCATAGCATGAAGTATATTTTTTATTTTTACATTAGATCTTCCTATAATTATAAGATAGTAATCGCCATATATATTGGCATTACGGTTTGCATATAATCATATGTTATCTATATATTAGTATTAAGATTTCTATATAATCTTATAATTGCTAAATGTTGGTGTTGGATCTTAGAAACGATGGTTTTTATCTGTTATTAAAAGGGATTATGAAGTCATCTTGCTAAGGATCTGTTAGTTTGTTCATATCCTCTAATAGATAAACTAATAATGTTCTTTGTGTACGTAAGTATCTTTGAACCTTGTCAAACAGTTCAAGTACCTTGTCCATTAGAGTATTCCTTACTTCTGCCTTCTATTAGATCTAGATGGAAATGTTTTTTTCTTATGTGCATTAAGGTCTCAAATAAATATGGACTTTGGATCATATAAAACTGCCCACTTTTGCATAGATTCTTCAGGATCCAATTCTTATAGTAGATTGTATTAAACATCTTATTAGCTCTTCATTTAGTCAATTTATATTTTGGGTGTCTTGTTCTTTGGTTGTTCAAATCTTCATAGTATTCTTGATCGACCATAATCCAAATCTAGATAACCCATTTAATATGGTGTGCATACTCCTTAAGTTTGTCAAACTCCATCCTCTAGGTGAGACTCCAACCATGTATAACAAAGGTGTTTCAAATTGGGTGTGTTGGTCTATGAAGTCGTCACTTGAAGAAATGGAAATGGTGTGGCTGCTACTCAAAGGCAGAGTGGTGTTGTTTATAAACTATCCAAAATTTGAAGGTTGATTGACCAAATCTTATTTTGAGAATAGGAATACCCTACACAAGTGCATGAACATGTATATAAACATTTATGTCATATGGATATTTGTATAGGTATCAATTAGTAATTATAAATTAAATATGAATCCATGCATAGTTAAGATACATGATTTAGTAGATGAGTTTGTTGGAGTATATATATATGATATAGATATTAACTTATGAAACAAAAGAAATGTAGTTGTTATAGTTTAATACAAATGTTTATTAAACTAATCGATATGATCACATTTTTACTGTAATATGGCATTGATTCTATTATAATGGTTTTGTTAGTAGAAATATGATATATGGGTTTGGGTTATAAATATTGTAATTAGCATTTAAGTTATAAGTATTTGTAATTAATATTATCTATGCATTGGTTAGCTTGACGGTTATATGTAATTGATGAGTGATTAATATAATAGATAGAATTAATATTAATTAAACTAGACCTAGGTTTTATGAAATTCTTGGTGGAAATATAACTTGAATCTAGTTGCTATTACAATTAAATGTAATTGGATATGGCAATATAATTAGTGTAGATGAAATTTAATCTAGTTTGGTTTGATTTTGCAAAGATGTTTTTCATAATGGTTTTGTTAAGTTGAAATTGGATTGAAAGATTGGAATTAGGTGAAATAACAAAGTATTTGAAAATCTGGACTTATAAGTAAAACTTATAGGTAACTGGATAACTAAGGGATTGAATTGCTCTAGTTAGAAGAATTTATGTGGTCAATGAGTTGTTTAGTGGAAATCACATATTGCAAGTAAATATTTCATGTGAGTTGGTCTATTTGAAGGAGTTGTACTTTTAAGAGTAAATGTTAATGTTGGATTATCGTGTTATAGTGGTGTCTAGTGGAAGTTGTTTCCAGAGGCTAGGAAGGGTAGTTGTGGGTTTGACCCTTGTGATATGGCAATCTTGTTATAGGATGAACTTGTCTTGGTTTATGTGATTATGACGACTGTGCAAGAGGGACAATGCCTTGCTCAGTATATCTAGTCCTATTGCTATGTCTTGAATCCATGTTGTTGAGCTCTTCTTGAAGGCTGTGGTTACCTATTGTGTTGAGCTTGTTTTAAATTCTATGTTGGTTTGTGTAAAGGATTGAAATTTTGGGAGCAAGAGGACCCATGCCTTGCTCTAGAATACACTTTATTATGGTTGAAATTTTGGGAGCAAGAGAACCCATGCCCTACTCTGGAGTACACTTTGTTATGGTTGAAATGTTGGAGCAAGAGGACCCATGCCTTGCTCTAGTGATTTATTATGTTGTGATTGGTTGCAAGATGGTTGATGCCTTGCATTGTTATGTATATTTGTTGTTATGATGATAGTTGTTATGTTTGATGGATAGGGTTTCCTAGGTCTAGATAGGGGAGTGGCTTCCAATGTGGGGCCGGTGCCTAAAGTGGCTGCCAAGGTAACCCTTTGGGAGTTGGTAATCAGTGATAACCTAATAATTAATCTAGGGGTTGGGTAGTTTTCACACTAACAAGATAATTGGATGCCTCACTCATGCCTGTAGTGCTTGTTCAGGCTAAGGATGAGATGAGAAGGCCGTGGTGGGCAAAATCAACTTCCTTGTCCTCATGAAAGGAATGTTAATTCCGCATGTGTCACCCTATGGGGGCCGGCACCTAGTGAGAGATTGTCAGGGTAACCCATGGATGGAGGTTGGTGTCTAGCTAGAGGTTGTTAGGGTAACCCATGCTAGGGCCATGCGATGACACTCTCCTTACTACAGCCTAGCATTCCCTAGTTGTACTCTCCTCATTTGTTAAGTGTTTGCCTCGGGAAATACTGTGGTGTTGTTTGTGATATTGACATGTGATGTTGGAGTCATGTGTTGTCTTATAGTTTACTATCTACTTGACTATCTGTTGTAGTGGGACCTTATGTTATCTCCTAGCTCGGGGGGTGGACCTCAGGATTCCACATGGTTGGGTGGAAGAGCTTTTATCCATTGGTATTTTCCCTTTCCGTTGTTCGTGAGCGAGGGGGTTATATCTTGTGTATCAGGCATTAGATCTTGTACCAGTTAAGATGGTAGTGATCTATATTCATGTACTTGTCTTGTGTACCAGTTGATTCATAATGTATGTATTCAAAAGGTGATAATGTAACAATGTAATGTTGTACTCATATGTGAGGAGAAATTGTAACTGTGAACTAGTTCCTGATGATTACTTATCTGATGTTGTAAGTGTTTATTGATATAATGCAATAGGTTCAGAATGATCTACTGATGATAGTTAATGTTGTTGATTAATTTGTCAAGTAATGCACCCATGGAACCTTAGAAGACAAGTTGTTAGGTTAATGATGTGCATTGATTAGTTAAACATTACCTTGTGATCTTATACAAAAAAAAAATATTCCACCTTGCTTAGCATAGATGTGTTGTTTTCTAAAGTTTCATGGCAGGGCGTTACAATATACATCACTTTGTAGTGCTTCAAGTTAAAAAGTTTAATTGATGTTGGTCATTTCCTTTATAAAGTGACACAACTTTGAACTTTCACCCAATTGCCCAATTATTTTTAGCTAGGACATTGCACTAATTCTCAGATCGCACAAAGAATCAATTGATTCTCATTATCTATACCCTCGCGAAGGGAAGGGCCACTTCTAAAAGGAAGGTGTGTAGGGGACTGTTGGTCTGTGGTTGGAGGAAAAGCACTAGGGTGATGCTCTCTCTCCTGCAGTTGACTTCTGAAGAATTGTGAACATGAAACATTACTTATTATTTAAATGAAAATGATAAATATTGTAAGTTGAAAGGAATGCGACCATCTATTATTTTCTCTTGATAAAGTGTAAAATTTGTAAGTCGCATGTGAAGCGACCATCAATTGAAATTATATATTGTACTTTGAAATTGCAAATGTATTATTATTGGATTTTTTTTGTTATAAAAAAAGAGAAAAGAGATTTTTTCATTTGGGTAAATGCACAAAGATGAGTCCACTTAAGGTGGAAGTTTTGGACTTAGAAAAAACCTGAAATCGAGTAAACCAAAACGTGATCCCATTATGCTTCGGGATCCCAAGCCAAAAGCGGGATCACATTTTCTAGAAATGGGACCCCATTTTGAAACGGGATCCCGTTTCCAAATGGGATCTCGTTTCCAAACGGGATCCCGCTTCAAAACGTGATCCCGCTTCATAAAGGCTAAAATATTAACCTTTTATGAAATGGGATCCCATTTCATAAAATTTGAATTTCTGACCTCATTTTTTCTATGGGTTTTGGGTTGGAAAAAAGGCTTGGGAACCCAACCCTTGGCTTTGGACCTGATTTGACTTGCAAGTTGAAGGTCCTGTCAATGTCACAACAAAATAGTGACTTTAGGCATATGCCTGAAGGCCTTTTTTGTACAATTTTTTGATGAAATTGAAACCCATTATAGATGAGATATTGTAGATTCCAAATATGTAATTTTTTTTACAATTGAATTATTTTTCTATTTTTCAATTAATTTATGATGAAATAGGTCCATAAACTTGAATTATCAGGTTTTTTGAATATTTTAATAACTTTTTATCAAAATAATTTTTTGTAAAAAAAATTGTGCGAAAACGTACTTTAGACAATTCTTTTCAATTTGAAAAAAAAAATTAAAAATGATAAGTTTAGGTCATCTTATGTGTGACGTACACGACGATTTTTTAAAACACCAAAAATGGCCAATAAAAAATTTACAAAAAAATATGGAAAATGTGCTTCAGTGAGTTACGAATCTTCTCCCAAAAGGATTTAGAAAATTATGATTATTTAGGTCAAAATATGGATGACGTACATGTGCATGGTATAGTAAAAGAAAAAGTGACTTTTAAATAGTGGTTTTCAGAAACGCCTATTAAAAATCAATTTGTATCATCTGGGTATTAAAAAAAATTACATATTTGGAAACTAGACTCCAAATACAACATTTTATATTTACTGACTTTTTTCAAGATTCCACCTTTAAGTGCTTCAAATTTTTAGGTCAAATGTGATAAATTCTGAAAATTAGGGAAAACACTTCCACTTTTTGGCCAAAAAGTGGACTCAACTTCTTGCACAAACCAATTTATTGTATTTATTTTATTTAATATTCTAGTTGGGATGTTACATCACTCATGAACTTGGCTACAAATGCTCTAAATCCTTCAAAGATTCCTTGCTCATCTTTTGAAGAAGAACCATGGTCTGACTCCACACATTTCGATGTTGTCATGATGTCTAATGGGCTAAGGTCCTGGGGTATTATCAAAGTTAGCTAGTAGTACCTCATCAACTTGGTTTATTTGAGGTAAATGAATGCCTAGGTCAACCTTGTAATACAAGATCTCATTAGCCTAACTATATTCAATTATCATATGCTTCATTTTTGGCTCTTTTTTGATATAGATCTAATTAGCAATACCTATCCATGGAAGTTGTCTACCTAAAGGATGGGATGTCAAATTGCATGCAAACTATCCTAAATTGCACCCAATCCCAAACCCAAGGGACCTCAAGATTGAGCTAAATCACTACTATGTTCCTAATCAATTATTGTAGCCTATCTAAACATATTAGTGATGTTTCTCTCTATATGATATGAAACTATCCTATCTAACTTATAATTGCACTAATGCTAGATGATTTTAAACTCTCAAATTGGCAGAATGTCTTTGCATATGATGGATTATGTTAATTGTGAAGGGATGAGATCCAATTTATAGATTTTTTTAGGCTCAATTGGATGGTTGGGATTGGATTTTCAGATCAATGGATGAGGATTCTTGAGAGATCTCAAGAAAGGAGAGCTTGCCAAGTGTCATGATAGGATTGGTGGTGGGAAATGTCCTTGGATCAAGGAAGGATGAAGGGTTGAGATTTGGCCTTGGGAAGATTGGAGGGATGAGATTGTCTTGGTAGATGGGAGGTATGGGTTAGATTTGATTAGAATTTTAAATTGGAAAGCATGGGTACATGCCCAATTTAAAATTGGAAGAAAAAAGATAAGTTGGAATTTATTTAAATTTTAAATTGGGAGCATGGGTACATGCCCAATTTTAAATTGGATGAATAGGAGATGGAGGACAAAAGGACTTTTGTACATGGGTCCTTGACCATGCCTTTTGTAAGAAGGCCATGTGGACATGTACAAGAGGCACATGCCTTTGTACATTTGGGGGAATGGAGAGGATTTGACCATTATTAGATTAGGATTTAGTTTGTGCAAGTGGGGGATTAGGTTAGTTAATTAGGTGTAGGTAACCTAATCAAAAGTGTAGAAAATAAAGAAATAAATAAATGTAAATATTTATTTAATTCATGGGATGGGATAAAGGGATATTAGATAATTAAATTTATTTAATATTTGGACCATAGATTGATGCAGGAGCATCCCTAGTTCGAGAGCAATCTTGCATCAACCAAAAATATTTATATTTTACTTTGTTTGTAGTTCAGTTTGTTTCTTTTCATTTTCCAGTTTAATTCAGGTAGTTCAGTCAGAAGTAGATTCTGTATTTTGGTCCAGTAGCATTTTCAGACTTTGCGGAACTGGACTTAGCATCTATATTCATTCATCTACATCATATCTAGAATTTAGAGATCTGCACTTCAATACCGAAAACATATCGCTATCAGAAGTTTGACTGTTCTCAGAACAAAGCATCCAGATAATCACAGATAACCAGCTGAAGGAGAAACTCGTGGAAGCATTTCCTGATCTATGGAGCCTAATGACACATCATTCAATGATCTTTGGTTCATGGCTAATCTTCCTCGGAGATCTGCATATCATTTCATTCATTTTCTAGAAGTGTTCTATGCATTTAGGTTTAACCTATCTGTGTACACACGTTACAACTCTTCATTGGAGTTTGTGATCTTCCTTGGTTGACTTGGAGGAATCTATTGATCTGTACTTGATATATATTAACATAATAGATCCTTTAGAAAGTAGTTCATAAGTTACCAAGTTCTAGATAGATAGCTTATTCATTTTCTGGCAAAGGATCTTCAAAGCTTTATCTTGCGCATGTATGTAATTAGGCTTGTGAGCCCTAATTGTAAACCTGCATATTGCTGGTCGATCTCTATTTGAATTCAATGATATACTAAATGACTGAATCTGCATTTGTTCTATTCCTTTGAGTTGTTTCTGTTGTGTTTTCTCTTGCTGCATGGTCCGGATAGTTCATTCTATGAATGCTCCTACCGTGACTGCACCAAGTGGTATTAGAGTGAAAGTTTAAATCTTTGGGAGCGGATTGAGTGAAGTTGGAAAGGAATTCTGTAAGATCTTACTGTGGACAGATCACCGAATTGAGGCAGGTTACTTGTGTGCAACTGATTGCCGATTGATAGGTAGTTGTCACCTTGTATCCCAATCACTGAACTTGAGGCAGTTTGCACTTGATCCTAGGAAGAATACCACCGCGAAGAGTTGCTGTTGTTGGAACAATGGCTGGTAGAATGGATGAGATGATGGAGGTGATGAAAACAATGCGAATTCATTTGGATGTTGTTGAAGACAGGCGAAGAGGATTAACATTGAGACCTAATTTTGAAAGTGAGGATGAAGAAGAATTTCCATCTATTGATCAAACTAGCGAAACCCTAGGAGGTGATGAAGAAGAAGAATTAGATTAGGTAAAGATGTTGTGAGCTATTTCAAAGATTGGAAAAAGACCTAGAGTTGATGTGCTGAACTATACTGGTAATTTGAACCCTAAAGATTGATTGATTGGATAAATGACATGGAAGACTATTTTGAATATGAGGAAATTGAAGATCCGGAGAAGCTAAAATTTGCAAAGACAAAGTTGAAAGGACATGTTGCTATATGGTGGAAAGAAGTTTAGTTGGAAACAAATAGAAGAGGAAAAGAAAAGACTACAAAATGGGATAGGATGGTGACAAAACTGAAGAATCAATTTATACCTGCTGACTATGAGTTGGAGTTGTTGAAAAGATTGCAAAACCTAAGGCAAAAGGAGAAACCTACGAAGGAGTACACTGAAGAATTTCATAAAATGATCATAAGGATAGGACATAGTGAAGCAAGCAAGGAGAAAGTGGCTAGATGCATCAATGGACTAAGATTAAACATTCAAGAAGAACTAAGCTTGGTAAGGATGACATCTTTGGAAGATGTGAGGTTGATTATTTTCACTTCCCTATTTTGATCGTTTACATTTTAGATGATGACATTATCAAACTTTGAGAGACTATTATTTCTATTATGCAGATTAGATTATAGATCCTGACTTTTGGTTTGACATTGATTAGACATGTGGTGATTTGATTTGATCATATTTTGATGTTATGATGATGTTAGATATATGAGATATAGTTGATGATGATTATTGATGTGATTTCAAGTTCATTATGTGGACATATTATTTGATGATGATTATGAGACATTGGATAGAAGATGCAGTCTTAATATTAAATTATGATGTAAATGATTAATGTTGTATGCAATGATATAAATTTAATTTCAGTTGCTTTAGCTATGATTATCCATGATGTGATTGACACTTGATCTAGTTTTGCAGGATGATATTCCCTGACCATGGTAAATCGGAGGTAGATTTGACACATATGTTATTCCCTGTGAAACCGATCCATTCCCAAGAGGGATGAGGATCACATGTGATCAAATGTTGCTTACGTAAATTATTTAGTTTGGCCTAGTACTCCTTTGTTAAATTGATTTACATCATGTGTTGAATAATTATATTTGTTTTATGCCATTTGGTATTATTTTTATTTATAGGCCATTTAAAGTAATTTTATGCCTCCCTAGGTGTACCTTAGTGTCCCAAACTTACCCTGGGTGGTAACCCTAGGGTCTAGGGTCAATTTTGACTAACTAAACTCTAGGGTAACTCACTTTTCATCACTCTAAACTAGGGTTGAGTCAAAGTGACGAATTTTGAAATGGCTAAGGGTGGGAGATGAGTCATGCTTTGGGAAAGACCCATCTCCCTTCACCAAGAAGACTTAGGAGGTCTTCAAGACTCCCAAGTGTGTGGGATCTCCCTCCAAGACTCTCACACACATGTGAGAGCATCTTGGAGGGAGATGGCTCTCTTGGAGAATAAGAGGATGCCATATGGCATCCCTTATCCTCATGGAGGCTTGAAGGGAATTGCCACCTCACCACTTGGTCTCTCACACATGTGTGAGAGCACAAGTGGATAAGGTGAGGGATAGAATGGAATTGGAGGGTGACACTTGTCACCCTCACACTCCTTCTCCCTTGCAAGTGGCATGGGATGAGGAAGGAGAAGGTGACAAGTGTCACCTTCTCACTCCTCAAAGTCAAATTGGAAAGCCTATATTACTTCATCTTGGAGAGGAGTGTGGGGTTCTTTTTTTGAAAGTTTCTTCTATTTTTGGAGGTTGGAGGGTGTGAGAGAAATTTGGAGAGTTGGAGAAATTTGTGGGAAGCTTGGAGCTCTTTATCAAACGTGATTCCATTTTAGGTCTTTTGAAGGTAAGCTCCATGGCTATGGCCATTACCCTTTTTGCTTATGTTTTCTTTTTGTGTATGTGGTTGAAAATTATGTGGGTTGTTATTTTATTTTTGTGTGGGAAGGGTGTGGTGAGAGCACCTCCATTTTGGAGGAAAGGCTCAACTAGTTTGGGGTAGGGGAGAGTGAACCTCCTCGAGGTCATCTCCTTTGTATTGCACTATTTATAGCCTTGAGGGCATTATATGGAGTTTGGGGAGTATTTTTTATTTTGGCATGAGTGCCATAGTGCTTCTTGAGCATGGTGGAAAAATTTATTTGGCTTGAGGCCTTGGGATTTTTGTGATTTTTGGAGTTCTTAGGGTGGCCTCTTGAGTTGAGGGGTCCACTTCCTTACCCCCTCCAAACTCAATTTATTGAGTTTTGTATGTGCAAATCCATGGGAGTTGAATTTTTGTGTGTTTGGAAAATTTTCTTTGTTGTGATGTGTGTGTGCTAAACCGTGTGAATCCTACCTCCTCAACTCGGGGGTGACCCACTAGCGGGAATATGGTAGGGACGAGGGCATTCCTTTCTGGATTGGTTCCCCATTGTTGTGTTGTTTATTGCAGGTTCTTAGTTGGGGAAAATGGAGCTTGTTGAAGTCCATTTTTGGTGTTTGGACACTACTTTTAGTTGGCTGTTTTGGAGCCATGGCCTTAGAGGCCTAATTGTATTTTTTGACAAAACAATTACTATCCTATGTGTTAGTTGTAAGGAAAAATTATTGTGAGTACTCTTTAATGTTATTTAAAAATTTGTTTATTATGTTATGCTGTTATGTTTATGTGCTATGGAGGAACACCAAGGAAAATACATTTTGCTATTTGAGCACATGTGTTGTTGAAAATATGACAGAAATGATCTTTTGTATTTACTGCCATTTTATATTGGGAAAGGGAAAGGAAGTTAAAATGTTGAGACATTCCTTTGATATGGGGTTTTGAAATAAATGAATTTGTTGTATATACTATATTTTATTCTCACAGAAAATGCCAAATGGGATTGTATAACTTCTGTTACAACAAAATAGTAGTAGTATTATGCTCTAGGTTATATTACTGTCAGAATAAAGGTAGAAATAGTAAATCTATTTGATATATTTTGCAGAGGAAAGTGTGTATACAAAACTGGCTATTATGAAGTTATCTGAATATATATATAGTATAATGTGCAATTTATTTACTGTCAAAAAGGGTACTCTGTTTTATTTAACTTTCATGAACACTGTAAATAAAATTAGATATTAAAAGTTTCCAATCTGATTTCTCCTTGTATTATTTTTACTGTGTATATATGTTATATTATACGCATATATATATATATATATATATATATATATATATATATATATATATATATATTATACATATATATTTATTGCTGAAATCACATTTTCAAACTTATGTTATAATTGTGCTAAAACTGAGAATAAATATAATTGTGTATATCTTCATATATATATATGCACATATATTTACATATATATTTGATAGTAATAATCCAGACTTTAATATAATAAAACAAAATCTGAGAGCAAAGTATATGTTGACAGAGGTTAAAATATAGAGGAATCTGAGCAGATCGAACACCAGACCCGATTGAGGGTTTTAGCTTTTTGTTGAATGAAAAGAAAATTAAAAAAAAAGGGGGAGGGACAGTGGCCAAGCCACTGCCCTCCCCCAAACCTGCGTTGAAGAAGATGGGAGTGGAGGGGACGATGCCCGCACCCACCTCCCACCATACGGTGGGGGGTGGGTGGAAGGATCACCCCCCAAAAAAACCCCCTTTCCATTATTTCTTGTTGTTAATACTATCACCAAAAAAAAAAAAACATGACAACGGCAGTGGTACAAGGCTTCTCACGCCCTTCCTCTATATCAAAGCTGCCATACGGCCATTGGCATATATCTATTATTCAGTTTAGATCTACAAAACAAAACTATATATATTGCTCACTGTGTTTCTTTCAAACAATGTATTTTTTTAATATCTCCAGATTTATAATAACGGCTTATATATATACCCACAAAGATATGCTATATATATCATATATATAAACAACACTTATACCTCGATGTGAACTCTCATGGCTGCCAAGCCATTGTAGAAACAACCGTTTAGCCTGGAACAATACAATGGAGGCAAGACAAAACACAATAGAGTAGAAGAGAAACAAAACAAATGTGAGGAAAGCAAAAGAATAACTTAGAGTTGCCAAAAAGAAAAGAATAAAATAAGATTAGGGCTTTTAGTGTAGAAAACAATAAAATATTTGATTAAGGCTTCCATTTGGGATTGGTGATTTAATTTAAGTTCTTTTTTTTAAAAAAAATTTCATGTGCACGGAAATTATATTTCCCTCCTTTGCTTTTTGGGGTCATTTTGGATTTGTTCACTTTCTTGTGCATCACTTTAGTGTTTTAAATTTTATTTTGGGGTTTGATTTTAATTTCTTTTGGAAATTTTTTTTAGTGGTGAATGGGTTGATTTTATTTTAAATGGGAAGTGTTTTCCCTTTGTAAGTTAATTATTTTGGGGCATTTATTTTAAATCCTTGTGTGTTTTAATTTAATATGTTTGGAAGTCTTTTTTTTTTAATTGAATTTAATTTTATTTTAATCAATTTTATTTCTAAGGGGATAATTTAATTATTCCTTTTTTAAATTATTTTAACGTAAATTAATAAATATGATTGTTGAAGTTATATTTATTAATGGACTTGACTATTGAATTTTAAATTAGTCGTTTATTATTTTTAATTCAAATTTTGTAATTTTTTGTTGAGTGATCAATTTATTTAACCTTGGAAATTTATTTAACTTTTCCTTATGATTAATTATTTTGATTTGTGCATTAATTTCCTTTAGAGATTTTCTTTCTAAAATATTTAATTCGATTGTCAAAAATGCGTTATGCTATCAAAAAATTTCTAGATTTTAGGGTTTTACATTCATGGCATTCTTATGACTTTCTTTAACCACCCCACTTCATCATGCAACCATCATGCCATTGGATTCGTATTTTTTATTTACTTTTTATTTATGCATTAGAGATAGGGCTTTGCTTCGAATCAGTCGAAAGCATCTCTTTCGCCTAGGAAACTTAGGGTTTGAATTAAATCCGTTCTAATCCTAGAAGTGGCACACATTGTGTCACATACCCCCTAATCATCTTTCATCACGTAGGGGATTGCGTAGGTAGACACACTTCCCGAATATGATTGACATGTTTATGACTTATGCGTATTGCCACTGAGCACGCAGACGCGTGTGACGGGGTTTCTAGGGACACGCAGTAAAGTTTTTGATATTTCATGTCATGACCACATGACAAATGTGGACATGACATGTGTGTTGCGTGTCCTGACCGCATGGGAAATGTGGGCATGACATTTAGTATCAGAGCCCAAGTTTAAACACTGGGCTTGTTTTGGGTACATTATTATTCTGCAAGTTTATTAATTTGTAATTACCTCATTTTGTAGGATGCCTCCCCGACAAGTTTGGTGAGTGCGATGCTACCACACTACGTCCGTTGAGGTGCACATTGATTCTTCAGCTGAGGGTCAAGTACCGCTAGCCCCACAGATACCGCAGGCACCACCGACCCTACCTATACTAGATATTGGGTGACAGATATTGCAGTCACTATAGGTAGTGTTAGATAGGCTACTAGCAGTCATAGTTGAGCTGTGCATAGAGCCACGTGTTGAGCCCTGTGTTGATCCACGAGAGGAGCCATGCGTGGAGCCACGAGAAAAGTCACTTGTCAAGCCACGTGTGGAGCCCCACGTTGAGCCGCGAGAGGCACCACGTGTGGAGCCATATGTTGAGATACTAGATATGATGGTGGAGGAGGTTAGATTGGCCTACAGGGCCCGTAGCAGGAGCCCTCCACGTCATGCTAGGCATGAGGAGGCAGTGCGAGTGGAGTAGATTATTCACAGGCCTTATGATTATTATGTGAATGAACCTATCAGAGGGCATAGAGACCGAGGAGATCCCATCAGGGATTTGTTGAGGCTGAATGCTTGGCTCATCAGTCTAGATAGATGCTTTATGTTGTGCCCTTACAAGGGCACTATGAAAGCACGTGTGGTAGTCCACCTGTTGTGAGATGCAGTAGCTACCTAGTGGCGCACTAAGGAGTGCAAGTGCCATCTATCATTGGACACACTCACATGGGAGACTTTCATTGAGTGCTTCAATGTGCGATATTTATCAGATCACTATAGACCGTGTCGCATAGACAAGTTTCACGACCTTTAGTAGAGAGGGCTTACTATTGCTCAGTATGAGGGTAGATTCACTGAGTTGTCTCGATATGCGGAGTATCTCCATGACGAGAAACTCCTGGTTCATAAGTTTATCAGAGGATTGAACCATAGCATAGTAGGGCCTGTATGCATGGTAGACCCCCAGACATTGAGTGATGCTGCCGAGAAGGCACACATAGCTAAGGAGATATAAGGACGAGGTAGAGTTCAGGCCCTTAGTTTTAGGATCATGGGAAGTAGCAGCATCAGTAGAGTTACTGTAGACCACCACCGCCATCTCAGAGAGGAGGATTTAGTTCTGCATCCTTACCTCCTAGGCCCCCACAGCAGTAGTAGAGATCTAGGCCATAGTAGAGGGTACATGGGGGGCATAATCGAGGATGACAGTAGTAGGGCACGCACAAAGATCAGAGGCAGCAGGGACCACCTGCGGGACCCGCGAGGTCACAATAGTCATACAGGGGTTCACAGGGGTCCACAGGTAGATCTAGATAGTAGTAGTCGAGTAGGACTCAGACTAGATAGGTACAAGCTAGGAGCCCATGTTATGTGTGTGGTGGAGCGAGACATCTAGCTAGAGAGTGCCCACAAGGCTTTATAGTAGGGGGCAGCCTCGTGCAGGAAGATCAGAGTAGATGGTTGGAGATGTGGGTAGGTCCCACCATATGTTTGTAGCGGTTGATAACCACCAGGATGATTTTTAGGCATCAGTGATTGAGACATCAAGTATGATAGGGGTGTCCCCATTTCTATTCTTTTTGACTTTGGTGCTACTAACTCTTTCATATCTCCATTGTTAGTGGAGTGTTGCAGGCTAGTGGCCTCTAAACAGGGTGATAGGTGGGAGGTGGAGTTGGCCTTAGGGCCCAAGATGATAGTAGATGACTTAGTCCATGACTGTGAGATATCTTTGGGACCCTTTGCCATAGTTTGTGACCTTAGAGTTATGACATTAGGATCCTACGATGTGGTTCTGGGTATGGACTAGCTTGCGGCTCATAGAGCCAAGCTAGATTGTCGCCGAAAGGTGATTAGCTGCTTAGACGATCATGGTACATCAGTGGAGATAGTGGGCATTTAGAAGCCCATAGTAGTTTGTATGATATCCACTCAGCATCTTAAGTGCTGCATGCGGAAGGGATGTCAGATGTTCACTATTACAGTGAGTGATAGATTATAGGATGAGCCTGAGGCATCTTTGGATGACCATCCCATCCTGAGAGAGTTTACCGATGTGTTTCTAGCAGAGTTACCGGGGATGCCACCCCATCGTGAGGTAGACTTTCATATTGAATTAGTGCTAGGTGCCGAGCCAATGTCTCGTGCACCCTACATGATGGGTCTCAAGAAGGGGCATATCCGACCGAGCGTTTCACCTTGGGGCATTCCTGTCATCTTCGTGAAGAAGGAGGATGGGTCTCTTCAATTATGCATGGATTATAGGCAGTTGAATAAGGTGATGGTGAAGAACCGTTACCCTCTGCCTAGGATTAACGATCTCTTTGATCAGATGCAGGGAGCCAAGGTGTTCTCTAAGATTGACCTGAAGTCTAGTTACCATTAGTTGCGTATCATAGGGGCAGACATCCATAACACCGCCTTCCATACTCAAATGGCCACTATGAGTTCACTCTGGTCCCCTTCGGTTTGATGAATGCCCCTGCAATGTTCACGAGTCTCATGAATGGGGTATTTCATACCTACTTGGATCGGTTCATGATTATTTTCCTCGATGACATATTGATCTATTCACGGACCGAGGAGGAGCATGAGGAGCACCTACGTTAGGTTTTACAATGTTTGAGGGAGTAGAATCTTTATGGGAACCTGGTGAAGTGTGCATTTTTTAGGATAGAGGTATAGTACTTGGGGCACATCCTATCTAGTGATGGTATCTCAGTAGATCCATCGAAGATTAGGGCTATCAGAGATTGGCCAGCACCCACCAATGTGACAGAGGTCAGGAGTTTTATGGGGTTAGCTGGTTATTACCATAGATTTGTTGAGGGTTTCTCTCGAATAGCGTACCCCATCACTTCCCTTCAGCGGAAAAGGAAGAGTTTTCTATGGACTGAGCAGTGTGAGAGTGCCTTTGGGGTCCTCAAGGAGCATCTTACTAGCGCTCCCATTTTAGCGGTTCCTGATCCAGTAGTGGATTTTATGGTTTGCACAGATGTATCACTTGAGGGTTTGGGAGCCATACTTATGCAAGGTGGTAGAGTAATTGCATATGAGTCGCAAAATCTCAAGACCCATGAGCTGAACTACCCCACTCATGATTTGGAGCTCGCAACAGTGGTTCATGCTCTAATTTGTTGGAGACATTTCTTATTGGGTCGTCGCTTTGAGCTTCATTTAGATCATCATAGCCTTTAGTACGTATTCACACAGCTGAATCTGAATGCCTATCAGTGGCGTTGGATGGAGTTTCTTTGTGAGTATGACTTTGATGTCCACTACATCAAAGGGAAGGAGAACGTGGTTGCTGATGCATTGAGTCAGAGGTGTCGTGAAATCTTGACCTTGACTCTAAGTGTGGACTTGAGAGGACGTATTATTCAACATCTACCTGAGGATGAGTAGTTTCTTGAGGTGTAGCAGGAGATCCAATCACAAAGGGCCCTAGTGGGCAAGTTTGTAGGATATTCACTTGAGGTAAATGGATTACTTTGTCATCGACAGTGCATCTATGTACCCTGCGCAGGTGACCTACGTACTATAGTATTATCAGAGGCTCATAGAGCACCATATGTAGCACATCTAGGGGTGAAGAAGATGCATGCTGATCTATGACAGCTGTACCATTGGGCGGGTATGAGATGAGATATTATAGAGTTTGTTACTCAATGCCTTGAGTGCCAGAGGGTCAAGGCCGAGCATCAGCATCCAGCGGGTCTTTTATACCCTCATGAGATACATGAGTGGAAATGGGACACCATTTCCATGGATTTCATTGTTGGTCTTCCTATGTCTTCGCATCACCATGATGCCATCATGGTGACAGTTGACAAGTTGACCAAGGTGGTGTATTTCTCACCTATACGCACAACATACAATGCACCAGCAGTGGCGAGAGTATTCATAGATGATATTGTGAGATTACATGGGGTACCTTGCCACATCATTTCTGACAGGGATTCAGTGTTCACTTTAGCCTTTTGGAGAGCTTTGCAGTAGGCGTTGGGCACACAATTCAACTTTAGCTCTGCTTATCACCTCGAGACAGATGGATAGACAGAGCGGGTGAATCAGGTGTTAGAGGACATGCTCCATATGTATTTTATGGACCATTAGTCTAGATGGCAGGAGTATCTATATCTGGTTGAGTTTTCCTACAATAATGGTCATCACAACTCGTTGGGTATGCCTCCTTTTTAGGCTTTATATGGCAGACCATGTAGGACACCATTGAGTTGGGATCAAATAGAGGACAGGGTTGCCATCGGTCTAGAGTTGGTTCAGGATATGGAGCAACAGGTCACATTGATTAGACAAAGACTTTAGGAGGCTCAGGATATACAGAAGAAGTATGTCGATGCTAAGAGACTAGATCAGAGCTTCTCAGTTGGGGATAGAGTATTCCTTAGAGTGCAGCCACACAAGAGTCCAATCCGTTATGGAAAGGGCTCTAAGCTCGCACCATGGTTTGTAGGACCTTTTGAGATCTTGGAGTGGATAGGACCTATTGTCTACCATCTAGCATTGCCACCTAGCCTATCACGTATCCATGATGTTTTTCATGTTTCTGTATTGAGGCGATATATATCTGATTTATCTCATGTATTTGATTGGAGTTCTCTTCAGGTAGAGGCAGACATGTAGTTGGCTTTGGAGCTAATTCACATATTGGCTCATCAAACGTTGGGCCTTCAAGGTCGAGAGCTGGACTAGGTTAGGGTCCAGTGGGATCATTATGACGAGGTCACAACTACTTGGGAGGATGCAGCTAGTTTGAGGGCACTCTATCCTCACCTTTTTGATGAATTCCAAGAGGAAGTTGAATCTTAGGGGGAAGGATGTGAGGCCGATTATTTTCACTTCCCTATTTTGATCATTTACATTTTAGATGATGACATTGTTAGACTTTGAGAGACTATTATTTCTATTATGCAGATTAGATTATAGCTCCTGACTTTTGGTTTGACATTGATTAGACATGTGGTGATTTGATTTGATCATATTTTGATGTTATGATGATGTTAGATATATGAGATATAGTTGATGATGATTATTGATGTGATTTCACGTTCAATATCCATGATGTGATTGACACTTGATCTAGTTGTGTAGGATGATATTCCCGGGCCACAGGAAATTGGAGGTAGTTTTCACACATATGTTATTCCTTGTGAAACCGATCCATTCCCAAGAAGGATGAGGATCATGTGTGATCGGATGTTGCTTGTGTGCATGTGTAAATTATTTATTTTGGCCTAGTACTCCTTTGTTAAAAATATTTATATCATGTGTTGTATAATTATATTTGTTTTACACCATTTGGTATTATTTTTATTTATGGGCCATTCAAAGTAATTTTATGCCTCCCTGGGTGTACCTTAGTGTCCCAAACTTACCCTGGGTGGTAACCCTAGGGTCTAGGGTCAATTTTGACTAACTAAACTCTAGGGTAACTCACTTTTGGTCGCTCTAAACTAGGGTTGAGTCAAAGTGACGAATTTTGAAATGGCTAAGGGTGAGAGATGAGTCATACTTTGGGAAAGACCCATCTCCCTTCCCAAAGTTTGGGGATCCCTTCACCAAGAAGACTTGGGAGGTCTTCAAGACTCCCAAGTGTGTGGGATCTCCCTCCAAGACTCTCACACATGTGTGAGAGCATCTTGGAGGGAGATGGCTCTCTTGAAGAATAAGAGAATGCCATATGGCATCCCGTATCCTTATGGAGGCTTGAAGGGAATTGCCACCTCACCACTTGGTCTCTCACACATGTGTGAGAGCACAAGTGGATAAGGTGAGGGATAGAATAGAATTGGAAGGTAACACTTGTCACCCTCACACTCCTTCTCCCTTGCAAGTGGCATAGGATGAGGAAGGAGAAGGTGACAAGTGTCATCTTCTCATTCCTCAAGGCCAAATTGGAAGGCCTATATTACCCCCTCTTGGAGAGGAGTGTGGGTTCTTTTTTTTGAAAGTTTCTTCTATTTTTGGAGGTTGGAGGGTGTGAGAGAAATTTGGAGAGTTGGAGAAATTTGTGGGAAGCTTGGAGCTCTTCATTAAATGTGCTTCCATTTCAAGGCTTTTGAAGGTAAGCTCCATGGCTATGGCCATTACCCTTTTTGCTTATGTTTTCTTGTTGTGTATGTGGTTGAAAATTATGTGGGTTGTTATTTTTTTTTTTTTTGTGTCGGAAGGGTGTGGTGAGAGCACCTCCATTTTGGAGGAAAGGCTCAACTAGTTTGGGGTAGGGGAGAGTGAACCTCCTTGAGGTCATCTCCTTTGTGTTACACTATGTATATCCTTGAGGGCATCATATGGAGTTTGGGGAGTATTTTTTATTTTGGTATGAGTGCCATAGTGCTTCTTGAGCATGGTGGAAAAATTTGTTTGGTTTGAGGCCTTGGGATTTTTGTGATTTTTGGAGTTCTTGGGGTGGCCTCTTGAGTTGAGAGGTCCACTTCCCTAGCCCCTCCAAACTCAATTTATTGAGTTTTGTATGTGCAAATCCATGGGAGTTGAATTTTTGTGTGTTTGGAAAATTTTCTTTATTGTGATGTGTGTGTGCAAAACTGTGTGAATCCTACCTCCCCAGCTCAGGGGTGACCCACTAGTAGGTCTATGGTAGGGAGGAAGGCATTCCTTCATGGCTTGGTTCCCCATTGTTGTGTTGTTTATTGCAGGTTTTTAGTTGGGGAAAATGGAGCTTGTTGAAGTCCATTTTTGGTGTTTGGACACTACTTTTAGTTGGTTGTTTTAGAGCCATGGCCTTAGAAGCCTCATTGTATTTTTTGAAAAAATGATTACTATCCTATGTGTTGGTTGTTGTAAGGAAAAATTATTGTGAGTACTCTTTAATGTTATCCAAAAATTTGTTTATTGTATTATGCTGTTGTGTTTATGTGCTATGGAGGAATGCCAAGGAAAATACATTTTGTTGTTTGAGCACATGTGTTGTTGAAAATATGACAGAAATGATCTTTTGTATTTATTGCCATTTTATATTGGAAATGGGAAAGGAAGTTAAAATCTTGAGGCATTCCTTTGATATGGGGTTTTGAAATAAAAGAATTTGTTGTATATACTATATTTTATTCTCACAGAAAATGCCAAATGGGATTGTATAACTTCTGTTACAACAAAATAGTAGTAGTAAATTATGCTCCAAGTTATATTACTGTTAGAATAAAGGCATAAATAGTAAATCTGTTTTATATATTTTCTAGAGGAAAGTGTGTATACAAAACTGGCTATTCTGAAGTTATTTGAATATATATATATATATATATATATAGTATAACGTACAATTTATTTACTGTAAAAAAGGGTACTCTATTTTATTTAACTTTCATGAACACTGTAAATAAAATCAGCTATTAAAAGTTTCAAATCTGATTTTTATTGTGCATATATATATATATATTTGATAGTAATAATCTAGACTTTAATATAATAAAACAAAATCTCAGAGAAAAGTTTATGTTGTTAGAGGTTAAAATATAGAGGAATCTGAGTGGATCGAACACCAGACCCAATTGAGGGTTTTAGCTTTTTGTTGAATGAAAAGAAAATTAAAAAAAAATAAAGGGGAGGGACGGTGGCCAAGCCGCCACCCTCCCCCAAACCTACGTTGAAGAAGATGGGAGTGGGGGGACGATCCCCCCACCCACCTCCCACCATACAGTGGGGGGTGGGTGAAAAGATCACCCCCCCCAAGAAACCCCCTTTCCATTGTTTCTTGTTGTTAATACTATCACAAAAGAAAAACGTGACAGCGGCGTTGGTACGGGGCTTCTCATGCCCTTCCTCTATATCAAAGCTACCATACAACCATTGGCATATGTCTGTTATTCAGTTTAGATCTGCAAAACAAAACTCTCTCTCTCTCTATATATGTATATTGCTCACTGTGTTTCTTTCAAACAATGTATTTTTTTTTAGCATCTCCAGATTTATAATAACGGCTTATATATATACCCATAAAGAAATGCTATATATATAATATATATATAAACGACATTTATACCTCAGTGTGAACTCTCATGGCTACCAAGCCATTGTAGAAGCAACCCTTCAACCTACAACAATACAATGGAGGCAAGACAAAACACAATAGAGTAGAAGAGAAACAAAACAAATGTGAGGAAAGCAAAAGAATAAGTTAGGGTTGCCAAAAATAAAGGAATAAAATAAGATTAGGGCTTTTAGTTTAGAAAACAATAAAATATTTGATTAGGGCTTCCATTTGGGATTGGTGATTTAATTTAAGTTCTTTTTTTTTAATTTTTCATGTGCACAGAAATTATATTTCCCCCTCTTTTGCTTTTTGGGGTCATTTTGGATTTGTTCACTTTCTTGTCCATCACTTTAGTGTTTTAAATTTTATTTTGGGGTTTGATTTTAATTTCTTTTGAAAAAATTTTTTAGTGGTGATTGGGTTGATTTTATTTTAAATGGGAAGTGTTTTCCCTTTGTAAGTTAATTATTTTGGGGCATTTATTTTAAATCCTTGTGCATTTTAATTTAATGTGTTTGGAAGTCTTTTTTTTAATTTAATTTTATTTAATTTTAATCTATTTTATTTTTGAGGGGATAATTTTTTTTTAAGGATAATGCACTTGGTAAACTTTTTAACATGACCAGTGATGCTGGTGCAACACGCCCTCCGGCTCCACACAATGCTTTGCTTGGAGCTATGAACTGGTGAGGCCACAACACGGGGGACCTCATCCCCAAGAAAGAACACTTCAAACCCGCGAGCTCATTGGCCCAGCGAAGGCGTAACGCCTGCGAGCTCATTGGCCCAGCAGGGGTTTGAACTCTGGTGGCCGCCACTACAACTGAGTGACTTAACCACCGAACCACGCGCTTATCAGCTTTGAGGGGATAATTTAATTATTCCTCTTTTTAATTGTTTTAACACGAGTCAATTAATAAATATGATTGTTGAAGTTATATTTATTAATGGACTTGACTATTGAATTTTAAATTGGTCATTTATTATTTTTAATTCAAATTTTATAATTTTTTGTTGAGTGATCAATTTATTTAACCTTGGAAATTTATTTAATTTTTCCTTGTGATTAATTATTTTGATTTGTGCATTAATGTCCTTTGGAGATTTTCTTTCTAAAATATTTAATTCGATTGTCAAAAACACGTTATGCTATCAAATTTTTTCTAGATTTTAGGGTTTTACGTTCATGGCATTCTTACGACTTTCTTTAACTATCCCACTTCATCATGCAACCATCATGCCATTGGATTCATATTTTTTATTTTTATTTTCATTTATGCATTAGAGATAGGGCTTAGCTTTGAATCAGTCGAAAGCATCTCTTTCACCTAGGAAACTTAGGGTTTGAATTAAATCTGTTCTAACCCTAGAAGTGGCGCACATCGCATCGCATACCCCCTAGTCAACTTTCATCATGCAGGGGATTACGTAGGTAGATGCACTTCCTGAATATGATTGACATGTTTACGCCTTATGCATATTGCCACCGAGCACACAAACACGTGTGAGGGGGTTTCTAGGGACACGCAATAAAGTTTTTGATATTTCATGTGATGACCACATGACAAATGTGGACATGACACATGTGTTACATGTCGTGATTGCATGGGAAATGTGGGCATGACAGAAGAAGCATATCAGGTTGCCCTGAAAGTTGAAGAGAAGCTGAATAAGAGACATGATCAGAGATAGAGAGGAAGAGGAGATAAATTTTAGAGAGGTAGGACTTATTTCGGAGGAGACAGATCATATTCAGAGAAGAACAAGTTTTACAATACATTTAAGAAGGAGGACAAAGATAACAATGCTTACCAGAGAGATGACATAAATTTTTAGCGGAGAGAAAACCCTAGTGCATACCAAAATGAAGGATACAGAAGAGAAGGAAGAGGATTGGATAAGAGAACATTCAGAGGTACTTGTTTCAAGTGTGGAGATGAAGGACATAGAGCATTTGAGTGTAATTAGGGTAGTACAAGTAAAAGGACAAAAAATAGTGGAAGAGCAACATATGTGGAAGAAGAACCCGTTGGATCACCCAGTTTAGTTGGCAAACCGGAGAAAGGAGAATCATTGGTGATGAGGAGAGCACTATTTCAAGTAGGAACCACCGCAAAGGAAGAGTTTGTTTAGGACAAGATGTAAATAAGGAGGTAAGTGTTGTAAAGTTGTAATTGATAGTGGTAGTTCTGATAACCTAGTTTTAGAAGAGATGGTGACTAAGATGAAGTTAGAAAGATTGAACCACCCTAAGCCATATCAGATAGCATGGATTCAGGATGATCGTAAGGTATTGGTGAGTGAACAATGTTTGGTGAAATTTCATATTGGATCTTATCATGGTGAAGTCTTGTCTAATATTATGCCTATGGATGTATGTCATATCTTGTTGGGTAGACCTTGGCAGTATGATAGAAAGGCTATACATGATGGGAGAAAGAACACATATACTATAACATCAAATGGAAAGAGAATTACTTTGATTCCTTTAGAGGATGATCCTAAGAGTGAAGTATGTGGAAATGCTAGAATCTGTTTGGTAGATGGAAGAAAATTTTTGGATGGTTTGAGACATGAGAATATGTGTTATGCCTTGATTCCTAAGAAGCCTAAAACATTGAATAAGGAGATTGAAGAATCACAATTGGAGCAGTTAAGAGAGTTGCTGACAGAATATGAAGACATCATATCAGCTAATGTGCCTAAAGGATTGCCAACTATAAGGAGTATCAGTCATCACACAGATCTTATACCCGGAGCAAGTTTACCTAATAAAGTAGCACATAGAATGACACTGACAGAGAATGAAGAACTGAATAGACAGATACAAGAGTTGTTGAGGAAAGGTTTGATTAGAGAAAGCTTGAGTCCTTTTGCAGTACTTGCAGTGTTAGCACCTAAGAAAGACAGAGAATGGAGAATGTGCACCAATTCTAGAGCAATAAACAAGATCACAGTTAAGTATAGATTCCCTTTACCTAGGATGGATGATATTATGGATTGTTTGAGTGGAGCAAGATATTTCACAAAAATAGATTTGAAGAGTGGATACCATCAGATCAGAATTAGAGAAGGTGATGAATGGAAGACTGCTTTTAAGACAAATGAAGGATTGTATGAGTGGTTAGTGATGCCCTTTGGATTAACAAATGCACCGAGTACTTTCATGAGGTTGATGAATGAAGTCTTGAAGAGATTCTTGGGTAAGTTTGTGATTGTATATTTGGATGATATTCTAATATTTAGTAAGACAAAGGAGGAAAATTTGTGGCATATTAGACAAGTTTTACAAATACTGAGAGAAGAGAAATTGCTGATAAACATCAAAAAGTGTAGTTTCATGAAAGAAGAGCTAGTATATTTGGGATTTGTGATTTCTATGGAAGGATTGAAGATGGACCCTAAGAAAGTAAGAGCAATTATTAAATGGCCTACACCGAAGAGCATTGGAGAAGTTAGATCATTCCATGGATTAGCTAGTTTCTACTGGAAGTTCATAAAAAAAATTAGTTCAGTTTGTAACCCTATGACAGAGACAATGAGAGGTGACAGAAAGGGTTTCAAGTGGACATCTGGAGTAGATAAAAGTTTTGAACTATTGACGTAAAAGGTGACAGAGCAACCTATCTTGACATTACCAGACTTTAATAAGGTATTTCAAGTTGATTGTGATGCTAGTGGAAGTGCAATTGTAGTATTAAGTCAAGAAGGTAGACCTGTAGCATATTTCAGTGAGAAGTTGAATGATGCAAGGAGAAGATATTTAGTTTATGATCAGGAGTTCTATGCCATGATTTAAGCCTTGAAGAAGTGGAGACATTACTTGTTGCCTAAGGAGTTTGTGTTGTATACAAATCATCAAGCTTTGCAATTTTTGAATAGTCAAGGTAAGTTGAATCAGAGACATATGAGGTGGGTAGAGTTCATGCAGAGTTATACTTTTGTGTTGAAGCATAGGAGTGGTAAATAAAACAAAGTTGCTGATGCATTGAGTAGAAGAAGAAACTCGTTGACAGAGATGAGAGTTGAAGTGTTGGGTTTTGATGAATTGAAGAATATGTATGAGGAAGACACTAATTTTACAGAACATTGGAAAGAATGTAGAGATCCTATTGTGACAGATAGGAGTAAGTGGTTGGACTATTTCATTCAAGAAGATATGTTGTTCAGAGGAAACCAGTTGTGCATACCTAAAAGTTTAATGAGAGACAATTTGATCAAGGAGAAGCATAGTGGTGGATTGGCAGGACATTTTGGCATTGATAAGATAGTGGCTTTGATGAATGAAAACTACTTTTGGCCTTAGATACATAAGGATGTTAGGAGATTTGTGTAGAGTTGTAGAGTTTGTCAAGTTGCAAAAGGGAGTAGTCAGAATACTGGATTGTATAAACCTTTGATAGTACCGGAGAGACCTTGGGAAGACATAAGCATGGATTTTGTAATGGGATTGCCTAAGACTCAGAGAGGACATGATTCAATATTTGTAGTGGTGGATAGATTTTCAAAGATGGCTTATTTCATACCTTGCAAGAAGACGACTGATGTAGTGCATGTAGCTGACCTATTTTTCAAGGAGGTTGTAAGATTACATGGATTACCTAAGAGTATAGTTTCAGACAAAGACACAAAGTTTGTTAGATACTTTTGGAGGACACTTTGGAAGAAGATGAAGATAGATTTGAAGTTTAGTTCAACTTTTCATCCACAGACTGATGGACAGAAAGAGGTAGTGAATAGGGGAGTTTCAGAATTTTGTTGATATGTTTGTTTGGAGAGAAGACCGGAAGTTGGGATTTGATTCTTTCACAAGTAGAGTTTGCATACAATAATTTAGTGATCAAAAGTACTGAAAGAACACCTTTTGAGATTTTTACCAGAGTAAACCCTAAAGGAGTTGCAGAACTAAGAGATATCAACATGGAAGAAAAGAGGAGTGCAGAAGCAGAAGAATTTGCAGATCACATGAAGACAGTGCATGATTAGGTTAAGAAGCATTTGGAGAATATGAACAATAAGTACAAAGAGAAGGCTAATGAGAAGAGAAGACATAAGGAATTTGAAGTTGGAGATGAAGTGATGGTGTACTTGAGAAAAGAAAGATTTCCAGTTAGGACATATAACAAGTTGAAGATGAAGTTTGGACCTTGTAAGATACTCAGAAAATTTGATTCAGGAAATGCATATGAAGTGGAGTTACTAGAGACATTGGTATATCACATATTTTCAACATTGTAGACCTATATCAGTATCATGAAATAGAGTTCAGTGACAACATGGAAGAAGACTTGAAGAAGTAGTTACCACAACAAGCACTAGAGCATATTGAAGACATTTTGGACAACAGAGTTAGATGCAACACTAGAGGAAGACAATACAAAGAATACCTTGTGAAGTAGAAAGGTAGACAGGAAGAAGATTCATCATGGATTTCTTAGGCTAAGGTGGACCGTCTTGGTTCTCCCTAGCCCTAGCAAAGTGAGGGACTCACTTTTTAAATAACCCCAGATGTCTAATGTAGGAGCATCCCTAGTTCAAGAGCAATCTTGAATCAACCAAAAACATTTACATTTCAGTTTGTTTGCAATTTAGTTTGTTTCTTTTCATTTTCCAGTTTAGTTCAGGCAGTTCAGTCAGAAGCAGATTCTATATTTTGGTCCAATAGCATTTTTAGACCTTCCGGAGCTAGACTTAGCATCTACATTCATTCATCTACATCATATCTATAATTTAAAGATCCACACTTTAATACCAGAAAGATATCACTATCAGAAGTTTGACTATTCTCATAACAGAGCATCCAAATAATCATAGATAACTAGCTGAAGGAGAAACTTGTGGAAGCATTTCCTGATCTATGGAGCCTAATCACATATCATTCAATGATCTTTGGTTCATGGCTGACCTTCCCCGAAGATCCTCATATCATTTCATTCATTTTCTAGAAGTGTTCTATGCATTTAGGTTTGACCTATCTGTGTACACATGTTACAGCTCTTCATTGGAGTTTGTGATCTTCCTTGGCCAATGCAGAGGAATCTATTCATCCAGACTTGATATATATTGATGTAATAGATCCTTTGGAAAGTAGTTCATAAGTTACCAAGTTCTAGATAGATAGCTTATTCATTTTCTAGCAAAGGAGCTTCAAAGCTTTATCTTGTGCATGTATGTAATCAGGCCTATGAGCCCTAATTGTAAGCCCGTATGTTGTCGGCCAATCTCTATTTGAATTCAATTATATACTGAATGACTGAATCTACATTTGTTCTATTCCTTTGAGTTGTTTCTGTTGTGTTTACTCTTGCTGCACGGTCTGGATAGTTCATTTTGTGAACCCTCCTACCATAATTGCAACATAGATGAAGGGGATAAATGATTAATAAATCATTTTGGCTAGGGCTAGGTACTAATCTAGGTACCAATGCAGGTATAGATGAATAGTGAATAGTACATGAATAGTGATTTTAACTATAAAATATTGTAAAATCATAGTTTGAAGGGGAATTAATTAATTAACTATCTAAACATGTGTTTATTTAGTTGATGTGGTAGAAAAAGTGATTTACGGTTGTCTATAGATGATTAGTGATGGTTTAGGGGTGAATAGGGATAAATTGGGGGTAAGTAGGAATGAATTAGGGATGTGACAAAGAATGACCAATTTTAGGTGTCTACATTTTTCCCCTCTTTGAGATGGTGTTCTGAAGTAGCATCATTTCAAAGAAAAATAAAACATAGCACTGGATAGGATATCGAAGAAGGTGATAGGACTAAGGATAAGGATGCCCCAGCCACTCGAAGAGAGAGTGAAAAGGAGGGATGATGATGAGGATGATGGTATGTATGATGCCCCCTCGAGAGGGTAGGCAGGTTCAAAGAATGTGGGTGCACTCTCAAAAGGATGAAGATGGTTGGATTAGAAAGAAGAGAGTCAAATTTAAATGACACGCATGAATTGAATTAGAAAGATTAGGTGTGAGAAATGTGTTTTGATGGATCTTGGAGCAATAGCAGTGGGATGGGGTGATGATGGTAGGTGTGAATATGTAGGATAAAGTGATGACATCATATTGAGACATTCTGCCAATAAATATTGAGTACTACTATTGATATAGCATGGGATGTTATGCACCATGGTATGTGGAACCAAGGTGGCAAGGCATTCATGCATAGGACTTGACACTACAAACAATATGATGAACCCATGCATGCCCATAATAGTACAACCTTCTCTAGATGAACAAGGGGGATTCAAGGCATAAACTCTTATTACACCAAAGGTATGAGGAACCTTAGATGCAAAAGGGGGATGATATGCTAGAATTGACCCTACAATTCACAAGATATGAATACTAAGATGGAGTAATGAGAACCTCCCACAAGCATGGCATATGAAAGCAATGACTATGCCCCATTTTGGATTGTTCACCACATGCCATAATATAATGAGATCAAGACAACTTTGAATTCATCCAAGAATGGTGCACAAGATAAAAATCAAAGACCAAAAGACTGAATGACATAAAATATACAGCCATTGTATCTCTTGCCAAAGGGTGGATGAAGGATTGGTATTTTTCCCATTGTAGGAAGGATACATCCTTGGACAAGAATCAATGGTGGATGATTAAGATAAACTAAAGGATAGGTGGGAGAACACAAGCATTTAGTTATGGAAAAGCCATGTTGATGGGGAAGGATTTTCATAGGAGTGTTATGTTTTGATAGGATGCCTAACAAGTGTACCATTTGTAGATCAAGCGTAATCAACTAGCTTAGGAAAGTGGGACCATCGAAGTAGGTTGGATGGGTGCATCATATGTACCTATGTACTGGATACTTGCTTCGTATTCTAGACTACCTACATACCCTATATCCACAGGATCATGGCACATTACAATGCGGGTGGTGATGATATGTAGTTCTAGGTGACTTGATAATGTAAGGATAGGGATAGGTTTGTGTGACTGAATGGGGTGCTGGTTAGCAGGGGTGAATGTCAATTTTTCAATTATACCATGGTAGAAAAACCACAAAAGGATGGGGGAGATGGTGGTGGTATGGGATAATTATCAGTTTTCAGGCTATACTATGTAGCCTAACCACTTGACAGGGAGGAAGGGGGATAAGAAGGATTGTAGGATGTTAGTTGGTGGGGTGAAATCATAAGGGGATAATAGATAAGAAGGAAAGGATAGGGGATTAGGGAGGATAGGTAGGTGATGGAGGATGACAGATGTGAGATGGAGGGATGGGGGAGGTGGATAGAGAAAGTATAAAGGTGATCTTTGTAGACACCTAAAATTGACTTGCTTTGCAAACTAATTTCCCGTATCTCTACACCACCAATTATCCCCCTATTAATTAAATAAATTTATTTTATTTAATTAATTTATCCCTCATCATCTACCTTGACCATTTACCCATCCTTTGTGATCAATTAATTTACTTAATTTATCACTTTACCTTATAACTATATCCTCATTGATTAAATAAATATTCTCAATATTTATTTAGTTAATTTCCCCATTTCCCTAATCCTTGTTAATTAGATAAATCATGCTTATCTAATTAATCTAGCCTATTAATCAACCTATCCCTATCCTAGTTAATTAAATATCAATTATTTAATTAGCTACCCTAGCCTACCTATCCCATAGACCTAAATTAATTAAGCTTAACACTTAATTAACCTTGCTTATCCCATCCTCCCACACACCTGTTGACACTCATTTTGACCAGGGGTTGATTTGTCATGATCAGGAGGTTTCTTCATTTGAAGCCTTTATCTCTTGCCCATTTTTTCTAAGTGTTGGACCTCCTCAGCATTTTTCAACTGCAGCATCATGTTTTCCTGAGAAGGAGGTCATCATCATCATCTTGTCTTCGATGATGATCTGCATCATCATGTTCTTCATCGACTGGGTTTTTCATCGTCATCATCATATTCAGTCATCGGGTGATGTTTGGTTTTTATCATGATGATGCTGCCGAGCTACAGTGCACCCGCATCTGCTTGCGAGGGTGATGCTTCAAAGTCTCCGGGTCGTGTTCATCATCATCATATTTCCAGTTATCATCCTGCTGCTTGTGGAGGTCATCATATTTTCTGCCTTCATGATATTTCGCGGGGGTGATATTTTTATCATCGGGTGATCTTGGTTAACATCATCCTGATGATGTTGTTGAAGAGTTGTAATTGCGACCCGATATTCACTAGGGTCATCATATTTTGGAACGTCAGGATGATCTTAGTCAATATCATCCTGATGATGTTGTATCACTTCTTGTTCGTTGTTTCTTCATCCTGATGATGATGACGTCATCCGTATATCAGGGTGATATTTTTCTTTCTGCCTATCTGCATCATGATATTCGCGAAGGAGGGGGTGATGTTTTCATATCACCCGGATATATGTTTGTTCGAACATCATGATGATGTTGATATCAAGGAGATATCCGCCTGCTGGTTTCGCGTGTTATCTATTGAGGGTGATCTTTTCAAGTAGCATCATCATATTCAGTTTTCGCCCCGATCTCATAGAGGAGCTACAGTGCAACCTGATATTTGAACATCAGGAGGATATTTCCAAATATCCGGTTGTCTTCCGAATATCATGATGATGTTAATATGATGATGATGTCATCAGGGTCCGCGGGGGTCATATTTCTAACACTGATCATCTTGAAGAGACCTCCTGATATTTGTAAACATGATGATGACGTCATCCGGATGTTCATCGGCCAGACTTTTGTTATAAGCTCAGCAGGAGGATGTTCCTCCGGAGGATCAGGTTGTGCCGATTATCATGAAGGTTATATTTCAAATATCATGATGACGTCAGGGTGATATTTCGAACAACAGGATATTATGCTGCTGGAGGATGATGATGATGAAGTTTATACTAGTGTCGTCGGGAGCAAAAGTACCGACATGATATATGCTCATGACCTAGTATATAAAGTGTTATTGAGGTCATCGCGGGGTGCATGTGGGATATTGTTATCCTGCATTTTCAAATATCATGATGATGAGTCTCGGCGGGAAATGGTTGCGACTGCAGATTTCATGATTTTCCTAAGGCCGCGGGTTGGTGCGCCATTAATGGCGATTGTTGCAGAGGTATGGGCGATGGCGTGGGTCGATCTTGTACCCGACTGGAGGTGTCAATCAGCGGTCAGGAGCGCAGGGCTCGAAAAATCTTCCTGTCTCCTCCCCCTACCTGCTGCATTCAAGTTTGGGCGCCAATCCGGTTGTGTTTGAGCGCCATTTTCGTGATACTGTGTATCTGGCGAAATTCTGGTCAACATTGTAATTAATTGCTGAGCACCTACCTGGCTGTTATAAGCGGGTGGTGTTGCTCATTTCAGCGGTTGTTGAAAGTTGATGATTTTGGCTCTGTAATGCATAACAAGCTGATCTGGTTGCTCTGTACAGCTTACTTGTGAGTTTATGTATCTCTTGTTGTTTGTTTTTGGCATGAACCCACTGATTTCATGATTAAACTTATATGAGAAATGCTGTTTGGCATGTGTTGTGTTAATTCTGTCTCCAGTATTGCATGTATCCTTCTTCTGAATCTGGATGTTTGGTAATGTTTAGATTCTAGAGCATAGAATTCCTGTGTTGAATGTCTGATCTTTTAACTTCTATTCAAGGGATAGATTAAACTGTTTTCAGGTTGAACATTGGGAGGGATATACTACAGTAGGGATACCATAAGTAGAGATAACCTAACACTTTGTATTGGGAGATGCCTGTAAGGCAGGTATCACATAGATCCCCTTGAAATCCAGTTTTAGTTGTTTATGCCGACCATTCACAGGTGTATGTCTATTGACTCCAGGCCCTGGATAGGCACCAATCATGCTTTGTTTTGTGTTATAACCATATCCAGCTTTGCATCCACACTTAAACTCCAAAGCAAAATCTAAAACCAACATTAGGATATTAGAGTTAGTTTAGGAACCTCAGTCCTCTGTCTACAACTGCAAATAGGCCCAAAGCTAGCCCCTTTGCCCTTATCTTTCAGTTTTGGTCTACTTACAGGAGGACTATCTGCTTTCTGTCAACATCCCAGCCTTGCATGCATATCCTCATGGATGTTGAGTAGGGAATACCCCCCTAGGTCTTGCAGAGCCTGAAGAAGAAGAGGAGATAAAATATAGAGTCTATCTCCTATACTGTTGACCCCCTGGCCCAGAGCTCCTGTTGATCACTGATGGCTACCTTGTAGGGATATCTGGGAATAAGCATCCAGTCTGGGAAAAAGTCAACAGAAATTGGCGACTCTGCTGGGGAGTGAGAAGTAAAAGACTATCTAATCATCTCCAGTGATATATATGTGACCCATCTGAGTCAGCAGTAGTAATCTACTCCACTGAGGGAATCTTGTGAAAGAACCCTGGTTTTCAGAAGAAAACAGTTCCTAGCAATAGGTGGCGACTCCGAAGTAATCTCCCAACCGGTCAAAATAAAATTTATATGCAGGGGAGAAGATCCCAACAAAATCCTCTATTTGAAGAGTTACCATTAACAAAAAGAATGATGTATAGAAGAAAGGGAACTGTCTCAGCTGGTCATGAGAGCTCCCCCAGAAAAAGTGATGATGTACAAGATAACCCTAGGCCATCAGGACAGCATGCTCCTTATTTTTCAAGTGCAGAAGCTGATATCCAAGGTGCATATGAGAGGCAACAGGGTGGTAGTATGAGAATGAGGTCAGAGGTGTTCCAAGAACGCCCTTTTCTGGACCCAAGTGAGAGGTTTGAAGAGGCAGAGTCCCTAAGGGATGATGAAGATGATGACCCAAATGGTATGAGACCATCTACCTCCAGACCTAAGGATGAACAATTGGCAGAAGAAATCAAAAGCCTAAGAGCAGAACTAGAATACCTACAAGCCATGAAAATCAGAGATGATATACAGCAGAAAGTGCAAGCCTTGAGAACTGCCCAAAATAATTCAGTTCCTACCTTAGAAAATGCAAATATGCAAAGACATCAGCAAAGATATGAAGTGCATCATCAGCATCATGATGACAGACAAAATGTGAATGATGCTAGGATACCACTGAACCATGCAGGAAACCAAAATGCAAACAGAAATGTTAATGTTAATCAGCCAAACAGACAGCCTATGCAGCTAGATAGATTCAGGCAGCTGGTGTTTGATGGTATTCCTGGGTATCCTAACCCCATTGATAAGCATCTGAGGCTGCAAGTGCCTAAGTTTTCAGGAAATAACACAGTGTCAGGAGAAGATCATCTAAAGGCCTTTCAAAATGTCATGGATAATTTTGAGGTTGAGCATGAGGATGTTTTCATGAAGTCATTCATGCAATCCTTAATAGATGAGGCAAGGGAATGGTACAGGAATCTGCCTGACCGGAGCATATCATCATGGGATGATTTTAAGAGGATATTCAAGGAGCAATATGGTGATAAAACTGACCCTAGCTTCTTTGTAAATGAGTTCACCAGCATCACCAAAGGGTCAAATGAACAGGTTGCAGACTTTAATGCAAGATTTACCAAAGTGTTGAACAAATTGCCACATCATATGAGGCCAAATGAACCTATGTGCATAATTTTGTACATCAATGCCTTTGATGCAAAGACTGCATATGGACTGAGAGATAAAGGTCCTGCCACTCTCAGGGATGCTTTCAGGATTGCAGTAAATATTGAAAACAATAGGAAAGCATCAGGCAAGACAAATAGAAGGGATGATGTAAAAATTCTGCAGAATCCAAATAAGCCTCAGAACACTCAAGGTAGTACATCTGCTCCTGAAGATAAGATAGACAAATTGGCAAATGTTGTTAAGGACCTGAGCTATAGATTAGCTAGAAGTGAAAAAGGGATGGGTCCTGATAGGCAAGTCTATCAAAGACAGGAAAAGAGGCCATCATTACATGATATGCCTTATAACACCAATTGGCATGATGGTAAGCCTGTATTTCCACGTAACAACACAAATCAGAGGGCTCAACATGCCAAGGAAACTCCCGATCCCCTGAAGAAAACTATAAATATTGCTGATGATGCTCCGTGGTGTATAATCTGTCAGATGCCACATTCACAGTCACAGTGCATGATTGCCCAATCTTTGTATGATAATGCTATATCTTGTAATGAGTGCAATGAGCCACATCATGTGCAGGATGATGATGTTAACATGATGTCCATAGGTAATGGATATACTCTATATGATGCTGATGAGAAGACAGATAATCAGGTTCAGGCCTGCCAACAGTCCCCATATGATGAAGATCATGAGGATAATTATGTGTATGCTCAGAACTCACACAATTTTCTGAGTAGCTTACACCGACCTTCTGATGAGGAAATCAGAGCCTTCACAGCTGCAGCAGTTGCTCAGGTCAAGAGCAACTACAATCTCAGAGGTAAAAATTAGGTTGGCAGCCCACATCAGCCAGAAGATATTTCTGCAGGTCAGCAGATGCATGGTCATAAAGGAACTGAACCACAAAAAAGGCAGTGGGTAAATAACAAGCAGAGCTTTAGATACAGAACAGGTCATGATTTCCAAGGACCAGAAAACAAAACCCCTCAGGCTGAAGATCAAAGTAGAGGTTCCCAAGACAGGAATGATGATCAGGGAACTATGAGAATGAAAGCTAAGTCAGCTCAGGATAAAGGCAGGATTGTGGAGCAAGCTACAACTGCTGTACAAAACTGTGCTCCATTTGATATAGCCCAGATCCTCACTCAGGTAAAGGTCTCTGTTCCACTTATGGAACTCATGAAAGTGGAAGAGATCAAGAATAGAACAATATCCCTAATCTCAGGGGTACCTTTTCAAGTTAAGCAAAATGATCAGACCCAGGGTGAGAAACAGGTCATGTGCAATGAAGAAGATGAGACTCCTGAAGTCTATTTAGGAATGACCATGACAAAGTGTCCTTCACAGGTGGAACCATTTTATGTTTCCCTGGTTATAAATGGTAAAATAATTAGAAATTGTATGCTTGACTCTGGAGCATCCACAAATGTCATGCCTTTGGCTATCATGCAACAAACAGGATTAAAAATTGACAAGGCATGTGGAAAATGCTATGCAATGGATGCCAGAGAGGTACCAGTTATTGGAATCATGAAGGATGTGGATTTCAAACTGGCAGCATTTCCTGAAAAGAAATATAAGATGAATATAACAGTGGTTGACATCAAACCACAGTATGGTATGCTGCTGTCAAGAAGATGGGCAGCACTAATAGGTGGAAGTATGCAGCTGGACCTGTCATATGCCATGATTCCAATGAATGGCAGGGATGTCAAGTTAATCAGAGAGCAGAGATCATCAGAGACAGTGGAAGACCAAGAAGCAAATGAATAGGTATGCTTTGTGGACACTGACTGTGATAACTTCAGGGTTGTCTCAGATGATGCAGAAGACAAAAAGAAAAATGCCTGTGTTGGAGAGCTAGATCAGCAAGGATTGTGGACCATGTTTTTTGATGGAGCTTGTGCAAAAGAAGGTTCTGGAGCTGGAGTTGTCTTCCTGTCTCCAACTGGTAAGCTCCTCAAATCCTCTTTCTTGCTGAGGTTTGATTGCACAAACAATATTGCAGAATATGAGGCTTTACTTTTAGGCCTGAATATTGCTCTCAAACATGGAATTAAAATGTTAAGAGTATTTGGAGACTCTGAGCTGATTGTATCCCAAATCAGAAATAAGTATGCTGCAAAGAATAAAAGACTGAAATAATACAAGCATGCTGTTTGGGATACTATTGAGTTATTTGATGCATTTTCAATTGGCTGGGTAGAAAGGTCAAAAAATGTTATGGCTGATTTCTTAGCCAATGTTGCAATAAGGCCAGATGACATCACTCTGTCAGGTGTCACAGATATAGAAGTTAAAATTAGGCCTGCCATACCAGAAAACATATGCAGTTGGCAAGTTTTTAATGATGATAGGGATTTGCTGAAATTTTTGCACTGCATAGATGAGTATGAGAACCAACAGGTTGATTTCCAAGCTTTTGTAGAAACTGTAGATGGAAAAGAGACTCTTGTAGGGAAGGAGATCATCCAGTTGAAGACCAACAAGATCCCTAGAGGGTTAGTGGCTTTGGAAAGAGCCTTTGACAGTAGAGACAAAATGGTCACAAAGACATCCCCCACAAATAAGGAGGATTTAGAAGAAATAAATTTGGGGACATCTCAGGCCCCTCAGAAGGTATATATTGGCAAACAGCTCAAACCACACATAAGAAGTATGCTGATTGCATTGCTAAAAAAGTATAAACATGTCTTTGCTTGGTCATATGAGGACCTAAAAGCTTATAGAGAAGACTTATTCCAGCATGAGATCCCACTGAAGCCTGAAGCTAAGCCATTTAGACAGAGGCAAAGGCCTATAAATCCTACCTTAGCTCCTAAGATGCAGGAAGAACTCAGAAGGCTCAGGGATGCTGGAATAATTGTGCCCATCAGACATTCAACTTGGGTGTCTAACCTTGTCCCAGTCAGGAAAAAGAATGGTGATATTAGGTTGTGTGTTGATTTCAGGAACTTGAATGTATCCTCTTTGAAGGATAACTATCCATTGCCTAATATGGAGGCTATGTTGCAGAGGGTGACTGGTTGTGAACTCCTATCCATGATGGATGGATTTTCAGGATATAATCAGGTAAAGGTAAAGGAATCAGAACAGTATAAGACTGCCTTTACCACTCCATGGGGAACATATGTGTATGTTAGAATGCCATTTGGACTAACAAATGCAGGTGCTACATTTCAAAGAGCAATGGATGTTGCTTTTGCAGGGCTGATTGATTCAATCTTGGCAGTATATCAGGATGACCTGACTGCCTACTCAAAGAAAGAAGAGCAGCACTGTTTGCATCTGGAGCAGATCTTCATAAGAGCACTAGAATATGGTATTTCTTTAAACCCAAAGAAGTGTGCCTTTGGAGTAGTTGAAGGAAAACTTCTGGGACACATTGTTTCCAAGGATGGAGTCAGGATAGATCCAGACAGAGTGGCAGCCATAGACAGGATCCAAATGCCAAAAACTGTGAAAGGAGTTCAGTCCTTCTTTGGACAGGTAAACTTTGTCAGAAGATTTGTTCCCAACTTTGCAGAGATCACAAGGAACATCTCCAAGATGATGAAGAAGGATGCAACTGTCAACTGGGAAAGGGAAGCAACAGAATCATTTCAGAATATCAAAGAGGCAATAAAGATGGCCCCTGTTCTTAAATCTCCTGATTTTTCTAGGCCATTTCAAGTGTTTTCTTTTGCTTCCTTTCATACTGTAGCTGCATGTTTGTTACAGAAAAATGAAGATGGTTTTGAACAGCCCATTGCTTTCTTCAGTATGTCCCTGCAGGCCTCTGAATTGAAGTATGATATTATGGAAAAGCAGGCATATGCACTTGTTAGAGCCATTAAAAGTTTCAGACCATACTTGGTAGGGTCACATATAATTGCATATGTACCTCATGCTGCAGTCAAAGACATATTCACTCAGCAGGAGGTGACTGGAAGAAGGTGCAGATGGATAAACAAACTGCAGGAATTCAACATAGACATACAGGTTACTAAGTTGATAAGAGGACAAGGACTAGCCAGGATGATGGCACAGTCAAACTTGGAAGCATGCCAAGTTAATGCAGTCCAAGATGAGAATGTAAGTGCATCAGGATCTGAATGGTACAAGGATATTGTCTATTATTTGCAAAATCTGAATTGTCCCTCCCATTTCAGTGACAATCAAAAGAGGACTCTGAAGCTACATGCAATCAGGTATGTTGTTGTTCAAGGTGAGCTGTACTGGAAAACTCCTGATGGTGTGCTGCTGAGATGTGTGGATAAGAATATGGCTAACAATATTTTGATTGACATGCATAAAGGATTGTGTGGTGGCCATTATACTGCCCAAACAACAGCTCATAAAATTCTCAGGGCAGGATATTGGTGGCCCACTCTCTTTTCAGATGCACAGAGGTTAGTAAGAAAATGTGACCCTTGCCAGAGATTCTCAGGAAAGCTGAAATATCATGGTGCTTTACCCCTCAGAGTTGCACCTGTGGATGCTCCATTCCAGCAATGGGGAATTGATTTTATAGGGGAAATTGCAGACAAATCAAGTGGGGGACACAGTTGGATTTTGGTGGCAACTGACTACTTTACCAAATGGATTGAGGCCATTCCAACTAAAAGAGCTACAAGTAAGGTGGTGACAGACTTCATACTAGAGAACATCATCATCAGGTTTGGAGTACCATCTAAAATAATCACTGATAATGCTATGTGCTTCAGATCAGGTGAGTTTGTTGATTTTTGCAACAGGTATGGGATAAGCCTGTCATATACATCACCATATCACCCACAAGGAAATGGTCAAGCAGAATCAAGCAATAGGAGCATCATGAAAATTGTCAAGAGGATACTGGACAAGAACAAGAGAGCTTGGGACTCAAAGTTGAATTTAGCAGTATGGGCTGACAGAGTGACTGTGAAAAGGGCTATTGGGAAGTCACCTTTTGAGCTGGTATATGGTGCATCAGCTAGACTGCCCATAAACAATCTCCTACCAGTTTACAGATTCATTCAAGAGTATGATGAGGAGATTGAAGATCCCATGACAGAAAGAGTGAATCAGCTGGTTGCATTGGATGAAGACAGAAGGAGAGCCCACCAGATCAATCTCAAAAGACAACAAGGGGTGAAATATCAGTTTGACAGGAGAGCTACAAAAAGGAAGTTTCAAGTAAATGATCTGGTGCTTATTTGGAATGCTAAAGATCAGGAAAAGGGTAAACATGGCAAATTTCAGCCCTTATGGATGGGCCCATATCAGGTTTGCAATACTCATGGGGAGGATTCTTACTTCCTCCAGGCTCTAGATGGTGAAATTCTGGAATTGCCTGTGCATGGCCAATTCCTTAAGTTCTATTTTGCATGATGACTGGTTGCTGTGCACATTTGTAAAATATGTATGTAGTGTAAATGCCTTGTACAGCTCGCGTTTTTTGCCTTTTTTGTCAGGTCTGCCCGGAGATCTGGTTCTCGCTGCAGGTTTTCACCTGCACGTCCCCATTCGGAGCCACTGTTGACACTCATTTTGACCAGGGGTTGATTTGTCATGATCAGGAGGTTTCTTCATTTGAAGCCTTTATCTTCTTGCCCATTTTTTCTAAGTGTTGGACCTCCTCAGCATTTTTCAACTGCAGCATCATGTTTTCCTGAGAAGGAGGTCATCATCATCATCTTGTCTTCGATGATGATCTGCATCATCATGTTCTTCATCGACTGGGTTTTTCATCGTCATCATCATATTCAGTCATCGGGTGATGTTTGGTTTTTATCATGATGATGCTGCCGAGCTACAGTGCACCCGCATCTGCTTGCGAGGGTGATGCTTCAAAGTCTCCGGGTCGTGTTCATCATCATCATATTTCCAGTTATCATCCTGCTGCTTGTGGAGGTCATCATATTTTCTGCCTTCATGATATTTCGCGGGGGTGATATTTTTATCATCGGGTGATCTTGGTTAACATCATCCTGATGATGTTGTTGAAGAGTTGTAATTGCGACCCGATATTCACTAGGGTCATCATATTTTGGAACGTCAGGATGATCTTAGTCAATATCATCCTGATGATGTTGTATCACTTCTTGTTCGTTGTTTCTTCATCCTAATGATGATGACGTCATCCGTATATCAGGGTGATATTTTTCTTTCTGCCTATCTGCATCATGATATTCGCGAAGGAGGGGGTGATGTTTTCATATCACCCGGATATATGTTTGTTCGAACATCATGATGATGTTGATATCAAGGAGATATCCGCCTGCTGGTTTCGCGTGTTATCTATTGAGGGTGATCTTTTCAAGCAGCATCATCATATTCAGTTTTCGCCCCGATCTCATAGAGGAGCTACAGTGCAACCTGATATTTGAACATCAGGAGGATATTTCCAAATATCCGGTTGTCTTCCGAATATCATGATGATGTTAATATGATGATGATGTCATCAGGGTCCGCGGGGGTCATATTTCTAACACTGATCATCTTGAAGAGACCTCCTGATATTTGTAAACATGATGATGACGTCATCCGGATGTTCATCGGCCAGACTTTTGTTATAAGCTCAGCAGGAGGATGTTCCTCCGGAGGATCAGGTTGTGCCGATTATCATGAAGGTTATATTTCAAATATCATGATGACGTCAGGGTGATATTTCGAACAACAGGATATTATGCTGCTGGAGGATGATGATGATGAAGTTTATACTAGTGTCGTCGGGAGCAAAAGTACCGACATGATATATGCTCATGACCTAGTATATAAAGTGTTATTGAGGTCATCGCGGGGTGCATGTGGGATATTGTTATCCTGCATTTTCAAATATCATGATGATGAGTCTCGGCGGGAAATGGTTGCGACTGCAGATTTCATGATTTTCCCAAGGCCGCGGGTTGGTGCGCCATTAATGGCGATTGTTGCAGAGGTATGGGCGATGGCGTGGGTCGATCTTGTACCCGACTGGAGGTGTCAATCAGCGGTCAGGAGCGCAGGGCTCGAGAAATCTTCCTGTCTCCTCCCCCTACCTGCTGCATTCAAGTTTGGGCGCCAATCCGGTTGTGTTTGAGCGCCATTTTCGTGATACTGTGTATCTGGCGAAATTCTGGTCAACATTGTAATTAATTGCTGAGCACCTACCTGGCTGTTATAAGCGGGTGGTGTTGCTCATTTCAGCGGTTGTTGAAAGTTGATGATTTTGGCTCTGTAATGCATAACAAGCTGATCTGGTTGCTCTGTACAGCTTACTTGTGAGTTTATGTATCTCTTGTTGTTTGTTTTTGGCATGAACCCACTGATTTCATGATTAAACTTATATGAGAAATGCTGTTTGGCATGTGTTGTGTTAATTCTGTCTCTAGTATTGCATGTATCCTTCTTCTGAATCTGGATGTTTGGTAATGTTTAGATTCTAGAGCATAGAATTCCTGTGTTGAATGTCTGATCTTTTAACTTCTATTCAAGGGATAGATTAAACTGTTTTCAGGTTGAACATTGGGAGGGATATACTGCAGTAGGGATACCATAAGTAGAGATAACCTAACACTTTGTATTGGGAGATGCCTGTAAGGCAGGTATCACATAGATCCCCTTGAAATCCAGTTTTAGTTGTTTATGCCGACCATTCACAGGTGTATGTCTATTGACTCCAGGCCCTGGATAGGCACCAATCATGCTTTGTTTTGTGTTATAACCATATCCAGCTTTGCATCCACACTTAAACTCCAAAGCAAAATCTAAAACCAACATTAGGATATTAGAGTTAGTTTAGGAACCTCAGTCCTCTGTCTACAACTGCAAATAGGCCCAAAGCTAGCCCCTTTGCCCTTATCTTTCAGTTTTGGTCTACTTACAGGAGGACTATCTGCTTTCTGTCAACATCCCAGCCTTGCATGCATATCCTCATGGATGTTGAGTAGGGAATACCCCCCTAGGTCTTGCAGAGCCTGAAGAAGAAGAGGAGATAAAATATAGAGTCTATCTCCTATACTGTTGACCCCCTGGCCCAGAGCTCCTGTTGATCACTGATGGCTACCTTGTAGGGATATCTGGGAATAAGCATCCAGTCTGGGAAAAAGTCAACAACACCTTTGAATAAAAATTATTTTTTTATTCAAAGGGTCAAATCCTCCTTACAACTCATTTATCACCCTCTTACACATGTAAGTGTACATGTGTGCTTCAACCTTCACATCTCCACATAAAAGTGAATTTTGAATTCACTTGTCATATCCACTCTTCCCAAAAATGAATTTTTAATTCATTTCTATCCTCCACACCTCTTCCCAATGTGAATTTAAAATTCACAAATAATGAGAGCCCTCCAAATCCATTGACCAAATCTCAACCCTTGATCTCTTTCATCCACTCCTCTTGTGACACTTGTCACAAGGCTATGACTTTAATCCTAACCCTAACTCTCAAGCATTTCTAGCCCTTGATCTCAACTTTTTATCCTCACCCTCCATCCTCTTTTCAAAAATCTATAAATGAAACCCTCACCCAAGCCATTCATAATAACTTCTTGCATCCTTACCATGCCCAAATTTCTCTCAAATATCTTCATCATACCATCATAATGCCAAAATCATTCCTCATCTCCATCTAAATCCAAATCTCTCATCCTATTGTGTTGAATCTTAAAGAGCAATCCACATTCTACATCCATTTGGGTAAATCTAAGGAGTTTGGGTGCAACTCCTTCCACCCTATCTTGGATTTGTGGGTCACATGTGAAGGTATATCATTTGTTTTTGCACTTGATTTGTGTTTTTGGCTTTCATTTTGACTCCATAGATCACAATCTCCAAGGACTACGTCACTTAGGAAGGGGATGCCCCACTCTAGATATGTCATGCATGACTAGGTGTTATGATGGTGGGGATGGATGGACATTATAAGATATGCTTGGAAGTAAAGTATGCCAAGAGGTATCCAAAGCATGTTTTAGATATTTTGCCCCTATGCTTAAAAGGATCACAAGCGAGGAAGGAGGATGGGAGGATGATAGTATGGATAAGAAGCTTAGTGGATAGGAAATAATAGAATAAGTGGGTAGAGATAGTGAAGGGGATTAATGGATAAATAGATGGATAGGATGGTAAGATGTAGATATGATAGGCTAGGATAGGTCCCCAAGTGTAGGGTGCAAATGGAGGAGGGATTACACATGACACCCACAAAGGGTTTTCACCAAGGTACTTGCCCAAGGTGCCACAAGGAGTGGTTTTCACCATTGGACGAATTTATTTCTCTTTATTTATTTTATATTTTTTTTATTTTTTTGGAATTTTGGGATGGTATGGATGGATGTGGATAGAGGAAGAGAATTATATGAAGGAGGATGAGGACTCAAGTGTCTATTTCCATTGTAAATTGATAGTGTCCGATGTGGATGGATGTCATACATGGACCATGTCAAGTGTAATGACACACATGTATGTTGCTAGATGGAGGAAGATGGAAGAGATGGAGTGAAATGGATGGATTATGGATGGATGGCAATAGTGGAATATGATGCGTATTTTGGATGGTAATGATGGATGACGGAAGGGGGGATTATGCAAAAGCATGGACTATAGGGATGTGATGGAGAGGATATGTGGGATAAGGGATGTATGATGGAGGGATAAAGAAATGTGGGAATGACGTGGGGATCAAGACCAACGGTTGCACACACCGTAATGGATTTTGAAGCTTTTGATTTGGAGGAGAGTGGGGAGTAATGGTGATTTGGAGTTCATGATGGATTTGTAGGATTGAGATGGGGGATTTTGGGATTGCCGATTTGGGAATTTAGGGAGCGAAATGGACTTAGGATTTTGAGGAGTTTTTGATGGGGAGCAAGAGTTCTGGGATTTGGGGATGGAATGGGATGCGGATGCTCTACTTGGATTCATTTCTTTTTACTTAGGGACCCACACCATTTTTGCTTTTTCTTTTGGAGGTGTGGGCTTATGTAGCCTCTTAGATGGATTGTTCTTGGATATTGTGTATTGATGTCCTACGACATGATACTCTTTAGGATTTTGTGGATTTTTTACTTTATGTGGGGAGGCATCCAAATTATTATTTTTGAATCCCATGGATAATTTGATAGCTTCATGTTTAGATGATGTGTTCTTAGGTTGATCTTGATTTGGAATGTTAGAGGATCAGGGTTTATGGAGGGGGTGTTGAGGATGGGGGAATAAATGGATTTGTGAATAGGGATATTAGGAATTGGGAGGAGTGGAGGAAGTGTGGATTTAGGGAGGTGTATGGTCACATGATTTTTGGATTGGTGAATGAAATAAGATGGAGGAGGGATGGTGACATATGTTTTGGAGGTGTGATGAGATGCACCGGGTTTGGATTTAGAGGAAGTGGATTTGGGATATGTGTGGATGGTACCAACATGCTTGGATTGTTTACCGTGGGATGTGTAGCTAAGGCCATGTGCAAGTGGATGGATTTTGACATGGATGGGCTCCAAAACTCCATTGTCATGAAGGCCTAGGCCTTTACCATGATAGTTCATGTTTTGGAGCATACTATTGATGGTGGTTTTAGCACACAACAACGTAGGTATGATTGTTGGTATCACACCTCTCTTGAAAAGTATCCTACCCTAGGTAAGACTACTCCAAGGTTTCTATAGCTAGGTCTTAGCTTGCTTGGAATCTCTCAATTGGAATGTTCTAACTATGCCGACAATGGGTCTTACATGTAATCTACAGATTTTAATGGTTGGTACAACAATTCTTTGCAAACCCTTTGTGATTTCAGCTGAAAAGATAGTGTGAAATGCTACTAAAATTCCTAAACTAACAACTATTTTCAAAGAAAATTCAAAAGGGAGTAGGGTTTTAAGGAAATCCTAAGTGACATTCACAATACATGGATTGCTGTAAGTAGACAAACACCCTAAAATCTAACTAGTTTTCTAAGTTACCAAACTGAAAATGAATGTTACAACACTGCAAAAAATGATGCTATCTTCAATGGGAATCAAGAAATTTTTAGATCACATTCATGAATCAAATACCCAATAAATGACACAATTTAATTTGTGAAATGCAATCAAACTTAAGCACAATTGATCAGTCCAGACTAACTTTGCATAGTTACCTACCATCAGCAAATAACTAAAAGTATGGACTAAGAGCATTCATCGGATACTTTCAGCAAACCGTGAACATTGTAAAAGCACATTTAATTAAATATTGGAGATCAAGAAGAGAACCATGAAACCAAATAAGCCAATACAATACACAAATTATCAAAATAACTTCAAAAACTTGCTTTGTATTACTTCAAAAGCAAGAATGTCAACAATTTAGCATCAAGAATTCTCTCTCTGATAATGGGAATGGTAAGCCCTTTATATGAGAGATGAGCCATACCGAGTTTTTGAATGGACGGTGGAGATTAACTCAACACCAATGGTCCAGATTTACATCATTAAATGTGTTAGCACTCTTTTTGACCTGGGGGTTGATCTTTCGTGTTTAGGGGGTTGCTTCATTTGAACCCTATATCCTCTTGCCCATTTTCCTAAGTGTTGGACCTCCTCGGCATTTTTTAGCTGCAGCATCATATTTTCTTCGAGGAGGATGTCATCATCATCATGTTTTCTGTCGACTTGTTTTTCATCAGGATCATCATATTTCAATATCGGGTGATGTTTGGATATCATCCCGATCCTACTGATGAGCTACAGTGTGCCTTGATTTTCTTGCAGGGGGTAATTTTTCAGATATCCGGTGATCTCCCAATTATCACCCTGCTCTTTTATGATGATGATGTTACCCCGATCTTCTGAAGAGGTTATTTTCTGAGTTGTTCGACCTGACCTATTTTTTCTAAGGGTCGTCTTCATCATCATGATCATATTTCCGGTTATCACCGTGTTGCTTGCGAGGGTCATCATATTTTCTGCCTGCATGATCTTTCGCTAGGGTGATATTTTAACATCGGGTGATCTTTGTTAAGATCATCCTGATGATGTTGCTGTAAAGTTCTAAGTGTGACCCGATTTTCACCAGGGTCATCATATTTGAACATCAGGATGATCTTAGTCAATATCATCCCGATGTTATTATATCACTTCAAGTTCGTTGTTTTTGTCATCCTGATGATGTTGGTATCAAGACAGTGGAGCTACAGTGTAGCATGATATTTGTGCATCAGGATGATATTTCCAAATATCTGGTTATCTTCCGAATATCATCCTGATGCCGACATGTGGTGGTGACGTCATCAAGGTCCGGGGGGGTCATATTTCTAACATTACTCATCTTATGATGATCCCCCAATGTTGCGAATCTGATGATGACGTCATCCAGATATGAGGAGGCGCGCAGTAGGCAGATATGCTGATGATGTCAGCAGGATATGACGATGACGTCATCAGGATGTTCATCGGCCAGACTTTTGGTATCGGCTAAGCAGGAGGATCTTCCTTCGATGGATCAGGTTGTGCTGATGGAGGCGTTTATCATGCAGGTGATATTGCGAGGATGATGCTGACGTCAGGGTGATTTTTTGAGCAACAGGATATCATGATGCTGGAGGATGATGATGAAGTCTTATACTAGTGTCGTCAGGAGCAAAAGCACCGACATCATATATGCTCATGACCTAGTATATAAAGTGTTAAAGAGGTCACCGCGGGGTGCATGTGGGATAATTGATATCTTGCATATTTGAAATATCATGACGATGTATCTTGGCGGGAAGTGGTTGCGATCGACTGTCAGATGTTCTTCCCAAGGCCGCGGGTTGGTGCGCCATTAATGGTGATTGTTGCAGAGGTATGGGCGATGGCGTGGACGAATTTAGTACCCGATTGAAGATCTGGATCCCTAGGCGGTGGCGCAGGGCTCGAGATTTCTTCCTGTCTCCTCTCCCACCTGCTGCATTGAATGTTTGAGTGCCATTTTTCTGATACTGTGTACCTGGTGGGATTTTTGGTCAACCATGTAATTAATTGCTGAGCACCTACCTGGCTGTTATAAGCAGGTTGTGTTGCTCATTTGAGGGTTGTTGAAAACTGGACATTTTGGCTCTGTAATAAGATACAACTAGTTTTGGTTGCTCTGTGCAGCAAAACTTGTGAGTTTATGTATCTCCTGTTGTACGATTTGGCATGAATCCACTGATTTCATGGTTAATCTTATATGAATAATGCTATGTTTGCATGTGTTATGCTGATTCTGTCTCCAGTTTTGCATGTATCTTTCTTACTGCAATAGGGATGCCATAAGTAGAGATAACTTAACACTCTTCATTGGGAGATATCTGTAAGGCAGGTATCACATATATCCCCCTGAAATCTAGTTTTAGTTGTTCATGCTGACCATTCACAGGTGTATGTCTACTGACTCCAGGCCCTGGATAGGCACCAATCTTGCTTTGTGTTTGAGTTACAACCAGGTCCAGCTTTGCATCCAAATTTAAAATCAAACTCTAAATCTAAAGCAATCTTTAGGACATTAGAATTAGTTTTAGGATCCTCAGTCCTCTGTCTACAACTGCAAATAGGCCCAAAGCTAGCCCCTTTGCTCTTATCTTTCAGTTTTGGTCTACTTACAGGAGGACTATCTGCTTTCTGTCAGCATCCCAGCCTTGTATGCATATCCTCATGGATGTTGAGTAGGGAATACCCCCCTAGGTCTTGCAGAGCCTGAAGAAGAAGAGGAGATAAAATATAGAGTCTATCTCCTACACTGTTGGCCCCTGGCCCAGAGATCCTGTTGATCACTGATGGCTACCTTGTAGGGAAATCTAGGAATAAGCATCCAGTCTGGGAAAAAACCAACAGAAATTGGTGACTCTACTGGGGAATGAGAAGTAAAAGTACTATCTAATCATCTCCAGTAATATATGTGACCCATCCGAGTCAGCAACAGAAATTGATCTTTTGCTGGGGAATGGTGATTTGAAACTTGTTATTTGTGAAAGAACCCTGGTTTTCAAAAGGAAAACAGTTCCTAGTAATAGGTGGCGTCTCCGAAGTAATCTCCCAACCGGTCAAAGTAAATTTTATATGCAGGGGAGAAGATCCCAACAAAATCCTTTATTTAAAGAGTTACCAGTAACTAGAAGAATGATGTATAGAAGAAAGGGAGCTGTCTCAGTTAGTCATGAGGGTTCCCCCAGAAAAGGTGATGATATGCAAGATAACCCTAGCCCATCAGGACGGCATGTGCCGTACTTTTCAAATGCAGAAGCTGATATCCAAGGTGCATATGAGAGGCAGCAGGGTGGTAGCATGAGAATGAGGTCAGAGGTGTTCCAAGAATGCCCATTTCTAGACCCTAGTGAAAGGTTTGAAGAGGCAGAGTCTCTGAGGGATGATGAAGATGATGACCAGAATGATATGAGACCATCTACCTCCATGCCTAAGGATGAACAGTTAGTTGAAGAAATCAGAAATCTAAGAGCAGAACTAGAATATCTACAAGCCATGAAAATCAGAGATGATATGAAACAGAAAGTGCAAGCTTTAAGGACTGCCCAAAATAATTCAGTTCCTACCCTAGAGAATACAAATGTGCAGAGACATCAGCAAAGAAATGAAGTGCAACATCAGCATAATGATGAGAGACAAAATGTGAATGATGTTAGGATACCACTGAACAATGTAAGAAACCAAAATGCAAACAGGAATATTAATGTTAATCAGTTAAACAGACAGCCAATGCAGCTAGATAGATTCAGACAGCTGGTGTTTGATGGTATTCCTGGGTATCCTAACCCCATTGATAAGCATCTGAGGCTGCAAGTGCCTAAATTTTTAGGAAACAACACAGTGTCAGGAGAAGATCATCTAAAAGCCTTTCAAAATGTCATGGATAACTTTGAGGTTGAACATGAGGATGTTTTCATGAAGTCATTCATGCAATCCTTAATAGATGAGGCAAGAGAATGGTACAAGAGTCTGCCTGACCGGAGTATTTCATCATGGGATGATTTTAAAAGGATGTTCAAGGAGCAATATGGTGATAAAACTGACCCTAGCTTTTTTGTAAATGAGTTCACCAGTATCACTAAAGGGTCAAATGAGCAGGTTGCAGATTTTAATGCAAGATTTACTAAAGTGTTAAACAAATTGCCACATCACATGAGGCCAAATGAACCAATGTGCATAATATTGTACATCAATGCCTTTGATGCAAAAACTGCATATGGATTAAGAGATAAAGGTCCTGCTACTCTCAGGGATGCTTTCAGAATTGCAGTGAATATTGAAAACAACAGGAAAGCATCGGGCAAGACAAATAGAAGGGAAGATATAAAAATTCTGTAGAATCCAAACAAGCCTCAGAACACTCAAGGTAATACATCTGCTCCTGAAGATAAGATAGACAAATTGGCAAATGTTGTTAAGGACCTAAGCTATAGATTAGCTAGAAGTGAAAAAGGAATGGGTCCTGATAGGCAAGTCTATCAAAGGCAGGAAAAGAGGCCATCATTGCATGATATGCCTTATAATACCAATTGGCATGATGGTAAGCCTATTTTCCCACGTAACCACACAAATCAGAGGGCCCAACATGTCAAAGAAACTCCTGATCCTCTAAAGAAAGCTATAAATATTGTTGATGATGCTCCATGGTGTATAATCTGTCAGATGCCACATTCACAATTACAGTGTATGATTGCTCAATCCTTGTATGATAATGCTACATCTTGTAACAAATGCAATCAGCCACATCATGTGCAAGATGATGATGTTAATATGATGTCCATAGGCAATGGATACACTCTTTATGATGCTGATGAGAATACAGATCATCAATTTCAGGCCTGCCAACAATCCCCATATGATGAAGATAATGAAGATAACTATGTGTATGCTCAGAGCTCACACAATTTTTTGAGTAACTTACAATGACCTTCTGATGAGGAAATTAGAGCCTTCACAGTTGCAGCAGTTGCTCAAGTCAAAAGCAACTACAATCTTAGAGGTAAACATCAAGTAGGCAGCCCACATCAGCCAGAAGGTATTTCTGCAGGTCAGCTAGTGCATGGTCATAAAGGAATTGAACCACAAAAAAGGCAGTGGGTTAATAATAAACAGAATTTTAGATACAGAACAGGTCATGAATCCCAAGGACCAGAAAACAAAATCCCTCAGGCTGAAGATCAAAGTAAGGGTTCCCAAGACAAGAATGATGATCAGGGAACTATGAAAGTAAGAGCTAAATTAGTTCAGGATAAAAACAAGATTGTGGAGCAAGCTACAGCTGTTACACAAAATTATGCTCCATTTGATATAGCTCAAGTCCTCTCTCAGGTAAAAGTCTCTGTTCCACTTATGGAACTGATGAAAGTGGAAGAAATCAAGAATAGGACAATATCCCTAATCTCAGGGGTACCTTTTCAAGCTAAACAAAATGTTCAGACCCAGGGTGAGAAACATGTCATATGTAATGAAGAAGATGAGGCTCCTGAAGTCTATTTAGGAATGACTATGACAAAGTGTCCTTCACAAGTGGAACCATTTTATGTTTCCCTGGTTATAAATGGAAAAATAATTAGAAATTGTATGCTTGACTCTGGAGCATCTACAAATGTCATGCCTTTGGCCATCATGCAACAAGCTGGATTGAAAATTGACAAGGCATGTGGAAAATGTTATGCTATGGATGCCAGAGAGGTACCAGTTATTGGAATCATGAAGGATGTAGATTTCAAACTGGCAGCATTTCTTGAAAAAAGATACAAGATGAATATAACAGTGGTTGACATCAAGCCACAGTATGGTATATTGTTGTCAAGAAGATGGGCAACACTAATTGGTGGAAGTATGCAGCTGGACCTGTCGTATGCCATGATTCCAATGAATGGCAGGGATGTGAAGCTAATAAGAGAATAGAGATCATCAGAGACAGTGGAAGACCAAGAAGCAGAGGAACAGGTATGCTTTGTAGACACTGACTGTGATAACTTCAAGGTTGTCTCAGATGATATACAAGATAAAAAGAAAAATGCCTGTATTGAAGAATTGGATCAGCGAGGTCTGTGGACCATGTTTTTTGATGGAGCTTGTGTAAAAGAAGGCTCTGGAGCTGGAGTTGTTTTCCTGTCTCCAGCTGGTAAGCTCCTAAAATTCTCTTTCTTGCTGAGGTTTGATTGCACAAACAACATTGCAGAATATGAGGCTTTACTCTTAGGCCTAAATATTGCTCTCAAACATGGAATTAAGATGTTAAGAGTATTTGGGGATTCTGAGCTAATTGTATCCCAAATTAGAGATAAGTACGCTTCAAAAAACAAGAGATTGAAACAATACAAGCATGCTGTTTGGGATACCATTGAACTATTTGATGCATTTTCAATAGGCTGGGTAGAAAGATCAAAAAATGTTATGGCTGATTTCTTAGCTAATGTTGCAATAAGGCCAGATGACATCACTCTATCAGATGTTACAAATGTAGAAGTTAAAATTAGGCCTGCAGTGCCAGAAAATATATGCAGTTGGCAAGTGTTTAATGATGATAGGGATTTGTTGAAATTTTTGCACTGCATAGATGAATATGAGAATCAAGAAATTGATTTCCAAGCTTTTGTAGAGACTATAGATGGAGAAGAAACTCTTGTGGGAAAAGAGATAATTCAGTTGAAGACTAATAAAATCCCTAGAGGGTTAGTAGCTTTGGAAAGAGCCTTTGACAGTAGAGACAAATTGGTCACAAGGACATCTCCTACAAATAAGGAAGATTTAGAAGAAATAAATTTGGGGACATCTCAGGCCCCTCAGAAGGTATACATTGGTAAACAGCTCAAACCACACATTAGGAGTATGCTGATTGCATTACTGAAAAGGTATAAACATGTTTTTGCTTGGTCATATCAGGACCTAAAAGCCTATAGGGAAGATTTATTCCAGCATGAGATCCCATTGAAGCCTGGAGCTAAGCCATTTAGACAAAAGCAAAGACCTATTAATCCTACCTTAGCTCCCAAGATGCAAGAAGAACTCAAAAGGCTCAGGGAAGCTGGAATAATTGTGCTAATCAGGCATTCAACTTGGGTGTCTAACCTTGTCCCAGTCAGAAAAAAGAATGGTGATATTAGGCTTTGTGTTGACTTCAGGAACTTGAATGTATCCTCTTTAAAGGATAACTATCCACTGCCTAATATGGAAGCTATGTTGCAGAGAGTGACTGGTTGTGAACTCTTATCCATGATGGATGGATTTTCAGGTTATAATCAGGTGAAGGTAAAGGAATCAGAACAGTATAAGACTGCCTTCACCACCCCATGGGGAACTTATGTGTATGTTAGGATGCCCTTCAGACTAACCAATGCAGGTGCTACATTTCAAAGAGCAATGGATGTTGCTTTTGCAGGGTTGATTGATTCAATTCTGGCTGTGTATCAGGATGACCTGACTGCTTACTCAAAGAAAGAAGAGCAGCATTGTTTGCATCTGGAGCAGATTTTCATAAGAGCACTAGAGTATGGTATTTCTTTAAATCCAAAGAAGTGTGCCTTTGGGGTAGTTGAAGGAAAGCTCCTGGGACATATTGTTTCCAAGGATGGAGTCAGGATAGATCCAGAAAGAGTGGCTGCTATTGACAGAATTCAAATGCCAAAAACTGTAAAAGGGGTTCAGTCCTTCTTTGGACAGATAAATTTTGTTAGGAGATTTGTTCCCAACTTTGCAGAAACCACAAGGAACATTTCCAAGATGATGAAGAAGGATGCAACTGTCCTCTGGGAAAGGGAAGCAATAGAATCATTCCAGAGTATCAAAGAGGCAATCAAGATGGCCCCTGTTCTTAAATCTCCTAATTTTTCTAGGCCATTCCAAGTATTTTCATTTGCTTCCTTTCATACTGTTGCTGCATGTTTGCTACAGAAAAATGAAGATGGTTTTGAGCAGCCCATAGCTTTCTTCAGTATGTCCTTACAGGCCTCTGAGTTGAAGTACGATATTATGGAAAAATAGGCATATGCACTAGTTAGAGCCATCAAAAGTTTCAGACCATACTTGGTAGGATCATATATAATTGCATATGTACCCGATGCAGCAGTCAAAGACATTTTCACTCAGCAGGAGGTGACTGGAAGAAGGTGCAGGTGGATAAACAAGCTGCAAGAGTTCAACATAGACATATAAGTTACCAAGTTGATAAGAGGACAAGGATTAGCCAAAATGATGGCACAGTCAAACTTGGAAGCATGCCAAGTTAATACAGTCCAAGATGAGAGTGTAAATGTATCAGGATCTGAATGGTACAAGGATATCATCTGCTACTTGCAAAATCTGAATTGTCCTTCCCATTTCAGTGATAGTCAAAAGAGGACTTTAAAGTTACATGCAATCAGGTATGTTATTGTTCAAGGTGAGCTATACTGGAAAAACCCTGATGGTGTGCTGTTGAGATGTGTGGATAAGGATATGGCTAACAATGTTTTAGTTGATATGCATAAAGGATTGTGTGGTGGACATTATACTGCTCAAACAACAGCTCATAAAATTCTCAGAGCAGGATATTGGTGGCCCACTCTCTTTTCAGATGCACAAAAGTTAGTAAGGAAGTGTGACCCTTGCCAAAGATTTTCAGGAAAGTTGAAATATGATGGTGCTTTACCCCTCAGAACTGTAACTGTGGATGCTCCATTTCAGCAATGGGGAATTGACTTCATAGGGGAAATTGCAGACAAATCAAGTGGGGGACACAGTTGGATTTTGGTGGCAACTGATTACTTTACCAAATGGATTGAGGCCATTCCAACTAAGAGAGCTACAAGTAAGGTGGTGACAGATTTCATGCTAGAAAATATCATCATCAGGTTTGGAGTACCATTCAAGATAGTCACTGATAATGCTATGTGCTTCAGATCAGGTGAATTTGTTGATTTTTGCAATAGGTATGGGATAAATCTATCATATACATCACCATATCACCCACAAGGGAATGGTCAAGCAGAATCAAGCAATAAAAGCATCATGAAAATTATCAAGAGGATACTGGACAAGAACAAGAGAGCTTGGGACTCAAAATTGAACTTAGCAATATGGGCTGACAGAGTGACAGTAAAAAGGGCTATTGGGATGTCACCCTTTGAGCTAGTATATGGTGCATCAGCCAGATTGCCCATAAACAATCTCCTACCAGTTTACAAGTTCATCCAAGAGAATGATGAGGAGATTGAAGATTCCATGACAGAAAGAGTGAACCAGCTGGTTGCACTAGATGAAAACAGAAGGAAAGCCCACCAGATTAATCTCAAGAGACAACAAGATATGAAATATCAGTTTGACAGGAGAGCTATAAAAAGGAAGTTTCAAGTCAGTGATCTGGTGCTCATTTGGAATGCAAAGGGTCAAGAAAAGGGTAAACATGGTAAATTTGAACCCTTATGGATGGGCCCATATCAAATTTGCAGTACTCATGGGGAGGATTTTTATTTCCTCCAGGCCCTTGATGGTGAAGTTCTAGAATTGCCTGTGCATGGCCAATTCCTTAAATCCTATTTTGCATAAATGACTTGTCGCTGTGCACATTTGTAAAATAATGTATGTAGTGTAAATGTCTTGTGCAGTTCGTGCTTTTTGGCTTTTTGTCTGGTCTGCCCGGAGATCTGGTTCTCGCTGCAGGTTTTCACCTGCACGTCCCCATTCAGAGCCAGTGTTAGCACTCTTTTTGACCTGGGGGTTGATCTTTCATGTTTAGGGGGTTGCTTCATTTGAACCCTATATCCTCTTGCCCATTTTCCTAAGTGTTGGACCTCCTCGGCATTTTTTAGCTGCAGCATCATATTTTCTTCGAGGAGGATGTCATCATCATCATGTTTGCTTCGATGGTGGTCGGCATCATCATGTTTTCTGTCGACTTGTTTTTCATCAGGATCATCATATTTCAATAGCGGGTGATGTTTGGATATCATCCCGATCCTGCTGATGAGCTACAGTTTGCCTTGATTTTCTTGCGGGGGGTGATTTTTTAGATATCTGGTGATCTCCCAATTATCACCCTGCTCTTTTATGATGATGATGTTACCCCGATCTTCTGAAGAGGTTATTTTCTGAGTTGTTCGACCTGACCTATTTTTTCTAAGGGTCGTCTTCATCATCATGATCATATTTCTGGTTATCACCGTGTTGCTTGCGAGGGTCATCATATTTTCTGCCTGCATGATCTTTCGCTGGGGTGATATTTTAACATCGGGTGATCTTTGTTAAGATCATCCTGATGATGTTGCTGTAAAGTTCTAAGTGTGACCCGATTTTCACCGGGGTCATCATATTTGAACGTCAGGATGATCTTAGTCAATATCATCCTGATGTTATTGTATCACTTCATGTTCGTTGTTTTTGTCATCCTGATGATGTTGGTATCAAGACAGTGGAGCTACAGTGCAGCATGATATTTGTGCATCAGGATGATATTTCCAAATATCCGGTTATCTTCTGAATATCATCCTGATGCCGACATGTGGTGGTGACGTCATCAAGGTCCGGGGGGGTCATATTTCTAACATTACTCATCTTATGATGATCCCCCAATGTTGCGAATCTGATGATGACGTCATCCGGATATGAGGAGGCGCGCAGTAGGCAGATATGCTGATGATGTCAGCAGGATATGACGATGACGTCATCAGGATGTTCATCGGCCAGACTTTTGGTATCAGCTAAGCAGGAGGATCTTCCTTCGATGGATCAGGTTGTGCCGATGGAGGCGTTTATCATGCAGGTGATATTGCGAGGATGATGCTGACGTCAGGGTGATTTTTTGAGCAACAGGATATCATGATGCTGGAGGATGATGATGAAGTCTTATACTAGTGTCGTCAGGAGCAAAAGCACCGACATCATATATGCTCATGACCTAGTATATAAAGTGTTAAAGAGGTCACCATGGGGTGCATGTGGGATAATTGATATCTTGCATATTTGAAATATCATGACGATGTATCTTGGCGGGAAGTGGTTGCGATCGACTGTCAAATGTTCTTCCCAAGGCCGCGGGTTGGTGCGCCATTAATGGCGATTGTTGCAGAGGTATGGGCAATGGCGTGGATGAATTTAGTACCCGATTGAAGATCTGGATCCCTAGGCGGCGGCGCAGGGCTCGAGATTTCTTCCTGTCTCCTCTCCCACCTGTTGCATTGAATGTTTGAGCGCCATTTTTCTGATACTATGTACCTGGCGGGATTTTTGGTCAACCATGTAATTAATTGCTGAGCACCTACCTGGCTGTTATAAGCAGGTTGTGTTGCTGATTTGAGGGTTGTTGAAAACTGGACATTTTGGCTCTGTAATAAGATACAACTGGTTTTGGTTGCTCTGTGCAGCAAAACTTGTGAGTTTATGTATCTCCTGTTGTACGATTTGGCATGAATCCACTAATTTCATGGTTAATCTTATATGAATAATGCTATGTTTGCATGTGTTATGCTGATTCTGTCTCCAGTTTTGCATGTATGTTTCTTACTGCAATAGGGATGCCATAAGTATAGATAGCTTAACACTCTGTATTGGGAGATATCTGTAAGGCAGATATCATGTGTATTCCCCCTGAAATCCAGTTTTAGCTATTCATGCTGATCATTCACAGGTGTATGTCTACCGACTCCAAGCCCTGGATAGGCACCAATCTAGCTCTGTGTTGAGGTTATACACCATGTCCATCTTTGCATCCAAAATTCAAACTAAACCATCTCTTCCTTCCATCTGTTAGTTGTAGGATTAGGAGTAGGAAACCCTTGCATGCTCTCATCCCTAACCAGACATATATGTCCAAGAACGTTGCCCACCTTGTGATCTATCATACAGATCTTGGTCCATACATGAGAGTATTCTGCCTGTTGTTGTCAAGTTAGATCTTTCTATCTTTGAGCTAGTCAAGGTTACATCTTGAGTTATAGGGATACCCCCCTTGGTGCGGCAGAACCAAAAGTGAAGGGGAGGAGCTCACGCAACCTCCTGTATTAGTTGGCTGAATCTGCCTGTGCATTAGAAGTGGCAAACCCTAATGCTGATTCAGAAGAAAAACCAACAAAATGCATTCATGACAACTCATTACAAATCCTAGATACATTTTGTCTCTTATGAAAAGACAAAAAACAACCTTCAAGTACATTGAATATAGACAATTTGACTACCCAACTGAATATATATATAGAAAAGGTCAATTTCGAGGTGTAATAAAGATAGAATAGTGTCACATATCACTCTAAATATAGTAGTTTATAATAGTGATGGGATTACATTTAAAAATGTTCACGAAAAGCATATTAAGACTCTCCATCCAAGTTTATTTTGTCTTCTTCTGCAATCTTGTTACAGTAGTTAACCCAAGCTAAAAGTGTCGTATTGATATATGTGGGGTTCAGGTTCTTAGGATGATTGACCCAATATCTGAACATCTCCAACTCTTGGCTATACTAATTGTATATTCTTTCTATCTCTACCTTTGCCTTATGAAATGCATTAAATTCAGCTTTGAGATCACTGACTCTATCCAGCTTGGCTTCCACATCTAACTCAGCATCTTCAAAAACTATCTTGTGTAATTTATCTTTACATCACCTCACATCATATGGTGCCAAGTCATTGTAGTCCATTACCAGACAATCTCTCAAAGTATCATTTATATCATATATGAGGGCCAAAATTTTCTCATCTACTATTTTGCAAGCCTCCCTTGCGCTGTCAAAAACTTCCTTCCTTAGTTTTATTTACTGATACCTTTCATTGACTTTATACAACCTATCCTCTGTTAAGATATTTTCAGCCAACAACGTTTGAGCTAGCAAGTTTCTGATTGATTGCACTCAAGGAAACATCTATGAATAATATTCATCAAAAGATTCACCTTCTTCATGCAAGTCTTTCCATTGTTCTTGAAGTTGAACCAAACTCTCATGGGATTTGGCTGCAGCGTCAATTGTCTCACATCCCTTTTCACAGACTCTGATAATCCATTTTTGGGTACCTTTTGACAGAGTCTGAACTTCACCAAGCTTAGACATTTCGTCTCTTGACAAAAAGGTAGGTACTATCCTTATCTCTCCTTCAGAATCTACTGGTTTTATCAGAAATTGAAGGCATGCTCAAAGCTCCTCATTTTGTTGCTTCAATTCTTTCTTTGAAAGTTCATCCTTATCCAGCTGCTCTAGGATTGAAGTAAGAAACCCTTTGAAATCATCAATCCTTTGTGCTCATGTAGTTGGTCTGAAATTTATAGTTGTTATGACATAATCCTCTGCTCTGACTTGTTCTCTATTGGTATCAAGCGGTGGGACAGCAACTTCAGCTATTCGAGATCCAGCTTCATCCTTGTAAATCATAGATTGTACCTTTTCTTTCATCTGTTTCTTTGGCTTTTGGGCTTGTGACAAAATTGTGCACAAGTCTAATTTCATTATCTCCACATGAGGCTCAGGATATGATATTATGCTTTGCAACCAATTAGCTACTGAGGAAGAAAGCTTTCCAGATCCATCAAGATTTTTGATGTCCATATTTGGGGGCCCTTCAAGTAGTCCCTGTTCTTGTTCTAATTCTTTATCTACATCTTTATCTTCTTCATCTATAAGATTTCTCCATTCTATAATTACATTTTCTTGAGCTGCCTCGAGGCTTGCCTCTATTTGGTCCTTCTCCGGAGGACTGTCTAATATTTCAATTATCTCTGCACTAACTGTCTTAGCTAATGCCTCATCAAGTACCTCATTATCTACCTCGTCAAATACATATTTCTCTGATTCTTGCTATTAAACACCTAGTTTTGTACATATCTTCTCAATACTCGGTAGCAATGGCACAACCAAGGGAGTTGAATTTTGGTCCATGGGTATTTGGGAGATAGGAGTAATAGAGGATATAGGCATTGCAAATGAACACAAGTTCACTTGTGTCAAATTAGTAAGCATGGCTGACTCCAAAGATGATGGGATAGAAGTTGGCAAGATGGAGGAAATCAGCATGGGGGAAGTGATGGAGAAAGAGGGTAGAGAAGGTGAAAGAATAGTAGAAATGGGCGGTAATGTGAGGGAAGTGGTAAGTGAAGTAGAGGATATGGAAGGTGAAGATGTAGAAGTAGTGGGAGAATATGACGAAGCAGCAATGGATAGAACAAGACTGCTTGGGGCACTAGAGGCTATTACTAATGAAGAAGGGACAACTAAAGCAGCAATTGTGGGTGAAGAAGGGGTAGAGATATTCTCCTTAATAATGGTTGCTAAGGAAGAAGGAGAAACAACAAAAGTAGTAGCAGTGGTACTAATATTTAGAGTAGCAAGAGGTGGAGACGCTAGCAGATTAGTATCATTATGAGTAGCAGCAGTCTTTGTAGCTTGTCTAATAGCCTTTGCCTTAGTCTTCTTCATCTTAGATCCTTCTCTGGGACCACTAGGCATATCTCTTTTCTTTGAAGCTCTTGTCCTAGTAGAAGAAGGTATTTATTTCTTATTATTCTTTGTAGTGACCTTCTTTCTTTTCTGTGCTTTAGCCTTTTCCACCAAGGTTATATGGTCTTTGCTATCTGATCTCTGTTCTTGGACTGGTTCTGCCTCATCAGTGATTTCTATGGCCTTATCCTCTTCTCCTTGAGACTCCTTTTCTGATTCAAGTGCAGTGTATGTGAGCTGTATCCCTTGTCCCTCTAAGGCAGTAATCTAACCCTTGACCCATGCTTTACTTAATCTGATTGGTTCCTTCATTACAACATCAAGGGACCTTTCTTTAGCGTTTGCCCAATTAGGTAGGGGAATTGGCTAGTGATATTGTGCCTCTCAGGCTCCTCTGTGCATTACATTGTCATCATCTTCTAATTGGTCAGGAACTGCAATAATATGGAATTTCGTTATGAATGCCAGCAATAATCTGGAATGGGTTTTCTTCATGACCTCATAATCATCCATACAATTTGTCCAAAAGTCTTCTATATGCATTTTGTGGAATAACTTCTTACTTACAAACCTCTCCATCACCTTATTAGGATCAAAATGATCTCTTCTATTGTAGTAATGAAGATTGACAAGTTGGAGTTCTTTGTCAGAGTGCTCAACTGACCCCAATGAAGGACATGCATAATTTCCTCTCCCTAGTAGGATTGGAAATTGGACATTTGTTCTATGCAGGTGCTTAAGTTTTTCAGCACAAGTTAGCAGTTGTCTAGATAATTCAAAGAGCACAACTTTATCTATAAGATATCTAGGGAGTATGTAAGTCATTCCCATGAAGCCCTGTATTCTCAGATATGTGATCTTTTCAAATTGAATATACCACCTCCCATACTTGGTGATTTCATTCATAGCTTTTGTAGATATTCTTAGAGTTGTATTATCTTGCAATAACCTGGTTATGTACATGGTAAAGGCATCATTTACCCTCTTATAATGCATGAGATATTGTGTCAATGTGAGTTGTGTATAACACTCATAAACCTTGATATGGGTTTGTTCATCATTTCCTACTTCCCCCACCCTGGATAGACCAGCATAATGATTCCTCCTTGCCAAAGCATAAACAACATAGGATGTCCATCTGAAGAATTGTTTCTCCTTGAGGTTACTAAATGCCTCATGGATATTATCACTTAGGATTTGCGCCTAATGGAACTTAGTCCCTTTTAATATTTCTTCAATTATAACAAACATCCATCCCTTGAAGGTTGATGCTACAGACAATCCATATATTCTACTCAGAAAAAGTTACCAAGTCCTCTATCTCATCGTGAAAGTCACCTCTGTATAGTACTTGGGGAAAATTAACCAAGGCAGACCTTCTGTTGTTTGCCCATTGTTCATTCATATGTTTCCTACATCCACTTTCATCTTTCTTGTAGGTGGCCTTTGATCCTCCCTTATCTTGCATGGTCATTATTGTATGCCATGGAATAACAAAGTTTTCAGCCAAGGAGGGTGGACTTAAGTCAGCTAAAATATCTCCTTTGGTAGTTTGTATTGTCCTGGTCATGACATCATACCTATTTGCATAGTCAACTATCAGTTTAGCGCATTGAATAGATGTAGGGAAAGTAGCAGCTTGTGCAATCCCACTATCCTTCACTTTCTTGGCTCTTGGGGTTGGATTTGGGCCAAATACTCTAATTCTAAAATCATCAAGGTCAATATGACTTAAGTCTGTGTCTCCGATGTCCTTCCATCTAGTGGAAATGTTCATTTTTGGAGGAATACCTTTAAACTCGTACCTCATGATTTGAGCTCGTGCAATCATCTAACTTGCAGGACTGGACCTTATAAGTTTTGAAGGCTTTGAGGTGCTTTCTCTAAATCCTAAGTTTAAAGTCTAAGATTACCAAGTTCATTTCTACATTATTTACACCATGTTATAACAAATAAATCTAGCATAATCTACCAAGTTACCAATATATGCTTATGAGAACAGAAGTATGAAATCTTCTAACTATTACATTTACCACATGATCAAATAATGGAGCAATATTACACTAATGCATGTAATAAATATTCTAATGCTGCAAAATCCTGATTAAAACATGTAAAACATCATAATTCATCGAGTGCAGTCATTATTTCTACCTGACAAACATTTCTCCTTTTAAAAATTTCTTCTAAAAGTCATTTTACCTAGTTTGCGCTAGTTTTTGGGTCAACTGACCTACAACAGAAAAATCACTACATTTGAGGTCAACCGACCTCAGTGGAGAAATTGAGGTAGTCCAACCAACTAGTCTGTCTATGCTCATGTCATCATACTCCCTTGCGCGGGTTTTATAGTCAACCAACTTGTGCGGTTTTGAGGTAAGACCGACTTATGTTAGTCATTCGGGTTGGTTGGTTGCAAGTTCAGTGCAAGTCGATCAAGACAAATTTTACCACTCTTTCATGGAATTGGGTATCATCTAACCTTGCGGAGTTTTCATAGGTAACCGACCATGTCTGCGAAGGCACTTTCTGGCGCAAGGGTTGGAGTATCAATCTTTTGGCGCAAAGCAGTCTTCTCACAGATAGTAGGGATTTAGGGCATGGCAGACTTGTGGAACATTTTAGAGCCTCTGACCTAAGTTGGAGAAGTGATCTTTTAGCGTTGAGTTGGTGCATTCAAAAATTAGTGCAAAGTAAACCTCAGGGTCATGCGAGACTTCATGGGATTCACTGACTAAGTTATTTGAAGCGATGAAAAGTGCGAAGTTAGACAACTAAGTTTGTAGGGCATCATTGATTTTGAATCCTAGCGAGGGTTTTCAAGGCCACCAACTAACTGGATGGATCACAAAGTTTAGAAAGTTAGTCAGATACGCTCTTAGCACAAATTTCATTTTTTGTTTGTTTTTCTGATTGATTAAATGTGCTAAGGCAAGATTCTTTTATTTCATTAGGGTCTGGTGAGTACTGGCTTCATTTTGCCTATAGGGAAGACCTCAGACGATGCTCAAGAAATGGATTACCTCCCCCTCTATTCGATACTAGGGTTTCATGATAATAAGCTATTTAATAGAGAAATTGTAACTTGAAATGCATTTGATTTTAATTGAGACCCTAACTATGAAACCCTAAATGAGGAAATGAACTCCTACCTGGTTCGCGGGGGTGAAGTTAGTTGAGACGTATAGGTAGGGAGGAGGTCTTTGGGTTGAATCCTCTGGTTGGGTAAGGAAATTGGTCAAACCGTCACCAAAGAGCTCTCAGAGTATTCATTCAATGTAGAATGAGCTTGAAAATGATGAAAATCCCCTTTTATCCCTCTGAGTTGATCGCCATTAATGCAGATCATACGAAGTGTCAGTCACGAGATTCGGCAGAATATTAGGGTTTGCGCGACATTTGGTTGTTTCTGACTTGTCAGGGATTTAGGGTGTCACAGACCTAGTCAGAGGATAACATTTTTAGTGCTAAGATGACTAGGCCATTCTCATGTATTGTGGGAGTTAGGTGTTCATTGGACTAGTGGAGGATTTAGCACTCTCCGACTTGGTAGGTGAATAAGCATTGTAGCATAAAGTTAGCAGTGACTAGTTTTGGTGCTAAGGTCAGTAAATGCAGAAAGTGGTGCTAAGGTCGGTCAGATAGAAATACAGCGCTGAGGTTGGAGGCAAAGGATACTAGTACAAAGGTCAGACAAAGGGTATTTTAGTGCAAAGGTCAGTTGGCAGCAAATTTAGTGCAAAAGAGAGTCAGACCTAGTTTAATGAAATGCAAGGACTTGGACTTAGCAGATTTTGAACTGACCTATTAACATCATATTTCTAACATGGTAGGGAACTACATTTTGACCATTTTTACAATCTAGGAGATGGTAAACCCACTTGACACTCTAAGCCAAGGTTTGAAAGAGGGGGTCCCTATTTTTCAAAATGGGGTGTGTGTGCAAGGCACAACAAATGGCAACTCTACTGGGGAAATGCTCTAGAGCATTTCAAAGAGAAACTTTCAGTTTGAACCCAGAATCTATGTGTTTCCCACACATTAAATGAGAAAGCATGATATCCTATCAAAGAATCAAAGACAACTAACCGGTGCAACAATGCATATCCTAAAAACCTAAGTGTGTGCAATTGCATTTATTCCCATCCCTTGGCAACTAAGTTCACCTAAGATCCTTCATTGTAAGCTATAAAGTTGAGATCATTTTACCACCAAGAGAATGCTCTAATATTGAGATATGATGAACCTTCAAGTAATAATCTCTCTGCAATGATTTCTTCCTTGATAGTACCTTTGATGCTCTTTGATGCTAATAATTTTTAGATAACGACCTTCATGTGAGAGTCTTCAAATGCTGATCTGTATATTGATACTTTGTAGTGGGTTTGGTGTTGAAAAACACCTTTTGTTTTCACCCAATAGGCTAGCAGTACTCAGTACCGCCTACCACTCTCATCTGAATTTGCAAAATTGGTGTTGGTGGTAAAATTGGGGGATCCAAAATCTTCACTTAACATGTGGTCACCCAGGCTTACATAGCTACTTCAGGATTATTTAAAGTGTGAGAGATATATGGTTAGAAAATACTTCAAGTGCACTAACTAATGACTCCTTTCCAATGAACAAACATCATACCTCCTGATATAATATCGGAACCCACAAGAAGATCTAAGTGGAACTTTGGCTTCTCAAAGAAAGACAACAGATAATTTACCCAACAAAGAAGCATCTACAGGTCCGCATAACTATCACCACATTCTTGAAACAAGAACCCAATGCAAAAGCAAGTGCCACAAGCAAAAGCAAAGCCAAAAGGACAACTAACTAAGTGAAAGAAAGAACACCTAAAAACTACAGAAAGCGAAAGCAAGAAAGAAAACCTAATCTAATGGCAACCTACTCTAACCAAAGCAAACAAGTAACCTAACTATGTACACTAAAGGGAGGCATGGCTGCCTCTCAAGCCTAGAAGTAGTGCTTTAAGAAATGGCCATTGATGGGCAATGGGAGTTCCTCACCAGTAAGGCTCTTGAGTTGATATGTGTTGTCACCAAGGATCACATAGATCTGATACAGACCCAACCAAATTTTATCAAACTTACCATGCTCACCTTTCTTCTCATGAGATTTATCCCAATATAGGACTAAATTAGAAATGCAAAAGGCTTTTACCTTGGCTCTCTTGTCAAACCATCACTTCACTACACCCTGGTGCTTAGCAAAATTTTCTATAGCAGCATTGCGTTTCTCTTCAAGGTGCAACAATTGGGCTAATTGGGAAGACAACTGATCATCAGTTTCGAGACAATCTTGCATGAATTGGAGAATGGGAATCCTTAAGTGAATGGGAAAGATTGGCTCAGTCCCGTAGACTAAATGATAGGGCTATGTTCCCAATGTGGCCTTGTGTCGAATTCTATTAGCCCATATGGAAAATTTGAGTTGAGTGTGCTAGTCCCTAGGGTTTTTGTCTAGCAGCTTTTTAATTACCTCAAGCAGATTCTTGTTAGTGGATTCAGCTACCCCATTCCCCTGTGGATAGTAATTAGATGAGAATTTTAGAATGATTCCATAATCAAATGTCTAGTTAGAGAAATGTAGTGATGAAAACGCTGGACCATTATCACAAACTAAAGAAAATGGGCATGCAAACCTGGTGATAATATGCTTTTCAACAAATTCAATGACTACCTCTTGGTGCATTGTTTACAAGCTATTGCCTCAGACCAACAAGTGCAATAATCAGTAGCAGTTAGAATATACCTGTGGCCTATAGAGGAGGGTGGATTGACCATATTGATAAAGTTGAGGCCCCATTGTGCGAATGGTCGTACCTCCACAACTAGTTGCAATGGCATGGTAGCATTTCACTCTCTATGTGCAGCATTTTGACAGGTGTAGTAGGTTCTTACATGTGAGTAAGCATCTTTGAATAACGTAGGCTAGTAATACCCAGCTTGAAGAATTTGATTGGTCATTGAATGGGCTAATCCGTGGCCTGTCCCGAACCTCTCATTAAAACTAGTTAACACCTAATTTACTTATGTCTTGTCCAGACATCTCAAATAGATCCCATCATGATTCTTCTTTTAAAGTACTAATCCCTTTATCATATAGCTATTACTTTTCAGTCTAAGTATTCTTCTTTGAACTAAATTCAATTGTGGTAGGAAATGCTGATTAAGCAGATAAAATATGATGTCCCCATACCACTCATCCTTCAAGATGTCTTCTAACATGTATTGCTGGGAAACCAAGCCTGGTCCCACTTCAGCCATTGTTCTAGTTAGTGCCTGTCATCTTACCAATTTCATGGGTTGGATGTCTATATCAAACTCCTACAGAATGGTGACCCACTTTCCTCTCCTTTCTCCAAGTTCACTTTGTATCAATAGTGCTTTAACTGTTGCATTTGGGACTATAGCAATTACTTGACTCCTTAGGATGTAGTGACAAAATTTCTTGACTACCTTTACTAGAGCGTATGCTTGCTTTTCCACATTGGGATACCTTAACTCCACGTCTTTTAATGGAGTACTCATGAAAGTGATGGGGCTTTCGTCATCGACTACTCTCTTCTGGGTCAACATTACTGCACAAGTGTGTTCTGATGCAAATGAGTAAATGTAGAATGGTAGTGTGTAATTTGGACTTAGCAATACTGGAGTATTAGCTATGGCCTACTTAATTTCTAAAAAGGTAGTCTTGGCTTCTGGGGTCCAATCCATCTTAGCATCTTTCTTCAGCATTGCATTGAGTGGTCGGATGATTTTAGCAAAACCAGTGATGAACTTGCGCACAAAGTTGATTTTCCCAAAATATGACTTAAGCTCTTTCTTACTGGCTAGGGGTGGTATCTTGAGGATTGCCTATATTTGGTCGGGGTCAATGGATATGCCTCACCCAGAGATTACATGTCCCAATAACTTTCCTTCGGTCACTCCAAAGATGCACTTCTTGGGGTTGAGTGAAATTCCATAATCCCTACATTACTATTATACTTTCCTTAAGTCAGCCACATGATCTTCTCTCTTCTTTGAAAACATCGTGAGATCATCCATATAGATTATAATACATTTTCTGACTAACCCTTTGAAGGCCACGTCCATTTCTCATTGGAAGGTGGCACCAGAGTTTATCAACCCAAATGGCATTCGATGATATCATAGATGCCCCATTTACATGTAAAAGATGTTTTCAATCTATACTCATAGTCAACCATTACCTAGTTGTAACCTAAATGCCCATCCAGAAAAGACTTCATCTGTGATCCATTAAAAATCTACAATACTTCATCTAATGATGGCAATGGGTAATTATCCTTTTCAGATGCTTGATTCAAGTTCTGAAACTCGACATAAAGTCTAATTTCACCATTTTTCTTTCAGATCAGAACCAGATTTGCTACCCAAGCGGAATGCCTGACAGGGAATATTATTCTTGCTGACAGCAGTTTCTGTACCTCTTTGAAGATCAGAGGCTCCAACAAGGCATTCACGGGCCGCTGCCTTTGTCTCAATGGCTTTGCTTTGGGCTTCAGCAGAATGGTGTGAGTAATGATCGATGTGTCATACATCTTGAGGTCTTCATAGCTCCATGCTATAACTTCATGATAGTCTCTTAATGCATGAATGATGCCAACTTTCTCTTCTTTAGTACTAGCCTTTCCAATAAACACATTCTTAATCTCTTCATCTGTCCCCAAATTGAAAGGATCACACTATCCTCCGGGGGATTCTCCTTCTGTCCTCTAGGTTCCTAGGTTGTCTGAATCAAACAGTCTTTCCAACTCCACCATTCCATGTGGAATTGTGTTGGTCTTCAAATTGAGTACTCCTTCTAAATCCATCTTAGTAGGTTCCATTTCCTCTTCATCTATTATTTGAGCAGTGAAGACATTTGATGAAGTGAGAAAGTCAATTATATGCTTGTTGTCCTCAAAGACTTGAAAATTCTTGACATTATCCAGTATAGATGGAGTTGTGACAAATTTGATAGTAAACTTATTTAATCCTGCCATAGTTGTTGGCTCAAATGTGGTTGTTGTTTGAGATAAAGCATCTGCAACATGATTTTGTCTTCTAGGAATCAACTAAATATTGAAACCATCAAAGCATTTGATCAAATCCCACACTCAATTTCTATACCTGTTTAGTCTCTTATCATTACATGAGTATTGCTTCCTCACTTGTTTCACAACTAATTTAGAATCTCCAAACACCTGAAGAACTCTGAGTTTCTACTGAAGTGCAATCAGCAATCCTTGCACTAGAGCTTCATACTCAGTTACATTATTCATGCATGGAAATTGTAGTCTGTGTGATGCTAGATATGAGCTTCCAGTGGGACTGATCAACTCAACACTTGCCTTGGACCCTTGTTTGCATCTTGATCCATCAAACCTCAAAGTCCAGAGGCGGAAATCTTTACTACTGTCATCCTGTTTTGCTAATCTTTTCTCATTAATTAGAGGCTTTGGTTCTTCTTTCTTCATGGAAGTTGGATCTTTCTTCAAAATAATAGGAAATTTCAATTATCTCTGCACTTGCTCCACTGCCTCTTGATAGAGTAGACATGTAAACTTAGAATGTGATGCATCGTGTATATGGCACCAATTTGGTAGCAGTAACTCCTCCATCTAAACTTGCTTCCCTACAGTTGCTTGATCGCTTACAAATTTGGCTACAAAATCCCAAAATCCTTCAAATATCCTTGGTTCATCCTCTTCTGAGGAATTTCTTGAATCGGATTGTATATATGCTTCTGTACTTTCTAGTTTTTCTACAAGTGGCGCATCAGGAAATCTGTTACAGCTTAGCATAAGAATCTCCTCTGTTTGATTGACATGGGGAAGGTAGACCCCCAAATCAACTTCTGAAAACAAGATTTTGATTGTCTTGTTATACTCTATAATCATATGTTTCATTTTTGGTTCTCTTTCAATGCATATCTGGTTTGCTAATCCCTTCCATGGTAGCCACATATGAGAAAAGTCAGTGGCCATGTACCCATTCAATGTTACGGACCAATCCAAACTTAAGAGCATGTCATATTGATCTAGAATATCTACCACTTGTATGTCTATGTATTGTTGCACCCTAGGATCAGAAGCTAGCTGCATGTGTATCCTATTCAATTCACCCATCACATTCACCTCAATCTTATCTAACTGTGTAACTTTCCTGGAAGATTTGGTAGGAGTGAGACCCAGTGCCTTGCAAACTGATAAGGGTATCACGTTCATGGAAGCACCAGAATCCACCAAACAATTGTGAAGGTTCTTCCCATATATTCTAAGTGTCAAGAGAAAAGGAGGACTTTCTCTCCTATCTTTGTAATTTGTCATCTTCTGTTCAGCATCTATCACATGGATTCTTTCTTTCCCCTTGTCAGTGTTATCCTTCATAAGAATCTCCTTTTGAGAAGAATCTATTTTGGTACCTACACTCACATCTTGGAAGAAGGTTGTCCTAACCTCAGGTATTTTTAGCAACTCATAAATAGACAGACTAACCTTCATCTTCTTGAGTTCTTCTACAACATACTGCCCCATTTTTGCTACATCAGACCATTGAGAACTCTCAGCAGTATCCCCCTAATGTACTGACTGAGGTGTGGCCTTTGAGGGTTCAGGATTATTAGAAGATTTGGATCTGGGAGAATTTGGTATTTGTTTAGATGAATAGAAGTGGTGAAAGGGCCTTTGGGTTTATTACTTCTCAGGTTGTATGGAGTTTTATTATATTGCCAATAAGCATTGACCTCATCTGACTCCTCTTCCTTAGGTTGATTATCATCTTGAAATGGGAATGTATAACTATCAAGTACTAGGGAAATATCATACCTTTGTGAAGGGACAAGCTCATACCCTAACGGTGGATTCTCTTGAGTTTCAACATTTTGAATTTCCATTTGGAAGATGTTGGATGCTATTTGAAATTCTGGACAGTCTAGCTCAGAGTGAGCATTTGTATTGTGTAGCCTACACCATGTAGACAAAGCTACCTCAGCTAACATCATGCGACTAGGGGGCCGAGTATTGTTGTTCTAATTTTCAAATGGTGATGGCACTCCTCCATTGTTAGACCTAGTATTCCAAGACCGATTTCATCGCTGCTAAAAATTCTAATTTTGGTACTGATCTGGTTCTGACTTTGGAACTGATGTTGATTTTGATTCCTTTGTTGTAGGTAAGCATTTTGATTCCTTAGGTGAGTGACTTCTGTAGTAACTTTCTTCATCTGCTCAACCAACTCCCTAATATCATCTCTATCTACCTTTTCTTTAGCTACTTCTAAGGATTAGAGAAAAGGCATTTGGGCGGGAAGCATTTTAGCTACTGGATTTCTTGGGTGAACTACCAAGGCTTGTGTTATAGATGGGTTAGGAATCAGATTCATTACAAGGGTATGATTGGTCAAAGCATGGTTAATCATGGGTATTTGATTTGGCATGGCCATGGGGCCCATGTGGTTCAGTAGACCGGTGGTTATTTGTCCTAGCTAAGTGTTCATGGTGACAGCTTCGGTATATGCTTCAGCTAGAGTAGTGGGAGCTGGATCTCCTCTTCTTATGAACATGGATGTAAGTTTGTCCAAAGCTGCATAATAAATAGGCAAGGCTGCATCTTGCCCTATGGCATAAGGATCTTGCAATGACTAAAGGCTTTCTAGAATCTATTGTTAAAAGAACTTATTAGCTCACCTTCACCCTGACAAATTTCCACGAAGGACCAGTAGAGATTAGCTAGAGTGGTGGGCATTTAAAATTGATTCAGAAATGCATTTTTCAGATTCAACCATGAGTTTATGGATACTGTAGGAAGGTTAGTAAACCAATAATAAGCCTCATCTTGTAAAGAATAAGGAAACAATCGACATACCACATCTTCATACTGTACTTGCAGCATAAACATGCTACTCTCAACAATTTTAATATGCTCATCAGTAGTCCTATCTGGATCATTCACCCTAAACTTGGAACAGAACTTATCAGGGTTTTTCAACATATCATGATAGTTATTAAACTAAAATGGGGACTGGTTATTTGTTGCAAAGAAAGCCATGACTGGAGGATTGGAAGGCACTACAACTACATTCCTTGAGACTAAATTAGCTCTTGGTGCTCTAGGTATCCCTTGATCTCTTCTTGTTCATCTGACTACTGTCAGGGATAGCAGCTCTTCTCCAGCTGAGCTGGATCTGGTATGTCTCTGTCTGGTCCCCAGACTTGCAGATTTTTGTGGAGGGGGTAATTCCTTGTTCATCCCTTCTTCTAGCACCAATTCTGTTGATGGTGGTTTTAGCTCACAACAATGCAGGTATGATTGCTGGTATCACACCTCTCTTGAAAAGTATCCTACCATAGGTAAGACTACTCCAAGGTTTCTACAGCTAGGTCTTAGCTTGCTTGGAATCTCTCAGTTGAAATGTTCTAGCAGTGCTAACAAGGGGTCTTACATGTGATCTACAGATTTTAATGGTTGGAAAAAAAATTCTTTGCAAACCCTTTGTGATTTTAGCTGATAAGACAGTGTGAAATGCTACTGAAATTCTTAAACTAACAACTATTTTCAAAGAAAATGCAAAAGGGAGTAGGGTTTTAAGGAAATCCTAAGTGACATTCACAATACGTGGACTACTATAAGTAGACAAACACCCTAAAATTTAACCAATTTTCTAAGTTACCAAACTGAAAATGAATGTTACAGCACTACAGAAAATGATGCTATCTTCAATGGGAATCGAGAAATTTTTAGATCACATTCATTCATCAAATACCCAATAAATGGCACAATTTAATTTGTGAAATGTAATCAAACTTAAGCACAACTAATCAGCCTAGACTAACTTTGCACAGTTACCTACCATCAACAAATAACTAAAAGTATGGACTAAGAGCATTCATCAAATACTTTGAACAAACCATGAACATTGTAAAAGCACATTTAATTAACTACTGGAGATCAAGAAGCAAACCATGAAACCAAATAAGCCAATACAATACACAAATTCTCAAACTAACTGCAGAAACTTGCTTTGTATTACTTCAAATGATAGAACATCAACAATTCGGCATCAAGAATTCTCTCTCTGACAATGGAAATGGCAAGCCCTTTATATAGGAGAGTAACCATACCGAGTTTTTGAATGGACAGTGGAGATTAACTCAACACCAATGGTCCAGATTTACATCATTAAATGCATTCATGACAACTCATAACAAATCCCATATTACATTTTGTCTCTTATGAAAGATGAAAAACAACCCCCAGTTACATTGAATCTAGACAATTTGACTACCCAACTGAATATATATATGGAAAAGGTCAATTTCGAGGCGTAATAAAGACAAAATAGTGTCATATGTCACTCTAAATATAGCAGTTTATAATAGTGATGGGATTACATTTCAAAATGTTCAAGAAAAGCATATTAAGACTCTCCATCCAAGTCTATTTTGTCTTCTTCTGCAATCTTGTTGCGGTAGTTGACCCAGGCTGAAAGTGCCGGATTGATATCTATGGGGTCTTGGGTTCTTAGGATGATTGACCCAGTATCTGAACATCTCCAACTCTTGGCTGTACCAATTGTATATTCTATCTCTGCCTTTGCCTTATGAAATACATTAAATTCAGCTTTGAGGTCACTGACTCTATCCAGCCTGACTTCCACATCTAACTTAGCATCTTCAAAAACTATCTTGTGTAATTTATCTTTACATCCCCTCACATCATATGGTGCCAAGTCATTGTAGTCCATTACCAAAAAATCTCTCAAAGTATCATTTATATCATATATGAGGGCCAAAATGTTCTCATCTATTATTTTGTAAGCTTCCCTTGCATTGTCAAAAACTTCCTTAGTTTTATTTGCTGATACCATTCATTGGCTTTATACAACCTGTCCTCTATTAAGATATTTTTAGCCAACAGCATTTGAGCTGGCAAGTTTCTGATTGCTTGCACTTGGGGAAACATTTGTGAATAATACTCATCAAAAGAGTCACCTTCTTCATGCAAGTCTTTCCATTGTTCTCGAAGTTGAACCAAACTCTTATGGGATTCAGCTGCAACGTCAATTGTCTCACATCCCTTTTCGCAGACTTTGATCATCCATTTTTGGGTACCTTTTGACAGAGTCCAAACTTCACCAAGCTTAGACATTTCATCTCTTAACAAAAAGGTAGGTACTTTCCTTATCTCTCCTTCAGAATCTACTAGTTTTATCAGAAATTGAAGGCATGCTTGGAGCTCCTCATTTTGTTGCTTCAATTCTTTCTTTGAAAGTTCATCCTTATCTAGCTGCTCTAGGATTGAAGTAACAGACCCTTTGAACTCATCAACCCTTTGTGCTTATGTAGTTGGTCCCAAATTTATAGTTGTTATGACATAATCCTTTGCTCTGACCTATTCTCTATTGGTATCAGGCGATGGGATAGCAACTTCAGCTATTTGAGATCCAGCTTCATCCTTGTAAATCCTAGATTGTATCTTTGCTTTCTTTTGTTTCTTTGGCTTTTGGGCTTGTGACAAAACTGTGCTCAAGTCTAATTTCATTATCTCCACCTGAGGCTCAAGATATGCTATTCTGGTTTACAACCAATCAGGTGCTGAGGAAGAAAGCTTTCCAAATCCATCAAGATTTTCGTTGTTTGTATTTGGGGGGCCTTGAAGTAGTCCCTATTGTTGTTTTGATTCTTTATCTACATCTTTATCTTCTTCATCTCTAAGATTTCTCCAATTTATCATTACATTTTCCCGAGTTGCCTCGAGGCTCAGCTCTGTTTGGTCCTTCTTCGGAGGACTGTCTAATATTTCAATTATCTCTACGCTAACTGTCTTAGCCAATGGCTCAAGTACCTCATTATCTACCTTGTCAAATACATCTTACTCTGGTTCTTGCTCTTGAAGACCTAGTTCAGCATATACCTTCTCAATACCCGGTAGCAATGGCATAGACAAGGGAGTTGAATTTTGGTCCATGGGTATTTAGGAGATAGGAGCAATAGAGGATATATGCATCAAAACTGAAGACAAGTTCACTTGTGTCAAATTAGTAAGCATGGCTGACTCCAAAGCTAGTGGGATAGAAGAAGTTGGCAAGATTGAGGAAATGACCATGGGGGAAGTGATGCAAAAAGAGGGTAGAGAAGGTGAAAGAATAGTAGAAATGGGTGGTAATAAGAGGGAAGTGGTAAGTAAAGTAGAGGATATGGAAGGTGAAGATGTAGAAGTAGTGGAAGGATATGACAAAGCAGCAATGGACAGAACAAGATGGCTTGGGGCACTAGAGGCTACTACTAATGAAGAAGGGATAACTAAAGCATTAATTGTCAATGAAGAAGGGGTAGAGACATTCTCCTAAATAATGGTTGCTGAGGAAGAAGGAGAAACAACAGAAGCAGTAGCAATGGTACTAACATTTAGAGTAGTAAGAGGTGGAGAAGCTAGCAGATTAGTATCATTATGAGTAGCAGCAGTCTCCGTAGCTTGTCTAACAGCCTTCACCTTAGTCTTCTTCTTCTTAGATCCTTCTCCAAGACCACTAGGCATATCTCTTTTCTTTGAAGCTCTTGTCCTAGTATGAGGCATTTCTTTCTTATTAGTCTTTGTAGTGACCTTGTTGCTTTTCTGTGCTTTAGCCTTTTCCACCAAGGTTATATGGTCTTAACTCTCTGATCTCTATTCTTGGGCTAGTTCTATCTCATTAGTGTTTTCTATGGGCTTATCCTCTTCTCTTTCAGACTCCTTTTTTGATTCAAGTGCAGTGTATGTGAGTTGTATCCCTTGTCCCTCCAAGGTAGCAATCTGACCCCTAACCCATGCTCTACTTAATTTGATTGGTTCCTTCATTACAACATCAAGGGACCTTTCTTCAGTGTTTGCCCAATTAGGTAGGGGAATTGGCTTGTGATATTGTGCCTCCCAGGCTCCTCTATGTATTACATTGTCATCATCTTTTAATTGGTCAGGAACTACAATAAATATGGAATTTCTTTATGAATGCCAGAGATAATCTGGAATGGGCTTTCTTCATGACCTCATAGTCATCCATACAATTTGCCCAAAAGTCTTCTATATACGTTTTGTGGAATAACTTCTTACTTACAAACCTCTCCATCACCTTATTAGGATCAAACTGATCTCTTCTATTGTAGTAATGAAGACTAAGAAGTTGGAGTTATTTGTCAGAGTGCTCAGCTGACCCCAATGAATGACATGCATAATTTTCTCTCCCTAATAGGATGGGAAATTGGACATCTGTTCTATGCAGGTGCTTAAGTTTTTTTAGCACAAGTTATCAATTGTCTAGATAATTCCAAGAGCACTACTTTATCTATAGGATATCTAGGGAGTCTATAAGCCACTCCCGTGAAGCTCTGTATTCTTAGATATGTGAACATTTTAAATTAAATATACCACCTCCCATACTTGTGATTTCATTCATAGCTTCTGTGGATATTCTTAGAGATGTATTACCTTGCAATAACTTGGTTATGTACATGGTAAAAGCATTGTTTATGCTCTTATAATGAATGAGAGATTTTGTCAATGTGAGTTGTGTATAACACTCATAAACCTTGATCTAGGTTTGTTCATCATTTCCTACTTCCCCCACCCTAGACAGACCAGCATAATGATTCCTCCTTGCCAAAGCATAAACAACATAGGATGTCCATCTGAAGATTTGTTTCTCCTTGAGGTTACTAAATTCCTCATGGATATTATCACTTAGGATTTGTGCCCAATGGAACTTAATCCCTTTTAATATTTCTTCAATTATAACAAACATCCATCCCTTGAAGTTTGATGCTACAGATAATCCATATATTCTACTCAAAAAAAGTTACCAAGTCCCCTATCTTATCGTGAAAGTCACTTCTGTATAGTAGTTGGGGAAACTTAACCAAGGCAGATCTTCTGCTCTTTGCCCATTGTTCATTCATATGTTTCCTACATCCACTTTCATCTTTCTTGTAGGTGGTCTCTGATCCTGCCTTATCTAGCATGGTCATTACTATATGCCATGGAATATCAAAGGTTTCAGCCAAGGAGGGTGGACTTAAGTTAGCTAAAATATCTCCATTGTAGTTTGTATTGTCCTGGTCATGACATCATACCAATCTGCACAGGCAACTATCAATTTAGCACATTAAACAGATGTAGGGAAAGCAACAGCTTGTGTAATCCCACTGTCCTTCACTTTCTTGGCTCTCAGTTGGATTTGGGCCAAATACTCTAATTCTGAAATCATCAAGGTCAATATGACCTAAGTCTGTGTCTCTAATCTCTTCCATCCAGTAGAAATCTTCATTTCTGGAGGAATACCTTTGAACTCGTACCTCATGATTTGAGCTCGTGCAGTCATCTAACCTACAAGAATGGACCTTATAAGTTTTGAAGCCTTTGAGGTGCTTTCTCTAAATCCTAAGTTTAAAGTGTAAGATTACCAAGTTGATTTCTACATTATTCACACCATGTTATAACAAATGAATCTAGCATAATCTACCAAATTACCAATATATGCTTATGAGAACAGAAGTCTAAAATCTCCAAACTGTTGCATTTACCACATGATCATATAATGGAGCAATCTTACACTATTGCATGTAATAAATAATATAATGCTGCAAAATCCTAATTAAAACATGTAAAACATCATAATTCACCAAGTGCAGTCATTATTTCTACCTGACAAACATTTCTCCTTTTGAAAATTTCTTCTAAAATAGTCATTTTACCTAGTTTGCGCTAGTTTTTGGGTCAACTGACCTATAGTAGAAAAAGTGCTACATTTGAGGTCAACTGACCTTGATGGATAAATTGGGGTAGTCCGACCAACTAGTCTATCTATGCTCATGTCATCATACTACCTTGTGCGGGTTTTATGGTCAACTGACTTGCGCGAGTTTGAGGTAAGACTGACTTATATTAGTCATTAGGGTAGGTTGGGTGCCTGTTCAGTGCAAATCAATCAAGACAAATTTTACCACTCTTGCGTGGAATTGGTTATCATCTGACCTTGCAGTGTTTTTGTAGGTAACCAACCAAGTCGGCGAAGGCACTTTTTGGTGCAAGGGTTAGAGTATCAAGCTTTTGGCACAAAGCAGTCTTCTCATAGTTAGTGAGGATTTAGGGCATGGTAGACTTGTAGAACATTTCAGAGCCTCCAACCTAAGTCAGAGAAGTGATCTTTTAGCATTGAGTTGGTGCATTCAAAAATTAGTGCAAAGTAAACCTCAGAGTCATGAGAGACTTCATGGGATTTGCCGACTAAGTTATTTGAAGCAATGAAAAGTGCAAAGTTAGAGAACTAAGTTTTTAGTGTATCATTGATTTTGAATCCTTGTGGGGGTTTTCAAGGCCGCTGACTGACTGGATGGATCGCAAAGTTTAGAAAGTTAGTCAGATACGCTCTTAGCGTAAACTTCATTTTTCCTTTGTTTTGCTAATCAATTAAATGTGCTAAGGCAAGATTCTTTTGTTTCATTAGGGTCTGGTGAGTACTGGCTTTATTTTGCCTACAGGGAGGACCTCAGACGATGCTCAAGAAATGGAATACCTCCCCCTCTATTCGACACTAGGGTTTCATGATAATAAACTATTCAATAGAGAAACACTAACTTGCGTGCCCTAACCCTATCATTTGTACATCTGCGGTGCTTCTGGAAGAAAAAATGCATTTGATTTTAATTGAAACCCTAACTATGAAACCCTAGCTATGAAACCCTAAATGAGGAAATGAACTCCTACCTACTTTGCGGGGGTGAAGTGAGCTGAGACATGCAGGTAGGGAGGAGGTCTCTAGGTCGAATCCTCTGGTTGCATAGGGCAATCTATCAAACTGTCACAAAAAAGCTCTCAAAGTATTCATTCAATGTAGAATGAGCTTGAAAACAATGAAAATCCCCTTTTATCCCTCTGAATCGATCGGCATTAATGTAGATTGTATGAAGTGTCAGTCGCGAGATTCGACAAAATATTAGGGTTTGCACGACATTTGGTTGTTTTTGACTTGGCAGGGATTTAGGGTGTCACAGACCTAGTCAGAGGATAACATTTTTAGCTCTAAGATGACCAGTCCATTCTCATGTATTGCGGGAGTTAGGGGTTCATCAGACTAGCAGAGGATTTAAGACTCTCTGACTTGGTCGGTGAATAAGCATTGCAGCACAAAGTCAGCGGTGACTAGTTTTAGCACTAAGGTTAGTGAATACAGAAAGTGGCGCTAAGGTCAGTCAGATAGAAATACAACATCGGGGTTGGAGTGTTAGGGTTAGCCAGAAGAAGATATCAATTAAATGCAAATAAAGATTAAACAGAGGAATGGAAATACACAGAAATAATAACAGTGAGAGACAAGTTTTAACGTGGTTCACCCAAACTCGGGCTACATCCACCAAACAGAGAGTCCAATATTATTATCCAGTAAATCAAATCGATTACAATCAGCAATCCCTACAACTCAATACCATTGCAAAATGCTACAATACAATACAATACCAAAACCCTAACCCTTAGCCGCTTTTTATCAAGCTTTTTGTCAATTACAAAAATAGGGTTTTCTTATGTCGGTCGATGAAAAAATAACTCCTGGTGCATTATAAAATAATAAAAAACTATGTCCTTGCTGACCCTGGACCCCACAAGGGGCACTACCCCTTGACCTCGTCTTGGGGGTGCTGCCCCCAAACCCCTGCAAGGGGTGCTGCCCCTTGACCCCGTAGGAATTTGGGGGGAAACTGCACTGATAAAAGTGGGGTAAATATAACCTTCGAGTCTGATTAGGCTCCATATAACAACAATCTCCCACTTGCAGACTGATCAAACTCCACACCATATCATCTCCCACTTGGAGACTGATCATAACACCACTAAACCTGTAGCTTCCACTGGAAATAAGCACCCTGGACTCTGCTATTCTATTTTTGTTGTTTTCAATCTAGAAGACCAACCGAAGTTGAAGAGGAGCTTAGCATCTCCCTTGTCACTACCTTTGTAAACATATCTGCTGGATTTTCATCTGTATGTATCTTTGCCAACTGTAACTGTCCATCATCCAACACTGACCGAATGAAGTGATACCTCAACTGTATGTGTTTGGTCTTTGAATGCAAGGCAGAATTCTTTGCAAGATGTATGGCACTCTGGCTATCCGTAAACAAATAACCGTTAACCTATTGTGTGCCCAATTCTTTCATGAAAGATTGCAGCCATATCATCTCCCTGCTTGCCTTTGTTGCAGCTACATATTCTGCCTCTGTGGTGGATGAAGCAACCACCTTTTGCAACCTGGAAATCCAACTCACTGCTGTTCCACCTACAGTAAAGACATAACCTATAGTACTCCGCTTGGTATCAATATCCCCTGCCAAATCTGAGTCTACATAACCTACTAAATCAATATTAGAGCCCACAAAACATAAGTGTTTATTGGATGTACCTCTCAAATATCTGAGAATCCATTTTACTGCATTCCAATGCTCTAATTCGAGATGACTCATATACCTGCTAACGACTCCTACAACATGTGCAATATCTAGTCTGGTGCATACCATGGCATACATTAAACTTCCTATAGCTGAAGCATAGGGTACCTTGGACATTTTCTCTTCCTCCTCTTGTGTCTTAGGACACATGTCCTTGGTCAATTTCAAATGACTAGGCAAAGGTGTGCTAACAGCTTTTGCATTCTCCATGTGGAATCTCTGCAACACCTTTTCAACATAAGCAGCCTGAGATAGAGTCAATTTTCTGTTCTTCCTATCTCTACAAATTTTTCATACCAAGGATTTGCTTTGCTGCCCCCAAATCCTTCATATCAAATGACTGTGCTAACTGTTGTTTTAACTCTCTTATGTGATCCATGTTAGACCCAGCTACAAGCATGTCATCAACATATAAACATAAAATAATGTAGCTATCATTATCTAACCTCTTAAAATAAACACAATGGTCAGAATTACACCTTCTGTAGCCTTGCTCAGCCATAAAACTGTCAAATTTCAAATACCATTGCCAAGGTGCTTGTTTCAGGCCATACAAACTCTTCTTCAATCTGCACACCTATTTCTCCTTACCTTTGACCTCAAATCCTTGGGGCTGTTCCATATATATCTCCTCCTCCAAATCACCATGGAGAAAGGCAGTTTTAACATCTAGCTATTCCAAATGTAAATCTTCAGCAGCCACAATACTTAAAACAGTACGAATAGAAGTCATCTTGACAATCGGAGAAAATGTCTCATCAAAATCATTGCCCTTTTTCTATGCAAATCCTTTTACAACTAACCTGGCCTTAAATCTTTTCTTACCTCCATCTTCCTCTTTCAGCGTGTAAACCCATTTATTTGGTAAATCCTTTTTACTTGTAGGTAACTTACATAATTCCCAAGTCTGATTTTGCAGCAAGGAGTCCATTTCTTCTTTCATTGCAAGCTCCCACTGAACCTGTGTATCCACCTGCATAGCTTCATCATACCCTTCTGGTTCACTAGCATCTGTTAACAAAATAGAATACAAAGAGGGAGAAAACCTTTCAGGAGGTCTAATTGTCTTTGTTGACCATCTAACATTCACTGGAGTTTGTGGTATTTCTGGTTGCTGTTGCGGAGCATGAGGAACCACTAGAACATCACTATTTGGAGTATCATCGAGCACCACATAATCCTTTTCTTTCTTCTCATGTTGCTGCAACTGATCTTTGTACAACACCTTCTCATTGAATATAATATCCCTGCTTCTCACAATTTTCTAATTTTCAAAATCCCAAAGCCTATAACCGAATTCATCAATGCCATATCCAATGAAGGTACATTTTTTTGATTTCGCATCTGGCTTGGTTTAATTTTTAGAATCTATATGTGCAAATGCTTCACAACCGAAGGTTTTCAGAAAAGAATAACTCACCTTCTTGCCTATCCATGCTTCCTCTGGAATACCACAGTCCAAAGGAACTGAAGGACCTCTGCTAATTAAATATACAGCAGTGTTGACAGTCTCTGCCCACATGTTTAAAGGTAGTCTAGCATGCAATCTCATGGTCCTTGCACGCTCCATTATTGTCCTATTCATGCATTCAGCCACTCCATTTTCCTGTGGAGTCCCTAGAACCATTTTCTGCCTACGAATTCCATTAAAGGACCAATAATCTTCAAATTCTTTGCTGCAATACTCACCACCATTATCAGATCTGAGACATTTTAATCTGTTACCAATCTCATTCTCAACCAAGCTTCTCCATTTTTTAAATGTTTCAAATACATCAGATTTTTGCCTAAGGAAATAAATCCATACCTTCCTAGTTGCATCATCTATGAATGTAACATAATATCGAGAGCCACTGAAAGAAGATACCTGAGCTGGTCCCCATACATCTGTATGCACAAGCTCCAACTTTTTATTTTTCATTTGCTTCCCATCCTTGAGAAAACTGACTCTCTTTTGTTTGCCATACACACAACTTTCACAGAAATCCATATTAATACATTTCAGACCTCGTAAAACTTTCTTAGAATGAAGTTTCTTCATACCTTTTTCACTCATATGCCCAAGTCTGTTATGCCACAGTGTTGTCTCAGAACCTGCAGCAACTTTTCCAGTCTCTTTCTGCAAACTTGCAACAACTGTTCCTGAACCTATTTATTTTTTCTCTGTAACAGCTAAAGTAGAAGGAATAGTATGACCTATACAAAGATATAAGGTGCCTACTTTCACACCTTTTGCTACTACTAAGGCACCTTTTGAAACCTTCCAATTTTTATCAGTAAATGTAATAGTGCAACCTTGTTCAGTTAGCTACCCTGCTAAAATTAAATTCCTACTGAGCCTTGGAACATGCCTTACCTCTTGTAGTAGCCAATGATTTCCATTCCACAACTTAATCTTGATTCTTCCCTTTCCAACAATCTGACAGGGTTCGCTATCTCCCAAATAAACCAGCCCAAAATCCCCTTGGACATAATCAAGGAAATAACTTCTATGGGGCGTAGCATGAAATAAGGCCCCTGAATCTAAAACCCATGAATCATCAGCATTATCTAGGGAAAGAATCAAAGCATCATCTTCAGACTTATTTCTTACCACATTTGTTTCCTTATTGCCTTCTTGTTTGTCTCCTTCTTTGTTCTTCCGAGACTAGCAATCTTTCTTTAGATGACCTAGTTTTCCACAGTACCAACAATCCTTCTGTCCTCTGGTTTGAGATCTTTTGTCCCTTGATTTTCCTCGTGACTTCCCATGACCTCTAGAACCTTTTCCTCTCTCCTTTGATCTGCCCCTGCTTTCTGCATTCAAAACACTGCCTGATGTGGATCCACCTGAGCTTTTCCTACGAATTTCCTCACTCAGAATAACACCAACAACATCATCAAATTTTAGGGTAGTTGAACCAGAAACAGAGTTACTAACCGCCATTACCAAACTATTCCAGCTTTCAGGAAATAAACATAATATCAAGAGAGCTCTAACTTCTTCATCAAATTTTACATTAACAGAAGTCAATTGACTGACAATCGTATTAAATTCATTTAAATGATCTGTCATAGATCCACCTTCAACCATTTTCAGATTAAACAAACGCTTCATAAGAAATACCTTATTTGAGGCTGAGGGTTTTTCATACAATTTTGCCAAAGCTTTCATCAAACCATCTGTTGTCTTTGCTTCCATTATATTGAATGCCACTAATGGTGCTAGGCACAACCAAATGGTTCCCAGTGCCTTTCTGTCAAGAAGATTCTAATCCTCATCAGACATTGTTGCCGGTTTCTTGGCTACTCCTTCCAATGGCATCCATAAATCCTTTTGATAGAGGTAGTCCTCCATCTGCATCTTCCATAACTGATAGTTCTTCCCATTGAATTTGTTGACCTTCAATTTACCTTCATCTGCCTTTGCTCCCACTCAACCATGAGACTTTCCTGCAGATGATAATCGAACACAACCCGCTCTGATACCACTTGTTAGGGTTAGCCGGAAGAAGATATCAATTAAATGCAAATAAAGATTAAATAGAGGAATGGAAATACACAAAAATAATAACAGTGAGAGACAAGTTTTAACGTGGTTCACCCAAACTTAGGCTACATCCACCAAACAAAGAGTCCAATATTATTATCCAGTAAATCAAACCGATTACAATTAGCAATCCCTACAACTTAATACTACTGCAAAATGCTACAATATAATACAATACCAAAACCCTAATCCTTAGCCGCTTTTTATCAAGATTTTTGTCGATTACAAAAATAGGGTTTTCTTATGTTGGTCAATGAAAAAAATAACTCCCAGTGCATTATAAAATAATAAAAAACTGTGTCCTTGCTACCCCTGGACCCCGCAAGGGGCGCTTCCCCTTGACCCCGTCTTGGGGGCGCTGCCCCCAAACCCCCGCAAGGGGCACTGCCCCTTGACCCCATAGGAATTTGGGAGGAAACCACGCTGATAAAAGTGGGGTAAATATAACCTCCAAATCTGATTAGGCTCCATATAACAACATGGAGGCAAAGGATTCTAGCACAAAGGTCAGTTGGTAGCAAATTTAGTGCAAAAGACAGTCAGACCTTGTTTAATGAAATGCAAGGACTTGGACTTAGCAGATTTTGAACTGACCTATTAACATCATATTTCTAACATGGTAGGGAAGTGCATTTAGACCACTTTGACAACCTAGGAGATGGAAAACCCACTTAACACTCTAAGCCAAGGTTTGAAAGAGGGGGTCCCTATTTTTTTGAAATGGGGCATGTGTGCAGGGCACAACACATACGTTGTGCGATGGGATGGGTGTTGTTTTGGAAACAAGATACGAGTCCATTATTAGATGGAGGGGGATGAGTGATGGAAGAAATTTGTTCCTCTCCTATGAGAGAACCACCATGGATGAAGGTAGCAAAACTAAGACAATAAGATAGTGGATTTGGGGTGGGGTCGATAGGTGATGCTAAAAGTTCAATGGGACGTGGAAAAGGAATGATGGGAGATGATGTGGGATCAATAGGAGATAGTATGGGAGTGATAGTAGATGGCATGGGATTAGAAATAGGAATAGATGGGATGCTTGGGTCATGATTAGGAAGGTGGGTGAATGTTTCAACATGCTTTGGACTAGGCTCTTGACATAGCCAAATTTGCATGGATGGTGTGATAAGGGAGGAGCATGTAGGTTTGATTATTTGAATAGGCTCCTTGGAAGGGGTAGATGGAGGAGAGGGAGATACTTTGGATAGGACTTGAGATAGGATGGAGGAGGATGGTGATGTGGTTTTGATGGGTGTAAGGTGGATGACGGGGTCATTAACGACACATGTAGGTGATTGGGGAGGATTGGGGTGACATGACTCCACAACTTTGTTTTCATTATTTTTCACAACACTCTTAGCGAGGAGTCCTTGGAGAAAGGATGACATAGATTGAGTAGGGGATTTAGATGATGGAGTAGATAGGGGATTGGATAGTGGGGTGGATAGAGAGGTTGATGGAGATGGTGGATTTGGATATGATGAATTTGGATAAGGGGGTGGTGGATTTTGATATGAGGGATTTGGATAGGAAGAGGATGGATTTGGATAAGTGGAATAAGGATAAGAAGTATGTGGATAAGAGGTGGTGGTGATGGGGATTTCATATGAGGATGGATGATGCAATGTGGATGGGGGATAAAATGGATTTCCCTTTTCAAGGGTAGCATAAGGATGACCATAGGATAGGTAATTAGGCATGGGGGCATAGCTTGTGGTAGCCAATGCATGGTCTAAGGGTGCTTACATGTTTATAGATGCCCGAGGGTGGTTTATGGCAAGTTTACTTGCAATGATTTCATCAATGATTTCATCAATGATTTCATCAATGATTTCATCAATGATTTCATCAAGGATTTCTAGTTTAGATTGTTCAACAACATCATCATATGAAGTCACGATTGGATTTGAATTTAGGATGATGTGATGTAGGATGATTTGATGAAATGATTTGGATTATGGATTAAAGGGGAGCTTGGATTGATTTGGATTAATTGGGATTGGATGATTTTGGATTGATTTGGGATTGGGATTAGGCCAAAGGCCCTTTGATGGTTGGATTAGATTTGATGATTTGATTAAGGATTAGGCCAAGGGTCCTTGGGATAGTGATTTAGATGAAAATGATTATGTATTGGATAAAGTTGGATGGGATATGATTAGGATTTAGAGAGGGTTGAAAGAGGTTAAGTCCTTAACTAATTTTTGATTTGAAAATGATAGTTTTGGATTAAAGATTGGAATTGGATTTTGATTGGGTATGGATAGGGGAATGCTGGATGATTGATTTAGGATGAAGAATAATTGGATTAGATTAGGATTGAGATGAAAGGGGATTAAGTGGATTATGATGTGGATTTTGGGTGAATTTAAAAAAGCTCAAATGAAGGGATTAGATTAAGCTCAAGTGATGGGATTAATTAGGAATGATGATGATGTTTAAGAAATGGATGAGGTGGACAATGGCTTAGGATTAGGACCTTGATTAGATTAGGCAATTTGATTGGGATTAGGGTCCAATGACGATGGATGTGGAGAATGATTTTGATGACTATGATAAGAATTAGGATGAAATTGGATAATTAAATGAGTGATTAGGAGGAATTGGATTGAGATAAGGTGGATTAGGATATGTGGATTATGAGGATAATGGATAATTTGGATTTGGATTAGGAAAATAGATGATTTGGATGATGGATTAAGATGTGATTAAGGATAGATTAAGGATGATGATTGATCAAACATCAAAAGGACAATAATAGATTATTCCTAAGAATGACGATTATGAATGACAAAGATTGGATTGATTAAGGATTGATGATGAAGATGGGATTGACTATGGATTAATCAAGGATGGAGAATCAAAGATTATGATCAACTATGATGGTGACTAATGGAAGGTAGTGATGATTAGGAAGATGATTAATCAATGGATTATGGGGCTAATGATGGGCTTAGAACTAGTTAACTAGAGATGACTTGGATTGCCTATGAACTAACAAGGACAATAGTTAGCATGATGACGAGGATAATGACTAATGATTAAAGTTGGATCACAAGCTAATAGAGACAAATGGACATGGATGTGGCTAAAGTGGCATGCAATATCAAGGGATGATGTGGAAAAGGGATTTTTGACAACCAAAAGGACAAAATCTTGATTTTTTTTATGTCTCTGAAAAATGGGTGTTGATTTAGAAAATGGGCGTTGATTTAGGAAATGGGCGTTGATTTAGGAAATGGGTTGATCTATTAGGATCTATGACTATTGCTTAGTGAATGTTAATTTATGCAAATCAATGATCAATGTCTTAAACTGAATTCAAAGTTCATTTAAAAGACATTAAATAATTAGTGTAATGGGAATAAGGAATCACAAATATAAGAGAAGACAAGAGACAATAGGTTGATAACGGAGTTCGTCGAATGGCTACGTCTCTGGGTCCCTCTCCAACGGAGTGACCGATCCTTGATTATGCTCCAAATGTTGTTTACATGGGCCCGTCAATCTGTTACAAGTCTCCACAAAGTCTCCTCGGATAATAATGACAAGTTCAAAAATTTCCCCTCCTTTAACTACAAATCAACTTGGCTTATAGCCTCTCCTAGCTAATTGTAAAGAGTTGAAATAATTTCATTATCAAAATTCCCAATTCCTCCAATGTCTCCCCACAAGCCAAAAACCTCCCTTTAAATACAATTTGATATTCCATTTAGGGGTTAATAATAATATTTCCCCAATATTTCCCGTATCTCCTATACTAAGCCCTTAAAAATCTATTAAAATCGGGCTTACTAATGTGTAAAACTCATTTAAAGATTTGGATTAATATTCCATGGCCCTCCTTATTTTGATCCCCCTTTACCATTATCTCCTAAAAAAATCAGGCTCCAATGGTTTAATATCATTGTCTAAACCATAAATTTGGGAGGGCCCTCCTCTTAAGACCCACCATCGCTTGTGTTAATAAATACAATGTTTGCCTTTTACATTTCTGAAGCGTTCACATGGTGCAATGGTGGAGGGTGCAAATTGTGGTGGGAGAGGTCAAAGGTATGAAAAGATTAACCCCCTAACTTGGGATATGCATTCTTTAAATACGAGAAATATGGGTGGTGCTAGATATAATCTCAAGAATGTCGTTTGGCTCTATGGTGGAGCTTAAAACTTGTAAATGGGAGGTCAAGTGTTCTACCCCTAACAAATCCATTTTTAGATAATAAACCATCAATCATAGGTCTACCACAGAGGTGCCACGTGGCACCATTTCATAGGTCCACGTGGCACTACTTGATTCACCAATGATTGCCATGTCTTCTCCTGTGCCTGCCACATGTCACCGTCTGGTTGGTCCACTTCAGTTGCTTGTGCTACATCAGCCTGCCACATGTCCTCACAGGAGGCTGCCACATCACCATCTATACACCTAGTAATCATACCGATGTCAACATATTGTCACCATCCATACCTAGTCAACCCTTTTCTTCCGCAATCTTTGACCGGCCATAACTTTCATGTATGGACTCCATTTGATGATATTCAAGTGATGTTGGAATTGTCTTGACGTGCGCTTTGACATGGTACAGGTTTCTCGAGTATTTGGAACAATCAATTTTTTAGTGAACATCATATCCACCTAGATCATGGGCACTGATTTAGGAAATGAGTGTTGATTTAATGGGTACTGATTTGGGAAATGGGCACTGATTTGGGAAATGGGCACTGTTTTAGAAAATGGGTGTGGTTTTACAAGAAATGGGCACTGAAATACACAATGGGTGTTGATTCAAGACAATGCTGATATTTTGTGATTTTCAAGTTATTGGTTTGGATTTTTAGCAAGATTTTCACATACAACAATCACAATTGTTGTTTGACTAACTTTGGAAGTTAGTGAGAGAGGTGGTTAGACTTCACGATTCACAAATGGCTTGTACGAGTTTTGCATAAAGACGACACTTCAAGCACTTGTATACAACCTAAAATTATTCAAGTGGGAGTGACATATCTTATGGATCTCACGAAGTGTTTGTGGGCCAATCCTAACTCAAAATGAATCAAGATTCCCACCCCCACTAATACCTTTGGTGCTATAGCTTGGATAGAGAGGGAAAATAAGGTCCTAGACCACCTTACCCCCCTCACCTTGGAGACTTTCATCTTGTCCAAAGCATATCCTATCTCAAGTATAATGGTACAATGAACATCTTCCCCTCCTTTGCAGTGGTGCACCACAAGATATGACCGCTAAAAGTTCTTACATAGGCTTAACAAGGCTTTTAGGGGTGTCCTTGATATACGCAAGGTATGTGTGAGGCTGATTATTTTTCCTTCCTTATTTTGATCATTTTACATTTAGTTGATGACATTATCAGACTTTTAGAGACTATTGTTCCTTTATGCAGATTTGATTATATCTCTTGATTCTGGTTTGTCATTGATTAGACATGTGGTGATTCGATTTAAATCATATTTTGATGCTATGATGAGATTAGACATGCGAGATATATTAGATGATGATTATTAATGTGATTTCTAGTTCATTATGTGGATTCATTAAGTGATGATCATTATGTGACATTAGATAGAAAATGTAGTTTAATCTTGAATAATATGCAATGACACGAATTTAATTTTAGTTGCTTTGGCTATGATTATTCATGATATGATTGACACTTGATCTAGTTGTGCAGTATTATATTTCCAAGCCATGGGAAATCGGAGCTAGTGTTCACACATATGTTATTCCCTATGAAACTGATACATTCCCAAGAGGGATGAGGATCACGTTTGATTCAGATATTGTTTAAGTACTTGTTTGTTTTATTATTTTGGCCTAGTACCCCTTTTTGTTAAAGTAATTTATATCATGTGTTGTATATATTTATTGTTTTACACCAATTGGTATTGTTTTATTTTGGGCCATTTAAAGTGAATTTATGACTCCCTAGGTGAACCTTAGTGTCCCAAAACTTACCCTAGGTGGTTACCCATGGGTCTAGGGTCAATTTTGACTAACTAAACCTTGGGGTAACTCAGTTTTGGCCACTCTAAACTGAGGTTTAGTCAAAGTGACGAATTTTGAAATGGCTAAGGGTGGGAGATGAGTCATGCCTTGGGAAAGACTCATCTCCCTTCACCAAGAAGACTTGGGAGGTCTCCAAGACTCTCAAGTGTGTGGGATCTCCCTCCAAGACTCTCACACACATGTGAGAGCATCTTGGAGGGAGATGGCTCTCTTAGAGAATAAGAGGATGCAATATGGCATCCCTTATCCTCATGGAGGCTTGAAGGGGATTGCCACCTCACCACTTGGTCTCTCACACATGTGTGAGAGCATCTTGGAGGGAAATGGCTCTCTTGGAGAATAAGAGGATGCCATATGGCATCCCTTATCCTCATGGAGGCTTGAAGGGGATTGCCACCTCACCACTTGGTCTCTGACACATGTGTGAGAGCACAAGTGGATAAGGTGAGGATTAGATTGGAATTGGAGAGTGACACTTATCACCCTCACACTTCCTCTCCCTTGCAAGTGACATGGGATGAGGAAGGAGAAGGTGACAAGTGTCATCTTCTCATTCCTAGAGACCAAATTGGAAGGCCTATAATATCTCCTCTTGTAGAGAAGTGTGGGGTTCTTACATTTTGGATATTTTTCTTTCTATTCTTGGAGTTCTTTTGGGGAGTTAGAGGAATTTGGAGATTGGAAGACTTGGAGAAGCTTGGAGCTCTTCACCAAATGTGCTTCCATTGTTAGGGCTTTTGAAGGTAAGCTCCATGGCTATGGCCATTTCCCCTTGTAAATTTCATTTAAGTTTTGTTTGTGGTTTTATGTTGTTTGTTGTTCTCATTTTTGTGTGGGTTGGGAGTTTGGCGAGACCACCTCCATTTGGAGGTAAGGCTCAACTTGTATGGGGTAGGGGAGAGTGAACCTCCTTGAGGTTGCCTCCTTATTTTGTGCTACTTATAGCCCTGAGGGATTTTCTTGATGTTGAGAATATTTTTGATGGCAAGAGTGCTATGATAGTTTTTGAGTTATTTGGAGATATGTATTTTGGTGGTTATGGCTTGAGGTCTTGAGACTTGGTGATTTGAGATCATGGAGTGGCCTCTTGAGTTGAGGGGTCCATTCCCCTACCCCCATCAAACTCATTTTCGTGAGTTTAGTTTTGTGTAAACCATGGGAAAATTTTTATGTGTGTTTGGAAAAATTGCTTTGTGTGGTGTGTGTGTGCAACCGTGTGATTCCTACCTCCCTAGCTTGGGGGTGACCCACTTGCAGGTCTATGGTAGGGAGGAGGGAATTCCTTCGTGGCTTGTTTCTCATTTTGATGTTTTATTTAATGCAAGTGTTTATTGGAGGAAATGAAGTTTGGAGGAGTTCATTGTTACTTTGGTTGCCTTATTATTAGTTGGCTATTTTGGAACCATGGCCTTAGAGGCCTCATTGTATTTCTTTGGCAAAATGATTACTATTCCTTGTGTTGGCTATAAAAGGAAATCTAATGTGAACAGTCTTTATTGTTATTCCAAAACTTGTTGAGATTTATGCTGTTATGTTGAAATGTTTATGGAGAAATGCAATAGAAAATATAAGTAGCTGTCATATTATTTCAAAAGAGTATGTGTTGCTGTTGAAACTTCAGTGTATGCTATGTGGAGAAATTATATATGCAATTTATGTTATGTATGCAATGAGATTTTATGTTTATCATTTTACTATTTGTGCTCATGTTTTGTTGAAGGTTTGAACAAAAATGACCTTTGTTATTGTTGTCATTTTAAATCTGAAAAGAGAAGGAAATAAATCATTAGTTGTGTTAATTTTTGTGAAAAAATATAGTGTTTCCAGTTATACATTTTGCTTCTATATTCAAATAGTTTTTCTTTACAAGTTATCATTCTGGTTAAAATTTTTTTGTGAGTGATTTGGTATATATACGTATGATATATTTTACACACACACACACACACACACACATATATGCAAAACATATGTATCTACATGTATGTATAAATATACTTTTAGAATGTATATATCCATAAAAAGATATGTTCTAAGCTTTTGCTGAAACTGAAATAATAGCCTTTTTTTATATACATCTAAAGTCAAACTGAATATTTAATAATACAAATATGTTTCATTATACACACACACACATATACATGTATATATGATGTATTGAAAGATGAATGATATATACTATTCTCCACAGTAATTAATATTAAACAAATAAAAGAAAGACTGAATAGACTATGTGGAGGGCTGAACCCCATACTCCTGTGGTGGCCTTGTTTATTTTTATCTGAAACAAAACAAAAAAAGAAGGGGAGGTTGTGAGCAGCGGTCATAGCTGCCGCTCACAACAAACAAAAGCAAGAGGGGTGTGGGGAGGGGGTGGTGCCTCCACCCACACTCGCGGGTGTGGGTGGAGGCATAGCCTCCTCCCCACACCCCCTTCTCCCCTTAACCCTCCCCACCCCATTCCTTCCGCCACTCCCCACGCTACCCCTTCCCTGGATGTAAAGAAAAAAAAGCTCAGCTGAAATGTGTTTGGGTAGTTCATGGCCCTTAAACCCCCCTCTCTACCATTAAATTAGTGACAATGGTGATGCATAGTTGTCGGCCCCCTTCTGATGTTGTTTGACCTTGCTATTGGTTGTTTTGCCTTCGCCCTACCATTTTTACTTTAAAAATTATATATATATATATACACACACACACACACACAGAAGTGTATACATATATATATAAATATATATGCAAAAAAAAACATGAAGAAACCCTGCTGGTATATGTAATGAATATACCTCTGTGAGAGGTAAGAGGAAACTTGTATCTTGGCTACCACTTCCCGTCTCAAACCCTACCTGCAACAATAAACAATGGAGGTAAAATAAAAACAAAGGGAAGGAGAGAAGACAAAAGAAGAAGAGAAAAACAAAAGAATAAGATAGGGTTTCTTTAAGGAAACCAATAAAATAATATTAGGGTTTTGCATGTAGAAAACTAATGTAATAATGGAATAGGGCTTCCTCTTGGGAATTAGATAAAATATTATAGATTCTATTTTATTTATTCCATTATATTCTTTTTTTCCTATTTTATGTGCATGGGAATTCTTTTCCCTCTTATTTGAATTTGGGTCATTTTTTTGACGTGTTGACTCCTTTGAGATTCAACTTAGAGTTTTAATTTTATTTTGGGGGTTTGATTTTTTTTCTTTTATTTATTGCATGGGAGATTTAATTTAGTGAGATTGGGTTGTTTTAAAATTTGATGGGATAATTTATCCCTTAGGGTATTATTTTACCCTGGGGCATTTATTTTCTCTTTCTTGTGTGTTTAAATTAAATATTGCGGGAAATCTTTAAGTGAATTTAATTTTATTCTTGATCAATTTTGTTTGTGAGGGGATAATTTAATTAACCCTCTTTTTAATTATTCTACATGAGTCAATTAACAAATATGATTATTGAAGTCATATTTATTAATAGACTTGACTATTGAACTTTATCAGTCATTTATTATTTTAATTCAAATTTTATAAGTTGTTTGAATGCTCAATTTATTTCACCTTGAAGATTTATTTAATATTACTTACTATTATTTATCTTAATTTTTGCATTAATTTCTTAGTCTTTCTTTTAAAAAATTTTATCTCATTTTTGAAAATGCGTTATGCTGTCAAATTTTTCCTAGATTTTTGGATTTTATTTTTATGACCCTTTGGCGACTATCGTTTAATCACTCCATCTTATCATGCGTCTATCATGCCATTGAATTTCATATTTTATTTATTTGATTTCATTTATACATTGGAGTTAGGAGTTGTTTTCGAACCTGACAAAATCATCTCCTCACCTAGGATACTTAGGGTTCGGATAAAAACTGTTCTAACCCTACAAGCAGCACACATCGCGTCGCATACCCCCTAGATGGATTTCATCATGCAAGGGATGGCGTAGGAAGATGCACTTCCCCGAATATGTTTGACATGTTTATGCCTCATGCGTATTGCCATCGAGCACACAGCCGCGTGCGAGGGGGTTCCTAGGGACTTGCAAAAAAGTTTTTCGTATTTCGTGTCATGACCACATGTCAAATGTGGACATGACGTGTGTTGCATGTTGTGACCGCATGGGAAATGTGGACATGACAGTATGTGAGGCCCAAATCTGTGAATGGGGGTGTCCCAAGTGACTAACACTCAACCACTCAAGTCTTAGCGGACCAAGGGTCTTGGAGGTCTATTGCTTGTAGGCGAGAGGATCCTTCCTTTAACGGAGTCTTTCGATTCTACAATTTTTGTATACCACGCCAGAACACGTGGTTGAGGTCATCCCTTGGGGAAATGAAATCCCCAAGCAGGCCTCCTAAGAAGAAACCACTTCCCACTTTTGATCACCCAAGATCGTACGAAGTGCAAGGGGAGAGCATACGTGGAAAATGACCCCTTTAGGTATAAAAGAACGTAAAAGGTTTGAAAATGGACTTTTGATCCCCAAGATCACCCTAAGGCCTGAGGGGAGAGCATACGTCCAATTTCCAAACCACAAGCATGACAAACAAGATTAATTCCCACTACTCTAATTTAATGCAACTACAAACTAGTGGAAAAAACAAATTCTTTGTTGGTGGGGTTGCACAAAACTCATTAGTAGTTGATAACGGGGTCTTGGACAATTAAGAAATGCTAAAAAACCAATGTTAATCCAAGACAAATGATAAAAAACTAACTTTTTTCTAACATAGTAACTAAGCGCTGATATAGAAAATAGGTGTTGATATGTAAAATCGGCGCTGCATTAAGAAATAGGCACTGATATGCAGAATTTTTATACCTGACAGTAAGCATTGATTTGCCGAATGGGTGCTGATATGCTGGATATAATCATTCTTTAAATATAGGCAGTGCTAGATATAATCTCGAGAATGTCGTTTGGTTCTATGGTGGAGCTTAAAACTTGTAAATGGGAGGTTGAGGGTTCTACCCCCAACAAATCCATTTTTAGATAACAAACTGTCAATTGTAGGTCTGCCACAAAGGTGCCATTTCATAGGTCCATGTGGCACTACTTGATTCACTAATGATTGCCACGTCTTCTCCTCTGCCTACCATGTGTCACTGCCTGGTTGGTCCACTTCAATTGCTTGTGCCATGTCGGCCTGCCACGTGTCCTCATAGGAGGCTACCACATCACCATCTATACACCTAGTCATCATGCCGATGTTAGCATGATGTCATCATTCGTACCTAGTCAACCCTTTTCTTCCTCAATCTTTGACCAACCATAACTTTCACATACGGACTCCGTTTGACGCAATTCAAGCGACGTTGGAATCATCTCGACATGCACTTTGACATGGTACATGTTTCTCAAGCATTTGGAACAATCATTTTTTTAGTGAACAACATATCCACCTAGATCATGGGTGCTAATTAATGGGTGTTGATTTAGAAAATGGGCACTGATTTGGGAAATGGGCACTGATTTAGGAAATGGGCACTGATTTAGGAAATGGGCACTGATTTGGGAAATGGGTGCTGTTTTAGAAAATGGGTGCGGTTTTATAGGAAATGGGCACTGAAATACACAGTGGGCATTGATTCAAGACAATACTGACATTTTGTGATTTTCAAGTTATTGGTTTGGATTTTTGGCAAGATTTTCACATACAACAATCACAATTTTTGTTTGACTAACTTTGGAAGTTGGTTAGAGAGGTGGTTAGCCTTCAGGATTCACAAATGGCTTGTACAAGTTTTGCACAAAGAAGACACTTCAAACACTTGTATACAACCTAAAATTATTCAAGTGGGAGTGACATATCTTATGGATCTCACGAAGTGGTCGTGGGCCAATCCCAACTCAAAATGAATCAAGATTCCCACCCCCACTAATACCTTTGGTGCTATAGCTTGGATAGATAGGGAAAATAAGGTCCTAGACCACCTTACCCCCCTCACCTTGGAGACTTTCATCTTGTCCAAAGCATATCCTATCTCAAGTATAACGGTACAGTGAACATCTTCCCCTCCTTTGCAGTGGTGCACCAAAAGATATAATTCCAAAAGGTCTTGCATAGGCTTAACAAGGCTTTTAGGGGTGTCCTTGATATACGCAAGGTATGTGAGGCCCAAATCCGTGAATGGGGGTGTCCCAATTGACTGACACTCAACCACTCAAGTCTTGGCAGACCAAGGGTCTTGGAGGTCTATTGCTTGCAGACTAGAGGATCCTTCCTTTAAAAGAGTCTTTCAATTCTATAATTTTTATATACCATGCCAGAACATGTAGTTGAGGTCATCCCTTGGGGAGATGAAATCCCCAAGAAGGCCTCCTAAGAAGAAACCACTTCCCACTTTTGATTGTACGAAGTGCAAGGGGAGAGCATACATGGAAAAATGACCCCTTTAGGTGTAAAAGCAAGTAAAAGATTTGAAAATGGACTTTTTATCCCCAAGATCACCCTAAGTCACGAGGGGAGGGCATATGTCTGATTTCCAAACCACAAGCACGGCAAACAAGATTAATTCCCACTACTCTAATTTAATGCAACTACAAACTAGTGGGAAAAACAAATTCTTTGTCGGTAGGGCTACACAAAACTCATTAGTAGTTGATAATGAGGTCTTGGACAATCAAGAAATGCTGCAAAACCAATGTTAATCCAAGACAAATGATAAAAAACTAAATTTTTGCTAACACAGTAACTAAGCGCTGATATAGAAAATAGGCATTGATATGTAAAATCAGCACTGCATTAAGAAATAGGCACTGATATGCAAAATTTTTATACTTGATAGTAAGCATAGATTTGTTGAATGGGTGCTGATATGCTAGATAGGCATTGATTTGTGGAATAGGTTCTAATATGATCATGACAAAATCTTTCCCTTGTAAACTTGATTTTTCATGCAAAACAGAGAGGAAAATCTATAGAAAATAGTTGTTAGAAGTCTAAGGACCTCTATCAAACACTATGGTTAGAAAAAATGCATGAAAAAAGTTAGTTTTGTGTTAAAGTAAGGACAAGCATTGATTTGCAAAATGGGTGCCACTTTGGAAAATAGGCATTGAGTTGTTGATAACAGGCATTGATCTGAGACAGTCATCACCTCCCCTTTGTTCCTATGTTTTTTGCAACAAATCTGAGAGCTAACTTGCACAAAACATTAGTAGGAATCAATTGAGGACCTAATGCAAGTGTTTAATATTGAAATTGATGAAAAACTCATGAAAATGATGACTTTTACCTTATGCAAAAATGAGTGTTGATATCCTGAATAGGCACTGAAATGTGAAATCGGTGCTGATTTATAGAAAACTGGCGCTGATCTAATCTGTCACAAGAAAACATGTAAATAACCATGCACTTGTTAGTGGAAAAGGTGGTGGGGTCTCGCTAGGCATGCCAAAAATGTCTACCTAAAGGATGGGATGTCAAATTGCAAGCAAACTATCCTAAATTCCACCCAATCCCAAACCCAAGGGACCTCAAAAGTGAGCTAAATCACTACTATGTTCGTAATCAATTAATGCACCCTATCTAAACATATTAGTGATGATTTGCTCTATATGATATGAAACTATCTTATCTAACTTATAATTGCACTAATACTAGATGATGTTGAGCACTCAAATTGGTAGAATGTCTTTGCATATGATGGCATATGTTAATTGTGAAGGGATGAGCTCCAATTTATAGATTTTTGGAGGCTCAATTAGATGGAAATTTTGAGATCAATGGATGAGGATTCTTGAGAGTTCTAAAGCAAGGAGAGATTTCCAAGTGTCATGATAGGATTGGTGGATGGGAGATGTCCTTGGATCAAGGAAGGATGAAGGGTTGAGATTGGGCCTTGGGAAGATTGGAGGGATGAGATTGTCTTGGTAGATGGGAGGTATGGGTTAGATTTGATTAGAATTTTAAATTGGGAAGCATGGGTACATGCCCAATTCAAAATTGGAAGAAAATGATGAGTTGGAATTTATTTAAATTTTAAATTTGGAGCATGGGTACATGCCCAATTTTAAATTGGATGAATAGGAGATGGAGGACAAAAGGCCTTTGTACATGGGTCCTTGACCATGCCTTTTGTAAGAAAGCCATGTAAACATGTACAAGAGGCCCATGCCTTTGTACATTTGGGGGAATGGAGAGGATTTGACCATGATTAGATTAGGATTTAGTTTGTACAAGTGAGGGATTAGGTTAGTTAATTAGGTTTAGGTGGCCTAATCAAAAGTGTAGAAAATATCTTTCCACAATAATGGGTTACACTTTTTGGCCAAACTTGACATTGAAATCAACTTTTTGAACTAAATCTTCACTTTCTAACACCTATAGCTATTAAACCATTAGGAATTTGAAGATGATGCGAACTAGTGATTTGTGAGATTTTGTCTGTAGATTCTAAATATATTTTTTTAAAAAAATTGGAGTTAAATTGTAAAAATTTTAATAGTAAACAATATTTTTTTAAAGTGATGTGTATTTTGGCGCATAACTTTTTTTCTACAAAGGATAAAATTTTGATTCTTTTGAATTTAGACTGTAACTTACACCGATATCTAGAGGATGCATTTGGTTTCATAATGTTTTGTTGAATATTTTTTTTAATTATGTTTTGAAGTCAAACCAATTATAATTTAGACACAGGCATATTCTGTCCAACATAACTTTTTTGTATCAAAATTCAATTTTTTTTTTGTTGGAATAAGAACATCAATACCCAGAGGACATGTATTTTTTAGAATTTTTTTCTCTATTTTCCTATTTTTTCATATGTATGAAACAAAGACCTTGATGTTCATTGAAAAACCTATATTCACAAGAAATAAAAATAAATATAATAATCAAATTAAATATATTTAAAATTATACTTTTTGGGAAGCTTATAATAAGGACTACGTACTTACAAAACATAAATTTTAAATGAATTCATTTGATCCCCCAAAAGGTAAATCAAAAGTGGTTTTTTTATCATTGTTTTGATAGGTGTAGAGGAGACTCCATTATAAGTATGGTTTAAAACTAACGGGGTTCTATCCAAGGGGCTTTGAATGTAAGGGGTTTTGATCAAATCCTCTTCAATTAAAATCCTTTAAATGGAACCTTTCAAGGCTTAATCATTATATTTTCTAAAAATATGTGATTTCAACAAAAATCAGGATGTCTCATAAAGTCTAACCCATTATTGTGGTAGCACCCTACCTGTACTAGTACTAGAGAATTAAATAAATGTAAATATTTATTTAATTCATGGGATGGGATAAAGGGATATTAGATAAATTAAATTTATCTAATGTTTGGACTATAGATGAAGGGGATAAATGATTAATAAATCATTTTGGTTAGGGCTAGGTACCGATGCAGGTACTGATGTAGGTACTAATGCAGGTACGTATGAATAGTGAATAGTACATGAATAGTGATTTTAACAATAAACTATTGTAAAATCATGGTTTGAAGGGGAATTGGTTAATTAACTATCTAAACATGTGTTTATTCAGTTAATGTGGTAGAAATAGTGATTTAGGGTTGTCTAGAGATGATTAGTGATGGTTTAGGGGTGAATAGGGATGAATAGGGATAAATTGGGGGTAAGTAGGAATGAATTAGGGATGTGATGAAGAATGACCAATTTTAGGTGTCTACAAAAGTCACATATGGGAAAAATCTATAGCCATATAGCCATTTAGGGTTTTGGACCAATCTCTACTCAACAACATACCATAAGCATCTAGGATTTCTACCTCTTGCATGTCAATGTACTGTTGCACTCTAGGGTTTTAGCCTAATTTCATGTGGATACAGTTAAATTCTCCCACTACATTAACTTTAGTTTTATCCAGTTGAGTGACCTTCCTAGAAGACTTGGTAGTCTAGTGGGTCCTAGAGCTTTACAGATGAACAAGGGCATTACATTGGTTGATACTCCAAAATCCACTAGATAGTTATGGAGGTTTTCCCAAATATTCTTAGGGTCAGCAAGAAGGGTGGTGGCTCTTTCTTCTCCTTATACAGAGCTAGTTGTTCTTCTTCTTCAGACACATGAACTTTATCTCTATTTTTAATCTATGCATCTTTTAGTGGAATATATTTTGTGATAGGCTCTAACTTAGGTAGCTCCTCCATAGTTTGAAAGAAGGTTGTCCTTACTTCAGGGATTTTCATCAATTCAAAAACTGAAAGGATGACCTTCATTTTCCTAAGTTCATTAGCTACATACTAGCCCATTCTAGCAAACTTTAATCTATTAGAAGATTCACCAATGACATTTTGTGTTCTGGGTTGAGTCATGGCTTTCAGAGGTTAAGGATTGTTAGAAGATTTTGGGTCTGGAGGAAGCTGATAATTGTTTGGAGGAGTAGAATTAGTGAAAGGTCCCTTAGACTTAATACACCAGAGATTATAGGGGGTCCTATTGTATTGCTGATAGGCCTGTACTTTGTCAACTTCTTCCTCAAGTTCATTATCATTCTAAAAGGGAAAAGTATAACTTTCTAACACCATGGAAGTATCATACCTGGGAGTAGGTACCAACTCATATACAGTGGGTGGAGGAACTTCTTGTGCTTCAACATTTTGAGCCTCCGTTTGAAAAATACTAGAGGCGATCTTGAAATCATGACAATCTAGTTCAGAGTGTGCATTTATGTTGTGGATCCTGCACCAAGTGGATAAGGTGGCCTCAACTAGCATTACTCTCCCTAGAGGGTGATTTTCTATTGCATTTTAAGATTCTAGGGGTGATGGTACACCCCCATTATTTGGTCTTATATTCTAGGTCATGCTGGGCCTCTGGTAGTTTTGGTTTTAGTTTTGATTCCTTTGAGAGTTCTACAGATAGGCATTTTGATTCCTGAGTTAAGTCACTTCTGCAATAAGCTTTTTTATTTGTCCTGCAAGCTCTCTAATGTTTTCTATGTCATCCCTAGTTCTGACAATTGTAGCTTCAGAGGACTGGAGGAATGGGAGTTGAGTTGGTGGTGCTTTTGAGAAAGGAGCCCCAGGGTAGATCACCATGGCATGTGTTGCAACTAGCATTGGAATTGGATTAAACACAGGGGTATGGTTAGCCAGTGCCTGGTTAATCCATTAAATTTGATTTGGCATGCTAGGGATGCCTATATGATTTACTAGACCAACTCCAAACTACCCCATCTCTAATTCACTTCAACTACTTTAGTATAAGCTTATGCTAGGTTTGTTATCCATGGATTCATTTTTCTCCTAACAAACACTGAAGTCAGTCTATCCAATGCAACATAATAAATGGGTAGGGTTGCATCCTTAGTAATGTTGTAAGGAGTCCAGAGGTGACAATATGCTTTGTGAAACCTGTCGTTGAAGGAATTATTAACTCATTATCTTGCCTCCTAATATTCACAAAGGATTGATAAAGATCTATAGGTGAAATTGGTATCCTAAACATGTCTAAAAATGTGTCTTTAAGTAGCTTCTAGGAGTTAATAGACCAAGTGGACTTGCTTTATCTTGAAGGGACTATGCAAATAACCTACAAGCCACATCTTCATAATGAACCCTTAACATGTACATGTGACTCAAAAAACTCTTTATGTGTTCATTTGCAATTCACTCTAGATCATTGGGATGTAATTTGGAATAGAACTTATTAGGATTTTTAGGCACACCATGGTAATTAGAGAACCACATTATGGAAGGGTTTGCAACCAACCAAGCCATATTCAAAAAATTACTTGAACTATGGTAGCCTGGTTCCTAGGTATGGATTGTGATCTAGAAGCTCTAGGAATCCTTTGATCTCTTCTTGTTCTCTTGAATTGAGACAAATACGAAAGGTCTTCACCAATAGAGCTAGATCGTGTGAGCCTATGCCTAGTTCCCATCTTTTCCTCCTTGAATATATATGCATAAATACCTTTGTCATCCCTCCTTCTGGCGCCAATCTATTGATGGGTATTTTTGCACACAACTTAGATGAAATACTAGGTATTCCACCTCTCTTGAAAGGAATCTAATCCTAGAAAAACCCATAAAAAGACTACTGCAATGTTTATACTATTAGCTCATGACTTGTGAGATAACTCAGTTGGATATGTATTGTTGTTCCAATCAAGGGAGCCTTACAAATTTAGGTTTTTGAACAATATTACTTACTAATATGTAGAAACCCTAGATGGTTTCAGACTTGCAATCTAACAAACTTCATCAGTTTTTTCAATGATATGATGCTTTTGACCTAATCTAACAACTTTTAAAAGAAATCTCAAAAAATAGGGATGAAAGAAAGGGATAGAAATCCTAAGGACAAATTGCAATGAAATGTAACACTTTAGATAGACAGATTCCCAAATAAAACTGATCTCTACTTAATCAGGTTACCCACAACATTGCAAAAATAGTGTAATCTTTAAGGGAAATAAAAGATCTTCAAATCATACGATTTCAGTATAAACCTAATTGCTAGTGCAATTTAACAAATCTGTACAAGCAAACATAGTTTGAAAACAAAGTGTGTTCAGGCTAACCATACAAAATAACTCACAATCAGCAAGATACAAATGGTATGAACAAGGGAATCCATAAAATATCTAAAACATTCATTTAAATGTAATTGAACTTCATCTTACTCATTAGGAAGTGAACCATGAAATTCAAAATCCAATCACACAATAACAAAAAATTGTAGCAATACCTATAGATATGCTTTGTATTGATCAAAATTTTGGCAGAGTCTCAACAATTCATTATTCCAACATTTATAAAATGAAGAAAGTGACCGTCTTTATATAGGAGAGGCCAACTCACTCAGTTTACAATGGAGGGTGAGAATTAATCCAACACCAAAGGTCCATATTCATTCATCATTTAATTCCAAAGCCAAGTGGTTACAAACTTAGTTTTATTTTTGTCCTTTAGGGAAAAGATAAAAATACAGCTTTTCAACACAAAAGAATAAGACAAAATAGCACTTTTTTGATAAGTCTAATAAGACAAATCAAAATTACAATGAGTTGACAAAATAAAGAGGCCATGTGGCACATTTTTAACTGGAAAATGCCTATTGGAATTGGCACTAATCACCTGGATGGATGATATCTTATTAAAAAATGGGCATTTATGCTACAGGGGCATCATCTTTAACAAAGATTTTATCATTTTCCTCTCCCTTTTTCCTATAATCCATTAATGCTTCCAATGCTGGGTTGATCTCTTCTAGAGGAGGGTTCTTCACAAAAATAATTTAGAGTTTAAGAGTGTCTACTAGGGTAAGTGCAAGAAGATGGGGGGCCAAAAAGGGTCTTAAGTGGCCACTTTTTTTCTGAAGTCAGGAAATGCTAGCCTTGGATGAGAAATTGAGCATAGTTACACTTAAAATTTGGAGATGCAACCAAAACAATGTTCGTAGTGCTCCGAGTCTACTTTCTAAACTACTATTTTGTTTTGAAAATGGCATAGATTAAGGGGTTCAAAAGAGGGAGCCATGGAAATTGGTGTTGTTTCTGTCAAAAAAACATAACATAGCATTGTGTACATGATATTTCCACAATCCATGATATTAGTGTAGAGCTTCTGGTAATACTGTGTATTGCTTTATTTTGCATCAACGTTTCGGATCACACTCCGTGATCCATCATCAGGATGAGAAGATGAGAATGATGGATCACGGAGTGTGATCCGAAATGTTGATGCAAAATTAGGGTTGAGGGTTGAGGGATAAGGGTTTAGGGGTAAGGTTTAGAGTTGAGGGCTGAGGGATTAGGGTTTAAGGTATAGTGTTGAGGGTTTAGGGATAGGGTTTAGGGTTGAGGGATTAGGATTTGATGTTGAGGGTTGAGGGTTTAGGGTTAGGGTTGAGAGATGAGAGATCAGAGTTAAGGGTTGAGGGATTAGGGTTTGACGTCAAGGGTTGAGGGTTGAGGTTTGAGGGTCAAGGGTTTAGGGATAAGGTTGAGGTTGAAGGGATTAGGGTTTAAGGTATAGTGTTGAGGGTTGATGGATCAGAGTTAAGGGTTGAGGGTTGTAAGGATTAGGGATAGGGTTGGAGGGTTTAGGGATAAGGGATTAGAGTTTAAGGTATAGTATTGAGTCTGTTGAGGGTGTAGGATTAGGGATAGCATTTAGGGTTTAGGGATGAGGGATTAGAGTTGAGGGATGACAGATTAGGGTTGAGGGATTAGGATTTGACGTTGAGGGTTGAGGGTTTAGGGATAGGGTTGAGGGTTGAGGGATTAGGATTTGATGTTGAGGGTTGAGGGTTTAGGGATAGGGTTGAGGGTTGAGGAATTAGGATTTGACACTAAGGGTTGAGGGTCGAGGGATCAAAGTTGAGGGTTTAGGGATTAGGGTTTGACGTTGAGGGTTGAGGGCATTTTCTATCATGAACTTGATTATGAGGGCTTGCCCCTTCATTGTTATGCCTATCATATGGCGGAGCATCTGGCAAGCCCTTGCAGGAAAAAGATGTGATCAATGAAAAGGATGTGATGAATCTATAGCAGGACAAAACGCGAGCGCGTTATAGTTCGAGCGCGTTATAATGCGCTCGCGTTATAATGCACTCGCATTTTGTATTTCTATTGAAATGGTAAAAAAGTGGTTACCCCCATGATCCAGGCCCACATACTCTATTTTCTTACTAATTCTGCGCGTGCTCCGACAAAAAAGAAGTGCTTTCATGCTATTGGGAAGTTCACATGCACATTTGACACATTGTACCACCTTTGCATGATCTTTCCACCACCTTTTCTGCTTTGCCAACTTGAGAAGGAGGAAATAACATAGTTTTCACACTGTTGATGATATTTTATGTCCAAGGTTTTTTTGCATGACCCCATCCCTAAAAATCCAAAATGTTCTAAGTGTTGGACCTCCTCGGCATTTTTCAGCTGCAGCATCATATTTTCCTGAGGAGGAGGTCATCATCATCATCATCATCATATTTCCAGTTATCGCCGTGTTGCTTGCGAGGGTCATCATATTTTCTGCCTGCATGATCTTTCGCGGGGTGATATTTTAACATCGGGTGATCTTTGTTAAGATCATCCTGATGATGTTGCTGTAAAGTTCTAAGTGTGACTCGATATTCATCGTGGTCATCATATTTTGAACGTCAGGATGATCTTAGTCAATATCATCTTGATGTTGTTGTATCACTTCATGTTCGTTGTTTTATCATCCTGATGATCCTGACGTCATTCTTATGTCAGGGTGATATCTATTTCTCTACCTATCTGCATCATGATATTTCCGAAGGAGGGGGTGATATTTTCATATTTAATATCACCCGGATGTATGTTTGTTCCAGCATCATGATGATGCTGATATCAAGGAGATATCTGCCTGTCGGCTTCGTGTATTATCTAGTGGGGGGTGATCTTTTCAAATATCTGGCATATTCATCTATCACCCCGATCTTATAGTGGAGCTACAGTGCAGCATGATATTTGTGCATCAAGATGATATTTCCAAATATCTGGTTCTTCCGAATATCATCCTGATGCCGATGTATGGTGACATCATCAAGGTCCGGGGGGGTCATATTTCTAACACTGATCATCTTGTGGAGATCCCCCGATATTTGCAAACATGATGATGACGTCATCCAGATATGAGGAGGTGCGCAGTAGGCAGATATGCTTATGACATCAGCAGGATATGATGGTGATGTCATCAGGATTTTTCATCAGCCAGACTTTTGATATTGGTTAAGCAGGAGGATCTTCCTCCGATGGATCAGGTTGTGCCGATGAAGGCGATTATCATGCAGGTTATATTGCGATATGATGCTGACGTTAGGGTGATATTTCAAGCGACAGGATATCATGTTGTTGGAGGATGATGATGAAGGCTTATACTAGTGTCGTCGGGAGCAAAAGCACCGACATCATATATGCTCGTGGCCTAGTATATAAAGTGTTGAAAAGGTCGCCACGGGGTGCATGTGGGATAATTGATATCCTGCATATTTTGAAATATCACGATGAGGTATTTTGGTGGGAAACGGTTGCGATGCACTGTTTGATGTTTTCTCGATGGCTGCGAGGTAGATGGGCATTAATGGTGAAGGTTGCAGAGGTATGGACGGATCTGGTACCTGATTGGAGGTGTACATCAACGGACAGTGGCGCAGGGCTCAAGGTTTCTTCCTGTCTCCTCCCCTACCTACTGCATTCATGTTTGGGCGCCAATCTGGTAATGCGTTGAGCGCCATTTTTCTGATACTATGTATCTGGCGGGATTTTTGGTCAACCATGTAATTAATTGCTGTGGTACACTACCTGGCTGTTATAAGCAGGAAGTGTTACTCATTTTTGGTTGTTGAAAGTTGAAGATTTTTTGGCTCTGTAATTCAAAACAAGCTGATCTGGTTGCTCTGTACAGCTTAACCTGTGAGTCTATGTATCTCTTGTTGTATGTTTTGGCATGAACCCACTGATTTTATGATTAATCTTATATGAGAAATGCTATCTTAGCATGTGTTTTGTTAATTCTGTCTCCAGTATTGCATGTATCTTTCTTCTGAGTCTGGATATTTAAGCAATATTTGAGACTCTAGAACATAGAATTCCTGTGTTGAATGTATGATCTCTTAACTTCTGCTCGAAGGGTGGATTAAACTATTTTCAGGTTAAACATTGGGAAGGGTATACTGCAGTTGGGTTGCCATAAGTAGAGATAACTTAACACTCTGTATCGGGAGATATCTGTAAGGCAGGTATCACATATATCCCCCTGAAATCTAGTTTTAGCTGTTCGTGCTGATCATTCACAGGTGTATGTCTACTGACTCTAGGCCCTGGATAGGCACCAATCATGCTTTGTGTTTGTGTTACAACCATGTCTAGCTTTGCATCCAAACTCAAAATCAAAATCTAAATCCAAAACAATCTTTAGGACATTAGAATTAGTTTTAGGATCCTCAGTCCTCTGTCTACAACTGCAAATAGGCCCAAAGCTAGCCCCTTTGCTCTTATCTTTCAGTTTTGGTCTACTTACAGGAGGACTTATCTGCTTTCTGTCAGCATCCCAGCCTTGTATGCATATCCTCATGGATGTTGAGTAGGGAATACCCCCCTAGGTCTTGCAGAGCCTGAAGAAGAAGAGGAGATAAAATACAGAGTCTATCTCCTACACTGTTGGCCCCTGGCCCAGAGATCCTGTTGATCACTGATGGCTACCTTGTAGGGAAATCTAGGAATAAGCATCCAGTCTGGGAAAAAACCAACAGAAATTGGTGACTCCGCTGGGGACGGTGATTTGAAAATTGTTATTTTTGAAAGAACCCTGGTTTTCAAAAGAAAACAGTTCCTAGTAATAGGTGGCGACTCCGAAGTAATCTCCCAACCGGTCAAAGTAAAATTTATATGCAGGGGAGAAGATCCCAACAAAATCCTTTATTTGAAGAGTTACCAGTAACAAGAAGAATGATGTACAGAAGAAAGGGAGCTGTCTCAGTTAGTCATGAGGGTTCCCCCAGAAAAAATGATGATGTGCAAGATAACCCTAGGCCATCAGGACAGCATGAGCCCTACTTTTCAAATGCAGAAGCTGATATTCAGGGTGCATATGAGAGGCAACAGGGTGGTAACATGAGAATGAGGTCAGAGGTGTTCCAAGAACGCCCATTTCTAGACCCTAGTGAAAGGTTTGAAGAGGCCAAGTCTCTGAGGGATGATGAAGATGATGATCAGAATATGGTAAAACCATCCTCCTCTAGGCCCAGTGAGGAAGAACTAGCTGATGAAATTAGGAGCTTAAGGGCCGAGTTTGAATATCAGCAGGCAATATCAATCAGAGATGACTTAAGGAAGAAAGTGCAAGCTTTGAGGACTGCCTAGAATAATTCAATTCCTACCCTTGAGAATGCAAATGTGCAGAGACATCAACAGAGAAATGAAGTGCAACATCAGCATAATGATGAGAGACAAAATGTGAATGATGCTAGGATACCACTGAACAATGTAAGAAACCAGAATGCAAACAGAAATATTAATGTTAATTAGTTAAACAGACAGCCAATGCAGCTAGATAGATTCAGACAGCTGGTATTTGATGGTATTCCTGGGTATCCTAACCCCATTGATAAGCATCTGAGGCTGCAAGTGCCTAAATTTTTAGGAAACAACACTGTGTTAGGAGAAGATCATCTAAAAGCCTTTCAAAATGTCATGGATAACTTTGAGGTTGAACATGAGGATGTTTTCATGAAGTCATTCATGCAATCCTTAATAGATGAGGCAAGAGAATGGTATAAGAATCTGCCTGACCGGAGTATTTCATCATGGGATGATTTTAAAAGGATGTTCAAGGAGCAATATGGTGACAAAACTGACCCTAGCTTTTTTGTAAATGAGTTCACCAGTATCACTAAAGGGTCAAATGAGCAGGTTGCAGATTTTAATGCAAGATTTACTAAAGTGTTAAACAAATTGCCACATCACATGAGGCCAAATGAACCAATGTGCATAATATTGTATATCAATGCCTTTGATGCAAAAATTGCATATGGGTTAAGAGATAAAGGTCCTGCTACTCTCAGGGATGCTTTCAGAATTGCAGTGAATATTGAAAACAACAGGAAAGCATCGGGCAAAACAAATAGAAGGGATGATATAAAAGTTCTGCAGAATCCAAACAAGCCTCAGAACACTCAAGGTAATACATCTGCCCCTGAAGATAAGATAGACAAATTGGCAAATGTTGTTAAGGACCTAAGCTATAGATTAGCTAGAAGTGAAAAAGGGATAGGTCCTGATAGGCAAGTCTATCAAAGGCAGGAAAAGAGGCCATCATTGCATGATATGCCTTATAATACCAATTGGCATGATGGTAAACCTATATTCTCGCGCAACAACACAAATCAAAGAGCTCAACATGTCAAAGAAACTCCTGATCCTCTAAAGAAAGCTGTAAATATTGTTGATGATGCTCCATGGTGTATGATTTGCCAGATGCCACATTCACAGTTACAGTGTATGATTGCTCAGTCCTTGTGTGATAATATTACATCTTGTAATAAATGCAATGAGCCACATTATGTGCAAGATGATGATGTAAATATGATGTCCATAAGCAATGGATACACTCTTTATGATGCTGATGAGAGTACAAATGATGGAACTCAGGGCTGCCAACAGTTCCCATATGATGAAGATGATGAAGTTAACTATGCCTATGCTCAGAACTCACACAATTTTCTGAGTAACTTACAACGACCTTCTGATGAGGAAATTAGAGCCTTCACAGCTGCAGCAGTTGCTCAAGTCAAGAGCAACTACAATCTCAGAGGTAAAAATCAAGTAAGCAGCCCACATCAGCCAGAAGGTATTTCTGCAGGACAGCCAGTGCATGGTAATAAGGGGATGGAATTACAAAAAAGGCAGTGGGGTAATAATAAACAGAATTTTAGACATAGAACAGGTCATGAATCCCAAGGACCAGAAAATAGAATCCCTCAGGCTGAAGATCAAGGTAAAGGTTCCCAAGACAAGAATGATGATCAGGGAACTATGAAAGTAAGAGCTAAATCAGTTCAGGATAAAAACAAGATTGTGGAGCAAGCTACAACTGTTGTACAAAATTATGCTCCATTTGATATAGCTCAAGTCCTCTCCCAGGTAAAAGTCTCTGTTCCACTTATGGAACTCATGAAAGTGGAAGAAATCAAGAATAGGACAGTATCCCTAATTTCAGGGGTGCCCTTTCAAGCTAAACAAAATGTTCAGATCCAGGGTGAGAAACATGTCATGTGTAATGAAGAAGATGAGGCTCCTGAAGTCTATTTAGGAGTGACTATGACAAAGTGTCCTTCACAAGTGGAACCATTTTATGTTTCCCTGGTTATAAATGGAAAGATAATTAGAAATTGTATGCTTGACTCTGGAGCATCTACAAATGTCATGCCTTTGGCCATCATGCAACAAGCTGGATTGAAAATTGACAAGGCATGTGGAAAATGTTATGCTATGGATGCCAGAGAAGTACCAGTTATTGGAATCATGAAGGATGTAGATTTCAAACTGCCAGCATTTCCTGAAAAGAGATATAAAATGAATATAACAGTGGTTGACATCAAGCCACAGTATGGTATGTTGTTGTCAAGAAGATGGGCAGCACTAATTGGTGGAAGTATGCAGCTGGACCTGTCATATGCCATGATTCCAATGAATGGCAGGGATGTTAAGCTAATCAGAGAACAAAGATCATCAGAGACAGTGGAAGACCAAGAAGCAGAGGAACAGGTATGCTTTGTAGACACTGACTGTGATAACTTCAAGGTTGTCTCAGATGATATAGAAGATAAAATGAAAAATGCCTGCATTGAAGAATTGGATCAGCGAGGTTTGTGGACCATGTTTTTTGATGGAGCTTGTGCAAAAGAAGGCTCTGGAGCTGGAGTTGTTTTCCTATCTCCAACTGGTAAGCTCCTCAAATTCTCTTTCTTGCTGAGGTTTGATTGCACAAACAACATTGCAGAATATGAGGCTTTACTCTTAGGCCTAAATATTGCTCTCAAACATGGAATTAAAATGTTAAGAGTATTTGGGGATTCTGAGCTGATTGTATCCCAAATTAGAGATAAGTATGCTTCAAAAAACAAAAGATTGAAACAATACAAGCATGCTGTTTGGGATACCATTGAACTATTTGATGCATTTTCAATAGGCTGGGTAGAGAGGTCAAAGAATGTTATGGCTGATTTCTTAGCCAATGTTGCAATAAGGCCAGATGACATCACTCTGTCAGATGTTACAAATGTAGAAGTTAAAATTAGGCCTGCAGTACCAGAAAATATATGCAGTTGGCAAGTGTTTAATGATGATAGGGACTTGTTAAAATTTTTGCACTGCATAGATGAATATGAGAATCAAGAAATTGATTTCCAAGCTTTTGTAGAGACTATAGATGGAAAAGAAACTCTTGTGGGAAAAGAGATAATTCAATTGAGGACCTAAAAGCCTATAGGGAAGATTTATTCCAGCATGAGATCCCATTGAAGCCTGGAGCTAAGCCATTTAGACAAAAGCAAAGACCTATTAATCCTACCTTAGCTCCCAAGATGCAAGAAGAACTCAAAAGGCTCAGGGAAGCTGGAATAATTGTGCCAATCAGGCATTCAACTTGGGTGTCTAACCTTGTCCTAGTCAGAAAAAAGAATGGTGATATTAGGCTTTGTGTTGACTTCAGGAACTTGAATGTGTCCTCTTTAAAGGATAACTATCCACGTGCCTAATATGGAAGCTATGTTGCAGAGAGTGACTGGTTGTGAACTCTTATCCATGATGGATGGATTTTTAGGTTATAATCAGGTGAAGGTAAAGGAATCAGAACAATATAAGACTGCCTTTACCACTCCATGGGGAACTTATGTGTATGTTAGAATGCCCTTCGAACTAACCAATGCAGGTGTTACATTTCAAAGAGCAATGGATGTTGCTTTTGCAGGGTTGATTGATTCAATCCTGGCTGTATATCAGGATGACTTGACTGCTTACTCAAAGAAAGAAGAGCAGCATTGTTTGCATCTGGAGCAGATTTTCATAAGAGCACTAGAGTATGGTATTTCTTTAAATCCAAAGAAGTGTGCCTTTGGGGTAGTTGAAGGAAAGCTCCTGGGACATATTGTTTCCAAGGATGGAGTCAGGATAGATCCAGAGAGAGTGGATGCTATTGACAGAATTCAAATGCCGAAAACTGTAAAAGGAGTTCAGTCCTTCTTTGGACAGATAAATTTTGTTAGGAGATTTGTTCCCAACTTTGTAGAAACCACAAGGAACATTTCCAAGATGATGAAGAAGGATGCAACTGTCCACTGGGAAAGGGAAGCAATAGAATCATTTCAGAGTATCAAAGAGGCAATCAAGATGGCCCCTGTTCTTAAATCTCCTGATTTTTCTAGGCCATTCCAAGTATTTTCATTTGCTTCCTTTCATACTGTTGCTGCATGTTTGTTACAGAAAAATGAAGATGGTTTTGAACAGCCCATCGCTTTCTTCAGTATGTCCTTGTAGGCCTCTGAGTTGAAGTATGATATTATGGAAAAACAGGCCTATGCACTAGTCAGAGCCATCAAAAGTTTCAGACCATACTTGGTAGGATCATATATAATTGCATATGTACCCCATGCAGTAGTCAAAGACATATTCACTCAGCAGGAGGTGACTGGAAGAAGGTGCAGATGGATAAACAAACTGCAAGAGTTCAACATAGACATACAGATTACCAAGTTGATAAGAGGACAAGGATTAGCCAAGATGATGGCACAGTCAAACTTGGAAGCATGCCAAGTTAATGCAGTCCAAAATGAGAATGTAAATGTATCAGGATCTGAATGGTACAAGGATATTATCTACTACTTGCAAAATCTGAATTGTCCTTCCCATTTCAGTGACAGTCAAAAGAGGACTTTAAAGTTACATGCAATCAGGTATGTTATTGTTCAAGGTGAGCTATACTGGAAAAACCCTGATGGTGTGCTGCTGAGATGTGTGGATGAGGATATGGCTAACAATGTTTTGATTGATATGCATAAAGGATTGTGTGGTGGACATTATACTGCCCAAACAACAGCTCATAAAATTCTCAGAGCAAGATATTGGTGGCCCACTCTCTTTTCAGATGCACAAAAGTTAGTGAGGAAGTGTGACCCTTGCCAAAGATTTTCAGGAAAGCTGAAATATGATGGTGCTTTACCCCTCAGAACTGTAACTGTGGATGCTCCATTTCAGCAATGGGGAATTGACTTCATAGGGGAAATTGCAGACAAATCAAGTGGGGGACACAGTTGGATTTTGGTGGCAACTGATTACTTTACCAAATGGATTGAGGCCATTCCAACTAAGAGAGCTACAAGTAAGGTGGTGACAGATTTCATGCTAGAAAATATTATCATCAGGTTTGGAGTACCATTCAAGATAGTCACTGATAATGCTATGTGCTTCAGATCAGGTGAATTTGTTGATTTTTGCAATAGGTATGGGATAAATCTATCATATACATCACCATATCACCCACAAGGGAATGGTCAAGCAGAATCAAGCAATAAAAGCATCATGAAAATTATCAAGAGGATACTGGACAAGAACAAGAGAGCTTGGGACTCAAAATTGAACTTAGCAATATGGGCTGACAGAGTGACAGTAAAAAGGGCTATTGGGATGTCACCCTTTGAGCTAGTATATGGTGCATCAGCCAGATTGCCCATAAACAATCTCCTAACAGTTTATAGATTCATTCAGGAAAATGATGAGGAGATTGAAGACTCCATGACAGAAAGAGTGAACCAGCTGGTTGCATTGGATGAAAATAGAAGGAAAGCCCACCAGATCAATCTCAAAAGACAACAAGATGTGAAATATCAGTTTGACAGGAGAACTACAAAAAGAAAGTTTCAAGTCAATGATCTGGTGCTCATTTGGAATGCAAAAGGTCAAGAAAAGGGTAAACATGGTAAATTTGAACCCTTATGGATGGGCCCATATCAGATTTGCAGCACTCACGGGGAGGATTCTTATTTCCTCCAAGCCCTAGATGGTGAAGTTCTGGAATTGCCTGTGCATGGTCAATTCCTTAAATTCTATTTTGCATAGATGACTTGTCTCTGTGCACATGTGTAAAATTATGTATAGTGTAAATGCCTTGTACAGCTCGTGCTTTTTAGCTTTTTATCTGGTCCGCCCGGAGATCTGGTTCTCGCTGCAGTCTTGCACCTGCACGTCCCCAATCGGAGCCTATGTTGGTGATATTTTATGTCCAAGGTTTTTCTGCATGACCCCGTCCCTAAAAATCCAAAATGTTCTAAGTGTTGGACCTCCTCGGCATTTTTTAGCTACAGCATCATATTTTCCTGAGGAGGAGGTCATCATCATCATCATCATATTTCCAGTTATCGCCGTGTTGCTTGCGAGGGTCATCATATTTTCTGCCTGCATGATCTTTCGCAGGGTGATATTTTAACATCGGGTGATCTTTGTTAAGATCATCCTGATGATGTTGCTGTAAGTTCTAAGTGTGACCCGATATTCATCGTGGTCATCATATTTTGAACGTCAAGATGATCTTAGTCAATATCATCCTGATGTTGTTGTATCACTTCATGTTCATTGTTTTATCATCTTGATGATGCTGATGTCATTCTTATGTCAGGGTGATATCTATTTCTCTGCCTATCTGCATCATGATATTTCTAAAGGAGGGGGTGATATTTTCATATTTGAATATCACCCGGATGTATGTTTGTTCCAACATCATGATGATGCTGATATCAAGGAGATATCCGCCTGTCAGCTTCGTGTATTATCTAGTGGGGGGTGATCTTTTCAAATATCTGGCATATTCATCTATCACCCCGATCTTATAGTGGAGCTACAGTGCAGTATGATATTTGTGCATCAGGATGATATTTCCAAATATCCGGTTCTTCCGAATATCATCCTGATGCCGATGTATGGTGACATCATTAAGGTCTGGGGGGGTCATATTTCTAACACTGATCATCTTGTGGAGATCCCCTGATATTTGCAAACATGATGATGACGTCATTCGGATATGAGGAGGTGCGCAGTAGGCAGATATGCTTATGACATCAGCAAGATATGACGGTGATGTCATCAGGATTTTTCATCGGCCAAACTTTTGATATTGGTTAAGCAGGAGGATCTTCCTCCGATGGATCAGGTTGTGCCGATGAAGGCGATTATCATGCAGGTTATATTGCGATATGATGCTGACGTCAGGGTGATATTTCAAGCGACAGGATATCATGCTATTGGAGGATGATGATGAAGGCTTATACTAGTGTCGTCAGGAGCAAAAGCACCGACATCATATATGCTCGTGGCCTAGTATATAAAGTGTTGAAAAGGTCGCCGCGGGGTGCATGTGGGATAATTGATATCCTACATATTTTGAAATATCACGATGAGGTATTTTGGTGGGAAACGGTTGCGATGCACTGTTTGATGTTTTCCCGATGGCTGCGAGGTAGATGGGCATTAATGGCGAAGGTTGCAGAGGTATGGACGGATCTGGTACCCGATTGGAGGTGTACATCAACGGACAGTGGCGCAGGGCTCAAGGTTTCTTCCTGTCTCCTCCCCTACCTACTGCATTCATGTTTGGGTGCCAATCTGGTAATGCGTTGAGCACCATTTTTCTGATACTGTGTATCTGGCGGGATTTTTGGTCAACCATGTAATTAATTGCTGTGGTACACTACCTGGCTGTTATAAGCAGGAAGTGTTACTCATTTTTGGTTGTTGAAAGTTGAAGATTTTTTGGCTCTGTAATTCAAAACAAGCTGATCTGGTTGCTCTGTACAGCTTAACCTGTGAGTCTATGTATCTCTTGTTGTATGTTTTGGCATGAACCCACTAATTTTATGATTAATCTTATATGAGAAATGCTATCTTAGCATGTGTTTTGTTAATTCTGTCTCCAGTATTGCATGTATCTTTCTTTTGAGTCTGGATATTTAAGCAATATTTGAGACTCTAGAACATAGAATTCCTGTGTTGAATGTATGATCTCTTAACTTCTGCTCGAAGGGTGGATTAAACTATTTTCAGGTTAAACATTGGGAAGGGTATACTGCAGTAGGGATGCCATAAGTAGAGATAACTTAACACTCTGTATCGGGAGATATCTGTAAGGCAGGTATCACATGTATCCCCCTGAAATCTAGTTTTAGCTGTTTGTGCTGATCATTCACAGGTGTATGTCTACTGACTCCAGGCCCTGGATAGGCACCAATCATGCTTTGTGTTTGTGTTACAACCATGTCCAGCTTTGTATCCAAACTCAAAATCAAAATCTAAATCCAAAACAATCTTTAGGACATTAGAATTAGTTTTAGGATCCTCAGTCCTCTGTCTACAACTACAAATAGGCCCAAAGCTAGCCCCTTTGCTCTTATCTTTCAGTTTTGGTCTACTTACAGGAGGACTTATCTACTTTCTGTCAGCATCCCAGCCTTGTATGCATATCCTCATAAATGTTGAGTAGGGAATACCCCCCTAGGTCTTGCAGAGCCTGAAGAAGAAGAGGAGATAAAATACAGAGTCTATCTCCTACACTGTTGGCCCCTGGCCCAGAGATCCTGTTGATCACTGATGGCTACCTTGTAGGGAAATCTGGGAATAAGCATCCAGTCTGGGAAAAAACCAACACACACCAAGTTTGATATATATCTATTCAAGTTTCAATTTTTATAGTGTTGCAATGTTAATTGTGATTCAATTTTAGGAATTTAACATTGAAAAGGAAGCAAGTGGTGAAAAACTCAAATTGTTGAGGAGTTTGATGCAAGAAGATAAAAATGCTACATAATTGGGTACTCTCTCCATTCAAATCTTCATTTTTTAGGTATGTCAAGTCTTTACATGCATGTTCTTTACATTTTCCTTATTTCAGATTGAATTACTTTATCATGCTTTATCATACATGTTTAAATTAGACACATTCCCAATCAAGAAAGCAACCTACAATCTCACATGATGCCATGTATATTTTCTACACTTGGGCTCTTTAATAATTATGTGTAATAAACAAACCTTAGTTCATACCATGATGTCAAACTATACAAGAATAAATCCTTACAACATAAAACAAATACAATCCCACTATTATCATGTATTCATTTCTTAGGAACTAATATTGGTCTCTTTATCATGCTACAGACAAATTCTTTGTCATGCTGAGGAAACGATCAAGAATTAAACCAACATAGGAAGAGATAGAAGCTAAGAATGCAAAGAAAGCAATGGCTACGAGGGAACTTCATGAGAAGAGGAAATTGGGCACGATAAATGAAGACATACCAATTGAAGAGGAACCACAAGCATCACAAAGAGATATGGTATTGGCGGCACAAGGAGAATGAATGCAAAAACTTCGTGGTACGAGAGATTTGAATACCATAGTTGGAGACACGTCCTTTACCGCAAGTCAACATGTAGGGACACCATCTACCACATCTCAAGTTGAGAGTACATCATCACTCACATGTGATGAAGGAGGTACACCATCATTCCCACCTCAACCTCAAGGTATGTCATCTATTCCATCTTCGATCGAAGATATGCCATCTAACCCATCTCATTTAAATATTGATGAAATTCCTAATGTTGAGATGAATTTACCTAACTTGACACCACCTAGAATTTTGCATAGAAATCCAAAGTATTTGATTGATATTGATGAGAATATTTGGCAGCCAATGGAAGGTAAAATTCCAAAACAAACTTGTAGAAGATATGCTAATAAGATTTAGAGATTGTTCTTTGAAAAGTTAAATGAGACTGCAAGATGTCAACTATTCATTGAAATGATGCGAAGTATAAAGTATAGGTCTATCATGAAGATTCTTGGGTTGAGAACATCAGAGGCTTCAAGTGAAAAATCTATTGTCAAGAATCTAATGAGTGCGTATGAGAGTGTGGGTAACACCTCACGCACAAAAGATAGTAATGCAACACGGCATGTGATTACATTGACTATAGTAAGTAGTCAAATGAGGAAAGCTCATCTCATTAGAAAGACAAGTCAAGAATTGAGAATTAATAGGAAAACTTTATCAAGAGCCATTGGAAGATGCCAAAGAATTGAGGACATTAATGCCAATGAATTATGGGCATTCTCGGGGAGACTACCATGAAAAGATAAACCAATTGTTGAAGCATTGAGATCACTAATTGAAGACTTTTGGAAGAATTACAAAAGGGTATCTCTGAATCAAAGGGATGTGGTAAGAAGGAGAATCGGTAGTCAGAACCATGAGCCACATCCAAAGCATTTTTTGGATGAGACTCAAACACAGTTTTATGGTAAATTTCTAGAGAAGTATCCTCAAATTAAAATTTGTCAAAGATATTTTGAAATGCTAAAACCTTTCTATGTTAAGATAAATCACACATGCACTACTTGTTGTTGTAGATTACATATTGAATTTTCTAACCATTTTGATGCTTATAGGTCTATATGTTTAGATATGCATACTAACAATGATTTGCAGGGTTGTGCCATATGTGCCCCACCAACATCTTCAAGAGACTTCATATCAAGAATTTTATGTGAAAGAGAGGAAGGTCAAATATTCTACAAGAAATTATGCTTGGATGGCACATGTCATCGTTGCGGTGGCTTGCAACATTTGCCAATATGTGAACATATGGAAATAACACATGTGGTTGGAAACGAACTAGTAGAGTTTGGCAAGTATAAAATAGTGGTATACAATACAAAAGATGGTAAAGAAGCAAAGAGGTGTGAATTAGTTATTGAAAAGATTCCAGTGTATCAGTTTATGCCTATATTTCATGACAGCATAGTGTATGAGTATGCAAGACATTCCCATAGAGCTCAATGGTTGGACTTGCAATTCAAGTTATGCAAGGACACATTTTTGGTTGGTAGCATTGTTTCAGTCATCGAATTTGCAGAGAACTACAGTCTACAGCCACAGCGTGAGGTGCAATCACAATATTACAACTCCACACAGGTTTCTATATTTGTGCACATTGCATTCATTCATGCGAATGATACTACAGAGGATGATAGAAAGATCATAAGGGAGTATAATTTCTATATTAGTGATGATCGCAAGCATTCTATGGAGTTCGTGCAAGGTTGCTTTCAGGTGTTCTACAATGATTTGGCTAGAAGGGGCATATCGTTCAGTCAACATATCATATGGTCAGATAATTGTGCGTCACAATTCAAGAACTCGTGAAATATCTATTGGCTGAGTAGGAGGCATAATTTTACAGGTATTCAACATATGTGGAACTTTTGTGAGGCCAGGCATGGAAAAGGGGAGCATGATGGTGTAGGAGCATGTATTAAAAGAGCCATAGCACGAGAAGAGTTAAAGTATAAAGACAATGCAAAGTTGACAGATGCAAAATCAATTATCGAGTCATGTAATGCTTCCATGGGTCCAGGTAATGAAGGTAAGTCTTTAGTTCGTAGATTTTTTTTGGTTGATAGATGATACTAACATTGCACCATATGAGGATTGTTGTACACTAATAGGATCAAATGAGATGCACTCTTTCAGAAGCTCAATTGCAGGTTCATGGAGTATCCATACATGAAAGATGTGATGCTTTTGTTCTTCCTGTACAATTCAAGTCTGGGATGAGTGCGAGTCAAAGGAGTGGGTTGACGAATGGCAGTTAAGTTATCTTAGCCCACTTGACATGTATCGACCCCCAACGGCATTGGAACTAACATAGATGGAATCATCAGTTGACTTTGACCACATATCAAATTTAGTTCAACCAGGTAATATAGGGCACGTATGTGCATCTAATTTCATCTAGTTCAACTAGGTAATGTCATCTTACTTTGTAGTGTTTTTGTAATGTTGACTAATTTCATCTAATTTGCTACACATATAAATGTAGGGCACGTATATGCAGTTATTGCAGATGAAGATAATGAAGAGGGAACATATTATTACTTATGTCATTGTGTTGAGGCCAAAAAGAAAATTGGAGGCCCCTGTTACAGATGGAGAAAACATCGAATACCCTACAGGATCAGTGGTTATTATTGGAACATGGCTTAGAAGGTACCCACATAAGAGTGTTAATATTTGGCTATTTCAGGACATTGACATGCATTGGAAGATTCTTCATTACTCGAACCTTGTCGTGGCATCCAATGTTCATTTGATAAAGTATCGGGGTAGACCTTTGAACAAAATATTGTGGAAGGTGCGTGAGTCTGACCATGAAGCAATACTTGACACAATAAAGAGTAGAGCAGACCCGGATGGTTCATTGAATTAATTTGTAAGTATTCACATTGATTTTGTAAAGTTATGTTACATTGAGTTGTAAGTATGCACGTTAATTTGTAAGGCTTGTCTTTTTTTATTTCATCCTACATTTTTACACATATGTACACATTTTTACATCATCATGTTATGCATTTTTGGTGTCCTGCTCCTAATGCGACCAAACTCATAACTCACCCTACTAGACACCATTTGATGATCTCTCCAACACTCTGGATCCAAGGTGCCCAATCATGATGATGACCTATATACCATTCTCCCAAGGCGCTCATAATGAATGAAAAGAAGAACAAGGGCGCTCAAGCTTAATAGACTTATTTCTTTCAATTTTGATGATCCAAACTCTTGCAATATGACATCCACTTTCATGCCTTTAGATCTTCCTTCACATATAGGGTGCCAAATCAAGTTGAAAAATCTACATAAGGGCGCCAAACTAGATGAAAGGAGACATGAAATGTGCCTTAGGACTCCATGCTAAGGTTTGAGCCATTAAAGTCTCTTGATATTAGGCGCTCATGATGATGAAACTTAGAGCTTTTTCATTTCCTATGCACTCATCTAAGATGTTTGAATGATAAGGAGCATCTCGACCTCTATAATGTACATTGGACACCAAATCAAGGTGATTTTAAGTCACTTTGAGTCATTTGGGGTTAGTTTGAGTCTTTGAGTCATGTTGCAAAAAAGTGTCAATGTTGTCAAGTTGCACAAAGTAACTTTTGCATTTTTGGTGTCTTGCTCATGATGTGACCAAACTAACTATTCCAATGCATCCGGATGGGTACATTTACACTAGGCATGGTCCTGTTTTTCACCCAAACATGTTGAAGCAGTCTGAGCTACATTGTACCAACGATATCCCTGAAGAGTCTAAAGTGCAAAAAGGTAGCAATCTTTGACGAGATGTTACTCAAAAATTGTGTCACTTAGAAACATTCCGTCTAAGGCAATGCGATCATGTAAAGTGCCTCTACAATAACCTCTCTCAGTTTTTTATATCTCTGAGGCATTTGCCCATGGTGAAAGGTTTTCTGCTGCCCTAAAAACGTCAGAAGGAGGCAGTGTAAAGTTACAAAGGGGTGTAACTTTCGTCCTGCTCCTGATGTGACCAAACTGACTGTTCAAACACATCTGAATGGGTACATTTACACTAGGCATGGTCCTATTTTTCACCCAAACATGTCGAAACAGTCGGAGCTACATTGTACCGATGATATCCCTGAAGAGTCCAAAGTGCAAAAGGTAGCAATCTTTGACGAGATGTTACTCAAAAACTGTGTCACTTAGAAATATTCTATCTGAGGAAACGTGATCACGTAGAGTGCCTCTACAATAACCTTTCTCAAATTTTTATAGCTCTGAGGCATTTACCAATGGTGAAAGGTTTTCTGCTACCCCAAAAATCATCAGAAGGAGGCAGTGTAAAGTTGCAAAGGGGTGTAACTTTCGTCCTGCTCCTGATGCAACCAAACTGACTATTCCAACGCATTTGGATGGGTACATTTACACTAGGCATGGTCCTTTTTTTCACCCAAACATGTCGAAACAGTCGGAGCTACATTGTACCGACGATATCCCTGAAGAGTCCAAAGTGCAAAAAGGTAGCAATCTTTGACGAGATGTTACTCAAAAACTGTGTCACTTAGAAACATGCCATCTAAGGCAACACAATCACGTAAAGTGCCTCTACAATAACCTCTCTCGGTTTTTTATATCTCTAAGGCATTTACCCATGGTGAAAGGTTTTTGCTGCCCCAAAAATTGTTAGGAGGCAGTGTAAAGTTGCAAAGGGGTGTAACTTTCATCCTGCTCCTGATGTGACCAAACTGACTATTCCAACGCATCCAAATGGGTACATTTACGTTAGGCATGGTCCTATTTTTCACCTAAACATGTCGAAACAATCGGAGCTACATTGTACCGACGATATCCCTGAAGAGTCCAAAGTGCAAAAAGGCAGCAATCTTTGACGAGATGTTACTTGAAAACTATGTCACTTAGAAACATTCTGTATGAGGCAACGCAATCATGTAGAGTGCCTCTACAATAACCTCTCTCATTTTTTTATAACTCTGAGGCATTTGCCCGTGGTGAAAGGTTTTCTGCTGCCCTAAAAATCGTTAGGAGGTAGTGTAAAGTTGCAAAGGGGTGTAACTTTCATCCTGCTCCTGATGCGACCAAACTGGCTATTCTAACATGTCTGAATGGGTACATTTACGCTAGGTATGGTCCTATTTTTCACCCAAACATGTCGAAACAGTCGGAGCTACATTGTACCGACGATATCCTTGAAGAGTCCAAAGTGCAAAAAGGTAGCAATCTTTGACACAATGTTACTTGAAAACTGTGTCACTTAGAAACATTCCATCTAAGGCAATGTGATCATGTAGAGTGCCTCTACAATAACCTCTCTCAGTTTTTTATAGCTCTGAGGCATTTGCCTGTAGTGAAAGGTTTTCTGCTGCCCCAAAAATCGTCAGAAGGAGGCAGTGTAAAGTTGCAAAGGGGTGTAACTTTCGTCCTGCTCCTGATGCGACCAAACTGACTATTCCAACGCATCTGAATGGGTACATTTACACTAGGCATGGTCCTATTTTTCACCCAAACATGTCAAAACAGTCAGAGCTACATTGTGCCGACGATATCCCTGAAGAGTCCAAAGTGCAAAAAGGTAGCAATCTTTGATGAGATGTTACTCAAAAACTGTGTCACTTAGAAACATTCCGTCTGAGGCAACGCGATCATGTAGAGTGTCTCTACAATAACTTCTCTCAATTTTTTATAGCTCTGAGGCATTTGCCCGTGGTGAAAGGTTTTCTACTGCCCCAAAAATTGTTAGAAGGAGGCAGTATAAAGTTGCAAAGGGGTGTAACTTTCGTCCTACTCCTAATGCGACCAAATTGACTATTCCAATGCGTCTGAATGGGTACATTTACACTAGGCATGGTCCTGTTTTTCACCCAAACATGTCGAAACAGTCAGAGCTACATTGTACCGATAAAATCCTTAAAGAGTCCAAAGTGCAAAAAGGTAGCAATCTTTGATGAGATGTTACTCAAAAACTGTGTCACTTAGAAACATTTTGTCTGAGGAAACATGATCATGTAGAGTGCCTCTACAATAACCTCTCTCAATTTTTTATAGCTCTGAGGGATTTGCCCGTGGTGAAATATTTTCTGCTGCCCCAAAAATTGTCAGAAGGAGGCAGTGTAAAGTTGCAAAGGGGTGTAACTTTCGTCCTGCTCTTGATGCGACCAAACTGACTATTCTAACACGTCTGAATGGGTACATTTACATTAGGTATGGTTCTATTTTTCACCCAAACATGTCAAAACAGTCCGAGCTACATTGTACCCACAATATCCCTGAAGAGTCCAAAGTGCAAAAAGGCAGCAATCTTTGACAAGATGCTACTCAAAAACCCTATCACTTAGAAACATTCCGTTTGAGGCAACGTGATCATGTAGAGTGCCTCTATAATAACCTCTCTCAATTTTTTATAGCTCTGAGGCATTTGCCTGTGGTGAAAGGTTTTCTGCTGCCCCAAAAATCATTAGAAGGAGGCAGTGTATTAAGTCAGGATGAAAGCCTATTCACTCTAGGCGCCTGTTTTTGACCAAATCACACATGCGCCTTGAACAAGTGATGCTACAAGTGGTGAACAAAATGGGCGCCTTGAAGAATTGAGCCTTCCAAGACATCTTGCAATTGCCTAAAAGTCCAAAATTTACATAAGTGAGTTAAAGCGCCATTTTCCATCTCTAAAGCCTCCTTTGAGTGCCTTAACATGGAGTGAATGTTTTAGTCTATGAAAGATTGTGCCTAAAGAATATAACAACCCCTTGAGTCACTAGGATGAACTAAGTTAACAAAAGGAACTTCATTGAGGGAGGCGCACTTGTGCATCTAGACAACTCCAGTTTAGCACTTGAGAAAAAGCATGTTTAGAGACACCCCTCGAATGAACCCTCTAGAACCAATAAGAATCTTCTCTAGGTCCATAATTAACTCACGCCCATATCCAAGTGAAAGTCTCCTTGGTCTTCCTACTAAAACCTCTAAAGGGTAACCATCTCAACAAGTGTCTCTAATCCCAAGAGAACTCTAGCCTCACCCAAGTCTCAAAGTATGTATGAGAACCTACAACCAATCAATCCATGTTAAGCTCCAAATGCAACACCACATTATCATGAAGCTCCCAAGCACATGACCAATGTACTCAATACCAAGAGAACCAACAAGACCACTGTCAAAACTCCAACTACAAAATTAGGTATCCAAACATGACATCATGATCTAACATCTCCTCCTAGAAGATCACATGAACCAATACAGACATCCTAGTCTCAAGAGAACTTGTATCATGCTAATACTCTAATCTAGAATCAAGAGTCCACCAAGACACACTACCAAACACCTCTAAACCAAGGATCAACATCTACAACCACATGAAGATAACCATTACACCCAACCACTATATAAGATCATCCATCACTAGGTGATGAATACACATCACTATCAAAGCAACATCCATCCTCTCATCCCAATGCAACATACCAATGCCCAAATGAGCATAGACAAGGAAAAATAACAAAGTCATCCCGTGGATATAGGCAATATGCATTCAAGTCATCCCACTACAATCAATGAGGTGTGCATCCCAAAAAAATGCATAACTTGTAGATCCCAACCATTGAAAACATGCAAAATCATCATCACATTAGTAATCATGATCACATTAGTAAACATCATTTGCATCCATACTTAAACCAATCTTATTGTTGTGTTTGATGTGTCCTCTTTCAAACAACCATTTAACAAAATTTGAGTCCAAACAATAAACATTTACAACAATAAACATCTCAAAGTCCAAAATCCAAACATTCTATCATCCTTAATCATTTCCATCATGGACCCTTGGTTTGAAAAAATCATTATGCAAGATAAAAACCCTATGCCTATTACCTTGTCCGAGGCTCATGCAAAACCCAAAATGATTAGCCTAGTACCATGTGTCATGTCCCCGTTCCCGGCTTGATCATCAAATGTATAATGAATTAGCCTATTCCTCATTCCTGGAGGCTAATTCCAAATGATGAGGGAATGAATTGGTTTCAAACTAACTCTATCTGTTTGTTTTGCAGGAACAAGGTCAGAACCCTAAAATTTGACTGAGTATGGAAGCTTGGAAGCTTAGGCACCCATTTCACTCCAGTTTTCCTTACTAAGCGCCTAGCACAAGGATCATCCAAATTAAGCGCCTAAGAACCTCAAGGTGCCTATACATGTTTCTAGGGATCCTCCAATTGAGCGCCTAGCATAGATGGATGAAGATTGAAAGTTTCAAGTTAAAGATGTCCTTTGGGTGAACTCACAGCACTAGGCGCATGTGTTGGTTGGAACTCCTTGGATCTGGTGCCTAGGATTGAAAGCCTTTGATGAGGAGAGAAGTCTCAAGGCCTGGTCTGGCACCCTCACTTGCCTACCCCACCCTCAGAATGCGCCTAACCTTCATAAGGCGTTAACACTCTATTTTGAGTGCCTAGCAGGGGGTAATGGATAGATTGAAGGCTTGGGAGCTAAGGAAAGTCACATAGATGAATAATCAAGATTGAAATGAGAAACTCCTAGCCAAGGCGCAAAATTCCTCAATTCTGGCATCCAGAAATCAAATCTAAGTAAGGCGCTCTTTCCATTTGCCAAAGGATCTATTAGCGCCCTTGGTTAATGATCTCTCTAGACACCTAAAATGGCACCCAGTGGATCTTTCAACTTGTATCAGGAAGAAGGGAAGCATTCTCAGTGTTGTTCAGATAATCTAAGTTGTAAAGTTAACAAGGAATAGAGCCAGAGGACAAGGCACACTTATTGGTCTCCATCACCTCAGAAATGTGCCTAATGCAGTTGGTGTCAACTTCCCTCTTTCTAGCCTCCAAATGGCGCCTAGAGTCAAAAAAGGATTTCACTGAATAATGTTAATGTTTTGAGCATCAAACTCTACTTGGCGCATACCTATGCTCTTGCAACCTCAAATTGGCGCCTAGGGTTCAGTCATCCTCCTAAGGAGTGGTTTTGCTCCTCCATAACCCTATTTTGGCACCTAAACTTGGAAGTACCTTGAAGACTTGGATTAAGATGGAATTCACCTCCAGAATGTTAGGCGCTTGATAGAAGATAAAGGTGCTAGGGTAAAAGAGCTTCAAAAGTTTGATGTCAAGTGTGAATTGAGATAATAGGCACTGATACCAGTTGACATTACTCCAAACATGCGCCTAAGAGAGATGCAAGTCCCCAAGACCAATTTTGGAACAAGGCACACCATCAGAGGGTAAGATGATAATCCTTGGAAGTCAAGTGTTTCAAAGATTCTTTGAGAAATTGACAAGTTGTAACCTAGGCGCCAAAACCCCTGAGAATCCTCCTATCTGGCACCTAGTTAGAAGAACACTAATATTGCACCTAAGTGAATTTGAGTGTCAATGTAGAGTCATCAAACCCCACCAGACGTTCATCCATGTCTCTACCACCTCAAGGAAGCACCCAGCTTAGGATGGTGCCTAGTCTGGTCTATACTACCTTCAGTTGGTGCCTAACCCTAAGAGTCTTAGAGCTATGACGTTCATCCATGCAACAAGCAAGGTGATGCTCCCTTGTGATATTGTGAGGTGTTGACATTCAATTGACATCATTGAGTTTGATTGAGTTGATCAAGTGTAGACACCATTGTAAATATCAAGGCTTCAAGGCCTTTCTTTTGTATCTCCATTGAATAAGTTGTAACTTTATGCTATTGAAAGCATTATCCATGTAATAAGACATTGCAAGTTGATTGAGTCAAATAACTAGACAAGTACCCAACTCTAAGGTTGATTCATTCAAGTAGTTATCTTTGATGTATATCTTTGTGTTGTTGAAGTAGTTGATGAATTGATAGCAAGTAAAATTGTTTAAGGAAAAATTTTCGTAGAACTAGTTGGGTATCTTACACCATGCCTATCCATCAAACATCACAATGCAATCAAAATCCTAACAACATGCCCATGATCCAAGATTAAGTGCAATCATGCAAAGATATTATCAATCACAAGCCTATTAAGAATGAACTAGAGTCTTCTAGTACCATACTTTTCCATCAAACACCATCATGTAATCCATGGCCTATCAAGCCTATCAAAGAAAATGCAAACATCCTATGTAATACAATCAGACTTTAAATATTTGAAGTAGCCATCTACAAATATCCATTCAAAAGTGGATTTATAATGCAAGTACGGACGCCGTCAATAAAAAAGATTTGTATTAACCAAATATCCATATAGGCATACATCAATATCTGTCGATATAAGTATAACATATATACAAAATAGCCATATAGGCTTACAAGAATGCGATATAGGCATACAATGTCAACTATGTACAATACAAAATATATGTCCACAAATGCCATATAGGCATACAATAGAGGAACACAATAAAAAGTCATTCCCCTCTAGTTGGTGAAGAGAATAAATCACGAGCAGCCTTTGATCTTCTAGGGGATGGAGACATGCATGTGGGTGGTCTACTACGAACCTGAGGGCTACTCCTCCTATTTAGTTCTTCTTGCACCTTTACCTGTTACAAAAAAAGGTATAGACATTAATATATAGAAATTACATGTTATAAAAAAATGAAACATTTAACAAAATAATCACTTACCGCTAACATATAATCTATCTCCTCGCTTGCCTCAGTAGCAGGAATAGGCCCTGGTGATGTCATGCCCTATAGAAACCATCCAGATAGAAATTAAACTTCAAATCAATAATCTTTTGATTTTTCAAAAATAGACAACTATAACAATGAATGTAAATTAAAATTTACTAATCTGCCTCATACCCCTATCAATGCCATAGAGCTATGAATCGCAGAGGCCACACCCTGCTCCATTGCCCTATGAACATGGGGAGGTATATCGGCAGCCTGCATCATCTGGAAATAAAACAACATTATTCAATTACGAAAACTATAATAGTGATGCAAATCATGGCTCCTAACATACACACACATTCATCTAAACATGGAAGTACACACAATAAAACACACAAATCACATACAAAAATTTAGTAAGTACAATTCATTTATTAAACTATTTATTTTATTACCTCCGTAAAGCTTTGAAGTCCACCACCGCTGGCAGGTGTTGCCATGAGATCTACAGTATTAACCTATTCAACATCCAAAATCAGAAATTAGAATACCATTCATATAACGATGCTATTCACATGTAATATTTATAATTGTTTACTAGTTACATACCTCGACAGTAGATGATCTAGTGAAAAATGTAGGTGGAGAACCACTGAAAACTGCATCGACGCTATGACCTTGAAATTTCATTAAAATCATCAATTTAAATTAGTTAATCTTGTATTTCAAAAATAAAATTTAATAAATTAAATTCAATAAACTTGCTAATATTTACCTGAGTATCAAGGCCGAAAGTCTCACTCAGGAGGGTATCTATCATCACCATCTGCTTAGCTGCAGATGTAGCCTATGCACCTGCGTCCTGACTGTCCATGGGGTCATAACCACAGGCTGACCCGCAAGCCTGGCAAGTATGCGGTGGGACCCTACTCAATCGCACTATCTCCCAACCCACTTTGTGTTGCAAGATCGGCATGCTCTATGATGCTCTGGGTCAAGGCACTAATCGACCTTAGTGTATCGACCTCAACACTCTCCTTCACAATGGAAGGATAGAAACATGCTCATGGGCTGGTCTGCTGATTACTCGTCTCACTACCCGCTGTGGGTTAAAACATACCCCTGGTCTATCCTATGCTGAGCCCCCACCTCTACCCTGGAAGTCCTGCATATCAAAATAGTTTGGCACTTTATTGAGGACAAACTCGCAGTAGAGTTTCCTCAAAAAGTATTGTGGGACCTCATTATTATTGCATGGAGGATGGTCAAAAACCATCCACCACCTCTGCCCGAAATTGTCCCTTATCACTTGGTTGTTGCACCAATGGATAGGGAACCTCTTGCATGTAATGGGTGGAGGTTGATTTGTTTGTGGGTTTGTAAAAATTGAACACAAGTCTAATTTTGTAATTTGTAATTTTTTGACATCTTGGTATGACAATTTATCTGCATAGTAATCTCTAAACTCTCTCTTTTTATCGGTCCAACTAGTTATTTGCTTCCTAATTGAATTTACATTTGATAACATAGACTCAAGAGATTCAGCAAGCATGGACCTATGCAAGGTTGAAGTGGAAGGATCTTTCAACCTTGCAATTATATCTTCAATTTGTTTTTTGTTATTTTCAATTTGCCCCATTATATTATCTTGTGTTCCAGGGGCATGTCGAGGAATGAATGGAGGAGGTTGTTGTTCTGTAGGTATTTCCTCCTCAGGATTTTGTGGATTTTGAGGAGGAGGAGGAGGAGGTGCATTAACATTTCCTGACAATTAACGAAATATACATCAAAAATCAACAAAAACCTACCTATTTAGAAAGAAATTCAAACAAAAAAATAAAGATAACTCACCCCTTTGGCGTACTCGATGTCGCGGCAGCATTTTGGTGATGAATTGATAAGCTTTTTGTGTTGATTGGCGTTTTGCAGAACGCGAGCGCGTTTTTGAGGGTTTGGAAGCCGCAGGTAGAGGAGAAAATGAGAGTGAAATGAAATTCACTTGCTTTTTTTTCATTTATACTCGGTCATAATGCGAGCGCGTTATAACGCGCTCGCGTTATGACTTAATTTTTTTTGAAATTATTTTGGCCACTTTTTGGCCCCCCATCTTCTTGCACTTACCCACTAATTTAGACAAGTTGTGATAAATCATATTCCTAGTTTGCACATGTTCTTCTTAAATTCCTTGATTTGTAGTTTGAGTTTTCTGACTTTATTCATGTCTGCTACACTGAAGGGGAAAGAATATTTTGTTGGGTTTCTTTGTAGTGACTAATTCAAAAGACTTTTGCATTCCTCTGCATTGATTACGACTGTATCATCTAGGCATAGCCCTGTTAAATCACATATCAGATCAATGAACTCATAGATGGCCTCTAAGAGTTATGCGTTAGATTTTGTTCATTTAGTTCTAGCTCTATCAAATATTTCTCTACATGGCTTACACATCTCCAACCAATGGAAGGGCATATTCATTTTATCTTTAGCCAAAATTTTCTCTATGAGAATCTCAAGAGACAGTTTGCACATCATTTGTACCTAGGGATGGATGTAGGAATGATAATCATCATACTCTTTGGAATCCTCATAAATCTCATCCCATTAATCTTTCAAGGAACAAAAACCTTTATACAATTCACTTATTTCATCAATGGCTTCAGATCCTTCATTATAATTTTTTTTCAACCAATCCTTTGTAACTAGGGCTATTTGCCTCAATTTGTCAAAATCTTCCAATTCTTGCTTAGAAAGAATGGAATGAGCTATTGTGGCGCCATCATCATTATGCATGGGCTTTATTAGATTCTTTATACAGGTACACAACTCTTCATTTTGCTTCCTCAATTGCCTCTTAGTACGTTCATCTTTATCCATCCAATGAATAATGGTAGATATAAAGTCCTTGAAGTCCTCAATCTATTGCACTCTAGAGGTAGGACTGAGGTTTATTGTTGATATGTTGCAATCCTTAGGTCTGAGCTCATCCTTATCCTTCTGAACTTGTGGAACACAAACTTCTACAACCCTTGACCCTGAAGCATCCTTGTATATTCTGGATTAGATTTTGGCCTATTTTTGCTTCTTGGGTTTCTCCAATCGGGCAAGGAAGTTATCCAAGTCTAGATGAACTGTTTCAACTACAGGTTTCTTTTCCTACAACCTTTGCTATAGCCAATCAAGAGATATTAAAGAATTTATATCAATGGGTGGCTCCAATTGCCCTCCCTCTTTATTTTGTAAATCCTTATCTAAAACCCCATTCTTTTTTCCCAGGTTATCACATTTCAACTGATCTACAACATCCTCTTGGGGCTGCTTAGTTAGTAAATTATCTAAGTGAACCTCAATCTACTGCATCTCATCCTTGACACCTTTCTTATCCTTACCAAATAAATCATGTTGCTTTGGTTGGCTCTTTGGAGGCTTGTGTAGTGTAGAAAAGTGTGATCTAGCCTAAAGAACTAAACTACGTCAAACCCTCTTCTACAAACATTAGGACACAAACTGAGCTTGGCTTCTACCCAAGAAGGAGAGTCAAACTATAGGGGTTCTACCATTTTGTTGTATATAGATGGAAGAACCAAGTTCAGCCACAAACAAACAAGCTAAGACTATGATCAAACCCTAAGTGATGAAGAATAGACTATAATTGATTGTCAAAAATGAATCTCAATAATCAGAAAGTACAACAGAGGTTAGAGAGGAATTTAGAACCTAGATTCTATAGAAGAAATGCCTAGGACCAGGGTGCTTGGGCACCCTAGGCCTTTTCTAGGGTTTCACAAAAAATCTGATATCACTGGATCTACACCTGTATACAGAAAATCAACCTCTGAAGCCTTCTTATAGGAAATCAACCTTTGAAACCTATTCCTCCAACCTACACACATGAAGAGAGGGAAACAATTGTGTTGTGTTTAAGGGTTTGCCTCATTCAAACCCCTTGTTGGTGTTCCCACCTCCACTACAATAATGATTAGGTCCAAGAGCGCATGCCCTAGGAGGGCATAGGCCAGATCTGCAACAATATGATGAATAATGAATGATAATGATGATGATAAACATAATAAATATGACCTTAGTTGATGAAGACCCCACACCAACCAAGGAGAGTGATAAAGAGGGCTTCAAACTTTCTTTAAAGCCTACAAACAAACTTCAATAGCATCCATAAGGAGATAACACTTCAAGCATGTAAAACACCCTAGCATCAAACACAATATGATAGCAATTTCACATCAATCTTCAAGGTGTCATCTAGGTGTAAAATGAAATACAAAACACACTTAAATATGCATTCCCACTCACTTACGACAAATAAAACTTAATTAGGCTGACAAATAAAATCTATAGAAGTGTCCTAATCCAAGACCACAAAGTGGGGCTAAAAATCCCAAGTGGGACTAGGGCGCTTGGGTGCCCTAAACCTTTAGCCTACAGACTCCAGAAAGTGTCCAAATTAAGAGGCTTAGTCCAGTCCTAAGTTGATTATGTCAGGTTTACTTATCGGGATCGAGATATTCATCGTTTAAAGCTCAAAAAGGTGTTAAAATAGGTCCTGATTAACAAAGGCAACAAAATAGGTCCAACCAGGAGCTAAACTATGGGTAAAATGCTAGTGTACACATTTTACAATGCTACATTTAGCCCCCACTTTAGTGTGGGTATGAACTTACTTTTGAACTCATGAATACTAAAGGATGGACAAAACACACAAACATAGAAGCCCAAAGAATTTCTCCAAGCTGTGAACTTTAAGTAGCCCCCAAACATAAGATCCTAAGGTTGTAAAACACATAAGGAAAGAGATTTCAAACATGCAAGAAATTGCAACATTAATTCACATACGTGGAGTACTAAAAGCATACACAAGAATACACACAGAAGACACACAATACATAAAGGTAATACACACTAAACACAATGCATACACACAAGACATGATGCATACACATAAGGCAAAATGAATACACTTAAGACATAATGAATACACATATAGAACATGTGAGAACATGAAGAATACACATGAAAACTTAAGTTAGAAGTATAATGCACAAAAGAAGCAAATATAAGAATACTCATAGAAGGAAACAGACATGAGAATACATAGATCAAACTCACAAGACACATGACTCTGACACTATCTTTCTCTATCACTAGGGGTCATATGAAAAGAAATGCCACCTTGGATCACACACTAGTAAGGACCGCTAAATAACTAGGTGACCATGCTAAGTCACATGAAGCACACGGGCTAGCCAACTATGTTGCACTAGGTGGCTCACAGAGCAAAGGGAAACATCACAAGCTAGTGAGGACCATCGAATCACTAGGTGAGTTCCACACAAACAAGCAAATAAGCAACCAAAAGAGAGCATAGCATGATGTATGCCCCTACCTTAAAGTGATTGCTAACTCATATCAGGGAGCAATTGCATTAAGGTAGAACAAATCACAAAATAAGTGTGAGAGCTTTCCGAAAGCACATGCCTATAAGATATGTGTTTTTAAAAACTACATTGCACCAAGGGGTTGCCCCCACAGAAGGAAAATAGAGGCGATGCTACAAACATGATACATAATGGCTTGTGTAGTCATGGTATGATTCTAATCATGGTAACAAGGTGCCACATAAATCAAACATAAAAGAACCAACAAGTAACACTAAGGAATAACACAAAGGGATCTACTAACTGGCGTTAGTATTTGAATGGTTGTATAATAGGAGATATCTCAAGACTATGTATATATATGGGACTATCATCATCCGCCAGCTAGTAAAAATATGAAGACAAAGGAAGAAGTATCACATGAAATCAAAATAAACATCCCTTAGGTCAACAAGGGAGAATGCTGAAACATTCTACGCCTTGCATCGTCCCCAAAGGACACAACAACAATACAAATTACACTATATAGAAGAATGATGATACAAATAGAGAGAATGTCACAACAGATCTCCATCCCTTTGTATCCTTACACCTACAAGGGTGTTAAGGGTCATCCAAAGAGAGCTTAACAACACAACAATAACAAATAAACACAAATAAAGCATCAAGCAACACATCACGAGGGAAACACCACTAGTAGAAATATGGCAAATAAATCACCAGGTGACTAAAACTTTTAGTCACGTGACTAAAACTTTTTGCAACACAGCTATAAATGATTAAATAAATGACTAATTTGGCCATCAGTTGAAATGACCAAATAAATGACTAAATAATTGATTAATTTAGTCATTGGGCAAAAAACACAACTAAAGTGGATAATTAAAAAAAATATTTCAAATTGAGGGAGTGGGTTGTATTATAATATAATATAATAATAATATATTATATTATAATACAATATAATATAATATATTATAATATAATATGATATTATATAATATAATATATATTTTAATATATATATATATTATAATATTATATTATAATTATATATAATATATATTATATTATAATATTTATAATATAGTATAATATTATAATATAATATTTATATTATATTATTAATATTATAATATGTGCGTCAAAATTATACATGGGCTACCATATACATGTATTTCATTTAAATTTCACTTTTAGCATTGGCACCCACCTTCATTTCACTTTTGGTGCTTGTTGCTTCAAGTTGAGACCCTAAAGGTAAACCCTAACTCAAAAAAGCTTAAAACCATAACTTATTTTGTTTCATTGGAGCAAAGCCGGGCACATTGAGAGCCATGGTGAGGGCCATGGCCCTCACCTTCATTGTTCCGGTAGAGCTATTCCCTGCGCGATTGTGGTCGACGTGTCACGAGATATCAGCATCAACTGGTAAGGTAGGGGCAATCATCAAAGAATTTGGGTTTCTATATGCTGCATAGAGTCCACATGAAAAGGAGATAGATGCAGGGTAACCTAGAGGAATTGGTATTAAGGCTTCCTTAATACAAATAAAATAAAGACAAAATTATTGATTATAAAACATCTTTTAAATATACAATATAATATTAGTTCACTTTAGTTCTAGGGTTTAGGGTTTAGGGTTTAGGGTTTAGTGTTTAGGGTATAGGGTTTAGGGTTTAGGGTTTAGTGTTTAGGCTGTTTAGGGTTTAGGGCTTAGGGTTTCAGGTTTTGGGTTTAAGGTTTAGGGTTTAAGGTTTAGGGTTTAGGGTTTAGGGTTAAGGGTTTAGGGTTTAGGGTTTAGGGTTTTAGGTTTTAGGTTTTAGGTTTAGGGTTTATTGTTTAGTGTTTAGGGTTAAGGGTTTAGAGTTTAGGGTTTAGGGTTTAGTGTTTAGGGTTTAGGGCTTAGGGTTTAGAGTTTGGGGTTTAGGGTTTAGGGTTTAGGGTTGAGTGGATACAAATCTACCTAGATAATATGTGCACATGTGGTCCTCATGAAGTGATGTGCAAGTGGGATGCAGGCGAGTGTAATGGGGTTTTAGTTTTTATGTGTGTAATGAAATTGCAGCAAACAGATATTAGTTTTTGTGCTAGAATAACAAAGAACTATGCAAATACCTCTTTTTTAAAAAGAAGATTTCCTCCACGGCCTTGGATCAATTCCACAGAAGGTGATTCTTTTATTTTTTGTTTGTACTCCCCTTCAACTCACCTCAAATCTTGCAATTTGATATGCTTACCTGAGTTATTTTTTAAACCCTTTTCGTAGAGAACAACCGAAGAGTTAAGAAAATTTCCCGACGTGAATTTTTTTATGGCGTGAGACAATTCTGAGCACTATAATGCTCATTTATAAAAGCCTATCAGCTAATAATAATATATATTATACAATAATATTATATTATTAATATTACAATATTATATTTATATTATATATTATATTATTATATAATAATATAATATTATATTTATATTATATTATTAATATTATAATATATTTAACGTTATACAATAATATAATATTATATTATATTTAATAATATGGGCGCCAATTTAATTTTTATTTCATTTTGGCGCTTCTCGTTGAAACCCTAAATAGGAAATGATGGGCAAATTCACCGAAACAGTGCAGCAGAAAAATGGCGCTCATCTCCATCGGAGGTGGTGGTTCCAACTCTGCTGCCTTTGCTCTCATGGAAGCAATGCGATTTGGCGTGGAGTGTTCTTTGCATAGAGGTTCTTTGCAGCTGTGTATTTTGCACAGAGGTTCTTCATATGGGGCGAGCACAGAAGCTACCCAACGGCCTATATGCTTAGTAATATAACAATTTACATGCTATTGAGAAAAGGGAGATGGTTGTCGTTTATGAAAGTTGTAGATTCATGCATTGATTGAGTAATACATATTTTAGGACTTCACTTTAGTTATTTGGATGATCCTTCATCTTTTGATGTGGGCATATGGCTAACAATTTGTAGAGAATATATAATCTGGGAGCATGAAGGATTGTTAGCGTGGGAGTTGGAGCCGTTAGTTGCTGCCCATGTAGATCATAGAAACATATTGGGCTTTCAAAAGTACTCTAGGTGGTTTCTGAAAAAAATTAAAAAGGTCCCTTCTCTCTATGTTAACATGCTTGCACACTCAATCCCCTGAGCACACATGCTGGCACTCAATACTCAGCTACTCAGCTAACATGTAAATGATGAATCTATTATTTTTGATGTGTTAATCTTATTGCTTAGTTTGATTTTTTATTTTATTTTTAATATATCAATTTTTATATTTTCTATGTTTGATTTCATATATGTTGCAATTTTCCACAACCATGCACCTGTGAACCAGATTTCAAAATGCTGCACACACAGTTGTGAATCCTGGTAACTAAAGTAAATACTATTTGTTTTTGCCAATCAGCATTTTTGGACATAGAATCTTAACCCTAGTATCTAGTGAACAACAAAGCACACAGGGCCATAAGAAGACAAGTTCCCTAGCTGATTGAGGATATTGTAGGAAGGTACACTCATCAACCGAGATTTTCCCTTTATATTGCATATTTACCGAAATATATATCTATAAGACCTTGCATGAGTTGATTTTGTACAAACATTTGATTAAACCCTATCAAAGCTAAATAGTATACATAAATTTTACAGCCAACAAATTCACTATTTATTTAAGGGTAAAAAGTTTAGGTCATTTATTGGGTCATTGCCATGCAAGACTCCAATTTGAAGTTGAAATTACTCAAACTTACCCCTAGATTTCAACATTACATGACTAAATTGAATCTTGCCAATCCACTTACACACGGTAGTGGCATATTGCAAATAATTCCAGAAGTAAGTAGAACAAGAGCTTGCAAATCACATGTCAGTGGCACAAAACAGGCACTGTTGATAACCCTACTTCTATCTCAAATGCTTATAGTTGGAAAAACCCAAGAGTTTGAAGTTTTGCAATTGCAACAGAAAGTTTTTTTTTTTTGTTTAAATTAAGAACGATCTGGCTCGAAACTTCAATGCTCCCTTAAAATCCCTCTTCATTTCACAACTAACACCAAATCTGCAAGGCCTCGACTATGCTTTTTGTAACACATATGGAGTGGCATCCAGCTATTTTTAGAATCCCTTTGTATATGGTACATCATATCTAGATTTTTGTCATTGAATCCCACAATGCAAAATCAAAAGAATATTATTGGTAATAGATGATAATAGGCTACTTTATTGGTAAGGACTATATTGTAAATTGGTAAATGATATTTTAGTCAGAGACTGGTGATATTTGTATTGGCTAGGGATGGTTTGTAACCTATCATGACCAAAATAGTCACATTTTGAATGAGTTTCATTTATTTCCCATTCAATTTTCTTAAACATGATCTCTTCATGTGTAGTGGTCCTATTTTAGATGCTCTTGCATATGCTGAATGGGTGGAGGAAGATGCTCGATTTAAGCACATACTTGTCCAGATGTCACCTTCTTCTACTCATGCTTTTCAAAGATTAAAACTGCAACATAAATCTTCACTAGTGCAGGCAAGCTAGACTTCATTATTTTATCATGTTTCTTTTGCCTTCTTTTGGTTTTATAGATGGCAAGATTAATCAGGTCACAGAAAGACATTTTCTGTGTTTAAATGCCCTTGCTTTAAAAATTTTATACTGTGGACTCAAGTCTATGTTGTGATATGTTCATTAAAATATTCCATTGATTTTAAGCATATTGTCTATACTATTCATTTGTCTTTTAATCTCCTAACGTTATTGTTATACAATAATAACTTTCTGGAAGCTCCATTCACAAGGTCCAGATTGGAAGGTTAAGATGCAATTGAGTTTCATTCTGATTATGGAGGTTAGACTTCATAGGGAACAATTATCAAATGACTCAATATCTTGAGAAAACCTAGAAGTCATTAGAGACAATAGTCATATTTTTAATGTGGTAAAGACATTGTAATGTTGATCTAAGAGATAGCCTCGCTTTTAGGTCTGATATAATCTTAGCACAATAGAATGAGATCTAATGTTAGTCTAATATACAATGTTTGTCAAAAGAAAGAAATAGTGAAGGCTGGTAAGAGACCCTTGACTTTTACTAAAGGTGGTGGACAGTTAATGCAGGGGCAAAGCTGTTAAGAATGAGGGATAGCATGAAGCCTGTTGATGTATAAAATTGTGCAAGTTCTAACACCAACATGGGAAGTTTCAAGAATGTGGAACTTGCTACTTGAAACAACCTCCAGATTTTAAAGAAGCTGGCTCTTCTCTATTTTGAATGGGTTTTGAGCAAAGGGTAAGAACTTAACAAGATTATAGATACAATTAAGTAAATCTAACTATGGAGATGCACCTAAGTAAAAGTATTCCTTTCAAATTAAGCACAGTGAAACTATTCTCAAAATTCAGTTATATTAAAGAGTAGATGCTACATGATTAACATAAATAGATGGAATGAATATAATCAAAGGCTCACAATCAGACACTTTGCAATGACATAGATAATATCAACCAAGGCATAGAACATAGTTCTTCTCATTAATCTTCCAACAACATAAAAGGCATAGATACATGCACAGATACATTAACTTTCTTATCAAGAACAACAAAATAAAGGAAAAATGACATCAACTAGCCACATCAAAGTATCTGACTTCTCTTTTTGATTCTCTGACAAAACTTATCACAAAATATATCTCTATCTTTGTGTATGTCTATATCTGTCCCGATCTATTGAAAATACTACATATTTATAACCATAGATCTGACTCTAGATTGTTTGTAACAACCAAATCCCCAATGGCCCAACGGAACTAAAGATAACTGGATGTCCCCGAACGGTTACAATCCTTCAAATTTATAATGGCCATCCGTTCCTATAGGTTCATTAGTTGGGGCAAAATATATGTGGCACACCTCTCTCACTAAGAGACAGACACATGGCGAGACCTGCGCACTTGAAACTTGAAACATACTGTGACAGATGGTAGCGTCTGTAGGAAAACAAGAAACTCCTTAGTTTTTAGAAATCAATAAGAAAATGACACTTGTCATGTTTCGTAGCCTTCAAGACCTGATATGTGTCTTCTTCCACAAAGCCCTCAAAACTGTGTCTTTATGCTCAGGTGACCTCCACTTATGACACATGTCGCAACCCGCATTAGTTTAAAATATGAGACACATTAATAATGGGACCCACAACCTTTAACATGCATTAGCTTCAAATGGAAAAACTAGGACAGATGGCATCTTCCACGTGCACACCAGCTAACACGTGGCGGCACCTGCAACACCGCTTGAAACTTATAAAACTTTTGAAACTCCCCGCGGAAGCTAACACATGGCACAACCTGAATAAAACTTACAAACAAAAGTTTCTTCCTCTATGCATCGTGAACAAAACAACTCCTCCTCTGCGACCACCACATGGCATTCTCCGCAGGCTTGAAACTAAATATTACTGTGGCCTACCATCTATCTTTACAAACATCAATGTGATATGGAAAGAAACATGTGGCAATGTCCGCAACAAAATAAAAAGACACGCGGCAAACTCCGCACAAAACATAGAACTTTGGGGGGCTGCCTCCACATGCTACATGTGGCGACACCCGCAACAAAGATGAAACTTTAAAATATTGAACTATTTGCTACGTGGCGCTCTCTGCACAAAAGTTAATATTTGAAACAATACTGCGGCTTTAACTGTGGCTTGAGACTTGGCGGTATTCACACAAAACATAGAAACCCATGCAACGATACCTTTGAAACTCGCACAGAAACAAAAGAGACCCATGGACATGCTACAACTAAAACAAAATGTAGTGTCTTTGACACTCTACAGTTCTTGGTGACCAACAGGACTTCTGAGCCTGCTCTGAAAGAACCCAAAACTAGCAAAAATATGTGTATTGAAATACAACTTAGAGTTACAAATTTTGCAATGCTGTTTGATAAACAGACCATTCTGAATCAGAGAGTCCCTGTCTACTTTGTAAATCTTGAAAAGTAAAATCAAGATTAATTATATCCTTATGAGAAAAAGTTTGCAAAATTTGTACCACAGCCTTTAATTGAAATTCTAGTTGGGCCATAGGTATCAACATAGCCTTAACTTCTTTGACTGATGATGAATCACTTAAACCTTGAAAAACTGTCTGATCATTTTGCCTGATCAAGAGTAGGGCTTTGATGTCATCAGTCATCAATATTGTGTTACTATCTGAGAATGGTGAAGGAAGCCCCAGTTACACCAAATCCTCTATATGTTTCTTCATATTTTTTACTCCTTCTTTCACTGTATCTAGGAGCTCTTGACAATTTGTAGCTGCAGAGTTGCAACTCAAAACCTCATTGACCTTTTTAGCAGCGACCATTATGTCATTGATACCTGCTGTTGACAAAGTCTCATCTGTTCTGTCATACAACTTGTTCAATAATAGTTGAGAGTGAGAAACTCTCAATGAAACAGTAGACAAGGTGGCCTGTACCGAAGTTTCTACCTTCTCACATAGCTACTGAGCATTTAATAGGAAAGTTAAAGATGGCCTTAGCTGGATAATCTCCTCAGAGATCTTCTTCCATACTAAAACATATATCTCTTTCACCAAATTTAAAACTCTAGCATTATGTGGCCTATTAGCTAATTCAATTGTCAACTACTTTGTTCTTTGTTGCTTAGCCAGGAGTTGTGCCTGAATTGCACCATTAGCATTCTGTTCACTCAATAACTTATGTTGCAATTGTGGGGCCTGTTGTAACTTATCTGGATATTTCTTCTCTAAAGTGGCTTTCTCCTGTCTCAAAACAGTCACTGCAGCCTTTTCTTGTGCTAGCTCAAACTTAAGAGAAGCATTCTGGGCCTATGTAGCTTGATGTATCTGACAAGAAACAATATTTTGCAACTATTTGTTTAGACTCTCAATCTCATTCTTCCTAGATTGAACCTCCCCAACAAGGTTGCTACTATTCACTTTTTCTTGAGCTAAATCATTCTCTACTTTCTGCAACTTCTCGGACACTTTCAGATAGTCAGTTGCTACAATAGATGTAGTCTCATTTAGTAGCTTGACCCTATCCTGTGGCCTGAAAAGAGACATATCCATAGCCACATCATTCATTAAATAGTCTTCGGGCTACATTTGTTCATTAGGTTTCACCACATTTGGAGACAAATGTGTGACTATCAGTGATTGTTGAATGGGGTCAAAAAGTGACCTCATGTGTGCCACAGCAAGGCTCTTGTTTTCATTCTTCCTCTTTTTATCCATTCTAGCCTCTCTAGCCCTTTTTGTTGTGTCTGCTTGGGCTTGGAATGTAGGAGGTTATGCAATGTATCCTCTAGAAAAGGGATGACCTTGAGGCAGGTCATAGGGAATAGCCAATAATTGCTGGCTAGGGGAAACCTGAGGAGGGGTTCTTTCTGGCACAGATGGAGAAAATAATGGTAATGAAATGGCCTGTGAACTAGAAATTGTAGCAAGGGTTGATGTAAGCACAACAGAAGTGGTAGGGGTTATAAATGCTTGGCTAATTGGGATTGCCACTCCTATAGTAGAAGAAAGAGACATAGGAGAAAAGGGAGAAGAAACACTTACTTGAGCGACAGAAGATGTGACTGGCACTTGTTGCCACTGTGATTCTATTTCTTCCTCCTCTTCTACTTGTAGGTGCAATTTCCTATGTTTCCTAGGTCTCTCTCCTATTTCCTCTATTTCTTTCTCTTCAACATTTACCACCACTGGTGGTTACAAAGGAACAAATCTAGAACCCCCAGATGCTAAAGCTGCTTGAGTCCCTATAGTTGGTGATGATACCACACCTTTTTGCTTCTCTAATGTGCTGAGGGATTGGGGCCATGAAGATGCAGGAGCAACAGATGAGGATTGTCCAGTTTCTTGCATAATTTGGGTAGACTTTGTTTCCTCGTCTGTCTCCTCACCCTTCTTATGAATTCTACTAGTGTCTGGACTTGAGACTAGGGAGGGATGCCATTCATCCCAGATTGATTCCCATTTCTCATCATTGTCAACATTCCCAAATGAATGTGTTAACTCTAAAATTTCTTGCCTATATTTCCAATAGGCTTCAATCTTTTCTGGTTTCCAATCTTGGGCCTTTAATGATTTCCTCAAACCAACAGTCATTCTTAACTTAGGGTCAAATTCCTTCTCTTTGACATAGAAGGTTTCCCATGGCCTGGCCCCCTCAAAGGGCAAATCAGATAATTCTACATATAGGTCTAGGTTATCCTCCTTCAGATTCCTCCTGTCCTCCCAGAATGGGTGACCCTCATGTACCATTTTAGCATGGACCTTGTTATTCATAATCCAGGAGGCTAGGAAACTATCTAGATCATGTTTCCATTTATCTTTAATGATGAGGAAACCAAGGGCAGGTAACTTCCTTAACAAGAGGTTCTTTGCATCTCTAACTTCAAGAGTCATATTTTTCCTGACCCATGGCATATCATACATCTTCCTCTTTCTTTTCTTGTGGCTAAAATCATTATCAACCACAAACACCTGTCGGGTCACTTCTAAGAATACGACCCTAGGGGTTGATACTTTAGGTAATAACATGGGCTCCTCATTGAAACCATGGACTCCGATTATGATATTATGTGCCCCAAAGAAATAATCATAGGGAATTGGGTAATTGGTCATAAAACCCCTTATACCCTGTGTCAATCTATGTTCTACAGGCTCAGGGCTTAACTGGCCAAAAGTAGGGGCAACAAAATGTTCCTAAACTCATAAGGATTAAAGACTTCAGATAACACATGTGTCCATGCGGACACATGGATGGTTTTATTTTAACCAAAATCTGGGTCATACATATTCAAATGCATATATTGTGTGAAAAGACTATGGTTTTGATACAACATAAGGTGGAATAGAAAAGCAGAATACCTGAAAACTTGCCTTGACTTGAAATTTGAGAGCTGATCAATCATGGCGTTAGCAATTTATTCTGAGAAATCTAGCCAGTACCCTTGTGATTTGTCCACAGTTTTCAATCTAAAAATGATGGCTATTTGCCAATCATGATGAACTGTGTTATCTTCTCTCATCCCAAAAATGAAGGCTATCATTGAAAGTGCCTCTTGAACATTTTGACTGAATTGTGCCTGCCCAGTGGGTAGTGTGTGCATATGAGTATTATCATCTCCCAGTTGCATCTCTGAATTTAGGAACTTCACCTTGGTATTCTTTTGAAGGGGCATGTCAAATATGCCATTTGTATAATCCTTCACCTTTGCTGGGTCGATAGAATATCCTACCTCAGGGACCCTTGTTCTTGGATAGGTTTGCCTTGGTTGCGTAGGTGCTGAAGCATATGATTTGTTGTTCAACAGTTTGTCGATTGACTCATAAATTCCAAGTCCCTCTTGAGGAGACTATGTTTCAGACATATCTGTATCTATGAGGAGAATGCGGGAAGCTCTGACATAGGAAAGAATGAAATTGTTTAACAAGAGTGACACTTAGTTGAAAGGAGCTTGCTAGGGATGAAAATCGGATGAAATAGTGATTCCAAGCAGAGAGATAGAAACAAATGAGAGCTACACTTAGGATTTAACACTAACTCATTAGGGCTTATGAAGATAATTAATGACACATCCTATCTTATTAATGGCATTAATGCCGAGAAACAGCTAGTGTATTTTTTTGAAATCCACATGGAACGAAGTGTCAGATATGTTACGAGAGTGGCTATCCTTTTTGAAAAACATGTACTTCTAGGAGATTTGGGGATTACCAAACAACCTTAATAAATGCGAGACCAAAAGAGAAGGGGCTTTACGCTACTAACACATGTTCACTGAACACTTATTGAAAGGGAAAGTGGGAAAAGAAAGCAAAAAAATAGGAAAGCAAGAAAAAGAAAGAAAACTAACTAACTATGATACATTAAGAGCCCCTCCTTAATTGAAATGTTTCAGATAAATCCCATTTACCAAAATTTCTTTAGGTTCTCCATCCATGGTCTCTAGTTCAAATGAATTTTGTTGCTTGCAAGAACAAATTTTGTAAGGACCCGTCCACAATGATTCAAATTTGTTGTGTCGACTTGGCTTAGCAGCTCTTTCATCCCATTTCAATACTAGAGAGCCAACCTCAAAAAAGGGATTTGAAGTCTTCCTATCAAAACAGTCCTTAACCATTTTCTAATGTTTCATCAATGACTCATGTGCCTTTTCACTTTTCTCTTGCACTTCCAACATCTCAGAAAATCTAACTTGCATGGGGCCATTCTCTTCAATTTCTATCTGTTTTAACAATTGCAAAGTAGGGATCTCTAAGCTCAGTGGCATTACTATTGGTTTACCATAAACTAATTCATAGGGAGACATTTTAGTTACTTGCTTTGGTGTGATCCTGTCAGCCCACAGTGCTATATTAAGTAGTTTATGCCACTCTCTATGATAATTGGTCCCTATCCTTTTTATGAGTCTGATAAGGTTCTTGTTAGTGGACTCTGCCAGACCATTACCTTGAGGGTAATAATTTGAAGAAGTCTTCAAATAAATCCCATTCCTTAATGCAAACTCATATAATTTGGCTCCCAAAAATGCTTTAGCATTATCTGATATAATGGTATGAGGAGGACCAAATCAAGCAGTTATGCCTTCTAGAAACTCTAATATGACTTTTCTATTGCCTCTTTGAGTGGTACTGCTTCACTCCACCTGGTAAAGTAATCTGTTGCTGTGAGGATCCATTTGTGTCCCATACTTGACACTGGATTGATCATACCAATAAAATCCAGACCCCATTGAACAAAGGGTTCATCCACAACTATGGGGCTTAGAGGCATTGCTGCATTTCTCCTTTTTCCTGTATAAAACTAACAAGTCTGGCATTCTTTAACTAGCTGATAGCAATATGTAAATAGAGTGGGCTAGAAACATCCTACTTGAGTTACTTTGATTGCAGTGGTCCTTGCTGAAAAGTGTCCACCTGAGGCTCAATGGTGTAATTCATGTAGTATTCTTTGAGCTTCATCCTTCTCTATACATCTCAAGAGTATACCATCAACATTTCTTCTAAATAAAATATGGTCAATTAGTACAAAATGGGCCCCTTGCTGCCTATAGTATCTTCTCTTATCATGGGAGAGCTCATTTGGGAAAATCCCATACTTCATAAATTGTATCCTATTTTTGACCCAAGAGTCTTGGTCAACCTCTTGGAGTTTCAATATATTTTCACTTTCTATTTCTTCAGTCATTATTCTCTCCATGTCTTGAGTCATATATTGTCACAATCCTTTTCCTCTGACTAACTTGGTGGGTCTTACTTCTACATCATACTCCAGAATCTTTGTGATCCAATTGGCTCTTTTCTTAGTGATCTCACCCTCCATAATACATTCTCTTACACTAGGATGAGCCACTAATATCAGAATCTTATTTCCTATTACCATATGTCTGAATTTTTTAAGGGCTTTTACCATGGCATATGCTTGCTTCTCCATAAAATTATATCTAGCCTCATATTCCCTTAGAGTTTTGGAGAAAAAGGCTATTGGGTTCTCTCCTTCTTGCTGATCATCCTTCTGAGTTAAAACAATAGCAACAATGAATTCTCCCCCATACACATACATTATGAAAGATTTAGACAAATCTGGGTTTCTGAGTACTGGCGCTGTTGAAATGGCTCTCTTGACTTCTTCAAAAGCATGTCTTCCTTTTGCAGTCCATTTGAAAACCAGATCCTTTTTAAGCAAAAGTGTCATTGGTCTAATTAGTCCTGCAAAATTAGATATGAATCGGCTAACAAAGTTGATTTTTCCTAGAAAGGATTGAACTGCTTTCTTGTTGACTGGTAGAGATAGGTTCATTATGGCTTTGACCCTTTCTGGATCAATAGAGACCCCTTCCTTTGACACTATATGCCCTAAAAGTTTACCCTGAGGTATTGCAAAAATACATTTCTTAGGATTCGGAGATATTCCAAACTCCTGACATTTCTTAAAAATAGCCTCTAAATGATCAAAATGATCTATAACATTCTTAGAAAAAATGGTGAGGTCATCTAGATAAATCAGAATAATTTTATTTATAAGTTCCCCAAATGCTACATCCATTGCACGCTGAAAATTAGCTCCAACATTTAAAAGGCCAAAAGGCATTTTAGCATATGCAAATGTTCCCCACTTTGTCGTGAATGCATTCTTATGCTGATCTTCATTTGCTAACCAAATCTGATTATATCTTGAGAAACCATCCAGCAAGGAAAACCTTTCTGACCTAGCCATAGTTTGTAAAATCTGTTCCATAGAGGGCAAGGGATAATGATATTTTAAAGATGCTCTATTCAGATCCCTGAAATCTACACAGAGTCTTATGTCACCAGTCTTCTTTCTTACTAGCACTAGGTTTGATACTAAGGTTGAATGCTGATTCTAGGAGCTTTTGCAACTCATCCACCATTAAAGGTTCAATTCTAGGATTCACTAGCCTTTGCTTATGTCTAACTGGTTTAGATCCTTCAGTAAGTTCTATGGTGTGTTGGATGATATCTCTATTATAGCCATGGAGGTCCTCATAGGTCCAAGCAATCACCCTATCATATTTTTCACACAAATCAATCAACCTTTCCCTTTCTTCTTGGGTTGTAGAATTTCCAATTTTCAATCTTCTTCCTTCACTAACTTGGATCTTAGACTAATCTTCCTTATTTGCCTGAAACCTCCTCTTCTCTAGGCTTACATCCTCTGGGTCAAACAAGTTTTCTAAATTAATCAGCCCTTTAGTGAGTTTATTTGATTTTAGCTGGATAATTTGATCACCATATGCTTCCTCAATTTTAGGATGTAATTGATCAGCAAATTCACCTAATTGTTGTAAGAATAAGAGTACTTGGAAATCATTATTAAAAACTTGCCAATTTTGGTCATTATCTGGAATAGTTGGTCTCACTATAACTTTGACTAACTCATTGTTGACTAACAAATCACTTGCTGGGTCAAACTGTGAACCAATTTGTGCCATTCTATCTGCTTCAGAGTTTTGGGCTTTGGGGACCACTTCAATATTGAAAGCCTCAAAACCATCTATCAGGTCCCAAATTTTGTGCCTATAGGATCTCATTCTTACATTTTTGGCTATTGCTTTCTCTCTGACTTGTTTTACTACCAGTTCTAAATCTCCTCTTACTATCAGATTATTTATTCCCTTTTTCTTTCCCAACATGAGTCCATGCACCAAAGATTCATATTTAGCATCATTATTGGTACAGGCAAACTGAAATCGAATGGCTCTTAGAATTTTCTCACCATTTGGAACAGTAAGGCAAATTCCTACTCTAGCACCATTTTTACTCCTAGCCCCATCAAAATTGAGGGTCCAGATTTTTGAGTTTCTTTTAGATTCTTGACTCTGTGATGCTTCTTTCCTTAAAACATTAGGAATCTCTTGGTCTTCTTCAAATATGACATAAGTGCCTAGACTTGTAGAGTCATAATTTCCATAGGGATCACTCTGCATCATAGTCAATAACTGATTATTCTCTTCTTCTTGTTGGTCATGTTCAATCTAGTCACCCAACTCTTCAACATTGACTCTCTCCTCCTTATTCAGCATAGCATGGGATGCTTCTAATTTTGGGGTTGGTTCATTTGTGATATGGTCTTTGGATAATGGCTCAGACAGTATTTTCATCTTGGTCCCATATATGGTTCTCAGGATGAGGTGTGACCAATCTAGTGACATATAACCTCCTATCTTGGCTGTGAAATCTCTGGACAAGCATAAACCAAAGATAGGGGGAATATCTATGACTACCACATCCTGGTTGACAATTATATTGGGGCAAGTATATAGTTGTAATGGAAGTTGTTTGATTTTTCCTATTATTTAAACAGATTTCCCATCCAACTGCATGACCCCTCTTGTAAGTGGTTCATATTTTATCTTTAAAGCATCTACTATCTGCTTTGGCATTACTGTGGTACTAGCCCCAGAATCTATCATTGCATTATGCAACAGTTTTTTCCCAACTATTAGAGTCAAATAAAATGGATCTGGTTTAGATTTACCTACCTCAGGTGCATTGTTCAGCAAAGCTGTTGTCTGTAGAGGTACAATATCTTTGGGCTGAAGTTTCCCTTTATCCATAGCTCCCCCTTAGTACCAGTGTGTTTAGGGGCCTCTTGACCTTGCAGAGCTTCTTGTAACAGTGTCTTCTGCTCAGGAATAGCTAACATATCCTAGATTGATACATGTGCTCAAGTTCTTTTCAGCTGGTCCACCACATTCATAGGCCCTAATGCTTGGGTCTTTGAATAATAAGGATACCTTGTCTTTTCTAGAACCTATCCTGAGGCTACTTGATTCTACACAGGTTGAGGCATTTCTTGCCTAGAGACTATGTTGTGATGATTTTGAAATGGAAGAACTCCCATGATCTCTCTATTAGTGACTTCAGGCTGCTCCATCATTCTCCTCTTTGATCTGGTATAGTAGTTTGATTGCACCAATGGTTTCTTTGAATTGGATGCCTCATTCAAGAATATTGACTCTTCCTCTTCAATCCATGAAAATAAAGCATGTTCAGGGGCTATTTCCTCTTCTTATTGTATGGACATCCCTTGCATCTGGGCCACCATGACTACGTTTTGAACACTAGGAGATTGATATGGTGGAGTGTTAGAAGTTGAAAATTGTCCTTCTAACCTCTCTGTTCTGATATCTTTTGCTGCAAATTTCCTCTGGGACAGTCTCTAGGCATATGGGCATTGTTGCAAGGAAAGCACCAAGCATTTGTGCCATCTGCTAAGTTATTTTTCCCTAGAACAATTTCCTGTTGGGATTAGGAGGAACAATTTGTAAAGTTGTAGGGACTGAAACCAACTAGTTTGAAGGCTAAGGATTAGCTTGCCTTTGAGGGCCTTGATATTGAATTGGCTGAAAGGGAGGTCTATTTCCTTGATAACCTTGATAAGGGGGATTTGGATAGGGATTTTGTTGTCTCTTTAGTTTAATTATCTCATTTGAGAAGGTCCTTAGAATGTTCTTGACATCATCCATTTCAGATGGTTGAACAGAGGTGGTTACCTTAGTAGTCTATTGAGGAACTAGAAATGATTACATGGACACAGGTGGGACTGCAAGATTAGGAGCTTCTTGTGGCAAGGGTAGGGTAATTTCTGGGAACATGGGCATAGGAGGCCTTGGGAGCAATTTTCCAGCATCCATCAAGTTATTTTTAGACTTGACTGCCAACTCATATGCTTCTGGTAGTGTCTGACTTCCAAGAGACTGAATCATTACTGATATATCTAAGTTTAAAGCTTTGAGGTAAAACACAATAGCCATACTTGATAATGGTCTTGCTATAGCAGGAATTCTATCCCAAGTCTTTTGAAATCTTGAGTTGAAATCAGTCATGGCTTCTTGTGGTGCCCTTTTAATAGTGATCAATTGTTGCAGCAAGGAGGATTTATCACCTTTTTGTTTAAATCTTGCAAAGAAAGCATCACCAAGCTGATCCCATGTAGATATTGTGTTTGAAGTGAGAGATTTATACTAGTCCAGAGCCTTCCCTTTGAAAGAAGCTACTAGCAGCCTTATAGCCACATTCTGTTGAGTGATAACATGTACTGCTCACACATCATATACATCTTGCAGATGCTCTTCAGGTGTCTTGAAATCTTCTTCACTAAACTTAGGTAGAGCCTTCAAAGCATTGGTTGGAATAGCATCCCAAGTTGTTGGTGGTACTGGGAGGATGAGAGGACTACCAGTATTCCAATTGGCATAGTTTCTTGGAGGTATAGGTGCTCCCATATTTATTCTTTATGGAACTGCAACCTGATTCACTCTTCTCCTTGGAGTAGCTAGTAATGGTGGTAAAAGAATGCCCAGATTAGTAGCAGACTAAGCTCTCATTGTAGGTCCACAGCTCTGGCTCCTTGTTGCTCTCTAGCTCATATGATCTTGATAGAAACTTCAAAAAAGGTCCTACCGGGCGTGCCAAAAACTGTTGATGTATAAAATTGTGCACGATCTAACACCAACATGGGAAGTTTCAAGAATATAGAACTTGCTACTTGAAACAACCTCTAGATTTTAAAGAAGTTGGCTCTTCTCTATTTTAAATGGGTTTTGAGCAAAGGTTAAGAAATTAATAGGATTATAGATACAATTAAGTAAATCTAACTATGGCGATGTGCTTGAGTAAAATATTCCTTTCAAATTAAGCACAGTGAAACTATTCTCAAATTTTAGTTATATTAAAGAGTAGATACTGCATGATTAACATAAACAGATGGAATGAATATAATCAAAGACTCACAATCAGACATGTTGCAATGACACAGACAATATCAACCAAGGCACAGAACAGAGTTCTTCTCATTAATCTTCCAACAACATAAAAGGCATAGATACATTAACTTTCTTATCAAGAACAACAAAATAAAGGCAAAATGACATCAAGTGGCCACATCAAAGTATCTGACTTCTCTTTTTGATTCTCTGACAAAACTTATCACAAAATATATTTCTATCTCTGTGTATGTCTATATCTATCTTGATCTATTACAAATACTACATATTTATAACCATAGATCTGACTCTAGATTGTTTGTAACAACCAAATCCCCAACGGCCCAACGGAACTGAAGATAACTAGAAGTCCCCGAATGGTTACGATCCTTCAAATTTATAACAGCCATCCCTTCCTACAGGATCATTAGTTGGGGAAAAATATATGTGGCACACCTCCCTCACTAAGAGACAAACACATGGCGAGACCCGCACACTTGAAACTTGAAACATATCATGACAGATGGCAGCATCCGTAGAAAAATGAGAAACTCCTTTCTTTTCAGAAAGCAATAGGAAAATGACACTTGTCGCATTCTGCAGCCTTCAAGACCTGATAGATCTCTTCTTCCACAAAGCCCTCAAAACTATGTCTTTATGCTCGGGTGACCTCCACTTATGACACGTGTTGCAATCTGCATTACTTTAAAATATGAGACACATTAATAATGGGACCCATAGCCTTTAACATGCATTAGCTTCAAAGGGAAAAAACTGGGACAGATGGCATCTTTCACGCACACGTCAGCTAACACATGGCACTACCCGCAACACCGCTTGAAACTTATAAAACTTTTGAAACTCCCTGCGGAAGCTAACACTTGGCACAACCTGTATAAAACTTACAAACAAAAGTTTCTTCCTCTGTGCGTCATGAACAAAACAACTCCTCCTCCACGACCACCACGTGGCATTCTCCGTAGGCTTGAAACTAAACATTATTGTGGCCTACCATCTATCTTTACAAACATCAACGTGATATGAAAAGAAACACGTGGCAATGTCCACAGCAAAATAAAAAGACATGCGGCAAACTCCACACAAAACATAGAACTTTAGGGGGCTGCCTTCGCATGCTACACATGGTGACACCCACAACAAAGATGAAACTTTAAAATATTGAACTATTTGCTACATGGCACGCTCCGCACAAAAGTTAATATTTGAAACAATACTGCAACTTTAACTGTGGCTTGAGACTTGGCAGTTTCCGCACAAAACATAGAAACCCGCGCAGTGATACCTTTGAAACTCACACAGAAACAAAAGAGACCTGTGGACTTGCTATGACTAAAACAAAATTTAGATTCTTTGACACTCTACAAAGCCACAGTGATCTTAGAACTACTAAAAGCACTATCAAATAAATTACTTATGATCTGTTAGTGATTTTAGGTCTATCGAGAGGGGTATAGAACATGTTCTATGTATAGGGGTACAATCAATAGTAAGGATGTTGTAACCAAGTGGATGACAAGAGATGTGTCATATGATTCTAAAACCTTGCACAAAAGTATTAAAGTGTTATGATTGAAGGATATATGGTATGAACCTTTTGATAGGCATGTGGAAAATATAGTATAAACGCTTGCTTTGTAGGCCTCTCAAAACTCTAGAAGCTTGTGACTGTGATATAACAACTTGTATAACCAACTATAATGAGGTAGTTCTATTCAACATGATCTCATAAAAAGGATTTATTAGTGTTAAAAGGACTACAAACATTAAAAACTTGTGATGAATAACCTTATGAGATCCTAATAGGAGTATTGTTTTAATGATAATGAAGGATGAAGGGACAGTCAACAGTGTAATGAGTGCAGTGATCTCATAAGTGCACAAAGACCTAAGACACCTATAGGAGATAGTGAATAGGGAGGTTTGTGCATTCTTAGTAGGACCTACATTTTCATTCTCTTGATGATATGTAGAGAATGAACCTGATAATAGTTAAGAAACTATTCAAAGATATGTGAAGACTGCAGGGTGTTGAAGGATGAAGAACTACATAAGATGGCCATCTCACAGTCTTAAATATGTGTCTAGAGAATTTGAAGGTTTTGAGGACATTATACAAAGATTTAATTGTATTGGAGAATGAAGATATGAGAGTGAATTAGTTTGAAGAGATATAGTTCAGAGGTTGAGAATGTAAGAGAAGTCACCCAGTCAAAACAAGCCTACACACACTAAAAAATCCAATCAAGAATGTAGTGTTTGTCAAATGACGAGTAAGAGATAAAGAAGCTTTAATGACCCTAAGTTGACCTTGAATGCACCACCATGTTCTTATAAGGTTTGATTACTATTTGTAAGTGCATCAAGATGGTGAAATTTGAATGTATGGTCACAAGACGAATCTTTAGAATTCTAAAAAGAAGCAAGATTCTTCTCCATACCCTCCAAGGAGTTTTAAAATTTTCAAACTCCTGAAGTACATGTCCTTTAATCTAGCATAATGAGGTTTGAAGAGGATGAAGGTAGTTGAGGCAGTTGAAGGGATGATAAAGAGCAGTTGCCACATTTTGGTAGAATGTAGGAGCCTAAACAAATACATGCAAGAGTGGATAAAGGTGGAAAATGTCAAATATCCCATTCCTCAATACCCTTAATGAGATTTTCAATGATCCAAATCAAGAAAGGACTCTTCATGGGAACCCAATGTATGTTGACTCAGCATATTAACATTTATTATTTTATTAAGAAGTCGTATAGACTCTCCTATGCTTAGGAAGAGATATAGGATGCCTAGGACAGGAGTAAGAAGAGAGTTCTTTTCAGTTTAGAAACCTACAATTAGTATTGTTTGAACCAATAACAAAGGAGTGTGCATCATATAGCCTTTTGGTTTGACTTGTTTTCTGTGAACTTTTAATCCACATGCTTCTGAATTGTTCATATTTCTCTACAATGCACAGGTGGAGGGTGGTGTAACCCATCTTCCTATTTTGTATCCCATTTATTTCTGTGTACCCTTCATTAAGTAAATGTCTTGCATCTGGAAAATATCCTGCTACCTTCATCTCCCAAGCCAATTGTTCCCTCTTTGCATAGATATGCTGTGTTTGTGGATGTGATCTATCTCCTACAGAAAAAACATGTACCATTTTATGGCCTTCAATCCAACTACATCTAGGGATCTTTTTAATTCCTCTATCTTTCATCAATCTTCTTACCATTTGAACCTCACCCCAGCTATCCACTTTTACATATATGTTTTGAGAGAAGAACATAAGTCGGAGCATTTTTAGGATCCAAATCAAAAAGCAACATTGTTGTAAATACTCCTAAGCCTATATTCATATGTGATTTACAGGCACCAAGAAAACACATCCACACAACCACCACAGGTTTAACTGGCATCTTAATGATAAAGTTTAGGTTGTCCTCAAGATAGCCAGCATGGGTAACAAGGTTAACCATGCACACATAATGATCGACTATAGGAGTAATGTAATAAGGGTTACTCATGTGATTGAAGTATGTACAACCCTCATCCACTAAACCTGAATAGCTGCATGCACATAGAACACAAGAAAAGCTTACAATGTTAGGATATGCTCCATAGTGCTTCATTAATTCAAAGATCTTGAGAGCATCCTTACAAAATCCATTTTGGGCATATCCTGCAATCATGGCATTCCATGAGACCACATTTCCTTGAGGCATTTTGTCAAATAGGTTACGTGCCTTGTCTATACTTTCACATTTTGCATACATGTCTACTAGAGCATTTCCAACTATAATTTCTAACAAAAATCCACCTTCCATTATGCTTTGATGGATGTCCATACCATGTTCCAAAGCTCCCATTTTGGCATAGGCAGCCAGTATCTGTGAGGCATCAAGGCAAAGAAGAAGCTGTAAAAGAAAAGTGTTAGCTATGTCTCTCTCGTCGACTTGCATAGAGTGTATCATGTAATTAAGGAGGATTGAATATGTCCAGTGCTCAAATATCAATTATAGCCTCTAGGACACCCAAAATTTATTTGCCTGATAATTCTACTTTAATGCTCTCAATTTTTCATCGGCAACAGGAATTTCTCCAAATTCCATGCCCAATGATGTTGAGACCCCGAAATTGCTTAAAAATATTAGTGCTGGGTTGTGGAATTTGGCTTTAGACCTACCAATTTCATTTGCTTGAAAGTTTCTAAAGCCTTTTCAAAAAATCCATTTTGTCCATATCCTGCAATCATGGCATTCCACGAGACCACATTTCTTTCAAGCATTTTTTCAAATAGTTCACGTGCCTTCTCTGTGCTTCCACATTTTGCATACATGTCTACCAGGGTAGTTGCAACTACAACAAATGACAAAATTCCTCTATCCTTCATGCTTTGATGGATGTCCATACCCTATTCCAAAGCTCCCATTTTGGCACAAGCAGGGAGAATGCTGGCAAAGGTTGTCAAATTTGGCTTTACAACTGCTAATTGCATTTGCTTGAAAGTTTCTAGAGCCTTTTCAACAACTCCATTTTGTGCATATCCCACAACCATTGCATTCCATGAGATGACATCTCTTTGAGGCATTCTGCCAAACAGTTCACATGCCTTGTCAATGCTTCCACATTTTGCATACATGTCTACCACAAGGTGCTTGTTGGGCCTTCGCAGTGATGCAAGAACTCCCACATCACTGTGAAGGCCTAACAAGCACCTTGTGGTGTTATGGTAATGTTGGATTAAGGCTTCCCCCACATCACAGTGAAGGCCCAACAAGCACCTTGTGATGTTGCAATAATGCTAGATTAAGGCTTCTAATTGGTATTATCATGGAATTCAAGGGACAAGAACACAAGTTTGGGGAGCATGAGAAAAAGCAATGTGATGGAGAAAAGGGCAGGAAACATGTAGCACAAGATGACAATGAAGATGAAGTCCAAGAGTTTTTCACTTTGGTGGACATAATTGATTCAATGCACAAGCTCTATAAATAGAAGCCAATGAATTGCCCTTCTACAGGAGAAATACCCATATCTCAGATTGTGGGTAGCAATGTCATCAAACTTAAATCTCCATGGAAGTCCTCTTTCCAGTTGGAGAATTTTTTTGGCTTCACCCAGAAAGATTGTAATTTTACTTATTGTTCAAACAACAACGCAAACACTTCGGTGGTGTGTGAAAAATCCTGTATTGGAAGTGATCAAAAAATGGCTGTGAGGAGCTTTGATCTCAATGCTGAGGCTACTACAGAAGAGTAGATTCTTGCAGAAGCATTACCATTTTTTGCATTCTTTGTAAATATACTGTTCTTATTACTACTCTTAATGACAATGATAATGGTAGGCTGCATTATTTTTTCTGTGTTTTGTGCCCCTGTTCCTCATTCTATACCATTGTGGTGATGTCCATATTAATTGACAGTTCATGCATTGTAACTAAAATTGTGTATTAGTTCAGTTTATTTAAAAAATTGAATCTCAACATAACCAAAGACAATTATATAACTAAGGGCTATTCTTAAATGTCATCCACTTTGATAGTCAAAGGTCAATTTTGCCCAATAAAAATAAGACAAATATTTAACACTTTTTATTGTGAATGAAGTGTAAATTGCTATTGATTATTTGACCATTGAAGTGGATGATATTTAAGTAGAGTGTATAACTAAGTCGATGTTCATTTTAATAAGTAAAGACAATACTTGTAACCTCATTTTTTATCAGCAGTGGAGGATACTGGAAACCATCTCTCAGGGGAAGTCTTTATTTGTGACCGAGTCTACAAGCATTGGTAAGAGTTACTTGATGAATAACCCAGAACAAACACAGAGGAAAGAGATGCATACTTCAACATTCCTTGGCCTCTAAGATTGATTATAGTTATGGCCAAAGGAGATATCATATACCTCTACCAAATTAATGGTAAGTGGAAATCAATAGAGCCAAAATCGTGCACTCAACAAATATGCCAATGACCTTTACCTACAAGAGCGACATCAAAGAAGATCGATGAAAGGTAGAAAATCTATACTAGTGGGGCCGCACTTAGCCGATCCATAGAAATATGTCAAAATGTGCCAACTATAGTCGTTATGCTACAAAAGGCTCCATGGTGAGGACATCCATGGCCAATAGAAATGTCTCATGTATTTGCATAGATTCATAAAATATTCCCTTGCATACTCATGGTATGTGAACATTCTCCTTTTAAATGTAACTTTGGTACCATTTGGAAATATTTTGTTAGTGGTAGAGAATATTACCAAGAAAGCACAATAATGCCATTTGAATTTACCATTTGCAGGCAGTCCTTTGTTCACCCAGATGATGTAGTTGCAAAAGATGTAAGTCTTTATTTGAGACTACAATCCATGTGTTTGTTCTTTGCTCATTTAAGTTTTCAATGCATTTTCTTTGTGCATCTTATTTGGTTTCAGTCTAGTTTGATATCTGAATTTGTGACTTTTCTTGAGTTCTAGATTGTTGTCAAACTAAAAAGTCCAAGAGGATCTCATTTTCATCATGTAGGACCAAGGAAAAAGGCATGTCTCTTTGATGAAAATATATTTCAAAGTAAAATTTCAAGTTTACCCAACTTGAATATGTGATGCTAATTTTTCTTAACTGATCTATTTTAAACCAAATGAAGTGTGTGCCTGTATAGTAACATGGGGAGGTCTATGCCCATGGATTAACATTGCATATGCATTTCTTCTTGAATATCAGACCTGTATAAATGAACTATGGAGTTTGACTATCAGACTTGTATATGCATTTCTTCTTGAATACTTTCATAATATATGCCTATATTGTTGTAAAATTCCTTATCATCCCACTTTGTTTTTCATATTTCAAAGTTTCATAAATCTTTTAAAAATATTAACAAATTTTGAGTTTTTTTATTGTGGATAGGTATAGAGCAAGGAGAAAATGCAAAACCACTGCCTTCTAGATGCATTTACAGCCCACCCATGTACAACAATGGCATCACTGAAGACATGCATTCACCTATGGCTTTTTAGCTTTAGTTTTAGTTTTTTTTAGTTTTAAAAGCATATTAAATCAGCAGTTTGCATACTGCAGAAAGATTATCTCTTAAAAACTCTATATATAGAGTTCTTTGTAACATATTTTATATAGAGTTTGAATATATAGTGAATTATTTTCCAGCATTATTGTTTCAATCCTTTGAGCAGATTTGTTCATAAACGAGTTCTTTGTAACATATTTTATATATAGTTTGAATATACAGTGAATTATTTTCCAGCATTGTTGTTTCAATCCTTTGAGTAGATTTGTTGAAGTTTATCAACAAAAAATGGCATAGTTGATGTTTATCATGTACTAGTTGTTTATATATGACTAGTTGACAGAAACATAATGATTAAAATGACCAAATATACTACCAATGGATGGAAATTAGTGACTAAATAAATGACTAAATATACTACCAATTGATGACAATTAATGATTACAATCACTAAATAAATTTGGTCATGAGATAAATGACTGGCAATAAACTACCAATGGTCACATGACTAAATATACTACCCAATTGATGACTAAATATACTACCAAATTGATGACTAAACATACTACCAAATTTATGACTAAATAAACTACCAAATTAATGACTAAATATACTACCAAATTTATGATAAATATACTACCAAATTAATGACTAAATATACTACCAAGTTTTACTACCAAATTAATGACTAAAATTTTTTTGGTCATAAATTTGGTCATGAGATAAATGACCAACAATAAACTACCAATGGTCATGTTAGGTCTCAAAAATGTAGGTTGCAAATCCTAAGAGGATGCCAGACTCTACGATCAGATTGGCAACATTTTTGAACTAATGCGATGGAGTTAACCTATAGGGTTGATGACTCCCTGCACTTTAGGGTCTGCTAGACCTGGGCGGGTAGACCTTGAAAGTTAAAGCAAATTAAATGGACGTGAGATCTTGGCTATGTGATGGATCTACCCACAATGGCAAATGGTGTGGAATAGATGAAAGCTTGCTAACTACTTCTATTTCGAATGTTTGAACAGTGATTGAAAATGGTGTGATCCTAATTTGGTATAAATGTTATAAGCAATATCAAGGTAAATTTTATAACTATGCTCAACTAATGGATGGGTTTTGAGTAAAACTAAATGATGAATCGAGATAAGACTAGTGCCTTGTTGGGTAAACAGAGTCAAATGAAAATCTAAGACTGGTGGCTTATATTGGGCAATAACTCTAACTGTTTGGCACAATACTTTGGTTTATAACTTGTATAAACGTGAAGGGAAATGATTGACAGACTCTTCTTAATAATCCAACTGACACAATCAGGTTCCTTGTTATTCACTAGACAGAATTTTAATCCTTTGTTGAAGGAACCAATTGAATGAACTATGCAAGAACAATAGATAATATCAACTTGGAGATAGAATGCCAATCCTAATTATGTGGTTCTTCTTAGTGATCCAAATCAATACTTCTAGATTACTGTGACTGACCAGAAGGATTTTAATTCCTCTAATGGAAACCAATTAATCCAATCACACAGATACAACAAATGTGCATTGACAAATTAAATATATACTTGATATATTAATTTAAATAACAAGGAAATACTGAACTAGACACAACCACATAATTGAATAATTTTAACAAACAATTGATGCCAAAATAAAGCCACAGAATTAGAGAACTTCAATTTACTTCTTTAATATAATGCTTGCAACATGGTCTTTTAAAAACATTATAAACTTCATGTATTATATCCTACTGCTCATCCTCATTCAGCATCATATGTTCAACTTATATAGAAATACTTATGAAGAGACATAACTCTTCAAAATGTCTTTTAGGCATTAACATGATTAACATAACAACAATAAAGATAACAATGCTTAAGCTCTATTCAACCACATGTATAGCTGAGCAATGTGATCCAAGTACTCCTAGATGTGGTGCATATCAGTAAATTCAATAGCGTTTCTTGTGATCACATCCATCGTTACCATTTTCTCCAGATGCTTACAAGCTTCCCCAGATGCAGAGTCTTTGTCCTTGAGAGCTCCCAAGGCTTCATGCAATATCACTTGATAGTCTTTCATCCATTCATCTTTGCTCTTCAGTTCTTTATCATTTCTAAACAACATGGGTACTCCTACTTTTGAAGCCTCAATACATTCTTTGGCATCATTCTTAAGCTGGTCATAATATTTCTGATGCTGCTCAATCAAATCTTTTGCACTGGAAGTACCTGTAGTGTTAGAAACATCCTTACTTTATGTCTCATGGAGTCTCCTGCAGCCTGTTGTGGAGCCTCTCATGCTCTTGGATCACTTTATAGTTTTCAGAATAAATATCCCAAAATTGGTTCATCCAATGCATCATGTTAACATGCTTATTCTGGAGCACTGTTGCAAGTGTGTCAATCTGGACCTGAGCTAACTGATCAATAGATGGTAATTGGGTGCTTTGTGAGCTCTCTCCCTGAGTTAACCTTTTCATTAACCCTCTAAAGGTATTCTTAATAGTATCTTTCAAGAAATCATTTTCTTTTGTTAATCTTTCACAACTCAGTTTATATGCATCCCATTCTTTGATCAGCATATGAGCCTGTGCTTTGTTCAAATTTGCAACATTTATGCCAATTTCTGTAGTAATCAATGGTTTAGTTTCCCTTGCCTTCAAAGTCATGACATGCCCAAAAGCCTTTTCAATATCTATAATGGCTGTCCTATGAGGCAGGTACAAGGCCCATATCATTAGTGAATTTTCATCGTTGTTATATTTGGTGCCCATATACACTTTTGTGACACCCTCAGGAGTGAGCTTATATTTGTCATCTATATTATGCAAAAAACTATCAAACACCAAAGTAGAATTCAAATCAAGACTAGGAAATATCATAACGCTTGCTTCTCTAAGTAGCTATCTACCCTTACTAGAAGTCATAGCTTACAATGCATTGTCCACAGTTGTTTTTAATATATCAATTAATTGTCTTTCATTGTCAGTCATGACATTATCAACTAGCTCTTTGATCTCTTTCCCCATGCATTTATATAAAAATGATTTAAACTCTTTAGAATGAATAAATTGATCATCTGAAATAAAAGAATCATATGCTATTTGTCTAGGATCTTCATTAGCAGGCCCCTCCTCAGTACATTCTACATTAGGAGATTGATAGCATTGCATTTTTCATTTGGATATTCTGGTTGCCTGTTGATGTGGCTCATCTTCTTCTGTAGACCCCTCATCACCAAAGGACAACAACTCTATCTCTACAAGCTATCTCTTCTTCTCATCTAATTCTCTATTATATTTCTCAATCACTAATTCAACTTTAGTTTCTTCCATAATCTTGATAATGTCATCATGTGGATATGGGACATGTGTATATCCACTGAGGTTCTGTTTTCTCCTAGAAAGATCAATGAAACCCTCAGGATCAAATCCTTTTCTTGCCTCTGCACATCTCATGTTGTAATGCATCAGTTTATCCATAATGAGACCATAACCCTCTTTTGACACCACAGTAAAATCTCCAAAGCACAGAGTACTAGGCATAAAGGATTGCTTGTCATAGGAGCTCAAGTGCATCACATTAGAGTAGTTCATTTGCATGACTATCTCTAAGTAGGCAATTCTGTCAGGAACTATCTTGGGCAATATAAATGGGGTGTCTTCAAAACCATAAATTTTGACCATGGTAGCATCCTTAAAATAATACTAGTCTCCCCAATTGTGGGTAATAGTAGGAGGACCACCAAAATCTTTAGGTCTGTGAAACCTCTTTATTTCATTTAACAGTGAATATTCACAAGGATGATTGAAATATCTATACAACACTTTTACACAGTATTCTTCAAAATGAATATAACTAGAATGGGCATACCTGTTGTCCCATATCCTCATCCACATTTGTACAGGTGACTTTTGTCCACTCTGGTCCATTTGAGTAACTCTAAATTCACTTGGCCATAATCCTATTTCCTGGCCATAATAAAGCACCATGTGCATGAGGAGTGAGTAGTGTTCAAAAGAGACTGATGGGGCATTGTTCTTGATTGCAATCAAACCAAAATCAATTCTTCCAAAAACATAGGCAGCATTGTCAAAGTGTCTGGCATTGTGATACTGGATGTTTGTGGCTATCACCATCAAAGGAATTGTCATAAAATCAGGAACCTCTAATCCTAGGACTTGGCCCATAGAATAATATGTGTATTGTATGTATGGTTCAAAAAATGACACATGGAACGGAGGTCCATCATTATCATTAAGAGGCACCACTTCTCCTTCTGCCCTAGGACTGTGAATAGGTAATCTCCATCCATTATAGGTGGTGTCCATCCTCCAATATTCTTTGTCCAAATCTTCATAAACTATGGGAACAATACACAAATCATCTAAGTCAAATACTTCACAAATGACATTCTTAGACAAATGTATAACAGGTTCCCCTTGCCGATTGCATATGGCCTTAAGGCTTGGATTATACTGCTTAGCTAGGAGTTTGAGGAGTTCTGCATTCTGAAACACATCAGGAATGACCAATTTGCCCAAATTCAAGTGCCATGGGTTAGACACTGGGAAATTCCTAAATCTTCTATTGTAGTGGAATTTGAACAATTCATAACCTCTTATTGGAGTCCACATGTTTCCAAGATATTTGCATTTGTCTTCTAACTTCTCTACTTTTGCCCTAAGTTGTGCAGACCTTCAGGCTTTAGGGGTTGATCCAGGCAATTGGTCAATCAAGTCTTGATTCAATTTCCTGTCTTTTATTTTCTCATCAGGGCTTTTGTCAATTCTTTGTTTCTTGGGTTTACTAGTTTCACCCGGCTGTTTTCTACCCTTTCCTTTCACTGGAGTCTCCATTACAATTACGGATGACAAATTCAAAATGTAGTCTATCACACAGAGGCTTTTGAGTATGTACTTGTTATGTGATTATTAGACTCCTCTATCCTTTTTTCTGAGTTCTTGTTTATGTGCTCCTCTCAAACAATTCATTTGAATCTAATTGTAGTGATTTCGAATGGATCTTCAAAGGATCTCTTCTTTGTCTGCAATTAATTGTTCTAGTGTATTAATTTTTGTGATCGTTGTGAGATGTCACATCATCATAACTCCCTTCATCGGTATGATTTTTGTAATGTCAGTGTGATTTAATATCTTCTTATGGTGTGAACATTTGCATGTGGATCAACACTGTGACCCTTCATTTGTCTCCTCGATGTCATCTTTCATATATGAGTTTGTATCGGCAAGATATTTCACGATCTACTCGATATAGAAATGAGCATAGTTATCGTCAGTCTGACTTAAGTTATCGCCGTGGGAATAACTTCTTACTCTGATATCTCAAGTGTCTCCGATATGAATATCGGCAAGAGTCTTAGCGATAAGTGCGACTACTGTCATTATCAGAGCAACATAGGACATTAGGATGACTTGTTTCAAACTACCCAATCATGGTTGTTTCCCTGATACCCCTTTTATATCCTTCATCGGAGTGATCATTCACAATATGTCATCGACATCTTTATCGTTGTGACCATCGGTTTGTCAAGACTTGTAAACTTCATTCTGACTTGTTCGCCTTCGCCAATGGTTCTTATCCTCCATACATATTGGCGTTACTTATGCCAAAACAATCCCTTTGGTCATTGAGACGTCAATGTGTTGGAGACACTCTAATTCTTCTCTCTGATGTTCATCTCCTGCCGATGATCACTAATTCCATCCGTTCCATGGGTTGTTTGGTGAGAGTCCTATCAAATTCCTTTATCGGGATGATTTATACTATCAGGGTGGTCTTCAGAGTATTCTTTGATAGTGTTTTCTTATGCTGATAGTTCTTACTTCAGATTAACTCGGTGTGACTGTAAATTCTCTCTCTAATGAAAAGTCACTGGTGTTACTTTCTTCATCGGTGATTCCTGAGATCTTCTCCCTGATCATTGTTCTCATGTTGATACTCATTTTAGCTCGTCTCATGGATCGGTATAAAGAGAGTGAGGTCTTGCCAAAATTAAGGAACTGAGGCCTCTTATTGTATAAGGTGTGATGGGTGAGACAAATGTTGGTGGTAAAGATCATGCAATCTTGTAGAATTCATCCATTGCTATTATGATTTTGGGCACATGATTGTCTAATCTTATTAGCCATGAGGTGGGTAGAAGTATAGGAAAATTTTGAAATTTTCCTATCCCAACAGGTCATGTGACCAAACTATTGATCACATGACCAATTTTTGGTATTTCTTTTAGTCATTTATTTATGTTTTTCTACTAGTGCACAATCACATGCACACATAACAAAGGAAACAAGGTACCTCACATATGAGTTAACCTAAAGTAAGTCATCCTCCTCCCAATATAGTTCATCATCCATTAGGATTGGTGGACAAGATGCAAGAGGAACTATATCATGAGAGGTATAAAGAACAAGAGACATACCTATATTATCTTCAGAATCACTATTAGAATGTAGTACAATAGGCTCCATAGCGGCTTGTGAAGCTTCTTCTCTCTTTAGGAGACACAAAAGTGATAGCTATCTCTTTGGCATCCATCAGTGATGAACACTTACAAGGAGGGAGATTATCATCTCTTATAGCAAGGTGAGCCATAAAATGATGACGTTTCTTTATTTCTCTCGCAATCTTATTTTGCTTAGCTTTTTCATGATGTTTGTAAGGGGAACCATAGTATCTTCCAATGTGGGTTCCTTTTCTTTCTTTGTTTCAGGAACATTATAAGAAACATGAGGAACCACTAAAGACTAGGAGACTATGGGGGAAGGGTTTCTTAATGCAGGATGCTCTTCCTTCTCAACTTGTGAAATGGATGGAAGTATACGAACACCCTCAAGCAATTGAGAAACCTCAAGAAATAAAACTCGTGTAACCAATGTAACACCACTAGTCTCCGTGGAGGCCAGTGGGACAAAAGTAATATTAAAATTGTGGGGAGGTCTATTTTGTGCATGAAGGTTGCCTCATTTTCCTTGAAGGGATGGTGGAGGGGGAACCTCGGCATACCTACCGGATGCTCAGGGATGGGGAAGAACCTTTGATTCAAGATTAGCTTCATTCACTACCTGTGGGATAGGAGGAATTACAGTCATAGCCTCAGAAGATCGAGGAGGTTTAGGAACATCACAAGGAGGAATATTGCTAAGTGATAACTCTACTATTTTCTTTGCTTTGAACTTCTAATATGATAAGAAAAATATATCCTCTCTAGGTATAGTGGCTCTGACTGGTTGTGTCCAGAAGCAATCGAGTGAAAAATGTCCATTGCGAGCAACGGGGTGATACTGACTATGATGTACAACATGCACACATCCCTCAAATGAAAACTTTAAGCACTTGTGAACCATAGAGGGGACCACCTTCATGGAGCAGAGCCATGGCTAGCCCAACTTCACATGAAATAAGTCTGATGTAAGAATGATAACAAAATGAACATCCAAAGCTCTTGGTACAACTTTAACTTCAAGAGTTAAAGCCCCAAGAGTTGGAAGGATATACCCATCATGTGCTTTAATAGCCATCTCCGATACCTCATATGTATCTTGATGTAAACCATGCATGTAGAGAAACTCTTTAGGTACTACCTTCATCATGTATATAGGATCTATCATAGCACCTCAAATAGGTTTATCATTGATTCAAATAGTGATATAAAGAGGCCCATCATGAGCTTCGATGCTAGCATCATGCGGAGTAAAAGATATAGTAGGGTCCAAATCTACTCGCTCTTTGTGAGGGAGAGCATACACCATGCAAATATAAACTACATTAGTCATGTGATGAGGAAGAGGATTAGTGTATATTTAAACATTTTGATTAGGAGTTGCCATCGATTTATTCCCTTTGTCATTCACACCGGCCACTTGGATGACATTAGAGTCGATGAGGTCTTGAACTTCATGTTTAAGACGCATGCATCTTTTAGTGTCATGACTAATGGAGTGATGGAATTGACAAAAGGCCTTCCAATCAAAGGAAGATGATTGCATCTTTCTTGGATCGAGGGGTTTAATAGGGGAAATCTTGAGGAGATTATTTTGGAAAAGTTGTGTCATGATAGCATAAAGAGATTCTGATAATGTTGTAAAATTTATCATTTTTGGTTTTAACTTATAAGGGGTGTCCAAGAAAGAGATGACACTACCACCACATGTTTTCTAATCTTATCCACTGAAATTTTATGTATTTTGATGAATTTTTTGTTTTGTCTTTTTAAATAATGATTATGAGAGGCCTCAGATTGACCAATCGAAGCTGATGAGGGATTATGCTCATACTAACTAACCAAAAGCTGATAATCATGAAGGGTCATGCAAAGATGATTGAATGAATCATATCACATCAATAATATCTTAACACAACTATGAGGTTGTAAGTTTCCTATAAAGATCCTTTGCACATCAGCATCTAGAATAGAATATTGGATTTGTGAGAAGAGGGCTTGATAACACCCCGTGAAATCTATTACCTTCTCCTTTGTTCCTTGTTTGCAATGAATCAAGTCCATCAAAGAGACTTGTGGTCCATTGTTCACTTGAAAGTGCTCGAGGAAATTGGTAACTAATTGTGTGAAAGAAGTTATAGAATTAGGAGGTAGCATGCTAAACCAATCCAAGGCCATGTTCTTGAGTGACCTAGGAAAGAGTTTTTCCAAGATCACATCCTCAAAGAAGAAATCACTACACATAGCAGTAAAGGTAGCCACATGGTTGTTAGGGTCTCCCTTCCCATTATATTTCTCAACGAAGGTCTCAAACTTCTCAAGCATAGGATTTCTTAGGATGGAATAGGACAAAGAGATATAGAGGTAATGTGTTTTCATACTAGTCTTAGGTGGGCTATTACTCATGTTAGCTAATTATTGTTGCACAGAAGTCATATTCTTCAACAATTGGTTTATCACAGGGTTGAAAATAGAATCAGGTAGAGATTGGAATGAAGGACTAGGTGATGGTGTATGAGTAGCCTTTTGGAATGTGATAGGTGGTTTAGATGTAGGTGGCATCACATTAGGTGTGGAATTTGTGTAGTTCTATGGAACATGTTGCTATAATGGCGAATGGGATTCCTAGTGGATAACCCAACACGTGGTAGCATTATTACTCGGATGTGTAGTAGTGGTGAGAAATGTAGAAGTGTAAGTAGGGATAGGGAGTGTAGGTATGGGTGCCAACACTTGAGTCCCTATTTGATTAGGAGAAGTGACATTGGTTATGATCTCAGTGCAACTAGATGCCAATAGAATATTATCATGAACTATATGAGCAACTCCAGGCAAGACTTCCAATCCTTATTGACCTTCAAGAAAGAGACTTTGTAGACTATCAATAATAGGGACATCCTCCTCAGCTAAGTGTTCTGAGCTTACAAGTCACTAGAAATTAGCCAACTCCATGTCTAATTTCTACACTTGAGCTTCAGGAGCATGGGCCACAAGGTCATCAATGTTGATGGATTCATGTAAGTTTGATTCTTCAGGAAGGTGTGAAGTAGGAATGCTAGGAGGAATTGATGGATATTCTTGTGTGAAGAGGCTAGGAATATGGGGTTTTGATGTGTTGGTATCATCGTTATGCATAGCATTCAAACCCATAATTCACCAACTTCTATACACAAAAAGGTTAGAGTTGGGGCACTGAGTCAGAAAGCTCGTAAAGCATCTACAAGCTTTAATAACACACAAGATACACCAATAAAAGAGATGAGTGATGAAGCAAGAGAAATATTTGAGTATATGTTGAAATGAATCAATAATATCCCTTAATCAAATTCAATTCTACTCAAATCCACTTAAATATCAACAATGCTAATGCTAAATTCTAACACAATTTTCAATGCTTTTTCCAAAATGCAATAACTCAAAATTGTTCCTATCTTCAATTTTCAATGCAAGATGACCAATGAAATGTTGTAGAACAATGCAAAATCAGATTTGGAATGCAAATTATAACAATATAGAATTCTGAAAATTAAACTATTTCTCATAAAGTTAAGAATGCAACATTAACTAAGTTTTACCAAATGCAACTTTTTCAACAATCTTTGGCAATAAAGATGATTTGAATGCACTATGAAATAGTATGAAATCATAACCTACTGTAATTCCAATCAGATCTGATGCAAAAATCAGAAAATGAGAATATGCTATGATGATCTATCCTTTCCAAATACAACAAAGTGACAACTATGCAACTTTTCAAATCTAGAATGCAATTTTTTTCTTTTCAATTTTCAAATACAAGGATGCAAAATGTTTTGAAAAAGAATAATAAAATGGAAAAAAAAATGTAAATGATCTAACAAACTAATCAATGCAACAAGATCTAAACAAACTTCAAATCTATAAATCCTAGGGTCAAAACTAGCAAAATTTTCTATAAATGCAAGGTTTTGACAAACCCTAGTTTTGAAACTATGCAAAATTCCACTATGTATGATTGCAAAATGATTAAAGATATCACTCCCAATCAGATCTAAAGTGATAAACAAATCAGATCTGAAAGAGTAAGGATGCCAAAAAGTTTAAGAAATGACAGGTTCACCAAAATGTAGTGTAGAAAAGTGTGATCTAGCCTAAACAGCTAAACTAGGTCAAACCCTCTTCTACAAACATTAGGACGCAAACCAAGCTTGGATTCTACCCAATAAGGAGAGTCAAACTATAAGGGTTCTGCCACTTTTTGGTATATATATGGATCAACCAAGTTCAACCAAAGTCAAACAAACAAGCTAAGACTATGATCAAACCCTAAATGACAAAAAATAGACTATGATTAAACCCTAAATGACAAAAAATAGACTATAACTAACTATCAGAAATGAATCTTAGTAATTAGAAAGTACATAAGAGGTTAGAGAGGAATTCAAAACCTAGATTCTATGGTAGAAATTCCTAGGACCAGGGCACTCGAGTGCCCTGGGCCTTTTCTAGGCTTTCACCAAAACTCTGATATTATTGGCTCTGCACATGTCTTCTCTACCTTCTTCCTAGAAATCATCCTCTAAAACCTTTTCCTCCGACCAACACACATGAAGAGAGGGAAAAGGTTGTGCTATGTTTAAGGGTTGGCTTCAATCAAACCCCGTGTTGGTGTTCCCACCTCCACTACAACAATGATTAGATCCAAGAGTGCATGCCCTAGGAGGGTAGAGGCCAGATCTACAACAATATGATGAATAATGAATGACAATGATGATGATAAACATAAGAGATATGACCTTAGTTGATGAAGATCCCACACCAACCAAGAAGAGTGATAAACAGGGCTGCAAACTTCCTTCAAAGCCTACAAACAAACTTCAATAGCATCCACAATGAGATAACATGTTAACATCAAACATAATATGAGAGCAATTTTGCATCAATCTTCAATCTATCATCTAGGTATAAAATTAACTACAAAACACACTTAAATATGAATTCTCACTTATGACAAATAAAACTTAATTAGGCTGACAAATACAAACTATAGAAGTGTCCTAAGATGACACCACAAAGTGGGGCTTAAAATCCCAAGTGGGACCAGGGCTCTTAAGCACCCTGGACCTTTAGCCCACAAACTCTGAAAAGTGTGCAAATTAAGAGGCTTAGTCCAATCCTAATATGATTATGTTAGGTTTACTTGTTGGGATCAAGATATTCATTTTTTAAAGCTCAAAAAGGTGTTAAAATAGGTCCCAATTAACAAAGGCAACAAAGTAGGTCTAACCAGAAGCTAAACTAAGGGTAAAATGCTAGTGTACACATTTTATGACACTACAGGTTATCTTCAAGGTCTACAATTTCAACCATCCTCGTGCCCATGAGTGGGCTATCTGGTGCATCTTGAATCTGCACTTTTTCTATTATCAATATTCATCTAAGCACATGCCTTTTCTATGCCTTCTAATAAGGGAACCTTGGGAGAAGATGGCTTAGAATTTACATCAGCTGTCTAAAATTACCGAGACATACTATTATTTATTGCAAAGAATGTATCTATAGTTGTAGGTTGCAACTATACTCTAGAGGGATTTGAAAAAGATACAAACCCCGGGGAAGGTGGGATGGATGGATAGGAAGGAATAGATGGGATGACAATGGGGGTGGATAGGTTGAGTTGTGGTAGAGAGAAAGATGGTGGTGAAATAATTGAAGAAATGGGAGGTAAGGGTGAAGATGACAAGGATGTAAGTAAAGGAATGGAGGAAATGACAAGTGAAGTGATAGGAGGTGTTGGGATGAGTCAAGAAGTGGGAATATTAATGGATGAAAGCATGGGAGAAGGTAGTGGAGAGATAGGAGATGAAGTCGTAACCAAACTAGAAGTGAAAGAAAGGTCGATGGTGATGGAAGTGGGAGGGGAAGACAAAGTTATGGAAGGATATGATGTAGGAGGAAGAGATGCAAAAATGGAAGGAATGGTGGATACAATTACACTATCAGATTCATTAGTGATAATGGGAGGTATAGAGACAATTGTAGCAATTGTTGCAATAGTGAAAATGGGTGGAGCAGTGATGGTGGTATTGGAGACAATTGGCAAGTTGGGAATAGCAGGTGCATTAATAATAGAGAGAGGAGTAGAAGAGGCAACTATAACAATAGGAGGGGCCTATGAAACATGGGCAGCTTGGGTCTTTTTGGCTTTTTTGGCTCTCTTTGGCTTATAACCCTCAGCTTTTCCAATTTGGATGGGTTTTCTTTTCTATGTCCTTATCTTAATTGGAGAAATGCTTCCCCTCACAACGTTCTTTTTGGGCTCTCTTACTGCCTCGTCTTTTCCCTTCTTATCTTTTAGAGGAGCCTCCTCTTTAGTGTCTTCACTATCTGAGGATTGTTCCTTCCCCTTTGGATCTGGATCTACTACTTCAATGGGTTCATCCTCCTCATCATCAAAATCTCTTTGTTTAGGAGGGTCGGTGTATGTTAATGGCACACTTGCAATGTTCAACTATGCAATTTTGGTAGTTACCCAGTTCTTGTTGTATCTAGTAGGGTTTCTCATTATCTCCTCCAAGAAATAATCTTTTGCCTCAGCCCAGTTAGGAAGGGGAATTGGGTGGATACAAATCCTTCTCCATTCTGTCTCTTGGACAATTACATAATCCTCAACAACTTTATCAGGCATGGGAATGATGTGAAACTTCTTCATAAAATCCAAAGAAAATCTGGAGTCCACTTCTTCTTCTTTACCTCATGCTCATCAACACAATTTACAGAAATCTCCAAGCTCTTCAACATGAAAATACTTCTTAATAATGTGTTTCTCAAGTGTACCAAAAGGGTCAAAGTGAGACCAAGCTTTGTAAAAGATTAAGTGAATTTGTTACAGCTCTACAACTAATGATTTAACAACATTGATTGTGATGCAAGTAAATAATCCCCTGCCCAAGACGATTGGAAATTTGATTGCAGCGCTGTGCAGATCCTTCAACAAATTATAATAGTGCATAGCTGCCTTGATAGTTCAAGAAGTAATACCTTGTCAATTGGATATTTAGGTAGTCTGTAGGGAGCTCCTTTGAAGTAGGTTGTACTGTAAGATATGTAAATTTTGGAAATTGGATGAACTAATATCCATATATTTGCACCACATTGGCTTCTTCAACTAAAATCCTCCTTGACATGTCCCCTTATAGAATTTGGGTTATATGCATGGTGAAAGCATCATTCACACTCTTGTAGTGAGACAATGAGTTAACATGTTGCAATTAGGGATAACAATCATATACCTTGAATTCTCTAGCAACATTGCCTACACTTTCCAATCTAGTTAGCCCAGGATAAACAAAGTTGCTTGCCAATATATACATGACATAGGAGGATAGGTGGAAGATTCTAGTCTCCACTAGGACCAAGAAGTCCCTATGGATGTTATCACTAATTATTTGAGCCCAATATATTTTCCTATCTCCTTTCAAGACCTCCTCAACATACCTAAACATCTAAGGCTCAAAGCTTGATGTAATTGGGAGTCCCATAATTATACTTAAAGGTGTTACCATATATCCTACCTTTGGCTTGAAGTCACTCCTATATAAAACATGAGGTACCTTTTCCATGGCAATCCTCCTTACTTTCATCTAGGTATTATTGATTATCCTCCTACACCTCTCAGGGTCTTGGTCATGCATGCATTGGTTCTCATCCTTGGTTATCAAATTCATTCTTGGGTGGATGGGAATCTCAAAAGCCTTTGTGATAGTAGGTATAGTAAAGTTAGCAATCACCCTCCCATCTTTAGTGACTACAATCTTGGTAGGTGGGTGATATCTCTCGGCACAGGCTATAATATGTTCTGGGCATTGTACTGTTGTAGGGAATCCAACTGCCTAGGCAATGCCATTTTCTCCTATTCTCCTAGACTAGTCTATAGGGTTTGCACCAAATACTCTCATCTTAAAGTCATCTAGATCTATATGCTTGAGGTCTGTGTTAAAAATGTTATTCCAACTGGAAGTGATCTTTGAGGTTGGAGGGACTCCCTTGAACTCGTACTTCATGTTTGTAGCTCAGGAAGACATTTACCTTGCATACAACATATTAATGAATAATTCATCCTAATAATCTTTAACATATTAATATACCCATTTCAAATGGTCATAAATCATCTTGAAATCAATTAAACAATGTACATTCATTAAATTCAAGCAATTGATTTTAGCTAGAATGCTAATGTCCAATAATACCAGTAGAATGTGGGTGATTTCACCCTCATAGGATATAAGTAATAGAGATATCTTATCATGGCTTTTGGAACTCTTCCAGTATTCTTAGGTTTCAAACTAGTACAATGATCATGAAGAAAGAGAACTATCTTGAAATTTATCCAGATATGCAAATTTTATCTATCATAAGCAACATATGGTCTTTAACAAGATATGAATGGGATTTTACTAAAAAGTGGGTATAAGTTCCCCAACAAGATGTGAATTTGAAATGTAGTAAAACCTCTAATGTTTTGGAATCAATTTGATCAATCTTGGAGAGACAGTGGTGTTTTTATGCCTATCTGGATATACCATGACTTGGTCAAAAATTGGTAAATAGACCTAATCGGATATGAAAATAAATTTAAGGGGGTGATCCCACAATAGTCTATCCCGCTTTTTGTCCTAATTGGGATGCTCAAAATCAACATTTTTTAGAATTTTTCAATTTGTGTCAATTATAGGGAATAAATGGTCAAGAATTTAAGGATGATGTAAACTAATGAGTTGTGGAATATTTTATGCAGATTCAAGATATAATTTATTTTTAGGTTTTTAAATAAATATTTCTATCATTTTTTATTTTATTCTTTAATCAATGTTTATTTTTTCTACTATTTTTAATTCACTGACGTTATTCCATCTGTTATGTCAGAAAATACCCCCTTGGGGGCTTTTCCCTCTTAAGGTTTAGCTCCCAGGGCCTTAGAATGCATTTAGAGCATCTTGTGTGTTAATTTTGAATCCTAATGAGAAAACCCTGAAGTCTTATGGAAAGTAGGACCTAGGGGGTGCTATTGAGATGACCCCTGACCAAAATTGGGAGGGTGGACTTGGGTGCTTACACCCTAGTCCTACCCTACTTTGGGTTAGGCCCTAATTTGAAGTGTCAGTTATATGAACATTGTTAGGTCCTATGCTGGCACCAAAAGTTTGAATTATGATATTCTTGGCAGGAATGTGTGTAGTTGCATATATAAGCATGTTTAGGTTTTCATTTGTAAACTAGAGATGGACATTGCGAACTTGTGATCTTATGCTAAAGTGATTCAAGGATTTCATTGTGTTGCAGAGTAGTATTGTGTTGTTATTGTCTTTATTTGTTGCAGATTTGGCTCCATCTCCTCATGGCATGAAAGAGCTTCTTCCTTCCATGAGATCTATATCTTCAAGGTGGCATTTACTTGTGTTTTCAATCATTTATCATTTGGATTTTGCCTCTATCTCGTAGGGATACACACTCTTATCTAACAAGAGTGTTTGTAAGACATGAATGTCTCTCTGGGGCTTCACTAAGGCAAACCTCTAAACACCAAAACCACCAACTACACTCCTTTGTGATTGCAGGTTACATGTACCAATTTTCATAGAGTGGAGTTGGAGAGGAAGGTTGCAGATGACAAGGATTCAGGATCTGAAAGAAAGAAGTGAAACAGAGCATTTTCAGGACATGGGCACCTAGGGCAATGTCCTCTAAAGGTACAGAGATGGGAATTAGAGTTACGGGGATATTCTACATTTGAAGGAGCTTCTACATCTCGAGAATCAACCTACCTTGGACTAGGGAGCCCAGGGTAGTGTCCTCCATATTTTGGGTAACAAAAACAGATGGAACAGTGATTATCAATACTAGAAGCAGTTTTGCATTTCACAAAGAAAACAATACCTTGGAATTAGATGCCTAGGGCATTGTCCTTGAATATTCTAAATTCTAAACTTCAAAAAATAGTTAGTTATTAATCTTTGTCCTTTTCCTTAATCTGTAAGCATTTGTCTAAATTTACCAGTTTGATCACTGTTTTACATAATTAAGGTTTCTTACATATTTGAGGTTTACATTAAGGCATTAGTTAACAATTTCTAAGTTTCCACATTGTTCCAAGTGACAACCCAACCTGTTAGGTGAATGTTATCTCTTAGTAGAGATTCAACTCGGTTGATATGTCCTTGAATGTTTGTAGTGAAAGGAGGACCTAAACCCATCAAACCCTCAAACCAAAACAAAACCCCATCACCCTCTTTTCATACAAAACATTTTGGTGAACCCGTGTTTTTGAATTTTGCACCTTGCTGAGTGTTGTGTGATAGATTTGCATTCATTCATTTTATTGAAAAATTGAAAATTTTTAAAAAATTAGCATCTTAGGCTTGTATTTTAGCATAATTTGAATTAATTGGAATTTAATTTCATTTAATTTCTGTTATTTTCATTGGATATGATTTGAACTATAGAAATTCATCATTTACTATTCACTTGCATTGCATTTTCATGCTTAAATTGTTAAAAATTTCTTGAAATTGTGCATTTTTCATAAAACCTAGTTTTTGCATTAGCTAGGGTTTGTAGTTAAAATATTATTTTAGATTTTACTACTATTTTAAACACTCATTGAGATCTGATTTCTAATTTTAGTGTTGCATCATAGTGTCTTTCTTGCAAAGTTTCATGTCTAGGGTTTGAAAAGCTTGCATTTTCACTAGATTTGGTCTTATCGTCTCTCTAGAATTGCATTATATGTGTGCTGTGAAGGATTTTTCTGCATCATTTAACTGATATTAGGGTTATAATCTTCTTCCCCTCCTCAAATTCCTTACAAAACCCTCTCTATTAGGCTTCTACATTGAAAATTGGTGAAAAATTACATATTTTAGGTGTATTTTCACTAGGTTTTGACTTGTCATCGCCTTAGATCTGCACTATAGGTGTGTTGTGAAGGATATTACTGCATCATTGGACTATTATTAGGCATATTATTTGCTTCCCCTATTTAAATTCTTCACAACACCTCTTCTTTCACTCATTTGCATTGAAAAAAAGTTGAAAAAATCAAGCATTTTAGGTCATATTCATACATACTTTTACACTTATTTCTTGCATAAGTGTTGAAACTATTTAAAATCTGATTTGGCATTCATTTGAAAACATATACATGGCTTCACAATACAACAATAATGCTGGCCTCATTTGAAAATAAGAGCCCCTAAACTTGAAATAACATTTACACCTCATGACAAAGATATGGTAGAGACTGAAGGGCCTCTTTACATTACATTGAATATAATGGAAAGACCTATACATGGAACACTTATAGACCCTAATTTCATGACTAATGTGGTTACAGAAGATTTCCTTCTTAAACATGATTTGGCACAAGATTCTTATGAACCATCAGATTTGAGAATTAAAATACATAATGGAGCTTTAATGAATACATTTGGGAAGATAACCTTATTGGTCTCGGTATGTGATAAATCCATGGATCAGTTATTTGATGTTATCCCTTTATTTGACCTTTTCCTTGTAAAACTAGGACATCCTTGACTTAAGGCTATGAATGTCGTCCCCTCAACTATTCACAAATGCCCAAAATTCCCTTTGCATGGAGAGATACGTACTATCCACCATAATTCATATCAACCTTCGGCTAAGGTCAAAAATTTCACTCTTGATTACTTTTGGCTGCAACCTAATAGAGACCCTGAGCCACGAGGAGACCAATCTTTCCTAGAATATAGATGATACAAAGCAAATCAACTAGCTAGAGTGGCCAGGCCTCCTTTATAAACAATAAGGGAAGAACAACATGCATTCGAAGAACCACTTAGAGCAAAAGGAAAATGAGAAATGACATAAGAATAAAACAAGACTATTATGACTATGATGAAATAATTGGCATGATAGAAGTGGATAAGGAAAAGTTTCATAACTCACCTCATCCATTGAGAGATGGTATTTATGTTGAGGTTCCTCCCCCATCATCCTTACAAGGATTGGGAGGTATTCATCGACAACAAAACATTTCATCAAGACCAAGGAAATTTGAACATGGTGCTTCCTCCTCTAATGTGCAAACTCCTATGGAAAAACATGAAAATACCTTTGAAAACATAAGCAACAAGACAAGAAGAAATAGAAAAGAAAGAGAAAGAAGGAGAAGATGACAAGCTTTTACCCAATGAAATGCACCTCAACAAGAAATCATTCCACCTAGCATTGAATCAAACCCAGATGAACTTAACATTGAACAATAAGACAAGAACAAAAGTTGGGCTATGGTACCTTACACACCTCTTTCCTCTAGCATTCAAGATTGGGAAGAGAATGATTTGATTGTTGATAACCTCTAGCATGAGCCTCTCACTGGTAAGTATTTCTTACCCTTTACCTCTGTGTTGTGTTTCCCCCGTGATGTGTTATGTGTTGTTTAGGCCTCCTAGGATGACCCTTGATTCTCTTGTAAGGTCAAGGATATCAAGAGACCACCTTTGTTGTGAACATTCTTCTATTTGTATCGTCATTCTTCTATATTGCTTCTCCTCTATTTTCATTATTGTGTGTTGTGTCTAATGGACATAGTATTGCGGTTGGTGACTTGGGGGCACCCTCCTACGCGACTATCCCTAAGACACTTGTTCTCCTCTCTTGATTTATTGTTTACCTTCTTCCAGTGGTTCTATCTAGCTAGCAGATGATGAAAAACATATAATATAGATACAGACCTAGTGTTTCTTTAGTGACAAATAAAAAATGGACCTAGTCCATACATGACGATAGGGTTGATATATATTATCTGACGATTGGCTAGTAGAATCACTTCATGTGATATTTTAATGTTGTCTTATCACACTTACAAAACATAACAATACTGCTGCTTCATGCACTTTGTTTGTCTTGGATCTTGCCTTGCTTGGCTCTTTATGTGAATGATTGCATATGCATTGTTGAACATTCATCATGATTATATGGTTGCTAACACCTTTTATTGTAGGAAATTGTGTGTTTATGGGAACATTTGGTGATCGTAAAGTGCATGTCACCTCTAGGGGCATGGGCTTTGTGAGAACTCGTGTTCCCTTTTGTGTTTTCTCTCTACCTTAACATACTTGATATCGGTACATGATATCAACCACCTTAAGGTGGGGGCATATATAAGGTAAGCTGTCTGATGATTTTAGTACTAACCAAGAGTGTTTGTAAGCCCTCTGTGGAGGCAGGATGTATCTCTGAGAAAGTACACATCTTTATTTTATATTGAAATCATTAAGCTCTCTGCAGAGGTGAGATATCGTGCATATCCTTTTTATTTTAAGCCCTCTATGAAGGTGGGGATGGTGTATTTCTCAAGGAGATTGCACATCCTATCATTTTCTAAAAGTCCTTTGAATAGGCGGGGTTGGTGTATCCTCCCTTAATTGTGTCTTTGATGGTTGTGATGGTGAAGCCCGATCCTTGGTGTGTGCATGTAATATACTTGAGATGGTTGCGAACCTAGCAATAGGTGTCTTCCATCACTTGTTTGCCTTGTTTTCTTTGTCTTCCATGTGTGTGTGTATGGCGTGTTTGTTCCCAAGCATAGTTTCAAGACTGGTGGCAATGAGCTCCTCCTATGCTTTGGGATTTGTATGGCGTGTTTGTTCTCAAGTGTAGTTTCAAGATTGGTGGTGATGAGCTCCTCCTACACTCTAAAATTTGTATTGCATGTCTATTTCCCCTTATGCAGTCTCAAGACCGGTGGTAATGAGCTCCTCTTGCATTTTGGGTTGTGTGTTTACTTTCCATGTACTTGCATTTTGCATTCATATATATGAAAAAAAAATGAAAAATAAATAATGACTGCATTCACTGTATTCATTGTGTTTGCATGTCTTCAATGTTGTCTTCTCCATGTTTTGCATGACTATAACTGTCTTCTTCGTGTTTTGTGTGCCTATTACTGTCTTCAATGTGTTTGGTGTGTCTTCACCATGCTTGGCATGTTTGTTGTGTTTGTTGACCTTGCTTTAATGCATGTATTGGCCTTGTGTTTATACATACATTAAAGTGGGGGCTAAATGTTATGTCGAAAAATTTCCCCTTGGGGGCTTTTCCCTCTTAAGGTTTAGCTCTCAGGTCCTTAGAATGCATTTAGAGCATCTTCTATATTTATTTTGAATCCCGATGAGAAACCCCCAAAGTCTTGTGAAAAATAGGACCTAGGGGGTGCTATTGAGATGACCCCTAACCAAAATTGGGAGGGTGGACTTGCACGTTCGCGCCCTAGTCCTACCCTATTTTGGGTCAGGCCCTAATTTGAAGTGTCAGTTATATGGTCTTTGTTGGGTTCTATGTCGATACCAAAAGTTTGAATTATGAAATTTTTAGTTGGAATGTGTGTAGTTGCATATATAAGCATGTTTAGGTTTTAATTTGTAAACTAGAGATGGACATTACGAACTTGTGATCTTATTCTAAAGTGATTCAAGGCTTTCATTGTGTTGTAGAGCAGTATTATGTTGTTATTGTGTTTGTTTGTTGCATATTTGGCTCCATCTCCTCATGGAATGAAAGAGCTTCTTCCTTCCATGAGATCTATATTTTCAAGGTGGCATTTACTTGTGTTTTTAATCATTTATCATTTGGATTTTGCCTCTATCGCGCAGGGATATGCACTCTAATCTGACAATGGTGTTCGGAAGACTTGAATGTCTCTCTGAGGTTTGAATGAGGCAATCCTCTAAACACCACAACCCCCAACCACACTCCTTTGTGATTGCAGGTTACAAGTATCGAGTTTCACAGAGTGGATTTGCAGAGGAATGTTATAGATGACAAGGATTCAAGATATGAAAGAAAGAAGTGAAACAGAGCATTTTTGGGACATGGGCACCTAGGGCAATGTCCTTCGAAGGTATAGAGATGAGAATTAGAGTTACGAGGACATTCTACATCTAAAGGAGCTTCTACATCCCGAGAATCAACCTACCTTGGACTAGGGCACCCAGGGCAGTGTCCTCCATATTTCAGGTGATGAAAATAGATGGAATAGTGATTATCAGTGCCGGAAGGAGTTCCACATTCCGTGAAGAAAACAATGCCTTAGACTTAGGCACTCAGGGCATTCTCCTCAAATATTCTAAATTCCAAACTTTGAAAAATGGTCAGTTATTAATCTCTATGCTTTTCCTTAATCTGTAAGCATTTGTCTGAATTTACCAGTTTGATCACTATTTTACATAATTGGGGTTTCTTACATATTTGAGGTTTACATTAATGCATTAGTTAACAATTTCTAAGTTTCCACATCATTCCAAGTGATAGCACAACCTATTAGGTGAATGCTCTAGCTTAGTAGAGATTCAACTCGGTTGATATGTCCTTGAATATTTGTAGTGAAAGGAGGACCTAAACATCAAACCCTCAACCAAACTAAAATCCATCCCTCCTTTTCCATACAAAACACCATCATGCATAACATTCACTACAAATACAAATTTTCTATGATTTATTGGAATTAGATCATTGACTCTAATGTCTGGCGCATGGATATTTTTTGGTAATTTTTTATTAGATATTTTATTTATTATTAATTTTTAGACTAGTACTAACAAAAATTACAAACCTATATTATTCCATCACACATTTTTCTTAGAATATATTATCAAAATTAAATGTTTCTTTTCTCATTTAAACATGGACATCTAAGTAGAGTGCAATGCATTTTTTGAGAATTTTCTAACAATGTTTATTATTTTTCCTAGTATCTTGAATAGAGGTCATTGTTTTCTTATAATGGAACTACATTCATCATTCAAAAAATTAAAAATATAATATTAGAGAAACCATAATACATATTAATTTTTTTGCAAAGCTAATACTAAGGGCTACATACCAATAAAATGACATTTCCAAATGATTTCATTCGATCCCCTAAAAGGTGAAGCAAAACTACTTTTTTGTTAGTATTTTGATAGGTGTAGAGGAGACTTTTTCAAGGGTTTAATTTAAGCCTAGGCAGTTCTATCCAAGAGGGTTTAATATAAGAGGGTTGGATCTAACCCCCTTCAATGAAAACCCCTTGGAGGGAACCCCTCTAGGATTAAATCATTAGTTTTTCTAAAAACTATGTGATTTCATGTAAAAATTAGGATGTCCCACAAGTGGGACACACTATTGTGGGCTCAACCAAGGAAATGTAGGTCTGGGAGCTCTGACTGGATTTACGGGATTTTGAATCTCTACCAGATTTGTAGGAATCCAAGGGTGAAGTAGATATATACAATATCAGGTAAAAACTACATTAAAGGATGCATCATGATTTGTGGAGAAAGATGGTCCAACAAGATGGGTGGGAGTTCATGGTACAATAGAATATATATGCTACACACCAAATCTCTCGTAAACAAGCCTTCCTACGAAAATAGGTAATATGCGCACAACAAATGAGTGGGAAAATCAGAGGCAACTAGATAGGTGGAGAAAAGTATCTCAACTAGATAAAATCTAACATCCATAAAAACTTCCGCTAACAAACTCTTGTGTGAAAAAGTAGGTATCGCATGCTTAACCAGATATGTGGGTGATTTAGGGGCAACTAGATACGTGGGACTTTTGATCCCAAGTGGATAAAATCTACTTGTAGTAAACACTTCCACAAACACTTGTAAAGGTCTAAAGTTGATTGCTTGCGGGCTCTCAGCCCTCATAGTCAGCCCTAGTGGATAAAATCCACATGAAGTAAAAACCTCCGCAAAGTCATTGTTTGGGAATCTGAGCCAATTTTGAGCAGAATTTATACCTCTCAAAGGTCATGTAGGAAAAATCAAGTCAATGGGATACTATCTCCTATCCTACAAATTCCCCACAATAGGGGTTTGAGTAAAAAGCATCATGATTTAAAAGTTTTGCGAATAAAAATGCCCTAGGTTTTGTTATCATCATCTTAAAATCTTGTTGTTTAAACAATACCATGAATTTGACCTAACACTATTTTGATTGTATGGTGAATGATTTGAACACACAAGCTTCTATGAGTAGCACATAAAACCCTAGTTTGAACAATTGCAAATGTATATACTTTACCATGGCTCATCACATCTATGCTCAACATTTTATCAAACACAAATAAATAACTCTGCTAACAAGAACTCACGAACCTACTACATCTAAAACACAATTTCACATGTAAAAATAGGAATTTAAGCGTATGTGAAATATAAGGAGGGTTTCAAGAAGGTTGACATCTACTTTTTGAAAATCTGCAACAAATGGTTTAAAGCTGACATGAAATCCTTGAAAACCCTACGTGCGATTGCTGGTGGCTAAAAAATGCTAGAGAACTCTTGAAAATTGAAATGGAAATAGATTTAGGATGGATAAAAGATTAGAAATTATGTGTAAATACCTCTTGAAGCACTACCATTAATGCTCAGTACCCTTGACAGTATGTCGACCACTCACTAGAAAATAGGATGCAGGATTTTTGTCAACAATCAGATGAGTGGGGAAATGGAGGGTAAGCAAATAAAATCCACCATCTGGTGAAATAATTGTAATATATGGTAGGTAGCAAATTCTCTACATTACAATGTTGTGGTAGGAATGATAAAAAGTGACAGGATATATCCTATAAGCAATAATTCCCTGCAATGTCCATTGTACATTAAATTTTCACTTTCGAGAGTACTTAGTGGATCTTGTAAGTTTTGTCATGGAGACAGGTTTGGGTGATGTCACTGGATATATCCAATTGGACCAAAAACACCTACAATATCTAGTAGGACTAGAAAGCAACACAAAATACCAAGACTCCAACTTTCAGAAGGCATCCACACATGCAAATGGATCCCAGAAACTTGACAAACACATGGGAATAAAAGATCTCACAGGTAAAACACCCCAAAGACATTTAACACAAATCCACTCAAGGTCCAAAGTGTCAGGATTTAGAACTTATCAACTCCTCCAAGGAAAAACTCCTCCAAGGAAAAAGAACAAGAGGTCAGATTCTGGCCAAAAGACAAAACAAAAAAGAGGGAGTCCTCATTTGGAAAAAATGGGGTGTGTGTATAGGGTAGAACAACTTTGACCCTTTATGATCCTATATCCTACCAACCATCTATATTTGTTCATGCTTAATGGTTACATGGGGTTTTGCAAACAATTTTTGGTCTTTTTTTTTTTTTGACTTAGAGTCATGTGTTTTCAACAAGTCACGTGTTTGCAAAAGGGAATTTTTTTTGAGTGGGGTATGGTCATAGAAGGGAAGTGAGAAGAAGAGAACATATACAAGAAAAGATAGCTAAAGGGAGTAGAGAGATAGAAGATTTAGAGTCTATAAGTTGCAGAATAGGGGCCATTGAAACTCTAGGAAATAGTATAAAAGGTAGATGTTGTATGTAGGCTGATATATATCCAAATTGCATTGTAATTTGTTTTAAAAATTATTGTGAAGTTTAAACTCTCCTGAAGCAATATAGTTGAAAGTTCAATCTATAGAAAGTTTATGATTTATTTTTTGTGTGAACTATGCTTCCTTTATCATGTTGAGATTATGAACTTGGTTCAAAGATGCTAGATTGGGTGGTTTGTCTAAGACACCCTGATTTAGATCTACATCATGAGACCTAGAATTCCCCTTGCAATTTTGCAATCTAGGGGGATTTCGTAGTCCCCATGCATTTTCATAATACAAAGGCACTTTGTGAGTCCCTATTTAGTTGTAAATGCAATTAGAATTTAAGAGTCCTAATGCAATTTTATATGTTTAATCAAACCTTGAGTTTGAACATAGTTCTTTAGTGTAATTAGATTTGAAAATATATTGTTTTTTATTCCATTTAAGACTATTTATGGGTTTTATTTTGACAAATAATGTTCATTGAAAGGGAATTAAATGATTTTTGTTCTTAGATGTGTGATTGATGTAGATTCTTTTGACACCCATCTATATTGGTGTGCACTCTCAACCCTAATTTGGTCTTAATGGTCTTAATAGTGTGTGCATGTGTGTGTGTGTGTGCATGTGCATGTGTGTGTGTGTTTGCATCACCAAACTCAACAATCTCCTTGCCTACTGGGGTATACCTCAAGCATCTACATGGATAGTTGGTAGGATAACCACAATGAATCATGAGTTAGATAGTGGAGATGCAATTGGAAAACCTTGGAAGAACTCCGATAATTTAGTCCTAGATATTATATTCAAATTTATGAGACCACAAGTATTTAGAGAAATTAGGATTGTTCCTTTCAAGGTTGTCTTATCAAGGTGAGCTACAAAGCCCCTAGCCCATTAGGGGATATGTAGGTAGGGCTAAATAAATTCTCCCTAAGGAAAATGCCAGTGTCTAGGGGTTGAGCTTAGGTTAAACCTTGTTGTTTGAAAATCAAATTCAACCTTATGATTCTATTCTAAATGGTTTTAATAATAATTTATAATTAAAATTGTAATAATTTTATATTCATAACCATATGTATTTTGAGGGATGTGGTTACAAGGTTGTAATAACAATTATATATTCTTGTATGGAAAAGGTCTATATGGAATTTGAATGCGTGTTGTATATTGATATAGAAATGTATTGTGGTATACATTGGTTTGGGATTGGATCATGTTGTAGTGCAAGGCCTATGTAATAATGAACCTTGTATTTATGCTATGAGATGCAATTATACTAAAATTTTAAAGTATTTAAGTGTTATTTTTAATAAATTAATATGATTCTAAAGTAGTTCAAATTCCATAGTACTATTTAATAGAAAATTTTCTTCTAACTAAACTACTCATAATTAGTACAATTCTCTATTGAACATTATGATACTAGTTGACGAAGATGAGTATTTCACCTCTATCCAATCAAGAAGGGAGAAATTGTTTGAGTTACATACCTTAGTTACAATTTAGTGACAGGATAGATAATGAAACTAAATAGAAATGAATAAAACAAAGATACATAGAATATTTCAAGAAATTAGATACAAAAATGGAAAACTACAATAATAGAGAACCTATTACCAGAAGATGGAGTCCACTACCCAGGATGATAGCACATGGCACAGACCTTTGTGTGTAATGTTGTAATTTGTACGGTATAGGTATAGTTTGACTTTCTATCCCCGAGATTCATGCCATCTTTTTGAGTCATTCCTTGGGTCATCAGACTTCTTGATGAGACTTACAAACATAGAGACAGAGGAAAAGGGTTGGGTTAAATAGGGGCTTGCCTCAATAATTTTTTTTTCTATTTCCACCCCAACGATAGCTAGATTGATAAATAGATAAAATAGTGTGTGCTTTGAATTCTAAGTGTGTCTAGAATTGTGGCAAGTGGGTAAGTGCAAGAAGACAGGGGGCCAAAAAGGGGTCTTAAGTGGCCACTTTTTTTCTGAAATCAGGAAATACTGGCCTTGGATGAGAAATTGAGCATAGTTACACTCAAAATTTGGAGATGCAACCAAAACAATGTTCATAGTGCTCCGAGTCTACTTTCTAATCTACTATTTTTTTTTGAAAATGGCATAGATTAAGGGGTTCAAAAGAGGGAGCCACAGAAATTGGTGTTGTTTCTATCAAAAAAACATAACATGGCATGGTTTGTGGCTCCCTCAAAAGGTCAACTTTTTTTTGGTATTTTTAAAATCGCTTTAGTGAGAAATTAGCTAATAGCATGTAGTTTATGCCTAATTTTTCTGATAATTTATTGATGAATATTTGATTTTTTAATTATTTTCAAAGTGGACACATCCTAAAAAATAGAATTTTGGCCGTGCTACCCCTATAAATATTGAAAAGTAATTGAAAATCATTTTTTTCTTTTTTTAATATTTGTAGAATGGAGTCTAGTTTCTAAATATGTAATTTTTTTGAAATTTCAATGAATAGTTAATTTACAATGAAAAAAAGACCAAATAGTGGTTTTTGCCCAAAAACGGACACACAAACAAAAGAAATTAAAGATGAAAGACTTAACATTGTTAAAATGTGAAAAAAATCACATTGTCAAATAGCTAAGAGAAAGCCTAACATTACCTAGGTGTTTGATTTGTTCGACATTGAAACACGTGCAAATCTGAGGGTTAGCACAAACGAAATTATGTGAAATCTTGAAGAATCTGGAAAAACACGTCTGTGATTGTTCAAAGGGCACTCCAAGCCTTTGGGTTGGAAATCCAAAGCAAATCCCAAGCCCAAGGCTTCGGATTCCCAAAGCAAGACATAACACGAGCACGTTATGTTTGGCTTTGTATTTTTCTTTTCCGCAAGTCTGTTGTTTGTCATGTTTGACATAACGCGAGTACGTTATAACATGCTCGCATTATAATGCGCTCACGTTATAACATGCTCACGTTATGTTCCCCTTAAATTTTTTTTTATCTTCAAGGCTATTAATCATGTATGTATGTATGTATGCCTATATGTATATATGTATCTATGTATGCCTATATGTATGTATGTATGTATGTATGTATGTATGTATGCCTATATGTATGTATGTATAGTGTCAAGGGCAGAGGAGGGTAGAGATGGGAGTGAGCTAGATAGGGGAGGAGAGGGGTGGATAAGAATTGAGTGATTAAGGTTTAAGGTTGAGGGTTGAGCATTTAGGGATAAGGGATTAGAGTTTAGGACCTTGAGCGATTAGGGTTTAGGGTTGAGGCTTTAGGGATAATGTTTAGGGTTAAGGGTTGAGGGATTAGGTTTAAGGTAGAGTGTTGAGGGTAGAGGGATTAGGGATTAGGGTTTAGGGTTGAGGCTTTAGGGATAGCGTTTAGGGTTAAGGGTCGAGGGATTAGGTTTAAGGTAGAGTGTTGAGAGTAGAGGGATTAGGGATAGGGTTTAGGGTTAAAGGTTTAATGATTTAGGGTTGAGGCTTTAGGGATGAGGGTTAAGGGATTAGGGTTTAAGATATAGTGTCGAGTGTTGAGCGTGTAGGGATAGGTTTTAGGGTTCAAGTTTTAAGGGTTAAGGGTTGAGGGATTAGAGTTAAGGGTTGAGGGATTAGGGTTTGACGTTGAGGGTCGAGTACATTGAGGTTCGAGGGTTAAGGGTCGAGGGATAGGGTCGAGGGTTGAGGGATTAGGGTTAAAGGATAGGGTTGGAGAGTTTAGGGATAAGGGATTAGGGTTTAAGGTATAGTATCAAGCCCGTTGAGGGTCTAGGAATAGGGATAGAAATTAGGGTTTAGAGATGAGGGATTAGAGTTGAGGAATGACAGATGACGGATTAGGGTTTAAGGTATAGTGTTGAGGGTTTCAAGATAGGGTTTAGGGTTGAGGGATTAAAGTGAAGGGTTGAGGGTTGAGGGTTGAGGGTTTAGGGATAGGGTTGAGGGTCGAGGGATCAGAGTTAAGGGTTGAGGGATTAGGGTTTGACGTTGAGGGTTGAGGGTTGAGGTTCAAGGGTCAAGGGTTTAGGGATAGGGTTGAGGGTGGACGGATTAGGGTTAAAGTAGAGTGTGGAGGGTATAAGGATTAGGGATTAGGGTTTAAGGTATAGTATCGAGTCTGTTGAGGGATTAGAGTTGAGGGATGATGGATTAGGGTTGAGGGTTGAGGGATTAGGGTTTAGGGATAAGGTTTAGGGTTGAGGGTTGAGGGTTTAGGGTTGACGGATTAGCATTTAATGTCAAGGTTAGGGTTAGAGTGTCGAGGGTAGAGGGATTAGGGATAGGGTTTAGGGTTGAAGGTATAACGATTGAGGGTTGAGGCTTTAGGGATGAGGGTTTAAGGCTTAAGATAGAGTGTCAAGTGTTGAGGGTGTAGGGATAGGGTTTAAGTTTTAAGGGTTAAGGGTTGAGGGATAGGGATTAGGGTTTAAGGTATAGTGTTGAGGGTTGATGGTTTAGGGATGGGGTTTAGGTTTGAGGGATTAGGGTTTAGGGTTGATGAATTAGGGTTTAATGTTGAGGGTTGAGGGTTGAGGGTTGAGGTTGAGGGATAGGGTTAATGGTCAAGGGATTAAGGTTAAATAAGAGTGTCGAGGGTAGAGGGATTAGGTTTTAAGGTATAGTATCAAGCCCGTTGAGGGTCTAGGAATAGGGATAGCATTTAGGGTTTATGGATGATGGATTAGAGTATAGGGATGACAGATTAGGGTTGAGGGTTGAGGGATTAGGGTTTAAGGTGTAGTGTTGAGGGTTTAGGGTTGAGGGATTAGAGTGAAGGGTTGAGGGATTAGGATTTGACATTGAGGGTTGAGGGTTGAGGGTTTAGGGTTTAGGGATAGGGTTGAGGGTTGAGGTTTGAGGGTCAAGGGTTTAGGGATAGGGTTGAGGGTCAAGGGATTAGGGTTAAAGTAGAGTGTGGAGGGTATAAGGATTAGGGATAGGGTTAGAGGGTTTAGGGATAAGGGATTAGGGTTTAAGGTATAGTATCGAGCCCATCAAGGGTCTAGGAATAGGGATAGAGTTTAGGGTTTAGGGATGAGGGATTAGAGTTGAGGGATGACAGATGACAGATTAGGGTTTAGGGATAAGGTTTAGGGTTAGGGTTGAGGGATTAGGGTTTAAGGTATAGTGTTGAGGGTTTAGGGATAAGGTTTAGGGTTGAGGGATTAGCGTGAAGGGTTGAGGGATTAGGATTTGACGTTGAGGGTTGAGGGTTGAGGGTTTAGGGTTTAGGGATAGGGTTGAGGGTCAAGGGATCAAAGTTAAGGGTTGAGGGATTAGGGTTTGACATTGAGGGTTGAGGGTTGAGGTTTGAGGGTCAAGGGTTTAGGGATAGGGTTGAGGGTTGAGGGATTAGGGTTAAAGTAGAGTGTGGAGGGTGTAAGGATTAGGGATAGGGTTGGAGGGTTTACGGATAAGGGGTTAGGGTTTAAGGTATAGTATTGAGTCTGTTGAGGGTTTAGGAATAGGGATAGCATTTAGTGTTTAGGGATGAGGGATTAGAGTTAAGGGATGATGGATTAGGGTTGAGGGTTGAGGGATTAGGGTTTAGTGATAAGGTTTAGGGTTGAGGGTTGAGGGATTAGGGTTTATGGTATAGTGTTGAGGGTTTAGGGATCAGGGATTAGAGTGAAGGGTTGAGGGATTAGGATTTGACATTGAGGGTTAAGGGTTGAGAGTTTAGGGTTTAGGGTTTAGGGATAGGGTTGAGGATCGAGGGATCAGAGTTAAGGGTTGAGGGATTAGGGTTTGACGTTGAGGGTTGAGGTTCGAGGGTCAAGGGTTTAGGGATAGAGTTGAGGGTCGAGGGATTAGGGTTAAAGTAGTGTGTGGAGGGTATAAGGATTAGGGATAGGGTTGTAGGGTTTAGGGATAAGGGATTAGGGTTTAGGGTTTAAGGTATAATATTGAGTCTGTTGAGGGTTTAGGAATAGGGATAGTATTTAGGGTTTAGGGATGAGGGATTAGAGGTGAGGGATGACAGATTAGGGTTGAGGGTTGAGGGATTAGGGTTTAAGGTATAGTGTTGAGGGTTTCTTTTTATCAAATGTAGATTTATGGGTTCAATTATATTGATTGCCTCTCTAGTTTTGGGGTGTGGATGTTTTGGAATCAATCAGGAAGTCTTCAGGAGACTTTGTGAAAGTGGATTAGAAATTGCTTGACAAAACCCCTACTATTTATGCTTGGATAAGAATTTGTCACAAACTAGAACTTCTGCTTCCAAAGAAGATCTGTCTTTCTTCCTCGATGGGTATTTTCTATCAAGAACTTGATTATGAGGGCTTGCCCCTTCATTGTTATGCCTATCATATGGCGGAGCATCTGGCAAGCTCTTGTAGGAAACAGGAAAAGTTCTCCCTCAAAAACCTTGTGGTCATTCAAGTCTGAAGGGGAAGGTTTGGAAAGAGATGTGATCAATGCAAAGAATGTGATCAATCTATAGTAGGACAAAATGCGAGCATGTTATAATGCGCTCATGTTTTGTCTTGCTATTGAAATGCTAAAAAAGTGTTGACCCTCATGATCCAGGCCCACATGCTTTGTTTTCTTACTGATTCTGCGTGTGCTCTGACAAAAAAGAAGTGCTTTCATGCTATTGGGAAGTTCACATGCACATTTGACACATTGTACCACCTTTGCATGATCTTTCCACCACCTTTTCTGCTTTGCCAACTTCAGAAGGAGGAAATAACATAGTTTTCACACCAAGTTTGATATATATCTATTCAAATTTCAATTTTAGGAATTTAACATTATAGATTGGTTAATAGTATTGTTGTTAGTAATTATATTTGAGTGTTATTCAATTTAACATTGAAAAGGAAGCAAGTGGTGAAAAAACTCAAATTGTTGAGGAGTTTGATGCAAGAAGAAAAAAACACTACATAATTGGGTACTCTCTCCATTCGAATCTTCATTTTTTAGGTATGTCAAGTCTTTACATGCATGTTCTTTATATTTTCCTTATTTTGGATTGAATTACTTTATCATGCTTTATCATACATGTTTAAAATAGACACATTCCCAATGAAGAAAGTGGCCTACAATCTCACATGATTCCATGTATATTTTCTACACTTGGGCTCTTTAATAATTATGTGTAATAAACATACCTTAACATACCATGATGTCAAACTATACAAGAATAAATCCTTACAATATAATAAAAATATAATCCCACTATTATCTTGTATTCATTTCTTAGGAACTAATATTGGTCTCTTTATCATGCTATAGATAAATTCTCCATCATGTCGAGGAAACAATCAAGAATTAAACCAACACAAGAAGAGATAGAAGCTAAGAATGCAAAGAAAGTAGTGGCTATGAGGGAACTTCGTGAGAAGAGGAAATTGGACATGATAAATGAAGACATACCAATTGAAGAGGAACCACAACCATCACAGAGAGATATGGTATTGGCGACACAAAGAGAACAAATGCGAAAACTTCATGGTATGAGAGATTTGAATACCATAGTTGGAGACACATCCTCTACTGCAAGTCAACATGTAGGGACACCATCTACCACATCTCAAGTTGAGAGTACATCATCACTCACATGTGATGAAGGAGGTATGCCATCATTCCCACCTCAACCTCAAGGTATGTCATCTATTCCATCTTCGATCGAAGGTATGCTATCTAACCCATCTCATTTAAATATTGATGAAATTCCTAATGTTGAGATGAATTTACCTAATTTAACAACACCTAGAATTTTGCATAGAAAGCCAAAGTATTTGAATGATATTTATGAGAATATTTTGTAGCCAATGGAAGGTAAGATTCCAAAATGTACTTGTAGAAGATATGCTAATAAGATTTGGAGATTGTTCTTTGAAATGTTAAATGAGACTGCAAGATGTCAACTATTTGTTGAAATGATGTGAAGTATAAAGTATAGGTCTATCATGAAGATTCTTGGGTTTAGAATATCAGAGGCTTTAAGTGAAAAATCTATTGTTAAGAATTTAATGAGTGCATATGAGAGTGTGGGTAACAACTCACACACAAAAGATACTAATGCAACACGGCGTGTGATTACATTAACTATAGTAAGTAGTCAAATGAGGAAAGCTCATCTCATTAGAAAGATGAGTCAACAATTGAGAATTAATAGGAAAACTTTATCAAGAGCTGTTGGAAGATGCAAAAAAATTGAGGACACTGATGCCAATGAATTATGGGTGTTCTCGGGGAGACTACCACGAAAAGATAAACCAATTGTTGAAGCATTGAGATCACTAATTGAAGACTTTCAGAAGAATTACACAAGGGTATCTCTGAATCAAAAGGATGTGGTAAGAAGGAAAATTGGTAGTCAGAATCGTGAGCCACATCCAAAGCATTTTTTGGATGAGACTCAAACACAGTTTTATGGTAAATTTCTAGAGAAGTATCCTCAAATTAAAATTTGTCAAAGATATTTTGAAATGCTAAAACCTTTCTATGTTAAGATAAATCACACATGCACTACTTGTTGTTGTAGATTACATATTGAATTTTCTAATCATTTTGATGCTTATAGGTCTATATGTTTAGATATGCATACTAACAATGATTTGCAGGGTTATGCCATATGTGCCCCACCAACATCTTCAAGAGAATTCATATCAAGAATTTTATGTGAAAGAGAGGAAGGTCAAATATTCTACAAGAAATTATGCTTGGATGGCACACGTCATCTTTGCGGTGGCTTGCAACATTTGCCAATATGTGAACATATGGAAAGAACACATGTGGTTGGAAATGAACTAGTAGAGTTTGGCAAGTATAAAACAGTGGCATACAATACAAAAGATGGTAAAGAAGCAAAGAGGATTGGTTATTGAAAAGATTCCAGTGTATCAGTTTATGCCTATATTTCGTGACAACATAGTGTATGAGTATGCAAGACATGCCCATAGAGCTTGATGGTTGGACTTGCAATTCAAGTTATGCAAGGACACATTTCCAGTTGGTAGCATTGTTTCAGTCATCAACTTTGTAGAGAAATACAGTCTACAGCCACAGCGTGAGGTGCAATGACAATATTACAACTCCACACAGGTTTCTATATTTGTGCACATCGCATTCATTCATGCGAGTGATAGTACAGAAGACAAGAGGAAGATCATAAGGGAGTATAATTTCTATATTAGTGATGATCGCACGCATTCTATGGAGTTCGTGCAAGGTTGCTTTCAGGTGTTCTACAATGATTTGGCTAGAAGGGGCATATCATTCAATCAGCATATCATATGGTCGGATAACTGTGTGTCACAATTTAAGAACTCATGGAATTTTTATTGGCTGAGTAGGAGGCATAATTTTACAGGTATTTAGCATATGTGGAACTTTTGTGAGGCCAGGCATGGAAAGGGGGAGCATGATGGTGCAGGAGCATGTATCAAAAGAGCCATAGCATGAGAAGAGTTAAAGTATAAAGACAATGCAAAGTTGATGGATGCAAAATTGATTGTCGAGTGGTGTAATGCTTCCATGGGTCCAAGTAATGAAGGTAAGTCTTCAGTTCATAGATTTTTTTGGTTGATAGATGATACTAACATTGCACCATATGAGGACTGTTGTAGACTACCAGGATCAAATGAGATGCACTCTTTCAGAAGATCAATTGCAAGTTCATGGAGTATCCATACACGAAAGATGTCATGCTTTTGTTCTTCCTGTACAATTCAAGTCTGGGATGAGTGCAAGTCAAAGGAGTGGGTTGACGAATGGTAGCTAAGTTATCTTAGCCCACTTGACACATATCAACCCCCAACGGCACTGGAACTAACACAGATGGAATCATCAGTTGACTTTGACCACATATCAGATTTAGTTCAACTAGGTAATATAGGGCATGTATATGCATCTAATTTTATCTAGTTCAACCAGGTAATGTCATCTTACTTTGTAGTGTTTTTGTAATGTTGATTAATTTCATCTAATTTGCTACACATATCAATGTAGGGCACGTATATGCAGTTATTACAGATGAAGATAATGAAGAGGGAACAGATTATTACTTATGTAGTTGTGTTGAGGCCAAAAATAAATTGGAGGCCCTTGTTACGGATGGAGAAAACATCAAATACCGTACAGGCTTAGTGGTTGTTACTAGAACATGGCTTAGAAGGTACCCACATGAGAGTGTTAATATTTGGCTATTTCAGGACTTTGACACGCATCGGAAGATTCTTCATTACTCGAACCTTGTCGTGGCATCCAATGTTCATTTGATAAAGTATCAGGGTAGACCTTTGAACAAAATCTTGTGGAAGGTGGGTGAGTCTGACCATGAAGCAATACTTGACACAATAAAGAGTAGAGTAGACCTGGATGGTTCATTGGATTAATTTGTAAGTATTCACATTGATTTTGTAAAGTCATGTTACATTGAGTTATAAGTATGCACATTAATTTGTAAGGTTTGTCTTTTTTTTTATTTCCTCCTGTATTTTTACACATATACACATTTTTACATCATCATGTTATGCATTTTTGGTGTCCTTCTCTTGATGCGACCAAACTCATAACTCACCCTACTTCCTCTAGACACCATTTGATGATCTCTCCAACACTCTGGATCTAGGGCACCCAATCATGATGATGACCTATATACCGTTCTCCCAAGGCGCTCATAATGAATGAAAAGAAGATCAAGGGTGTCCAAGCTTAATAGACTTGTTTCTTTCAATTTTGATGATCCAAACTCTTGCAAAATGACATCCACTTTCATGCCTTTAGATCTTTCTTCACATACAGGGCACCAAATCAAGGTGTGAGCCATTAAAATCTCTCAGTTTTTATATCTCTGAGACATTTGCCCATGGTGAAAGGTTTTCTGCTGCCCCAAAAATCGTCAGAAGGAGGCAGTGTAAAGTTGCAAAGAGGTGTAACTTTTATTCTACTCCTAATGCGACCAAGCTGACTATTCCAACGTGTCCAGATGGGTACATTTACGCTAGGCATGGTCCTATTTTTTACCCAAACATGTCGAAACAGTCCGAGCTACATTGTACCGATGATATCCCTAAAGAGTCCAAAGTGCAAGAAGGTACCAATCTTTGACGAGATGTTACTTGAAAACTATGTCACTTAGAAACATTCTGTCTAAGGCAACATGATCACGTAGAGTGCCTCTACAATAACCTCTCTCAATTTTTTATATTTCTAAGACATGTGCCAGTGGTGAAAGGTTTTCCGCTGCCCCAAAAATTGTCAGAAGGAGGCAGTGTAAAGTTGCAAAGGGGTGTAACTTTCCTCCTGCTCCTGATGCAACCAAAATAACTATTCCAATGCATCCGTATGGGTACATTTACACTAGGCATGGTCCTATTTTTCACCCAAACATGTCGAAACAGTCCGAGCTACATTGTACCGACAATATCCCTAAAGAGTACAAAGTGCAAAAAGGCACCAATCTTTGACGATATGTTACTCAAAAATTATGTCACTTAGAAACATTTTGTCTGAGGAAATGTGATCATGTAGAGTGCCTCTACAATAACCTCTCTCAGTTTTTTATATCTCTGAGACATTTGCCCGTGGTGAAAGGTTTTCCACTGCCCCAAAAATCATCAGAAGGAGGTAGTGTAAAGTTGCAAAGGGGTGTAACTTTCATCTTACTACTGATGCGACCAAACTGACTATTCCAATGCATTTGGATGGGTACATTTACGCTAGGCATGGTCCTATTTTTCACCCAAACATGTCGAAACAGTCCGAGCTACATTGTACCGACGATATCACTAAAGAGTCTAAAGTGCAAAAAGGCACCAATCTTTGACAAAATGTTGCTTGAAAACTGTGTCACTTAGAAACATTCCATCTAAGGAAACACAATCATATAGAGTGCCTCTACAATAACCTCTCTCAGTTTTTTATATCTCTGAGACATTTGCCCGTGGTGAAAGGTTTTCCGCTGCCCCAAAAATCATCAGAAGGAGGCAGTGTAAAGTTGCAAAGGGGTGTAACTTTCCTTCTACTCCTGATGCGACCAAACTGGTTATTCCAATGCATCTAGATGGGTACATTTACACTAGGCATGGTCTTTTTTTTACCCAAACATGTCGAAACAGTCCGAGCTACATTGTACCAACGATATCCCTAAAAAGTCCAAAGTGCAAAAAGGCACTAATCTTTGACGAGATGTTACTTGAAAATCGTGTCACTTAGAAACATTCTGTCTGAGGAAACATGATCATGTAGAGTGCCTCTACAATAACCTCTCTTGGTTTTTTATATCTCTAAGACATTTGCCCGTGGTGAAAGGTTTTCCGCTGCCCCCAAAATCATCAGAAGGAGGCAGTGTAAAGTTGTAGAGGGGTGTAACTTTCGTCCTGCTACTGATGCGACCAAACTGACTATTCCAATGCATCTGGATGGGTACATTTACACTAGGCATGGTCCTATTTTTCACCCAAACATGTCGAAACAGTCCGAGCTACATTGAACCGACGATATCCCTAAAGAGTCCAAAGTGCAAAAAGGCACTAATCTTTCATGAGATGTTACTCAAAAACTGTGTCACTTAGAAACATTCTATCTGAGGTAACATAATCACGTAGAGTGCCTCTACAATAACCTCTCTCAGTTTTTTATATCTCTGAGACATTTGCCCATGGTGAAAGGTTTTCTGCTGCCCCAAAAATCATCAGAAGGAGGTAGTGTAAAGTTGCAAAGGGGTGTAACTTTTGTCCTGCTTCTAATGTGACCAAAATGACTATTCCAACACATCTAGATGGATACATTTATGCTAGGCATGGTCCTATTTTTCACCCAAACATGTCGAAACAGTCCGAGCTACATTGTACTGACAATATCCCTAAAGAGTCCAAAGTGCAAAAATGTACCAATCTTTGACAAGATGTTACTCGAAACCATGTCACTTAGAAACATTCCATCTAAGGCAACGTGATCATGTAGAGTGCCTCTACAATAACCTCTCTTGATTTTTTATATCTCTGAGACATTTGCCTGTGGTGAAAGGTTTTCTGCTGCCCTAAAAATCATCAGAAGGAGGCAGTGTATTAAGTTAGGATGAAAGCCTATTCACTCTAGGCGCTAATCTCAAGTTGCACAATCATGAATGGGCACCTAGAGCAATAAGGTGCTACATCATGGTTCCAAGACCTTGAAATGGTGCCCAAGCATGTAGGAGGAATTTTCAAGGAGCCAGAATATTTTTGAAACTCTAAGGAACTAGTCCAAAGACTCTATGGCACCATCTTGATACCATTGAGTAAACTTTAGAACTCAAACATATTGAAACAAGGTCTAGGAAGCTATGCGCCATCTCTTACTAGTTCAACCTCTCAGATGCGCCAACATTGGAAAGACTCTTAATGAGCGCCTAAGTTTGAATTGATCTTATGATTGAAATTTTGATGTATTGGTGCAAGATGATCTTCAGTTGAAGCAATCTAAGTTCCAGGAAGGGTTTAGAAGTTATCAACCTCTTCACTAAGTTAGGCGCACTTTACAAGCTTTCTTACCCAAGAGTTGTACCTCATTAAGACAAGGCACATCTTAACCTCCGAGACTTTTCCAAAGAAGCGCTTCAGTTTATTAGTACATTTGGACCTTGTTTTGCATTCTGAAATAGAAGGCGCACTTTGGAGGCATTTCTAACCCAAATTGACGCCTAGGTATAGTCATCTCTCTGGAGCATTACAATGTGTTTTAAAATGAAGGAGGACATTTCATAAGTTGGGGAATTGATCACTGAAGACCTTGGAGTGTTTGAATTTCTCTAAGCAAGAAGGTGCATTTCCATGGAGTAGCATACTCTAGATAGCGCCTAATGCCATCAAGGCACAATTCCACCCTCACTTTGGTGCCTATCATCAAGAAGGGGCATTGGGCATTCCTTGAACAGTTCTGAGCATTTGAATTTTGTGAAATCACCAAGGAATGTTGGGCACCATGTGTATCCTCAATAAGCTTGAGTTTGCGCCTAGACAAGTTGGCGCTTATTCATGTTTTAACTTCCCTCTTGAAGTGCCTAACTTGGGAAAAAGTCGTCTTGTTGTTAGTCAAGTGTTTGATATGTTTTGGAGACTCCAAAAGACTTCCTCTTGCTAGGCACTCTTCTTGGCAACTACAACCTTCATCTGGCGCCTAGATCCTGAAGAAAAACACTTGAAAGTGTGGGTGCACTTTCCTTGTGATGGAGCATCAAACTGGCGCCTAGAAATCATAATGCATGAAGTGAGCGCCTAGGATCCTATTGGTCCAATAGCTAGTTTTGGGATCCATGTCAAGTCACTCCGATATGAGACTCTAAGTCCCTCGCCTATCAGTAGGACTTAATACCATCGGCACACTCAGAAACTCTTCTGCCGACACACTGATCTCACCAATGACAACCTTCGAACCACACCCGTTGGTGAGACTCCAAACATCGGTGAACTCTAATCTCGTTGGGCTGATACACTGATGGATTTTGACTGTCGGTGTGACCCCCTTTATCAACAAATCTCTCAACTACTCTTCTGATGTGCCGATGGGATCATCTTCTGATACACCGATGTCTTTGACTTCGAACCACACTCGTCAGCAAGACAGACCATTATCGGTGAAGCCTAACCAAGGTCTGCCGATACACTGATACAACCAACTCATGATGTCGATACAAGGTTCTTTTGAAGGCAAAGGGTGCCTAGGCTTATGGGGCTCAATTTGATGTATTTATTGAAAGCTCAAGGTGAATTGATGCTTATTGAAAATGCCACTTAGTCCTTCATTTGCATTCTAGACGCCATTTCCTATTGACTTATATACTCCTCCTCATGCTAGGGTGCAATAATGAAGTGGCTTAGACAATAGGTGCACTTCACTTACTAGAGGCTTGTTCTCCTTCCACCTTAGGCACACTTTTATGGTGGAATAGGTGTCAATGGGCGCCTTGTCTTAAATGAATGCTCTCTCTAAGTTGGGCGCCCTTTTGAGCCTTTATGAGTTGCAAATTGCACCTTAACCCTTCATGCTTGTTGCTCAATGTTTGAATGTTTAAGAAAGTCTCCTTTAGGTGCTCATCTTAATGACTTTTTCTTAAGGCGCAATCATCCTAATGACTTGGATATTCATCCTAGTGTTTCAGGATATCAGGCTACCAGACTTGGTCATTTTCAGGATCTCAAACATAAAGAATAACATGATGATTCATTTTTTTTTTAAATACAACTTTTATCTTTTAGTTCCAAAATGAGGTTTAGGTGATACTTGAATAACAATAGCTAGCTTATTGGATCATCAAACATCCTATGTAATACAATATTTGAAGTAGCCATCTACAAATATCCATTCAAATGTGGATTTATAATGCAAGTATGGACGCCATCAATAAAAAAGATTTGTATTAACCAAATATCCATATAGGCATACATCAATATCTATCGATATAAGTATAACATATATACAAAATAGCCATATAGGCTTACAAGAATGCCATATAGGCATCCAACAAAGGGACACAATAAAAATTCATTCCCCTCTGGCTGGTGAAGAGAATAGATCACAAGTAGCCTTTGATCTTCTAGGGGATGGAGACACACATGTGGGTGGTCTACTACGAACTCGAGGGCTGTTCCTTCTATTTGGTTCTTCCTACATCTTTGCCTATTACAATAAAAAGTATAGACACTAATATATAGAAATTACATGTTATAAAAAATAAAACATTTAACAAAATAATCACTTACCGCTAACATATAATCTGTCTCCTCACTTGCCTCAGGAGCAAGAATAGGCCCTGGTGATGTCATGTCCTATAGAAACCATCCAAATAGAAATTAAACTTCAAATCAATAATCTTTTGATTTTTCAAAAATAGACAACTATAACAATGAATGTAAATTGAATATTATTAATCTACCTCATACCCCTGTCAATGCCATGGAGCTATGAATCGCAAATGCTACACCCTACTCCATTGCCCTATGAACATGGGGAGGTGTCTCCGCAGCCTACGTCATCTGGAAATAGAACAGCATTATTCAATTACAAAAACTATAATAGTGATGCAAATCATGGCTCCTAACATACACACACGTTCATCTAAACATGGAAGTACACACAATAAAGCACACAAATCACATACAAAAATCTAGTAAGTACAATTCATTCATTAAACTATTTATTTTACTACCTCCGTAAATCTTTGAAGTCCACAACCACTGGCAGGTGTTGCCATGAAATCTACAGTATTAACCTATTCAACATCCAAAATCAGATATTAGAATACCATTCATATAATGATGCTATTCACATTTAATATTTATAATTGTTTACTAGTTACATACCCCGACAATAGATGATGTACTTTAAAATGCAGGTGGAGAACCACTGAAAACTGCATCGACGTTATGACCCTAAAATTTCATTAAAATCATCTATTTAAATTAGTTAATCTTGTATTTCAAAAATGAAATCTAATAAATTAAATTCAATAAAATTGCTAATATTTACCTGAGTATCAAGGCCGAAAGTCTCACTCAGGAGGGTATCTGTCATCATCATCTGCTCAGCTGCAGATGTAGCCTATGCACCTACGTCCTGACTGTCCATGGGGTCATAACCATAGGCTAACCCGCAAGCCTGACAAGTATGGGGTGGGACCCTACTCCTCGCACTATCTCCCAACCCACTTTGTGTTGCAGGACTGGCATGCTCTATGATGCTCTGGGTCAAGGCACTAATCAAATGAAGTGTATCGACCTTAACACTCTCCTTCACAATGGAAGGGATAGAAACATGCTCGTGGGCTGGTCTACTGATTACTCGTCTCAGTACCCGCTGTAGGTCAAGACATGCCCCTGGTCTATCTTGTGTTGACCCCCCACCTCTACCCTGGAAGTCCCGCATATCAAAATAGTTTGGCACTTTATTAAGGACAAACTCGCAGTAGAGTTTCCTCAAAAAGTATTGCGGGACCTCATTATTATTACATGGAGGATGGTCAAAAACCATCCACCACCTCTGCCCAAAATTGTCTCTTATCATTTGGTTGTTGCACCAATGGATAGGGAACCTCTTGCATGTAATGGGTGGAGGTCGATTTGTTTGTGGGTTTGTGAAAATTAAACACAAGTCTAATTTTGTAATTTGTAATTTTTTCACATCTTGGTATGACAACTTGTTTGCATAGTAATCTCTAAACTCTCTCTTCTTATCCATCCAACTAGTTATTTGCTTGCTAATTGAATCTACATTTGATAACATAGACTCAAAAGATTCGGCAAGCATGGACCTATGCAAGGTTAAAGTGGAAGGATCTTTCAACCTTGCAATTATATCTTCAATTTCTTTTTTGTTGTTTTCAATTTGCCCCATTATATTTTCTTGTGTTCCAGGGGCATGTCAAGGAATGGATGGAGGAGGTTGTTGTTCTGCAGGTATTTCCTCCTCAGGATTTTGTGGATTTTGAGGAGGAGGAGGAGGAGGAGCTGCATTAACATTTCCTGACAATTAACGAAATAATAATAAAAAATCAACTAAAACCTACCTATTTAGAAACAAATTCAAACAAAAAAAAAATATAACTCACTCCTTTGGCGTGCTCAACATCGTGGCGGCATTTTGGTGACGAATTGATAAGGTTTTTGTGTTGAATGGAGTTTTGCAAAATGTGAGCGCACTTTCTAAGGTCTGCAGGCCATGGGCACAGAGGAGAAGAAGAAATGAAATGAGATTAGAAACCCTTTTTTTTATTTATAGACAGTCATAATGCGCTCGCGTTATGACTTAATTTTTTTTGAAATTAATTTGGCCACTTTTTGGCCCCCCATCTTTTTGCACTTACCCAAGTAGTGATAATAATAATGCTATGAAATAAACCCTACTCAATGAATTAGAGTGGAATTGTATAGTGGTCTCTACATGAAAGAGATAAATAGGTAATGTTAAATCAACCCACAAAGATGAGCATTATACCAAATTGATTGCAGTGATCAAAGAACGAAAGCAAGGATCAATTAAAACTTTATCACCTCACAACAGGAGATGAAATCTGCTCAGCAGGAAACAATTCCATTCATGATCCTTTGGAGTTCGCTATACTTTGATGAAAATAATGTAGTATGAGCTTGACAAAATAAATCACAATATTGTTGGTTCTCAAATCTTTGCAAAGTTTTGTCATGAAAGCAAATCATCATCAATTTCGATAGAGCTTCACTGTGAAAAATAATTGATCCTTTGCAATGAAAAACTTACTTTCTTAAATAGAGAATGCAAGGATGAAAAATCAAGGATAAGAGTCGTTTGGGTGTAGATAAGCATTAAGAAAATCTCAACGAATCGCACAAGTAAAAAGACAACTTCCAAAAATGATCGCAAGACTAACAAAGGATTTTGAGACATCTACACATGGTGCATACATCCACTCTAAGCACTAGAGTCTTAACAATATCAGTTATAAAAGGTCTGATCATCTTGGGATAAGGCTAGGATTTTGGCACTTTTATGGTTTTTGCACATGATCAGCAGGAAGGGTCAAAGCAATGCATAAGCATATCTCATGGGTCAAGGGTAATGTGAAGGCTAGAAATGATCCTAAAACACATTAAGGCATGGACACCAAAGTAAGTACCAAACATAATGTGAAATTATGGGTGAGCATAATTTACGATGTTACATTTAGCCTTCACTTTAGCGGGCATATGACACTACATGCATATGCATGCTAAAGTATAGAAATGCAGTATTGAAAATAAATAAGCATGAAAAGGATACCAAAAAGGATGTTGTAGAGGACATAGTGTGTCACCATGTGAAATAATGAATCCCCCATCTTAGGAACCTACAACACCACAGTGTTAGGGACCACATCCTATAAAACCACTTGTCAGAAAGCAAAATTATCCTGTAGGGTTAAAAAGGTTGCGTTAGTCAAAAAATTTCTAAGTAGAATTAGAGGAGAAGATTGATCTAGAGTGAAAAATGAGGGTAGATATGTGCCCCTATTTCTGCTTGCTAATTTTGGATGTAGAAACAAGGTAGAAGTCTACCAGTTCAGTTTTTCAAAAATTTATATGGAAATGCCTTCGATGGGGGCATTTTGTTAAATGACATAGTTTCGAAAGGAATATGATAAAATAGAGGGTGGAACCAAGATTCCAACATAATGAATGACATGAAAATTGGAGTTCACAAAACCAAGTGTTGTGTGGTTACACAACACACCCCATTTTGCATTATCAAAATAGGGACCCAACTTTTTGTCTTGGCTTGTGTTGTCTGTTTTCTGGCGGTTTGGTAAAAATGAGTCAGGTGCATCATCATCATGATATTTGATGAAGTTGGTCATCATCATGAGGTCAGTTTGTCAAAGTTCATATTTTGTTTCTATGACCTCATATTTAGAAAGAGCTTGAAATTCCATGCAGGTTTGCCTTTTACATCACTTGAAAATTCGTCCATATGAGGGAGTTATGAGCAGTCAAAGTTTTGGTCAAACCTGATAATCGCAAGTGATCATCATATTTTTATCCTTAGTCATGTTGTCAAGGTCATCCTGATCTTGATCTATCACTTGATAGAAATCATGCAGTCCCAATATCCGGACATCAATTTTGGGTGATAGTGCCCTTTACCCGTCAAATGACCTTATGCGCATTGTGAGCATCATGTTTTGCTTGTCTACCTGATATTTCGTAATGTCCTCCTGTCGAGAAATAATACCTTATGCAAATATCCTGATGACATCATCCTGATCTAATAAACGAAGAAGCAAATATCAGGATGACATCATCATCACATTTCTCCTTCGGCAGGATATTTTCCAAAGCATGATCCGGTTCGCGAATATGACGATGACGTCATGTTCTAAGTTTAACAAAAGCCCCGGATATCCTGATGATCATCATCATCCTGATCTTTCGAGAGGGTTACCTTGGCCGCAAAGGGGTCATATTACATTCACCACCTGATCATCTTCCTTAGGTGACCCGATATTACTTTTATCCCCTGATTTTAACTAAATATGACGGTGACATCATCTTTTGCATTTTAATGAAGCCTGAATATGACGATGACGTCACCATCATATTCCTTTCCTCAGCAGCAGGATCATATTTCATATCCTCCTATTTTCCTTCGACATGATGATGATGATGATGTCATTCTTTTCCCCAATATACAGAAGCGAAACATGACGGTGACATCATCAGGACATTCGGAAGGGGGAGCATCATATTTCACGATATCCTACAGATAGAGGGAAAGCCCTAAGATTGTCCATCGGCCCAACATATGATATTGGCCATGCTTTATATTTTCTCCCCGATGGAGATAGTCACGCCGATATGCTGTTGATCGGCGTAGTTTTAACTGTCGGCCAAGTCTGGATTTTTCTCGCCGATAGTTGTTGTCTTCCCGATGGGTGGACGTCATCATGATTTCTGGTGTCAGTGTATGTTTTACCATCGGCCAAGTCTAATTTTGTCACCCCGATCATATGTGGTCACACCGATGCGAATATGATGTGAACCCGATACACATGCCGAAATATACAGAGCCGGATTCGAAGGAAGGTTAAAGGTAGTTTTTTCTTTTGTATATTCTGCGATGTATATGCACTATTTTAAACCTGATATACAAGAAAATGGGCGGGAAAATGAAGCGATGGAAATTTGAAGACCCGATTGCATTTTCCAGTCAACGATGGTTGACCCGATGGTGTTTTGATGTTGTTTATGCATTTAGTGCATATTTCCACTGATTTGAAGCCCGATTGCCTGTAGCTGCACATTTTGAGGCCTGGTTAATAAAACATTTAAATTCCTGTTGTTTATCAAATGATGATGAACTTAATGTTTGTCTGTTTATTTGTAGGAAGTCCCGGAGCTGCTAAAGCTGATAATTACAAAGTTGCACATGGAGACAACATGAACCAGAAGTGAGGAGGATATTGTCAAATATGCTGTTTGCCAGCTGGAGACCGAATCAAATCAAAGATGCTGGAATATTCTGTGCCAGCTGTACATTTGCCAACTGGCGAAGCATGTGCTTTTCATCTGGACCATTGATTATTATGAGAGGATCCTGATCCTTGGATCATTGTAACTATTTTTTGGCATTTGCTCTATATATGGGCCAGATCCTGAGACATAAATAGAGACATCAATAGATAGATATATCTGGCAATAAGGCCAATTACTGTAGAATCAATTAGGAGATCGGATTACTGAGACTAATGAGGATAGAATTGTTGAAATGTCAAGGTTCTTTCTTCAGATCACTGTAAATGTACCTGTTCTTGAGCATACTGAATGGATATGAAGTTTCAGATTACATCCTAATTGTAAATTTTACGTAATCTTCATGTTGATTTCTGGATATGTACTGGTGAATGCTGTGTTCAACTAGAAGCGCTTTCATTTCATTACATGTTGTTGTCAACTTTTCCTTTGAAGATTTGCACTGGATCATGCGGATTTGTGGAATGTCCTGGTGAAGTATGATTTCTAGTTTCCTTCTTTTCATTGCATGTATGGGAGCTTGTATGTGGATCAGTGATCTCAGTCAAGTAGTTTTGGGAATCTCATTCTTTAACCCTTTCTCCTTTTTTTAATTTCATAAATTCATCACCATAACTGCAAGTCATGATAAATAATAAGCAGAAATAGAGAAATATGCTGAAATCCCATAGGTAACTGAAAATCATTAGCATATTTGAGTTAAATGCATGTAGTATTGAAAATATCATGCAAAGAATTGCAAATACTGGTATAAATCATGCAAATATCAGCCTGTAGGCACATTATTTGACTAAATTCACAGTGCAGAGGTAGAATTATTGGAGATTTATGCAGGGCAGACATATAGAGCAGGATATTTGGAGGAATAATGATGAACTTTGCAGAAATACGTAAGGCCCCTGAATGGAAAACAGCAACACACATCAACCACTGAGTAACGTCAGTAGATTAAGACCTAATCAACGGAGACTTGGGATCATGAATTCTTTGAATTCATCGTATCTTTCAAGATGAGTAAAGGTTGTTGTGTAACTTTTATTCTATGTTTGTGAATGACTAACATCATGACCAACACCAAGTTATGAAGATTTCCATGAAGAGTGTTTTAGAAAAGGGTGAAAATTTTAAAAATTTACTATAATAGTAAGAATATTTTTCAATTTTACTTTTTATTTGTAAATTTGAATTTGATGAGATTTGCAGGATTCTGAGCACCTTGGAGCATAATCATGCCTCACAGATGAGCCTATCAAGCACCCAAACTTGACGCCTTGAGGCAACGTGTGGAGTAGGGTTTGTCGCTTCGCGAGGTGAGTTGAAAATTTAATTTTAAATTCATTTAATGTCTCGTTTTACATGTCTAAAGTCTTGTGGGGTTTCTATCATCTATGGGATGTGCTAGCATATTTGGGATGTACCAGCATCCAACATGGGCACTAGAGTCTGAAAAAGACATAGGCATCTTGGCAGTAAATTTCAAACACTTAGCAAAATTTAAAAAATTTATGAATTCTTGATTTGATTTGATGGTGTAGTATTGATGATGTCCTTAATGTGGCTATAGAACCCTCCAACAATGTGAGAGCATCCTAGAAGACACATTTAAACATTGCTACATTGTCTTGTGAGGATGCTTACAGCTTTAGAGGTCGATCATCTTTGCAAGATAAGGCTCTGGTGGGTGTATACAATGCCCGCGATGAGATTTCATGATAGTATGCTAATGGTACTCATGGAGCAATGGGATGTTGACACCTCTACCTTTTTCCTATTGATGAGATGGATGACAGATACCTTGGAGGATGTATATCAGATCCTTCAACTACCAATGCAAGGTCACACTATGATGATCATCAAGTAGAGGCCAGTTGCATATGTCCAAGAGGGACATACTTACTGCCTAGGCCGAACTGTGCCTATGGATGTCTCGGTCATATCCTTATCAGCTAGTTGGAGTAGAGCATGGTGGTCACACCAATGATTCATTGCATCATGATTGTTACCGCCACCCTGTGCATTACACAGGATGGGCGAGGCACTCACCTTCATGGTGGCCTCATCCACACTATCAGAGCTAAGGAGGAGCACAAGATGATATTCATGTGGGGTTGGAGCATGCTTGCCCACTTTACCTTGATCTAGGGCATTATGTGCACTATGAATCATAGAGATTAATGACTTGCATGCTCCTTTAGGTGTGGGTATTCAAACACATTACATGTGTGTGGGTTGTGGAATTCCTGATAAATATTGTCTAGTTTGTTGTGTGAGTACAAGCTTACATCTTGAGGAGGTTGTGGGAATTTGGTGACTTGCTACATTGGAGATTTACTTTTGACATATTACATAGTAGACACATCATTTGGAGGCCTTATAGAGGCCTACGATTCTGGATGGGGTAGTGATGACAACTAGCATGGATGTAGAGGGATCGACTCTTTCTTAGTCACCTAAATCACATTATAGTGTCCTTTTACTATGATTAGGTCGTGAGGCATTTTAGGTAGGTGCAGGGTGTTCCCAAAGCAATGCCTACATATGTTCACTCACACTGCAGTGTAGTGAGGCCCGGTGATGAGTCACGTGTGACTATAGAAAATGTTACTTTGAATGACTCTAATGATGAGGTCTAGGATGCAACACTTGTTTCTGTAGCTGATGACATGGGGGTGACTCTAGCATACATAGATTAGTGGCCTACATCTTGGGTAGGTCCTATTTTTCCTCTAGACCGCCCAGTAGGAGATCAAAGACCGTTGGCTGAGCAAGAACTACAAAAGGCTACTTTTGGGGGTGAGGAGCCATTACAGGAGGATGAGGGAGAAAATGAGGAGGAGAGACAAGAGGAGCCATCACCAACATTGGGGAGGCATAGACACAGAGAGGAGGGCAATGACACTACAAAGGAGATACCTAGGACTTGATCTCGAGTGTCATGACCACTTTCGACTATGAGTGGTGTACCTAGTCAGTCTGAGGGGGGAGTCAAGTAGCACAGGTACTACAGTGCCTCTACCTATCCTAGAAACGATGGCAGTAGCTCCCACTAATCCTGATTAGTAGGATGGAGACTCTAGTGAGACTTCGATTCATGTTTTTATGATTTGAGTAGAACACTAGATGATCATATTACTTTGATTTGATACATGATATGAGATGAGCTGCCTGACATGATTCTTTTTCATTTTTGCAGTTGGGAAGCAATCTTGGGTTGACTTCACATGTTGAGATTTTGGGAAGATGGTACCCAATGTTCAGCTTAAAAAGCTGGTGTGAACTAGTTACATGCCAAAACTAATTGTCAAGTGACACATGTGTTGAGCATAATGAGGTGCTAAGAGGGGGGGTGAATCAACACACACTAAAACTTAAATATTTGTAGATAAAACTGAATAACTTAAAGAGCAAAAAGTGAATTATGCAACACAATAATCAACACAAGAACACCAAGATTTTTACGTGGAAAACCCTAAAATAGGGAAAAACCATAGTGAGTGTTAGCTCACAATATATTATGCTCACTACAAAAATACTACAACTTTGTTTTTGGGCTGCAACCCAAGGAAGCTACTACTTCAAGTTGTATTTTGTGCTTACAACAATTACAACTTTTATTGAGGGGAAAACCCAAGGAAGCCACTACTCCCTAAATATTTTGCTCATTGCATTTAGGATTTACAAGGATAGCAAATATATAGATTTATGCAAATTAAAAATCTAATTTATGTTGATAATATAGTTCTCCTTTTTACTACATAGTGATTGTACACACTTCATTTGTTGCCCTCTATTCTATCATATTCTCATGCACATCTACTCATCATTATCTCTTCTCCACACAAGGAATTAACCTTATATATATACCATGATAATCCAAAACATCAATTAGGTCAGCCTAATTAGAGGTATTGTGCATCCTCAAAACCTATTGGCTCAAAATACTAACATATATGCCTTGCAAAAAGAACTAAAGTGTATAACACATTAAGATAGGTCATCATGACCTATAATTATTCCCATGATTCTGCTCCATACATAAGTCATTAGGTCAACACCACTGGTGAGGTAATAACAAAATAAGCTAATTGTTCATCTACACCTTGATATGCAGATCACCAAAACATTCACCACTAGAAATATAACCACTTCTAACACCTATAAACACTTCCACAAATCCGCATAACAAAATGTTCATCCGTGGTGGAATGGAAAGCATTCCAACATACACTTTGTACCACTAACACTGCCATTACAAAGTTTGATACTCTGTCAACATTATCTTTGATTGCGGAAGACATCAAGTCATGAAACTTTGGATTTAGAGTCTTCCAACACGTACCAATGTTACCTCAAAACCACATAACTAGATTCCTCATAGAAAAGCAATGTGGACCCCAAAACTAGTTCACTGAACACTAAAACTACACTCCAGGACTTAGGTAATTATCCAAACCATTTGGTCTTCTCCAGACCAGCACTTCTGTATCTCTGCCATGGATTGCCATCAATAATGGGTTTCCATTAATGACAACACCATATACTCTTATACTTATCAATCAACCTCCCCAGTCACAATCTCTTCACATCATCATGCTCATGTTGCCAACAAATAATCTTCTCAATGACAAACAAGCGTCTAACAATCTCCCCATTTGTTATTGATGGCAACATGCTCTCAAAATTCTTGAACTTACTCAAACTTCTCCCCCTTTGACATCAAGGGTAAAGGGCTCTCAATGTCAAGCTTTTCAAATTACTTCAACTGTTCTAACTACTCCTCCTTTGTCAGATATATATGTATATATATTAGAGTAGCTCCCCCTTATTGCTTCACTCCTATACTAAACACTTCTTCGATAATTTATATTAGGGAGACTCCCCATAACAATGTTATCCAACAAAATTGACCAAAAATGTATTGAAACACTTTCTAATTTTTCCGGATGTGTACAAAGAAATCAGAAATTGCATAAGTTAAACAAAAATGTACATTTTCAACTAGAAGAAGGAAAAATACTCTTGTAAGACACCTTCAATTTTGCAAGGTGTGCCTCCCAATCCTTCTTCCCAACTTCCCAATCCTTTGTAGCGAAGTCAAGCAAACTACACTGACTCTCAATCTAAACAAGGAAATATTCACCTTCTTCTAGAGAACTGGGTACCAGATTCATTTATGCCATCTTCTCTATGCTTGCTAGTACACCGGTCAAGGATGTAAGCCTTTCATTTACCAGATCTCTAAGCTGACAATATTGTCTATTGATCTCTTCTTTTTGTTATTGCAACTAGAAAAACTATCCATGTAGAGTCTCAATTGCTATCCTTGTTGTACCATCTGCATCACTGATTTGATCATAGATATCAAAGGCTTTAGCAATCTATGACCCTATTGAGTCCATTTGGTCCTTAATGCTCTTTGTAGAATTAGGCCATTTTAAACAAGATTAAAACAAAACTCTAGCTTCTTCCAAGCATTTCTGTACATTTCTCAGAATTTCTTGTAGTTTTCCATGTGCAACACTGCACTTGTCAGATATTTCGGTCAACCACCTATCATTGACATTCTTTGTCATTTCTTTTTCTAATATTTATTCTAGACCGACAGAATAATCCTTAAAGGAATCCAACAATAGTTTTAACTTCTGCACACCAGTTAAAGAATCTTCAATGACTGTGCCAGGAATACCTTCTTGTAGCACCTTGATTGCTTCTTCAATTAGCTCTATTTTCTTTTGGTGAGTTGATAGTATCTCCTTACTTATGGAGGGATGAAATACATCACCAAATTAAAGCTTCCATAGGGGAGATATTTTAACCATATCAACTTCTCCCTGTTGCATTGGAAGCTGTAGCAATTGTGCAGATACTATTGGTTCAAATTGCAACTACATGTCTAATATACTCTTCAATGAATCTCTAAAGGCTTTGGAGGATTCACCAACAATCTTTGCATTTTCTTCTTTCTCCCTCTCATCACTACCGAATTGATCATTAGTCTTCTTCTCCTCTTCAGCAGATTTCTCATTGTCTAGAGGATGAAAACCTTTAGTATTTTGTGCTTCTGATTTCTCCAGGACCTTTTCTTCCTTTTGATCATTATCAATAACATTCTCCACCATCAGAGGGGCATTATCTGTAACCATATCTTCTTTCAAATTCTCATCTTCAAGCATATGCACATGTAGTGCATTATCAGGCTCATTACTCTCTAGAATAGTTGCATCATGCTACAATTGTTCTTCATTGTCCAGAGGGACTTGTAACCCTTTAGCAAGTTCTTCAACCTTTTGCAAAGTCTCATTCTTCATTTTTTCTATGTCCTCTTTGTCTCTTCTCATTAGAGTGTTAACTCTTTGTTTTGTTCTAAGTTCTTTGCTATATAGTTGAGCCAATTTTGCTCTATCTTCAATAGTAAAAGAAGAGCCAATCTTCTCCAAGGAAAATACCATTATCTTTCCATCCTCTTCAATAGCTTCTTGCCTTCTTGCAATTAAAACATTTTTCAGGTCATTAGGCAATTGATCCTCAATCTTGTTTAGGCTAGTGTCAAATGTAACCATATACTTGATGATAACTTATTCAATGGTGGCCTTATCTTCATTGTTAGACTTAGGGTACATTTTTGTTGTCTCTTCCAAGAGACCAAATTCTAAAATACTATTAAATAATCCATCTAATTTTAAGGAGTTGTGTTCCCTTACCGGAGGTATTTTGTCCTTCTTCTTCCCCTTGTCTTTTCCTTCACTTTTAACTGATTCTTCTTCTATCACAAAACCTTTCTTTTCCTTCTCAACTTCCTCTTCACTTTTTGTATCAACAATGCCAACTTTTGTTTTCTTTGCACTTGTCTCTTCTCTGGAGGCTTGAGTCATCTTCTTTCTCTTCCAGATCAATTGATGTCCTTCCTCTACTTCTTATTCAACCTCACAGCTGATGCACTTTTTTCTTGTGGCTTTTTCTTTTACTCTTCTCCTCTTAGGAGGTTGTTGCTGTACAAAGGAAATGGATGCTTCTTTCTTCTTTGTACTTACTATAGGCATGGTTCCAGAGGATTTTAGAATAGTAAAAGAAGGGGTAGAGGTTCTAGCTAACATTCTTGTACTGGGAGTACCTTCTAGAGGAGCAGGTATGACTTTAGATTTCTTCATAGGGATCTTTGGTGAAACAATCTCCTCCAACTTAGTTTTCATCTTTTCAACATTTTTCATTATCTCCTCTTACTGTATTTCAAGTGCATTTTGTTGGATTTTTCTTCATAGGTCCTAAACCTATCTACAGTAGGATCTCTTGGTTTTCTCAACATCAGGTCTACAAGTCCCGTGATTACATCTTCTGCCACTTCATATCCCATTTCCAGAACCCAAACTATTCTAGGTTCCATTGCTTCCATGATGCATTCATCTTTGGTAACCATAAAGGTTATGTCCTTGTATTTCTCAAAAACCTTCACTAGTGTCCTCTCTCTCTTGCATATTTCCTTAAAAGGTCTTGAAGAAACCCCATAGCATAGACTTCTGAGTATCTAGGTCTCCAAACCTTTTTAAATGATCCCTAATTTGAATTGCAATAGGAATGTTGTCCAAGCACACAATATTCTTTGCACCAGGCATCTCTCTAAAAAAGTAAAACAATAAACATATGATAAGGGTACCATACTAGAATGGGTACCAATAATCCTTAGTCTTCTGTAGGTTCTCCATCAACTGCTATCTTAGGAGCTTGCATAAATCAATGTCCAAACCCTGTTTCACCATCTGGTGAGTAGTGTGTATAGCTATGGCCGACATGGAATTCACTCTATTAGTGTAATATATCTTGTAACCAATCATCATCAATGCATATTTCACCATCAAATCATCTATGTCCTTCATTATTAGGGCACACTTGTCAAATTTTGCACCAGTGAGTTTCATAACCATGTCATTCTTCATAGCCTTCATTGCTAAAATGAGTCCTTCAGAACATAAACCAGTAACTGCCTTGATAGCTTTCTTGTTGATCATATGCATCATGTCTAACCACATAAAATTGTCATGAATACGACTTAACACATACTTAACCCAAACATTCTCATAACAAAAATTTGGAAAATTATTCCACACATCTAGCTTCTTCTCCATCAAACCCTCAAATTCATGTTTCAATTCAAAGTCATCTCTAGTTAGCTCATTAACCTAGATATCCATCATCTTTGTATGATCATATTCATCCATTTTCATGTGGATGTAGATTCACACATTCTCAGTATGCATAACACCATAAGGAACACTTGAAAACATGCCTTCTAGATCTGTCTCCATGGATTTGTAAGGATGTTTCTTAAACTTAGGTCTTGGTTGATCCAAGACATCAATCACTTGAGGGGTATACATCATGAATCACTTCTGAAACTAGGGTTTAAGAAATGTTAAATACCTTTGAATTTCTTTGCCCGTAGAGTTTTGCACAACTCAGAATCTCTTCAAATCACTTCTACTCTTCTCTTCACTCTTCAAATGCTCAATCATAAATGACTTAATCATATAAGAAATCAAATATAAATTCTTTTCCAAAGACCTAAAATGCATTAATTAATTTAGGTCAAAAAGTAGGCAAACCCTCACTGTGTTGACATAGTCACCTTCAATCACTCCACAAATATCCACAATAGGAAATATCATACCGAAAATACCATCAATACATCAACAGTGTCGATCTACACATTTACCAGTGTGCTGAAAGCAATAGCACCATATCTTTGGTGGGGGCTTAAGGATTTTCTATTAAAACTCGCCCTGAGCCAAAGCTCTTCATCTAGTTTCCAGAGGAAACATCTGCACTAGGAACTAGCACAGACTCATTCTTTTCCTCATTCTCATCTTTCTTCTTCTAGATCTTGTTCATTTCCTTCTTCATTTCAACTACATCAACCTTCTTCTATATTGGATCAGCCTTCTAGTGTGAAATAGAGAGTTTCACATTCTTAGATCTGCAAAACTTGGCTATATGTCCTGTTTGTTGCATTTGTAACTAGTGACACCTTTTTGAAAAATCTTACTTCTTGCAATTTTAGATCTACATTCAAAAGCCTTATGCCCAATCCCATTGCATGTATAACAATAGCCATTGAAAGATTGAAACATCATGCAATTATTGTAACCATTCATCCTCTAACTTTTGCATTCACTTTCTTTATGACCAAATCTATTGCATGCATAACATTGATTGGGAAAGGATTAAAATTTTTGATTCATTCTTCTTCTACACTCTATACCTCTATATCCATACTTATTGCAAAAATGATAGTAACCATTAAAAGATGAGTACCTTTGTGCAGCAGGTTGTCTGATAGGAGGCCTTTTGATTTCTTTCTTTTGGTTCTAGACCTATTTGACATTGTTCTTCTTGTCATCCCTTTTTTTCAGCATTATTTGAAGTCTAATTCTCCTTTGAACTTTCTCCTTTTTCAAATCATAATCCTTCTTTGTCCTTTGAAGCCTTTTGACTGGCAAGTATATCCTAGTTTGCCCTTTTCTTATGTAGAAACCAATAATCATTCAACAATCCTTTGCAAATTAACCAATTACTCTAGAAATTTACTAAATCTCTTCACATCATCATCTTAATGTTTTTGTACCAATTTTAGCCAGAATGTTGAGGAATTTAGCATCTCATTTGTTTAGGGGTTTTGAAGAAACTTGTAGTTGTAACTCCCCCTAAATTAGTACCTTATCCTTTCAGTTACCAAAGGATCCATCTACACTAGGCAGAGGTCTGAAAAATTCACATTCTTCCTTCTTCTTCCACACTTTTCTCATTTCCTTCTTTTGCTAAGCAATATCAACCTTCCTTTGAGGAGCATGCCTTCCATTCTTTCTAGAATGCCTTGTTTGATTGCACTTATGATAGGGGAAATTTGATTGTTGAGCATTACCATTTCTCCTCACCTTAGATATGCAATTAGCTGCCTTGTGGCGAAACTTGTTACAAGTGTAACAATATCCATGAAAGGGTTGAGCATTATTCCTATTATTCCTTAACATTTTACTTTTGCATTCATTAGCATTATGTCCCATCTTATTGCAATCATAATACCTCATAGAATTCTAATTTAACTTCTACATTCACAAGCTCTATGACCAAACTTATTGCAAGTATAACAACTTGCAACATTTTGATTCATCTTACTTCTACACTCAATAGATTTGTGACCAAATTTATTACAAGTATAGCAATTACAATTGAAAACTTGAGAATACCTGGTGGGAGTAGGTTGCCTTGTAAGTGGAGGACCTTTGAATGCCTTTTGTCTTTAGATAGGTGTAAGTCCATCTTCTTTATCATCTCCAGATGTACTTGTTAATGTGTAGGATTGCACCCGTTATGCAAACCTATGAAGCTCAGCAATTCTGTGTAACATGGGACCAAACTTAGGCTGTGGGTGACCTATGGTGAGCTTGAACCTCCAGATTATTGGCTAGTTCCCTTGTAATTTTCAATGGATCAATGACTTGATAAGTGTTGGTTAACAGATTTATCCTTATCTAAAAATGTTTTATTCTGACTCTAAACCCTTCTTCTTTCAAGGACAAATGAATTAAACAACAAATGGGTGAACTATCAAGAATAGTTCCCCTCTAAATTAAGGTACAGCTCCCTTTAATATCTTCAACGAATTCAATCTATTTTAATTATTCAAATACACTTTTAACCAGAAAGTGCCTAAAGGCAAACTAACATCCATACATCACCATGCTATGAATGTGATATCCCTTTTATAACATCATTTGGTGATAGAATACACAGATTCTATTTTTAATAACAATCAAATTTCTCCTTTTCATTCACAGATGAAAAATGTTTCAAACAAACATCATATATATTCCAAAACAACAGTAGTTCAGCTCCAAAAATTTTCTATTTTCTTTTCTTTTCCTCTCTCTCTATCTATCAGTTTTAGCAACCAAAAACATATATATAGTTGCCCTAATTATCCTATCATGTAAACCAAACCCAGAGTTAAAGTAACTCTGACTCATACGGGATTTAGTTTTTACAAACTGATTTAAAGATTAAGTTTTTGAAAATAACTTTAACTGAAAAACTGAATAAAGAAATTGAGTAAGTAATATCATGGCTGGGGTAACGGATTTGGATCTCCAGATTTGCTGTGGGCGGTTGGGGAGGCATGTTGAGTTTTCCACTCCTGAAATGCTGCAACAAACTCCTAAATTTTTAGAAAATTGGGGATGCCGATGTGTTTTACCCATGTCTTCCAGACTTCTCTTTCCCTCTGAATTTTCCCCACCTTCTCCTTGTGTTCCGAGAGTGTGTCGATGCAGAGATAAAGAAGTGACTCCACCTTTGAAATCTAAGAGAAATCCTCAGTTAATATGTTGTCACTTTCTTTAACAAAGCTGATTTTCTCCTTGAAAGATTGAATCACTGTATCAATGTCTTTCTCTGGTTCTCCATCATCTTTTATATATTCTACATCAATACACTGCAGATCATGCTATAGTGATTGGGTAAATTCAGTTATTTCCTTGATCATTTTTGCGAGCTCAAACTGCCCGTGCTGAGATACTAAATTCCTCCATTCAATGTTTTTCATACTCACATACAGTACATCTTCATCCAGACCTGTTAAGTTCTTTTCTAATAGAAATTTTTCTATCCCATATTTTTGTATCTCATCAATTTGATTCATCACGTTTTGCCACTTGCCTTCATCTTTTATCCAGGAAGCACCCTATGCCTTAAGGTCATCAATGATGGTTGTAGTTTGATCATATATATTCTTTAGTTCATGAATATATTTGGTACCTTTCTGCATAATACAGTCCAACCAATCGTCAAATATCTTAGTTACCATTCTGTTCCTGTTAACCTCGTCCAACATTTTCTAGTTAGTTGGAGATTTAGGATCAAAAGTTAGAGAAAGTTGTGAAACTGGCTGTGGATTGGGGTTATGAATGGCATCAATGTATTCTACCATCGAGCACAGGGTCTGCTTCAATTCTCTTTTGTCTTTCTCATCTTTCTAGGTTCGACTAACTATCTTTTTGGTGGATACCTCTAGATGATGCACATCTGTAGCTCTTGAAGTAGCCCTAAGATCTACTTTTTCAATCCTGAAATCTTGCACTGTAGGATCTTGAACCTCTTCATCAGTTGTCGGCCTCGCTATTTCTGCACTCCAGTTCCCAGTACTTGGGTCAATACCTACCCTGGATGTTTTTAATTTCTTAGATTTAGGAGTTTTTCCTAAACACTTACCATGTCTTCCAATGACAAAGAAAATGGAACAATCTTTCTTTTGTCGCTGATTGAGCTCTCCAGCCATTTGGGTGCAAGGGCCGAGACTTCTTTTCTAGGGTTCAATTGATCAAAGGACACATCTGAAACCATCATTAGTTTGGGGGTCTCTAAAGTAATCTCTGCCTGTTGTTTTGTACTAATCTCCTCTGCTCTCGGTGAACCAGATTCTTCATCACCCATTGCTTCCCCTGAATCCTCCTCAGAATTCAAATCCACAATTATTCTCTCAAAAACTTGCTTTCTCCTGCTTTTAGTTCTTGATCTGGTGGCACGAGGGGGCAGAATAGTTGTGAGGGCTCTCTTGGATTCTTTGATGACAGGGCTCCTTCCATTTATTGACTTGGAAGTACCTGCACCACAAATAGCAATAGGTTGGTTAGAGGAGATTATCGGGAATGGTGATTCAACTATTGATGTGCATTGCTGGGAATCTTTGTTTTGAAATCCTTTCTATTTTTGTTCCCTTAACCATTTCTCGGTTCTTCTTATCACTGGGAAGGTCTTGACCTCAATTCTATCTTCTTCCTTTTTACTCCAGTCAATTTCTAGAATAGGTGATTGTTTTATCTATTCAAATTGCGGATCAATCACCTATTCTTCATTATCAAAAACTCTAGAAATGTCCATATTTAGATTAAGGGTAATTATTTGTCCTAGAGAGAACCTGCACCACAACTTCCTTCTGACCTCGAATTTGTCTGAAAAGCCCTCCCAATACCCCTCCAATTTAGGAACATGTGAAAACCCTGTTCCAAAATCTAAGGTATCCCTGACAAAGCCTTTGCTATCAAATTGTGATCTGGCAGTGAAGAACTAAAAATTGAACTTTTTAAGGTTCACATCTAAATTCAAAGCATCAGATTTTGACTGGCATGAGTAATGTCCAAGTTCAATGGGAAAAGAGATACCAAATCCCTTCTTTGTTGAGAACTTTTTACCTGCATGTGCTAATTGTCTGCAGACCTCTATCAGCACAAAACAGTTAAATACATACCTGGGTAACTTAATAGGTTCACCGTCAAATCCTCCAACTCTGATATAAGTGGACTTGGAAAATTGAATAAAGAAACTACCATATATGCTGACCAGCTGCATTGCTTCGTTAGACATTCTCTTATTCAAATTACTTGCCAATTCATAAGTCATTCTCCCAGTAAAAACATCATTAACCCTCTTGTAATTCTCATAACATTTATGCATCTGCAATTGTGAATAATATTCATAATTTTTACTATCCTTAGCCAAGGGTGCATGAGGTAGCCCCAACCATTGTCTTGTAGACGCCAGGCAATAGAAGAGGTACGGAGACATATAAAAATCTTTATTACCCAAACAATTACTCAGACCCTGATGCAAACATTTAGCTGTAATTTCTGCCCAGTCCAAATATTGCTCTCCTTGGAGGATAACCTGTACGAAAAAGTACATCTAATCTTCCCAATAATATGCCTATGTGCTGCCCTTCAGCCTGTGTAGTAATACCACAATATCCTTCACTTCCTAAATCATGTGATCTCTTGTAAGTGGTTTTGGCAGCCTTGAACCACCTTTCTAGAATTTCAGCAACCATTTTCTTGCTATCACACTTCTGTAGTTTGTTTTCTTAAGTGAGAAATGTCCATAGGAAGAAGTAATATTGAGGCTAGAATATGATTCCTTGGGCGGTATTCTCATCACAAACATTAGGGTCTGTCTATTGACATGAAACAACATGCTACAATCTACATTTTTGATGCACTGGTTTTGGGGTTCATACCTATTCATGCATTCCAGAACTAATTCGGGGCATTGTACGGCCATGGGAAAGGCCGCAACTTCATCCAAACCACTTTCTACTATTTTCTTCATCATAGGAGTTGGTACAGGATTTTTAGACCTTTCCCTAAATTCTTCTAAATCATATTGAACCAGAGAGGTATCCCCAAATTCAGGATGAGAACAGGTAAGACCATGACCGTGTTCATAACCAAGACAAGCAGATTTCATAGCTATAATTGGAGGATATAACAAAAAATACTTCAAACTTTGAAAATAATGTTGAAAACTCAAAAGATTCTTCTTTTCAACTAAGAAATGGAAACAACATATATGAAGAACAGAACTCGCCTTCAATATATCTGAAATTATTGCAAAATTTGGACAACAAGAACCTTATACCTCCTGTGCTATTCTCCTTCGCATCGTACAGTATGTTCATTTGCTAAATTTGGCTTGTTCTCTCTTAATAATGGAATTAACCAGATTGAATAATTATTACTCGAAACAATACGTGCTAAAAATGTTTGAAAAGACATGAATTCTGACTTCTTCATTAATGGCAAGCATTATTCATGAGCGATCATGATGTATAATAATTATCCACTGTAGACACCCAAATTTGTCCCAACTTTGTCCATGTCCTGCAACACCTTGTCAAATACATTATCCTAGACATCATGTAACATTTTGTCCTAAATCCCACTCTTAATCCCATTTATCCATTAGCCAATTAATTAAATAAATTTTATTTATTTAATTAATATCCAACTCATATCCCAACTAATTCAAATATTTTATTTGAATTAAGTTCTCATCATAAGCTGACTTTCCAATTAATTAAATAAATTTTATTTATTTAATTAATTTATTTTATCATTAAGCCGACATGTGTGCCTCTTTCATTTAAAAAAGATAAGTGGTACTACATACTTTATTTAATATCTTTCACATGTAGTACTTTTTATGTACACAAGCACACATGAGCCCTATTCTCCTTGACACTTGTCAAATGACTACAACTCCCTTGAAGAGTGGAAATAACTAATCAATCCTAGCCTTTCCTATAAATCAACTCCCTCATAAGCCATTAGCATGCATTGAGCCTCAAGTACCATTATTCTGTCAAATTTTCTAAGATGCATTGATCCTCAAGTATCCACATGCTGTCAAAATATCATTAGAGTCTTTGCATCCTTCAACTATCATTCATTCTATCATCTTCATTTTAATGTTATACTGCAGAAATGAGCACCCAACATTCCTCCAACAATAATCCTTCAAAATCTTGCATGCTCATACGAGGTGGAGAAGAGAAATGGAGATAAATCAAGCATAGTGTGGAGATCGGTTTGCATTTGCATTTGTTATTTTAATTTTCATGTTGTCTTGTGCTTCATTGTGCATTGCTAGGGTTTTTATCATTGTTGTTTATTCATTTGCCCTGATTTGCAATTTTACCCTAACTACATTTGGCATGCCCGGTGGAACTCACTTCGCTTGATCTTTTTTGCAGGTTTTTGTAGTAAAAATTTGCATTCATCTAACCCCCATTGTTGAGTTTTGCAGGTTTAATTAACTTTTTGTTGCAGATCCACTGTTTTTTCGACAAAACCCTAGGTTTTAAAGATTTCATCATATCTTCCAAACCGCTACACATTTTTCTACAAGATTTTAGCAAACGTTTGTCCATGATATAAGAAAGCTACAACAGAAAAATTTTGGGTTTATTGCGATTTTTGTGGGATTTATCACGTTTTTATTTTTTTTCATAAAATCACAATTCTAGGCGTAAATCAGTGAATTTTTTAGAAATTTTTACATTTCTAGAAATCTCTCAAAATTTTAATGGGGTTCTATGTTTTACGGATTTAATTTGGAGGTTGTTTACAGTGCGAAAAAATTAGATCTTTGCCGACTGTACTATTTCCATAAATCCATATTTCTTGATTTCTTTACATTTTCAGAAAGCTCTCTAAAAATTAATAGGGGTCTCTTCTTTAGTTTTTTAATTTTCAAACCAAAAATATATCGAAATAATCAAATCTAATTCAGCTATGCATCTAAAATTACAATTTTCCTTGCCTGATGAGCCTATTTTTTATGCTTGCATTATAATATCATTTTTTTTTATGTTGTAGGTGATCATAAGGAGCTGGAGCAACATTGACATCAACATCTACAGCAATTTGGAAAGCAAAAATAATCAGGTGCACTCATTCTAATCTTTCATCTTAATCATTGTTTGCAAACACATTTAGATTTTGGGCATAAAATGAACAATTGTTTGCAAATTCACATCAAAACATTGGGCTAAAATGAACCATTGTCTTTCATCACATTTGGATTTGGGCTTTAAAACAAACAAGTGCTTGCATTGTCTTCCACACATGGAATTTTTAAGGTTAATGAACCCCATGCGAGTGTGACCAAGTAAATGTGTATGCTCTCTCCTCGCGTCCCAACACAAACTTGGAGATCAAAAACATTTACTTGTGTTACTTTTGTTTAGCCTTAGAGAGGCCTACCTTGGTATCCACCCCAAGGGAACAACCTCAAGCGGTACTTTCATCCAGTCCGCTATAAAAATTAGAGGATAAGGTGAAAGCCAAGTCTAACCGGTATTAGCGCTCACCATATAGTGCTAACTCGAAAGGAGGTGTACCTTTGTGTATATTAAAACTCCTAGTAGGGTTAGTTAAAGTCTTAAGTGGCTTGCTGGATGCTCGTGGGGTGCCGGTCCCCCAGATTTTCACTAGAACCTCCTTGTGATAGTGGCCTTGCCTTAACTAGGACTTGTTGAAGTGTCTTCACGTGCTTGCGTAACCATCATCACATTCTTTCAAACTAACAACTTGCTTATGTGTCTTGCATGAGTGATTCATGTGTGTATATGCATAATCATTTGTTTGAATATTGCCACATCAAGCTCTAAACACCCAAAAACATAAAAACAAGTCATCCTACACATTCTTCCAATAACATTCAAACCCAATCACTTTCATCCCAAACATAGCTTAGTCATCATCCAATCCAAACATAGCCAAGTCATCCAAACAAGCCACATCATCATCCAAATCCCTAAACAAGCACTTGCTAAAAGGACTTAAGACAAACACTTGGTGATAACATGTTTACACTAGAGGACCTAGAAATCAAATTCTAAAGATTCCTTCAAAATCTTTATCAAGGATCACAACCCCTAAACCAAGACGCCATTGAAATATTACAATTCTTCATCCAAAAATCTCAACCCCACGTAAGCCAATCACCTCAACTGCAACACTTCGTAGCCCAAGTTCAACACCTTTTAGCCACTAGTCAAACTTGACAAGTACAACAATCCTTAGCCATTCCATACCAACCTAATCCACTTCATAGCCACATGTCATATCCATCCACTTCTTATCAACTTAATCCACCTATCCACCAAGTCAATGCCACATCAACCTATGAACATCCACCTCAAGCTTATCCAATCCCTCATGTCACCATTCCAATGCACTACCAAGCCCATCCACAAGGCAATCAAGTGATAGATATCACAAGAACAACATGCAAGTCCAAATAGCCCTTTGTACATAAATCAAGCAGGTCCAAGTACACCTTTTCAACAAGACCACCAAGAACCATTGATAGACCTAAGTCCACCTTTCCAACAAGAATCATATCCAAATCCCAGTGGTCCCTTGTATATAAATCAAACAAGCCCAAGTTATCCTATGCAAGACTTAATTACCTTTGACAAGGAAGATACCAATCTAGAGTGGCCTCCATCATCCAATCACATGCCAACACATGAGCCTACTAGCCCTATCACAACACCACCATGTGATCCCATTCCTAGTCCATTAATCCCTCTACCTTCCAAATCACCAAGCCCTCCATTACCTTCATCACCATGTCATTTTAATCCTTCACCAAAGGATGCAGCTGAGATAGTTTTACAAAGAATGCTTGAAGCAAAACTCATTAAACTTCCTAAAGTCAAACCATGTGAAGAAAGTCTATATGATGAACATGATTATTGTGCATACCATAGGACCAAAGGCCATAATACAAATCAATGCCCAATATTTGTCTCAATTGTTTACAAGGTGTACCTACCTACAATAAGAAATCATGCCACATCATCCCAATCCCATGTGTCACACCCATCTAGTCCACATCCTAATCCATCAAACTCCATTATCCTTCCATCTAATCAAAATCCTAGTCCTACGCTTACAACATCATCCTCTATTATTGCTCATCCATTATATTTCCCATCCACCCATACACTTGCAAAGGATGTGATCCATTGGCTACTAGCTAGGAATAAACTACCTCCATGTCAAACACCCATTCATGAGCCTACCAAAGAACTTCCAAAGTTCATGTCCAATCCTATAATCCCATCATGTGGTCCACCTATCCTTGAGCCTATCCAAGAGACCTCAATTAACATACCTAGCCCTTCAAGCCCATCATGTGACCTACAAGCCATCAAGCCTATTTGTGAATCTTCTATCATTAATCCAAGTCAAGAGTCATCATGCTCTCATGTTGTTGACCAAGAGCCTTCCACTTCCATTCAAGCAACCCAAGAGGTATGTCAAAGGTTTAATCCTAAGCATGTGGAAACATTAAGCCCTAGTCCAATTCAAGATCAAAGTAATTTCATGCAACCCATCCATAACATTTACCTTCTTTATGATCAAGATGATACCTATAAAGAAGCTATCCATGAGCACCTTGATCCTATCCATAATCTTATATCCATCCATGAGCAAGATATCCAAATTGCTCCTAGTCATCCGCCATCTAGCTCTATCCATAATGAGCAAACATCCACTTGTCATGATGAGACACTTGTCCCCCAAGTAAGCATAAAAGATCAAACAAATAACTTGGATCTTAGTGAACAAAATGCTAATCAAGATCCTAATGATCCTCCTTCCACATCCACCATCGATTCCACTTCAAATCCACTGTCATGTCCTATTAGTCTATCCACCCTTATCCATGAATGTTCTTCCTTAGGACAACAACAACCTTTATCCACTTCACCTTCTCCATCCAATAAAGAACTCAAGTCTAGTTTCCAAACCACAGCTAGTCCTATTGTCAATCGCATACTCCAAAACATGAACTACCAAGGAAAAGGTCTAAGCCTTTATGGACAAGGTATTTTGGAGCCAAACCATGCCAAAGTTCCTCCATGCTCATATGGCCTTGGATACACACCCCAAGGTAAACAAGGCCAAGATGCTGGTAATCCCTTCATGCATCCTAAGTCTACCACTTTCCATCACAAATCTCATCATCTACCCAAAACATATGTTGCCATTCCAACTCCATCATCCTATAAATGTCAAAAGCATGTGACCGTACATCTTCCGCCATCCACTTTGCCTCCACTTTTACCAACTCCAAATATCCCTCCATCCACCTTGCCACCATTGCTTCCAACACCTAACATACCTATCATTCATAAGTATCCTTACATCCCTAATCATGACCAACAAAAGCACACATCATTTAAGCATAAAGCTTCCAATCATTCCATCCACTCCACCCATCCCATGGGATTTAGAAGCAAAAATTTTGATGCCTTTACCTATAAAGCTAACAATCCTACCAAAAATCCTAAAGGTCTTCATACCTTAGGACATAAAGAATCAAACTCAAAGCAAAGTTCATCTAAGCAGCCATCTAAGCCCATACCTCCAAAAGCAAAGCCCAAAAACAAAATGGTTTGGGTTCCTAAGCAAAAAGATAGCAAAGCATATGAGGTATCCTCCTCTACATCTCAAGAATCCCAACCACCTATATCCATCCAAAACTTCCATTCTCTTCAACAATCCCACAAGCAAAACAAAAGCACTAAAAATACTAAATTTATGTGGGTTCCGAAATCACTTCATCAACCATCTCCTAAGCAAACATCTCCATTGCTTCCTACACCACCATCTCACCAAAAGCTTCAATGTTTATCATGGTGTGTGTAACCATTGGTCATGATTCCCTTCCACTCCGTAACACCTCCACATAACTACATCTCCCCATATTCCATCCATTATCCTACATATCTTCCCTATCACCTTCTTATGGTCCATGCTTTAGCATAAGCCTTTCATCGTAAGTCTGACATAATCCACTATCCCCATCCATTTATCCTTGCATGAACCTTTCATAATCCATTTCATCATCCACTATCTACCTAATCCATCTTTCATCCACGCAATCCCTTTACCAACATCTATGAGCATAACAACATGGTCCATGTGAAGACATCATCCATCTCTAAATGGGACACTATCACCTTTCATAGCACTAGACACTTGAGTCCCTCCTATCCATTACCATGGTGAAAACTTGGCAAACAGGCGCCATGTGTAATTAGCTATCGCAAAAAAAAAAAAAAAAAAAGCAAAAGAAGAAAAAAAAAATTAAAAAAGTAAAGAGAAATCCCTTCGTCCAATGGTGAAAACCTGGTAAACAGGTGCCTTGGATAAGTACCATGATGAAAACCTGGCAAACAGGCGTCATGTGTAGGTTGATCTTCTATGTCACTTACACTTGGGGGCACATTGTCTCATCCAACCTATCCATTTCTAAACTATCTATCCAACCTATCATTTTCCATCTTATCATGTCCTATCTTATCATACCATCCTACCATCCTTAGCCATTACATAAACATGCCTATCCTATTGAATCTATTTATCCATCATTCCGCCTTTTGATTTTGATGAAGACATAGGGGCAAAATGTTGAAACATGTTTGGATATTTCTTGACATACCTTCTTTCCAAACCAAGGCCTATCCATTGACCATTTATCCATCCCATTTAAAGCAATACATCATGTCATCCTATCATCATAAGCGCCATGTAAAATCTATCATGTCATCCCTTGGTCATAAGCTTTGTCATGAAAAATCCTAAGCATTATCACCTAGAATAGGGCATATTATTACTATGCAACATAGCCTTTGGAGATCACATCCTAGCTCCCTTATGATCCATCCACTATGGCATATCCTTATCATGAGCTTTCCATCTTATATCTTATCCCCATCTGTTTATCATGAGCTTTCCACTATAGCCTACCTATCCATTTATCATGAGGCAAGCATCCATCTCTTATATCGCATATCCCTTTATCCACCCATTTATCATGAGCCTTCCATCCTATCCACCATTATCCATCCTTTTATCCATCCAATCCCATTCATCCATCCTTGCACCTAGACTTGGTTTTTTTCCCTTGTCATTGGTATCTAGCACAAAGGCTACTCAATTGTAAATCCATTAGCATTTTCCAACACATTCAAAAATCCAACAAAAATCAAAACATTCAAAAAAAAAAACTTTAAAAAAAATCAAAATATCCCAACAAACACAAAAAAATCAAAATATGTCAAAAAATCCAAAAAAAATCAAATATCCAACGAAAAATCTAAGTAATAAGATCGATTCAACATCATCCAAAACAATCCACTCCATCAACATTCAATCAAAATCAAATCATCATCATTAATTCTTCCTATCAATAACATGCATTCATCCATTTCAATCAATCACTTCTTCCAATCATATCAATTAAATCAATCTAAGCAATGATCTTAAATCCAAGTCACACTAATCCATATCAAGCAAGCTAATCAATCAAGGAACATTATCCAATCAAATCAAAAGGTTTTTGATCCTAATCTTGTCATGAGCCCAATCAATTATCATCCATCATCATCAATGGGATATAGCGTTCCCACATCCTTGTGTTGATCTAGGGATATAGCTTTCCCCGCAATGACAACACTATCATTATCAATCAAACAATCAATTATTGGTTTATGACTTGACAAGGGCAATACCTTGTTTGTTTTACATCTTTTGAGCACACTAAGAACACTTGCTTATGCTTAGATTGAGTGGACACTCCAATCATCACACCATCACTATCATCATTCAAAACAATCCAATCATCAAAACAATCAACCCAACAATAGCAAAGATCAAAACCAAAGCACATCAAGCTAACCATCAAAACAAATCCAATCACTTCAGTAAATCAAAAGCAACTCAATCCACCGCATATCATCCCATCATCAACATTTCATCATCCTCAAAATCATTCTGAAGCAATGATCCAAATGCAAGCCCATCCTTAATCCATACCAATCAAGTTAATCAATCAAGCCAAGTTATCCAAGCACAATCAATGGTCTTGATCCTAGCCTTGTTGTAAGACAAATCAATCAATCAACTAGCCAACCAACTTAGCAAACAACCTTGTGTTGATCTAGGGATATAGCTTTCCCCGCAATGACAACACTCTCAACTATCATCAATCAATAACCAATCATTGGTTTACAGCTTGACAGGGGCAATATCTTGTTTGTTTTTGAATCATTTGTGCATGCTTGCTTGTGTGTGTTATCATTTTATATTGCATTTGTATCACATCGGTATCAATCTAGCTAATATTCATATCTTGTATCCAGACAAGGTTGTATTACACTGGGACATGAGACACCTCGTCACCCTGGTCCTTATACCTTGGTGCATAACATCTAGTGCTATATCAAACATCATGGTTGCTCACCTTCATTGCAGCATAACGCATCATCATTTCTTCTATCCATTCCCTTATCTATCTTTCTTTTTGCAGCCAAGCCATTTCTTTTCGAGAGCATACCCGTGTTTGTCCAACCCACCTATCCTCTCGAGGGGGCATCATCATCCCATTTCATCCTCATTATCATCATATCTTTCCATCATCATCATTTTCCTCTATCCATACCTTAGCTTCTTTGAAATGATGTTACTCGACATAAATCCTATCATCTCAAACATCATCTCAAAGAGGGGCAAAATGTAGACACCGAAATTTGTCCCAACTTTGTCCATGTCCTGCAACACCTTGTCAAATACATTATCCTAGACATCATGTAACATTTTGTCCTAAATCCCACTCTTAATCCCATTTATCCATTAGCCAATTAATTAAATAAATTTAATTTATTTAATTAAAATCCCATTCAATCCCATCCTTATCCCACTTAGCCAATTAATTAAATAAATTTTATTTATTTAATTAATTTCACATTCATAATCCCACTTTCCAATCAATTAAATAAATTTTATTTATTTAATTAATTTCCCAATCATATCCTAATCCCGCTATCCAATTAATTAAATAAATTTTATTTATTTAATTAATATCCAACTCATATCCCAACTAATTCAAATATTTTATTTGAATTAAGTTCTCATCATAAGCCGACTTTCCAATTAATTAAATAAATTTTATTTATTTAATTAATTTATCTTATCATTAAGCCGACATGTGTGCCTCTTTCATTTAAAAAAGATAAGTGGTACTACATACTTTATTTAATATCTTTCACATGTAGTACTTTTTATGTACACAAGCACACATGAGCCCTATTCTCCTTGACACTTGTCAAATGACTACAACTCCCTTGAAGAGTGGGAATAACTAATCAATCCTAGCCTTTCCTATAAATCAACTCCCTCATAAGCCATTAGCATGCATTGAGCCTCAAGTACCATTATTCTGTCAAATTTTCTAAGATGCACTGATCCTCAAATATCCACATGCTGTCAAAATATCATTAGAGCCTTTGCATCCTTCAACTATCATTCATTCTATCATCTTCATTTTAATGTTATGCTGCAGAAATGAGCACCCAACATTCCTCCAACAATAATCCTTCAAAATCTTGCATGCTCATGCGAGGTGGAGAAGAGCAATGGAGATAAATCAAGCATAGCATGGAGATCGGTTTGCATTTGCATTTGTTATTTTAATTTTCATGTTATCTTGTGCTTCATTGTGCATTGCTAGGGTCTTTATCATTGCTGTTTATTCATTTGCCCTGATTTGCAATTTTACCCTAACTACATCCACAACCTTCCAAAAATTAGAACTTTTTGTTTCATAATGAGTTTCAGACATATTTTCCTCCAACTTTTCCGCTAAACTTTGACTTAGAGAGTCTCGGGGAGAAATGAGATTAAAATCACCGAACCCTTGAACCATTGAACCATTGAACTTTTGGGGTGTGGTTCAATGCGGAGGTTCAATTATACAACTTGGACCATACAAAATGGCAAATGGTTTACTTAGAGAAACATTGAACTTAGACTCTTGAACCATTGAACTTGTTAGGAAGTGGTTCAATGTGATAGTTCAAAGATGCAAGAACTACACAGACCGACCAATAGTCACGTGGCTTTGTAGAAGATGTTTAACTATGAAACAGTGAACCATTGAACTTTGAACCACTGAACCATCGAACTTCTTATAAAGTTCAAGTGGATGGTTCAACGATATATTAAACTACACAAAAGAACTGAGTGACGCAACTCATTACAAGGCATTGAGTATTGAACTTTTGAACCATGAAAAAGGGTTCAAATTCAACCAAAAGACTCAAAGACATTTTAATTACACAAGGGACAAAATAGCTCACTTTGAGGATTTTTGAACATATCGAACCATTGAACTATTGAACTTTGAGAATGGTTCAAGTTCAAAGGTTCAAATCTTTAGTAATTTCTCACACAAAAACGATAGGTGGGTGAACTTTGAAGAATAAAGAGCCAATTTAAGAAACAAAGGTATGACCAATAAGACAAAATAGCAAATCGACTCTTGATTAGGGAATTTCACGAATAAATAAATAAGGGCGACTCAAAAGGTAACATTGGCTCTGACTAGGGATTGCATTTTATGGCAAAATGTAGAGAACTCAGAAGCTCTGGTTACGCATAAACTGAAACACAGGGATAGAAGAAAAGAAGCAAGACAAACCAAAACTGGGAAAGGAAAACACAAAACCAGACAACAAAGGAAAGGCTATGTACAAAACAGGGGAGTCTTGTTTCACAGTCAATACAATTTAAGATCCTGTCCATTATAGGATAGGGGTAAAATAGCTCCATCCAGATATTCCAACTTGAAAGAATTAGGACCCAGTACTTGATGAATTTTGAAAGGTCCTTTCCAAAGTGAGTCAAATTTGCTATGTGCTCCTTTAGGTTCTCTTCTTCTATCCCACAACAACACTTCATCTCCCTCCATGAATTTCCTAGGCCTTGTTTTTTGATCAAAAAGTGTCTCGACCTTGGCATGATGAGCAGTAATCCGATCAACCAATTCATTCCTTTCAACTTCATTCTTGGTCAAGTACATAACTCTTTTCTCCAAGGAATCTTGAAAGTATTGATTTTCAATTACACTTTGTAATTTAGTCACAGATAACTCCAAAGGTAATGATAACTGAGCTCCTATTCCATAAACCAGCTCAAAAGGGGCCATTCCTATTGCCCTTTTAGGAGTTACCCTATCAGCCCAGAGTGCTTCGTACAATCTCTTATGCCAATCTTTAGGATTCTTGCTCACCAATTTTCTCATGATGGTTACCAGATTTTTATTACTGGACTCGGCTTGTCCGTTCCCTTGAGGGTAGTAATCTGATGAGTGAGAAAGAGATATACTATGCTCATAGCAAAAAGAAGTAAGTTCAATTGAGGAAAAACTAGTGGCGTTATCTGCTACAAGTTTCTGAGGGACACCAAAACGTACCAGTATATTTTCTTTGAGAAAATTACATACCACTTCTGAAGTGGTTCTCTTCACAGGGACTACTTCAACCCATTTTGTAAAATAGTCTATTGCTGTTAAAATGTGAGTATGTTTGGCACTTGAAGGAGGTGAAAGAGGCCCAATAAAGTCCAAACCCCATTGCTTGAAAGGTTCTTCTATAACAACAGGCCTGAGAGGCAATGCTGCAAGTTGTGGCCTTCCTAAAAACAATTTGCATTTCTCACAGTTAGCTACCCATCTGTATGCATCCTTAAACATACTTGACCAATAATAACAATTTCTTAGAATTTTGAAGGCTGTGACTGAAGAAGAGAAGTCTCCACCACAGGCTTCGTTATGAAAAGTTTCGAAAATCTTGTGTTGTTGTTCTTTATCTACACATCTCAGAAAGGTTCCATCTAGTCCCTTTTTGTAAAGGACATCCCCCCAGATGACATATTTTGCTGCTTTTAACTTCAAATTTCTTTTCTCCTTCGGGGACAAGTGACTGGGACAGTCTCCATAAGTAAGATAGTATGCTACATCTAGGATCCATGGGTCCTATAAACTCACCAATAGGACTGTGGGAAGTTCTTTTTCTTCTTCTTCCTTACTCTCAGCAATCAATTTACATAGACCTTGACCTCTGACCAGTTTGGTTGGCCTAACTTCCAAGTCATATTCTTGAATTTTAGAAACCCATGTTGCTCTTTTATTCATCCCAACATCTTGTTGAGTAAGAATGCTTTTCACAGCCGAACTAGGCACAAACACAACTGAATGAGAGGGGAGTATGTAATATCTAAACTATTTAACAACTTTTACTACAGTGAAAGCTTGTTTCTCAGCCAAAGAATATTTAAGTTCATGCTTTTTAGGGGGAACACTCATAAAGGCTATTGGGGCCTCTTCATTCAATTCATTTTTCTGTAACAAAATACTAGACATGGTATGTTCTGAAGCATAACAGTAGATAATAAAATCTTTTTGAAGATCAGGGTTTACTAGAGTTGGTGTTTGTGCAATAGCCCCTTTAATATCTTCAATGATTTCTTAGCAGTCTCGTTCCATTTGAATGCCTATTTCTCACTCATCATTCCCACAATATGTTTCATAATCTCAGCAAAATCATGAATGAATCTTCTGAGAAAATTGATCTGAGCAAAGAAAGACTTAACTCTAGTCCTATTGGAAGGAAGACTTAACTGTTGAATTGCTCTAACCCTCTCTGGATCAATCTTGATCCCATCCTTTGAAACTAAATGTCCCAACAACTTACCCTCTGTCACACAAAAGACTGACTACTTAGGATTAAGAGATATGCCATGACTCCGACACCTTTGTAAAACAGTCTCTAGGTCCTTTAGATGATCCTCCCTTTTTCTTGAGAAAATAGTCAAATCGTCAAGATAAATGACAATAATTCTATTTTTCAAATCTCTAAAGGATGAATCCATTGCCCATTGGAAAGTTGCACCAGCATTAATCAAACCAAAGGGCATACGATTATAAGCAAACATTCCCCGGAGTGTAGTGAAAGTAGTTTTATGTTGATCAGACGCAACCAAACTTATTTGATTATAACCTGAGAATCCATCTAACATGGACATCATCTCAGATCCAACAACTGTTTGTATAATGTGATCCATCACAGGTAAGGGATAGTTATCCTTCAAACTGGCCTAGTTCAGATTCCTAAAGTCAACACAAATCCTTATCTCTCTATTCTTTTGGTGTATTGGAACAATGTTTGCCACCTAGGTGGAGTGATGGATCAGATAAATAATCCTAGCCTTCAACATTTTATCAATCTCCTTAAAAATGGCCTCAGCAACCTTTGGGTTATAGTTCCTCAACTTCTGCCTGAATGGATTTGCATTTGCTTTCAAAGGAATATGATGCTAAAACTGCCCTCACCTAAAATCCTTAAGGTCATCATAGCACCAAGCAAATACATCCTTATATCTAATCAACAGCTTAATCAATTTGTTTTTCTCCTCAGGTGAACAATACCTACCAATAGAAATCCATTTTGGGTCAGTTTCACTCCCAATGTTTATTTTCTCATAATCCTCCAGTTTATTAGGATTCTGAACAAATTTGCCTTTGGTATATTCATCTTGTCTAGTGAACAAGTGCTCTAAAGAGACCAACCCTTTAGGGATTTTGTTTCCCTTCAACTGGATTACATCATCCTTTGAATTAATCCATGGATCAAGACTGAATTCTTTACATTCTGCTTCAGAACCTTCAAAATAAGTCCCCAGGAACATCTTAGCATTCTCCAAGAATTTTCTGATCTGATTATCACTCTCAAAAACTTGCTAGCTTTCAGCATTGTTTGGAACATTAGGGCGATTGACCAACTCTATTATGTATGAATCCTTTTTGAAATCAGGATGTGGTAGAAGAAGGGAAGTTGATACTACTAAAGAATCTACCCAAGTATTCTGGTCTCTGGGAATTGCTTCAATAGAAAAGGCATCAAAGTATTCTATCTCATCCCAGACCCTATTCCTGTAATGCCTTAATCTTTCATTTTTGACAGAAAAGATGCCTCTCAACTATTTCACAATTAATTTAGCATCTCCTTTCACCTTGAGTACCTTCACACCCTTTCCTTTGGCTTCATTTAGCCCAAGCAATAAAGCTTCATATTGTGCAGTGTTATTAGTGTTTTTGAATTCTAATTTGAAAGAATAAGAAAAAATTTCACCTTCTGGTGAGATCAGCATAACCGCAGCCCCTGAACTAGTGGTAGCACAACTACCATCAAATTCCATGATCCATAGATCATCAGAATGAATAGACTTTTAGATAGATTCTTCCTTGAGGTCTTCAGAAGAGAGAAAATAGTTACCAAATTCACATTCCTCAAATAAAATCTAGGATTTGGGATCATCAGAGGGATAGACAGTAAACTTGCATTTAGGTTCAGGTTCTAGCTTTACTTTCTGCTTCCCCACTAGAATTGTGGCTTCTGACCAATCCAATTTAATCTACACACCTAAATCCTTGCAAAAAGTCTTGCTCAACAACATCCCATAACTAGTAGAAATATCTGCTACCAAGATAGTCAATTTCACTTTTTTGTCAGGGTAGGCTGCAAGAGCAACTCGTGCATATTTAATCTATCCAAGCAAGGAAATTTGTTTGCCATCCATAGAGTAACACCTACCAAATGTTTTTGTAAGTGATAGGCCTAGGGCTTTAGCTACAGAAGAAGGTATAATGTTATTAGAAGCACCTGAGTCTATGATACAATTGCTGAGTTTGTGGCCATTTATGAATAAGGAAACATAAAATAGGTTGGGCTTCAAGTCAGTCATATAAGAGGTATCATTAGATGAATTGAGAGTCATTCTAGGGGTATGCGTGGGTGACTCAGGTGGATAAGAAAATAGTCAGGCAATGGGAGACTCAGCATTAACATTTAGTTGACTTCCAGTTTCAGCTTGTGTAGGACTACCTTTGACATATTTAACCAATCTGTCAAGTTCTTTGGGTTTCAACTTGAGGTATTTAGCAAGGGATATTTGAATTTTTGCAGACTTACAAAACTCTATAATATCAAAAGAAGCTCATGGATCATTTCTATGTAACAATTTAATCTCTCGAGCTTTCAAATTATCATCAGAGGTTCTAGTAAGAGGTTCCTTACCTCTAACAGGTACTTCTTGAGTATCAGAAAGTCTCTGATTCTTTTGTCTTCTGGTGAGTACAACACATGAAGGATCTTCAAGGGTAACCAATATTTCACCTCCTCTTTCTGAATCTGATTCATACTCTAGGAAGTGTATTTCAGAGTCACTAGGTTCCTCGAAGTTCCTTTCTTCAATGGTCATCTCCCCCAATACATCTTGAGTGGCAGCCATTTGAGCGTATCTAAGCATCTCTAGACAAGAATTTCCATCGTGATTAGTGGTCAAGTGAAAGGTACACATGTTCCCTCTTTCAGGAGCAGCTTCTATAGCTAACCTTGGTTGCGCTGATATAAGCGGCACTGTCCTGCCAGTATTTGCCTGCTGATTAAAATTTCTTCTGCCAATATCTTGATATGGTTGTTGGAATGAGGTACTAGCCTTAGGTTCATGTCTTTTTAAGGTGATCATATCATTGACTAGCCTCTGAACTATAGGGTCTATAAAGGATGAGGGATGAGCATTAGGCATTTGGACTTCCTTTTTCCATTTTCTAGCCATAATAAGATCATCCTCTAACCCAATTGCCAAGGTTTGTGTAGCTGCTAAATCGACAATTACACCTCTTCTGAGATGGAAACTGATATTAGGAGGCATAGAATTAATAAAGAAACATTTTTGATTCTCAGCAGTTGGTCTTTTGGCAGTAGGGATTCTATGTACAATTCTATTGAATTTAGCTATAAATTCCCTCATAGGTTCATGTATTTCTTTCTTGAGTTGAGTCAATTGAGCAAGGAGGGAATGCTCGTCTTCTGCACTTTTGAACCTGTTCTCAAACACAGTTTTCATATTATTCCAATTAGTGATTGAGGAGTCAGTTAAATGATAAAAGCATTATGCTGCAGTATCAGTCAAGGTTTGCACAAAAAGCCTTATAGCTACATCTTGATGTTGTACACCTTAAACACCGCATGCTGCTACAAAGGCACTCAGATGTTCCTCTAGTGATTGTCTTCCATCCCCATTAAATTTGGGTAAATTCTCCCTTGCATTCTTAGGTAGAGGATTCAGGTTGGCTCTGAGATTTAAAGGCCCTATGGCTGCTCCCCAAGGTCGAGCCATTGGTAGAAAGTTTATAGCAGAGGGGGTGATAGTACCAAAAAGAGTTAAGGCTTGACAGATAGGAGATGTAGAAGGTTTAGGGGGGCTAGGGGGTCTACTTCTCGCTCTTCTAATATGAGTAGGGATATAAGGAAAATTAAGGCTTTGTAGTGCTTGAAAGGTGGGATCCTCAATTCCCTCTTTTCTCAAAGGCCTTGTATATTGTCTGGAATCTAGCTTATAATATTGCAACTGGATAAGTAGCTATTAATTTCTATGCTATTCTTGATTTCTTTGCACTTTAGGGGCTTGATTTCTCATTGCGTTCTCTGATTGCCTCCTTCTTTGCCTGAGCAACATCAATCTCAAATTATCGGCCAATTCCTCTTCTTTTTCTAATACTCTGCTTGCCCTTCTATAATCCTCAATAGTCCGACGAGTATGCCAAGCAAGAGTATTCAACTGGCCAATAATGTCTTCCTGCTCATCTTGAAAACCAAGGTTAGGTTGCAGAATAGGAATTATGTTTTCATGTGGAAGCACCATTGTTGCTTCATATTAAGGCGATGAATCTTTCAACAAACAACTTCGATATCCCCAACAGAGTCACCAAAAACTATTGGTTAACAGATTTATCCTTATCTAAAAATGTTTTATTCTGACTCTAAACCCTTCTTCTTTCAAGGACAAATGAATTAAACAAAAAATGGGTGAACTATCAAGAATAGTTCCCCTCTGAATTAAGGTACAGCTCCCTTTAAGATCTTCAACGAATTCAATCTATTTTAATTATTCAAATACACTTTTAACCAGAAAGTGCCTAAGGGCAAACTAACATCCATACATCACCATGCTATGAATGTGATATCCCTTTTATAACATCATTTAGTGATAGAATACACAGATTCTATTTTTAATAACAATCAGATATATATATATATATATATATATATATATATATATATATATATATATATATATATATATTGCTGAACCAATAAATGGTAGAACACATATAATAAGTTATCTAAAAAGCAATTACCATATGAAAGAAGATTTCGCACAAAAAACCCAATTTCAAATACTCAAACACATAGATCTAAGCATGCAGTAATTGTTTCTCCTTTTCATTCACAGATGAAAAATGTTTCAAACAAACATCATATATATTCTAAAACAATAGCAGTTTAGCTCCAAAATTTTTCTATTTTCTTTTCTTTTCCTCTCTCTCTATCTATCAGTTTTAGCAACCAAAAACATATATATAGTTGCCCTAATTATCCGATCATGTAAACCAAACCTAGAGTTAAAGTAACTCTGACTCATACGGGATTTAGTTTTTACAAACTGATTTAAAGATTAAGTTTTTGAAAATAACTTTAACTGAAAAATTGAATAAAGAAATTGAGTAAGTAATATCATGGCTGGGGTAATAGATTTGGATCTCTAGATTTGTTGTGGGCAGTTGGGGAGGCATGTTAAGTTTTCCACTCCTGAAATGTTGCAACAAACTCCTGAATTTTTGAAAAATTGGGGATGCCGATGTGTTTTACCCTTGTCTTCTAGACTTCTCTTTCCCTCCAAATTTTCCCCACCTTCTCCTTGTGTTCTGGGAGTGAGTCGATGCAGAGATAAAGAAGTGACTCCACCTTCAAAATTTGAGAGAAATCCTCGGTTAATATGTTGTCACTTTCTTTAACAAAGCTAATTTTCTCCTTCAAAGATTGAATCACTGTATCAATGTCTTTCTCTGGTTCTCCATCATCTTTTATATATTTTACATCAATACACTACAGATCATGCTGTAGTGATTGGGTAAATTCAGTTATTTCCTTGATCATTTTTGTGAGCTCAAACCACCCTTGCTGAGATACTAAATTCCTCCATTCAATGTTTTTCTTACTCACATACAGTACATCTTCATCCAAACCTATTAAGTTCTTTTCTGACAGAAATTTTGCTATCCCATATTTTTGTATCTCATCAATTTGATTCATCACGTTCTACCACTTGCCTTCATCTTTTATCCAGGAAGCACCCTGTACCTTAAGGTCATCAATGATGGTTGTAGTTTGATCATATATATTCTTCAGTTCATGAATATATTCGGTACCTTTCTACATAATATAGTCCAACCAATCGTCAAATATCTTAGTTGCCATTCTGTACCTGTTAACCTCGTCCAACATTTTCTAGTTAGTTGGAGATTTAGGATCAAAAGTCAGAGAAAGTTGTGAAACTGGCTATGGATTGGGGTTAAGAATGGCATCAATGTATTCTGCCATTGAGCACAGGGTCTTCTTCAATTCTCTTTTGTATTCTGCTATTTCTACACTCCAGTTCCCAGTACTTGGGTCAATACCTACCCTGGATGTTGTTTTTAGTTTCTTAGATTTAGGATTTTTTCCTAAACACTTACTCACCATGTCTTCCAATGGCAAAGAAAATGGAACTATCTTTGTTTTGTTGCTGATTGAGCTCTCCAGCCATTTGGGTGCAGGGGCCGAGACTTCTTTTCTAGGGTTAAATTAATCAGAGGACACATCTGAAACCATCATTAGTTCGGGGGTCTCGAAAGCAATCTCTACCTATTGTTTTGTACTAATCTCCTCTGCTCTTGGTGAACCAGATTCTTCATCACCCATTGCTTCCCCTAAATCCTCCTCAAAATTCAAATCCACAATTATTATCTCAGAAACCTGCTTTTAGTTCTCGATTTGGTGGCACAAGGGGGCAGAATAGTTGTGAGGGCTCTCTTGGATTCTTTAATGACAGGGTTCCTTCTAGTTATTGACTTGGAAGTACCTGCACCACAGATAGCAATAAGCTGGTTAGGGGAGCTTATCGGGAATGGTGATTCAACTATTGATGTGCATTGTTAGGAATCTTTGTTTTGAAATTCTTTATGTTTTTGTTCCCTTAACCATTTCTAGGTTCTTCTTAACACCAGGAAGGTCTTGACCTCAATTCTATCTTCTTCCTTTTTACTCCAGTCAATTTCTGCAATAGGTGATTGTTTTATCTGTTCAAATTGCAGATCAATCATGTATTCTTCATTATCAAAAACTCCAAAAATGTCCATATTTAGATTAAGGGTAATTATTTGTCCTGGAGAGAACCTGCACCACAACCTCCTTCTGATCTTGAATTCATCTGAACAGTCCTCCCAATAATCCTCCAATTTAGGAACATGTGAAAACCTTGTTCCAAAATCTAAGTTATCCCTGACAAAGCCTTTGCTGTCAAATTGTGTTCTTGCAGTGAAGATCTAAAAATTAAACTTTTTAAGGTTCACTTCTAAATTCAAAGCATCAGATTTTGACTGGCATGAGTAATGTCCAAGTTTAATGGGAAAAGAGATACCAGATCCCTTCTTTGTTGAGAACTTTTTATTTACATGTGCTAACTGTTTGCAGACCTCTATCAGCACAAAATAGTCAAATACATACCTGGGTAATTTAACAGGTTCACCGTCAAATCCTCCAACTCTTATATAAGTGAACTTGGAAAATTGAATAAAGAAACTACCATATATGCTAACCAGCTGCATTGCTTCATTAGACATTCTCTTATTGAAATAACCTGCCAGTTCATAAGTTATTCTCCTAGTAAAAACATCATTAACCCTCTTGTAATTCTCATAACATTTATGCATCTGCAATTGTGAATAATATTCATAAATTTTACTATCCTCAGCCAAGGGTGCATGAGGTAGCCCCAACCATTGTCTTGTAGATGCCAGGGAATAGAAGAGGTATGAAGACATATAAAAAAATTTATTACCCAAATAATTACTTAGACCCTGATGCAAACATTCAGCTGCAATTTCTGCCCAGTCCAAATATTGCTCTCCTTAGAGGATAACCTATATGAAAAAGTACATCCAGTCTTCCCAATAATATGCCTATGCACTGCCCTTTAGCCTATGTAGTAATACCACAATATCCCTCACTTCCTGAATCATGTGATCTCTTGTAAGTGGTTTTGGCAGCCTTGAACCTCCTTTCTGGAATTTCAGCAACCAGTTTCTTGCTATCACACTTCTGTAGTTTGTTTTCTTAAATGAGAAATGTCCATAGGAAGAAGTAATATTGATGCTAGAATATGCTTCCTTGGGCGGTATTCTCATCACAGACATTAGGTTCTATCTATTGACATGAAACAACACGCTACAATCTACATTTTTTATGCACCTGTTTTGGGGTTCATACCTATTCATGCATTCGAAAACTAATTTGGGGCACTGTACGGCCATGGGAAAGGCCGCAGCTTCAACCAAACCACTTTCTACTATTTTCTTCATCATAGGAGTTGGTATAGGATTTTTAGACCTTTCCCTAAATTCTTCTAAATCATATTGAACCAGAGAGGTATCCCCAAATTCAGGATGAGAACAAGTAAGACCAGGACTGTGTTCATAACCAAGACAAGCAGATTTCATAGCTATAATTAGACGATATAACGAAAAATGCTTCAAACTTTGAAAATAATGTTGGAAACTCAAAAGATTCTTCTTTCCAGCTAAGAAATGGAAACAATATATAGGAAGAATCGAACTCACCTTCAATATATCTAAAATTATTGCAAAATTTGGACAACAAGAACCTTATACCTCCTGCGCTATTCTCCTTCGCATTGCGCAGTATGTTCAGTTGCTAAATTTGGCTTGTTCTCTCTTAATAATGGCATTAACCAGATCAAATAATTATTACCCGAAACAATACGTGCCGAAAATGTTTGAAAAGACATGAATTCTGACATGGCAAGCATTATTCACGCACGACCATGATGTATAATAATTATCCACAACCTTCTAAAAATTAGAACTTTCTATTTCATAATGAGTTTTGGACATATTTTCCTCCAACTTTTCTACTAAAATTTGACTTAGAGAGTCTCAGGGAGAAATGAGATTAAAATCACTGAACCCTTGAACCATTGAACCATTGAACTTTTGGGGTGTGGTTCAATGCAGAGGTTCAATTATACAACTTGGACCATACAAAGGGGCAAACGATTTACTTAGAGAAACATTGAACTTAGACTCTTGAACCATTGAACTTGTTAGGAAGTGGTTCAATGTGAAGGTTCAAAGATGCAAGAACTACACAGATCGACCAACAGTCACGCAGCTTTGTAGAAGACTTTTAACTATGAAACAGTGAACCGTTAAACTTTGAACCACTGAACCATCGAACTTCTTATAGAGTTCAAGCGGATGGTTCAACAATATATTAAACTACACAAAAGAACTAAGTGATGCGACTCATTACAAGGCATCGAGTATTGAACTTTTGAACTATGAAAAAGGGTTCAAGTTCAACCAAAAGACTCAAAGACATTTTAATTACACAAGGGATAAAACAGCTCACTTTGAGGATTTTTGAACATATCAAACCATTGAACTATTGAACTTTGAGAATGGTTCAAGTTCAAAGGTTCAAATCTTTAGTAATTTCTCACACAAAAATGATAGGCAGGTGAACTTTGAAGAATAAAGAGTCGATTTAAGAAACAAAGGTATGACCAATAAGACAAAACAGCTGTAAGGGTAAAATGGTGATCAATCAAATGAATTAAACAAGACCCAAACATCAACAGAATAGTGAAACAAGAAGGATTCAATAAACAAAACAATGAACAAACACAGTGCAAACCTCTCCCATTTCTAAACTCCTGTTGTTCGCCTATCACAAATCATCCTTTTGCAGATGAGATGAGCCCTCAGAGAGTGCAATCTTTTAGCAGTTTATAGGAAGTTGACGGTGAATGGCTGTGGTGATACACAATGAAGATGAGCTCCAATGCAAGTATGTGATCTCAAGCTTGTAGATGACAAAAGGGTGCCAAAGGCGCGCTGGTGATATTTCTGCAGAGTAACGATGTCAAAATCCTGGATGATTAGAATGGAAGGATGAAGCTTCATTTATAGACTTGGAAGACTGGGAATCAACGGTTGAGAGGAGATGTGAAGATCGATGGCTGAGAATGGTTGAGGAATGTGCAACTAGTAGAAATGTGACAAGTGTCCCAGCTCCATCATGAAAGAGGGGATGTGACAAAATTGATTGGAGAGTTAACTCCATTGACTAAACAGTTAACAGACTTGATTGATCAGTTAGAAGAGTGGATTATGGGATTGACTGAATTGATTGACCAGTGAACTGGATTGATTGAGGAGTCAACAGAATAGATTAACCAGTGAACTCAAATGACTAATTAGTTAACAGATTTGATTGATTAGTTAACTAACTTCTGATTTGAGAAGAAATAGGCCATGTGGGTGAGAGAGAAAAATAGGTAAATAAATATTAAATATATTTAATTACATGTGCAACTTGATGATGTGGACAAGGTGAGTGGAAAAGGTGAGGTGTAAAGGTGAGGTGGATTTTTGAATTTAGAACTTAGGATAGAGGAATTTAGATTAATTAAATAATTTATGATTATTTAATTGTGTAGGACATTTAGAAGAATTTTAATTAAATAAATAGAATTTATTTAATTATGGAATAGTGAATCGATTAAATAAATTTAGAATATTTATTTAATTAATAGAAGAATGGAATAAATATTTAGAATATTTATTTAGGATGATTCGTGTCATTTTTAGGCGTATACATTTTGCCCCTCTTTGATGCAATGCAGTTTACAGCGTTGCTTCAAAGAATAAATAGCCTGATAGTGATATATGCCCCAGTTTGCCCCTGGTACAAGTTTAACGACAAGATGCCCCCTCGGGAGATTGGACGAGAAGAAGGCAGAAGGCGTGAGACGGACAATCTCACGATGAAGAAGGTTGAGTTTGAAGAAAATGGGTGAAGAAAGTGTCAAATGATACGCGATGCAAGATGGAATGATGACACACACAAGCAAGCAAGGAAGTATAGACAAATGACACAAGAACAAAGAAGGTATTGCCCCTGTCAAGCGGTAAACCAATGATATACTGATAATGATATATGATAGTGTTGTCATGGTGGGGAACAATATATCCCTAGACCAACACGGCAGGCATGTTGTCATGGCGGGGAATGATAGATCCCTAGAGCAACATGAAGGATAGTGTCTGGTTTCAGGAAATGAAGCATGTCGTGTAAGACGCGTGTATTGGTCTGATTTCGACAATGCAACATCCTGTATAAGACAATTGATTGACTAACTGATCGAGTTGGTTTACGACCAGACAAGGATCAAGACCACTAATTGTGAGTGGATCATTTGTGCAAGATTGACTTGACTTGATTGGTATGGATTAAGGATGGACCTTGCATTTGGATTATTGCTCAGATTGACTGGACAAGGATGAAAGATATGATGATAGATAGAAATCTGATTGATAGAAGAAAGACTCGATAGAAAGATTCACAAGCTTTTATTTGTATTGATACTCTGCATTGTTGGATCTTTATTGCATGGGGTATGGTATGGATGTATAAATGGATATAGGATGGATGCTTTGCTATTGGAGTGCTTTATTTCATCATTGGGCATTTTTTTTTGTGGTACTTTTCTGAAATGTTGTAAGTGAATACAAGCATCTAGGTATAATTGAACCGAGATGACCTGAGTATCGCTTACATGGATTGTGATTTAGCAAGTTAATACAAGCATCTAGTCAAAATTGAATCTAGATGAACTGAGTACCTCTTGCATTTCAACAAGCAAGGATTGCCCCCATTCATGTTAGACCTTTGATGTCCTCGATGATCTTTTGCCGATCACGTCCTAAGACAAGGCTTCACATTACTAAAGTTTAATCCCCAAATAGCAAACAAAGAAAATAATCATGCCCCCATCATAGCATCTCTAGCTTTTGGCATCCTTGAGTAGCATAGGAGGGTATGATAGCAAAAATCAGGACTCGAATTGTTAACCATGTTTCTGATCTACAAAGCATATTTGCTTTGATATGTGTTTAGCTCTTGCCTTAATTTGCATAAAATCATTTAGAAGACCTTGGGTATTTGCTTTACGTTGGATAGGTTAAGATGCTCATAGTCAAGATTTCTGCTTGAGGCATGGGTTCTGCTTGCATTTGCTTGCTTGGTGAGAAGATTGCACAATCCTTATTGGGGAGACAGACCCTAATGGACTGACCTAGTGCCTCGGGGGCTCATTGCTAAATGGCCTTGCCTACGTGACGACACAGAGGCAACGTAGTTCGGGGTAAACCCTAATGGACCATGGATGGACTAGAAGAAAGACGACAAGAATGAAGACAAGAAAGGGGATGAATGGGACAAAGGGAAGAAATGGAAGCCTCGGGGGCACATTAGAATAACAGCCTTGCCTACGTGACGACGCAGAGGCAATGTAGTTCACGGACTTGGACCATGGACATCGACGAGGGACACTACACTAGGCTCACACGAAGGAGACAGTATGGGACAAAACCCTGGTTGACAAGGCCACAATGAGAGTATTGAGCCATGATAGGTAACTATCAGGTGTTTATTGTGGAATAGATATGGGTCGAATGGGGCAAATGGAGAAAGAATGGACTCAAGGGGATTGGATTCTCAAAAATGGAGAAGGCGGTGTATCACAAGTAATGCCTGTTTACCAGGTTTTCATCACTTGCTTTTATTTGCACGAGAAGCTAGAAAGTAATCATGATGCCTGTTTGCCAGGTTTTCATCATGATACCTATCCAAGGCGCTTGTTTGCTAGGTTTTCACTAAAGGATGAATTTTTTTTGTTTGTATGCTTTCTATTTTTTTTTTTTTTTGTATTTTTTGATTTTTGATTTTTTCTGATTTTATTATGCCCCCTTGCACTGGGGTTCCCCTAGGTATAGAACCGATGAAGATGCATGCTGTTGATTGGATCATCAAACAACTCACCCTCTGATGTGGCCAACTGATATGCCCCCAATCCGTAAGCAGCTACAATCACATAGGGCCCAAGTCAGTTAGGCTCGAACTTACCTTTCTTTTCTCTATCCTATTGATTGCGAGGGTTCTCTTTTAGAACTAGGTCCCCAACCTTGAAGCACCTTGGTCTAACCTTGTGGTTGTAGCTTCTGGACATCATCTGTTGATAGGCTTTGAGATGGTCAAAAGCTTTCTGGCGTCTTTCCTCTAGCAGCTCTAGTTCTTGTAGCCTAGAGACTCTGTATTCTTCATCTGATATGAGACCTTTCAACGACACCCTGAGGGATGGGAGTTCGACCTCAATGGGAAGGATGGCTTCGGAACCATAGACAAGGGCATAGGGTGTAGCACCTGTGGGAGTGCGTATACTGGTTCTGTAGGCCCACAGAGCGGGATTGAGTTGGATGTGCCAATCGCGACCAGCTTCATTGATAGTCTTCTTTAGGATTTTCATAATGGTTTTATTCGATGCCTCAGCTTGGCCGTTACCTTGGGGGTAGTATGGAGTGGAGAAACGATGTTGGATTTTGAAACGCTCACAAAGTTCCTGGACATCCTAATTTTTGAATGGTCTCCCATTATCCGTTATGATGGATGAAGGGATGCCGTATCGACAGATAATGTAATTTAGAATGAACGAGGAAATTTGTTTTCCTGTGACGGTGGTTAGGGGAACAGCTTCAATCCACTTTATGAAGTATTCAGTGGCGGTTATGATGAATTTATGGCCGTTGGAAGAAGGTGGATGAATCTTTCCCACAAGGTCAAGTCCCCACTGGCAAAAGGGCCAGGGTGTCGTTAAAGGTCTCAACTCCTGAGCAGGTGCATGAATCAGGTTCCCGTGTATCTAGCACTGTTTGCACTTTTTGACGAATTGATATGAATCCATTTCCATATTGGGCCAGTAATAACCCAAACGCATGAGTTTCTTAGCTAAGGAAGGACCGCTGGAGTGTGTTCCATAGATCCCTTCGTGTATGTCTCGCAAGGCCGTTATGGATTTTTCTTGTTCTAGACAATGGAGTAAAGTACCATCCAGACCACGTCGGTAAAGGGTAATAGCAATGATAGTGTAACGGGAGGCTTGTCAGATGAAAGTTTGTTTTTGGTTGGAAGAGAGGTCGGGTGGAAGAATATTGTCCTTGAGGTAAGTGTAGGTCTTACCGTACCAAGGTGAATCAGATCCTACTAGGAGGCAAATGGAATGGGTTTCGAGGAGATCATAAGCCGGTTGCCGAATGGTTTGTACTAAGAACTCATACCGTGACTCATATTCAGGTATTTCAAGAAGAGAGGCTATGGTAGCCATTGCATCTGCTGCTTTGTTCTCGATCCTAGGTATTTGTTCAAAGAAGATGGTCCCAAAGTGTTCTTTGAGGTTGTCGACCATCCGTTTGTATGGGATGAGCTTCTCATCTTTGGTTTGATATTCATCGTTGACCTGATTGATGATAAGCTGAGAATCACCGTAGACACATAGTGCTTGGATTTTCCACTCAGTGGCCATCTTGAGACCAATTACCAAGGCTTCATATTCTGCTATATTGTTAGTGCATGGAAATAACAACCTGTAGGACTTTGGAATTGTGTCACCATGGGCAGTGATAAACAGGATACCTGCCCCTGACCCATGGTTGGTGTAAGACCCGTCGAAGTAGAGTTTCCAAGGAGATGTTGACAAAGTGAATAAAGACTCATCGGGAAACTCAAACTGCATTGGTGAAGTGTCCTGTAATGGTGCCTCGGCCAGTTGGTCAGCTATGATTTGCCCTTTGATGGCTTTTCTATCCACATATTCTATATCATATTCACTAAGAAGCATAACCCACTTTGCTAATCGACCTGTGAGAGCTGCTTTGCTGAGAAGATACTTTAGTGGGTCGATTTTGGCAATGAGTTTGACTGGATGTGCCAACATGTAGTGTCAGAGTTTTTGTGAAGCAAAAACCACCGCAAGGCATGATTGTTCTACCTGTGAGTATTGTAACTCGTAGCCCACTAAGGTTCAACTGATGTAGTATACAGCTCTTTCCTTGTTCTCATAGTCTTGCTGCACTAGGAGAGCCCCAAGAGCAGTAGGTGTAGCAGATATGTAGAGAATCAAAGGTTTTCCTTGGATCGGAGGCATGAGTATAGGAGGGTTCATTAGGTACTCCTTTAGCTTGTTGAATGCCTCTTTGCACTGCTCATCCCATTTAAATGGAATATTCTTATGTAGGAGATGGCTAAAAGGTTGGCACTTGTCTGCCAACTGCGAGATGAACCTGCGGATGGCCTACAGCTTGCCCTGTAAGGATCTCAACTGTGTTAGAGTCTTGGGCGGTGGCATGTCCATTATTGCTTTGACCTTGGCCGGGTCTACCTCTATGACGTTTGCTGACACGATGAAGCCTAGCAGCTTGCTTGATGTTACCCCAAACACACATTTCTTCGAGTTTAATTTTACTTGGAATTGGTCCAGCCGTTGGAAGACTTTCTCTAGAATATCTAGGTGTGAGTCCCTCGTGAGAGATTTTGCTAAGATATCGTCAACATAATCCTCCATGGTCACATGCATCATGTCATGGAATATGGTTGTCATGGCCCGCTGATATGTAGCACCTGCGTTTTTCAGCCCAAACGGCATGACATTCTAGCAAAAGGTACCCCATGGACAAGTGAAAGCTGTTTTGTGCTGATCCTCTGGTGCTATTTTGATCTGGTTGTACCCTGAGAATCCATCCATGAGTGACAGCATTGTATGTCCTGTTGTGAGGTCAACTATGATATCGATGTTAGGCAATGGAAAGTCATCCTTGCGGCATGCTTTGTTTAATTCTCTAAAATCGTTGCATAGTCGAACCCTGCCATCTGGTTTAGACACTAGCATGATGTTTGATATCCATTCGGGGTAATCTATGGCCCTGATGAACCCCACGTCTAGTAATTTCTTGAGTTCTTCCTTGACCAAAAGGGCTATATGGGGATGCATCTTTCTCAGTTTCTGCTTTACGGGCTTCACCCCTAGATCCAATGGCAAATGATGTAGAATCAGGTTAGGGTCTAGACCTGGCATGTCAGCATATGACCAAGCAAAGCTTCCTCTCTTCTTCTTAAAGAATGGTACAAACCTGGTTTTCTCAGGTGGTGTGAGATTTTGCGAAGTGGATAATCTTGGGCTGCTCTTCGGTTCCAATATTTACTGGCTCTGTTGGCTCCACCACAATCTGTGACTGTTCCTGGTACATATCACTAGGGAGGGTGTCAAGCATTCCATCGTCAGGTGCCACAGTTGGGTCTTCACCTTCGGATACGTCCTTTCTTTTTACTGTTTTATGATCTGACACTGCCGCATGGTAGTTTTCACCGTCAGATCCCTTTTTGATTTTGATATTTTTGCGACTAGAAGGCTTGGCACCCTCCCCGAAGTAAGCCACGGTATTGAGTTCGATAGCGAAACCAGCTTTATGATCTCCTTTTGGTAAGTGATCTCTAAGTTCCATATAGTCAATGTAAGCATCATCATTCTAGAACACATCTAATTGAGGGGTCCCTTGCAGGTCCCAGTCAATAAGCTCAAGGTGTAAGAGGGGAAGGGAGTCAGATGAGAGATCTGATTCATTAATGTTGTGAATGGAAATGCTACGGGGCACTGGCGGGAGTAGTGTTCTGGGTGGTACTTTCTTCCAGGTTGTTTATTGCAATGGAATCAAAACTTTCCTCGAAAGCCATAATCTCGGGGAGGGGCAAATCAGACTCCAGTGGTCTGTCCCGTTGCATCTGTCCCTCATGGTAGGGGCTGAGAGTTTGGATGGTGTCAATCTCCTTGTCATCGTAGGAGTGTTCTGTCAGCTCGTCCCACTCATACTCATTCGACTCATCTGAATCTGCATCACTATCCTCTTAGAGTGTTTGAATTGTCTCCACTAGGCAGGCATTTTCTTTGGCTTTACCTTTACCTTTGTACCCTAGGCCAGTCGTGTTTCTAGCCGAAGAGGATGAAGAAGGTTGGATAGGTTCAACGATTCCTTCCTTTCTGAGGCCTATGGGGCCTTGTCCTTCGTACCCCATCCGGTGCAAGATAGTTTCACCTCGTCCATAGAGTTCTGTAGGGAGTCTAGGCGGCTCTTGGGGTGTGTTTTCCTCTTCAGCGTAAAGCCATTGCAGGAGATCTCACTCCTCTGTCTCATCAAATAAGGTCCCCCATTTTACAAAGGGATTTGCGGGAGTTATCGGAGGAGCAGATGGCTTTGGAAAATGCCTAGGTTGATGCTTGGGTTTGCCAAAGGAGCGAGGAGACAAAGGCATGGTGGCAAGGTTGAGGCTGTGCTCAATGGAGTACTCCCCCACACCATTTTATTTTATGGTAAGTTTCAGCGGTGTGGGCCTCGAGGAGGAAGCCTCGGTGGTATGGTCTTGTTGCGGAGTAGGGGAAATGTAGGCTCTGTTGTTGGGAATGATGCATTCAGATTTTGCTTGGAATGAATTGCAATGTTGGTAGGGGTCGGGGTCGCCTTGTATGGTGACCTGCTTGCCATCGTGTGGGAACTTAATGCATTGATGGTAGGTGGAGGGGACAGCCTTCATGGCGTGGATCCATGGTCTCCCTAGTAGAATATTGTAAGCAAGCTCTCGATCAAGGACTTGGCACACCACATCTTTAATTACCGGTCCCACTTGAATGGGTAGGACAACCGTGCCCTTTGTGGTTTGTTCCTCCTCGTCATAGGCTTTGATAGTAATTTTCCGTCTTGGATCTACTGCCTGTTCGGAGAACCCCAGTGCAAGGACTAGCTTCAACGTGCAAATATTTAGACCGGTGCCCCCATCAATGAGAACCCTTTTGATGCGGTGCTTGTGCACGAATGCGACAATGTGTAGAGGAGTGTTGTGGGGTTGAGATATGGAAAGGTCATCTTGCTCTGTAAACGAGATGGAAGTGGAGGATGTCAAATTACCCACCATGGTTTGAAACTTTTCTTGGGCTAGGTTAGTGGGGACAGTAGTTTCCACTAAGGCTTTCTCAAGAATCTCCTTATGAGAAGGAGATAGACGCAAGAGCTCCAATATAGAAATGTGAGCTGGAGTTTTTTGCAATTGGTCGATGACATTGTATGGGCGGGAGTTGGACGGAGATGGTGACGACCTTGGAGGGGTGGTATTGATCGTGACCTTACCACTGCGGGTAATTATACTACAACCAGTTCTGTTAGGTCCTGGTTGTTGGTTGGGGGAGATGACGTTAACTTGCGGAATATGCTCAGAAATGCAATTAATGGTGTACTCAAATGGAATGCTTGCATAGTTAGCATTACTTGACCCACTGTTCTGATTTGGCCGGTTGTGACTGTTGTCGTTATTGGGATTGCCATTGGAGTTGTTGCCGTTGTGACCATTGTTGCTGTTGTGGCCATTGTGGCAATTGTTGTTATATGGCCAATTGTGGTTTAGAAGAGGATCCCGGTAGGCCACATGAGATTCATTGGAGGTATGCTGTTGTGTCCCTCCCTGATTCTGATCCAGTATATCCTGTATGACATTCTTGAGGCGGATGCAATTGTTAGTCATGTGCCCCCGTCCTTGTTGATACTCACAATAATCTGTGTCCTTCCAATAGGGAGGTTTAACGATAGGCTTATAGTCACTTGTTGGCGGTAGAGAAATTTCATTGTTAGCCAACAACTTCCTGAGAGCAGACTCTTGAGATTCCCCCAACGGCATGAATTTTCTCCTTGGATTTGAATTGAACCAAGGTCTAGGTTCCCGAGGGGGTGGCTTGTTGAGCGCACCGGTATTTGCTTCTCCCTTAAGAGTGAATATAGGTTGTTGCTTAGGGGCTGCTGCCTTGGCATCCACTACTCCATCGTTGACCACATTCTTGTTCTTGGTCCAAAACTTTGATTTATCTATTGTATAATTGGAAGGAGGTGTGTCCTTGTAGAGCTTGAGAGTTCCTTTAGTGATCATAGCTTTTTCAATGAAGAGGCCCATTTCAATGACCTTGGCGAACGAGGCAGGGCATTGTATCTGAATCTGATAGCTAAGATCAGTGTTTAGGTTGTGGACAAACATTTCCAATAGCTGCTTCTCAGGCATGTCGTAAGAACACTTACTAGCTAGCTGTCTCCATCATTGTAGGAAGGCAGCGAATGACTCACCACCCTTCTGTTTGGTGTTACATAGATCTAGCATAGATACCTCGTGTTCTATGTTGTAAGAGAAGTGCGTTATAAATTTATTGACAAGTTCATCAAAAGTTTTGATTCCTGGTGGGAGACCCGAGAACCACTCCATAGCTTGACCACCTAAAGATCGCGGGAATAGTCTCATTAAGTAGGTCTCGTTGTGAGATACTTCTAAACATGCTGCAGTGAATTCCCTGATATGATCTCTAGGGTCCCCCTTCCCTTTATATTTGTCAAATTTTGGAACTCCGAACTGATAGGGGAATGGTTTCATGATCAAATTTCTGTCAAAGGGGTACGGTGCTATATCTTCCAAAGAGTAGTTCTTAGAACTTGTACCGGTCTTAAGGTTGGATATCTCGAGCTTTAGACTTTCGATTTGTTGTCTCATGTCTGCCATAGGAGCAATTGGATCTACGGGTTGCTTTCCTCTCTCATTTGAATGGGGAACCATGTCATTTGTACCTCTCTCATGCACATGTGGGACTGTGTCATTTGTGCCTCTCTCATGATCATCGTTTGCATTTTCCATGATGGAGCTAATGTCAAAGTCTACGGGGAGTTTGATTCTGAGACTAGCAAGATGATGGAAATACTTATGGGGATCTTCAAGGATCATCTTCTCTACGACGCGTTGGAATTTTCTATCTTGCATGTGCGCCACTAATTCTTCATGAGAAATCTCTTCTTCACCATCACGTGGTGGGAGAAGGTGATTAGATGAGTCGGCCATTTCGATTTGCTTGTTGTACTGGGATCGAGTAAGAACCATGCAAGGTGACGCGGGATGGAGGGGGTGAGGACTAGAATTTCTAGCAAGGTGCCGACTGAGACTATTATGAATGGGATACCTAGGATGAGACTTGGACAAAGGATTCTCTCGCTCAATGACTTCAAGTAAGACGGTTGACACAAGACTCTAGCCACTAGCAAGGGTAGTCGGTACCAGTCTTACTGTGTAGGGCTTAGTCGTTCAACAAGACTACTAGCAAAGGTACTGTGACCTACTAGGCTTACGTGAATTCACTAATGAAACGAAAAAGAACTTATGCCAAATCGGTATGGGATAGGCTGACTTTGGGACAAGAGTGATTTGGACAGAAGGTGAGTGCGACAATGGATGAAAGAGAAAGAGTTGGGTGAAACGGATGGAGATTGACTGCAAGGTTGACTATGATCTCAGAAAGTGAAACTAGGCTGAAATGGGTGCCCTGATCAGGTGAAAATTTCTCCTCAAAAAAAGGGCAAGTGCGCACTATCGCATATGCACAGAAACAGATGCGCAGCAGAAATGGGCAAATGCGCAGCAAGTTGTAGTAAATGCGCCGGTCTGGTGAATTATATATGCGCAGCAATAGTGCATATATGCGCAGCAATAGTGCATATATGCGCAGCAAGTCGTTATAAAAGCGCAGTAAGTCTCTGTGTATGCGCAGCAGAAATGTGTAAATGCACAGCTCTGAAGTTTTTGCAAAATTTTTCTATTTTTCTTCTATTTTTGGTATTTTTTGGCTAGAAAAGGTCTTCCTGATTTGATATTATGAATTTAATAGCAAGAAAACACAGCAAGCACAAAGAATATTTTGTAGTTTTTCATTGTTTTTGTAATTTTTCTAACTCTATTTTGGACAAAAGCAAGCACAAAATCCTAGGCGAGAAATGGATTATAAGGGATTTGGGCCACTAAAACAAGAGGTATTTAATTCGGGCAACCGTTCAAGTGGTTACATGTGCGGCGGTGCTACTCTCCATTATGGAGTCTCCCAGCCTCACAGGGTTGCGCCTGAGAGGGTTTTGGGGGAGGTTGGCCGTTGGTGTAACATAACAGCACTTGTTGCAGGAAGTTTTCACCTCAAGCACAATTTATTTTAAGTGGCTTGGTAGGGCTTAGCGTTAGCCTGTTACCACTCAGGGTCATTCCCACTTGGACAAGCGTGAATCCAAGGGCAGGCCCCTCCTAAAAGTTAAACAGATAGAATGACAAGTCTGGCACTCTGATCACCCAGAAGAGGGGAGAGCATAAGCCTATTGTCATTCGCAAGCACAGAATACACTGATTAATCCACCCTAGTTAAAAGTGAAAAACTAAATGGGCTAATCTACTCAAACAAAACTTTGAAGTGATTCAGCAATATAGCGGTGGTTCAGTTTTAAATCCCAGAAAGCAGTGGTGAGTTTAATTTTTAAACCGCATAGCACGAGATTGTTAACTTTGAAATTCAGGTCTCACGATATAGCAATGGTTCATTTTAACTTCAGAAAGTAGTAGTGAGTTTAATTTTTAAACCGCATAGCACGAGATTGTTAACTTTGAAATTCAGGTCTCACGATATAGCAATGGTTCATTTTAACTTCAAGATCATTGATGAGTTCAATTTTAATCTTTAGATAGCAATAACTTGGAAGGTGTTTGCAATGCAAGCAAGAAATAATCCAGTTACTTCCTCCCTAATTAGAACTAGGTGAGGATTTGAATGCAAGTTGCATGAACAATGGGTTACTCCTTCCTAATTAGAACTAGATAAAAATTGTATGCAAGTTGCATGAACAATGGGTTACTCCTTCCTAATTAGTACTAGGTGAAAATTATATGCAAGTTGTTTTACTTTCCCCCTAGTTAAACTATGATGTGTGTGTTAAGGAAAATAAAACTATCTAGCTCTCAATCCTATAGAAGATATATCAGAAGTTTCTTTTCTCCTTTCTTTGACAAGTTTTTAAGTCAAGCTGCACAGATAAATCATTAGTTTTCAAGAAGAAATGTTAGATTTAAGCTTGGAAAGATAGCTGAACTTTGACTGTAAAAATAGCTGACAAAATGATAAAATCACTTGATCAAACCTACTCCATTGTGAAGTTCACAGAATTACCTTTCCAACGAGTGTTTATTTACGAGATTACGAGTTCGTATGCTCTTGTTATGGTAAAAAGAAAAAGATACCACCCTTATGACATGTAGAAGAAGGCAGGATAGAGGATTGCTGGATAAAACGATGCACCCTACAGAAGCACCCTTTGGACCATTGGATAAAAGGATGAAGAAGCACCCTTCGGACCACTGGATAAAATGATGCACCTTGTGGGAGCACCCTTCGGACCGCTGGATAAAAGGATGTACCCTGCGAAAAGCTATTAGGACAGTTGGATAAAAGGATGCGGGAGCACCCTTTGGACCGCTGGATAAAGCGATGCACCCTATGGAAGCACCCTTTGGACCGCTGGATAAAAGGATGCACCTTACAGAAGCACTCTTTGGACCGCTGGATAAAAGGATGCACCCTGCAAAAACCTCTTCGGACAGTTGGATAAAAGGACACGGAAGCACCCTTCGGACTGCTGGATAAAGTGATGCACCCTGCGGAAGCACCCTTTGGACCGCTGGATAAAGCGATGCACCCTGTGGAAGCACCCTTTGGACCGCTGGATAAAAGGATGCACCCTGTAAAAAAAAAAGCTCTTCGAACAATTGGATAAAAGGATGCAGAAGCACCCTTCGGACCGCTGGATAAAGCGATGCACCCTGCGGAAGCACCCTTTGGACCGCTGGATAAAAGGATGCACCCTCAAAAAAAATCACAGTCTCTGATTTTTGTGAATTAACAGGTGATTCTAAGGTTTTCGACCCTTCTGAGCACGTTGGTGATGTCAGTTTCAGCCTAGGAGGTCACCTTTTGATAGATCCTTGCAAAACTCAACAATGGGGTTTAGAGAAACACAAATTTTTACTACAAAAATTTGTAAAAAATAGAAAATTGAATGGTGGGTGCCAAAAATGTAAGGGTAAAATGGTGATCAATCAAATGAATTAAACAAGACCCAAACATCAATAGAATAGTGAAACAAGAAAGATTCAATAAACAAAGCAATGAACAAACATAGTGCAAACCTCTCCCGTTTTGAAACTTCTGTTGTTCGCCTATCACAAATCGTCCTTTTGCAGATGAGATGAGCCCTCAGAGAGTGCAATCTTTTAGCAGTTTATAGGAAGTTGACGGTGAATGGCTGTGGTGATACGCAATGAAGATGAGCTCCAATGCAAGTATTTGATCTCAAGCTTGTAGATGACAAAAGGGTGCCAAAGGCGCGCTGGTGATATTTCTGCAGAGTAACGATGTCAAAAGCCTAGATGATTAGAATGGAAGGATGAAGCTTCATTTATAGACTTGGAAGACTGGGAATCAACGGTTGAGAGGAGATGTGAAGATCGATGGCTGAGAATGGTTGAGGAATGTGCAACCAGTAGAAATGTGACAAGTGTCCCAGCTCCATCATGAAAGAGGGGATGTGACAAAATTGATTGGAGAGTTAACTCCATTGACTGAACAGTTAACAGACTTGATTGATCAGTTAGAAGAGTGGATTATGGGATTGACTGAATTGATTGACCAGTGAACTAGATTGATTGAGGAGTCAACAGAATAGATTGACCAGTGAACTCAAATGACTAATTAGTTAAGAGATTTGATTGATTAGTTAACTAACTTCTGATTTGAGAAGAAATAGGCCATGTGGGTGAGAGAGAAAAATAGGTAATTAAATATTAAATATATTTAATTACATGTGCAACTTGATGATGTGGACAAGGTGAGGTGGAAAAGGTGAGGTGTAAAGGTGAGGTGGATTTTTGAATTTAGAACTTAGGATAGAGGAATTTAGATTAATTAAATAATTTATGATTATTTAATTGTGTAGGACATTTAGAAGAATTTTGATTAAATAAATAGAATTTATTTAATTATGGAACAGTGAATCGATTAAATAAATTTAGAATATTTATTTAATTAATAGAAGAATGGAATAATTATTTAGAATATTTATTTAGGATGATTCGTGTCATTTTTAGGCATATACAACAGCAAATTGACTCTTGATTAGGGAATTTCATGAATAAATAAATAAGGGTGACTCAAAATGTAACAATAAGAAAAGAGTTAAAAAGAACTACTAAAAGCACTAAACTAAAACTTTAAAAGTGTGGTGATGCACCTAATTTGATGGGAAAACTACAACTCTAATTCACAATGAATCTCAGAAAATCTATCCACACATTCCACTTTTGGCAATATGATCACAAAAATGATTCGAAGGGAGGCTGGAAATAACTTTCTTTTTGAAGGAAAATAGGGTTCTCACAACCTGAAAGAAAATTTATTCCAATTGTACAACCTAAGACCTATGATTTCAATGCTATTCAATACATGCAAGTAGAAATGAGACAATGATTTTAAAGGTTTTGATATTTAACACAATAAAATCTCATCAAATCATTCACAAAAGTAGCACTATTGAAAATGTAGACACTTGATTCAACTGAAAAATAAAGGAACACTTGCATAAAAAGACAAAGAATAGAACTTGTAACCTACTGTAATCTCTATAAATCTGCAAAATATGAGTTACAAAACCTTCTTCTTTCAACAATGTGTAAGAGAGCAAAAAGGCAAGAACTAGAAAACCTTAGTTTTTCTTACAATATATAGTCTCCTCTAAAAAACACCTAGAAAGGTCAACTGCAATCAACTGCCTCTAAAAATAATCTCCTAAAGCTGATCCACGAGCAAGTGTGAAAATCCCTAAAAATAAGGGCTATAACTGATCCAATTTGAGCTAAAATAGCTTGAAATTGCCCCCCTCTATTAGTTTGACCAAGTGGTAGACCAAAAAAACCAATTTTGACCAAAAAACCATGCAAATAACTCCAAAGAACCTTAGTTAACTCTATCTCCTAATTTTGCATGATTTGAGCATGTGTAAACAAAGTAAAAATAAATAATAAAGTATTCAAGATGATTTACTTTATTTATTTATTATAGACTTGTCTAATTTCACTATTTTTGAATTTCTATGATAAATAATATTTAAGTAATTTATAGCTCATTACTTTATTATTTATTTACATTTGTTTATTTATCTCTAACTCATACAAAAGCACAATAAACTCCTTATATCTCCCTTTTGATCTCAATGTGCAATTACATCATACATGCAAAAAATACTCTCTTTGACTTTCTAAATTTCACCCTTATGTCTCCTATGCACAATTAGGATCTCTTCTAAAAAGAAATGTCCATCATACATTCACATGGCTATATGCATGTTTTCTCTCATATATAAGGCACCTTATCACTCCATGCAAACATATTGCCTCATTTTCAAAATTCAAAGTCATTTATACCTTATGTCTCCCATGCATTACACACATGTATCACATATTCAAAACACACCTTATGACTCCATTTGACCTCCATCACCATGCACCTTACTTCTGCATTATTTTTTTTCATGCATCACATGTGATATTTGATCACATCTCTAAGGTCAAAAGACTTTTCAACATAAGCATCATTTGGTTCTTTGGAAAGGCCCTCACGGGCTCCTTGGCATCATTAGGCCTTATGACCTGAAAGTCATAGACCATGGTATCTATTTGGATTTTCATGATGATTTGATCTCATAAACAAAAATCAAAAGACTTGAGGAGCTCTCATGGGCTAGGGAAAAGTAAGAAAAGATTTTCACAAGCCCTAAAAGATTTCATTCTTTCTTCTCACCTCCTCTTGCTGCTCTTGACCTGTGCCGCCATGAGGGTTTCTAGGAGCCTGCTGAAGATTTCTCTAATGCACATCTACGTGAGACTCCTCTTACTGCTCTTCTGACAATGGTAAGCATCCCCCTTTTGCATATCACTGTGCCCTTTTTAGTGAGAATGGTGAAAAGTTTAACTCTCATATGCTGGTTTTTGTTCATTTCTTGCATATCAAAACTTTGACTACCTTTATCTTCTCCCGCATGGTAATGGAAACATGTTTCTGAATGAAATTGTGTTATGCTGAATAAAATAGTAGAAAACGTCTCTTTGTTCTGGTAATGATTTTTGTATGGAGCCCTCTGGGTGTTCATGTGACTGTTCCTAATATTTTGCACTATTCTTCTCTTCACTTTCTTGCTATCCCTTCTTTGAAGATTGATTCCTCTAGAGAAAATGATTAAAAAAAATGCTTTCCGAGCTTGCTGGTAAACACAGTAAAAGAACTACCTTTTCTATCATTTTCCATCTCATAAAGAAGTAACAAAACCTTTTGATTTGCTTCCTATTTCTCCTTGAATATCATTGTTCCCTTCGAGAAAGTGAGAGACCTTTCTCTACCTTTGTAAGCTACTTTTGAAGGGAGAAGTACAAAATGAAAACATTAGATTTTCCTTCTTCGATAGTAATGGAAATTGGTTGTTTGGTTTTTTAATGAAATTGATGAAGAAAACAGTAAAAATCCTACCTTTGACTGTATTTTATGATGAGTCAGTAGTGAAAGGACACCTCTCTATGAAAGAGGCTTCTGAGTATGTCTTATCTTGCTCTCTTCCTTATGAAACTATGAAAAACCTATGTGTTGTTTTACATGCTCTATTAAGGGTTATTGTTGCTTGTATCTTGTCTATGATGTTGGCCAGCTCCAAAGATAACTATGAATTCCTTGGTATAGTGGTATCATGCTATTTACAGCTCTACAAAATAGTAGTTTGGGTATGATTACATGACAATTCTTATGCTGCAATATGACTACTCTAAGCTTATTTTCCCCTTGTTAAGCTATCAACTGACCAAGCTTTGGATCTCCTTGTAAGTTCCTCTATCTCTTTGAAAATGAAGAGCTTGGATGAGATCATACAATATATCTAGAATATGCATTGAATTTAAGAATTTAATGGCAGCTTTTTGGTTTTTTGGTAGCAGCTCTTCCACTTGGAATCTTATACCTAAACTCATTAAAACTATTTTTCTAATTTGCTTCTATTCAACATTTCCAATTCCGCCAATATATTAGTTCATGTGCTGCTCCTTCTGTCTTCTATTAGTTCAGACTACCAAAACAAGTCTACAGCCTTGTCAATACAACCATTCTATGCATATCCAACAATCTTTTCATTTCGTTCAAAACAAAAAGTGGTAAATATTTGTCCTATTCTCTACCCTTTTTGGCTCTTGAATGTTTTTCTGCTAGGATTGCTCCTAATGGTTGTTTGACAAGGCTACTTTCTATATTGTTTGAGGTCATTTGACTATCTTTTGATATCTTCATTGTTGTTCCACATGCTTTGCTACATTTGGATTGTTATAAAACAATCAATAGGACTATTCCCCCTTTTAGGACTACTCCTTTTAGGCATCATATGCCTATATGTATCCACCTTTTATGATGAAGGCAAGATGTATAAGTAATGAAGTACAAGCTATTCCTTATTTGCCTTTCCTGTATATGGATAAAAATATATATGCTTCTGCTGTTCCATTTGTATATCTTCTATATGTAATCATATTTTGTTATGAAGGTAAAAAAGAAAAAGCTATAAAAGACAAGTTGCTCCTGTTAGCACTTATTTTGACCTGGGGTTGATTTATCATGATCAGGAGGTTTCTTCATCTGAAGCCTTCATCTTCTTGCCCATTTTTTCTAAGTGTTGGACTTCCTCAGCTTTTTTCAGCTGCAGCATCATATTTTCTAAGGAGGAGGTCGTCATCATCATCTTGTCTTCGATGATGATCTTCATCAGCATGTTCTTCGTCGACTTGTTTTTCTCATCGTCATCATCATTTTTCAACTGTCGGGTGATGTTTGCTTATTATCCTGATGATACTGGTGAGCTACAGTGCGCCCTCAGTTGCTTGCGAGGGTGATTTTTCAAGTATCCGGTGATCTTCCGAATATCACCTTGTTCAAACATGATGACGATGTTGCCCCGGTATCCTGAAGGGGTTATTCTCTAGGTGTTCGACCTAACTTGTTTTTTCCTAAGGGTCGTCATCATCATGATATTTCCAGTTATCATCCTGCTGCTTGTGGAGGTCATCATATTTTCTGCCTTCATGATATTTCGCCGGGGTGATGTTCTTATCATCGGGTGATCTTGGTTAATATCATCCTGATGATGTTGTCGAAGAGTTCTAAGTGCGACCCGATATTCACTAGGGTCATCATATTTTGAACGTCAGGATGATCTTAGTCAATATCATCCTGATGATGTTGTATCACTTCTTGTTCTTTGTTTCTCATCCTGATGATGCTGACGTCATCCTTATATATATCAGGGTGATATTTGTTTCTCTGCCTATCTGCATCATGATATTCCGAAGGAAGGGGTGATATTTTTATATCTCCCGGATATATGTTTGCTCGAGCATCATGATGATGCTAATATCAGGGAGATATCCGCCTGCTGGCTTCGCGCATTATCTCCAGGGGGTGATCTTTTCAAGCAGCATCATCATATTCAGTTATCGCCCCGATCTTATAGTGGAGCTATAGTGCAACCTGATATTTGAACATCAGGAGGATATTTCCAAATATCCGGTTGTCTTCCGAATATCATGATGATGTTAATATGATGATGACGTCATCAAGGTCCGCGGGGGTCATATTTCTAACAACTGATCATCTTGAAGAGACCTCCTGATATTTGCAAACATGATGATGATGTCATCCGGATATGCGGGTTGGTGCACAGTAGGCAGATATGATGATGACGTCAGCAGGATATGATGATGACATCATCAGGATGTTCATCGGCCAGACTTTTGGAATAAGCTCAACAGGAGGATGTTCTTCCGAAGGATCAGGTTGTGCCGATTATCATGAAGGGTATATTTCAAATATCATGATGACGTCAGGGTGATATTTCGAACAACAGGATATCATGCTGCTGGAGGATGATGATGATGAGGTCTATACTAGTGTCGTCAGGAGCAAAAGCACCGACATGATATATGCTCATGACCTAGTATATAAAGTGTTATTGAGGTCATCGCGGGGTGCATGTGGGATATTGTTATCCTGCATATTCAAAACATCATGATGATGAATCTCGGCGGGAAATGGTTGCGATTGCAGATTTGATGATCTTCCCAAGGCCGCGGGTTGGTGCGCCATTAATGGCGATTGTTGCAGAGGTATGGGCGATGGCGTGGGTCGATCTTGTACCCGACTGAAGATGTACATCAGCGGATGGTGGCGCAGGGCTCGAGAAATCTTCCTGTCTCCTCCCCTACCTGCTGCATTCAAGTTTGGGTGCCAATCTGGTTGTGTTTGAGTGCCATTTTCCTGATACCGTGTATCTGGCGAAATTTTGGTCAACCATGTAATTAATTGCTGAACACCTACCTGGCTGTTATAAGCAAGTGGTGTTGCTCATTTGAAAGGTTGTTGAAAGTTGATGATTTTGGCTCTGTAATGCATAACAAGCTGATCTGGTTGCTCTATACAGCTTACCTGTGAGTTTATGTATCTCTTGTTGTTTGTTTTTGGCATGAACCCACTGATTTCATGATTAAACTTATATGAGAAATGCTGTTTAGCATGTGTTGTGTTAATTCTGTCTCCAGTATTGCATGTACTCTTCTTCTGAATCTGGATGTTTGGTAATGTTTAGATTCTAGAGCATAGAATTCCTATGTTGACTGTCTGATCTTCTAACTTCTACTCAAGGGGTAGATTAAACTATTTTCAGGTTGAACATTGGGAAGGGTATACTGCAGTAGGGATACCATAAGTAGAGATAACCTAACACTCTGTATTGGGAGATACCTGTAAGGCAGGTATCACATATATCCCCTTGAAATCCAGTTTTAGTTGTTCATGCTGATCATTCACAGGTGTATGTCTACTGACTCCAGGCCCTGGATAGGCACCAATCATGCTTTGTTTTGTGTTATAACCATATCCAGCTTTGCATCCACACTTAAACTCCAAAGCAAAATCTAAAACCATCATTAGGACATTAGAGTTAGTTTAGGAACCTCAGTCCTCTGTCTACAACTGCAAATAGGCCCAAAGCTAGCCCCTTTGCCCCTATCTTTCAGTTTTGGTCTACTTACAGGAGGACTTATCTACTTTCTGTCAGCATCCCAGCCTTGTATGCATATCCTCATGGATGTTGAGTAGGGAATACCCCCCTAGGTCTTGCAGAGCCTGAAGAAGAAGAGGAGATAAAATATAGAGTCTATCTCCTATACTGTTGACCCCCTGGCCCAGAGATCCTGTTGATCACTGATGGCTACCTTGTAGGGAAATCTGGGAATAAGCATCCAGTCTGGGAAAAAGTCAACAGCTCCTATTTGCATTTTGCTATATATAGACAAGGTATATGCCTCTAATGTTCCACCTTGTTCTTCTTATGACTTTTTCACTTAAGGGGTTGTTGACATTTTGATAGTGTTGTTCATGCTCTTTTGACTATTATCATGCCTTTTTAGCTTCTTCTCTGTTGTGGTGATCAAGAAAACAATTGACCTTTTGGCTGTCACTACTATGGGAAAATAATGTGCTTTATATTCTTCACTTGGATCAATGTTATGCAAGATATATAGATCATGACAATTGTTACTTGACTGTACCTTCAGGAATGGTATAACAGTTATAGCTTTACTCAAGTGTAATGTATTTAATGATGTACATGACTGTCCTCTTATAGGGCTGTAATGAACCATTGTCTCTTAGTTGATGTCTAATGTAGTTCCTCTGCTCCTCCTATCTTCAAGCCTTCAAAACTTACAACTGCTTGCTCCTTTGATGGAAACTGATGTTGATAAGTGAGTGAAAACTATTTTCCTTTATAATGAACTGTTACTTCCTTACAACCAATACATGACTGCCTGACACTTTCTTGTATGACTATCAAAACATCCTTCCTCACTGCTTCTTCATGCTTTATCAGTCAAAGAATAACTGCCATAACCCCTTTTGGATAGTCCAATGATTGTCTTTCTTACTCTCTGTCATCATGACTGCTCTTCATTCCATCAGGACTACACTTCATGATGAAATGACTGTTCCATGCATATTGATTGTTACTCATTGCATGATAGTGTACTCTTTGCTATCCTTAACCTAATATCCTTCTTAGATGAATAAAGAAGGAAGCATGTTGGGCTCTACCCTTGTGGGAGCCACATTTTTCTCCACATGCTTGAATAAAATCTGCAATAAATAATTACCTGTACCTGCACAAGAAACACACATGTTAGATATAAAATGTACCTTTGATTCATGATGTGGGGTCACTTGCATGGATTTATCTCTTTTTGATATGGCATTTGTATCTATTCATTCTGACTTCTCTTATGTTGATATCTAATTACTAATTACTGCTGCTACATAAAAGTGGATGGTACTTTTTGTTTGACCTGATTATGTGTATGAAAAGTTTTGGAACCCAGATCTTCTAACAAAACTTTTTGCAGGTGTTCTAGAGCTCGATAGATGGAGGGAGCTAGAGGCCAACTCAACCTTGAGATTCATCATTTGCAAGCAATGACGGGTCCCTCTACTTTTCTTATGCATTTTACTCTTTCAAAAAGTAAAATTTACTTTTATGTTGCACTTTAGTTACTCCCACGGCTTGTGTGGGACACTTTAATATATTCTTTTGAATATAATTACTTATTTCATTTATGCAATGACTTATGTATATTTCACTTTCTAAATCAAATACATGGCATAAAACAACTGATCTTTCTTTGAAACATATTTATAAAACATGATGTATAATTTGACAGTTTATAAATACCTCTTTTACTTGCACTAAAACATAATGAATAATCAGCAACTGAAACATGAAATCCATCAATTCTCTTCATTCTTTGAATGTCTTATTTCTTGACTGTAGATGATTTCTTTTTACTAGGATGATGTAACAGCTCAGTTTGAGCTGTTACCTGGTTTTGATAAGTGATTTTACACTTGTCTTCTATCAAGACATCAGACATTGACTGGATGATCCTGGATAAGCAAAAATTTTGTACCCCCTCTAAACAATTGATGTTTAGGCCTTGCTAAATTAGGTGTGAACATAATTTAGTAACATTACTTTCCTTAGGAACTTCAGTACAAGTCTTTTCCTTCTTTGTTTCAGACTTTCCTCTTGATTGGAAGTTATCATATAAATTTGCAGAGACACTGATCATAGGATTTTTCCCCTTTTCAAAACCAAGGCCTAATTTTTATTTTGCTAGCTTTTGAGAGTTAATTATCTCATCAAGAATTTTAGATCCTCCTTTCAATTTTAGTCCTTTGTCAATCTATTCTTTTACCTCTTCCAGTTCTTTCCTTAGAGTGACAACTTCCTCCTCAAGTTTTGAACATTCAGTTAATTTCTCATTGAGCTTGATATTTAAGCAATCTTCAATTATCTTTTATTCTTCAACCATGACCTTCAAATTTGAGATCATTTCTTCTACCTCCTTGAGGTTTATGTCACCTCCTCTATCTCCTTCTATTAGAGTTTTTAGTTTTCCAATTTCTTTTTTTGATTCTTTGGCCTTTGTCTTCAATTTGTCAATTGTCACCTTTGCTTTCTCAAGTATGTCTTCATATTCTATGTTTAGTTCTCTTGCTTCATCTAGTCACTAGTACAAAAAGAGAAATATATTACCAAAAAAACTACTTATAAATGACCAAACATGGTCACATGACCATTAGTAGTTTATTGCCAATCATTTATAACGTGACCAAATTGATGACTAAACCATTTTTAGTCATTTATTGGTTGTTTTGATTGATCGATTTGGTAGTATATTTAGTCATTGATTGCTATAATCTGGTCACTTATTTAGTCATTTATTTTTCACTGATATATTTAGTGATTAATTTAGTCATTGATTGTTGTTAACTGGTCACTTATTTAGTCATTTTTATTCACTGATTTCTGTCTATTGGTAGTGTATTTAGTCATTAATTTTAATCATCATTTTGATCAATTTGGTAGTATATTTAGTCATTTTTATTCACTGATTTAACACTAGTCATATATTTAGTCATATTTATTCACTGTTCACTGATTTCTGTCAATTAGTAATATTTTTAGTCATATTTATTCACTATTCACTGATTTCTATCAATTGGTAGTATATTTAGTCATATTTATTCATTGTTAATGATTTCTATCAATTGGTAGTATATTTAGTCAATTTAATTATTAATTGACATCAATTAGTAGTATATTTAGTCATTTTAATTGAGTAATATTTGAGGATTTAAACATAAAACACATAAATACACATCATAATCATCAATTAATTACACACAATATAAAGACATCCATTGAGAAGGGAGAATCACTGAACTTTATTAAAAGAAAGGTGCTCTTATAGCTTGCACAAGTCTAAAATATCTATCTTGCTTGAAAAATGCTTAGAAATAGAGTATTACAATGTTTATTTTCAGACACAAGACTAAAAATCTGAGTTATAATGCACATAAATGACAAGAAAGAAACTTTTCCAAGTTTACAATGCTTTGCCAAAAAGTGAGCTGTCAGTAACTGATTCTCAACCAGCCTAACTACTGACATAGGTCATCTAATCCACCCCATCAGTCTAGCACTTGTCCTTCTTGACTGCAACCAAAGGAAATACACTATCATGTGTAGTCAGGTCTATGATAGGATATTCATAATGTGAAACATAGACTAGATCAGGCTTCCTTAATGAAACATCACTGTATTCTTGTGTCATGTACTGTCATCAACATTGCTTATGGGACATGTTTTTATTGAGTTTGAAGATATCAGGTCCTCTTAGGGCATGGAATCAGATTCTTTCTTCATTAATGCATCTTTAAAAGCCTGTTTTTGAGTCTAAACCATTCACTAACCCTGCCTCTATTACATTGGACACTTGGTAGGCAGTCATATATATTTAGCGTCCTTGGTCTTCACTCATTGTGGTGACTAAACTATGCATACTTGCTTTCTAGATGATTGCCCTGCAACTTTCATATACTTGCCTTTTAATTAATGCTAACATTGCAGTCCTCTATTCCTTTGCTCATGCCACTAAAACCATGTTTAATGTGCATGTATCCCTGGGAACTATTGACCATTGCCACTCACCATGAACATCTTACCTCTATACACTCATTATCTCTCTATTATAGAATAGTCACCCATAAGTATACAAAATTTAGACTTTCAGTTGTAGGCTGTCATAGGTTTATGAAACTGTCATATTCTTGCAACTATACTGCCATGTAGAATATATGCCTCAAGTAATAATAGCATTATTAGTGGCTTTCCTTTTTTCTATTTAAGACTTTTATAAATTTGTCTATTGGTTGCTTCCAAAGTCTTGATGAAATGCTAACGTCATCACCTTATGACTGTAATCTTCCTCATTGATCTTTGTGCATTGCCAACTGCCCTTCTTTTCTCAAAAACTAAAGCACCACCCTTGATCATAGTAGCTTAAGACTCATCTCACTTTGTCTATGGCATGAACTGTGTACTTTATCTCTTTCTCATTATCATTTATGCTCCTTGAGTCTTCATGACATCTCATATATGAAGCTCTCTCCTTTATGAAGCTCTCTCATTTATGCTCCTTGAGTCTTCATGACTGAGTGTTGATTGTGTCCCCTATATGAAGCTCTCTCCTTCAATTTAGCCAACAATAACCCTAGAATCTTTTCATAAAGGCATATAAGATAGTGATGTTGAATGTTTAGGGAGGGAAAGAAACATAAAATCAAGTCCAAAAAACCCATAAGACTTAAATATGTGTTTTTTTTTAAATGTGTTACAAAGTGTGTTTCTCAGTGATGTGATTGAGAAAACTAAGTTACAATGGTTTTTTTTTCTTATACAGCTCCAAAACAGATAAAAAACACTAAGATCCCTGAACAAGACATTCAAACTATTGCATAAAGCAGTGGACCAGGCTGTCTAACAACTAGTACATGATAAACATCAACTATGTCATATTTTTCAAATATTTTAGTGGCCAGCGTGTGAAGGTCCCTTCTTTCTCTTTCAGATCGACAACTCCATCTATTTTGTCTTCATAAGCAAGGGGTATGTTACATATGACCTTTAAAATATTTACATTTGCATCTTTTGTTCCTTTCAATTTGACTCCATGTACAATAGAGAGTGAGTGAATCCACCCAATGCCCATAGTAGCACCATCAAACGAATCCAACACCTAAACTTTATCCCCTTCTTGGAGTTTATCAATATTAAATGTCTGCAAAAATAAAAAAAATACACATTATATTTAGATATAAAACACACATTATATTGTTGTTGATAGTTGTATGTAATGTTTTATGTCTTGGAACAAATTAGTTTTTGTATGTCCTTTTTTTGATTCTATTGAATAACAAAGAAGCAACTTTTTACTCTGAAAAAAAAAAAAACTAACCCGTTGCGAGGTACAAACAAATGGAGGGCAAGACTACAATAGTGCTAGACTGTACAAGTACTCCAGAAAGAGACATGGATTGGCAATGAAGTTCCCCCAACTGAGGACCATGACATACCTGAACACAATGCACTAATGCATAGTCAAAATCTATATATTCACTCTATTACAACTAATCTCTAAGCTTCCATATTTAAGTTATATGTTCTCTCTTATTTCGATAATCTATGTATACTAGATAATTATACTTCACTACTACTCTAACCATCTTCTATCAAATAGGTAATGATTAGCCTTATTTACATAATAAAACAACCATTACTTACTTGAATAGTACTTACTAGCATGTGGTTTCATAGCACTCACCTCAAGTTCAGCATGACTACTACTATGAATATCATGTGTATGCTCATCAAGTTCATCATCATAATTATCACTATCAACATTGACATGAAGTTGTACAGTTTTGCAGAGAGCTCTATTGACAGGGTGCTTTTCTTTTCATTCTGCTTTCATATAATTGCTCTGCATGTGGTTTAATCATCATGCAAAAATTTATATAAGTCAAGTAAAAAATGCAAAAGCTATAAATTTTTGTCCAAAAGAACATTCTAAGAGTGAAGAATTAATGACAAAACATTGGGACATATTAACTTACAACTTAAAGAATGCAAAAGCTAAAAAAAATTTGTCCAAAAGAACATTTTAAGCATGAAGAATGACAAAACATTGGGATAGATAACTGACAACTATTATATTACCTCAACTTCAACATAACTATGACAATTGTGCTGCACATTCTTGTCTAGTTCATCATGATCATCACTATCAATATCGACAGCTCTGTTGACATCATGAAAGCATTTTTACTTTCCTGTTGCTTTGAAAAAATTGCTCTGCATGTGGTTTAACCATCATGCAAAAAACTATACAAAGTAGTCAATAGTCAAGTAAAGAATGCAAGCTATAAATTTGTCCAAAAGAACATTTTCTGGATCACACCAATAATAAAGAAACTGGGTTGGATTCTCCTATGTTTAGATTTCAATAATCTACATATTAAGAGGCATTTATATATAGAATTGCCAAACAAGAAGAAATGAGATCAATAGAGCCTCTTACCTCATCTGAATCTATGGATTTATGCTCATTACATGCAAAAACTATAGGGTTAACAGAGGCAACCAACTATGAAACTTGCTGACTGAGACCGTATATGCAATTTAGTACATGTTGGTACCCTTCATTTGAGTTGACATGATCTAGAGAGGTTGATCCTAGTGGGTATGTAACAGATGGCTATGGAATCTTTGTTGATGAACTAGATTTCCACTTCATCCTACTCTTAGATTTACTAGGATCTAGTGCTTCCATATAATTGACAATATCTTATGCACCTGCTTCTCTATTACTGTTTTCCACCTAAAATACAATGTCAATTTCAACATATAGATAGTTCAATAAAAATTCAAAATAAATAACACAATGTAAATTAAACCAAAAAGTCATATGCTTACTCCAAATTTGTCCATTTTGGCCTGCAACCCACCTCAGCCAAATGTATATCCAACCCTCACATTATCTCTTACTCTCTTGCCTTTGTTACTCTTTGCCAAATATTCTTCAGAATGCATACTTTCTTTCAATGCCTCCCACTATTTGGGACATAGAGTGGAGTCTAACTTCTCTTTTCCCTCCATGATTTCTTTTCTGCAATTGTATCTAAAATTGTTCATCAAAATTCTCATCTTGTGCTTGTAATATTTTCTAGAGATTTGTCCACCAGTAGTCTCAAAAGCGTTTTCCATTTTTTGTATAACATTTTCCATAGATCGTGGATCTTGCTCTGCAAAACTTGATTTGTAAATATCCAAATGGACCCTTGGTGCAGGGGCACCCCTTCAACTAGATCAACATACACAAGAGGGAGAAGAAGAAGACTAATATAGTTCTTGACATTTTATGTTACCTAATAGCATCTTCAAAAATGTAACATTCTCTATTAGCATTTCATGTTGGTAAACTCCAAACTTGACATTTCTTGACAGTTTGGATTAAGGGAAAGATAATCAAGGTGTCTTAGCACTAAGAGTTTTGCTGTCTTATGCAAAACAGATGTCATTTGTAATAGATTAGGAGTTTCAACCTATAATTTTGGAAAATTCAAATCACAAAAATAGAGGAGAATGTCAATCCCTCACATTGGGAAAGATAAAAAGGGGAAAACCTTTTGTAGCAGGGATGGTGGTGGTTTTTGGTCTGGTCTCTGAACAGTCGAATGTAATTCTAAACATCAAGAAAGAATAGAAGTTCTACAATTTGTTTTTTTCCTACCAGATTCTGAATACTATGTAGATATCCTATGTAGATACCCTGTATAGAAATTCATTCTCTGTAGAAATTGTATATAATTTAGTTTTGTGCCTCTGGAGTCGAATTGAATGGATAAATCCATTCCACTGGCAGATTTTTGGGAAATCAGTGGAATGGACCTATAGATTAATTTCCCCATTCTTTTATTCGTTCTAGGTTTGGAAGGTTAGGAACTGCAGAACCACTTCAAACAGTCTCTCAGTGTCTCATGTGGTTGCAATTGAAGGCCCATTGGTATATATGTCAAGTGTATATTGACTAGATGCTTTGCTATTGTGAATACCCGTCACCTGCATGAATTAATTTTTTCTGTAGGTATCCTGCATGTGGCCCATCGGTGAGAGTCAAAGGCATTGGCACAAGGAAATTATGTCCATCCGACAGTGAAAGTCTCACTGATAGCAACCTTGGCTAAAGGCATCGGCGTGAGCATAAGTATCAGGCTGAGGATTTGATTGTGGGCCGATGGTTGTAGGTCATACTGATCAGGGAGACCGTGGTGAGGTGTCGCTGACAAGAGATATTGGCATGAAATACACCGTCGGGGAATTTGTTAGAGGCTTCGCTGATAGTAATGGGTCACGCCGATAGAAGGAGTGCATCAGTGTAAGTGTTTAGGTGTTTGCTTATAGGCTTCCTCTTGCCGATAGGAAAGCAATTGGTATATTTCGGTGAGACATTGCCATGGTCCTGCCGATGGAAGGCTCGTCGGGGAGAAATACGTACCAGTGAAGGATTTTTTTGTTTGACCAACAGTAGATGTCTTATCGATGAAGGTGGGTTGCAAGAGTCATCAGAGTGTCTCAAGACGTCGGTGTGAAATGTATGAGGGTGGCCGATGACTAGCCTCTTGCCGTTAAGCAAAGGGAGAACTACTTCAGTGAGACATTGAAAATGTCTTGCCGACATACACTATAAAGGCCATCTTGTGGGCTCCAAAGGGTCTTGAACCAGTTTATACGCTTCAACTGGGCTTTTACTCTGCATCAAGTGGTATCAGAGCTAGAGAAAACTCTGGGAAAGGTTAGTGTGTAAATTTCATTTCTGAAGGTATTTGTTCCATCTAGTAGTAGAAGGAGAAAGCAAAATGTTGGAAGGAGAAGCCTCAGACACTCTTCCAGCAAAGATGACCAATGCTGAATTGATAGCCTTGGTGAAGAAGCAAATAGCAGAGAGTAGAGCTGATAGAGCTTAGAATCAGGAATTGAAGGAAGAACTAGAGAAGCTGAGGGAAAGAGTGGAGAGAGGGGAAGAAAAGTCTAGTGAACGAGAAGATGGGGATGAAGAGGAAACCCCAGAGCAGGAAGAGCTAGAGGTTCCTATAGACTAGAGACCCTTACTCAATGCCCTCAGGTCCATGGAAAGAAGGACCATGGATGTGAAAATAGACTTTCCAGTGTTTGCAGGAAAAATGGAACCTGATTCAGTAATGGAGTGGATAGATTGCTTGAATAATTTCTTTGAGATAGAAGAGATACCAAAACACCAAAGAGTGAAGATGGCTCAATCCAAAATGAAAGGAGTTGCACTGACTTGGTGGAATTTCATCCAAGATGATAGGGTGAAAGAGGGAAAGAACAGAGTTACAACATGGAAGAGAATGATGACATTGGTGAAGGAGGCCTATGTTCCATTGGATTACAATATCCAATTACATAAGAGGAAACATAATTTGAAGTAGAAGGAGCTAGATGTTAGCTCATACATAAAAGAATTCATGAAGTTGTGTGTAAAAACAAAGGTAAGGGAAGATGAGGAAGAGAAGTTAGCAAGATACCTCAATGGATTGAGATTTAACATCCAGGAAGACCTAAATCTGCATAATCTAGATACAGTTCAAAAGTGCTATCAGTTAGCACTCAAAGTGGAAGAAAAACTAAAGAGAAGGCATGAGCAGAATCATAGAGGTAGAGGAAGACAGCAGAGAGGAGGAAGAAGTCCTTTTAGAGGTAGAGGATTTAGATACTAGAGTGAATCCAACCAAGAGACCAGCAGAGGAGATAACAGTCCGAACCAAGGAGGAAGCTACAATCAAAGGGGAAACTTTAGGGGCAGAAGACCACCTTTCAGAGGAAGATCTCAAGGCAAAGGACCTATCAGATGTTACAGTTGTAACCAAGAAGGCCATATAGCTAGCAGATGTCCAGCAAAGGCAACAAGTTCAATAGGAGAAAAGAGGATCAATCTAATCCAAGAATCTGATTGTCAGAGTGTAGCAAGCTCAAGCACTAATCCAAGCATGAATGCTCCTAGCAGTTATGGGTATCCTGAGAATGGAGAATCTTTGATGATTAGGAGAGCAATAACCACCATGAAAGTGCCTGGAAAAGAACCTCCACAAAGGAAGTCTCTTTTTAGAACTACTTGCAAGGCAGGAGGAAAGGTATGTAAAATTCTGATTGACTCTGGATCTACTAAGAATTTTGTATCCATTGAGATGGTAGAAAAACTTAAGCTTAGGAGACTGCCACATCCTTGCCCTTATAAAATTTCATGGCTTACCCAAGGTCAACAAACAGTTGTAGAAGAACAGGCTTGGGTAGAATTTCAAATTGGCCCATACAAGGATAGGTTATTGTTTGACATTGCCAAGATGGATGCTTGCCATCTCCTGTTTGGAAGACCATGGCAGTATGATTTAAAAGCATACCATGATGGAGTTAGGAACACCTACTCCATCACCAAGAATGGTAAGGTGATAGAATTAATACCATTAATGGAGAATGAGGTGGAGACAAAAGGCAAAGAAGTTAAAGTGATGATGGTAGAAGGTAAACAATTTATGAAAGGGATAGGAGAAGAAGGAGCAGTTACATATGCTCTAATTCCTTGCCTGAAGGTAAACAAGGAACAACAGCAAGAAGTCAAGGGAGAAAAGAGACAAAAATTCATAGACCCAGCTGTCCAAGAGCTATTGGACAAGTACAAAGGCATTAGTTTTGATGGGATGCCAAGTTCCCTACCACCTATAAGAGACATCAGCCATTGTATAGATTTGATCCCAAGATCTACACTTCCAAACAAAGTAGCATATAAGCTCACTCCAAATCAGAATATAGAGGTAGCAAGACAAATTGAAGAGTTGTTGAAGATAGGCCTAATTGGTAAAAGTTTAAGCCCATGTGCAGTACCCATTGTACTAGCACCAAAGATGGAAGGCACTTGGAGACTTTGCACTGATTCAAGGGCTATCAACAAGATAACAATTAGGTACAGGTTTCCAATCCCTAGGATAGAAGATTTACTTGATTGTTTAGGAGGAGCTAAATACTTCACCAAAATAGATTTAAAGAGTGGTTATCATCAGATTAGGATTAGACCTGGTGATGAGTGGAAAACTACATTCAAGACAAATGAGGGGTTATATGAGTGGAAGGTCATGCCTTTTGGTTTGTCCAATGCCCCTAGTACCTTTATGAGATTGATGAATGAGGTCTTGAGAGAGTTCATAGGTAAATTTGTCATAGTATATCTAGATGACATCTTAATTTTCAGCAATCTGAGGGAAGAACACCTCATCCATATAGACTTGGTTCTCAAAAGGTTGCATGAAGAGCAGCTAATGATAAATTGCGCCAAGTGTCTATTTATGCAGGAAGAAATCATCTACTTAGGATTTGTTATCTCACATAACAAACTGAGAATGGATCCAGAAAATGTAAGTGCCATATTGTCCTGGCCAACACCCAAAACTATGAATGATGTTAGAAGTTTTCATGGATTAGCAACCTTTTATAGGAAGTTTGTAAAGGGATTTATTCATATCTATGCACCCATGCTTGACACTATAAAGGGAGGACAGAAGTGCAAGTTTACATGGACAAAGGAGGCAAATAATTCTTTTGAAACGTTGAAGAAGAAGGTGGCAGAACAACCAGTTCTTGCATTTGCTAATTTTAGCAAGATTTTTCAAGTAGAATGTGATGCAAGTCATATTGCAATTGGAGCAGTACTCAGCCAAGAAGGTAGGCCTATTGCATTCTTTAGTGAGAAATTAAATGATGCCAAGAAGAGATACTCATCCTATGATTTGGAGATGTATGCTCTAGTCTAGTCACTTAAGAAATGGAGGCATTACTTGATGCCCAAAGAATTCATAGTGTTCACAGGTAATCAGGCCCTCAGTTTCTTAAACAGTCAAGAGAAGCTGAACCATAGACACATGAAGTGGGTGGAAACTTTGCAAGATTTCACTTTCACACTCAAGCACAAGAAAGGGGTTAAGAACAAAGTAGTAGATGCTTTGAGCAGGAGAGTTCTGACCATAAATCAGATCCAATTGGAGAGTGTTGGGATTAATTCGTTGATGACAATGTATGCTGAGGATGAAGACTTCAGAGAGATCTATAAGGTATGTACTTCTTTTGGAGACAAATATCATGTTGAGTTCTCTGAATTTCTGATCCAAGATGGATTACTTTTCAAAGGTGGACAACTATGTATTCCTAGATGTTCTATGAGACTGAATATTATTCAGGAAAAACATTGCAGGGCTCTATCAGGACATTTTGGTCTTGATAAAACTCTTGATCTTGTAAAGAGGCATTACTATTGGCCTAAGTCATAGTCAGATGTGAGAAAATTTGTTGAAGCATGTGTAATATGTCAAAAAGCCAAAGGAAGATCCACAAATGCAAGTTTGTATCAGCCATTACCCATTCCTTCTAGGCCATGGGAGAGCATAAGCATGGATATTTTACTAGGTTTGCCTAGGACAAGGAAAGGATATGATAGTGTTTTTGTGGTAGTAGACAGATTCAATAAAATGGCACATTTCTTGCCATGTAAAACCACTTGTGATGCTTCATATGTTGCTGATTTGTTTTTCAAAGAGATAGTGAGAATACATGGTCTACCATTGAACATAGTATCAGACAGAGATGTGAAGTTTATTGGCCACTTCTAGAGAACTCTTTGGAAAAAGATGGGAACAAATTTGTCATTCTCATCAGCCTACCATCCTCAAATAGATGGGTAGACTGAAGTTGTTAACTGTTCATTGGGTAACCTACTTAGGTGTTTAACTAGGTAGCATGGAGAGAAATGGGATAATATCCTCCCACAAGCAGAATTTTCTTATAATGACACCATCAATAGGAGTACAGGAAAGTCACCTTTTTAGATAGTGTATGGAATTCATCCAAGGGGTATTCTGGAGCTGAGAGATCTACCTGTAGGAGAGCCTATTACTACAGATGGTGAAGCTTTTGTTTCAGCTATTAAAGAAGTACATGATCAGGTCAAGCACCAACTCCAACAGGCTACAACGAAGTACAAAACATATGCTGACAAGAAGAAAAGAGATTTATAGTTTGAAATTGGAGATTTGGTCTAGGTAAATCTAAAGAAGGAGAGGCTCCCCAAAGGTAAGTATACCAAGCTAATGCAGAGGAAGATTGGACCATGTCAAATTTTAAAGAAGTGTGGACAAAATGCATATGAGATCCAACTTCCTCCTGATCTTGGATTGTCCCTGATTTTCAATGTCTGTGATTTGACTCCATACAAGCCAAATGCAGATATAGAATAGGAACCATTGCAGGCAGTAGATGATGACATTTGGAAGCATGATCCACCAAAGTTGAAGCACATCTTAGACTCACGAGTGATCAAGAAGACCAGAAACAAAGAATACTTGGAGTATTTGGTGGCCTGGAAAGGACAACCAAATCTAGAGGCAATTTGGATGACTGCTGACCAAATTTCAAAGCATGGTGCAGACCTCCAAACTCTGATCTCAAAGGGGCTTGAGATCTCTTCTCCCGGGGAGTATGGTGCAGGGGCACCCCTTCAATTGGATCAACCTACACAAGAGGGAGAAGAAGAAGACTAATATAGTTCTTGACATTTTATGTTACCTGATAGCATCTTCAAAAATGTAACATTCTCTATTAGCATTTCATGTTGGTAAACTCCAAACTTGACATTTCTTGACAGTTTGGATTAAGGGAAAGATAATCAAGGTGTCTTAGCACTAAGAGTTTTGCTGTCTTATGCAAAACAGATGTCATTTGTAATAGATTAGGGGTTTCCACCTATAATTTTGGAAAATTCAAATCCCAGAAATAGAGGGGAATGTTAGTCCCTCACATTGGGAAAGATAAAAAGGGGAAAACCTTTTGTAGCAGGGATGGTGGTGGTTTTTGGTCTGGTCTCTGAACAGTCGAATGTAATTCTGAACATCAAGAAAGAATAGAAGTTCTACAATTTGTTTTTTTCCTACCAGATTCTGAATACTGTGTAGATATCATGTGTAGATACCCTGTATAGAAATTCATTCTATGTAGAAATTGTATATAATTTAGTTTTGTGCCTCTGGAGTTGAATTGAATAGATAAATCCATTCCACTGGCAGATTTTTGGGAAATCAGTGGAATGGACCTGTAGATTAATTTCCCCATTCTTTTATTTGTTATAGGTTTGGAAGGTTAGGAACTGTAGAACCACTTCAAACAGTCTCTCAATGTCTCATGTGGTTGCAATTGAAGGTCCATTGGTATATATGTCGAGTGTATATTGACTAGATGCTTTGCTATTGTGAATACCCGTCACCTGCATGAATTAATTTTTTTTGTAGGTATCCTACATGCGGCCCATCGGCGAGAGTCAAAGGCATTGGCACAAGGAAATTATGTCCATCCGACAGTGAAAGTCTCACCAATAGCAACCTTGGCCGAAGGCATCAGCGTGAGCATAAGTATCAGGCTGAGGATTTGATCGTGGGCTGATGGTTGAAGGTCATACCGATCGGGGAGACCGTGGTGAGGTGTCGCCAACAAGAGATATCAGCGTGAAATACACCGTCGGGGAATTTGTTAGAGGCTTCACCGATAGTAATGGGTCACGCCGATAGAAGGAGTGCATCGGCATAAGTGTTTAGGTGTTTGCCGATAGGCTTCCTCTTGTTGATAGGAAAGTAATTTGTATGTTTCTGTGAGACATTGCCATGGTCCTACTGATGGAAGGCTCGTCGGGGAGAAATACGTATCGGTGAAGGATTTTTTTGTTTGACTGACAGTAGATGTCTTACCGATGAAGGCGGGTTGCAAGAGTCATCAAAGTGTCTCAAGACGTCGGTGTGAAATGTATGAGGGTGGCCGATGACTAGCCTCTTGCCGATAAGCAAAGGGAGAACTACTTCAGTGAGACATTGAAAATGTCTTGCCAACATACACTATAAAGGCCATCTTGTGGGCTCCAAAGGGTCTTTAACCGGTTTATACGCTTCAACTGGGCTTTTACTCTACATCAACCCTACATCTTACACCCAACTCCTAGGCCCACTTTGTAGTATTTGGCCCAATGGGCTCACCATGTCTCAATACCTCAAGAAAGAATGGCTTCTTTCCTTCTAAGTTTCTTACTTTTGCATTCCTCTCTATAGATCTGTACAAATCTTGACTCAATCTTTGTCTTTTGACAAAAGCATCCACATCTTCTATTAAACCACTACCAGTATTTCTGGTTGATCCACTAGTTCCATAAAAATTCTAGATGCAATAGGTGCACTCTGAGGCACAACAGATGCAAATGATCTCTTTTCATGACTTTGATTAATCAAAACTTCATGTTCCTTGGTCACATCAAGTGTGGCATCAGTAGGTAGATCATGAGTACTGGTCTCTACAGATTTCACTTTAAACACATCCTTTAATCTTGAATATATTATCTGTAGACCTATTGTTCCTTTAATGCTTTGATGTTTTTCAATAATCTCTCCTAGACTTTGTTATAAGAGATCATCACAACATTGGATATCACCATGTGCTATATTAGGCTGCACATAATCACCATGTGCTATATCAGGTTGCACATGATCACCATGTGCTATATTAGGTTGCACATCACCATGTGCTATATCAGGCTGCGCATCAACATATGCTATATCAGGCTACACATGATCATCATTGCAACTATTGTTTTCACCAACTGTATTTGTGGAATCACAAAAGTGGTGGCTTCTATGAGATAGCAACACTATATCTTTTCTTTCCTTTTCTTTTTTCTCCACATTTTCTTTGCACTCTTTTTGTTGCCTATAAAACAAAAAATAATATCATATTATGTCTTGTATACATAAAGCTCTTAAACACTATTAAACAAATAATATACTACTTAGCAGATTTACAACTTGCCTATTTGTTAAACCAAGTATCAATAAATATTCATTATTCTTGGCCACTTTTTCTCTATGAAGGCACTCATAATCTGTTAGTGAAGTTTCAACATTATGATCACTAACATCTAATTTGTGCCTTATAGCCCTTCTCTTCATTTCCTGAAGTCCAAATAAACAATAATTTATAGATCAACAACTTGAATCAGTAAAACTTTATTGAGTTCATAAGTTGATAACTGTTGACTTTCCAATCTGCTGATAACTACAAATGAAAACTTAACATAGAATTCAATTTATAGATTAAAAAGAATTTGCAATCAAAAACTGAGAAGATGTTTACAATTACAAGTATCAGACAAATTTTCCTTAGGGATATATTCACAAGAAAAGAACTCATAAAAACATAACACAAGCAGGGTGAAAGAAAAAATAGTCTAGTTCATCATAAGGTGTGTTAGAACCATTCAAAATTTCACATAGTTCTACTCTATTTCATACATTTTCCTTCCATAAATCCATAATTAAGGATTCATATTCCTTTTAGAATTATTTTAGGAGTCATTTATGAGCATCTCATATCAGGTCTATGTGAAAGAAATTTATATTTTTGACCATTGATGTGTTTTTGTCTCTTACCGTAGCCCCACAGTACATCCAAATAGCCTTGGCGGGTGTGCAGGAATTAGAGGATGTGAATACACAGTTATCGCTTCCCCATAACATGTAGAAAATTTAGTTGCAATGTTGTGGTATAAACTCAAGCGACACATAATATGTTATTGAAAGGAAGCTAGGTGTGCAAAAATTGCTTCCTACACTAATCTAAAGAGGAGAGATGAGTGCAAATTTGTTTTAATCTTTATAGTTACAACAATGTTATCATAACAATAGAGATATTGCAACAATACAAAATAGAAGAATGTAGGATAGAAGAGAGAGAGACAAGATATAACATGGGGAAAACCCTTATGGGTGAAAAAGCCCACTCCAGAAACTTGCACAATGTATTATCTAAACAATGAAGTTTACAACACACTTGCAATGCAAGTATTTACAGGACTCTTCAACACTCGTATCTGGAGACAATATGGTCGCATAATAATACCTATCAATCACATAATATATCTCCACTCCAAGCACCTGCTTAAATAGAAGTTTACAAGGTAAAAAATGTACTTTCTTTGGGATGGGAGTCCAACTTGGCCTCATGGCCCAAAATCCATGCCTAGGAACACTTGTCCAACACTGCAGCATGGTCGTGACACTTGTTGCATCACCTCATCCCAATGAGGTCACCTATTCCCAAGTTGGGCAATGATAGATGCTCTTACGCATCTTAGGACTGTCATAGAATCCATCATAACTGACAGCTCTTACATCTATAAGAGAATCTATCATAACTGCCTAAAAATAACATATTATACTTACAACACATCATCACCCTCCTTGGGGTACCCAAAGATGCCTTTTTCCAAGATGCCTTGTGACACATGTCTTCACCTATCATAGAATCTTCCATTTACGACTCTTACACGTCATAGATTTTGTCATAGGAATTTGTCATAACCGTTTCGGTCAAGATTCACTTACACACTAGTCAAAGTGCCGACACATGGAAAAATACCTCTACCACTAAGTGGGATGCCTATCTCCTCATGTGAGGACAAAATTAAATATGGTCACCTTCCATGTAGGATGACACATCACCGTTCCAACTCCCACAAGATGACGAAACAAGACTTGAATCCAAAATACATTAATAGGCAATAAATAAATACATACAATTAATTAATACAAAGAATTACCAAGGTTGAGACATCTTAATTCAAAACATTCTCCCACTTATCGAACACCTTGTAAGAGACAATGGAAATGACAAGATTTAACTGCTATAGGCCGAAAGGCCCATAGACTTCGAACACCATCTAAACTTGTCTATGCCCACTGGTTTCATCAATGCATCTACAACATTCTTCAAAGTATCTACCTTCTCCAAATTCACCTTCCCATCCTCTACAATGTCTTGCACAAAATGAAACTATACATCAATATGCTTTATTCTAGCATGGAAAGTTGGATTTTTCGCTAGGCAAATCGAACTCTGACTGTCACAACAAATAGTAATCTATCCTACATCAACACCAATATCTAAACACAATCTCTTAAGCCAAATGGCTTCCTTGCAAGCATGAGTTGCTGCCATATACTTAATTTGTGTCATGGACAAAGCAAGCATAGGTTGTCGCTTACTCATCCAACTAATTGCACCACTAAACATTGTAAACACATAGGCACTGGTGGATCTCCTACTGTCAATGTCACTCGCCCAATCAAAATCCATGAATCTATGAATACAAATAGAATGTGGAGGTCCTATAGGATTACCATGATAGCTGATGAAGGGGGTAATTCATAAAACACACAACAACAAAAATTGCACATAGAAAATAGAGACGTTCTTTTATTGATTTGGACAACACATTACATTACAGAAGCTCAGTACAATCAGAGGATGAATCCTCTACTGGTTGCAACACATTACAACTTTCCTAACCTCAAGACTCTAGAATCTTCAGCCTTCTGTAACCCCAAATTAGGTAGGGTATCTATTTTCTTGCCTATTCTTGAATCTACACTTTCCTCCTTATCTCTACTACTACCCAGTGTTCCCAAAATAGTCATAAATGACACTTTTTGGCGGCCTCCAGCTCAATTTTGAAATTTGCAACTCCCTCCAAAAGTAGGTCAACTTCCAGGAAGCATAACTTTTGTTCTGGGTGTCCTATTAATGAACCGTTTTAAGCACTAGAAAGATTGTGATGTGAACTATCATACCAGAAATCTATAAATGGATTTATGTCAACTTTTTGGGATGTTATGGGATGTTTTAGTGCCTCATATCTCATTTTAGAAAATTTTAGGGGCTTTTTAGAAAACAAAAACTTTAATATCTTTCAACTCACAAATGATCTTTCCCTAATTCCTTCACTAAAGGTCTTATATTTTAGTTGTGAAGCTTTCTGTAACTTTTCACTTCAATCCAAGCCAAATGCAAACTTTTGTAGAATGGCAATTAAACTTTCCAAAACTAGCAGTTTGGAAAAAACTGAAAGTCCTACATCAGTATTCAAGAGATTATGGAACCAGAAATACTAATTATGGAATGAAATGAAAACAAATGCAATGATTTTGAATCAAATTCTTCTTGGGTGATGCAAGATTGCTGTTACACCACTGGATGCTCCTACATCAGACACCCAGGGTAATTTGAGAAGTGACCCTATCACGTCTCAGGTGTTTGTTTGAGGAAAACCCAAATGGTCAACCTCCACCTTAGACAACCAAGAAGAATATTCAACAGGCCTTCCTTTCCATTTCACTGGAGATATTCTTCATATTACCTGTTCTGAATACTTCTTCCCACAGAGTTATCCAAGATCTCTTCTATCTCCTCTGTTGAAGTAGATGCTGGAATACTCCACTATTCTTTTGTTGGTCCATCCTCTATGCCACCTTCATGATATTCTGTTAAATCAACAATGTTGAACATAGGGGAAATATTGATCCCACTCGGCAGCTCTACCTCATATGCATTTCTCAAATCATGCTTCTTTAGGATTCTGCATGGCCCAAATTTCTTCATTTTCAATTATTGTATGTTCCAATTGGGAACCTTTCTTTTCTCAAATGAACCATGACTTCATCTCCTATCTGGAACTCCTTATATCACCTCTTCTAATCTGCTTTAGCCTTGTACTGAATATTCATCTTATTAATGTGCTTTATCACCTCTTCATGCAAATTCTTCAGATGTTCTACAAAGTCTTCAGCTTCAGCACTTGTCTTTTCTCCTTTGTCCAGCTTCCTTAAATCAGAAGCATTTCTTGGGCTATTGCCATATATAATCTAGAATGGTGATTTACCAGTACTCCTATTGACATAATTGCTATAAGCAAATTTTGCCTATGTTAAAATCAAATCCCATCCCTTGGGCTTATCTCTTACTAAGAATCATAGTAGGTTACCCAAGCTCCTATTCACCACTTTTGTCTGTCCATTAGTCTATGGATGGTGTGTAGAACTGAACTTCAAATCTATTTTCAACTTCTTCCACAATGTCCCCCAGAAATAACCAACAAACTTGGTATCTCGATCTAAAACTATGCTCTTTGGTAGACCATGTAATCTCACCAGCTCTCTAAAAAATAATTCAACAATATGAACAGTATCATTAGTCTTCTTGCAAGGAATGAAATGTGCCATCTTCGAGAATCTATCCATCACCACAAAATGGAATCATGCCCTCTTTGTGTTCTTGGTAAACCAAGAACAAAATCCATACTAATACCATCCCATGGCTTCTCTGGTACAGGTAATGGCTGATATAACCCTGTATTCTGACTTGTTCCTTTTGCCATTTGACACACTCTACAACTCTGCACAAGTTTCCTCACATCTTGTTGCAACTATGGCCAATAATAATTCTCACCAACAATAGAAATGGTCTTATCTCAATCAAAATGTCTAGCCAATCCCCCACTATGCTTCTCCTTAATCAGGTTTTCTCTCATGGAACTTCTCAGAATGCACATCTGGCTTTCTTTAAACAACATGCCATCTTAGATTATGAAATCCAACCATTTTATCCCATCCAAAGTAACAGGTTCCAGAAAAACTTTCTAAGCCTCTGCATCTAGATCTTTAGGATACAAACTTTTGAGCTCATCGAACCCAACAACCTCTATCTTCATTTCTATCAACAAAGTTTTCCTTCTACTCAAGTCATTTGCAACTCTGTTGGACTTCCCACTCTTGTGCTTCAAAACAAAAGTATAACTCTGCAAAAACTCAACCCATTTTAAGTGCCTCTAGTTCAACTTTCCTTGACTATTAAGAAACTGCAAAGCTTAATGATCAGTATATAAAACAAACTCTTTTGGTAACAAATAATGTCTCCATTTCTTCAAAGCCTAAACTATTGCATAAAATTCCTGATCATAAACATAATACATTTTCTTGGCATCATTAAGCTTCTCACTAAAATAGGCAATGGGCTTACCTTATTGACTCAAAACAGCTCCTATAGCATTGCCACTAGCATCACAATCTACCAAAAATACCGTATTGAAATCTGGAAATGCCAAAACAGGTTGCTCTGTGACATTTTGCTTCAATGCATCAAAGCTTTTGTCTTCTCCTTTAGTCCATCTGAACTCTTTTCTATCCCCTCTCATTGTCTGAGTTAGGGGTGCACAAATGCTATTAAATGTTTTGATAAACTTTCTGTAAAAACTTGCCAAACCATGAAAAGGTCATACCTCTATGGCACTCCTTGGTGTAGGCCATTCAAGGATAGCTCTCACCTTCCTCTGAGACAACAAATCCCAGGTATACCAACTACTTCTTTGCAAAACTACATTTCTTCATATTAATCAACAACTTCTCCTCCCTTAGCCTATCTAGAAGTCTTTTGATATGCATCAAATGCTCATCCCAAGTCTTATTAAAAATCAAAATATCATCCAAATAAACAATAACAAAACTTCCCAAAAATTCTTTCAGTACCTCTTTCATGAGCCGCATGAATGTGCTTGGTGCGTTGGTTAGCCCAAATGGCATGACTAACCACTCATACAAACCCTCCTTTGTCTTGAAAGCTATCTTCCATTCATCTCCTTCTCTGATTTGGATTTGGTGATACCCACTCTTCAGGTCAATCTTCATGAAGTACTTGGCTCTACTCAAACAATCCATTATGTCATCCATTCTTGGCAATGGAAACCTGTACTTGATCGTGATCTTATTTATGGCTTGAGAATCTATACACATTCTCCACTCTCCATCTTTCTTTGGTGCTAGTATTGCAGGTACCACACATGGACTCAGGCTCTCCCTTATCAGTCCCTTAACAACTCACGAACTTGTCTATTCAACTTTTCATTCTCTGCTGGAGTCATTCTGTGGGCTGCCTTATTTGGCAAACTGGCTCCTAGTATTAAATCCATTTGATAACTTATCTTCCTCACTAGTGGTAAACCTTCTGGTACATTATCAAAGATAATGTCCTCAAATTCTTCCAACATATCTGAAACTTCTACTGGTACATCTTCACATTTCTCTTAACTAATCTTAGGAATCAATGTAAAGCAATGATGCTCATGCTTCATGCCCTCCAAAAATTTCCTACCATCTACCAAGCAAATTCTGGCAGTACTACATACCTTTTCTTCCACCTCCTTCAGGGGCTTTAACTTATGAAAAACTCCATCCTTTGTTAGGGAATATGTGTTTGCATGGCCATCATGGATAATGCTCCTATCATACTACCATGGCCTCCCCAACAACATATGACATGCATCCATTAGTATGATATCACACAACACCTCATCATGGTAGTCCCCAATCTTGAACTTCACTAAACATTGCTCATTGACCAAAGCTCTGTGGTCCTTCTGCAACCATGCAATCTGATATGGATGTGGATGATTTCTTCTTGTCAACCATCTCCTCTGAAACAAGATTATCAATACTTCCACTGTCAATAATAATATCACAACACTTACCTTCACATTTGCACCTTGTGCGGAATAAACTCTTCCTCTGATTGGGTTCTTTCTCCTCATTCAACAAAGTTCTTCTAACAACTAGGGTTTCTCCCCTTTCAACATCTTCAAAATGCTCAGAATGTGCATATTCATCTACATGCGTAACTCCTACATTACCTTCAGGTCTTCGGTTTGTCCTTCATTGATGTTGTGGACACTCCTATGCTTGATGCCCTTCTTCTCCACATTGGAAAGATGTTCCTTTGAAACCTCTACTTCTAGGTCCTTGCCTAGGTCTACCTCTTCCTCTTCCTCTTTGCTCACCATTGTTTTGGTCACGAGGGTGGTAGGCATTATCCCCTCTCTAATTTTGACTAGTGCCAGCTTCTTCACTTTTCTTTTGATCTTCATTACAGCCTCCATATTGTCTTCCACCAGTCCTTCCACCTTGACCTCTTTCCCTTTGCTTGCTATCAACTCTTTTATTCAGCTTCTCTTCCACCTTTAGGGAAACTTAGTACGCATCTTCTATGGTGGTCATTCTGACTAGGCTTAGTTCCTCTTGAATACTTGGCCTCAACCCATTAATGTAATGGGCTACCTTCTCCTTGTTGGCCTCTGCATGGCCTGTCTTACTAGTAATATTATAAAACTCTTCTAAATACTCCTTAACAAACTTGTTGCCTTGCTTCAGTCCTTGCATCTTCTTCAAAAACTCCATCTCATAGTCCACAGGAATGAATTGCTTCTTCAGTTTCTCCACCATCTGATCCCATTTGGTGATCTTTCCTTTTCCTCTTTTGTTCCTCTCTAATTGGACCTCTTTCCACCAAATACTAGTGTAGCCCTTCAACTTTATTTTTGCAAACTTGACTCGATCTGGGTCCTCCACATTTTCATACTTGAAACACTCCTCCACGTCATTGATCCAACCAATAAGCTGTTCCGGATTCAAATTTCCAGAATATGTAGAAACTCTGATCTTGGGTCTCTTTCTAATCTTTGAAATTACCCTCAACAACCTAACTTCTGTAGGATCTCTTGCAACTTCTTGTTCTTCCTCAGATAGCTCTTGATCAGCTTCATCTTCACTTTCTTCTCTTGTTCTCGGCTCAAACCCTCTTCATATATCCTCTTGCAATGCATCAATTTGCCTTTGCAGGGATCAAAAACCCTCTTCCATCAAAGCATTCCTCCCGATACGATTTCTTCGTGGAGGCATCTTGATCTTCGTAGCAAACCCACAACCTCAAGTCCTAGTACAAACTGCCTCACAATCGGTGATCTGTCTACACACTCAGGAACCCTTGCTTTGATACCACTTGATGAAGGGGGTAAATCATAAAACACAAAAATAGAAATTGCACATAGAAAATAGAGATATTCTTTTATTGATTTGGACAACACATTATATTACAGAAGCTTAGTACAATCAGAGGATGAATCCCGTACTGGTTGCAACACATTACAACTTTCCTAACCTCAAGACTCTGGAATCTTCAACCTTTTGTAACCCCAAATTAGGTAGGGTTTCTATTTTCCCACCTATTCTTGACTCTACACTTTCCCCCTTATCTCTACTACTACCCAGGGTTCCCAAAATAGTCATAAATAGCACTTTTTGGGGGCCTCCAACTAAATTTTGAAATTTGTAACTCCCTCCAAAAGTAGGTCAACTTACGGGAAGCATAACTTTTGATCTGGGTGTCTGATTGACGAACCGTTTTAAGCACCAGAAAGATCGCAATGTGAACTATCATGCCAGAAATTCATAAATAGATTTTTGTCAACTTTTTAGGATGTTATGGGATGTTTTAGTACCTCATATCTCATTTTAAAAAATTTTAGGGGCTTTTTCAGAAAACAAAAACTTTAATATCTTTCATCTCACAAATGATCTTTTCCTGATTCCTTTGCCAAAGGTCTTATATTTTAGTTATGAAGCTCTCTGTAACTTTTCGCTTCAATCTGAGCCCAAATGCAAACTTTCGTAAAATGGCAGTTTGCTATTTTTAGCAATTTGGAAAAAAAATGAAAGTCCATCATTATTCAGGAGATTATGGAACTATAAATACTAATTATGGAAAGAAATGAAAACAACTACAATGATTTTGAATCAACTCCTTTTTGGGTGATGCATGATTGCCCTTACACCACTAGATGCTCTTACATTAGTAGCATATGGAATACTCAGAAGTACTCCTCAAATATGTAAACACTTGGTTAACTGCATCCCAATATACTCGTCTAGGATTAGCCATAAATCAATTAAGGACTCCCATTGCTTGGGCAATGCTTGGTCTTGTGTAGACCACAGCATACATCAAACTGTCAACAACACTAGCATAAGGTACTCTACTCATGTTCTCTACCTCACTAGGAGATTTTGGACAATCATTAATAGACAACGTTGTCCCCAAAGATACAGGAACACACAATGGTCTACAATCTTCCATGCTGAACCTATCCAACATGGTCTTTAGATACTTACTCTGGCTTAACCAAAGTTTTCTATTAGCTCTATCTCTTCTGATTTCCATTCCCAGAATGTACCTAGCTACCCCTAGATTTTTCATTTCAAACTATGCTGACAACTGAGACTTCAAATCAGAAATCATATTCTTACCATTCCCAATTAACAACATATCATCAACATACAATGCAATAATGAGAATGCAATCATTGTCAAATATTTTGTAATACACATAATGATCAGATTTCAATCTTAGAAATCCAATGGACAACACAAAGGCATCAAATTTCATATACCACATACTATGAGATACCTTTCTCTATCTTTTCAGCTTGCAAACCAAATTTTCAATACCTTTCTCTATGTAATGCTCTGGCTGTGAAATGTAAATCTCTTCCTACAAATCACCATGAAGGAATGTTGTCTTCACATCCATCTGCTCCACTTCTAAGTCATAAGCTATTGTAAGAGATAACAAGAACCGAATAAATGTCAGCTTTGCAATGGGAGAGAAAATTTCACCATAATCAATTCCCTCCACTTGTGAGTACCCCTTCGTAACCAGTCTAGCCTTGTACTTTTCAACACTACCATCTACACCGAATTTCTTCTTGAACACCCATTTGCATCCAATAGGTTTCCGTCCTTTAGGTAAATGCACCAAGTCCCAAGTTTTATTCTTCTCCAAAGAAGCCATCTCATCTTCCATGGCCTCCTTCTAGGAACTTGCATCTTTCATGCCCATAGCCTCTGTCATAGTTCTAGGATCATCAGTGTTAGTAAGCAATCAAAAGCACAACTAGAATCAAGCAATGAATAACCAAACATATTAGGTTGCTTTCTTGTTTGTGTAGACCTCCTCAAGGGTTGAGGTTGAGGTTCTGCTTCTTCTTCTAAGCTTTCAGAGCTGCTAGAGCTCTCCTCATCATCATGTCTCATAGGGTCTGTCAGTTCAGTCTTTTGAGGGGTAGAATGAAACTAAACCACATCTTCTTTATTTGCTTTCTCTTCTGGCTATAGAACAATAGAAGAAGGTGTTATCTCTATGAAGATATCACTTTTTCTATACAACACTTTTTAACCACAGGATCCCAAAGCTTGTATCCTTTCACACCAACACCATAGCCAATGAAAATACACTTAACAATCTTGTTCTCCAATTTTGACCTTTTCTCCCTAGGAACATGTGCATATGCCTCACAACTAAAAACACAAAGATGTTTAACTAAAGGATTCTTACCAAACCACGCCTCCATAGGTGTCTTACCAATAAGAGCTGATGTAGGAGACCTGTTTACCAGGTAGCAAGCAATGGCTACAACTTCAGCCCAAAACTTTTGTTCAAGGCTTACTCCACTAAGCATACTCCTAGCCTTCTCCATCAGTGTCTTGTTCAACCTCTCTGCAACTCCATTTTGTTGTGGGGTGTAAGGAGTTGTCTTATGTATTTCAATCCCATGTTCTTTATAAAACTTATCGAAATCTGCCGAACAAAACTCACCACCATTGTCAGTCCTCAAACACTTAATCTTTTTACTAGTCTAATTCTCAACAAAAGCTTTAAACTCTTTGAACTAACTAAAGACTTCAGATTTTGTTCTGAGAAAATAAATCCATGTCTTACTATAATCATCTATGAAAGATACAAAATATATAGATTTGGAGATTGAAGGAACACTAACTGGACTAAACACATCATAATGAATAAGATCCAACACACCAGAAGACTTGTAAGAACTAGAGTAAAACGTAACATGGTTTTGCTTTTCATATATACAATATTTGCAAAAGTTGAACTTGAGATTACAATCATTTAACCCCTCAACGAGGTTTTTATTTTTTAGGGTTCTAAGACCCTTCTCACCAATGCGGTTGAATCTCTTATGTCATAACATTGTATTTTCAACAGGAAGCTTAACTTCCAAAGCATGAGCACCCTTGGGTACCCAAAATGCACTACCATCAGAATTTGATACAACAGAATTTTTCACTACTGGTTCCAATGATGGGATGAAATGACTGCAGCTCTTTTCTTCAAGTCAAAAGAACTATTGCACTGTGAAGTGCATGCCTCTAGCTAAAACAGAGTACCTCTCTAAGTACCCTTTGCAAGCACCATAGATCCTCTACTCATCTTGCATCCGTCCTTTGAAAAGACAACCTGCACACCTGCATCATTCAACTTACTTACAAAAAGAAGGTTCTGTTCCAATCCTGGGATGTACATGACCCCAGTGATCCCCTTCACTCATCCATCAGGGAATCAGATTGAGCCTCTTCCATGACTAACAATCTTCAGATGAGAATCATCACCCAGGTACACTCTTCCACCATCTAACTCTTCATACTTCATGGACCAGCTTCGATGCAAGGTCATGTGGAATGATGCACCATAATCAATCAACCACATCATCAGATGCATGGGTGGCCAGGGCTATGATGAAGGCATCACCATCATCTTGTGACTTGTCAGAATCTGAGTCTGGGACATTCTTCTTCTTCTTTTTCCTTTCCTCTTTGCATTCCTTTCAGAAATGCCTAGTTTTTCCATAGTTCCAATAGAGAGCCTTGGACTTTCTAGGGGATTTGGATCTTCCACGGATTTAGATATACCCTTCTCAGCTTTCTTGTCCTTCTTTTTCCCTTTCTCCTTGGGTCTTCCATGAACTACAAGAGCCTCTTTGGCTGCTTTAGAGGACTTTCTTTGCATGTCTTCAGATAACAGTGAATATACCACTTCATCCATTTTGAAAGTGGACGTGCTACTCCCAATAGCCATAACAAGATGATCAAACAAGTCCGAAAAAGAATAAAGCAAGGTCATACAATGATCCTCCTCCTCCATCTTCACACCAATGGAAGTCAACTATGCAACTAACATGTTGAAACAATTTAGGTGATCTGCAACAGATCCTCCATCCTCCATCTTCAGAGAATACAACTTCTTTCTCAGAAAAAGCTTGTTCACCAGGGATTTGGCCTGATAAACATCTCACATCTTCTTCCAAAGATCTTTCGTGGTCTTCTCCTCATGGACATTTAACAAAACAGAGTCAACTAGACTGAGTCTTATAAGACCCTTAGCCTTCTGATCTTTGAGATCCCAATCAACTTGTGCCATTGCAGTTGGTTTTAAACTAGAAATGGTTTCCTATAGGTCTCAATCAACGAGCATGTCTTCCATATTAATCTTCCATAACTCAAAATTTGTGCCATTGAACTTCTCCACCTCTATTCTTCTGAATGTACGTACCATCTCCTTCCTACAACAAGATTTTAGAATACTCTACACAGACTCCCACTCAACCTAAGATTAGCTCAAAAGACCCCTACCTAACATCTAGAACTAAAACTGGCCAGGCTTTGATACCAATTGAAAGGAATCTAGGTGTGTAGAAATCACTTCCTACACTAATCTAAAAAGGAGAGATGAGTGCAAATTCATTTTAGTTTTTACAGTTACAACAATGTTATCATAACAATAGAGATATTGCAGCAATACACAACACAATAATGTAAGACAAGAGAGAGAGAGAGACAAGATATAATGTGGGGAAAACCCTTACAGGTGAATAACCCCATACTCCTAAAACCTGCACAATGTATTATCTAAACAATGAAGCTTACAACACACTTGCAATGCAAGTCTTTACAGGAGTCTTCGACACTCATATCTGGAGACAATTCGGCAGCATAATAGTACCTGTCAATCACATAATACATCTCCACTCCAAGCACCTGCTTAAATAGAAGTTTACAAGGAAAAAAATGTACTTTTCTTGAGATCGGCGTCCAACTTGGCCTCATGGCCCAAAATCCACACCTAGGGACACTTGTCCAACACTGCAGCATGGTTATGACACTTGTCACATCACCCCATCCCAATGAGGTCACCTATTCCCAAGTTGGGCAATGATAGATGCTCTTATGCATCTTATGACTATCATAGAATCTGTCATAACTGATAGGTCTTACATCTATAAGAGAATCTGTCATAACTGCCTAAAAATAGAATATTCTACTTACAACACATCATCACCCTCCTTGGAGCACCCAAATATGCCTTCTTCCAAGATGCCTTGTGACACATGTCTTCACCTATCATAGAATCTTCCATTTATGACTCTTACACGTCATAGATTCTGTCATAGGAATCTATCATAACCGTTTCAGTCAAGATTCACTTACACACTAGTCAAAGTACTGACACATGGAAAAATACCTCTACCACTAAGTGGGACACCTATCTCCTCATGTGAGGACAAAATTACATGTAGTCACCTTCCACGTAGGATGAAACATCACCATGCCAACTCCCACAAGGTGACAGAACATGACTTGCATCCAAAATACATTAATAGGCAATAAATAAATACATACAATTAATTAATACAAGGAATTACCAAGGTTGAGACACCTTAATTCCCAACAGTTACCGTGTCCCCACGATAGGTAAGGAGATGACCATCGACAATGCAATAGGAAGGAGTTGGGATAAAGTGTTCACTGCGCCCTTGCAATGGTTTCAAGTCAAGATTGCGGTGTTATGGTATAAGGAGTTCAAGTGACTAGTAATGCTACATAACAAGGACTTGCGATGCTGATAACTTTGATTGGAAGTAATGCGGTAAACAATGAATGGGAGACCAAAGGCTCCTATGGCCCTACGACGGTCAGACCAAAGCTTTGTGGTGGCACGGTAAAAGACATAAGGGATAACATGTATCCCGCCATCCCACGGTGGTGCACAACAAGGGTTGCAGGGTGGCGGTAAGTGGTGAAGATGAATGTAACTATCCAAGAAGTCTCGCGGTCCTACGATTGCCCTAAGTTGGCCTTGTAGTGATGTGGTAAGGTATTAAATGTCAAAATGACTTCAGTGCTTCCCCACAATGGTTATCATTGATGCCTGCGGGATTTTGGTTTTCAAGGAAAGGACTACAAGTCTTGAAATACTCGCACAGCCATTGGATTAGATCAAATCAACGATTTGTGTTTGAAAATAATTGAATGCTAAGATTTGTTGATTTCATGGCACAAACCAGAGTTAATGGTGAAATGACCAGCTTCGTGGCATGATAAAACTTGGTGTTTGGTTTGTGCACTATTTTCAACTAGTCTGGTAAAGCAAGTAAAATATCAAAACCCTAGTTCGTAGAGGCACTCAAATATGGCACCTAAAAAATCTGAGTCTATGAGTATGAGCACTGACCTCCCTACTCCCAAGAAATGATCACGTCAACAATAATTATTGGACATCCTACCAAATTCAGTTGACAAGGGGTCTAAGAAATTGTTCAAGAATGTTGCAGAAGGATGTCAAGATGCTACAATCCCTATCTCTGGATGGACCCTTTTTTCGTATTTTTTTGGAAAGAAAGATGGATAGTGACTAGTTGGAAACCCATGGAATTTGGATTTGGAAAAGCTTGTGGTGCCAAATGTATTTGTTGATGTGGATTTGATTAGAACATTGTTACAACACTATCACTCAGCTACCAAAATAGTTAGACTACCAAATGGGTCACCATTAGTGGCTATGGATAGGAATGCAATCATAGACTGCTTCATGTTGAGCAAGCAATCCCTCACACAAGTAGATCTACAGAAGAGTGAGCAGGAGTACAATAGTTTGAGAAAAACACATAGAAGGGATGAGGTGCACATACAGATGAGGAAAGAGGCAAATAACAAAAGAATTGAAATCCCATCCACTATAATTGAACCTCTCTCTATTGAAGATTTTGTTGTCTATTTCAAAAGAACATATTTTGCTTTGTGTCAGTTGTTGGGTATTGATGCCCAAGGTAGAATGCATGTTGGCCTAATGATGATGGCCATGAGAATTCAAAATCCAAAAGCTAATGTTGAATATGATTTTGCAGCATTCATTGAAAAGAAACTACATGATCAATTTTTGTAACTAAGAGGAAACAAAAAGCCCATAGATTTCAAATACTACTCTTTTTTATGTCATTTGATTTTGTATCAAAATAGAAGGAAGTGGGCCACTAGAATGGATCTAAGCATGATTAATGAAAAGTGACAAAGATTGCCAACACAATGCTAGTGTTACAAATGGGATAGCCATTGCAAGAATTGTGACTATGTTGTGTTTCATGATGAATTCTCATTTAGAATAATGAATTCTCTTGGTAGCTTTTATCCCAGATTGACAAAAGAGATCAAGGAAATGTTGAGACCTCTTGCCCATAGGCCAGAATAGGGTCATAAGCATAACTATACTGATTGGTTTTTCTTGCTAGTTCATACTATAATCAGGGTATATGGGTGTACTCAGCCACCCCATGTGTTGCCCAAATTTGTGCCAAATAGAATTGCATTCCTTGAATTCATGTGGCAAATGATGTGGATGGAGAAGGATGTAATGAAGAAACAGAAGAAAGGTACATTTCTTCTTGAGTCCACAGTGTTTGGTGATTGGTCCATTAGTTCTGATACTTTAGAGGATTTGCAAGCCTAGTTGAAGGCTAATATTCTTTGAAATTAGGTGTAGAGAGGGTTTGTGATCCAGAGGGTTACATGAACTTTGTCAGACAAACCATCCTAACAAGAATGGGAATATCCCATCAAATCAATTTTGATGAGGATGTGATCAGAAATCTTGTCACCTTTCAAGAAGTGTATGATAGGAAAATAAAATGGGAGATTTTGAAAAGGATTGAGGATGATATGAGAAAAAAAATCCTAATTTTTTTGGATTCTTTGTTGAAGAGAGGGACCCTTTGAGAAGAATAGATCTGATAATTGACAATTTTGAAAGAATATATAGCAAGTCTAAGAAGCAGTCTTCAAAGGCTACCAAACTCAGTGTCAAAGACCACCAGGAGTTGTGATTCAAGAGCCTGCACCAGATGCAATGTCAATACAAGATCTAGCTCATGTCCTTGATTCACCACCTATCAAAAGGCAAAGGATTGAGGATATTTCTCCACTAGTTCCATATGAATTGAGTGGAGGAGGGGGTGACATAGATGAAGTGGCTAGTATCCTAAGAAATATGGGAGATGAAGGAGAAACAGATCAGCCACTTGTTGGCCATGAAATAGAGGCACACAAACTAGAGGCTAGAATGGCTGAACAGGCACAAGGGGAGCCTAAATTAGAAGAAGATGAAAGAATTGTGGCTTCTATGAGATTTATGGAGGATGACAATTTCATTAATTCTTCTGAATTCAAAGATTTTTGGATTAAGATCAAGATGAAAGAATTTCAAGAACAAGTGGAAATAAATAAAATGGGTGCTGATGAATCTCAGCATAAGCAAATTATTTCACAAACTTTCAAGAATATAAAAATAGATGAAATAAGTGTCATCCCTGATGAGGCTAGACAAATGGTATTAAGGAGCAACATGCTGATCATTCCTGGGCTTGAGTTGATAAAAATGTTTTTGTTAGACCAAGTTAGGAATCAAGATGATCCCATGCTAGTTTCTAAATTTGACTATGAGGAGGGTGTTAGTGGTTGTGGTTTCAATCCAAAAATAGAGACTTTGGCAATATGGGCAACACAAAATAACACTAGCAAACCAAGATTACTTGATGTGGTCCAAGAAATAAGGGACACAACTATGGTCAAGACATTCCAGGACACATCAATAACTGAAGCAGCTACCCTCACTGTGCATATTGCAATGTTTACACAAACTACTATTAAAAAGCTAGAGAAAAGATTGTTTGATTATGAGAGAACTTAGATGGAGATGAATGATGAGGTAAATAGATTGTATCTTGAAAATGTAAAGTTGAAAGAACAATTGAAGGGTGAGAGTTCTTCTCATATTCAAGCCATTATGCCATTTCAAACACCTATGCCACAAGAGACTAGTGATACCGTAGTGACTACTGAACAATTCAATATTTTGAAATTGAAGTTGGAAAAAGAAATTGAGGAATTGAAAAGCCAAAATGAGAAAACAAAGAATGAGGCAAAATTGAAAATTCTTGAAGTGTTTGAGAAAATTTTGGAATGTAGAGTGAAAATGGTTATTGACAACTTAAGAGATGTGCATGAATGCTATTCTTCCTTGTCTTAGGCCATGGAATTATTGAAAGTAAATTTTTCTATTTTAGATCCCTTGTATTAAAGATGGCAGTCAACATATCACACACTGATCACTCTATGTAAAGTTCTATAATGGAATTAAGATGCTCCTGCAATTCTAAAGCCAACAAAGAAAATGATAAAGATGATATTGGATGAGTATAAATATGTGAATGGTGAGAATCAAAGAATGTAGGCAAAGATTGATTCTTTTTCCACTTTCAAACACCAGTTCATTCCATCAATCCTAACAGAGGATAAAAAGATCAAGGATTTTGATGCATGGAAGGATGAATTTGCTCATACAGTTTCTAATGTCATGGAATTTTGAAAAAGGATGAAGATATCAATATTCTCAACTTCAACATCATTCTGGACAAAGTAATTGCTTTGGATGCTAGATATACAAAGTTTGTAATTATTGTCAAAGCATTGCTGGACAAAAGGTGGAAGGATCACTAGGCCAACTTGCTCCAAATTCAAGATTATAAGTGGTCTAGTGATTATGTTGTGTTTCAATGGCAATAGAAGCATCTTCAAGCTAATGAATAGATAGGCTATACGTGCAGGGGAGCAACGAGCATCATGGCCTCATGACTACACAGTATACCAATGGGAGCAAGAGTATTTGGCTCCTCCAGAAGAATAGGGCCTTGAAGATGTTGCAGGGGAAGAACCGATCCTTCAAACACTCTATCATGGAGAGGGGGACTTTCCTAGATCAGGATGATTAGGGGTCTCCTATGTTGATTAATGGACTACAAGTGTATTGCAAGTGTTGCAGGCTTCCAATCAATATTGTCTACTTTTGACTTTGTTTTCTCTTAATTATGTTTTAAGAAAAATTAATGTTTAGTTTATATGAAGAGGCATGAATTTTGAAAAGATGCCATATTTTGTAACGGTCTGAAGCTTGTTGCTTCTCTTATAAAAGAAAAACCATGACCGAATTTTGATATGATAATCATAGGCATTTATAGAAACATATATGAGGAGACTTCTGTTATATTGTAATATCTATTTGAAGCAATCAATGGAGAAGAAGATTTAATCTAGTGCTCGAATTCTAGTTAAGATATCTAACAGATCATTTCTTTGTTTGTAATGAGGAGGCTTAATTCACCTAATGTTAAGATATCTATATGTATTATTAAATCATAGATGTTCGTTATTTTTTCCTTCACACAAGCATATTCAATGCATGTGGAGGCTAGAATATTTATTACAAACTAAAGCTATCATCTAGGACATACAAGAAAAGTCTAGCATTTAGAAAACATATAAGAAATACAAGAAATTATATTCTAACTAAACAAAATTAATTTCAACCAAAGTAAGAAATCTAAGAAGAATGATTGAACCTAACTTTAAATGCACTTCAAATCAACAGTGAACATCTCAGGTTTTGTATACAATGTACTAGCAGAATAATGATGATTACATTCAAAAATGTATTAGTAAAACAACAATGAATAAGTATACCTATACTCAGATCTTTATTACATTCAATAATAGATTACACCATACATATAACCAAAGTTTAGGTGACAAGCTAACCTCTTAAGGTGATAGGTTAGTTAAGGTGACAAAACATCATCATAATCATCTGCATTGCCAACAAGATCAAAATCTTGATCACTTGTATCTACATATGCTTGATTTTCTTCCTCATCCTCATCTGTGACATGCTTCTCATTCTCTCTCCCAATCTCTTCATTGGTAATTGAAATCTCTTCTTAAAACACTCCATCATCGTCTTCATCCACTTCTTCAAATGTTTCTTGTAAATTAGCATATTGCCTGTCAGACATTATATCGACAACTTCCATGAATTTTCATCTAGAATGAGAATCTGTTTGAATGACATACAACCATCCTGGGCTTCTTACATCATCAATTAGAAATGATTAGTTAATTTGAAGAGGGGAAATGTACGGATCATCCATCTCTGATAAAAATTGCCCTGTATTTGCGCGTACAAATCCATACTCATCAAATTGTACTGCAAATGGTTGGATCCACTTACATTTTAATAATATAGGAATATTTTCACCAAAATCCACTTGAATAATTTCTTGGATGAATCCAACATAAAATTTCTTCTCAATTTCGTGAAGAAATTAAGCACTAACAACACAATCACAATTTGTCTTTCCTTTGTCTTTTTCTTCCACTCTTAAATGACTACCATAGGTCCACATTCCACTAAAACACGTAGCCCATATATGTGGATATTGTGAAAGATCACTTTCCTCCATTGTTACATCTTGACCTTATTCTATTGCATCACTAACTGCATTAGCAATCCATTCTTCAAATTTTGGAAAAGAATCACCTCCAATCAAATCATGACGTTTGTGCTTTTGAGGTTGATGTTGCATCCAAGTTTGATTCTCTTCTTCATATTTTCTACATAGAATATTAACATACAAATAGTAAGATTAATAATATAAATTTGTAAATGCAATTGAGTAAATAAATTATTGTTTAATTTTTTTTTTAACCTATGCCACTTATTGAATGAAGTTGTGTTTTGAAGAATATAGGCATGTATGGCACTTCTTTCTTGATGCAATAGCTTGAAGTGGCATCCATTGCCTTCTAATACTTCACCTGCAACTCTTTCATCTTCATCATCATCCCATACATGTTGATTGACATTTTTAAAATACTTAATATATTATGTGCAAAATCCCATGGCCTCTTACATTGAATATCCCTCAGACATGCTGCCTTTCGGTTTGGCCCTAGTATGAATAATTTTTTTCAAAATCTTCATATATCTTTATATAGGATACATCCATCTTGTTCTTACTAGGCCACAATGCTCTAGTTCATATTCTAGATGTATCAAAAGATGCATAGAAATGTTAAAGATTTTTGGTGGAAATTCCCGTTCCAATAGACAAAGGACTTCAACAACCTCCTCCTCAAACTATCAAAGTTCGAAGGATCTAATACATGTAAACTCATTCTCTTTAATATTAGGCCCAACCATATAACTTCCAATCTTGACCCCTTTGCCAAACTTGATATATTTACCACAATAGGTAAAATATTCTTGATTATGACATGATAGTCATGGTTCCTGAGGCCTCCTAAGCCATTAATGTCAGTTTAGCCTCTAATACTACTACTTACATATCCAATGGGAAAGCAAGTCTGAGACAACAACTATAAGAATTGTGCACATTGTTCCTTTGTCCAAACATAAGGAGCACTAGGTTTTCTATATTTTTCATCAACACATTTTTCAACCCAAAGATTTTGACGAATCTTTAGTTGTTGAAAGTCTTCATGTGATGAAACAATATCAAAAGCACCAAAAAGAGTTTCTATAAAAGCATAGGCTATATTTTTCTCAGTATGCATTAAGTCAACAGTATGCCTAATGGCTATACCCTTAAAGTATGGCAACTTATAGAATATGGATAACCATTTTACACCACTTTCACTACATGGATCATATCTACTACCAACAATCCCATCATTTTAAATAAATGACATTCTTTTTCGTCCATTCTCAACAATGTAATCACTTGTTATTAGCAATGGTGCTTCATGATTCTTTTTTTGACCATTGAAACATGTTTTTTGTCGATGATATGGATGATCCATTTTAAGGTAAGCATGATGTCCACAATAAATACACTTACGCAAACTTCTTGAGTGCCTCACAAAATCCTTAAAGTTGCAAGCAGGAAATCCATGGTATCCATGAACACTGAGACTAGATAATGTGCCATATGCAGGAAGATCATGAATCATAAACAATCAGGAAGCTCTTAAAGTGAATTTGATTGAATGACCATCCCTTAAAGATTCAGTTGCTTCAATTCCTTTCCACAATTCCATTAGCTCATCATATAATTTCTCTAGATAAGCATCGATTGTATCTGAAGTCACACTTTTCTTTCCAGGTATAATCAATGATAGCATTAAGAAAAATGGTTTAGTTGCTAACCATGGAGGCAAGTTATAATTTATTAAAAACACTAGCCAAGTTGACCATTTAGTACTTTGATCTGAGAATGGGTTCACCCCATCTAGAGCCAAACCCATCCGCGTCTTAAAATCTGGCACATGCCATTATTTTCCATTGGTGCTTTTATTTTGGGCATACCATTGCATAAGTTTAGCAATGTCATTGTACCTATACATTTGGTGTAATCATGGGATTATTGGAAAGTGGCAAAGAACCTTTCTAGGAACCACAATTGATTTCAACCCTTGTCTATACCTCGCTTCATGACATTTCAGGTATTCACTCACTTGCAAAATTATTACGAAATAATACATAACCATTCCCACATGTGTGGATTTTTTCATACCCTAAGCCTAGCTTAGTGATTTTATTTTTACATTGACTTTGTTTTGTTGGCAATGTTGAGTCAGGTGGTAACAACAAACTTAATAATGCCAATAACTGATCTACAGTCTCATTTGTCCAACCATGCACCACTTGCAAGTTAAGAATTTAAAGGATTGTTGTCAAATGACTTAACTTGCAATTAGCATACACAGGCTTTAAAGTATCATCGTCTAGACCCTCATTCAACATTCTATCAACTTCAAACCCTTTGTCTAACATTTCTACCTCTTCATCTATGTTTGGTGCCACTTCATCTATGTTTGTTGCCTCTTCATCTATGTTTGGTTCCACTTCATCTATGTTTCTTGCCTCTTCATCTTTCACACTCTGCAATTCTATCATATCTTCATAATAATTGTAATCCCAAGGGATTATACCACTATGCCCATATCTTATCACATGTCAAAGAATCAAGTTTCTATTTCTCACCTTTCCACCAAGACAATCTTTACATGGACATGGATATTTGTCCATGTCCCTCTCATTGGCAACTCTCTCATCAAATGAATGGTATTGATCCATAGTCAACCTTCGATGTTGATCCATCTATAATGTTATACACAGAAAAAAAATTGATTAGCAACAAAAATCTAGCTTTCGAATGCATTTGGTTTGGTAGAATTTCATCAAGTTTTGTGTGAGATATTGCATTTTTTGGTGAGTGCAGGTCTAAACCCTACCTAAAGTTTCCAGAGAGTAAAATTTGATCATGGGCAGAGTTTCCACCATCCAAAAATCCTTAAAATTGGTGGAAAGCTCTGTCCCACACCTATCCACATCCCTGCAAGAGGGCAACTCATGACTAGCACGTGTGAAGAAGATATGATTGATCGTGTCTGTAGATTTGCTATGAGACAGTCCTAAAACCCTAGGTTCTTTGTTGCTTTGAATAATCTATTCAACTGTATGTCAATGGAAGGGTGAAGAATCATAGTGGCATGTTTTTAGGGCCTGCACAAGCTTGGGAATTCATATGACAAGTGTTCTTACCTTCATTTGGAGTCATCACTTTGAATGTACCTAGTTGCAACAAGACCTAAATTGCATAAATCATTGTGTTAATCACATGGTTAGGTCATGTACATTTGGAAACCCCTAGATGATGTTGTAATAGGTCTAAATAAACCAAGTTGCCCATATTCCATGTTGTCTTCAATGATTGAGTGTCACTAGGGTGTTGTTTCCATGTTTTAGGCTTAGGAGCAAATTGTCGAGAATGAACAAGGGTGCATATTTGCATCAAGTGTATTGAAACTTTGTTTGGGATGTGTCAAGGTTATTGTGTGTGAGTCCTTCCTCTACATCATATGCTACCTCTACATAAATCTCTGTGGTCATTTTTGTACATTTTTTACTTGTAGGATTCTCATAGTTAGTGAAAAAGGTAGTGTTCATGAAGGAATGAAAAAGATGCGTAGAGCCTTTGAATTATACCCATACTGTGCAATGGTATTGAATCATCTAGCAAACCATTTTTCTTCATAGGGCAACATTTTCTTGTGGAACAATTGACTGAGATAGCTATTGTTTCAACTGACCACCCTTTCATGAAATCTCATTCATATTATAATCTTGCACGATCTTATCATAGTAAAGGTGATTATGATACCATTGGCTGCTACTACATGGAATTGGCCAAGGAAAGATAGAGACCATAGGATTTTGTGGATAGGTTTAATTGAAGTTGGGATATCTTAAGAATTCTCTCTTAAATTTTGAAAACGTTCTAGAGGTCCACCCTGAGAACTATGAGAGCTTAAAAGATATAGGCCATACATATGCTCAACAAGGGCAGGCAGAAAAGGATTTGGAAATTTTAAGAAAGGCAACTCACATAGATCCATGTGATGCCCATACATTTATCAAGATGGGTGAGTTATTAATATCATTAGACCCCAGTGCAGCCTTAGATTCTCTTAAGATAGCAAAGTCTCTTCTAAAGAAGAGTAGAGAAGAAGTACCCATTCAATTGTTAAACAACATTGGGGTTCTTCATTTTGAGCATGATGAACTAGAGTTGGCTCAACAAACTTTCATGGAGGCATTAGGAAATGACATTTGGGTGGAATTCATAAATAAAAGCCCCAGTGCTAATTCTATAGTTTTTCCTATTCTCTTTAAGGATATGGAATTCTTCCATCGACTAGTAGAAGGTGGTGTTTCACTTGAGCTACCATGGGATAAAGTCACAACACTATTAAATCTTTCTAGGTTGTTTGAACAAATATATGATACTGAAAAATAAAATCTTTTATACAGGCTAATATTGTTTAATTTTCCTGATTATGTGGATGCATATCTATGTCTTGCAGCCATGGCTTAGGCTTAGAATGAGATCCAACTAAGCCTAGAATTTATTAGGGATGCACTTAAGGTGGATAAAAACTCATCAAATGCTTTATCTATGCTTGGAAAAATGGAACTGAAAACAAATGATTGGCTTAAAGCAAAAGAAACAATTAAAGATTCACAAAGTGAATCAGATGCAAAGAATTCTTATGTTGACATTTCACTTGGATATTGGAATTATTTTGCAGCTGTTCGCAATGAAAGGAGGGATCCAAAGGTGGAGGCACAACATCTTGAGAAGGCTAGAGAACTGTATTATAAAGTGTTGGCACAAAGACTAGGAAATGTTTAAGCTACAGATGGGGAAGCCATTGTGCTAGTTGAAAGGGGTCAATTTGATATTGCAAAGGAAATTTTTACACAAGTATAAGAAGTTGTAGTAGAAAAACATATTTGTTCAGATGCCTGATGTGTGGGTAAATATAGCACATGTTTACTTTGCACAAGGACAGTTTGTGCTTGCAGTGAAAATGTATCAAAATTATTTGAGGAAATTCTATTTTGGCACTAACACCCAAATTTTATTATATTTAGCTCAAACACTATGAAGTAGAATAGTGGCAAGATTGTAAAAGAACACTATTAAGAGCAGTAGATTGTAACTACTATAAGTTTCCAATCACAAAGCTATAGATTTTGTGTTTGTAATGAGGCTTTTGAATTACCTCCAAATTCACTGTAGAGGATGTCCCCAAATCTGACTTCGCTACAGAGGGCCTCACCAACTTCAAATTCATTGCAACAAACTCTGAATTCCTTACCTGCCTTTTCAAAAGTCTCCATGTCCTCTCCTCTTTATTACCCATGCAAGTAGCTGCTATAACTCAAAACACCTTAGCACGAAGTAACTCTCGGAAAGTACTTTGATCTCTACATTCTCAACCTTTTGTTTTTCTGTAAATCCACCACAAGTAGCTCTGAATGGTCAGAGATATTCCAAGCTGATTGCATGAAGAGCATGTTAGAGTGCCCGCAAGTGAAGAGTGTGATGGTGATGGGCCATAGCTATGGTGGGTTTGTGGGCTTTTGGATGGTGCATGTCCATTTCCAGCTTGTAATTGTGAGCTCTGGTGTTTGCAACAATGATCTGCTCAATGAGCTCAGTGCCACTGATATTAGGGATGTTCTTCCCAACTAATGAAGGAGGAATTCTGTAATGAATGCAAATAATGAATCGCACCAATAATTTCCCCAAAACGTTTTTTAAAATTTTGTCTAATTTGTATTTGGTGACTAACTATTTAGTCATTTTTATTCCTATGACTAAATAATTTTTTAGTCAATGACCAAATTAGTCATTTATTTACTCATTTATAATTGAGTTGCAAAAATTAGTAGAATTTAGTCATTTTTAGTTGTTGTGACTAAATTTTTTAGTCACTTAGTCATTTATTTGCCAAAATTCTACTAGTGAGTTCATCAAGGGCTGACTTGAGTTCTCCTTCATAGTCTACTTCACACTCATTTAGCTCAATGTCCCAACCTTCAAGTTCCCTTGCTTCTAGATCTGGTTCTGGTACAAATACATCATTGTCCATAGCTTTAGATTCCATGTGTTCAAGTGTAGGATCTACCTCAACTGTTAGGATTCTCAAAGGTACTTGGCTTTGATACCAATTGTTGAACACAATGAGGTGTTGAGAGGGGGGTGAATCAGCACACACTAAAACTTAAACATATATTTGCAGATAAAACTAAATAACTTAAAGAGCAGAAAATAAATCATGCAACACAAGAATCAACACAAGAACACGAGGATTTTTATGTGGAAAACCCGAAAACAAGGAAAAACCATGGTGAGTGTTAGCTCACAATATATTATGCTCACTGCAAAAATATTACAACTTTATTTTTGGGCTGCAACCCAAGGAAGCTACTACTCCCTATATTTTGTGCTTACAACAATTACAACTTTGATTTAGGGTAAAACCCAATGAAGCCACTACTCCTTGAATATTCTACTCACTACATTTAGGATTTACAAGGATAACAAATATTTGGACTACTACAAAGTAAACATTTGATTTATGCTGATAATATGGTCCTCCTTTTTACTCCATCATACTAATTCTACACACTTCATTTCTTGCACTCTATTCTATCATATTCACATGCACATCTACTCATCATCATCTCTTCTCCACACAAGGAATTAACCTTATAGATATACCACAACAATCTAAAACATCAATTAGGTCAGCCTAATTAGATGTATCGTGCATCCTTAAAACCTTTCAGCTCAAAATACTAACATATAGGCCTTGCGAAAAGAACTAAAGTGTATAACACATTAAGATATGTTGGCATGACCTATAATAATTCCCATGATTTTGCTCCATACATAACTCAACTCCACACAATCTTAAAATGCTTAGGTCGGCACCACTGGTGAGGTAATAACAAAATAAGCCAACTTTTCATCCACACCTTGACACACAAATCACCAAAACACTCACCACTATAAATGTAACCACCTTTGACACCTATAAACACTTCCACAAATACGCATAACAAAATGTTCATCCGCAATGGAATGCAAAGCATTTCAACATACACTCTGTACCACTAACACCGCCATTATAGAGTCTAATACTCTGTCAACATTATCTTCGACTGCGAAAGACATCAAGTCATGAAACTTTGGATTTAGAGTCTTCCAACACATACCAATGTTACCTCAAAACCGCATAACCAAATTCCTCATAGTGGAGTAATGCAGATCCAAGAACTAGTTCATTGAAGACTGAAACTGCACTTTGGGACTTCAGTAATTATCCAAACCATCTGGTCTTCTCTGGACCAACACTTCTGCATCTCTACCATGGATTGCCATCAATAATGGGTTTCCATAAATGACAACACCATATAAAGTCATACTTATCAATCAATCTCCCCACTCACAATCTCTTCACATCATCATGCTCATGTTGCCAACCAACAATCTTCTCAATAACAAACAAGCTTCCAACAATCTCCCCCAACAACAACTCAAGTTTCCAACAACATGGACATATTCAATCCAATTGTACAACTTCATGCTGCTTATGAGGAGGGTTTGATGTAGCTGGTGTAGATCACAACTAAGAGAGATTAGGCTATAGTGAGAGTAGATGATGTTGAGCAGGTGCGGGATATCCTATATAGACAACTAGATCTCACTACAGTGGGTTCACAGGGAGCTAAACTGACACTAGGACCTTCTGACAATCAATCTTGAGTGTAGGCATTGATGACGGTGAACAACATGTTATGATCTGAGGTGGCTTGACTACAACAACGTGAGGTGGACCTGAGGGTGGAGGTAATAGAGTTGAAAGGTATTGTTAGGGTCCTACAAACATAGAGCGGATCTAGGACTCACGCACGATGTGGGGCTTCACATTAGGAGCCATCTATTAGTCAGTCACCACTAGCGCCTATGAGATCTGATAGTTGTGGCCCTGAGGCTTGATTGAGATTTTATACTTTGTACTCTTATGATACACCACATTTTGACATGGTGGTGATTTTGTATATCATGTATTAGAACTTTTGATGTATATACGAGCTTTTTGAGATTTTTGGTTGGTATTATTGTGTTATATGGGATTTAATTAAATGATTTTGTGATTTAATTTAAATATCTTGATTAAAGTGTATAATTAAATGCTACAAAGATCTAATTAAATTATGTGACTAGAAACACGTGTTTAATTAAATGTAATTATGATTTAAGTAAACAACCCAATATGATTGTTTGATAAATACAACAATGATCTAATTAATACATATGATGACAAGATAGGAATGTTTAGCAAAAGAAATATTGTGATCTAATGAAACAACTTGGTTAAATTGTTTGATTAAATGAAACAACATGCTCTTGATATATGGAAATGTTTAATTAAATACTATTGTTATTTTATCTAAACAATGCGATAATATTGTCTAATCAAATACAACAATGATCAAATTAAACTTGGTAATACAATTTTCTGGATATCACTTATGACATTACAAGTTGTAAATGAAATGCTACAAACTCATTCAATTAAATGCTATACAAGATTTAATTAAACAATGGAGAAAAGACCAATTAATTGCATCCACAACTAACTAGATCAACATGGCAATAAACAAAAAATAATTTTCAATAATAAGGAAAGCTACTTGAAAATTCAAGACACTAGATTGTGTCAAGAATAAAGAAACAAAGTGTAAATAAAGAGAAGCAAAGTATCAAATACTAAACTATCCAATGCAATGTGCCTTAAAAGAGAATTAGCATACTAGATAGAAAAGAACATGATTCAATTGAAAGGAAATACATAAAATTAAAAACTAAGCATAGAATCTACATAAGTGCATAACATTAATGGGTTCTTTGAGAGGCTTACCATCTATTGTAGAGAGTCAATACACACCTAATTCGTATACTTTAGTGATGACGTAGGGTCTTAATCATCTCGGATTGAATTTTCCTTTCGCACCTAAAGGAGCATTGACATTGTGTTGATTTTCATAGAGGACTAGGTCACGCACATCAAATGAGTGATGGATGACACATTTGTTGTAGCTATATGTGAGAATATTTTGATAAGATTGATAATGTTTGAGAGTGTGGATGCACTATTCATTGAGTATCTCAAGATGTTGAAGTCTTTGTTCCCTATAAATGTTGCCATCGATGAGGCCATTGAGGAAAATCCACAATGAAAGAATTTCCAACTCCACGGGTATGATTGTATCAGTACCATAATCAAGATTGTATAAGGTAGTACCTATATCTATACGCATAATTATGTGATAGTCCCATAATGCATAGGAGAGTTGAGTACACCAATCTTTACCATGCTTGTTGATTGTCATGCAAATAATTTATTTGATGGTTTTATTGGAAGATTCTACTTGGCCATTTTACTATGGATAATATGGCATAGAGAAGCACTGTTGAATGTGAAATTTCTCTAAGAACTTCTTCACTTCTTTGTTCTTAAATTAGGAACCATTATCAAAAACCAAAGTAGAAGGAAGCCTGAATGAAGAAATAATGTTATCAAGGAGGAAGCGATATATTACTTGAGTAGTCGTGGATCGAAGTGGAACAACTTCAACCCATTTGGTAAAGTAATTTGTAGCTGTGATGATAAAAGTGTGACCTTGAGAAGAAGGAGAAATATTTCCAATAAGATCTAAACCCCATACATAAAATAGCCAAGGGGATACCTTGGCATGAAGTTCCTAGGTAGGAGCTTGGATCAAATTTTTATGTTGTTGGCATTGAGGGCACTTTTTAATGAAAGCGAAGGAATCTTGTTACATGCTTTACCAATAGTAACTCATGCAAAGAATCTTTTGAAACAAAGATCTTCCACTAACATGTCCCCTATAGGCACCTAAATGGGCCTCTTCAAGGTTAATGGGGATCTCTACTTTGTTTAAACAATGGAGAAGGAGGTTGTTGTAACCTCGATGATAGAGAACATTAGAAAGGATTATATATCTCGTAGCGAGATTATGAATACAAGCTCAAACATTTTTGGATAAGGCATTTAGGAAAGTACTATCACACAAATAATTGAATATATGGGAGTACCATTATTTTGAATCTATGTTGTGACAAAAAGAAACATTAGAAGAGCTATCAATTATAGTTGGTGAAGAAAGGATGAATTGATAATTGACAAGAGAATCTTCAAGGGGTACAAGGGAGGTAACTCTCACCATTGCATCTGCATGTTGATTGTCCTTTCTTAGAATTGTATCACTAGTGAAAGAAGAGAAATGATTCAACAGTCATCAAGTCATGATACGTAGATAACTTATCATGCTCTACTTGATAAGATCCAGTAGCTTGCTTTATGATCAATTATGAATCACCAAATATGTGAAGAACATGGATATTGAGTGACAATGTGGCACATAAGCCTATAATAAGGGCTTCATATTCAACAATTTTATTTGTACATAGAAATTTAAAGCAAAAAGAAAGGCGAATCAACTTGCCACAAGGGGGTGCTAGTATAACACCAGCACCAAAGCCAGTTTGACACCTAGATCTATCACAGAATTGTTGATTTAAGACAGACAACTGAGAGGGGGGTGAATCAGTTCTCTCAAAACTTTCTTTTCTTTTAAACACTTAAATCCTTCTTGTATTTCAACAGCATAATAATAATTCAATCACGGAAGCATAATTCAATAATTTTAGAGCAAAAACACATTAACACATATGACACCAAGATTTTAATGTGGAAAACCTGGTTAAGGGAAAAACCATGGAGTGACTAACCCAAGATTGTATTCTCTATTAAAAGAATAAGAAGAACAAAATGGCACATGCCAATTAGGGCTCACTGCCTGAGCACACTACTCACAAGAGGCCCACTGCCTACAGGAGACACACTGTCTACAAAATAATAAATATTACATACTTAAACTGGAGATTAGCATCTTCACCATGCTTGAGTCAGTTCCATTTAAGCTCAACACTTCTGCTCTACTTTTTGCTCTTCTCCTCTTTATCACTTTCTCATCTCCACACCTATGTTTTGAAATGAGTTCACAAATCTTATTTATACAAGACATCAACTTTGGGATAATCATCAAAGTTGGCACAATACATACTTTATTTCATTACAGAGCAATTACACAAGTACAACTTGAAAAAGACTTCATGCAAATCACCACACTATCAGCCACACATATCTGGGACTTCAATCTTCTTAGAGGAACACGCCATGCTTCGCAGAACATCTCCAAGATCATCCACAAGATGTGTAAAACATTTGGTCAGCCATGATTAGGATGAACACCATCACCCAAGAGTAAATCTTCAATACAAATTGCCAACACGAACTGGACACAATCTAGAGACCCCCACAAGCTTTCTTGAATCACCAAGAACATCCACACCACTTCTACTTACTAAAATCATTCACATCTTCATCCAAAACCTCAAGAACACTGTTTGTCATCACTGTCACATTAGAATAAATGCTTGCGGACCTCTAGACCACAAACCAATTGAGTTGTCAATTCACATTGTCTTCCTAAACATTCCTCCAAATCCACAGAACAAGATATTGCATTTCTGGATCTCACCAGACCTATTTGTGTCACTGTCACCTTTGAACATCTGCTAGAACTAGTTTTACTCATATGGCCATAACTTCTCCAAATCTTCATGCGAACCTCTCAAATCTTGACTGGATCATCTTTAGACACATATCTACAAACCTTTTGATGTGCATTCTCTGATCTTCATCTTAACTGGGATCTTCACTTCAAAGAGCTTCACTATCTTCATTGTTCTTCTCTATTTCTGATAGGACTAATTTTCTCAATATCCTCAGCACACAGTTCATCCAATCCTTGACATCAATGCAACAGGAGTATTTTGACATCAATGACAACAACGGTTAGGCCCATACTTGCAAAAAAAAAAATCTAATCGCTAATCAACATCCAAAGAAAGGATACTATCATTGGGGAAAGATTCTTGATGGGGAATAGAGAAGGGCGAAGGAGCATCAACTAAGTGGTTAGTTAATGCTTGACCTTTTATTGCTTTTTGGGAGACAAATTTGAGGTCAAATTCTGTTAATAACCCATTTAGCTAGACACCCTAAGAGATCTGTTTTTGAAAATAAATGCTTTAGAGGATCAAATTTAATGATGACATATGTTTTAGCATGAAGAAGATAGTGTCTTAGCTTATGCATCGCAAATATGAGAGCAAGACACTACTTTTCTATTGAAGAATATCAAATCTCATAATCCAGCAAAGTTTTGATGATATAATATATAGTGTGTTCTTTGCCTTAATTATCATTCTAAGCTAATAAAGATGCTAGAGTGTGAGAAGAGGCAGAAGTGTAGAGAAGAAATGGACATCCAAAAACTATTGGTGTTAAAACAAGAGGATTGGCCAAATAGTCTTTGAGACCTTGAAAGGACTTTTGACAATCCTCATTCCAATCAAAACGAACATTCTTTTTAGAAGATGGGTGAAAGGAAGAGTTTGATCCATTGGTTGCAAAATGAATCAACAGATAGCCTAAAGTTTTCCTTGTGAACTATGAAGATGAGAAATGTTTCTTGGAGGTGGCATATTCACAATAGCATCGATCTTCTTTGTATCGACCTCAATACCATGATGTGAGACAATAAACCCCAACAATTTGCCACTTTCAACACCAAAGATACATTTGTGGGGGTTCAGGTGCATTGTAGAGATGAATACATTCAAAAATGCGATGGAGGATTTTGACGTGAACTTGCCACAAAATTGATTTGGCCAAATTATCATCAACATAGTCCTCCAAGATGTTATGAATAAAATCATGAAAGATGAGGGTCATAGCCCATTGGTAAGTCACACCAATGTTCTTTAAATTGAAAAGCATGACCACCCAACAAAAATTACCCCATGGGGATGTAAAAGTAGTTTTCTACTAATCTTGGGGATTTATGATGATCTGGTTGTAACCAGAGAGTCCATCCATGAAAGAAAGGCATGGGTAGTAGTAGAATCTATTATCATATCAATGTTAGGAAGGGGGAAATCATTTTTTAAGGATTCCTTGTTGAGATCATGAAAGTCAATGCAAATTCAAATATGATTGTTGAGTTTAGCAACAACAACAATATTCAACATCTAGGGTGAATAGTTAATTAGGTAGATAAAGCAGTTATCTTGTAAAAGATTCTCTATCTCAGCTTTGACCATTAACGCTACCTTTGGATTCATATTTCATATCTTTTTCTTGACCGGTTGGGTATTGGGATATAACATGATATTGTGTGTCACAATTTGTGAGTCAATACCGGGCATGTTCTCATATGACTAGATGGAGATTTTGGGAAATTCATGTAAAAGAGAAGAGTGATCTTGCTATTCTCCAACATCTAAACACTTTACTATCTGAATAAATTTTTTTTATATTAGCCTAATCCATCAAGACTTTGATAGTATCTCCAATCAAGAGAGTGTCACGGTTTGGGATATTAGGTAGATGAGTGGATTCTTGAGATGTGTCATGAGATTCTTGGATGTCATCGAATGAACCAAAGGTTTTTCCAAAGTATGCCTAGGCATTTAAATAGTACAAGAAACCTCTATCATGATTATATTTACGCATGTGGTCATATACACCCAAGAATTTGGATAAAGCCTCATCTCTTGAGAAAGAGTCAAGGGAAATACTATTAGAACTGGAACTCATTTCAATCATCTCAGGATAAACCAAAGGAAGAGAGGAAGAAGTTGGAGAAGAAGTTATCATATTAACATTTAGAGAGGGGTGACAAGAGGTGTGAGAGGGCTGAGAAGGACAGTATCCCAGGGCTTTGGAGTAATTGTTTGGATTAGGTTCCAAAGGGACTTTGATGCCTTGCTCCTTTCAACCACATTCATTACCTTTGTACCTAATTCAAGATAAAATGTGAAAACCATGACCATAACATGATTCCATTTCTATGAAAGGTGGTGGATCACCATTACGGTGTAGTTGATGTTATATGTATAGTCACATGCATTTATTGAAACAATAGGAATAGAAGGTTCCAACTTCTTAGAAGAAATAGGTTGTGATGAAGAACTGGAATCCACTTTTAGAATATCAAGTTTAGATTGCAGGACTTTATACTCTTTGGAAAAGGAAGGAGTAAAGTCCAACGAGCCCTAATCATCACCTAGATATGCATTTGAAGATGAATCACTTTCCTTATTGCCATTGTTATCAACAACAGAGGATTGTGAATCAACTCTTGTTGAAGATGGGATTATGTTCTATAGTGTTTTAGATACAGTAGGTTAATTACCAGAATCCATGTGTTGGCAAGACTCTAAATTTGGACCAGCCTTAACTATATAAGATTTATTGTTATGAACAAAATTTATTGAACCATGTAGGGTAGATGGAACTATTGTTAGATCTAGGGCACACAACTAAGAGGGGGGGTGAATCAGTTGTGCAGAAACTTGCTTCACTTCAAACACTTGATTCTTCTTTAGTTAATAGCATATTAATTAACTCTTGGTAGGACTTCGGTGGCACAAAGAAGGGATTCTTCAGTGAAGATGTAGGGAGGGGCTTTCCTCTGGAGTTCGGCGGTTAGGGCATATTGCTGGCAAATCGGCTCCTTCAGCAAAGCTCATTGACTATTCTGAGAGCGGTTCGGATGAATCCACCCGAGGGGAGGATGACAGGGATGTGGAGATTCAGGACATATCTGGTGATGATGAAGACAAGCAAGAGATGCATGATACGGGGGCTACCATGAAGGATATTGCTAACTCTGCTAGAAATGCTGACAAAGCAGGTGCAATGTTTGTGGAAGAGGCTGAGGATGCTATGGAGACTGATGATGGTTTGGGGGCTGATCTTGTAGGTTTGCGCGATCGCATTACAAAGCTGGAATAGAATTTCTCCAGTGTGCTCAGGACCTCTATTCTCCTCAACCTCTCTGTGCTGAAGAATCTGGGGGTTACTGTCAATACTGACAGTGACGATCTGGCTAAAAAAGTGGATGATATTATTAAATCTATGGTCTAGAAAGGAGAGCTGTTGTCTCCTTAGTCTTTGTTGTTATACTGCTGATACTTTGTTACTCTGTTTTTATGACTTTAGTTTTAGCAGCTAGTTTTGCTGGTTTTGCTGGTTTCTGTGCTGTTGTTTATGTTGTTTCTGGTTTAAGGCACTGTTGATGCTTGTTGCCTTCGGGCCTCTCTATTTTTTGTAAGGGTTCGGCCCCTTGTTTTGCCACCTTATATTATCAAAAATAGCATATTAATTAACCATTCATGAGAGCATAAAACATAAAGCATAGACACCGGAGCAGATAAACATCAACACATTAGACACCAAGATTTTGACGTGGAAAACCCAGTTAAGGGAAAAACCATGGGGTGATTAACCCAAGGATTATTCTCTGTTAGAAGAATAAGAAAAAATGGATGGCACATGCCAATCAGGGCTCACTGCCCGAGCACACTACTCATAAGGAGGCACACTGCCTACAAAGAGACACACTGTCTACAAAGTGATAAGAATCACAAACTTGAATTGGAGAATGACATCTTTACCATGCCTAGATCAGTTCCATTTACGCCCAAAAACTTCTGCTCTACTTTCCGCACTCCTCTTCGCTACCACACACTCATCATGCCAAGACTCACTCCAAAATGAATTCACAATCCCTTATTTATACAAGGCATCGACTTAGGAACAATCATCTAAGTCGGCAAACACCTATAAGATTATTTGCAAGACATGTAACACATCCGGTCGGCCAAACTGAACAAGAACATCTTCATCTGGAAGAATATCTTCAATTCTGGGCTCTACCACTGATGCGGACCGACAACACAACCTTAACATGATCCAAGAACCTTCACAAGCTTGCCTGAATGACCAGGTACATACGCACGTCCTCTGCTTATTAGAATCTCTTCTCTTCTTCATCCGGAACTATAAGAACATAGTCTACCGCCATTGTCATAATGCAAAAGGTACTTTCAGACCTCCAAACTATATGCAAATTCCAAACACTCCTTCCAATCTGTAGAATAGAAAACTACACTTCTGGATCTCACTGGACCTTTTTGTAACACTCTATCACTCTGGAGCATCTTCTGGAACCGGTTCTACTTGATCGATCACAACTTCTTCATAACTTCATGCGGACCTCTGAAATCTTAACTGGTGCATCTCAAGACTCATATCTACAAACCCTTTAATCTGCATCCTTTGATCCTCAACCTATTGAGTACTTTTGCCTTCTTCTCATCACTGTTCTTCACTGTTCCTGATTGAGACTAATTTTCTCAATAACCTCAGCACACAGCTCATCCAATCTTTCTCATCAATACAATATGAGTATGTTGACATCAATGACAACACTGGTTAACCTCATACTTGCAACAATCTCCCCCTTTGTCATTGATGGCAACATATGATGTGAAAAACCATCAAGACAAGAACTACTCCTTTCTGTCACAGCTTCCCTTATCAGCAACAACTCTTCACATATCTTCTCTTCCTTTACTACTCCCCCTTTGATCATCAACCACTTGTTTTTCACATGTCTTCTCTCCCCCTTTGACATCAATGGCAAAGGGCTCATACTTGCACTTCTAACACATCAGAATCATACCAGCTGCTCCCCCTTAGTAGCAGCTCCCCAACATCAATCTGGATCACAAGATATGACTATGATATCCACTGGATTGATGCACATCAGTGCATCCTAGTTCATCACCGGAGGGGCCATGACCCCTAACTTCTCCCTGAGATATTCAAAAGAGTCCTTGGGAAGAGGTTTAGTAAAGATATCTGCAATCTGATCCTTAGAGGGTACATACTCCAATCTGACTTCATCCTTGTTCACTTGTTCTCTTAGAAAGTGAAACTTGATAGATATGTGCTTGGTCTTAGAATGCAACACCGGATTCTTAGAAGTATTTATTGCACTTGAATTATCACAAAAAATTGTGATAGGCTCCTCATATTCTATATTAATGTCTCTTAACATCCGCTTCATCCATAAGATTTGAGTGCAACTACCTGCTGCTGCAATGTATTCTACTTCAGTTGTAGACAGAGATATTGCCTCTTGTTTCTTGCTTAGCCAAGAAACCAACCTTTTTCCCAAAAAGAATGCTCCTCCACTTGTACTCTTCCTGTCATCCACATCTCCTGCCCAATCTGCATCTGTATATGCAAGAAGAGAAAAGTCATGATCTTTGGGATACCATAGGCCATACTCAACTGTTCCTTTCAAGTACCTAAAATTTTTTTTGATTGCCATGACATGAGATTCTCTGGGATTAGCCTAGAAGCTTGCCACAAGACCAATAGCTTGCATTATATCTGGTCTAGTTTGAGTGAGATACAACAATCCAGCAATCATTGATCTATACTTGGTCTGCCTTAGGGGAGTCATCATCTTTGCTCAACTTTTATCCGGTTGCCATGGGAGTATTCATTGGCTTTGAATCTTCCATCCCAAATTTCCTCAACAATTCTTTCACATATTTGGTCTGAGAAATGAAGATCCCTTTCTTTGATTGAGTAATTTGCAAACCCAAGAAGTTCATTTCACTAAGCATAGACATCTCAAACTCACTTTTCATTTGATTTGCAAAAGTTTTACACATACTATCTCTTCCTCCAAAAATGATATCATCTACAAACACTTCAACAATTAAGATGTTTTCATGGTCAATTTTGAAATATAAGTTAGTATTAGCAGTACCTTTGTTGAAATCAATCTTCAAAAGATGTTTATCCAGTCTTTCATACCAAGCTCTTGGGGCTTGCTTCAATCCATACAGTGCCTTTTTCAACTTGCAGACCATATCACCATGATCAGACAATTGAAATCCATCTGGTTGCTCAATGTATACTTCTTCTTCCAAATCACCATTTAGGAAGGCAGACTTAACATCCATCTGATATACCTTGAAGTCTTTGAAGGTAGCAAATGCAAGAAATAATCTGACTGCTTCAATTCTTTCCACTAGAGCAAAAGTTTCTTCAAAATCAATCCCTTCTATTTGAGAGTAGCCTTTGCAGACCAATCTGGCTTTATTTCTGATTACTTCACCAACTTCATTTAATTTGTTCTGGAAGACCCATTTGGTTCCAATCACATTCTTGTCTCTAGGTCTAGGAACAAGATCCCAAGTGTGATTCTTCTCAATTTGCATCAACTCTTCCTCCATTGCATTGGTCCAATTTTCATCATTGCAAGCTTCATTTATTGTCTTAGGTTCAATCTTTGAAATCTGACAACATTCATTTGAATTTTGAGCAATTTTCCTCCTTGTTTGCACTCCTTTGCTTTTGTCACCTATGATCTGATCTTCAGAGTGGTCTAGAGTTACATACCTTGGAGCTTTGGAAACTTCTTACACCTCTAATTCTTGATCAATCTCATTGACACTTATCTCTTCTTCCTATCTTACCGGATCACCTTGACTTTGTTTCTCAGAGGAGGCTTGGATACTTTGAATCTGAACATTATTCTGATCATCTTCATCATATTCATAAAACCTTGAGGGCTTCTCAATTCTTTCATCAACTTTCACATTTGTACTTTCTATCATCTTTCTCAGTCTCTTGTTGTAACACAGATATGCTTTGCTTTGAGTGGAGTAACCCAAGAAAATTCCTTCATCACTTCTAGCATCAAACTTTCCTAGATCTTCATCTCTTTTGATATAACATTTGCTACCAAATACTCTAAAATATCTCACAGTAGGAGTGACACCAAACCAAAGTTCATAAGGAGTCTTACTGGTATTGCTTCTGATTTGAACTCGATTGAGAGTGTAGACTGCAGTGCTGACAGCTTCTCTCCAAAACATCTGAGGAACATTTGCTTCCATCATCATTGTCCTAGATGCTTCCTGAATGGTCCAGTTCTTTCTCTCTACTACTCCATTCTACTATGGAGTCCTAGGAGCAGACAACTATCTTTTTATACCATGCTTCTCACAAAAGTCTATGAATTCACCAGAATTCACCACCTCTATCAGACCTTAGACATCTCAGTTTCAATCTGGTTTGATTCTCTACCATAGCTTTGAAGATTTTGAACTTCTCAAAGGCTTATGATTTCTCTTTTAGAAAGGTGACCCACATCATCTGGGAATGGTCATCAATCAGTAACATGAAATATCTATCTCCTTGCATACTCTGGATTCTTGTTGGACCACATAGATCAGTATGAACTAACTCCAATAATCTGGTAGAGGACTGATCCTTGCTTTTGAATGAGACTCTGCTCTGTTTACCTAGCTGACATTCCTTGCACAAACTATTTGAAGGTTTTACCAATTTTGGAAGATCTTTTACAGCCTGAGTACTGCTTATCTTGATGATGTTATCAAAATTTACACGACACATCCTTCTATGCCATAACCAACTTTGATCAACTTGAACAAACAAACAACTTTTATTAGAACCAACTAGATGGAAGATATTACCTTTTGTTTGAGTACCGGATGCAATCTCAGTTCTGGAGCTTTCAAAGATCATGCATCTTCCATTTTTGAACCGGAGATCATAACCTTTGTCTACTAACTGACCAACATTGAGAAGATTGTGCTTCAATCCTTCAACATATAGTACATCACCAGTTTTGCTCTTTCCATCAAAAGAAATAGTTCCCCTACCTCTGATTCTACCAACAGAATTATCACCAAACTTTACCATTCCTCCTTCATACCTTTCCAAATCTAAGAACTTGTTCTTGTCACCTGTCATATGGTGAGAGCAACCACTATCAATAACCCAATCATCCTTTTCTTCAACTTGGGCAGCCAAAGCTCTTTCTACAACCTTATGATTGACAGATTTAGAGGACATTGGATCTTCTTCCTTGATGGCAATAAACACCCATTCATTTCTGGATTTGTTTCCTATTTTTGATTCATCATCTATTACGCCTTCATTATCATCTTCTTCATGAACATAATAACAGTTCTTTTAGAACCTTTGTTTGTTAGAATTTGACCTTGCAGATATTTCCGGACACCTTGAAGCAAAATGACCAATCTTATTGCAGTTGAAGCACTTAAAGGGTAATTTTCCTTCATACTTAGCAGATCCTCTAGGCAGTCTCTTTGCAATGAGAGCTTCAAGATGAGCTGTTTCTACTTCTTCCTCTTCCATGTCTTTCCTTGCTTGATCATACCATGACAGTTTTCTTGAAGAATTTTCTCCTGGATCAAATCTTTGTTTGCCTTTCACATATGTACTGGCTTTGAATGTAGATTCAGTCTTGGGGGGATCATCTCCAAACTCGGTCATTTCAAATGCAGCCAATTTGCCAGCCAATTGTTCTCTTGTGATAGTTGTATGGGCTCTAAATTCATCAATGGCAGCAACCTTGATTTTGTAGGCATCAGGAAGGGATCTAAGAAATTTGCAAACAATCTCATTTTCATCCAAAGTTCCACCAGCATTCCCAATTCCACACACCAGCTCATTTACCCTTGGCATAAAGGTAGTGATGTTTTCATCATCTCTCATCTTCAATCTTTCAAATTTCCCTTTGAGACTTTGCAACCTTGCACTCTTAACAAACTTATCTCCTTCATGTAGAAGTTCTAGTTTAGTCTAGATCTCATAGGCAGTTGGCCGGTCAATAACATTTGAGAGCTCTAAGTCAGTTAAAGTGCTTAGAAGAGCCTCTTTGGTCCGCAGATTGTTTTCAGCATCTGTGATTTCATTTAGAGTTGTCGGACCACCCTGTGGAGGTACATATGGTTTTGTGACCATGGACAAGTATGCTTTTCCCATACACTCCAAGTGACATTTCATGTGACATTTCCAGAGAGAGAAGTTGGTTCCATCAAACTTTGGACTATCCTTCTTATACGATGACATCCTAGATCTCCTCAAGTGGTTAAGCTCCTTTTAGAGGAACTTGGCTCTAATACCAATTGTTAGATCTAGGGCACACAACTGAGAGGGGGGGTGAATCAGTTGTGTAGAAACTTGCTTCACTTCAAACACTTGATTCTTCTTTAGTTAACAACAAATTAATTAACCATTCATGAGAGCATAAAACATAAAGCATAAACACTGGAGCAGATAAACATCAACACATTAGACACCAAGATTTTGACGTGGAAAACTTGGTTAAGGAAAAAACCATGAGGTGATTAACCCAAGGATTATTCTTTGTTAGAAGAATAAGAAAAAATGGATGGCACATGCCAATCAGGGCTCACTGCTCGAGCACACTGCTCACAAGGAGGCACACTGCCTACAAAGAGACACACTATCTACAAAGTGATAAGAATCACAAACTTGAACTGGAGAATGACATCTTTACCATGCCTAGATCAGTTCCATTTACGTCCAAAAACTTCTGCTCTGCTTTCCGCACTCCTCTTTGCTACCACACACTCATCATGCCAAGACTCACTCCAAAATGAATTCACAATCCCTTATTTATACAAGGCATTGACTTCGGAACAATCATCTAAGTCGACAAAAACCTATAAGATTATTCACAAGATGTGTAATACATCTGGTCGGCCAAACTGAACAAGAACATCTTCATCCAGAAGAATATCTTCAATTCTGAGCTCTACCACTAATGCGAACTGACAACACAACCTCAACATGATCCAAGAACCTTCACAAGCTTGCTTGAATGACCAGGTACATCCGCACGTCCTCTGCTTATTAGAATCTCTTCTCTTCTTCGTCTGGAACTATAAGAACACAGTCTACCGCCATTGTCATAATGCAAAAGGTACTTCTGGACCTCCAAACTATATGCAAATCGAGATGATACATCACAAGGACATCCCAAACACTCCTTCCAATCTGTAAAATAGAAAACTGCACTTCCGGATCTCACCGGACCTTTTTGTAACACTGTCACTCCGGAGCATCTTCCGGAACCGGTTCTACTTGATCGATCACGACTTCTTCATAACTTCATGCGGACCTCTGAAATCTTAACTGGAGCATCTCAAGACTCATATCTACAAACCCTTTAATCCGCATCCTCTGATCCTTAACCTATTGAGTACTTTGGCCTTCTTCTCATCACTGTTCTTCACTGTTCCTGATTGAGACTAATTTTCTCAATAACCTCAGCACACAGCTCATCCAATCTTTCTCATCAATGCAATATGAGTATATTGACATCAATGACAACACTGGTTAACCTTATACTTGCAACAACTATGGCCATCGTGTGAATCCACCATCTACTGAGAAGAAGATTGTAAGAAAGAGCATCAAGCATGACATGTACAATGATAGGCAGAACTACAAGGCCTAATGCAATTAGTAATGTGATTGTGCTAAGAGTCTATCTGCTGACATTGTCAAAGCCACAAATGGCAAGAGTGTTAGGTGAAATATAGGACATATCAATATCAAGTTTTTGTAATAGGTCTATCTATTGGTAGGATACAAGTCACTCACCAAAACCTACCGCAATAGTATTTAGGTTGTTCTATAAGGGGCATGTCCCTATCATAACATATATGTAATAGATAGTATGACAATGTATGATATGATGAAGAAGCTAATGCAGAAGAAGTATAATATAGAGAAGAGACTTAGACCTACCTTTTGTATATGATGTTAATATGAATATCTATATAGAGATATAAGGGTTATAACTATTGAACTATGTATATGAATGTGAATGACTTATATGCATGACCTAATATATTGCACTATGAGATTTCTTATCGTTGTTATCTATTATTCTCTCACTGTCATGTCTGAGGTATAAACAGACATAGAGACTTAACTCAAGCTTAGATCTTCAGAGTGTGTCCTTACTTTTCTTGCTAATATTTAGTTCCATTATTGGGACCCTAGATAGAACAATGAAGAACAAATAAAGGTAAAAAAGTAAAAGAAAAGTGCAAAATAGAGAATTGGAAAGGTGACAGGAATTTTTTAAATTGTGGCGAATTCTCTTAGGACCTACCCTTGTAAGAGGGGCATGAACCTAAGGGGATGACAAATGGGAAGGGAGAATGATCTGAAAAGATCTATGAAAAGATGTAACCATTCAAATTAAGCCAACCATGGGATACATAAGGATTAATGAAATACCATACCTAAAACACCCATGGCAAAAGGGGATAACATGAAATTAAGAGAAATTAGTGAAGCAATCTGTTGGTTATTTTTCCCGAATCGGCAGAGGGTTTGCCAATTCCAATGCATAGGTAGATTCGGCCAACAGATACGGGAGGTTGTGTGAGCTGTCTCCCCTTCACTTCTGGTGCTGCCGCACCAAGGGGGGATCCCTATTAGTTAAAGATTTGATACTTTGACTCACCCAATGACAAAAAGATTCAGCTTTTTAGAACAAGTAGAATACTCTCATTTTAGGACCAAGATTTGTGTGGTAAATCACAAGGTTGGCAACATTCTTGGACATATTTGTCTGGTTAGGTATGAGAGCATGCAGGGGGTTCCTAATCCTACTCCTACAACTAACAAGTGGAAGTTATGGAATGGTTTTGAATTTGATGGTTTGGATGCAAGACAGGGGTTTTGGATCATAACTACTTCACAAGAACAGACCGGTGCCTATCTCAGGGCAAGGAGTCAACTAGACATATACATGAGGATGGCTTGCAACTGACATTCATATTTCAAGGGGATAGATTGATGCTTGCCTTACAAACATCACCCAAGGATAGGTATTTAACTATTCATACTTACAAACATCCCAGTCAACATACCATCTTCTCCATGCTTGACCTAAGACAAATTTAATCCACTCCTTGAATGGAAGTCAAAAGATTAGACATGCAATACAGGACCCTGTATCCCTAAATCTATGAAACCCTTAGTAACCAGAATCAAAAGAAGAAAATGCATGCAACAAATGGAGACAAACAGAGAAATACATGCAACTTGCATTTTTCATATAAAATCAACACTAAAACTGAACATATGCACAAGATACATCACAGATGCAATACATAAACTCCAAAATGAGATAGAATAGCAAGGAAATGTCTTATTTTTCACTATTTACACAAAAGTGCCCAAGTCTTCAACCACGAATGAGTAACACAGTCTGCCTTTTATAGAACAGAGATGTGTACTCATCGAAATAATTACAAGGCAACTCAAAATTTGCCAGATGCAATGCATCTTTAGATTGTTGCTCAAAATAATTAATGCAGCTGGGAAACAGAGGAAAGAGAGCAGGTAGGTTCAGGATCTGAGCCGCTGCTTGAAGATTTTCCTCACAAACCTGGTAGTTCATCTATCATTTCATCCATCGATGCCTCTGCATTTCGCCATTAATGGCTCAGCTACCCTTGGGATACAGCAGCAAATACATCTGAAGTATTTTCCTACCCAAAAATGCGGCTACACACAAAAAAACCCATCGCTGCACGAAATTAAAAAATGGCCATCGATTTCGATTACATCGCTAAGATAAACAGCTCCAAAACACCTTGAAAAATTGCCAACCAGTGAAATTGTGCCACATAGGCACCCTGTGCTTCCATCGCTGACTTTTCCTTTCTCATTTTACCCTTTTTGCCCTTGTATATGCAAGAACATATGCATATACAATTGCCTAACATACAAGGTGCGGACCCCAAATTATTATAGAACAAATTGAAAACACCCTCGGGTTCTGCCTTGTATCTCCTTTTGCATCTATCGCCTTGTATATGTGCATATACATTCACCTCATACATACAAGGTGCGGACTTCAGAAATTATGAAATACATTACATCCACCTTGAAATTAGGCTTGTACCTCACCTTTACATTTTCCCTTTATACATCGCACATATACAAGCACCCTGACATACAAGCCGTAGATGCCAGTGCCTAACCACTGCATTTGATTTCTCCTTCAGGTTCGAACTGTATATTTTCTCCTTGTATATTGGCTTGTATGTGCAAACATACAACACGGATATACATACAACACATGGACTCCAGGAGCTTATAGAACAAATTTGAAATATTATCGGGTCTGGCTTGCATCTTATCCTTTGTATATTTCCCTTGTATGCCAAATTTAGAAACTCGTTTGTATATTCCTGCTGGCCCAACCACATGTATCTCAGCAGCACCACTGTAGCAAATGCATCTGCGCCCTTGTATATTTTCCTTGGATATGCACCAACGACATACAAGCCCCTATATACAAGCAAGAATCTTCCATGGAATATACCTGCAACGTATCTTTTCTTTGTATCTAACCATTGTATGTCTAAACATACAAACCAAATATACATGCAACCCAATATGCAAGCAGCGAATATTCCCAAGAATCTGTGAAAGATTCCCCCTTGTATATGCAACTCGATATGCATTCAAAAATGCATACAACTCATTTTTCACCATTTTTTGAAGGCTGATTAAGATTTTTCCAAGCCCGCCAATGCACATTCGACCTGCATGTATATACAAACACCCTTGTACATACAAAGACATGCATTTCAACTAATTTTTTGCATTTTTTAGCACTGCAGAGGCCGAAAGACAGAATTTTTGGATTTCTTGGGATGGGGCATGCATATTTGAATGCTTGAATCTTTAGAAAAGTGCCTGTAAATTTAAGCACTAATAGAGGCTCCAATTGGGGGCACATGCCTCTTGCAGGCATGGCGAGAACTTCAAATCTCTAGGATGCAGACCAGTCCTTATCCATTGGGCAACAGAGTCAAACTTGCACCAACCTGCATCACAAACTAGATTTTTAAAACATCATTTTGGCAGCCCTGGGCAGCCAAAAAGGAAGAACCACAAATTTATCTTGTCAAATGCCTGATTCCAAACTGAATAATCCCAACCATGGCTGAAAAAAATAAAACAATATGCCCACATGCTGATTTGATCAATTACATGCTTCACCATCTTTGATAATTTGCCACTATCAGGGTAGCCTCTGTCACTCTGCATTTTACAATCAGAGATATAACCATACACATTATAATATTCTTCAGCATTAGGTAACATATGTATGTTATGATCCTCAAGCAGCATATCCTCATATTGCATTTAGCAATATCCATTATCTACCTGGCTGTTGCATATAACCAAACACATATCCAGCTGATCCAAAAACTGAAAACACATAGAATATATGAGACCCCCAATGTAATTCATATCACCTATTGACATTGAAAGAAAAACCTGATCCACATAGCTATCATTGCACATGTCTAAACCAACTAATACTAAGCATTCATTATCCACAATTTGCAAGTCAGTATTATCATTTTCAAACAGAGGGTTAGTTTTGCACCACTGAAAATCATGACTCACAAAATCAAATGCAACCACAGGTTCATCATAAAGGGGATTCATGCTCATTGCAAATCTCTCTATTTCTTCTTCATGACAATCCATTTCTTTTTCATCATTATCAGACCTAGAGTCATAAGAAGAACAAACCTGATCCATGAATTGATCATGGATATCATCTTTATCATCTTTAATCTCTGATTACCCCACATATAAGATTTTTGCTGCTTCAATACACTCTAAAGTTGAACTATTTGCATCATTTTCTAGCCCCCTAATGCTTCCTGATGAAACTAATATTGACTCTTGATCCATATGATCACAACTTTGCACAACTGGATCATTTAAACATGAATGCTCTTTATTTTGGACTGGCATGAAAATATTATTTGAAAAATTATTAGTATCAACTTCATTTGTTGGGAAAATTAGGACATCCTCCTCTATAACAGAAACATCATCAACTTGGGATGATGCAAAAACTGGGACATCAGGGGTGTGAGTACTTTGACATTCATGTCCAACAATTAAACCATATCCCTCATCAACATTGGTGGCCCTAGGGTAGTAAAATTTTTTAGAGAAATAACCTTTTTGAATCCCATATCTCCAATTATTTTCAATGTCCATCGCAAACTGATGTGCCTGATGCAATGTGGTGGGCTCCTTATCTCTCAATCTATAGCTTATTTTCTTATCAAATGCTCCCAAATAGATAACTAGGCACAATGCATCATTAGGTCTCATGCATTCTGGAATTCTATTCAATGCCCTCATAAACCTAAGGTTAAAGGCTAGAATCAACTCATCTTCTTCAATATGGATATACATAAAATTAGTAATAACTGCATATTCAGAAATTCTTTCACCATATTGCTCTAGAAATGTAGATTTAAAATCTTTCCAAGAGCTGATAGAGTAAGCTGGAAGATAGGAGAACCAGTCCCTTGCATCTTTATCTAGAGATTGAACAAATAATCTCATAACTACATCTTCATGGTCAATCTCAAAGTCATCTATAACATTTATAAACTATTGCAAGTATCTCTTAGCTGATTCATCCTTCAAACCATTGAATTTGGGCAAATACTTTCTGATTTTAGATGGGAAAGCATTGGGATAACCACAAATGTCATAGAAGTTTATGGGCTTATATCTGTCAATACTAAAACTTCTTTTATTACATGGTTGGGACTAATTATTATTCATTTTTGCATTTGACACCTCACCAGGGTGCAGGGGCTGATAATTATACATCATTATGTGTTTTTGCAACCCTCTTTTCAACTCAGATTTTCTATAAACAATGACTTTAGGCCCTTAAAATTTAGACTACTATTTCAACTTTCCTAAAGTCCTCTAAATGAATCTTTTAACAATATTGCATGCTCCTTTGAAATACAGAGTAGGTTCTAACAAAAGCATGCAAGCTCTGCTTTCACCAATGTTTCCCTTTTAACCAACGCTATTTCACCAAATAGGGAGTCTTTCAAACAATATGAAATACCTGGATATGTTGTAGCAGCTGCACATTCTTCTCTGACTAATTTTGTTCTTTTATCAGGTTCTTTGATGCAGAGTCGCCACCTCCTTGAAGAGGAATAAGCTTCAAACAGGCTGAAGCTGAAAATTGATTTCTTTTGCTTTCTGGGTCATCCACCAGCAGAGCCACATATATAACTTTCTTGTTTGCTGCAACAAAGCACTTCTAGGTCTAATTCATCAATCCTTTAGACTCAGACTTTCATGGATATGACATTGATCTCCCCAGCAGAGTAACCAAAATCTGTTGGTTATTTTTCCCGAATCGGCAGAGGGTTTGCCAATTCTAATGCACAGGCAGATTCAGCCAACAGATATGGGAGGTTGCATGAGTTGCCTCCCCTTCACTTCTAGTTCTGCCGCACTAAGGGAGGGATCCCTATTAGCTAAAGATTTGATACTTTGATTTACCCAATGACAAAAAGATTCATCTTTTCAGAATAGGCAGAATACTCTCATTTTAGGACCAAGATTTGTGTGGTAAATCACAAGGTTGGCAACGTTCTTGGACATATTTGTCTAGTTAGATATGAGAGCATGCAGGGGGTTCCTAATCCTACTCCTACAACTAACAGGTGGAAGTTATGGAATGGTTTTGAATTTGATGGTTTGGATGCAAGACAGGGGTTTTGGATCATAACTACTTTACAAGAACAGATCAGTGCCTATCTCAGGGCAAGGAGTCAACTAGACATATACATGAGGATGGCTTGCAACTGGCATTCAAATTTCAAGGGGATAGATTGATGCTTGCCTTACAAACATCACCCAAGGATAGGTATTTAACTTTTCATTCTTACAAACATCCCAGTCAACATACCATCTTCTCCATGCTTGACCTAAGACAAATTTAATCCACTCCTTGAATGGAAGTCAAAAGATCAGACATGCAATACAAGACCCTATATCCCTGAATCTATGAAACCCTTAGTAACCAGATTCAAAACAAGAAAATGCATGCAACAAATGGAGACAAATAGAGAAATACATGCGACTTGCATTTTCATATAAAATCAACACTTAAATTAGACATATGTGCAAGATACATCATAGATGCAATACATAAACTCCAAAATGAGATAGAATAACAAAGAAATGTCCTATTTTTCACTATTTACACAAAAGTGCCCAAGTCTTCAACCACGAATGAGTAACACAGTCTGCCTTTTATAGAACAGAGATGTGTACTCAGTGAAATAATTACAAGGCAACTCAAAATTGCCAAATGCAATGCATCTTTAGATTGGCACTCAAAATAATTAATGCAGCCGAGAAACAGAGGAAAGAGAGTAGGTAGGTTCGAGATCTAAGCTGCCGCTTGAATATTTTCCTCACAAACCTAGTAGTTCATTTGTCATTTCATCCATTGATGCCTCTGCATTTCGCCATTAGTGGCTCAGCTACCCTCGGGATACAGCAGCGAATACATCTGAAGTATTTTCCTACCGAAAAATGCGGCTGCACATAAAGAAACCCATTGCTGAGATAAACAACTCCAAAACACCTTGAAAAATTGCCAACCAGTGAAATTGTGCCACGTAGGCACCCTGTGCTTCCATCGCTGACTTTTCCTTTCTCATTTTACCCTTTTCACCCTTGTATATGCAAGAACATATGCATATACAACTACCTAACATACAAGGCGTGGACCCCAAATTATTATAGAACAAATTGAAAACACCATTAGGCTCCACCTTGTATCTCCTTTTGCATCTATCACCTTGTATATGTGCATATACATTCACCTCATACATACAAGGCGCAGACTTCAGAAATTATGAAATACATTGCATCCGGCTTGTACCTCACCTTTGCATTTTCCCTTTGTACATCGCACATATACAAGCACCTTGACATACAAGCCGTGGATGCCAGTGCCTAACCGCTGCATTTGATTTCTCCTTCAGGTCCGAACTATATATTTTCTCTCTTGTATATTGGCTTGTATGTGCAAACATACAACATGGATATACATACAAGGCGTGGACTCCAGGGGCTTATAGAACAAATTTGAAATATTATCAGGTCCGGCTTGCATCTTATCCTTTGTATATTTCCCTTGTATGCCGAATATACAAACTCGTTTGTATATTCCTGCGGGCCCAACCACATGTATCTCGGCTGCACCATTGTAGCAAATGCATCTACACCCTTGTATAGTTTCCTTGCATATGCACTGGCGACATACAAGCCCCTATATACAAGTGGGAATCTTCCATGGAATATACCTGCAATGTATCTTTTCTTTGTATCTAACCATTGTATGTTTGAACATAGAAACCAAATATACATGCAACCCAATATGCAAGCAGTGAATATTCTTGGGAATCTGTGAAAGATTCCCCCTTGTATATGCAACCTGATATGCATTCAAAAATGCATACAACTCATTTTTCACCATTTTTTGAAGGCCGATGGAGATTTTTGCAAGCCCGTCAATGCACATTCAACCTGCATGTATATACAAACACCCTTGTACAGACAAAGACATGCATTTCAACTAATTTTTTGTATTTTTTAGCACTGCAGAGGCTGAAAGACATAGAATTTTTGGATTTCTTGGGAAGGGGCATGCATATTTGAATGCTTGAATCTTCAGAAAAGTGCCTGCAGATTTAAGCACTAACACAATCTAAACTAGAATGGAGATGAACATGGAAGAAAGGAGACTAAAACAAACCTAGGAAAAATGGGAAAGATACCGCAAAAGAATGGAAAACACATAAGAGATAGGGAGAGAATACACTATAAAGGTTTGGCGAAGGAAAGGAAGAAGATGAGCATGCCAATAAGGGTGCTACTAAGCATGCCAATGTGGGTGTAACCAGACAAAAAGATGTAACAAATTTAGTGATAGAAGAAGAGCACGCCATAGGGATTGCCACAAAAATAACAAAGATTGATACAAATAAAAATCTAGGACTGATGACAATGCATATTAATAAGGACACAGAGATGGTTAGGAATCTCGAAGGGAGCATTACTACTTATGGAAATTTGAGGAGGACATGGGAAGAAGACTATACTAAAACACCAACCCTATCACAAGTGGATAAATCACCATTTGTTCACCCTAACCTCACTAATGTCTAGATAAGGATCAATGAGCAATGGGAATCAATATTAAACCCCATGAAAAAGCTCCAGTGTTTAAATTATGATCAGGAATACTTGGATTATTTGGTGAATTAGGGTGTGATGAGAATAAGAGAAAAAGGAATAGATGTGGTATCTGATAACATTGATTTCAAAAGTATAGGACAACCAAGAGAACTATTACTAAGAACTAACAAATTATCACTAACAAATAAAAAGACATCCCCTACAATGAAACAACAATTTAAAAAGGTACAACCCCTTGACTAGGAATCACCCCAAGTGCCATATAAATCAAGAAGAATTTCAGTGGAAGAACAAAAAAATAGATAGACAAAGAAAAAGGAGGAGAAGAAGAAATCAGAAAGGCTTGCAAAGAAATATTAGGGAAAGTGTACTTTGACATTAAATTACAAAGAGATAAAGATGGAGAGGACAAACCCTTACTGTAAAGGCAAACTAAAATGAAAATAGAACACACTGTAAAAAGGATAAAACACAAAAACAATAAAAGATTGACTCACCAATCAAGCTACTAGTGGGTAAGTGCAGGAAGATGGGGGGCCAAAAAGGGGTCTTAAGTGGCCACTTTTTTTCTGAAATCAGGAAATACTGGCCTTGGATGAGAAATTGAGCATAGTTACACTCAAAATTTGGAGATGCAACCAATACAATGTTCGTAGTGCTCCGAGTCTACTTTCTAAACTACTATTTTGTTTTGAAAATGGCATAGATTAAGGGGTTCAAAAGAGGGAGCCACAGAAATTGGTGTTGTTTCTGTCAAAAAAACATAACATAGCATGTTTTGTGGCTCCCTCAAAAGGTCAACTTTTTTTTGGTATTTTTAAAATCACTTTGGTGAGAAATTAGCTCATAGCATGTAGTTTATGCCTAATTTTTCTAATAATTTTTTGATGAATATTTGATTTTTTACTAATTTTTAAAGTGGACACATCCTAAAAAATAGAATTTTGGCCGTGCTACCCCTATAAATTTTGAAAACTAATTGAAAATCATTTTTTTTTTTTTAATATTTGTAGAATGGAGTCTAGTTTCTAAATATGTAATTTTTTTGAAATTTGAATGAATAGTTATTTTACAATGAAAAAAAGACCAAACAGTGGTTTTTGCCTAAAAACGAACAAATAAACAAAAGAAATTAAAGATGAAAGGCTTAACATTGTTAAAATGTGAAAAAAATCACATCGTCAAATAGCTAAGAGAAAACCTAACATTACCCATGTGTTTGATTTGTTCAACCTTGAAACACGTGCAAATCTGAGGGTTAGTACGACGAAATTATGTGAAATTTTGAAGAATATAGAAAAACACGTCTGTGACTGTTCATAAGGCACTCCAAGACTTTGGGTTGGAAATCCAAAGCAAATCCCAAGCCCAAGGCTTGGGATTCCCAAAGCAAGAAATAATGCGAGCACGTTATAATGCGCTCGCGTTATGTTTTGCCTTGCATTTTTCTTTCCCGCAAGTCTGTCTTTTGTCATGTTTGACATAACGCGACCGCGTTATAATGCGCTCACATTATGTCCCACTCAAATTTTTTTACGTTCAAGGCTATTAATCATGAGGGTTAAGGGATAAGGGATAGAGTTGGAGGGTTTAGGGATAAGGGATTAGCGTTTAAGGTATAGTATCGAGCCCGTTGAGGGTCTAGGAATAGGCATAGCGTTTAAGGTTTAGGGATGAGGGATGACAGATTACGGTTGAGGGTTTAGGGTTTAGGGATAGGGTTGAGGGTCGAGGGATCAAAGTTAAGGGTTGAGGGATTAGGGTTTGACATTGAGGGTTAAGGGTTGAGGTTCAAGGGTCAAGGGTTTAGGGATAGGGTTTAGGGTCGAGGGATTAGGGTTAAAGTAGAGTGTGGAGGGTGTAAGGATTAGGGATAGGGTTGGAGGGTTTAGGGATAAGGGATTAGGGTTTAAGGTATAGTATCGAGTCTGTTGAGGGTTTAGGAATAGGGATAGCATTTAGGGATTAGGGATGAGGGATTATAGTTGAGGGATGATGGATTAGGGTTGAGGGTTGAGGGATTAGGGTTTACGGATAAGGTTTAGGGTTGAGGGTTGAGGGATTAGGGTTTAAGGTATAGTGTTGAGGGTTGAGGGTTGAGGGTTTAGGATTAGGGTTTAGGGTTGATGGATTAGCATTTAATCTTAAGGTTAGGGTTAGAGTGTCGAGGGTAGAGGGATTAGGGATAGGGTTTAGGGTTGAAGGTTTAAGGATTGAGGGTTGAGGCTTTAGGGATGAGGGTTTAAGGCTTAAGATATAGTGTCAAGTGTTGAGGGTGTAGGGATAGGGTTTAAGTTTTAAGCGTTAAGGGTTGAGGGATAGGGATTAGGGTTTAAGGTATAGTGTTGAGGGTCGAGGGATCAAAGTTAAGGGTTGAGGGATTAGGGTTTGACGTTGAGGGTTGAGGGTTGAGGCTTGAGGAATTAGGGTTAAAGTAGAGTGTGGAGGGTATAAGGATTAGGGATAGGGTTTGAGGGTTTAGGGATAAGGGATTAGGGTTTAAGGTATAGTATCGATTCTGTTGAGGGTGTAGGAATAGGGATAGCATTTAGGGTTTACGGATGAGGGATTAGAGTTGAGGGATGACGGATTAGGGTTGAGGGTTGAGGGATTAGGGTTTAGGGATAAGGTTTAGGGTTGAGGGCTGAGGGATTAGGGTTTAAGGTATAGTGTTGAGGGTTTAGGGATAGGGTTTAGGGTTGAGGGATTAGGATTTGATGTTAAGGGTTGAGGGTTTATGGTTTAGGGTTTAGGGTTAGGGTTGAGAGATGAGGGATCAGAGTTAAGGGTTGAGGGAATAGGGTTTGACGTCGAGGGTTGAGGGTTGAGGTTTGAGGGTCAAGGGTTTAGGGATAGGGTTGAGGTTGAAGGGATTAGGGTTAAAGTAGAGTGTGGAGGGTGTAAGGATTAGGGATAGGGTTGGAGGGTTTAGGGATAAGGGATTAAAGTTTAAGGTATAGTATCGAGTTTGTTGAGGGTTTAGGAATAGGGATAGCATTTAGGGTTTAGGGATGAGGGATTAGAGTTGAGGGATAAGGGATTAGGGTTGAGGGTTGAGGGATTAGGGTTTAGGGATAAGGTTTAGGGTTGAGGGTTGAGGGATTAGGGTTTAAGGTATAGTGTTGAGGGTTGATGGTTTAGGGATAGGGTTTATGTTTGAGGGATTAGGGTTTAGGGTTGATGAATTAGGGTTTAATGTTGAGAGTTGAGGGTTAGGGGTTGAGGGTTGAGGTTGAGGGATAGGGTAAATGGTCAAGGGATTAGGGTTAAATAAGAGTGTCGAGGGTAGAGGGATTAGGGTTTAAGGTATAGTATCGAGCCTGTTGAGGGTCTAGGAATAGGGATAGCGTTTAGGGTTTAGGAATGAGGGATTAGAGTTGAGGGATGACGGATGACAGATTAGGGTTGAGGGTTGAGGGATTAGGGTTTAGGGACAAGGTTTAGGGTTAGGGTTGAGGGATTAGGGTTTAAGGTATAGTGTTGAGGGTTTAGGGATAGGGTTTAGGGTTGAGGGATTAGAGTGAAGGGTTGAGGGATTAGAATTTGACGTTGAGGGTTTAGGGTTTCAGGGTTAGGGTTGAAGGTCGAGGGATTAAAGTTAAGGGTTGAGGGATTAGGGTTTGATGTTGAGGGTTGAGGGTTGAGGTTCGAGGGTCAAGGGTTTAGGGATAGTGTTGAGGGTCGAGGAATTAGGGTTAAAGTTGAGTGTGGAGGGTATAAGGATTATGGATAGGGTTGGACGGTTTAGGGATAAGGGATTAGAGTTTAAGGTATAGTATCAAGTCTATTGAGGGTTTAGGAATAGGGATAGCATTTAGGGTTTAGGGATGAGGGATTAGAGTTGAGGGATGATGGATTAGGGTTGAGGGTTGAGGGATTAGGGATAAGGTTTAGGGTTGAGGGTTGAGGGATTAGGGTTTAAGGTATAGTGTTGAGGGTTAATGGTTTAGGGATAGGGTTTAGGTTTGAGGGATTAGGGTTTAGGGTTGATGAATTAGGGTTTAATGTTGAGAATTGAGGGTTGAGGGTTGAGGGTTGAGGTTGAGGGATAGGGTTAATGGTCAAGGGATTAGGGTTAAATAAGAGTGTCGAGGGTAGAGGGATTGGTGTTTAAGGTATAGTATTGAGCCTGTTGAGGGTCTAGGAATAGGGATAGCATTTAGGGTTTAGGAATGAGGGATTAGAGTTGAGGGATGATGGATGATAGATTAGGGTTGAGGGTTGAGGGATTAGGGTTTAGGGACAAGGTTTAGGGTTAGGGTTGAGGGATTAGGGTTTAAGGTATAGTGTTGAGCGTCTAGGGATAGGGTTTAGGGTTGAGGGATTAGAGTGAAGGGTTGAGGGATTAGAATTTGATGTTTAGGGTTTAGGGTTTAGGGTTAGGGTTGAAGGTTGAGGGATCAGTGTTAAGGGTTGAGGGATTAGGGTTTGATGTTGAGGGTTGAGGGTTGAGGTTCGTTTAGAGATAGGGTTGAGGGTCGAGGAATTAGGGTTAAAGTAGAGTGTGGAGGGTATAAGGATTATGGATAGGGTTGGAGGGTTTAGGGATAAGGGATTAGAGTTTAAGGTATAGTATCGAGTCTGTTGCGGGCTTAGGAATAGGGATAGCATTTAGGGTTTAGGGATGAGGGATTAGAGTTGAGGGATGAAGGATTAGGGTTGAGGGTTGAGGGATTAGGGTTTAGGGATAAGGTTTAGGGTTGAGGGTTGAGGGATTAGGGTTTAAGGTATAGTGTTGAGGGTTGATGGTTTAGGGATAGGGTTTAGGTTTGAGGGATTAGGGTTTAGGGTTGATGAATTAGGGTTTAATGTTGAGAGTTAAGGGTTAAGGGTTGAGGGTTGAGGTTGAGGGATAGGGTTAATGGTCAAGGGTTTAGGGTTAAATAAGAGTATCGAGGGTAGAGGGATTAGGGTTTAACGTATTGTATCGAGCCTGTTGAGGGTCTAGGAATAGGGATAGCGTTTACGGTTTAGGAATGAGGGATTAGAGTTGAGGGATGACGAATGACAAATTAGGGTTGAGGGTTAAGGCATTAGGGTTTAGGGACAAGGTTTATGGTTAGGGTTGAGGGATTAGGGTTTAAAGTATAGTGTTGAGGGTTTAGGGATAGGGTTTAGGGTTGAGGGATCAGAGTGAAGGGTTGAGGGATTAGAATTTGACATTGAAGGTTTAGGGTTTAGGGTTAGGGTTGAAGGTCGAGGGATCAGAGTTAAGGGTTGAGGGTTAAGGGTTGAGGTTCGAGGGTCAAGGGTTTAGGGATAGGGTTGAGGGTCAAGGAATTAGGGTTAAAGTTGAGTGTGGAGGGTATAAGGATTAGGGATAGGGTTGGAGGGTTTAGGGATAAGGGATTAGAGTTTAAGGTATAGTATCGAGTCTTTTGAGGGTTTAGGAATAGGGATAGCATTTAGGGTTTAGGGATGAGGGATTAGAGTTGAGGGATGATGGATTAGGATTGAGGGTTGAGGGAGTAGGGTTTAGGGATAAGGTTTAGGGTTGAGGGTTGAGGGATTAGGGTTTAACATATAGTGTTGAGGGTTGATGGTTTAGGGATAGGGTTTAGGTTTGAGGGATTAGGGTTTAGGGTTGATGAATTAGGGTTTAATGTTGAGAGTTGAGGGTTGAGGGTTGAGGGATAGGGTTAATGGTCAAGGGATTAGGGTTTAAGGTATAGTATCGAGCCTATTGAGGGTCTAGGAATAGGATTAGCATTTAGGGTTTAGGAATGAGGGATTAGAGTTGAGGGATGACAGATGACAGATTAGGGTTGAGGGTTGAGGGATTAGGGTTTAGGGACAAGGTTTAGGGTTAGGGTTGAGGGATTAGGGTTTAAGGTATAGTGTTGAGGGTTTAGGGAAAGGGTTTAGGGTTGAGGGATTAGAGTGAAGGGTTGAGGGATTAGAATTTAACGTTGAGGGTTTAGGGTTTAGGGTTAGGGTTGAAGGTCGAGGGATCAGAGTTAAGGGTTGAGGGATTAGGGTTTGATGTTGAGGGTTGAGGGTTGAGGTTCGAGGGTCAAGGGTTTAGGGATAGGGTTGAGGGTCGAGGAATTAGGGTTAAAGTAGAGTGTGGAGGGTATAAGGATTAGGGATAGGGTTGGAGGGTTTAGGGATAAGGGATTAGAGTTTAAGGTATAGTATCGAGTCTGTTGAGGGTTTAGGAATAGGGATAACATTTAGGGTTTAGGGATGATGGATTAGAGTTGAGGGATGAGGGATTAGGGTTGAGGGTTGAGGGATTAGGATTTAGGGATAAGGTTTAGGGTTGAGGGTTGAGGGATTAGGGTTTAAGGTATAGTGTTGAGGGTTGATGGTTTAGTGATAGGGTTTAGGTTTGAGAGATTAGGGTTCAGGGTTGATGAATTAGGGTTTAATGTTGAGAGTTGAGGGTTAAGGGTTGAGGGTTGAGGTTGAGGGATAGGGTTAATGGTCAAGGGATTAGGGTTAAATAAGAGTGTTGAGGGTAGAGGGATTAGGGTTTAAGGTATAGTATCGAGCCTGTTGAGGGTCTAGGAATAGGGATAGCATTTAGGGTTTAGGAATGAGGGATTAGAGTTGAGGGATGACGGATGACAGATTAGGGTTGAGGGTTGAGGAATTAGGGTTTAGGGTTAGGGTTGATGGATTAGGGTTTAAGGTATAGTGTTGAGTGTTTAGGGATAGGGTTTAGGGTTGAGGGATTAGAGTGAAGGGTTGAGGGATCAGAATTTGACGTTGAGGGTTTAGGGTTTAGGGTTAGGGCTGAAGGTCAAGGGATCAGAGTTAAGGGTTGAGGGATTAGGGTTTGATGTTGAGGGTTGAGGGTTGAGGTTCGAGGGTCAAGGGTTTAGGGATAGGGTTGAGGGTCGAGGAATTAGGGTTAAAGTAGAGTGTGGAGGGTATAAGGATTAGGGATAGGGTTGGAGGGTTTAGGGATAAGGGATTAGAGTTTAAGGTATAGTATCGAGTCTGTTGAGGGTTTAGGAATAGGGATAGCATTTAGGGTTTAGGGACGAGGGATTAGAGTTGAGGGATGATGGATTAGGGTTGAGGGTTGAGGGATTGGGGTTTAGGGATAAGGTTTAGGGTTGAGGGTTGAGGGATTAGGGTTTAAGGTATAGTGTTGAGGGTTGATGGTTTAGGGATAGGGTTTAGGTTTGAGGGATTAGGGTTTAGGGTTGATGAATTAGGGTATAATGTTGAGAGTTGAGGGTTAAGGGTTAAGGGTTGAGGTTGAGGGATAGGGTTAATGGTCAAGGGATTAGGGTTAAATAAGAGTGTCGAGGGTAGAGGGATTAGGGTTTAAGGTATAGTATCGAGCCTGTTGAGGGTCTAGGAATAGGAATAGCATTTAGGGTTTAGGAATGAGGGTTTAGAGTTGAGGGATGACAGATGACAGATTAAGGTTGAGGGTTGAGGGATTAGGGTTTAGGGACAAGGTTTAGGGTTAGGGTTGAGGGATTAGGGTTTAAGGTATAGTGTTGAGTGTTTAGGGATAGGGTTTAGGGTTGAGGGATTAGAGTGAAGTGTTGAGGGATTAGAATTTGACATTGAGGGTTTAGGGTTTAGGGTTAGGGTTGAAGGTCGAGGGATCAGAGTTAAGGGTTGAGGGATTAGGGTTCGATGTTGAGGGTTGAGGGTTGAGGTTCAAGGGTCAAGGGTTTAGGGATAGGGTTTAGGGTCGAGGAATTAGGGTTAAAGTAGAGTGTAGAGGGTATAAGGATTAGGGATAGGGCTGGAGGGTTTAGGGATAAGGGATTAGAGTTTAAGGTATAGTATCGAGTCTGTTGAGGGTTTAGGAATAGGGATAGCATTTAAGGTTTAGGGATGAGGGATTAGAGTTGAGGGATGATGGATTAGGGTTGAGGGTTGAGGGATTAGGGTTTAGGGATAAGGTTTAGGGTTAAGGGTTTAGGGATTAGGGTTTAAGGTATAGTGTTGAGGGTTGAGGGTTGAGGGTTTAGGATTAGGGTTTAGAGTTGACGGATTGGCATTTAATGTCAAGGTTATGGTTAGAGTGTCGAGGGTAGAGGGATTAGGGATAGGGTTTAGGGTTGAAGGTTTAAGGATTGAGGGTTGAGGCTTTAGGGATGAGGGTTTAAGTTTTAAGATATAGTGTCAAGTGTTGATGGTGTAGGGATAGGGTTTAAGTTTTAAGGGTTAAGGGTTGAGGGATAGGGATTAGGGTTTAAGGTATAGTATCGAGTCTGTTGAGGGTGTAGGATTAGGGATAGCATTTAGGGATTAGGGATAGGGTTGGAGGGTTTAGGGATAAGGGATTAGGGTTTAAGGTATAGTATTGATTCTATTGAGGGTGTAGGAATAGGGATAGCATTTAGGGTTTAGGGATGAGGGATTAGAGTTGAGGGATGACAGATTAGGGTTGAGGGTTGAGGGATTAGGGTTTAGGGATAAGGTTTAGGGTTGAGGGCTGAGGGATTAGGGTTTATCGTATAGTGTTGAGGGTTTAGGGATAGGGTTTAGGGTTGAGGGATTAGAGTGAAGGGTTGAGGGATTAGGATTTGATGTTGAGGGTTGAGGGTTTAGGGTTAGGGTTGAGAGATGACTGATCAGAGTTAAAGGTTGAGGGATTAGGGTTTGACATCGAGGGTTGAGGATTGAGGTTTGACGGTCAAGGGTTTAGCGATAGGGTTGAGGTTGAAGGGGTTAGGGTTGAGGGTTGTACGGATTAGGGATAGGGTTGGAGGGTTTAGGGATAAGGGATTAGAGTTTAAGGTATAGTATCGAGTCTGTTGAGGGTGTAGGATTAGGGATAGCATTTAGGGTTTAGGGATGAGGGATTAGAGTTGAGCTATGATGGATTAGGGTTGAGGGATTAGGATTTGACATTGAGGGATGACAGATTAGGGTTGAGGGATTAGGATTTGACGTTGAGGGTTGAGGGTTTAGGGATAGGGTTGAGGGTTGAGGGATTATGATTTGACATTGAGGGTTGAGGGTTTAGGGATAGGGTTGAGGGTTGAGGGTCGAGGGATCAGAGTTGAGGGTTTAGGGATTAGGGTTTGACGTTGAGGGTTGAGGGCATTTTCTATGACACTTGATTATGAGGGCTTGCCCCTTCATTGTTATGCCTATCATATGGTGGAGCATCTGGCAAGCCCTTGCAGGAAAAGGATGTGATCAATGCAAAGGATGTGATGAATCTATAGCAGGACAAAATGCGAGTGCGTTATAGCGTGAGGGCGTTATAACGCGCTCGCATTTTATATTTCTATTGAAATGGTAAAAAAGTGGTTACCCCTGTGATCCAAGCCCACATGCTCTATTTTCTTACTAATTCTGTGCGTGCTCTAACAAAAAAGAAGTGCTTTCATGCTATTGGGAAGTTCACATGCACATTTGACACATTGTACCACCTTTGCATGATCTTTCCACCACCTTTTCTGCTTTGCCAACTTGAGAAGGAGGAAATAACATAGTTTTCACACCAAGTTTGATATATATCTATTCAAGTTTCAATTTTTGTAGTGTTACAATGTTAATTATGATTCAATTTTAGGAATTTAACATTGAAAAGGAAGCAAGTGGTGAAAAACTCAAATTGTTGAGGAGTTTGATGCAAGAAGATAAAAACACTATATAATTGGGTACTCTCTCCATTCAAATCTTCATTTTTTAGGTATGTCAAGTCTTTACATGCATGTTCTTTACATTTTCCTTATTTCAGATTGAATTACTTTATCATGCTTTATCATACATGTTTAAAATAGACACATTCCCAATCAAGAAAGCAACCTACAATCTCACATGATGCCATGTATATTTTCTACACTTGGGCTCTTTAATAATTATGTGTAATAAACAAACCTTAGTTCATGCCATGATGTCAAACTATACAAGAATAAATCCTTAGAACATAAAAAAAATACAATCCCACTATTATCATGTATTCATTTCTTAGGAACTAATATTGGTCTCTTTATCATGCTACAGACAAATTCTCTGTCATGCCGAGGAAACGATCAAGAATTAAACCAACACAGGAAGAGATAGAATCTAAGAATGCAAAGAAAGCAATGGCTATGAGGGAACTTCGTGAGAAGAGGAAATTGGACACGATAAATGAAGACATACCAATTGAAGAGGAACCACAACCATCACAAAGAGATATGGTATTGGCGGCACAAAGAGAACGAATGCAAAAACTTCGTGGTACGAGAGATTTGAATACCATAGTTGGAGACACGTCCTTTACCACAAGTCAACATGTAGGGACACCATCTACCACATCTCAAGTTGAGAGTACATCATCACTCACATGTGATGAAGGAGGTACGCCATTGTTCCCACCTCAACCTCAAGGTATGTCAGCTATTCCATCTTCGATCGAAGGTATGCCATCTAACCCATCTCATTTAAATATTGATAAAATTCCTAATGTTGAGATGAATTTACCTAACTTGACACCACCTAGAATTTTGCATAGAAAGCCAAAGTATTTGATTGATATTGATGAGAATATTTTGTAGCCAATGGAAGGTAAGATTCCAAAATGCACTTGTAGAAGATATGCTAATAAGATTTGGAGATTGTTCTTTGAAAAGTTAAATGAGACTACAAGATGTCAACTATTTGTTGAAATGATGCGAAGTATAAAGTATAGGTCTATCATGAAGATTCTTGGGTTGAGAACATCAGAGGCTTCAAGTGAAAAATCTATTGTCAAGAATCTAATGAGTGCGTATGAGAGTGTGGGTAACACCTCACGCACAAAAAAAAGTAATGCAACACGGCATGTGATTACATCGACTATAATAAGTAGTCAAACGAGGAAAGCTCGTCTCATTAGAAAGACAAGTCAAGAATTGAGAATTAATAGGAAAACTTTATCAGGAGCCATTGGAAGACGCCAAAGAATTGAGGACACTAATGCCAATGAATTATGGGCATTCTCGGGGAGACTACCACGAAAAGATAAACCAATTGTTGAAGCATTGAGATCACTAATTGAAGACTTTTGGAAGAATTACACAAGGGTATCTCCGAATCAAAGGGATGTGGTAAGAAGGAGAATCGGTAGTCAGAACTGCGAGCCACATCCAAAGCATTTTTTGGATGAGACTCAAACACAGTTTTATGGTAAATTTCTAGAGAAGTATCCTCAAATTAAAATTTGTCAAAGATATTTTGAAATGCTAAAACCTTTCTATGTTAAGATAAATCACACACACACTACTTGTTGTTGTAGATTACATATTGATTTTTCTAACCATTTTGATGCTTATAGGTCTATATGTTTAGATATGCATACTAACAATGATTTGCAGGGTTGTGCCATATGTGCCCCACCAACATCTTTAAGAGACTTCATATCAAGAATTTTATGTGAAAGAGAGGAAGGTCAAATATTCTACAAGAAATTATGCTTGGATGGCACATGTCATCGTTGCGGTGGCTTGCAACATTTGCCAATATGTGAACATATGGAAATAACACATGTGGTTGGAAACGAACTAGTAGAGTTTGGCAAGTATAAAATAGTGGCATACAATACAAAAGATGGTAAAGAAGAAAAGAGGTGTGAATTAGTTATTTAAAAGATTCCAGTGTATCAGTTTATGCCTATATTTCGTGACAGCATAGTGTATGAGTATGCAAGACATGCCCATAGAGCTCGATGGTTGGACTTGCAATTCAAGTTATGTAAGGACACATTTCTAGTTGGTAGCATTGTTTCAGTCGTCGACTTTGCAGAGAACTACAGTCTACAGCCACAGCGTGAGGTGCAATCACAATATTACAACTCCACACAGGTTTCTATATTTGTGCACATCGCATTCATTCATGCGAATGATAGTACAGAGGATGACAGAAAGATCATAAGGGAGTATAATTTCTATATTAGTGATGATCACACGCATTCTACAGAGTTCGTGCAAGGTTGCTTTCAGATGTTCTACAATGATTTGGCTAGAAGGGGCATATCGTTCAGTCAGCATATCATATGGTCGAATAATTGTGCATCACAATTCAAGAACTCGCAAAATTTCTATTGGCTAAGTAGGAGGCATAATTTTACAGGTATTCAACATATGTGGAACTTTTGTGAGGCTGGGCATGGAAAGGGGGAGCATGATGGTGCAGGAGCATGTATCAAAAGAGCCATAGCACAAGAAGAGTTAAAGTATAAAGACAATGCAAAGTTCACAGATGCAAAATTGATTGTCGAGTGGTGTAATGCTTCCATGGGTCCATGTAATGAAGGTAAATCCTTAGTTCATAGATTTTTTTGGTTGATAGATGATACTAACATTGCACCATATGAGGATTGTTGTACACTGACAGGATCAAATGAGATGCACTCTTTCAGAAGCTCAATTGCAGGTTCATGGAGTATCCATACACGAAAGATGTCATGCTTTTGTTCTTCCTATACAATTCAAGTCTGGGATGAGTGCGAGTCAAAGGAGTGGGTTGATGAATGGCAGTTAAGTTATCTTAGCCCACTTGACACTTATCGACCCCCGACAACACTAGAACTAACACAGATGGAATCGTCAGTTGACTTTGACCACATATCAGATTTAGTTCAACCAGGTAATATAGGGCACGTATATGCATCTAATTTCATCTAGTTCAACCAGGTAATGTCATCTTACTTTGTAGTGTTTTTGTAATATTGACTAATTTCATCTAATTTGCTACACATATCAATGTAGGGCACGTATATGCAGTTATTGCAGATGAAGATAATGAAGAGGGAATAGATTATTACTTATGTCATTATGTTGAGGCCAAAAAGAAATTGGAGGCCCCTATTACAGATGGAGAAAACATTGAATGCCCTACAGGATCAGTGGTTATTACTGGAATATGGCTTAGAATGTACCCACATAAGAGTGTTAATATTTGGCTATTTCAGGACTTTGACATGCATCGAAAGATTCTTCATTACTCGAACCTTGTCATGGCATCCAATGTTTATTTGATAAAGTATCAAGGTAGACCTTTGAACAAAATATTGTGAAAGGTGCGTGAGTCTGACCATGAAGCAATACTTGACACAATAAAGAGTAGAGCAGACCCAGATGGTTCATTGGATTAATTTGTAAGTATTCACATTGATTTTGTAAAGTTATGTTACATTGAGTTGTAAGTATGCACATTAATTTGTAAGGTTTGTATTTTTTTATTTCCTCCTACATTTTTACACATATGTACACATTTTTACATCATCATGTTATGGATTTTTGGTGTCCTACTCCTGATGTGACCAAACTCATAACTCACCCTACTAGACACCATTTGATGATCTCTCCAACACTCTGGATCTAGGGTGCCCAATCATGATGATGACCTATATACCATTCTCCCAAGGCGCTCATAATGAATGAAAATAAGAACAAGGGTGCCCAAGCTTAATAGACTTATTTCTTTCAATTTTGATGATCCAAACTCTTGCAATATGACATCCACTTTCATGCCTTTAGATCTTCCTTCACATATAAGGTGCCAAATCAAGTTGAAAAATCTACATAAGGGCACCAAACTGGATGAAAGGAGACATGAAATGCACCTTAGGACTCCATGCTAAGGTTTGAGCCATTAAAGTCTCTTGATATTAGGTGCTCATGATGATAAAACTTAGAGCTTTTTCCTTTCCTATGTGCTCATCTAAGATGTTTGAATGATAAGGAGTGCCTCAACCTCTATAATGTACATTGGGCACCAAATCAAGGTGATTTTAAGTCACTTTGAGTCATTTGGGGTTAGTTTGAGTCTTTGAGTCATGTTGCAAAAAATTGTCAATGTTGTCAAGTTGCACAAAGCAACTTTTACATTTTTGGTGTCCTGCTCGTGATGGGACCAAACTAACTATTCCAACACGTCTGGATGGGTACATTTATGCTAGGCATGGTCCTGTTTTTCACCCAAACATGTCGAAATAGTCTGAGCTACATTGTACCAACGATATCCTTGAAGAGTCCAAAGTGTAAAAAGGCAGCAATCTTTGACGAGATGTTACTCAAAAACTGTGTCACTTAGAAACATTCCATCTAAGCTAACAGGATCATGTAGAGTGCCTCTACAATAACCTCTCTTGATTTTTTATAGTTCTGAGGCATTTGCCTGTGGTGAAAGGTTTTCTGCTACCCCAAAAATTGTCAGAAGGAGGCAGTGTAAAGTTGCAAAGGGGTGTAACTTTCATCATGCTCATGATGCGACCAAATTGACTATTCCAATGCATTTGAATGGGTACATTTACGCTAGGCATGGTCCTATTTTTCACCCAAACATCTCGAAACAGTCGGAGCTACATTGTACCGATGATATCCCTGAAGAGTCCAAAGTGCAAAAAAGCAGCAATCTTTGATGAGATGTTACTCAAAAATCATGTCACTTAGAAACATTCCATCTAAGGCAACGCTATCATGCAGAGTGCCTCTACAATAACCTCTCTCAGTTTTTTATAGGTCTGAGGCATTTGCCCGTGGTGAAATGTTTTCTATTGCCCCAAAAATCGTCAGAAGGAGGCAGTGTAAAGTTGCAAAGGGGTGTAACTTTCGTCCTGCTCTTGATGTGACCAAAATGACTATTCCAACGTGTCCAAATGGGTACATTTACACTAGGCATGGTCCTATTTTTCACCCAAACATGTCGAAACAGTCGGAGCTACATTGTATCGACGATATCCCTGAAGAGTCCAAAGTGCAAAAAGGTAGCAATCTTTGACGAGATGTTACTCAAAAACCGTGTCACTTAGAAACATTCCGTCTAAGGTAACGCTATCACATAGAGTGCCTTTACAATAACCTCTCTTGGTTTTTTATAGCTCTGAGGCATTTGCCCGTGGTGAAAGGTTTTCTGTTGCCCCAAAAATTGTCAGAAGGAGGCAGTGTAAAGTTGCAAAGGGGTGTAACTTTCGTCCTACTCCTGATGTGACCAAACTGACTATTCCAATGTGTTTGAATGGGTACATTTACGCTAGGCATGGTCCTATTTTTCACCCAAACATGTCAAAACAGTCAGAGCTACATTGTACCGACGATATCCCTGAAGAGTCCAAAGTGCAAAAAGGCAGCAATCTTTGATGAGATGTTACTCAAAAACCATGTCACTTAGAAACATTCCGTCTAAGGCAACACTATCATGTAGAGTGCCTCTACAATAACCCCTCTCAGTTTTTTATAGCTCTGAGGCATTTGCCCTTGGTGAAAGGTTTTCTGCTGCCCCAAAAATCGTCAGAACGAGGTAGTGTAAAGTTGCAAAGGGGTGTAACTTTCATCTTGATCCTGATGCGACCAAACTGACTATTCCAACGCATCCAAATGGGTACATTTACGCTAGGTATGGTCCTATTTTTCACCCAAACATGTCGAAACAATCGGAGCTACATTGTACCGACGATATCCCTGAAGAGTCCAAAGTGCAAAAAGGTAGCAATCTTTGACGAGATGTTACTTGAAAATCATGTCACTTAGAAACATTCCATCTAAGGTAACGCTATCATGTAGAGTGCCTCTACAATAACCTCTCTCAGTTTTTTATAGCTCTGAGGCATTTGCCCGTGGTGAAAGGTTTTCTGCTGCCCCAAAAATCGTCAGAAGGAGGCAGTGTAAAGTTGCAAAGGGGTGTAACTTTCATCCTGCTCCTGATGCGACCAAACTGACTATTCCAATGCATCTGAATGGGTACATTTATGCTAGGCATGGTCCTATTTTTCACCCAAACATGTTGAAACAGTCAGAGCTACATTGTACCGACGATATCCCTGAAGAGTCCAAAGTGCAAAAAGGCAGCAATCTTTGATGAGAGGTTACTCAAAAACCATGTCACTTAGAAACATTCCGTCTAAGGAAACATGATCACATAGAGTGCCTCTACAATAACCTCTCTCAGTTTTTTATAGCTCTGAGGCATTTGCCCGTGGTGAAAGGTTTTCTGCTACCCAAAAAATCGTCAAAAGGAGGCAGTGTAAAGTTGCAAAGGGGTGTAGCTTTCATCCTGCTCCTGATGTGACCAAACTGACTATTCCAACGTGTCTGAATGGGTACATTTACGCTAGGCATGGTCCTATTTTTCACCCAAACATGTCGAAACAGTCAGAGCTACATTGTACCGACGATATCCCTGAAGAGTCCAAAGTGCAAAAAGGCAGCAATCTTTGACGAGATGTTACTCAAAAACCATGTCACTTAGAAACATTCCATCTAAGGTAATGTGATCATGTAGAGTACCTCTACAATAACCTCTCTCAGTTTTTTATAGCTCTGAGGCATTTGCCCGTGGTGAAAGGTTTTCTGCTACCCCAAAAATCGTCAGAAGGAGGTAGTGTAAAGTTGCAAAGGGGTGTAACTTTCATCCTACTCCTGATGCAACCAAACTGACTATTCCAACACATCCAAATGGGTACATTTACACTAGGCATGGTCCTATTTTTCACCCAAACATGTCAAAATTGTCGGAGCTACATTGTACCGACGATATCCCTGAAGAGTCCAAAGTGCAAAATGGCAGTAATCTTTGACGAGATCTTACTCAAAAATTGTGTCACTTAGAAATATTCTGTCTAAGGCAACGGGATCATGTAGAGTGCCTCTACAATAACCTCTCTCAGTTTTTTATATCTCTGAGGCATTTGCCCGTGGTGAAAGGTTTTCTGCTGCCCCAAAAATCGTTAGGAGGCAATGTAAAGTTGCAAAGGGGTGTAACTTTCGTCCTGCTTCTGATGCGACCAAACTGACTATTCCAACATGTCTGAATGGGTACATTTACGTTAGGCATGGTCCTATTTTTCACCCAAATATGTCGAAACAGTCGGAGCTACATTGTACCCACGATATCCCTGAAGAGTCCAAAGTGCAAAAAGGTAGCAATCTTTGACGAGATGTTACTCAAAAATTGTGTCACTTAGAAACATTCCATCTGAAGCAATGAGATCATGTAGAGTGCCTCTACAATAACCTCTCTCAATTTTTTATAGCTCTGAGGCATTTGCCCGTGGTGAAAGGTTTTCTGCTGCCCCAAAAATCGTTAGAAGGAGGTAGTGTATTAAGTCAGGATGAAAGCCTATTCACTCTAGGCGCCTGTTTTTGACCAAATCACACATGCGTCTTGAACAAGTGATGCTACAAGTGGTGAACAAAATGGGCGCCTTGAAGAATTGAGCCCTCCAAGACATCTTGCAATTGCCTAAAAGTCCAAAATTTACATAAGTGAGTTAAGGCACCATTTTCCATCTTCAGAGCCTCCTTTGAGCGCCTTAACATGGAGTGAATGTTTTAGTCTATGAAAGATTGTGCCTAAAGAATATAACAACCCCTCGAGTCACTAGGATGAACTAAGTTAACAAAAGGAACTTCATTGAGGGAGGCGCAATTGTGCATCTAGACAACTCCAGTTTAGCACCTGAGAAAAAGCATGTTTAGAGACACCCCTCAAATGAACCCTCTAGAACCAATAAGAATCTTCTCTAGGTCCATAATTAACTCATGCCCATATCCAAGTGAAAGTCTCCTTGGTCTTCCTGCTAAAACCTCTAAAGGGTAACCATCTCAACAAGTGTCTCTAATCCCAAGAGAACTCTAGCCTCACCCAAGTCTCGAAGTATGTATGAGAACCTACAACCAATCAATCCATGTTAAGCTCCAAATGCAACACCACATTATCATGAAGCTCCCAAGCACATGACCAATGTACTCAATACCAAGAGAACCAACAAGACCACTGTCAAAAATCCAACTACAAAATTAGGTATCCAAACATGACATCATGATCTAACATCTCCTCCTAGAAGATCACATGCACCAATACAGACATCCTAGTCTCAAGAGAACTTGTATCATGCTAATACTCTAATCTAGAATCAAGAGTCCACCAAGACACACTACCAAACACCTCTAAACCAAGGATCAACCTCTACAACCACATGAAGATAACCATTACACCCAACCACTATATAAAATCATCCATCACTAGGTGACGAATACACATCACTATCAAAGCAACATCCATCCTCTCATCCCAATGCAACATACCAATGCGCAAATGAGCATAGAAAAGGAAAAATAACAAAGTCATCCTGTGGATATAGGCAATATGCATTCAAGTCATCCCACTACCTTGTCCGAGGCTCATGCAAAACCCAAAATGATTAGCCTAGTACCATGTGTCATGTCCCTGTTCCTGGCTTGATCATCAAGTGTATAATGGATTAGCCTATTCCTCATTCCTAGAGGCTAATTCCAAATGATGAGGGAATGAATTGGTTTCAGACTAACTCTATCTATTTGTTTTGCAGGAACAAGGTCAGAACCCTAAAATTTGACTAAATATGGAAGCTTGGGAGCCTAGGCGCCCATTTCACTCCAGTTTTCCTTACTAAGCACCTAGCACAAGGATCATCTAAATTAAGCGCCTAAGAACCTCAAGGCGCCTATACATGTTTCTAGGGATCCTCCAATTGAGCACCTAGCATAGATGGATGAAGATTTAAAGTTTTCAAGTTAAAGATGTCCTTTGGGTGAACTCATAGCACTAGGCGCATGTGTTGGTTGGAAATCCTTGGATCTGGCACCTAGGATTGAAAGCCTTTGATGAGGAGAGAAGTCTCAAGGCCTGGTCTGGCACCCTCACTTGCCTACCCCACCCTCAGAATGCGCCTAACCTTCATAAGGTGTTAACACTCTATTTTGAGTGCCTACCAGGGGGTAATGGATAGATTGAAGGCTTGGGAGCTAAGGAAAGTCACTTAGATGAATAATCAAGATTGAAATGAGAAACTCCTAGCCAAGGCACAGAATTCCTCAATTCTAGCATCCAGAAATCAAATCTAAGTAAGGTGCTCTTTCCATTTGCCAAAGGCTCTATTAGCGCCCTTGGTTGATGATCTCTCCAGACACCTAAAATGGCACCCAGTGGATCTTTCAACTTGTATCAGGAAGAAGGGAAGCATTCTCAGTGTTGTTCAAATAATCTAAGTTGTAAAGTTAACAAGGAATAGAGCCAGAGGACAAGGCACACTTATTGGTCTCCATCACCTCAGAAATGTGCCTAATGCAGTTGGTGTCAACTTCCCTCTTTCTAGCCTCCAAATGGCGCCTAGAGTCAAAAAAGGATTTCACTGAATAATGTTAATGTTTTGAGCATCAAACTCTACTTGGCGCATACCTATGCTCTTGCAACCTCAAATTGGTGCCTAGGATTCAGTCATCCTCCTAAGGCGTGGTTCTGCTCCTCCATAACCCTGTTTTGGCACCTAAACTTGGAAGTACCTTGAAGACTTGTATTAAGATGGAATTCACCTCTAGAATGTTAGGCGCTTGATAGAAGATAAAGGCGCTAGGATAAAAGAGCTTCAAAAGTTTGATGTCAAGGGTGAATTGAGATAATAGGTGCTGATACCAGTTGACATTACTCCAAACATGTGCCTAAGAGAGATGCAAGTCCCCAAGACCAATTTTGGAACAAGGCACTCCATCAGAGGGTAAGATGATAATCCTTGGAAGTCAAGTGTTTCAAAGATTCTTTGAGAAATTGACAAGTTGTAACCTAGGTGCCAAAACCCCTGAGAATCCTCCTATCTGTGGCCTAGTTAGAAGAACACTAATATTGTGCCTAAGTGAATTTGAGTGTCAATATAGAGTCATCAAACCCCACCAGACATTCATCCATGTCTCTACCACCTCAAGGAAGTGCCCAGCTTAGGATGGCACCTAGTCTGGTCTCTACTACCTTCAGTTGGTGCCTAACCCTAAGAGTCTTGCAACTATAACGTTCATCCATGCAACAAGCAAGGTGATGCTCCCTTGTGATATTGTGAGGTGTTGACATTCAGTTGACATCATTGAGTTTGATTGAGTTGATCAAGTGTAGATGCCATTGTAAACATCAAGGCTTCAAGGCCTACATTGAATAAGTTGTAACTTCATGCTATTGAAAGCATTATCCATGTAATAAGACATTGCAAGTTGATTGAGTCAAATAACTAGACAAGTACCCAACTCTAAGGTTGATTCATTCAAGTAGTTATCTTTGATGTATATCTTTGTGTTGTTGAAGTAGTTGATGAATTGATAGCAAGTAAAATTGTTTAAGTAAGGAAAATTTTTTGTAGAACTAGTTGGGTATCTTACACCATGCCTATCCATCAAACATCACAATGCAATCAAAATCCTAACAACATGCCCATGATCCAAGATCAAGTGCAATCATGCAAAGATATTATCAATCACAAGCCTATTAAGAATGAACTAGAGTCTTCTAGTACCATACTTTTCCATCAAACACCATCATGTAATCCATGGCCTATCAAGCCTATCAAAGAAAATGCAAACATCCTATGTAATACAATCAGACTTTAAATATTTGAAGTAGCCATCTACAAATATCCATTCAAAAGTGGATCTATAATGCAAGTATGGACGCCATCAATAAAAAAGATTTGTATTAACCAAATATCCATATAGGCATACATCAATATCTGTCGATATAAGTATAACATATATACAAAATAGCCATATAGGCTTACAAGAATGACATATAGGCATACAATGTCAACTATGTACAATACAAAATATATGTCCACAAATGCCATTTAGGCATACAACAGAGGAACACAATAAAAAGTCATTCCCCTCTGGCTGGTGAAGAGAATAAATCACGAGCAGCCTTTGATCTTCTAGGGGATGGAGACATGCATGTGGGTGGTTTACTACGAACCCGAGGGCTACTCCTCCTATTTAGTTCTTCCTGCACCTTTACCTGTTACAAAAAAAAGTATAGACATTAATATGTAGAAATTACATGTTATAAAAAAATGAAACATTTAACAAAATAATCACTTACCGCTAACATATAATCTGTCTCCTCGCTTGCCTCAGTAGCAGGAATAGGCCCTGGTGATGTCATGTCCTATAGAAACCATCCAGATAGAAATTAAACTTCAAATCAATAATCTTTTGATTTTTCAAAAATAGACAACTATAACAATGAATGTAAATTGAAATTTACTAATCTGCCTCATACCCCTGTCAATGCCATAGAGCTATGAATCACAGAGGCCACACCCTGCTCCATTGCCCTATGAACATGGGGAGGTGTATCCGCAGCCTACATCATCTGGAAATAAAACAACATTATTCAATTACGAAAACTATAATAGTGATGCAAATCATGGCTCCTAACATACACACATGTTCATCTAAACATGGAAGTACACACAATAAAACACACAAATCACATACAAAAATTTAGTAAGTACAATTCATTCATTAAACTATTTATTTTATTACCTCTGTAAAGCTTTGAAGTCCACCACCGCTGGCAGGTGTTGCCCTGAAATCTACAGTATTAACCTATTCAACATCCAAAATCAGAAATTAGAATAACATTCATATAATGATGCTATTCACATGTAATATTTATAATTGTTTACTAGTTACATACCTCGACAGTAGATGATCTAGTGAAAAATGTAGGTGGAGAACCACTGAAAACTGCATCGACGCTATGACCCTGAAATTTTATTAAAATTATCAATTTAAATTAGTTAATGTTGTATTTCAAAAATGAAATTTAATAAATTAAATTCAATAAACTTGCTAATATTTACCTGAGTATCAAGGCTGAAAGTCTCACTCAGGAGGGTATCTGTCATCACCATCTGCTCAGCTGTAGATATAGCCTGTGCACCTGCGTCCTGACTGTCCATGGGGTCATAACCACAGGTTGACCCACAAGCCTGGCAAGTATGCGGTGGGACCCTACTCCTCGCACTATCTCCCAACCCACTCTGTGTTGCAGGATCGGCATGCTCTATGATGCTCTGGGTCAAGGCACTAATCGACCTCAGTGTATCGACCTCAACACTCTCCTTCACAATGGAAGGGATAGAAACATGCTCGTGGGCTGGTCTGCTGATTACTCATCTCACTACCCGCTGTAGGTCAAGACGTGCCCCTGGTCTATCATGTGCTGAGCCCCCACCTCTACCCTGGAAGTCCCGCATATCAAAATAGTTTGGCACTTTATTGAGGACAAACTCACAGTAGAGTTTCCTCAAAACGTATTGCGGGACCTCATTATTATTGCATGGAGGATGGTCAAAAACCATCCACCACCTCTGTCCGAAATTGTCCCTTATCACTTGGTTGTTGCACCAATGGATAGGGAACCTCTTACATGTAATGGGTGGAGGTTGATTTGTTTGTGGGTTTGTGAAAATTGAACGCAAGTCTAATTTTGTAATTTGTAATTTTTTGACATCTTGGTATGACAATTTATCTGCATAATAATCTCTAAACTCTCTCTTTTTATCGGTCCAACTAGTTATTTGCTTGCTAATTGAATTTACATTTGATAACATAGACTCAAGAGATTCGGCAAGCGTGGACCTATGCAAGGTTGAAGTGGAAAGATCTTTCAACCTTGCAATTAGATATTCAATTTATTTTTTGTTGTTTTCAATTTGCCCCATTATATTATCTTGTGTTCCAGGGGCATGTCAAGGAATGAATGGAGGAGGTTGTTGTTCTGCAAGTATTTCCTCCTCAGGATTTTATGGATTTTGAGGAGGAGGAGGAGGAGGAGGTGCTTTAACATTTCCTGACAATTAATGAAATATACATCAAAAATCAACAAAAACCTACCTATTTAGAAAGAAATTCAAACAAAAAAACAAAGATAACTCACCCCTTTGGCATGCTTGACGTCGCGGTGGCATTTTGGTGATGAATCGATAAGTTTTTTTGTGTTGATTGGCGTTTTGTAGAATGCGAGCACATTTTTGAGGGTTTGGAAGCCGCAGGCAGAGGAGAAAATCAAAATGAAATGAAATGAAATTGCTTTTTTTTTTAATTTATACTAGGTTATAATGCGCTCGCGTTATGGCTCAGTAATGATGAGCGTAAGGCTTGTCATTACCAAGCCATAATGCGAGTGCGTTATAACGCGAGTGCGTTATAACGCGAGCGCGTTATAACGCACTTGTGTTATGACTTAAATTTTTTTGAAATTTTTTTGGCCATGTTTTGGCCCCCCATCTTCTTGCACTTACCCTAGTGTTCAAAAAAGATACCACAGAAGTAGCAGAACATGTGTTTGTTTAGAATCTACATGGTAGAGAAATAATGTAATGGGGACCAAACCAAACTATTTGATTTTGCAAAACCCTAAGAAATGAAGCATTGAATTGGTATAGGAAGACATGTCCTAACCATGATAAGTCATGAGATGACATCAAGAAAGCATTCTTGGAGAATTTTGAATCACCAGATATACCCATTGAAAGAGTAAGAAAAATGTGAGACATGGTCCAGAAAGAGGGAGAATCTATTAAAGATTTTGACAAAAGATTCAAGGAAATCTCCCACAAACTAGAAGAACCATTGATAGAGAAGAAAAGGATCAAATGGTTTATTTCAGGACTAAGGGCTACCATTAGTACATCTCTAGATGGCAAAATTTTCAACTCATACTCAAAAGCCGTAACTATGGCATGTCGCATAGAGTCACAAAACTGGTGTAGAAATGACAAAACTAAGGAAATATGGAGATAGAGAAAATTAAGTTAGATTTGGAACAACTAAAACTAAACCAAGAAATCCTAGAATGGAAGGAAGAAAGTCCACAAAAGTAGAGACCAATTATGTGGTGCTCTTATTGTACAAAAGAAGGACATCTATAGACCGAGTGCCCAATGATAAAAGGAGAAAGAAAGGTTGTCACAATGAAGGTAGATCTTAAGACAATACCAAAAAGGAATAACATAGTCTATTGAGGTATCTACAGTGATTGGGATGACCATGAGACAAAAGATTTCCCAACACAATTATTTGGGTTAAGGGAAGATGACGACAACTATGAACCATGGTGTAATTCCCACTACAATAATAGAGCAAATAATCACAACATGGCATATGTAAAGGGATTGGTTGAGAAACCTCTATACATCTAGAATCATGGCGACAAAGTTCCTAATTGGGCTAATAAAAAAAATGATAATACATTACAAAACAAAAACTTGAATTACATAAACAAATACGAGGAGAGAGGCTAGTACAATGGATTTAGAGGAAGTAGAGGCCATAAAAGGAGTATAAGATGGAGAATTGATACAAGTTTTTGTAAGTGTGGAAAATAAGAGTACTTCATAAACGAATGCTAGGAGGATAAGAAGAAGCAATGCATATTTTGTGGTAGCTTTGACCATGATTGGTTCACTTGTGACAAAGCTTAGCAATATTTTAGAAATGCACCTTCTCAATCAAAACATAATGAGGTACATCAATTAAAATCATAAAGGGGGCCCAAATAATTAGAAAAAAACCTAAGGATACATCATAAGCAGCCAAAAGGTGCCATAAGAAAAATATGTATGATTTAGACAATACATATAATGAAGCATTAGAGGGGGAATATTATGATAATAATCTAAGTTACAAACAAACAAACATAAAGAAGAAGACAAATAAAACTAAAGCTATAGTAGTCACAAGGCAAGCAACTAATACTACAAAACTAGAAAACACTGACACTGAGACTGGAGAAGAAGAAGAGGAAGAGGAAATTTTGTTCCCTAATAAAAACCAACGTGACAAAATTATTGAAAAATCAAAACAAATAATAGCTAGAGAACAACATGAATAATAAAAATAGACACATTTCTTTTCTGAGGAAAAATAAATGACACTTAAACAACTGTAATAAATAAAAAAGCAAAATAACCTTACAGAGAATTTGAAACAATTCTGCAAATACCGAAATAAAGAACAAGGCCAAAAGCCACAAATCAAAAAAATGGCAAAAACTGATTGGCAGTGGAAAACATGACCATTAATGATAAATGTCCATATAAATCATCATAAGGTTAAACAGGTTATGGTAGACATAGGTGCAAATGTTAATACATTACCAAAAGGAGTATGGGAACAATTAGGAAGACCAAGATTAGAAGAGACACCATAAAATATTAGCCTAGTATACGGGTTAACAATGCATACATTAGGAACCTGGAGGAAGGTATATGTTAACCTAATGGGGATCAAACAATTGGTAGATTTTGAGATAGTCACTATGAAGGAACCATTTGATTCCTTCAATGCACTATTAAGACTCCAATGGTTTGTCAATTCAAATGGAATTGTAGATTCAAGAAAAGAAGAAATATCCTTTGTAGATGACACTAGAATAGTCCATATCTCCTTAGGGACAAATATTGATGAATCTTATATAGAGGAAATCAACTAGGAGAACTATACAGATGAGGATTCAAAACAACCATACTCCATAGTAAAACTAACCAAACATGACCTACTAGAAGAACCAAATTCTAAAAGGGAAATACAAATAGAAAGTGATAACTATAGCACAAATAGCGAGGATGTACTTGGATCTTGGCTACAAAATGAACTAGAACTTAAAACCCGAAGAGTGACAAGATTCAATAGAGTATTTTTGGTTAAGATCACAAATGAACCCTTACCACAAAATACCACATTTAATGAAATGACACTAGAAAATACAAGAGATAGCTCTAAACAACAACTAGATAACACATCCCAAACAGTATGACGAATTAATCACATAACAAGAGGAATTTCCCATATAAATCTACCCAAGTTTTCAGGAATAGGAGACCTGCACAAGTACCTAATAGAGATGGAAAAGACTTTCATAGAGGAACAAATAAGACTAGATGCGCTACAACACACATTGATATGCAATACCACAAGTTGGTGGAATACACACAAAACTACAATCTAGCATTGGCCAGCTTTCAAAATCCTGATAAAAACTAGATACCTATCACAAGAAGGGGAATATGAAATTATACCAAAATACCAACGATAAATTACACCACAAGAGCACTTAAACATGTGCATATTGGTATGGAAAGGAAGAAATGAGATGACAGAACATTATACATTCAATTATTCTATTGGACATTATCACTAGTTGCACAAACTTGGTACATAAATCAAGAACATAGAGTAGAAACAAAAGAATGTAATGAATTACAAAATGATTTTATACACACATTCTCATTCTATAGCCCTGATAAACATATCTACACCACAATCCTAAAAATAAAAGAAATAATATTCAAACCAACTGAAGAAGTTGAGAAAGAGCCATCACAATAAAGTCCACCACCAAAGGTTGATGGTATTTGGAAATTGATAGAATGGATGGACAATGAAACCAAATATACTGAATGAAGATGTTGTAGGGCACAACAATAAGATGATGAGGAAAAACACAATTTAGACATAGAGATAAACCAAGGAGTAAGAGAGATCGAAATAATAATTGAACCTAAAAAAAATATTACAATCAACTAGTCAAACTAAGAGAAGAAATTCTGCAACAACATGTGGACAACACTGAACAACTGTAAGAAGCTATAAATACAATACAAAATCAACTAAAAAATGCATAGAGGGACACATCACTACCTCTGGGACAATAGCTCAAGCAACTAGTAAACAACATGCAAGTTGAACTACAGTATCAGGAGACTAAGGTAAAACAACATGTCAGAGACGAGATGAATCAGAAGAGGATGGCACACACCACAAACAAATGTCCAGCAACACACACTTAGCTGGAGACTCAACTCAAGAACCTACAACAAGCCATAGGGGAGGAAAATGTACTATACCAATTTTGTTTACAATGGCCTACAACTACAAAGAGCATAAAGGATCAAATAGATAACCTGGAGGCACAAGTAGTACAAACTACAACATATGATCCATTGAAGGATATGAATGGGGAGGTTAGGGCACAAATTGAGAATGCCCACACATAGTTGTAACAATTACAAGATCAAAGAGAGTAGATCAAGGCTCAAATCAAATAGTTGAGGGGAGTCATACGTCTAAGATTAGCCCACCTAATAGGGATATTGGGGGAAGCCAAGCAAGTAGCTTAGAAAAATTCAAATCCCTTCTACTCTAGGATAAGCAAAGACCACACACATTCAGATAGAGGGACAGATACATGTGCTGCAATTGGAAAAAAAGTAGTGGGATACCACTCTAACTCAACTGAAGGCTATCTACAAAATCATCCTACCTGGTAATTAATACTACATGTCTTGAAGACAAGACAGTTTCAAAAAGGGGGGATGATGTTGGCAGGATACAGGTCTCTCACCAAAACCTACTGTAACTCAACATAAGTGAAGTGCAAAGGATAGAGACGACATATAAGATAGTATTTAGGTTGTTCTATAAGGGGACATCCCTATCACAACATATATGTAATAGATAGTATGACAACATATGATATGATGAAGAAGCTAATGTAGAAAAAGTGTAATACAAAGCAGAGACTTAGATCTTCCTTTTGTATATGACGTTAATATGAATATATATACAAAGATATAAGGATTATAACTATTGAACTCTATATATGAATGTGAATGACTCATTTCTATGATCTAATCTATTGCACTATGATATCTCTTATCGTTGTTATCTATTATTCTCTCAATGTCATGTTTGGAGTATAAACAAACATAGAGACTTGACTTAAGCTAAATCTCCAGACTGTGTCCTAACTTTTCTTTCCAACACTATCCCACAAACATTGAGACCTAATCCATTGTCGATAAGTGTATATTTTACTCCACAATTATTAATGACCACAATGATTAAAATAGGATCATTTTTTTGTTGAACCTATATGGAAGGTAACTCATGCTATTGAGAAATAATGTTTGAAGCAATCATATAAATACAATATAACCAAGTTGCTACATCATTCAACTTGATGGAAGGTGGAACAAAAACCTTCTATAAAGCCTCTTGGAGCACCCCATGGTATGCAGGCAATGTTTGAGCCAACTCCCAGAGAGAGATCTTGGCAAGAGTAACACATAGATGCTCTATTAGATTGTACTCTCTTCCAGTGTTCTAAGGAACGTGATGAGTTGAAGGAAGAAGAGGTGTAGAAACTGGAAGTGAAGCAGGAACAAAATAAGATTGTTTATTATGTTTGTTAAGTCTAGTGTTATATGTGTGTGAAACCACATGATAATGGGGTGGCTGCAACACATTTGAAGTAATTAGGAGGTCGAAGTGGGTTTTGAGTACATCAAAAAATCATTACTGGTTTAGACTGTTGTTGTATTTCAGAACGGAGATGAACACCAATTTTTGGTTTCACAGGTTCTTGTTGGGAACCAGAAATATAAATTGTATTTATCAATTTTTTGAAGAAAGAAGTTTTAGGAATTAGAGAGGAAGATTCAATAGAAATAAAGTTGTCAAGAGATTCATCTAACATGTCGAGATTGTCAGTACTAAATGATTCATCATAAGTGCTAAATGTTTGGAGAAAGAGGTATGGCATTTTAGAACACCCAGTTATTTCCAAACTAAAAATAACAATAAGTTTTTAGAATTTACTAAAAGAAACATGTCGATTTCACCAAAATGTTTAATAGAAAATTTGCTTCTAACTAATCTACTCATAATCAAAATAATTCCCCATTGAACATTAGGATACTAGCTCAAGAAGATGTGTATTTCACCTCTATCTAATAAGGAAGGGCAAAATTATTTGGGTTATATCCCTTTGTTGTAATTGCATGACAAGATAGCTAATGAAACTAACTAGAAATGGAAAAATATAGAAATATATATAATATTTTAGGAAATGAGATATAGAAATTGAAAACTACAATAATAGAGAACCTATCACTAGAAGAAGGAGTCCACTACCTAGGACTACAACACATGGTGCAGATGTTTGCACATTGCGTTATAGTTTGTATGGTGTAGGTACAGTTCAACTTTTTATCCTTGAGCTATGTGCCAGGTTTTTTAGTTGTTCCTTGGGTTGTCAGACTTCTTGATGAGACCTGAAAACACAAAGACAAAGGAAAAGGGTTGAGATGTATAGGAGCTTGTCTTAGTCAAATGTCATTTTGGTGTTTCCACCTCAATGATAACTAGATTTATAAATAGATAAAATAGTGTGTGCTTTGAATTCTATGTGTGTCTAGAATTGTGGTGAGCAATGACAATAATAATAATGCTATGAAATAAACCCTACTCAGTGACTTAGAGTGGATTTGTATAATGATCTCTACATGAAAGAGATAAATAGGTATGTTAAATCAACCCACAAAAATGAGAATTATACCAAATGGATCACAAAAATCTAAGAATGAAAGAAAGGATCAATCAAAACTTTGTCACCTCACAACAGGAGTGAAAGTCGCTTAGCAAGTAGTGATTCCAATCGGGATCCTTCAGAGTTCACTACATTTTGATGAAAAGAATGCAGTATGAGCTTGATAAAATAAATCACAATATTGTTGGTTCTCAAATCTTAGTAAATTTTTGTCATGAAAGAAAATCAACATCAATTTCAACAGAGCTTCACCGCGAAAAGAATTAATCTTTTGCAATGACAAACTTACTTGCTTAAATAGAGAATGCAAGGATGAAAAACCAAGGATAAGACTCGTTTAGGTGCAGATAAGCATTAAGAAAATCTCAGCGAATCACGTAAGTGAAAAGACAACTTTCAAAAATGATCACAAGATTTACAAAGGCTTTTGGGACATCTGTGTGTGGCACAGATGTCCATGCTAAGAACTAGAGTCTTAATAATATCATTTCTAAAAGGTCTAATCAGCTTGGGACAAGGCCATGATTTTGGCACGTTTATGGTTTTTGTACATGATCAGCTAGAAGGGTCAAAGCATCGCATAAGCATATCTTGTGGATTGAGTGTAAGGTGAAGGCTAGAAATGATCCTAAAACACACTAAGGCATGGACACAAAAGTGAGTACCAAACATAACATAAAATTGTGGGAAAGCACAATTTACGATGTTACAAGTACATATAACCCAAAGGCTAATGTAATCCTATCCATTTAAAGGTATGTATATATGTTTGTAAGATAAAATAACTTAAAGGCCAATCTTAGGATTTTGTGTTTTCATTCCACAGAAATGATATCTTATCTCTTTCATTTGTGTTGATGATAGGAATCATGAACTCTATCATCAATATAGGGGAGAATCTATCTTCTCATCTTTCATTCTGATATGGTCATCTAATGATGGTTGTGTAGATCTTCCACTTGTGTAGTCATGACATCCTTGGTGTGTGAATGTGCATTGTAACATGTGTACATTTCAATTGTAACACTAAAAATTGTTATCCCATTAGTGTTTTGCTAGTGTCCTTGGCGTAATCTTAGGATATTACAATGTCAAAATTTCCCTTGCATAACAAATCATCACAACACCAATCTAAGGACCTATGAGGGGGTCTATTATACCATTACAAATGAAATTTGATAATAATTTAATGAGACCTAAATTGTGAAGAAAATAGTCATTGATTAGCTACACATCCTTGACCATAAGAACTTTAATTTGGATCTAATTTAGAGGATTATTTAAAGGCTCTTATTTGTATTTATACAAGTTCCAATTTTGAATTTCACAATGTCAATACCCATATAGAAAAGTGTTAATTTTATATTGCATAGAAGAACAAACTTCACATCAATCTTATGAGAAGATTTGGATACTCTCCCTTTTATTAAATGAATATGTATAACCAAAGAATACACCAAGCTATTGTAGGAACCATAAACAATTTTTTTGATAAAACTGGATGCCTAGACTAACAACTATCAAACTTTGGACTAGTACTCTAAAACCCTACCTTTGAGCTCCCAACCTATAAACAAACTCTTAAAATTACTTCTTCAATCTTCAACCTACATAAAACTATATGGGAAGCTAACTTTCCATCTATCATCTCCTTTTATCCATTTGACTAGTTTGGTGACTAAGTGAGAAGATCTCCAAGTTGAAGCTTCCAAGAAATAGTAAAACAAAAAATAGGAGAAAATTTAAGAGTGTGATGTGGGAGCATCCAGTGGTGTAAGAGCAATATTGCATCACCTAAAAAAATATGATGATTCAAAATCATTGATGTTGTTTTCATTTGTTTTCAAAATTAGTATTTTTGGTTACATAATCGCTTGAATAATGATGTAGAACCTTCCATTTTTCCAAACTGCTAAAAATAGAAAAATACTATTTTTGGAAAGTTTACATTTGGTCACGTATGGAAGTGAAAATTTATAGGAAGCTTCATATATGAAAAATAAGACCTTTGGTGAAGGAATCGGGCAAAGATCATTTGTGGGCTGAAAGATATTAAAGTTTATGTTCCCAAAAAACCCTTGAAAATTATTCAAATTTAGGTTTGAGGCACTAAACAACCCTGTACGGCCTAAAAAATGGGTAAAATTGGCAGAGCAATTTTTTAGCGTGGAGAGCACTTTACGAGATTTTTGGCATTTCAAATGGTTCATTAATCAGACATTTGGATCAAAAGTTATGGCTTTCAAAAGTTGACCTATTTTTGGAGGGAGATGCACAATTCAAAATTTGGCTGGAAGCCACCAAAAAGGACTATTTATAACCATTTTTGGGAACCCTTGGTAGTGGTAGAGATAAGGGGGAAAGTGTAGAGTCAAGAAAAGGTGGGAAAATAGAAGCCCTAGCTGATTTGAGGTTACATAAGGCAGAAGGTTCCAAAGTTTAGAGATAGGAAGTTGTAATATGTTGCAGCCTATGGAGGATTCATCCTCTGATTGTATTTGAGCTACTGTAATGTAATGTGTTGTCCAAATCAATAAAAGAACATTTCTATTTTCTATGTTTAGTTTTTGTTGTTGTGTGTTTTATGATTTACCCCCTTCATCAAGTGGTATCAAAGCAAGGGTTCCTAAGTGTGTAGATAGATCACCGACTGTGAGGTAGTTTGCACCAAGACCTCAGGTTGTGGGTTTGCTATAGAGATCAAAATGCCTCCACGAACAAACTGTGTTGGGAGAAATGCTTTGACGAAAGAGGGTTTTAGTGTTGAATACAAGGAATACTGAGAGGGGGGAGGTGAATTAGTATTCCACAAAACCACTTCTTAACATGTTCATTAATCCAAATACCAAAATCAATACCATGAAAGAAAAATAAACATGAGAACAACAACCATAAAGACATAACACATGGACACCCAAATTTTTATGTAGAAAACCCAAAAAGGGAAAAACCATGGTGACTGTTAGGTCACAATATTATGATAGCAATACCGAATTACATGAAGGCTCACTGCCTTAGGACTCACTATCCAAAGAAGTGCTCACTACACTAGGCTCACTACTAAGAAAATAGAAGAGAAGATAGAAGAAGGATTGGCTCACTTCCAAGAGATGACTTCTCCAAATGCATCTACAAAATGCTGAATTGCAGTTCCATTGATGGCTCAGTATATAGATTCAAAAGTCTTCATTATGTCCACTCTATTTTTTCTACTCTCCTACATATACTCTTTTCTTCTTCCTTTACTATCCTTTTCTGATCACAAATCTACTTTGGATCACACACATTATCCACCACATACCACACCTCCAATACCGAAATCTATTGAGTATATATATCCGCAACATGAATTATCCAAAACAATGTCAGTATGTAAAGTATGAGACTTGTATGCCAAAGTTCTACCTTGTCAGCTTAGTCATGTGCAATAATAGTATTGTGGAATCATACAATCATTTAGGAATCTTCATATAGGTCTGGACCTATTATAGAACAACTTAAGATGATGATCTAAACATTATCTCCTTACGACACATTGATCCAACTATGTGTTGGCCTTATACTTAAGTATGCATTTGAACTTTATCATCTGTCATACCATAACTTCTAGTGTGGACCACATGTGACTCCAAAATTCACATCAAACATTCATTGGGCATTACCAATCATACCTTCACAACCGTAGGTCATAATATTCTTGAGTGGTAATATGTAGAACTTTGATCTGTTACCTCTGTCTTGGAGAAACATTGTCAAACTGACTATTAAAACTTGGAACCTTGTAGATGATCTTCCATAGTGTTTTAAAGTGAGTAATTCTGGAATTAAATAGTTCTTCATGTGTGTTTACAACACCTTTAAACCGCAAGTTGAAATCCTCAATACCAAAGGAATGCAGAGTGAATTATTTAGGTGTTCTGTACTGTTTCTGACTGAGTTCTGCTTATCCAGACTTAGGCAATTTGCAATATGACTTCTGGAGATTATCAAGTCATGAAACTTAAGATATGACATTGTATAACATCTAAGTATAAAATACCAAAACCACATGGAAAGATCTTCATCTATGGAAGCATACTATCTCAATCACTGTCACTTGCTCTATATACTGTATACTACCCATACTTAATCTTTTAACTTTCCAGATCAGAAATCCTTTTACATGTCTTAATTCAAGAGTAGACTTAACTTCTTTCATAACATTCATGTCAGTTATAAATCCTTGTTGCCATCAATGACAACATTCTACCTTAATCATCACATCAGTGTCTCTTCCCAACAATTTCCCCCTTTGGCATTGATGGCAACACTTAGTGAAAAATGCTTATTTTGCTTGCCCTTACTCTGTACACTTCGTTTTTCTTCTCCCCCTTAGGTGTTTTCCCATTTTTTGCTACTTTTCGTCTCCCCCTTTGACATCAATGGCAAAGGTGTATGTATAGGTAGAAAAATTGGAAAAAATTGTTCTAGGTCACATATATACAAATACAGTCAAAAGCTTACTTGCTAAAAAGTGGAGAGGATGTATGAGTATATGATTTTCAATTGAGCTATCTCTCCATCCCATTTGGTCTTAACATTATTCAAAATCTGAATGTGTCCATTTACTTGAAATATTAATTGTTCTGCCTTGTCAATAGTTGTAGGCACTTCAGTTATTGCCTTTATTTTTACTGCTTCTATATGCAAACTCATCATAGAATCAAGCTTAGATTCTATTATTTCTCTTACTTGGCTCATTTTACTTCTAGTGGCCTCTTTCTTTCTTTACAAACTACTCAATTGTGCATGGATGCTTTCAATCTTTGCGCTTCTGCTAGCAACGGAGTCAGTTGCCAGATTGAATGTTTCTGAGATTTTTAACAGTTTGACCTCTAATTCTTCTATTTTCTCCTTTAACTCTTTTGAAGTTTTAGGCCAAGATAGACAAAACTTGTATATTTTACTGGCATCCTCAATAGCAGTCTCTATATTTCTAATGCTATTATCTAACAAAATTTGCATCATTGGCTAACTTATTTTTCATTTCAACCAGCGTTTTATCACTTATCTCTACCCGTACTTTAGTATCTGCCGCTACTTCAAAAGATTCAAAATGAGAACTTACAAAATTTATGAGCCTATTGAGTTGCTCAAATGGTGCAAGTGATGCATCTCTCTGTAATCCAGGCATCATCTTTTCCAAAACATCAAATGCCTTATCTATTAGCTCACTATCTTGAACATAGGATTTCAAGATTTCTTCTTAGGCTTTGGCCTGTACAAGTGTCCCTAGCTTTAGCTTTTGTAAAGGAGACATTGAGTCCAAGTTGATTTGACCTTGCATGAGCTTAGGTGCCTCCAAGACTTGTGCATCTTGTCGTTTCTCCAAAAACTTCTTGATTGTGCTTACTGAATCAACAGTATCTCTTTTCATATCTTCAAACACTCTTTCTTCTTGATTTTGTTCCAGTACTTCTAGATCCATATCCTTTTGTCGATCTATGTTTTGTTCTGGTGAGGAGCTTTTCTCTACTTGTTCATTCTTTTGGTCCTTAGCTTTATCCTTCTCTTTAGTCTTCTCCTTCTTTTCTATTTGCTACTCAGTTGTGTCCTTATCATCTATGTCATCAGTAGCAGGTGTCTAATCATCTTCCTTTTCCTTTATCATTTCATCAGTCTTATCCAATCCTTGATCCAGGATGACTTCCAGAATGGATGTGTCATTTCCAACACTGCCATATATGGTTGGGAGATAAAATTCCTCTAGTATCCTCAGATTGATCCTCAGTTTCCTTGACTACTTTTTCATGTCATCTGACATAAGAGTATTCACCCTCCTTTTTATTTTAAACTCCTTACTAAGCACTTTGGATACCTTTGCTTTATTTTTTGGAGTGATTTTAGGACATAGATTTATTATTGTATGTTCTCTAAGCTCAACGTCCTAGGCCATTGCAGCTTCTTTTCTTGCAGACATTATACTTCCCAAGCTATCTGGGAGGTTAGTGATTATCTCAATAATATATTTATTATATATATCTAAGTATTTGATGATAGCAGCTTCAATGATCCTTTTATCTGCATCTCCATAGTCATCATAAAATTGAGCAATTGGTCTTAGATTGCCATCCACTGTTATGGCCTTCAGGACATCTTCTAGGTTTATTGTGGCTTCTCCTATCTATGGCACATCTTGCTTTGGCCTTTTCTTAGTTTTAACCTTACAGAGGGCTTCTCCTTGCTACTCCCAAAAGCTTTAGTAGCCTCTTCTTTCATCTTCTTTACCTACTCATCTATCTCAGTTTCTTCTTCATCAGCCCCAATACTAACATGCATCCTTTTGGCTTTGGTTTTCACTCTTTTCTTCGTAGGTGCCTCCACACTTATAGATGGTGTGGGACCAGAGGATGCAGAAGCAGTTTGAGAGGTAGGGGGTCTTGTTCTTTTTCTTGTCACTGCAGGCTCCTTTAGTTTCTTCTTAGGCTCATTTGGAGCCTTCATAGGATCATCTTGCTTTTCTTTGGCTACCCTTTCTATTTGAGCCTTTGCTCTTCCTTCAAAGATTTCTTCAGCCTTTTTCCTTGCCTTCTTTTGAATCTCAGGCATTCTCAAGTCAACATGGACTTTCACAGATAGCTCCTCAAAAGTTCCAAATCTTTCCTTAGAAGGGTCCTTAGGCTTTCTAAGCATGAGTACTGCATACCCATCTAGCACATTTGTTGCAACTTCATAACCCATTGGCATAATCCATACTGTCCTAGGCTCAACTGCTTCCATCATGCATTGATCTTTATTTACAATGAAGCAGATGTCATTTTTGTACTTTTCAACAATTGTCTTAGGGATTCTTTCCCTAGATTGCATTACCCTCTATAAGTTCTCGAAATAGCCTCATAGGGCTGTAGTTTGTGCATCATAACTTCCAATACTATTTAAATGATTTCTAATTTGTACCATAATAGCTTCGTCTCCAATCCAAAATAGATTTTTTATGCCAGGTAATTCTTGCATAAAGTAGAAGAATAAGCACAACATCAACGTACCATATTTGAAAGGGTATTTACTCTCTTTTGTTTTCTTTAAGTTCTCCATTAATTACTGTTAGAGTAGTTCACACAAGTCATATTCTACATTTTCCTTGACCATTTGATATGTAGTGTATATGGCAGTACCGGAGAAAGAGTTCTCCTAGTTTGTGAATTAGACCTTGTACCCGATCACCATGGATGCAAATCTAATTGCATGATCTTCAATGTCACTGATTGTCAATGCCCTTTTATCAAATTTGGCACTGGTGGCTATTATTACTATATCATTCTTCACAGCTTTTAACATTAGTAATGTTCCAATGGAGTTTAATCCAGTAATGGCCCTTATGGCATCTTTTGTAATCACAAAGGGTCTCTCAAGCCATATGAATTCATCATGTATCCTACTCAAAATGTACCGGATCCATTCATCCTCAGCAAAAGTTGGAAAGTCTACATATTGAATGAATTTCTTCGCTTCTACTGTCTTATATTCTTCCTTTAAATCCAAATTTTCACTACTCAAGTGCTTCACAAATAATTCAAAAAATCTGCTATCACCAAATTCATCTAGGGCAACATGAATGTATGCCCTAACATCCTATGCATGCATTACTCTGTGTGGAATATCTGAAAATGCACCCATTTGATCGACTGCTATGGACTTAAAAGGGTGTTTCTTAAATTTTGGTCTCGATCTCTCAGTTATATCAATCACTTGTGGTGTTGCCATTTTCACAAAGACTTGAACAAGTTTGCAGTAGGTTTTCAAACAAAAAATACCTCTTCTACTGAATTAGGGTTTTCTTCGCTTGAGATCAATTTGGCTTTCTTTGAATCGCTTTGGAAATCTCTTTAGACACTTGGTATCTTTCTTCAATTCTCCTGGATGATTGATAGATTGAATGTAAAGTGATTAATCTTTTCAAATCCAAGCCTTTTAACCCCTTGAATGCCTTAACCTAAACGTCATAAATGTAGTCTTTCAAAAAGTTGTCAAACTCTTCTATGTCAACCATGGTCAATCCAAATTGCTCTGCAATGTTCCGCATTTGATCTTTTTCTATCAAAATTTCTTTTAGAAGATTTGCCATATAATTTTTCACATCATATCTTTGTGCCAGATCCTAGCACTAACTATCTGGCTAGGGGATTAGGATTTTCAATACAGCTCCCCCTGAGCTAGAGCTCCCAATTTACTTCCTGGAGGAAGTATCTACACTAGAAACTAGTGTGGATCCATCCTTAATCTCATTCACATCCTTTTTAATCTAGACCTTGCTCATTTCCTTTTTTATTTCTACCAAATCAGCCTTATTCTTTCCTTTCTCTTCTTTTTGCTCTATTTTCCTCTTCTCTGCAAGAAGGTTTCTTTTCTCATTCTTGCTTTTGTAGAATCTTACAACATGTCCAAACTTATTGCAATTGTAGCATACCACATTCCTCTATCTCTGATTCCTTTGATTTATTCTTGATCTGCATCGGTTAGCCATGTGTCCAAATCTATTTCAAGAAAAGCACTTCCCATTGAAAGATTGAGTATTTCTTACATTGTTGGGACCATTCCTTATCATACTTCTACATTCATTTGCTTTATGACCAATTTTATTGCAATTAAAACACTGACCAGAGAAAGATGAAACATTTTTATTTATTCTACTCCTACACTGAGTAGCCCTATGACCATACTTATTGCATTTAAAACAATAGCCATTGAAAGATGGGTACCTCTGAGCATTTCACTGCCTGACCGAAGGTCTTCTAGGTCCTCTTCTTTGATTTTGGAACTAATTACCTTTGTTTTTCTCATTTCAAGGTTTTCTTGGCCTGTGTTAGAACTGTAACCTTTTTCAAATCCTAAACCTTTCTTGTCATCTGGATATTTCTGACTACCAAGCAATTCCTCAAGCTTTGCAGAGCTTATTTTGAATTTTTCTTTATAACTATTAGCTACTTCCTGATCAAATTTTAGAAGTAACACATCTTTAGCCAATTTTTCACATTCCTTAGACTCATCCTTTACAACTTGATTTAGATGCCTTTCAATCTCTTCTTTCTTTTCAACTTCCAAAGTTAAATTATTTACGATTTCATGTGCTTCATCAAATTGATCAATTAGCTCCTTGCTTTTCTCTTTAACCTTCTTGATTTGTTCCCTTAGCTTTAGGATGCATTCATTAGTTTCTTGAACATTAGCCTTCAGATCCCTAATTTCTGCTTCAAAATTTTCAAGATCAATAAGAGCTCCTTTTACTTCATCATTGCTGTCATATGAGCAACTCCCAAATATTCTTGCTGCCATTAGTACACTATCCTAGATCTTCCTCAAGTTGTTAATCCTCTTCCAAGGAACCTTACTCGCATACCAATTGTTGAATACAAGGAATATTGAGAGGGGGGTGAATCAATATTTCACAAAACCACTTCTTCACATGTTCATTAATCCAAATACCAAAATCAATAACATGAAAGTAGAATAAACATGAGAACAACAACCATAAAGACATAACACATGGACACTAGAATTTTTACGTGGAAAACCCAAAAAGGGAGAAATGATGGTGAGTGTTATCTCACAATATATTATGATAGCAATACCAAATTACATGAAGGTTCATTGCCTTAGGGCTCACTGCCTAGGACTCACTATCTAAAGAAGTACTCACTGCACTAGGCTCACTGCCAAGAAAATAGAAGAGAAGATAGAAGAAGGATTGGCGATCTGCCAAGAGATGATTGCTCCAAATGCATCTACATAATACTGAATTGCAGTTCCATTAATGGCTCAATATACAGATTCAAAAGTCTTCATTATGTTTGCTTTGCTTTTTCTGCTCTCCTACATATACTTTGTTTTTCCTTTACTATCCTTTTCTGATCACAAATCTACTTTGGATCAAACACACATTGAATTCGCACATTATCCACCACATACCACACCTCCAATACCAAAATATATCAAGTATATATATCCGCAACATGAATTATCCCAAAACAATGTCGGCATGTAAAGTATGAGACTTGTATGCCAAAGTTCTACCTTGTCGGCTTAATCATGTGCACCAACAGTAATGTGGACTCATACAATCATTCAAGAATCTTCATATAGGTCTAGACCTATTATAGAAAAACATAAGATGATGATCTAAACATTATCTCCTTACGGCACATTGATCTAACTATGTGTCGGCCTTATACTTAAGTATGCATTTGAACTTTATCATTTGTCATACCATAACTTTTAGTGCTGACCACATGTGACTCCAAAATTCATTGGGCATTACTAATCATACCTTCACAACCACAAGTCATAATGTTCTTGAGTGGCAATATGCGGAACTCTGATCTGTTACCTCTATCTTGGAGAAACATTGTCAAACTAATTGTCAAAACTTGGAACCTTGTAGATGATTTTCCGAAGGGTTTCAAACTTAGCAATTCTAGATTTAAATATTTCTTCATGTGTATTTACAACACCTTCAAACTGCAATTCAAAATCCTCAATACTGAAGGAATATGAAGTGAATTACTTAGGTGTTTTGCACTGTTTCTGACTGAGTTCTGCTTATCGGGACTTAGGCAATTTACAATATGACTTCTAGAGATTATCAAGTCATGAAACTTAGGATATGACATTGTATAACATCTAAATATAACATACCAGAACTGCATTGAAAGATCTTCATTTGTGGAAGCATACTATCTCAATCATTGTCACTTACTCTATATATTGTATACTACCCATACTTAGTCTTTTAACCTTCGAGACCATAAATCCTTTTACCTATCTTAACTCAAGAGTAGACTTAATTGCTTTCGTAACATTCCTATCAGTTATCAATCCTTGTTGCCATCAATGACAACATTCTACCTTAATCATCACAGCAGCGTCTCTTGCCAACATTTAGAGCCTTGCAAAGGCAAATCGATGCATTGCAAGAGGAGCTGCAAAGAGGGTTTGAGCCGAGAAAAAGAGACAAAAGTGAGGATAAAGATGAATAAGATCTATCTAAGGAAGAATAAGAAGTTGCAGGAGATCTTACAGATGTTATGTTGTTGAGGGCCATTTTGAAGATCAGAAAGAGGCCTAGGATCGAAGTTTCTATCAATTTTAGAGATTTGAATTTAGAATAACTTATTGATTTGATCAATGATATGGAAGAATATTTTGAGTATGAAGATGTGGAAGATCCAGAATGGGTCAAGTTTGCAAAAAATAAGCTGAAGGGCCATGCCAGTATTTGGTGGAAGGAGGTCCAGTTAAAGAGAAATAGAAGAAGAAAAGGAAAGATTACCAGATGGGATCAAATGGTGGACAAACTAAAGAAGCAGTTCATTCCTATGGACTATGAGATAGAGTTGTTGAAGAAGCTGCAAGGATTGAAGCAAGGAAACAAGTTTGTTAAGGAGTATACAGAGGATTTTTATAAGATTACTATTAGGACAGGCCATGCAAAGGCCAACAAGGAGAAGGTAGCCTATTACAATAATGGGTTGAGGCCAAGTATTCAAGAGGAGCTGAGCCTGGTTAGAATGACCAACATAGAAGATGCGTACTAGTTTTCCCTGAAGGTGGAAAAGAAGGTGAATAAAAGATTTGAAAGCAAGCAAAGGGGAAGAGGTCAAGGTGGAAAGACTGGTGGAAGATCCTATGGAGGCCGTAATGAAGATCAAAAGAAAAGTGAAGAAGTTGGCACTAGTCAAATTCAAAGAGGAGATAATACATGTTGCAAATATGTGCCTAAGTGGTGTTGTCATTGATGTCAACATATTCTTGTTGCCATTAGTGTCAACTGTATCCTATTTTGCTGTCTATGTAGAAGATTGGATTATTGAGGATTTTGACAAAATTAATGACAATCAATGTATACAGATCATGTGATTGTGTAGAGGATTGTCAGAGGTTGCTCCAGTCAAGATTTGAGAAGTCCGCATGAATATTTGGAGTTATGACCATCTGAGTAGAACCAGTTCTTGCAATAATCAGGAAAGATAGAGTGATAGGAAAGAGGTCTAGATTGATCCGGTAATATAAGATTATGATTTGCGGATCTGAAGGCATGTTTGGGAAGTCAGTGTGTATCATCAACTCTAGTGGTTTGTTGTTTGGAGGTCCGCAAGCTATCCTTCCAATCTGACAGTCATGGTAGAGTGTGTTCTTGAGGTTCTAGAGGAAGATTCAAATGTTTCTGATAATATGGTTTAGAGTGAATGTTATTGGTGATTCCATTGTGCTTGTGGAGGTCTCTGGGTCATGTAGCTACTATGTTGGAGGTCTGCATTAAAGTTTGAGCTTGTTGATTGAAAATTTCTTCTTGAGGTTAATGTTCTTCTTAGTCTTGGCTGACCAGATGTTCCTAGCCTATTGTAGATGCCTTAAACACATTTCTATGAAGCATGGAGTGGTTGTAGAAGTAGATTCAAATCTCAGTTGTATTTGGTCGACAGTGTGATGATCCACATCAAGTTTAGCCAACCTTATTGATCACTCCAAGGTTGATGAAGTATATAAATACTTGTTGAAGAAGTACCAAAATCATCCTTGTGTAAAATAGATAAAAATCTAAAGGAAGGATCAGGAGCAGAGCAAAGAAGGAAAGGAGAAAGAGCAGTATAGAGTGTGAAGAAGAGTTTGAGGTAAGCAAAAGTTCTTAAGCATTCACTGAAATTGAATCAGGTATGAAAAAGATGCTAATTCTCAGTTAATTCTTTCTAAATAAATTTTGTATGCAGTGAGCCTCTCCTTTTGAGCAGTGAGCTCTGGGCAGTGCACCCGAAGGCATTGCCTTCTATTTTTCTAAGTACTTTTAACAGGGTATGCATTTTGTGGGTTAACCCCCACCATGGTTTTTCCCTTAACCAGGTTTCCACGTCAAAATCTTGGTGTCAAATGTGTTAATTATGTTTCTGCTCTTATGTTGTTGATTCATGTTTAAGTGCTTGCATTACTAATTTGATAGTAAGATAATAAAGAAGGTTAAAGGCAGAAAAAGTTTATAAGGGACAACTGATTCAACCCCCTCTCAGTTGTCTAGTTCCAACAATTGGTAGCAGAGCTAGATTCTCTCATAAAAGCCTAACCACTTGAGGAGATCCAAGATGTCAACCTACAAGAAGGATAGTCCAAGATTTGATGGAACAAATTATTCTATTTGGAAAAATTGCATAGAGTGTCATTTGCAATGCATGGGTGATGCTTATTGGGTAATTTAACCAGTTTTGAGTATAAACCTTTGGAGAAAGGTCCTTCAACTCCTAATCAAATCAAAGATGCTAAAAATAATCTTTGAGCTAAAGAAGCCTTGTTGAGTGCCCTGACTAATTTAGAGATGACAAATGTCTTTGGTTTAAAGATTGCTTATGAAATCTAGAAAAAGTTGGAGTATCCATATGAAGGTGACAAATATGTCAAATGTGCAAAGCTGCAAAGTCTAAGAGGAAAATTAAAAACTATGAGGATGAGCGAAGATGAAAACATCACAATCTACATGCAAAAGATAAATGAACTTGTTTGTGGTATCAGGTGTGCTGGTGGAACTTTGGAAGAATCAGAAATTGTATCAAAAGTACTAAGATCTTTACTGGATTCATACAAACATAAGGTTGTAGCTATAGAAGAGATCAGGATAGTCTCAGATGTTACAAGAGATCATCTGGTTGGCAAGATTTCAGCTTTTGAATTAAGTGAGTTTGGTGATTCTCTTCCCAAGTCTGAATCTGCATTTAAGGCTAGTGTGTATAGAAAACAAAGATATGATCCGGGTGAAAGTTCCTTTACAAGATGAAATAGATTTATGAAGACAAGAAAAGATCTTGAAGATGTTGAAATAGAAATAGTAGATCTTGAAGCTCTTATTGCTAGAAGAATGCCAAGAGGATCTGATAAATATGAAGGAAAATTACCACTCAAATGTTTTGCTTGTAATAAGATTGGTCATTTTGCCTCAAGATGTCTAGAAAGGTTTTCAAAACCAAACCCTAACAAGTATAAAGGTTAGAAGAAATGTTACTATGTCCAAGAAAATGGAGAAGAACGGGTAACAAATGATGAATCTGATCATGGAGGCTCATCTAAAAATGATTGGGTGTTTATTGCTATCAAAGAAGAAGATCTGGTGTCTACTGAATCTGCTAGCTATGAAAATGTGGAAAGTGCCTTGGCTACTTAGGTTATTGAAAGGGATGAATGGGTGATTGATAGTGGATGCTCTCATCACATGACTGGTGACAAGAGTAAGTTTGTAAATTTTGAAAACTATGAAGGAGGCCTTGTAAAATTTGGAGAAAACTCAGCTGGTAGAATCCATGGCAGAGGATCCATTTCTTTTGATGGAAAGAACAACACCAATGATGTTCTATATGTGGAAGGATTGAAACATAATCTTCTCAGTGTCAGACAGTTGGTTGACAAGGGTTATGATCTTTGGTTCAAGGATGGAAAATACAGAATCTTGGAAAGCTCCAGAACTAAAATTGCATCAAGTACTCAAACCAAAGGTAACATCTTTCACTTAAGTAGTTTTGGGAAAAGTTGTTTGATTTCTCAGACAGATCAAAGTTGGCTATTGCATAGGAGGATGTGTCATGTGAATTTTGACAACATTGTCAAAATAAGTTCCACTCATGCTGTAAGAGATCTTCTAAGACTTGTGAAACCTAATAACATATGTAGAAAATGTCAATTGGGCAAGCAGAACAAAATTTCTTTTAAGAGTAAGGAACAAGGTTCAAGTGAAAGATTGGAACTAGTACATACTAATCTCTGTGGTCCTGCTAGAATTAGAAGCGTGCAAGGAAACACATATTTTATGTTGTTAATTGATGATTACTCTCAGATGAAGTGGGTAACTTTTCTAAAAGAAAAATCAGAAGCCCTTGACAAGTTTATGGTGTTCAAGATGATGGTTGAAAATGAGATTTGGTGGGAAATTAAAATGTCTGAGATCTGACAGAGGTGGAGAATTTACCTCTAGCAAGTTTGATGCTTTATGTGAAAAGAATGGAATAAAAAGACAGTTATCTACTCCTAGGACTCCTCAGAAAAATGGAGTTGTGAAAAGAAAGAACTGGACCATTCAAGAAGCTACCAGAACCATGATGATGGAAACAAATGATCCTTAATTTTATTGGAGAGAAGCTGTGAGTAGTGCTGTTTACACTCTTAACCGAGTGCAGATCAAAGGAAATTCTGGTGAGACTCCTTATTAACTTTGTTCTGGTCATCCTCCTACCATGAGATACTTTAGAGTCTTTGGTAGTAAATGTTATATCAAAAGAGATGAGGATTTAGGTAAGTTTGAGGCAAGAAGTGATGAAGGAATATTTCTAGGATACCCAACTCAAAGCAAGGCCTACTAGTGCTTCAATAAAAGACTGAAGAAGATTGTTGAAAGTGCGAATGTTAAAGTTGATGAAAGCAAAGGACATTCCAGGTACTCTGGATATGATTTAGATGATCAAGATGAAAGTCAAAATCAAGGAAGGCACGGTCAAGTTCAGACTCAGATTCAAGTTGAACCAGTAACTCCAGAAGTTAACACAGATGATGAGGAACACGTTCAAGAAATAGAAGCTCAAACCATCTCCAAAACTCCTAGGCATGTAAGGTTAAATCATCCTGAAGATCAGATCATAGGAGATAAGAGTAAAGGTGTTCAAACTAGGAGAAAAATGTCTAAAGATCAAGAAGAGATTTGTTTGATTTCAAGGATTGAACCTAAATTAGTAAGTGAAGCTTACAATGATGAAGACTAGGTTAAAGCAATGGAAGAGGAATTGATGCAAATTGAAAAGAATCACACATGGGATCTAGTTCCTAGAACTGAGGACAAAAATGTGATTGGAACCAAATGGGTCTTCCAGAATAAACTAAATGAAGATGGTGAGGTAGTAAGGAATAAGGCAAGATTGGTATGTAAAGGCTACTCTCAAGTGGAAGGAGTTAATTTTGAAGAAACTTTTTCTCTGGTGGCAAGGATAGAGGCAGTTAGATTATTTCTTGCATTTGCTGCCTTCAAAGATTTTAAAGTATATCAAATGGATGTGAAATCAACATTTCTAAATGGAGATTTGGAGGAAGAAGTCTACATTGAGCAACCAGAAGGATTTCAGTTGTCTGATCAGGGAGATATGGCTTGTAAATTGAGAAAAGCCTTGTATGGACTCAAGAAAGCTCTAAGAGTTTGGTATGCCAAATTGGATAAGCATTTGCTTAAGCTAGGATTTAGCAAAGGTACTGTTGATAGTAATCTCTACTTCAAAATTGATCATGAGAACATTCTAATTATTGAAGTTTTTGTTGATGATATCATTTTTGGTGGAAATGAGTGCATGTGTAAAACATTTGCTGATCAGATGAAAAGTGAGTTTGAGATGTCAATATTTGGTGAGATGAATTTCTTCCTAGGTTTGCAAATTGTTCAATCGGGTAAAGGTATCTTCATATCTCAGTCCAAGTATGTAAAAGAATTGCTCAAGAAATTTGGAATGGAAGACTCAAATCCAGTACGTACACCTATGGTAACCAGATGCAAGCTAAGCAAAGATGATGACTCTCCCAAAGCAAATAAGAAAAATATAGATCAATGATTAGAGGACTACTTTATCTAACTTGGACTAGACCTGCTATCATGAATGCAGTTGGACTTGTTGCTAGATTTCAAGTTGATCCAAAAGAATCCCATGTTATGGCAGTCAAAATAATCTTTAGATATCTCAAGGGGAGAATTGATTATGGAGTGTGGTATCCAAAGGACAATAACTTCACTTTTCATGCATATACAAATGTTGATTGGGTAGGAGATGTGGATGATAGAAAAAGTACTAGTGGTGGTGCATTCTTCTTGGGGAGAAGATTGGTCTCTTGGATAAGCAAAAAGCAAGAGGCAATATCTCTATCTACTGTAGAAGCATAGCAGCAGAAAATAATTGCACTCAAGTTTTGTGGATGAAGCAAATGTTGAAGGACATGAGAATTGTGTTTGAGGAGCTAGTCACAATTTTCTGTGATAATTCTAGTGCAATAAGCATCTCAAAGAATCTGGTATTACATTCAAAGACAAAGCATATATCTATCAAGTTTCATTTCTTGAGAGAGAAAGTAAATGAGAATGAAGTCAAGTTGGAGTTTGTGCCTTCCAAAGATTAGATTCTAGACATCTTCACCAAGCCTCTTCCCAAGGATACTTTTGAGTATCTCAGAGAGAAGTTAGGGGTTATCACCCCTCTTGAGAAAAACTAAGTTGCATTAAGGTGCATCAGTCTGGCGGGATTCACATCCATATCTTGTGATCTGGTTTGATGTTAAAGAGGTACTACTCAAAGGGGGAGTAGTCAATATGTAAATTTTGGGAATCAGTTTGAAGAAAAAAGGGAGAAAAGATAGAAAACATGCACCCTTTTCCATTGATGTCAAAGGGGGAGATAAGTCATGTGAAAAACTAGTTGCTGATGTGAGGGAGAGCAATAAAGAAAGTAGTTGCAAAAGTGAGAAGAGAAAGGGGGAGAAGTTTTTGTCTTGATGGTTAGATTTAGTTTTTCACATCACAAGTTTCCATCAATGACAAAAGGGGAGATTGTTGCAAATATGTGCCTAAGTGGTGTTGTCATTGATGTCAACATATTCTTGTTGCCATTAGTGTCAACTATATCCTATTTTGCTATTTGTGTAGAAGACCAAATTGTTGAGGATATGGAGAAAATTAATGACAATCAATGCATGTGGATCATGTGACTATGTAGAGGATTGTTAGAGGTTGCTCCAGTCAAGATTTGAGAAGTCCACATGAAGATTTGAAGGAGTTATGACCATTTGAGTAGAACCGGTTCTTGCAATAATCAAGAAAGATAGAGTGACAAAAAAGAGGTCCGGATTGATCTGGTAATATAAGATTATGATCTACGGATCTGAAGGCATGTTTGGGAAGTCAGTGTGTATCATCAACTCCAATGGTTTGTAGTTTGGAGATCTGCAAGCTATCCTTCCAGTCTGATAGTCATGGCAGAGTGTGTTCTTGAGGTTCCAAATGAAGATTCAAATGTTTCTGATAATATGGTTTAGAGTGAATATTATTGGTGATTCCAATGTGCTTGTGGAGGTCTTTGGATTGTGTAGCTACTATATTGGAGGTCCGCATTAAAGTTTGAGCTTGTTGATTGAAAATTTCTTCTTGAGGTTAATGTTCTTCCCAGTCTTGGCTGACCGGATGTTCCTAGCCTATTGTGGATGCCTTAAACACATTTCTATGAATTGTGGAGTGGTTGTAGAAGCATATTCAAATCTCAGTTGTATTTGGCTGATAGTGTGATGATCTGCGTCAAGTTTAGCTGACCTTGTTGATTATTCCAAGGTTGATGAAGTATATAAATACTTGTTGAAGAAGTATCGAAATCATCCTTGTGTAAAACTAATAAAAATCTGAAGGAAGGATCAGGAGCAGAGCAAAGAAGGAAAGAAGCAAGATTAGTATAGAGTGTGAAGAAGAGTTTGAGGCAAAGTAAAAGTTCTTAAGCATTCATTGAAACTAAATTAGGCATGAAATAAATGCTAATTCTCAGTTAATTCTTTCTAAATAAATTGTATAGGCAGTGAGCCTCTCCTTTTGAGAAGCAAGCTCTGGGCAGTGCGCCCAAAGGCATGTGCCTTCTATTTTTCTAAGTACTTTTAATATGGTACGTATTTTGTGGGTTAACCCTCACTGTGGTTTTTCCCTTAATCGGGTTTCCACGTTAAAATCTTGGTGTCAAATGTGTTAATTATGTTTTTACTCTTATGTTGTTGATTCATGTTTAAGTACTTGCATTACTAATCTGATAGTAAGATAATAAAGAAGGTTAAAAATAGAAAAAGTTTTTAAGGGACAACTAATTCAACCCCCCGCCCCCCTCTCAGTTGTCTAGTTCCAACAATACCTACCGCCCTCATGACCAAAATAATGGTGAGCAAAGAGGAAGAGGAAGATGTAGACTTAGGTAAGGACCTGGAAGAGGAGGTTTTAGAGGAACTTATTTCCAATGTGGAGAAGGACATTGAGCATGTATGAGTGTCTGCAACATCAAGGAAGGACAAATAGAAGACCTAAAGGTAATGCACAAGTTACACATGTAGATGAAAATGCACAATCTGAGTTTTTGAAGATGCTGAAAGGAGAGAAACCCTAGTTGTCAGAAGAACCTTGTTGAATGAGGATAAAGAACAAGATAAAAGGAAGAGTTTATTCAGCACAAGATGCAAGTGTGAAGGTAATTGTTGTGATATTATTATTGATAGTGGAAGAACTAACAATCTTGTTTCTGAGGAGATGGTTAACAATCTAAAGTTGACAAGAAGAAAGAATCCACATCCATATCAGATCACATGGTTGTAGAAGGACCATAGATCTTTGGTCAATGAATAGTGTTTAGCCACATTCAAGATTGGGGACTACCATGATGAGGTGTTGTGTGACATCATACCAATGGATGCATGTCATATGTTATTGGGAAGGTCATGACAGTATGATAGGTGTGTTGTCCATGATGGCCATGCAAACACATATTCCCTAACAAAGGATGGAGTTCATCATAAGTTGAAGCCCTTGAAGGAGGTGGAAGAAAAGGTATGTAATACTTACAGAATTTGCTTGGTAGATGGTAGGAAATTTTTGGAGGGTATGAAGCATGCGCATCATTGCATTTCATTGATTCCTAATATCAGTCACTTATGAAGATGCATGAGTGGAAGTCTCAAATTTGTTGGAAGAATTTTAGGACATTATGTCTAATAATGTACCAAAAGGTTTACCATTGGTGAGGAAGATAAGTCATCAAATGGATTTGATACCAGGAGCTAGTTTGCCGAATAAGGCATCCCATAAAATGACTCCTACAGAGAATGAAGAGTTGAATAGACAAGTTCACGAGTTGTTAAGGAAGGGACTGATAAGGGAGAGCCTAACTCCATGTGCGTTACCTGCAATACTAGCATCGAAGAAAGATGGAGAGTGGATAATGTGTATAGATTCCTGAGCCATTAATAAGATCATGATCAAATATAGATTTCCATTGTGTAGAATGGATGACATCATGGATTTTTTGAGTGGAGCCAAGTACTTCACGAAGATTGACCTAAAGAGTGGGTATTACTAGATCTGAATCGGAGAAGGAGATGCATGGAAGACAACCTTCAAGACAAAGGAAGGTTTGTATGAGTGGTTAGTCATGCCATTTGGGCTAACCAATGCATTGAGCTCATGAATGAGGTATTGAAAGAGTTTCTGGAAACTTTTGTTATTGTTTACTTAGATGACATTTTGATTTTTAGTAAGACTTGGGATGAGCATTTGATGCATATCATAAGAGTTTTAGAGAAACTGAGGGAGGAGAAGTTGTTGATTAATCTGAAGAAATATAGTTTTACAAAGGAGTTGGTATACCTGGGATTTATTATCTTAAAGGAAGGTCTTAAGATGGACCCAGAGAAGGTGAGGGCTATCATTGAATGGCCTACTCCAAGGAGTGCTATAGAGGTATGATCTTTTTATGGTTTGGCAAGTTTTTATAGAAAACTTATTAGGAATTTTAGTACCATTTGTGTACCCCTAACTAAGACAATGAGAGTGGATAGAAAATAGTTTAAATAGACTTCAGGAGAAGCCAAGAGTTTTGATACATTGACGTAGAAAGTCATAGAGCAACTTGTTTGGCACTTCCAGATTTCAATAAGGTATTTCAGGTAGATTGTGATGCTAGTGGTAGTGCTATAGGATCTATTTTGAGTCAAGAAGGTAAGCCCATTACCTATTTTAGTGAGAAGCTTAATGATGCCAAGAAAAAATATTATGTTTATGATAAGGAGTGTTATGCTATAGTTCAGGCTTTGAAGAAATGGAGACATTATTTGCTACCGAAAGAGTTTATTTTATGTACTAATCATCAGGCTTTGCAGTATCTTAATAGTCAAGAAAAGTTAAATCAAAGGCACTTAAAATAGGTTTGAGTTTTTATAGAGTTATACTTTTGTTTTGAAACATAGGAGTGAGAAGTCCAACAGAGTTGCATATGTCTTAAGTAGAAGACAAAATTTGTTGACAGAAATGAAGATTGAGGTTGTTGGGTTCGATGAGCTCAAAAGTTTGTATCCTGAGGATCTAAATTTTGTAGAGGCTTGGAAATCTTGTTTGGAACCTATTACTTTGGACAGGACAAAATGGTTGTATTTATAATCCAAGATGGCATATTGTTTAAAGGAAGCGAGTTGTGCATTCCAAGGAGTTCCATGAGAGAGAACCTAATTAAGGAGAAGCATAGTGGATGATTAGCTAGACATTTTGGTTGAGATAAGACCATTGCTATTGTTGGTGAGCATTATTATTGTCTACAAATGCAACAGGATGTGAGGAAATTTGTGCAGAGTTGCAGAGTGGGTCAAATGGCAAAAGGAATAAGTAAGAATACAGGGCTATATCAATGAACACATGTACCAGAGAAGCTGTGGGATGATATTAATATGGATTTTATTCTTGGTTTACTAAGGATACAGAGAGGACATGATTCTATTTTTGTGGTGGTGGATAGATTCTCAAAGGTGGCATATTTTATTCCTTGTAAGAAGACTAATGATGTTGTTCATATTGTTGAGTTATTTTTTAGAGAGATTGTGAGACTACATGGTCTACCTAAGAGCATATTTTTAGATTGAGATACCAAGTTTGTTGGTTATTTCTGGAGGACATTGTGGAAGAAGTTGAAGACAGATTTGAAGTTTAGTTTTGCACACCATCCACAGACTGATGGACAGACAGAAGTGGTGAATAGGAGTTTGGGTAACCTGCTATGATGCTTAGTACGAGATAAGCCCAAGGGATGGGATTTGATTTTACCACAGGTAGAGTTTGCTTACAACAATTCTGTCAATAGGAGTACTTGTAAATCACCATTCTAGAGTGTATATGGGAGTAGTCTAAGAAATGCTTCAAAGGAAGTTCGAAAAAGGAGAAAAGACAAGTGTCGAAGCTAAAGACTTTGGAGAACACCTAAAGAATTTGTATGAAGAGGTGAGAAAGCACATTAATAAGATGAGTATTCAGTACATGGCTAAGGCATATCAGAAAAGGATATATAAGGAGTTTCAAGTAGGAGATGAAGTCATGGTTCACTTGAGAAAAGGGGGGTTTCCAGTTGGAACATATAATGAGTTGAAAATAAATAAATTTGGACCATGCAAGATTCTAAAGAAGCATGATTTAGGAAATGCATATGAGGTAAAGTTGTCAAGTGGGATTAACATTTCCCCTGTGTTCAACATTGTTGATTTAACAGAATATCATGAAGGTGGAACAAAGGATGGACCAACAGAAGAACAGTGGAGTATTCCGACATCTACTTTAAAGGAGGAGATAGAAAAAATCTTGGATAACTGTGTGGGAAGAAGTACTCAGAATAGGAAATATGAAGAATATTTGGTGAAGTAGAAGTGAAGGCCTATTGAAGATTCTTCCTAGTTATCTAAGGCAAAAGTGGACCATTTGGGGTTTTCCCCAAACACCTGAGATGTGACAAGGTCACTTCTTAGAATTACCCTAGGTGTCTGATGCAGGAGCATCTAGTGGTGTAAGGGCAATCTTGCATCACCCAAAAAAGATGATTCAAAATCATTGATGTTGTTTTCATTACTTTTCAATGTTAGTATTTCTGGTACCATAATTGCTTGAATAATGATGTAGAACCTTCCGTTTTTCCAAATTGCTATTTTTGGAAAGTTTGCATTTGCACATGTATGGAAGTGAAAATTTATTGGAAGCTTCATAAATAAAAAATAATACCTTTGGTGAAGGAATCAGGCAAAGATAATTTGTGGGCTAAAATTTATTAAAGTTTCTGTTTCCTGAAAAACCCCTGAAAATTATTCAAATTTAGGTTTGAGGCACTAAATGGCCCTATACAGCCACAAAAATGGGCAGAATCAGTAGAGAAAAAATTTATCACTTAGAGAACTCTATGAGATTTCCGACGCTTCAAACAGTTCATCAATCAGATACCTGAATCAAGAGATATGGCTCTCAGAAGTTGACCTATTTTTGGAGGGAGATGCAAAATTTAAAATTTGGCTGGAGGACCCCCAAAAGAGCTATTTATAACCATTTTTGGGAACTCTTGGCAGTGGTAGAGATAAGGGGGAAAGTGTAGAGTCAGGAAAAGGTGAGAAAATAGAAGCCCTAGCTGATTTGGGGTTACAAAAGGTAGAATGTTCCGGAGTCTAGAGATAGGAAGTTGTAATGTGTTGCAGCCTATGGAAGATTCATCCTCTAATTGTATTTGAGATTTTGTAATGTAATGTGTTGCCCAAACCAATAAAAGAACATTTCTATTTTCTATGTATAATTTCTATTGTGTTTTCTATGATTTACCCCCTTCATCAAGTGGTATCAGGGAAAGGGTTCTTGAGTGTGTAGATAGATTGCCAACCATGAGGTAGTTTGCACTAGGACCTGAGGTTGTGGGTTTTCTACTAAGATCAAAATGCCTCCATGGAGAAACTGTGTTGGGAGAAATGCTTTGACAAAAGAGGGTTTTAGAGTGCTATAAAGGCAAATCAATGCATTGCAAGAGGAGCTACGAAGAGGGTTTGAGCAGAGAACAAGAGAAGAAAGTGATGATGAAGCTGAAGAAGATCTATCTGAGGAAACACAAGAAGTTGCAGGAGATCCTACAGAATTTAGGTTATTGAGGACCATTTCAAAGATTGAAAAGAGGCTCAAGATTGAAGTTTCTACCTATTCTAGAGATTTGAATCTAGAACAGCTTATTGATTGGATCAATGATATGAAAGAATATTTCGAGTATGAAGATGTGGAAGATTTTGAATGGGTCAAGTTTGCAAAAACAAAGTTAAAGGGCCATGCCAGTATTTGGTGGAAGGAGGTCTAGTTAGAAAGAAATAAAAGAGGAAAAAAAAAGATTACCTGATGGGATCAGATGGTGAACAAACTAAAGAAGTAGTTCATTCGGATGGAGTTGTTGAAGAACCTACAAGGATTGAATCAAGGAAACAAGTTTGTTAAGGAGTATATAGAGGATTTTTATAAGATTACTATGAGGACAAACCATGCAGAGGCCAACAAGGAGAAGGTAGCCCGTTACATTAATGGGTTGAGGTCAAGTATTCAAGAGGAGCTGAGCCTAGTCAGAAAGCAAAGGGGAAGAGGTTAAGGTTGAAGGACTGGTGGAAGATCCTATGGAGGTCGTAATGAAGATCAAAAGAAAAGTGAAGAAGCTGACACCAGTCGAAATCAAAGAGGAGATTATACCTACCACCCTTGTGACTAAAACAATGGTGAGTAAAGAGGAAGATGAAGAGGTAGACCTGGGCAAAGACCTAGAAGAGGAGGTTTCAGAGGAACATGTTTCCAATGTGGAGAAGAAGGACATCGAGCATACAAGTGTCTGTAACATCAAGGAAGGACAAATAGAAGACCTGAAGGTAATGCACAAGTTGCACATGTACATGAAGATGCACAGTTTGAGCATTCTGAAGATGCTAAAAGGGGAGAAACCTAGTTGTTAGAAGAACCTTGTTGAATGAGGAGAAAGAACCAGATCAAAGGAAGAGTTTATTCTACACAAGATGCAAGTGTGAAGGTAACTATTGTTATCTTATTATTGATAGTAGAAGCATTGACAATCTTGCTTCAGAGGAGAGGGTTAACAAGCTAAAGTTGACGAGAAGAAAATATCCACATCCATATTGGATCACATGGTTGTAGAAGGACCATAGAGCTTTGGTCAATGAGCAATGTTTATTCAAGTTCAAGATTGGGGACTACCATGATGAGGTGCAGTGTGACATCATAATGATGGATGCATGTCATATGTTATTGGGAAGGCTGTGGTAGTATGATAGGTGTCCTATCCATGATGGCCATGCAAACACATTTTCTCTAATAAAGGATGAAGTTCGTCATAAGTTGAAGCCCTTGAAGGAGGTGGAAGAAAAGGTATGTATTACTACCAGAATTTGCTTGGTAGATGGTAGGAAATTTTTGGAGGGTATGAAGCATGAGCATCATTACTTTGCATTGATTCCTAAGATCAGTCAAGAGAAATATGAAGATGTACCAGTGGAAGTCTCAGATTTGTTGGAAGAATTTTAGGATATTGTCTCTGATAATGTATCAAAATGACTCTTGTAGAGAATGAAAGGATTTGATACCAGGAGTCAGTTTTTCGAATAAGATAGCCCATAGAATGACTCTTGCAAAGAATGAAGAGCTGAACAGACAAGTTCACGAGTTGTTAAGGAAGGGACTGATAAGGGAGAACCTAAGTCCATGTGCAGTACCTGCAGTACTAGTACCGAAGAAATTTGGAGAGTGGAGAATGTTTACAAATTCTTGATCCATTAATAAGATCACAATCAAGTATAGATTTCAATTGTCTAGATTGGATTACATCATGGATATTTTGAGTGGAGCCAAGTACTTCACAAAGACTGACCTAAAGAGTGGGTAGGACTAGATCTGAATAAGAGAAGGAGATGAATGGAAGACAACCTTAAAGACAAAGGAAGGTTTGTATGAGTGGTTAGTCATGCCATTTGGGCTGACCAATGCACCAAGCACATTCATGTGGCTCATGAATGAGGTTTTAAAAGAGTTTTTAGGAAGTTTTGTTATTGTTTACTTAGATGAGATATTGATTTTTAGCAAGATTTGGGATGAGCATCTGATGCATATTAGAAGATTTTTAGAGAAGCTGAGGGAGGAGAAGTTGTTGATTAATTTGAAGAAATGTAGTTTTGCAAAGGAGTTGGTATACCTAGGATTTGTTATCTCAGAGGAAGGTCTTAAGATGGACCTAGAGAAGGTGAGGGCTATCATTGAATGCCCTACGCCAAGGAGTGCTATAGAGGTATGATCTTTTCATGGTTTGGCAAGTTTTTATAGAAAATTTATCAGAAATTTTAGTACCATTTGTGTACCCGTAATTGAGACAATGAGAGGGGATAGAAAAGAGTTTAAATGGATTACATGAGTAGCCAAGAGTTTTGATACATTGAAGTAGAAAGTCACAGAGCAACCTATTTTGGCACTTCCAAATTTGAATAAGGTATTTCAAGTAGATTGTGATGCTTGTGGCAGTACTATAGGAGCTATTTTCAGTCAAGAAGGTAAGCCCATTGCCTATTTTAGTGAGAAGCTTAATGATGCCAAGAAAAAGTGTTCTATTTATGATAAGGAGTTTTATGCTATAGTTTAGACTTTGAAGAAATGGGGACATTATTTGTTGCTAAAAGAGTTTGTTTTATATACTGATCATCAGGTTTTGCAGTATCTTAATAGTCAAGGAAAGTTAAATCAAAGGCACTTAAAATGGATTGAGTTTTTGCAGAGTTATACTTGTGTTTTGAAGATTAGGAGTGGGAAGTCCAATAGAGTTGCAGATGCCTTAAGCAAAAGACAAAAATGAAGATAGAGGTTGTTAGGTTCAATGAGCTCAAAAATTTGTATCTTGGAGATCTAGATTTTGCAGAGGCTTGGAAAGTTTGTTTGGAACCTATTACTTTAGATAGAACAAAATAGTTGGATTTCATAATCCAAGATGGCAAGTTGTTTAGAGGAAGCTAGTTGTGCATTCTAAGGAGTTCCATGAGAGAGAATCTGATTAAGGAGAAGCATAGTGGAGGATTAGTTGGACACTTTGGTCAAGATAAGACCATTGCTATTGTTGGTGAGCATTATTATTCGCTACAAATGCAACATGATGTGAGGAAATTTGTGCAGAGTTGTAGAGTGTGTCACATGGAAAAAGGAACAAGTCAGAATACAGGGCTATATCAACCACTACCTGTACCAGAGAAGCCATGAGATGATATTAATATGGATTTTATTCTTAGTTTCCCAAGGACACAGAGAGGACATGTTTTCATTTTTGTGGTGGTGGACACATTCTTAAAGATGGCACATTTTATTCCTTGTAAGAAGACTAATGATGTTGTTCATATTGTTGTGTTATTTTTTAAAGAGATAGTGAGACTACATGGTCTATGTAAGAGCATAGTTTCAGATCGAGATACCAAGTTTGTTGGTTATTTCTAGAGGACATTGTGGAAGAAGTTGAAGACATATTTGAAGTTCAGTTCTGTACATCACAAACTGATGGACAGACGGAAGTGGTGAATACGAGTTTGGTTAACTTGCTACAATTCTTAGTAGGAGATAAGCCCAAGGGATGGGATTTGATTTTACCACATGCAAAATTTTCTTACAACAATTTTTTCAATAGGAGTACTGGTAAATCACCATTCTAGATTGTATATGGGAGTAGTCCAAGAAATACTTCAAAGTTGAGGAAGCTGGACAAGGGAGAAAAGATAAGTGTCGAAGCTGAAGACTTTGCAGAACACCTGAAGAATTTGCATGAAGAGGTTAGAAAGCACATTAATAAGATGAATATTCAGTAAAAGGCTAAGGAAGATTAGAAGAGGAGATATAAGGAGTTTCAAGTAGGAGATGAAGTCATGGTTCACTTGAGAAAAGAGAGGTTTCCAGTTGGAACATATAATAAGTTGAAAATGAAGAAATTTGGACCATGCGAGATTCTGAAGAAGCATGATTCAGGAAATGCATATGAGGTAGAGTTACCGAGTGGGATCAACATTTCACCTATGTTCAACATTGCTGATTTAATAGAATATCATGAAGGTGGAATAGGGGATGGACAACCAAAAGAATAGTGGAGTATTCCGGCATCTACTTCAAAGGAGGAGATAGAAGAAATCTTGGATAACTGTGTGGGAAGAAGTACTCAGAATAGGCAATATGAAGAATATCTGGTGAAGTGGAAATGAAGGCTTGTTGAAGATTCTTCCTAAATATCTAAGGAAGAAGTGGACCGTTTGGGGTTTTCCTCAAACACCTGAGATATGATAAGGTCACTTCTCAAAATTACGTTGAGTGTCTGATGCAGGAGCATCCAATGGTGTAAGAGGAATCTTGGATCACCCAAAAAAAAGATGATTCAAAATCATTGATGTTGTTTTCATTTCTTTTCAAAATTAGTATTTCTAGTTCCATAATCGCTTGAATAATGATGTAGAACCTTTCATTTTTCCAAACTACTAAAAATAGCAAACTGCTATTTTTGGAAAGTTTGCATTTGGGCACGTATGGAAGTGGAAATTTATAGGAAGCTTCACAAATGAAAAATAAGACCTTTGGTGAAGGAATTAGGAAAAGATCCTTTGTGGGATGAAATATATTAAAGTTTTCGTTTCCTGAAAAACCCCTAAAAAATTATTCAAATTCAAGTTTGAGGCACTAAATGGCCCTGTACAACCTTGAAATTGAGTGGAATCAGTAGAGTGGATTCTTAGCACATAGAGAACTCCATGAGATTTCCAATGCTTCAAATGGTTCATCAATTGGACACCTAGATCAAAAGTTATGGCTCCTGAATGTTGACCTATTTTTAGAGGGAGATGCAAAATTTAAAATTTGGATGGAGGCTGCCAAAAGGGGCTACAACCATTTTTGGGAACCCTTGGCAGTGGTAGAGATAAGGGGGAAAGTCTAGAGTCAAGAAAAGGTGGGAAAATAGAAGCCTTAGCTGATTTGGGGTTACAAAAGACCGAAAGTTCCAGAGTCTAGAGATAGGAAGCTGTAATGTGTTGCAGCCTGTGGAGGATTCATCCTCTAATTGTATTTGAAATGTTCAAAATATTAAAGGCATATTGAGGTCTATGAAATATTAAACTCATTATTAGCTAACTATTCAGCCAAGTCTTTGAGATGAGTGGGATGAGCATGATAAGTGAGATTTTATATGTTAAACAAGGTTCTACTGGATGTAGCCTAGAAGGAGATGAGGAAGAGGGTGAGGGTGAAGATGCCAATGAGGAACATAAGAATGAATGTAATCTCACATATGATGAAGAAGAGGAAAATCTATTATAAATTTGGTTATAAACCCATCATTTAGTCTCTCAATCCTCTAAGGCATGTTTGGTTTCAAGGGTGATTGCTTGTGCTTCACTAGATTTTAGTCAGATTGGCTTTAGTCAATCTCTAAGGAATGATTTTCTTCTTTCCCCATGTCATGCTAAATATTGTGGTTATAGTTTCTTTGAAGACACCTTTGATGTATGATTCTCCTATGGAAACCTCTATTTTAGATAGATTGGTTGAAGAAGAGGTTGATGTGGATGGTTTGAAGGCTTGTGTTGTTTAGAAAAATGTGGTTTGTGGGTTAAGGACCATGTTGACCTATGCTCACTACCTATTTGTGAGGGTCTGGATAGAGTTAAGGCCCTATCTAAAAACATGAAGGCTAGTGTTGATCCTAAGGTGAGTTTACTTAAGGTTGTTGTTTGCCCTATTGCTTATTTGGGCTCTATGGTGGGTGATTTTGAAGTAATTAGACCATCAAATTCATGCATGGATGATGCTAATTGATCAGTAACCCTCCCTAGTCCCTCTACTCCTCTATCTATAGTTGTTGAGGCTGGTCAAGTTGGCCAATCCTCAGCTACTTTCGGGTTGGAGCTTGGTTGCTTCACCTAACCTTCTTCTCCAAAGGTCAATGTTGTCTCTAAGAGGGGCAATGAATGAGTGTTGCATGTTCTTGATGCCATTATGAACCATTCAACCTATAGGCTGAGGAATGCTCTCATTGGTAAATTTCTTGGGCCTAGAACTAATGTTAACTCTTTTCGATCTTGGGAGATATCAGTGTTGTTGAAATGATTCCTTATAATTTCTTTTTCTCTCTAAGAAGACTATGCTAAGACCCTTGTTTGAGGCCCATAGTTTCTTGGTAGCTCTTTTCTTTTTCTTTAAAGTTGGACTCCTAGCTTTTTTCTAGAAAAGGAAAACACAAAAAATGTTTGATTTTGGGTTAGACTTGTTAACCTTTCATTGGAATCTTTCGAGAAGGAAGTAATTTGGTCTCATATTGCTAGCTCTTTTAGCTATCCTATTAGAGTTGACCAGATGACCAAATCTAGAAAACTCCTATTATTTGCTAGGTTTTATGTTCTTGCTAATATTGACAAGGTGCTCCCCTATTTAATCATCTTATTATCTAAGATGGACAAATGGGTGCAACAAATCTCGTATGAGGCTTCCTTAATATTTTGTAACTGTCGTCCATGCTTGGTCATGTTTCCAATCAATGCAAGATCTATAGAGGTCAACTAAGCCACTTGAATCATGGTTTAGAAGGAGCCTTCTATCCATAAAGTTGTTGCATATTCTTCTATTAGAGGTACCAGGGAGGTGGTGTTGTTATATGGAGCCTAATCAGACTTGGAGGTTAAATTTTTCCCACTTTTATCGGTGAGTGCAGGTGGTAGAGCCCCTCCTGTGGGGCCTGAGGGACTTATTACCTCAGCAGGGGCCTGGGGGCAGATCCCATGGTGGAGGTCTGGGGGCAACGCCCCCAGCGGGGGGCTGCTGGGGGCAGCGCTCCCAACTGGGGGCTCAGTGGTAGCGCCCTTGAAGCAAAAATTGCCTATTATTTTATAAAGGCGTCAGGAGTTATTTTTTCTATTGGACGACATAAAAAAAACCCTATTTGTAACTGATATAAGTCTTGATAAAATGTCTAAGGGTTAGGGTTTTCATGAAGATATTTGTATTGTAGCATTTGCAACAGTATTGAGTTGCAAGGATTGTTAGTTTTAATCTATTCAATTGATGGATAATAATATTGGACTCTCTATTGGTGGATGTAGCCAAAGTTTGGGTGAACCACATTAAAAATTGTCTCTCGCTGTTATTATTTCTATGTATTTTTCATTCCTCTGTTTAATCTTTATTTGCATTTAATTGATATCTTGTGCTTACAATTCCTAACAAGTGGTATCAGAGTGGGTTGTGTTCGATTATCATTTGCAGGAAGGTCTCACGGTTGAGTGGGAGACTCATGGTTAAGTGGGAGCAATGGCAGATGAAGGTAAATTAAAGGTAGATAAATTCAATGGGTAGAACTATCAGTTATGGAAGATGCAGATGGAGGATTATCTCTATCAGAAGGATTTATGGAGACCATTGGAAGGAAAAGCTAAGAAATCGGTAACAATGACTGATGAGGATTAGAATCTTCTAGATAGAAAGGCACTGGGAACCATTCGGTTGTGCCTGTCACCATCTGTGGCATTTAATATAACAGAAGCAAAGACAACAGATGAACTGATGAAAGCTTTGGCTAAATTGTATGAAAACCCTCAGCCTCAAATAAAGTATTTCTCATGAAGCATTTGTTTAATCTGAAAATGATTGAAGGTGGATCTTTGACAGATCATTTAAATGAGTTTAATATGATTACCAATAAGTTAACTTCTATAAAAGTTAAATTTGATGAAGAGGTGAGGGCTCTCTTGGTTTTATGTTCTTTGCCAAAAAACTGGAATAGCTTGGTAATGGATGTAAGTAACTGTGTCTCTGGTTCAAATACTTTGAAATTTGATGATGTTGTTGGTGTCATCCTTAGTGAGAAAATGTGATGGAAAAGCTCAAGAGGGTCCACATCAGGTAGTGTTTTGAATACAGAAAGCAGGGGCAGATCAAAGGAGAGAGGAAAAGTTTCTGGAGGTCATGGGAAGTCATGAGAAAAATTAAAGGACAAGAGATCCCAATCCAGAGGACGGAAGGATTGCTGGTAATGTGAGAAACTAGGTCATCTGAAGAACGATTGTTGGTCTTAGAAGAATAAAGAAGGAGACAAACAAGAAGGCAATAAGGAGGCAAATGTGGTACGTAATAAATCTAAAGATAATACTTTGATTCTTTCCCTAGATAATTCTGATGATTCATGGGTTTTAGATTTAGGGGCCTCATTTCATGCTAAGTCCCATAGAAGTTATTTTCTTGATTATGTCTAAGGGGATTTTGGGCTAGTTTATTTGGGAGATAATGAACCCTGTTAGATTGTTGGAAAGGGAAGAATCAAGATTAAGTTGCAGAATGGGAATCATTGGCTACTACAAGAGGTAAGACACGTTCCAAGGCTAAGTAGGAATTTAATTTTAGTGGGGTAGCTAGGTGATGAAGGTTGCATTATTACATTTACTAATAAAAATTGGAAGGTCTCAAGAGGTGCCTTAATAGTAGCAAAAGGTGTGAAAGTAGGCACCTTATATCTTTGTACAGGTCATACTATTCCTTCTACTTTAGTTGTTGTAGAGAAAAATCAAATATGTTCAAGAATAGTTGTTGCAGGTTCACAGGAAGAGACTGGAATAGTTGCTGCAGGTTCTGAGGCAACACTGTGGCATAACAGACTTGGGCATATGAGTGAAAAAGGTATGAAGGTACTTCATTCTAAGAAAGTTTTACAAGGTCTGAAATGTATTATTATGGATTTCTATGAAAGTTGTGTGTATGGAAAACAAAAGAAAGTTAGTTTTCTCAAGGATGAGAAGCAAAAGAAAGATGAAAAGTTGGAGCTTGTGCATACAGATGTATGGGGACTAGCTCATGTATCTTCTCTCGATGGCTCTTGGTATTATGTTACACTCATAGATGATGCAACTAGAAAGGTTTGGATTTATTTCTTTAGATAGAAATCTGACGTATTTGAAATATTTAAGAAATGGAGAAGCTTGGTTGAGAATGAGATGGGTAAAAGATTAAAATGTCTCAGATCTGATAATGGTGGTGAGTATTGTAGCAAAGAATTTGAGGATTATTGTTCCTTTAATGGAATTCATAGGCAGAAAATAGTTCCAGGGACTCCGTAGGAGAATGGAGTGGCTGAGCGCATAAATAGGACAATAATGGAGCATGCAAGAACCATGAGATTGCATGCTGGGCTGCCTTTAAATATGTGGGCAGAGACTGTCAATATTGTTGTATATTTAATTAACAGAGGTCCTTTAGTTCCTTTGGGCTGTGGTATTCCAGAAGAAGCATGGACAAGTAAGAAGGTGAGTTATTATTTTCTCAAAACTTTTAGATGTAAAGCATTTTCATATGTAGATTCTGAAAATAGAACCAAACTAGATGCAAAATAAAAAAAATGTATTTTCATTGGATATGGCATTGATGAATTTGGTTATAGGCTTTGGGATGTTAAAAATCTAAAAATTGTGAGAAGCAAGGATGTTGTATTCAATGAGAAGGTGTTGTACAAAAATCAGTTGTGGTAGCATGAGAAGAAAGAAAATGATTATGTGGTGCTGGATGATACTCTAGATAGTGATGTTCTAGTGGTTCCTCATGCTCCGCAACAACAACAAGAAATACCACAAACTCTAGTGAATGTTAGATAGTCAATAAGGCTAAGTAGACCTCTTGAAAGGTTTTCTCCCTCTTTGTATTCTATTTTGTTAATAGATGCTGGTGAACTAAAAGGGTATGATGAAACTATGCAGGTTGATACAAAGGTTCAGTGGGAGCTTGCAATGAAAGAAGAAATGGAGACCTTACTAAAAAATCAAACTTGGAAATTATGTAAGTTGCCTACAGGTAAAAAGGCTTTACCAAACAAATGGGTTTATAGGCTGAAAGAGGAAAATGGAGGTAAGAAAAGATTTAAAGCCAGGTTAGTTGTAAAAGGATTTGTATAGAAAAAAGGGCATTGATTTTCATGAGATTTTTTCTCTAGTTGTTAAGATGACTTCTATTCGTACTATTTTAAGTATTGCGGCCACTGAAGATTTGCATTTGGAACAGTTAGATGTGAAAATTATCTTTCTACATGGTAACTTGGAGGAGATATATATGGAACAGCCCCAAGGATTTGAGGTCAACGGTAAGGAGAAACTAGTGTGCAGATTGAAGAAGAGCTTATATGGCTTGAAACAAGCACCTCGGCAATGGGACTTGAAATTTGATAGTTTTATGGCTGAGCAAGGCTACAACCGATGTAATCCTGACCATTGTGTTTATTTTAAGAGGTTGGATAATGATAGCTACATTATTTTATGTTTATATGTTGATGACATGCTTGTAGCAGGGTCTAACATGGGTCACATATGTGAGTTAAAATAGAAGTTAGCACAATCATTTGCTATGAAGGATTTGGGGGCAACAAAACAAATCCTTGGTATAAAAATTTGTAGAGATAAGAAGAACAAAAAATTGACTCTATCTCAGGCTGATTATGTTGAAAAGGTGTTGGAGAGATTCCATATGGAGAATGCAAAAGCTGTCAGCACACCTTTGCCTAGTCATTTGAAATTGACTAAGGAGATGTGTCTAAAGATACAAGAGAAGGAAGACAAAATGTTCAAGGTACCATATGCTGTAGCTGTAGGAAGTTTAATGTACGTCATGGTATGCACGAGACCAGATATTCCACATGCTGTAGGAGTACTAAGTAGGTATATGAGTAATCTCGGATTGGAGCATTGGAATGCGGTAAAATGGATTCTCAGATATTTGAGAGGTACATCCAATAAACATTTATGTTTTGGGGGCTCTAATATTGATTTAGCAGGATATGTGGACTCAAATTTGACAAGGTATATTGATACTAGGTGAAGTACTACAAGTTATGTCTTTACTGTAGGTGGGACAGTGGTGAGTTGGATCTCTAGGTTACAAAAGGTGATTTCTTTATCCACCACGAAGGTAGAGTATGTTGCTGCAACAGAGGCAAGAAAGGGGATGATATGGCTTTAATCTTTCATGGAAGAATTGGGAAAATAACAAGATAATAGTTATTTGTTTATAGATAGCCAGTGTGCCATACATCTTGCAAAGAATTATGCCTTACATTCAAAGACCAAACACATACAATTAAGGTATCACTTCATCCGGTCGGTGTTGGATGATAAACAGTTAAGGTTGGAAAAGATACATACAGATGAAAATCTAGGAGATATGTTTATGAAGGCAGTGACAAGGGAGAAGCTGAGCTCCTCTTTAGCTTTGGTTGGTCTTCAAGACTGAAAATAATAAAATTAGAACAACAAGGTCTATGGGGCTTATTTCTAGTGGGAGCTACAGGGTCAACGGTGTTATGATTAGTCTCCAAGTGGGAGATGATATGGTGTGGAGTCTGATGAGTCTCCAAGTGGGAGACTGTTGTCATATGGAGTCTAATCAGACTCAGAGGTTAAATTTTCTCCACTTTTATCGGCGTAGTTTAGCCCCCAAATTATTTAACGGGGGAGTGCAGGAGGGACAGAGCCCCTCCTGCGGGGCTTGGGAGCCGAGCCCACAGTCGGGGTTTGGGGGCAACGCCCCTGAAGCAAAAATTGCCTATTATTTTACAAAGGCATTGGGAGTTATTTTTTCTATTGGCCGACATAAAAAAGAACCCTATTTGTAACCGACATAAGTCTTAATAAAATGGCTAAGGGTTAGGGTTTCTGTGGAGATATTTGTATTGTAGCATTTGCAGTGGTATTGAGTTGCAAGGATTACTAGTTGTAATCGATTCGATTGCTGGATAATAATATTGGACTATTTGTTGGTGGATGTAGCCTGAGTTTGGGTGAACCACGTTAAAAATTGTCTCTCACTGTTATATTTCTATGTATTTTTCATTCATCTGTTTAATCTTTATTTGCATTTAATCGATATCTTCTGCTTGCAATTCCTAATAGGTGGTTGGACCTCTTAAGCAGAAGACCAATTTGGATGGTGTCATCCTTGCCTTGAAGTGCATTTCTCATGTTGAGGCATGTCCTTCGATGGAAACTTGCAAGAAGGAAATCATAGAAGATCTAGATAAGGTGCCCCCGGATTGTCCTACACTTGGGTCTTGACTTTTGCCATCCCTGAATAAGGAAAATTAGATGACAATTTAGACCAAGAAGTATAATGAGAAGCTCACTAGCAATAAGGTGGTGGGTAAGATTCAAAGTTTGCTAAATCAATTTGGCTTCAAGCCACCTTAACTTGCTTTTGTTATTATCTTAGGTTAGTCTACCCTATTTGCTCCAACTATTTGGGGGTTGCTAGTTTTTTATTGTCATATTGACTTTGCATAGTTTTTTTTGTGTTGTTGTTGCTTGATTTTGTTGTCTTGTATTTGATACTTCTTGTTTGTTCTTTGTATGAGGGTGTAGCCATTTAAAAAACCCTCTTTTGATTCGTAGCTCTGGTCAAAAGCATTTTCCCTTAATAAAAAAACCTATTAATCGAAGTCTATTCCTATAAGAAAAAAATGTTAATGACTAACTATTATATCAATGTAGCCTACCCTTCACCATGCATGTTGAACCCCAATATCAAATCTTAGACCATATAATTAATTTATCCCCTTAATTCCTTGATAGAAAGCTATATTATTAAATCCCCTTTATAAATAAACATAATATGATATCCATTAAATAGTGAATCTTCACAAAGCTTGTCCATATATCTAGAGCACCATTCTTAGAGAGAATCTAACCCACATTTTAATATTTGAATTTCTAAAATTATTTTAAATCAACAAAAAAAATAGAAATGTTTTTCTGGTTTTAAGCTAGGTAATTGCTCAACTTTCCAATATGCTTTTTTGTTGTTGGTATGGATGTTTTATTGATAAAACAAACACCAACAAATCATAACAGATCAGCTCAACCACCTCACTGCATTTTGCGAGTGACACATCATATGTTATTTTGTGTTTATTGATAAAAAGAAATTTAAAACCATAAGCTGTATGAGAATGAATTTTTTATAATCGAGTCGCTAACGTAGACCATTCGGCTGGTTAGCATCTCAAGGTTTCTCCCTCTTACAAATATGGAAGCATGAGTTTTGAGATGTATTGAAGCATGGAGCAAATTGTTAAAAATAAAGAAGTGATAATTGTTTCTTACCCTAATGAAGGGCCTGTCACAGATGATCATCTGAAAATCAGAGAAACCCAATTAAACTTAAATGCATGTAAGGAAGGAGAAGTAGCTGTCCAGAATATGTGGGCCTCAGTGGATCCATATCTCAGATGGCGTATGTGGGAATCCAAGGCGATCTGTTTTGACAACTTCAAATTAGATCAGGTTTTGTATTTTTTCTCGTTGTTCACTTCTCAGCCTTGTCTAATTGGTATTTCAATGTTTTATGCAATTGTTATGATATTTTAAATATCAATGCAGTAGAACTTATTGTGCATTGTACAGCCTATCATTTCTATTATGGTAGGGAAAGTAGTAGTTTCTGCCAATGCTGGGTTTGAAGTGGGTGAGGTGGTAACTGGGGCGTATGAAGTGTCAGAGTACAGCATAGTAGGAGGATCAAATTTGAAAAAACTTGACAACAATCTGGCTAACCCTTCTGATTATTTGGGGCCTCTGGGTACTGATCTATCATTTCCTGGAACTATTATTTTGGGTTTTCTTATTTTTTAATTTATTTTACTTCTTATACATCTTCAAGTAGGCATCCTTTTTGAGATTGAAGATTTTGGGTGGATTTGAGCAGGGATGGTAGGATTGACTGCTTGGGCGGGTTTGCTGTTAATTGGAGAGCCTAAACCTGGAGACGAAGTGCTGGTTTCAGCTGCAGCAGGGGCAGTAGGACTTTTAGTGGGTCAGTTGGCTAAAATAAAAGGCTGCCGCGTTGTTGGCAGTGCTGGTAGTGACCAAAAGGTGATCTCTACTCATCTTCTATAATTGATTAAATTCTTAGCCTACAATTAAATAATTTTGAATGTTTTGTACAACCTGTGAAGATCTATTTGATGGTTATAATTTGAAATTTACTGCACTAAGATAAATTTTAGTTCATTTTTGACAGTTATAATGTGAAGATCTGTTTGATGGCTATTTTTAAATATTATCCTTTTCAACAGTCAAAAGTTAATTTTGATCAATAAAAATAGGACAAAGATTTACTACTTTTTGTTGTGAATGAGGTGTAAAATTGCTATTGACTGTTTGACCATTGAAATGGATGATTTTTAAGTAGAGTGGTCTAAAATATGATGTTTAAGTAGAGCCATCTATATCTTTATTATAGCAAGAGGTTCAAAGCAAATGTGACAAAGTTTTGTTGCTTAAGATTGTTATGGATAGTTTCATCTACCAATGTTTTGGTTAACATACAGCAATTTGACCCTAATGTTGGAATGTATGATTTCTCCCACAGTCTAGATAATTAATATTTGTCTAATTAATTGTAGTTAAAAAAAGTTTAAAAGAAGATTCTAGGATTTCTCTAGAGGGTTTGTTGTAGAATGTTTCTAGCATGTTCCTATCTAGGATTATTGAGAAGATTCTAGATGGTTGTAGTTGAATGAAATCCTCTATAAATTGAGGCAAGTGTAGACAATTTGATCATCTAGTTAAATACAAGTTTTTTATTTGTTATGAAGTACAGTGTGTCTTTAATTGTCTCTATCCACCAACTGTTAATATCAAATTGCAGAGAAAACAAAATACACAAACATACACACAAAGAACACAAAATATTTAACGTGGTTCACCTATAAAAGGCTACATCCACAGGAAGCAGGGGATCTATTTATTACTATTACTGTGCAACCACAAAGTATCCAGTTTACAACTTTTATGAGGATTCTCCAATTACATATCGAACTCCAAAATGAGACCATACACAAAAATAACTAGCAGCGCATGAATGGAAAACACCAAATAATAAGAGAGGGAAGATAGAAAGTGAAGAGCCACTACCCAAGCGATAGTTGAGCTTCAAATACCCAACAATCTCCCACTTGAAGTCCAACCAAAAATAATAATGAGGCTACACATAGATACCCCCCTGCTTCAGGCCTAATGTCACATATTTACAAGGCCAAGAGAAGTTCTACAAAACTCGAACTTCTCCCTTGGAACTACCTTTGTCAACACATCTGTCGGATTCACCTTGGTGTCAATCTTTGCAACTTCCAACTTGTCCTCTTCAAGCATACTTCAGATGAAATGAAAATACACCTCAATGTGTTTGGTATGATTGTGAAATGCAACATTCTTCGCCAAATGAAGAGCACTATTGTTGTCACAAAACAAGGTTGAACTATGTTGTTTGTAGTTTAATTCATCAAACAATTGCTGCAGCCATATCATCTCTTTTGCTCCTTCCGTGAGAGCAATATATTCATCCTTTGTTATTGAAAGTGCAACCACTTGTTGCAACCTAGAAGCCCAACTGATGGCTGCCCCGACAAATGTAAAAACATAACCAATAGTTGATCTTCTCTTGTCTAAATCACCAGCCATATTAGAATCAACAAAGCCTCTTAATAAGGCATCTTTTCCACCAAAACACAAAGTATAGTTAGAAGTACCCTTAAGATACCACATAATCCACTTAACTGCATGCCAATGTGATTTACTCAGATTACTCATGAATCTACTTACTACTCCCACTACATGGGCAATGTCTGGGCAAGTGCATACCATCGCATACATGAGACTCCCAACTATAGAGGAGTAAGGAATATCTTTCATTTCTGCTTCTTCTTCTTTAGTTTTGGGGCAAAGTGTAGAAGATAAATGAAATGATTAGCCAAAGGAGTGCTAATAGCCTTAGCATTTGTCATACCAAACCTTTCCAAAATCTTGTTATTATAATTTTCTTGAGACAACCTTATTTCTTTCTTCCATCTATTTCAAATAATAGTCATACCAAGTATTTTCTTTGCTGCCCCTAAGTCCTTCATAGAAAACCTTTGAGCTAAAAGTTGTTTCAATTCATTAACAACCCTCATGCTGCTACTAGTTACCAACATGTCATCAACATAAAGTAAAAGTATGACAAACTCACCATTTTCAAGCCACTTAAAGTAAAGACATGGATCAGATTCGCAGCGGGTGAATTGAAGCTCAACCATGAAGCTATCAAACTTGCGATACCATTGCATTGGGGCTTGCTTGAGCCCATATAAACTGCACTTCAATATGCAATATAAGTGTTCTTGTCCTTGTTGTTTGAAACCTTTAGGGTGCTCCATATACAACTCCTCATCAATATCTCAATGAAGAAAAGTCATTTTTACATCGAGTTGTTCAAGCTCAAGATCCCAAATAGCTGCCAAACCCAAGACTAGTCGAATGGTAGTCATTTTCACAACCAGAGAGAAAATCTCGTTAAAATCAATTCCCCCCTTTTTCTGATCAAAACCTTTCACTACCAATCTAGCCCAGTAGTGATATTTGCCTCCATCTTCCTCTTTCAATTGATACACCCACTTATTCTTTAATGGTTTCTAATTAGGTGGGAGTTTCACCAAATCCCAAGTATCATTGGCCTGCAAAGAGGCCATTTCTTCTTGTATAGCCTCCATCCATTTTTCACACCTGCTATCATTGCAAGCATCCCAAAAACTTGTTGGCTCTGCTTGATCAAAAATCAATAATTCATAATCATCAAACTTTGCTAGAGGCTTTCGTTCTCGAGTTGATCTCCTCAATGGAGGAACTTGATTTTACTGACTACCTTGTTTAGGTATAGTACTTTGTTCAGGGGAACTGCCCTGTTCTTGTAAATGACAATGGTCAAAATGAGACTATGAAATATCTGACATTGAACTTCTAGATTTCCTTGTGGCAGACTTGTTACGCTCATGTTATTCAATGTGGGCTGAATTGAGTTTTTAGCATGCAACAATTCATATGAGAAAGGTTGTGTAGGATTGTCAAGAGGAAATGGTGAACTATATGACCAAGCTACATTTCAAGAGGCAGTGTTGAATTCTTTATGACCTGTGTATGGTTTCCAGCAAGCTGCGTTGGAAATCCCAAAGAGTTTGTTGAAATTTCAAAAGGATTTATAGCATATGCCAAAGGCTATGAAGTATATGCTAACGGTAGTGAGGAAAGCTATGCTAACCTTTGCAAATTCTATGTAGGATTTTCTAAGGCCTGCAAAGGCTGCATTGAAACTTGTGCAAACTGATTTGAAAAATCAAAAGATTGCTGATCATGTTGAGTAGGGATGTTGAAGTTACCAATGACTCTTCTCCACACTACGTAGATACTTACAAAGACTCTGTATAAAATGAAGGGTGCACTGGAATTACCTGGGGTTGCATTGAAATTGGACCATGTGTAGTCACAAATTGAATAGGAAGCCCCAAACTAGATGAATTCAAACCTATAACACTTGTATGTGGATGCAAATTTAGATCTTGTTTTTTAAACATATTAGTGCCACTTCCAATATCAAGAATTGGCACACACTCTTTTGCTAGTGTCCCCTATTTTTGCAGACCGGGGAATACATTTTCATTAAAAACAACATCCCGACTCTGAACAAGCTGCTTGTCAATAGGATCCCACAAGCAAAAACCATATTGCTTGTCACCATAGCCAACATTTATATGCATCATTTTGACTTGGAGTCCAATTTTGTTCACTTTTCTTTGTGAATATGAGTGAACGCTTCACAGCCAAACACGCATAAATGAGAATAAGAAATTCATTTTCCCAGCCATACTTCTTCTGGAATATCAAAATCCAATTTGGATGAAGGACTTCTATTAATCAAATAAATTGTTGTATTAACCACTTTCGCCCAAAATTCCTTGCTGAGGCCTGCATTAGAGAGCATGCATCGAGCTCTCTCAAGAATAGTTCTATCCATCCTCTCAGCTACACCATTTTCTTGAGGAGTGAAATGAACTATTTTAATCCTTCTAATGCCATTATCTGCACAAAAACTATCAAGTTCCAAGGAACAAAATTCTCCCCCATTATCAGTTTTTAAACATTTTATTTTGTTCCTGGTTTGATTCTCAACCATGGCTTTGAAAATTTTAAATTTCACAAAAACTTCTGATTTCTTATTCATCATATAGACCCACACTTTTTGAGTACAATCATCAAGAAAAGAGACAAAATAATTTGCACCTCCAAACGATGTTACCTCTGTAGGTCTAAAGATGTCCGAATGCACAAGCTTCAATGGTGATGCTTTCTTATCATGGCCAGTCTTCAAGAAGTTGATACGCTTTTGTTTACCACATATGCAATGCTCACACAACTCCAAGTTAACATATTTCAGACTTGGAAGTTGATCCCTACGGAGCATAACTTCAAGCCCCTTTTTACTCATATGTCTGAGCCTTTTATGCAAAAGCTCCATCTTGCTGTCCATGACCACCATTGTAGCTCCCACTTTAGCGTGACTTTCCAGCACATATAAACTATCTAATTTGTTTCCTTTAGCAATCACCAAGGCTCCCTTGGTCACCTTCCAAGCATCTGAAGAGAAGGTGATATTACACCCTTGACCATAGAGCTGGCCTACTGATATCAAATTCCTTTTCAATTCAGGAACATGTCTCACATCCCTTAAGGTCCATTTGTTGCCATTTTTTAGTTGCAACATTACATCACTTTTGTCAGTTATTTCACAAGCTTTGTTATCACCAAGAAAAACTCTTCCAAACTGACCTTCTTGATAATTTGTGAAAGCCTCTTGACATGGAGTAGCATGGAAGGAGGCACCACTATCCAACACCCACGAATATGGTGTAGTGTCACTGGTTGACAAGACTAAAATGCCTTCATCTTTGTCATAGGCAGTGTTGGCTTTGCTATCCTTTTCTTTTTCTTATGCCTTTTTGTATGACCAACAATTCTTTTTATTGTGCCCTTACTTTCCACAAAAATAGCAACCTCCATTTCTCCCTCTAGACTTCGATCTTCTCATAGATTTCGACCTTCTTGTGTTATGATTTCTACCTCTTTCATGAGACCTACCTCTATCTCCAAATATTAAAGCTTCACCGGATGTTTTATTTTGACCGCTTCTTATGTCCTCATTGAGAAGAGTTGCAACAACATCATCAAACTTTAACTTTGATTTCTTTTCTTTATCCTTTTCATCTATTTCATAAAAACTTCTTTTCCCAAAAATTGAGTTACTGATTGTCATGACAACTCCATCCCAACTATCTGGAAGAGAACATAGAAACAACATAGCAGTCATCTCTTCTTCAAAATTGATGTCAACTAAAGCTAGTTGGCTGATAACAATGTTAAATTCATTTAAGTGGATAGACATGTTGCTACCATATTTCATTTTCATGTTGACTAGCTTCTTCAGCAAGAAGTCCTAATTTGTTGCAAAAGCCCTCTCGTACATATCACACAATCGATCCCAAATTCCTTTTGCTATCTTCTTAGCTGGGACATTAAATAGAACATTGCTTGACAAAGAGAGAATAATTATCACAGCTACTTTTTGATCCAGGATATCCTAATCCTCATTTGACAAGATCTCTCTCAATTAGCAAAGCACAAACTTGAACATTCCAGATTCTAAAATTATGTCTGGAGAATTTCTCAAATTTTGTCTCATCCATATTTACAAAAAGAAAAATCGAAAAAAAAAACCCACTCTTTCTCTGAGCTCTAATACCAGTTGTTAATATCAAATTGCAGAGAAAATAGAATACACAAACATACACACAAAGAACACAAAATATTTAATGTGGTTCACCTATAAAAGGCTACATCCATAGGAAGCAAGGGATCTATTTATTATTGTTACTGTGCAACCACAAAGTATCTAGTTTACAAATTTTATGAGGATTCTCCAATTACACATCGAACTCCAAAATGAGACCATACACAAAAATAACTAGCAACACATGAATGCCAAATGATAGATAATAAGAGAGGGAAGATAGAAAGTTAAGAGCCGCTACCCAAGCAACGGTTGGGCTTCAAATACCCAACACCAACAAGTGGTATCGGAGCTAGAGAGATTGAAGGTGAGCAGGTCATCTAGGAACTCGTTAGGTTTGAAAGATGTTGGGGAAGATTGAAAATTGTTATTGTCCAGGGATAAATTGTTGAAGTCGATCATGGGTTTGATTAGCCAAATCAAAAGATAGCAGTCAAGGATCAAAGATTGCATGTTGCCTATAATAAAAATGAATCAGATTTCTTAGTGGATGCCAAAAGAAAAGGAAATAAGTTGTAGGAGGAGCATAAACTGCCAATGAGGAAGCTACCAAAATTTTAAAAAAATGGTTTGCACAAAATGAGAGGCTGCCAATCAATTTTAGCTACTAGGAAAAGGCCACCAGAAGGTTAAGAAAAGATAGAAGAATTTGTAGAGATTTGAAGCTGCCAAAAAAAAGAGACAAGATCACCTTTTTCTTAATTTCAGAAAGTTGCCTCTAAAGGAAATAAATTAATCAACTCTTATTTGAAGCAATCCACTTGAAGCTCACCAAGGGAGATTAAAACTACCAGTTGCAAAGAATTGGCATAGAAGGAATCTTTGTTGAAGTTGCCTAATAAAGTTAAAGATCAGACCATTGAAATCAAAGGAGGTTGCAAGTCTAAGAGTTAACAGCCAATCCATTGGAGTCATAGCTATGATGAAACCACCAGAAAAAGACATAGGAGGACATAGAAGTTGAAGAAAATCGTAGAAAATAATACATTGATTATATGAAGAGATCTAAGTGTTGAGATTATTTCAGATTTAAAGAATAAACTTAAAACTGAAAATCGTATAATATTGCTACACAAATTAGTTTCAAAGAAAATAGAGATAGTAATAGAATAATGAATAAACAGAATAAATGAACACATCAATAACACAAGGATTTATGTGATAAAACTCCAACAATATACCTAAGAAACATCCATGAGGCAAAGTATCGATATTCTTATTGTTTAGAAGAAAAAGTTACAATCCTCGCACAGCTGCAATTACAATTAGTTGCCTTTAGAAAGGCTACAAAGATAAAATATATCTTCAACATAACTGATTCAAAGCATGGAGGGCTTCAAAAGGTTTCCAAAGATACAAAACAAAGATCATGATTGCTCAACCAAACAATCACAAAATCTTCTTCAATACAACTTGATTACAAGGCCTACAAATGCACTAAAAGTGGTTTCAAGACACCAAACTCCCACTGAACCTTTACCACACCTTGAACATCCCAAATATGACACGGTTAAACCAATAAAATGGTTTCCCAAACCTAATGTCTTCAAACAATGGTGGTTCCACACAAGAGGCAAACATTCCTACTAGCTTTCAAGAAATGAACAGTCCTTTGTAACTTTTGAATAAGACCCAATATCCCAACTATAAAAATATATTTGAGTACCCATTTGACCACTTTAAAACATATCTTGAAATGGGTATAGGTTTCTTTGGAAAGTGTGTCTCAAAATTTGATTGTCATGTTGTCCAAGAGGCCTAATTAGCCATATTTTTCAAAGCAATTCTATAAGATTTAAAACCCACCACACAAAACTCAACTCTAGGGTGCTCCACACATTGCATGGAGTCTAAATCCACCAATTTTGTTGATTGGGACAATACCCATATCACCTTTTATCAAAACCCTACCTCAACCTATTCAAACAAGCCAAAAACATAAGAAAATCAGGCTAGGGCTGCTTGGAATTCGCCCAAAACTCCATTTCCTGCAATACCCACTTTCAAAATCTGAAAGAACATGTTAAAACCTTCCATTCCACCAATTTTCAAAATTTTTCAATGGTGGCAAGTGCTTCAAATCACGTTTTTTCCATTCAAGCCCACAAACCCTAGGTTAACAGACAAGTTTTAGTAAAATTTCCATAACTTTATCAAAACATAATAAAAATTGATGAAACCAATGCCAAATGAAAGATGATTCAGAGTACTATCAAACCCAATTGGTTTCATGTCATTATCAGGCCGTACAGGGCTGTACTAGCGTCAGGAATAGCAAACAAATAATCAAAATTCAGAAAAAACTGAGTTTTCTTGCATTATTTGATCTCCAAATATCTTCCCAACCACTCCACCACATTTACAATGATGGATTTAGGCTATTTATGCCTTTTCAAACTTGTCCCAACATTTACAAACCAACTTTTCAACTACTAACCATTCATCTTCCACCCTATAACAAAATTGTTAAATTGCACTTGGCAACTTTTTGACAATTTGACAATTTTTACAATATTTGACACATGACTCCAAAATGACTCCCTAAGACTCAAAATAGACTCATGAAAGTCCAACATGGTCTAGATGACCTTATTACATTGTTAAAACACTCAACAAAAATAAAATTTATAAAATGGCCTCATGGAGGCATAAAGTCCATTAGGTGCTCCTGCACCATACTCCCGACCAAAAGAAATTCAAAGCCCTCTTGAATTGAGGGTAGTAATAGGTATTCATCTCTGAATGAGCTTTCTTGATGTCTTCTAACTCCTAGCCTTTGTCTTCTTGGAAGCATGTAGTCTTCATCTTCACCTTTAGTTCATTTTGTACATGCCAACTTGTCTTCTATCCATCTTGTTACCTTGCAGCTGATGTCTTTTGTCCTGATGCATCACTTTCTTTACCTTAGCACCTTGTCCTTCTTCTATAACATGTTTCATCTTGAACTTTGGTTTATCCTTCCTCAAAAGTGTAATCGCAACAAGAAAATGGTGTATTCCTTCCTCCATAACCCTACTAGGTGTTGTTCTCATCTCAATGTCTATGCCATCAACAAATTTTCCTTCATCTTTGTCAATTTGGAAAACATAACAAGGAACCTTTGTCCCTTCAACCTCACAATATGCTGCACCCTTCTCTTCCATCCCTTTGAAATTTTTGTCCTTCCATTCTGTATGAGAACTCATATCTTGCCTTGTATTATCATCTATCAACACATCAACATGGCCTTGCAATTTTTTTTGGACTTCTAATGGTAATTCATCAACTCTAATTGCTGTTATAATAGTCATAGGTTTACTTACCTTTGTATCAGTTGCCTCTTCCTCTTTTCTTTGCTTGTGCTCTTCAATCAAGGACTCCTTCATGACTGATTTTGCTGCCCTTACTTGTCTTCTCCTTTGAATAATCTTCTCAATAGGCCATGATACCTTCTTGCTCACCGATAAGTGTCCACTTTGCTCTTGTTTAAGAAAATCCTTCCATTTCTCTTCCTCTTTCTCGCATCTCTTTTATGTGTTCTAAAGCCTACCTCATCTCTTTTATCTCTTGGTCAATTTCCATTTGTTTTGCCTTTTCTTTTTCCTTCTTCATCTCTTTTTCCTCTTTTTTCTTTTCTTGTTTCATCTTTTATGACCCTCAACCTGTAAGAATCTCCTCAACAAGTCCATTCTTCTCTTTATTCAAGAAAGTCTCTTTCACCTTGCTTCACTTGTCTTCATGACACCTCACCCAAGTTTCTTCTCCTCTTTACTACCTGGTCTCTTGGCATCTAGGTTCTTTCTTCAACCTGCAAAAAGACAACACACACAACACACAACCTCTCTTTTTCCAGAGTCTTCTAGCTCTGATACCAATTTGATGTAGAGCATGGAGGGATTCAAAAGGTTTCTAAATATACAAAACAAAGATCTTGACTACTTAACCAAACAATCAAAAACTCTTCTTCAATACAACTTGATTACAAGGCCTACAAATGCACTAAAAGTGGTTTCAAGACACCAAACTCCCACTGAACCTTTACCACACCTTGAACATCTGAAATATGATAGGATTAAACCAACAAAATAGTTTCCCAAACCTAATGTCTTCAAACAATAGTGGTTCCACACAAGAGACAAACCTTCCTACTAGCTTTCAAGAAATGAACAGTCCTTTGTAACTTTTGAATAAGACCTGATATCCCAAGTGTAAAAACACATTTGAGTACCCATTTGGCCACTTTAAAACATATCTTGAAATGGGTATAGGTTTCTTTGGAAAGTATGGATCAACATTTGACTGTCTTGCTATCTAAGAAGCCTAATTAGGCCTATTTTGCAAAGCAAGTCTATAAGATTCAAAACCCACAACACACAACTCAACTCCAAGGTTCTCCACACATTGCATAGGGTCTAAAGCAACCAATGTTTTTGATTGAGACAATACCCATATCACCTTTTATCAAAACCCTACCTCAACCTAATCAAACAAGCCAAAAACATAAGAAAATCAGGCTAGAGCTGCTTGGAATTCACCCAAAACTCCATTTCCTGCAATACCCACTTTCAAAATCTGAAAGAACATGTTAAAACCTTCCATTCCACTGATTTTTAGAAATTTTCAATGCTAGCAAGTGCTTCAAATCACGTTTTTTCCATTCAAGCCCGCAAACCCTGGGTTAACATGCAGTTTTTAATAAAATTTCCATAACTTTCTCAAAACATAATGAACATTGATGAAACCAATGCCAAATGAAAGAAGATTCATAGAGCTATCAAACCCAATTGGTTTAACATCATTATCAGGCTATACATGGCCATACTAGCCTCAGGAACAATGAAAAAATAGTCAAAATTAAGAAAACACTAAGTTTTCTTGCATTATTTAATCTCCAAAATTCTTCCCAACCACTTCACCACATTTACAACGATAGATTTAGGCTATTTAAGCCTTTTAAAACTTTTCCCAACATTTACAAACCAACTTTTCAACTACTAACCGTTCATCTTCCACCCTATGACAAAATTGCTAAATTGCAATTGACAACTTTTTTACAATTTGACAATTTTTACAATATTTGACACATGACTCCAAAATGACTCCCTAAGACTCAAAATAGACTCATATAAGTCCAAAATGGTCTAGATGACCTTATTACATGGTTAAAACACCCAACAAAAGCAAAATTTACAAAATGGCCTCATGGAGGCTTAAAGTGCATTAGGTGCTCCTGCACCAATAACTACTTCCATCAAATTTAGAAGTGTAGATGGAAAATGGATCAAAGACAATACAAAGATAATGACAACAAACCAATACCTTTACCTTTAAACCAAGTCCTTCACACACAATAGAATATAGTAGATGCACCCTAATCTACTATCTATGTTCTCTAAGATGAACGATGGTGATAAAGGGGGTAAATCATAAAACACACAATAACAGAAATTGCACACAAAAAATAGAATGATATTTTATTAATATGGGAAAAACATTATATTACAGAAGCTCAAATACAATCAGAGGATGAATCCCCTATAGGCTGCAACACATTACAACTCCCTCTCTCAAAACTCTAGAATCTTCAGCCTTCTGTAATTCCCAAATCAACTAGGGTTTCTAATTTCCTGCCTTTCTTGACTCTACACCTTCCCCCTTAACTCTACTACCCTAATGTTCCCAAAAATGGTTATATATAGCCCTTTTTGGCGACCACCAGCTTAATTTCAAAATTTGCATCTCCCTCCAAAAATAGGTCAACTTCGCGGGGCCATAACTTTCGATTCAACCATTGGATTTTCAATTATAATACCTTTTCGGAAAGCTCTCGAAAAGACGATGGAGCAAAAGTAGTATCAATAGGTAGACTACTTGGGTTTCCCACCAAATTTCAGGGCCATCCGGAGCCTCTAAGTGCCTCAAATTTGACTTTGAATATTTCAATAGGATTTTTGGAATTTAAAATTTTAATATCTCACAAATGACAAATGATATTGAAGTGATTTCTTCACCATTAGCTTCAATTCACCATTCTGGAGGTCTGTGTAAGATTTTGTATCCAACCGTGCACAAATGCAAACTTACTAAAAATAGTAACCTTGCCAAATTTAGCCCTTATTGAAAAGAAACAACACATTATTATTATTATTATTTTGGTTGATGCAAGATTGCTCTTACACCCTGGATGCTCCTGCATCAGATGGGTAATGATATGTTGATTACTCATGATTTATGTAGCATACAATAGTAAGAAGATGATGGATATGGAGATCTAGAGTGACTTCGACAACATGATGGTGTATGAAGATGCATCCCCCAAACGGCTTGAGTGAGGTTTGATTTATAGGAGATGTGGGATAAGGATTGATGGCTAGGATTGAAAGGTCAATTGTGTGATGTAGATATCTAAGATTAAAAGGTAATTTAATAGGTGAGATAGTGTGACAAGACATTTAATGATGGTTATAATGTGACAAAGGTTATAATAAAAAATTACTTAAATTATGAGAGATGGACAAGTGTTGTGATGAGAATACAAGTGAGGGCTAATTTAAATAAATATTTTATTTAAATTAGAGGAAAGGTGGAAACAAATTAAATAAATAGGATTTATTTAATTAATTGGCTAATGGGATAAATTAGATTAAAATGAGATTAAGAGGGAATTAGTTAAAGGGTAAGTGCAGGAAGATGGGGACCAAAAAGGGGTCTTAAGTGGCCACTTTTTTTTTGAAATCAGGAAATACTAGCCTTGGATGAGAAATTGAGCATAGTTACACTGAAAATTTGGAGATGCAACCAAAACAATGTTCGTAGTGCTCCGAGTCTACTTTCTAAACTTTTTTTTTTGTTTTGAAAATGGCATAGATTAAGGGGTTCAAAAGAGGGAGCCACATAAATTGGTGTTGTTTCTATCAAAAAAACATAACATAGCATGTTTTGTGGCTCCCTCAAAAGGTCAACTTTTTTTTGGTATTTTTAAAATCGCTTCGGTGAGAAATTAGCTAATAGCATGTAGTTTATGCCCGATTTTTTAGATAATTTTTTGATGAAATTTGATTTTTTACTAATTTTCAAAGTGGACACATCCTAAAAAATAGAATTTTGACCATGCTACCCCTATAAATTTTGAAAACTAATTGAAAATCATTTTTTTATTTTTTTACTATTTGTAGAATGGAGTCTAGTTTCTAAATATGTATTTTTTTTGAAATTTGAATGAATAGTTATTTTACAATGAAAAAAAGACCAAACAGTGGTTTTTGCCTAAAAATGGACATACAAACAAAAGAAATTAAAGATGAAAGGCTTAACATTGTTAAAATGTGAAAAAAATCACATCATCAAATAGATAAGAGAAAGCCTAACATTACCCATGTGTTTGATTTGTTCGACCTTGAAACACGTGCAAATCTGAGGGTTAGCATGAACGAAATTATGTGAAATTTTGAAGAATATAGAAAAACACGTCTGTGACTGTTTATAAGGCACTCCAAGCCTTTGGGTTGGAAATCCAAAGCAAATCCCAAGCCCAAGGCTTGGGATTCCCAAAGCAAGACATAATGCGCTCGCGTTATGTTTTGCTTTGCATTTTTCCTTTCCCGCAAGTCTGTTGTTTGTCATGTTTGACATAACGCGAGCGCATTATAATGCGCTCGCGTTATGTTCCCCTTAAATTTTTTTTACGTTCAAAGCTATTAATCATGAGGGTTAAGGGATAAGGGATAGGGTTGGAGGGTTTAGGGATAAGGGATTAGCATTTAAGGTATAGTATCGAGCCCGTTGAGGGTCTAGGAATAGGGATAGCATTTAGGGTTTAGGGATGAGGGATTAGAGTTGAGGGATGACAGATTAGGGTTGAGGGTTTAGGGTTTAGGGTTTAGGGATAGGGTTGAGGGTTGAGGGATTAGAGTTAAGGGTTGAGGGATTAGGGTTTGACATTAAGGGTTGAGGGTTGAGGTTCAAGGGTCAAGGGTTTAGGGATAGGGTTTAGGGTCGAGGGATTAGGGTTAAAGAAGAGTGTGGAGGGTGTAAGGATTAGGGATAGGGTTGGAGGGTTTAGGGATAAGGGATTAGGGTTTAAGGTATAGTATTGAGTCTATTGAGGGTTTAGGAATAGGGATAGCATTTAGGGTTTAGGGATGAGAGATTAGAGTTGAGAGATGATGGATTAGGGTTGAGGGTTGAGGGATTAGGGTTTAGGGATAAGGTTTAGGGTTGAGGGTTGAGGGATTAGGGTTTAAGGTATAGTGTTGAGGGTTGAGGGTTTAGTATTAGGGTTTAGGGTTGACAGATTAGCATTTAATGTCAAGGTTAGGGTTAGAGTGTTGAGGCTAGAGGGATTAGGGATAGGGTTTAGGGTTGAAGGTTTAAGGATTGAGGGTTGAGGCTTTAGGGATGAGGGTTTAAGGCTTAAGATATAGTGTCAAGTGTTGAGGGTGTAGGGATAGGGTTTAAGTTTTAAGGGTTAAGGGTTGAGGGATAGGGATTAGGGTTTAAGGTATAGTGTTGAGGGTCGAGGGATCAGAGTTAAGGGTTGAGGGATTAGGGTTTGATGTTGAGGGTTGAGGGATAGGGTTGAGGGTCAAGGAATTAGGGTTAAAGTAGAGTGTGGAGGGTATAAGGATTAGGGATAGGGCTGGAGGGTTTAGGGATAAGGGATTAGGGTTTAGGGTATAGTATCGATTCTGTTGAGGGTGTAGGAATAGGGATAGCATTTAGGGTTTAGGGATGAGGGATTAGAGTTGAGGGATGATGGATTAGGGTTGAGGGTTGAGGGATTCGGGTTTAGGGATAAGGTTTAGGGTTGAGGGCTGATGGATTAGGGTTTAAGGTATAGTGTTAAGGATTTAGGGATAGGGTTTAGGGTGAGAGATTAGAGTGAAGGGTTGAGGGATTAGGATTTGACGTTGAGGGTTGAGGGTTGAGGGTTTAGGGTTAAGGTTGAGAGATGAGGGATCAGAGCTAAGGGTTGAGAGATTAGGGTTTGACGTTGAGGGTTGAGGGTTGAGGTTTGAGGGTCAAGGGTTTAGGGATAGGGTTGAGGTTGAAGGGATTAGGGTTAAAGTAGAGTGTGGAGGGTGTAAGGATTAGGGATAGGGTTGGAGGGTTTAGGGATAAGGGATTAGAGTAAGGTATAGTATCGAGTCTGTTGAGGGTTTAGGAATAGGGATAGCATTTAGGGTTTAGGGATGATGGATTAGAGTTGAGGGATGAGGGATTAGGGTTGAGGGTTGATGGATTAGGGTTTAGGGATAAGGTTTAGGGTTGAGGGTTGAGGGATTAGGGTTTAAGGTATAGTGTTGAGGGTTGAGGGTTTAGGATTAGGGTTTAGGGTTGAAGGTTTAAGGATTGAGGCTTGAGGCTTTACGGATGAGGGTTTAAGGCTTAATATATAGTATCAAGTGTTGAGGGTGTAGGGATAGGGTTTAAGTTTTAAGGGTTAAGGGTTGAGGGATAGGGATTAGGGTTTAAGCTATAGTGTTGAGGGTTGATGGTTTAGGGATAGGGTTTAGGTTTGAGGGATTAGGGTTTAGGGTTGATGAATTAGGGTTTAATGTTGAGAGTTGAGGGTTGAAGGTTGAGGGTTGAGGGTTGAAGTTGAGGGATAGGGTTAATGGTCAAGGGATTAGGGTTAAATAAGAGTGTCGAGGGTAGAGGGATTAGGGTTTAAGGTATAGTATTGAGCCTGTTGAGGGTCTAGGAATAGGGATAGCATTTAGGGTTTAGGGATGAGGGATTAGAGTTGAGGGATGACGAATGACAGATTAGGGTTGAGGGTTAAGGGATTAGGGTTTAGGGACAAGGTTTAGGGTTAGGGTTGAGGGATAAGGGTTTAAGGTATAGTGTTGAGGGTTTAGGGATAGGGTTTAGGGTTGAAGGATTAGAGTGAAGGGTTGAGGGATTAGAATTTGATGTTGAGGGTTGAGGGTTTAGCAATAGGGTTGAGGGTCGAGGGATCAGAGTTAAGGGTTGAGGGATTAGGATTTGATGTTGAGGGTTGAGGGTTAATGGTTTAGGGATAGGGTTGAGGGTCAAGGAATCAGGGTTAAAGTAGAGTGTGGAGGCTATAAGGATTAGGAATAGGGTTGGAAGGTTTAGGGATAAGGGATTAGGTTTTAAGGTATAGTATCGAGTCTGTTGAGGGTTTAGGAATAGGGATAGCATTTAGGGTTTAGGGATGAGGGATTAGAGTTGAGGGATGCTGGATTAGGGTTGAGGGTTAAGGGATTAGGGTTTAAGGTATAGTGTTAGGGTTGAGGGTTTAGGATTAGGGTTTAGGGTTCACGGATTAGCATTTAATGTCGAGGTTAGGGTTAGAGTGTCAAGGGTAGAGGGATTAGGGATAGGGTTTAGGTTTGAAGGTTTAAGGATTGAGGGTTGAGGCTTTAGGGATGAGGGTTTAAGGCTTAAGATATAGTGTCAAGTGTTGAGGGTGTAGGGATAGGGTTTTAATTTTAAGGGTTAAGGGTTGAGGGATAGGGATTAGGGTTTAAGGTATAGTGTTGAGGGTTGATGGTTTAGAGATAGGGTTTAGGTTTGAGGGATTAGGGTTTAGGGTTGATGAATTAGGGTTTAATGTTGAGAGTTGAGGGTTGAGGGTTGAGGGTTGAGGATTGAGGTTGAGGGATAGGGTTAATGGTCAAGGGATTAGGGTTAAATAAGAGTGTCGAGGGTAGAGGGATTAGGGTTTAAGATATAGTATCGAGCCTGTTGAGGGTCTAGGAATAGGGATAGCATTTAAGGTTTAGGGATGAGGGATTAGAGTTGAGGGATGACAGATGACAGATTAGGGTTGAGGGTTGAGGGATTAGGGTTTAAGGTATAGTGTTGAGGGTTTAGGGATAGGGTTTAGGGTTGAGGGATTAGAGTGAAGGGTTGAGGGATTAGAATTTGACATTGAGGGTTGAGGGTTTAAGGTTGAGGGTTTAGGGATAGGGTTGAGGGTCGAGGGATCAGAGTTAAGGGTTGAGGGATTAGGGTTTGACGTTGAGGGTTGAGGGTTGAGGTTTGAGGGTCAAGGTTCTAGGGATAGGGTTGAGGGTCGAGGAATTAGGGTTAAAGTAGAGTGTGGAGGGTATAAGGATTAGGGATAGGGTTGGAGGGTTTAGGGATAAGGGATTAGAGTTTAAGGTATAGTATTAAGTCTGTTGAGGGTTTAGGAATAGGGATAGCATTTAGGGTTTAGGGATGAGGGATTAGAAATGAGGGATGCTAGATTAGGGTTGAGGGTTGAGGGATTAGGGTTTAGGGATAAGGTTTAGGGTTGAGGGTTGAGGGATTAGGGTTTAAGGTATAGTGTTAGGGTTGAGGGTTTAGGATTAGGGTTTAGGGTTGACGGATTAGCATTTAATGTCGAGGTTAGGGTTAGAGTGTTGAGGGTAGAGGGATTAGGGATAGGGTTTAGGGTTGAAGGTTTAAGGATTGAGGGTTGAGGCTTTAGGGATGAGGGTTTAAGGCTTAAGATATAGTGTCAAGTGTTGAGGGTGTAGGGATAGGGTTTAAAATTTAAGGGTTAAGGGTTGAGGGATAGGGATTAGGGTTTAAGGTATAGTGTTGAGGGTTGATGGTTTAGGGATAGGGTTTAGGTTTGAGGGATTAGGGTTTAGAGTTGATGAATTAGGGTTTAATGTTGAGAGTTGAGGGTTGAGGGTTGAGGGTTGATGTTGAGAGATAGGGTTAATGGTCAAGGGATTAGGGTTAAATAAGAGTGTCGAGGGTAGAGGGATTAGGGTTTAAGCTATAGTATCGAGCCTGTTGAGGGTCTAGGAATAGGGATAGCGTTTAGTGTTTAGGGATGAGGGATTAGTGTTGAGGGATGACGGATGACAGATTAGGGTTGAGGGTTGAGGGATTAGGGTTTAGGGACAAGGTTTAGGGTTAGGGTTGAGGGATTGGGGTTTAAGGTATAGTGTTGAGGGTTTAGGGATAGGGTTTAGGGTTGAGGGATTAGAGTGAAGGGTTGAGGGTTTAAGGTTGAGAGTTTAGGGATAGGGTTGATGGTCGAGGGATTAGAGTTAAGGGTTGAGGGATTAGGGTTTGACGTTGAGGGTTGAGGGTTGAGGTTCGAGGGTCAAGGATTTAGAGATAGGGTTGAGGGTCGAGGAATTAGGGTTAAAGTAGAGTGTGGAGGGTATAAGGATTAGGGATAGGGTTGGAGGGTTTAGCGATAAGGGATTAGAGTTTAAGGTATAGTATCGAGTCTGTTGAGGGTTTAGGAATAGGGATAGCATTTAGGGTTTAGGGATGAGGGATTAGAGTTGAGGGATGATGGATTAGGGTTGAGGGTTGAGGGATTAGGGTTTAGGGATGAGGTTTAGGGTTGAGGGTTGAGGGATTAGGGTTTGAGGTATAGTGTTAGGGTTGAGGGTTTAGGATTAGGGTTTAGGGTTGACAGATTAGCATTTAATGTCAAGGTTAGGGTTAGAGTGTCAAGGATAGAGGGATTAGGGATAGGGTTTAGGGTTGAAGGTTTAAGGATTGAGGGTTGATGCTTGAGGGATGAGGGTCTAAGGCTTAAGATATAGTGTCAAGTGTTGAGGGTATAGGGATAATGTTTAAATTTTAAGGGTTAAGGGTTGAGGGATAGGGATTAGGGTTTAAGGTATAGTGTTGAGGGTTGATTGTTTAGGGATACAGTTTAGATTTGAGGGATTAGGGTTTAGGGTTGATGAATTAGGGTTTAATGTTGAGAGTTGAGGGTTGAGGGTTGAGGTTGAGGGATAGGGTTAATGGTCAAGGGATTAGGGTTAAATAAGAGTGTTGAGGGTAGAGGGATTAGGGTTTAAGGTGTAGTATCGAGCCTGTTGAGGGTCTAGGAATAGGGATAGTGTTTAGGGTTTAGGGATGAGGGATTAGAGTTGAGGGATGACAGATGACAGATTAGGGTTGAGGGTTGAGGGATTAGGGTTTAGGGACAAGGTTTAGGGTTAGGGTTGAGGGTTTAGGGTTTAAGGTATAGTGTTGAGGGTTTAGGGATAGGGTTTAGGGTTGAGGGATTAGAGTGAAGGGTTGAGGGATTAGAATTTGACATTGAGGGTTGAGGGTTGAGGGTTGAGGGTTTAGGGATAGGGTTGAGGGTCGAGGGATCAGAGTTAAGGGTTGAGGGATTAGGGTTTGATGTTGAGGGTTGAGGGTTGAAGTTCGAGGGTCAAGGGTTTAGGGATAGGGTTGAGGGTCGAGGAATTAGGGTTAAAGTAGAGTGTGGAGGGTATAAGGATTAGGGATAGGGTTGGAGGGTTTAGGGATAAGGGATTAGAGTTTAAGGTATAGTATCGAGTTTGTTGAGGGTTTAGGAATAGGGATAGCATTTAGGGTTTAGGGATGATGGATTAGAGTTGCGGGATGATAGATTAGGGTTGAGGGTTGAAGGATTAGGGTTTAGGGATAAGATTTAGGGCTGAGGGATGAGGGATTAGGGTTTAAGGTATAGTGTTGAGGGTTTAGGGATAGGGTTTAGGGTTAAGGGATTAGAGTGAAGGGTTGAGGGATTAGGATTTGATGTTGAGGGTTGAGGGTTGAGGGTTTAGGGTTTAGGGTTAGGGTTAAAAGATGAGGGATCAGAGTTAAGGGTTGAGGGATTAGGGTTTGATGTCGAGGGTTGAGGGATTAGGATTTAACGTTGAGGGTTGAGGGTTGAGGGTTTAGGGTTTAGGGTTAGGGTTAAGAGATGAGGGATTTGAGTTAAGGGTTGAGGGATTAGGGTTTGATGTCGAGGGTTGAGGGTTGAGGTTCGAGGGTCAAGGGTTTAGGGATAGGGTTGAGGTTCAAGGGATTAGGGTTAAAGTAGAGTGTGGAGGGTGTAAGGATTAGGGATAGGGTTGGAGGGTTTAGGGATAAGGGATTAGAGTTTAAGGTATAGTATCGAGTCTGTTGAGGGTGTAGGATTAGGGATAGCATTTAGGGTTTAGGGATGAGGGATTAGAGTTGAGGGATGACGGATAAGGGTTGAGGGATTAGGATTTGACATTGAGGGTTGAGGGTTTAGGGATAGGGTTGAGGGTTTAGGGATAGGGTTGAGGGTTGAGGGATTAGAGTGAATGGTTGAGGGATTATGATTTGACATTGAGGGTTGAGGGTCGAGGGATTAGAGTTAAGGGTTGAGGGCATTTTCTATCGAGAACTTGATTATGAGGGCTTGCCCCTTCATTGTTATGCCTATCATATCACAGAGCATCTAGAAAGCTCTTGTAGGAAAGAGATGTGATCAATGCAAAGGATGTGATGAATCTATAACAGGACAAAACGCGAGCACGTTATAACGCGCTCACATTTTGTCTTTCTATTGAAACGGTAAAAAAGTGGTTACCCCTGTGATCTAGACCCACATGCTCTATTTTCTTACTGATTCTGCACGTGCTTTGACAAAAAAGAAGTGCTTTCATGCTGTTGGGAAGTTCACATGCACATTTGACACATTGTACCACCTTTGCATGATCTTTCCACCACCTTCTCTTCTTTGCCAACTTGAGAAGGAGGAAATAACATAGTTTTCACACCAAGTTTGATATATATCTATTCAAGTTTCAATTTTTGTAGTGTTGCAATGTTAATTGTGATTCAATTTTAGGAATTTAACATTATAGATTGTTTAATAGTATTGTTGTTAGTAATGATATTTGAGTGTTATTCAATTTAACATTGAAAAGGAAGCAAGTGGTGAAAAACTCAAATTGTTGAGGAGTTTGATGCAAGAAGATAAAAACACTACATAATTGGGTACTCTCTCCATTCAAATCTTTGTTTTTTAGGTATGTCAAGTCTTTACATGCATGTTCTTTACATTTTCTTTATTTCAGATTGAATTACTTTATAATGCTTTATCGTACATGTTTAAAATAGGCACATTCCCAATCAAGAAAGCAACCTACAATCTCACATGATGCCATGTATATTTTCTACACTTGGGCTCTTTAATAATTATGTGTAATAAACAAACCTTAACATACCATGATGTCAAACTATACAAGAATAAATCCTTACAACATAAAAAAAATACAATCCCACTATTATCTTGTATTCATTTCTTACGAACTAATATTGGTCTCTTTTCTGATTCTCCGTCATGCCGAGGAAATGATCAAGAATTAAACCAACACAGGAAGAGATAGAAGCTAAGAATGCAAAGAAAGTAGTGGCTATGAGGGAACTTCATGAGAAGAGGAAATTGGACACGATAAATGAAGACATACCAATTGAAGAGGAACCACAACCATCACAAAGACATATGGTATTGGCGGCACAAAGAGAACGAATGCAAAAACTTCGTGGTATGAGAGATTTGAATACCATAGTTGGAGACACATCCTTTACTGCAAGTCAACATGTAGGGACACCGTCTACCACATCTCAAGTTGAGAGTACATCATCACTCACATGTGATGAAGGAGGTATGCCATCGTTCCCACCTCAACCTCAAGGTATGTCATCTATTTCATCTTCGATCGAAGGTATGCCATCTAACCCATCTCATTTAAATATTGATGAAATTACTAATATTGAGATGAATTTACCTAACTTGACACCACCTAGAATTTTGCATCGAAAGCCAAAGTATTTGATTGATATTGATGAGAATATTTTGCAACCAATGGAAGGTAAGATTCCAAAACGCACTTGTAGAAGATATGCTACTAAGATTTGGAGATTGTTCTTTAAAAAGTTAAATGAGACTGCAAGATGTCAACTATTCGTTGAAATGATGCGAAGTATAAAGTATAGGTCTATCATGAAGATTCTTGGGTTGAGAACATCAGAGGCTTCAAGTGAAAAATCTATTGTCAAGAATCTAATAAGTGCGTATGAGAGTGTGGGTAACACCTCACGCACAAAAGATAGTAATGCAACACGGTGTGTGATTACATCGACTATAGTAAGTAGTCAAACGAGGAAATCTCGTCTCATTAGAAAGACAAGTCAAGAATTGAGAATTAATAGGAAAACTTTATCAAGAGCCGTTGGAAGACGCCAAAGAATTGAGGACACTAATGCCAATGAATTATGAGCGTTCTCGGGGAGACTACCATGAAAAGATAAACCAATTGTTGAAGCATTGAGATCACTAATTGAAGACTTTTGGAAGAATTACACAAGGGTATCTCCGAATCAAAGGGATGTGGTAAGAAGGAGAATCGGTAGTCAGAACCACGAGCCACATCCAAAGCATTTTTTGGATGAGACTCAAACACAGTTTTATGGTAAATTTCTAGAGAAGTATCCTCAAATTAAAATTTGTCAAAGATATTTTGAATTGCTAAAACCTTTCTATGTTAAGATAAATCACACACACACTACTTGTTGTTGTAGATTACATATTAAATTTTCTAACCATTTTGATGCTTATAGGTCTATATGTTTAGATATGCATACTAACAATGATTTGCAGGGTTGTGCCATATGTGCCCCACCAACATCTTCAAGAGACTTCATATCAAGAATTTTATGTGAAAGAGAGGAAGGTCAAATATTCTACAAGAAATTATGCTTGGATGGCACATGTCATCGTTGCGGTGGCTTGCAACATTTGCCAATATGTGAACATATGGAAATAACACATGCGGTTGGAAATGAACTAGTAGAGTTTGACAAGTATAAAATAGTGGCATACAATACAAAAGATGGTAAATAAGCAAAGAGATGTGAATTAGTTATTGAAAAGATTCTAGTGTATCAGTTTATGCCTATATTTCGTGACAGCATAGTGTATGAGTATGCAAGACATGCCCATAAAGCTCGATGGTTGGACTTGCAATTCAAATTATGCAAGGACACATTTCTAGTTGGTAGCATTGTTTCACTTGTCGACTTTGCAGAGAACTACAGTCTACAGCCACAGCGTGAGGTGCAATCACAATATATCAACTCCACACAGGTTTCTATATTTGTGCACATTGCATTCATTCATGCGAATGATAGTACAGAGGATGACATAAAGATCATAAGGGAGTATAATTTCTATAGTAGTGATGATCGCATGCATTCTACGGAGTTTGTGCAAGGTTGCTTTCAGGTGTTCTACAATGATTTGGCTAGAAGGGGAATATTGTTCAGTTAGCATATCATATGGTTGGATAATTGTGCGTCACAATTCAAGAGCTCGCGGAATTTGTATTGGCTGAGTAGGAGGCATAATTTTACAGGTATTCAACATATGTGGAACTTTTGTGAGGCTGGGCATGGAAAGGGGGAGCATGATGGTGCAGGAGCATGTATCAAAAGAGCCATAGCACGAGAAGAGTTAAAGTATAAAGATAATGCAAAGTTGATAGATGCAAAATCGATTGTCGAGTGGTGTAATGCTTCCATGGGTCCAGGTAATGAAGGTAAGTCTTTAGTTCATAGATTTTTTTGGTTGATAGATGATACTAACATTGCACCATATGAGGATTGTTGTACATTGATAGGATCAAATGAGATGCACTCTTTCAGAAGCTCAATTGCAGGTTCATGGAGTATCCATACACGAAAGATGTCATGCTTTTGTTCTTCCTGTACAATTCAAGTCTGGGATGAGTGCGAGTCAAAGGAGTGGGTTGACAAATGACAGTTAAGTTATCTTAGCCCACTTGACACATATCAACCCCCGACGGCACTGGAACTAACACAGATGGAATTGTCAGTTGACTTTGACCACATATTAGATTTAGTTCAACCAAGTAATATAGGGCATGTATATGCATCTAATTTCATCTAGTTCAACCAGGTAATGTCTTCTTACTTTGTAGTGTTTTTGTAATGTTGACTAATTTCATCTAATTTGCTACACATATCAATGTAGGGCACGTATATGTAGTTATTGTAGATGAAGATAATGAAGAGGGTACAGATTATTACTTATGTCATTGTGTTAAGGCTAAAAAGAAATTGGAGGCCCTTGTTACAGATGGAGAAAACATCGAATACCCTACAGGATCAGTGGTTATTACTGGAACATGGCTTAGAAGGTACCCACATAAGAGTGTTAATATTTAGCTATTTCAAGACTTTGACACGCATCAGAAGATTCTTCATTACTCGAACCTTGTCGTGGCATCCAATATTCATTTGATAAAGTATCAGGGTAGACCTTTGAACAAAATATTGTGGAAGGTGCGTGAGTCTGACCATGAAGCAATACTTGACACAATAAAGAGTAGAGTAGACCTAGATGGTTCATTGGATTAATTTGTAAGTATTCACATTGATTTTGTAAAGTTATGTTACATTGAGTTGTAAGTATCCACATTAATTTGTAAGGTTTGTCTTTTTTTATTTCCTCCTGCATTTTTACACATATGTACAAATTTTTACATCATCATGTTATGCATTTTTGGTGTCCTGCTCCTGATGCAACCAAACTCATAACTCACCCTACTTCCTCTAGACACCATTTGATGATCTCTCCAACACTCTAGATCCAGGGCGCCCAATCATGATGATGACCTATATACCATTCTCCCAAGGTGTTCATAATGAATGAAAAGAAGACCAAGGGCACCTAAGTTTAATAGACTTATTTCTTTCAATTTTGATGATCCAAACTCTTGCAATATGACATCCACTTTCATGCCTTTTGATCTTCCTTCACATACAAGGTGCCAAATCAAGTTAAAAAATCTACATAAGGGCGCCAAAATGGATGAAAGGAGACATGAAATGCACCTTAGGACTCCATGCTAAGGTTTGAGCCATTAAAGTCTCTTGATATTAGGCGCTCATGATGATGAAACTTAGAGCTTTTTCCTTTCCTATGCGCTCATCTAAGATGTTTGAATGATAAGGAGTGCCTCAACCTCTATAATGTACATTGGGCACCAAAATCAAGGTGATTTTAAGTCACTTTGAGTCATTTGGGGTTAGTTTGAGTCATGTTGCAAAAAAGTGTCAATGTTGTCAAGTTGCACAAAGCAACTTTTATATTTTTGGTATCCTGCTCATGATGTGACCAAACTAACTATTCCAACGCGTCCAGATGGGTACATTTACTCTAGGCATGGTTCTATTTTTCACCCAAACATGTCGAAACAGTCTGAGCTACATTGTACCGATGATATCCCTGAAGAGTTCAAAGTGCAAAAAGGTAGCAATCTTTGACGAGATGTTACTCAAAAATTGTGTCACTTAGAAACATTCTATCTAAAGCAACGTGATCACGTAAAGTGCCTCTACAATAACCTCTCTCAGTTTTTTATATTTCTGAGGCATTTGCCCATGGTGAAAGTTTTTTTGCTTCCCTAAAAATCGTCAGAAGGAGGCAGTGTAAAGTTGCAAAGGGGTGTAACTTTTGTCCTGTTCCTGATGCAACCAAACTGACTATTCCAACGCATCTGGATGGGTACATTTACAGTAGGCATTGTCCTATTTTTCACCCAAACATGTCGAAACAGTCCGAGCTACATTGTACTCACGATATCCCTAAAGAGTCCAAAGTGTAAAAAGGCAGCAATCTTTGACGAGATGTTACTCAAAAATAGTCTCACTTAGAAACATTCTGTCTAAGGCAACGCGATCATGTAGAGTGCCTCTACAATAACCTCTCTTAGTTTTTTATATCTCTAAGGTATTTGCCCATGGTGAAAGTTTTTCTGCTGCCCCAAATATCGTCAGAAGGAAGCAGTGTAAAGTTGCAAAGGGGTGTAACTTTCATCCTACTTCTGATGCAAGCAAACTAACTATTCCAACGCGTTTAAATGGGTACATTTACATTAGGCATGGTCCTATTTTTCACCCAAACATGTCGAAACAGTCTGAGCTATATTGTACCGACGATATCCCTGAAGAGTCCAAAGTGCAAAAAGGTAGCAATCTTTGATGAGACATTACTCAAAAACTGTGTCACTTACAAACATTCCTTTTGAGGCAACATGATCACATAGAGTGCCTCTATAATAACCTCTCTCAGTTTTTTATATCTCTGAGGCATTTGCACGTGGTGAAAGGTTTTCTGCTGCCCCAAAAATCATCAAAAAGAGGCAGTGTAAAGTTGCAAAGGGGTGTAACTTTTGTTCTGCTCTTGATTTAACCAAACTGACTATTCCAACGTGTCCGAGTGGGTACATTTACATTAGGCATTGTCTTTTTTTTCACCTAAACATGTCGAAACACTCCGAGCTACATTGTACCCACGATATCCCTAAAGAGTCCAAAGTACAAAAAGGCAGCAATCTTTGACGAGATGTTACTCGAAAACCATGTCACTTAGAAATATTCTATCTAAGGAAACACAATCATGTAGAGTGCCTCTACAATAACCTCTCTCAATTTTTTATATCTCTGAGGCATTTGCCCGTGGTGAAAGGTTTTCTGTTGCCCCAAAAATCGTCAGAAGGAGGCAGTGTAAAGTTGCAAAGGGGTGTAACTTTCATTCTGCTCTTGATGCAATCAAACTGACTATTCCAACGCATCTGAATGGGTACATTTACGTTAGGCATGGTCCTATTTTTCACCCAAACATGTCAAAACAGTCTGAGCTACATTATACCCACGATATCCCTAAAGAGTCTAAAGTGAAAAAAGGTAGCAATCTTTGATGAGATGTTACTCAAAAACCATTTCACTTAGAAACATTCTATCTAAGGCAACATGATCACATAGAGTGCCTCTACAATAACCTCTCTCAATTTTTTATATCTCTAAGGCATTTGCCCGTGGTGAAAGGTTTTCTGCTGCCCCAAAAATTGTCAGAAGGAGGTAGTGTAAAGTTGCAAAGGGGTGTAACTTTCGTCCTGCTCCTGATGTGACCAAACTGACTATTCCAATGCATTTGAATGGGTACATTTACGCTAGGCATGGTCCTGTTTTTCACCCAAACATGTCAAAACAGTCTGAGCTACATTGTACCGATGATATCCCTAAAGAGTCCAAAGTGCAAAAAGGCAGCAATCTTTGATGAGATGTTACTCAAAAATCATTTCACTTACAAACATTCTGTCTGAGGCAACGCGATCACGTAGAGTGCCTCTACACTAATCTCTCTGAGTTTTTTATATCTCTAAGATATTTGCCGATGGTGAAAAGTTTTCTATTGCCCCAAAAATCGTCAGAAGGAGGTAGTGTAAAGTTGCAAAGGGGTGTAACTTTTGTCCTACTCCTGATGTGACCAAACTAACTATTCCAATGTGTCTAAATAGGTACATTTACGCTAGGCATGGTCTTGCTTTTCACCCAAACATGTCGAAACAGTTTGAGCTACATTGTACCGACAATATCTCTAAAGAGTCCAAAGTGCAAAAAGGTAGAAATCTTTGATGAGATGTTACTCAAAAACTGTGTCACTTACAAACATTCCATCTAAGGCAACACGATCATGCAGTGTGCCTCTACAATAACCTCTCTCAGTTTTTTATATCTCTGAGACATTTGCCCATGGTGAAAAGTTTTCTACTGCCCCAAAAATCATCAAAAGGAGGCAGTGTATTAAGTCAGGATGAAAGCCTATTCACTCTAGGTGCCTATTGTGATGAAATCACACATCACGCCAGAGAATCCCAAACATGTGCCTTGAATAAGTGATGCTACAAGTGGTGAACAAAATGGGCGCTCCTCCAAGACATCTTGCAATTGCCTAAAAGTCCAAAATTTATATGAGTTAAGGCGCCATTTTCCATCTCCAGAGCCTCCTTTGAGCGCCTTAACATGGAGTGAATGTTTTAGTCTATGAAAGATTGCGCCTAAAGAATATAGCAACCCCTTGAGTCACTAGGTTGAATTAAGTTAACAAAATGAACTTCATTGAGGGAGGTGCACTTGTGCATCTAGACAACTCCAGTTTAGCACCTGAGAAAAAGTATGTTTAGAGATACCCCTCGAATGAACCCTCTAGAACCAATAAGCTCAAGATCCATAACCATGAGAAGATAGAGCATTAAAAAAATTCATCTAAAGGATTGGAAATACCTCTTAGATGATAGTCTACCGAGTAGACCAAGAGTGGGGAATGAGAATGCTCCTTGAAGATCACCATGGTCCACACACACTCAACTATAATACTAATAACTCCAAAGTAGAACCAAGATCTCCAATCTAAGAAGATAAACCATCATTATTGTCAAAAGCTCACACTAAACTATGCATCTAAGATATCCATGACATCATGATAAATATGCTACAAGTCCCAATAACCAACTATCCAATCATTCTCATCATCCATCCTCTCATCCCAATGCAACATACCAATGCACAAATGAGCATAGACAAGGAAAAACAACAAAGTCTACATCAACACTGCATCAATCCCGTGGATATAGGCAATATGCATTCAAGTCATCCCACTACAATCAATGAGGTGTGCATCCCAAAAAAATGCATAACTTGTAGATCTCAACCATTGAAAACATGCAAAATCATCATCACATTAGTAACTTCCAAACTGAGATATCAAATAATATAACTTATAGACTTCACCAAATCAATCATAGATTCAACTTTCCAAACAAGTTTACAAATGAGTAACCACAGTCAAGGAACTAATCAAGCATCTAAGAGATAAGAACAATGTGCTAAAAGTAAACCACAACACCACCTGTAATCATGAATCAAACATCATAACCCATACCTATCAACTACAAACATGGTCAAGTCTTGCTAATGCTCAAATGTACCTACATATCCATGACACCATAATTATCATCATTGCTATACCTATGCTCAAATCCCACTAAAACAAGACTCCTAGTCTCACCATGTATCAACCATGTCCTCAAACCAAAATATTGCTGAGCCCATGGAGATTGATACACCCACTTCAATAGAATAGGCAATTAATGTACTTGATGTGTCTTCATTTAATAAACTAGTAAACATCATTTGCATCCATACTTAAACCAATCTTATTGTTGTGTTTGATGTGTCCTCTTTCAAACAACCATTTAACAAAATTTGAGTCCAAACAATAAACATTTACAACCATAAACATCTCAAAGTCCAAAATCCAAACATTCTATCATCCTTAATCATTTCCATCATAGACCCTTGGTTTGAAAAAATCATTATGCAAGATAAAAAACCTATGCCTATTACCTTGTGCAAGGCTCATGCAAAACCCAAAATCACAATCAAAATAGGTCCTCAAACCATGCATCCTTTAAATAAGATCTTTTATCCAAATCAATCAAAAAATCCCTTTGACAATGATGATGATGATAGTCTTGTAGATCAAGATGATATCAAGATGATAATAACATTAACTATGAGATCATTACATGCAAAATTTCCATAAACCTTCATCTCCCACTCATGAACATGCAAGAATATTTCAAACAAGAAATGACTAGCACTAGCTATCATGCCAATCCTAAATACACATCTAATGGTCATCCTTATGGCACCTTTGGTAAGGGAAGAACCACTTTAGACCAAGGTCCTCATATTCAATTCATATCTCCAATCCCAACCAAATATGAGAACTGTTTATCCTATGTATCCTATTCAAATCCTCCATCTCATAATCCTTACATTCCAACTTATCCCATCAATCCAAACCCACTACATCAAAATCATCCTTTTTAGATTTCCTCCAAGGACTTCTAGTGGAGGAAAAATCTCAAACCAGAAATCACAAATTCAATTAGTGTACCTCTCCCAAGCCTATCCAAAAGTCACATAGTACCATGCCTATCCATCAAACACCACAATGCAATCAAAATCCTAACAACATGCCCATGATCCAAGATCAAGTGCAATCATGCAAAGATATTATCAATCACAAGCCTATTAAGAATGAACTAGAGTCTTCTAGTACCATACTTTTCCATCAAACACCATCATTTAATCCATGGCCTATCAAGCCTATCAAAGAAAATGCAAACATCCTATGTAATACAATCGGACTTTAAATATTTGAAGTAGCCATCTACAAATATCCATTCAAACATGGATTTATAATGCAAGTATGGATGCCATCAATAAAAAAGATTTGTATTAACCAAATATCCATATAAGCATACATCAATATCTGTCGATATAAGTATAACATATATACAAAATAGCCATATAGGCTTCCAAGAATGCCATATAGGCATACAATGTCAACTATGTACAATACAAAATATATGTCCACAAATGCCATATAGGCATACAACAAAGGAACGCAATAAAAAGTCATTCCCCTCTGGTTGGTGAAGAGAATAAATCACGAGCAACCTTTGATCTTCTAGGGGATGGAGACGCGCATGTCAGTGGTCTACTACAAACCTGAGGGCTACTCCTCCTATTTAGGTCTTCCTGCATCTTTACCTGTTACAATAAAAAGTATAGACATTAATATATAGAAATTACATGTTATAAAAAATGAAACATTTAACAAAATAATCACTTACCGCTAACATATAATCTGTCTCCTCGCTTGCCTCAGTAGTAGGAATAGGCCTTGGTGATGTCATGTCCTATAGAAACCATCCAGATAGAAATTAAACTTCAAATCAATAATCTTTTCATTTTTCAAAAATAGACAACTATAACAATGAATGTAAATTAAAATTTACTAATCTGCCTCATACCCCTGTCAATGCCATGGAGCTATGAATCACAGAGGCCACACCCTGCTCCATTGCCCTATGAACATGGGGAGGTGTCTCCGCAGCCTACATCATCTGGAAATAAAACAACATTATGCAATTACGAAAACTATAATAGTGATGCAAATCATGGCTCCTAACATACACACACATTCATCTAAACATGGAAGTACACACAATAAAGCACACAAATCACATACAAAAATTTAGTAAGTACAATTCATTCATTAAACTATTTATTTTATTACCTCCGTAAAGCTTTGAAGTCCACCACCGCTGGTAGGTGTTGCCATGAAATCTATAGTATTAACTATTCAACATCCAAAATCAGAAATTAGAATACCATTCATATAACGATGCTATTCACATGTAATATTTATAATTGTTTACTAGTTACATACCTCAACAGTAGATGATCTAGTGAAAAATGCAGGAGGAGAACCACTGAAAACTGCATCGATGCTATGACCCTGAAATTTCATTAAAATCATCAATTTAAATTAGTTAATCTTGTATTTCAAAAATAAAATTTAATAAATTAAATTCAATAAACTTGCTAATATTTACCTGAGTATCAAGGCCGAAAGTCTCACTTAGGAGGTTATCTGTCATCACCATCTGCTCAGCTACAGATGTAGCCTGTGCACCTGCATCCTGACTGTCCATGGGGTCATAACCACAGGCTGACCCGCAAGCTTGGCAAGTATGCGGGGGGACCCTACTCCTCGCACTATCTCCCAACCCACTCTGTGTTGCAGGACTAGCATGCTCTATGATGCTCTGGGTCAAGGCACTAATCGACTGAAGTGTATTGACCTCAACACTCTCCTTCACAATGGAAGGGATAGAAACATGCTTGTGGGCTGGTCTGCTGATTACTCATCTCACTACCCGCTGTGGGTCAAGACGTGCCCCTGGTCTATCTTATGCTGACCCCCCACCTCTACCCTGGAAGTCCCGCATATCAAAATAGTTTGGCACTTTATTGAGGACAAACTCGCAATAGAGTTTCCTCAAAAAGTATTGCGGGACCTCATTATTATTGCATGGAGGATGGTCAAAAACCATCCACCACCTCTGCCTGAAATTGTCCCTTATCGCTTGGTTGTTGCACCAATGGATAGGGAACCTCTTGCATGTAATGGGTGGAGGTTGATTTGTTTGTGGGTTTGTGAAAATTGAACACAAGTCTAATTTTGTAATTTGTAATTTTTTGACATCTTGGTATGACAACTTGTCTGCATAGTAATCTCTAAACTCTCTCTTTTTATCCATCCAACTAGTTATTTGCTTGCTAATTGAATCTACATTTGATAACATAGACTCAAGAGATTCGGCAAGCGTGGACCTATGCAAGGTTGAAGTGGAAGGATCTTTCAACCTTACAATTATATCTTCAATTTCTTTTTTGTTGTTTTCAATTTGCCCCATTATATTATCTTGTGTTCCAGGGGCATGTCAAGGAATGAATGGAGGAGGTTGTTGTTCTGCAGGTATTTCCTCCTCAGGATTTTGTGGATTTTGAGGAGGAGGAGGAGGAGGAGTTGCATTAACATTTCCTGACAATTAATGAAATATACATAAAAAATCAACAAAAACCTACCTATTTAGAAACAAATTCAAACAAAAAAAAAAGATAACTCACCCCTTTGGTGTGCTCGACGTTGCAGTGGCATTTTGGCGATGAATCGATAAGCTTTTTGTGTTGATTGGTGTTTTGCAAAACGCGAGCGGCTTTTGAGGGTTTGGAAGCCGCGGGTAGAGGAGAAAACAGAAAGAAATGAAATTGGAATGCTTTTTTTTTAATTTATAATAAGTCATAACGCGAGCGTGTTATAATGCACTCGCGTTATGACTTAATTTTTTTTTAAATTAATTTGGCCACTTTTTGGCCACCCATCTTCTTGCACTTACCTTAAATAAAATAAATATTATTTATTTAACTAATTAGGTGATGGAAGAGTTATGTAAGGGCCCTAGGACAAAATGTATCGTAAGATGTCCAAAGTGATGTATTGACATGGTAATGTTGTAAGACATGTCAATTTTAGGTGTCTACATTTTTCCCCTATTTGATATGATGTTGCGACTAAGAGAAGTATCATTATTTCAAAGAAGATAAGTTATGGATAGAGGAAAAGGATGCCCCAACCACTTGAAAGAGTGACAAGGAGGAATGGATGAAGGATAGGATGATGATGTAAGGATAATATGATGATGTAACAATGGGATGATGCCTCCTCGAGAGGATAGGTGGGTTAGAAGAACATGGGTAGGCTCTCGAAATGAATGAAAGGGATTGGTCGAAGGATGAAAGATGTAAGAAAAATGATGGATAGAAGAGATGAATGATACATTATGCTACAATGAAGGTGAGCAACCATAGACCTTGATATAGCACTAGATGTTATGCACCAAGGTATACGTACCAGGGTGACGATGTGTCTTGTGCACCCAGCGTAATACAACCTTGTCTAAATGTATGAGGAAGAAAACTTAGACCATTAAAGTCCTAATACACAAAAGGTATGATATGACTTTAGATACAAAGGATAATGCAAAAATATATTCCAACATACACAAGATATGAATATTAGTTGGACTGATAAGGATTTGATATGTAAATGCAAAATAAAAAGATAACACACACAAGAAAGCAAGCAAGCATGCACAAATGATACGAAAAAAAAACAAGGTATTGTGTCTGTCAAGGTGTAAACCAATGATTGATTGATTGATTGATGATTGATGATAAGAATAGTGTTGACATTGCAAGGAACAATATATCCCTAGATCAACACAAAGATACGGGAATGATATATCTCATTGATAATTGATTGGTGTTGTTTGTTTGATTGATTGATTTGATTTGGTTTGCGAAAAGATTAGGATCTAGACTAAGGATGTGATTGGATAATTCGTCTAGATTGATTAGCTAGATTGGTATGGATTAAGGATGACTTGTATTTGAGATTATTGCTTGGATTTTTGATTTTATTATATTTTTGTATTTTTGAAATTTGTAATTTTTTTGATGCTTTTAGATTTTTGAATATTTTGGGATGACATTGGATGACAATTTGGATAGCCTAAATGCTAAATACCAATGACAAGGGAAAACCAAGTCTAGGTGCAAGGGTAAAGGTTGGATTGGATAGATGGATAAAAGGATAGGCGATAGTAAATAGGATCTAGAAGACTCATAATAGTTGGATGGATAAAATGGTGGGCAATAGTGGATGGGATGGATGAGTGAATCATAAGGGAGCTAGGATGTGATCTCCAAAGACTATGTCGTAAAAGGAATAACATGCCCCATTCTAAGTGTAATGCTTAGGATTTTACATGACAAAGCTTGTGACAATAGGATGATAAGGAGTAGAAAGGATGAGGTATATCAAGAGATATCCAAAGCATTCTCCAACATTTTCTCCTATGCCTTTATCAAGATCAAAAGGAGGAAGGGAGGATGGATGGATTCAATAGGATAGGTATGTGGTTATAATGGATAAGGATGGTAGGATGGATATAATAGAATGGAAGATGATAGTTTGAAATGGATGAGACAATGTGCCCCCAAGTGTAAGTCACATAGATAATCAACCTACACATGATGCCTATTTTCTAGGTTTTCATCATGGTACTTATCCAAGGTGCCACCAAGGGTGGCTTTCACCATTGGACGAAGGGGTTTCTCTTTACTATTTTAAATTTTTTTTAATAATTTATGTGAATATGTGGATAGGATAGGTAGATATAGATAAGAGGAACTCAAGCATCTAGTTCCATGAAAAGTAATAGTTCCATTAAAGATGAGTATCACACATGGACCATGTCAAGTGTCATTATGCTCATAGATGTTGGTAGGTGTGGGAAGATGGAATGGATAAAGATGGAGTAGGTAGATAGTGGATCATGATGTGGATTATGGAGGAAAGGATAGTGGATTATGTAGCGTTTATGCAAAAGCATGGACCATAGGAAGGTGATGAAGGAGATATGTAAGATAGTGGATAAAAGATGGGGAGATAGAGGTATGTGGGATTGTTGTGGAATGGAGAGGAACCAAAACCAATGGTTGCACACACCGAATTGAATTTTGAAGCTTTTGGTTGGAAGGAGGTGTAGGAGGCAATAGAGATGTTTTCTTAGGTGATGATTGATGTAGGTGTTGGGAATTAAGGTGTCTCAACCTTTGCAATTTCCTATCATTTATTATTTATTTTCCTAAATTGTATTTAATATTGGTCACCTGATTTTTCCACTTAGTGTGAGGTGGCATGTTGACATGTCATCCCACTTGGAAGGTGACTTGGACAGTCAAGTCAACATTTGAAGATTCAAGCATCCCATTTTGTGGTAGAAGTCTTTTGCCATGTGTCAGCATCTTTTAGGTGTTGTAGGAGGTCTATGATGCATAAGAGTTATGATAGATTCCCATGACAGAATCTATCACGTGTAAGTACTAGAAATACAAGAATCTATGACAGGTGTGACAAATGTCAAGAAGCATCTTTGCATGGAGAAGGTAGGCACCCAAGTTTGACTATGACAAGTTGTAAGAGAATTAGTTATTAATAGTCATCTGTGACAGATTCTCTTACAGCTATAAGTGTTGTCATATATGACAGATTTTATGACATTGTAAGAGCATCTATCATACCCATTTTGGGTAAATTTGGGGCATCCAAGTATGGGGGTTGTAAGGGAAGAAATGGAGTCATGGACAAGTGTTATATGCATGTTTTATGGCATTAGAAATTGGTCCATATGGATTTGGATGAGATTCTTTGTCGACTTTCTCTAGAAGCTACCTCCATCCATAGTATTTCTCTATATATACAAGTGTTTGGAGTTGTAGTTGTATGGTTGATTTGTAGGTACCGTTATGCTACCAGAATTACTCTAGTATTCGACATTTGAGAACTCCTGAAAGAACTTGCATTGCAAGTGTATTGTAATCAACATTTGATTTGATAATACATTGTGTAGGTTTTTGGAGTGTGGGGGTTTTCACTCAAAAGGGTTTTCCCCATGTATATCTTGTGTCATTGGCATTGTTCTTGCATTTGAATGTTTGTTTCATCTCTCTATTAATGTGTATTTCAGATTTGTAACTGTAAAGCATTAAAATTTGCATGAAGTCTCTCCCCTCATTAGATTAGTGTAGGAAGCATTTCTACACACCTTGCTTCCTTTAAGTTGGTATCAGATCCTGGCTAGTTTTGGTCCTAGTTGTTGGGTAGATGGTTTTTGAGCTGATCTTCATTTGATTGGGAGCTTGTGCATAGGATTTTGAAATCTTTCTTGTAGGAAAGAGATGGAAAGCACATCTAGGAGGTTTGATATCAAGAAGTTTAATGGAGGCAACTTTGAGTTGTGGAAACTCAAGATGGAGGACTTATTGGTGGACAGAGATTTATGGCTCACAGTATCTGGATCCATGCCATCAGGCATGAAACAAGAATACTGGGATCTGATGGATCAGAAGGCTAAGGGTCTGATAAGACTCTGTTTGGCTGATTCAGTGCTCTTGAATATCCATGAAGAGAAGAATGCAAAAGATCTTTGGAAGAAACTTGGAGATGTTTATCAGGTGAAATCCCTGGTGAACAAGTTATTCCTATGAAAGAAACTGTATTCTCTGAGGATGGAAGATGGAGGATCTATTGTGGATCACCTAAATACTTTCAACATGCTTGTTGACCAGTTGGCCTCTAGTGGTGTGAAGATGGAGGAGGAGGATTGATGTATGACATTACTGTGTTCCTTACCAAATTCATGGGACCACCTTGTCATGGCCATTGGGAGTACCACTTATGAATTTCAAGACAGATGAAGTGGTTTCTTTGAACTATTGTCTGAAGAGATGCAGAGAAAGTCTTTTGAGTCGGTTAAGGAGGCTCTTCTAGTTGGGCGAGTGGGAGATCATGATGTGCCAAACAGTGGCAATGGAGAAAAAACTTGCTGGATAAAAAAGCGCTAACATTTAGACTAATATTTAGATTTGGATGGAAAGAATGTTAATATTTCTAGCTCAAATATGGATTTCCTTTAAAAATTCCTTAGGATTACCTCATATTTAGGCAGTGGGAGTCCCAAAACTTGCCAAAGAAACTTGAAAACCCACCCATTTAGTGTTATCCTAAAATTTTCCACACTTTCATCCTTGAAGCTGACAAACTTTTTTGTAACTAAATTTAATCAAATGAAAAGGGTTTATAGAGGAAGCTATTAAGATTCTAAAAATATAATATATTTCTCATAATAATTTTAATAGGTAATTATTATTAATTTTGTACATACGTTATGTCTGATTTCCTGATAGATATACATATTGAAAAACATCCATAACTTTCAACAAATTAATCCTTTTTTAAATCCAAAAGATGCATCACATTCTAGGATTTAATGGGTATACATTAAAATTTTAAATTTTTGAGTTTCATATATTTTTGACCAAGTTAGGTTGGTTGGAAAATTAATTTTTAATATTTTAAAAAAGTCACAGTAAAAAATTCATAAATAATTATTTATTTACTTAAAAAATTCATAAATAATTATTTATTTACTTAAAAAATTCAAAAAAATATGTGTCACATCCGATCATGTGTCCTTTCCTTAAATCCAAATAATGGAAGAAAAATATTATCTTTTTCTCATACTTAGGTTGGTCGGAATAACACCCACTTTTTAAGTTTTTCTAAAAATTTTAGTAGTGTTTCATTGAAATATCCAATTTTAACCAAACTATTTTTAAATTTTTTTTAAAAAAGTAGTATCCCATAAACTACATTCAATTTTACTACCTTATTTCTATATTATCTAGATAACTCATTCAAAATTTGACATGAAGTTACTTAAGTCTGTTTTTCACATTTACATTGCCACTTAGGGGTAGTGTTTGGCCCATCATGATCCTGCACTCACCCGGTTCATGATAGATCCAAAGAGAAGGGAAAGAAAAAAGATAACAAGGAAGAAAAAGGAAGATCCAATTTCCATGGGAGATCTGAGTCTCCTAGAAAGTCCAAGGATCTGTGTTGGAACTGCAAAAAACTTGGTCATTTCTATAAGGATTGCAAGGAGGAAAAGAAGAAAAAGAAGAAGAACTACGATTCAGATTCTGACAAGTCATCTCAAGATGATGGAGAAGCATTTTTCACTGCCTTGACAACACATGCATCGGAAGATGTATGGCTTATTAACTCTGGTGCATCTTTTAACATGGCCTCACATCGAGGTTGGTTCTCAAAGTATGAAGAATATGATGATGGGAAGGTGTAGTTGGGTGATGACTCTCACCTAAAGATTGTTGGTCATGGAAGAGTCTTGATTCAATTCCCTGATGGATGAGCGAAGGGGATCAATGGTGTTTTGCATATCTCTGGTTTGGCATGGAAACTTCTTTCGATAAGTAAGTTGAATGATGTGGGTGTGCAAGTTGTTTTCTTGAATGCAGGATGTAAGTTGACTATAGGAGCTATGGTGCTAGCCAAAGTTGTTTAGATTGGCACTCTGTTTCATCTTGATGCATGCACAGTTCATTGCAATAGTGCCTTTGTTTCAAAGAAGAGAACTTCAAAGTCTTCGTCCTCACCATTGGAACCAACAACAAAGAAGTGTGTTGCATCTACTTCCAATGGTCATGCTTTTTGGGTACCTAAGGTGATCATTCTATGGAGATGAAACTTCTAGCTGAGAAGATAATTTTATAGCATCAAAGGCTTGGTCACATTGGTGAAAAGGGTTTGAGGACCCTAAAAAATAAAAACCTTGTTGAGGGTATGAATGATTGTAACCTTGAGTTTGATTTTTGTAAACATTGCATTTATGGAAAGCAAAACCATGTTTAGTTTTATTCTAGTTCTCACAAGTCTTTTGAAGTGTTGGACTTAATTCATTTTGATCTATTTGGTCATGCCAATGTTCCTTCAATTTCAAAATTTCTGCACTTTGTTTCATTCATTGATGACTACAGTAGAAGGACATGGGTATATTTCCTTAGAAGTAAATCTAAAGTCTTTGCAAGATTCAAAGAGTTCAAATCTTCTATAGAGAATCAAAAGGATAGAAAGATTAAGTGTTTGAGGGCTGATAACAGTGGTGAGTTTTGTTCCGTAGATTTTGATAAGTTCTATAAAGAACAAGGCATTGAGAGGCATAGTTCTTGACAACTCCGTATACCCCTCATCAGAATGGAGTTATAGATAGGATGAACAAAACATTGATGGAGAGGGCTAGGAGTATGCTCAATGGAGTTGGCATTGAACACAAGTTTTGGGCTGAAGTTGTTTCTACCGCATGTTACCTAGTTAACAAGTCTACTACATCAATGCTTGTTGATAAGACACCTATGGAGGTATGGTCTAGTAAAATACCTTCATTAAGACACATTTAAATATTTGGTTGTGAGGCATATGCACATGTGCCTAAGGAGAAGAGATCTAAGTTGGAGAACAAGGCATTTAAGTGTATCTTCATTGGTTATGGCATTGGTGTGAAAGGGTACAAGCTTTGGGATCCAGTGGCTGAGAGAGTTTTGTATAGTAGAAGTGTGATCTTCAGAGAGCTCAGTCCTTCTTCTGTATACCTACAACCAAAGAAAGAAGAGAAGAAAGAGGATGTGGTTCAACTTCCTTCCACCCTTGAGAAAGTTGAACCGAAGACATCTGATGGACCTGATGATGAGGATAACTCTAGTAGCTCTGAGAGTTCAGAAAAAGAAGAGGAAGAACCTGAACCTCAACTTTTGAGGAGGTCCACAAGGATAAGGCGACAACCTGAAAGGTTTGGTTATTCATTGCATGATTCCAGTTGTATTTTTTCTTTGATTTCTAACATTGATGAGCCTAGGAATGTAAGGGAGGCTATGGGTATGAGTGATGCAGATTCTTGGAAAGAGGCCATGGAAGAAGAGATGGCTTCCTTGAAGAAAAAAATACTTAGAATTTGATGCCCTTGCTTGACAAATGTAAACCTGTTGGATGCAAATGGGTGTTCAAGAAGAAATTTGGTTCAGATGGTAGTGTTCAGAAGTTTAAGGCAAGGTTGGTAATGAAGGGGTACTCTCATTTGAAGGGAATTGACTATGGTGAGATATTCTCTCCCATTGGAAGCTGACATCTATTCGGTTCCTATTATCTCTTGTAGTAGTGTATGATCTAGAAGTGGAACAAATGGATGTGAAGACAACATTCCTTCATGGTGATTTGGAGGAAGAAATCTATATGTCACAGCCAAAGTACTACATGGTAAAAGATAAAGAAAATCTAGTTTGCAAGTTGAAAAATTCTTTATATGGTTTGAAGCTCAATCTCCTAGGATGTGGTACCATAAATTTGATGTCTTTGTGTTGAGTCTGGGATTTCTGAGATCAAAACTGGATCATTGTGTTTATTACAAGTTTGATAATGATCACATTCTCATTATTGCATTATATGTTGATGATATGTTGTTCTTTGGGAATGGTAAGAATTTGATTTCTGATTTGAAGTCTCAGTTGTCAACATAGTTTGAGATGAAAGATCTAGGGGTAGCTAGGTACATTCTGGGGATGGAAATCAGAAGAGACAGAGATAACAAAAAACTTTGGTTAGGCCAGATTAAGTATGTGAATACTATTTTGGAGAGACTCAACATGGCAGATTGTAGACCATTGACTTTTCCTGTTATGATGGGGACAAAGTTATCTGTTGCAGATTATCCAAAGTCTCCTTTTGAGATGGAAGATATGAGCAAAGTTCCTTATGCTAGTGTGGTTTCTAGTTTGATGTATGTGATGGTCTGTACAAGACTATACATTGCCCAAGCAGTGGGAGTCCTTAGTCATTTTATGGATAATCCTAGATGGGTACATTAGGATGCAGTGAAGAGAGTGTTTAGATATTTGTGGGGTAATTCTGAGTATTCCTTATGTTTTCATGGTTATGCTACAGGACCTTGGCATTCACTTTGTGTTCATGGATTTGGGGATTCAGATTGGGCAAGTGACATTGACAATAGGAGATCCACCAGTGCTTATGTGTTCACTATGTTTGGTGGTGCTATTAGTTGGATGAGTAAGCGGCAACCTGTGGTCACTTTGTCTACGACTAAAGCAGAGTACATGGCAGCAACTCATGCTTGTCAGGAAGCCATTTGGATTAAGAGATTGTGTTCTGATGTTGGGTTTGATGCAGAGAAGACTACTATTTGTTGTGACAGTCAGAGTACCATATGTTTGGTGAAGAATCCTACTTTCCATGCGAGGACTAATCATATTGATGTATAGTACCATTTTGTTTGTAACATGGTAGAGGATGGGAAGGTCAATTTGGAGAAAGTTGACACTTTGGTGAATGTTGCAGATTCCTTGACAAAACCTGTGAGCACGGAGAGGTTCAGATGGTGTTCGGAGTCTATGCGCCTCTTGGCCCGTAGCAGTTAAATCTTGTCATTCTATTGGCTCTTGAAAGGTGTTCAACAAGTGGGAAAATGTTGGGAATTAAGGTGTCTCAACCTTTGCAACTTACTAGCATTTATTATTTAATTGTATATTTTTTATTTGCCTAAATTGTATTTAACATTGGTAATCAGGTTTCGTCACTTAGTGTGAGGTGGCATGTTGACATGTCATCCCACTTGGAAAGTGACTTGGATGGTCAAGTCAACATTTGAAGATTTAGGTGTTCCATTTTTTGGTAGAAGTCTTTCAACATATTTTGGGTGTTGTAAGAGGTCTATGATGTGTAAGAGTTATGATAGATTCCTATGACATAATCTATGGCATGTAAGAGCTAGAAGTAGAAGATTCAATGCTAGGTGTGACAAGTGTCAAGAAGCATATTTGCATGGAGAAGGTAGGTGCCCAAGTTTGACTATGACAAGTTGTAAAAAAATCAGTTATTAATAGCCAGTTATGATAGATTCTCTTACATCTGTAAGTGTTGTCATATATGACAAATTTTATGACATTGTAAGAGCATCTGTCATACCAATTTTGGGAATTTGGGGCACACAAGTGTGGGGGTTGTAAGGGATGAAAGGGAATCAATGACATGTGTCATCTACATGTTTTATGGCCTTGGAAATTGGGCCATATGGATTTGGACAAGATTCTTTATTTAGTTTCTCTAGAAGCTACCTCCATCCATAGTACTTCTCTATATATATATAGGTGTTCGGAGTTGGAGTTGTATGGTTCATTTGCAGGTACCGTTATACTACCATAATTACTCCAGTATTCGACATTTGGGAACTCCTGAAAGAACTTGCATTGCAAGTGTATTGTAATCGGCATTTGATTTGATAATACATTGTGTAGGTTTTGGAGTAAGGGGGTTTTCACCTGAAAGGGTTTTCCCCACATATATCTTGTGTCATTGGAATTGTTCTTGCATAATTTGAATGTTTATTTTATCTCTCTATTAATGTGTATTTTAAATCTGTAACTATAGGATTAATATTTGTATGAAGTCTCTCCCCTCATTAGATCAATGTAGGAAGTGTTTCTGCACACCTAGCTTCCTTTCAGTAGGAATTTAGGTTCCCACATAGACTTAGGATTTTTATGATTTTTGCATTGGATGTGGGATTTGTATATGGAATGGGATTGTTGGGATTTTTTGGATGTCAATGCTTCATTTGACTTGATTTCTTTTTTCTTAGGTACCCAACAATTTTAGTTTTGGACTTTTCTTTTGGAGGTATGGGCTTGTGTAGCTTTTTGGATTGATTTTCCTTTGATTCTTTGCATTGGTGCCCTAAGGCATGATGATCTTTATGATTTTTAGCTTCATGAAAGGAGGCATCCAAATTCTTATTTTTAACCCCATGGACATGGTGGAATCTTCATGTTTGGTCGATGTGTGCATTTGTTGGTCATGATTGGGAATTTTAGGGGATTTATGGATGGAGGGATTAAAAGTGGATTTGTGGATAAATGGATAAGGGGATTGGATGATAGGGATATTAGGCATTGGGAGAAGTGGAGGTAGAGTGGATGGAGGAATATTAGGAGTTGAAATTAGTGGAGGTAAAGTGGAGGGTTGAAGGTGTATAGTCACATGCTTTTGGGATTTGTAGGACAATGGAGGAGGGTTGGCAACATATGTTTTGGGGGTATGATGAGGTTTGTGATGGAAAGGGATGGATTTAAGAGGCATGGAGGAAGTACCAACATATTTAGATTGTTTTCCTTGGCATATATAACCAAGGCCATATGATTGTCGAGGGATTTTGACATGGATACGCCCTCCAAAATAACTTGTTCATGAAGGCCTAAGCCTTTACCTTAATAGTTCATGTTTTGGAGTATAAAATGTACAATGGGATCATGGGTCTTTTGGAAATTAGATACGAGCTCATTATTTGATGGGGAGGGTAAGGTGGTGGATAGTGGCTGTTTCTTTCCTAAGGAAGAGCATTCATGGATGAAAGTGGTAAGACCAAGGGGATATGATGGTGGATTTGAAAGGGGGTCTATATTGGATGACGAAGGATCATTAGAATCTTGATTATCATTAAGCTCATTAGGATCCAAGCTATTTGTTTGATCATCTATGTTTACTTGAGAGCCAACTGCCTCATCAAGGGAAGTGGATGTTTGTAGATCATGGATAGGACTAGGTGGAGGATGTATAGGAGTAGTTTGGATATCTTTCTCATGGATGGTTATGGGATTATGGATAGGTGGAGTGATAATATCATGATTCTAGAATACATAAAGTTGGCTAAGAGGATCATGATGATTTTCTTGATCATAAATAAGATCTTGATCATAGATGGGAGTTTGATCATAAATAGGATTAAGTGTGCTATGGATGGGATAAATTTTCTCGTGTATAGATTCTTCATCATAGATAATGTCTTGATCATAGAGATGGTATAGGTTATGCATGGGTTGAATTTGGATTTCTTGCTTATGGTTAGGAAATTGATCATAGGTAATATCTTGATCATAAAGAGGATTATGGAGAGGATTAATGAAGGTGATTTGATCTTGATTTGGATGAGGGGTTGATGTTTGCATATGCTTTAGATTATACTCTTGACATAGCTCTCAATTTTCTTGAATGGAAGTGGAAGTGGGAGACTCTTGGATAGGCTTGATAGGCCCTTGATGGTCAACAACATGAGAGTACAATGGATCTTGACTTGGACTCATAGTGGAAGTCTCTTTAATAGACTTGATGGGTTGTGGACTACATGATGTATTTGGAGGACTAGACATGGTGTTTGAAGGCTCTTGAATAGGCTCAAGGATAGGTGTTTTATGACATGGAGATGGTTTATTCCTTGCTAATAGCCATTGGATAACATCCTTCATAAGTGTATGGGTGGATGGACAATATAATAGATGGATAATAAGGGTGGGAAGTGTTGTAGGCTTAGGATTAGGATTAGGATTAGGTGGATAGATAATGGTATTGGACATATTAGGATTTGGATTAGATGGAGGGATAATAGGATTGGATGAATTGGGATTTGGGGTAGATGGACAGATAATGGGTTTGGATGAATTAGGATTAGGTGTATGGATAATAGGATTGGATGAATTAGGATTAGGTGTGGGATTACATGGTGGTTTTGGGATAGGATCAACTAATAGGCTTTCAGATTGGCATTTGATTGGATGATTCAATGGAGGACATGCATAGGATGCACAAGCTAGATTGGTGTTCCCCTTGTCAAAGGTAGCATGAGGACTTAAGGACACTTGATCTTGGTGGAAAGGGTAACTTGGAATTGCATGTTCTTGTTGTGAAGGAACTTGATAGTCTTGTAAATGAATTTGGAGGTGAAACAAAATGTTGGAATAAGTAGTTGGATGTTCTTGGGGTATGGATTGATATGTATATGGGTTCATATTGGAAGAAGTGGGGTAGGGTGATGTAGGAGTAACTTGATATGTGGATGGATTAAATTGGTATGAAGTGGAGGGGGATGACACATAGGATTGAGGTGAAATTTGTTGATGTTCTATGGAGAAAGGTGTAGTCGATGATACGTTAAATGAAGGTTGTGGTTGTGGTTACTGAGAGGATAAGGGTTGTGTTTGTGTTTACGTTTGTGTTTGTTGAGTTTGGGATCTTGGTAGGTGGTTAGGAATTGTTGGAAAAGTGCTTGTTGCTTGTCTAGCATTTGTTGCATCATAAGTTCATAAAACATTTTTAGAACACCATAATGATCATTCTCTAGGTTCTTTTTTTCTATTAGTGGAATGGATTTATTCATATGTTTAAGTCTTTGTATTTTGATTTGTTCCTCAAAATATGCATCATGATTTACAAGGTTCTCATCATCATTGGGAGGAAATTGGGGACCTCCTGGGATTGTGATTTTGGGTTTTGGATTTGACTTAGGCTTCTTAATGATCACAACCATTTTGACAAGTGATGGATTAGATGAGGCTCAAAATGGGATTGTGATTAGAATGATGAAAAATGGAGTGTGATTAAGATTAGGTGGATGAAGTGAAGTTGGATTAAGACAATGATGTGGGATGATATGGGATTATGATTAGGATGATCATAAAATAGATGAAATTGATTGTCATTATAGCTAGAATGATGATGTGGAGTGATTAAGATATGAGATGGATGGAATTTATTGGATTATGGATAGATTGGGATTGATTTAGATTATGATGGAAGCTTAGAATGATTAGGGATGAGGTGGATACAAGGGATGATTATGATGACTAGGATGGAATGACTGGATACTTAAGATGATGAAGATGGATAAGAAGGATGACTTGGATGGTTAGAAATGATGGAATTGGATGATTAGGTGGATGACTAGGATAATAAAGGATGGTTAGATTAGATGACTTGGAATGATTGGGATAGATGGATAAATAAGTTGATTAGGATGATAGATGAAGACGATTAGGATTGTTAAAGTTGATATGATTGGATGAATAGGATTAAATGATAGGATAAATGAATAGGATGATGTGGATTAGATTGGATGAGGATTAGAATGACTTGGATTAGATTGGGTGATGATTATGATGACGTGGATATGGAAATTAGGATGATTAGGGTTATGAGATGGATAATATGGATGACTAAGATAACTAGGATGGATGATTAGGATAATTAGGGTTTGGATTATGATGAAGGTGACTTGGCTTAGGATGGATGTTATGACAAGTATATTTAGGATGATGTGGAGTATATATGTGGAGAGCTTGACTTAGGCAATTTTCAACTAAGAGATTTCACATGTACATACACAAATCACACACACAAGACACAATAGAAAGTTTGACTTTGAAAATGATTGTTGTGATTATGAAGACACCTAAATACACATTAACAAGCCTAATATTAGTCAAATGGGTATGGCCAATAGGTCTTAATCTAGAATGAACAAGTTGTCTAAGGATGTTCCCAATATACACAAGGTACGGGGGGCCCAATTACATGAAATAAAAGTGAAATAATGCCACACAGTTGGGAGAAATGGGTAACCCACCCTTCACCTTCACTTCCCCAAGGTATAAATTTATTGGGGGCTTAGTCCAAATGATAAGATTCCAACTTCCAAGAAGTGTCTTTTGATTCACTCCCCACTTTTTATACTCCATCGAAACACTAGAGTTGAGGTCATCCCTTGGAGTGGTGTGTCTCCAAGAAGGCCTCCTAAGAAGGGTCACAAAAAAAGAAATTCAAATGGTGTTTTTGATCTCCAAGATCACTTTACGGTGTGAGGAAAGAGCATACACACACACTTGACTCACACTCACAATGTTGATTTACCCTTAGAAATTGAAATGTGTGTGTGAAGATGAATGGATTAAATGATGTTTTTGATTCCCAAGATCACATGAAGTGCATGGGAAGAGAATACACACCCTAAATCACACTCAAATCCACCGAGCAATGCAAACACAAGTTCATTTTATATCCAAGCCTGAATGTGATGATAAAGAAACATGTTCCTTTTAAGCCCAAATTCAAGTATGATGATGCAAACAAGTGTTTGTTTTAAGCCCAAATTGAAGTGTGATAATGTAAACAAGATATTTGATCAAATGAAAAGACAAAAGTTAAATCGTGTGTACTTGGAATGTTTGTCTTCAAATTTGATGCTGATGCAACACCTTATGTTGTCCTATATTCCCCCCAAAACAAAAGAGAACCAAAAACACTTGCAAGCCCACTAGTTAGCGTGAAAAGTGAAATCTAGAAAAATTCTAATCAAAATGGATAGGTACAGTAGAATTTATGTAATGAGCAGATTCTACATGAAATTCTATGCTGTTTCCAAAAAAAATCATTGAAATTGGATAAGATTTGCAAAAGTTATGGTAATTTTAAGTTCACAATGAAGGGGTGTGTTTGATGGAATATACCTAATAAACCTAAGAAAGTTATCTAATAAGACCTTCGCCACAACGAAGCTGGGTGAATCATCTTTTCAACATTGCTGGTTTTGTGAAAATATGATTTCGTATGCAAAAGTTATGTGAAAAAGAAAAAAAAAGGCCCCTTTTCGGGCACTTGGAGGGCAAGAGTTCAGGCCTGGTAGTTAGATAAACTGCTAGAGGTTAAGGAGAAAGAAGTCAGATGGGTAGTTAAGAGATTGCGGTTATGGTGGCGGTTAGGGTCTAAGTACCCTGGTCACCCATGCGACTAGGGGCTAAAGGACACGAAAAAAATTAAAAAATAAAAAATGTAGGGCTTTTAGCCCCTACCTCATTTGTCACAAATGTGATAGCACGCTATAGACATGGGGGTCAGGATGCTATAGAGGCATTGACAGGGCTATGGGGTGTCAAACGGGAGGTGCTTGGGTGGAAGACGGGAGGCAACTGGGGATCGATGCCTCTGAAGTGGAAGAGGTCAATAGGAAGGGGATTTGTGGGGTGGTGAGGAGATGGCAACTAGGAGGTGATAGTTAGCTGAGGTGGATAGAACATAGGGTGTCGATAGGGTGTGAGCAGGGAGTGGGAAGTTAGGTGGTGGTGACAGGGATGTGGAGTTGTGGGAATGTTGACAAAGAGTGCCAGAGGGATAAGGAGGAATGCGATAGGGTGGAGGAAATGTCAGCAGAAAAATAAAACACAGTCAGTGATGGATTTAAGGAGTCGAAAGGGTTGTGGAAAACCAATAGTCAACAAAGTAGCCTTTAAACCAAATGATGCCAACCAGTGGTTGACAATAAAAAAAATTATTAGATGAAAACTGAACAGAGAAAACAACCACATAGGGCATACAGTGGATCCGTATGGTACAAATTTGTATGGATTGGTATTGTATAGATCTGCAACATAAAAAAAATTCAAAGCATTTCAAAAAAAATTTAGTGAGAAAAGCATATAGTATTTTATGTTAATATTTGTCTACGAGGCCTCTCGAACACGATGGTGAGGTCAGATTTGGCATAGGAGATGACCTGCAAAAGTTCATCACAAAAACATGACAAAATAGGTTAGATGGACAAATCACAATGCATAAACTTGCAACAAGCAAGGGTTAGACCAGCGGGGTGTGCCAAAAATATGGATAGAAAAATGGATCAATGGAAATACAAAGATAATGACAACAAACCAATATCTTTACCTTCAAATCAAGTCCTCCACACATGATTTATTTAACTAATTAGGTGATGGAAGGGTTATGTAAGGGTCCTAGGACAAAATGTGTCATAAGGTGTCTAAAGTTATGTATCAACAAGGTGATGTTGTAAAGACATGTCAATTTTAGGTGTCTACAAGAAGAAAGTAGTTTTTTTTCTTTATTTAGAAAAAAACTAGATTTAAAACAAAAGATACTTGTTTTCTTTCAAAGATAAGCTTCTTTCTTTCTTTTCTTTATCTTTTTGTCACAAATCCAACACTAAGCACATAAAGAGTAATTTTTTTGTCTAAAGGCAATAGAAATTGTAGCCAAAGAGGTCAAGGCACACAAAGCCACACAAAGGCACTGAACTCAATCGTATAATGGAGCTGATTCACTAAAGTAGATCAGACCGCAGCCATAGCATCAAGTACCAATCTCTTGCTACCACAAATCCCTATTTTCATAGGTAAGAATTACAATTTATGGGCTATTAAAATGAAAACATTATTTTGTTCACAAGAACTATGGGACATAGTATAAAATAGATAAATACAGAACGACAAGATCAAGTAGCCTATTAGGGTTTAACAAGAAACAAATAAGATGAACTTAGGGAAAATAAGAAAAATGATGCAAAAGTTTTATTTTGATTCAACAAGCTATGGATGATTCTATTTTTCCTAGGGTTGTAGCAGCAACTACATCTACAAAGGCATGGGAATTTTTAGACATTGCATATTAGGGTACAACTAAAGTGAAAGTGGAAAAAATATAGTCCCTTAGGAGGAGTTTTCAAAATTTACAAATGAAGGATTTAGACTAGTTTTTAAATCATGTTATGAACATTGTTAATTAGATTAGTGTTGAATACGTTAAGATGCTAAGAGGGGGGGTGAATCAGCATATACAAAAACTTAACTACTTTATTTTTAGATGAAATTAAATTACTTAGAGAATATAAATTAAAACATGCACCACATTAATCAACACAATGACACCAGGGTTTTTACGTGGAAAACCCAAATTTGGGAAAAATCACAGTGAGTGTTAGCTCACAATATATAATACTCACTGCTATAAAAATTTACAACATTGTTTTAGGACTACAACTCAATGAACCTACTACTCCCTGAAGAAAGCTCACTGCTAAACAAGATTACAATGACAACATAAATATGAACTATTATGAAAGAAGCATTTGACTTATGCTAATGTTGCGGTCCTCTTTTTTGCCCAATCACTCCATCATACTGACTCTGCACACTTCATTCTTCTCATACTTCTCTATCACTTCCACTCACACACACACACACACACACATATTCCACAAATGAATTTGTTCTTCTATATATATATTCTCCGCGACATCTCAAAACATTGATTAGGTCAGCACCAAAAAGACTTTTAGATGAAACATGTAATCCTCCATGGGTTGGCTTCAAACATATACATTATGAAAAGAAAAAAGGTTGCAGATCTCAATACATCACAAAAGGACCTAAAACATGTCACAACACATCTTTCAATGCCAAAACAAGTGATCAGGATCCACTGCACATGAAAGAAAGTAGACTATCGACCCAAACCATACTAACACTGCTAACTATCCATCTTTGCACCACCGAGGAGATGCCAAAAACATGATACAGACCAGGATATGAGCAATGTACCTTGTCAACACTATCCATACACCCTTCTCCTGAAGTATCTAATCAATATATGCATCCACAAAATAAGGAACATGTTGAACTAATGAAAATAGAGCATTCCAAATAGACTATGATATTCCAAGATTTATGATTTTGCATTGTGGTACACTAAAACATCTGAAACTCTTAGAAATGAAATTATACACTATTATGAACACATTCCCAGATACACACAACCTCATCTATCACTTTCGAAGAAAATTAGAGACTTAACTCATGTATACTATAATCTGGAGGATAGTCATATACAACTCTTTACTAATTGACTTAAGTACCATATGCAGTATAGGAAATAAGAGATAATTGCATATGGTTCAAACATGAGTTACTATGAATCATGTAAAGTATTTGTAGACACTCACATAGCTGATCTATACCTTCTCCATCTTCTGTAGGTACTCAAACATGTGTTCTGGAGAATGCTTTTGCATCTAGAACTATCTGTATTACTTCCATCATTTGAGAGTTGACCTTGCAGACCATAAGAACACCTGATACTATAAGGAAGCATGCATTACACATCTCTAATCATGTTCTCAAAACCTCATGGGCGCAACTTCTTTTTCAGAGGAATGTGGAGCATTCTAACATGTCTCCATCAGTGCTCTACTCTGTCTAAACACAATTCGGAACTCTCTCACTAATAACTTTCTTTGCTAAAGGTGTAAAGACTTGGTCTCTTGGATATAGCATGTTAATATCTAGATCAACTTATCTTCTGAACCGCAAGACTAAATCTTGCTTTATGAAGGAATGCAGACCAAAATATTGTGACTCTTCCTTAGGATTATATTGTGAATGCCTTAGTCAAATTTCTGCAACTTATGTCTAAGTGTGGTACCTTAAACTGATTGGATATCAATGTAGACATATAGAAAATATACTAGAACATATATACTTTCCTCTGCATCACACATATACCTCAAGTTGATCATCATTCTTTCTCATACTTAAACAATTTTCCTTCATCTGCTAGGTCTTCCAGATTGACCTGCCTTAAGTATGCCAACCCTATGTCTTTAACTTAGTCAAACTATCTCTCTTAAATCTTCCACCTATCTTCAACTTCTATACAAGCTTGACCTCAAGTTGACACATATAGAGTTAACATCAATGATAACATGTATTTCCAACAATTAGATCACATGGTGAAGAGATTTCAAATCAAAAAGTTGTAGAAAAGATTCCTAGAAGTTTGCCTAGTAATTTGATGCTATTATGGTTGCAATTGAAGAATCTAAAGATCTAACACAATTATCTATAGATGAGTTGTAAGGATCATTTTTATCCCATGAATCTAAATTGAATAGGAACAATAAATTTTCTTTGGAGAATGCATTCAAATCACATGTATCATTTGGTAGAGGAAGAGGTAGAAATAATTATCAAAGAAAAGGAAAAGTCCAAATCTAGGAGGAAGGATAAATTAAAATTTCAATTCTCATAGCTCTAGAGGACATAATAGTAATCAACAATCTCAAAGGTATGACATGTCTAACATTCAACATTATTATTGCAATAAATTTGGTCATTTTGTACATGAATGTCAAAAAAATAAACAAATGCGAGAAAATAGGATAATGTTTTTGAGAATAATTCAGGGACATTATTCATTACATGTCATGTTTCTCAAGAGAGCTATAGTGATTCTTGGTTTTTAGACAATGGGTGTAGTAATCTCATGACAAGAAATAGAGATTTTTTTACAAGTTTGGATCGTTTTGTGAAATCAAAAGTAAAGATGGGTAATGATAATACAATATCAATCATGGGTAAAGGAGTAACCAATATTGTTACAAATATTTGTAGAAGGTCCCTTACATATGCTTATTTTGTGCCTAGTTTGAAGCATAATCTAATATGTATTGGACAACTTGTACAAAGGGTTATAGAATATTTTTTTTAAGATAACATTTGTACCATATTAATATTAGATAGACCTCCTAGTAACATTTTGATTGCAACAGTTGGGATGAAAAGGAACCAAATGTTCCCACTTCGAATGATGAGTGAAAAGATAGTTCAAGAAGATGTTGAAGCAAATTTCAAGGTGACTTATCTAGATTACACATGGGTATGGAATCTAAGGTATGGACACCTTCATTTCAAAGGATTGAATTTATTATAGAAGAAATAGATGGTGAGAGGATTACCCCCAATTGACAAGCCAACTAGTACATGTGAGAGTTGTATTTTGGAACAGTAGCATAGAGATATTTTTCCAAAAGGGATGTCTTACAAAGCAAGGGAACCATTATAACTTGTGCATACTAATTTATGTGGTCCAATGCAAACTCCATCATTAGGAGGAAGTATTTATTTTCTAATTTTTATTGATGATTATAGCAGGAAGACATGGATTTACTTTCTTAAGCAGAAGTATGAAACATTTGGAATGTTTAAGGATTTCAAAGCATTGGTTGAGAGGCAAAATGGCCTATACATCAAGGTACTTAGGTCAATTAGAGGTGGAGAATGCAAATAAAATTAGTTCTTAGATTTTTGTAAAGTTTATGGAATAAAGAAGCAATATAGTACAAGGTATTCACCTTAGTAGAATGGTGTCACAAAGAGAAAGAATTTAACAATAACAAAGATGGTTAGAAGCATGTTGAAGGCCAAGCATTTGTTTAATGAATACTAGGCAGAAGTAGCAGCATGTGCAATGTATATTTTGAATAGATGTCCTATAAAGAGTGTCGAGGATAGGATTCCACAAGAAGCATGGAGTGGTAAGCATCATACTGTATCTCATTCAAAGACTTTTGGTTGTGTTGCATATGCATATGTGCCAAAATAAATAAGAAGGAAATTAGATGATAGAGGCAAAAAGTGCATCTTTATTAGATACTATGAACAGTTAAAAGATTACAACTTGTACAATCTCATGACCAAGTAATCATTAGTAGAGATGTTGTATTCAAGGAAAAAGAAGCATGGGATGGACGTGTTGATAAAATAATTAAATTTGCAGCAACAATACCTCAAATGAAGAAGAATTGGAAGATCAAAGAGTGCAAGGTAATCAACCTAGTCCACAAGAAGGTACTCCATCAAGAAATCCTCAAGGGGATAATTCAAAAGAATTGGGAACATCAAGGAATTTTGAACAAGGTGAACCATCGAGCCATCCTTTTCCTAAGTCACAAGTAAGTGATGAATCTAATCCTACACTTGCCTCATTGAGATCAAGATATAGAGGTAAGAAAACTAGAAGTTTGCAAGAGATTTATAATCAAGGATACAATCTAGATTTACATTCAAATTTTTCTTTATTCACTCATGATCTTGTATATTTTGAGGATGTAATTAAGGAAGAACATTGGGTTAAGGCCATGGATGAAGAGACGGACTCTATTGAAAAGAATGACACATGGGATTTAGTAGATCTACCTGAAGGTAAAGACTGTATAGGAGTCAAATGGTTATATAAGACTAAGTTCAATGCAAATGGTGAAGTTTAAAAGTATAAGAAAAGGTTAGTAGCTAAAGGATTTGCACAAAAATATGGAGTTGATTACAATGAGACATTTGCACTTGTAGCAAGGCTTGTTACAGTTAGAATGGTCTTGGCAATAGTAGCTCAAAACACTTAGAAAGTTTATCAAATGGATGCCAAATTAATATTCTTGAATGGTTTTCTAAAAGAAGTCTATGTACAACAACCACTAGGATATGAGGTGAGTGGAAATTAAGACAAGGTATACAAATTGAAGAAGGCTCTTTATGGACTCAAATAAGCACCTAGAGCATAATATAGTCGAATTGATTCATACATGATAAGTAATGGGTTTAGTAGAAGTTGTAGTGATCCTACACTATATACAAAGATCAACAGGCAAGGTCAATTTTTGATTGTTTGTTTATATGTTCATGATTTGATCTTTACAAGAGATTTGTCTATAGGCATGTTTAAATCAGCTCTAAAGAAAGAATTTGAAATGATAGATTTAGGATTAATAAGATATTTTCTAGGAATTGAAGTTGTTCAATCAAAGAGGCATTTTCATTTGTCAATTTTAGTATGCTAAGGATGTGCTAAGGAGATTTAAGACGCTTAATTGTAATCCAACACCTACACCAGTTGCAACATGAACCAAACTCAGTAGAGAGGACAAGGTATCCAATTTTGATCCAACCATGGTTAAAAGACTTATTAAAAGTTTGATGTATCTCATAGCAATGAGACCAAATATTATGTATGGAGTTAGTCTAATTTCAAGGTTTATGGAGTCAGCCAAGGATTCACATTGGCAAGTGGGGAAGATTCATACTAAGATATATAGCAAGGACAACAAGATATGGAATATTATATTCCACAACTAACGATGTTGAGTTGATTGGATATATTAATAGTGATTTTATAGGTAGCATAGATGATAGGAATAGTACTTCAAGATATGTGTTTCATTTTGGATCAGGTTTAGTTTCATAGGCATTAAAGAACTAGCCTATAGTGACAATTTCATTAGTTGAAATGGAGTGCATAGCAACAATGTCAGTAGCATGTCAAGTAGTTCAGATGCATAAAGTATTGATAGATTTAAAGCATGAACAAGAAGATCCAACAACAATCTATTTTGATAACAAATCAACAATTGCATTATCAAATAATCATGTTTTTCATAAGAAGATGAAACACATTGATACGAGGTACCATTTCATTTGAGAGCTAGTGAACAATGGATAAATTTTGGAGTTTTACAGATCTGAAGATCAGTTGGCAAATATATTCACAAAGAGGTTAGCAAAGGAATAATTTGAATATCTAAGAGAGAATTTATGTGTTGTAGATGTTGAAGTAATTAGTGGTAGAAATTAAGGGGAAGTGATGAAATGCATAATTTCTCCTACAATCTAGATAATTAACTATTTATCTAATTAATTGCATTTAAGAAAAGTCTAGAAGAAGGTTCTAGAATGTCTCTAGAGGGTTTGTTGTAGTATGTTTCTAGCATGTTCCTATCTAGAATTATTGAGAAGGTTTTAGATGGTTGTAGTTGAAGAATGAAGTCCTCTATAAATTGAGACAAATGTAACGATTTGATCGGTCAAATTAAATACAAGTTTTCTATTTATACTAACGCATAGTGTGTGTTTGATTGCCTCTATCCAACACCCAATCTTAACCTTTTTATTGTTATGAACGTTGGATGCTATAGATAAGTTGAATGTCATGTTTTTTCCAATTATTTTCTGAGTTGATTTTTAACAAATAATTTATGTTTTACTTTTATAAATGTTAGATAGCACCTTTCTTTTTCAATCATCTTCTATCCGGAGATAGTTTAGCTAGTTTCTTTAAGACTAACTAAATCAAGATATTTAGTTTTACCATCCTCACCATTGCTGAATTTGTACAATTCTATTTTCTTTTTCAATCATCTTTTATCCGGAGATAGTTTAGCTAGTTTCTTTAAGACTAACTAAATCAAGATATTTAGTTTTACCATCCTCACCATTGCTGAATTTGTACAATTCTATTTTAACTCTATTTTTCTACTCACGGTTAGTGTTGGACGATTCTATCAGTTCATTGAGGTCGTCTAACTCTACACCACTGTAATCCATTAACTATATGCATTGGCTTTGCAAATTTTAATGTATTGACAGGTGAAGATGTTGAAAGAAGAGTTTGGATTTGATGATGCCTTCAATTACAAGTCTGAGACAGATTGGGATGCAGCACTGTCCATGTAAGTTTAAGTAGTGAAGCACATGTAATGTATAGATTGATAAATTTCAATCTTCTTCCTTGAATAATAATTCAATGCTGGATGACTGCAAACTCCTGAGTAGGTACTTTCCAAGGGGAATAGACATTTACTTTGAAAATGTGGGAGGGCAAATGCTAGAGGCTGTTCTCAACCACATCAATATGAATGCCAGGATTCCTGTATGTGGAATGATTTCTCAATATAACCAGGTAAGACATTTATTTCTGTGAGCTTTGGAGTTAAACCACTTTATGGAGAGTGCAAATGCCATGGATGAATCTGATGCACTGTGCATTGCAGGATTGGAAGAAACGTTACGGAGTGAGAAACCTTCTTAACTTGGTAGAAAAATGTGGGAAAATGCAGGGTTTTCTTGCGATTTACTATATCAATCGTATGGAGGAATTTTTTAAGGAGATGGGAGGGTATATGCAACAAGGTAAAATCAAATACAAAGAAGATGTGACACAGGGAATAGAGAGCTTCTTGGAAGCATTCAATTCTCTATTTAGTGGGGGGAATACAGGAAAATCTCTTGTTCAGCTCACTCACGGCTAATAAGCAGGATGCATTTTTCTCATAAATCTTCTTATCACAAATTCCTTGTAGTAAAAAATAGCATTTTGTATTAGACAAGCTAGGGGAGAAATAAACTTTTTTGGGTTGCAGAAGTTTCTCATAATATTCTCGTACGAATTATACAAATAGGCACATTTTGTGTAGTAGCCATTATAAAAATTATGATAATTTAGATTGTAAATAAATTGTTAATAATGGTGGATATTAATATACTAATATATTATAGTTTTATATGTTGTTTGGGATTAAAGGGATTCCATTATTAATGTATGTGTATGCAATTAGATTAGATTATATTTTTTTTAATAATTGTGATTATTTTGATATAATATAATTATGTTTATTGAATCAGAACTAATTAATTTGTCATCTTGGATTTGTGAGGTATTTTGCTTTTCAGTAGAAGAAGGGTATTCCAAACCATTGGTCTTACAAGTAAAGATGTCATAATACTATCCTTGTTCTATATAAATTCTAGTATCATTCTGACATAAACCATACATAATGAGAGAGAAATAAACTAAATCTAATTTAAGATCTAATCTAGGAAATAATGAAATCTTCTAAATCTAAGAAACTAATAAAAGATTCTACTCTAACCAAGAACTAATAATGAAATAATGAAATGTTATCATCCTCAGGCAGTTTTGATTATTTCATAATTACTATAAATAAAAAAGCATATTAACACTAATAGGCGTAGGACATACGCCTCCTGACTACATTCTTGTTAAACTTGGCAATGGCTTCCCTTACATCGTCATAGAGATAAGCCCCTTTGCAGAAGCCCTTAAGCCTATACAACTCGATGTCTTGAAGGTAGTCTTCCTGGAAGGGACTGAGGAGAAGGCCATTATAAGGATGCAGATGAAAGGCAGAAGGATCACAGTCCACAAAGATAACATTCTTGATAGTGGCATCCAAGTTCAAATCCTTGTTGAGAGCGGCAATGTCTTTGCAAGATCGACTAGTTTGGCAGGAGTCTCTGTAGAGGCGGCGGTTGAGATGAAAATGAATGTCAAGCTTGTCAAGAATAGGATCCGCCTGTTCACGGGTGGCGCGGGTGTAGAGAACAATCTCATAGTTTTGCTGGAGCTCAGCCAAAAGGTTGTCCAGGCCGGGGCGCTTCTGAACATAAGTCATACACAGCTCTCCAGATATACGAACTGGAACAGTGAAATCATGGCCACCTTTCATGGCTTCTTTGCTTCTCTTGACGAGCGTGTCCATTAGCTCCAGAACTATTATCTTCTTTTCCGGCGCTACTGTCTGCAATTCGCGCTGCCGCCCCCGTAAGAACTCGTACTCTAAATTATTACAATCATTTATGGACAAATATAATCTTATCGTCTCTCGCACATCGCGGGACGCTGCCGCGATTGTAATGTCCCCTTGTCACAAGTCAACATTTTCAAAACTTTGAACACATTTCCAACTTGCAAAGAGAACGTTATTATACCAAACTTTCTTAATTTCAATTATAGCAATAGATAAATGATATATTCAATTACATAAGAACATTGCCTTTAGATTTTCAATAATTAACATCAATTATCATTTTCTATCTTGCTTCCATAATCTTTGTGATTACTTTCAATACGCATTCTCTATCACTTATATTTCATATATTCCTCTTAAGTTCACTATGATATTCTTTATCATTAATGTCCTGATCTCTATCAGTATATATATATTTGTCATCACTATCCATGCATTAACTCTTAACTTCATACGAGATGAGGTGAAAGGATGCCCTTTGGCCAATCATGGGTTCACTATTAATCCTTTGGCACGAGGGGTGACTTCTTCACCAACTGGAGCCAAAAGCCACTTCCACTTGTCCAAGGGGTACCTTTTGTACCTACTGAGACAAGGGCCATATCCACTTGTCCAAGGGGTGCCATTGCACCTACTGAGACAAGGGCCACTTCCACTTGTCCAAGGGGTACCTTTTTGTACCTACTGAGACAAGGGCCATATCCACTTGTCCAAGGGGTGCCATTGCACCTACTGAGACAAGGGCCACTTCCACTTGTCCAAGGGGTGCCATTGCACCTACTGAGACAAAGGCCACTTCCCACTTGTCCAAGGGGTGCCATTGCACCTACTGAGACAAGGGCCACTTTCCACTTGTCCAAGGGGTGCCATTGCACCTACTGAGACAAGGGACAAAACATACCCATGTTGGCTACTATACATCTCAGACTCACCATCTCATATGAGGTTATATGTTAATCTCATGATTCAACATGTTTTCCAAGCATTATTGCCTATCTCAGGTAATCATGAAGCATATAATACAATAATGATATATGGCATACCTTTGAATTACTCTAATTAACATAATGAGCCGATTTTAGAGTACTAAGTCATGAAATACACTTATTAATCCTAATGCCTATTCGAATCTGAACCAAGATATCTTTTACACAGTTATCAGAGTACATTATTCGTTAGATGCAAGGTATATGCATGCAAATCAGGTAAAGCATTTATTAATGGAGTAAGAGTATTATGATGTACCTTGCTGTGTATGGTGTCTGGCTGCGGCAGAGCCCTAGAATTATTCTTTGGCTGTATATGATGTTGCTCCTATTATTTCCTATTGCAGAGAGGAATGTATCTTTTTTGCTTGTATGCAATTCTAAGACTAATCTTAGATTGTTACTAAGTTAACTTATAATATTCTTAGGCTATTCGTTTTTAATAAATATTCTCATTCTATATTTTATTCTATTCTCTCTTTTTAAAATCAGATCCTATTTTCATGTGATAGATACCTCTCATAAGCAATTTACAAATTCTTAATATATCTCCCTAAAGAGACACACACACTTCCAATTGAATAGACATACCTCTTAAGATTGCTGCTTTTCCCTTACACTAATATCTGTTTAACTTTAAACTCATTCGCAACCTTTTTACTGACCATCATATCCTTTTACTTTAATATGCAATGGCATCTATATATGATAATGCTATGATAATAATAATCACTGCATTATTATAATTGATCCAAACTCTTAAAGTGACCGCTGCTTTTATACAGCCACTTAATAATATTTGGATTATATAATTATAAGTATTTAATATTTATATTAATACTTATATCAATATTTATTAATGATACTATTATATAACAATAATGATATTAACATTTATTTTATATTGATCATTATATTATTATATAGTAATAATATAATATTTGTATTGATTATAATATTTATATATATTTATATTATTATATTTATTTATATATTGTATATTATATTTATATTTGTCTTTTATAAATATAATATACTCTTGTTGTTAAATATATTATTAATAATATATGTTTGCTCAAATATACACAATTATTTCTATCATTCAGATTGACTAAATATCGTATTTCACGAAAGGTGAATTACCTTTTTTTTTAATCATAATGTTTAAATCTTTAATTTAAACAATGTCTTAATATCAGGACATGACATGCCTCCCCTCTCAAGATTGCTTGTCCTCAAGCAATCACAACGATTTCTTTCATTAGCTTGCACCTTTTAACGTCTACTTGTTGAGACGAAATTTGGATTTGATCTAGAACGAATATTGCTTTAGTGAAGAGAGATTGATTGTGATTCCATGAAAGAGAATTTGTGATCAAAAGAGCATTTGTTTGATGTTTTTAAATTATAATGATGGGATGCAAGTATCATAGACTAAGAAGATTTGAGAGTATTGAGATTCCAAAATGCATCTTGATCTTTGGTTACGAGATTCGGTCTTATATGTTATTGACCTCAAAATCAAGAAAAGTTATGTTCTTTGAGGAGTAATTGATTATATGATGTTATGATCAAATAAGATTTGATTTGATTTTGAATAGCAATATGATTGAGGAAATGTAGTTAATCAAATGAATGCAGGAAGGAAGAATTTTTTTAATGTTAAAGAAAACTTTGGGAGTATTTATAATCCGAGATTGGAGATTTGGAATGAAATAATATTGATGAAAATCCCAAAAATGAATCTAATGATGTTGTAAGTAAAACTTTGATTGCTTAAGCAAGTAGATGATAAGATAACGTATAGCATGATCCTGGGGGTTGATGATAAGATAATGTTCCCCCCTTTTTGGGATATTCTTGGTCTATTAACATACACACAAGAATAACTACTAGAAAGAAACATTAGCAATATTAAAGATCCATAAATTAACAATGAAATCAGTACATCATAACATAATTAATGATATAACATAAATAACATTTAATTTCTACATATAGTTAGCCATACCTCAAGTTGATCCTTTGATGGAATCCATAGAAATGCTTGCAAGTTAGAGCATGATGGAGGGCACATTTCCTACCTATCACATCTTGACAAGAGTATGATGGAGGGCACACTTCCTACCTATCATGTCTCTAACATGATTTGCTTATACTCGAACAATCATAAACATTTTTCTTCACTTTGTTTCTTTTTCTTCTCCTTAGGATGTTAAATATAGAAGTGATTACACCAATTTATAGGTTACACGCATTGCCATTTAGTTATATACTAAGAGTGAAGTAGCAAACCAAGAAGCTCAAGAACGCAAGTAACTAGCTCAAGCAAGTAGGCAAGTAGCTCAAGTAGACAAGCAAGTAGCTCAAGCAAGTAGGCAAGTAGCTCAAGTAGACAAGCAAGTAGCTCAAGCAAGTAGGCAAGTCATAAAACATACATGTAAGTCTTAAAGTATACACTTAAATACATAAGTCGCACGAATACGTGTATACACATAAGCCACAAGGTACCTTTGAATACACATAAATCACAAAATATACACAGGATGGCAGGATGACTGCTCTGATACCACTGTAATGTCCCCTTGTCACAAGTCAACATTTTCAAAACTTTGAACACATTTCCAACTTGCAAAGAGAACGTTATTATACCAAACTTTCTTAATTTCAATTATAGCAATAGATAAATGATATATTCAATTACATAAGAACATTGCCTTTAGATTTTCAATAATTAACATCAATTATCATTTTCTATCTTGCTTCCATAATCTTTGTGATTACTTTCAATACGCATTCTCTATCACTTATATTTCATATATTCCTCTTAAGTTCACTATGATATTCTTTATCATTAATGTCCTGATCTCTATCAGTATATATATATTTGTCATCACTATCCATGCATTAACTCTTAACTTCATACGAGATGAGGTGAAAGGATGCCCTTTGGCCAATCATGGGTTCACTATTAATCCTTTGGCACGAGGGGTGACTTCTTCACCAACTGGAGCCAAAAGCCACTTCCACTTGTCCAAGGGGTACCTTTTGTACCTACTGAGACAAGGGCCATATCCACTTGTCCAAGGGGTGCCATTGCACCTACTGAGACAAGGGCCACTTCCACTTGTCCAAGGGGTACCTTTTTGTACCTACTGAGACAAGGGCCATATCCACTTGTCCAAGGGGTGCCATTGCACCTACTGAGACAAGGGCCACTTCCACTTGTCCAAGGGGTGCCATTGCACCTACTGAGACAAAGGCCACTTCCCACTTGTCCAAGGGGTGCCATTGCACCTACTGAGACAAGGGCCACTTTCCACTTGTCCAAGGGGTGCCATTGCACCTACTGAGACAAGGGACAAAACATACCCATGTTGGCTACTATACATCTCAGACTCACCATCTCATATGAGGTTATATGTTAATCTCATGATTCAACATGTTTTCCAAGCATTATTGCCTATCTCAGGTAATCATGAAGCATATAATACAATAATGATATATGGCATACCTTTGAATTACTCTAATTAACATAATGAGCCGATTTTAGAGTACTAAGTCATGAAATACACTTATTAATCCTAATGCCTATTCGAATCTGAACCAAGATATCTTTTACACAGTTATCAGAGTACATTATTCGTTAGATGCAAGGTATATGCATGCAAATCAGGTAAAGCATTTATTAATGGAGTAAGAGTATTATGATGTACCTTGCTGTGTATGGTGTCTGGCTGCGGCAGAGCCCTAGAATTATTCTTTGGCTGTATATGATGTTGCTCCTATTATTTCCTATTGCAGAGAGGAATGTATCTTTTTTGCTTGTATGCAATTCTAAGACTAATCTTAGATTGTTACTAAGTTAACTTATAATATTCTTAGGCTATTCGTTTTTAATAAATATTCTCATTCTATATTTTATTCTATTCTCTCTTTTTAAAATCAGATCCTATTTTCATGTGATAGATACCTCTCATAAGCAATTTACAAATTCTTAATATATCTCCCTAAAGAGACACACACACTTCCAATTGAATAGACATACCTCTTAAGATTGCTGCTTTTCCCTTACACTAATATCTGTTTAACTTTAAACTCATTCGCAACCTTTTTACTGACCATCATATCCTTTTACTTTAATATGCAATGGCATCTATATATGATAATGCTATGATAATAATAATCACTGCATTATTATAATTGATCCAAACTCTTAAAGTGACCGCTGCTTTTATACAGCCACTTAATAATATTTGGATTATATAATTATAAGTATTTAATATTTATATTAATACTTATATCAATATTTATTAATGATACTATTATATAACAATAATGATATTAACATTTATTTTATATTGATCATTATATTATTATATAGTAATAATATAATATTTGTATTGATTATAATATTTATATATATTTATATTATTATATTTATTTATATATTGTATATTATATTTATATTTGTCTTTTATAAATATAATATACTCTTGTTGTTAAATATATTATTAATAATATATGTTTGCTCAAATATACACAATTATTTCTATCATTCAGATTGACTAAATATCGTATTTCACGAAAGGTGAATTACCTTTTTTTTTAATCATAATGTTTAAATCTTTAATTTAAACAATGTCTTAATATCAGGACATGACATCTTGGACAGATCCGCTAAACGGCATAGCTCCCGGTCGTTCAAATCCCCAGAAAAGGGTTTCACAGGAAAGGCGTTTTCTGGTTGGAGTTTATAGCCTGCCGCGTTATCGTCCACAATTATGATATTTTTGAGGTCCCTTGCCAGCACGGTAATATCTTTCACATACCCATCTTTGTTTGTAATACAGGAGTCTCTGTAGAGACGGATGTCTATGAGGGCTTTGTTAATATCAAGCTTGTCCAGAATTGCGTCTGCGTATTCTTTGGTGGCTGAGGTGAAAATTATTATCTCGTAGTTGTTTCTTACCAATTCTAGCATTAGAAGGTCTACCGCAGGCCTTTTCTGTATGTAGTATGTAATGGTACTGGGGGCTGAATGTTCTTGATGACCTCGAACAGAAACAGTGTAGTCATAGTGGGGAATCACAGTGGAACTTGAATACACAAGCGTTTTCTCCAGATCCAACACAATTGTTTTGGATTTCTCGTTCATGTTACAGATCAGTTCTTGCTCAAGGCTACTGTACTTGCTAAGTGGTCTAAATGGCGACTCCATTTCAAGCTTTTACTGTTTCAATCAAATTCAAAGTGCCTACAATGCTGGATGGATATTGTAAGCTAAAATCAAACTCAAACTCATACTTATTTGCTCTAAACGGTGTGCTAGCAGCTCGCACCCGCTCCTAATTTCAATACCAATATCATAATAACAATACAACTTTTACTTAAATGCTAATGTTAACTGTATTCCAAATAGATCGGGGGGACTATAATTGTGTTTAGACTTTAATCAGTCGAATCTAAACATTATGATTACGATTCTAGATGCAATCAATAGCAAAACAATTGGGGCCTATATTATTAGGCAAGTTATTTGGAGAGAGATTTAGAGATTCCGCCGGCAAGATAGTTATTTGACATTTAAATTTAAATCGTTGTTCACTAATATAACAGGTTAATGTTGGAGAATGACCCACATTAGGATGGTAAAGCTTAAAACAGCGACCAAAATTCATGCCAAATAGAATCAAATTTAATCGACAAACATTATGGTTGAATCAATGGAGGACTGTCGATTCTTTGGGTTGATTAAAACAGTCTAAAAAATAACAAATCAAAATTGTAGGTAAACAGTCGGCACACAATGTGCTGGCTGTTTACATGGGGTGCACTAGGATTGTAGACAGACTGGTCACAAGTGGATCAGTGGTAGAGTACCTCAGCAGCAAATGGGAGGTCTCCTAGCTGATCCATTGAAAAGGCTGAACATGGTATCAAAGTCAAACCCTATTTGTCAAATGATAATTTCTATCTTTATGGTATGCTTGATAAGCATATGCCTCATTAACACTAGTGATAAGCAATGTCAATAACGTGTAAGATAAGCATATTTCTATTTTTTTAAAAATTAGTTGGATATTTTGTTTTATGATTTTAAATGAATTTAGATTGCTGATATTTTTTGAAAAAAGTGATATTGATGGGACTTTGAGAAAAATATAGTAAAATTATTATTTTTTCTCTGATTAATCAACTCAAATATCTAGTGCATGGAAAAAACAAAATTATTTTTTGATAAATAATTATTTTTTTAATAATTTTTTAAAGTAAAATTTAATCAGAACATTATAGTTTCCATGGGGATGTCAAATTTTGTACAATATATAATTTTTTTAAAAAAAACAAAATACCCTCTTGGAGAAGATTCTCTCCTCTAGTGGGCCGTATAATTTTCAAAATTTTTGAATATGTTTTATCTATTTATTTTTAATTTCTAATCAGCGTCATGTTTGATGGGAAAGACCTACTTACAACCCGAGAGGACACCTCATTCGACAATGTACATAAGCACATTTAATGGTAATCAATCGAAGCGGTTTCACAAAGTTAGTAGAATTTCTAAATGGCTAAAAGGACCCTACTCATTGAGTGGCTGGGCACTCAAAGGCTCTTAGACAACTTGGATTCTTCAAGTTGACCGCCAATTCCAGGCCACCTAAGCAATACGGTAGAAATTCAGAAGGCATTTTGAGCACTTGAGATCCGAATGCAACTCTAATGACTGTTCCAAAGGATGTACGGATTATGGCTCGTTGATCCATGCAAGTAAACACATTTAATGAGATCTAAAGCCTCCATCACCATTAATAACTTAGATCTTCATAGTGATCCTCCTTTCACGAAGTACAAGGATGGCATAAACATTTTTAGCATGGATGGACATGAGAGATCCAGATGAGTAACTAGTCATTTGATCCAAATCTGGAAGTGCTATTATGTATTAATAGAAAATATTTCCATTTATGAAATGGATGACGTTGAAGCATATCATGAAATGACAGCTAATGGAGGCAAGGGAGGAAATATAATTAATTGGTCCCATTGTCATCAACACTTCACACTCCTCTCTGTAGCTAACTTTCTTGCTAAAGTACCATGAGTTTTTCTCCGTCCAGAATTCCTTTGTTTTGCAAGTGTAACGATGGAGAACGACAAAACCAACAGGTGACTTTTCTTTCCCGTGATGCCCTGGCAGCCGGATATTAGAGGAAGGGTTGATCAAAATTATGGAGTTGAACCTTATATTTGACATATACTACACGATGGCCCAGTTCGCAATTAGGAATATTTGTGGAAATAAGTGGCTGGAAGGAACTGAGGATAGACATCTTCACTGGTCGGATATCATCTCTACCTCCCTTTCAAACATTATGGATATAATCCAAGATGGTCATTATGTTTATGTCCATGCAATAGCATCCAGACTGGTCTTTCACTACCTCTACAATATGGAGAGATGGAACACTGCATTACATGGCTATGACCTAATGAAAGGAAAGGCGATGGTCGGTGATTTGTTTCCTTTGCAAACTCTGAGAACTTCTCCAATGGCAGAATGTGTATTCAAGGCAATGCAAAGGGGCTTAGAGTGTGGTTGCATAGGCGGTTTGGATAGGGCCCTGCATGGACATAGTTTTAATTTCTCTAAAGAGATGAGGGCCAGATGGAGGGATGTCTTCATCTCAATTCGGTTCCTGAGGATGCACACTCCCGACTGGGCCTCCGACCTCCCAAAATCATTGACAAACTGTAAAGATTCAACTACTCTAGAAGCGCAAGATGAACCGGAGATGTCGACTGTGCCACTCATGACTACACTAGCAGGAGCACATTTGTCATCCTATAGTGTGTGGGTGGACAAGCAGGCGGATCCACAACAGGGGGCTTGATGTCTTCTTCCTACGTGTGATGTTGAGACACTGAAGGGGTGCTGTTTGTTTTTAATTTTTGTTAGTAGGTTATCTTTTTTACTGTTTCTGTTTCATTTGGATAGCAGCCATATTCTATTTTTTGGCCTTTACCGCTTTACTAAACTCTGGCAGCATAGAGCTTACCATATATAATTTTGTAAACTTTTATTATTATCAATATAGGTCTGGGTGGTTCTCCAACTTCTTCTTAAAAAGGAAAATAAATTTTAAAAAATATATAATAAAATTAATCAAAATATGAAAAAAAAATCTAGAATCTACACTTCGAGCACTACAAAAAGGTATTTGACGATTTTTTAAAAATGTATTTTGATGGGAGAAATTTGTAGCAGAAGTTGAAACTTTTCGAAAATTGTTAGGAAGGGGGGTGGACTGCGACATAGGATGCCACATAGATGTTTCCACCCAGAACCTTTCTGGGCAATATATCAAGGACTCCCTTAGTTGAGCCTTGTTGAAACCTAGATTAGGAAGCCATCAGCCGTTTGTAATGTGTGATGCACTGGTAAGCAGTTAGCCCTAGGAAGTTACTCACCCCATACAATCTTAGAGATGGTATAGTGGGCTATGGGTATGGTCCCAATCCCTTGTAGTTGGCACTTTGAAATATTGGGCTGACACTATATACGAACAGGATTAGTATATTGGTGAGGTCATAGGCCAAATACTCCCACCTTAGTAGTATAGGTTATTTTTTGTGTTTTTCTTGTCTCATCCTTTGTGTAAAAGAGTTATATACAAAATTGAAAAATCAGAACCTAAAGAATATATATTCCTTTATATCTTCATCTATGTCCCTCTAGAGCTATCATTCTCTAGAAAAAAACATAATAGATGTGTATTTTATCATTCTCTAGAACATGTATACCCCACTTTGCCACTAAATTAGGACCTTCTACAAAGTGTTATGTACAACCCTACCTGACATGAGGTATGAGAGCTATATCCATAGTCTTTAGGGTGATTGCCTTCTCGAGATTGCCCAATATGGATAAATTAATTTCCTACATTGCCCTCACTAATTTCCTACATTTCCCTCACTAATTTCCTACATTATGTATCTCATAGGAATCAAGCAACATGTGAACCAAAAATCACTATTTAAATTCATCTAAATTTTTTTCCTTGTGAAACTTAGTTACAACCATTCCACCTAACTTTAATCATGTATGAATATTAGACACCTCTCCTAAGTTTAATGTCATTACACATGAGTGTGAAACATTCAAGAAATTTATTAGAACTTAGATAAAAAACATTCATTCTAGTTGACCTTAGCATTGAATGTATGCGTGCAAGTGAATTAAAACTTAATTTGTGATGGGGAAAAAAAGGACCAGGTCAAGGTTGTTTGATCAAAGAATGTCTAATGAAGAGAAAAATGTAAGAATAAGAAATGAGAGAAATTTGACTTTGGAAGCATCAGTTCATCATAGTTAAGAAGAACATGTTGAGTCTGAATAGTTTCAAGAAGAAGTTGTTACAAGTGTAGAAAAGAATGTGACCGAGGAGGAAATTGATGATACAATTTTTTTTCATGATATGGAGAATCTAGTGGATTTGGATGAAGATGTTGTTTTTAGTAAGATTTCACTTGAGGACATGTTACCTAAAAGTACAATAAAATTGTGTTTCAAAAGAATTTGGGATGATTTTTTTGAAGACAAATATCTAATTAGAAGAACACGATTATGTGCTAAGCTACAAAGTAAAACAAACTAATGAAAAATAGAATCAATGATTGAACAAATGGCCTTAATATTAAAAAGTATTTATTTAAAGTTTATCTTAATATATAACTTTGATAATACAAATGCATTCCTATTATATCATTTAATTAATTCAAAGATCTAAAATTGAACAAGATGATTCTAGCATACATGATGCATTTAGAGAGTTTTCAAATACACTATGAGATCTAGTTTTACAAATCCTTACAAGGACTTACTAATTAATACAACTACTCTAGGATCAAAGATCTTCAATTAAAGCATAAAGAGACAAAAGAATGAGAATAAATATATTCCATCTATAAATTCAAATATGTACAATGATGAGAGATATATGTAATTTTTATATATTTAACTTAGCTCTTGGTACATATAATCTAGATCCTATCTATCCTTTATTATCTCTAAAATCTTTTCATGGTCTTCAATACTCAACTTAAATTTTTTTGGCTATGCCCTATTTTTCGTAAAGTTTCCAAATTAAACTGTGTTGCTATAACTAAGTGACTATAATGTAGAACCTTTTGTCCTAGCATATAATCGACAAATATAATATCACTTTTATTTATCTTCGTTTGTTGATAATAATAACTACCTTCAACAACAACTAATCTAGTGGGATACTCTTTTCCATCACCATCTATCATAGATTTTGTCAACTTGCATCTTGGTTGTGTGCATCAAAGTAGATAGTAATCTACACATTTGGTATTGTTAGGATCTGCAATCACAACAAAGATATCTCCTACAACAAATGTATATTTTCCAAAGTCAATTCAAATACTTATCACTCTGAAACTTAGTTAACATGTAAAGTCAATTTCACTTTTGAACTTAGTTAGCACAAAGCCAATTTCACTAAAACTTAGTTAAGACAAAGCCAATTTCACTAAAATAATCAATACATGTAAATAACATTTACTTGCAACAACTAGATCAGATATGCATTCAAAATCAACTGAATATAAAGGATCATGGAGATCTATATATTATCATTATCTTCTTAAGGAGGCATTGAAACTAATTATTTCATTTCTCATATTGAAACATATCCATCAATAATATGCTAACATTATAGAGCATTTACATTATTCTCAATTGAGTCAACACAAAAACATGAATTTTCTCTCATTTAGATTGCAAGTGGCTTGCTATGTCCAGTAGTCATCACTTGATACAGTCTTCTAATACCAACAATTTTTTTGACAATTATAATGATTTGAGTGATCGATATCTACAATCATGAAATTTTAAATTTGAATTCAAAACACGTACATTTACTAATCATAAATACATGTCTGCAAAAATTACTAATGTTCATTTGCTCTACAAATATTGAAGTTCAATATGTTTTAAATACCTTTGACTTCCCAAAAATAGTGTTTTGTACTTATTGAACCACTTTTTCCTTCACAAGCACCAAAATGAGTCTTGCACCATTCAAAAATTTCATTTGTACTACGTATGGTTTTACTGGAAAGCCCATGTTGGCGAAGTGCATGCTTCACACATGCACGAGCTCCATCATGCTAGCCTTTTCCTTGTCCACTTTCAAAAAATTCCACACAAATTTTATGGTACGTCTGGCATGTTGTTAGCTTAACCAATTAATGTTTCTACAGATTTGAATTGTCCTATAAAGTAAACAAATGAGCTAAAACCATTAGACTAAATAAAGTTTATCAATATATAAATCAAATTGTTTAAAAGTTATAAATAATATAAAATTTGAAAAAAAAATTAAATTCAACACTACCCAGCACATCCTGTTGGCAAGAGACACTATATGGATTCATGGTTGTTGTCATTGATGGCAACAAAGGTCATCCCACATATCCGCAAGTCATGATGTGTCTCTACCGGAAGTCAGAATAAAGAATGTTGTGGTCCGGTGAAGAAGAACAGAGCATATGGCAAGGTCCGACAGATTGGTCCGGACCTCTCAGTGGAAGTGTCTTGGTGCAGTGTGGATTTGGGGAAGCCAAGAGGACTACCTTGAGTGGTATATTCCAAGGATTTAGCTTCCGGTGATGGACAAGGAAAAAGATATGAATGGTTGAGTACTGGATTTCTGAGAGACAGTGAAAACAGAGGAAGAATTGACTGGCAGAGTATCAGACTGCTTTCCGGATGTGTTACTATTGATGACAGAGGTTGTGAAGGCATGAATCATGTTTGGCCGACATGATTAATGATATCTACAAGTATATGCTTGATCCGCATTGCTTGGTGAGGAAGGATTCAGCCGACAGAATGAGAGTTTGTAAGAAACTAGACTGTTCCGGATGCCGACTAGAAAGGTGATGAAATTACTTGTGCGGATATATATAGAGGATGGATTTAGTTGTGAAATGTGTGTAAGTGTGGAGATAAATGCGAATAAGTCCAGAGAAAGAGCAGAGATAGCAAAAAGGATCCGGTATGTGAAAGATAGCAGAATAAAGAACAGAGGAAAGATGAAGTGCAGCAGATCAGTGTACTGAGCCTAACCGGAACTGAACTCCAGCATATGCAGATGCTTCCAATCAGTTCAAGACTGTGATTCTCATCACTTTCTAGACAGTGTGTCTTCTTGTAGGCAGTGGGCCTCTTGTGAGCAGTGTGCTCGGGCAGTGAGCCCTAATTGGCAAGTGCCATTTTTGTAATTTCCTATTCTTCTAACAGAGAATAATTCTTGGGTTAATCACCCCGTGGTTTTCTCCCTTAACAGGGTTTCCACGTCAAAAATACTGTGTCATGTGTTTCTTATTTCATGGTTAATGTTTTGTGTTTGATTTTATGCTGCTTCAATTAAAAGGAAAGTTCAATAAGGGAAATAATTAGGATAACTGATTCACCCCCCCCCTCTCAGTTATCAACAATTGGTATCAGAGCTAAGTTCCTCCTAATAGAGCCTAACAGCTTGAGGAAGATCTGGGATTTCAAATGGATGCATATGGTTTAAGGGAGCAACTCAAGACTGCCCTTGAGGATCTTGAACAGTCAAATTCTGAAGTCAGTGAATTAAAGGAAAGACTCAAACAGGCTGATGAATTCATGAGAGAATTAAAAGACAAATTAAGTCTCTCTATGAAAAAGAGAAAGGAGCTGCTTCAACAGTTGGCAAGACAAAGTGAAGAAAGCAATACAAATGAGGAATTGACTGAGCAAACCAAGTTATGTGAAAAGTTATCAAAAGAAGTCATTATGTTAAGACATGAAATGGAATCAGGAACTATAAAGTTTACTCAAGAGATTGAAGAAAAAAGAAAGGCTGAAGACAATCTAAGACAATCTCTTAAAGAAAAATCAGAAGAATGCCACCAGATGGACAGGATTATCAGACACCTTGAATCTGATCTTGAAGATGCCAAAGATAATGAAGGAAAACTTGAGGATCAAATTGCCTCTCTCAAAAGAGATCTTCAAATAGCAAATGAATATAAAGAGAAATTCAAGATAAGTTCTACTCAACTTGAAGTTCTTCTTGGAAGTCAAAAGAGGACAGATGACAAGTATGGCTTGGGATATGAGAAAGGAGAAAGCTCCGGATCCGGTCAGAAGAATCTTGGATCAGAAAATCCAAGGAGCAGGCCTAGAAGACCTCCGGTAAGACAGCCAAATGCTCAAAGATATCCATCCTTCAATGGATACTGCCACAACTGCAACCACTTTGGTCACAAAGCTAATCAGTGCAGAATGAGAATGAATCAGAATAATTCATCCTTCTCCGGACAGTGCTTCAACTGCAAAAGGTATGGACACAAATCCCATGAATGCAGAATTATGCAAGTAAACAAATCATTCAAAGGTAGATGCTTCACATGCAATAGAATAGGTCATATGGCAAATCAATGCAGATCAAGAGGATATCAGTCAAATATGCAAAGAAATGTTATTTGCCAAATCTACAATAGGTCCGGTCATAATGCTAAAGTCTGCAGAAACAAGAATCAGGACAAAAGAGGTCTGGTGTATAATCAGAATCAAGACAAGGGTAAACAAAAGATGAATGCGGATGAGGTTAGGACTCAGATGAGCAAGATTTGGGTGAAGAAAAGTTCAGAGAATGTAGAGGTTGGATCCGCACCAGACTCTGGTGCTGATATTTCTTCCGGAAATTAAAAGTGAGCTCAGGCTCAGGGGGAGACTCAAAGAAAATCTTATTCCCCCAGCCAAACAAGTGGTGCCGGATGTGGCACAAGATGCGGATCAAAGGGTTTGTAGATATGAATCTTGAGATACTTCAGTCAAGTTTTCAGAGGTCCGCATGAAGTTATGAAGAAGCTGTGATCGATCAAATAAGACCTGTTCAGGGAGATGCTCCGGTATGATAAAGGATTACAAAAAGGTCTGGAAAGATCCAGAAATGCACTATCTTGTTCTGCGGATTGGACAGAGTGTTTGAGATGATCTTGTAATATGCTACCTCGATTTATTCATGATTGAAAGATCCGGATGATATCCACAGATCAGGACTAATCCGGGATACTCCAAGCTATCCAGACAAGGCAAACCGGAATGATGTAGGTGAAGCATTTATTGCAGACAGGTATTAGGGTTCGCGGAGCAATTTAAGGGATTTCTCAAAGGTCATTTGCTCATTCTGCACTCGAGAAGAAGCGAAAAGTGGAGCTCTGCAACAAGGTTCTTCAAGCACACCAAGGATCTCCTGCCGAAGCTATTGGATAAAGAAATCAATCCAACCACTCCGTGCAAACCGAAGGCGCATAAGGTATTCTCCGTTTTTCATTACCTCACTGCAAATCTTTGAAGAATGGCTACTCCAAACATAGTTAAGATTTCCGATAGACCTCGCCCCTCATTCAAGAAACATCCCTACAAATCATTGGAGGTAGACCCACTAGGAGCCTTCTCTAGTGTTCCTCACGGAGTTTTACACACCGAAGACATTAGGGTTTACATACATGCAAACATTGAGGAATTTGGGGAATTCAAATTAAGAGACCTCTATCACAAGCAGCTGATTGACAATGCTTTTGAGCTTAAACCAGAGTATAAGGATATTCAGAAGAAACAATTTGAGCAATTTATTCATTTCCCCTGCTTTGAAGAAGATGAATGGGTCCGGTATGTACTGAGCAGGATGCATGACAACTTTCTATGGCTAGATAGACCCTGTAAGATCACAAAAGAGGCAATTAGAGCAGTAACTGGCCTATACTCTTCCGGAGGGGTACCTATCCTCAAATCTGTCAAGAACAACATTGTAACAGAGGCCACCGGATCAAAATTTGACAAGAGGGCAATGACCATTGAAGATATTTCGGATCCGGATATCAAATATGCATCAATGATAATAGGATACAAGATCTATCACTCCAGCAGGGAGAATTCTGTATCCGGAACTGCAATATACACTGCTTATGAAATGTTAAGAAAGAATGCAGAATATGATCTCTGCGAACTACTACTAAGCCAATTAATGGAAAACATACAGAAAATCAAGAAGGATAAGAAGAATTCCTTTAAGTATGGTACTCTTATTGTATGTCTATTATTCTATTTCATGAATGAGCTACCCGGAACAAGTGGATGGGTATGGCAGAATGACAAACCTGTTGCAGTCCAGATAAGAGACTACTTGCATGGACTTGGGGATGCCAAAGCGAGAAATTCAGCTCTATGGGGATACTTCAAAAACTTTCAGAGCATGATGCAAGCAAGAGAGAGAATTCCCCAGTCTCTCATTGAGAAATACAAGGACTCAGTGTGCTTTATGGTTGACACTGATCAGTGCCTAATGGAGGCAGTGGAGCCAAGGACTGTCTGGATCATGCCCATGGGGTATGAAGTTGATGAACAGATAGTGGAGCTGCATGTTCAACACATGCTAAGTCAGCCCAAAGATCCTAAGGCAGAAAGGTTTGGAACCTTTGAGGAGCTAAGTGTAAAAATACATGTAGAACTCAGGGAACCTGAGATTAAAAGAAAGGTAAGAAAAGAAGTAGAGCACATTGCTCAAGGCCTAGGTATCTCAAAGGAGGCACTTGATGCCAGCCGGGAAAAGAGGAGGAAGGCCGAGGAAGAATAGAAAAGCAAAGAAAGTGCTCCGGTTGGAGCTCCCACCCGGACCAGATCAACAAAGAGATCTGCACCTCCCTCAACCAAAAGTTCAAAACCGGAAGTCCAGGCATCCGGTAAGAGATCCAAGACAAAAGCCACAAGGGCTTATGGAAGCCAAAAGGATGAAGAGGAAACAGAATCAGATGAGGGAGTAAGAGAAGTAAAGAAACAGAAGAAGAAAGGATCCGGTAAGCCCTCCACAGGCCAAGACAAGGATGAAATGGCAGAGGTAACTGTTGAAAAGCCCACTCTGTCACTAGAGAGCATAATCAAGTCGGTCACGGTGGATGGAAACCTTCAACCAATGACTGAATCCTATGATGACTTCAGTGAGGCAGACCAAAAGACTCTGCAGGAAGCCACAGTTAAATATCTGAACATATACAATAAGGCTTTCATTGAGATCATATCTCTCATTCCTAAAAGCCTAGAGAAGGAAATGGAAGTAAGAAAGAATAATGCTCATGCCAAAGATCTTGAGATCCGGGAGCAGATAGCTATTCAGCTATATCCTCAAATTGATCCCAAGACAATGAACATTATCTTCAAGGACTGCAAAGATGAGTTCAGAAGCAAAGCCAGGATGAATCAACTCATGCTTGGTGAGACTGACAAAGTGGCCCAAGAAACAGAAGAGATCCTCCGGAAGGCCTTCAAAAGGTTCAATCTTCCTGTTGTAGAGGACTTAGGTGCAGAAACAGCTGCTGATTTGGAATCTTCTGTTCCGGAAGAAGTGAGCCCTGAACAGACAAGTGAGGACTTGGGACCCTCTGCTCCAGAAGAAGGGGCCCATGAACAAGTTAGCATCTCTCCTCCGGTTTCCCCTACAGTCTCCGGATCCAAAGAAGAAGAGCAATTACAGGAGAAGGAAGCAGTGGTGAAAGACAAAGAGGTTGACAGTTCTAAGACTGCAGAAGAAAAGAAACATCTGTCTCCGGCAAGAGACACTGCACAAACTGTTCAACAATTTTTGAGTAAAGAAACTTTAGAGATTGATGAACCGGAGCTTCTAAAAGGCCCATTTGATTTTGACTCTCTCTCTCCGGTACAAACAATGAAGATAGCTTCATTTGCAAATGCCAAGGCAAATGAAAAGCTCCTGAAGTCTCATATGGAAGACTGTGAGTTGATAGAGGCTGCTTCCGGAGTACTTGTGAAGATCATGCCATCAATCCAAATAGATCCGACAGCCTCCACTTCCGGTAATCTAAAAACCTTAGTCAGCAGTGTTGATACACATTTTGATTCTCTAGAAAAATCAGCTGAAGAAAAGGTCCGGAAGGAATTTTTGGATAAGAGATTTTCAGAGATATTAGAATTAATTTCTAAAGATAGGAAGATTGTAAGCATTGGAATAAAGAGCTTAGAGAATGCTCTTAAGGATGGCGGTGATATCTATAAATTTTGTATATCCTGGTCAAAGGCAACAGCAGCATTTGACAAGAAAATAAAAGAGGAACAGGATAAGCTACAAAGCTTATCTCAAAGTTTTGATCCTCTCTCTTCCTCTATAATAAATCAAGAATGTCAGACTATTGCAGTCTTGAACGAAATAAAGAATCTTGAGAAGGAAAGGAAGAACATCACCAACCGAATGGGAGAACTTAGAAGGATTATAATCCCTAAGTTGGAAACCATGCATGAGGCCATCAGTGATGCTAGGACCACCGCCCAAACAAAAGATCCGACAGATCTCAAGCGGGCAGAAGCGTTTGCATTTTTGTTAAGTGGTCACATTTCAATTTTGGACAGAATGAAGCAAAGTTGGGCTACCGAAATGATTCAATTACAGACATCCTTTGCAGACATTCTTCAATATATGTGAGTATGTAAATATGCGGCTAAGTATAAGAAATTTTTGAAAATTTTGATATGCGGACCCTACCCTTTGCCATTGATGTCAAAGGGGGAGTGAGGAGCAGTGAAAAATGAGGGATCCAACTAAGGGGGAGTTCCAGAAATTGTATATAAAGACAGAGCATCAGCAAAGGGGGAGCATAGTGAAAACACTTAGTCATTTTTCACTAAGTGTTGCCATCAATGCCAAAGGGGGAGATTGTTGGCAAGAGACACTATATGGATTCATGGTTGTTGTCATTGATGGCAACAAAGGTCATCCCACATATCCGCAAGTCATGATGTGTCTCTACCGGAAGTCAGAATAAAGAATGTTGTGGTCCGGTGAAGAAGAACAGAGCATGTGGCAAGGTCCGACAGATTGGTCCGGACCTCTCAGTGGAAGTGTCTTGGTGCAGTGCGGATTTGGGGAAGCCAAGAGGACTACCTTGAGTGGTATATTCCAAGGATTTAGCTTCCGGTGATGGACAAGGAAAAAGATATGAATGGTTGAGTACCGGATTTCTGAGAGACAGTGAAAACAGAGGAAGAACTGACTGGCAGAGTATCAGACTGCTTTCCGGATGTGTTACTGTTGATGACAGAGGTTGTGAAGGCATGAATCATGTTTGGCCGACATGATTAATGATATCTACAAGTATATGCTTGATCCGCATTGCTTGGTGAGGAAGGATTCAGCCGACAGAATGAGAGTTTGTAAGAAACTAGACTGTTCCGGATGCCGACTAGAAAGGTGATGAAATTACTTGTACGGATATATATAGAGGATGGATTTAGTTGTGAAATGTGTGTAAGTGTGGAGATAAATGCGAATAAGTCCAGAGAAAGAGCAGAGATAGCAAAAAGGATCCGGTATGTGAAAGATAGCAGAATAAAGAACAGAGGAAAGATGAAGTGCAGCAGATCAGTGTACTGAGCCTAACCGGAACTGAACTCCAGCATATGCAGATGCTTCCAATCAGTTCAAGACTGTGATTCTCATCACTTTGTAGACAGTGTGTCTTCTTGTAGGCAGTGGGCCTCTTGTGAGCAGTGTGCTCGGGCAGTGAGCCCTAATTGGCAAGTGCCATTTTTGTAATTTCCTATTCTTCTAACAGAGAATAATTCTTGGGTTAATCACCCCGTGGTTTTCTCCCTTAACAGGGTTTCCACGTCAAAAATACTGTGTCATGTGTTTCTTATTTCATGGTTAATGTTTTGTGTTTGATTTTATGCTGCTTCAATTAAAAGGAAAGTTCAATAAGGGAAATAATTAGGATAACTGATTCACCCCCCCCCTCTCAGTTATCAACACATCCATCTAACCAAATCTAGTAATTTGAAGCATGCATGCCACATTTTCTCAAATCATTAAAAAAAATTCCAAGACAATGGACTACATAGCTTCTATCATGAGAAGTATCATCACTAATATAAAATTAAACCTTTTTTTATGATATTTTGTTCATGTGGGCTACTTTGTACACCATCCACTTGAAACTCAACATGTCTATAACAAACATGTATGAAGATTGCAACCTGCTCTGAATGATAATATTGACTCTAAATCTCTGTTTGAGGACCAAATATATAGTTCTTGAAAAAATTCACAACAAAAAGAATACAACCTTGTGGAAAACAATTCTTTGACTCACAAAATTGATTAGCCTACCATCTTGCATCATTAAAATGTTGGATATGCAGATATATGATACTATAAAATTTGTTCATAAACTCAATGTAGGTTAATTCACTTTCTTTGAGAATAATTTTTTTGGATTCAACTCTTGACCTGGTTGTGTATTTCTCATATTCAAATCTCTTCCACATAATTTTCATTGAATGATCAATATTTTCAATCAGAGAAAGCTTCTTCAAATCTCCATAATTTACATATGTATTTTTGATACCTGCTGCACATTAAATTTATCTGAACCTTCTAATTTTCACATAAAATGGACTTCAAAAATTGTATTGTACTTGCAATGATGATAATATTTGGATGACATTTTTTATACAATTGAAGGTGTAGATGAAATTAAACATGATTCTGACAACAACAAGTTTCACACACGTTATTTATTTGTTTAAAATATGGACTATTAGGGTTAACTGACAGAAGATATCAATTAAATGCAAATAAAGATTAAACAAAGGAATAAAAAATACATAGAAATAATAACAGGGAGAGATAATTTTAACATGGTTCACCCAAACTTGGGCTACATCCACCAACAAAGAGTCCAATATTATTATCTAGTAAATAAAAAACTAATTACAACCAACAATCCCTGCAACTCAATACCACTACAAAATGCTACAATACATCATAAGAAACCCTAACCCTTAGCCGCTTTTATCAAGCCTTATGTCGATTACTAAATAGGGTTTTTTTATGTTGGCTAATTGGAAAAATAACTCCTGCTACCCCTTGACCTTGTCTTGGGGGTGTTGCCCCCAAACCCTCACAAGGGGCGCTACCCCCAAACCTCGTTAAATAATTTGGGGGGAAACTACGCCGATAAAAGTGGGGTAAATTTAACCTCTGAGTCTGATTAGGCTCCATATAACAACATGGACACAAATTTTCAAGCACCCTTTGAGAAATCTTTACCTATGAAAATTCTTGTTTGAATGCTTGAAAAAATTCATTTTGTGTTGTATCTACAAAATGTTTTGGATTAGGATACTTTTTACCATCTTCATTTGTTACTTGTATAGTATCCCTCCTATCAGAGGCAACATGAGAGTGACTGATCCAATATTCAATCACTTATTTTTTCACATCTTTTGGAATTCTATCATTTCTAGGAACCCTACAAATATGTACCTAATTATTTTCTATGCTTTCAGATCAAACATGTTTCTCTTTGAAATATATCTTTGAACAGTTCTCCTGGATACATGCAGTAACTTTCCAATTGCTCTCATTTGTCTCATATGTGATCATTGTTTACTTGCAATTACAATCATCAATACCATGCATGGAACACTTAAATCACTTGTTGGACTTGTACTTTGAATAGAGTTCAAAACTTCTTGCAAGTTTGCAACTATTATCTATTTTGCTAAATTTGTTTTTTTCTCCCTATTATATCAACCCCTAGCAACTCCAAAATAGGGGTCATTTTTTCACCTAAATAAGTGGATTTATGCTTTGTGTGTGTAAACTTCATGTTTCTTATATTCCCTAAAATATGGGACTCTATGATTATGATGAGTGATATTATTTAAGCATATATTGTTTGGAAAATATTTAAATTTTGTGAAATTAAAATTAAGGAAAAAGTTTTAGGAAGGTGGTTGTAGGAATTTCATAGCTAGTCATAATCACACATTTAGTAGGAAGTATCTTCCAACAATGGTGAAGGAACTACCATGGGAATTTAGGTAAACCTTAAGATTTTACCATTCTTGGTTAAGAGTGGTTGACAGTTAATCTCTATTGGAGCATGACTACATGAGAAAGAGAGTTTTTAATTGAGAATACAAGGAGGTGCTATGTGAGTGGAGTAATGAGTTCTTTATTACTATTATCAACCAATTTGGGAGTTACTAGTTTTATATTAGAAAAGCATGAAAATATATAAGCACAAACATATAATTTTTTCCATCAAGTCTACAATATAATCATGTAAGTTTTTACTATTAGCTTCTACTATTTTAGTACAACTAGATCAAGAGAAGTTCATTACAATAAATTTTGTCAATGCAATTTAGTTTCATGCATTACTTTCAATTTTTTAACATATCTTACACTTGTAATTTAGCATTGTTGTATCCCATATATAAAATAAATACAAAGGTGTGTTTATAGTGATTAAACTAACCACTTAAAACATTTTGTTTGCATCTCTCAATTGTATACTAATACTCAAAATTTATACTATTTGTTTGGTGAAGTTCACTATTTTTATGTAAGATGGAAGATAAGTTTCTTATTACATTTTGGATGTGATTTATGTGTTTTTTTTAATAAAATTCAGGGTCTTTAAAAAATATTAAAGTTACAAGTTATTTAAGGAGTATTAAAATCATCATAATATTTAAGGAGTATTAATATAAAAGTTATAAGTTATGTAAGGAGGAGTATTTAGTTACAACTTTTATTTTGACTTGGAGTATTAATATTTTAATTATTTAGATAACAAGGGCATTAACATTTATGCCTTGATATTATTCAATTGGGACATTAATGAAGAGATATTTAATTTTCAACTATATATCAACAAACCTTGCATCAATGAAGATTTAACAAAAGTATAAAAACTACATTAACATGTTAAAGGTGAGCACCAAGAACCATAACACATATAACAAGCACAACATATATATACATGTTAATATCTATATATTGAAAGAAATTGATATTCAAATTTCATTTTTGGCATAAATGAAAACTTTAAATTTGAAATATCTATTTTTCTTTCTTAAATTGTACATGTCAAATTAATTTTAAATCAATTTGTATTTTTTCATATATCATAAATTATATATATAATATAATATAATATAAACAACATATATATAAATCAAATAAAAACTCAATTGCAGTAGAATAGCACTATAACTGAACATCTAAATGTGCATATGTATGCTATATAAAGAAATGTTGGACATGCTACATAATAAATAAGTCTGGTTCAAACATATAGTGTATAGATCATGACAAATAACAAATAAAACATAACGAGCTATAACTAAACATGTAAATGTAAGTGTGTATGATATAAAGACATGCTACATAATAATTAAGTATGGTTCAAAAATAAGTGTATAAATATGATCTAAATAACAAAAAAATAGTCTAACAACATCAAGGGCACCTCCTATGGGTGGATTGAGCCACACTCAACCCATGACTAAAATCATGTGCTGAGCACTATCTTGAGCCCTGTCCTGAACCCCATGTAGATCCCAACAATCTATGAATATATGACTAATGTGTAGATCCATGTACATAAAATTATCTCTATGATTATGTATTAAAAAAATATGAAATCTAGATGCACATATGCAATGTATATTTACATGTAGTATTTGTTCAAATTTCATCTAAAAACCTTTACCTCACATCCCTCAATTGCATCATGTGTCTGTTGCAAAGTGTCAGGTGCCACCACTCTAGTCCCCTAATGTAGGATTGATTTGGAGAGTCAACACACATGGTCCATTTCATGTACATTATATTTAGTAACTAAAATTTGTAATTTAAGTATATAATATAACAAATTGCACACTAGATTAAATGTAAAAATTAATATATACCTCTTCATCAACAAATTGTGTAGCACCATGGATGACCCTCCCAATCCCAATAAGGTCACATGAATTAAGGGTCATCGCAACATCATCAAATACAAGTCCACAGAATGATCCTGGTGGAAAATGTGGACTAATAGTATCAACCTACGATGGAATCTGTTGTGAAGGCACTGTAGAGTGACCTTCTAGAGCAACCTGATCTCCCCCTATGCCCTGTGTGGCTGTCTAACTGTGTCTAGCTCGTTGATCAGTATATCACCTGACATGTGTGGCCATAGAATCAAGAGAGATCCCATACTCTCCATTGATAAACTGATACCCATCTAATAGATCCTGTGTTAGGCATGTACTAAGTGTACAAAGCTCATCCTCTCTAGTAATCTTTGCCACATCACGTGGTAAAACTATGTCAGCGCAGATGAAAGGATCATAACTCTTGGAAGTGGCATCAACTGAAGGAATGTTGGTGCATGGGTGCAAGATGTATCTACTAACACAGTCTGGGGAAGTGGTCAACATCACTAGAAATAGTACCTAAACTCTAAAAAATGACATGTCTAGATGATGCAAGTGATGGCTCAGATGATGATCCTAGGTTCAACCTTTTAGGAAGTACCAAAAGGTTGGCACCAACTAATGCCCTCTTATCAATGGGTGGTGGTAGATCATCACATCTAAATTGAGGTTTATCAGACAACCTCCTTCTTCCCTATACAACATGTGTAGGGATAGATGTGTATCAACAAAAAAATGTAAATTAACCTATGCATATAATTGTTTACAAAAATATAATGAAAACTCATCATTATGAGGTCATTAATGATGTGCTACCAATTACTTAGGGTAAATAAGTGGTTCGACAACTAGATCTCTAAACTTGGTCACAGGATAGCCTACAACTCTATCCTATCCAATACAGTGTGGAAACATCAAATGAACCATATCTAATGCAATGGACCTATTAACTACTAGCTATTTCACAGTCCCAGTAACACTTTTGGAGAGTGACATAAAAATCCTCAATTCTGACATCATCATATGGGTTATATGATTTCACAATCTTAGTCATATGGCTAAACTCATCTCAGATAGCCATAAACATGTCTCTATTAGATAGGTTTGGTGTGTTAAGGATTGTCTAGTCCAAATGTGTCAGCATTATTCAATCTATCAAGAGTACTTGCATACAAATTGTATGCAGAAATTTAACCCAAGGACTATGGAAGATAAGGCAAGTAAATCAAAACCCTCTCCTCAAATCAAACCCTCACACTTAGATATAAAGGAGTAGAATGCACACTAGTTCTACTAGCTTTGTTCTATAGATAAAATATGCATTGTGGACTGGATATAAAACCAACATAATCTAGGTATATGAAAAGGTTATAATGAAGATCAAAATGACATGTACTTGCATATGAAAGATCAATCTTGATGTGATGTGAGAGGCTCAATTTATAGAAGGTGGAGGATAAGGATTGATGGCTAGGATTAAAAGAGGAATTGTGTGATGTGGACGGCTAGGATTAAAAGTTAATTTAATAAGTGGCATAATGTGACAAAGGGTTATAATAAAAAAATTACTTAAATTATGAGAGAGGGACAAGTGTTGCGATGAGGATAATGGTGAGGGATAATTTAAATAAATATTTCATTCATTCAAATTAGAGCTAAGGTAGGAATTAATTAAATAAATAATGGGATAAATGGGATTAAGATGGATTAGTTAAATAAATATGATTTATTTAACTAAATTGGTGATGGAAGGGTTATGTAGGGGCCCAAGGACAAAATGTGTTGTAATATGTCTCAAGTGATGTATCAACAAGGTGATGTTGCAAGACATGTCAATTTTAGGTGTCTACATTTTGCCCCTCTTTGAGATGATGTTGCGACTAAAAAGAAGTAACATCATTTCAATGAAGATAAGGTATGTATGGAGGAAAAAGATGCCTAGCCACTTGAAAGAATGACAAGGAGGAATGGATGAAGATGTAAGGATAGGATGATACCCCTTCGAGAGGATAGGTGGGTTAGAAGAATGTGGGTAGGCTCTTGAAATAAAAGGAAGGGATAATCAAATGATATTAGGAGGAATGGAATGGTAAGATTTGATTTATGGTAGGAAGGAGTATGGATTGTGGATAGAATAGAGATATGGATATAAGTAATGGGATATGGTTATATTGGTATAATATATAGAGTAGTCCTAGTTTGATAGAGAAAGAGGATATTATGCACCAAGGTATATGGAACTAGGGTGACATTGTACCCTTTGCATGGACTTGGCATGAAAAATAAAGGGTGTCCTTATACATCGCTAGCATAATACAACCTTGTCCAACCATTTGAGGAATAAACTCAAAGCATTGAATCCAAATGCACAAAAGGTATAAAATGACCTTAGATGCATAGGATGAGTGGAATGCAAAAGTGATCCCTCTACAAACAAGATATGAATATTAGCTAGAGTAATAAGAACATCCAACAAACACGCAAAATGCTATGTCCCATTCCATGTTAGTTGTAACACACCAAGATATGAATGGATCTAGGTGGTCTTGATAAAAACATGAAAAGGAGATAGAAAAAATAAAAAAATAAAAGACCAAATGATGACATAAGTCACACAACCATTGTATTTCTTGCCAAAAAATTTAAGTGTTAATTGGATAAGAACCTGATGATATGAATGATATATCCCTAGATGAGGCTTGATGATTGGTTGTTTGTTTGTTATCAGATGATGTGGCAATAGATAAAGTGACTGGATATCATTTCAACCTTTAGTCCAATGCTTGATATTTTGATGAAGGTATAGTGCATTTGTTTGGTGTGAATGTCAAGCATTGTTTTGTGGGATGTGAATGGAATGTTTATTATGATCATGTGGAAAAGTTTATTATGGAATGTGGTACGGTGAGTAAAAATTTTATTGCTTGGATTTTTTGGAATATTTGTTTTTTTTATATTTTTTGAAATGCTTTGAGTTTTTTGTAATTTTTAAAATATGGGTGAAATAGTGCATGATACTTGTACCAAGGAATAGCCTTCCAAAATATCTAAAAGAAACTTGGGACAAGGTTTGATATGTATAGGTATGATGGAGGTGATTAGGTTTATTGGAATGAAGGACTTATTATGGAATGGCAAGAAATGACACTAAGTAAATACTTCAAGCTGTGAGAGGATGATGAAATGGTATATGGAAGATGGATGAAACCTAGATGAGGGAAGGCTAAAGTCAAAATGGAAAGTCAAAATGGATAAGTAATAGATGGTAGATACAAGGCTACTACACATGGCACCTGTAAATTAGGTTTTCACTATGGTACTTATCTAAGGTGCCATTGAAGTGGTTTCCATGATAGGATAGATTATTTCTCTTTACTATTTTGATTTTTTCTTTCTTTTTTTATAACTATTATTTGGGATACTCTATGGGTTAGGTATAGAACCTTTTGAGGTGAATGATGTTGGTAGGTTCATCCAAAGGATGTCCTTCAAGTGTAGATAGTTGATATGTGCCAGACCCATAACGGCTAGTAGTGATGAAGGGGCCCAACCAATTAGGATCAAATTTTCCTTTTCTATCACGATCCTGATGATACTTTTGATTTTCTTTAAGCCCAAGGTCTCCAACTTCAAATGTGCACTCTTTGAGTCTCTTATTGTAGCTATGATGAAGGCAATTTTGATAAGCTATAAGGTGATCAAGAGCTTTGAGATGCCTTTCATCTAGTGTTTCCAATTCTTTCAAGTGAGAAATTCTATAGTCTTCCTCATCAATGAGATGTTGTAAAGATACCCTTAAGGAGGGGAGCTTGACCTCAATTGGTATGATGGCTTCAAAACCAAAGATGAGTGAATATGGTGTGGCTCTCGTAGGTGTGTGGATGCTAGTGCGATATGCCCACAATGTATGATTGAGATACAAGTGCCAATCCTGTCCAACTTCAATGACTATTTTCTTCAGTATCTTAAGGATAGTTTTATTTGAAGCTTCAACTTGACCATTACTTTGGGGATAGTATGGAGTATAAAAGCGATGTTGGATATGGAATTGATGACATGGGTGATGAACTTATTGGTTTTTAAAGGGATTTCCATTGTCAGTAACGATGGCTTGAGGGATACCATACTGACATATGATATAATTGAGGATAAATTTGGCAATTTTCTTACTAGTTATAAAGGTAAAGGGGATAGCTTCAACCCATTTTGTGAAATACTCAATGACAGTGATAATGAACGAATGACCATTGGATGAAGGAGGGTGGATTTTACCAATGAGATCAAGCCCTCATTGTGAAAAGAAACATGGTGTTGTGATTGTTTGCAATTCTTATGCTGGTGCATAGATAAAATCACTATGTTGCTGACAAGGAAGACATTTGTTAACAAAGTCATGTGCATCTTGCTCCATAGTCAGCCAATAGTACCTAGTCCTTAACAACTTTTTGACCAAAGTTGGATCACTAGAGTGTGCACCGCATATACCCTCATATAAGGCTCTCGTAAGATAGCTTGGGCATCTTACGAGTTAAGATATCTAAGGAGAATACCATCAAATGACTTCTGATAAAGTGTATCATTGAGCATGGTATAATAGGATGAACAACAAATGAAAGTTCGGTGTTAAGCATGTGAAAGGTCAGGTGGTAGGATATGATCATGGAGATAGGCATAGATCTCATTGTACCAAGGTGTATTGGGATCAACAATTTCACATAGAAGTTCTTACTTAGGTACATCAAATGCAGGAATATCCAATTATTCAACCAAAATTTTTGAATATGGGTTATTAGAAGGGACATCAATCAATGAACCCATAGTTTTGTTGCAAGTATGGGCCTAACCGGTGTTGTCATTGATGTCAACATACTCATGTTGCATTGATATCAAGGATTGGATGAGTTGTGTGTTGAGGATATTCAAAAAATTAGTCCTTTTAGAAATAGAGAAGAACAGTGAAGATAGTGAATCTCTATGAAGTGAAGATCCCAGCTAGATAAAGATCAGAGTATGTACATCAAAGGGTTTATAGATATGTGTTTGAAGATGATACAGTCAAGATTTGAGAGGTCCACATGAAAATGTGGAGGAGTTGTGACCATGAGAGTAAAACTAGTTTTGGCAACTGTTCAGAGGTGACAGAGTGACACAAATAGGTCCGGTGAGATCTAGAAATACAATATCATGTTCTGCAGATCTGGTGGCATGTTTGGGAGGCTAATATTAATTGACAACTCAATTAGTTCGTGGTTTGAAGGTCCACAAGCAATCCTTCTAATATGATAGTGATGGTCAACTATGTTCTTGAGGTTCCAGATGAAGATGCAAATGATTACAGTAAGCAAAAGTGGTGTAGATGTTCTTGGTGATTCAAGCAAGCTTGTGGGGGTCTCTAGATTATGTCCAGTTCATGTTAGCGGTCCACATTGAAGATTGAGCTCGTGATTGAAGATTTACCTTTGGGTGATGGTGTTCTTCCTAGTCTTGGCCGACCAGATGATTTGCACATGTTGTAGATGATCTTGAAGATCTTTTGCGAAGCATGGCGTGTTCCTCGAAGAAGATTGAAGTCCCAGCTATGTGTGGCCGATAGTGTAGTGATGCACATGAAGTTTTTGTAATAAGTCAAGTCATATTTTTGTAATTGCTCTGTAATAAAATAAGTGTATGTTGTGCTGACTTTGATGATCATTCCAAAGTTGATGTCATGTATAAATAAGAGTTGCGAAGTCATTCAAAAGTATCCTTGTGGTCATGATGAGAAGGTGGTGGTGTAGAGGAGTGAAAAGAAGAGTGGAGGTGTTGAGCTTAAATGGAACTAACTCAAGCATAGTGAAGATGCTAATCTCCAGTTCAAGTATATAATACTCATATTCTTCTGTAGATAGTGTGTCTCCTATAGGCAGTGGGCATCTTGTGAGCAGTGTGCTCAGGCAGTGAACCCTAACTAACAAGTGCCATTTTATTCTTCTTTATTCTTTTAACAGAGAATACAACCCTGTGGTTTTCCCCTTAATTGGGTTTCCCACATTAAAATCTTGGTGTTATATGTGTTGAATTTGTTTTTGCTCTTGAATTATTGCATTATACTTTCATGATTGAATAATTGATATGCTATTGAAATATAAGAAGGTTTTTAAGTGAATAAGGAACAAGATTTTTGGTGATAACTGATTCACCCCCCTCTCAGTTATTTGTCCTAAATCCAACAATTGGTATCAGAGCCAAGTTCCTCTAGAAGAAGCTTAACTGCTTGAGGAGTTCCAAGATGTCGTCCAACAAGAAGGATAGTCCAAGGTTTGATGGAACAAACTACACTCTTTAGAAGAGCCGCATGGAATGTCACTTAGAATGCATGGGAAATCAGTATTGGAACATAACTACAACTAAATATGTTCCCCCAAAGAATGGTCCAACAACTATGGATGAAGTCAGAGATGCAGATAATAATCTTCGAGCTAAAGAAGCCCTACTAAGTGCCTTGACTAATTTAGAGCTGACAAATGTTATGGATTTGAAAACTGCTTATGAAATTTGGAGAAAGATGGAAAATCTTTATGGAGACAAATATGTTAAGTGTGCCAAGCTGTAAAGTCTGAAAGGAAAGTTTGAAAACTTGAAGATAAGTGAAGATGAGAATATCACTTCATATATGTCAAAAGTAAATGAGCTTGTATGTGGCATTAGATGTGCTGGTGGAATATTGGATGAAGATGAGATTGTTGCCAAAGTTCTTAGATCTCTACCTCCTACTTACAAACACAAAGCTATTGCTATAGAGGAAATCAGATCTTTAACAACTATTACAAGGGATCAATTAGTTGGTAAGATATATGCATTTGAATTGGCTAAGTTTGGTGATGCACTTCCCAAGACTAAATCTGCATTCAAATCTAGTGTCTCTACAAAAGGCAAACAATGATATGATCCAGTAGAAAGTTCCTCAAGGAAATCAACATGGTATGATAAAGCAAGGAAAGGTCTGGAAGAAAATGAATTAGAAGCTGAACAACTTGAAGCCCTTATTGCAAAGAGACTACCAAGAGCATCCAGTAAGTATGAAGGAAAATTACCTTTCAAATGTTTTGCCTGCAATAAGATTGATCATTTTGCTTCAAGATGTCCAGAAAGGTTTTCAAGGCCAAACCCTAATAGATTAAGGTTTTAGAAGAAGTGTTACTATGTTTAAGAACATGATGATGAAGGAGTAACAAATGATGAATTTGAGATAGGAAACAAACCCAAAAGTGACTGGCTATTTATTGCCATCAAAGAAGAAGATCCAATGCCTATTGAATCTACCAATCATAAGATGATAGAAAGTGCTTTTGCTGATCAAGTTGAAGAAAAGGATGAATGGGTTATTGATAGTGGATGCTCTCACTATATGACTGGTGACAAGAGTAAGTTCTTAAGCTTGGAAAGATATGAAGGTGGAGTTGTAAAGTTTGGAGATAATTCTACTGGCAAAATTAGAGGCAGAGGAACCATTTCTTTTGATAGAACGAACAAAACCAGTGATGTTCAGTATGTTGAAGGTCTAAAGCATAATCTTCTTAGTGTTGGATAGTTGGTGGAAAAGGGCTATGATCTTCAATTCAAAAATGGAAAATGCAAGATCTTTGAAAGCTCTAGAACTGAGATTGCATCCGGTACACAGACAAAAGGTAACATCTTCCACTTGGTTGGTATTGGCAAAAGTTGCTTATTTGTTCAAATTGATCAAAGTTGGTTGTGGCATAGGAGAATGTGTCATGTAAATTTTGATAATATCATCAAGATAAGCAACACTTAGGCTATAAGAGATGTTCCAAGATTGGTGAAAGTAGCTAACAGTTTGTGCAAAGAATGTCAGTTGGGTAAGCATAACAGAGTCACATTCAAAAGTAAGGAACAATCTTCAACTGGATTGTCAGACTTGGTGCACACTAATTTATGTCATTTGATAAGAATCAAGAGTCTGCAAGGAGATGGGTATTTCATGTTGTTGATTGATGACCACTCTCGGATGATGTGGGTGACTTTCTTGAAAGAGAAATCTGAAGCACTTGAGAAGTTCAAAACATTCAAGGCTATGGTAGAAAATGAAGCTGGCATAAACATAAAATGCCTTAGGTCCGATAGAGGTGGAGAATTAACATCTGGTGAGTTCATATCATTCTGTGAGAAACATGGGATAAAGAGACAGTTATCTGCTCCAAGGACTCCACAGCAGAATGGAGTAGTGGAGAGAAAGAACCAGACCATCCAAGAAGCATCTAGGACCATGATGATGGAAGAAAATGTTCCTCAGATCTATTGGAGAGAAGCTATAAGCACTGCTGTCTATACTCTTAATCAGGTACAAATCAAAGGCAATACTAGTAAGACCCCTTATGAACTTTAGTTTGGCATCACTCCTACTGTGAAGTATTTCAGAGTCTTTGGTAGTAAATGCTATATCAAAAGAGATGAAGACCTTGGCAAGTTTAATACTAGAAGTGATGGAGGAATATTCTTGGGATATTCTACTCAAAGCAAAGCATGCTGGTGTTATAACAAGAGATTGAGAAAGATTGTAGAAAGTATAAACGTGAAGGTTGATGAAGGCATGGAAAGTCCCTCAAGGTATTATGATTATGAAGCAGGTGATCAGAATGATATCTCAGACCAAGGAGAACAAGTCCCAACTCCAGTTCATATTTAGACTGATGTGGAGAATCCTGAAATACAAGAAGAAGAGACAAGTTTGGATGAACTTGTCCAAGAATTAGAATTGTAAGAGAATCCCAAAACTCCCAGGTATGTAAGACTGAATCATTCTGAAGATTAGATCATAGGAGATAGAAGCAAAGGTGTTCAAACAAGAAGAAAAATTGCTTAAGATTCAGTGAAGTATTGTTTGATTTCAAAGATTGAACCAAAAATAGTAAGTGAAGCATGAAATGATGAAAGCTAGGTTAAAGCAATGGAGGAAGAATTGATGCAGATTGAAAAGAATCACACTAGGGATCTTGTTCCTAGACCTAAGGACAAAAATATGATTGGAATAAGTGGGTCTTATGGAATAAACTGAATGAAGATGGTGAAGTAGTAAGAAACAAAGCCAGATTGGTCTGTAAGGGTTATTCTCAAGTAGAAGGAATTGACTTTGAAGAAACCTTTTCTCCGGTGGCAAGAATTGAAGCAGTCGTATTATTTCTTGCCTTTGCTGCCTTCAGAGACTTAAAGGTATATTAGATGGATGTCAAGTCTACTTTCCTAAATGGTGATTTGGAAGAAGAGGTATACATTGAGCAACTAGATGGATTTCAATTGTCTTATCATGGAGATATGGTCTATAGGTTGAAGAAGGCATTGTATGGACTCAAACAAGCCCCAAGAGCCTAGTATGAAAAATTAGACAAATGTATTTTGAAGATTGGTTTCAACAAAGGTACTACTGACAGTAATCTATATTTTAAGATTGATCATGAAAATATCTTGATTGTTGAAGTATTTGTTGATGATATCATTTTTGGAGGAAAAGATAGTATGTGCAAGACTTTTACAAATCAAATGCAAAGTGAATTTGAGATGTCTATGTTTGGAGAAATAAATTTCTTCTTGGGTCTCCAAATCACTCAAACAAAGAAAGAAATCTTCATATCACAGACCAAATATGTGAAATAATTGTTGAAGAAATTTGGGATGGAAGATTCAAATCCAATGAATACTCCCATGGCAACCAGATGTAAGCTGAGTAAAGATGATGAACTTCCTAAGGTTGATAAAAAAAAGTATAGGTCAATGATTGGAGGACTGCTCTACCTTACTCAAACTAGACCTAATATTATGAATGTTATTGGTTGTGTTGCTAGATTTCAAGCTAATCCTAGAGAGTCTCATGTCATGGTAATCAAGAGAATTTTTAGATATCTGAAGGGAACAATTGAGTATGGATTATGGTATCCTAAGGATCATGATTTCTCTCTTCATGCATATACAGATGCTAATTGGACAGGAGATGTGGATGACCGGAAGAGTACCAGTGGTGGTGCATTCTTTTTGGGAAAAAGATTGGTTTCTTGGCTAAGCAAGAAACAAGAGGCAATATATCTGTCCACTGCAAAAGCAGAGTGTGTTGTAGCAGCAGACAGTTGTACTCAAGTATTGTGGATGAAGCAAATACTAAGAGATATTAGAGTGGACTATGAAGAACCTATCACAATCTTCTGTGATAATTCAAGTGCAATAAACATATCAAAAAATCTAGTGTTGCATTCAAAAACAAAACATATATCCATCAAATTCTATTTTTTGAGAGAACAAGTGAATAGGAATGAAGTCAATTGGAGTTTGTGCCCTCAAAGGATCAGATTGCAGACATTTTTACTAAACCTCTACCTAAGGACTCTTTTGAGTATCTCAGGGAGAAGTTAGGGGTTATTACCCCTCCGTTTTGAATTAAGATGCATTGATGTGCATCAATCCGGTAGATCCCATAGTCATATCTTGTGATCCAGATTGATGTTAAGAGGCTTCTACTCAGGGGGAGTAGTCAATATGATTCTGAAGTATGAGAAATGGTTGCAAGTATGTGCCCTTTGCCATTGATGTCAAAGGGGGAGAAAAGACATGTGAAAAAGAAAAAGTGGTTGCTGATCAAAGGGGGAGTAGTAAAGGAAGAGAAGACATGTGAATGTTTGCTATTGATAGGGGGAGCTATGTCAGTCAGAGAGGAGAAGTTCTTGTCTTGATGGTTAAAACAATTTTTCACATTATATGTTTCCATCAATGACAAAGGGGGAGATTGTTGCAAGTATGGGCCTAACTAGTGTTGTCATTGATGTCAACATACTCATGTTGCATTGATATCAAGGATTGGATGAGTTGTGTGCTGAGGATATTGAGAAAATTAGTCCTTTCAGAAACAGAAAAGAATAGTGAAGACAGTGAAGCTCTATGAAGTGAAGATCCCAGCTAGATAAAGATTAGAGTATGTGCATCAAAGGGTTTGTAGATATGTGTTTGAAGATGATCCAGTCAAGATTTGAGAGGTCTACATGAAAATGTGGAGGAGTTGTGGCCATGAGAGTAAAACTAGATCTGGTAACTGTTCAGAGGTGACAGAGTGACACAAATAGGTCTGGTGAGATACGCAAATACAATATCATGTTCTACGGATCTAGTGGCATGTTTGGGAGGCTAATATTAATTGACAACTCAATTGGTTTGTAGTTTGGAAGTCCACAAGCAATCTTTCTACTATGACAATGATGGTTGACTATGTTCTTGAGGTTCCGAATGAAGATGCGAATGATTAAAGTAAGTAGAAGTGGTATGGATGTTCTTGGTGATTCAAGCAAGCTTGTGGGGGTCTCTAGATTGTGTCCAGTTCATGTTGGTGGTCCGCATTGAAGATTGAGCTCGTGATTGAAGATTTACCTTCGGGTGATGGTGTTCTTCTTAGTCTTGGTGGATCAGATGATTTGTGCATGGTGCAGATGATCTTGAATATGTTTTGCGAAGCATGGAATGTTCCTTGAAGAAGATTGAAGTCCCAGCTATGTGTGGTTGACAGTGTAGTGATGTGTGTTAAGTTTTTGTAATAAGTCAAGTCATATTTTTGTAATTTCTCTATAATAAAATAAGTGTATGTTGTGCCAACTTTGATGATCATTCCAAAGCCGATGTCATGTATAAATAAGAGTTGTGAAGTCATTCAAAAGTATCCTTGTGGTCATGATGAAAAGGTGGTGGTGAAGAGGAGTGAAAAGTAGAGCAGAGGTGTTGAGCTTAAATGGAACTGACTCAAACATAGTGAAGATGCTAATCTCCAGTTCAAGTATGTAATACTCATATTCTTCTATAGATAGTGTGTCTCCTGTAAGCAGTGGGCCTCTTGTGAGTAGTGTGCTCAGGTAGTGAGCCCTAACTGGCAACTGCCATTTTATTCTTCTTTATTCTTTTAATAGAGAATACAATCTTGGGTTATTCACCCCTTGGTTTTTCCCTTAACAGGATTTTCCATGTTAAAATCTTGGTGTTATATGTGTTGAATTTGTTTCTGCTCTTAAATTATTGCATTATACTTTCATGATTGAATCATTGATATGTTGTTGAAATATAAGAAGGTTTTTAAGTGAATAAGGAACATGATTTTTGGTGATAATTGATTCACCCCCCCTCTCAGTTATCTATCCTAAGTCCAACAAGTTTCCATAGCATCTGCAGCTCTATTTTTGATCTTGTGAATTTTAGTAAATCAAATCCATGAGAAAGATAGCTTGAATGTGTCGACCAACTTCTTGTAAGGGAGTAGCTTGTCATCTTTTGTTTGATATTCATCATTGACTTGGCATATAACAAGGTATGAATCTCCATAAACGTCAAGTGTCATAATATTCCATTGAATAGCCATTCTTAGTCCTTTGATGAGTGCTTCATATTCTGCAATATTGTTTGTACAAGGAAACAAGATTCTATAAGATTTTGGTATGAGATCTTGTGGTGTGATGAAAAAGATCCTTGCTCATGAACCATGGTGTGTAAAAGATTCATCAAAGTATACCTTCCAATTTGTAGTTTGGAGTCAACGGTAAAGATTGACTCATTAGGAAATTCTAAAAGAAGTGGACGATCATCCTTAATGGGTGCATTGGCCAATTGATCAACAATGACATGTCCTTTTATGGCTTTTCTTTCAACATATTCAATGTCAAATTCACTTAGAATCATGATCCATTTTTCCATGTGTCCTATCAATGTATCTTTTGAAAGAAGATACTTTAGTGGATTGACTTTGGAGATGAGCTTAGTTTGATGGCTTAGAATATAGTGGTGAAGCTTTTGCAAAGAAAAGACAATGGCAAGACATGCTTTCTTAATGGGTGTTTAATTTAGCTCATAGCCTACCAAAGTACGATTGATGTAGTAGATAGCTCTTTCTTTCCCATTATCATCATGTTGTGCAAACAAAGCTCCTAGTGTTGTAGATGTAAATGATATATATAAAAGGAGAGGTTTACCTTGTATAGGAGGAACCGAAACTAGTGGTGTTGCAAGATAATTATTCAATTTATCAAATGCTTCCTGATAGTTCTCATCCCATTGGAAGTCTACATCTTTTCTCAAAAGATGTGTAAAGCGCTGACATTTATTTGCAAGTTGTGCTATGAATCTCCTGATAGACTAAAGCTTTCCTTGAAGGCTATATAATTATTTCAAATTCTATGGAGGTGTCATTTCAAATATACCTTTGACCTTAGCAGGATCAACCTCAATTCCTCTTTGGGAGATAATGTATCTTAAGAGTTTACCAGATGTGACACCAAAGAAACACTTCTTCGGATTAAGGCAAATGTTATATTCTTCCAAATGATCAAATATTTTTGTAAGTATACACAAGTGATCTTCTCTTGTTCATGATTTACCTAGAATGTCATGTACATAATCTTCCATTATTTTATGAAACATGTCATGAAAAATCATAGTCATTGCTCGTTGATATGTGGCTCCCGCATTTTTAATACCAAAAGGCATTAATTTCTAGCACTAAATACCCCAAGCACATATAAATGTAGCCTTACGTTGGTCTTCTTCAGAAATCTTGATTTAGTTATATCTAGAAAAATCATCCATTAGAGACAACATCTCATGTCTTGTTATAAGGTCAACTATGATGTCAATGTTTGGTAGTGGAAAATCATCTTTAGGACAAGATTTATTTAAATCTCAAAAGTCTGTACAAATCTAGATGCCCCTAGTAACCTAAAAAAATGGAACAATATTGGACACCCATTCTGGATAATTTAGAGGTTTGTTGAACCCAACGACAAGCAATTTTTCCAATTCTTCCTTAACCAAGAAAGTGATTTTGGGATACATTTTTCTCAATTTTTTTAACTCACTTTTCTCTAGGATATACTATCAAATGATGCACTATCAAAGAAGGATATAATCCCAACATATCAACATAGGACCATGCAAAGTTGTGTGCTCTCTCTTTGAGGAAAGTGATAAAATTGTGTAATTTAGATTCTGACATGGATTTCACTACAAATGTAATCTTTGGTGCTTCTACTATTCCCAAATTCATTTCTTGTGTTTCCTCAATAAGAATAGGAGATCTCTCTTGTTATGTCTTAACTTTAGGGAGGTGAAATTCCTCATCCTCAGGTGCCTCAAGGAGGTTTTTACCATTGGATACATCCTTTATTTTTACTTTTTTATTGTCTAAAAGTGCCACAAAGTGGTTTTCACCAGGGGACATGATTTTATATTTTCACTTTTGTGACTAAGGAATTTGACTGTCTCTCCAAAGTAGGCCTTAGTGTTGAGTTCTATGATGTACGCAGCCTTGTGATCTCTAAATGGTATTTCTGATCTTGACCCTAGAAATTTAGCAATAGCCTCATCATTTTGAAAAAAATCTAGAATAGGAGGCCCTTGTTGGTTCCAATCAATGAGTTCAAGATATACAAGGTGAACAGTATGTGATGGTAATGATGACATGGTAACTTGGCGATATATCCAAGGGAGTCATCATAGGTATCCTCATTAGTACTCTCATTAGCGGGAAATGCTTTAGAAACCTCATCTAAGATATATTCGAGCTTAGGAGATGATGGCTCTTGTGTTTCGAACCCTAGTCCCAAGTGTTTAGATCTACAAGTAGCTTTGATGGGTTCAATAGTTCCTTGTCCTTGTAAGCCAAGTCCTCCTTTGCCTTGGTAACCCATATTTTGTGCTATGTGAAAACCTTTAGGATATTTATCAAGAGGGAGGTCATCTTGTTCATCTTTTTCCTAATAGAGCCATTTAGAAATATCTTCATCAATAATCTCCTTTTATAGCATGCCCCATTAGTAAAATTGAGTGGACTCACAGTTGATGGTGATCTTTGAATTAGGGTTCCTTAAGAGGAGGCCACCCAAAGTTCTTAAGAGAGAGTGGGAGTTGTCCCACACAAAAGGCCCCTTGCAGAATATACTCTCCTTATCCTTTGTCTTTAATCATAGCCTTGATCTCGAGGTGAGTGGTAGGTGAATTGGATGAAGATGCTAAGGTGGATGGGTCAACATGTATGAGGTAGATGGTCTGGTGATATCTTTGATTGGACAATAATTGGCTTTTCGATATGGTCCTTCCAATAGGTGACAATATTCAAAATGATGTGAATTGGCATAAATGGTAACTTCTTGGTCATTACATGGAAATTTGATGCATTGATGATAGGTGGAAGGAACTACACTTGTGGCATGAACCCATGGGCATCCCAAGAGAATATTACATGGGAGATCAAGGTCTAAGACTTAACAGGTTTTTTCTATTAGGGTTGTACCTAATTCCACATGCAACTTAATAGTTCCTTTAGAACTTATTTCAACATCATCATAAGCTTTAATAGTGAGAGATTGTTGCTTGTCAATAACTGCGGTGGAGTATCCCAATTGTTTAACCAGCCTTAGAGTACACAAATTTAAGCTTGGCCCACCATATATTAAGACCCTTTTGACTTTATGTTTATGGATTATGACTTCTAAGTGAAGGAGATCATTATGAGATGATTCATTGGTGAGCATGTCTTTTTCGGTGAAGATCAAATTATGGGTGGATGTAAGATATCCAACCATGGCTTGAAATTGTTCTACATTAATGTCATTAGGGACACGAGACTCTACGATGGCTTTATCCAATACCTCTTTATGCATGGGAGAGATTTTTAAAAGTTCCAAGATCAAGATTTGGGTAGAGGTCTTTCTTACATGGTCAAGGATATTATATTTGAGAGGTGATATAGATGAGGATCACATGGATAAAGATGGTTCTCCTTGAATAGTGATATGACTATGGTGGGTGGTAACGACACAATCGGGATGATGAGGTCTTATGGTAATGGTAGCCACTTGTGAGGAACAAGCTTCAATACGACCCACAATGGAATCATAGGGAAGTACGAAATTGAGTGTATTAGCATGTTTTGGAAGAAGGATTATCTTGACCATGGGATGGGAATAGATCTTGGTAGGCTCTTAGTTTCTCATTAAATGACTTTGGAAGAGATTCATCTATAGTAACTTCTCCTCGATCTATAAGATCTTGGATATAATTTTTAAGTCTCATGCAATTATTGGTTTTATGTCATGTGGTTATATGATACTCATAAAATTCATTATCATTAAACCAATGAGGTTTGATAGCATTGGGATCATGTGGTTTAATTTTGGGTAGCATAATGATGCCATGGTTTGAGAGATTTCTAAAACAACCACTATGGGTTCTCCCAAATTTGAAATTTTTTGTCTAGGCCTTAATCTAGGGTAAGGCTTATTTGTGGGAGGAATAGTTGTTACCTCAAGTGTTGGGATGGTGCTTGGAGTGCCAGTGAAGGATTTTGTACATTTTACACTAGTCGAGAGATGGTTATACCATCGTTGAGAATGTTCTTATTCATGGACCAAAATCAAGATTTATCATTAGCTTGATTGTTACTAGAGTCTTTGGTGTCTTTGAAGATCTTGACAAGTCCTTTTGTTATGAAGATAGCTTTTGGATTACACTGTGTGTGTTTTTGTCTCAACATTTCAGATCACACTCAGTGATCCATCATCAGGAAGAGGATACAATATGATCACTGAGTGTATCCTCTTCCTGATGATGGATCATTGAGTGTGATCCGAAATGTTGAGACAAAAACACACACAGTGTAATCCAAAAGCTATCTTTACATTTACTATGGACTATGGAAAAATCATGCCTACAAGTCCTTTTGTTATGAGAGATTTCTTTATTGGTATGCCTTTATCCAAAATTTCCTCAAAGTTATTGACACATTGCATTTGTCAGTGGAAGGCCATCTCAGAATTCAAATTTTGTATGAAGAGATTGAAAAGTTGTTTCTCAAGAATAGTATGAGGGACTTTACTAGAAAGATTTCTCCAAAGTTGTATGAAGGGGACAATTGATTCAACATTTCTTTGTTTAGTGTTGCAAAGTTCAACCATAGTCATCTCATGTTCAATGTTGAATGAAAAGTGATTTATAAATTTATCAGAAACTTCTTTGAAGGTTTTAATGCCATGAGGAAGTTGAGCAAACCATTCAGTGGTGGGTCCTCCGAACTATGGGGAAAAAGTCTCATCAAATAAGTTTCATCATGTGATATGTCAATGTAAGCTAGATAGAACTCTCTTAGATGATCTCTTGGATCACAATGTCCTCTATTCTTATGAAACTTTGGTACTTCAAAATGTGGAGGAAAGGGGGTCATAACTATAAATTTGTCATATGGATATAGACAAACTTCTTCAAAAGTGTACTTCTTTTGATTGGCTTTTTGTATGTCATCAAACATTTGTCTCATAAGTGTTTTCATGTCTAATGTCTCATTGGGTGTTGCGGAGGATGGATTAATCAAAGATTTTTGGTGATTTTGGGGGGTTTGTACTGATGATTGTGGTTATAGTTATGATTGTGTTTGTTGGGTGGTTATAAGTTGTTGGAAAAAGGCTTGTTGTTGAGCTAGAAGTTGTTCGAATTGTCGGTTTTGTTGCATGATTTGTTGAGGATTTGGGATATTTAGATTTTGAGCATGGGATGATGAGGCTTGAGTTTGGACTTGTGAGTTTTGAGGCATGTAGACATTAGCTTGGGTATGAACACATGGCATGGTGGAGGGTGTGTAAATTGGATTGGATACTTGGATAGTAAGTGGTGGAATAACTATGCCACTTGTAGGTGGGATGATGACATTAACTCTTGGATTGGACATAGATACAGATATCATGTTTGGAGAGGTGGATGTTTTGATGTGAGGAAGATGTGAGGTCATAAGGATAGATGATGTAGGGATAGTGCATATCCTAGAACCATGTGATGTAAGGATGTTTTATGTCATAGGTATGTTTTGACCACTTGATGGAGGTATGACATTGGTTTTATTTTGAGGAATGGACATAGACATGCTAGAAATAGATTGTGAGACACCTATAGAAGAAATAGGTTGAGTGGTAAATGTGTTGATGTTAAGATTTGACATGGAATTTAAGGTCTCATCCATATGTGGTTGAGAAAATTCCCCTAATGTGCCAACAACTTGAAGAGGATGCTCTTGAGGAAGTAATGTGGATAAATTAAAACTTTGAGGTAACTTGACTCTTAGATGAAACTTAACATTCAAAATAAGCTTGAGGTTTTTTGGTAATGATGTGATCCACTAATAAGTGAGTATCAGGTTCCTCCATAAAGCCATGCACTCTATTATTATAATCGAGAGATTCAGGGGTAGAAGTATTAGGACTTCACGGATCTTGGATAGGATTTTCAAAATCTTGAGTGTATATAGGATTTGATGATGGTTTGAGAATGTCCTTATGAGCATCAAGTATGAACATGTTTGTAGGCATCTCAAATTGAGAATGAAATCCTTGGGTAATGTTGAATGGCATAGCCCCTCCACCATAAGAAATAGATTCTAGATGAGAATGTTGTGAAAACTCTTGATGTGGTTGTGAAGGGGGTCTTGTTGGGATTCTTGATGGACTTCATAATGGACTTGTTGGACTTGATGAGATTCTTGTAAAGGTTCTTGATGTGATTCCATGATTCTCTTTATTTGTGACCTTGTAATGGGCATGAATATGATTGGTCCTGGAATGAAATGATGATGTTTGTGAATAGGGTCTTAATTTGTCAAGACTTTGTACCACAAGATGTATTAAGGATATGATGATGTGATAAAAATATGTCGGACACAATGATGATTAAAGATATGGATAACCAAGATATTGATATGAGATGATAACCAAGATAATGTATGAGATGCCAACCAAAATAAATGATATGAGGTTGTTGATATGATATAATGAAGATAACCACCCAAAATGGTATAAGGATGACTCCAAGGATAAAATAATGATATGGATATGATATGATTGAGATGATAAGGTCAATACCAAACATAGGATGATAATACCAAATTAGATTAAGATATACCTAGATCTTTTGTTATGGATGTTGGATGGGATTGTCTTCACTACTTAGGGTTGACAAATACCTAAGAAAAAAGAAGAAAGATGATAAAGCCTCCTACTTGGGGTAGACAAGATCCCAAGAAAAAGATAGGATAATAATTAACAACTCAAGAGTAGTCAAAGCTCCTAAGTTGGAAGTCTTTCAAAGATAAAACAGGAAAAAGATCTAGACAAGATTCAAGAAAACTTTGGATTTTGATTGATGACTCTAGTTTTTGGATTTTGATTGTTGGATTTGGTTGATGGACAAAAGGGTTCGATTGATTGATACGTATCTTAGTTGACAAATAGCTTAAATGATGATAGGTGTATGTGGATAGATGATGTAGAAAGGGAGAATTATGTGATTAAGGGAACTAATGAGTGAATAGACAAAAAGACACTAACCAAGAAATGAATGAATAAATATGATGATGGATGAGTGACAAAGCTTGACAAAGTTCTGACCCTCAAAGCTAAAAGATGAAGCCAAGAACAACAAGGTACTCACAAGTCCAAAACCAAGTCTTAGTGAAATGAATGGATTTCAAATGAAAGCATAGAACCTTATGGAATGAGGAATTGTTTTGAATGAACTAGGAAAATTTGGAAAATAGGTTTGTTGCAGGCTACAGATTCACCTTATAGTCCAATGTGAAGTCTAAAATTTTGGTTTTTTGGATAATGGTTTGAGTTCTAGTACAGGTGCTCAGTTATAAGCTATAGATGCGCTGACAATGACTATAGGCATGTTGATCAAGACAAAAAGCACATTGACAAAGACCAAAGGCATGTTGTTACAGTCGCAGGAGCACAATTATTCTGATTCAATGTTTTTGTGACTAGTTTGTGAGATTTTGAAAAGAAATACAATCACAAAAACACATTAGATGACTGATGACCTAACAAGGAAAAAGGTACAAATTGCTTTGTGACTAACAAATGGATTATACAGGTTTTTTACAATGAAGACATGCCAAACACATCAACAAACCTAGAACTATTCAAGTAGAAGTGTCATATTTCATGGACTCACTTAGGTGCAACTTCAACCCCCACTATTTTGATAATATTGGTTTCCACCCCCTTGATACCATCTATCATGGCTTGGATAGGAAGGGAACGCAATGTTATGTACCACCCTACACCCCTTACTTTGGAGACAAAAAATATTTCCCAAAGTGTATTCTATCTCAACCAATGAAGGTACAAGCATGAGCTCTTCTCCTCCATGCCGCTGTGATGCACCAAAGGATATGATGGCTGAAGGTCTTATCTAGGATAAACAAGGCTTTTAGGGGGTGTCCCAATATACACAAGGTATGTGGGATGAATCTTTGAATGGGGGCGTCCCTATCCAAGCAAGTTCCAACCAACACAAGTCTTGGTAGACTGAAGGTCTTAGGGTCTTAACAAGGGGGGGAGTCCTTCCTTTGAAGTGAGTATTTTAATTCTCACAACATTTATATACTGCACTAGAACATGTGGTTGAGTTCATCCCTTGGAGTGGTATGTGTTGGCAAGAGACACTATGTGGCTTCATTATTGTTGTCATTGATGGTAACAAAGTCTATCCCACACATTCCCAGCACATAGTACACCTATACCAGAAGTCAGATTGAAGAGTGTTTTGGTTTGGTGAACAAGAACAGAGCATGCAATAAGGTCTAACAATTAGGTCCGGATCTCTCAGATGGTGTAACTCAGCAAGTTACAGACTTGGAGAAGTCAAGAGGAGTACCATGACTACAACATTCTAGAGATTGAGCCTCCGGTGATGAATGAGTGAAAAGATATGAGCATCTAAGTGTTGGGTTCCTAACGGGCAGAGTAGACTGTGGAAGAACTGACCGGTAGAGCATCAAACTCTAATCTGGATAAGAGATTGATGGCGATCAAGCTATTTGAGGGATCATGCATGGTTGGCCAACATGATTGATGACTTCTATGTCTATGTTTTTGATACACATCACATATTAAACATAGATTCAGCCAACAAATCAGTGTTTAGTAAATATCTTGAGTATTCTGGTTGCTGACTAGAAAGATGTTGAAATCCTTGGTGCGGATATATATACGAGATGGATTTCAGTTTGAAGGTGTGTGTGTGGTGATATAGTGTGTGAGAAAAGGTAGAGAGAAGTGTGGAAGCCACAATAGAAGTCTGGTATGTAACAGAACAACAACACTAAAGTAGAGGAAGAATGAAGTGTAGTAGATCAGTGTATTGAGGAAACTCAACCTCAGCATATGTGGATGCCTCTCTTTAGTTCAAACATCTGGTTACCATCTATAACCTTGTAGACAGTGAGTCTCTTGTAGGTAGTGTGCCTCTTGTGAGTAATGTGCTCGGGTAGTGAGCCCTAATTAGCAAGTGCCATTTTGTACTTCTTATTCTTTTAAGAATGATTACAATCTTGGGTTAGTCACCCCATGGTTTTTCCCTTAAGAGGGTTTTCCATGTAAAAATCATTGTGTTATGTGTGTTGATTTCCTTTCTACTTTCATGATTATATATGCTTATGTGTTTCGATGCTGCACTATTGTTAAAGAAGAAAAGAAAGTTAAAATATTTAAAATAACTGATTCACCTCCCCCTCTCAGTTATTTGCCTTGTTTCCAACAATTGGTATCAGAGCTAAGTTCCTCTAAATAGAGCCTAACAGCTTGAGGAAGATCTGGGAATCTCAATGGATATGTATGGTATGAAGGAACAACTTTAGTTTGCCCTAGACGATCTTGAGCAATCTCATTCTGAAGTCAATAACTTGAGAGAAAGACTCAAAAAAGATGATGATTTCATAAATGAGCTAAAAGAAAAACTGAGTATCTCTGTGAGAAAGAGAAAGGAAGTACTTCAACAATTAGCAAGTCAAAGTGAAGCCAATGATACTAATGAAGATATGAATGAGAAAAACAAGTTATGTGAGAAGTTATCAAAAGAGGTCATTATGGTAAGATATGAAATGGAATTAGGGGTTATGAGATTCACCCAAGAAATTGAAGAGAAAAGAAAAATTGAAGATAATCTAAAACAATCTCTCAAAGAGAAGTCAGAAGACTGCCACAAAATGGATAGAATAATCAGGCATCTGGAATCTAATCTTGAAGAAGCTAGAGATAATGAAGAACAACTTGAGAATTAGATAGACACTCTTAAAAGGGATCTTCAAATAGTAAATGAATACAAAGAGAAATTCAAGATAAGCTCTGCTCAACTTGAAGTTCTTCTTGAAAGCCAAAAGAGGGTAGATGACAAGCATGGCTTGGGGAATGACAAAGGTGAAAGCTCTGGATCTGGTCAGAAGAACTCTGGATCAGGAAATCTAAGGAATAGGCCTAGAAGACTTCTGATAAGGTAACCAAATGCTCAAAGATATCCATCCTTCAATGGATACTGCTACAATTGCAACAACTTCGGTCATAAAGAAACTCAGTACAGAAGAAGAATGAATCAGACTAATTGATCCTTCTTTGGACAATGTTTCAACTACAAAAGGTATGGTCACAAATCTCATGAATGCAGAAATATGCAAATAAATAATTCATTCAAAGGTAGATGCTTTGCATGCAATAGAATGGGACATATGGCTAATCAATGCAGATCAAGAGGATATCAGTCACATATGCAAGGAAATGTTGTTTGCTACAATTGCAATAGATCTAATCATATTGTCAAATTCTACAGAAGAAAGAATCAAGATAAAAAGGGTATGTTGCATCATAATCAAAATCAAGACAAAGGAAAAGGAAAAGTGAATGTAAATGAAGTTCAAAGGGAGATGAACAAGATTTGGGTGAACTGAAGTACAAAAAATGTTGGGGATGGATCCGCACCAGAATCTGGTGTTGATATTCCTTCTCGAAACTAAATAGATATGCTCTAGCTCAGGGGGAGTCACAAAAGAAAACAAATTCCCCCAGCCAGTCAATTGGTGCCTAAATTTGGCACATGGAATGTTGTGGATTAAAGGGTTCTTAGAGAAATATCCAAATACCCTCAATAAAAATATGAAAGATCCGCAAGGAGTTTTGGAAGAATTTAATCATTCAAGATTGATCTGGTTTGACAGTCATCCGGTAAAAGTAGGATTTTCATAGTTAGATCTGGTATGATTCAAAATTGAAATATCTTGACCTGTGGATAAATGGCATGATTGGAGGGAGGGAGATACATTGTCAATTATCACTAAGAATAAATCTAAGTGCATCTCAGTGATTCAGAAGGATCTCTCTCAGAACAAGGTCAGAACAAGGGAACCAGAATGACTTAAGGTGTGCATTTATTGCAATATTGAAATTAGGGTTTGCATAGAAATATAAGGATTCTTTTATTCATATTTTGCACATTTGCATTCAAAAAGAAGAAAGAAAGAGCTTTGTAACAAGATTGTTTCAACTCTCTCAAAGATCAACTGCCGAATCCTTTTCAACCAGCGACCTTTTCTGGCTCATTTTGTGAACCCTAGAAGCATAAAAAGGTATTTCCATTTTTGAATATCTCTCTCTAAATCTTTTGCAAGATGGCTACTCCAAATGTTGTTAAGATCACTGATAGGCCGCGCCCAAAGTTTAAGAAACACCCCTACGAATCCCTAGAAGTTGATCCCTTAGGCACCTTTTCTAGCATTCTGCATGGGTTTTGCACATAGAAGATGTTAGGGTATATATCCATGCAAATATTGAGGAGTTTGGAGAATAAAAGCTAATGGATATCTACCATAAAAAACTAATAGATGAAACCTTTGAATTGAAACCTCAATACAAGGCCATCCAGGATAAGCATTTCAGACATTGCATCCACTTTCCCTGTTTTGCTGAAGATGAATGGGTCCGGTATGTTCTTAGTAGAATACATGACAACTTCATGTGGCTGATGAGGCCATTCAAGATAATAAAAGATGCCATTAGGGCACTAACCGGTTTGCACTCATCCAGTGGATTGCCTACTCTCAAATCGGTCAAGAACCAAATAGTAAGTGAGGCTACCGAATCAAAGTTTGACAAAAGAACAATGACAATAGAAGATATCACAGATCCGGATATCAAATTTGCCTCTATGATAATTGACTATAAAATATATCACTCCAACAGGGAGAATTATGTTTTTGGAACTATAATATACACTGCATATCAGATGCTAAGGGAAAATGTAGACTATGATCTATGCAAGCTTCTCCTGAGCCAATTGTTAGAAAACTTGCAAAAGATCAAGAAGGACAAGAAGAACTCATTCAAGTATGGTGCTTTAATACTGTGTTTATTCTTTTACTATATGAATGAGCTACCCGAATCAAGTGGTTGGGTATGGCAAAATGATAGACCAGTTGCCATACAAATCAGAGATTATATGTATGGACTTGGTGATGCCAAGGCTCAAAATACAGCACTTTGGGGATACTTCAAGAACTTCTAAAGTATGATGCAGTCTAGAGAAAGAATCCCCCAATCTCTAGTTAAAAAATACAAGGATACAATGTGTTTCATGGTAGACACTGATGAATTCCTAATGGAGGCAGTGGAGCCCATAATAGTCTAGATTATGCCAATGGGCTATGATGTAGATGAAAAAATCCTAGAGCTACATGTCCAACACTTGCTAAGTTAGCCTAAGGATCTTGAGGTAGAAAGGTTTGGAACCTTTCAAGAATTAAGTGTGAAAATACATGTTGAACTGAGACAACCAGAGATGAAAAGAAAGGTGAGAAGGGAAGTAGAGGAAGTTGCCAAAAGATATGGCATATCAAAGGAGGCAGTTGATGCAAATAGAAAGAAAGTAGAAAGAGTAGAGAAAGAGAGACAAGAAGCAAGAAAAGAAAGTGAACCGATGCAAGCCCCTTCCCAAATTAGATCATCAAAGAGTTATGCACCTACCACCTCTAAGAGCTCAAAATCCTCCAAATTGGAAGCCAAGACATCCAAAAAGGGAGAAAAGAGAACAAAAACCAAAGCTACAAGGTCCTACATAAGCCAAAAGGATGATGAAGAGACAGACTGATGAGGAGGTTAAGAAAATGAAGAAGAAAAAGAAAACATCCATGGAATCCTCTACCAGTAAAAACAAAGAAGAAGAGGTAGAAGAATTTGTTGAAAGACCTACTCTCTCTATTGATGATATCATCAAGGCAGTCATAGTGGATGGTAACCTGCAACAAGTCACTGAATTTTATGATGAATATAGTGATACTGACAAGAAAATCTTGGAAGATGCTACAGTCAGGTACCTAAACATTTATAATAAAGCATTCATTGAAATCATCTCTCTAATTCCCAAAAGTCTAGAGAAGGAACTTGAACTGAGAAAGGAGAATGCTAAGGCAAAGGACCTAAAGATCCAGGAACATATTGCAATTCAACTCTATCCTTCTATTACTCTAAAACAAATGACCATGAACTTCAAGGACTGCAAGGATGAGTTCCAAAGCAAAGTCAAAATGAACAAACTTATGCTTGGAGAGACAGACCAGGTAGCAAAAGAAATAGAAGACATCCTTTGAAATACCTACAAGAGATTCAATCTTCCTATTATAGAGGAAATAGTTGAAGAACCTTCTACCATGGATGTCGAAGGATTAAGTACATCAAAAGAAGAATCTTTTGAGAAAAATGTTGAAGAGTCCAAAGAGATGGATGAAGAAAAGACTAAGGACTTGGATTCCTCTATTTCAGAAGAGGAAATTCATGAAGAAGTTAACATCTCTCCTCTAGATTCCACTGTAGATTTAGGAACTGAAGGAGAAGGAAGAAAAGAGGAGAAAGTAAGTCAATAAGAGGAGAAAAAGGGAAGAGAAGAAGAACAAACAGAGAAGATCTCTGATGACAGTTCTAAGGCTACAAAAGGAAAGAAGTCTCCAATAAGAGACACTACAGAAGCAGTGAAGAATTTTTTGACCAAGGAAATGATGGAGATAGATGAACTGGAACTATTCCATGTACCACTCAATTTTGATTCCCTCTCTCTGGTTGAGACAATGAAGATAGCATCTTTTGCCCAAGCTAAAGCAAAAGAAAAGCTTCTGAAGTCTCACATGGAAGACTGTGAACTGATAGAAATTGCATCTAGGATGCTGGAGAAGATCATGCCATCCTTCCAAAAGGATCTTTCGGCCTTTCCATCTGGTAACTTGAAATCTCTTGTTAACTCTGTTAGCACCCATTTTGATTCTTTGGAGAAATCGACAGAAGAGAAAGTTTGGAAAGAATTTTTGGGAAAGAGATTCATTGAGGTGCAGGGACTCATAACTAATGATAGGAGGACCCTGGATATTGGGATAAAGAGCCTAGAAAATGCTCTTAAAAATGGAAGAGAAATATACAAATTTTGTCTATCTTGGTCCATAGTGACAAAAGACATTGCAAAGAAGGTGGAAGAACAAGAGAGTAAACTGTCAAGTTTATCTCAGAATTTTGATCCTCTCACCTCATCCATAATGAATCAAGAGTGACAGGCTATTGCCACTATAAATGAAATAAGGAGGCTTGAGAAGGAGAAGAAGAATAGAATAAGCAGAATGAGTGAACTAAAAGGGATAATTATCCCTAAGTTAGAGGCAATGCATGAGGCCCTAACTGATGCTTAGACTACAGCTCAAACCAATGATCTGGTAGACTTAAGAAGGGTAGAAGCTTTTGCATTTTTGTTGAGTGGCCACATTTCAATTTTGGATAGGATGAAGCAGAGTTGGGCAATAGAAGTTGTACAGTTGAAGACTACCTTTGCAGATATACTTAAGTATATGTAAGTATAACATGTATAAATACTTATGCGACTATATATAAGTTAATTTTTGCAAATTTTGGTGTGCAGATTCCACCCTTTTCCATTGATGTCAAAGGGGGAGTGAGGAGTAGTGAAAAATGTGGAATCTAGCTAAGGGAGAGCTCCTGTAAAATAGTGCACAAGATAGAGCATTAGCTAAGGGGGAGTTTGCTACAACACTTAGTCATTTTTCACTAAGTGTTGCCATCAATGCCAAAGGGGGAGATTGTTGGCAAGAGACACTATGTGGCTTCATTATTGTTGTCATTGATGGAAAAAAAGTCTATCCCACACATCTGTAACACATAGTATGCCTATACCAGAAGTTAGATTGAAGAGTGTTTTGGTCCAGTGAACAAGAACAGAGCATGCAGCAAGGTCTGACAATCAAGTCTGGATCTCTCATATGGTGTAACTCAGTAAGTTGTGGATTTGGAGAAGTAAAGAGGAGTACCATGACTACAATATTCTAGAGATTGAGCCTCTGGTGCTGAATGAGTGAAAAGCTATGAGCATCTAAGTGTTGGGTTCCTGACAGGCAGAGTAGACTGAGGAAGAACTGATCGACAGAGCATCAGACTCTAATCTGGATAAGAGATTGATGGTTATCAAGCTATTTGAGGGATCATGCATGGTTGGCCAACATGATTAATGACTTCTATGTCTATGTTTTTGATATGCATCACATATTAAACATGGATTCAGCTGACAGACCAGTGTTTAGTAAATATCTTAAGTATTCTAGTTGCTAACTAGAAAGATGTTGAAATCCTTGGTGCATATATATATATATATATACGAGATGGATTTTGGTTTGAAGGTGTGTGTGTGATGAGATAGTGTGCAAGAAAAGGTAGAGAGAAGTGTGGAAGCAACAATACAAGTCTAGTATGTAACAGAACAGTAGCACTAAAGTAGAGTAAGAATGAAGTGCAGTAGATTAGTGTATTGAGCCTAACCGGAATTAAACCTCAGTATATGTGGATGCCTCTCTTCAGCTCAAACATCTAGTTACCATCTATAACCTTGTAGATAGTGAGTCTCTTGTAGGCAGTGTGGCTCTTGTGAGTAGTGTGCTAGGGCAGTGAGCCCTAATTGGCAAGTTCCATTTTGTACTTCTTATTATTTTAATAGAGAATACAATCTTGGGTTAGTCACCTCGTGGTTTTTCCCTTAACAGGGTTTTCCATGTAAAATCCTTGTGTTATGTCTGTTGATTTCCTTTCTGCTCTCATGATTATACATACTTATGTGTTTTGATGCTGCACTATTGTTAAAGAAGAAAAGAAAGTTAAAATATTTAAAATAACTAATTCATCCCCCTTCTCAGTTATTTGCCTTGTTTCCAATAGTATGTCTCCAAGCAAGCCTCCTATGGGAAATATTTTACTTTGTGATATTGATCTCCAAGATCGCACAAAGTTCAAGGAGAGAGCATACACACAACAAGCAAACCTTGGGATATAAGGAGAATAAATGTGTGGATTTTGATCTCCAAGATCACACGAAGTACAAGGAGAGAGCATACACCAACACACAACTTCAAAGACACAACAAACAAAAGTTGATTTACCAACTAGTCTACTTTAGTGCCTAATTAGTGGAGAAACAAGATCTTTGACAAGCAGGGCTGCAAAAAATTTGTTATTATTTTGAAATATGGTCTTTCACAAGAGAAAAAAAAGTTGCACAAGGGAGTTAGTCCTTAAGACAAATCAAATTGTTAGCTAAAATAGAAGATCAACCAAAAGCACAGAAATATAGTCAAAGGCACCCAAACAAAGATAAACAAAATCAACAAACTAAAAAATATACCTGTTGTCACTTTTCTATGCCGGTGCGTTGATAGAGACCATCGGCACACTATTATAGACCATTGGTGTGCTATTGCAGACAATTCTGTATCCCTAAAAACCTGTCAAAATAGAAAGTCAAATCTGATAAAAAGTAGAAAGTAAATGACAGAGGCTAATCCAAGGGTCCTAATTGTCACATCTAATCCAATAGAAGACACAAAAAGTTACATAGACCAAAGGTGCACCGATTTGAACCACATGCACATACCTGTAGAAAGCACTAAAAACCCTAAAAACAAAACCTAATCCAACCCTGTAAAACATATATTAGATGATTTAACAATGAAGATCTATGGGTGAGCAGGCTATAGAACCCAAATGTTATCAAAAACCCTAAAAATTATCATTAATTTGCAACAAAACACAAGTTATACTAAAATCTAAAATAGAGGTGCGTCAATGATGACCACAGGCACATTGATAAAGACCAAAAGTGTGTTTCCTACTGATGCAGGCGTGTCGTCCTAAACCACTAGTGCACTTCCTCAGTCAAAAGTATGTTTTTTTACCTACAACACAAAAATGATGAAATTTCTTCCAAAAAAAGAGGATCAAAGGGATGTGGGTCCCACCAGGCATGCTGAAAATGTATGCAAAAATTTAACCCAAGGACTATGAAAGATAATGCAAGTAAATCAAAACCATCTCCTCAGATTAAACCCTCACACTTAAATAGAGCAGAGTAGAATTTACCCTAGTTCTACTAGCTTTGTTCTATAGATAAAATATGCATTGTGGATTGCCTATAAAACCAACATAATCTAGGTATGAAAAGGATATAATGAAGATAACATTTGAAGATGATCAAAATGACATGTACTTGCATATGAAAGATTGATCTTGAAGTGATGTGAGAGGCTCAATTTATAGAAGGTGAAGGATAAGGATTGATGGTTAGGATTAAAAGAGGAATTGTGTTATGTGGACTGCTAGGATTTAAAGGTAATTTAATAAGTGGGATAGTGTGACAAACAATTTAATAACAGTTGTAGTGTGACAAAGGGTTATAATAAAAAAATACTTAAATTATGAGAGAGGGACAAGTGTTGTGATGAGGATAAAGGTGAGGATTAATTTAAATAAATATTTTATTCATTCAAATTAGAGGTAAGGTGGGAATTAATTAAATAAATAGGATTTATTTAATTAATTGGCTAATGGGATAAATGGGATTAGAATGGGATTAGTTAAATAAATATGATTTATTTAACTAATTAGGTGATGGAAGGGTTATGTAGGGACCATAGGATAAAATGGGTCGTAAGATGTCTCAAGTGATGTATCGACAAGGTGATGTTGCAAGACATGTTAATTTTAGGTGTCTACACAAATCACTCCTAGCATTATGAATATTAGTAGGATTAGGATTAGAGTGATGAGAACCCTAATCATCCATGATATGGAATACGTGTACACAAATCTGCATTTAAAAATAAAATTACATATAGTTAATTTATAAAATGAAAATATAATATAATTTAAAAACATTTATAATTTAAAAATTAAATACATGAACAATCTAGATAGTCAAATTAACAAAAATTACTAAATAATGTTCATAATTTATTTATCAAGTTATAAATTATGTCCATACATTACATGCTAAATTAAGACATAAAATGTGGATATACATAAAATTTAAAAACATATATGTAAACATGTAAAACATATATATGCAAACACATACATTTAACATGCATAATCATATTGGAGTAAGCATATCAATATTATTTAAATGGACTATACATATTGACAACATTGATCAAAACAGCTTTATCAATCAACACAACAAACATCATCCACAACAAGTGTTAACAAAATAAAAAATATATACAAATTCATTTAACTATTTGCTCCATTCTATTATAGAAAAAAATAAATGTAAATTTGCAATTGGCCACCAACAAATACCCTTTCAAAATTTGTTTGACTTTTGATACTTAGAAGGGTAGGTCCTTGAACATTTTGACTTGATGATCTTTATAAATTTAAAGGAATTAAGTGCAAGCAACTTGGATTGTACATTTTTAATATGTGCACATGAATAGATAAAAGACAAAAACCTATTCAAATACACATTATAAATTGAATTGGTTTAATTAATCTCTTAATAAAGTTTTTTTTTTCACTTTAGAGTTAGGTATAAATCATCATAAAGGAAGCCTAAAAATATAGTTGTAAAAAAAATTTAAGATGTCTATTAGGTTCTACTTTACCATCATACATTGGAAAGTAGGGTTCCACAAAACCCATAGGAAATGGATAAGTCACAATCTCAAATCTATCTAGGTGTATGCCTAGGATCAAAAAAATAAATGTTATAATTAGTAAGAAAGTTACATCTATATAGATTCTCTTTACTTCTTGATATGCTTTGTGAAATAGTGCATCTAGCTTAGAGGAAGGGGTGGTGACTAAATGGATACCACTAGAAAGTGTATGGGAAGTGAGAGGGGCGGATGGACTATAGTTTTAATAAGTGACTTGAATAAGTGGAGTAACTATAGGTTTAATAATAGTCCATAGGAAAGGGGTGTGGAAGTGTGGTTTATCATAGAGGTGGTAGATATGATAGGAGAAGTAATTAGATAATAGAGGACATGTGGTATAACTTTATAAAGATGACTTGTTTCTTTTTCCAATTATTGCACACTTGTGGTGTCCACTTCATAGCACTTATGATTAAGTAATTAGATAATAGTGTAAGTTTCGATTTGTTTTAAATTATCTTTCATGATGGATTTTCAATAATTACCTTTATCAGTAAGTTAATAACAATTTAAATTAATATGGGGGTGAGGTCATGAGAAGTGATAAAGGGCACTTAATTGCTGTTTATGAGGGGGGTATTGGCACTCATTCCAACAATGTAGCAAAGGGCCTGGCTTTATTATGGGGGCTCAAATTTGCTCTCTCCTTAGGAGTGGATAGAATTCAAATAGAGGGGGATTCAAAAATCATTGTGGATGCTTCTCTGGGTAGGACTAACATTTGTTGGAAGCTCAAGGATATTACTGAGGACATAGCAGGCTTATTGGTAGGGTTCACTGAGAAGGAGATAGAGTACACCTATAGAGAAGGTAACAGGGTGGTTGACTACATGGCCAACCCGGGACAAAACCTAAGCAGTTGGAGATGCTAAAGAAATATTGACAACCTCCCTAATCAGATCCAAACCCTCCTTTATAAGGATCAAAATGTTGTCCCTTCTTTCTAGGATGAGTTATAAATAGGACAATTTGAATCCCTACCCCGTTAAAGGGCACTCATTGCGCCAAAAAGGGAAAAATATAATAGTTATATCATTATAAGCTATATCGCTAAGGTGACTAGAAGGATACACCATAAGACTACTCTTAGCCAAATCACCATCATGACTAGGATGTTCTATCATGGGATGACTTGGAGCCAGATAAGCATCATGACTAGGATGATCCATTGGGTTAGGTACATGGTTAGTCATGTGGCTAGGGAGTTGACTAAAGAATCAAGGAAGGGAAGGATGGGGTTTGCAAATTTATGAACACTAGAGACATGCTCAAGAAAGAGGTTCACAATTTGGACAAGGGGAAGGATGTGGAGATTTTGGAGGGTGGTGATGAAGACAACGAACACACGCAGGATGATGAGAATTTCATTCCCAATGGTAAATACAGAGTGTTGTCAACCAGAAGGTCTAGCTGGCTAGTGGCTAAACCTACTCATTCCCTGAAAGAGCATGTTGTTTCTATTGATTCAAGTGAGAAAGTAGAGAATATTGAAGGTGAGGTTAATACTGGTAAAAAGGAGGAGACTGTGGGTGTGGAGATTAATGATGATGGTCCTAGCAACTTCCTGGAACTAAATGTTCAGGGTTCAGAGATAGAAAATTCTAAAAAAATGAAGAGGACATGGTCAAAATCAACAAGGTTAGCAAGAAGACCAATAAGGGAAAGGCGATTGAGGACCTAAATAATAGTGTTGAGGAGCTGGAAAGGATTTTTCAAAATTATGGCTAGATTTGAGTCCAAGGAAATGCACAGGTCAGCTACTATGTTGGTGGTCCTGTAGGATCTGGAGCTCAACAAGAACAACATCGAGAACAAAAATATGAAGGACTATGAGGAAATGTATTAGTTCCTCACTAAGGATTGGGGCCAGTCATTTAATTAGCCCTAGGGTTTTCTCTATTGCTATTATTTTGTATTTAGTCTGTTGTCTATCTGGTGGGGTCCACTGTTTCTATGTCTTTTTGCTATTGTTTATGTTTCTCTGGTCTATCTATTGATCTTTTTGTGCACCCTGGAGGCTGTTTTGTAATGGGTTCGGTACCTTAATTCTGCCACTTAATTTTTATAAAAAACAATTTAGATTAATATCTTTACCATCTTTCAAATTATAAATAAGGCCCAAGTCTCTTCCATAAAATTTGTTCTTACTTACTATTTTTTGAATCATAAAGTTTGACTTGAAAGGATTCCTAAAATCTACTAGTGGCCATGGTACTATAAAGATGAGTAATGGTAGTGGAAGGAGTAATGGAGGAATAGAGATCCATTTAACAAAAAATTACATAATTTAAATTTATATAATATCAATTTAAATTTATCGATGATCAAACATTTAATCTAAATTGATTATAGATCATTACATCAATTTTGATATAAGTTGAAATATTGAACCTTCATCATAAATCACCTTACTTCCTAAATTAAACACCATTCTATTTTTACTCTAATGATATCCTCTACTTGATGTAGGGTTTAGCTTTAATTCATTAGTTAAGTTGTGTAAATATATATTTGAAATTAGGATAAGTAATCAACATTGTGAAGTGAGTGGTCCCTACTTTATTGACTAGGTTAGTTATCCTTTAATTTATTCATTATTTAGTAACTAACTTAGAAGTTTTTCTTCAATATATTTAGATGTCTAATAATATAGCCTAAGACTAAAACAACATAGGGCACATTTCCTATCTATGTTTGAATGAGAAAATCAACCATTTTTTTCTTAGTATTGAACAATATCAAATGCTATTTTGTTGATTAAAATTTTATTTAACTTATGTATCACTATCTAATTACATTCATAATCACATTTGATCAAGATTGTATTACTATCTTAGAGTTATGAACAATTCATAATGTAATGAAACAATAGATCTAGGGGAGAGGACCTAATAGTTGTGATAATATTTGTGGATTTAAGGTTTGGAATATTTTTAAAAGTTTAGGGAGAGGACCCAATAGCTGAGCATGCTCCAATAGGGGAGTGGACCTAGTTGTTTAGCACCCTAACTTCACACCTCTCAAAATCATACATGGAAATTTTGAATCACTCCAAAAATGTTAGAACAACTTACATGGCAAGGTCCCTGCTTATAACTAAGGTTCTAGGTCCACATCATCAAATATGATGCCACATCATCATGCCTTTTCTTGAGGTGTCCAAAAAGACCCAAAAAAGGTGGACCAATAGTTGTGCATTAACTCATGTTTTGTTGGTGTGTTGATGTGGTGTCACATGATTGGTTGCTTTTTAGATTTAAAGAGTGCATTTCTTTCAATTATAAGTACTTATAGTCAACACTAACAAACTTAAAGTCACAAATACTATTGCTAAGATTTTAAAAATATTAGATCTTAAATCCATAAATACTTTCAGAACTATTGGAATATGCTCAGCAATTGGGTCTTCTCCCATAGTGGTGATAGTATTTTTAGATTTAAGGTTAAATCTTTTTAAAAGATCAGCATTAGTAGTTGTGACTTTAAGGTTATTAGTGTTGATTAAAAGTACTTATAATTAAATGAAATGTGCTCTTTAAATCTAAAAAGCAACCAGTCATGCGATGCCACATCAACACACCAACAAAACATGACTTAACGCACACTTATTGGTCTACACTTTTTTGGGTCCTTTTAGACACCTCAACAAAAAGCATGCTGATGTGGCATCATTTTTATGATGTGGACATGAAACCTTAGTTATAAGTAGGGGCCTTGCCAAGTAAGCTGATGTAAAACTTTTGGAGTAATTTGAAATTCCCACATATGATTTTGAGAGGTGTGAATTAGGGTTTTCTTTGAAATCTAGGGTTTTAGTATATTTTTTAGGGTTTGACTATGGTTTGTATGGTTTTAGTTCATTTGTAAGGTATAAATTTTAAATAAATTTACATGTTTTTAAATAAATTTATCAATTTAAATGAATTTATCAAACAAAAAAAATAATTACATTTTATAACATTTTTATTAAGAAAAAAACAAACTTAAAAAAAGGTTTAAAAAACATATCTAGACTGGGCATGGGTGACAGGAAGTTGGCTGACAACTTTATGGGGTCGTGTGGTTCCAAGCATAAGGTCTTCTATCGACTCCAATTTGGGTGAAAATGAATTTTCACCCTTTTTATCTTTTTATTTTAATGGTTCTGAGAGGAATAGTCTCGCGTGATAGGTGGGAACCCCTATCCATGTCTATGCCATGTATGAGCCACATGGTTCTAGGCAGAACCGTCTTGGGCAAGTACTTACTGACCAAATGTTTTTTGCTTGGAACTATTTAGTTGGTCAAAAGTGTGACACAACTTTCAACATTTACCCCTACATCTAGACCGACAAAATAAATTTATGAGAACATGTAATTTGACAATAATAAAAATAGCAACAAACAATGACAAGAGAACTTACCTTTGACATGGGGTTTGAGAGATAATATATATATATATAGATATATATATATATATAAACATAGATTCATTTTCAACTCATTTGAATGAGGAAGAGAGAGAAGAAATAGGTTACAGATAAATAGTGAGAAAATCACACAATCCTATAGTCAATATTAGTAAGGAGATTGAAAATGATTTCTACTTATCCTCCTATGATCCCCCAGGTATGAGAATTGAGAAAAAATGTAAAGTACACATTCCATCACAAAAGTTACTGAATTAAAAATTCCACTTAATTTTTCATCTCAAGTAAAAAGGATAAATCTTCTATAAATCAACAATAATGACATTACATCTTTCAAATCCATGTGCCATAACCATGTGTTAGCACTATAAAAGAATATACAATGTCCATCTTGGCTCTCATGCCATAAATCATCTCAAATAATAACAAGGTACAATAATCAAGAACAATACAAAATGTATAACAAATCAATCACTATCTCCAACTGCAACCCAAAAGATGGAAACATGGCAGGTGCTTTTCAACCCAACCATGAAGCAATTACACTTTCCCGGATCCCTTCATAACACGAAGGAAACCTAGCCCTACATAAAATACCTAGCAACCTGGAAACAACTAGTAGGAGGGAACACCCGATGCAACCTAATGTCTAAATATAAATCTAAATGATGATGTGTAAATATCTCACAACAGGATGTGGCAGAGAAATATATAAATAAAGTTTTTCTAGACAATCTCTCATCTATTTCAATGGACATGGCTTGGCCCAAGCACTTAAAATAGTTATAGTCAAATCCTGAAAAAGAGGAAAAGCCTTCTCTATTTTCCCACATTCAGCATCCTAGCCCAAAAGTAACCCAAACACACACAAAAGATATACTATTTTCTTTTCAAAGAAATTTGATAACACATACTTTTTCCTATATCATATACTACTTCTTCCTTTTTGCACACTCAACTGAAATACAATCTCAAGCAAATATTCATAGTAAAGAGCTTCATTTATTCATTCAAGAAACATATGAAAAACTATAAAATAGGGTATATTCTTTAACCCATATTCTATTCATAAATATCTAATATAATTATAGAATAAGATTTTCTATCTGCAAGAAGGTTTATATTTCTACTCAATTAAGTTTGCAATAGGGATTTAACAAGAAACTATTGTTTAATTACATCATGAAAACATCATTTACAACAAAGAAAGAAGAATAAATGGTTAGATATATTCTGAATCTACTACATGAATGTTGATGTCAGCTACATGAATATAGTCTAGTTTAATGAGCTACAGAAACACAGTTTAGTTCGCTCTAGGAACACAATCTAGTTCACTATAGGAATACAATCTAGTTCACTATAGGAATATAGTCCAGTTCACTACAAAAGCACAGTCCAGTTCACTACAAGGATACAATTCAGTTCACTACAAGAACATAGCTATGATAGAAAAATAATGGTGACAGTGATAAATATACAATAGTGATAGTGATAAATATATAACAGCGATAATGATAAATATACCATAGCGACAATGATAAAAATATAGCATCGACAGTGATAAAAATATAGCAGAGACAATGATAAAAATATAGCAATGATAATGATAAAAATATAGTAGTGACAGTGATAAAATAATAGCAGTGACAGTGATAAAAATACAGGCCAAGTTAATATCTAGGTCAAAGGATTTCAGCATGCCAATACTTTATATAGTCTGCACAAGAAGTTAATAGAATAAAAAAAATTATTCTAAGGCCAACAAATCTATAACAAGATGTTGATCTATTTAAACTAAGGTGGTTTAATTATCAAGGAAGATCATTTCAATACCAAAAAGGGTCATTTAACTATTACGTAGGCCAGAGAAATACAAGAGTATGCAGCCAGAATACAACAAACACAACATGAAAGACTTTATAAATATAAACCAGAAGTAAATTCCCCTCCTATTGTTGTTGATCATCATTTTCTCTTTTCTCTTCTAATGTTGATTAATCATGCCTTTTCTTCCCTCTGTCTCCCTCTGTTGCTAATTGAAGATGGTAAAAATCCCTCTGTCGTGCCCTCTCTTTTATCCATCATACCTCTTCTAATAATATCCTTGTAATTTTAGATCAAGATTTTATTATAAATCTCCAGCTACCTCCTGTTTTGCATGGCAATTGGTGTTGAAATACCACCAATTCCTCCTTTTTAAAATTTTAAACTCTCGCTCTCTCTATCTCTCTTATTTCTACCGTCCCATATTGCATGCCAAGACTATTTTATTATTTTTAGATTTCTTATTATAATATATATATTCTTAATTTTTATATATTTCTTTTTAATAAATTATTATTTATTTTAATCTAATCCAGGATATTGTTTTCTAGCAATAGCAAAGTATAAATATATTAATAGTTAAACTATATATATTCTAAATAAACACTTTTAATAATTAACACATAAATCAATTTGAAAAGAACTCAAATAATTTTTATTAAAACTAAAGTCGAAAGAAATATAATTACATGTATAACTATGAAATTCAAATGAACATATTGTAGCAACAAAGTCACATATTTAACTACTCATCATACATCAATCACATCCATTAACCATATAATACTCAAGGTGACTAGTAACCATATAACGTTGCATAAATAAAGCCACTAAAAAATACAATATGACATGAAACTACATGAGTGTGTGCATGCATTAGATTTATCCATCATGCCAACTCTTTCTTGGCAACTAGAACATTTCTACCTCAATCATGTTCTCATCTTTGACATTCTTCCTGCACCCAATCACACTTAGATTTCTATTAATAGGTTAGTCTTTATAATCATAGCTGAAGAAAAATAAGATGTACATCCATAATCATGCCAATAATAATTGATCATTAATTGCCTTTCAAAATTATGTATTTATAATATTATTGACAATTACTTTCACACACGTGGAATCACTCATAGTAAAACAATCATAGTAAATTTCTAATAATCTAAATTAATAATAAAGTCTAAAATGAGATGTGACATCCTTCCCCACTAGGAAGAGACATTGTCCGGATGTCTTATTACACACATACTGAATAATAAAAGTATCTCACTATAACAATCAAAGTATCAATAAAGTATCATCAAATCAATAACAATATTTCAAAGTATCATTAACTATGCATGCAATAAAGAAACCATGCTAAATCCTTAAATGAGGAAAAGATCTGTCTATCTCCTCAACATCCTCCCATGTGGCACTGTCCACAGAATATTGATCCCACTAGACCTTGTACTACACAATATCCCTATTACGGAACTTAATGTTGCACCTCTCCAAAATTCAAGTGGGCTCCACCAGCACCACTCCTAGATCCTATACCTATAAAGCATGTCAATCAAGAATGTGCAAAGCATTAGGATGATAAGGCTTACGTAAAGATACATGAAAAAAATTATGGATTCTGGCAAGAGCAGGTAGTAGAGAAAGTCTCTAAGCAATAGGATTGATCACATCTAGGGCATCAAACAGTCCTATGAATCTAGGAGTAAGTTTGGACACTTTGCCAAACAAAACTAAACTCTTCTGAGGCTTGACCCTCAAGAAGACTTTGTCACCAACTGGGAACTATCTGGCCATCCTATTTTTGTTTGCATAACTCTTTTTATGATCTAAAGCTTGCTTCAATTTCTCCTTGATCAACTTCATCTTATCATCCATCTCCCTAAGCATGCCAGGATCAATTACTATTCTATCTTCTACCATGTCCCAATTGATAGGTGTTTGACACCTACGCCCATAAAGAGCATCGAACAGTGTCATCCCTAATGATGCATGGTATGAATTGTTGTATACAAACTCCACCAATGGAAGATACTCCTCCCATTTATATTGTTGATCCATACAATACATCCTAAGGAGGTCTTCTACCATCTAATTAACTCTTTCTGTCTGACCATCCATTTGAGGATGATATGCTGAACTGAAATTCAACTTAGTTCCCGATACTACATTTAGAGTTGTCCAAAATCTAAAAGTCATGCGAGTGTCTCAATCTAAAATGATTGTCTCTGACACTCCATGCAATCAAATTATTTCCTAAATGAACTTATTAGCTAATATCGATGAACCATATGAAAGATTCCCTGGGATAAAATGTGCTATTTTCATCAACTTGTCCAAACTACTGAGATGACATCATGCTGATTTTCAAACATGGGAAACCCCTAAATAAAATCCATACTTATCACTTGCCACTTATGTTTAGGAACATTGTGTGGATACAAAAATCCTGCTAGATGTACATCCTCAACCTTGACTCACTGCCACTCTAAACATTGAGCCACAAATTCCATTACATCTTTCTTAAGTCTAGGCCAAAAGTACAAAGGTCTCAAACCTTCGACCATCTTTGTTACTCTAGGGTGCCCCAAATATGGTGTGTTGTGGATCTCCTCAAGAAATAACTTTCTCAACTCCCTCGAGTTAGGAATATACTGTTGGCAAGAGACATTGCTATGTTGGATAATTGAGTGTTGTCATTGATGGCAACAAGAAAAGGAACAAGGTTGGAACAGAGTTTGTAAAGAGCACTTAGTCATATTGGCTAAGTATGGATAGTATTTAGAGTAAGGGATAGAAAGTGGATTAGTATACCTCCGTAGATGAAGACTAGAAAATGCAGTTCAAGTATGTTGACTCATAGCCACCTGATGATGATATACTCTAGTGTTCAAGTCATGACTTCCTCTGGAAGTCATTTCGATAAAATGTCTAAGTCTGGATGAACAGAAGTAAGACAGGGACTATGTACAATGTGAAGTAAAATGATCCGCATTTCTCCAGTGGTGCATATTTTGTTATGCAGTTTTGAGGTATTGTAATAACTTGAATGAAGTGTCTAAATTCAAAGTTGTAAGATCTGAAGTCCACAAGAAAGATGGTTGCAAGCTGTTGAGTATCACTATAGTGTCTGACAGAGTTTGACTGTGACAAAGTCTGAGTTTTGATGGTCTGCATTTTGCCACTAAAGAATATATTTACTCTGCGGTTCTGAAGGTATGATTGGTGATGTCTACGAAGTATTTGATATGATTTTAAGCAATCCCTATGGTCCGTAGTAAAAGATGTGGTTTGACAGTTGAACTGAACCAGTAGCAATCTCTGTTTGAGGTCGACATGATAGTTTGATTTATGTGTGGTAAGTTCTATTGATTAGAACTTTATCCTAAGTGGTTCTATAGTTGAAGTTGACATATGAGAGGGTGTTTCAAATCTTATTATGGTTTGCCATGTATTTTGATGAATGGATTTGACTGACAAGCTAAAATTTTATCAACTATACGCTTCATCTAAGTATGCCAATCTAATATGAAGATCCTAAGTGTTGCGGATATATATAAGGGATCAAATTTAGTGTTTGATGTGTGTGTGATGCGATTGTGAATATGTGACATGCGAAGTAAAGAAATTGTTCAAGAACAAGAAAAAGAGAGATCTTGTTCCTATGTAAAAGCAAGGCAGTAAAATAGAGTAGACAGAGATGAAGAGCTTTGAGATAGTATTTCTATGCTTCATTGGAGCTGCAACTATGCATGTGTAGATGCAATTTGAGCAGTTCAATTTGACAGTGAGCCATTCTTCTTTCTTCCTTTTTTCTCTAGGCAGTGAGCCTGTTTAGCAGTGAGCCTTTCTTATAGTGAGTATTTCTCTGGGTAGTGAGCCCTAAGGTAGTGAGCCTTCTTGTAATCCAGTATTGTGCTATATTAATATATTGTGAGCTAATACTCATCGTGATTTTTTGATGCAGCACACAACATACACTCAATACAAATTTGCCATTAATCATGTGAGAGCCAAAGATTTGAAGACTAGAACATAAAAAAAAACTTTTATTCATCAACTCTATTGCTACAATGGGAGAAAACTCTCTTCTATCCAAGAAAACAAAAAAATCAAAAAATTACCTTTTGTGGCAGATTTTCACAATTGTCATATTTTTGCCATTTTAGGTAATTTTACAATCATATCTTGAGAATCCAGTTTTTTCCCAAAAACTTCCTAAAGCTAAGGTAGGACGAAAAGCCAACTAACATCCTAAATTTGAAACATGAGTTTCGAGTTATTAAAAAAAGCAACTTTAAAAAACTAGAAAAAAACACTAAATTGCTATTTTGAGGGCCAAGATGAAAGTTTCAAGCCCCAAAAAAGTGTCAAGACAAGGTCCAACTGACTAGGGTGGGTTGGGAAACCACTGGCCACCTCATAACGCATCCACCTATAAACTTTCATAGAAAACCCACATCCGAGTCAAAAGTTATGACCTCTGGAAGTCCCCGCATCATTCTCCTCTGGTTGAAAAGAATGTAGCTCCTGCAAGTGAGTGTCTTCAAACTACTGCCATTTGATTGGATCTAACCTCTACACTTCCCACTTTGTAATCCATGTGCTATCTATTGGTGGAAATCCTTCCCACTGTACTAAATACTTGTTGTAATGTCCTTGCCGAGTGTAGATAGTTTTCTTATCAAGAACCTGTGCAATCTTTTCCTTCTTATGGGGAATGTGGTGGTGCCATGCCACTTCTGGTTGACTATCTTTAGCATTATCCTTACCATGGAATGCATATAAATCAGAAATATTAAACACAAGAGAAATATTGAGATCATTTGGTAAACTAGCCTCATATGCATTATCATTGATCTTCTTTGTAATTTTGCAAGGACCAATTTTCCTATACTTCAACTTGTGGTATGTTCTAGTAGGAAACCACTCTTTTCTCAAATATACCATCACTAAGTCACCTTCACTGAATGTGTTATGTCGCCTACTAGTATCCACTATATTCTTGTACCTCTCATTACTGTCCTGCAACTTCTGTCTCACTTCTTTCTACAATTATTGAAGGTGTTCTACAAATGCTTCCCCATCATCACTAACCATATCTTTCATTTCTATCTATACTAAATCTAGAACACCCTAAGGATTCCTTCCATACACAATCTGGAAAGGGGATTTTCCTATTGATCTGTTAATAGAACTATTGATGATGCAGCACACAACATACACTCAATACAATTTTGCTATTAATCATGTGAGAGCCAAAGATTTGAAGATTGGAACATAAAAAAAACTTCTATTCATCAACTCTACTGCTGCAATGAGAGAAAACTCTTATATCCAAGAAAACAAAAAAATCAAAAAATTTACCTTTTTTGGCAGATTTTGACAATTGTCAAATTTTTGCCATTTTAGGTAATTTTACAATCATATCTTGAGAATTTAGTTTTTTCCCAAAAACTTCCTAAAGCTAAGGTAGGACGAAAAGCCAACTAACATCCTAAATTCGAAACATGAGTTTCAAGTTATTAAAAAAAACAACTTTTAAAAAACTAGAAAAAAACACTAAATTACCATTTTGAGGGCCAAGATGAAAGTTTTAAGCCTCAAAAAAGTGCCAAGATGAGGTCCAACCAACTAGGGTGGATTGGGAAACCACTGGCCACCTCATGATACATCCACCTATAAAATTTCATAGAAAACCCACATCTGAGTCAGAAGTTATGACCTCCAGAAGTCCTTGCATCATTTTTCCCTTATTGGGTTTTCCATGTAAAAATCCTGGTGTTCACGTGTTATATCTTTATGGTTGTTGTTCCTATGTTTATTCTTCTTTCATGTTATTAACTTTGAAAATTGGATAAATAAATTTCTGAAGAAGTGGTTTTGTAGAATACTGATTCACCCCCCCTTCGTATTCCTTATTCTCAATAATTGGTAGTAGAGCAAGGTGTTGTGCCTCGCACACATGCCCCATTCAAAAATAGGGACCCCCTCTTTCAATTTGGCTTAGGATGTCAAATAGATCTTTTTCACCTCCTAAGTGGTCAAGTGGTCAAAGTGCATTTTGATCATGATTGAATGATGATGTTAAAAAACCACTTCAAGAATCTGCTAAGTTGGGTCTTCATATCCCTTTCGATGGCCTTGAATAGCCCTTTTGCACTGAATTGCTCTCCAACTAACTATTGCACTGATTTGCCTCCCAACCGACCTAGTGTTAAAATCCTTTATCATTGACTTTGGCGTTAGTTTTCCTCCTGACAGACTTTTGCGCTAAAATCTATTGCCTCCGACTTGCACTATATCGTTCAGTCATCAACTAAGTCAGATGAGGCCAAAATTCCCACAAGTTTGAAGGACCATAAAATCCTCCAGACTACATTATGTAGAGCCTATGTTCATAGTGCTAAAAAGATCTCTCACTGACTAGGTCCGTCGCGTCCAATTTCCCCGCCAAGTCTGAGCAAGTGAGAAGCCACGCTAAAACCCTAATATGTCAATTGTACGTCGAGCATTAATGGTGATTTGGCCAGGATAATAAAAGGGATATCCTCCCCTATTTAAACTATTCTATTCATTTGATCAAGTATTCAGAGCTCCCTTTGCAATCTTTGTTGACCATTGAGTGCTTTTACTGCCAGTTGCCCGAGTTCGATCCCGTGACTACTTCCCACCTATGCAATCTGAACACATTTTCTACAACTTACCAGGTAGGGTTTCCAAATCTCCTCTTTTGATCTTTCACTATATATGGTTAGGGTTTGATTTCATTGAACATTTTCTTTCTGAGCAATGCCTTTAGGGTTTTTCAGCTAGGGTTTTATGCATGAACTATTTGTTTTTCATTCAAAACCTAGTTTGGATGTCCCTTTAAAAACATAGATAGATTGTTATACCTGGCCGAAGTTTTTATAAATTACAAAGACACTTGGTCTAAGCACTAAATTGGAATTTGACCGACCTGTAAACAATCCAAATCATCTAGTCAGTGAGTGACCATTAAAACCTGCACCGTGCTTTGAAACTCACTTTAGTGCTAAAAAATTCTGACCTACATAGCCATGTCATGATTAACTGATTAGATCAGCGGAACCTCAAAGCCCCACAAGCTTTGAAAAGCTATTTTTGCTTTAAAAACCCTTGCACCGACCTTGCACTAAATGAGCTCGTCTTCAACTTGGTCGGACACCTCGAATATCTCCACAAAATCGATGACATCCCAAAGTCTCACTGAAAATAAGAAAATGGCTTTGTGCTAAAGGTTATCCCATCCGACCCTGCGCTTAAACACTCTTTCACCGACTTGGTCGGTTAACCTCAAAACTTGTACAAGTTGGACAAAGCTAAATCTCGTACAAATGTAATGAAGATAATCTCAAAGAGACTTAAGCTAAAACATGACTGACTAACTAAATAACCAATGAAAGGTTGGTTACCTTCAAAAGTCGTGCAAGTCGGTAACATCCAAAACCCATGCAAAAGCCATATGAGAATGAATAATAATAAAACCTTGAGTCAGATAAGCCCCTTTCTGCGTTGAAGTTGGCAGACCTCAATTTTAGCACTTTTCTACCTACAGGTCAGATGACCCTAAAACTAGCGCAAACAATGCAAAATGACTGTCTTAAACAATTTTCAAAGGGAAAGTGTCAGGAATGATAGAGTTAATGTTGTAATGCATAGATAATGATGATTTTCATGTTTTCAATGAGATTTCTTGCAACATTAAATGTTTTTTGCATGTATTAATGGTGAATTGTTATAGGTGTAATGGTGATAACTGTTAGATTTGAGATTCTTTAAAAGGGTATATCAATAGTGTTAGCAGATTCATTAAGGATCCTCTCAAACTTAGGAATGTGAAAGAATGCTCAAGGTATCAAACTTATAAGGTCTGGTCCTGCAAATTAAATGACTGCCTGAGCCCAAGCCATGAAGCATGAATTTAAGGGAATCCCTCTAGAGACCAAGATTCACTCCGAATGGAGTGGTGTAGGAGACACAGATCTAGGTCACATAGACCTAGATGATTTCAGATTGAGAATCTTTGGCCCAAACCCAACTCCCAAGGCCAAAATACTTAGAGATAGTGGTATATCACAAGATGCTACCTTCCCCACCTTAGTACAATGTGCAGAATTGATGGCAACCTGTGCAGATAGGTATGATATCATGACAAGGACAATCCAAACAACCAACGGGGATATCCTGGCTGATTTAAGTCCACCCTCTCTAGCTGAGACCTTTGATATTCCATGGCACAAAGTCATGATTATGCCAGACAAACAAGGATCAGAGGGGACTTATAACAAAGATGTAGAGGGATGCAAGAAACACATGAATGATAATTGGGCAAAAAATAGAAGGTCTGTCCTTAGCAAATTCCCCCAAGTGCTATATAGAAGTGATTTCCATGATGAAATTGGAGATTTGATAACTTTCTTGAGCAGAATATATGGATTACCTACAACTTCCACTTCTGAGGGGTGGATGTTTGTTATCATCATTGAGATATTAAAAGGGACTAAGTTCTACTGGGCCCAAATCCTTAGTGATAACATTCATTAGGCCTTCAGCAACTTCAAAGAGAAAAGGTACTTCAGATGGACATCTTATGTTATCTATGCATTAGCAAGGAGAAATCACTATGTTGGGTTGTCCAAGATTGGAGAAGTTGGAAATGATGAACAAACCCAAGTGAAAGTATATGAGTGTTACCCGCAGATGACCTCATCTCAATCTTTGATACACTTAAAAAGGGTAAATGATGCTTTCACAATGTATATAGCCAGATTGCTACAAGGTAACATAGCCTTGAGGATTTCCAATAAAGCAATGAATGAAATAACTAAATATGGCAGGTGGTATATCCAATTTGAGAAATTCACATATTTAAGAATACAAGGCTTCACTGGGATGGCTTACAAACTTCCCAGGTATCCTGATAACAAGATAGTGCTTCTAAGGTTGTCTATACAATTGATACCCTGTGCTAAGAAGCTCAAACACTTGCACAAAATCAATGTTTAGTTTCCTATTAGGTTTGGCAAGGGAAACTATGCATGCCCTTCTTGAACATCGATAGAACATTCTGACAAAGAGCTTCAACTCCTCAATTTACACTACTACAATGCAAGGGATCATTTTGATCTAAATAAGGTGATGGAAAGGTTTGTAAGTAAGAAGTTATTTCATAAGATACACATTGAAGACTTTTGGACCAACTGCTTGGATGATTATGAAATTATGAAGAAAGCACACTCAAGGTTACCTCTAGCCTTCATCAAGAAGTTCCATATTATGGAAGTACTAGATCAATTAGGGGATGATGAAAATGTTATGGTCAGAGGACCTTGGGAAGCTCTATATCATCAACCTATTCCATTAACAAATTGGGCAAATGTAGAAGAAAGCTCCTTGGATACCATCATGAGAGAACCCATCAGATTGAGCAAGGCTTGGGTAAGGGGTTAGGTGGCTTCTTTGGAAGGACAAGGAGTACAATGCACTTATACAACATTAGAATCAGATAAGGACTCCGGAGGAGAAGAAGATGAACAAATCAATATCACAGATGAGGCAGAGCTGGCTGAGAAACAAAAATCCAACAGCAAAGAACATACATCTCCAGCAGAGAAGGCAAATAAGATTAAGAAGCCATCTACAAGGCCTCCTCCAAAGAAAGATCAACCTCCCTCTACTAGAACAAGGGCCTCCAAGAAAAGAGACATGCCAAGTGGCCCTAAAGAAGGTTCTAAAGCCAAGAAAGTAAAGGTAAAAGAGGTAAGTAAGGAGTAGGATGCAAGAAAGAAAGATACTAGTCCTCCAACCTCCCTATCTCCTATGGCTACCACAACTCCTACAGTTTCTACTGCCACTTCTTCCTCTATCACTTCTTCTACTGCTGCATCCACTTCACCTTCAACCTCAGCTACCATCACTCAAGAAACATCCCCTGCCACCTCTTTTACCTTTGCCATTGTAGCTACTTCCTACTCATTGGCAATTGCTTCCAATGCCCCTAGCAGCTATATTTCCTCCACTGTTGCCACTTCATGCCCTTCCACTATTTCTACACTTACACCTTCTACTTCTTCCACTCAATTACCTACCTCCACAACATTACCTCCTATTTCCACCATCCTTTCACCTCCTCTTCCTCTACCTCCACTACCTTTTCCTTCACCTCTTATCATCTCTTCTTCCTTATCGACAGTATTAGCTAATCTAATGCAGGTTAATGCACCCTCACTATCCATATCTTCTGTTGTTCCTATTTCACAAATGCATGTAGATTCTTTGGCCGTACCACTGCTTCTTGGGATTAAGAAAGTATGTGCAGAGTTGGGTTTGCATGAGCCTGAAGCAGCATTTGAGAAGGGGAAAGATGTGTTAATAGAAGTAAGCAATGAAGACTCCAATGAATCTCTGACTATTGTTGAAGTCATTGATGTATCTAACAGTCCTCCAGATAAAGGTCAAACAGCGGAAGTTTTTAGGTCAACTCAGGAAAGCATAGTAATAAACCAAGAAAACTTGGTCCAAGAAGAAGAGAAAGAAGAGATAAATATAGAAAAAGATGGAGAACCAAAGTAAGAACAGAAACCACTTGAAGAACTGGCTATAATTGAGAATGATAGAGCCACTAAATTGAATAAATCTTCAGCACTTGAATGGCTGTAAAGTAAAATGGCATATCCTGAGCCACAAGTGGAAATAATGTAGCTCAATTTGAGTGTAATTTTGTCACAAGCTTAGAGGACCAAGAAACAAAAGAAGGCAAAAATACAATCTAGGATCTATAAAGATGAATCAGAATCTAGAATTGCAGAAATAGCAGTTCTACCAACTAATGCAGCAAAGGAACAAGCCAGGGTTGAAAATTATGTGATCTCTACAGTTGATTTGGGACCCACCACTCGTGCTCAAAGAGTGGATGATTTTAAAGAATCAGTCACATCAATTGTGGAACAATTAGACAAGGACGAGATGTTTAAGAAGGATTTGAAACAGCAAAATGAAGAGCTCCCCACTTGCCTTCAATTTTTGGCTAAGCCAATAGATGCAGGAGGAGATATAAGGATAGTGCCTGCTTTCTCATCTACTGATGAAATGGCCAGACTGGGTGAGGTAAGATCCAAATCCCAAGGTACAGAAAAATGGTTATCTAAAGTTTTTGAGATGGGATCTGAAACTATCAACACCTTTGCTCAAGCACACAAAAAGCTAGTAGAATTACATAAAAGATGGAAAGATCTGCACGAGGAATGTGACTCCTTTGATGAGTATTACTCAGACAGGTACTCTCAGATAAAGAGCATTAGGGATTTGCCCGCTCAGACTCTAGTTGTAGAGAATATTCTAACTGGGAACCAGCCACCCAAGGCCATTCAATGGTACCAACAACTGCTTTTGAGAAAAGAAACTTTTGAAAATATAAAAGAAGCATATAAGCCAGCCGATGAGGAGCTAAGGTCAATTATATATGATATCAATGATTCTTTGAAGGATTGCCTGGAGGCATCCTATGACGACTATGCCCCATATGATATCAAAAAGTGTAAAGACAAATTGCATAAGGTAATTTTTGAAGATATCGAGCTTAGCATGGAAGACAGGTTAGACAAGGTAAGCAACCTCAGAGCTGAGTTCAAAGCATTCCACAAGGCCGGTGCAGAGATAGAGAAGATATACAATAGATTTAGTTAGGAACTAAAGATGTTCGACTATCAAATCAATCATTTGAAGGATCCAGATCCATCAGAGATTAATCCCGTACTTGACGCATGGTTGACTTACCATAACAAGCTAGCTGGCAAAGACAAAATTGATTTAGATGATTAATCTTGATATTATTTTGAATATTTTAAGGATGTAATCCTATCATAATTGTAAATTACTATATTTGAGGTAGCATGTGATTCTATTTTGTCTCTTCTATGCTTTTAAAATGTTCTTTTCTATTAATATATTGAGTTGGCTAGTCAAATTGACTAGATTCAATATATCTAGAGGCTATTTTTTATCTTTTTCATATAAGACAAAATGTAATCTAAGAATTGGTGAGAGCTGTTGTAATTGCATTTATTGATGTAATCTAGACTGTCGATGTCGAGTTAATCTTCACCGTTCATTTGAAAACTCGGTATGTTGCTTTTCTATATAAAGGGCTACCATTTCCACTGTTTGTAAGAGAGAATTTGATGCCGAATTGTTGATATTTTGCCATTTGAAGTAATACAAAGCAAGCTTCTACAATAATTCTAAGAATTTGTGTATTGTGTTCCTTACTTAGTTTTCATGGTTCACTTCTTGCTCTCCCATAGTTAGTTAGTTGTGCTTTTATAATATTCATGGTTTGCTAAAAGTATCTGATGAATACTCTAAGTCTATACTTTTAGTTATTTGTTGATGGTAGATAGATGTGTAAAGTTAGTCTAGGCTAATCACTTATGCTAAAGTTCAATTGTATTTCACCAGTTAAGTTGTACCATTTATTGGGTATTTAAAAAATGAATGTAAACTAAAAATCTATTGACTTCTATTGAAGATAGCACCATTTTGTGCAGTACTATAACACCCATTTCAGTTTGGTAACTAAGAAAATTGGTTAAGTTCTAGAGTATTTGTCTATTGAAGGTAAATTATACATTGTGAATGTCACTTAGGATCTCTCTAAAACCCTAACCCTTTTGCATTTTCTTAAAGACCATCATTAGATTAGGAATTTGAGCAGCATTTTACATTGTCTTATTAGCTGAAAACCATAAAAGGATTTATGTGTCTTTGCTACCCCAAACTTGAAGATTTGTAGATTGCATGTAAGACCCCTTGTAGGCTTAGCTAGAACATACCAAATGAGAAATTCCAAGCAAGCTAAGACCTAGCTGTATTATCCTTGGAGTAGTCTTACCTAGGGTAGGATACTTTTTAGAAGAGGTGTGAAACTAGCAATCACACCTACGTTGTTGTGTGCTAACATCAATAGAATTGGCACTAGAAGGAGGGAAAGAACTATTTTCCCTCTACTTAAAAATCAGCAAGTCTAGGGACTAGATAGAGACATACTAGATCTAGCTCAGCTACAGAAGAGTTGCTGTCTCTGATAGAATTTAGATGAACAAAAAGGGATCAAGGGATACCAAGAGCCCCAAGAGCTTAGTTAGCCCCAAGGAACACAACTGTAGCTCCTTTTAATCCTCCTAACATGGCTTTCTTTGCAGGAAATAACCAATCTCCTTTTTTGTTTAATGCCTACCATGATATGCTAAATAACCCGGATAAGTTCTATTTAAACTTTAGAGTAAACGATCCAGATAGGACTATAGATAAGCATATTAAAATCTTTGAGGCTAACATGTTTATGTTGCAAGTATAGTATGAAGATGTGATATGTAGGTTGTTCCCTTATTCTCTACAGGATGAGGCTTATTATTGGTTTACTAACCTCCCTGTAGCATCCATAAATTCATGGATGAACCTGAAGAATGCATTTTTGGATAGGTTTTGAATGCCTACCACCTTAGCTGATCTTTATCGGTCTTTTGTAGAAATCTATCGAGGTGAAGGAGAATTAATAAGTACCTTTAACAACAGATTTCAGAAATCTTTCACTTGTTTGCAAGATCCTTATGCTATAGGACATGCCACTACCCTACCTATTTACTATACTGCCCTAGAAAAACTTACCTCCATGTTAGCAAGGAGAGCTAACCCAATCCTTGCTACTTTGGCTCAAGCGTATTCTGCAACTGTCACTGTAAGTACCCAACTAGGATAGATAGCCTCTGGCCCACTAAACCATATGGGGCCTGTAGCCATAGCCAATCAAATACCTATGATAAATCATGCATTAACCAATCATACTCTTGTGATGAATCCAATTCCAAACCCAGCTGCAACACAAGCTTTAGTAATCCACCCAGGCAACGCAATAGCTGAAATGCCTCTAGCGCAAATGCATTTCTTATAGTCTTCAGAAATAGCCAAGCAAAAGAGGACAGAGATGACTTCAAAGAACTGGTGGAGCAAATGAAGAAGCTTATGACCGAGGTTACCCACCTCAAGAATCAAAATGCCTATCTACAGCAAAGGGGACAGAATCAACAACATTTCTAGAATCAAAATTAGTTTCAAAATTAGAATCAGTTCCAAAATTAGAATCAGTACCAAAACTAGAACTTTCAACGGCAATCGAGCCGATCTTGGAACACCAAACAATGGAGGGGTACCATCACCCTTGGAAAACTAGAACAATGATACTAGACCTCCCAGTCGTGTGATGTTAGCTAAAGCAGCTTTGTCTACTTGGTGTAGACTACATAACATGAATGCTCACTCTGAACTAGACTGCCCAGAATTTTAGATCGCATCTAGTATCTTCTAGATGGAGATTCAAAATGTAAAACTCAGGAGACCCTGCCAACAGGGTATGAAATTGTTCCTTCTCAGAGGTATGATGCTGTTGTAGTTCTTGATAGTTATACATTTCCATTCCAAGATGATAATCAGCCTGAGGAAGAAGAGTCTGAGGAAGTCAATGCTTATCAACAGTATAATAAGACTCATTACAACCTAAGAAGTAGCAAGCCTAAAGGTCCTTTCACCACCTCCATTCCTCCAAATAGCTATTAGATCCCACCAGACCTAAAAGCTTCTAATAACCCTAAACCCCCAAAAGTTACCCATCAACCAGTATATTAGGGGGCTATTGCTGAAGGTTCTCAATGGTTTGACATAGTGAAACTGGGACAATATGTTGCTGAGGAACTCAAGAAGATGAAGGTTAGTCTTTCTGTATATGAGCTACTTAAAATACCTAAGGTTAGGACATCTTTCTTCCAAGATATGGGTGCTGGAACCAAAATTGACTATGTACAGAAAGAAAATGTCACCAAAGATAATGTTGACAAAGGGAAAGAAAGAGTACATGTGCTGATGTGGAAGAAAAGATAACATTGTATAAAGACAAGAGGGAAAGTCCTCCTATCCTCTTAATGCTTAGGATATTTAATAGAAACCTTCCTAGTTGTCTAGTAGATTCTGGTGCTTCCACAAATGTAATGCCACTATCAGTCTGTAAAGCACTTGGGCTCACTCTAGCCAAGTCTTCCAGAAAGGTGACACAGCTAGATAAGACTGAAGTAAATGGAGTAGGTGAGTTGAATAGGATGCACATGCAGCTGGCTTTTGATCCAAGGGTGCAACAATATATAGACATTTAAGTAGTGGACATTCCAGATCAATATGACATGCTTTTGAGTAGAGACTAGTTTAGAACTTTGAACGGTTACATGGAAATTGATTTTTCTCATATGTGGCTGCCATGGAAAGGATTGGCCAACCAGATATGTATTGAAAGAGAACCTAAGATGAAACATATGATTACAGAATATAATCAACCCAATGAGATTCTATTCTCAAAAGTTGATTTGGGAGTTTATCTTCCCCATGTCAATTAGTAAGAAGAAATATTTATGCTAAGTTGCTTAAGATCCCCTAACCCCCCACTTACAAAAAAACTAGAAAGTACAGAAGCATATGTTCAATCAGATTTAGGAGATTCTTTAGAAGAGGATGAACTGGGGATATTTAAAGGATTCCATGATTTCGTAGCTAAATTTGTGTAGGACCAAACTGCTATTGGAAAATAGGTTCAAATGGAGGAGTTATTACTGCCCAACTGGTGCCGTATACATGATACATCACATTATGAATTTACTTGCCAGCTGTGTCAAGAGGCAGTGAAACAAGTGCAAAGGCAATTGAAGATCCCCATAATTCTAAAGAAGATACTAGTTGTTGAAAAGAAAGAAGAACTGAAACTTCTGCTTGATAAGAAGAAATCAGCAAAACAAAATGATAACAGTAAAGATTTTTGTCTATGGACCTTAAGATTTGATGGATCGAGATGCAGATAAGGGTCTGGGTAGGGGTCAAATTAATTAGCCCTACTGGAAGTTCATATTTGGCATCACAAAGGCTGCAATTTCCATGGACAAATGATGTAACTGAGTATGAAGCATTGGTGCAAGGATTATTACTAGCACTGCAGAAGAAGATCAGAATTATCCAGGTGTTTGGTGATTCTAAATTAGTGGTAAAACAAGTAAGAAAGCAATATTCATGTAATGATAAGAGGCCGAATTGATATAGGAATAGAGTCTAGGATCTGATAGAATGCTTCGATGGTTTTAACATCCAATTGATCCTGAGGAGATAGAATCATGTTGCAAATTCTCTAGCTTAGACAACAAGTACCTTAGAGCCAATGTCCATGACAGGATTAAAGAATTTTTCTGTTGAATTTGTTGCTACCCAATTTGTACCTGATAATGTAACAAATTTTCAAGTTTTTGAAGATGATCAACACATAATTAACTTCCTTACTTCATCTGATGTTTTCACTACTTAGATAATAGATGAAGAAGAAATGGGGCCTGGTGAAATGGATTTGGAAGGAGTACTAAACCTAAAAACAAATACGATTCCATGGGGAATGGTAGAATTGGAAAGATTGTTTAATGCAGACAATTTAGGAACACAAAGGAAAGAAGAAGAATCTCCGGGGGGAAAGTGTAACCCGTTTAACTTGTGAATAGAAGAAAATGTCAAGAATGTGTTCATTGGAAAAGATAGTACTGAAGAAGAAAAGACAGGAATCATACATGCATTAAGAGATTACCATGAGGTTATAGAATGAAGCTATGAAGATCTAAAGACATACGATACCTCGATCATCACACACACCATCCCATTGAAGCCAGGAGTGAAGCCATTCAGACATAGACATCAGCCGGTGAATGCCTTACTGGAACCACTAATTTTCAAAGAAGTTTAGAAGCTATTATTAGCAAGGATGATTTTTCCAGTCAGACATTCCGCATGGGTAACAAATTTAGTTCCAGTCTGAAAGAAAAATGGAGAAATTAGGCTTTGTGTTGACTTCCGTAACTTAAACAGAGCATCTGAAAAGGATAATTACCCGCTGCCTTCTTTGGACAAAGTATTATAGATTGTTAATGGGTCCCAGATGATGTCATTCTTGGATGGGTATTCTGGTTATAACCAGGTGATGGTAGAATATGAAGACAGATTGAAGATGTCTTTCACTTGCAAATGGGGCATCTATGCATATCGTCGCATGCCATTTGGTTTAATAAATTCTAGTGCAACTTTTCAACATGCAATGGACATTGCTTTCAAAGGATTAGTTGGAAAGTGTATTATCATATACATGGATGATCTCACTGTATTCTCAAAAAGGTGAGAAGATCATGTAGCAGATTTAAGGAAGGTGTTACAGCGATGCAAAGATTATGGTATATCACTCAATCACAAGAAGTGCATCTTTAGAGTAAATGAGGGAAAGTTGTTGGGACATGAGATCTCTAAGCAAGGAATATCTATCGACCCTAACCGAATCCAAGCAATATTCAAAATAACTCCCCTAGCCAGCAAGAAAGAGCTTAAGTCATATTTTGGTAAGATCAACTTTGTATGTAAATTTATTACAGGTTTTACTGAGATTGTTTGGCCTCTTAACACCATGCTGAAAAAGGATGCCAAAATGGATTGGACTCCAGAAGCCAAGGATTCCTTCGTAGAAATTAAACAAGCTATAGCCAATGCACTTGTCTTGGTAAGTCCTGATTACACTTTGCCATTTCAGATTTACTCATTTGCTTCTAAGCATACATGTGTTGCAATGTTGACACAACAGAGATTAGTTGATGATGAAAGGCCTGTCGCTTTCATGAGTACTCCATTAAAAGACACAAAACTAAGGTATCCAAACGTGGAAAAGTAAGTATATGCTCTGGTAAAGGTAGTTAAGAAGCTCTATCACTACATATTAAGAAGTCAAGTAGTTGCTATAGTCCTAGATGCAGCAGTCAAAGCGTTACTAATGAAAAGTGAATTAGGAGAAAGAAGAGGGAAATGGGTCACCATCCTGCAAGAGTTTGATATAGATATTCAACCCATGAAATTGGTAAGAAGTCAAGCTCTAACTAGAACAATGGTTGAAGTGGGACCAGGTTTAGTCTCCTAGCATACCTGTTAGAGGACATTTCAAAAGATGAATGGTACAGAGATATCATATTTTATCTACTTAATCTACGCTGTCCACCACAACTGAATTTGGTTCAAAAGAGAGCACTCAGACTAAAAAGCACCAGTTATATGATAAAGGGATCAGTCCTTTACAAGAAGAATCATGAGGGCATCTATTTGAGGTGTTTGGATAAGTCAGAAGTCAATCAAGTATTGATCAGTTTTCATGAGAAATTTGGGACAGGTCATGGATCAACCCACTCAATAGCTAATCAGATTCTTTGTGCTGGTTATTATTGGCCTACTTTGTTCAAAGACACATATTCACATGTAAGAACTTGTCACATATGCTAGACCACTGAACACAGAGAGCAAAATGCTGCCATGCCCTTGCAACCAGTAGTGGAGGTACGACCATTTGCTTAGTGGGACCTTGAATTTATCGGTATGATCAATCTACCTTCCTCTACAAGCCATAAGTATATTCTGACCGCTAATGATTATTGCACCTGATGGTCTGAAGCAATAGCTTGTAAACAATGCAGCATAGAGGTAGTTATTGAATTTGTTGAAAAACATATTATCACTAGATTCGGTTGTCCATTTTCTTTAGTTTATGATAATGGCCCTGCTTTTTCATCATTGTGTTTTTCTAACTAGACATTTGATTATGGGATCACTCTCAAGTTATCATCTAATTACTACCCACAAGGGAATGGGGTAGCTGAATCAACAAACAAAAATCTGCTTGAAGTCATTAAGAAACTATTAGACAAAAACCCCAGAGACTGGCATACCCAACTTAAATTCACCTTATGGGCTGATTGAATTTGACACAAAGCAGCCTTGGGCACGTTGCCTTATCACCTATTCTATGAGATCGAACCCATCTTTCACATCCATTTGAGGATTCTCGTGCTACAATTCATGCAAGACTACCTTGAAACTGATGATCAATTGTCCTCTAGGTTAGCCCAATTACTACACCTTGAAGAGAAACATGATGCTGCTATAGAAAACTTTGCTAAACATTAAGGAGTAGTAAAATGATGGTTCGACAAAAGAGCTAAGGTTAAAGCCTTCTATTTCTGATTTGGTCCTATATTGGGATAAGGCACATAAAAAGAAAGGGGAACATGGTAAGTTCAATAAACTTTGGTTAGGTCCCTATCTAATCTATGAGATCCTTGGAGACAACACGTATCAACTCAAGAGCCTTACTGGTGAGGAGCTCCCATTGCCTGTCAATGGCCAGTTCCTAAAGCACTACTTTCAGGCCTAAGAGGTAGTCATGCCTCATCTTAATGTACATAGTTAGGGGTTTGTTGGCTTTGGTTAGTTTAGGTTGCCTTTAGATTAGTCTTGCTTTCCATTGTTGTTAGATGCTTTGCTTAGGTTAGTTGTCCTTTTGGTTTTGGTTTTGCTTGCTGCACTTGCTTTTGCACGGAGTCTTTGTTTTAGGAAGTGGTGGCAGTTGTGTGGACTTGTAAGTGCTTCTTTGATGGGTAAATAATCTTGAGTTTTCTTTGAGAAGCCAAGGTTTGGCCTAAATCTCATTGTGGCTTCCGCTATTAGGCTAGGAGGTATGATGCCTGATCATAGAAAATGAGTCATTAGTTAGTGCACCTGAAGTATTTTCTAACCATATATCTCTCACACTTTAAATAATCCTAAAGTAGCTAGGTGAGTTTGAGTGATCTTGTGTCAAGTGAAAAGGTTGACTCCATTTTCTACCACATGCACTATCAATCAAGAAACAAGGCAGGTGACACTAAGTGTTGCTAGCCTATATTAAGTGAAAATAAAAGGTGTTTTTCAACACCAGACCTGTTATAGTGCAATTAAAAGAGACTACTAATTGAAAATTTGCACAAGGGGTACTATCCAAAAATACTTATCATCAATTACCATTGTGTTAGAAGTATTATCTATCATTTATTCTTCTCAAGGCTCATCACACCTCAAAAATCTAAGCATTCTTGGTGGTAGAATGATCTCAACTTCCTAGCTTGTTGCAGAGGATCTCAGATGAACTTAGTTGCTGAAGGATGGGAATGAATACAATTGCACACACTCAAGTTTTTAGGATGTGGATGGTTACACTAGTTGGTGATCTTAGATTCTTTGATAGGGTATCTTGCTTTTTCATTTAATATGTGGGGAACACAGAGATTCTGGGTTTGAACTAAAAGTTTCTCATCAAAATGCTCAGGAGCATTTCCTAGCGAAGTCACCATTTGTTGTGCCTTGCACACACGCCCCATTCCAAAATAGGGACCCCCTCTTTAAATTTGGATTAGGATGTCAAATAGATCTTTTTCACCTCCTAAGTGGTCAAGTGGTCAAAGTACATTTTGATCATGATTGAATGATGATGTTAAAAAATCACTTCAAGAATCTACTAAGTTGGGTCTTCATATCCCTTTTGATGGCCTTGAATAGCCCTTTTGTGTTGAATTGCTCTCCAACTAACTTTTGCACTAATTTGCCTCCCAACTGACCTAGCATTAAAATCCTTTATAACCAACTTCGACGTTAGTTTTCCTCCTGATGGACTTTTGCGCTAAAATCCATCACCTCTGACTTGCGCTATATCATTCAGTCATCAACTAAGTTGGATGAGGAAAAAATTCCTGAAAGTCTGAAGGACCATAAAATCCTATAGATCACATTATGTAGAGCCTATGTTTGTAGTGCTAAAAGGATCTCTCACCGACCAGGTCCATCGTGTCAAATTTCCCCACCAAGTTTGAGCAAGTGAGAAGCTGTGCTAAAACCCTAATTTGTTAATTGTACGTTGAGCATTAATGGCAATTTAGTTGGGATAGTAAAAGAGATAACCTCCCCTGTTTAAACTATTTTTTGCATTTGATCAAGATTTTAGAGCTCCCTTTGTGATCTTTGTTGCTCATTAAGTACTTTTACTACCCTTTGCCTGAGTTCGATCCCACCACCACTTCCCACATGTGCAATCTGAACACATTTTCTACAACTTACCAGGTAGGGTTTCCAAATCTCCTCTTTTGAGATTTCACTGTATATGGTTAGGGTTTGATTTCATTAAACATTTGCTTTCTAAGCAATGCCTTTAGGGTTTTTCAACTAGGGTTTTGTGCACAAACTATTTGTTTTTCATTTGAAACCTAGTTTGTATGTCCCTTTGAAAATGTAGATAGATTGTTAGACCTGGTTGAAGTTTTTATAAATTACAAAGACACTTGGTCTAAGCACTAAATCAGAATCCAACCAACCTATAAATAGTCCAAATCATCTAGTCAGTCGGTGACTGTTAAAACCTGTACCATGCTTTGAAACTCACTTAAACGCTAAAAACTTTCAACCTACATAGATGTGTCATGATTAACTGATTAGATTGGTGGGACCTCAAAGACCCGTAAGATTTGAAAAGCTATTTTTGTGCTAAAAACCTCTTGTGCCAACCTTGTACTAAATGGCCCTGTCTTCGACTTGGTCAAAGACCTCGAATATCTCTGCAAAATCGATGACATCCCAAAGTCCCGCTGAAAATAAGAAAACAACTATGCACTAAAAGTGATCCCATCAAACCCTGTGCTTAAACACTCTTTCACCAACTTGGTCGGTTAACCTCAAAACTCACGCAAGCCAGACAAAGCTAAATCCTATGCAAATGTAATGAAGATAATCTCAAAGAGACTTAAGCTAAAACATGAATGACTAACTAAATAACCAATGAAAGGTCAGTGACCTTCAAAAGTTGCGCAAGTCGATAACATCCAAAACCCACACAAAAGCCATATGAGAATGAATAATAATAAAACCTTGAGTCAGATAAGCCCCTTTTCCCCGCTGAAGTCAGCACACCTCAATTTTAGCACTTTTCTACTTGCAGGTTGGATGACCCTAAAACTAGCATAAACAATACAAAACGATTGTGTCTTAAAGAATTTTCAAAGGGAAAGTGTTAGGAATGATAGAGTTAATGTTGTAATGCATAGATAATGATGATTTTCATGTTTTCAATGAGATTTCTTGCAACATTAAATATTTTTTGCATGTACTAATGATGAATTGTTATAGGTGTAATGGTGATAACTATTAGATTTGAGATTCTTTAAAAGGGTATATCAGTAGTGTTAGCGAATTCATTAAGGATCCTCTCAAACTTAGGAATGTGAAAGAATGCTCAAGGTATCAAACTTATAAGGTCCGATCCAATAGATTAAATGACTACTTGAGCTCAAGCCATGAAGTAGGAATTCAAGGGAATCCCTCCAGAGACCAAGATTCACTCCAAATGGAGTGGTGTAAGAGACACAGATCTGGGTCACATAGACCTAGATGACTTTAGATTAAGAATCTTTGGCCCAAACCCAACTCCCAGGGCCAAAATACTCAAAGACAGTGGTATATCACAAGCTTCTACATTCCCCACCTTAGTACAATATGCAAAATTGATGGCAACCTATGTAGATAGGTATGATATCATGACAAGGACAATCTAAAAAACCAACAGGGATATCCTGGCTGATTTAAGTCCACCCTCTCTAGCTAAGACCTTTGATATTTCATGGCACAAAGTCATGACTATACCAGACAAACAAGGATCAGAGGGGACTTATAACAAAGATGTAGAGGGATGGAGGAAACACATGAATGCCAATTGGGCCAAAAATAGAAGGTCTGCCCTCGGCAAATTGCCCCAAGTGCTATATAGTAGTGATTTCCATGATGAAATTGGAGATTTGATAACTTTCTTAAGCAGAATATATGGATAACCTATTGCTTCCACTTTTGAGGGGTGGATGTCTGTTATCATCATTGAGATATTGTAAGGGACCAAGTTCCACTGGGCCCAAATCCTTAGTGATAACATTCATGAGGCCTTCAACAACTTCAAAGAGAAAAGGTACTTCAGATGGACATCTTATGTTATCTATGCATTAGCAAGGAGAAATCACTATGTTGGGTTGTCCAAGATTGGAGAAGTTGGAAATGATGAGCAAACCCAAGTGAAAGTATATGAGTGTTACCCACAACTAACCTCATCTCAATCTTTACTACACTTTAAAAGGGTAAATGACGCTTTCACAATGTATATAGCCAGATTGCTGCAAGGTAAAACAACCTTGAGGATTTCCATTGAAGCAATGAATGAAATAACTAATTATGGTATGTGGTATATCCAATTTGAGAAATTCACATATTTAAGAATACAAGGCTTCACTGGGATGGCTTACAAACTTCACAAGTAACCTGATGACAAAACAATGCTTCTAGAGTTGTCTAGATAGTTGATACCCTATGCTGAGAAGCTCAAACACTTGCACAGAACCAATGTTTTGTTTCCTATCAGGTTTGGCAAGGGAAACTATGCATGCCCTTCTTTAGCATCGGTAGAACATTCTGACAATGAGCTTCAACTCCTCAATTTACACTACTACAATGCAAGGGATCATTTCGATCCAAATAAGGCAATGGAAAAGTTTGTAAATAAGAAGTTGTTCCATAAGATACACATTGAAGACTTTTGGGCCAATTGCCCAAATGATTATGAAATTATGAAGAAAGCACACTCAAGGTTGCCTCTAGTCTTCATCAAGAAGTTCCATATTATGGTAGTACCGGATCAATTAGAGGATGATGAAAATGTTATGGTCAGAGGACCTTGGGAAGCTCTATATCATCAACCTATTCCATTACCAAATTGGGCAAATGCAGAAGAAAGCTCCTTGGATACCATCATGAGAGAACCCATCAGATTGAACAAGGCCTGGGTAAGGGATCAGGTGGTTGCTTTGGAAGGACAAGGAGTTCAACTCACTTATACAGCATTAGAATTAGATAAGGACTCTAGAGGAGAAGAAGATGAACCAATCAATGTCATAGATGAGGTAGAGCTAGCTGAGAAATAGAAATCTAACAACAAAGAACATACATCTCTGGTAGAGAAGGCAAAGAAGATTAAGAAGACATCTGCAAGGTCTCCTCCAAAGAAAGATCAATCTCCCTCTACTAGAACAAGGGCCTCCAGGAAAAGAGACATGCCAAGTGGCCCTAGAGAAGGTTTTAAAGCCAAGAAAGGAAAGGTAAAAGAGGTAAGTAAGGAGGATGATGCAACAAAGAAAGATTTTAGTCCTCCAACCTCCCTATCTCCTATGGCTGCCACAACTTCTACAGCTTCTACTTTCATTTCTTCCTCTATCACTTCTTCTACTACTACATCCACTTCACCTTCAACCTTAGCTACCATCACTCAAGAAACATTCCCTGCCACCTCTCTTACCTCTGCCATTGCAGCTACTTCCTACTCATTGGCAATTGCTTCTAATGCCCCTAGCAGCCCTATTTCCTCCACTGTCACCACTTCATGCCCTTCCACTAGTTCTACACTTACACCTTCTAATTCTTCCACTCAATTACTACCCCCGTAACATTACCTCCTATTTCCACCATCCTTTCACCTCCTCTTGCTCTACCTCCACTGCCTTTTCCTTCAACTCTTGTCATCTCTTCTTCCTTATCAGCAATATTACCTAATCTAACATAGGTTAATGTGCCCTCACTATCGATATCTTTTGTTGGTCCTATTTCACAAATGCCTGTAGATTATTTGGCTATACCATTGCTGCTTGGGATTGAGAAAGTATGTGTAGAGTTGGGTTTGCATGAGCCTGAAGCATCATTTGAGGAGGGGAAAGATGTGTTAACAGAAGTAAGTAATGAAGACTCCAATGAACCTCTGACTAATGTTGAAGTCATTGATATATTTGATAGTCCTCTAGATAAAGGTCAAATGGAGGAAGTTTTTAGGTCAGCTTAGGAAAGCATAGTAATAAACTGGGAAAACTTGGTCCAAGAAGAAGAGAAAGAAGAGGAGATAAATACAAAAAAAGATGGAGAACCAGAGCAAGAACATAAACCACTTGAAGAACTAGCTGTAATTGAGAATGACAGAGCCACTGAATTGAATAAATCTTCAACACCTGAATGGCTACAAAGCAGAATGGCATATCTTGAGCCACAAGTGGAAATAATGCACCTCAATTTGAGTACAATTTTGTCACAAGCTCAGAGGCCTAAGAAATAAAAGAAGGAAAAAATACAATCTAGGATCTATAAAGATGAATCAGGATCCAGAATTGTAGAAATAGCAATTCTGCCAACTAATGTAGCAAAGGAACAAGTCAGGGTGGAATATTATGTGATCTCTATAGTTAATTTGGGACCTGCCACTTGTGCTCAAAGAGTGGATGATTTTAAAGAATCAGTCACATCAATTGTGGAACAATTAGACAAGGATGAGATGTCCAAGAAGGATTTGAAACAGCAAAATGAAGAGCTCCGCACTTGCCTTGAATTTTTGGTTCAGCCAGTAGATGTAGGAGGAGATATAAGGATAGTGGCCACTTTCCTATCTGCTAATGAAATGGCCAGACTGGGCGAGGTAAGATCCAAATCCCAAGGTACAGAAAAATGGTTATCTAAAGTTTTTGAGATGGAATGTGAAACTATCAATGCCTTTGCTCAAGCGCACAAAAAGCTAGTAGAATTGCATAAAAGATGGAAAGATCTGCATGAGGAATGTGACTCCTTTGATGAGTATTACTCACACATGTATCCTTGGATAAAGAGAATCAGGGATTTGCCTACCCAGACTCTAGTTGTAGAGAATATTCTAATTGGGAACTAGCTGCCCAAGGCCATTGAATGGTACCAATAGCTATTTTTAAGAAAAGAAACTTTTAAAAATATAAAAGAAGCATATAAGCCAACCGATGAGGAGCTAAGGTCAATTATATGTGATATCAATGATTCTTTGAAGGATTGCCTAGAGGCATCCTATGACGACTATGCCCCATATGATATCGAAAAGTGTAAAGACAAATTGCATAAGGTAATTTTTGAAGATACTGAGTTTGGCATGGAAGATAGGTTAGATAAGGTAACTGACCTCAGAGCTAAGTTCAAAGCATTCCACAAGGCTAGTACAGAGATAGAGAAGATATACAGCAGACTTAGTTAGGAACTGGAGATGTTCGACTATCGGATCAATCATTTGAAGTATCTAGATCCATCAGAGATTAATCCCACACTTGACGCATGGTTGACTTACTGCATTAAGCTGGCTAGCGAAAACAAAATTGATTTAGATGAGGAATCTTGATATTATTTTGAATATTTTAAGGATGTAATCCCATCATATTGTAAATTGCTATATTCAGGGTAGCATGTGACTCTATTTTGTCTCTTCTATACTTTTAAAATGTTGTTTTCTATTAATATATTGAGTTGGCTAGTCAAATTGACTAGATTCAATGTATCTGGAGGTTGTTTTTTGTCTTCTTCATAGAAGACAAAATGTAATCTAAGAATTGATGAGAGCTGTTGTAATTACATTTATTGATATAATCTAGACTGTCAGTGTTGAGTTAATCTTCACCGTTCATTTGAAAACTCTGTATCCTGCTTTTCTATATAAAGGGCTACCATTTCCACTGTTTGCAAGAGAGAATTTGATGCCGAATTGTTGACATTTTGCCATTTGAAGTAATACAAAGCAAGTTTCTACAGTAATTCTGAGAATTTGTGTATTTTGTTCCTTACTTAGTTTTCATGGTTTGCTTCTTGCTCTCCCATAGTTAGTTAGTTGTGCTTTTATAATGTTCATGGTTTTCTGAAAGTATCTGATGAATACTCTAAGTCCATACTTTTAGTTATTTGCTGATGGTAGATAGCTATGTAAAGTTAGTCTGGTTTGATCACTTTTGCTAAAGTTCAATTGCATTTCACCAATTAAGATGCACCATTTATTGGGTATTTAACAAATGAATGTAATCTAAAAATCTATTGATTTTCGTTGAAGATAGCACCGTTTTCTATAGTACTGTAACACCCATTTCAATTTGGTAACTCAGAAAAATGGTTAAGTTCTAGAGTATTTGTCTACAGAAGGTAACTTATACATTGTGAATGTCACTTAGGATCTCTCTAAAACCCTAACCCTTTTGCATTTTCTTAAAGAGCATCATTAGATTAGGAATTTGAGCAGCATTTTACATTGTCTTATTAGCTGAAAACCATAAAAGGATTTATGTGTCTTTGCTGCCCAAAACTTGAAGATCTGTAGATTGAATGTAAGACCCCTTGTAGGCACAGGTAGAACATACCAACTAAGAAATTCTAAGCAAGATAAGACCTAGTTGTATTATCCTTGGAGTAGTCTTACCTAGGGTAGGACACTTTTCAAGATAGGTGTGAAACCAACAATCACACCTACATTGTTGTGTACTAAAACCACCACCAACACAAGGTTCCTTGGAACAAGCCTTTAGCTTGAGGAAGATCTGGGGTAGTGTAATCATGGCAACAAGAAGATTTGGAAATTATGAAAGCAACGTGGAACTAGAAGCAACCCTTATTGATCTTGAAAATTTTGAGGTAGAAATCAGGGATCTAAAGGATAACTTACAAGAAGCTAATGAATGCATCTCAAAATTAACAAGTCAAGAAATTCAAAGATAAATACAAAGAAGTTAGTGATCAATTGATATCTGCAAATGAAACCCTGAATCATTTGGAAGCAGAAGAAGATCTGAATTTAATGATGAAAAGTAAATCAGAAGACTGTGCCAAACTTGAAAAAGAAATTGTGAGTCTAAAAGTAGACTTGGAAAAATCTAAGAGCTATGAAGAAAAGCTCAAGCTAAGTTCTGTAAAGCTAGATGAGATGAATGCTAGTCAAAAGAGTGTTGATAATAAGCAAGGTTTGGGATTTGAAAAAGGAGAAAGCTCAAAATATGGTCAAACAAACACTGGGTTAAATCAAAATAGAAGGAACCAGTACAAAAATCAAAGAAGAAGACCTATAAGACCCTTGGTCAGACAACCAAATGCTCAAAGATATTCATCTTTCAATGGTCATTGTTTTAATTGCAATAAGTTTGGTCATAAAGCTACTCAATGCAGGAGTAGAGTAAATCAGAATGTTCCATCATTCTCTAGTCAATGTTTCAATTGTAAGAAAACTAGTCACAAATCAAATGAATGCAGAAATCTGGTAAGAAATAGGTCTTACAATAGTCAATCATTTAATGGAAAGTGTTTTGCATGAAATATATTTGGACATATGGCTAATCAATGTAGATCAAGATGAATTCATTCAAAAGGAATCAAGGACAAGGAAACATTGCATGCTTAAATTGTAACAAATTTGGACATGTTGCAAGATTATGTAGAAACAAGAATATAGAATAAAGCTTTTGGAGAAAACTGTGTTTCGCATATTTGGATCCAAATAAGTGAAACACAATTTTGTCCAAAATCTTTACTCTATATCATGAACTGTGGAAACATCATGTCTACTATAGAAACAATAATGTGAAGAGAAATTACTATGTTGAAGAAAGGAAAACAGAGCAGAGGAATGATAAGGGAAAAGAAAAGGTTGATCCAGTTGAAACCAAGAAGGAAATGAACAAGATCTAGATGAAGAAATAAATAATTAAAGAATAAGATAGATCTACACCAGCATCTAGTGCAGATACTTCCTTCAGGAAGTAAATTGGGTGCTTTAGCTCAGGGGGGTCAATGTTGAAAATTAAAACCCTTAGCCAGATAGTTAGTGTTGGAGTCTGGCATGAAGATATGTGGTAGAATCTGATATGGAAGATCTTATGGAAGAAAATTTGGAAGAAAATAAGTCAGTACAATACATTATGGAGCAATTTTGATTGATTGTATCTATGAGAGAAAAATCAGGCAACTTTTGATTATGAGCATTTATGATGACTAGGTCAAGTGTGGAGGATAAAAAGAAACTCATTTGACTAGGTCAAGTGCTGTTAGATATCCAAAAGAGATTGAAGTGAAATCTTATGCGTCAATAGAGATTCATAGAACTCAGAATGATCTAGGTGAAGAAAACCCTAATTCAGCATATCAAGGTATTTACCATTGAAACTCCATTGTGAATATATTAAATCTTTGTAATGGCAACCCCACAAGTTGTTGATATCGCTGAGTGACCATGACCTAAATTCAAGAAACACCCATTTAAATCAGTTGAAGTTGATCAGATGGGTGCATTTTCAGAAGTTCCACACAGAGTTTTGCATGCAAAGGATGTTAGGGCTTATATTCATGTTGCCCTAGAAGAACATGGGATGAGCAAACTCACAAACCTATTCCTAAATCACTTGTGCTATGAGGGTTACAATTTGAAAAATGAATACAAAGCATTGGAAGCAAATAAATTCATTCAGTACATTGATTTCCTGACATTTATTGAGGATGAGTGGATCTGGTATGTATTGAGTAGGGTTCATGATGAATTCATGTGGCTCAAGAGACCCTTTAAGATCACAAAAGATGCTATAAGGGCAGTAATCGGGTTATGCTCCACCAAATCAATACCAGTGTTGAAAGTCATGAAGAATGACAAAGTAATGGTGGCCATCGGAGCAAAGTTTGACAAAAGGACGCTAACAATCAATGATATTAAAGACCATGCAGTAACATTTGTATCCATGATTATTGGCTACAATGTTTATTTCTCAAATTGGGAAAATTTAGTCTCTAGTACAACAATCTACACAGTGTTTGAGATGATTAAAGAAGGTGTAGAGTATGATCTTTGTGAACTACTCCATCAACAGCTGATGGAAAACTTAAGGAAGACCAAAGAGCAAAAATATCCATTCAAGTATGTTATGCTACTTATTTGCTTATTATTTTACTTCATGCAAGAGTTGTCAAGTATGAATAATCTATTTTGGACAAATGATAAATCTACTATAGTTCAAATGAGAAATCATCTAAATAGTATAGGCAATATTGATGCTCAAAATTCAGCCCTATGGGGTTATTTCAAAAACTTCCAAAGGTTGATGCAAGCCAGGGAAAAAATCTACAAAGCAATAGTTGAAAAATACAAGGACACTATTTGATTTATTGTAACAAAAGATCAATGCATGATGGAGGCCGCTGAGCCTAGAATGGTATGGATTATGCCCATGGGATATGAGGTAGATGGAGAAATACTAGAAAATTATGCTCAACATGTGTTAAGTAAACCCAGAGATCCCAATGAAGGAAGATTTGGGACTTATGAGGAATTGCACATTAAAATCTTTGTTGAAGTAAGAAAACCTGAGATCTCTAAGAAAATGTAGAAAGTGGCAGAAGCAATTGCCCTGAAACACGGGTCCACAAAATAACAAGTGGTAAAGGCAAGGGAAAAAGTACAAGCTGATAAGGAAGCTGAAGAAAAGAGAAAAAGTGAATCAATTGGAGCTTTCAAAGAACCCAAGGGTGAACTAGAAAAACCAGAAGTAATAAAAAGGAGAACTAGAGGATCTACCTCTGTAGAAGTTGAATCTATTGCCTCAGGTTCTGCACAGTTTGTAAGTGTGGAAACTCCTGCCACCAGTCACAAAAGAAAGAAGACCATGGCTAAAAGAATTCATGTAAGCATTGCAGTGGATGAAGAAGAAACATAATCTGATGTAGAAGTGAAAAAAATGAAAGTTGAGGCTACTAAAGCCTCCAAAAGTAGCAAAAAGAAACCCTCCAGTAAGGGTAAACCTGGCAAAAGGCAAAAGCAAGATGTGCCTCAGATAGAAGAAGCAACCATAAGTCTTGAAGATGTTCTCAAAGCCATAACAATGGATGGCAATTTGAAGCCTATTGCACAATTATATGATGAATATAATGATCCAGACAAGAAAATCATTGAGACTACTATTGTAGAGTATCTGAACATCTATAACAGGGCCCTAATTGAAATAATTAATGATCTTCCACATAGCCTGGCAAGCATAATGACTGTAAGAAAGGAAGCGGCCTAGGTAAAGGATGTTGAACTATGAGAGCACTCTTTAATAAAACTATGTCCAGAAATCACTCTGGAAGAAAAAGTAAACATCCAAAGCAATTCATAGCAAATTCAGGTCAAAGAAAAGAATGAATGCTTTGATGTTAGGAGAAACTAAAAAAGTGGTAAAGGAAACTGAAGAAGCTACTCTATACACATTAAGGGAATTCAATCTTCTAACCATTTATCACAATGAAGAAATAGATGTTGGAAATGATACATATGTTCTGAAAGTAAATGTTGATCAAGAAATAGATGAAGGTGTCAAAGTGACTGAGGAGAAAAAAGTTCCTGTTGAAACAAGATCATCTCTGGAACATCAAGTTGAGGATAAAATTGACAAGGAAAGGACTGAGGAGGAAAAAGATAAAGAAAATCCTTCACTGAAATAGAAGGAAGACTCCAATAGGGAGATGGATCTAGATGACCCAGAGCAAAGCTTAAAAGAAGAAGTCTCTACTGCACCAAGAGACACTACGGAATCAGTTAAAGAACTATTGGAAAAAGAGAAACAAGTTTTGGATGAACCTAATTTTCTACATGGTCCAATAAACTTGGACACAATGTCTCCTATATAAAAATTCAGATTGGCACCAATAGAATAGGCAAAAGCAAGAGAAGAAATGTTGAAGTTTCACATAGAGGATAGTGAGCTCATTGGTGAGGCATCTAGCATTTTGGAGAAGTTGATGCCACCATACCAAAAAGACACCTCCGCGTCATAAAAAAATCAACCTAAAGGGCTTATAAACTCTATAAGTAAACATTTTGAATCCTTTGAGAAATCTGTAGAAATAAAAGTTAAACAGGAGTTTAATGAGAAAACATTGAATGAGTTAAAGGAAATGATAACCAATGACAAAGCCTATTTAGACAATAGAATAAAAAGCATTCAAAGTGCTATTAAAGAAGTTGGTTCTATATACAAATTTTGTTTATCTTGGCCAGAAATCAAAAAGAAAATAGAAGAAAAGATTAGGGAGTTGGAGCAGAAAATGATGAACACTTCTAAGGTATATGATCCAGTGACAGAATCAGTAAGCAGCAAGGAAATTCAAGTCATTAACCTTCATGATGACTTGAACAATCTAATAAGTGAGAGGGATAAAATTAGAAATAAAATGTGTCAGCTAAGAAGAATGATCTGTCTTAAGTTAGATTCTATGTTTAATCTAGCAGCTAGAGCACAAGTAGGTTCACAATCTGACACACCCTCTGATCTTCACAAGGCAGAGACTAGTCTTTCTACTTAGTGGTCATACTTAAATTTTGGACAATGCCAAGAAAAGTTAGGATGGTGAGCTGACCCAAATTAAGAACACTTTCAATGACATCCTCCAACACATGTAAAATAAAGTTAAAGATTGTACCTATACATATGTGGCAGAGTATAGCAAATTTTGCAGTTTTGATAATTTTTGACTCCAAAACCTACACCTTTGCCATTTATCTCAAAGGGGGAGAAGAATATCAGTGAAAAATAGGCAAACATCTCAGGGGGAGAAGAAACATAGTGTATATAGATAGGTGGAGCAGTCAAGCATTTTTCACTAAGTGTTGCCATCAATGCCAAAGGGGGAGATTATTGGCAAGAGACACTGCTATGTTGGATAATTAAGTGTTGTCATTAATGTAAACAAGAAAAGGAACAAGGTTGGAACAAAGCTTATAAAGAAGACTTAATCATATTGGCTGAGTATGGACAATATTCAGAGTAAGGGATAGAAAGTGGATTAGTATAGCTCCGCAGGTGAAGACTAGCAAATGTAGTTCAGGTATGTTCACTCATAGCCAACTAATGATGATATACTCTGGTGTTCAAGTCGAAAAGTTATTTGGATAAAATGTCTAAGTCTGGATGAACAGAAGTAAGACAGGGACTGTGTACAGTGTGAAGTAAAATGATTCACATTTCTCCGCAAGTGTGTATTTGTTATGCAATTTTGAGGTGTTGTAAACACTTGAATGAAGTGTCTAAATCTAGAGTTGTAAGATTTGAAGTCCACCAGAAAGATAGTTGCAAGCTATTGAGTATCACTATAGTGTCTGACATAGTTTAACTATGATAGAGTCTGAGTTCTGATGGTCCACATTTTATCACTAAAGAATATTTTGCTCTGCAATTCTAAAAGTATGATTGGTGATGTCTAAGGAGTCTTTGATATGATTTTAAGAAAGCCCTATGGTCCACAGTAAAAGATGTAGTCTGATAGTTAAACTGAACTAGTAGCAATTTGTGTTTGAGGTTGACATGATAGTTTGATTTATGTGCGGTAAGTTCTATTGATTAGAACTTTATCCTAAGTGGTTCTATAGTTCATGCCAACATATGAGAAGGAGTTTCAAATGTTATTAAGGTCTGCCATGTATTTTGATGAATGGATTTGGCCGACAAGCTACAATTTTATCAACTATATGCTTCATCTAAGTATGCCAACCTAATATGAAGATCCTAAGTGTTGCGAATATATATAAGGAATTGAATTCAGTGTTTGATGTGTGTGTGATGTGAATGTGAATGTACGACATGTGAAGTAAAGAAATTGTGCAAGAGAAAGAAAAAGAGAGATATTCCTCCTATGTAAAAGTAGAGCAGTAAAATAGAGCAATCAGTGATGAAGAGCTTTGAGATAGTATTTCTATGCTTCATTGGAGCTACAACTATGCATGTGTAGATGCAATCTAAGAAGTTCAATTTGATAGTGAGCCATTCTTCTTTCTTCCTTCTTTCTCTAGGTAGTGAGCTTGTTTGGCAGTGAGCCTTTCTCTAGGCAGTAAGCCTTCTTGTAATTCGGTATTGTGCTATATCATTATATTGTGAGCTAACACTCACCATAGTTTTTCCCTTTTTGGGTTTTCCACATAAAAATCCTAGTGTTCATGTGTTATGTCTTTATGGTTGCTATACCTATGTTTTTTCTTCTTTCATGTTATTAACTTTGGAAATTGGATAAATAAATTTGTGAAGAAGTGGTTTTGCAGAATATTGATTCACCCCTCTCTCAGTATTCCTTATTCTCAACATATACATTCTTCCTTGATATCTCAAAAGACCATCCGACTCAATTGTATAACCATCAAAATGGTGATCTAAGGGGTTTTCTTCTAAAGATTGCTTTACTCTATCATAACGTTTGATTCCCTTGTAGATTCTGAATTACTCTCTGCCTCAAATTAGATCTGGTGGTAACCATAGTAACCAGATGTCTTCTTCTACTATGAGCATCTACTACTCTATTCTATTTTCCTTTTATGTACTCAATCCCAAAGTCATACTCACTAAGGAATTCTAACCACCTTCTTTGACATGCATTAAGAGTAGGTTGTGTAAAAATGTTCTTGAGCCCTAAATGATCTATCTTTAACTTAAAGCGCTTCCCTAGAAGATAATGCCTCCACATCTGAAGTGCATGAACTATGATGGATAACTCAAGGTCATGTGACACATAGTTTAACTCATATTACTTCAACTTCCTTAACTCATAAGCAACCACTTGCTCATTCTGCATCAACACTCCTACTCCTCCTGAAGTGTCAATTATAACTATGAAATGACCATTAGGATATGGTATGGTCAAGATAAGAGAAGTTGTGAGCTTTTCCTTTAACACCTAGAAATCTTCCTCACACCTTTCTATCCATTCAAACTTTTTACATTTCTTCTGTAGTGAGGTAATCGGTGGTACAATTGTTGAGAATCCTTCCACAAACTTTCTGTAATATCCTAGAAGTCCCATAAAACTTCTAACTTCTATCACATTCTGAGGTACAAACTATTCCATTATCACCTTAATATTCCCAGGGTCTATTGCAATCCCTTCAGCTGAGATCAAATGACCAAGATAGTGCACCTTGTCATGATAGAATGTACACTTAGATAGCTTACCATAAATTTTTCTCTCTCTTAGGTGCTATAAGACTATCCTCAAATGCCTGTCATGCACTTCAATGGATTTAGTGTATATCAATATATCATCTAGAAAGATCAATATAAAATCATCCAAGAAATCATTGAAGATGTTATTTATCAAATTGATGAACGCTACTGTAGCATTAGTCAACCCAAATGGTACCACTATGAACTTGTAGTGACCATAGCAAGTTCTGAAAGATGTCTTAGAGATGTCCTCATCCTTAATCTGGAGCTGGTAATAGCCAAATCTCAGGTCTATCTTCGAGAACACCATAGCTCCCTTCATTTGATCGAAGAGCTCATCTATTCTTGGGAGTGGCTACTTGTCCTTTATAGTAGCTTTGTTAAACATTCTATAATCAATGCATAAATGCAATGTACCATCCTTCTTCACAAAGATGACTGGTGCGCCCCATGTTGACACGCTAGGTCTTATGAACCCTTGGTTCAACAACTCCTACAATTGTGCTTTAAGCTCATACAATTTTGTAGTAGTCATCCTATAGGGTACCTTAGATTGAGGCTCAGTCCCTCATAGCAAATCAATTGAAAATTCAAATTCTCTCTTCGGTGGAAACTCAGTTAACTCTACAGGAAAAACATCTTGGAATTCCCTTAGGATAGGGTAGTCATTAAATGTGGTTTCCTCATTATCAATGTCCTTTACTTGGATAGAATAAATTGAACACCCTTTCCTCTTGGATTTCTTTAACTGCATAGCCAAGATTTGTCTAAGTTTTAGGGGCCTCTTAGATCCATTAATCTCCACCTGATTTCCTAGGTCATCGAAACATCTAACAACCTTGTCTTCATAGTTTACTGTTGACTTATGTTTAGCTAACTAATTGATTCTCAGTATCACATCATAAGACTCGAAAGGTGCTAAATAAAGATTAACTTGCGCTTGAAAACTCAAAAGCTCTAACTCACTACATGCAAGACATGAGTCTACTCTCTTCTCCACCCTATTGTCATACTATACCATCCATGAGTTTGTCATATGTCCAGGTCTAACAAATAACTTTGAAACTACTCTAGGATCTACAAAACATTCCATGGATTTAGTATCGATCAAAATAGAAATAGGTAGTCCATAGAGCTTACCTTGAAACTATATAGGTGCTTCCTAGAAGTCAGCTTGTTGACTATCCACGATTGCGTGAATCTAGTGTTGAGGTGCTCCTTGCTGGTTCCTAGTTCCTCATCCTACTGATCTTTGAGGACAAGTGTTGGTGTGATGTTCACCTCCGCACACATAGAATCCACCATGAGGAGTCCTTGGTCCCTCTAGCTATTGTTACAGTTGTTGTTATTGTAGCCACCTCTTTTGTTTCCTCCAATCTAATTTCCACTATTCCCATCCTAAGAGTTGTTACCTCTCTTCAAGTTTCTTATATGTTGGATATTACTGCTGTGATTGTTATTCTGATTATTGTTTAGGGATCTCTTGTTTATAAACTTTGCATCTTTGAACTTATGATAACTAGTTGCCTATTGCAAATTCTGCTCCTTCTTAATAGCTTTCTCAAAAAATGCATCCATAGTCAATGGATTGTGAATGTCTACATCCACTCTAATCTATGGCCTTAATCGCATAATAAACTTCCTGATTCTGAATCTCTCATCCATTTAGTATTGTGGAACATACTTAAGTAAGTGAGAGAATCTTTCCCAATACTAGGTTACTGACATGCCTCCTTGTATCAAATTTTGGAACTCTAACATCTTCTTATCAAAGAAGAGTTGTTGTAACCACCTTTTCCTGAAGAACTATAGGAAAATTTCCCAAGTGATTTCAAGAACTATAGGAAAATTTCCCAAGTGATTTCTCTAGGCAACAATCTTTTATCTTCCTTCTCATTATCCAACCATGTCGTCGCTTCTCCAATAAGCTAATATGAACCCCACATTGCCTTGGTCTTATTCGAAAGATTATGAAGCTCAAAGTACTTTTCCATTTCAATAATCCATGCTTCATCTCCATTGTCAATGGTCTTACCATCAAACTTGGGTGGTGAGACCTTCTTGATGTCTTTGTCCAACTCCTCTGTAATCCTACCACGATTGTTTACATTCCCTTCAATCTCTATAATCCACTCCTCTACCTTCGGCTTCTCATTCCATGCCTCCACCCTTGGATTCTCATTGCTTTGATTCAAATTTGCATTTCCTTGGTTTTTGTTTTGGTTTTTCCCTCCACAGTTTAGGTGCCCTGATCTCTTACTCAAGATTATCCATTATTGTACCCTACTAGTTTAGGAGAGAAAGGATTCAATCCAACCATCCATCTTGTTCATAGTTTTCTTCACCACGGTTTCTTTCATTTTGTTCATCATTGGATCCTCCACCTCGGTTGGTGTTTCTTGTATCCATGATGATTGCTTTAAATCAATGTTGCATCTTAGCGTAATAGTCTAAAAATGCCCTAGTGTCAAACCAAGAGCTCTAATACCAAATGTAAATTATGTATTCCATCACAAAAGTTACTCAAGTAAAAATTCCACTTAATTACATCATCTCAAGTAAAAAGGATAAATCTTCTATAAATCAACAATAATAACATTACATCTTACAAATCCATGTGCCATAACTAGGTGTTAGCACTATAAAAGAATAAACAATGTCCATCTTGATTCTCATGCCATAAATCATCTCAAATAATGACAACGTACAATAATCAAGTACAATACAAAATGTATAAGAAATCAATCACTATCTCTAGCTGCCACTAACCCACATGGCTGAGAGATGGGAACATGGCTTAGGTGCTTTTCTGCCCAACCATGAAGTAATTACACTTCTCCATATCCCTTCATAATGCAAGGGAAAGCCAACCCTACATGAAATGCATAGAAACCTAGAAACAACTGGCAACAAGGAACACACAATGCAACCTGATGTCTAAATATAAATCTAAATGATGATGTGCAAATATCTCACAACAGAATGGGGCAGAGAAATATATAAATAAAGTTTGGCTAGACAATCTTTCATCTATTTCAATGAACATGGCTTGGCCTAAGCACTTAAAATGGTTACATTCAAATCCTAAAAAAGAGGAAAAGCCTTCTCTATTTGCCCACATTTGGCATCCTAGCCCAAAAGTAATCCAAACACACACAAAAGATATACTATTTTTTTTCAAAGCAATTTGATAACACATACTTTTTTCTATATTCATATACTACTTCTTCCTTTTTGCACACTCAACGAAAATACACTCTCAAGCAAATATTCACAGTAAAGAGCTTCATTTATTCATTCAAGAAACATATGAAAAACTATAAAATGGGGTATATCCTTTAACCCATATTCCATTCATATATATCTAATATAAATCTAGAATAAGATTTTCTATCTGCAAGAAGGTTTATATTTCTACTCAATTAAGTTTGAAATAGGGATTTAAGAAGAAACTACTATTTAATTACATCGTGAAAACATCATTTACTACGAAGAAAGAAGAAAAAGATGGTTAAATATATTCTAAATCTACTCCAAGAACCTTGCTTTCAACTACATGAATACAATCTACTTTAATCTGCTATAGAAACATAGTTCAGTTCACTACAGGAACACAGTCCAGTTCACTATGAAATACAATCCAGTTCACTATAGGAATATAGTTCAGTTCACTACAAAAACACAATCTAGTTCACTAAAGGGATACAATTTAGTTCACTACAAGAACATAGCTGTGATAGTAAAAATAATGGCAACAGTGATAAATATACAACAATGATAGTGATAAATATACAATAGCAACAGTGATAAAACTATAGCAGTGACAGTGATAAAAATATAGCAGTGATAGTTAAAAAAATATAGTAGCGACAGTGATAACAATATAGCAATGACAGTGATAAAAATATAGGAGTGAAAGTGAAAAATATAGCAGTGAGAGTGATAAAAATATAGCAATGACAGTGATAAAAATACGAGCCAAGTTAATATGCAGGTCGAAGGATTTCAGCAGACCAATAATTTATAGTCCACACAAGAAGTTAACACAACAAGAAAAAATTTATTCTAAGGCTGACAAATCTACAACAAGAGGCTAGTCTATTTAAACAGAGGTGGTTTAATTATCAAGGAAGACCCTTTCAATACCAAAAAGGGTCTTTTCAATATTATAGAAGGTCGTTTAATATTAAAGATGGTCGTTTAACTATTATGCAGGCCAGAGAAATAAAAGAGTATGTGGCCAGAATAGAACAAACACAACATGAAAGACCTTGTAAATATAAACCAGAAGTAAAATATCTATATTTATTTGCTTCCTCTATAGATGGGAATTCCCCTCCTATTGTTGTTGATCACCATTTTCTTATTTCTCTTATGATGCTGATTAATCTTGCTCTTTCTTGCCTCTAGCTCCCTCTGTCACTAATTCTAGATGGTAAAAATCCCTTTGTTGTGCCCTCTCTTTTATCCATCATGCCTCTTCTAATAATATCCTTGTAAATTTAGATCAATCTTTTATTATAAATCTCCAGTTACCCCATGTTTTGCATGGCAATTGGTGTTAAAATACCACCAATTCCTCTTTTTTTTTTTTTAATTTTAAACTCTCTCTTATTTCTACCATCTCATAAAGCATGCTAAGACTTTTATTTTTTTTAGATTTCTTATTATAATATATATATTCTTAATTTTTATATATTTATCTTTAATAAATTATTATTTATTTTAATCTAATCAAGGATATTGTTTTCTAGAAATAGAAAAGTATAAATATATTAATAATTAAACTATATATATATTATAAATAAACACTTTTAATAAAAACAAATAAATCAATTTGAAAACGACTCAAATAATTTTCATTAAACCTAAAGTCGAAAGAAATATAATTACATGTCCAACTTGTTGAACATACCAGGATACTGAGAGGGGGGGGTGAATTAGTATTTAAACAAACTTCAAATCTTTCAAAGTAGATTAAAACTTAAGCATTATAGTATTAACATAAACATGAAAGATCAACACAATACACATCAAAAGAGTCACTCCCAAGGAAGCTACAACTCCTTGCTAACATTTTTTAGGGATACAACCCAAGGAAGAAACTACTTCTTGAATTAAGAATGAACTCAGGAAAGATTACATCATGATAGTCCTTCTACTGTCTAAAAACTGACATTGAAGCTTGTACCTTTGATTATTGCAATTCTACCTCTTCACACAAGTTCTTTTGATGATTGGATGAGTTAGGCACACTCTTCACTTCCCTCCTATCACAAAAATATCTTCAAAATGAATCAGGACAACCTCTAACACTTCTACTCTTTCTCCTTTAGTCAAACATCACAATGCATATGATTTTCATATTCTTCTCTTCACACTCACATATTCATTTTTCACAATCATACCTCACCTAGACCAACTAGGTTTATAATATATACATGACATTACATTTATTTCATTATTGGTTGGCCATTACAATAGGAATATTACATTTTACAAGTTGGCCAAGGATCACAACACATGAAACATACTTATAATGAACAACACAATACTCCACTAAGAAACACATGCCTTGTGGATCCCAATACAAGCTTAGTCTAGTCTTAAGCATCCTTCACAGTATCATCCTTCAACGAACAACATTCGCAAGCTACAAAAATTTGAATTAGGTCACCCTTAAGTAAGAAAGCATGAATCTTGTAGCACATCAGTCTTCACAATATTGGCGGTACTCATGGATGATTAAACATTGCTTGTTCTTATTCTAGATGAGTCAAAAGGACCTATACAACATCTCCAAACATTCCTTGAACTCTGAACAGCAAGAACTTTGAACTGCACACCATCAGTATTTCTCATTTAGCCAAGGAAGAGCACAACCCAACAACATCATTCTGGACCATATCCAGTTCCAAAGAGAGAAGAAAACCAATTTGTGGAAAATTGGAGACAACTCAAGATCATTAGGACCATCCTCCATTAGTCTTTGTTCCATTTCATACCACACCAATTTGGCACACATTATCAGCATATGTCCTAAGAACACGAGGCATCCAGAACTATCTACATCACAACTATCACTTGAAAAGTAGGCTTATGGACCTCCAAGACACTTGAAAATCATATGGATGCACTCATACTCTACTGTGAACATATCCTCAAAATTGTATAGCCATATTTATTACTGCAGAGGATACGGAGCAGTCCAACTGGTGCAGTCATGGTTAGAGAGTTCATAGAATGAACTGTCCAAACCATGCAACTAGAGTAAACACAATGGAAACAACACAAATGTAGAATGCAATGGAAGATTCAAGTGCTCAATGTATCATATATTTAGAATACTTATATGGTGGAAACATGCGAGCTACAATCAAGGGCTCACAAGCCTGCTTTCAAGGTTACAACATATATGCAAGATATGGCATTGAAGTGCCTTCCCGAAAAGAATTCTCTATCTAAAACTACCTAACTTTTAACTGAATTCCAAATACATATAAGAGATCTATATATATCATCTCCAAGCTCATGAAATCCTTCGCGTCAGCCAAAAGAGGCTACAAACTCTAATGGAATGATGTAGTGTGTAGAAACAAGTAGGTCGGCCTTAAACATCTAAAATTCCTTCGCAAATGAATGAAACTTGGTGTATACCTCAAGGAAGGTCTATTTGATCCATATGTGTTATGTATGATGCTTCATTTAGCTCCACAAGTCACATAAGTGCTCCACAAACCTTCTTCTTCAATTGACTGTCTGAATGCTCTACTCAATGAAAACAGGTGATCTTCTGATAGCGATAACTTTTACCAGACAATTCCAAATGACCTGAAATTTGGATATGATGTAGATGACAATATGTATATGCTAAGTCCTAATCTGTGAGCTCTAATATGAAGATGTGGAAGTGGTACAAAATGTTGAAAACTACAAAAGACTGAACTAAATTAGAAATGAAAGAAAACAAATAAATACAAATATTTTTGGTTGATGCAAGATTGCTTCTACAACCTGGGATGCTCCTACATCAGACACCTAGGGTTGTTGAAAAAGTGAGTCCCTCACTTTGTTGGGGCTAGATGAAAACCAAGGCAGACCACCTTAGCTTGAGATATCCATGTTGAATCTTCTTCCAATATGCCTTTCCACTTTACCAAATATTCTTTGTATTGTTTGTAGCCTTTGGTACTACATCCAACTCTACTATCCAAGATTTCCTCTATCTACTCCAGTTGTCACTGTAGTAACTGATTCTTCAATAAATCTTCAATGTTGTCACTTGATTCTCCCTCACAATACTCATATAGGTCTACAATGTTGAATATAGGTGATATACCCAATGTCTCTAGTAGCTCTACTTCATATACATTTCCTGAATCAAACTTCCTGAGTATCCTACATGGTCCAAACTTCTTCATCTTTAGCTTGTATGTCTATACTGGAAATCTATCTTTTCTCAGATATACCATTACTTCATCTCCAACTAAAATTATTTATGTATTCTCTTCTCATCTACTTGCTCCTTATACTTATCGTTCATCTCCTCCAAGTGCTTCTTAACCTGATTATGCACTATCTCCATGTATCCTACAAATTCTTCTACCTTTGCACTTCTCTTAATCTACATATTGATGTCTCTCAACTCTGCAACTCCTCTAGGTTTCACTCTGGTCACAATCTCAAACGGTGTCTTCCCTATACTCTTATTCACTGAATTATTGTATGCAAACTCTGCTTGCAGTAGAATTAGATCCCAATTTCCTTCCTTATCTCCTACCAAACATCTCAACAAGTTTCCCAAACTCCTATATTTACCACTTTTGTCTATCCATCTATCTGTGGATGAAATGTTGAATTGAACTTTAGGTTCGTCTTCATCTTCTTCCACAATGTCTTCCAAAAATATCCATTGAATCTTGTGTCTGTCTAAAATTATACTCTTAGGTAATCCATGCAATCTCACAATCTCCTTGAAAAATAGGCCAACAACATGCACTATATCATTTGTCTTCTTACAAGGTGTGAAATGTGCCATCTTTGAAAATCTATCCACCACTACAAATATAGAATCATGTCCTCTCTGTGTTCTTGGCAATCTTAATATGAAATAAATGCTTGTCTTCCCAAGGTCTCTCTAGTACTATCAAAGATTTGTACAATCCAGTATTCTGACTACTCCCTTTTGCAGCTTGACATACTCTACAACTTTGAACAAACTTCATACATCCTTATATATCTGAGGCCAAAAGTAATGTTCACTTACCAAAGCCACTATCTTGTCAATTCCAAAATGTTCTACCAATCCACCACAATGCTTTTCCTTGATCAAATTATCTCTCATTGAACTCTGAGGTATACACAACTGATTTCCTTTGAACAACATATCCTCCTAAATGAAATAGTCTAACCACATACTTCCATCTGTCACAACAAGTTCCTTGCATGCTTTCCATGGTTCTACAAAATTGAGATCTTCTTCACACAAGTACTTCAATTCTTCAAAACCTAATACTTCTACTCTCATCTTTGTCAACAAATTCCTTCTTCTACTCAATGCATCTACAACTTTGTTTGACTTCCCACTCCTATGCTTCAATACAAATGTGTAACTCTACATGAACTCTACCCATCTCATAGGTCTCTGATTCAACTTTCCTTAATTGTTTAATTATTGTAAAGCTTGATGATCTTTATACAATACAAATTCCTTAGGCAACAAGTAATGTCTCCACTTCTTCAAAGCTTGGATTATGGCATAGAACTCCTAATCTTAAACTAACTATCTTTTCCTTGCATCATTCAACTTCTCACTAAAATATGCTACCAGTCTACCTTCCTAACTTAACACTACTCATAGTGCATTTCCACTTGCATCACAATCTACTTGAAATACTTTGTTAAAATCTAGTAATGCTAACACTGGTTGCTCTATCACTTTCTGCTTCAATAATTCAAAACTTTTATCTGCCCTTGATGTCCATTTAAAATCCTTTCTGTCACATCTCATTGTCTCTGTCATAGGTGTTCATACTAAACTAAAATTTCTAATGAACTTCCAGTAGAAACTAGCTAATCCATGAAATGATCTAACTTATTCAATGCTCTCCAGTGTTGGCCACTCAATAATTGCTCTAGCTTTCTTAGGGTCCATCTTCAATCCTTCTACAGAAATCACAAATCCCAAATATACCAACTCTTCCTTCATGAAACTACATTTCTTGATGTTTATCAATAATTTCTCTTCTCTCAACCTCTGTATTACTTGTCTAAGGTGCCACAAATGTTCTTACTTTGTCTTACTGAAAATCAAAATATCATCCAAGTACAGAATAACAAACTTACCCAAGAATTTCTTCAAAACCTCATTCATCAATCTCATGAAAGTACTCAGTGCATTAGTCAACCCAAAAGGCATCACTAACCATTCATACAATCCTTCATTTGTCTTAAATGCAATCTTCCACTCATCTCCTTCTCTGATTTTGATTTGATGGTATCCACTCTTCAAGTCTATCTTTGTGAAATACTTTGCTCCACTCAAATAGTCCATAATGTTATCCATCCTTAGTAATGGAAATCTATACTTAACTGTGATCTTATTGATTACTCTAGAGTTTGTGCACATTCTCCATTCTCCATCTTTCTTGGGTGCTAATACTGCAATAACTACACATGGGCTTAAACTTTCTCTAATCAATCCTTTCCTCAATAGTTCCTGTATGTGTCTATTTAGCTCTGCATTCTTTGCTAGTGTCATTTGGTGTGCTACTTTGTTAGGCAAACTAGATCCAAGTATAAGGTCCATATGATGACTAATACTCTAGATTGGTGGAAATCCTTTAGGTACATTATTTGATATGATGTCTTCATACTCTATCAATAATTTAGTTATCTCCTCTTGCTGTGATTCTTCAATCTCTGTACTTAGGGTTTCATGCTTCTTAGGAATCAAAGCAAAACACATGTTCTCATGTCTCAAACCATCTAAAAATTTCCTTCCATCTACCAAATAGATTCTAGCATTCCCACATATTTCACCTTTAGGCTTATCTTCCAAAGCTATCAAGGTAATTTTCTTCCCATTAGATACTATAGTGTAGGTATTCTTTCTCCCATCATGTATAGCTTTTCTATCATACTACCATGGTCTACCCAACAATATATGACATACATCCATTGGCATAATATCACACAAGACTTCATCATGATAAGATCCTATATGAAATTTTACCAAACATTGTTCACTCACTACTACCTTGTGTTCATCTTGAATCCATGCTATCTTGTAGTGTTTAGGGTGTTTCAATATCTCCAGGTTCATCTTAGTCACCATCTCCTCTGAAACCAAATTATCTATAATACCCCTATCAATGATATCCTTACAACATTTACCTCTTGATTTGCATCTGGTCTGGAACAAACTTTCCCTCTATGGTGGTTCCTTAGTTGTCTCTGCTTGAAATAGTGTTCTCCTCATGACTAAAGATTCTCCTTTCTCTAGTTTTCCAACTAAACTAGGTAATCCAATAGGTTCTTTCTCCACATAAGTTGTTCTTGCACGGTTCTCTATCTTCTTACTTGTACTTCCCTAATAACATTCAAATGCTCTATGTCCTTCACCTCCACACTTAAAACAAGTTCCTTTGAATGTTCTCTTATCAAACCCTCTTTCTTCTCTCTTGTACCCTTCATTGCGGTAAGAATTATGATTCCCTTTATGGTAGAAATTTTTGTCATATGTCTGGTATGAGTTATTATCGCTATGCTCCTTCTTGAATGGACTATCTTGTTTGTTCTACTCCGGATATGATCTTTCTCCTCCACAATATGCTCTACCTCTTTGAAATTTACGTCCTCTACATCTCTATCTTTGCTCATGCTTCTTATTCAACTTGCCTTCAACTTTTAGGGCAAATTGATATGCTTCTTCTATTGTTGTCATGCTTACCAGACTTAGTTCTTCTTGAATGTTCAAACTCAATCCATTGATGTATCTTTCCACTTTCTCCTTGCTTGCTTCACTGTGTCTAGTCCTTATGATCATCTTATGAAATTCCTTAGTATACTCTTTCACATATTTTTCCTTTTGTTTCAGGTTTTGCAATCTCTTCAACAATTCCAACTCATAGTAAGTAGGTATAAACTAATTCTTCAATTTTGTCACCATCCTATCCCATTTTATGATCTTTTCTTTTCCTCTTCTATTTCTATCCAACTAAACTTCTTTCCACTAAAGAGCGACCTGTCCTTTCAACTTAGTCTTTTCAAATCTCACCTTCTCCAGATCTTCAATTTCTTTATATTCAAAGTATTCCTCCAAGTCATTTATCCAATCAATCAATTCCCCCAAATTCAAATTTCTAGTGTAATTCGGTACTTCCACTCTATCTCTCTTTCCAACCTTCAAAATAGTTTTCAATATATTCACCTGATTTGATTCTTCTTCTTCTTCTAGGGTTTCTTCATTTTGATTTGCAGATTGAAATTCTTCCTCATCACTTTTAGCATCATGTCTAGGGGTTAATCCTCTTCTTCTATCTTCTTCTATATCCATAGTGCCCATAGTAGGCATCCTCCTCAGTGGCATCTCTTCCTAGGATTTGGTACAACTGCCCCAATTCAATGATCTGACTACAAGGTAGCAACTGCCTCACACTCGGTGATCTATTGACAAACACAAGTAGTCTATCTTAGTTCGGTGATCAGTCCACCACAAGATCTTTCAAAATTCCCTCACTTCCCAAAGGATTCAAAACATCGCTCTGATACCACTTGGTGCACTCACAGTCAAAGGTTTCATAGAATGAACTGTCCAAACCATGCACCTAGAGTAAACACAATGGAAACAACACAAATGTAGAATACAATTGAAGATTCAAATGCTCAATATATCATATATTTAGAATGCTTATATTCCAACAACATGTGGGCTACAATCAAGGGCTCATAGGGCTACATTCTGGGTTACAACAGATATGCAAGATATGGCATTAAAGTGTCTTCTTGAAAAGAATTGTCTATCTAAAACTACCTGACTTCTAACTAACTTCCTAATACATCTAAGGGATCTATATATATCATCTCCAAGCTCATGAAATCCTCTGCATTGGCCAAAAGAGATTACAAACTCCAATGGAATGATGTAGCATGTAGAAACAAGTAGGTCGACCTTAAACATCTGGAATTCCTCCGCAAATGAATGAAACTTGGTGCAGACCTCAAGGAGGGTCTATCTAATCCATATGTTCCATGCATGATGCTTCATTTAGTTTCGCAAGTCACGAAAGTACTCTTCAAACCTTCTCCTTCAACTGAATGTTTGAATGCTCTGCTCTGTGAAAATAGGTGATCTTCTAATAGCAATAACTTTTAGCAGACAAGTCCAAATGACCTGAAATTTAGATATGATGTAGATGACGATATGTATATGCTAAGTCTCGCTCTGCGAGCTCTAATATGAACATGCAGCAAAATATGGTACAAAATGCTAAAAACTACAAATAACTGAACTAAACTAGAAATAAAAGAAAACAAAAGAATGCAAATGTTTTTGGTTGATGCAAGATTTTTTTTGCAACCTAGAATGCTCCTGCATCACCAACAGTCTTTATCATCACTTAATTATGCTATATTATAGAACAGAACTCTGTCTTCCATAACTATCACTGTGGAGGGACAAATGACTTGAACCTTTTGATTTAACATCTTTACAACATACTTATCTTAAGTTATAAACTATATGACCATATCCTCAAATGCAAAGGATCTGGAGCATTTTATCAGACACTCTTTCAGGCACCTCTCTGTGGTAAAAACATTCACCAACTTTTGGAAGCCAAAATCTTCATATAACTGCACATACATTATTTGGAAACAATAGGAAGGATCATAAAACATGCCACATGTTCTCAACAACTTCTTATCCTCAGCATAGCTTAATGTATCGTCATTCATCTTAGTTCTTCTAATTCCTGTCTTAATATTTCATCATGAAAACATCTTTTGTTGACCAACAATTTGACTTGACATTGATCAGGACATGACATCCAACCATGAACTATATCTTCTCTGCTGGATAGGACATGACATCAAACCATGAACTTCTAATTCCCATCTTAATATATCTTCTCTACTGTCAACAAATATACACAATGAATATTGTCTCTACTAACTAAGAGCATGACATCCAACCATGAACATTAGGAACATCACTACATCTTACTACTTTGCTAACCTCAAGCATGCTCAATACACCTTATTTTGACATTAATTTAGGCACGACATCCAACCATGAACATCAACAACCCACTATAAACCTCAGGAATATTACTGAATATCAACAACCCTAAACATTAGCATCAACATTGTATCCCACTACATCTCTGTATCTTACTGGCACAATGACAACACATTGCCAACAATCTCCCCCTTTGTCATTGATGGCAACACATACTCCCCCTCAAATGTACATTTCTCTCTCCTTTCACATCAAGGACAAAGGGAAATTGCTTCTTTCTTTTAGGGCACAAACTCTCCTCCTAAGGTGCTCTCTCTCTCTCTCTCTCTCTCTCTCTCTCTCTCTCTCTCTCTCTCTCTCTCTCTCTCTCTCTCTCTCTCTCTCTCTCTCTCTCTCTCCCCTTCTTCAAGGCACCCTATATCAGCAATCACAACTACCTACTCCCCCTAAGAGGTAGCCACCATTAGTCTAGGAAAAATGATGTAGCATGAACTCCCCCTGGTTTTGAATCCTCCATACCAAACTTCTTCAACATCTCTCTAACATACTTAGCCTTAGAAATAAAGATACCATCATCTAGCTAAGAAATTTGAAGTCTAAGGAAGAAATACATTTCACCAATCATAGACATCTCAAATTCTCTTTGCATCTCCTCTGTAAACCTTTTACACATATCATCATCTCCACCAAAGATGATGTCATCAACATATACTGTAACTATCAATATCCTGTCTCCTTCTTCCTTAATGTAAAGATTGCTATCTGTAGTGCATTTCTTGAAGCTTTGTTGAAGTAAGTACTTATCCAACCTAGCATACCAAGCTCTAGGTGATTTCTTGACACCATACAAGCCTTTTGAGTCTACACACCATGTATGGATCTTCTGATATTTGAAAACCATCTGATTGCTCAATGTAGACTTCCTCCTCTAGATCACCATTCAAAAATGTTGACTTGACATCCATCTGATAAACCTTGAAGTTCCTGTGAGTAGTAAGGGCATGAAACATCCTAATTTCCTCCATCCTGGCTACCAGATCATATGTCTCTTCATAATCAATGCCTTCAACTTGAGAATAGCCCTTACATAACAATCTTTCTTTATTCCTCACAACTTCACCTTCTTCACTCAACTTGTTCCAGAATACCCACTTGGTTCCTATGACATTCTTGTTGGTTGGTCTAGGAACCAATTCCCATGTTTGATTATTCTCTATCTGATCCAATTCTTCTTCCATTTCTTTTATCTATCCATCATCTTTGCTAGCATCAACAAAGGTTTTGGGCTCAACTATTCATAATAAGAACATATTTACTTTCTCATGTAACTTAGCAAACCTTCTCTTGGTCTACACACCTTCATTCTTATCTCTAATGATCTGATCTACTGAATGGATCTTCTAAACATACTTTGCTGGAGTCATGGGTATCTACTTTGATTCTTGTTTATTTCCTTCTTTCTCTTCTTCTTCTTCATCTTCAATGCATGGAAAGCTGTCAGATCCAGACTCCTCTAATTCTTGTGAGATTTGATACAGGTCTTCATATACTTTGACATTTGTTCTTTCAATCATCTTTCCCAATCTCTTGTTGTAGCATCTATAGGCCTTGCTTCTAGTTGAGTAACCAAGAAATATCCCTTCATCACTTCTTGAATCAAACTTTCCTAGGTCTTCTTCATCTCTTCTGATATATCATTTGCTACCAAAGATCCTAAAGTATCTGACAGTGGGAGGTTTTCCACACCATAGCTTATAAAGGGTCTTAGTGCTATTGACCCTCAAGTGTACTTTGTTGGTCGGATAGATAGTAATGTGAACTTCTTCCTTCTAGTACATGTCAGGAATATTTGTATCCTTCATCATTGCCCTAGCCATCTCTTGCATAGTCCTATTCTTTCTTTCCACTACCCCATTTTGCTGAGGGGTCCTAAGGGCTGACAAATGTCTCCTAGTACCATTATCTTCACAAAATTTATCAAATTTATTTGAAGTAAACTCAAATCCTCTATCAGAACTTAAAAACTTGATCTTGGTATCCATTTCATTTTCAACCATGGCTTTGAAAACCTTAAACTTATCAAAGGCATATGATTTATCTCTTAAGAAAGTAACCCAAGTCATTCTAGAATAATCATCAATAAGTAACATGAAATACCTTTCACCTTGTTGACTCTTTACTCTTGTAAGGCCACATAGGTTAGTATGAATTAGCTCCAATGGCATTGAGGATGAGTACTCCTTGCTCTTAAAACTTGTCTTTGTTTTCTTTCCCATTTGACATTCCTTATATAATGTGTTTGTAGGCTTGGTTATCTTAGGCATGTCTCTTACTACATGAATATAGCTGATCTTTACCATGTTGTCAAATTTGTTGTGGCCCATTCGGTTGTGCCATAGCCAACACTCACTGGATTGAGCCAATAAGCATGTTCTTCCATTTACCTCCTTCAAATGATAGATATCACCATATGACTTGATACCTTCTACAACTAGTTTTATAGACCCTACCTTCCTAATTTCACAAACTTTGGCATGAAAGGTAAGATTGTAACCTTTTTGCACATCTGACTAACACTGAGAAGATTGTGCTTTAGCCCTTTGACATAGAGAGCATCCTCAGTCCTATTCTTCCCATCAATATTTATAGTACCCTTTCCACATATTTGGGCTAACTCATCACCACCAAAAAACTTGACAGCTCCACCATTCCACTTCTCAAGGCTAATAAATTGTTCCTTATCACCAATCATATGATTAGAGAAACCACTATCAACTACCCAATCTTTGGCTTCTTCTCTTGCATGAAAGGCAGTCCATACAACCATTGATCTATCATTGTTTTGGTTAGCATGCAAGGCATTAGCATTTTCACTTTTTCAAACATCATTCTTTTTGTTCCCAATATTCAAGGCCATGAAAAGTATTTCATCATGTGAGTTATCATTATCCTCATCTTCTGAAGAACAACTACTCTCTATGGAATACATGCTCCTTTTGAACTTGCCATTTTTGTTACCTCCCCTTAATTATTTAAGAGGACATTTAGAAGCAAAATGACCAATCTTTCCACAATTGAAACATTTGAAAGGTAACTTACCTTTGTGTTTGCCAGTTCCTTTCTTTAGTCTTCTCACAAATTTTTCTACAAATTCATTAGCGCTATCATCTTTAGCAGTTTTATCCTTTTTCTTCTTACTGACTCTAAAAGTAGCTTCTTTCTTTGGAGCATCACTGCCAAACTCTCTCATTTCAAAAGTAGTAAGGGTACCAAATAATTTGTCTACAGTGTATGTATCCAAGTCTGCATTCTTCTCAACAGAAGATACCTTATGACTATAAGATTTAGTGAGAGATATAAAAGCATTCTTCACAATCTTATCCTTTTCCACTTTACCATCAAGTCATGCGATGCCATTAACCACATCATTCACTTAAAGCATATATCTAGAAATATCTTCATCCTCTGTCATCCTTAGGATCTCAAATTTTCTCTTGAAGATTTGCATCTTTGCTTGCTTTGCTTTCTTAACTCCTTCATAAATGGTTTCAAGTTTATCCCAAACTTCTTTAGTAGAATTACAACTCATTACTTTTGAAAGTTTTGAATTAGCTAACCCACTCATGATAGAAAACTTTACCTTGACATTATTTTCATGCATCTTAACTTCATCTAGATTTGTAGGAGTGGTAGCAGGAGTTGTGCAACCAATCTTGACCAAGTCCCAAACTCCACACCCTAGATAATTGATATAGGCTTCCATCCTTAACTTCCAAAAAGAATAATTTGTTCCATCAAACCTAGGTACCTTATTGGATCCATTATGGGCCATCCCAAACTTCCCTCAAGAAATTAAGCTTCTTTCAAAGGAACTTGGCTCTAATACCAATTCTTGAACATGCCAGGATATTGAGAGGGGGGGTCAATTAATATTTAAACAAACTTCAAATCTTCCAAAGCAGATTAAAAGCTAAGAATTACAGTATTAGCATAAACATGAAAGATCAACACAATGCACATCAACACATAACACCACATATACATGGAAAACCCAAGAAGGGAAAAATAATAGTAATGATTAACTCACAATATATGAATCTCAAATAAAAACTTTGTTTTAGGGATACAACCTAAGGAATCAACTACTCCCTGAACTAAGAATGAACTCAGGAAAGATTGCAGCATGATAGTCCTTCTACTATCTAAAAAGTGACATTGAAGCTCGCACCTTTGATGATTGCAATTATGCCTCTTCACACTTTCTTCTAATGATTGGATCCATTAGAAACACTCTTCACTTCCCTCCTTTCACAAAAATACCTTCAAGATGAATCAAGACAACCTCTAACACTTCTGCTCTCTCCTTCAGTCGGACATCACAATGCATATGATTTTCATATTTTGCTCTTCACACTCACATGTTCATTTTTCACAATCATACCTCACCTAGACCAACTATCTTTACATTATATACATGACATTGCATTGATTTCATTAGAGGTCATCCATTACAATAGGAATATTACATTTTACAAGTCGTCCAAGGATCACAACAGATGAAACATGCATAGGGCAAGCCCTATCATGAACAACACACTTCTCTAGAAAGAAACACATACCTTGAGGATCCCAATACATGCTTATTCAAGTCCTAAACATCCTTCATAGCATCATCCTTCAATGACAAACATATGCACGCTACACAAATTTGAATTAGGTCACCCTTAAGCAGAAAAACATGAATCTTGTAGCACATCGGTCTTCACAATCTTGGTGGTAATCATGAATTATTAAACATTGCATGTTCTTATTCTAGATGATTTGGAAGGACATATATAACATCTCCAAACATTCCTTAAACTCTGCACAACAAGAACTTTCAACTGCACACCATCAACATTTCTCAGTTGGCCAGGCAAGAGCACAACCCAACAACACCATCATTCCAAACCACATCCAGTTCTGGAGAGAGTAGAAAAATAGTTTGCAGAGCAATTGGAGACAACTCAAGATTACCAAGACCATCTTCCTTTAGTCTTTGTACCATTTCATACCACACTAAGTTGGCACACATTATCAGCATATGTCTTGAGAACACTAGGCATCTTGAACTACCTACACCACAACTGTCACTTGAAAAGTAGCCTTGTGGACCTCTAAGACACTTGAAACTCATATGGATGCACTCATACACTATTGTGATCATATCCTCAAAACCATATAGCCATATCTAATACTGTATAGGAATGTGGAGCAGTCCAATAGTCTTTATCATCACTTAATTTTACCAGAGTAGAGATCGAAAATCTATCTTCCATAACTACCACTGCGGAGGGACAAATGACCTGAACCTTTGGATTTAACATCTTTACAACATACTTATCTTATGTTCTGAACTGCATGACTATATCTTCAAATGTAGAGGAATGTGGAGCTTTTACCAAATAGTCTTTCAGGAACAAAAACCTTCATGGTGTGGGAGCATCCCTTGTTCAAGAGCAATCTTGCATCAACCAAAAATTTGCATTTCAATTTGTTTCTTTTCATGTTCCAGTTCAATTTAGGTAGTTCAGTTAGTAGCCTAGTTTTTGTATTTTGGTCCACATTCTACTGTAGTTGCATTCCAGATCTTGTGGAGCTGGACTTAGCATATAGATTTGTTCATGCACATCATATCCAAATTTTAGATCACTTGGTTAAGTTACCAGAAAGATATCTCTATAAGAAATCAACTATTTTCTCAAAATAAAGCATCCTGACAGTCTCACTTAACTAGCTAAAGGAGAAGACTTTCAGAGCATTTCATGACTTGTGGAGCTAAAAGACACATCATTCAATGATCTATGGTTCGTGGCCAACCTTCCTCAAGATCTGCACATCATTCCATTCATTTGCAGAGGAGTTCTATTCATTTAGGTCCAACCTATCTATGTACACATATTACAGCTCTTCATTGGAGTTTATGATCTTTCTTGGTTGAAACAGAGGAATCTTTGGTTCTAGAGATGATATAAAATGATGTAATTGATGCCTAGGAAAGTAGTCTTGATAGTTCTCATGATTTAGAAGATAGATAGTTTGAATTTGTGCAAAGGAGCTTCAAAGCTATATCTTGTGTATATTATGATAGTCTGTAATCTGGCCTATGAGCGCTAATTGTAAGCCTGCATGTTGTTGGCCAATCTATATTTGAATTCTATGATATACTGAATGACTGAATCTACATTTGCTTCATATATTTTAGTTGTTTCTATTGTATTTTCTCTAGTTGCACGGTCTAGATAGTTTTCTTTGAGGACCCTCCTAACCGTGACTACACCAAGGGTATTAGAGTGAAAGTTTGAATCTCTGGGAGTGAATTGAGAAAAGTTGGTGAAGGAATCCTATTAGATCTTGTTGTGGATAGATCACCAAATCTGAGGTAGGTTACTTGTGTCACAACTGATCACTGATTTTGAGGCAGTTGTCACCTTGTAGCCTGATCACTAAACTTGAGGCAGTTTACACTTAATCCTAGGAAGATGCCATAGAAGAGAATCCCTGTTGTTGAAACAATGGATGGTAGGATGGATGAGATGATGGAAATGATGAAAACCATGAGGATTCAATTGGATTTTGTCAAGGAAGATAGGCAAAGAGGATTGACACCTAGACCTAATTTTGAAAGTAATGATGAAGATGAATTTCAATTTGTTGAACAAATTGGTGAAACCCTAGGAGGTAACGAAGAAGAATAGTCAAATCAAGTCAATATGTTGTGAGCTATTTCAAAGATTAGGAAGAGACCTAGAGTTTATGTACCAAATTACACTAGCAATTTGAATCCTAAAGAGTTGATTGACTGGATAAACAACATGGAAGAATACTTTGAGTATGAAGAAGTTGAAGATCTGAAGAAGGTGAAATTTGCAAAGACAAAGTTGAAAGGACATGCTACTATATGGTGGAAAGAAGTTCAGTTGGATAGAAATAGAAGAGTAAAAGAAAATATTATAAAATGGGATAGGATGGTGACAAAATTGAAGAACTAGTTTGTACTTGCTGACTATGAGTTAGAACTGTTGAACAGATTGCAAAACCTGAGGCAAAAGGAGAAATCTTTAAAGGAGTATACTGAAGAATTTCATAAGATGATCATAAGGATAGGACATAGTGAAGCAAGCAAAGAGAAAGTGGCTAGATACATCAATGGATTGAGATTGAACATTCAAGAAGAACTAAGTTTGGTGACGATGACAACACTAGAAGAAGCATATCAGTTTGCCTGAAAGTTAAAGAGAAGCTGAATAAGAGGCATGATCAGAGATAGAGAGGTAGAGGAGGTATATTTTAGAAAGGTAGAACATTTTTTAGAGGAGAAAGATCATATGCAAAGCAAAATAGACAAGAGAATACATTTAATAAGGAGGATAGAGATAACAATGTATACTAGAGGGATGACAAAAATTTCTACCATAGAGGAAGCCATAGTCTGTACCAGAGTGAAGGATATAGAAGAGAAGGAAGAGGACCTGATAGGAGAACATTCGAAAGAACCTGTTTCAAGTGTGGAGGTGAAGGACATAGAACATTTGAATGTAATCATGGGACTACAAGCAAGAGTTCAAAGAACAGTGGGAGAGCAGCCTATGTGGAAGAAGAACCTATTGGATCACTAAGTTCAATTGGTAAACCTAAGAAAGGAGAATCACTTGTGCTGAGGGTAGCACTATTTCAAGTAGAGACAAATGATGAACCATCGTAGAGTAAAAGTTTGTTTAGAACCAGATGCAAATCAGGAGGTAAATGTTGTAAAGTTGTAATTGATAGTGGTAGTTTTGATAACCTAGTTTTAGAAGAGATGGTAACTAAGCTGAAGTTGGAAAGATTGAAACACCCTAAGACATATAAAATAGCATGGATTCAAGATGATCATAAGGTACTATTGAGTGAGCAATGTTTGGTGAAATTTCATATTGGATCTTATCATGATGAAGTATTGTGTGATATTATGCCTATGGATGTATGTCATATCTTATTGGGTAGACCTTGGCAATATGATAGAAAAGATATACATGATGGGAGAAAGAATACATACACTATAACATCAAATGGAAATAGAATTACTTTGATTTCGTTGGAAGATGATCATAAGAATGAAGTATGTGGGAATGCTAGAATCTATCTGGTAGATGGAAGAAATTTTTTTGATGGATTGAGACATGAGAATATGTGTTATGCTTTGATTCCTAAGAAGCTTGAAACCTTGAAGAAAGAGACTAAAGAACCAAACTCAGAAGAGATAACTAATTTTCTGATAGAATATGAACACATCATATCAGATAATGTACCTGAAGGATTACCACCAATAAGGAGCATCAGTCATCATATGGATCTTATATCTGAAGCTAGTTTACCTCACAAAGAAACACACAGAATGACACCGGAAGAGAATGAGGAATTGAATAGATAGATACAAGAATTGTTGAGGAAGGGTTTGATCAGAGAAAGTTTGAGTCCTTGTACAGTACCTGTAGTGTTAGCACCAAAAAAAGATGGAGAATGGAGAATGTGTACTGACTTTAGAGCCATAAACAAGATCACAGTTAAGTATAGATTTCCTTTACCAAGGATGGATGATATCATGCATTGTTTGAGTGGAGCAAAGTATTTCACAAAGATAGATTTGAAGAGTGGAAACCATTAGATCATAATCAGAGAAGGAGATGAATGAAGGATTGTATGAGTGGTTAGTGATGCCTTTTGGATTGACAAATGCACCTGTACTTTCATGAGATTGATGAATGAAGTTTTGAAGAAATTATTGGGTAAGTTTGTTATTGTATATTTGGATGACATTTTGATTTTTAGTAAGACAAAAGCAGAACATTTGCAACACCTTAGACAAGTAGTGTAGAGACCGAGAGAAGAGAAATTGTTGATAAACATCAAGAAGTGTAGTTTCATGAAGGAAGAATTGGTATATTTAGGATTTGTGATTTCTACAGAAGGATTGAAGATGGATCCTAAGAATGTAAGAGCAATTGTTGAATGGCCTACACCATAGAGCATTGGAGAAGTTAGATCATTTCATGGATTAGCTAGTTTCTACTAGAAGTTCATCATAAATTTTAGTTCATTTTGTAACCCTATGACAGAGACAATGAGAGGTGATAGAAAAGATTTCAAGTGGACATCAGGAGTAGATAAAAGTTTTGAATTATTGAATTAGAAGGTGAAGAGCAACCTATTTTGGCATTACCAAATTTCAATAAGGTATTTCAAGTAGATTGTGATGCAAGTGGGAATGTAATTGGAGTAGTGTTAAGTCAAGAAGGTAGACTTGTAGCATATTTCAGTGAAAAGTTGAATGATGCAAGGAGAAGATATTTAGTTTATGATCAAGAGTTCTATGCCATAATTCAAGCCTTGAAAAAGTGGAGACATTCTTGTTTCCTAAGGAGTTTGTGTTGTATTGAGATCATCAAGCTTTGAAATAATTGAATTGTCAAGGTAAGTTGAATCAGAGACATATGAGATGGGTAGAGTTCACGTAGAGTTATACATTTGTATTGAACCATAGGAGTGGAAAATCAAACAAAGTTGCAAATGCATTGAGTAGGAAAATAAACTTGCTGACGATGATGAGAGTTGAAGTGATAGGTTTTGATGAATTGAAACATATGTATGAGGGAGACATGGATTTTGTAGAACCTTGGAAAGCATATAAGGAACCTACTGTGATGGATAGGAGTGATTGGTTGGACTATTTCATTCAGGAAGAGATGTTGTTAAGAAGAAATCAGTTGTGCATACCTAGGAGTTCCATGAGAGACAATTTGATCAAGGAGAAACATAGTGGTGGATTGGCAGGACATTTTGGCATTGATAAGATAGTAACTTTGGTACGTGAACACTACTTTTGGCCTCAGATACATAAGGATGTTAGGAAATTTTTGCAGAGTTGCAGATTTTATCAAGATGTAAAAGGGAGCAGTCAGAATACTAGATTATATAAACCTTTGACAGTACCAGAGAGACCTTGGGAAGACATAAGTATGGATTTTGTAATGGGATTTCCAAAGACACAAAGAGGACATGATCCAATATTTGTAGTGGTGGATAGATTTTCAAAGATGGCACATTTTGTACCTTGTAAGAAGACAACTGATGTAGTGCATGTAGCTGACCTATTTTTCAAAGAGATTGTGAGGTTACATGAATTACCTGAGAGCATAATTTTAGACAGAGACACTAGATTTCTTGGATATTTTTAGAAGACACTTTGGAAGAAGATGAAAACAGATTTGAAGTTTAGTTTAGTATTTCATACATAGATAGATGAACATACAGAGGTAGTGAATAGGAGTTTGAGAAACTTGTTGAGATGTTTGGTTGGAGAGAAGGCATGAAGTTGGGACTTGATTATTTCACAAGCAGAGTTTGCATACAATAATTCAATGAATTGGAGTACTGGAAGAACACCTTTTGAGATTGTTATTAGAGTAAACCCTAGAGGAGTTGTAGAGTTGAGAGATATAAGTATGGAAGAGAAGAGGAGTGCAGAAGTAGAAGAATTTCTAGAACATATGGAGATAGTGCATAATTAGGTGAAGAAGCATTTGGAAGAAATGAATAACAAGTATAAGGGACATGTAGATGAGAAGAGAAGACATAAAGAATTTGATGTTGGAGATGAAGTGATGGTGTACTTGAGAAAAGAAAGATTTCCAGTTGGGACATATAACAAGTTGAAGATGAAGAAGTTTGGACCTTGTAGAATACTCAAAAAGTTTGATTCAGGAAATGCATATGAAGTGGAGCTACCACAGACATTGGATATTTCACCTATTTTCAACATTACAGACCTTTACGAATATCATGAAGCAAAGTTTAGTGACAACATTGAAGAAGACTTGAAGAAGCAATTACCACAACAAGGATCGGAGTAGATTGACAATATTTTGGACAATAGAGTTAGACACATCACTAGAGGAAGACAATACAAAGAATACCTTATGAAGTGGAAAGGTAGAATGGAAGAAGATTCATCATGGATTTCTTAGCCTGAGGTACACTGTCTTGGTTTCCCTCTAGCCCCAACAAAGTGAGGGACTCACTTTTCAACAACCTTGAATGTCTGATGTAGGAGCATCCCTAGTTCAAGAGCAATCTTGCATCAACCAAAAATATTTGCATTTTAGTTTGTTTCTTTTCATGTTCTAGTTCAGTTCAGGTAGTTCAGTCAGTAGCAGTTTCTGTATTTTGGTCCATATTCTACTGTAGTTGCATTCTAGATCTTTCAAAGCTAGACTTAGAATATAGATTCATTTATGCATATCATATCCAAATTTTAGATCATTTGGTTAAGGTACTGGAAAGATATTGCTATAAGATCAACTATTTTCTCATGACATAGCATCTTGATAGTCTCACTTAATCAACTAAAGAAGAAGGCTTGTATAGCATTTCACAACTTGTGGAGCTAAAAGACACATCATTCAATGATCTATGGTTCATGGTTGACCTTCCCTAAGATCTGCACGTCATTCCATTCATTTGCAGAGGAGTTCTATTCATTTAGGTCTGACCTATCCATGTACACATGTTACTACTCTTCATTGGAGTTTGTAATCTTTCTTGGCTGACGTGGAGGAATCTTTGGTTTTGAAGATGATATAAAATGATGTAATAGATGCCTAGGAAAGTAGTCTTGATAGTTCTCATGATTTAGAAGATAGATAGTTTGAATTTGCATGAAGGAGCTTCAAAGCTATATTTTGTGTATATTCTAATAGTCGGTAATCTAGCCTATGAGCCCTAATTGTAAGCCCACATGTTGCCGGCCAATCTGTATTTGAATTCTATGATATACTAAATGACTGAATCTACATTTCTTTCATATATTTTAGTTATTTCTATTGTGTCTACTCTAGCTGCACGGTTTGGATAGTTCTCTTTGAGGACCCTCCTAACATTGACTACATCACTTCACCAAATTCTAGAAGCCAAAATCTTGATATAACTGCACATACATCCTTGGAAACAATAGGAAGGATCATAAAACACACCATAGGTTCTCAGCAACATCTTCTCATCCTCAGCATAGCTTAATGTATCATCATTCATCTTAGTGCTTCTAATTCCCATCTTAATATTTCATCATGAAAACATCTTTTGTTGACCAAGAATTTGGCTTGACACTGATCAGGACATGACATACAACCATGAACTATATCTTCTCTACTAGATAGGACATGATACCAACCATGAACTTCTAACCCATCTTAATATATCTTCTCTACTATCAAAAAACATACATAATGAATACTGTCTCTGCTAACTAAGAGCATGAAATCCAACCATGAACATTGGGAACATCATTGCATCTTACTACTTTTTTGACCTCAAGCATGCTCAATACACCTTAAGGGCATGACATGCAAGCATTAACATCAGCATCAACATTGTATCTTACTACTAAGGGCATGACATCCAAGCATGAACAATAGCAACCCACTATGAACCTCAAGAATATTATTGAATATCAACAACCCTAAACATCAACATCAACATTGTATCCCACTGCATCTCTGTATCTTACTAGTGTATTATCATCACAAACTGAGTGCTAACCTTATTCTAAGTGTTGACATCAATGACAATGCATATTGCCAACATAACTATGTAATTCAAATGAACATATATAGCAATGAAGTCACATATTTAACTACTCATCATACATAAAGCACATCTATTAACCATATAATGCTCAACATGACTGGTAACCATATAACACTGCATAAATAAATCCACTCAAAAATGCAATATGACATGAAACTACATGAGTGTGCATGCATCGGATTTATCCATCATGCCAAGTCTTTCCTAGTGGCTAGAACATTTCTACCTCAACCATGTTCTCATCTTCGACATTCTTCCTGCACTCAGTTGCACTTAGATTTTGATTAATAGTTTAGTCCTTATAATCATAGCCAAAGCAAAATAAGATGTACATCCACAATCATGCTAATAATAATTAAGCATTAATCAACTTTCAAAATTATGCATTTATAATATTATCGACAATTACTTTCACATATGTGGAATCACTCATAGTAAAACAATCATAGTAAATCTCCAATAATTTAAATTAATAATAAAGCCCAAAATGAGATGTGACAAAAAATCCCTCTTTTCTATATTTTAAATTGTGTTAACTTGGTTTAAAATTGTTGGTCAAATATAGTTTTGTTCATTACATTAAGTTTCTACTTAGGTTAGAAATGTTTTTACATTTTTGTTTTGTTGATTTTTGTGCAACTTTACTTGTTCTTGACTACCTAAGGTTTGGATTTGGTATGCGTAAGGTCACCCCTTCTAGCCCTACCTAGTCACCCATGTTGAGGGGTCTAGGTACCCAAGCATCTCTATGACTTTACCTAGGTCACCTGATAGACCTTAGGGTCACTTGAGCGACTTTCTTGGTCACCACTATTGTCTAGGGATAACTATAAACTTGTTTTTGTCATTTTAAGATTTATTTCATTGGTTTAGAGGTATGATTTTTGGTTTTTATGATTCTTTTAGATTTTTGGGATCTTTTTCAAATTTTTGGCAATTTTTAACGTTTTATCATTTTTAGGGTTTTTATGGTCTCACAAGGATTTTCTATTTTACAATACACTTATATTCAATGGAATGATACAAAAAGATTAGTCATTGTATGAAAATGATATGGAGACATTATCTAGGGTGGACTTGACTACCTTAAGAGAGCAGGATTAACAAGGGTGCTATAAGTTCCCATTGTTTGGTCTTCAACTTAGATTTGCTACAACATTCTGACTTATTGGGATGTTGATTGGAAAACCTTCAATTTTATAGTATTTTGAGGAGAGTGGACAATCACTTCTTATCATGTTTATTACATTCTAGGGGTTCTTGATCAAGGTAATAGACTAACACTCCCTGAGGCTGATTCTGAGGACTAGAGACTCACATGGGTTGCTTTCTTAGGAGATGATCATCTATAAGATAGGCTAGGGATTCAACTTACTTTAATTTCATCTCATGCCATTTCACCTTTGCGAAAGGTCTTGATAAGTTTGATTTCCACTCAATTGTCAGGTGGTAAAAAGACTCTCATGTTGAGATGGTGTTAGGTAACAATTATATGAGAGGTTATGTACGGTAGGTTTTATTCATTGGGAGTTGGAATCTTGGAATTGGTCTATAGAGACTTATATTTCATTTATAGATGGGGATCTCTAGAGTTTAGTCATCTGTCTTTGCTCATGGTGTCAATGTTTTAGTACATTAGACTATATTAGTATGTGATGTCCCTAATAAAGCCTATTATTCCTAGATCCATAAGTTACCATAGAGTTGGAATATTTGATTCAATCACACTAGTATTGGGAACTCTCAAAGATGATGAATTCATTGTAGATTCCTATATTGACATGGAGGGAAGGTGGATAAGAGATACCGCCATTCAAGGAGTATACACTCTAATTTATAGAAATGGCCTTGTTGAGGCCCACTCTATTTTATGAGTTCTATAATAGCTTGGTGATAATTTCCCTATAGATTTACCCCTTGTGCCCCCATGCTACCAATCTATTCAAGAGATGACAAAGGCATATCAAGGGATTCCCTTGTGGATCCTTCTTACTCTAGGTATTCTTATAACATGACCTTTGCAAGGATAGGTTCAAAGAAAACTACAACTACATAAGGTTTACTTGATTTATGATGTAGAGATTGACTAAGAGGATAAGAAAGATGATGATGATTACTACATCTTAGAGGATGTATGGGAGGAGGGGGAGCATCAAAAGATGAGAAGGCACTAGAAGAGGGTATTCTTGCATCTTAAGTTATTCCATTTGTAGAGCTAATAGAGGAGGAGATGAGTCTAGGTGATACTTCATAGTAGGTAAGATATCCTCATGACTACTGCACTTATCCAGTCTTGCTTTAATTTTATATATCACAACCTATAACGTGATCATCATTTTTACTTTAAAGCTAAACTAACACTCTTTCTTGCTTCTCTTGCTCTTGACTAGATAGGCATCACTAATGGTTGGAGAGATATAATTAGGACTATATATATGGATGTTGGTGCTCTTTCCATGGAGATAGAGAATACCACACACTTGGTAGATGAACAAAGGCTTATACTAGAAAGTAGACGCACTAATGTCTTTTCTCTCATATTTCATGCTAGTCGACACATTATGTCTCAAAGGAATAGGTTTTCTATATTGGAGACTAGCATTGCTATACTTAGAGAGTTATATACAATTGGGATTAGCTGACATATACATACTTCTTGATGATTTGGGATAGAAGACCATTTTCATACATAGATTCAAATGCAAGTCCCTTCTTAGGGACAATATGAGAGGAATCTTGTACAATCAAATACAATAGAAAGTAGGAGGAGATGATAGAGCTAGAGTCTTGGAGGATCTTGGCCAAGAGCTAAACTTGAGGATTGTTTTGATACCTTATACCTACTAGCACTTTATTAGCTCTACTTTCCCCCCTTGCATGGGGAGATTTTTCCACTTTGTCTATGCTTATGAGCACCCCATGATGGAGTCTATGTATTAAGTGTATTAATGTTCTCATTTATGTAATATTTCTTTGATCCTTGAGATTTTATATTGATCTATATTTAGTTCATGGTTAATAGTTTTATTTATCTGTCCCTTGTGCACGTGGTTAGCTTATAATTTAATTTTTATTTGTGGATGTTTGTTGACATAGATGTATTATTATACATATTTTTGTATTTTTCTACTTTGTGATGTATGCATGTAATGTGTAGTATGTATGAATGCATCAGATGGTTTATGGATGACATAGTGGTTTGATATGCTTGTACTTTTATGGATTCCATTTTCTATGAAATTTAATTTTATATAATAAATAGATCTAGTACTAACAATGTGGTTACTTTTTATGGCATTTTTGTCTTAGTGCATTGCAAGTTGATTCAATATAAGATGACTCACTAAATTTCCAAGATAGATTTTTAGGGAATTAAGTGGGAATGGGAATATGAGGAGAAATAATTTTATCATAAATTTTTGAGAAGGATAAAGACTAGTCCTAGTTTAGACCAACCACTTAGACTAGTTTCAGACATTAGAGAAGCAATAGATTTTATTAGTACTTTCTAGACTTAGACCAAAAAATGGAAAATAGGTCAAACCTATAGTAATGAAAAACTTCTTAGTAAGGATGACCTTTTGAAAGTAGACTAGACTCTTGGTTGTCTCACCCTAATTTTTCATGTGTGTGATATGCTTATTGACTCCTTTTTTATTATGAATGTCTCCCTCATAGCTTTCATTTTAGGTCTCTACCTAAGAGTATAGATATTTGAGCAATGCTTTTCCATTTCTAGATTACATTGTTTTCGATTCACTTTTGATTTAGTTTTTAAAATTGTAAATTAGGGTTTTGGCCCCCTTATCCTAACCCAACACTACTAGTAATAAGTAGGGGCTCATCACTTAAGGTTAGGAAAGGTGAGTAAGGGAATAAGTGAAACCAAATGGGTACTATTAGCTTCTAAAACTTACCCCTTGTTGAGGAGAATTGGAAAGATTTTCTTGTTAGCTTCTATTGGGTAATGTAGGCCTCAAGACTTGCTTTGTGCTTTATAATAGATTTGATAATAGATAAGGCTAGGATTAGTATAAATCTTTAAGTCTATTCATTTGAATTGTATGAGTGCAAGGGATAAATGGCATAAGTAATTTTAGGAATATGTGGCTTAGCAAAGGGGACTTATACTTAGCAACTCAAGACTCCTACTGAGACACCTATTAGAAAATCTAGGAAAACCACTTACATATTGAAGGATAGAGTGGAACATAATGCAATGCATGTTTTTTAAAGTTTTGATTAATTGATTTTTGATGTTTTTCTAATTTTTATGGCTTTTTAGATATAATAATTTTTGAGATGGAAAACATTAAAAATATCACCAGATTATTCACCTTCCATTATGTAGAAGAGATAAGTACCAATTCCAATATCTTTCTGTTGATGGTTGTTTTGGCACATCAACCTAAGTATAATGAAGATCACTCTACTTCTTCTAAAAAGGTGACTAGTCTAAAAGATCAATTGCCTCCAAAGTACCTATTGGCTAGGTCACAACCATGTTGGAGTAGCTAAGTGGTCTACATGATTGTTTGTTTAAGGGGCTTGTGCTAGTAATCTTGTTTTATGATCCTATACCAATAATAATTAAATCTCTCTAATAGACAAATGGTATCTTTTAATTCCAATGAATGGTACTTCTAGCTCTAAATTAATTTTAAGTGTAAAGAAAATGCAAAATTAAAGCAAAGCTTAAGAAAATGCAAGAAAATTAAATGGAAAACCTCTGTGTCTAATTTCCACCAAAATTGAAGGATCTGGGAAAACTCAAGTTAACCTATAATGCAATGATTAGTATTTCACTCAATTGTTAACACCACAAATGAAATATTCTAAGGAATTAATGAGAAATTAGAATTAAGGCATGGAAACACTATTTTACATATGTACAGATCACACTCTATCCCTCAATCTCATATCAAAAGATAAAAACACTTAATCACTTATATGAATCTTACCAAGATAGATCAAATGCCAAATTAAAATGCAAACACATTACCACCAAAAGGATAGAATGCATAGAGAAAGAACAGTATTTTCTATTAATTGGCACTAAAATCGGTAGATCACACAAGTCAACAAGATTCCACATTGAATATATATTGAACTTGCCCTTACATGCCTTTGCTCAAATTACAAAATGATAGCTTCTAGACAAATCACTTTGATCCCCCCCTTTATAATGCCTTTGAAACATTCTTATATACCTCACTTGAACACCCAAAAATTGAATTGCCTTATAGGCCAGTCTGTGTCCTATGTTGGCACCTAAGACCAAATTTGAATTTACAAGTTACAATTTTATTTGACCCATAGGCCCTATATTACACTTCAATCCATTTTGAGTTGAGTTATAACATCTTAGAAAATAGTGAATGAATGAAACTAGATGTCCTCAAGACTTCACCCCAAAATGCAAGGGTGGCATTATGTGCTAGGTACCACTTGGAAAATGACTTAGGAAGGATGGCATGGTCTCAATACTTCTTGTGCACCTTTCTGGGAGAAGACTATCCTTTGAATTTTACTTTTGAGTTCCCCAAACTTGAACAAATCTTCTTGAAACACTAGGAATGTAGCCTTCATCCTCATCATCTCATCAATTGTTATATTTATTAACTACTTATGCATGAGCCCTTAACATTATTGAATAATCCTAGCAGCAGGTTGAACCAAGGTTGCATCTATTTAGAAGATGTAGGCAATGCCTTCTACAAACTTTTCTATATCTTTTCTAGCGTTATTAGTTGCTTGGACCTCCTAGAGGTGGACTTATCCTTATAACCCTTGAGTGCCTTCATTCTCAACTTGGCGGCCTACAACTGTATGCTCAAAATCATGACTTCAGTTACCTAGAGCTGTTGAGTCAGATTTTGGCACGTACAAAGACCCTTCCCTCCTTGCCATAAGGAAAATTAATGTCACTCTTACTCTTGTGGAAGTAACTAGTTGAGAGGAGGTGAGACACAATAGCGATTTGGCTCACTGGAGACATGGACTTCGTAGAGAGGGGTTGGCACGTCCTGGAGCCTTTGTTGTTGTGTGCTCATATGTTTGTTTTGTTCAATGATTGTTGTTGTAGAGATAACCCTATGACCCAAAGGGTCACTAGTCACTCTTCTCCTGTTAGGGTTTCTATTGTTCCACCTCTATGTGGGTAAGTTGTTACTTTCGTTGATGGCTTCTTTCTTTCAATTTATTGGATGATTGCAAGTTGTATTTGAAGTTGTCTAAATGCTTCTATTTGTTGTAAGACAAATGGATCTTGTTGAGGTCTCAGATGGTTTTCCTCAATCCCACCGAGGACTACCCTCACCCACTCACCTCTTAACCCTGGGCACACTTGTGAGCCAAGACAAGAGATAGGTGTATGTAGATAACCTTGACTAGACTTTGATTTTTGACCTAGGGTTTAGTTGTGTGTTGACTTTTGTTGACCTTGTGATGTTATCAAGGGTTTGACTATATTAAGAGATGAAATATGCAATGTGTTTTAATCTCTTATATCAACAATTACAACAACAACATCAACACAATCACTAATAACAACAAGTCATATCACAACAAGAAGTTCAAACACCATCCCAACCTTAACAAATTCCACCTCAATCCTATCTATCATTCATCCAATTTAATCCATCCACCTATCATGACAATTCTACATCAACCTATCACTGTCCACTCTAAGATTATCCAATTCCTCATTCCAACATTCCAACACACCACCAAACCCATCCACAAGGCAACCAAGTCTCCTCACAAGAAGCACCATTGATAGACCTAAGTCCACCTTTGCAACAAGAAGCACATCCAATTCCAACTGGTCCCTTGTATATAAGTCAAGCAAACCCAAGTTATCCTATGCAAGACCTAATATCCTATGACAAGGGAGATACCAATCTAGCCAATAAACCTTATGATTCATCTTCACCATCTGATCACATGCCAACACATGAGCCAACTAGTCCATTGATTCATTCAAATCCTTCACCAAAACATGCAACTGAGATAGTTTTACAAGATATGCTTGAAAATAAACTCATTGAACTTCTGAAAGTCAAACCATGTGAATAAAGTCCATATGATGAACATAATTATTATGCATACCATAGGACCAAATGCCATAATATAGATGAATGCCCCATACTTTTCCCAATTGTTTACAAGGTGTATCAATATCAAATGGGAAAGCATGTCAAATCATCCCAATCCCATGTGTCACCCCCATCTAATCCAAATCCTAATATATCTAATCCCAATCCATCCAATCCAATTAGCCCTCAACTTAATCATGATCATAAGCCTACAACACCATCTACCCTTATCATCCATCCACTATATTGTCCATTCACACATAAACTTGCAAAGGATGTGATCCATTAGCTACTAGCAAGGGATAGAACACCCCCATGTCAAACACCCATTCATGAGCCTATCAAAGAACTTACAAACACCATGCCCAATCCTGCTAGCCCATCATGTGGTCCACAACCCTTTGAGCCTATTCACGAACCTCCTATCATGAACCCAAGTCAAGACTCATCAATCTCCATGTTGTTGACCAAGAGCATGTCATGTCTATCCAAGAACCTATCCAAGAGTCATCCCCTTCCATTCAAGAAACCCAAGAGGTATGTGAAGAACATAATCCAAAGCATATGGAAACATCAAGCCTTCATCCAAATCAAGATCAAAGCATCTCTAAGTTCAAATCATCCATGACCTATATATTTTCTATGATCAAGATATTATCTATGGTCATGACCCTATTCATGAGAAAATGTATACCATTCATAACATGATTAATATTATTTATGCTCACATTTATGATCAAAGTTCTATCTATGATCATGAAAACTATGATGATCCTCTTAGCCAAAATTTATGCAATCCATGATCAATATGATATCTATGATGAAGAACCTATCCAAGAGCACCTTGATTTTATCCATAACCCTATACATATCCATGAGTAAGATATCCAAATTGCTCCTATCCAACCTCCATCTAGCCCTATCCATAATGAGCAAATGTTCACTTGTCATGATGAGACACATGCCTCCCAAAAAAGCATAGAAGATCAAATCAATATCTTGGATCTTATTAAGCACAATGAACATGATCAAGATCCTAATGGTCCTTCCTCATCCACCATCAACCCCATTTCAAATCCACCAACATATCCACTTGGTCTATCCACCTTCATCCATGAATGCTCTTCCTTAGGACAACAACAACCTTTGTCCACAACCTCACTTTCTCCATCTAATAATGAACTCAAGTCTAGTGTTCAAAACACACATGGTCCCATAGTCCATCATATCCTCCAAAACATGAACTACCAAGGTAAAAGCTTAGGCCTTCATGAACAAGGTATTTTGGAGCCAATCCATGTCAAGGTCCCTCCATGCTCATAAGGCCTTGGATATACACCCCAAAGTAAACAATCTCAAGATGTTGGTACATCCTCCATCCACCCTAAGTCCACTTTCCACCATAAATCCTATCATATCCCCAAAACATATGTTGCCATTCCACCTCCATCAACTTACAAATGTCAAAAGCATGTGACCATACACCTTCCACCATCCAGTTTACCTCCATTACTTCCAACTCCTAATATCCCTCCATCCACTTTGCCTCCACTTCTACCAACACCTAATTATCCACTTATCCATAAATCCTCTAAAAATCCTAATCATGACCAACAAATGCACATATTGTCTAAACATGAAGCTTCCACTCATTCCACCAACCTAACTTCCATCCATCCCATGGGATTCAAAAATAAACATTTGGATGCCTCTACCTATAGAGCCAAAAATCATAAAAATCCTCATGCCTTAGGACATCAATGCAAAGGGTCAAAGAAAAATACATCCAAAAAGCTATCCAAACCCCTTCCTTCACAAGAAAAGTTCAAAATCAAAATGTTTTGGGTCCCTAAGCACAAAGCAAGAAAATCAAATGAGGCATCCACATCTCAAAAATCCCAATCATCCATTTCCACCTAAAAATCCCATTCCATTCCAAAATATGAAATTCCTTCATCCCACAAGCAAAGCAAAAATCATAAAAATCCTAAGTCTATGTGGGTACCTAAATCATCAAGTCACCCATCTCCTAAGCAAACATCCCCATTGCTTCCTACACCACCTTCCCATCAAAAGATTCAATGTTTATCATGATGTGTGCAACCATTGGTCATGTTTCCCTTCCATTCCATAATTCCACATACCTCCATCTCCCCATCCTTCATCCATTATCCTACATATCTACCCCATCACCTTCCTATGGTCCATGTTTTTGCATTAGTCTTTCATCCATCTTTTCCATGAGTCCTACATAATCCACTATGTTGCCTCCAATCTTGTCATTCCACATCATAATCCATTATCCATCCTACCATTATCCATCCTACATAATCCACATCATAATCCACTATTGACCCTTTCATAATCCACATCATAATCCACCATCTACCTAATCCATCTCCATCTCACTTTCATGAAATCCCCTACCAACATCTATGAGCATAATGACATTTGACATGGTCCATGTGATGACATCCACCTCTAATGGGACTATCACCTTTCATGGAACTAGACACTTGAGTCCCTCCTATCCATTACCATGGTGAAAACCTGCTCATAGGTGCCATGTGTAATTGTCATCCCATTTATTAAAAAAAACAAACAAACCAAAAAAAAAGTTAAAAAAAAAGTAAAGAGAAATCCCTTCGTCCAATGGTGAAAGCCTAGTAAATAGGCACCTTGGATAAGTACCATGATGAAAACCTAGCAAATAGGCGTCATGTGTAGGTTGATCTTCTATGTCACTTACACTTGGGGGCACATTGTCTCATCCAAGCTACCATTTCCTTCTTATCTATCCCACCATACCATTTCCATACCATTATCATATCCTATACTACCATGCTTAGCCATTACACCCACATACCTATCATATTGAGTCTATTCATCCTCCCTTCCTCCTTTTGATCTTAATAAAGATATAGGAGCAAAATGTTGAAATATGCTTTGGATATCTCTTGATATACCTCACACTTTATAGACAATCCTATCATTATCCACCTATCATAAGCCTTGTCATGTAACATCCATCATGTCATCCTTTGACCATAACCTTTGTCATGAAAAATTCTAAGCACTATACCTAGGATGGGACATATTATCCCTATGGGACATAGTCTTTGGAGATCACATCCTAGCTCTATTATGAGGCATACATCCATCCACTGTAACCTATCCTTTTTATCCATCCCTCTATCACGAGTCTTCCATCCCATCCATTATCACCCATCCTTTTTATCCATCCTTCTATCATGAGCCTTTCCATCCCATTTACTACCACCCATCCTTCTATCTATCCAATCCTACCTCCATTCTTGTATCTAGACTTAGTTTTCCCTTGTCATTGGTATCTAATAAAAAGGCTACCCAAATTTTAAATCCAATGTACTTTCCAAACATTTCAAAAATTAAAAAAAAATTAAATATTCCCAAAAATATAAAAAAATAAACAATTTCAAAAATACAAAAAAAAATCAAATATTCCCCAAAAATACAAAAAAATAAATATCCAACAAAAAATACAAGAAATAAGATCAATCATCATCAAACAATACATCAGATCAAATCCATCAAAATAAATCCAATCAAATCACCAAATCAAGCCAATCTATCAATCAATCAAAATTGCGTCAATCCAATCCATATCATCTCATCAATAACATCATATATCTTTAAACATCCAATCAATTCCAATCACTCTATAACCCAATGAATAAAACCACCTTCATCATCATTGCCATCAATAAAACAAATCAAAACTACATCCTATCTTTATCGTTAAATGTCTTGATCCCGTGGATACAGGGTATGTAGGCAATCTAGAATATGAAGGAAATATTCAAATTTAGGCATAGGCAATAGACCATTTCCATCCTCCATTCTTCTTCTAAATCATCATCTTCATCCATCTCAATTTCTTCAATCATCTATCTCCCACATCATCAATAAACACCTAAAATCTAATCAATCATCACTTCATCAATCAAATCCAATCAATTCACTCCTTCCAATCAAACCAAACCAACCTAATCATCAATTCAATAATCATTCCATCAAATCAATCCAAAATTCCAAGAAATAAATCAAAATGCAAATCATCATTTATCCATACCAATCAAGTTAATCAATCATGTCAAATTATCCAATCGCAATCAATGGTCTTGATCCTAATCTTGTTGTAAAACAAATCAATCAATCAATCAATCATCCTTGTGTTGATCTAGGGATATATCATTCCCCACAATGACAACACTATCATTATTATCACTATCATCATCAATCAATCAATTAATCATCGATTTACAACTTGACAGGGGCAATACCTTGTTTGTTTTTGAATCATTTGTGCATGCTTTCTTGTGTGTGTTATAATTGTTATCTTGCATTTGTATCAAATTCAAATCTTTCCAACTAATATAATTCATATCTTGTGTATGTTGGAATAGATTTTAGAATTATCTTTTGCATCTAAGGTCATATCATACCTTTTGTGCATTAGGACTTCAATGAACCAAGTTTTATTCCCCATACATTAGACAAGGTTGTATTACATTGGGTGCACAAGACACATCATCACCCTGGTCCTTATACCTTGGTGCATAATGTCTAGTGCTATATCAAACACCATGTTTGCTCATTTTCATTGTAGCATAATGCATCATTCATTTCTTCTATCTATTCCCTTATCTTTCTTCCTTGATCAAGTCCCTTTCATTTCGAGAGCCTACCCATGTTTGTCCAACTTGCCTATCCTCTCGAGGGGGCATCCTCATCCTATTCTTTCCATCCATCATCCTATCTTGCCATCCTCATCCCATCTTTTCATTATCCTATCCTTTTCCTCTATCCATACCTTAGCTTCTTTGAAATGATGTTACTTGACACAAATCTTATCATCTCAAACATCATCTCAAAGAGGGGCAAAATGTAGACACCCAAATTTGTCCATGTCTCACAACACCTAGTCAAATACATTATTAAGACATCCTGTAGCATTTTGTCCTAATCCCACTAGACAATTAATTAAATAAATTTTATTTATTTAATTACTTTTCCATCCTAATCACCTAGCCAATTAATTAAATAAATCTTATTTATTTAATTAATTTTCCAACTAATTCCCAATCCTCACCTCTCACCACATTCTGACATTTGTCCACCTCTCAATTGAATCATGTGTGGTAGTACAACTTTCATTTAATATCTTTTTTGTGTACACAATCACACATGAACTTGTTTTTGTGTACACGGTTACACATGAGCTTTATCCTCCTTCTTACACTTGTCACATGACTACAACTCCCTTGAAGAGTGGGAATAACTAATCAATCCTAGCCATCCACATCATTCATTTAGCCTTTCAATCTCAACCATCCATTCAAACCAAGCATTGCCTATAAATCAACCCCCTCACAAGCCATTTGATTATCCACCTTTCAAGTATTCTTATTCTGTCAAATTTTCTATAGGCATTGAGTTTGAGTATCCTTATGCTGTCAAAATCACATTAGAGCCTTTGCATCATTTCATCTTTCATCTTTTCATCCATCAACTTCCATCTATCATCTTCATCTTAATATTATGTTGCTGAATTGAGCAACCAACATATCAAATCATTCGATCAATCTATCTTGCATGCATCTATTATCCACATCTATCTAAGGTATTGAAGATTTAGATTTAGGTAATGCATTGTATTGTTTCATCTTTTTCATTTTATCCAAAAAAATTTATCACACTTTTTCATATGATTTATAAGGCAGTTTCTGGACTTGTTCTCGTATGTCATTGTCAAGAGCGTGTAAGAAGAGATCACAAACTTCTCTATGATCCATGTTTGATGTACTAGTTGAAGAATGGAGAACTTTCCTCCATGGTGTGATAAATGTGCAACCGACTCGTTGGCTTCTTGTTTGATTGTTAAAAATTCTCATATTCATGTCTTGACTAGTTTGTTTATGTTGAAGGCAACCACAAATTGGTTGATGAGTTGTCTAAAAGAGTGGATAGATGCTTCTGGAAGTTGGTAATACCAATCCAGAGCAATACCCTCCAAATTCTTTGGAAAAATATTTGCTAGCACCCCATCCCAAGAAGGGGTTCTCACACTACCATGATGTAAGCCTTGATATGAGAGTTGGGATCACCCTTTCCTTTAAATTTCAAAAGCTCAGGGAGAGGACGCGATAGTATTACTTGACGAATATTATAGTCAAGAGGCTCCTTTAAATACTCGAGGTACGTTCCTAAAAGGGATTTATATGTAGAGGGTTTTGTTCCTCCAAACATTAGCCCTTCAAGTGGAGCTTGTTGTGTTTGTTGAAAGGGTATGCTAGATTGTTAATATCCTAAAAAAGTTGGATGACTAGATGGCATCATGTTTATGTTTTGAAGATTGGGTGGGATCATTTGTAGTTGATCTTGCATCATAGGAATCCCACCTATTTGATTGAGACTTGTCGTGTTGGATTGTGAGGGCAAGGGAGGCACGAATGCTTTGTTATGTGTGTCATACAAATGGGAGTTTAGATGAGGGGTATTTTGTGTTGCCCCCTGGTTTGATTTGATTTCATCAATGAAATAATTTCCATGTGCCCTAGGTTTTTCTTGAATTTCACTTTGACAACCATTTCTAGCTTCAAGGGCCCTGATTTGTTGGACCAAGGTTTCTATAAGGTTCGTGGGTGAGGCTTCCTTTGTTCTTTGAGTTTTACAACCTTGAGATGGATTGCTTTGTGTTGGGATTTGACTGACCCCACTTGTTCCTTTTGAGGATATTTAACATGTCACGAGTCTTTTATTATGATGTACCACATGGAGGAGTTTATGTGCCCCCCAAGCTTCTTGTAATCTTTTCTTTTCATGGCTTACCTCATTGTCCATTTGGGTGGCCATTTTCATATCATTGGTTATGGCTTGGTCTTATTCATGGATCTTAGACCGAACACTCATTTCGCATGTTTTGATTTGGTCAATGTTGTGGGGATCTCGTTGGATCCTGTTTGAGTCTTTCGATTTTGATGGATTCAAGATTGAAGCTATTAGATCTAAACATGTGCTAATTTCATTGGAGGGGTGATTCCCTTGAGCTTTGTGTGATTTTGTCCTAGTTTTGGGGTGTAGGAAACACCACAAAATGAATGAAATGAAGATGGACATGAAAGATGAGCATGCAATGAAAGAAGCACATGGAAATGTGAAAGATCCCTTCAGAAGTTTGAAAATGATGATGGATGAATTTTGATCACATAATGGAAATGCAAAAAGCTTAATCAAAAGGTTTTTGCTCTTCACATCGGGTTCACCAAAATATGTATGCTCAAAATCGTGACTTTGGTTGCTTGGGGCTGTTGAGTCAGATTTTGGCATGCACACGGACCCTTCCCTCCTTGTCACGAGGTAAACTACCACATCACTCTTGCTCTTGTGGAAGTAGCCAGACAAGAGGAGTCAAGACAAGGCAGTGTTCTGGCTCACTAGAGAGCTGGACTTTGTAGAGAGGGGTTGGCATGTCCTGGGGCCTTTGTTGTTGTGTGCTAATACGTATGTTTCATTCAATGATTATTGTTGTAGAGATAACCATATGACCCAAAGGGTCACTAGTCACTCTTCTCCTATTAGGCTTTCTACTGCTCCACCTCTGTGTGGGTAAGTTGTTACTTTTATTGATGGCTTCTTAGCTTTCAATTTGTTGGATGATTGCACATTATATTTGAAGTTGTCTAAATGCCTCTAATTGTTGTAAGACAAATAAATCTTGTTGAGGTCTTAGATGGTTTTCATCAATCCCACCGAGGATTGCCCTCACCCACTCACCTCTTAATCCTAGGCACATTCGTGAGCCAAGACAAGAGATAAGTGTATGTAGACTAACCTTGACTAGACTTCAGGTTTTGACCTAGGGTTTTGGTTGGCCTAGGGTTTAGCTGTGCATTGACTTTTGTTGACCTTGTGATGTTATCAAGGGTTTGACTAGATTGTTAACCATGGTTGACATTGTGACGGTATCAAGGGTTTGTAATTCACCTAAATGTCTATTGTTTTTGTTATTTTCTATATTTTGATTAATGCAACTATATGACACACAAAACTTGTTTTTGTGCTTTTTTTATATTTTGGAAATAAAAGATGCTTTTTAATCTAAGAAACGAAATATGTATGCATCTAGAATGAATTTTACCTAATCGAAGTATTCTATGTTTTTGAGGTTTTTGAATGTTTTGAAATGATTTAATCTAGAAAAGGAAATTGCAAGTAATTGAATTAAACTATAAATGCAAATTACATCTAAAATGCTAGATCTAACTATTCTATCAAGGAAAAAACAATAAATTACTAATCCCAAGAGAAATTTCAATTTTCTAATTACTACTAATTGACAAAAGCATAGAGGAACCTGAAATAGAGAAGATTTGTATGACTCCACTACCCTTAGAAATCATTGACGGCAACCTCGTATCCTCTTGAAGCAGTGGGAAGACCTCTTGATGACAACACAAAGAAACAAATGAAGCTTGTAGAAGCTTAATAGAGATCAATGAGAGATTTTGATGAACACAATGGTGTTGATTGAAGTAGCATAATGATGCGTGAAGAGCTTTATGTGAAAGATTTGATGAACAATGAACAAATAAAAGGCACCTTCATCCTGTGTGAGTATGAGAATACTTATTAGAGAGCAAAAACTTAGCAAGAGCTATGTGCACAATGAATTTGCCTCCCCTTGTGATTGAATGAGGGGGTATTTGTAGGTTGGAATAATGGAATTGATTAAGAAGTTAACTCAATTGATTAAAGAGTTAACAAGGATTGACTAGGGAGTGAACTGGATTGATTACCCAGTAAACTTAGTTAATTTGAGAGTGATAATGCAATAATAGCTTATCACTAAAGAGGAATTGGAGTTGGAAGAATGCATGAGAGAGAATGATTTATTAATTTTAGATCAAATGGAGCTAATTATGTATGTGTGGGTGCATGAAATAGTCAACTCCATATTAGGGACAAAAATCATGCAAACTGGAAGAAAAACAGGTGAAAACAAAGCTTTTTTGAGTTAGAAACTCGAGTCTTTCCTGTTGAGTACTTGTGACTCTCATTACAGGCATCAGTGAGAGATGTGCTTTGTCTCAGCGATCACATTGTTCACAGTGGTTTGTTATTTACATCATCGAGACGGTGTGTTGTGTTACTCTGACAGTTGGACATCGGCCTGACAGGCTCTATCAGTGTTGCTTCGATGTTTCCTACCGATGGTCTGAAGTCCCACCGATCAGTTCAACGGTTCATTGGTTCATCAATTAGTGATGGTTCAAGGGTTCAAGGTTCTATCGAATCAGTGAGACTTATTATTATCGGAGTAGCTTGGGAGACTACTTCCGATGTGTGGGGTCTTACCGATGAAGGGCTATTGGTATACTCTATCGAGATGACTTTCACTATCGACATGGTCTTGGGTTTCTTCTCTGATGTGCATAAGTTATTCCGATGAAGGATGAAGGCTTGTTCATCGGTGAGACAAGGAACTATCAGTGTGGATGGTGGAGTGGTCTCCGATGGCTTGGGCTACTCCGATGAGGTTAGACTGGCATCATCGGCAACAAAATTGCCGACGATAGTCTTACTGAGTGGTCGAGTATATAAATTGGAAAATCAACTGATGACTAATGCATGTGGGACTAATGAATTCTCATGAATGTGAACAGTTAGAAATGACATTTTTGACGGTTGAACTAAATGGATGAAGTTGAACAATTATGGGCAGTTCGATTGTACATAAAGTAGACAACAAAGTTAGTTCTATATAATTCAATTTGGTAGAATTTGTTCTGTGTGATTGAGAAGTAAGAACAGAGTTTGGGTATAGGGTGATGTCCTGTACTATATGCTATTGGTGGCATGATAATAGTATGAAGGACTAACCCGAGTGCTGTGATTAGAATTGAGAACTTTGTGCAAGGTTATGCTGTCAGTTATTCTCCAGATGGAATAGTATGTTAATCTCCATGAAAGGCTTAGTGCTTGAATTGTATTGTAACTGTATTTTTTGTTGCTAAATAATACAATGGTGATATGGGCTTTTGGAGTGTGGGTTTTTTTACTTGTAAGGGTTTTCCCCACGTAAATCTATGTTTTTTTTTTGTCTTTCATGTTTAACGTTTCTGTTGTTGAAATTAGATCTTGTTTCTTGTATTTCCTCTAAGGGTCAATGTTGGAAATGTTCTATGTCTGTTTCCTCTTTGTGGCATAGTTGTGCATGTTTTTGAAGTGATTGAAAAGAATTTAAATTTGTCGAAGACACCACTGTTCTTAGAATATGTTCTGAGATGCTTTCATTTCCTTACATTTCCATGGCTGGAAACATAATAGAGTCACCCCTTTCACCAGTAGGGTCACCTAGGGGGCAACCCTGGGTCTCTCGTGGGGAGATCCTTCTTTTTGAGGGTCACTAGGTGAGAGATCCAAAAAGAAAGGGGTCTGAGAGGAAATGCATGATGGTAGAGAAGATGAAAAGGAGGTGATCTACCTCTAGAACTAGGTCATTCATGTGCAAGAATCCAAATCTCCACTTGCAAATTAGGATCTCCTGGGGGAGATCTAGAAATAATAGGGGGAGATTTGGATTGGTTAAGTGAAACTAAAAAGCAAAAGTTGGAGAAGGGTAGGGGGGACCTCTAGAAGGCTTCTAGGGGGTAGAGAAGATGAAAAACATTGGGTAAAGGTGAAAACTCACCTACAAGATGGATATGTAGGGAATAGGAATAGGGTCGCAAGCTCAGAAAACACAAATCAACAAGTGTCGCAAAAGTGTTGAAAAGCATCAATAACAAAGAGACAGAGAAAATGACAAAGGGGAAACAACACAAGATGAAATAAATGACACATCACCAAGAGAATTGTTGCTTAGAGGATATTGTTTCATGCTTACATGTATGTGACAAGGATTGTATATCATTATAGGGGTCCTTATGGAGGTTGTGCGTGATTTTTGTGCTTACAACAACCACTCAAGCAATAAGTCTTGATCACCTTTGTCAAAAATTCCAAGTTTAGTCCACTCATCAAGGGGCATTGCCCTCATTCTTTCTAAAATTGTGATCCATTCAAAAATTTAGTCCTAGCTAATATATAAAAATATATGAGACCAAATTAAGATTGTTCCTTTCAAGGTTGTCTTATCAAGGTGAACTACAAAGCCTCTATCCTATTAAGGGATATGGAGGTAGGGCTAAGGAAATTACCCTTAAGGAAGATGCCAATGTCTAGGGATTAGCCTTAGGTTAACTCTTGTTTTTTGAAAATCAAATTCAGCATTATGCTTCTATTCTAAATGGTCTTAATAATAACTTATAATTAAAATTGTAATGATTTTGTATACATAACCATCTGTATGTTGAGGAATGTGGTTACAAGGTTGTAATAGAAATTATATATTATTGTATGGAAAAGATCTATCTAGAATTTGAATGCGTGGTTTATATTGATATAGAAATGGATTATGGTGTACATTCATTTGGGATGGGATCATGTTTTATTGCAAGGCCTATGTAATAGTGAACCTTGTATTTATGCTATGAGATGCAATTATACATAAAATTTTTATGTGTTAGTTTTAATTAATAAATATGATTCTAAAGTAGTTCAAATTCCATAGTACATATAACCCAAAGCGTAATGTAATCCCATCCATTTAAAGGTATGCATATATTCTTGTAAGATAAAATGACTTAAAGGCCAATATTAGGATTTGGTGTTTTCCTTCCATAGCAATGATATCTTATCTCTTTCATTTGTAAGGATGAAATGAATCATGCACTCTATCATCAATATATGGGATTCTCTATCTTCTCATCTTCCATTCTGATATGGTCATCTAATGATGGTTGTGTAGATATTCCACTTGTGTAGTCATGCTTGTATGTATTGATGTCACATGCTTAGGGGTGTCATTGTCTTGTGTCATGACATCTTTCATGTGTGAATATGCATTATAACATGTCCACATTTGAATTGTAATGTACTAAAACATTGTTACCCCAATTTTGTTTTGATAATGTCCTTAGCATAAGCTTAGGACATTACAATGTCAACATTTCCCTTTCATCAACTCATCACAACACCACTCTAAAGGGCCTATGAGTCGATAAATTATACCATTACAAACCAAATTTGAGAATAATTTAATGAGACCTAAATTGTGAAGGAAATAGTCATTGATTGGCTACACATCCTTGACCATAACAAATTTAATTTTGATCTAATCTAAAGGATTATTTAAATTTTTATTTATTTATTTATAAAAGATCCAATTTTGAATTTCACAATGCCAATACCCATATAGAAAAGTGTTAATTTTATATTGCATAGAAGAACAAACTTCACATCAATCTTACAAGAAGATTTGGATAGTCTCCCTTTTGTAAAATAAATAAATATGACCCAAGAATACACCAAACTACTATAGGAACCATACACAAATTCTATGATAAAATTGGTTACCTAGACTAGCAACTATCAAACTTTGAACTAACACTCTAAAACCTTACCCTTCAGCTCCCAACCTACAAAAAAAACTCTTAGAAGGACTTGAATCTTCAAGCTACATAAAAATATATGGGAAGCTAATTTTTCATCTATCATAATTTTTCCATTTATCCATTTGTCCAATTTGGTGACTAAGTGAGAAGATCTCTAAGTTGAAGCTTCCAAGAAATAGTAAAATAGAAAATAGGAGAAAATTTAAGAGTGTAATTCCTTCTTCAATGTGGCACCCAAATCTAATAGTAAAAAAATTAGGGGTCAAAGCATGCAAACCAAAATGACACATGCAATTTTGAACTTCCACAAAGGTTAACTCATACTTGATCTCTCTATTCCAAGTTCTTGTATTGCAAGTAAACTTGACCTCTTTGACAAATGGACTCACTATATAAAATTATGTCCTACAATGATCATTCATAGGGTAATAAATAATGCCTCTCTTTCCACTTCTACCTCATAATATTTGATTAATAACACACCTCCCAATAATTTTTTTTAATTCTAAATACCTTTTAAATTTATCATGTATATACAAAATACCCATTTTTATTTCTTACCACTTTTGTTATATCTATTTTTCTACCATGTATTTGAAATGTTCAAAATATCATTAAAGGTTATTAAGATCTATTAAATATTAAACTCATTATTAGCTAACTATTCATCCAAGTCTTTGGGATAGGTAGGATGAGTGAGATTTTATATTTTTAAACAAGGTTCTACTAGATGTAGCCTAGAAGGAGCTAAGGAAGAAGGTGAGGGTGAGGATGCCAATGAGGAATAGAAGAATGAATGTAACCTCCCATATGATTAGGAAGAGGAAATTCTATTGGAAATTTGGCTAGAGACCTATCACTTAATCTCTTGATCCTCTAAGGCATGTTTGGTTTTGAGCGTAAATGCATGTGCTTCACAAGCTTCTAGTGGCATTAGCTTTAGTCAAGCCCTAAGGAAGGGTTTTCTTCTTCCCCCATGTCATGCTAAGTATTGTGGTTACAGTTTCTTTGAAGACACTTTTGATGTTTGATTCTCCTATAGACACCTCTATTTCAGGTAAAATGGTGGAAGAAGAGGTTGATGTGGATGGTTTGAAGGCTTGTGTTGTTTAGAAAAATGTGGTTTTGTGGGTTAAGTACCATGTTTCCCTATTCCCACTACATATTTGTGATGGTTTGAATAGAGTTAAGGCCCTATCTAAAAACATGAAAGCTAGTGTTGATCCTAAGGTGAGTTTACTTAAGGTTGTTGTTTTCCATATTGCTTATTTTGGCAATATGGTGGATGGTTTTGAAGTGGTTAGACAATCAGATTCATCCATGGATGTTGTTAATTGATAAATTTCCCTCCCTACTCCATCTAATCCTCTATCCCTAGTTTTTGGGGTTGGGCAAGCTAGCCAATCCTTGGCTACTTTGGGGTTGGAGCTAGGTTGCTTCACCTAGCCTTCTTCTCCAAAGGTCAATGTTATCTCTAAGAGGAGAAAGGAATGCGTTTTGCAGGTCCCTAATGCCATTATGGACCATTCAACCTATAGGCTAAGGAATGCTCTCATTGGTAAGTTTATTGGGGCTAGAACTAATGTTGACTCCTTTAGATCTTGGGAGATACTAGTGTTGTTAAAAGGATTCCTTATAATTTTTTTCTCTCCAATAAGACTATGCTAAGACCCTTATTGGAGGCCCATGGTTTCTTGGTAGCTCTTTTCCTTTTCTTAAAAGGTGGACTCCTAGCTTTGTTCTAGAAAAGGAAAACATAAAATTGTTTGAGTTTGGGTTAGACTTTTTAGCCTTCCATTGGAAATTTTGGAGGAGGAATTTTGATCTAGTATTTCTAGCTCTTTTAGCTAGCCCATTAAAGTTGACCATATGACGAAATCAAGAAAACCCTTATTATTTGCTAGGTTTTATATTCTTGCTAATATCGATAAGGTGCTCCCCTATTTAATCATATTATCTTCTAAGATGCAAAAATGGGTGCAACAAATCTTTTATGAGGCTTCCTTTATGTTTTGTAACCATTGTCACATGCTTGGTCATGATTCAAATGAATGCAATATCTATAGCGGTCAACTAAGCCACTTGAAGCATAAGGTTTAGAAGGAGCCTTCTATCCCTAAAGTTGTTGTAGATTCTTTTATTGGAGATACTAAGGAGGTAGTTGGACCTCTTGAGGACAAGACTAATTTGGATGATGCCGTTCTTGCCTTGAAATGCATTTCTCATGTTGAGGCATGTCCTTCAATGGAGACTCACAATGAGAAGGAAATTACAGAAGATCTAGATAAGGAGCCCTTGGATTGTCCTACACTTGGGTCTTGGCTTTTGCCATCCCTAAATAAGGATAATTGTATGACAATTTAGACCAAGAAGCATAATGAGAAGCTCGCTAGCAATAAGGTGGTGGCTAAGATTCAAAGTTCCCTAAATCAATTTGGCTTCAAGCCACCTTGACTTGCTTTTATTATTATCTTAGGGTAGTCTACCTTATCAGTTCCATCCTTACCCTACTATTTGGGGGTTGCTAGTTTGTTGTTGTCATGCCAACTTTGCGTAGTTTGTTTTGCGATGTTGTTCCTTGATTTTTTTGGCATGTCTTTGAGACTTCTTTGTTCTTTGTATAAGGGTGTAGCCATTTCAAAAACCCTCTTTTTGATTCATAGCTCTAGTCAAAAGCATTTACCCTTAATAAAAAAACCTATTCATCCAAGTCTATTCCTGTAAGATACAAAAATGTTTATGACTAACTATTATATCAATGTCTACCCTTCCCAATCCATGTTGAACCGGAATATCAAATCTTAGACCATGTAATTAATTAATTTATCCCCTTAATTCCTTCATAGAAAGCTATATAACATCTTAAAATTTTAGTGATTATTAAATCTCAAATAAACGTAGTATGGTATCCATTAAGTAGTGAATCCCCATGAGACTTGTCCATATAACTAGAGGGCCATTCTTAGAGAGAATCTGACTCATTTAAATATTTGAATTTCTAAAATTATTTTAAATCAACAAACAAAATAAATTTTCTGGTTTGAAGCTATTTGCTCAACTTTGCTCAACTTTCGAATATACTTTTTTGTTGTTGGTATGGATGTTTTATTGATAAAACAAAAACCAACGAGTCATGTCACCGAACTCACCTTATAGAATAAGTCATAGCTCATATTTTATTTTATCTTCGTGATCTAAAAAGAAAAAACAACCGATCAGGTCAACCACCTCACTGCATTTTACATGTGAGATCATGTTTTATTTTGTGTTTATTGATAAAAAGAAATTTAAAACCATAAGCTGTATGAGAATGAATTTTCTATAACCAAGTCGCTAATGTAGACCATTCAGTTGGTCAGCATCTCAAAGTTTCTCCCTCCTACAAATATGGAAGCATGAGTTTTGATGAAGTATTGAAGTATGGAGCAAATTGTTAAAAATAAAAAAGTGTTGATTGTTTCTTACCCCAATGAAGGGCCTGTCACAGATGATCATCTGAAAATCAGAGAAACCCAATTAGACTTAAATGCATGTGAGGAAGGAGAAGTTGCTGTGCACAATATGTGGGCCTCAGTGGATCCATATCTCAGATGGCGTATGTGGGAATCCAAGGCGATCTATTTTGACAGCTTCAAATTAGATCAGGTTTTGTGGTTTTTTCTCGTTGTTCATTTCATAGCCTTGTCTAATTGGTATTTCAATGTTTTATGCAATTGTTATGATATTTTAAAGATCAATGCAGTAGAACTTATTGTGCATTGTACAGCCTATCGTTTCTATGATGGTAGGCAAAGTGATTTTTTCTGCCAATGCTGGGTTTGAAGTGGGTGATGTGGTTACTGCGATGTATGAAGTGTCGGAGTACAGCATAGTAGCAGGATCAAAATTGAAAAAACCTGACACCAATCTGGCCAACCCTTCTGATTATTTTAGGCCTTTGGATACTGATCTTGTTAATAGCAGAATACACAAAGCAAATGAAAGAAGATTAAAAGAAAACAACAGAATAAGTAAACCATTCGCACCAAAGAGGAACTAAGAATTTTAATGTGGTTCACCATGTCTAATGGCTACGTCCACAACAAACAGGGGATTCTCTCTTTATTAAAACTCTGTTTTTACATACACTTCCAGCACTCTCTCACTTTACAATACCACTACTAAACATTCTGTATATCCTTTATAGAAAACAGATGCTATTCACATAGCCTGCACCGTGGGAGAGAGTAACCATTTTCAAGAAGCTACGGTTATACAAAGAACTGACTCTACAGAGATATACCTGACTATATTCTTTGATGTTCTCTAGCAGTTACACTTGACTTGGCTTCACACGTAGCTAACAATCTCCCACTTGAAGGCAAGTCATACTGGAAAGAGAGTTGCTCAGAGATATCCCCTACATTTCCATTTGTATAATTACATCAGCCGCATCGAAGATTTTAGCTTCGCCAGATTTTGTTCAAGAAAGCTCCGGATGAACCTCCTCCAAAGCACATCGGTTTTAAGCTTCTCTGCTGCCACTTTCTACTGTTATGGCTCTTCTACAGGAGGCTCCATCAATCAAAATGACGGATCAGCATCAACATTATGACAATTATCATAGTTAGGATTGGTAGCATCCCACAAAAAAATACAAGCTCTTTATAAAAGTGAAAGAATACCTCACACTCTTCCCCTCCTCTGTATTTTTCCTCTCTTGGGGGTGCGTGGGCAACATCTCAGCATTCAAACCACCCACGTCTTTGCTAAGTAAGCCCTTCTCATTCGCACAAACTACACCAAAAATCAACAAATACAACGAATGCATCAGTTAACCAATATCTTTTACCTTGGTGGTGCTCATAACACTCTACTCGTCCTCTTCAAGTAAAGGCACACCCCAGAGGTAAACCTCCTCCAGCTCGGCATGAGGGACATATTCCTCCACTGCTGGATTAACTTCTTCCACCAACTCTGCCAGAGTGACTTGTTCCTCGGGCACAACGTTAACTTCTTCCACAGCCTCGACCGGTTTTACTTCTCCGGCCTCCTCATCTGGGACCATCGATGAGCAATGCTCCACAAGCACATCGTGTGTGTGATACTACGAAATCACATCCTCATCACCGAAAGCATCCTAATTCTCACCCTCTACCAAAACATGCAAATCCTCTACAACAGCCAAATAGAAAGGAGCATCATCAAATCTAACCTTTTTCCTCACTTTAGACTGAGCCACAACACCTTTTATTTCTTGCATCTGCTCCATGTCACTCTTAGATTCCATCATGCTAAGAAACTCCTCAATAATAGAATCAACTTCATCAATTAATTCATCCAAAAACATCTGATGAATAGCTTCCACTTCATCATGACTCTCTTCATTGCTATGGCACATAGATATGAGAGCTTGAACCCAATCATCCCAGTTGGGACTCTCTTCCATATCTGCTTCATCCATAGCTCTGAAAAATTCTTCCATACCTCAAGCTTCTTCACCAAGTTTCTTCACCCGGCTCTGATACTAATCTTGTTAATAACATAATACACAAAACAAATGAAAGAAGATTAAAAGAAAACAACATAATAAGTAAACCATTCACACAAAAGAGGAACTCAAAATTTTAACGTGGTTCACCATGTCTAATGGCTACGTCCACAACAAACAAGGGATTCTATCTTTATTAAAACTTTGTTCTTACATACACTTCCAGCACTCTCTCACTCTACAATACCACTACTAAACATTATGTATATCCTTTATAGAAATAGATGCTATTCACATAGCCTGCACCATGGGGGAGAGTAACCGTTTTCAAGAATCTACGGTTATACAAAGAATTGACTCTGCAGAGATACACCTGACTATATTCTCTGATGTTCTCCAGCAGTTACACTTGACTTGGCTTCACACGTAGCCAACAATCTTCCACTTGAAGGCAAGTCATACTAGAAAGAGAGTTGCTCAAAGATATCCCCTACATTTCCACTTGTATAGTTACATCAGCCACATCGAAGATTTTAGCTTCGCCAGATTTTGTTCAAGAAAGCTCCAGATGAACCTCCTCCAAAGCACGTCAGTTTTAAGCTTCTCTACTACCACTTTCTACTATTATGGTTCTTCTACAGGAGGCTCCATCAACCAAAATGACAGATCAGCATCAACATTATGACAGTTATCATAGTTAGGATTGGTAGCATCCCACACAAAATACAAGCTATTTGTAAAAGTGAAAGAATTCCTCACACTCTTCCCCTCCTCTGTAGTGCTCCTCTCTTGGGGGTGCGTGGGCAGCATCTCAGCATTCAAACCACCCACGTCTTTGCTAAGCAATCCCTTTTCATTCACACAAACTGCACATGAAATCAACAAATACAACGAATGCATTAGGTAACCAATATCTTTTACCTTGGTGGTGCTCATAACACTCTACCCGTCCTCTTCAAGTAAAGGTACACCCCAGAGGCAAACCTCCTCCAGCTTGGTATGAGGGACATATTCCTCCACCGCCGGCTTAACTTCTTCCACCGACTCTACTGGAGCGACTTGTTCCTCGAGCACTACCTTAACTTCTTCCACCGCCTTGGCCGGTTTCACTTCTCCGGCCTCCACATCTGGCACCATCAATGAGCAATGCTCCACTAGCACATCGTGCGTGTGATACTGCGAAATCACATCCTCATCACCCAAAGCATCCTAATTCTCAGCCTCTACCAAAACATGCAAATCCTCTACAACAGCCAAATAGACAGGAGCATCATCAAATCTAACCTTTTTCCTCACTTCAGACTGAGCCACAACACCTTTTATTTCTTGCATCTGCTCCATATCACCCTCAGATTCCATCATGCTAAGAAACTCCTCAATAATAGAATCAGCTTCATCAATTAATTCATCCAAAAACATCTAATGAATAGCTTCCACTTCATCATGACTCTCTTCATGGCTATGGCACATAGACATGAGAGCTTGAAGCCAATCATCCCAGTTCGGACTCTTTTCCATATCTGCTTCATCCATAGCTCTGAAAAATTCTTCCATGCCTCAAGCTTCTTCACCAAGTTTCTCCACCTGACTCTGATACTGATCTTGTTAATAGCAGAATACACAAAGCAAATGAAAGAAGATTAAAAGAAAACAATAGAATAAGTAAACCATTCACATAAAAGAGGAACTCAAAATTTTAACGTGGTTCACCATGTCCAATGGCTACGTCCACAACAGACAGGGGATTCTCTCTTTATTAAAACTCTATTTTTACATACAATTCCAACACTCTCTCACTCTACAATACCACTACTAAACATTCTGTATATCCTTTATAGAAAATAGATGCTATTCACATAGCCTACATCATGGGAGAGAGTAACCATTTTCAAGAAGCTACGGTTATACAAAGAACTGACTCTGCAGAGATATACCTGACTATGTTCTCTAATGTTCTCCAGTGGTTACACTTGACTTGGCTTCACATGTAGCCAACAATCTCCCACTTGAAGGCAAGTCATACCAGAAAGAGAGTTGCTCATAGATATCCCCTACATTTCCACTTGTATAGTTACATCAGCAGCATCAAAGATTTTAGCTTCGCCATATTTTGTTCAAGAAAGCTCCAGATGAACCACGTCCAAAGCACATCAATTTTAAGCTTCTTTGCTGCCACTTTCTGTTGTTATGGCTCTTCTATAGGAGGCTCCATCAACCAAAATGATAGATCAGCATCAACATTACGACAGTTATCATAGTTAGGATTGGCAGCATCCCACACAAAATACAAGCTCTTTATAAAAGTGAAAGAATTCCTCACACTCTTCCCCTCCTCTATAGTGCTCCTATCTTGGGGGTGCGTGGGCAGCATCTCAGCATTCAAACCACCCACGTCTTTGCTAAGCAAGCCCTTCTCATTCGCACAAACTGCATAGGAAATCAACAAATACAACGAATGCATTACGTAACCAATATCTTTTACCTTGGTGGTGCTCATAACACTCTACCTGTCCTCTTCAAGTAAAGGCACACCCTAGAGGTAAACCTCCTCCAGCTCGACATGAGGGACATATTCCTCCGCTGCCGGGTTAACTTCTTCCACCGACTCTGCGGAGCAACTTGTTCCTCGGGCACTGCCTTAACTTCTTTCACTGCCTCGGCTGGTTTTACTTCTCCAGCCTCCACATCCAGCACCATCGACGAGCAATGCTCCGCTAGCACATCGTGCATGTGATACTGCGAAATCACATCCTCATCACCCAAAGCATCCTAATTCTCACCCTCTACCAAAATATGCAAATCCTCTACAACAGCCAAATAGACAGGAGCGTCATCAAATCTAACATTTTTCCTCACTTCAGACTGAGCCACAACACCTTTTATTTCTTACATCTACTCCATGTCACTCCCAGATTCCATCATGCTAAGAAACTCCTCAATAATAGAATCAACTTCATCAATTAATTCATCCAAAAACATCTGATGAATAGCTTTAACTTCATCATGACTCTCTTCATGGCTATGGCACATAGACATGAAAGCTTGAACCCAATCATCCCAATTGGGACTCTCTTCCATATCTACTTCATCCATAGCTCTGAAAAAATTTTCCATTCCTCAAGCTTCTTCACCAAGTTTCTCCACCCGACTCTGATACCAATTGTTAATAGCAGAATACACAAAGCAAATGAAAGAAGATTAAAAGAAAACAACAAAATAAGTAAACCATTCACACAAAAGAGGAAATCAGAATTTTTATATGGTTCACCATGTCTAATGTCGATGTCCACAACAAACAGGGGATTCTCTCTTTATTAAAACTCTATTTTTACATACACTTCCAGCACTCTCTCACTCTACAATACCACTACTAAACTTTTTGTATATCCTTTATAGAAAACATATGCTATTCACATAGCTTGCACCGTGGGAGAGGGTAACCATTTTCAAGAAGCTATGATTATACAAAGAACTAACTCTGTAGAGATATACCTGATTATATTCTCTGATGTTCTCTAGCGGTTACACTTGACTTGGCTTCACACATAGCCAACAGATCTATCATTTCCTTGAACTAATATTTGGGGTGTTCTTTTGTTTTTGTTTTTTTTGTTGTTTACTTCTTATACATGTTCAAGTAGGCATCTTTTGGGGATTGAAAATTTTTGGTGGATTTGAGCAGGAATGGTAGGATTGACTGCTTGGGTGGGTTTGCTGTTAATTAGAGAGCCTAAACCTAGAGATGAAGTGCTGGTTTCAGCTGCAGTAGGGGCAGTAGGACTTTTAGTGGGTCAGTTGGCTAAAATTAAAGGCTGTCATGTTGTTGGCAGTGCTGGTAGTAACCAAAAGGTCATCTCTACTCATCTTCTGTTTTAATGTTTTGTACTCGGTGATCTCTACTGATCAACCAGTGCTGGTAGGATTCGTTGACCTTCGATAGTTTTGTTTTAATATTTTGTATAGATGTCTGAGATGTCTATTCTTAAATATCATCTACTTCAACAGTCAAAGGTCAATTTTAGTCAATAAAAATAGGACAAATATTTACCATTTTTTGTTGTGAATGAGGTGTAAAATTGCTATTGATTGTTTGCCATTGAAGTGGATGATATTTAAGTAGAGTGTAATTTTTAATGCTTTGTACAACCTGTGAAGATCTATTTGATGGTTATAATATAAAATTTACTACAATAAGATAAATTTTAGTTCATTTACATAAAATATGATGTTTAAGTAGAGCCGTCTATACCATTTAAGTATTTAAGAAGTTTTGTTGCTTAACATGATGTTTAAGTAGAGCCGTCTATATCATTTAAGTATTTAAGAAGTTTTGTTGCTTAACATTGTTATGGATGGTTTCATCTACCAATGTTTTGGTTAACATCCAGCAATTTAACCCTAATCTTAATTATTTTATTGTTATAGATAGGTTGAATGTCCTATCATTTTTTTCTCAGTTATTTTTTGAGTTGATTTTTAACAAATAATTTATGTTTTATATTTATAAACGTTAGATAGCCCCTTTTCTTGTCATTCTTCTTCTTTAGGCTGTTTTTAAACATCATCCACTTCAACAATCAAAGTTAATTTTGGTCAATAAAAATAAGACAAATATTTACCACTTTTTGTTGTGGATGAGGTATAAAATTGCTATTAATTGTTTGACCATTGAAGTGGATGATGTTTAAGTAGAGCCTCTTCTATCCGGAGATAGTTTCTTTTAAGACTAACTAACTAAATCAAGACATTTAGTTTCACCATCCTTGCATCGTTCCTGAATTTGTACGATTCTATTTTAACTCTATTTTTCTACCCACGGTTAGTTTTGGATATCACACTGCTCTAAGAATGTGCTTGCTTTCAAACTCCGATTCTATCATTTCATTCAGGTCCTCTAACTCCTATTAACCATATCCATTGGCTTTGCAAATTTTAATGTATTAACAGGTGAAGATGTTGAAAGAAGAATTTGGATTTGATGATGCCTTCAATTACAAGTCTGAGACAGATTGGGATGCAGCACTGTCCAAGTAAGTCTAAGTAGTGAAGCACATGTAATATATAGATTGATAAATTCCAATCTTCTTTTCTTGAAAAATAATCCAATGCTGGATGACTGCAAACTCCTGAATAGGCACTTTCCAAGGGGAATAGACATTTACTTTGAAAATGTGGGAGAGCAAATGCTAGAGGCTGTTCTCAACCACATCAATATGAATGCCAGGATTCCTGTATGTGGAATGATTTCTCAATATAACCAGGTAAGACAAATTTATTTCTGTGAACTTTGGAGTTAAACTACTTTATGGAGAGTGCAAATGCCATGGATGAATCTGATGCACTGTGCATTGCTGGATTGGAAGAAACGTTACGATGAGAAACCTTCTTAACTTGGTAGAAAAATGTGGGAAAATGCAGGGTTTTCTTACGATTTATTATATCAATCGTACGGAGGAATTTTTGAAGGAGATGGGAGGATATATGTAACAAGGTAAAATCAAATACAAAGAAGATGTGACACAGGGAATAAAGAACTTCTTGGAAGCATTCAATTCTCTGTTCAGTGGGGGGAATACAGGAAAAGCTCTCGTTCATCTCACTCACGGCTAATAAGCACGATGCGTTTTCTCATAAAGCTTCTTATAACAAATTCCTTATAGTAAAAAAAAGCATTTTGTATTAGACAAGCTATGGGAGAAATAAACTTTTTCAGGGTTGCAGAAGTTTCTCATAATATTTTCGTACCTGAATTATACAAATAGGCACTTTTGTGTAGTACCCATTTTAAAAATTATGGTTATTTAAATTGTAAATAAATTGTTAATAATGGTGGATACTAATATACTAATTTATTGTAGTTTTATATATTTTTTGGGATTAAAAGGGATTCCGTTATTAATGTATGTTTATGTAATGAGATTAGATTACTGTTTTAGTTATAATTGTGATTATTTTGATACAATATAATTAGGTTTATTGAATGAGAATTAATTAATTAATATAATATAATTAATTGAATAGGATTCCCTCTTCGATTTGTGAGGTATTTTGCTCTACAATAGAAGGCTATTGTAAGAAAATACATATGTACTACTAGTACCAAAACTCAAGTAAAATGCTTTAATACCAAGTGTTTGAAAATGTAAATAGTTTCTTACATTAAATCTGGTAGGAAACAATTCCCAATTCCCGAGAGAGAGAGAGAGAGAGTAGAGAGAGTAGGAAATAATTATATCTTCTAAATTTAAGAAACAATAAAGGATTCTCGTCTAATGAAGAAGTAATAATGAAATATTACTATCCTCACTATAACATCCACATTCTAAAAACATAGTAAAAAAAAAAATTTACCATAGAGTAATTCAATAAGGTAAAAATGAGAGAAGTTTTTTTCTTTTATTTAACATATAATCAAGCAACAATAAATTGCAAGATTCTCTTACATAATACAATATATTATATTGTCTTTCTCATTTTCAATATCTGCATAAGTAAATCAATTACATAAACAAATTTGGAATAATTACTGTATTTGAATATCTGACATCTTTATCACAAGCCTTGGCATGTCTTCTACTGGAGAGAGAGAGAGAGAGAAAGAGTATCTTCCCAGTGATTTACCTCCATCCATAAACCGGAGGTCTCCCACACATCTTCCACATAGGAAGTGGCCCTTCCCTTCATGAGGAATATAGACCAAAGGTGACCAGTGGTAATTTGCCTTCCCGAGTACATAGTGTTGTATCTTACACAACTTTATCAACCATACAACCCTAGATACCCTCTAGCTAAGTATGATTTCTGATAGGTTATGCAATCTAAATATAGTGAACTGACAATGCATGCAGAAAATGAATGCATTATTTTGGCCAAAGTTTCAATATTAATAATGTTTGAAATGAATGTGGTCGAAATGTTCACCCACCCCTACTCGACTTGGATGTTATATTCTCGTAGTTTATCCTCACCAACTATGTTTATGTAAATGGTTTCAATTTCTATCATGATAAAAGTCTACTTGACTTAGACGAGTTCATATGAACATAACCAATCATTTGTTTTTATATTCGACTCTAGGGTTTCCATTACAATCTTGAATAGTACGATATTTCAAAATATCCATATCTCATATCTATGAGACTAAGGTTTATAAATAGCCCTTGGTTTAACTAAATCTAGATTAAGAATAATATGGTTCTAGTTATCTCCTCCTACAAAAAGGAGTATGAGAACCTTCTTTCCTTAAATTGATATCAATGACAATCATGATATATACTTATATATATTTCCATACAAGGTCATTTTCTAGTTAGACTTAGTCTACTCCATCGTAATGGTTTTCAAAGAATATCTTAAACAAGATTAGTAAAATAGATAATAAGGATTCATCCAATAGACCTTATTTCTTCTATCTAAAAATTCCTAGTATTTTATCACTTGATTGGATAAAAGATAGTTTTCCACATATTACTAAGAATATAAGTTCTTTGAAAAGAAATTATTTTGCCATAAATAAACAGACTAAACCAAGAAGTATTTTAAAATGATAAAATCACAGCCTAATGCTTAAACCTGAATACTCCTAGCTAATGAGTTTACCTATCAAGTTTCATTTGCACTAATTTCACCGAAATTCTATTACATGATTAACTTATAGCTATATCATCGACTTGCTTCATGATGAAACTTATTCATTTGATCGACTGGTTTATAAGGTACACAATATCTACAACAACCTTCTTTAGGTATGTGGTTGTAAAGGCCATTTAGTTCACCATACGATAGTTTGACATGTCTAATAGTTTATAAACAATAAGCATATTGTTGGCTTTGAGTGTGTTATGAAATAGTATTCAATTGCATCAACAAGCATCAGCCATCTAGGCTTATTCGATGCTATAACAAATTCCTGAAAAAGATCTAAATAGTTTATTGACAATGCTAACAGCATTCTCCTATAATTGACTCCATTAGTTTTTAACAAAAACACATTGAATTCGAAAGGATAAGCCTTACTGGCATATTCATTTATCTACACATGACACTATAGTGGATAACCATAAAAGAATAGTCAATTTTCACAATGCTATCAAAGCACACAAAACTGGAGGAATACCTGATAGCAACAGCTTAGATTATGAAAGAGTTGCAGATAAAATACTTTAGTCGATGTCTAGCATCCATGATACGTCCTCAAAATGGTTATCTCTCCTCCTACTCACCGCAATCCCTTCAAATCATTACAACCCAATGATAATCCCCATCGACTCTACTAAGTTGTGTCTATAAAGACTTAAGCATGATTCTTTGTGAGTCTCTAGATTATCACTCCTCCACTCTTGCAGTTGCAAACATATTTAATGCAAGGCGATCCACCTATTGATTCAGTTACAACCGATACCTCTAAAGTTGCAAATATTTACAAATGTCAATGGAGAGAATGTCCTTCGAAAGGAGCTCATCGAATGTGGTTGTTATTACCACCGCTCCTCTTCTAAAGAGGCTAACATGATATTTAGACCATCATTTGATCATTATTGATCACTTTAAGTGATCCAATCCATCACTTGATACAATGAAAGTACTCCTATTAGTATGCCTATGGCTACTCATAGTGAGTAAGCATTAATAACAATTATGATGTATTAACCTCAATCGATGCATATACATATTGGTTTATATAATTAAATATGGTTTTAACATGACATCTATCCTATTTGATGGTTTATATTTTGATCAATAAATAATAATAATAAGTCAAAGGCTCATAGATAATGTGAATGGGTCGAGCTTGTCTCCCCTTCACAATCCTTCATTAAGTCACGTCAACTTGTCTTGATGAGATCATCATATGGCATTAAATGTCGACAATAAAACCTTATATAACTCAAGAATTTTAACTTAACAATTTTGCAACAATGACGACATAATATTTACGTTAATCATAAATGGACACCATTCTAATCAGATGACATCATTTTATTTACAAACAACAATGTCGACACACACATGCAACTTGACTAGAAAGAATCAAAAGATATCAACTACCTATCGATTAGATCCAAAAGTATACTGACAAAACATGACTTACCTCTATCGATACCTGTTCACGTTTTTGTTAAACACTCATACTCATTTTGGCAAATAATCACTCGTAACCCAAGGTCTATATTTCTCTCCTCGAAAGATACTCTCTCTCTCTCTTTTCTCTGAGAGTCATCTGAAACTTGTAATCTTGTATAAAACTTGAAATCAATAGATTATGATCAGTGCATCATTATTCAAATAATAAACCAAATTCTCATAATGCAATTATTAAATCGATATAACATATTCATTTCTATAATTCCATAAATGACATTCAATAAAATCTGTCTTTCCTTGATATTAATCTAAACATCAAAATAGATTTACTTATGTCCAAGTAAAACTATTAGCAAGACAAAAATTGGGGATGTAACACTCACGTATTTTTGATTTCCTAATTACTATGTTATTTCCTACTATCCTATTCTACTAAACAAAAATTGATTCTTCAAATTGGTGTTTCAACTTTCTACAAAAATTCTTCATTTGTTCTCTTCTTATCCTCTCCCAAATGAATGAGAGAAGGGTGGTTTAAATAGTGGTACAGAGAGAAAATCAAGAGGAAAGTTCTAGCTAACAAAAAGTTAAGGGGATATGATCAATAACTAGAAGGAGAACACAACACTCAAGACTCAAGATAACTATGAATCAAAAGAGAAACTAGAGGAAAATTAGAAGAAACTAGGAGATTTCTGTGTTTACCAAATAGGAGAGGATCATTCTTATCAAGGGTGGGTCACCCCTCTTATCAGGGATGGTCGTCCCTCTTACTAGGGATGGTCACCAAGGGGATCCTAGAGCTTAACATGGGTTGCCTAAGTGACCATAAGGTCTCTTGGGCACCCCTATAATTGTAGCTACAAAATTTCAAATTTAGAGGGTGAGGCAATAAACAAGGTGGAAAGGTGGATAACAATGGTGAAGAACATGTGAAGGAAGGTTCTATAGCACTAGGAAGACTTCTATCTGGAAAAAAAATTTGAGAGGAGAAATGAGCATGCCATGTGGGTTGTGAAATAGACTACCAAATCATCATCAAACATTTATATTAACCCATACAATTTTGGGTCCTTACATATTGCCCCCTACAGTATGATAATCTACATGGAAGGTAGATGTCATTCTTTAAATAGGTGCAATGGGACCTACACCTACCTATTTGTTATTTTCCTTCATCTAGACCTATAAAATCAATTTATGAGAACATGCAATTCAATAATCATAAAATAACAACAACCAATGACAAGAGAACTTACCATTGATGTGGGGTTTGAGAGATACTACATTTTTCCTATGCATTGATCTACATGAACAACTTTCTAGAAAAGGGGAAAATAAAACTATATATGCAAACATAGATTCATTTTAAACTTCATTTGTATGACGAAGAGAGAGAAGAAAGGGATTGCAAAGAAATAGAGACAAAATCACATAGTCTTATAATCAACAAAGAGATTGAGACTATGGTTGCTACTTAGCTTCATGTGATCCCTTAGGTATAAGAATTGAGAATAATCCCTCTTTTCTTCCATTTTAAATTTTGTTGACTTGGTTTAAAATTATTTGTCAAATTTAGTTTTGTTCATTACATTAAGTTGTTACTTAGGTTAGAAATATTTTTACATTTTTTCTTGTTAATTTTTGTGCAATTTTAGTTATTTTTGACTACCTAAGTTTTGCATTTGGTATGCATAAGTTCGCCCCTTTTAGCCCTACCTAGACACCTTTGTTGAGGAGTTTGGGCAGCTGAGCATCTTTGCCACTTTGCCTAGGTCACCTAAGAGACCTTAGGGTTGCTCAAGAGACTTTCTTGGTCACCTTTTGTTTTAGGGACAACCATAAACTTGTTTTTTTGTCATTTAAAGATTGATTTCATTGGCTTAGAGGTTTGATTTTTGTTTTTTATGATTATTTTGGATTTTTGGTGTCTTTTTTAATTTTTGGGAAAATTTGATTTTTTGGATTTTTTGAGGTCTAACAATGATTTCCTATTTTGCAAGACACTTACATTTTATGGAATTCTATGAGAGATTAGGCATGGTATGTTGATGCTATGGAGGAATTATCTAGGGTGCACCTAACTACCTTAAGAGGGTAAGACTATCAAGGGTGCTATGAGTTCCTATTCTTTAGCCTTCAACTTAGTTTTGTTGTGACATTGTGACTTAATAGGATGTTTTATGGAACACCTTCCAATTTCTAGGATTTTGAGGAGAGTGAATGATCACTCCTTATCATGTTTATTACATCCATCCAAGGGGTTCTTGTTCAAGGTGAGAGATTGACACTACTTGAGGCTAAGTCTGAGGACTAGATACTCACATGGGTTTCCTTTTTAGGAGATGATCATCTAGAAGATATGCTAGGAATTTATCTTACATCAATTTCCTCTCATTCTATTTCACCTTTGTGAAAGGTCTTGATAAGTTTTATTGTCACCTGCTTGTCAGGTAGTAAGAAGACTCCCATATTAAGATGGTGTTGGGTACCAATTATATGAGAGGTCAAGTAGGGTAGAGTTTATTCATTGGGAGTTGGCACTTGGAATTGGTCTATAGAGAATTATATTGCATTTATAAATGGGGAGATCTATCTTTTCATCATCCTTCTTTGGTCATGGTGTGGAATTTTAGTACATTAGACTATATCAGTGTGTGATTTCCCCAATGCATCCTATTATTCTCAAAGCCATAATTTTCCATAGAGTTGGACTCTTTTATGCAACCACACTAATAGTAGCAATTCTCAAAGATGATGACTTCATTGTCAACCTTTGTATTGACATGGAGGGAAGGTGGATAGGAGATATGGCCATTTGATCTTATTGTCAAGGAGTGTGCTCTCTAATAGATAGAAATGGCTTTGTTGAGGCCCACTCTATTTCATAAGTTCTATAACAACTTGGCGACAATTTCCCTATAGATTTAGCCCTTATGATCCCATGCTACTAATCTCTTCAAGAGATGACAAATGCATAGTGAGGGATGCCCTTATGGACCCTTCTTAATCCAAGGATTCCTATAACATGACCTTTATGAGGTTAGCTTTAGAGATAGCTACAACTACACAAGGGTTACTTGATTGATGATATAGAGAGTGACTGAGAGGATGAGGAAGATGATGATGGCCACATCTTAGAGGATGGAGAGGAGGAGAGGAGCATCAGATGATAAGAAAGCACTAGAGGAGGGTATACTTACAACTTGGGTTAATCCATTTATAGAGCTAATAGAGGAGGAGATGAGGATAGGTGATACTTCATAGAAGCTAAGAGATCCTCACAAGTACTACACTTAACCACTCTTGCTTTAATTTTTTATATTGCAAACTATAACTTGATCATCATTTTCACTTTAACACTAGACTGATACTCTTTCTTGCCTCTATTGCTCTTGACTACAAAGGCATCACTAATGGTTGGAGAGATCTAATTAGGACTATATCTTTGGATGTTATTTCTCTTTCCATAGAGACAAATATTGACATACTCTTGTTGGATGAAATAAATTAAGAAGGTTTAAGATTGATATATGTTTGTTTCCATGATCCTTTGGAAGCATTAGAAAGAGTTAGAAATAAATTGAGAGAGGAGTTAGTGGTGCAAGTGTTAGCATGAGGATGAGAGATAGGATGGAGTTTGAAGAAAAGGAGGTAGATGAAGTGAATGTAAGTTCCATATTAGTAATTAAGCAACTATGAACTAGCATATTATAAGAAGCCATTATAGTAAATTGCAAATTTGATTGAGAAATTAATAATTTATAATAAGGAATCTTTTAGATGCTAGGATATTCCCTCTTTGAGGGTATTCCTAGGTCATATATTATGTCATTTATTGTAATTTTCTATTGCATGTGTGTGTGTTTTATTTATTTTGGCTACATGGATAGATAGTCCTTCATTGGACCCTCCTACTATGACTACATCAACTGCCATCAAAGCAAAAGGTTTAAATCTTGAGGAAGGTAAATGGTGTTCTATGGATTTTATTTGTGAATAGACCACTAAAGTTAAGGTAGCCTACAAGAATTTTGTCAATAGAAGGAGAGCCATTTGTAAGGAGTGATTGTAGGTAGACCATTGACCTAAGGCAGTTTAAAGTAAACCCCAAGAAAGATGCCACCACAAAGAGTCCAAGGTATTATCAACATAGATAGAAAATTGAATGATGATCTAAAGGAGTTAAGGGAGAACAAAATTTTGTTGAAAGCTATAGAGGATGATAAAAAATGGGGCCAAAGCCTATGGTAAGATGCCAAAGAGGATATGCAAGACCTAGTTCAGATCAGGAAGAAGAATCAAAATAGGTGAAGTTGTTAAAGGCCATTTCCAAAATTAGTAAGAGATCTATAATGGAAGTTCCTAACTACTATAATGATTTGAATCTATAAGAATTGATTGATTGGATAAATGATCTAGATAAGTATTTTGAATTTGAAGAAATTGAAGACCCTAAGAGGGTTAGATTTACAAATACCAAGTTGAAGCCCAACTTGCTATAGTTTTGTGGAAGGAAGTGCAGTTGGAAAGAAATAGGAGGGAAAAGGATAGAATAACAAAATGGAAGAGGATGGTTGTAAAATTAAAAAGGAAATTCATACCAATGGACTATGAGTTATAACTACCAAATAAGTTGCAAAGATTGAGGCAAAAGGATAGTATTGTGAAGGATTACACTAGAATATTTCACAAAATGATTATCTAGATAGGGCATAGTGAGGCAGGGAAAGAAAATGTTTCAAGATAAAGTATTCAAGAAGACATATGCATAGTTAGTATAACAACCATAGAGGAAGTGTACCAATTTTCAATTAAGGTGGAGGACAAGTTGAAGAGGTTTGAAAACTAGAAAATTTGATAAAAAGGAAAGGAGGAGAGGCCCCAAAAGGAGAGATCATGGTGTGGCAATAGAAGACCCTACTAGAAAGATAGGAGGACTAATAATTTCTACCATCAAGATGGTGACACTTACCATAATGAGGAGAGAAATTGTGAAACTTACCACAAAGGCCAGTAAGATAGCAACTACTACCACAAAGACAAAGGAGAATGAGATGCTAACTGCAAAAATTGATACCATAGAGGAGGAGAGGGATATAGGAGGAATGAGAAGAGACATTTTAGGGGAACATGTTTCAGGTGCTTAGAATAAGGGAATATAGTATTCAAGTGTTTTCAAGGTTAAGGAAAGTAGAAAAACCTTAGTGCCAGAGTGACATATGGGGAGGAAGAGCCTTAGAGATTATGTGAGTTCGATGGAGACCCTAAACATGGAGAACTACTAATGATGATAAGGGATTTCATGAAGTACCATGATGAAGAAGGACTAGTGCAAGGAAAGAACATGTTCGAATAAAATGCAAAGATAGAGGGAAGTGTTGTAAACTAATTATCAATAGTGAAATCATAAATAACTTGGTGTCAAAAGAAATGGTTGGAAATTTAAACTTGAAGAGGCAAAAACACCCAAACCTTTACTCAATTACTTGGATGTAGAAAAAACATATTAAGGTAATGGTCAGTGAACTATGTTCGGTAAGATTCAAAATAAGAGGTTACAATGATGAATTCTTGTGCAATGTGATGTTGATGGATGTGGGTAACCTACAATTGAGAATGCCATGGTAGTTTGACTAGTAGGCTATACATGATTGATGAGAAAATGCATATATACTATAATTAGGAATAGATAAAGACACATGTTAATGCCACTAAAATATATACTTTAATGATTTCTTAGTTTCAAATGAATTACAATCTACTGTAATGGGATTTTAACATGTTAGGCCTCATCCATTTGATTACAAAACATGAAATTATTATTTTCAAATGACATTACAATACACTACCATATGTCAAGCTTTTAACAATTATCTTCCATACAACATCTTCACAGTCTTTCTCAAATTTTTACTCTAACTCTCTCATCTCTCAATTGAATTCCTTCAAATGATAGTGAATGGTGTTTATATAGTAGTCTAAAGTCTTAGAATGATCTTGTGTCAGCCATAAGGTGGCCTTAAGATTAATGCTACATGAAACATGTTGTCAACCAAAATAATTCCAAATCAAGTGCGGTGATAACATATTGAAGGATCTTCATGTACTGCACACCATAAGCACTCCTAAGTCCCATGTACATTGATATGTGTTCCTTCGATGGTGCAAACTCGGGAAGGTTGATGCAAGCTATTAATACTGATCTAAGTGTAAGCCTATTAATATCAATAATGAATCATAAACTAAATTATGCACTTGTGATCCAAATCTTCCTAAAGTGGATATGACACTAGAGGATTATAGTAGAACATATGTTCAATGTCACAAGCCCAACTATATAAATGTGATGGTGGTGTGGTGTAATCTTAGGTGACCAAATGAAGATTAGAAACTTTTTAACAAATAAACAAAGTGAAAGAATAATATTTTTGGTTGATGCAAGATTGCTCTTATATCTTAGGATGCTCCTACATCAAAAAATATAGATTGAACATTAGGGTCTTCTTTTATATTATATATCTCAAAATCAAGAATCACAAAACCTATAGGAAATTGACATGTACAACAAGCTCAAAAGTTAAAGGCATGTAAAATAGATGACTACATGTAATAGTATCTTTCGTGTTATCCTTAAGTTATTTCTTTATATTTTATACCTCTTATACAAGTGAATCCAAGGGGTTGTGAGAATAGTAGTGGTATAATGAGTATGTGATATGGTGGAATGCTTGTAGAGGGGTTGGGATGTAAGAGGCATGTACATAGAGACAAATGGATTGGACATAGCATGAGAAGTATTGGCTATAGGGGTGAATGGTGTAATAGTAGTTGCTATGGAAATAATAGGAGTACGTATGGTTGGAATGCTAAAAGGGATGGGGGTACTAGTGTGGGTATTGAAAGGTGAAGTATAACCTTTGGGTAAGACAAAACGGAATGAGGTGAAAACAATAGAAGGAGCAAGTATAACATTAGGGTTGATTGTAGTCAAAGGTATGGAAGTGGCAGGAGAGGGGTTATAAGAGGAGAATGGGTTGTGTACACCATAAGAAACACTCATTATCAATCCATGATCTTGAAAAATCCATACCAAGAGGACATCCTACTAGTGTGTTCTAAAAAATATTAGCCAATTGATGATGAGATTGAGCTTGTTGTAATGCTTCTATTAGAACTTGCCTCGTAACTTCATATGTTGGATATCTTGTTTGACCACATGTGCATCATGATCATTATATTGGTCATCTAAGTTGTTCTCAATATGACCACCACCAAAGATATCATTATCATTCAAATGGGTAGCCATATTAAATTTTAAATGAGCACTTATTTAAGCCATAAATAGTAAAATGATAACAATAAAGGAATCTGAGAGTAGAAAATTAGAAACATTAGAGATAAATTAGATTTCATATTGAGTGAAAAAATGCAAATCCTAAGGCTAGTATAAGGGTGAGTAATAGATAGGGAGTTTAAATAGACACCAAACCCTAAGAAAAAGATATATCAATGAAGAAAAAAGATGTAAAAGCAAGTTTAGATATTAAAATATAATATAAAGTGAGAAAATTATAGATCTAAAACCCTAATGTAATGTAAAACCCCAAAAGAAAGGTTGAGTTGTGTAGGATCAAATGGGTTCACTAAAAATATGAACAAAAATAAGGTTTCCTTAGGGTTAACCTAGGTTAATAAAATAAATGCAATCATTAGGAACAATCTATCTAGGCTAACTAATTATGACAAGAAATTGATAATTTCATAAAGTGTACTTGCTAATCTGGGAAATGTAGGTGACAATTAGGGAGCTTATCTCTATCATTGAAGAATGAGTGTGATTGGAGAATATTCTATTATTAGACTAATGTATGATAAAGAATTGGTGCCTTTCTACCATGAAGTGTCATTGTCTCTATGCTAGATCTTTGTTATGATAGTGGAAAAAATCATAAATTTAAGATAAAGTTATGGTCATTGATTAGTTCTTTGAGTTTGGATTTGTCCTTGCACATAGTGATATTTTGTTTTGCAAATCCCCTGATGGATAAATACCTACTATACTCTCCCTAAAGACCTAGGGAATGTTAGTATGGAAAAGTAGCTTAAAGGGTTGTCAATTCATTGGCAGGAGACAAGTTATGGTAGATCAACAACAAAAAGTGAGTAAAGATAAAAAAATAGCATGCAAGGGTCATAGAATGTAAATTTGTTACTACTATTAGTACACCAAATCAAAATGTGTTAGAATTAATTGCTCCTTCGATGCTCTATAATGAATGAATGATTGATTAGGAAGTGATAAGAGCAAATGCATCAAATTTCTTTAAATACTAGCACATAACATTAAATTGTTGAGGGTTAGAGAAATCAAGGGCATTAAACTAGCCACCTCAATTGACCTTGCTATTGTTCAGCAGTTCATTGATGATACAACTCTTTTTGGGGATCGTATATGGAAGAGAGTGTTGAATGAATTTGTTGTCTTAGATCAATGTATTAACTACGAGAAAAGACAAATTTACTTCTTCAACACTAGGATTGATCTGCAGCAGAAAATTAAAGGAATCCTAGGTTGTTTTGGTGTTGAACTACTTGGGACCTATCTAGGTCTCCCTTTATCTATCAAAGAGGTCTCTCCCATGTACTGGAACTCTATTGTTGAACGGATCCAGAAAAAGTTGGCCGGTTGGAAAGGTAAGTTGTTGAGCCAAGCTGGTAAGTTTCAACTACTGAAAGCTTCCCTGCAGGGGATCCCCATCTACTTCCTCTCTCCTTTTAAGATTCCAAAATATATTGTTGAAAGATTTAAAAAAATATAGAGAAATTTTCTTTGGATTAGAGCGGAAGAGAAGAAAGGATTGCTCTCATAAGCTACTTGATAAAGTCTGTCTTCCTAATCTCAAAGGAGTTCTAGGGTTAAGGAAAATTCATTCGACTAACAAAGCTCTTATGGCAAAGGTTGGCTGGAAGTTTCTAAACAACAATAAGGATTGGTATGACTTGATGAGAGCCAAATATCTTTCTAATGAGACTCCCTATCAATTTCTTTCTGCCATTGGTATCCCTAAGGGATCTATGATATGGAACAATGTCCTTAAAACTAGAGTCCTCCTCCAAAAGGGGATAAAATGGAAACTGGGTAATGGGAGTGTCATCAGATTCTGGGAAGATAACTAGTTGAAGGACCAAGCTCTGTTTAGTATTAAGAGTTTTAAGAGAGATGTTGATTTGGCCACCAATTTTTTGGGGACTTTGGCTACTAATTACATGTATGAGGGTGGGGTTTTCCAGTGGAAACTATTATTGGACTATTATCAAGGGCACAAAGACCTTTCTCAAACTGCCACTGAGCTGCAACATGACCTCCGAGGGTATAAAATCCTTTTATTCCTTTCTATGGATAAACTTCTTTGGGCCAAAGATAAAATGGGTACCCTTACTAGATTAAATCATCTTACAGTCTGTTGTTAGACTCAGCTAAGGATGTTAGCTTCTAGAGAAAGATATGCAACCATAATCTTATCCCTATGGTGAACTTTTTTTGGTGGTTGGCTATTCATAATAGGATCCTTACCCTTGATAATATTTGATGCAGGAACATCCAGTGGCGTAAAGGCAATCTTGCATCACCCCAAAAAAATGATGATTCAAAATCATTGATTTTGTTTTCATTTCTTTTCAAAATTAGTATTTCTTGTTCCATAATTGCTTGAATAATGATGTAGAACTTTCTTTTTATCCAAACTGCTATTTTTTTAAAGTTTCCATTTTGGCACAGATTGAAGCAAAAATTTACAGGAATCTTTGTAAATGAAAATAACACCTTTGGTGAAGGAAACATGAAAAGATCATTTGTGAGATGAAAGATATTAAAGTTTTTGTTTCCTGAAAAATGCCTGAAAATTATTCAAATTCAGGTTTGAGGCATGAAATGGCCCCATATAGGCCTAAAAATGGGTGGAATTGGTAGAGCAAGTTCTTAGTGTGTAGAGCACTCCACAATCTTTCTGGTGCTTCAAACGATTCATCAATCGAATACCCAGATCAAAAGTTATGGCTCCTGGAAGTCGACCTATTTTTGGAGGGAGATGCAAAATTTGAAATTTAACTGGAGGCCACCACAAAGGCTATTAATAACCATTTTTGGGAACCCTTGGTAGTAGTAGAGATAAGGGGGAAAGTGTAGAGTCAAGAAAAGGTGAGAAAACAAAAACCCTAGCTAATTTAGGGTTACAGAAGGCAGAAGATTCCAAAGTCTTGAGATAGAAAGTTGTAATGTGTTGTAGCCTATACAGGATTCACCCTCTGATTGTATTTGAGCTTTTGTAATGTAATGGGATTGTCCAAATAAATAAAATAACATTCTTATTTTCTATGTGCATTTTCTATTGTTGTGTGTTTTGTGATTTACCCCCCTTCATCAATCTTAAGATCAGGGTATTACAAATTCCTAATAGATGTGCTCTTTGCTAGAAGGAGGAGGAATCTATCTCACCTCTTGCTCCATAGTGAGTTCTCTTGGGAGGTTTGGTTTTTCACCTTCCAAAACTTTGCTATTTGTTGGAACATGAATCAAGATTTGACATCCTTCATAAATAATTGGTCAACACCTTTCTTCCACCCTATTTGTAAGGAGTTGTGGTATTAAACCCCTCTATTATTGCTTGGGGTTTGTGGAAGGAATGCAATAACATGATATTTAGAGACAACTCCAAGTCTACTAGGAAGTTTTTTGTATATGCTCCAAATTACAGGCTAAAAATGTCTCTAACAACACTCTAAAAGCTTGGGAGACCCACCCCAAGAATGAAGAAATCAATATCATTAGAAAATGGAATTTGCCACTCCACATCTACACAGTGGGCAATACTAAGAATCTTTCTCACAAGAATACTAAATGGACCCCCCCAAGAACTCCAATAATGTGGCTAAGGCGATGGCATTGCTATGGGTGGTGAAAGTTGCCCTTTCCATTGGTATAAAAAACCACCTAATAAAAGGTAATGGGATTTGATGAATTTGAGTTAATGCATATTTACAAGGAGGGTAATGGTATAGGGGTTCCTACAAGAAGTTGGGTCCACATGTAGAGGAAGTCGCGCAGATGAAAAAACTCTAACAGGAACAGGTACCCATTTAGGAATAGGCACTTGACCCTAAACAGGTACCCATTTAGGAACAGGTGCCTGAGCCTAAATGGGTACTCGTTACTAAACGAGTACACATTTCTAAATGGGTACTCGCTACTAAACAAATACCTATTACTAAACGGGTACTCATTTCTTAAATGTATTTAATTTTTAAAAAAATCCCCTATGGGCTCATTTTCCTCCATAGACAATGATGACCAGATTGGAAGCAAAAGAGGTATCCATTGCCAAAGCCCTTACCAACACATTTCTGGCTATTTTTTGCACCTTTCAACTCCTCCTGCCAACTCTTCATTTTTTAAGACCTCTAGCTTGGTTTAATACTTTTTTTATGTAATTTTTAATGATTGTAGACCTGTTTAAATTTGAAAATTAGGGTTTAAGTTTTATGGTATGTATTTTTTGATAAACCCTAAAACTATGTTCACTATAAACCCTAAAACAATGATCAATAAACACTAAAACTTCAAACTATAAACCCTAAAATACTATATTTAACTATAAACCCTAAAACTATGAACTTGATAAACCTTAAAACTAAAATTTAACTATAAACTATGAACCTTAAACCCTAAAACTATTGTATGTGACCAAAGATATATCAACTCTTAGATCCCTAGTGATGTAGTTTAGTTAAAAAACATACTCCACACATGAATTCAAACTAGACAATATACTCGTACCTCAACCATCTAACACACTTACCATATTTTATGTAATGGTGTGCAAGTTACAAGTGTCTTCACGATCTAGATGTCTGCATAGTTGTCTAAGAGTTTAAGGGGATAATATATATGTTTATGGGGTTAAACAATTGCTAATATATTGTATAGTTGACTATTATAATAGATGTAAAATTTCTTCAAAGTCATCAAAGAATTCTTTTAGAATAACATATGGGATTACATTGATTAGTTATGGATTGTTAAAGTAGATATAGTTGTGTGATGTTTTTTGAGTCCTTTTATTGCATATACATGAAATTGTACATGTAGATTGATGGGATTTTAGATGTACTACTAGTACTTTGTTTTAAATTTGTACTTGAGTAGTTTAGATATTTTTTGAAACCTTGACTCTTCATCAAATGGACTAAGGAATTGATTGTACTTTACTAAAATGATCAATTTGTTTTTTAAAAGTATCCTTGTTTTGTTCCTTGGTAGATTAGGGTAGGTTAGGTTCTATTATTTTGCATAACTCATTGATATACTTACCATTTCCAAATATTAAGTGAAGTTGCATGTGGTAGACAACTAAAGTATGAAATGTGATTTTTGAACACATACCAAAATTACTATGACATAGATATTTATATTTTCATGTTATTGTAAATAGGACCTCTCGATGCAACCTAGTCAAGAGTAAACAATGCCATGCAACCTATTCAAACTAGTGTAGACTAGTTTAAATTGATAATGTGACCTCCTATACTTGCTTGTTCCTTTTGTACCCACTACTTAGAAAGATCTTATCCTTAAAAACACAATAGGGATTTTTGTAGGGTAAATAGAAGACCATGAAAAGTTTCAACAATTGCCAATCCTCTTAAGAGTTATATAATGCTATAAAACATGCCAAGTAGAAATACAAATCTTGATGCAAGCAAGCCTGATATGAGATTGAATTAACTTTAATTAATTGTTCTTTGTGTGTGTCCCTAATTTGAATATTTCTTTTAATACTTGATGTTCTTTATGACATAGGAATTGTTTTAAATATATGTTCTTAGATGCCCAACTAAGACACTTTGGTGGGTGGACTAACCAAATGACAAGCATATTTTCAGAATGTCAACTTTAAGGTGAGAGATTTAAATTTTGAAAGAGACACACTATGTTGCGTCCCAACCATGACATAATCCAAGGTGGGTAAAATGCTAGGAAAGGTGATTAGTAGGCTAAGGTGACATGTGGTGGTAGTCGGATAATGGGTTCAAGGCTAAGTGTCAATGTATGCAACAAATAGGTTAAATTGAGTGCTAAAAAGTATTTAGAACATCTATGCAAAGTAGCATAAAACATTGAAGGTGTAAACTTGTGTAGGATATAGACTTTTCTAGCATAAACTACTCTAAATTATATTCCAAACTAGTTCACCAATTATAGATTTTAGAGATTTAGAATATGCCAATAATAAATGACTATAAATGCTTACAAAATTAAATTGAACAAGGAAATGAAATTAAAGAGAGAACATGCCATAAAAATTGAGGATAACTAGAGCAACATGGAGGAACCCGTTGCAAGTATAAACTCCACCAAAATAGAGCACTAAACTCAAATAAAAGGTTCCTAAATCTTGAGTTACAAGAATAAAATATCTTTCTTGATCCATAATGTCACCTAAACATACCATGTACATCAATTCCCAAGATTACTAGAAATTGAAAAAATTCCCAACAGGGAAGAGGAAGATGAAAAGGTAGAAATCTAGAACACCAATAGTCACTCCTTAACAAGTTTCCAATAATTTGTCAATAATGATGTTTTCTTGTCTTGATTCCATACAACATAGGAAAACAAAAAACACACTCATTATGAAGTCAATATTGACATCAAACAATGCATATATAAATGAAATTATACCTAGGAATGATGGGCTTTTAGATATCAAAGAAACTATACCAATTAAATAAGCCCTTATGAGGTGATACAAATAAATTACCATAAAATAATCCCTTATCAAGTTATACCATAACTTTTAAATACTTCCAATGTTCACAACATCTAGTCCTAATAATTTCCCACTCCTATACCTTAAAAGAATTATATGAGGTTCCAACAAAGTGAACTAACTGCTAAGGGATGTAATTCTTATTTTCAGCCTACATAATATGTACTTATTTTTGCTCATAAGATTCATAAATTCATCTACATCATTCATATAGGAATCCACCTTCTCAATCATAACCCTTTTATCCTCCACTATGTCACAAAAAATAGTTTCACACATCAATGTTCTTAGTTTGCATGCTAAACATGTAAGGTTCTTTACAAATATGATGGTAGTCTCACTATATCACATGGAATTTACATTGTATTGTAATTTCATCTAGTATCTAAACGTAATCTTTGAAGACAAATTTCCTTCTTATGGGAATGAGTGTTTTTCATGCACTCTATCTTTTATCTAAACATAATCTTTGAATCCCTAGATATTTTTTGACCTTCTCAAATCAAGTCCCCTTGGTAGAAAATATAATACATTAAAGTCCATGAATATATATATGAAGACCCTCTTTGCTAGAGTCTAATTTTGTCCATAGATTGTACATTAACCTTATTAGGACTCCTATTCATTGCGCAATGTCTAGTTTGGTACAAATAATAACATATATAAAGATAAAAACTACACTCATATAAGGGGCATGGTTTGGGTTCTCAATTTCATAAAGTGTTGAAGACACTACTCAAATGAAGTCACTATTCCTATAAGAATGGAAACACTCATCCTAAATTTATAAAATAAATAGTCAACATACATCCTCTAACTTAACCAAAGTTTTATGTTAGCTCCATCTCTTCCAATTGAAATTCCTAAGAAAAAATTAGCAAACTTAAAATTATTGACAAGAAACTATGATGAAATCTAAAATGTCAACAACCTAATCATTTGCTTATTATTTCCAATTAACATGTTTTTGACATAATGAATGGTAATAATAAAATAATCACCTATTAAATCTTTTAATAATCATAATGATCTAATTTAGCTTTGATAAATCCTAGGTTCATAACATATGAATTAAATTTTTAATAACACATCTTGGGGTACTTATTTCATGTTGACTTGAATCTTTAATGTGTCTATTAAAACTATTTTAATTTCAATGTTTAAAAAAAGTAAATGTCTCAAGTCAAATGTAGCAAAAACATAGTACTCTCAATAATCCTCCATATTTTTTCTTGACTAGTTACATACTTGTACATTTGTATTAAGCTTTCTATTCATGGATATTTTAAACTTACATTTCTAGATATTAGTTTAAGTTTATTTCTAGATATTTATTTGTAATTTTTCAATATGGATATATTTGTGATTACATTTGTAAGTTTTTGATATGGATATTTGCAAATGAGTAATTAAATATTTATTTATTTTTATATTCTAATTGTAAATGCAAGTGGTCCAATGGATGAATTTTTAATAGATGATATTTTACAAAAACCCCCACCCCCTCCACCTAAAAACCCCCCACCTGCTCCACCTAATAAAGCTCATTTGTGAGAGAGAATCAATAAATATAAATGTAATTGAGGAAAAAATAAATTTGATTAAAAATTAGCCTCACATTATGCCCCCCATGTAGTACGGTTTGCATCTTTAATACAAACCATTATTGATTCTATTAGGTCTATTGATGCGGACCTAGATAGATTTCACCTTTGGTGGGAGGAGAGGAGGGCAATTTTATATAGGTGATCTCTCATATGAAGACATCCTTGATCTTCACATTACTAAACAAACATTAGCCCCATTCTTTGTTGACCCCACAACTAATCAACCTATACCTTCAACAAAAAAATAATTTCAATCAAGTGGTGTAGGCATGAGGCGATCTTGAGACATTTTTGGGAGTAGTGGTGGATGGTGTTTGATCATCCACCACACACTAATTTTGAGGTACTTATATATTTTTTGAGAAAATTATGGGCAGAGTTTCAATTGGGTTTAAAATCCAATTATTTTGATATTAGAGCATTCCAAGGTGTTGGCAATTGCATGCCATAGCACAAGGTAGTAGCACGCATTGATCCCAATCGACCTGTTCATGTTGTTCCTATGGTTTCTCTTGTTTTACCCACCATTCCTGCACCCATTCAGCACTAGGTAGTGTTGTCAACATTAGGAGCATTTAGTAGACTCTCAGGTAATCACACTGAACAAGCTACCCACATGGCAGCTGAATTCAGTGGTGGAGAGTATCATGGAGGAGTTGGTGAATCTCATCATAGCACCTCACACATGTCAATGGCAAATTTGTGTCAAAATTTTAATCAACTATGTTATGGTCCTGCTCCTGCATCCACAATAGATGCAACTACATCAGAGGTGGAGTCATACTTGGATCTATTATATTCTGATGATCATCCTACACAAGTACATAGACCACATTTTATTTTGTTTCAGGTGCATAATGAACATATCAAAATTTATATTTAATCAAGAATTAAATATATATTGTGAACTATTTGGTATAGATCTTAAGTCACTCCAAGGCTTCAACATGATTTGGTACACTAAGTTTTGCATTGACAGCTGTAGAGATCAGCACACCTTATGGGCTAAACCACTATATATATATATATATATATATATATATATATATATATATATATATATATATATATATATATATATATATATATATATATATATATATATATATATATAATCCCTAAAACCATATGTATCTAGTTCTAGTTTAAATTATCTTCAAAACATAGATATATGTTTGAATTAACAAGTGTATAATTAAATTTAACTATATACATATGAAACATTTTTATTGCATCGAGGAGGTCACGTGATAGTTTCCATGTCCGAACAACCATCTGAAGGTGTTGCAAGTGCTCCTCCATCGTCATCTGTTATGCCTGAGTATTCCTTGGTATGTGTTTTCAAAAATTGTACTAAATTTGTACTTTATTTTTTTGAGTTTATATAAATTTATATATGCCCATATATGTAAGTTTAGGATGATAGGAGTGCCATTAGCATAGTAACTGGTCAGGATATTGATTAGGGACAATTTCACAAGTCATCCACATATTTTTAGGTCCTAAACTTTACTAAATTTTCTATGTAATTTCTAGGTTTATATATATATATATATATATATATATATATGGTTACATGTTTCGGTAAATATTCTAACCTATTTCAAAATTGCTTTATTTGAATTTCTAGGAATTAGTAGCTGAGACTTTTGGTCTAGATTCTAAAACAACTATACCACCTAGACAACAAAATGTGGGAGTAGATGAGCATGATCGTATGGTAATTCATGCACACTTTGGCCTAGATTTAAATATTTAATTTCATAATTTTATAAATTAAATTAAACTTGGATGCTAACCTAATTCTTGAGTGCTTTATTTGAATATCTAGGAATTAGCAGTTGAGACTTTGGTTTAGGACCAACAGCTATACTATCACTTGGGCAACAAAATGTGGGAGAAGATGACCAACATCATATGGTAATTTATGCACACATTAGTCTAGATTTAAATATTTAGTATGAGTATTTTATAAATTAAATTAAATTAAATCAAATTAAATTAAATGAGATTTAAATTTCATATGCACACTTATGTCATTTTTGAAAGTTTTATCTAATTTAAAGTTTCTTTCTCTTCTACAGCATGAGGCATATCCATCTCTTTCACGAGGAACAAGGAGGCCTCTTGATTTGAGCTTGAGTGATGATCATAGGACATAGATATTTATTTCATGGATTGTGATGCATTATTTTTTATATACCACCAAGTATTTCATGGACTTAGAGATATTTTAGTATTTCATGAACTATGATTTGTATTTATTTCTATGCTGACTATGAGTAGATGTTTTAGTAAATTTCATGGGTCCTGCCTATATTTCAGTATTTTATGGACTTAGAGATCTATGTATATATTATTGACTATATGTTTGTACATTTTAGTATGTTAGATAGTATGTTTATGCTTTATAAACTTCTAGATTATTATTGAGACATGTTAGAATCTCTAGTACATTTTTGAATTTAAATGGAAAAACTATCTAATGTGTTAAATAATTATAGTATGTGAATATCTAATGTGTGTAGATAATTTTTCAATTTTGAATCTAGTACACATGACTATGAGAATGTATAAAATAGTTCTTGATAAATGATAACTTACAAAGATATTCATGCTAGACCTAATAATAATAATTCCTTACATAATAGACCTAAATTAATAATTCTTTACATCAAGTTGTCTCTAAATATTTCTTGATAAATGATAGTACAACTTAGATAGTTCATGCTAAACCTAATAGTAATAATTCATTACATAATAGACCTACTAATAATTCCTTACTTAAAGTTGTCTCTAAGTAGGTTCATGATAGACCTAATAATTCCTTACATAATAGACCTACTAATAATTCCTTAAATAAAGTTGTCTTTAAGTAGGTTCATATTAATGTTAATGTATTCCCTTACATGATAGACCTAATAAAATTCCTTTTAAATAAATCTAAGAATTTGAAAGAATATATTGAAGACAAATTATCAAGATACAATGAAACTATAGCATGATGAAACATATGAGTATATATACAATTAACTCATAGGTCCACTATTAGTTTGACAAGACTACCAAGTTGATCTAACATTTACATTATGATGAAATCTTGTAGTGGAAATCATGGAAAAATCTACTTATAAGGTACGACTGCAAAAATAATGAATGTACAAGTAAATTAACTATATATATATATATATATATATATATATATATATATATATATATATATATATATATATATATATATATCAAATTATCAAGATACAATGAAACTATAGCATGATGAAACATATGAGTATATATATAATTAACTCATAGGTCCACTATTAGTTTGACAAGACTACCAAATTGATCTAACATTTACATTATGATGAAATCTTGTAGTGGAAATCATGGAAAAATCTACTTATAAGGTACGGCTGCAAAAATAATGAATGTACAAGTAAATTAACTATATATATATATATATATATATATAAGTAAATTAAGTAAATATATAAATATATATATATTTACTTAATTTACTTATATATATATATATATATAAGTAAATTAAGTAAATATATATATATATATATATATATATATATATATATATATATATATTTACTTAATTTACTTATATATATATATATATATAGTTAATTTACTTGTACATTCATTATTTTTGCAGCCGTACCTTATAAGTAGATTTTTCCATGATTTCCACTACAAGATTTCATCATAATGTAAATGTTAGATCAATTTGGTAGTCTTGTCAAACTAATAGTGGACCTATGAGTTAATTGTATATATACTCATATGTTTCATCATGCTATAGTTTCATTGTATCTTGATAATTTGTCTTCAATATATTCTTTCAAATTCTTAGATTTATTTAAAAGGAATTTTATTAGGTCTATCATGTAAGGGAATACATTAACATTAATATGAACCTACTTAAAAGACAACTTTATTTAAGGAATTATTAGTAGGCATTAGTCTAAATAATGATTAAGGTGCGAATATTGAAATGCACATCCATTATTGTAACAGTTCAGGACTTAGTCAGCTTAGTTAAGAAACAACAAATACAACAAATATGAAGGTGGTTGTGGTCTATAAGTCTGCGGTCCCATGGAGGGGGCTTTTTAAAATATCTCAGCGGGTGCTGCTGAGAATTTTTAGGAGCTTTTATAAGCAGGCAATCCCATGGATTTTGTAATAATGGGCAAGCTTAAAACTTTAAGTTCTAAATCTTTCTGCCTTTGGATCCTTTGGCTGACTAAGCATGTGTTGAACATGCAGCTCCACAATTTGTTCATCAACTTCATACCCCATTGGCATGATCCATACTATTCTTGGTTCCACTGCCTCCATAAGGCACTGATCAGTTTCTACCATAAAGCATATTGTATCTTTATATTTTTCAACTAATAATTTGGGGATTCTCTTGCTTGTTTCTTGATGGCAGGATAAAAAGTTTTTCCATGTTCATTTTCCCCATGTAGATTTAATTGTCCATCTGCACTTCAATTACAATATAGGTGCTGAATTTTTTGCCACACTTATTGATACCCGATGTCAAATCTGGGAACAAGCTGTCATTGCTCAGTTTCGTGGTTTACTCAGTGCTGAAAAAGGGGATGGTATCCTGTCAATCCAACCCAACTTCACTCTCTCTCTATCCGACAAATTTATTTCTTCTGCTTTCTGCTTGTTATTATAAGTTAAAGGTGTCTCTTTAATGCCCGGTTCTGTCTATGCTACCATAGGAGGTCGTTGTATTTACAAAATACTGAATACTGTGTCTCCACTAGTTTCTTTACCCACGAGGGTATCTTTCCCAAGAGGATTGTCCAATCTTCTAGATTATGGTCGTTTTATAGATGCAACTGGTTTCGACATAGGATTTCCTATAATAGAACAACTGCTTGATAGACAAAAGCCGTAGTTTATTGACCTTCCTATTCACCGAAATAGATTCTCAGACAGACCACTATTCCAGTCACGCAGAGTAGGTACCATTACATTGCAATCTGTCCTAGGCCAAACAATTCTTGAACAGCCCCTGATAGATGAAACTCAAGCCAGAGCTCAACCACTAGCCCGCAGTAGGTCTATGGCTCATAGTTATGCTAGCTCAAATAGAAAACCATATGTAGATTATAATCCTGAAGAATGTTCTACCTCCAGCAATAGCTCCCGAAGCTTTAAACAAATGCCTTCTAGATCATCATTTTCCTCCATGTCATCTAGATATACTTCAGTAAACACCCCTAACCAAATAGATGAACTGGCCAGACAAGTAAGTGCTAGACTGCATCTTACTCCAAAACAAGATGAGGAATCAGAGAAGAAGAGAAAAGGAAAAGGCATTAAGATAGCTAAGCTAGGAGAACATGCTAGCATGATGAGGGAACATCTGCCTAGATATGGATCTGAGCGAAGAGCCAAGCATACTGTACAATTAGATCCTGCTACTACTACTAAATTAATCAGTTATACTCCTGGTAGATGGCCTACACAAGATAGTTATTAGGTTGTCAATCCTGATGAAAAAACTTGGGGTAGATATGAGGCAAAAGTTCACACTAAAGTGGAAACAAAACAGAAGAATTCTGAAGCACAAAGAAATTGGCAGTCTGCATGGATGCAAACGGCTTCAGAAAACATAGATGACATAGTAGTAGATGTCAAACAAGGAATAAATAGGACTATTTCTGTCTATGATGGAATGTTGCAAATACAGAATAGTCAATATAAGACTGAAACTACTATAGGTAGAATTGATAAGCAGTGCACTTCTACCTTAAATAATTTTGGCACTTTAAATTATCAAGTCAGCCAGACACACATGATGGCCACAAGCATACAAGATAGTAGTGAAAGATTAGAAAATGTGGCCAGTCAGATATACACTTAGGTGTCTACATCTGATAATAGAAGAGATACTCAAGCTCAGGAAAATAAAATATTACTTGAGCATGTTGCTAGAAACCTAGAAAAGGTTAGAAAATATGCCAAAAAGATTAGAGTATCTCAGAAAGGAAAAGATAGTTCTGAGGAAGAGACTGAGGATGCCAAAACTTAGAAATCTCAGAAAATAGAGTCAAAGCCTAGACCTAAGATGCAGAGAAGAAAAAGTCTTTTGTTCTCTGAAGAAATCATCCAAGAAGAACCAACATCTTCTACCCAGAGAAGTCATACTCCACAAATGCCCTCTAAGATAGTTCTTCCAAAACCAAAAGAACACATGCTCCAAGCTACTGAACAGCTAAAAGATTGGCTTCAAGAATGCCAACTTGAGAATAATGAGCCTGTATATATGGAAGAACCGACAGCAGCCATGAATTCTTCTGATGAAGAAATCTTTGAAACAGTTTCCATTCCTGAGTCAGTATCATTAGAAGAATACATGTCTTCTTATGATAATCCTGTAATAGAAATTCATGAGGATTGGGAACCTTTATATATGGCTAGCCAAACTACTGTGGAAAATGAAATAGATGTAGAAATGAAAGATGCTGTGTCAGAAAATGCCAGACCTGAAAATTTAAGAGCTTATGCTACTTCTGGCTACATTCTGAATATTGATAAGGTTATTGACCCTTATGACACCATCTGCACCTGGTGTGATACTTTAGAAAACTTTTATGATACTAGAGGGTCTGTTTGGTCAGAGGCAAATAAGGTGCTACATGCAGTAAGACTCATGTCTAGAAAGCTTCACAGCTGGTGGAATTCTCTCCCTGACAATGGAATAATTTTAATTGATTCAGATGGAGATGAATATGTAAAAGAAAAGGACATGGGTAGAAATGATATTTCTGTTGAAGGATTTGCTACACTAAAGTTATATTTGATTGGTTTATTTTGTGGCAACAGAAAAAATGATATTCATGAGGCTGAAAAAATCCTTTACTACTTGCAGTTAAAAGACCTTGGTAAATTGCATAAGTATAATTTGGTCTTTGAAAAGTATATGATAGCTGCAGGAAAATTGCATGATCCTACTACAAAGAAGTTTTATCTGAATTCTTTACCATGTGGATTAGGTGATTATGCAGAAGAATATGTAGCCAATAAATATAAAACCAAGATTGATACTTTTGGTTTCAGTGAATTAAAACAATTGGTTACATACAAACTAGATAAAGGATGTCTTTTGAAAGCCTTAAGTGATAATAGAGATTAGTACAATTCTTCCTGTAATATGAAGGATTATTACAGTTTGCCACCCATAAATCAGATTAAAGATTTCAAGCATGTCCGCAAGTTTAGCAGAAATAAATGTGGTAAGAATTGTCACTGTAAGAAATGTAAATATTCAAAGTATGATGATGACAATTTATAAAGATCTTTCTACAGAAAGAAAGCCTACAAGAGAAAGTATAGGTTTGCTCCTGTAAATAAGAATTCTTTTAAGAATAGGAGGCCACCAAAGTATTTGTTTAAAAGGAATAAGGATTATAAGAAAAGAAACAAGCCTGTACAATGTTTCATTTGTAAAGGGCCACATTATGCTACAAATTGTCTAAAGAAGTACAATCCAGAAAATAAGGTGTATGCAATGTTTGAAGAACAACATAATTCTGAGAATTGGGATATTGTATAGTCTTCTAATGTTTTGGGTTTTACTGATGATGCTTTATTTGAGCTTGTTGAAATTTTGCCTGATCAGTTTTGTATGGCTAAGGATAAGCACAGAAAGATTTACTCTTCTAGTTCTTCTACTTATGAATCTGAAAGTTCTAGTTCATCAGATCACAAGGTGGTATCCAAAACCCTCAAGAAAGCAATTAAAGATCTTGAGTTTAAGATCAGTATGGCCAAATCCAAAGATCCATATCATATGCCAGGATCTCTTGAGGAAAGAAAAGCTGCTGCTAAACAGCAAGTCAAAGATATCAAAGCCTGGGAAAAGGAGAAAATAGCTCTTTACAGAAAACTGAAGCATCCTTCTAAGCGTTCTGCCTCTAGTTCTCCTTCACCATCACCGCCTCCCAGAAAGGTATCCCATGGCTATATTCACCCTAAATGGTCCACTTCTAAATCCTCTTCTTTTTCTAAACACCGAGCATCTCGCCATTCACCTTCTGCATCTCTTGGTCGCAGTATTAATGCTCTCTGTGCTAAAGTTGACTATTGCAATGAATCTGTTGATATCCTTGCTCGCCAATGTGCACTTCAGCAAAAAGCCTTGGATAAACTCACTTCTGTAGTGGGGGAAATTCGTGATTTATTAACCAAAGCTGATCAATCCTCCTCTAGTTCTAAGTCTGAGCCTGATCTTCTAGCTGAATCTGCAAATGCCCTGTATATGGTCAAAAATTGCACTTATATTAGAGTTAATCTTTGTTTCTCTGGATATAAGCCTATCCCTATGGATGCATTTGTTGATTCTGGATCTTCTCGTAGCTTTGCAAAGACTAATGCTATTCCTCCTAAGTTCTGGAAAACCAAGAATGACTTGCCAGCAGGATATGCTATTAATGGAGAAGAAATAAAGATGGGTAGATTTGCTCAGGATGTCAGGATTGAAATTCAAGGTAAACAGTTTATTGCTGATCTAATTGAATTAGACAGTTTGAGAGAAGATATATTATTAGGATATACATTCTTAACCAAGTACCAGCCTTTTGTGTTAAGAACTCATGAAATCTCTCTCAAGCATACAGATGGTATGATAAAGATTCCATCTCTGAAATTAGTCAACCATAATTTGTCTAAAAAGGCTAAGAAACAAAAGAAAGAACCTCTAAAATCCCAAGGACCACAATTACCTCTCCTCTTAGAACCAGTAAAAGCTAAATTTGAGCAAGACTGTTGTAGTCTGAATCCCTTACAATTCTGGTCTAAGGAGCACAAAGAATGTGAGATTAGGTTGAAGCCTGAATGTAAATCTGTCATACCTTTTGAACCAGCCTATCTGATGAGTCCTACAAAAGTAAAAGAAATGGATGTTCAAACATTTGAATGAGCTCATTGAAGGAAAATTCATTAGGGAAAGTAAAAGTCCATTTAGCTGTCCAGCCTTCCTGGTTAATAAGAGAGCCGAGCAACAGAGAGGCAAGAAAAGATTTTGCATCAATTATAAGCATCTTAATGATATCATCCTTCCGTTTAACTATCCAATTCCATTCAGTACAGATTTAATAATGAGAGCTGCTTCAAAAAGGGTCTTCTCCAAGTTCGACTGTAAATCTAGTTTCTGGCAGATTAAGGTAAAAGAAGAAGACAGATACAAAATAGCTTTCTCTGTACCTCAAGGGTTGTATGAGTGGAATGTAATGCCTTTTGGTCTCAAAACTGCACCTGCATACTTCAAACGCAGAATGGATAGAGCCTTGAGAAGTTTAAAAGATTTTTGTTTAGTCTATATTGATGATATAATTGTATATTCTGACGATGACTCACAACATTGGAAGCATTTAGAATCTTTGTATAATGCTATCAGAGAAAATGGAATTTGTTTATTAGCCAAGAAAATGGTCATTGGCAAACAGGAAATTGATTTCTTGGGTTTGGTTCTGTCTCATGGCAAGGTAAAACTCCAGCCTCATATACTCAAGCATATTTCTGAGTTTCCTGACATTTTGGTTGGTACAAAGCAGATACAGAGATTTCTTGGATGTCTAAATTATGTGAGTCCTTTCTACAATGGACTGGCAAAGGACAGAAAGAAGCTACAAGCCTAGCTTAAAGAAGGTGCAGGACCATGGACTGATGAGCTGACAGAGATCGTCCAGAAAATCAAGCAAAAGTGCTAGTATCTCCCAACACTCCATCTACCCGAAGAAGGTTATCCATTGATTTTATTCACTGATGCTTCTGATGATGTTTGGGATGCTATGTTGATACAGGAGATTCCTCTAAAAGGAGCTCAAGTGTGCGGTTACAGATCAAGAACATTTACTGATACAGAGTGTAGATACACCATTTATGAGAAAGAAATATTGGCTATCAAGAAAGGTATAGAGAAGTTTAAAATTTTTCTTAAAATAGTACATTTCATTTTTAAAACTGACAGTCATCCAATGAGGTCTCTGTTAAGCAAGAAGCCGAACAAAGACAGTGCCCATGGTAGAATAGCACGCTGGTATCTTGATTTTAACAGTTATGATTTTGAGATTGAATGGATTAAGGGTGATAACAATCCATTGGCAGATTCTCTTACAAGAGAAATGGCTAAACTTGCAGAACCAATGCATATGATGATTGAAATTGGTGATACTCTGGTAAGAAAAGATGGTACTGATGTATTCCTGAGTAAAGATGAACAAGGAAATGATGTGTGGATTCCCCAGCTTCCTCCAGAGATAATCATTCCTATCCTACACACACATTTCTTAAATAAGTGGCTCCAAGAATTATGGGATGTGATTAGAGAAAACTATCATAGAGGGATTCTCACAGGCAGGCAACAAACAGAGTTCCTAAAACATTTTGGTCTTCAACATGCTGCTGTATATTTTGCACTAAGAAATGGGATAATAATGGATATCTGCATAACTCTTTGCTACCAATGAATTGGCCTGTAAAGATTAAAAGGAATTTTCTTAAATGTGCAAAATTTGGTTTCTTTAATAGTATTATTCTTTTGTAGATAGAGTTTGAAGACTATGCTGATTTATTCTTGGGTTACAATGACAAAATTATCCAAGACGATATGAAGGAATTCTTTAATCATCTCCAGAGCAACTTTTGCTGGGCTATTGAAGAAGGAATGACTGGACCATCAGGCTATTTGCAGAATCACTTTCACTATGCTCTGCCTCGGGTAGAATATTATCCTTTAACACACAACTGGTTCCCACAGGCCCAGGTTGAAGATATGGATGCAGCTTTACTCCCTGCTCTTGTCACAGTAAGAACAGAAATTGATTTTGTAACTCCTGATTTTGTCAACAAAATAATCTACACTTTCCACCAAAGGGACGATGATCTAGAGATTGCTTTCCGGCCACTGCCACAAACATTGTTGCCACCTACCAACTTAGATCATAATTATGACTTTAATGGTTCTGGCATATGGGACCTAGCAGTTGACGACCCATCTGACGAATCTACTAATGAAGAAGAAGTTGATTACAAATCAGATGATAGCTAGCACATGGGTTTGTCTGTGCTGTGATGTTGGCCACGTTAAGATTCTGACAATAGGATGCAACCCTATCTAAAAAGCAAGATCCCCATAGTCACTTTTGGGTGTAAAGTGAGCCATGATCACATGCGGTGTGTCTCATGTGAAGAATCTTTGTACACTCCACTGTAGAGCATGATTGTAACTTTATTCTACACTACCTACAGTGTTAGACGCATGTCAAGTTTTTATGGTCGGATTCCAAAGTTGTTTTAGAAGTTTTAGGTCTGTCTTGTCCTATAAATAAGCTCTTCTTCCTTTGTTTAGGCATTCGGGAGTAATTTGGGAGTAATTCAGAAGTAGAGATAGAAATTAGAGTCTAATATTAGAGATCTTTAGTTGTGAGTTATGCTTTAGCAAGCTTTTGTAAACTACTGGAAATTATTGTATGCCTAAATGATCATGTAATAAAGTATTTCTGTTAAAAGATTTCCGTTGTGTACTAAATTCAAAGCATGATGCAAGCAAGAGAGAGAATCCCCAAATATTTAGTTGAAAAATATAAAGATACAATATGCTTTATGGTAGAAACTGATCAGTGCCTTATGGAGACAGTGGAACCAAGAATAGTATGGATCATGCCGATGGGGTATGAAGTTGATGAACAAATTGTGGAGCTGCATGTTCAACACATGCTCAGTCAGCCAAAGGATCCAAAGGCAGAAAGATTTGGAACTTAAAGTTTTAAGCTTGCCCATTATTACAAAATCCATGGGATTGCCTGCTTATAAAAGCTCCTAAAAATTCTCAGTAGCACCCGCTGAGATATTTTAAAAAGCCCCCTCCATGGGACCGCAGACTTATAGACCACAACCACCTTCATATTTGTTGTATTTGTTGTTTATTAACTAAGCTGACTAAGTCCTGAACTGTTACAATAATGGATGTGCATTTCAATATTCGCACCTTAATCATTATTTAGACTAATGCCTACTAATATTTCCTTAAATAAAGTTGTCTTTTAAGTAGGTTCATATTAGTGTTAATGTATTCCCTTACATGATAGACCTAATAAAATTCCTTTTAAATAAATCTAAGAATTTGAAAGAATATATTGAAGACAAAATATCAAGATACAATGAAACTATAGCATGATGAAACATATGAGTATATATACAATTAACTCATAGGTCCACTATTAGTTTGACAAGACTACCAAATTGATCTAACATTTACATTATGATGAAATCTTGTAGTGGAAATCATGGAAAAATCTACTTATAAGGTACGACTACAAAAATAATGAATGTACAAGTAAATTAACTATATATATATATATATATATATATATATATATATATATATATATATATATATATATGAGTCCATACAAATTTTAAGGCAAAAGGAATAATATATAAGGTGAAATGAGAATGAAAGAATATATACCAAAAACTTAAAACATTGATGAAATATGTAACTAGATAACATGTTGAATATGAAAGATATGAGTATATATACAATTACCTAATGCATTCACTTTTAATTGAAGACTACAAAATTGACCTCACAAATTTGTATGGTGAAAACTTATATTGACAATCATGCACATATCTGCTTGTAGGGTACACCTACAAAAATAATGTTCAAATGTACAAGTAAATTAACTATATATATATACATGAGTCCATACAAATTTTAAGATAAAGCAAATAATATAGAAGGTGAAATGTGAATGAAATAACATATACCAAAAACACAAAATATCAATGCAATATGTAACTATATAACATGTCAAATATGAAAGATATGAGTATATACAATTACGTAATGAGTTCACTTTTAGTTGAAGACTACAAAATTGACTTCACAAATTTGTGCATGGTGAAAACTTCTATTGACAATCATGCAAATATCTACTTGTAGGGTACACCTGCAAAAATAATGTTCAAATGTACAAGTAAATTAACTCTGTGTGTGTGTGTGTGTGTGTGTGTTTCCATACAAATTTTAAGATAAAGGGAATAATATAGAAGGTGAAATGAGAATGAAAGAATATATACCAAAAACACAAAACATTGATGCAATATGCAACTAGATAACATGTCGAATATGAAAAATATGAGTATATATACAATTACCTAATGCATTCACTTTTAGTTGAAGACTACAAAATTGACCTCACAAATTTGTATGGTGAAAACTTCTATTGACAATCATGCAAATATCTACTTGTAGGGTACACCTGTAAAAAATAATGAATGTAAAAGTAAATTAACTATATATATATACAACTTTTTAGATAAAGAGAATAATATAGAAGGTGAAATGAGAATGAAAGAATATACTAGAAACACAAAACATTGATGCAATATGTAACTAGATAACACAAAGGTTGGCTTAAGGGGATGCAAGAGGATGGATTAAGGGGAGCTAAGAGAATGTCTTAAGGGGATGTAAGAGCATGGCTTTAGGGCATGTAAGAGGATGGCTTAAGGGGAGATACACGAGTCAATACAAATTTTAAGATAAAAGGATGGATTAAGGGGATGTAAGAGGATGACTTAAGGGGATATAAGAGGATGGATTTAGGGGATGTAAGAGGTTGTCTTAAGGGGAGATACACGAGTCAATACAAATTATTAGATAAAATGATGGCTTAAGGGGATGTAAGAGGATGGGTTAAGGGGAGCTAAGAGGATGAATTAAGGGGATGTATGAGGATGGCTTAAGGGGAGATACATGAGTCAATATAAATTATAAGATAAAATGATGGCTTAAGGGGATGTAAGAGGATGATTTAAGGCGAGCTAAGAGGATGACTTAAGAGGATGTAAGAGGATAGCTTAAGGGGATGTAAGAGAGGTGGTGTAAGTGGAGATACACAAGTAAATACAAATTAAAAGATTAGCATTTTCATGATTTGAATCATGGTGATTAACCTAGCCACTTAAACTATGTGTCATGTGAGAAAATTAGTTCTATATCTATAGGAAATTGCTTAAGGGTAGTTAAGAGGATGGATTAAGGGGAGCTAAGAGGATGAATTAATACAACTATATTAACTATCAATTAAATATATAAAACTATATACATACCTGGAAATTTATTCCATTGTACCATCTGCATCCTCTCTTTTTTGTAATGCATCTATAATTGACTCATGTTCTTCCATAAAAAGTGTCCATAACTATTTATTAGTATGTCTCCCTTGATATCTGACTAGTTTTATATTTGTTGCCACAACCAAATGTGAGTAGTGTATGATGTTCTTATGTCTTTCATAATCTTCAAATGTAGGTAAACCATTCTTTCTTATTAGATATTTTCATAGCCAGGTGCCAACAATAAGCACAGAGCCTGTTGGATACTCCTATTTATCATTATCTACTCTAGGATGTAACAAATTTTCTTTTGTCTCAACACATCAAGCCAACCAATACTCGATTTCCTCTTCATTGCCCTCAGGTGCAACAACAACATACACATGTCCTGCAAAAAAAATATTTAATTCAATAAAGTGTGACATGTATATAATTCACATAAATATGTACATACGTACATATTTAATTAATTATATATATATTACAAAAAAATTAATAAAAAATATTGAAAATTAAAGTACTTTCTTGTACAAGCTTTGAAAAATAATCAGTCATCTGATGCAAACACTTGATTATCATCTTCAATTGGTTTGTCAAGTTGATCTGGTGTTTTTGTAGGTGTCAAGGATATTTATTTCCATTCTTCAACCCATTCTATATTTTCATATGCTCCCCAATCACCTACAATACAAAATTGACAAAACTTCCTAGTCCATATAGTCCATGTGCTTGCATTTTGATGCAGAGGAAACTAAACAAAGACCACAAAGGGATCAAAATAATAACACAGGAGGAAGAGGATATAGGGGATGGAAGGGAAAACAACTCATCTAGGCCTCAGTGGACCAAACAGCAACACTTGACTTCAATTTGGACTTGACTGTCCACTCACACTCCATGGCTTCAACACAACACAATATCACCATTTATAGGTTTAGACATATAAGGATCTTCCTGAACTTTCTAGGAACCCTAAAATAACTAGGATTGACTTCTCCAAGCTCACAAAACTCACAAAATGTACTGAGGGTGCCTCCTTGTACCACTTCCTTCACAAACCCACTCACTTCCTTATAGCCCTCTTTTTAGGACTGTCATGCAATAACTTTTGTTTCAGACCTCTTCTCTAAACTATCAATGGCGTTTTGACTACCCATTACCTTTTTATTAAATATAGTAAACATGCAACATAGGTTTCTTTGGAACACTACATCCAAAACTTGACTGTACCCTGCTATCCCAAGGGCTAATTAGGCCTCCTAAACATGACAAAATGCTAGAAAACTTATTTCCAATTACAAAGACCCACTCCAAGGTATCAAATATATCATAAAAGGTCTGAATACTCTATTTTCAGAGGTTTTGTGCCAAACTTCTCCATTTCCCTTCAAAACCACTCTCCCACCATGCTTGGACTGTCCAAGACATAGAGGATTTAGACTTCAAGAAACACAAATCTATCCTTTCACACCAACTCCACCATTCCTACACAAAACCCACTTATAAAACATGTAAACCAAACTTATTACAGTCATTTCCATTCAAGCTGCAAGTGTGGGGAGTCCTCTATCCATTGATTTCATGAAACCCTCCAAAAAAGCTTCAAAAAGCCTAGTTTCAGACCTACTTGCACAAAAACAGTCATAAAATGCTTATTCTACACTCTTAAATCATCCAACTAGGATTAAATGATAGTTGACTTGATCCTCTACCCAGAAATATATATTTTCACTCTTGAGAACCCTATACGATCGAGTACATGCATGAGGAACAACGATAAAAACAATCATGAATTGGAAAACAACAAGGCAATTTCAAAGAAAATAGTGTAAACATGCTTCAATCTCCATTAAAATCATTGCAACCTGGTCCAAAACAAATCTAAGATAGTCTATTTCATCATTCCATGCATGAGGAATCATCACAGTACTTGTACGGCCTTGAAAATGCAAAGGAACAATAATATTTCAGAAAACTGTGAAAGTGGGACATCAAACAGTCATATTCTTTCTTTTTTTTCATTCAAACTCCATCCAAATCTCCAAATTAAACCATACTCTTCCTTACAATGCTTTTCCAATTGTTTTTGTATCCTCCTACAAGATTCCCATTGTGGGAATAAGGCTCAAAATAGCCTTAACTTTTGATTTTTCATAAAAAATTGTTTTTACTAATAATAGACTGTCACTATTTTTATGACTGCAGACCCACAAGAAGAGACTAACTATTTTCAAACTCCACTAACATAAAATGACTAAAATCATCCTCCTATGCCTTTTTAAGGCTCTATTACATTTTTTTTTTTGGAAACTCATTTTGCCTTTTGACACTAAATTTTAAAAATTTGATTAAATGCTTAAACTAGGTGCACTGCACCATACAGCCTAACTTGAAACTTTTCCAAGTCCCTTGGAAATATTCTTGAAAATTTTCCTTCATTGCTCCATGCTTGTCTTCATCAGGTCCACCTTTGCTGTCCATGGCATGCTTTCCAACATTTCTTTTTGTTTGACCATATGCACTCTTTGTGGACTATCCCACTCTTGGTCCTCTGACCTTGTCATCTTTATCAGCAACTATGCTTCTCTCTACTATCCTTTCACTTAACTCCTTACCCTCTTGTTTACACCATGGTTTCATACTCTCCTTTCCACTATTCACTGTCATCTTACCTTTACCAACCTCTGTCAGGTCTTTATCCAACTTGCTTACCTTGTAAACTGCTGCACCAGCTTCTCTTGGCTGTCTACTCATCACTACAAGGCACATGATTGTCCCTACCAAGACTTCTTCACTCACTTCTTGCCTTACCACAGGCTCTACACTCTTGCACTTCATATTTTCAGTCACTTCCTTCTTCCACATGAAGATATTTCTCCTTACAACAGGCTGCAAATCATATTCACATTTTCTCTTTGTTGTTTCAACAACTTCATGCCTTGAAAAGGCTGCAGACTCCTTATCTTCACTCTCCTCAAACATCACTGGCTCCTTTTTACCAAACATAACCATCTTTTCTATTGTTGAATGCTCCTCTAATGGTAGTAGCACAAAAGTCTTCTCATCCTTCTTGATAGTGAAGGTATTAGCTCTTCCATCATAGACTGCAAACCTATCAAATTGCCAGGGTCTTCCCAATATCACATGATAACAATCCATTGGTAGGATGTCACAAAGTACTCTATCCTCATATGCTCCAATCTTAAACTCAACTAATGCTTGCTCAGTCACTAAAATGGACTAATGATCACTCACCCAAGAAATTTTGTAGGGAACTTCCCTAAGAACTCTTTTCAATTTCAGTTTGTTTACCATCTCACTAGACACCATATTGTCAGTACAACCAGAATCCACTATAACTTTACATACCTTGTTCTTGCTTTTGCAATTTTTTCTAAACAATGTCCTCCTCTAAATCAGCTCCTTCTCCTTGGAGGTCTTCAGTAGTGCTCTTTCTCTCAGCATCAATGCTTCTCCTACTTCAGCATCACACCTTGTGTAACTAAAACTACCACACTCTTCTTCTTGGACTAATTGAGTCCTTCTCTCACTCTTCCTCTCACCATCACTTGAAAAATTTTGTTTCTTAGGACACTTATATGCTGGGTGCCCAAACTCTTGACAATTATAACACTTACCTACAAAGGTATTTGCACTTCTTCCACCACCAAATCTTCCTCTACCTGTACCTCTAACATCTGCACTTTATCCTTGTTTGAAATCAGCATCTTGTCCTTGTGCCTTGTTCATGTCTTCTTGACTTTCACTAACTTGCTTTGTATTGAAAGATCCTCTGCCTCTAGATGTATTGCCTCTGCCTCTGGCTGACTTATGCTGTCTCCTTTTCAGCTTCTCTTCCACTCTAACTACCATCTAATAACAAACTTCAAGACTCCTTGGATTTGCCAACACTAGTTCATCTTGCATGTTAAATCTAAAACCTCCAATATACCTAGCAACCTTTTGCACTTTAGTTTCATTTTGACCAAACCTTATATTCAACTTATAAAACTCTTCAGTATATGACTTAACATCCATTTCTTTTTTCCTTAAACCTTGAAGCTTCTTAAACATTTGAACTTCATAATCTTTAGGCAAGAATTTACCTTTGATCTTAGCTACCATCTTGTCCCATGAAATAATCTTTTCCTTTCCTTTCTTTCTTCTCTCTATTTGTTGATAATCCCACCATAACAAAGCATGACCTATCAGTTTGGTCATTGCAATCTTCACTTTCTGATCCTCGGGAACTTATTCACACTCAAAGTGGTTGTCCAATGTTGCAACCCAATCTAGTAACTCTTCATCATTTAGGCTTCCTCCATACTTTGGCACATCTATCTTCATCTTGTGCTTGTCTTCTTTTACTACCCTCAGCAACTTTACCATTCTCTGATCCTCAGGGTCTAACTCTTCTTCTACATCTTCATACTCAGCTTCTTCTTCTTCCTCATACTCAATCTCATCACCTAGAGCCACTTCTCTTCTCTGATTTTGTTCTAGGGTAGCCATTCTTTCCTTCAGCTCCCTCAACTCTCTAGAATGCTTCTCCTTTAGGTCATTCATCTCTTGGGCTATTTTTCTTTCTCTTGGAGGCATCTTGACAAATTGCCTCTTCAACTCAACACTTCACAGACCTACTAACTATGCTCTGATACCAATTTGATGCAGAGGAAAGTAAACAAAGACCACAAAGGGATCAAAATAACAACACAGGAGGAAAAGGATATAGGGGATGGTAGGGCAAACAACTCATCAAGGCCTCAGTGGACCAAACAGAAACACTTGACTTCACTTTGGACTTAACTATCCACTCACACTCCATGGTTTCAACACAACACAATATCACCATTTATAGGTTCAAACATATGGGGATCTTCTTGAATTTTCTAGGGACCCTAAACTAACTAGGGTTGACTGCCCCAAACTCACAAAACTCACAAAATGTACTGAGGGTACATCCTTGTACCACTTCCTTCACAAACCCACTCACTACCTTATAGCCCTCATTTTAGGACTGTCATGCAATAACTTTTGTTTCAGACCTCTTCTCCAAACTATCAAGGTCTTTTTGACTACCCATTACCTTTTTCTTGAACATATTAAACATGCAACATAGGTTTCTTTGGAACACTACAACCAAAACTTGACTGTACCCTACTGTCCCAAGGGCTAATTAGGCCTCCTAAACATGACAAAAGGCTAGAAAACTTATTTCCAATTACAAAGACCCATTCCAAGGTATCAAATAGATCATAAAAGGTCTAAATACTCTATTTGCAAAGGTTTTGTGCCAAACTTCTTTATTTCCCTTCAAAACCACTCTCCCACCATGCTTGGACTGTCCAAGACATATAGGATTTGGACTTCAAGAAACACAAATCTATCCTTTCACACCATCTCCATCATTCCAGCACAAAACCCACTTATCAAACATGTAAACCAAACTTATTACAGTCATTTCCATTCAAGGTACAAGTGTGGGGAGTCTTCTATCCATTGATTTCATGAAACCCTCCAAAAAAGCTTCAAAAAGCCTAGTTTCAGACCTACTTGGACAAAAATAGTCATAAAATTCTAATTCTACACTCTTCAATCCTCCAACCAGGCTTAAATGAGAGTTGACTCAATCCTCTACCCAGACATATACATTTTCACTCTTGAGAACCCTGTACGGTCGAGTACATGCATGAGGAACAGCGATAAAAACAGTCATGAACTAGAAAACAGAAGGGCAGTTTCAAAGAAAATAGTGTAAACATGCTTCAATCTCCATTAAAATCCTTACAACTTGGTCCAAAACAAATCTAAGATAGTCCATTTCATCATTCCATGCATGATGAATCATCACAGTACTTGTACGGCCTTGAAAATGCAAAGGAACAACAATATTTTAGAATACTATGAAAGTGGGACAGCGAACAGTCATATTCTTTCTTTTTTTTTCATTCAAACTCCATCCAAATATCCAAATTCGACCATACTCTTCCTTACAATGCTTTTCCAATTGTTTTTGTATCCTCCTACATGATTCCCATCATGGGAATAAGGCTCAAAATAGGCTAAACTTCTAAGTTTTCATAAAAAACTATTTTTACTAATAATAGGCTATCACGGTTTTTATGACTGCAGACCCACTAGAAGAAACTAACTATTTTCAAACTCCACTAACATAAAATGACTAAAATCATCCTCTTATGCCTTTTTAAGGATCTATTACATTTTTTTTTTTTTAAATTCATTTTGCCTTTTGACATTAAATTTTAAAAATTTGATTAAATGCTTAAACTAGGTGCACTGCACCATATTTGAACTCTTAAATGAATGTCATTTTTTTGATCCACTAATTGTCTCACAATCAATTTGAGTAAGAATATTACCTTCTTCAACTAACCAAAAGAATTGTCAAACTATAGAGTTCTCACTTGATCCCGTAGATAATTTTTTATTACACTAATCCATAATTGCACGTGCATCTCTAAATTTTGTTGCATCCTCAAATTTTAGTTGCTCTCTATAAAGAGCTTGTTTCACGCATATTTTAGCTCCATCATGTTCTTCTTTACCATGTCCATCTTAAAAAAAAACTCCACATATGTTGGATATTTTTTTCATTGTGAGCCCTACATAGCCAATAAAATATTCTTGAGCATTTTTAAATTTTCCTATGCAGTTATCTAACCATATGAGATGTTGTGCCATCTGTATTTCTCTTTCTTTTAAACTTTCATAAAATTTTGTGAAACAATATTGCACAAACTCTAATGAGTGTAACTGGTTATCACTTAAATAGAAATGGTACTCCCTCAAAAATTTTCTATTATCTTCTGTACTATCATTTGTATGTTTGTATACAATATGAATAAAGATGGCCACCTACACTGAATTATAATACCAAGATTAAATTTTCTCTTGTGGAGCAAGAGTATAGTTTTCTACAAAGTCAACCACTAATAGTATAGTTCCAATTGGAAATATGTTTTTGCATGTGTGAAATTATATATCAAGCCACCAAGTATATTGGGAGTGTTTCACATATTTAGATGCAATATTATCCTTAAAATATTTGATGAATGCATGCACACTAATTTTTTCTGTGACTAACTCACAATGCTTTCTATTTTTTCCATCCTTCAGAGAATATTCAACATTCTTGAATCTTTTCACATCCACTAATTGTTGTCTAAATTTGTGTGAAATATTTTTATGCATACATTCTCCTAACAATGAAAAGTTGCCACATCTATTGCAATGTATAAAAATACATGCTTTTGAAAAAAATAAGTATCCATTAGATGTTTCACAAAACAAACATGTTATAAACTCCTTAATTGTTTGAGGGGGCATACTAATACCACATTCCAACATAATTTTATTAGTATACATGGCACGACGTATATATCAAAAAATATCATAATAATAATGAAATTGTACATGATTTTTACAACAACAAGAGATTCATTGTTTATTAATTTTCACATACCAAGGTTTACATTTTTCGAATGATCTTTGACTTATTGTAATATTCAATGGTACTAACACTAAATCATCTAAGAATTTTTTATATAATTTAGTTTGAGTCATGTCTAATAGATGTTTTGGATGAGGATCATAAATTTTGGACCCCACTCTTAATTTTAAAACATCTCTAACATTAGATGATACTCTTGTATTATCATGCCAATATTTTTCAATTAAAGAATTGATTTTATTATTTAATTTCATGTCAGACCTTGGGAGTCTACCACTAAAACTCCAACATTGGTTAACTGGATCATTTTAAATACTCTCTTCTCTTTGCTTCTCTTCTCAAAGTTTTAGGATTTATATTTAGAAATTCACTAGTCTTACTTATCATTATTTTATTTGAAAATAATTTATTAACTAAAGCAGTTGTTATAGCTCTTCGTGTTGCATTGCTATATTTAGATTGACTCTTTTTACCAATAAAATCAATAGCATTAGCAACACTAAATATAACTTGTTTTATTAATTCATCTTTCTTTTTAGGTTTTAAAAAATGCCTAACATTTTCATTACTTTTCGTAATTTTCACATTTTCATCAATTACATCATGAGTTGACATTGAAATCTAAGAGTTTTTCTATAAAAAATATTCTATATAATCTATTTGCATGGGTTCTCATTTGTCTCCAAGAAATTTTACCAAGAAGATTATCCAAGATATTTCTTTCAATCTTAAAAGAAAAAAATCATTTTCACTCAGATAAGGGATTTCATTCTCATTTCCTCTTTCCATATTTTCAGTAGTACAATTGAGCTCATCATTGGTATATCTAGCTTCATTTAATAAACTAATTTGATCAATATCATCGATAGGTGGGTTTGAAGACATACCCAGATTTGTTTCTATAGTCACATTTTCCATATTATTGAAAGTTGGCTTTGAAGACATACCTGGATTTGTTTTTATAGTCATATTTTCTATATCACTGAAAGTTGGGTTTGAATACATACATGCATTTGTTTATATAGTCACATTTTCCTCCATATTCACCATTTCCACATTTGCATCATCTACATTCATCCCATCCTTTATAGTCTCTTGAATGTCCTTATCCTTAATAGTCATGGAACTAGATGCTTCAATATTCTTCGTCTCTTGAATCCTTATTCATCTATCTCTTTGCTTTTTTGCTTCCTTCTCTCTATTTGCTTCAATTTCTTGAGGTGTCATGACCCTCCTTTATTTTCTTTCAACATTGATTTGATCCCATGATTACCAAACCCTCTTGATGAAAGAACAAATGATATTTAATCTATTTTTAAATTGATGTACCTCTTTAAAATTTTGAAGTACAACTAAATGTAGATCCTTTGTTCCATAAATTCTAAAGTAAAAGTAGATGTGAATAACAAAAACCCTTTTTTTATTCCTCTTAAAAATAGCTCCTGCACTTGATTCTACTTCAAAATTGTTCATATGATTGATTCCTTTCAAAATCTGAATACAATATGGCATGCCAAGAGATTCCACAAGACACCTGTAAGTAAAAAAATACAGAAAATGTCGATGTCAGCCCATACATCAAAAAGACAAGTTGCAGGTATACAGTGGTAGTATGTTTTTTACTAATACTAAAAAATAATGGATATAAAAGAAATGGGTACCCATTCTTAAAATGAATGAGTACTCATTCTTAATAAAAATGGGTACCCATTTTAGAATGGGTGCCCATTCAAAAAATTTGAATTGGCTGACCACATTTTCCCTTTTCTTTGGCTTGGTTTTGGTTTGGTTTTTGGCTCAGGAAAGGCATGGGTAGCTGACCTCTAGCCTTAGACCTATAAATACAAGTCTATGTTCAGAGCAAGAGCAATGATTGACTTTACCTATATGGATGACGACATTTTTTTTTAATTCTTTTACAAAATTAAAACCTATTATAGATGATGATGTGTAGTTTTCAAATATGTAATTTTTTTATTAGACTTGGTTTTCTATTTATTAATTAATTTATGAGCAAACTAGTCTAAAAACTTGAAATGACAGGGGTTTGCATTTTTTAATAACTTTTAATTTTTAAAGTTTAAAAAAATATATATGCCATCAATCTACACATCATTCTTTACACAATGAAAAAAAATAATTTTATGATTAGTTTTTGTCAAATTATGTTGGTTGTACATGAGGGGTTTTCAAAAACAACAATTAGGGCCAATAAAAAATTAATTAAAAAAAAATTTTAAAAATTATTAAAAAATATATCCTCATCAAACTTCACTATACTACACATCTTTCCCCAAAAGGATTTAGAAAAATACTTTTATTTAGTTCAAATTATGTTGGTCGTACACGTGCATTGTAGGGTAAAAAAAAGTGACTTTTAAACAGTGGTTTTTAGACATGCCTATTGGAAATCAATTTTTATCATTTGTGTATTAAAATAAATTACATATTTGGAAACTAGACTCCGAGTACTACATTTCATATTAATGACTTTTTAAAAGATTCAATCTTTAAGTGCTTCAAATTTTTAGGTCAAATGTGACAAATTCTAAAAATCAGGGAAAACACTTCCACTTTTTGGCCAAAAAGTGGACCCAACTTCTTGCACTAACCCATAGCTAATGCTATGGCAAATTTGGGGATTAATCTAAATCCCAAGAGATGCTGAAGGAAGTCTAGTTATCTTCCTAGAAACATTAAGGAACATCTATGCTTGGAGGCCCAAAATATACCCACTTAATGGATTTCATAAATTGTATTTCTCCTTTTTTAGAATATGTTTCTATATATATTCTTTGTATCCATAGGAATCATAGACTTGAAAATGAACCTTATCGAGTGATAATAGGGAGAGCTATATCTGAACATGGGGCGATAGGCCTCAAGAGTGAGAATTTGACGTCCTCAAGGTCGAGCTGAACTGTGGAGGGCCACACCATCTCCTGCCAGCTCAGCGGGTTCACATGGCCTTTGGTGAAGTGGACAATGAGGTGGGTTCAAATATCAGCGGTGCCTCCTTCCACAATCTCCCACACAGAGTTCATAAATATAGAAATTATGAGATGAAATGGGAAGGGATTGGCGAGGACAGCTCAAGTTATGTGTATATCCATCAGAGTAAACAGTGCAAAGAATTGTTATTATATAGAAATTCTAGAAAGATCACTAAAGTTATTCACAGCCTTTGGTTTTTATTACAATAGCTATGTACTCTTCTTTACTAGGACTGGATTAGGCTAAATATGGAGGGCAATAAGTTGAGAACAAAGCCCATTTCTTGCGAGGAATTTAGATCTAATAGCATGTTATGAAGCATTTGTTACAAAGGGGATTTCACCCCTTCCCTAGAGTTTCTCAGTAGATTTGATGAGAACTTTTCTATGTAGTTTGCCATGTCCTAGGACTCGAGAGTGGCTCAGGTTGGTGGAGTGCAATTTGAGATCGGTGAGGAAACCATAGCCCAAGCTACAAGTTCATCTTGCAAGGGAAAGAGATTGAATAAACAAAGCAAAGTGCAAGATAATGAAAGCATGGCCATGTTTTTCAAGGAAGGAGAACAACCTATTAGATTGTAGGGAGGATTCAAAAGAGATAGTCTTAAATATCTGGGTCATCCCACAATAATGGGTTACACTTTTTGGCCAAACTTGACATTTAAATCAATATTTTGAACTAAATCTTCACTTTCTAACACCTATAGCCACTAAACCATTAGGAATTTGAAGATGATGTGAACTAGTGATTTGTGAGATTTTACTTGTAGATTCTAAATATATTTTTTTAAAAAATTTAGAGTTAAATGGTAAAATTTTTTGCATCTCCTTTGATAACTAGTTTTTAATAGTAAACAACATTTTTTTAAAGTGTGTATTCCGTAATACAACTTTTTTTCTACAAAGGACAAAATTATGATTCTTTTGAATTTAGATTGGTAACACCAATATATAGGGCATGCATTTAGTTTCATAATGTTTTGTTGAATATTTTTTTAAAAATTAAGTTTTGAAGTCAAACCAATTATAATTTAGACATAGGTGTATTCTGTAAAACATAACTTTTTCTATATGTATCGAAAATCAATTTTTCTTTTTTTGTTGAAACAAGGACATCAATACCTAGGGCATAGATATTTTTTAGAATATTTTTTCACTAATTTACTAATTTTTCATGTGTGTAGAACAGAGAACTTGATGTTCGGTGAAAACCCTACATTTACAAGAAATAAAAATTAAATATAATAATGAAATTAAATATATTTAAAATTATACTTTTTGGGAAGCTTATAATAAGGACTACATATTTATAAAACATAAATTTTAAATGAATTCATTTGATCCCCCAAAAGGTAAATCAAAAGTAGTTTTTTATTAACATTTTGATAGGTGTAGAGGAGACTCCATTATAGGTATGGTTTAAAACTAGCGGGGTTCTATCCAAGGGGGTTTGAATCCAAGGAGGTTTGATCAAACCCTCTTCAATTAAAATCATTTAAATGGAACCTTTCAAGGATTAAATCATTATATTTTCTAAAAATATGTGATTTTAGCAAAAATCAGGATGTCTTAGAAAGTGTAACCCATTATTGTGGCAGCACCTATCTCCGTGGGACAAGGTATGATTTTTGTTGATGAAGTATGTGATCCTCGAGGGTCGTTATAAATGTTTCTATCACTACCACTTTTCTTTATTGAATCATTTCTGACACAAAGCTCTCATTAGTTTTATGTTAAATACTTGTTGTCCTCCCTTGAATCCTTGGTTAAAGTTGCTAAAGCTGCACATGCCAACAACCCTAGTATCATTGCTGCCCCCTGCACTAAGGATTAATATTTCATCTCTACCAGTTCCACCTTTCCCTTTGTCCACCCAAACCTATTCGAACCTGTTTGATTGAGGACGTGCATGAAGAACAGTTAGGTGAGAAAGCTTTGCTTCCTTTTGTTAAGAATGGGTCTAGTCCTTCTAAGTTTATTATTGGTAGGTCCCTTGTGAAGAATTCCCCCTTGGCTACTAGATCCCCCATGATACTACTTTAAGGCCCATACTATTGAAACCCTAAAATCCCGTTCTAAGAAGAAAAAACAAAAAGTTGTGAAATCTCCCTTGACTATGAAGAGTCTAGTGTCCACCCCCAAGGTCCTTGCTGTTAAACCCACCCTCCCTACTATTGGAACTCCTACTTGTTCTCCTAGTAATTCCCCTCAAAAGGATGCTACCGAAGGATCTTTGTGATCTAAAGAACAGTCCCACTCACTTTGGGGATAAGAAGAGGGATTGGAGGAATTGTAGCTTGACTGAGGCTTTGAAGAAAACCAAGATGACAAAAGAAAAATTGTTTGCAAATGGTCAATGCTCCCCATGGGATTCATGACATGGACTAACCACCTCTTGTGGATTCATTAACTCTGGCACTTGTATTAGAAATTGATAGGTTGACCTTTTAGTTTAACAGCAATCGTGGGCCAATAATTGGTATCAGAGCGAAAGGTCACAGGTTCGAATCCCCCTAGGTAATGCTAGGGGGAGTTTGTTGGCAAATAGTCAGTGCTCCCCATGGGATTCGTGACATGGACTAACCACCTCCCATAGATTCATTAACTCTGGCGCTTGTATAGGAAATTGATAGGTCGGCCTTTTGGTTTAACAACAATTGTGGGCCAATAAAAATGTGTTGTGACTTGGGTTGTGGGGGTAGAGTCTAAGGACAATTCTCCTAAAGATAGTCATAAGAAGGCCACTAGTGATGACAAGGAGAGAGTGGAGAGGGCTGCTTCATAGGAGAAAGGCATGGAAAATATGGTGGGTATGAGGAAGAATAGTGGTGTAGCTCTCAAGAGGCCTAGTATTCGTCGATCTAGTAGGATGGTTGGCATGCAGACCCCTATTGTTAAAATTGTGGACTACTCCAATGCTTTTGATCTTGAGGAAGAAGTTGAAATTTAGGAAGTCAAACTCACTCTTGAGTAGTCTAATTTCCAAGATGGGGCTAGTTTGTTCAAGGAACCTAACAATTCCTACTATGATACCGATGATAAGGAAACTGAGCTAGAATAGGATGATGTGGAATTGGTTGAAAAGATAGCCCCTGGGTAGAGAGAGTGTGGGAATTGTAACCAGATCAAAAGCAAATGGTAGAGCTGAGATATAGAATAGGTTCCCTTGAGAGGAAGATGAGAGTCATGGCCACCTTGAGCACGAAGGTAACACATCGTGCAACCACTACCTTGGCAGTTCTCTAGGACCTGGAAGTGAAGAAGCATGGCATGGACTCGAAGACCTTGGTGAATTATGATGAAATGTATGGCTTCCTCAAGGAGGATTGAAGCCAACTTTTTCAGTAGTTTTCCTTTCTGTTCTGGTGTTTGTTTTTGGTTATGGTATTATTTATTTTGTATGGACTTTAATATGTTTGGTTATTACTAGTGTGTTGCTTGTCAATTGTTCATGGTATGTTGGGCCTGTTTTGTTGCCCATTGGGGTTTTTTGTTAAAGGCTTTTGCACCCTGGTTTGCAGCTTATCATAATCAAAAACATTAAATTGCATCAAATATGTGTTTAATCATCTCAAGGAAGGAGGGCAAATAGAGCCAATCGGCCAAATTTTATGTTTGTATTTTAGAAAGGAAGAAGACAAGTACATGACCATGAAAAATGTCCTAGCATTGGAAAAGAATCAGATCTAAAGGTAGGTAACTAATAAATGGAGGTAGGTACATAAGTGAATGTGATAAATATGGTAGATATGACAAATGTATAAAAGTATGCCAAATGTATAAGGATATGTATGGGTGTGGATGGATTAATAACCAAATGAATATACCCAACTTCAGAGAAGATCATATCATTTATCACTATATATATGTATCAAGATACTTCCTCAAAATGAACACAAAACTAAATAAGAATCTATAGACCTTTCTGAACCAAACACACCGAAACCACCGGGATGGATGCGCCGCAAATAATTTCTTTGCTGAAGTGTGATCTATAAAACTGGTCAATTAATATTCTTAACTCTTCGTAAATACAAAAACAAAACTATAAAAAGTTTTTTAAAAGTTAAGATAATATAACGTGTTACAAAGAAATGAGGACCATCAAAGTTCAATCATGTATTTCTTTGATTTTATATTCACGAATGATTGAAGTATCCTCTCCATTTAAGCCACCACAAGTTGACATAAATTTTACAAATGTATTCACATTAAAATGAAATTGTAAATTAATCTAATCGCATAGGCTGTCATCATTTTTTATATTTCAATAATTCTATATAATATTACCGAATTAAAATAACAAAAAAAAAAACAATTAGCGTGTGACAAAAAAACGTATCGATTGATACAGAGGTGGACTTGAATAGACAAGATGCCTGGCATGGTTGCATGTGTGTACAAGTTTTATTCCTCTTCTGGTTATCTTCTGATGACGTCCATGTTTCCTGAATTGAGAATACTCACTCTCACAGACAGAGAAAATATAATACAATCAATGGAAGGTATCAAATCAGTTCAATTAGTAGAATCCTTTATTTCTTATTTAATTAAAATGCTTTCACCAACATCCTATCTTTCCAGCAAGGTCGCAAATATAGAACAAATGCCCAAAATCGGCTTTGTACGGCTGCAGAAAATATATATAGCTGCACAGATCTTATCCGATGCAAGCAATACAAAGTGAACCATAACTTGTTCATTACAGTCATTGCAGCATAAACAAAGATGGGAAGGTCTATGGAATTTGAAAAACTTGTATTGTTGGGATTAATATTTTGTTGGGCTGCAAGCGCAGATAGCAAACCTCAGGCTTTCTACATGTTTGGGGACTCAACGATTGATTCAGGTAATAACAATCAGCTGGTGACAGTTGTCAAGGCCAACTTTCCTCCCTATGGTGTAGATTTCCCCGGCGGAGTATCTACTGGAAGGTTCACAAATGGAAAATTAGTAACGGATCTGCTATGTAAAATTCTTCTCTTACCCAATCTATAGATTATATGGAATAAGATGTTTAGACATATCTGTGTTTGAATTCTCTGTTGAGCTAATTTTGCAAAGCCTTTTGATACTCAGCTAGTCTAATGGGTCTTCCGGACGAACTGCCCGCATATTTGGACCCTAATTTCCAAGGAGCACAACTTCTTACTGGTGCTTGTTTCGGTTCGGGCGGTGCAGGACTCGATGACAGTACTTCTATGCCTCTGGTGAGCACAACACATAGTTTAGGATGGAAAGAAAAAAATCTAATTAATTGAAAATTTTGCAATCTTCAACAAGCTCCACGGAGATTGTTGGAGACATGATATATTCATATTTCTTATCACAGTAAACAGAATGCTAGAATATTGAAGAATGTTTGCATCCATTCTACTTAAATATCATCTATTCTAGTGGTTAACCAGTCAATAGTAATTTTACACCTCATTCATAATAAAAAGTAGTAAATATTTATCCTATTTTTATTGGTCAAAATTGACCTTTGACTATTAAATTGGATGATATTTAAGAATAGCACTGTCTAAACTGTTTTAAGAAGATTTCCTCCTCCTGGTGCTGCAGTATATGTTTAATGGTGGCTGGGGTGCTGTTTTGTCTTTTTCTCTTGTTTTGATGAGCCGTACATAATAATATATAGCTAATATATGATTTCTTTGAATTAAACTTTTGATTTGATATATTTGAATTTTTAAAATTAGTGCTTGAAAATGGAAAAGGTTTGCACCACTGTCTGAATTGTTGAATTGTTCTAAGAAGGATTTCCTCCTCCTGGTACTACAGCATCTGTTTAATGGTGGCTGGGGTGCTGTTTTGCCTTTTTCTCTTGTTTTGATGAGCTCTATATACTTAGATAATATATAATTAATATATGATTTCATTAAATTATACATTTGATTTAATATATTTGAATTTTTTAAAATTATGCTTTAGAATGGAAAAAGTTTCAAACTAGTAGAGAGCTATTATTAGATTTTCTAACACTTTTAGAATTAACTTTTATTTGCAGGGTGTCATCACATTATCCCAACAATTTGATAATTTTAGGAGTTACAAAACAAAGCTTGCAAGCATGATTGGTGAGGCCAATGCAAGCAAGATTATATCAAGTGCCTTATTCGGTATAAGTATGGGAACTAATGATTGGATTGTTAATTATTATAACAATCCTTTAACAAGGGCATGTTATAGTCCTGAACAATTCCAAGACCTCCTCTTACAAGATCTACAATCCTTCATTCAGGTAAAATACTCTACAAATAATTTCTTATCATTTTTTCGTAGAGTTTTAATAGGTATTATAGTTTGAATACATTGTGCACAGGATGTTTATAGTGAAGGTGCAACCAAATTTATAATCATCGGGCTACCTCCTTTCGGTTGTTTGCCTTCAACAATTACTTTACATAACTTGTTCAATGGTACTTGCGTGGATGAGTACAACAATGTTGCAACTTATTACAACAACAACATGACAAATTTATTAGACTCCATGAAGCCAAGTCTCCCTGGTCTTCAACTTGTTCATATAGATATATACAACAAGTTACTCGACATGATCCAAAATCCTAGCCAATATGGTAAAATTCTAATTTTATTCTCCATTTCAAAGAAATGTTGATGCATGCATTAATATATTAATAATTCAATTTAAAATATTTGATAATGTTCAAGCTCACACATGAGTGTATTTTTGGGATAGGTTTTGAAGAAGTAAGGAAAGGTTGTTGTGGGACAGGTGACATTGAAGCAGGTCCATTTTGCAACAAACTAAGCAATATTTGTGATGATGTTTCAAAATACTTATTTTGGGATAGTGTCCACCCAACCAGTGGGGCTTATAATTTCCTTGCTAATGACATAATCAAAGAAGTTAAAAGCCTTATTGTTTGACATGTCATTTCCATCTCCCATCTAATTCTTTCCCTTATACATGTTCCTTGTACACATTTATATAATATTTTAATGTACGTGAAGAACTAAAAACTATATCTTCAAAGATTTATTCAACATTTAGGGTTTTTCATTCTAATGAATTGTACATGTCTATTGTTATGTGCACTAGTAAATATCATCTAAAATTGTTCTAATATAACGTTGGAAGGCCTATACCATCCTTAATAGTTTCATTATTTCTTATCATTAATTTAATCTTTATTTCATTCTACAAATTTATCTTGTTTATATGGATATTTAATGCAATCATGGCCAAAGAGTCTAGTTGAGGATCATCCAACCATGTAACCAAATATACAAACACTCATAATAAAACTCAATTGCTAGTAGATTAACAGAAATATGATATTATTGATCCAGTCATAACTACATTTATTATTTTACCACAAGGGCTTACAACATGATGCTCAAGCCTTCAATGATACACAAGTATAATCACTGTGTGAATTATAATCCTCTAAGCTAATATGCAATACAATGATCTTATTCTACTACTAAACTTTAGGAGCATAAGCTCAAATAAAAAGGTAGAAAACCATCTCCCTCCTAACTAACTATTTCAATGATGATGGATGATGTTTATATAGAGATTGCAAGAAATTAAGATTAAGTGCACCAAATAATAAGGTGGTACAAATCTCTATGTGCATGAAACATGTATAAGGGACCATTTGAGATGAATGCAATATATAGTGAGATGTGTGCAATGAAACTCAATGTAATTCTAACCATGGACGTCCCTACGACTGATAAACTTAGATAAGTATTCAAATGTTGATGCAAATATTTTATGTTTTCCACATAGTTCAACTATGTCTCCTTTGATAAGTGTTAGTGTATGTTTTTTATTTTCCTTTACATTCAAGGGTAATTCTTTCTTCTACACATGGTATTAAGCTTTCTTAGGGTATCAAACATGGTAATTATGAGGATACATGGATTCTTCCATGAGTGACACATGTATAACTCCCACCTATTCTTTGGTAGTTGGACTTACTCCCTCTCTCAGATGTATTATCCACCTCCCATAACCATTTGATTGTCTTCTTATAGATAGAGGTAACCATTAATTTGGCATATTTAAATAGGTGTATCTCCTGCCTATTTGTGGTAGTTGTAATTACTCCTCCTATTGGTTGTATTTTCCTCTCTTATTACTACATATAAAACATTCTTCTCTTATATCTCATGATTAGATGGAGAGTGTGCTTTCCTTATGCTATTTACAAATCTCTCATATTTGTTAGGTTATAACTCTATTTGGCTATTTTGATCCTAGGACAATGTATATAAATAGTTTTGTTTGGTTTATTTCTTGCACAGGTCTTGGGTAGTTTCTCACTTATCTATAGAATCTAACAAGGTATCAAATCTAGTGTGTTGAGAATAGACCAATCAATTGCATGATTATTATAGATAGTGAGTTTGGTTACTTGGGCATAGTGTAGCATCATAAATTATGCTCTCCCACAATTTCATGCTCTATTTGGCATTGACTTTAGTGTCCCCTCCCTTAAACTTTCCTTCAGTCTGCATAGATGCCTCCCAATCTCTATGTTGACCCCTTTTGCTTTTCCTAGCCAAAAACTGTAAAAGTGCCTTAACCCTGGAAATGCCCCAAGTGATCTGGACCTTCTAAAAACTAAAGTTACATAGACAAGAGTGCTAGGTGCGGATGTCTATCTGAAATGTTAGCATCTCAATAGTGTCTTTCAGTTCGTCAACCATTTTAGAAGGTGCATGTTTTCTTATGCAACATTCTGAGATTTCTTGCATGACTATCCATGCCCAAATGACTCTTTTCCCAAGTTTTTGCTCCCTTTCCTTTTCTATAAAACCCCCTCCAAGTTATCATTTAAAAGATGTATCTTTTTTCATACAAAGCTTTGGTGAATTTATGAATCGATCTTCTCTCATAAAGAACCTCTGCTAAAATCAACACTCTCCATTGCTCTATTGTATTTATCATGCTTAGACTAATCATTACATGTCACTTTCTTGCATAGATTAATTATATTTAATTTATATTATCTTATCAAATCTTATTTTTTCACTACTTGCCACAATTCTAGATGCATTATAATTCAAGAGCACACACTATTTATCAACATATCAATATTTGGTTTTCGTTGAGGTAGAAATACCAAAAATAGGGTTTGACTGAGGAAAACCTCTATATAGCCCAACCCTCTTTTCTCTATTCTACAGGTTACGGGTTGTGCGAAGAAGATTGCAAACACATGAGTGTTTACACATTCTTAAATCTCTTTCTTGTCACTTCCCTCATTTCTCTTTGATTTCTATCTATTTATGTTATCTTTCAAATTTTGTGCATTGATTATTGCATATATTGTCAACAGGAATTCACTGAAACTCGTACGAAGTTGTACAAGTATAAACTTTGGATTTTAGTGATATACAGACCACAATGCTAAGCATAGACATCTAGCTATGCGCTATCATCCTGGGTAGTGAGGCTGCCTGCCTAGTTCCAAGTTCTTTATATTTCTATTATTTCATTTATGTACTTCATTTCTAACAATTCTATTTACTGTCATTCATTTTCTAGCATCATAATCAGAAACATAAAGAGGTTCTGTAGACATAGATTTTGTTAATAGAACCCTAATGTAATGTTAGTGAAAATCTCCCTTAATTGATACATTCAATTGAGGAGTAGTTTTTCCTACATCACATTTTGGTGAACCCGACATGTTGAACTTAAAACACCTTCTTTTTCAGCAAAATTTGGTAATACCTTTCTTAATTCTCTTCTTCTATCTTTCTAAATTAGCATGTTCTCTTCTCTTCTTACATCACTTTCCTTAACTTTTCTCAAAGGGTTTGTGAAAGTGATGTTCCATTCAATGTTTGTGATGGTGACTTAGCTCAAGTCCTATGTCACTCTATTCTTTTGATCCCTCTCTTGAAAACCCTCCTACTAGTGAGGACATTTTGGTGCAAGAGGCTAAAACCATTAATACTTAAATTCTTAATACTACTCTTCTCTTCATTTCAATGATCTCCCTTCCAGAGATGAAGCATTAGTAGATCAATAGTCTCACTCTCTTCATTTCAATGTTCTCCCTTCTAAAGATGAAGCATTAGTAGATGAAGAGCTTCACCTTAGATCAAATCCCCTGCGGACAGATGTTGAGCATACTTTTTTATGTTTCTTCTCTTACATCATGCATTTCTCAAGTGGATAATAATGTTAATTCTATCCTTATTAATAGACTTATCCCACCCATTAAGGGGGTGTTGTATAAGTCAACTAATGTTTAAAATCTTTCTTCTCCTCCTAAAATCATTGTACATAGGGTGTCTCATCCACCCTTGCTCTCTTGTCTTGTGATCACTATTCAAGGTATTTCTGAAAACCCTTGACCTTTGAATCACTGGTTAGAAGTTTCTAAGTCTATAACTCAAAATTTGCTTGTGGCACCTCACTACCATGTAGTAGGCCACACGTATAATACTAGGCAAAACAAATAGGTTACTCATATCCCTATTTCCCTTCCTCCACCAAATCCTGTTCTTCCACAACCTCCTCAACTTTCTGCAGAGAGTACCAAAGAGTATGATCTTGTTAAATAACTCTAGGCTACATAAGCTAAGATCTATCTTTGGAACAAGTAATACAAGTTTCACCCTCTCATCATAGTGCCCTCTAATAGGCCTTGTAGAATATATCTATCCAATCTTCTGTAAAGTCCATGGACGTGGTTGCTATTCTTGAAGGTCTTCATTCTAATTCTCCTGATATTAATTTTCATTCCTCTAAACTCCCTTTTGCTGAAGTTTAAAAGAAAATTTATGCTCTTATGGTTATTGTAGCTATAAACTCAACTAGGATCAAGAAAACCCTTATTGATAGTGGTTCCGCTCTTAACGTCTACAATTTAGACCTCCTTAATCATCTTGAAATCGATGCTTCTTCTATCTCTCCTTCAAATCTATCCATTAGAGGTTTTGATAATTTGGCTCACCAAACTTTAGGTACTATCACATTTACTATTACGTTAGGCCCCATTACATTGCCTACTGAATTTCATGTCATGCAAGAAAATCTTTCTTATAATCTTCTTCTTGGTAGACCGTGGATTCATGCCATGGGTACGATTCCATCTAACTTTCATCAATCTCTTAAATTTGTTCATAATGGAAAAGTACATAAGGTAAGTGTTGATCCTAACCCCTTCCAATACTATCAACAGGCTGAATTTGGTCATGAGAAGCTTGCTTTGTATTCTCTTCATAATTTTATACCTTCTACAACAAATTTGCAAACACCATCATCACCCTCTGTTGTTGATGATGTGCCTTCCTCCTCTAATGCATGTCTTGGTGATTATTGGGGCTCCTTAGACTTCACCCCCGTGGGCCTACTAAATATAACCTATTGACTCTTCTCACTCTGACATTCCCAAATTCAATAAGGATTTACATTCTAGTATTAGAATCGATCCCTCTTCTCATATAAATTGTGTTATTACTTCTCATACAACATGTGCATATACATCTCATTTCAACAAGGATAGTGATGCTGATTCTCCTCCTCTTTTTGATTTGGAGACACATTACAGGCTTGGATTCAAAATTCTTTCTAAACATGGATACAATGGAAATGGTCTAGGATGCATGGAACAAGGAGTTAAGGTCCCTATGGAATCTACACTGCACTTACCTTCTAAAGTGGGTTTAGGTTTCCGGCCTTCTCCTCTATCTACATCCCCTCCTCCATTGTTTGAGGTCTCTATGGTCTCTTTTTAAAAAAAATCAAACCTTTCTCCATAATAGAAAGGGTTGCTTCCTACTCCATCTCTTCTATCTAAACAAGAGCATATTTTTCTGAGGATCCTCAAAGCTCTCTTGATCACTCTTCCTCCTCCTACATGAAAAATGTTTCCTAAACATATTGAATCAACACTTCCTTTATGTGCATATATCAAGTGCTTGGACATTCCACCAATGAATGTGATGCCTTCAACAATAAAATTTAATAAGTTTTTGACACGGATTCTCTCACTCTTCTTGTTGATGAAGCACATGTCTCTTCTTTACATGACAAGCGACATTGAGGTTCACCTCTATCTGTTCATGGTTCTTCCTCTATTTCTATGAGACTATTGTGTTTCTCCCATTATGTGGCACCTCTAGTTTTCTTTATTTTCTTGTTTCCATTCATGGTGGTACAATCTTACATGCAACCTTACTTCAACTTTGGTAACAACACAATATTATTTTTCATAGTTTTCCTCATCCGTATTATAGGGGGTAGAGACAACTTGTTCAAGGGGTACTCATTCTTTTTTAGGATCTCCCCTCTTCTATCTTCCCTTTTCCTTACCTTAAAATATTTGCATATTATACATGCTAATATTTTAATGGGGGCACATATATTCTCCTCACATGTGCATCCATACATGCACCCTTTTTTATTTGCACCCCTTGAGGTGTAGCTTATCAATTCACCCCCTGAGGTGTTGCATTTAAAACTCCCTAAAACATTCACCCCCTATGGTGTTGGGGTTTGATACACTCCCTGAGGCATTGGTTTTTGGTACACTCCTTGAGGTGTTGGTATTTCATGATCACTTAGCATAATGCAGCTTGCTATTCTATGATCTATGTAATCTATGAGCCACCTAGGATAATGCAACTTGCTAGTCTATGTGCTTCATATGACTTACCTTTTTGCACTCATGGTCACCTAGCATAATGCAACTTACTAATCCATGATCCATTATGGTATTATAATTTGCATGACCCCTAGTGACAGAGCAAGCTAGTACCAGAGTCATGCACTCTTTTTTTTTTTGTATTTATTGCTTCCATGTCTACCTATATGTCTTCTCTCCTTGAAGAAATTGTTCAACTCATTATATTCTTTTATCTCCATGTAAGAATTCCTCTATTTTTTGGTTTCTTAATTCTTATTGTATTTTGGGGATGGCACATGGTATTGAGACAACCTTTTACATTGAGGTCTCTTTCACTTTGTTGACTCACAATTTTTATTTTCTTGATGTGTTTTTCTCTCTATGGATATGTTGTTTATGTTTATATATGTTTGATATGTTCTAACATAGTGGTTTTGCAAGTTTATGCTCTAACATTATTGTCTCATAGGTTTTTGTTGTCTAATGTATTTGTTTTGTAGGTTCTCAGCATGGGTGCTTGTTCCTCTCCTTGAAGAGCTCTGCATCCTCTATAGTATCCTTTTGGGTATTATTTTCATGCTTATTTACTTTCAGTACTTTCTTTCATGTACTTTAGAATACATATGCATGTAGTTTCATACGCCCACTAAAGTGGAGGCTAAATGTAGCATTGTAAATTATGCTCACCCCCAATTTCACACTCTATTTGGAATTCACTTTAGTGTCCCCTCCCTTAACTTTTCCTTCAATCTACATAGATGCCTCTCAATCTCTATGTTGACTCCTTTTTTCCTTTCCTATCCATAAACCATAAAATTGCCTTAACCCTGGCAATGCCCCAAGTGATCTAGACCTTCTAGAAACTGAAGTTACATGGATAGGAGTGCTAGGTGTGGATGTATGCATGAAGTGATGGCATCCTGATAGTTTCTTTCAATTCATCAACCATTTTAGAAGGTGCATTTTTGCTTACGTGGCATTCTGAGCTTTCTTGCATGTCTATCTATGCCCAAACGACTCTTTTCCCAACTTTTTGCTCTCCTTCCTCTTCTATAAAAACTCCTCTGAGTTATCATTTAGAAGATGGATCTTCTTTCATAAAAAAGGTCTGCCAAATTTATGAATCGATCTTCTCTCACAACAAAACTTTGCTAAATAAACACTCTCTATTGCTCTATCATCTTGATCATGCTTAGACTAATCATTACATGTCACTTGTTTGCATAGATTAATTATATTTCATTTATATTATATTATCAAATCTCATTTTTTCACTTCTCACTGCAATTTTAGATGCACTTAGAATTCAAGAGCACACACTATTTATCAAGATATCAATCTTTTTCTATCATTGAGGTAGAAATACCAAAAATGGGGTTTGACTGAGGCAAAACTCTATGTATCCCAACCCTCTTTTCTCTATTCTATAGGTTACAGGTTGTGCAAAGCATTTTGTAAATGCATGAGTGTTTGTACATTCTTTTCCCTTTCTTTTTTCTTCCCTCATTTCAATTTCATTTCTATCTATTTATGTTATCTTTCAAATTATGTGCATTGAGTATTGCATCTTTCAACAAGAATTCATTGAAACTCATGTGAAGCCATACAAGTACAAAACTTTATAATCTAGTGCTATACAAACCATAGTGCTAAGCATAGACGTCTACGCTATGCACTATCATCCTGGGCAGTGAGGTTGTCCGCTCAGTGCCATGTTCTTTATATTTCTATTATTTCATTTCTACACTTCATTTCTCAAAATTCTATTTACTGTCATTCATTTTCCAACATTATAATCATAAACATAAAGAGGTTCTGTAGAGATATATTTTGTTAATAGTTCGCTAATGTAATAGTGAAAAGATCCCTTGATTGATACATTCAGTTGAGGAGTAGTTTTCCTACATCACACAGATTAATTTTCAGCACATTATGTAACATTTTTGGATACACCATTGTGTCCAAAAGGCTCGATAAGGTTAGGATTACCTTTCATTTTTCTCAAATTAGACTCCAAGAGACTAATCAATAACAAGGTTTTCTCTCTATTTTTCTAATTGAGTTTTATAGGTACTAATTGTTTCAGGCAATTTGGCACAAAACAAACCCCACCAATACATTTGGAAGATGTCAAAACCTATAAATTGATATAAAATTTGTTAATTTTTGAGTTTATTATCTAGAGGCCTCTAGAGTTTGGATTTTTTGTCCTAGAATTCATCTATATGGCCATATCATCATACAATAGTATAGTCCTACCTATATGCAACAACCATAACTTTGGCAGAAAATTTAGTGATTCCTCTAAATCTGGTAGTTCCCCTAAATTTGGCAACCTTCTAAATTAGTTAGTAGTTTTCTGCATAAATTGGAAAAGATTTATACATTTAGAAACACTACTAAATTATCTTGAACTTTTCTATTTTTAGGGTCAACTTCAAATTACCATCACTTTCTCATAAGGGTGTTTTCTTTGACACTTTTTTTAAGTGGAGTAGAATTTTGTGTTCTTTACAATACTGTAATAATTTTTTAGATTTAATTTCTTACTTTCTAGAATTTAGCTTTTCTTATAGATTTTGTTGTTTATTCATGCTTTTTGGAACTTAAAATGCTCATTAATTTCACAAATAAGATCCTTATTAAGTGCAAGTTGTTTAAGTTAGTATTTTTTGACCTCTACATAGCAATGTAGATTTTATTCCTATTTTGTAAGCATGTATTACTTTTAGCATTTTGGCCACTTTTGGCCTTGTAAAAGCTTTATTATTATGGTATTTTGTATTAGAATAGACACTAAAATAAAGTACCAAACATTGTAGTATTTGGGAGGTCATTTCACATACAGTATTAGGGGGTTGCTCATATGCTCTTGTCCTACTATGTATCTCTTTCTTTTCTGCATTATAGATTTGACAACATTAGTTCTAGTTCCAATTCTTACACCATGTATTAAAACTACTTTGAATGGAAGTCTAAAGTATTGATTTTTTCTAAAAAGTAAATGTTTCCATAAATATTTAATGGGAATGATTTCTAAACTAACTGATGAAGTAGAAAATAATACGTGGGAGATAAAACATGATGAGGTTGTTTAACTTTATATGTCTTACAATGTCTCCAAATTTACTATTTCATGTTGAATCCTTAAGCACACCTATTGAAGTTTGGAATACTTTCTCAAATTTGTTTGAAAAAAAAGAGCCATGTTAGAAATGCTTAGAGCATTTTCTATCTCCTCCCTCCCATGAGACATGTTCATTATTGGAAGCAAGATCCAGAGTACTAGTTGGTGACAAAACTATGAATTAAGTTCTCAATCCTTGCAATTTAGACATAGGTCAAGATTTATTTACTAATTTCAAAAGCCTCATAACATAGTTGAAACAATGTGGGATTGAGAAAGATGATACATGGATAATTATTTCCATTCTATCTAAAATAGGTCCTAATTATTCTATTTGTGTCTCTACTTTGCATGCTAGAAAAAGTTCTCTCAAGGTGCAACATTTCATATGCCTACCTTTGATGAATTTATTGTCTCTCTCACAATGGAGCAAGTGTAATGCCTACCTTTTTTTGACCCTTGCCATCATGTTTTATAAATGATCAGTTGTGCATTGATCGTGTTATTGGATTCTTTGTGGAGATGTTTTGTATGACGATCAAGGTGTTTTCGATGAGGTTATGTAATAAGATTTATCTATATTAGTATTTTAGCTTCACTATTTTCATTTAAATGATATGTTGGGTAGGTAGACCTAGTCTGTTCAGTGTTGTGCTTTATATGAGTTATTACAGCTTGGTTGTATTGCCTAAATGAATGATTTAATTGAAATGTGCCTATTAAATAGTTATGATTTAATTATGTAATTTTATCATTTTTCTTTGGCTATATAATGGTTATGTATTGTGTTGATGCGTGTAACATTTGATTGAGTGTGTAGGAAAATTATAGGTGTTTAACCAATGAGTGAAATGTGGAGAATGTTGACATGGGACACTTAGCCATCTCACCTTTGTCCTTGTGTTGTCAAGACCTATGAAAACCATATCCAAGTCTATTGTGATTCTGGATTCCCTTGTGTTAGACTTGTGAGTGCATCTTCGTGGATGATTTTAATTATTACTTTTGTGACTGCTTGATATGTGTTAAGATTTATTAGCATTTTGAAATAATTAATTGCAAGAAATGGGAAAAGTGTTTATTTATCACTTGTGTGATTATATTTTTTCTTGATATGTGTGAAAATAATTATTAGTGCCTTGAAAATCATTTAATAATGTTATCTATTCCTAGGGTATAGGAAAAACATTTAATTGATTTATTGGGATGTGAAATTTATTAAATGTGAAAGGCTTGTATTTAGTTTCCTTGTGCTTTGAAATAGATTAATTTCTATTTGTTAGAAATATTTAAGTAAGGATTATTGTTTTATGCAATTGGCCTTGTTGGAAATATGTGAAAAAAGTTAAGTTAAATTTGTAATTAGAGTTATATATTGGAAAAAGGCTTGTTTTCTATTCAATATGTTTTGGAAGAGAAATTGGGAGAAAAGGAGAAAATAAAACATTTTCAAACCATCCTTTGAAAAATGGAATTTTGGCTTGCTTGAATTGTGCTTAGAGTTTACTAGATTCGTGTTGGAAGGGAAAAGAATCAGATTGGGATTGCAAGTAGTTTCATTGAGGTAAATCTTGCCTTGTTTTATTTTAAATTTAAATTTTTAATTGGATTTTTATGTTGTAGGAAATAAATTTTGATTTTCCTACCCAAACCTTGGAAAATTATCTAAAATTGAAAAATGAGTTGAAAAATGTGTTGTTGGGTAGGAAGGGAAGAAGAGGGTATATTTATAATTTCAGTTTTGTACTTTTCAAGATTTATGAAAAATATGTGAATTCCTCTATTTTACCCTATCAAATATTGTCAAAAAAATTATGTGTTTTGGAAATTGTTTTATTGGATAAATTTAGAACAAAAGGGTATCTTTTGATTTTTAAATTTTTATGTTTTTCAAAAGAAGTAAAAATTGGGGAAGAATTTGGTAAGGATGCTTTAAGATCTGTCAATGGCAGACCCTAGACATTTGTGAAAAATATTTATTTTATTTTATGAAATTTTGAAAATTTTGAAAAGTGTGTGTTATGTGAAGTAATGATTTATCCCATAGGTTTTAATTTTATGTGCATTGGGAAGCATGTTTTTGAGGAAAACCACTCCCTTCATATTCTTGAGCTCCTTGAAGAAGGTTGACCCTTGTATTGTGTAGGATAGGGGCTTATCCATAGGAGGCTTGGGGTGGCTAATTACCCAACTCATTGGGGAGGCTAGAGTCAAGGAGCACACTGAAAAAGTTTCTCTTTCTTAAAATTTGTAATTAAGAGTGCCAATTTCCCAACTCCCTAGGTGAGTTTGGAGGCAAGGAGTGCACTAAAAAAATGTCTCTTTCTTAAAATTTGTAATTAAGAGTGTCAAATTCCTAACTCATTGGTCAAGATTGGAGGCAAGGAGCACATTAAAAATATTTATTTTTTCTTAAGATGAATAATAAGATTATCAAAACACCTAATGAGGTTGGAGGTAAAGAGCATGCTAAAAAAGTGTCTATTGCTACATTGTATAAAATGAATGTGTAAAATCTTGAATATAATAACCTACATTAAACAACTATGTTATGAGATCTTGAGCAAGTGTTGCACATTGAAGAAGTGATGAGGGTCTACTCCAACCAAAACACTCACAATAGAAAATTAACACACTCAGATGTATAAACCCAGAGATTCATGGAATCTTCATATTATTGAACAAGAAACTGCTCCACAGAAATGCTCACAGAATGCATACAAAGGGCATTCTAACTAAATGCAAATACCCAAGGGTCAAGTGAACTCTTGTTACAACAATATGGGTTGTGAATAACAAAAAATTATACACCTCACAATTCTTAGAAATGATGATATGATTCTATAGTAACATGTAGTAGGTTACAACTTTCCAACCCTTCAATTTTTTATCATTTTGCCTATGCTGGAGCTTCCAAATTGGTACTGTTTGATCCTCTGAATGGATTGTACCACATATAGATATAAATTATATTCAATAAATGACTTCAAACTAATCCTCCACTTTCCTAGCCATTCAAACCCTTAATTACCTCATTTTCCCCACTCCACTACCTTGAAACTGCTAAAAATAAGCCAAAAATACACACAGGCACTACCTTGCATAACTCTAGGCACAATTTAATTATTTTTCTTGCGTGCTTTGGGAAGTTTAAATCCAATTTGGGAACCTTAATGAATACAACTATCATTTTTACCACTTAGGAAAGTATTCAAATTTCAAATTTTAAAAAAAATCAAATATTATAACTTCCAAGAGCCATAAATTTTGATCCGGGTATCTGATTGATGAACCATTTGATGCATTGAAAATAACATATATATATATATATATATATATATATATATATATATATATATGCAAAAATAACATGCAACAATAACAAGGGAATCAAAATATTTATCATCCATGTCCCTTTTCCTAGTTTCTTCACTTATTGAGCATAGTTACACTCAAAATTTTAAGATACAATAAAAATAATGTTCGTAGTGCTCCGAGTCTACTATCTAAACTACTATTTTTTTAAAAAAAATGGTATAGATCAAGGGGTTCAAAAAAGGGAGCCACAAAAATTGGTGTTGTCTCTATCAAAAAAACATAACATAGCGCGTTTTGTGGCTCCCTCAAAAGGTTAACTTTTTTTTGGTCTTTTAAAATCGATTCTGTGAGAAATTAGCTAACAGCATGTAGTTTATGCCCAATTTTTCTGATAATTTTTAATGAATATTTGACTTTTTTCTAATTTTCAAAGTGGACACATCCTCAAAAACTGAATTTTGGCCGTGCTACCCTTGTAAATTTTAAAAACTAATTAAAAATTACTTTTTTTAATATGTGTAGAATGCAGTTTAGTTTATAAAATCTTATTTATTTTAAATTTCAATGAACAGTTAATTTATAATGAAAAAAGACCAAACACTGGTTTTTGCCAAAAAATAGACACACAAACAAAAGAAATTAAAGATGGAAGGCTTAACATTGTCAAAATGTGAAAAAAATTACATCGTTAAATAGCTAAGAGAAAGCCTAACATTACCCAGGTGTTCAATTTGTTCAACCTTGAAACACATGCAAATCTAAGTGTTAGCATGAATGAAATTATGTGAAATCCTATAGAATATGCAAAAACACGTCTTTGGACGTTGGGAAGGCACTCCAAGCCTTTGGGTTCAAAATCCAAAGAAAATCCCAAGCCTAAGACTTGAGATTCCCAAAGAAAAATATAACGCGAGCACGTTATAATGTGCTCGTATTATGTTTTACATTTTTTTTTTTCAAGTTTGCCCGATGTTTGTCTAGTTCGACATAACATGAGCACGTTATAACGCACTCACATTATGTCTCGCTTGAAATGATTTATGTTCAAGGTTTTTAAGTATGTTTGATGTATGTATGTTTGTATATATATTTGTATTTATATATGTATGTATTCTAAATTGTATGTATGTATGTATGTATGTATGCATGCTTGTATGTATGTATTGATGTATGTATGTATATGCCTATATGTATACATATGTATGTATGTATGTATATATGTATATATGTATGCTTGTATGTATGTATGTATGGTTGTATGTATGTACATGTATGCATGCTTGTATGTATGTATATATGTATGCATGTTTGTATGTATGTATGTACATGTATGTATGTATGTATGTATGTAAGGGTTTTGGGTTTAGGGTATATAAGGACCTGAGCCCGTATAGTTTTTAGGGTTGAGGGTTGAGGTTTTTGGGTTTAGGGTCTAAGGTATAGGGTTGAGGGTTGAGGGATTAGAGCTTAAGTAATAATTAGAGGGTTGAGGGTTGAGGGTTGAGGTTTACAGTTGAGGGATAATATTCAGCTTGTTGAGTGTATAAGATTAAGTGTGTAAGGTGTTGGTAATCATTTATGTTTAGGGTTTTAAGCTTGAATGTTTGCTGATTTTCTCTTTCAAATCCTAAATTTTCTGAGTCTTGGGGTCTTGCACTATTTTGTCTATTCTACTAGTGGCCTTCTGTGGTGGGTTCCTGGTTATAGATCTCATCCTCATGTTTTAGTTTTCATTGGTTGACCAGTCCCCATGTAATGTTTTCCGTACTTTTTCCTATCGCACCTATGAAAAGTGTCAAGTTCTGTGTATGCAAATGGTCAAATATGCATTTTTGAGCTTGCGAAATCTCCATCGGCCCCTAAAAAATGATAAAAAATGAGTCAGATGGATGAGTTAGATGCGTATCAAGCTATAGTTTCCAATGTTTGAATGTTTCTAAGAGTGGCTGAGAGGGCTTCTTCTTGCCAGTGCCGTGGGATCTACCAAGTGTCAAGCCCCGGTTTAAGCTGCACTTGTGCTTTTGAATGATAACTCTAACGTGAAGTGTGCCATGTAGCAGAAGTTGTGTCTATTTTGTTTCTAAGTTGATCACTGTGGAAGGCACCACGTGCCATCAGCGGAGGGCACTCCCTAAAAGTTTCATTGTGTCCACAGAAGGTGCCATGTGTCTCTAGTTGTAACTGCGGAGCTCGCCAAGTGGTAGCTTCCGCTTTATGGGTCATATTTGTTTCGATGCTAAGTGAAGACAGGGGTGGGTCCCAGTGAAGGGTCTAAGATGCTGCGGATCATGCCATGTGTAATAAATGTCTCCGACATAGTTTTATGTTATGACCCCATAGAAGGCGCCACGTGTCATCAGCGGAGGCAAGGTTAATAAGTTTCTGTATGTCCGCGAAAGGCGCCACGTGTTTGCTTCCGCGTATCTCTCTATGTACCCTATGATGCAAGTAGTGGGTGGTGGTGGGCCATAGTTAAGTAACGTAGAATGTGCCACGTGGTGGATGTGGTGCCATAGTTACTTTTGTGTTTGCCCCTTTCTTCCAATGATACTTAAAGTTTCTAAGTAGCACGGAACCCGCCAAGTGTCAGCTTCCGTGGGAGTTTCAAAATGTTTCTTAATGTTTCTTCAATGTTACGAAGCTCGACATGTGTCAGCTTCTGCATGAGTTTCAAGAAGGGTCTTTGTGTTTCAAGGAGAGCGTGGAAGCCGCCACGTACCTGATAGTCGATGCTGTGGGAGCCGCCACCTGTCCCTTTCTTAAAGACAAAATGGAGGGAGTGAAGGGTCAACATTAGAAACTTGAGGTGCCTCCGTGGCACAGTACCATTGGCTAGCGACTCTTCATGCATATTTTGGGACCATTGATGTCGGCAATGGGTTTTTGATCAACGATCAGGTTTTGAAATTGCAGCAATGGATTTTTCCTAAGTGTCTATGGCCATTTTTGGGCAGGAAAACTCTAGTTGCGTCCGCTATTGCGTGCCGAGAGAGCTACGGGTAGATGAGGCAATAATGGCAGACTTGCAGGGGATGATCAATGGAGTTGATGGGTCAACTACCTAATTGATGAAGAAAGTCCTTGAGTGGCGGCCCAGATCCCGATCTCACCTGCTTTGTCCTCTATTTCTCATCTGCTGCATTGATGATTTTGAGCGCCATTTTTCTGATGCAATGTATCTGGCAGGATTTTTGGCCTCACTTGTAATTAATTCGTTGAGTACATAGTTTTGCTATAAAAAGTAGACTGTGTGACTCATTTTTGTGGTTGAAAACTGGACAAAAATTTTGGGTGTTGTGACACAATACAACTTCTTCGATAGCCCTTTTCTAGATGTCTTGTGAGTTTATGAGTCTCATGTTGTATGTTTTTCTGCATTGATCCACTGATATCATGTTGATTTAAATGAGTAATGCTATATTGCATGTGTTATATTATCTGTCTCCAAACTAAATATGTTCTTCTTCTAAATCTAAGCATCTAAGGGGTGTTTATGATTCTAGAATACAGGCTTGTTGTATTGAATGCTTGATTTCTTACCTCTGCTCAAGGAGTAGATTAAATGGTTTAGATCAAGGGTTAGGAACAACATATTGCAGTGAGGACATTGTAAGTAGAGATAACAGGATACCCTATCTTGGGATGTATCTGTAAGGTAGATACTACAAAACCCCTTTGATATCCAGTCTTTGGAATATGTTCATGCAGGCCATTCACATGTGTACATCTACTGACTCTGAGCCCTAGATAGGCACCAATCTAGTCTTGTATTGAGGTCACACCCAAGGTCCGAGTTTTGCATCCACATAAAATCAAACTTAAACTTCAAAATCAAACCATTAGGACTTTAGGAGTAGTTTAGGACCCAAATCCTCTGTCTACAACTGAAAATAGGTGCAAAGCTAGCCCCTTTGCACTTATCTCACAGTTTTGGTCTACACAAAGGAGGATTTATCTGCTTTGTATCAACATCCCAGTCAGTCCATAAGCATATCTCATGGATGTTGAATAGTGAATATCCCCTTGGATCTGCAGAGCCTAAAGAAGAAGAGGAGATATTTATAGAGTCTATCTCCTATATTGTTGGCCACTGGCCCAGAGATCCTATTGATCATTGATGGCTACCTTGTAGGGATAGTTGGGAATAAGCATCCAGTCGGATTGTGAACCAACAGAAATGGCGACTCCGCTGGGGAAGAATATGAACATGTTATCTTGCAGCCTCTGGTGAAATTTGTGTCCATCTGAGTCACCAACAGAAATGGTGACTCTACTGGGGACATTAATGTCATATCCATAATATATGAGTCTAAGAGATTAAAGAATTAGGCTTGGAAGTGCCTTGTTGCAGCAAATTTAAAGTTTTATGTGTGGTTCTGTTGTTGGAGAACCCAGAAAGAAAGAAATGAATTTGCAGCTTCACCCTGTTTGAAGCTCATTCCTCTGCCAAGGAGGTGGCGACTCCATTGAATGAACCTATCAACAACTGCAACATATCCAGGTATTTGTACAAATTGTAAAAGAGATTCCCTATTTGGTGAAATAGCACTGGTTAAAAGGGAAATATTGGTGAAAGCAGAGCTTGCATGCTTTTGTTAGAACATAGTTTGTATTTTCAGGAGAAGCATATAATATTGTTTAAAAGACTCATTTAGAGGACTTTAGGAAAGCTGAAATAACAGTTTGTATATTAAAGGCCTAAGGTCATTGTTGTAATTGAAAATTTGAGTTGAGAAGAGGGTTGCAGAAAGTGTATAAAGATGTATTGTCAACCCATGCACCCTTGTGAGGTGTCAAATGTAATGATGCATAATAATCAGTCCCAACCATGTAATAGAAGAAGTTTCAGCATTGACAAATATAAGCCCATAAATTTTAGTGGCATTTGTGGTTATCCAAATGCTTTCCCACCTAAAATTAGAAAGTATTTGCCCAAATTCAATGGTGCAAAGGATGAATCAGCTGAGAGACACTTGCAGCAATTTATAAATGTTGTAGATGATTTTGAGATTGACCATGAAGATGTAGTTATGAGATTATTTGTTCAGTCTCTAGATGAAGATGCAAGGGACTGGTTCTCCTACCTTCCAGCTTACTCTGTCAGCTCTTGGCAAGATTTCAAATCTGCATTCTTAGAGCAATATGGTGAAAGAATTTCTAAATATGCAGTTATTAGTGATTTTATGTATATCCATATTGAAGAGGATGAGTTGATCCTAGCCTTTAACCTCAGATTTATGAGGGCATTGAATAGAATACCAAAATGCATGAGACCTAATGATGCATTGTGCCTAGGTTTCTATTCGAGAGCATTTGATAAGAAAATGTGCTATAGATTAAGAGATAAGGAGCCCACCACATTACATCAGGCACATCAGTTTGCAATGGACATTGAAAATAATTAGAGATATGGAATTCAAAAGGGTTATTTCTCTAAAAAAAAATTCTGCCCTATAGTCCCAAATGTTAATGAGGGATATAGTTTAAATGTTGAAGATGAATGCCAAAGTACTCACACCCCTACTGTCCCAGTTTTTGCATCATTACAAGTTGATGATGTTTCTGTTATAGAGGAGGATGTCCTATTTTGCCTAGCAAATGAAGTTGACAACAATAATTTCCTAAGTAATATTTGCATGCCAGTCCTAAACAAAGAGCATTCATGTTTAAATGATGCAGTTGTGCAAATTTGTGATCATATGGATCAAGAATCAATATCAGTTTCATCAGGAAGCATTGGACGGCTGGAAAATGATGCAGATAGTTCAACTTCAGAGTGCATTGAAGTAGCAGAAATTTTGTATGTGGGGCAATCAGATGTTAAAGATGATAAAGATGATATCCATGACCAGTTCATGGATCAGGTTTGTTCTTCTTATGACTCTAGGTCTGATAATGATGAAAAAGAAATGGATTGTCATGAAGAAGAAACAGAGACCTTTGTAATGAGTATGAAAACCCTTTATGATGAGCTTGTGGATGTAGTTGATATTGTGAGTTATGACATTCATTGGTGCAGAATTAACCCTGTGTTTCAAAATGATGATACTAGTTTGCAAACTGTGGATGATAAATGCTCAGTATTAGTTGGTTCAGACATGTGCAATGATAGCTATGTGGATCAGGTTTTACTTTCAATGTCAATAGGTGATATGAATTACATTGGGGGTCTCATATATTCTATGTGTTTTCAGTTTTTAGATCAGCTGGATGAGTGTTTGGTTATATGCAATAGCTAGGTAGATAATGAATATTGCTAAATGCAATATGAGGATATACTGCTTGAGGATCATAACATACATATGTTACCTAATGCTGAAGAATATTTTAATGTGTATGGTTATATGTCTGGTTGTAAGGTGCAGAGTGACAGAGGCAGTACTAACAATGGCAAGTTTTTAGAAATGGTGAAGCATGTAATTGATCAAATCAGCTTACGGGTAGATTGTTTTAATGTTTTCAGCTACGGTTGGGATTATTCAGTTTGGAATAAGGCATTTGACAGGATAGAGTTGTGGTTCTTCCTTTTTGGCTTCCTGAGGCCGCCGAAATAATGTCTGAAAATGTGTTTTGTAATGCAGGTTAGTACAGTTCTAACTCTGTGCCCAATGGATAAGGGACTGGTCTGCATCCCAAAGATCTAAAGCTCTCACCATGCTTGCAAGAGGCATGTGTCCCCAATCAGAGCCTATGTTGGTAATCATTTATGTTTAGGGTTTTAAGCTTGAATGTTTGTTGATTTTCTCTTTCAAATCCTAAATTTTCTGAGTCTTGGGGTCTTGCACTGTTTTGTCTATTTTGCTAGTGGCCTTCTGTGGTGGATTCCTGGTTATAGATCTCATCCTCATGTTTTAGTTTTTGTTGGTTGACCAGTCCCCATGTAATGTCTTCCCCATTTTTTCCTGTCACACCTGTGAAAAGTGTCAAGTTCTATGTATGCAAATGGTCAAATATGCATTTTCGGGCTTGAGAAATCTCCATTGGCCCCTGAAAAATGATAAAAAATGAGTCAGATGCATGAGTTAGATGCGTATCGAGCTATAGTTTCCAGTGTTTGAATGTTTCTAAGAGTGGCTAAGAGGGTTTCTTCTTGCCAGTACCATGGGATCCGCCAAGTGTCAAGCCCTGGTTTAAGCCGCGCTTTTTCTTTTGAATGATAACTCTAACGTGGAGTGTACCACATAGCAAAACATGTGTCTATTTTGTTTCTAAGTTGATCGCTGCAAAAGGTGCCATGTGTCATCAATGGAGGGCACTCCCTAAAAGTTTCATTGTGTCCATGGAAGGCGCCATGTGTCTCTAGTTGTAACTGTGGAGCTCGCCAAGTGGCAGCTTCTGCATTATGGGTCATATTTGTTTCGGTGCTAAGTGAAGACGGGGGTGGGTCCCAGTGAAGGGTCTAAGATGCTATAGATCGTGCCATGTGTAATAAATGTCTCTGACACAATTTTAAGTTATGACCCTGCAAAAGGTGCCATGTGTCATCAGTGGAGGCAAGGTTAATAAGTTTCTATATGTCTGTGGAAGGCGCCACGTGTCTGCTTCCGCGTATCTCTCTGTGTACCCTGCGATGCAAGGTAGTGGATGGTGGTGGGCCATAGTTAAGTAACGTAGAATGTGCCATGTGGTGGATACGGTGCCATAGTTACTTTTGCTTTTGCCCCTTTCTTCCAATGATACTTAAATTTTCTAAGTAGCGCGGAACATGCCAAGTGTCAGCTTCTGCGGGAGTTTCAAAATGTTTCTTAATGTTTCTTTAATGTTACGGAGCCCAACATGTGTCAACTTCCACATGAGTTTCAAGAAGGGTCTTTGTGTTTCAAGGAGAGCGCGGAAGCCGCCACATACCTGATAGTCGATGCTGTGGGAGCTGCCACCTGTCCCTTTCTTAAAGGCAAAATGGAGGGAATGAAGGGTCAGCGTTAGAAACTTGAGGTGCCTCCGTGGCATAGTACCATTGGCTGGCAACTCTTCATGCATATTTTGGGACCATTGATGTCGGCGATGGGTTTTTGATCAATGGTTAGGTTTTGAAATTGTAGCGATGGATTTTTCCTAAGTGTCTGTGGCCATTTTTGGGTGGGGAAACTCTAGTTGCGTCCGCTACTGCTTGCTGAGAGAGCTGCAAGTAGATGAGGCAATAATGGTAGGCTTTCAGGGGATGATCGATGGAGTTGACGGGTAAACTACCCGATTGATGAAGAAAGTCCCTGAGCGGTGGCCCAAATCCTGATCTCACCTGCTTTGTCCTCTATTTCTCATCTGTTGCATTGATGATTTTGAGTGCCATTTTTCTGATGCAATGTATCTGGTGGGATTTTTGGCCTCCCTTGTAATTAATTCGTTGAGTACACAGTTTTGCTATAAAAAGCAGACTGTGTCACTCATTTTTTGTGGTTGAAAACTGGACAAAAATTTTGGGTGTTGTGACACAATACAACTTCTTCAGTGGCCCTTTTCTGGATGTCTTGTGAGTTTATGAGTCTCATGTTGTATGTTTTTCTGCATTGATCCACTGATATCATGTTGATTTAAATGAGTAATGCTATATTGCATGCATTATGTTATCTGTCTCCAAACTGAATATGTTCTTCTTCTGAATCTAAGCATCTAAGGGGTGTTTATGATTCTAGAATACAGGCTTGTTGTATTGAATGCTTGATTTCTTACCTCTGCTCAAGGAGTAGATTAAATATTTTAGATCAAGGGTTGGGAACAATATATTACAGTGAGGATATTGTAAGTAGAGATAACAGGATACCCTATCTTGGGATGTATCTGTAAGGCAGATACTACAAAACCCCTTGATATCCAGTCTTTGGAATATGTTCATGCAGGCCATTCACATGTGTACGTCTACTGACTCCGAGCCCTAGATAGGCACCAATCTAGTCTTGTATTGAGGTCACACCTAAGGTCCTAGTTTTGCATCCACATAAAATCAAAATTAAACTTCAAAATCAAACCATTAGGACTTTAGGAGTAGTTTAGGACCCAAATCCTCTATCTACAACTAAAAATAGGCCCAAAGCTAACCCCTTTGTACTTATCTCACAGTTTTGGTCTACACAAAGGAGGATTTATCTGCTTTGTATCAACATCCCAGTCAGTCCATAAGCATATCTCATGGATGTTGAATAGGGAATACCCCCCTTGGTTCTACAAAGCCTAAAGAAGAAGAGGAGATATTTATAAAGTCTATCTCCTATATTGTTGGCCACTGGCCCAGAGATCTTGTTGATCATTGATGGCTACCTTGTAGGGATAGCTGGGAATAAGCATCCAATCAGATTGTGAACCAACATATGGCATGGGGATTAGGGTCTGGATATTGGGTTTAAGGTTTACGATATGGATTGAGGGTATATAAGGCATAGGGTGACTTGGGTTGAGAATGTATGGTTTAGGTTTTAAGTATAATATTCAAGGTTTAGGGTATTAGAGTGAGGTTATAGGGTATAGGGATGAGGGTTTGTGGGTGTAGGCTTTAAGGTTTAAGGTATACGGTTGAGGATTGAGGGATCAAGGCTTAAGTATATGGTTGAGGGGATAGGGCAGATGGTTGAGAATTTATAGTTGAGGGATAATGTTCAAGGTTTAGTGTCTAAGATATAGGGTTTAGGGTTTATGGTTGAGGGTACATAAGGCATATGGATGAGGGTTGAGGGTTTAAGGCATAAGTATAGGGTTGAGGGTATAGGGTATAGGGTAGAGGTTTTAGGGTTGAGGGATAATGTTCAAGGTTGAGTGTCCAAGGTTAAGTGTATAGGGTATAAGGTTTAATGGTTTAAGGTTTAAGGGTTTAAGGATATCTAGAGTTTGAGAGTTTAGGGTTTAAGGATTTAAGGTTTGAGGGATTAAGAGTTTAAGGGTTGAGGGATTAGGGTTTAAGGAATAGTGTGGAGGGTAGAGGGATTAGGGATAGGGTTTAGGGTTAAAGGTTTAAGGATTGAGGGTTGAGGCTTTAGGGCTGAGAGTTAAGGGATTAGGGTTTAAGGTATAGTGTCGAGGGTAGAGGGTTTAGGGATAGGGTTTAGGTTTTAAGGTTTAAGGGTTGAGGATTGAGGCTTTAGTGATAGGGTTACGGGTTACGAGTTAAGGGATTAGGGTTTAAGGTATAGTGTTGAGGGTTGAGGGTTTAGGGATAGGGTTTAGGTTTTAAGGTTTAAGGGTTGAGGGTTGAGGCTTTAGGGATAAGGTTTAGGGTATAGGGTTAAGTGACAGACCTAGATGGATAAGGACATATGGAGAGGTGGACAAGGAGTGACTGAGAGACATAGAGAGGGGAGATCTAGAGAGCTGAGGGGGAGACAAAGGTGAGAGATAGAGAGGTGATGGGAGAGATATAAGAAATGAGAGAGTGAAGTTAACAACTTGAGGGAAAGATGGGTAAGGAGGAGGGAGAGAGGTGGAGATGAAGGGAAATATCTAGAGAGCTGTGAGAGATATACAAGTGAGAGACCTATAACCTAGGGAGAGAGGGGTGAGAGAGATAGGGAGAGAGGTGGGGATGAGGTAGATAGGGGAGGAGAGGGGTGGATAAGGGTTGAGGATTTAAGGGTTTAGGGTTTAAGGGTTTAGGGTTTAAGGGTTGAGGGTTTAAGGGTTGAGGTATTGAGGGTTTAAGGGTTGAGGGATTAGGGTTTAGGGTTGAGGGATTAGGGTTTAAGGTATAGTGTCAAGGGTTAAGGGTTTAGGGATAGGTTTTAGGATTTAAGGTTTAAGGGTTGAGGGTTGAGGCTTTAGGGATAGAGTTTAGGGATTAGGGTTTAAGGTATAGTGTTGAGGGTTAAGGGTTTAGGGATAGGGTTTAAGATTTAACATTTAAGGGTTGAGGGTTGAGGGTTAAAGGATGGGTTTTAGGGTTTAGGGATAAGGGATTAGGGTTTAGGGATGAGAGATTAGGGTTTAGGGTTGAGGGATTAGGGGTTACTATTGAGGGATTAGGGTTTAGGGATGAAGGATTAGGGTTTAGGGTTGAAGGATTATGGTTTAAGGTATAGTGTTGAGGGATGAGGGTTTAGGAATAGGTTTTAGGATTTAAGGTTGAAGGGTTGAGGGTTTAGGGATAGGGTTTAGGAATAAGGGATTAGGGTTTAAGGTATAGTGTTGAGGGTTGAGGGTGTTAGGATCATCAAAAATTCCCACAGTCCCATTTGGTTTCATACATTTTTCCTTCCATAAATCCATCTTAGGGGTCCATATTCCTTTTAAATTTGCTCCAGTAGTCATTCACAGGCATCCCATATCATGGTCCATGTGAAATATATTTATATTTTTTTATCATTGATGTGTTTTTTTCTCTTACCGTAGCCCCGCAGCACATTCAAACATCTTTGGTAGGTGTGCGGGAACCAAAGGAGGAGAAATGATAGTTACCACTTCCCTGTAGTGAGTAAAAAATCCAGTTGCAGGCTAGTAGCATAAAGTAAATGGCATACAGTGGTTGCCGTGGTCCTGCGGCAGTCTCAAGATAAGGTGATGAGTTGGTAGTATGAACATGAGTGGCATATAATATGACACCGCAGTCCTACGGCAGGTAAAGCATTGATCGGCAATAATGTGGTAAGGAGCAGAGGAAAGATGTTTCACCACGCCCCCATGGAGGTCTCTAGTAGAGCTTGCAACATTATGGTATAAGGAGTTCAAGTGGTCTACATGTCGAGTAATGTGGCCTCGTGGTGGTTCCAAGGAAGGATTGTGGTAGTGCGGTGAATGCTTCAGGAGATATGTGGTATTTTACCACAGCCCCACAATAGTTTCAAAGGAGGTTAGCGGTGGTGCGGTAAAGGATTCAAGTGATGGGTAATGTAATATACCGCAACACCGATGACTTCAATTGATGGGCTTGCAGTAAGTAGTGAAAGGTGATGCCAAAAAGACCCCATGGTCCCGTGATGGTCAGGCCAAAGGTTGGTGATAGCATGGTAAAAAGACATCAGGGATAACATGTATCCTGCCATCCCACGATGGTGTGTAATAAGGCTTGTGGGGTGGCAGTAAGCGGTGAAAATGAATGTAACCATCCAAGCTCCCACAATCCTGTGATGGATCTCAGTAGGTCTTACGGTGATGTGGTAAGGCATTCAATGCTGACATAACTTGAGGGAAAGATCGATAAGGAGGAGGTCGAGAAATGAATAATATAGAGTTTTGTATAGCAAGCTATAATGTGAGCATGTTTTGTCTTGCTATTCAAATGGTCAAAGGGTAGGACACTCGTGATCTAGGCCCACATGCTCTATTTTCTTCAGGTTATGCACATGTTCTGACAAAAAGAAAAGCTTTTTCATGCTGTTGGGAAGAGCACATGCACATTTTTCACATTGTATCACCTTTGCATGAACTTTCCACCACCTTTTTCTCATTTGCCAACTTAAGAAGGAGGAAATAACATAGTGTTCACATCAATTTTGATATATATCAATTCAAGTTTCAATTTTTGTAGTGTTGCAATGTTAATTGTGATTGAATTGTAGGAATTTAACATTATACATTAGTTAATTGTATTGTTATTAGTAAGTCTATTTGAGTGTTATTCAATTGAACATTGAAAAGGAAGCAAGTGGTGAAAAACTCAAATTGTTGAGGAGTTGATCCAAGAAGAAAAAAAGGCTACATAATTGGTTACTCTCTCCATTAGAATCTCTATTTTTTAAGTATGTCAAGTCTTTACACATGTTCTAAGTTACATTTTCCTTAATTCTATTTGAATTACTTTAGCATGCCTTATCATACATGTTTATATCACTTGTATGGTTTATATATTTTATGTTTATATCAGTTGTGTTTATATTTTGTGTTTATAGTTCATGTGCCTTGTCTATGATTCCACATTTTGCATACATGTCTACTAGGGAATTTGTAGTCTGAGCTCTGAATTTCTTCCCAAACAGCTGTAAATTTCTATTTCTCTAAATTTCTTCCAAACAACTATAAATAAACATCACCCATCATGATCCATGGATCATAGTTCTTACTACCCAAAGAGCTTAGTCATCACACACAAATCTACCCATCATGTAAACTATTATATAGAGATCTAGCACTATGATATGTCCTTATAATAGACTATGTTCAATCAATTCATGGTATGCATAATTAAAAATATCTCAAAGCTGAACATTAATTAAAATAGACACAATTACGATATCATTGTTAAGTCCCTTTGCATAATGAACCTAATAATACAGACTCATTAATCTCTAGAATGAGATTCAACCTAAAAGACCTCATGTAAAATTACATCACGTGTGTTTCCTTTATGTTGGCAAGAGACACTATATGGATTCATGATTGTTGTCATTGATGGCAACAAAGTTCATCCCACAAATCCGTAGGGCATGGTGTGTCTCTACTGGAAGTCAGAATGAAGAATGTTGTGGTCTGGTAAACAAGAACAGAGCATGTGGCAAGGTCTGACAAACAGGTTCGAATCTCTCAGAGAAAGTATCTTGGTAAAGTGCGGATTTGGAGAAGTCAAGAGGACTACCTTGAGTGGTATATTCCAAGGATTTAGCCTCCGGTGATAGATGAAGAAAAAGATATGAATAGTTGAGTACTGGATTCATGAGTGACAGTGTGAACAGAGGATGAACTGACTGACAGAACATCAAACTACTTTCTGGATGTGTTACTGATTGTGGTAAAGGTTATGAAGGCATGAATCATGTTTGGCCGACATGATTAATGATTTATACAAGCATATACTTGATCTGCATTACATGATGTGCAAGGATTCAGCCGACAGATCAGAATTAGTGAAAAGATTGACTATTCTGGGTGCCGACTAGAAAGGTGATGAAATTACTTGTGTAGATATATATACACAATGGATTTAGTTGTGAGAGGTGTTGTTGTTGTGAAGGATGTGAGAATAAAAGGAGAAGAGTAGAATAGAAGCAGTAAGGAAGATCTAGTATGTGAAAGGAAAGCAGCAAAAGAGAAGAGGAAAGATGAAGTGCAGCAGATCAGTGTACTGAGCCTAACCGGAACTGAACTTCAGCATTTGTAGATGCTCCCAATTAGTTCAAGTATTGTATAACATTCTTTTGTAGACAGTGAGTTTCTTGTAGGCAGTGTGCCTCTTGTGAGCAGTGTGCTCGGGCAGTGAGCCCTAATTGGCAAGTGCCATTTTGTATCTCCTTATTCTTCTAACAGAGAATAATCTTTGGGTTAATCACCCTGTGGTTTTATCCCTTAACAGGGTTTCCACGTCAAAAATATTGTGTCATATGTATCTTCATTTCATGGTTATGTTTGCTTGTTTGAATTAATGATGCATTAATTAATAAGAAAAGTTTATAAGAAGAAATAATTAGAATAATTGATTCACCCCCCCTCATAATTATCAATAATTCGTATCAGAGCTAAGTTCCTCCTAACAGAGTCTAACAGCTCGAGGAAGATCTGGGAATCCAAATGGATGCATATGGTTTAAAAGAGCAAGTCAAGACTGCCCTTAAGGATCTTGAACAGTCAAATTCTGAAGTCAATGAATTAAAGGAAAGACTCAAACAGGCTGATGACTTCATGAGAGAACTAAAAGACAAATTAAGTCTCTCTATGAAAAAGAGAAAGGAACTGCTTCAGTAATTAGCAAGACAAAGTGAAGCAAATAATGCAAATGAAGAGCTGACTGAGAAAACCAAGTTATGTGAAAAGTTACCAAAGAAGTCATTATGGTAAGACATGAAATGGAATCAGGAGTTATAAAGTTTACTCAAGAGATTGAAGAGAAAAGAAAAACTGAAGACAATCTAAGACAATCTCTCAAGGAGAAATCAGAAGATTGCCACTAGATGGATAGAATTATTAGACATCTTGAATCTGATCTTGAAGATGCTAAAGAAAATGAAGAAAAACTTGAGGATCAAATTATCTCTCTCAAAAGGGATCTTCAAACAGCAAATGAATATAAAGAGAAATTCAAGATAAGTTCTGCTCAACTTGAAGTTCTTCTCGGAAGTCAGAAGAGGGCAGATGACAAGTGTGGTTTGGGATATGAGAAAGGAGAAAGCTCCAGATTAGGTCAGTAGAATTTTGGACCAGAAAATCCAAGGAACAGGCCTAGAAGACCTCCGGTAAGATAGCCCAATGCTCAAAGATATCCATCCTTCAATGGATACTGCCACAGCTGCAATCACTTTGGTCACAAAGCTAATCAGTGCAGAAAGAGAATGAATCAAACTAATTCATCCTTCTCCAGATAGTGTTTTAAATGCAAAAGGTATGGTCACAAGTCTCATGAATGCAGAAATATGCAAATGAACAAATCATTCAATGGTAGATGCTTTACATGCAATAGAGTAGGTCATATGGCTAATCAATGCATATCAAGAGGATATCAGTCAAATATGCAAAGAAATATCATTTGCCAAATCTGCAATAGGTCCGGTCACAGTGCAAAAGTCTGTAGAAGCAAGAATCAGGACAAAAGAGGTCTGGTATATCATAATCAGAATCAAGATAAGGGTAAACAAAAGGTGAATGTGGATGAAGTTAAAAGTGAGATGAGCAAGATTTGGGTGAAGAAAAGTACTGAGAATGTAGAGGTTGGATCCGCACTAGACTCTGGTGCTGATATTCCTTCCACAAATTAAAAAGTGAGCTCTGGCTCAAGGGGAGACACAAAGAAAACCTTGTTCCCCCAGTCAGTCAATTGGTGCCAAAAATGGCACAAGAAGAGTTGCGGATTGAAGGATTCATAAGGGATACATTCAAATAAACTATGGTTAAGATTTGGAAGATCTGCAAGATGTTTAAAGATTAGGGTTGATCCGGTTCTTCAAGTCACCCGAATAAGGCAAATCAGAATAATATAGGTCAAGCATTTATTGCAATTTGATATTAGGTCTTGCAGAGCAATATAAGGGTTTGTCATTAATCACTTATTCATTCTGTACTCAAGAAGAAGTGAAAAGTGGAGCTTTGTAACGAAATTCCTCAAGTTCATCGAAGATCACTTGCAGAAGTCATTACTTCCAAAGATCAATCCAACCAACTCCGTGAAACCGAAAGGTGCAAAAGGTATTTTCTGTATTCAAATATCTCACTGCAAATCTCTTGATAATGGGTACTCCAAATATTGTAAAGATTTCTAATAGACCTCACCCTACATTTAAGAAACATCCATACAAATCCTTGGAGGTAGACCCCCTAGGTGCATTTTCTAGTGTTCCGCATGGTCTTTTGCACACTGAAGATATTAGGATTTATATACACGCAAATGTTGAAGAGTTTGGGGAATTCAAACTAAGAGATATCAATCACAGACAACTGTTAGATGATTCATTTGAGCTCAAACCCCAATACAAGGGCCTCCGAAACAAGCACTTTGCACAATACATACATTTCCCCTATTTTACAGAGGATGAATGGTTTAGGTACATTTTGAGTAGAATACATGACAATTTCATGTGGTTAAATGGACCATTCAAGATCACTAAAGATGCCATCAGGGCAGTTACCAGAATACACTCAACCGGTGGGATTCCTGTTCTTAAATCTGTAAAGAACCAAACTGTGAGTGAGGCTACTAGATCTAAGTTTGACAAAAGAGCAATGACAGTAGATGACATCACTAATCTGGATGTCAAGTTTGCTTCTATGATCATTAGATATAAGATATATCATTCTAGCAGAGAAAATTCTGTACCTGGAATTGCCATTTATACTGCTTATGAAATGCTAAGAAAGGATGTAGACTATGATCTTTGTCAGCTACTCTTGAACCAACTCTTGGAGAATCTACAGAAAATCAAGAAAGATAAAAAGAATTCATTCAAGTATGGTGGATTAATTCTGTGCTTGTTCTTCTACTTTATGAATGAGCTTCTCGGATCTAGTGGATGGGTATGGGAGAGTAATAGGCTAGTAGCCATCCAAATCAAAGATTATTTACATGGACTTGGTGATAACAATGCACAAAATACAGCTCTATGGGGATACTTCAAGAACTTTCAGAACATGATGCAAGCAAGAGAATAGATTCCCTAGTCTCTTGTTGAGAAATACAAAGACGCAATCTGTTTTATGGTAGAAACTGATCAGTGCCTAATGGAGGCAGTAGAACCAAGGACAGTCTGGATCATGCCCAAGGGGTATGAAGTTGATGAACAGATTATAGAGCTGCATGTTCAACACATGCTAAGTCAGCCTAAAGATCCAAAGGAAGAGAGGTTTGGAACCTTTAAGGAGCTGAGTATAAAAATTGATGTGGAACTCACAGAACCAGAGATGAAAAGAAAGGTGAGAAAAGAAGTAGAACATATTGCCCAAGGCCTTGGCATCTCAAAGGAGGCACTTGATGCCAACCAGGAAAAGAGACAAAAAGCTGAGGAAGAGAAGAAAGAGGCAGAAAAGGGAAGCAAGAAAAGTGCTCCAGTAGAAACTTCCACCCGGACCAGATCATCAAAGAAACTAGCATCTATCACAGCTAAAAGCTCTAAAACATCAAAACCAAAGGTTCAAGCATCCGGTAAAGGAGAGAAAAGGTCAAAGACAAAAGCCACAAGGGCTTATGCAAGACAAAGGGATGAAGAGGAAACCGAATCAGATGAGGAGATCAGGAAACTAAAGAAGAAGAAGAAATCATTCGGTAAACAATCTACCGGTCAAGGAGAAGAAGAGAAGGAAGAGGAATTTGTTGAAAAACCCACTCTCTCCTTAGATGATGTAGTAAAAGCAGTCACTGTGGATGGCAACCTGCAACCCTTAACATAATTCTATGATGATTATAATGAAGCAGATAAAAAGATTCTGGAGGAAGCCACAGTTAAGTTTTTGAACATTTACAACAAAGATTTTATTGAAATTATCTCTTTGATTCCTAAGAGCCTAGAAAAGGAGTTGGAAATGAGAAAGACCAATGCCATGGCAAAAGACCTTGAGATCCGAGAACAGATAGCTATTCAGCTATATCCTTCAATTAATCCCAAGACAATGAATATGGTATTCAAAGACTGCAAAGATGAATTTAGGAGCAAAGCAAGGATGAATCAGCTTATGCTTGGTGAGACTGACAAGGTAGCCAAGGACACTAAAGAGATTCTCCAGAAAACCTTCAAAAAATTTAATCTTCTTATTATAGAGGACTTAGGTACTGACCCGTCCAACACAAATATTGCAGAAGAAACTCCTGAGAAAATGACAGAAGAGGTGGGCCCCGAACAAACCAACATTTCTCCTCTGGTTTCCCCTACAGTCTTCGGATCTAAAGGAGAAGAAAAATCACAGGAGAAAGAAGCAGAGGTAAAAGAAAAAGAAGATGACAGTGCTAAGGTTACAGAAGGAGAGAAGACCTCAACAAAAAAGTCCACAACTGCTAGTGGTGAGAATGTAGGAGGAGAGAAAACACCAAAGGATAGCTCCAAAACTGCGGAAGAGAAGAAACATCTGTCTCTGGCAAGAGACACTGCACAAACTATCCAAGAATTCTTGAACAAAGAAACAATGGAGATTGATGAACTGGAGCTTCTACAAGGTCCATTCAATTTTGATTCTCTTTCTCCAGTACAGACAATGAAGATAGCTTCATTTGCTAATGCTAAGGCTAACAAAAAACTCCTAAAGTCTCATTGGAAGACTGTGAGTTGATAGAAGCTGCTTCTGGAGTGCTAGAAAAGATCATGCCATCTTTTCAGAAGGATCCCATAGCCTCCTCTTCCAGTAATCTCAATACCTTAGTCAGCAGTGTTAGTACACATTTTGACTCTCTAGAAAAATCAGTTGAAGAAAAGGTCCGGAAGGAGTTTCTGGGTAAAAGGTTCTCTAAGGTACAGGGTTTGATTATTAATGATAGGAGAAACATGAATATTGGAATAAAAAGCCTAGAAAACACTCTTAAAGATGGAGGAGAAATGTATAAATTTTGTTTATCATGGTCCAAAGTAACACTGGACATTGAGAAGAAAATAAAAGAACAGGAGGATAAACTATCAAACCTATCAAAGAATTTTGATCCTCTCTCTTCCTCTATAACAAATCAAGAATGCCAGACTATCGCAAAGTTGGAGAAGGAAAGAAAAAATAGAATAAGCAGGTTGAGTGAGCTCAGGGGGTTAATTGTCCCTAAGCTAGAGGCCATGCATGAGGCCATAAAAGAAGCCCAAATTACAGCCCAGACCAATGATCCGACAGATCTAAAAAGGGCAGATGCGTTTGCATTCCTATTGAGTGGGCATATCTCAATTTTGGATAGGATGAAGCAGAGTTGGGCGACAGAAGTTGTACAATTAAAGAACACTTTTGCAAACATACTTAAGTATATGTAAGTACAACTTGTATATATACTTATGCGGCTAAGTATAGTTAAATTTTTGAAAATTTTGGTATGCGGACCCTACTCTTTGCCATTGATGTCAAAGGGGGAGTAAGGAGCAGTGAAAAATGAGGAATCCAACTAAGGGGGAGCTCCGGAAAATGTATATAAAGATAGAGCATCAGCCAAGGGGGAGCATAGTGTAAACACTTAGTCATTTTTCACTAAGTGTTGCCATCAATGCCAAAGGATGAGATTGTTGGCAAGAGACACTATATGGATTCATGATTGTTGTCATTGATGGCAACAAAGTTCATCCCACACATCCGCAGGGCATGGTGTGTCTCTATCGGAAGTCAGAATGAAGAATGTTGTGGTCCGGTAAACAAGAACAGAGCATGTGGCAAGGTCCGATAGACAGGTCCGGATCTCTCAAAGAAAGTATCTTGGTAAAGTGCAGATTTGGGGAAGTCAAGAGGACTACCTTGAGTGGTATATTCCAAGGATTTAGCCTCCGGTTATAGATGAAGAAAAAGATATGAATAGTTGAGTACCGGATTCCTGAGTGACAGTGTGAACAGAGGAGGAACTGACTGACAGAACATCAAACTACTTTCTGGATGTGTTACTAATTGTGGTAAAGGTTATGAAGGCATGAATCATGTTTGGCTAATAGGATTAATGATTTATACAAGCATATACTTGATACGCATTACTTGATGTGCAAGGATTTAGCCGACAGATCAGAATTAGTGAAAAGATTGACTATTCCGGGTGCCGACTAGAAAGGTGATGAAATTACTTGTGCAGATATATATACACAATGGATTTAGTTGTGAGAGGTGTTGTTGTTGTGAAGGATGTGCGAATAAAAGGAGAAGAGTAGAACAGAAGCAGTAAGGAAGATCCAGTATGTGAAAGGAAAGCAGCAAAAGAGAAGAGGAAAGATGAACTGCAACAAATCAGTGTACTGAGCCTAACCGAAACTGAACTTTAGCATTTGTAGATGCTCCCAATCAGTTCAAGTATTGTATAACATTCTTTTGTAGACAGTGAGTCTCTTGTAGGTAATGTACCTCTTGAGCAGTGTGCTCGGGCAGTGAGCCCTAATTGGCAAGTGCCATTTTGTATTTCCTTATTCTTCTAACAGAGAATAATCTTTGGGTTAATCACCCCGTGGTTTTCTCCCTTAACAGGGTTTCCACATCAAAAATATTGTGTCATGTGTATCTTCATTTCATGGTTATGTTTGCTTGTTTGAATTAATGCTACATTAATTAATAAGAAAAGTTCAGAAGAAGAAATAATTAGGATAACTGATTCACCCCCCCTCTCAGTTATCAACACTTTAAACCTACATAGATATCCTTAAGTTAAATCTCTAGATTTTATTACTCAAGAATACATAAGGTGAGCTTACAGTCTGTCATGGTTCCATGTATATTTTCTATAGGAGTCAATAACATTCTTGGCAACATAAACTTACATCATCTTACACTTGGGCTCTTTGATAGTTTAGATCAGTCACATTGCCATGGAATTGATATAGGGTCTCAAGATAGTTCAGTCATAGCAAAGTGCAAAGATTACATCATATCATATGAGGTAAAGCTAAATGATCCTCAAGACTACCATGCTTGGGTTTCCATTCAATATGCCTTGGAGAGTTACCTCATTTTTTTGAACTTTATCTCTATAATGTCCCTTTAAAAGAAAGGTGACCAATGTATGCGAACAATTATATTCACCTCCTCTAAGTTGTTGTTATAATGTTTCCTTAGACTTCAAAGACTCTTACCATGGTTCTCCAAGACTTACCACTTCAAAGATTGCTCAAATCATATTGTTGGTGGGCTAGAAGGTAGCTATAATAGTCACATTTTACTTGGGATTTCCCCCTAAACAACAATATATCAGCTAGAATATTGGCACCTAGTATCCCCAAAGGATGAGACCTCTTACACACAACATCAAGCAAAGAAATCTTCTTTATACCTACAAACCTATAGCTACTAATGAAAGATATCATCAATCCAAAACATGAATTTATCAAAATGATCAATAGGAACATAGTATCCTAGCCACAAAACTGAGTTCCTTTATTCAAATTCAAAAAGTAAAAAAATGGGATTACAATACACTCATCTCCAACATAAACTAGTCATAACCATAGAACATTTAATAATGATCTGACAACTATTAAACAAACATAGCTACCAACCAAATAAATATAAAAACCTAAAACATTTCCATACAACCAAAACTAAGTTCTTACTTGTGAACATATTTTCGAGTGGTGCTGAAGACATACCTTCAAAGTGGCTTGGGAGTACAAACTTGAGAAGCCTTAACCACCATTTCATTAAAGCGATGAAAGTAGCTATATTTTCCACAAAATCACTTCTAATGTATTCTTTAAGTCTCAATGGACTCATCATCCACACCCCTTCCTTAGATAACTCTGACAAACTTTAAGGCAACTAGACAGGAGCAATTAAAAATTAAAGATAGTTTATTGTTTGACATTACACATTTCCTAAAAGAGTCGTGAGGTCTACCATCATTATAATTTAGATATATTACACCTATCCACCTAATAATAAGCCACAAGCACCACCCCCAACAACCACTACTCAACTAACCAATTTGAAACCACCATAAAAAAAAAACCAGTGCCTTAATTTTTAGAAAATATCACCCTTTACAATTAATGTCATTACTTGCATTACACACCCTAACTTAAAGATCAAATGAGAAGTTAAGTTGGCATATGGATGATGAGTACATTCACCATGATCAACTCTAAGAGCCCTAAAAACATCATAATGGAATTGATTTATATGGTTTGAAAGATAAAAATGGTCACAATTTGACCATGAATTTAGAAGGGGAATTTATAAGGGCCTTCAAAGATGCATAAAATTAATGAGGCATATATCTTAAATGAATATCTATATTCTAATCCAAGAATTGGTTTAATGGTTGTAGGGTGCTATATGGGGCTCTTTGTCCACCCAAAATTTTACCATAAAATCTACTACTTAGTTGAGTATGCACCTGCAATGTTGATATCTTATAGACATAAAATTAGCATACAATTTATAGGACCTCTTATGTAAAGTGCTTTAACCTTGAATTTTAGCAAGAGCCCTTTAAAAGTGAATTGAAAACTCTTCTTTGACTAGCTTAGAACACTTCAACAATGGTAATGGGCTGAAAATTGCTCCACCATGTGATTGAAAACTCTTCTTTGACTGCAAGGAAAGTGTGGGAAGTGCTAGAAATGTTGAGGGCAGCAGACCTAAAATTTGGAACCATATTCATTTCTTAGGAACTAATATTTGTCTCTTTATCATGCTACAGATAAATTCTCCATCATGCCGAGGAAATGATCAAGGATTAAACCAACACAAGAAGAGAAAGAAGCTAAGAATGCAAAGAAAGTAGCGACTATGAGGGAACTTCGTGAGAAGAGGAAATTGGACATGATTGTCGAAGACATGCCAATTGAAGAGGAACTTCAAGCATCAACAAGAGATATGGTATTGGCAGCACAAAGGGAACGAATGCAAAAACTTCATTCAATGAGAGATTTGAATACTATAGTTGGAGACACATCCTCTACCACAAGAAAAGATGGAGGAACACCATCTACCGAATCTCAAGTTGAGAGTACATAATCACTCACATGTGATGAAAGAGGTATGCCATCATTCCCACCTCAACCTCAAGGTATGTCATCTATTCCATCTCCGATCGAAGGTATGCCATCTAGCCCATCTCATTTAAATATTGATGAAATTCATAATGTTGAGAAGAATTAACCTTTCTTAACACTGCCTAGAATTTTGCATAGAAAGCCAAAGTATTTGATTGATATTGATGAGAATATTTTGCAACCAATAGAAGGTAAGATTCCAAAATACACTTGTAGAATATATGTTCATGATTATTGGAGAGTGTTCTTTGAAAAGTTAAATGAGACCACAAGATGTTAACCATTCGTCGAAATGATGTGAAGTATAAAGCATAGGTCCATCATGAAGATTCTTGGGTTAAGAACATCAGAGGCTTCAAGTGAAAAATCTATTGTCAAGAATCTAATGAGTGCATATGAGAGTGTGGGTAACACCTCATTCACAAAAGATAGTAATGTCACATGACGTGTCATTACATCGACAATAGTAAGTAATCAAATGAGGAAAGCTCATCTCATTACAAAGATGAGTCAAGCATTGAGAATTAATAGAAAAAGTTTATCAAGAGCTGTTGGAAGGTGCCAAAGAATTGAGGACACCAATACCAATAAATTATGGGCATTCTCAGGAAGACTACCACGAAATGATAAACCAATTGTTGAAGCATTGAGATCACTAATTGAAGACTTTTGGAAGAATTACATAAGGGTATCTCCGAATCAAAGGGATGAGGTAAGAAGGAGAATCATTAGTCAAAACCATGAGCCACATCCAAAGCATTTTTTTGGATATGACTCAAACATAGTTTTTTGGTAAATTTCTAAAGATGTATCCTCAAATTACAATTTCTCAAAGATATTTTGAAATGCTATAACCTTTCTATGTCAAAATAAATCACACATGCACTACTTGTTGTTGTAGATTACATATTAAATTTTCTAACCATTTTGATGTTTATCAGTCTATATGTTTAGATTTGCATACTTCTAACAATGTTTTGTAGGATTATGGCATACATGTCCCACCAACATCTTCAAGAGACTTCATATCAACAATTTTATGTGAAAGAGAAGAAGGTCAAATATTCTATAGGAAATTGTGCTTGGATGGCACATGTCAACATTGCGGTGGCTTGTAACGTATGCCAATATGTGAACATATGGAAAACACACATGCAGTTGGAAATGAACTAGTAGAGTTCAGTAAGTACAAAATAGTGGCCTACAATAAAAAAGATGGTAAAGAAGAAATGAGGTGTGATTTGGTTATTCAAAAGATTCCAATATATTAGTTTATGTCTACATTTCATGACAGTATAGTGTATGAGTATGCAAGGCATACCCATAGAGCTCGATGGTTGGACTTCTAATTCAAGTTGTACAAGGACACATTTCCAGTTGGTAGCATTGTTTCAGTCATCAACTTTGCAGAGAACTACAGTCTACAGCCACATCATGAGGGGCAATCACAATATTACAACTCCACACAGGTTTCTATATTTGTGCACATCACATTCATTCATGAGAATGACAGTAGAGAGGATGACAAAAAGATCATAAGGGAGTATCATTTTCATATTAGTGATGATCGCATGCATTCTACAGAGTTTTGTGTAAGGTTGCTTTTAGGTGTTCTACAATGATTTGGCTAGAAGGGGCATATCATTCAGTCAGCATATCATATGGTCGCATAATTGTGCATCACAATTCAAGAACTCGTAGATGTTCTATTGGCTAAGAAAGAGGCATAATATTACAAGTGTTCAGCATATGTGGAACAATTGTGAGGTCGAGCATAGAAAGGGAGAGCATGATGGTGCAGCAGCATGTATCAAAAGAGCCATAGCATGAGAAGAGTTAGAGTATAAAGACAATGCAAAGTTGATAGATGTAAAATCAATCGTCGAGTGGTGTAATGCTTTGATGTGTCTAGGTAATGAAGGTAAGTCTTCAGTTCATAGATTTTTTTGGTTGATAGATGATACTAACATTGCACCATATGAGGATTGTTGTACACTGAGAGGGTCAAGTGAGCTACACTCTTTCAGAAGCTCAATTGTAGGTTCATGGAGTATCCATACACATAAGATGGCATGCTTTTATTCTTCATGTACAATTCAAGCCTAGAATGAGTGCGAGTCAAAGGAGTGGGTTGACGAATGGCAATTAAGTTATCTTAGCCCACTTGACACATATCAGCCCCCAATGACACTGGAACTAACATAGATGGAATCATTGGTTGACTTTGACCACATATCAGATCTAGTTCAACCAAGTAATATATCTACTTGCATAGTTTTTGAAATTCCTAATGTTATCTTACTTTGTAGTGTTTTTGTAATGTTGACTAATTTCATCTAAATTGTTGAACATATCAATGTAGGGCATGTTTATGCAATTGTTGCATATGAAGAAAATGAAGAGGGAACAAATTATTACTTGTGTCACTGTGTTGAGGCCAAAAAGAAATTGGAGGCCCCAGTTACATATGGAGAAAACATCGTGCCCTACAAGCTCAGTGGTTGTTACTGGAACATGGCATAGAAGGTACCCACATAAGGGTGCTAATGTTTGGCTATTTCAGGACTTTGACATGCATCCAAAGATTCTTCATTACTCAAACCTAGTCATGGCATCCAATGTTTATTTGATACAATATCGAGGTAGACCTTTGAGCAAGACCTTGTGGAAGGTGTGTGAGTCTGCCATGAGGCAATACTTGACACAATAAAGAGTAGAGTAGACCCAAATGCTTCATTGGATTAATTTTTAAGTATGCACATTGACTTTGTAAAGTCATGTTATTGATATTAATGTATTGCAGTTGATAGTTAGACCTTTCATTTTTGTATTTCAAGTTTACATATGTTTTGGTTCCAAGTTTACATATGTTTATCTTTTTTGCTGCTGCATTTTTACACATATATAGTGAATATTGGGTAGATTATATGCATATTTATGGTCTTACCATTTGACCATCTGGAGACCTCAATTTGCAAAGTTGACCTTTGCAGCCCTAGATTAGACTTGGGAGACCCTTCCTCAACCATCATTTCACCTGAAACATGATCATGAAAAGGAATAAATCGTGCAACCAAATTGACAGTTCCAATGCATCTGGATGGGTACTTTTAGGCTAGGCATGGTCCTATTTCACACCCAAACATGCCGAAACAGTCTGAGCTACATTGTACCGGTGATATCCCTTAAGAGACCAAAGTGCAAAAAGGCAGCAATCTTTGACGAGCTATTACTTATAAACCGTGTCACTTATAAACATTTTGTCTAAGGTTGTGGGATCATGTAGGGTTCTTCTACAATAACCTCTCTCAATTTTTTATATCTCTAAGGTATTTTTCCATGTGAAAGTTTTTTTGCTGCTCCAAAAATTATCAAATACATGCAGTGTAAAGTTGCAAAGGGGTGTAACTTTTGTTTTGTTCCTTGTGCGGCCAAACTGACAGTTACAACTAGTCTGAATGGGTAATTTTAGGCTAGGCATGGTCCTGTTTCCCACCCAAACATGCCAAAATAGTCTGAGCTACATTGTACCAGTGATATCCCTTAAGAGTCTAAAGTGCAAAAAGGTAGCAATCTTTGACAAGTTGTTACTAGGAAACCATGTCACTTAGAAATATTTTTTTTGAGGCTATGTAGTCATGTAGAACCTCTCTACAATAACCTCTCTTAGTTTTTGATATCTCTAAGGCATTTGCTCGTGGTGAAAGATTTTCTGCTACTCCAAAAATCATTAGAAGCATGTAGTGTAAAGTTGCAAAGGGGTGTAACTTTCATCTTGCTCCTGATGCAACCAAACCGATAGTTCCAATGCATCTAGATGGGTACATTTAGGCTAGGCATGGTCCTGTTTTACACCCAAACATGCCGAAATAGTCTGAGCTATATTGTATCGGTGATATCCCTTGAGAGACCAAAGTGCAAAAGGGCAGCAATCTTTGATGAGTTGTTACTCAGAAACTGTGTCATTTAGAAACATTCTATCTAAGTCTACATGATCACGTAGAACCCCTCTATAATAACCTCTCTTTGTTTTTGATATCTCTAAGGCATTTGCCCATGGTTAAAGATTTTCTGCTGCTCCAAAAAATTGTTAGAAGCATGTAGTGTAAATTTGCAAAGGGTTGTAATTTTTGTCCTAATCCTAATGCGACCAAACTAACAGTTCCAATGCATCTGGATGGGTACATTTAGGCTAGGCATGGTCCTGTTTTGTAGCCAAACATGCTGAAACAGTCCGAGTTACATTGTACCAATGATATCCCTTAAGAGTCCAAAGTGCAAAAAGGTAGCAATCTTTGATGAGCTATTACTCGAAAACTGTGTCACTTAGAAACATTATGTCTAAGGCTACACAAAATAACCTCTCTAAGTTTTTGATATTTCTGAGGCATTTACCTGTGGTGAAAGATTTTTTTCTACTCCAAAAATCATCAGAAGCATGTAGTGTAAAGTTGCAAGGTAGGATACTTTTTGTTTTGTTCTTCATGGGCCAAACCATTAGCGCCAACACATCCATTTGGGCACATATACACTATGCATGGTCACTTCCCTTCATTATAAAAGGGTCATAGTGTTTCCTATTTGAAGGGTCACAACTTTTCGCCTTTGAAATGTCATAAGTATTCGTGAGAACCTAAATTCATTTATTTGCAATATTGCCTAAGGTTGTATTCTTAATTATATTCTTCAAACATGTTATGGATGTCTTTCTCAATGATAAATTTCTCTCCCTTTCATGTTAGTGCATATCAACCTAATACACGAAGTATGAAGCGTACACGTGAATACACGTAATACATGAAGTATACACATGAATCATGAAGCATACATGTGAATACATGTAATACATGAAGTCATACAGGAAGCATGAAGCATACATGTGAAAACATGAAGTATACATAAGAAGCATGAATCATACATGTGAACACGTGAAGTATACATAAGAAGCATGAAGCATACATGTGAATGGTAGCATGAAGCATACACATGGAATGGTGGCATGAAGCATACACGTGAAATGGTAGATGTCTTCCTTTGTGGAGAGGTATGAGGTCACATGTAATAATGTCTTGCTTGTTTTTATTTGCATAATTCAAAGTGCATTGTATACTTACATGAATTTCATTACCATGCTACAATGGTTATTATATTCATATGATTGATTTAATGTTCAATAATCTTAGAGAAGAATAATGTTGAAACTTTATATATTTACAATTATATAAAGGAAGAGTGCATGTAATACACTTGGACTTTAAATATTTGAAGTAAACCATCTACAAATATCCATTGAAGTGTGGATTTATAATGCAAATATGGACACCATCAACCAAAAAGTTTTGTATTAACCAAATATCTATATAGGCATACATCAATATATGTCGATATAAGTATAACATATTTACAAATTAGCCATATAGGCTTACAAGAATGCCATATAGGCATACAATGTCAACTATATGCAATACAAAATATATGTCCACAAATGTTATATAGGCATACAACAAAGAAACCCAATAAAAAGTCATTCCCCTCTATCCAATGAAGAAAATAGATCACAGGCTTCGAGGGGATGGAGACGCATATGAGAGTGGTCTACTACGAACCTGAGGGCTGCTCCTCCTATTTAGTTCTTCATGGAGGTGTAGTTGTTACAATAAAAAGTATAGACATTAATATATAGAAATTATATTATAAAAAATGAAACATTTAACAAAATAATCACTTACCGCTATCAGATAATCTCTCTCCTCGTTTTCCTCAGTACTAAGATCATGTTGTGGCATTGTAATGTCCTATAGAAACTATCCAGATAGAAATTAAACTTCAAATCAATAATCATTTGATTTTTCAATAATAAACAACTATAACAATGAATGTAATTTAAAATTTACTAATCTGCCTCATGCCCTCGTCAAAGGCATGGAGCTATCAATCAAAGAAGACACACCATGCTCCATTGCCCTATGAACTTCGGAAGGTGTCTTTGCAACCTGCATCATCTAATAATAAAACAACATTATTCAAGTACGAAAACTAGAATAGTGATGCAAGTCAGGGCTCCTAACATACACACACGTTCACCTAAACATGGAAGTACACACAATAAAGCACACAAGTCACATGCATATATACAAATTAGATGAAGATTCATGACTATTGTAGGGTCAACAAAGGAGGGACCATAGTAGCATCAAATTTTAGGTTTAAGAAGTTAGAGAGGGAGTGAAGCTGTTAGTTTAGGTTTAGGTTGGTGGTAGGGTGGGGTAGGGTTGTGCTCAAATTTTTGTTTGTTTGATAGTGATGGAGGTAGGATAATGCCTAAGCTAGATGGTTTTACTATGTCAAGAAAAGATTGGTGATGGGAATGAGAGGTAGAACAAGGGATACAATAATGGCACTAGAAATCACATAGATATTAGGTAAGTTTATGGGTTTACAGGAAGGAGGAATATCAAGAGTTTGTGGGATAATAGGAGGGAGGAAAGATACTAGATAAAACAAGCAAAACCTTATTTTAAAAATTTCTTATCATTTTTTTTGTCTTGAAGTTTGTCAGGGGTGGGTTAGAAGCAAACTAGGGATGGGACATCCGGTAGGGTTAAATTAGGAAATAGGTAGTGTAAATTTTGGTTGGTTAGTAGGTTGGGTGTAGTGTTGGGGAAGTTTCTTAGGCCTACTTTTAGAAGTGGATGGGGAAAGGTCCTACACTTTTTCTTTTACTTTATCTTGGAGGGGTGTTAGAGTGGAGATAGAAGACAATGAGGAAGGTGAAGTAGTAATAGGTGGATATATGGTGGGGAAGATAGAGGCATAGCTAGTAGAGTAGGTGAAGTAATAGAAAGAGGTTGTGGGGTTGGGGCAGCAATGTGTTTAGAGGCATAAGATAGGTAAAGGTGAAAGAAGAAATTGGTATGAGGTTGAGGTGGACCAGAAGGGGTTGACAAAAAATATTCTAAGGAGAAGTGTCTTAAGGTAACAACTAGTTGGTATGGGCTATGAGAAATGGTGAAGACATTACCATCATGGGGAATTTAAGGCACTAGTGGACGATAGTTCAGGGACAACCCACATTGCAATGAGCCAAGGATGACCCGGGAGAATAGATAGTGGTATGAGGTGGGGATGATATGACATGATACATCTAGGCATTTAGGTCCTACCTAGATTAGTAGGGTGAGGGAGCCAAAAGTAGGTATAGATGTGTCATTATGTGTACACTAGGATATATCTAAGGGGGATAAGAATCTCTTTGCAACCTAGTTATAAGTGTTCCTCTGTAACTGCACTAATTCCACCTTGATGTATAAGTGTTCCACTTGGATTCAACTATCATTTTATAGTGTACTTGTGCCTCAATGTACAGAGGATCATTATAATCATCAGTAGGCACATTGTCAAGCAAGAAGATGATGGCAGGTGTAGGAGTGGGTTGAATAATGAAATTATAAGGTTGAATGTCTAATGTGCCTATCATCTCAAAGAATATAGTAGTATTAAAGGAAGAGTCTTCATTAAACTTAGGTGAGTTAGATGTAGGATCAAAAGTAGGGATGGAAGAAATTGAACCAATAGGATTTATATAGTTTGTAGGACAATGGGTTAGTGTAGATTTGAAGATTTTGGTTAGGGTTGACTTGTTGCCCCCATAATTAATATCTAAAACCTAGATAATGTTGGAGTCAATCATATGCTATATAATATGTCATAGGCTCGTGCCTCTCTCTGGTGTCATGTCTCAGGGTCTAATTCGTGGTAATTGCTAGAGAGAATTTGTTGAAGAATAGTGTGGAGGGGATCAACAAGCTTGGGTAGACATGTATGGAAAATATGGTAGCATAGAAAAGGCAGTGAGTTGTTTGAAAAGATGCCTAAAAGAAATGTGGTCTTATGGTGATGTCCTTGTCTATGCATTTACTTGTCATGGCATTCCATGAGACCACATTTCTTTGAGGTATTTTTTCAAATAACTATATTGTAATTGAAAATTTGTCATCTATCAACATCTAGTTATTAATTATGCAATGTCTAGTAATGCTTTGAGTTTGAAAGATGTGTAATGCAATGTAATCAACGATATGAATATAAACTACAAAATCTAGTAAGTACAATTCATTAGTTAAACTATTTATTTTATTACCTGAGTGAAGCTTTGAACTCCACCACCACTGGGAGGTGTTGCCATGAAATCTCTAAGACTAACCTATTCAACATCCAAAATTAGATATTAGAATACCATTCATATAAGAATACTATTCACATGTAATATTTATAATTGTTTACTAGTTACATACCTTAGCAGTAGATGTTGTAGTGTAATATGGAGGTGGAGAACTGCTAAAAACTGCATGAACGCTATGACCCTAAAATTTCATTAAAATCATCAAACTAAATTAGTTAATCTTGCATTTCAAAAATGAAATTTAATAAATTAAATTCAATGAACTTGGTAACATTTACCTGAGTATCAAGGCCAAAAGTCTCACTCAGGAGGGCATATGTCATCACCATCTGCTCACCTATAGATGTAGCATGCACACTTGTATCCCGACTATCCATGGGGTCATAACCATAGGCTGACCCATAGGCTTGACAAGTATGGGGTGGAACCCTACTCCTCAAACTCGCCTCTAGGCCACACTGTGCTACAGGACTGACATGCTCTATGATGCTCTAGTTCAAGGCACTAACGGACTGAAGTGTCTTGACCTCAGCACTCTCCTTCACAATGGAAGGGCTAGACACATGCTCATGGACTGGTCTGGTGAGTGCTCATCTCGCTGGCCATTGTGGGTCAACACATGCCCTTGGTCTATCTTGTGCTGACCCCCCACCTCTACCCTAGAATTCTCGCATATCAAAATAGTTTGGCACTTTATCTTTGACAAACTCATAGTAGAGTTTCCTCAAAAAGTATTACGGGACCTCATTATTGTTACATGGAGGATGGTCAAAAATCATCCACCACCTTTGCCCAAAATTATCCCATATCACTTGGTTGTTGTACCAATGGATAAGGAACCTCTTGCATGTAAGGGGTAGTGGTTGATTTATTTATGGGTCTATGAAAATGGAACACAAGTCTAATTTTGTAATTTGTTTATTTTTTACTTATTCATAAGACAACTTATCTGCATAGTACTCTCTAAATACTCTACTCTTTTCTAACCAACTAGATATTTGCTTGCTAATTGAATCTACATTTGATAACATAGATTCAAGAGATTGAGCAAGCATGGATCTATGCGAGGTTGAAGTTGCAGGATCTTTCAACCTTGCAATTATGTCCTCAATTTGTTTTTTACTATTTTCAATTTGCCCCATTAAATTTTCTTGTGTTCCAGGGGCATATTGAGGAATGAATGGAGGTAATTGTTGTTGGGGTTGTTCTTCAGCAGATATTTGTTGTTTAGGTGATGGAGGATTTTCAAGATTTTCAGGAGGAGGAGGAGATGCATTATCATTTCCTATAAATTAAAGAAATTTAGATCACAAATCTACTTAAACATACCTATTTAGCAACAAATTCACACAAAAACACAAATGCAACTTACTCCTTTGGCCTCCCTGACATCGTGGTGGCATTTTGACGATCAATTGGTGACAATTTGGTGATGAATATGACCTCCAATAACGTGAGCATGCTCACATTATAACATGAGTGCATTATGGCTTAGTGCTACTGAGCCTTAGGTTTCGCATCAACAAACCATAATGAGAGCGCATTATAATGCACTTGCATTATGTCTTAGAAGTTTTTTTAAAAAAGTTGGCCACTTTTTGCACCCACCCATCCCTCCCTCATTTTCAAAGAATATAACTTCTTCAAAAAAATTATTAACCAAACTATTTAACTAATATATTGTACCTATCTTCTTCCATAATGAAGTTTTTTCTACTCCTCAAATGCTCATTAAAAAAAAATTGATAGACATAACTAGATTGTACTTCTAGATATCTTATCCAATTTTAGCCAATCTTCTTTAGACATACTTGAGGGTTTAGTTGAAGAAGATACCATCGTCCACTAATCTCTCTCCACCAGAAGATCCTTTGTCTTCAACTTCCATAATTCAAAACTCTAACCATTGAATTTGTCAATTTTATATCTTGATGCACTAGACATAGATTTAATACTATTTTGTCTTCTCACATAATCTCTCAAATGTGTCCTTCCTTTCTAGTTATACACAAACTATAACAGCCAACTACTAGTAGGGTTTACCACCACACATGCTAGAGTTTACACTACATTGAAGTAGTAACCTCCCAAACAACAACCTTTCTCTAATACCAAATGTTGGGTATTTTAACCCCTATTGTAGATGACTGATAGACTAGGATAATGAAAACTTAAGATTATGTATTCAATTAATGCTCAACAACACTTACTAAATGTATCTAACAAGATATACGAGTATGTGCAGGATCATGATGGGCCAAACTATACCTCTAAGTGGCAATGAAAATACAAAAAATCAAACTTAATCAAGTTCATGTGAAAATTTGAATGGATTATCTACAAAATTTGAAAAAGATGTAAGAATGAAATTTGTAGAGAATTGAATCTAGTTTATGGGCTACTATTTTTTTAAAAAAAACTAAATTTACTTAGTGAAAAATGAATATTTCAATGAACAGCTATTAAATTTTTCAAAAAAAAAATAAAAAGTGGGTGTCATTCCAGCCAACCTAACTATGAGAAAAAATATATATTTTTTTTTTAAACTTTCAAAATAAGTAGAGGACTCATGCCCAGATGTGACGCATATTTCTTTGAAATTTTTTTCCAATAAAATAATTAGTTATGATTTTTTTACTGTGACTTTTTTAAAAACTAAAAAGTAATTTTCTAGACAACCTAACTCAATCAAAAAAATTAGAATTCATTTTTTTTAACCTATAGCTAAGAAAGCATAGAGTGTGACGTAGCTTTCAGATCTCAAAAAGGCGAAACAGTTTGAAAGTTATGGATGTTTTTCAATCAGTGTGTCCATCAGGATTTCAGACACACACTATATAGAAAAATTATTAATAATTATTTAATAAAATGACAACCAAAAAAATCTTATATTTTTAGAAAGCTGACAATTTCTTTTATAAACCTTTTTTGTTTTATCAATTTTGCATAAAAAAAAGTCGTCAACACGAAGGGTGAAGTTCGAAGAAGAGAGTGAAACCTGCAAAAATGTTAGAGTTGAGGGAAAGTCAACTATTATAGCCCCAAGCCTACATATAAGGCAAAAGCGAAGAAAAATAGATATCCGTTTTGCTTTGGTAAAATATCATTTTCCCTTTTTTATGTTTTGCAAAACAGATATCCGTTTTAGGTTGCCCAAAACAGATATCCATTTTTCTTTACCCTATTCTTTTCATTATTTTTTAGTTTGTTACTATCAATAGTTTATTACTAACTATAGTCAATGTATTCATGTCTTCTTGTATAACCACCACTACCAACCATAAGCTTGTGGTAATGCATACAACCATCTAACCAATTCTTTCAACTTGTAGTATTGTAGAACATTCTCTTAACATAACCAAGCCTCTAGATTGTTCCACATGAACTTCAACTCTGCTACAAGTGCACCTACATTATTATTTATGCTTCTACTAGCACAATTAAATATGTAGTGAGTACTTCTTCAAATGACTTATGGTTAAATTTCCATAGCATCACCACATGTAGACATATCTCCATGCTATATCACAACATCTAAAACTCACCACATCCTACCACATTACATTTTATCATTATTCAATAGTTTCCATATAAACCCTTTCTCTCTCTCTCTCTCTGACCTATCTACCTCCTAGTTAAATCCTTTTCCTAGCTTTCCTAGTTTTCCTTTGCCTTTCCAATTTCCCTAGGAGAGAGAGAGAGAGAGAGAGAGAGAGAGATAGACAGAGAGTCCTAGTTTTCTTGTTTTCATTTCCTTCATCAATAAGGGAGAGGGAGAGATAGGGAGATAGAGGAATGATAGGGGAGAGAGAGGCAAGAGATAGAGAGATAGCTAGATAGAGAGAAAGGAGATAGATATGGAGAGATAGAGGAGACAGAGGGGAGAGATAGGGAGATAGAGAGTGAGCAAGATGTCCAGAGAGATAGGGAGAAGGGTTGGGAGGTAGAGGGACGATAGAGATAGGGAGATAAGGGAGAGATTGGGAGATAGAGGTTTAGGGTTGCTCAAGTTTAGGGGTTAGGGGTTAGGGTTTAGCGGCATTTTTTAGGGTTTTGGGGTTTTGGGAGAGAGAGAGAGAGGGTTGCTTGGAGTTAGGGGTCAGGGTTTAGGGGCATTGTTTAGGGTTTATGAGTTAGCATTGCTCAAGTTTAGGGTTTAGGGTTTAGGGGTTAGGGTTTAGAGGAATTATTTAGGGTTTAGGGATTTAGGGTTTCTTGGGTTTAGGGTTTAGGATTTAGGGTATAAAGAGAGATAGAGAGAGGAGACTTATAGAGATTGGTGGAGATAGAGGAGATATAGGGGAGAGATAGGGAGATAGAGAGTGAGAGACATGTCTAGAGACATAGAGAGAGAGAGAGATTGCGAGGTAGAGGGATGATAGAGATAGGGAGATAGGGAGAGATAGGGAGATAGAGGTTTAGGGTTGCTTGGGTTTAGGGGAATTATTTAGGGTTTAGGGTTTAGGGTTTTTAGGTTAGGGATTAAGGTTTAGAGATTTAGGGTTTAAGGTTTAGAGAGAGATAGAGGACCAATAGGGAGATATAGAGGACCGAGTGGAGAGATAGGGAGATAGAGAGTGAGGAACATGGCCAAAGACATAGGGAGAGAGATTGAGAGGTAGAGGGACGTAGGTGATAGGGAGATAGGGGAGAGATAGGGAGATAGAGATTTAGGGTTACTTGGGTTTAGGGTTTAGGTTTTAGGGGTTTGGGGTTTAAGGTTTCTCGGGTTTAGGGGTTAGGGGTTAGGGGTTAGGGTTTAGGGGCATTATTTATGGTTTAGGGTTTATTGTTTAGGGGTTAGGGGTTCAAGTTTAGAGGTTTAGGGTTTAGGGTTTATAGAGAGAGAGGAATGATATGGAGATATAGGGGAGACTAAGGAGAGAGATAGGGAGATAGAGAGTGAGGCACATGGCCAGGGACATAGGGAGAGAGATTGAGAGGTGGAGGGATGATAGAGATAGGGAGATAGGGGAGAGATAGGGAGATAGAGGTTTATAGTTGATTGGATTTACAGTTTAGGGGTTTGGGGTTTAGGGGTTTAAGGTTGCTCAAGTTTGGATATAGCTAGATAGATAGAGAGAGAGAGAGAGAGAGATAGGGAGATAGAGAGTGAGCAAGATGTCCAAAGAAATAGGGAGAAGGATTGAGAGGTAGAGGGATGATAGAGATAGGGAGATAAGGGAGAGATAGGGATATAGGGGTTTATGGTTGCTCAAGTTTAGGGTTTAGGGGTTAGGCTTAAGGTTTATGGTTTAGGGATTAAGGTTTAGAAGTTTAGTGTTTAGTGTTTAGAGAGAGAGGACCAATAAGGAGATATAGAGAGTGAGGGACATGGCTAGAGACATAGGGAGAGAGATTGAGAGGTAGAGGAATGATAGAGATAGGGAGATAGGAAGATAGGGAGATAGGGAGATAGAGTTTTAGGGTTGCTTGGGTTTAGTGTTTAGGGTTTAGGGGTTTGGGTTTAGGATTTAGGGGTTTAGGGTTTCTCAGGGTTAGGGCTTTGGGGCATTATTTAGGGTTTATGGTTTAGGGGATACAAGTTAGGGCTTACAGTTTATGGGCATTATTTAAGGTTTAGAGGTTTCTAGTGTTGCTCAGTTTTAGGGTTTATGGGCATTATCCAAGGTTTACAGTTGCATGTCAAAAGAAGTCTCTCTCTCTAAATCCCTCAACCCTAAATAATGCCCCTAATCCATGAAAGGAAGCTAGGTGTGCGGAAATCGCTTCCCGCACTAATCTAATGAGGAGAGGTGAGTGCAAATTCAAATTAATCTTTACAGTTACAACTATGTTAACCCACTAATAGAGATATTGTAGCAAACACATACACAAGAATGTAAGACAGAAGAAGAGACACACAAGATATACGTGGGGAAAACCCTTACGAGTGAAAAACCCCACACTCCAAAACACAACTCAAATGTATTCTTTAAACAATGAAGGTTACAATATAGTCACAGAGCCAATGCTCTTGTAGGAGTCTTTGACAATTGTATCTGGAGATGAACTAGCAGCATAATAGTATCTGTTAATCACATAATACATCACCTCTCCAAAGCACCTATTTTTATAGAATATATAAGGCAAAAATGGCTCCACATTGAGATGGGCGTCCAACATGGCCTCATGGCCCAAAACCCATGCCTATGGACACTTGTCAAACATTGTAGGATGTTCCTAATACTTGTCAAGTCACCCCATCCAAAGAGGTCACCTACTCCCAAAATGGGTAATGACAGATGCTCCTACGACTCTTACAACTGTCATAGAATCTATCATAGCTATCATAACTTACAGTTGTAAGAGAATATGTCATACATAGGCTATAAATAGAATATTCTCTTACAACATCTCATAACCCACCTTGGGGTGCCCAAAGATGCCTTTTTCAAAGATGCTTCTCGACACATGTCCATACCTATCATATAATCTTCTATTTCTGACTCTTACATGTCATAACTTTGTCATAGGAATATGTCATGACCGTTTTAGTCAATATTCCCTTACACACATTCCAAGATGCTGACAGATGGAAAAATATTCCTACCACTAAGTGGGATGCCTATCTCTTCATGTGAGGACAAATTTACATGTGGTCATATGCCATGTAGCATGACACATCACTGTGCCAACTCCCACATGATGACAACATAGGATTTGCATCCTAATTATACAATAGGCAATAAATAAATAAATACAATGAAATAATACAAGGAATCACCAAGGTTGAGACACCTTAATTCCCAACATTATCCCACTTGTCGAAGACCTTGTAAGAGCCAATAGAATTAATAAGATTTAACTGCTATAGGCCAAGAGGCCCATAGACTCTGAACACCATCTGAACTTCTTTGTGCCCACTAGTTTCATCAATGCATCTGCAACATTCTTCAAAGTATCTACCTTCTCCAAATTCACCTTCCCATCCACTACCATGTCTCACACAAAGTGAAACTGTACATCAATATGTTTTGTTCTGGCATGGAAAGTTAGATTCTTTGCAAGGCAAATCGCACTCTGATTGTCACAACAAATTGTAATCTGTCCTACATCAACACCAATATCTAAACACAATCTCTTAATCCAAATGGCTTCCTTGCAAGCATGAGTTTCTTCCATATACTCATCTTCTATCATGGACAAAGCAACTATAGGTTGTCGCTTACTCATCCAACTAATTGCACCACCAAACATAGTGAACACGTATGCACTAGTTGATCTCCTGCTGTCAATGTCACCTACCCAATCAAAATCCATGAATCGACAAATACAAATTGAATGCAGAGGTCCTATAGCATTACCATGATAGCATATGGAATACTTAGAAGTACCCCTCAAATATCTGAACACTTGCTTAACTGCATCCCAATGTACCCATCCAGGATTAGCCATAAATCGACTAAGAACTACCACTGCTTAAGTAATGTCTAGTCTTGTGCAGACCATAGCATACATTAAACTACCAACAACACTAGCATAAACTACCCTACTCAAGTCCTCCACCTCACTAGGATATTTTGGATAATCACTAATAGACAACTTTGTCCCCAATGAAATAGGAACACACAATGGTCTACAATCTGCCATGCTGAACCTATCCAACACGGTCTTCACATACTTACTCTGGCTTAACCAAAGTTTTATGTTAGCTCTGTCTCTTCTGATTTTCATTCTCAAAATGTACCTGGCTGCCCCTAGATTTTTCATCTCAAACTGTGCTAACAACTGAGACTTCAAATCAGAGATCATATTCTTACCATTCCCAATCAACAGCATATTGTCAACATACAATGCAATAATGAGAATGTGATCATTGTCAAATTTGTAGTACACACAATGATCAGATTTCAATCTCAAAAATCCAATGGACAACACAAAGGCATCAAATTTCATATACCACATCCTAGGAGACTGCTTCAAACCATACAAAGACTTCTTTAACTTGCAAACGAAATTTTCTTTACCTTTCTCTATGCAATGCTTTGGCTATGACATGTAAATCTCTTCCTCCAAATCACCATGAAGGAAAGTTGTCTTCACATCCATCTGTTCTACCTCTAAGTCATAAGCAGCTGCAAGAGACAACAGGAATCAAATGGATGTCAACTTTGCAAAGGGAGAGAAAATTTCACCATAATCAATTCCCTCCACTTGTGAGTACCCCTTCGCAACCAATCTAGCCTTGTACTTTTCAACACTGTCATCTGCACTAAATTTCTTCTTGAACACCCATTTGCATCCAACAGGTTTTCATCCTTCAAGCAAAGGCACCAAGTCCCATGTTTTATTCCTCTCCAAAGAAGCCATCTCATCTTCCATAGCCTTCTTCCAGGAACCTGCATCTTTCATGCCCATAGCCTCTTTCACAATTCTAGGCTCATCAGTGTTAGTAAGTAAAGAAAAAGTACAACTAGAATCAAGTAATGAATAACCAAACCTATCAGGTTGCTTTCTTGTTCATGCGGACCTCCTCAATAGCTGAGGTTGAGGTTTTGCTTCTTCTTCTGAGATTTCAGAGCTGCTAGAGCTCTCCTCATCATCAGGTCTCACAGGGTCTATCCGTTTAGTCTTCTCAGGGGTAGAAGGAAACTGAACAACATCCTCTTTTCTTTCTGTCTGTTCTGGCTATAGAATAATAGAAGAAGGTGTTAGCTCTCTGAAGATAACACTTCTACTATACAACACTTTTTCAGCCATAGGATCCCAAAGCTTTTATCCTTTCACACCAACACCATAGCTAATGAAAATACATTTAACAGCCTTGTTCTCCAATTTAGACCATTTCTCCCTAGGCACATGCGCATATGCCTCACAACCAAAAACATGAATATGCCTAACTAAAGGCTTCTTACCAGACCACACCTCCATAGGTGTCTTACCAACAAGAGATGATGTAGGAGACATGTTTACCAGGTAGCAAGTAGTGGCAACAGCTTCAGCCCAAAACTTTTGTTCGAGGCTTGCTCCACTAAGCATACTCCTAGCCTTCTCCATCAGTGTCCTATTCATCCTCTCTGCAATTCCATTTTACTACAGGGTGTATGGAGTTGTCTTATGTCTTTCAATCCCTTGCTCTTTACAAACTTATCAAACTCTGTCGAACAAAACTCACCACCATTGTCAGTTCTCAAACACTTAATCTTTTTACTAGTCTAATTTTTAGCAAAGGCTTTAAACTCTTTAAACCAACTAAATACTTTACTCTTGCTTCTGATAAAATAAACCCATGTCCTTCTACTATAATCCTTTATGAAAGATACAAAATATATAGATTTGGAAATCGAAGGAACATTAATAGGACCAAACACATCAGAATGAATAAGATCCAATACACTAGAAGACTTGTGAGAACTAGAGTAAAACTGAACATGGTTTTGCTTTCCATATACACAATATTCACAAAAGTCAAACTCAAGATTACAATCATTTAACTCCTCAACAAAGTTTTTATTTTTCATGGTTCTAAGACCCTTCTCACCAATGTGGCCATATCTCAAATGACATAACATAGTCTTTTCAGCAAGAAGTTTAGCTTCCATAACATGTGCACTACCATCAAAACTAGTTACAACAGATTTCTTCACTTCTCATTTAGATGGTGGGGATGAAGTGACTACAGCTCTTTTCTGAGTCAAAAAAACTCTTGCACTATGAAGTGCATGCCTCCAGCTAAAATAGAGTACCTCTCTGAGTACCCTTCACAAGCACCATAGATCCTCTAGTCATCTTGCATCCATCCTTTGAAAAGACAACTTACACACCTGCATCATTCAACATACTTACAAAAAATAGGTTTCATGCTAGACCTGGGATGTGCATAACCCTAGTGATCACCTTCACTCGTCCATCAAGAAATTGGATTGAGACTCTTCCACAACCAACAATCTTTAGATGAGAATCATCACCTAGGTTCACTCTTCCACCATCGAACTCTTCATACTTCATGAACCAGCTTCAATGCGAGGTCATGTGGAATGATGCACCAGAATCAATCAACCACACATCATCAAATGCATGGGTGGCCAGGCCTGTGATGAAGGCATCACCATCATCTTGTGACTTGTCTGAGTCTGAATCTAGGGTAGTCTTCTTTTTCTTTTTCTTTACTTCTTTGCATTCCTTTTGGAAATGCCTAGATTTGCCATAGTTCCAATAGAGAGGCTTGGACTTTCTAGGATATTTGGATCTCCCATGGGATTTGGATCTGCCTTTTCACCTTTCTTGTCCTTCTTCTTCTTTGGGTCTTCCACGAACCACAAGAGCCTCTTTGGCTGACTCGAATGTCTTTCTCTACATTTCTTCAGATAATAGAAAAGACACCACATCTTCCATCTTGAAAGTGGTAGTGGTGCTTCTGATGGCCATGACAAGATGATCCCACAAATCTAGCAAAGAACAAAGCAGGGTCATACACTGATCCTCCTCCTGCATTTTCACACCCACAGATGTCAACTGTGCAACAATCATATTGAAAGCGTTCATATGGTCCACAACAATTCCTCCATCTTCCATCTTAAGAGAAAACAACTTCTTTTTCAAAAGAAGCTTGTTCACCAAGGACTTGGCCTGATAAATAGCACCCAACTTCTTCCAAAGGTCTTTCATGCTCTTCTTCTCATGGACATTCAACAGGACAGAGTTAGCTAGACAGAGTCTTATGAGACCCTTAGCCTTCCAATCTTTGAGGTCCTAATCATCTTGTGACATTGCTATAGGTTTTACACTAGATACAGTTTCCCATAGGTCACGATCAACAAGTAGGTCTTCCATCTTGAGTTTCCACAACTTGAAATTAGTGCCATTAAATTTCTCCACCTCTAATCTTCTAGATGTGGTTGCCATCTCCTTCCTGCAACAAGATATAGAATACTCTACACAAATTCCCACTCAACCTAAGATTAGCTCAAAAAACCCCTACCCAACAGCTAGAACCAAAACTGGCCAGGCTCTGATACCAACTGAAAGGAAGCTAGGTGTGCGGAAATCACTTCCTACACTAATCTAATGAGGAGAGGTGAGTGCAAATTCAAATTAATCTTTACAGTTACAACTATGTTAACCCACTAACAAAGATATTGCAGCAAACATATACATAAGAATGTATGACAGAAGAAGAGAGGCACAACATATATGTGGGGAAAACCCTTATGGATGAAAAACCCCACACTCCAAAACATAGCTCAAATGTATTTTGTAAACAATGAAGGTTACAATATAGTCACAGAGCTAATGCTCTTGTAGGAGTCTTCGACACTCATATTTGGATATGATCCGGTAGCATAACAATACCTGTTAATCACATAATACATCACCTCTCCAAAGCACCTATTTTTATAGAATATACAAGGTTAAAATGGCTCCACATTGAGATGGGCGTCCAACATGGCTTCATGGCCCAAAACCCACACCTATGGACACTTGTTGAACACTGTAGGATGTTCCTAACACTTGTCAAGTCACCCCATCCCAAAGAAGTTGCCTATTCCCAAAATGGGTAATGACAGATGCTCCTACGACTCTTATAACCATCATAGAATATGTCATAGCTGTCATAACTTACAGTTGTAAGAGAATCTATCATACACAGGCTATAAATAGCATATTCTCTTACAACATTTCATAACCTATCTTGGGGTGCCCAAAGATGCTTCTTGACACATATCCATACCTGTCATAGGATCTTCTATTTCTGACTCTTACATGTCATAAATTTGTCATAGGGATCTGTCATGATTGTTTCAGTCAATATTCCCTTACACACATTCCAAGATGCTGACACATGGAAAAATACTCCTACCACTAAGTGGGATGTCTATCTCCTCATGTGAGGACAAATTTACATGTGGTCATATGCCATGTAGGATGACACATCACTGTGCCAAGTCCCACAAGATGACAACATAGGATTTGTATCCTAATTATACAATAGGCAATAAATAAATAAATACAATGAAATAATACAAGGAATTACCAAGGTTGAGACACCTTAATTCCCAACAATCCCTAACCCAGAACCCCTAAACTCTAAACCTGAGCAACCCTAAACCTCTATCTCCATGTATCTCTCCCTTATCTCCCTCTCTATATCATCCCTCTACCTCTCAATCTATGTCCCTATCTCTCTAGACATCTCACTCACTCTCTATCTCCCTATCTCTCCCTTTGTCTCCTCTATCTCTCCCAATCTATCTCCTCTCTTTCTCTACCTATCTCTCCATATCTCTTGCCTCTCTCCCCTATCATTCCTCTATCTCCCTATCTCTCTAGACATCTCTCTCACTCTCTATCTCCCTATCTCTCCCCTTTCTCTCCTCTATCTCTCCCTATCTGTCTCCTCTCTATCTCTCTCTACCTAGCTATCTCTCCCTATCTCTCTCTTGCCTCTCTCCTCCTATCATTTCTATATCTTCCTATCTCTCTCTCCCTTATCGATGAAGGAAATTAAAATAGGAAAACTAGGACTCTCTCTCTCTCTCTCTCTCTCTCTCTCTCTCTCTCTCTCTCTCTCTCTCTCTCTCTCTCTCTCTCTCTCTCTCTCTCTCCATGTGCATACCCATTAGGTAGGCTATTTTGCATATGGTGGTCATATCCTTTAGGTCCAATCACCTCCAAACTTCACAAATAGATATAGAGCATAATTCTAAGCATATTTCATAAAGACCCCCTCTCTACATAGGTGCAACTAATGCCACTTTTTCATTGTTTTCCACATTTAATATTTATTCTTTTCCATTTTCCAAGTCCTACATGTGTCCAAGTTGTATTGTTTGTCAAGTTTTAAGTCTAATTGTTAGTCGTAGCTCTCATGGTTATTAAAATGTTAGTATAGTTAGATTTATCCTTAGGTAACATTAATTTACACATTGTTGCACAAACAACCACACTTAAAAATAACCTTACCTAATTAAGGTTAACCTTTAAGGCTCTTTCATTTGGTGAGCCTAACAGATCCAACTAGTTCAATCTTCTTATAGTCCATGCTTAGCCTTCTAAGAGAGTTCATGCCATGTTAACTTTGCATTATGTCCTCACTTTCCTCTTGCTAGTTGTAGTACTCTTTTTTTATAATCCTATCCCTATATCATACTATTGTTGTTAACTTTTCTTTCCATCTTCATCATCATAGTCCTAGTTATCCTATTTTGAGCCTACCATTTATCCTTAGCCATGTCTTGTACTTCTTCTATTCATGTCAATTTTAATGACCTCCAAATTTTCCATAGATTCTTCTCCACCAAACCCTAGACCCTCACCCAAATCCTTACTTTCCTAAGAAAAGCCCTTCCCCAAACATCATTTGATCATGTGGCTCCTTCCATCACTAGACAGGTGCCCCTACTTTCCATTATTCATCCAATACAATCCCAATGTCATAGCTCACATTCCCATACCTACATTTATAGACTCCATTCCCCCTATTGACACCTTCATTGATAATCATTTTAAGGAGTCTCCCTTGAATAATCATTAAACCATGGATTATCCCATATCCCCATCTTACACTTCCTCACCTTTGAACGCTTAGAAGATGACATTTAGCTATCGCCACCATTACCAATCACACTTTCTAGCAATCCCACATAAGACACCTTACCCATCACTTCACCTAGGTCATCACCAATTAAATCACCTCATTACTCCATTCAACCATACCCATACCACCCCTTTCTCACTCCACAACTTATATTAATGCATTATTCACCCCATGACATGCTACAACTACCACAATGCCAATTCACTCTACCATCATTCTTCATATTATCTTATGAGTCACCATCCTTTATTCCCATTCCTTGAGACATCATACCATGACACACATCCCTTCCCCCATTACATCCTCCCTAACCCTTTCCCAACATTGATAGCCCACTACCCATGCCACCTCCTTTTCATAACACATTTGACCATAACATTCCCACAACAATCATCACTCATCCCAACACCATCCCTCCACCATGTGACATTTATCTAACACATATTCCCAATTATAATTATATCTACACAAAACTCAAGGTGTTGTAAGTGCAATTAGAAGATGTTAACCCTCCATCTCCTCCTTCCTTAACAATAGGATGGATTAAATCACCACTATCAATTGACATCATCTTACAATCATCTCCTCATAAAATGGTCTTTCTTAAATTTGATAATATAATGTCCAAGGCAATCTCATTGCACATATGAGACACTTCTTTGTCCAAGCCACAATTGTCACCATTCATGATTATGTCCTTGCTAAGAATTTTCCCTCCACATTGATATAATATGTGGGTAAGTGCAAGAAGATGGGGGGCCAAAAAGTGGCCAAATTAATTTCAAAAAAAATTAAGTCATAACGCGAGCGCGTTATAATGCGCTCACGTTATGGCTTGGTAATGATGAGCCTTAGGCTTGTCATTACCAAGCCATAACGCGAGCGCGTTATAACTTTCTATAAATTAAAAAAAAGGTTTCCAATCTCATTTTTTTCTATTTTCTCCTCTCAACCCGCGGCGTGGAAACCCTCAAAAGCACGCTCGCGTTTTGTAAAACACTATTCAAGACAAAAAGTTTATCAATTCATCGCCAAAATGCCACCACGACGTTGAGTACACCAAAGGGGTGAGTTATATTTGATTTTTTGTTTGAATTTGTTTCTAAATAGGTAGCTTTTTGTTGATTTTCGATGTATATTTTGTTAATTATCAGGAAATGTTAATGCACCTCCTCCTCCTCCTCCTCCTCAAAATCCATAAAATCCTGAGGAGGAAATACCTGTAGAACAACAACCTCCTCCATTCATTCCTCAACATGCCCCTGGAACACAAGAAAATATAATGGGGCAAATTGAAAACACCAAAAAGGAAATTGAAGATATAATTACAAGGTTGAAAGATCCTTCCACTTCAACCTTGCATAGGTCCACGCTTGCCGAATCTCTTGAGTCTATGTTATCAAATGTAGATTCAATTAGCAAGCAAATAACTAGTTGGACGGATAAAAAGAGAGAGTTTAGAGATTACTATGCAGACAAGTTGTCATACCAAGATGTCAAAAAATTACAAATTACAAAATTAGACTTGTGTTCAATTTTCACAAACCCACAAACAAATCAACCTCCACCCATTACATGCAAGAGGTTCCCTATCCATTGGTGCAACAACCAAGTGATAAGGGACAATTTTAGGCAGAGGTGGTGGATGATATTTGACCATCTTCCATGCAATAATAATGAGGTCCCGCAATATTTTTTGAGGAAACTCTACTACGAGTTTGTCCTCAATAAAATGCCAAACTATTTTGATATGCGGGACTTCCAGGGTAGAGGTGGGGGGTCAGCACAAGATAGACCAGGGGCACGTCTTGACCCATAGTAGGTAGTGAGATGAGCAATCAGCAGACCAGCCCACGAGCATGTTTCTATCCCTTCCATTGTGAAGGAGAGTGTTGAGGTCGATACACTTCAGTCGATTAGTACCTTGACCCAGAGCATCATAGAGCATGCCAGTCCTACAACACAGAGTGGGTTGGGAGATAGTGCGAGGAGTAGGGTCCCACCGCATACTTTCCAAGCTTGCGGGTCAGCTTGTCATTATGACCCCATGGACAGTCAGGACGCAGGTGCACAGGCTACATCTGCAACTGAGCAGATGGTGATGACAGATACCCTCCTGAGTGAGACTTTTAGCCTTGATACTCAAGTAAATATTAGCAAGTTTATTGAATTTAATTTATTAAATTTCATTTTTGAAATACAACATTAACTAATTTAAATTGATGATTTTAATGAAATTTCAGGGTCATAGCGTCGATGTAGTTTTCAGTGGTTCTCCACCTGCATTTTTCACTAGATCATCTACTGTCGAGGTATGTAACTAGTAAACAATTATAAATATTACATGTGAATAGCATCGTTATATGAATGGTATTCTAATTTCTGATTTTGGATGTTGAATAGGTTAATACTATAGATTTCATGGCAACACCTGCCAGCAGTGGTGGACTTCAAAGCTTTACGGAAGTAATAAAATAAATAGTTTAATGAATGAATTGTACTTACTAAATTTGTGTATGTGATTTGTGTGCTTTATTGTGTGTACTTCCATGTTTAGATGAACATGTGTGTATGTTAGGAGCCATGATTTGCATCACTATTATAGTTTTCGTAATTGAATAATGTTGTTTTATTTCCAAATGATGCAAGCTGCGGAGACACCTCCCCATGTTCATAGGGCAATGGAGCAGGGTGTGGCCTCTGCAATTCATAGCTCCATGGCATTGACAGGGGTATGAGGCAGATTAGTAAATTTTAATTTACATTCATTGTTATAGTTGTCTATTTTTGAAAAATCAAAAGATTATTGATTTGAAGTTTAATTTCTATCTGGATGGTTTCTATAGGACATGACATCACCAGGGCCTATTCCTGCTACTGAGGAAAGCGAGGAGACAGATTATATGTTAGCGGTAAGTGATTATTTTGTTAAATGTTTCATTTTTTATAACATGTAATTTCTATATATTAATGTCTATACTTTTATTGTAACAGGTAAAAATGCAGGAAGACCTAAATAGGAGGAGTAGCCCTCGGGTTCGTAGTAGACCACCCACATGCGCGTCTCCATCCCCTAGAAGATCAAAGGCTACTCATGATTTATTCTCTTCACCAGCCAGAGGGGAATGACTTTTTATTGTGCTCCTTTGTTGTATGCCTATATGGCATTTGTGGACATATATTTTGTATTGTACATAGTTGATATTGTATGCCTATATGGCATTCTTGTAAGCCTATATGGCTATTTTGTATATATGTTATACTTATATCGATAGATATTGATGTATGCCTATATGGATATTTGGTTAATACAAATCTTTTTTATTGATGGCATCCATACTTGCATTATAAATCCACATTTGAATGGATATTTGTAGATTGTTACTTCAAATATTTAAAGTCTGATTGTATTACATAGGATGTTTGCATTTTGTTTGATGGGCTTGATAGGCCATGGATTAAATGATGGTGTTTGATGGAAAAGTATGGTACTAGAAGACTCTAGTTCATTCTTAATAGGCTTGTGATTGATAATATCTTTGCATGATTGCACTTGATCTTGGATCATGGGCATGTTGTTAGGATTTTGATTGCATTGTGGTGTTTGATGGATAGGCCTAGTACTATGTGACTTTTGGATAGGCTTGGGAGAGGTACACTAATTGAATTTGTGATTTCTAGTTTGAGATTTTTCCTCCACTAAAAGTCCTTGGAGGAAATCTAAAAAGGATGATTTGGATGTAGTGGGTTTTGATTGATGGGATAAGTTGGAATGTAAGGATTATGAGATGGAGGATTTGAATAGGATACATAGGATAAACAGTTCTCACATGCAGTTGGGATTGGAGATATGAATTGAATATGAGGACCTTGGTCTAAAGTCATTCTTCCCTTACCAAAGGTACCATAAGGATGACCATTAGATGTGTATTTAGGATTGGCATGATAGCTAGTGCTAGTCATTTCTTGTTTGAAATATTCTTGCATGTTCATGAGTGGGAGATGAAGGTTTATGGAAAGTTTGCATGTAATGATCTCATAGTTAATGCTATTGTCATCTTGATATCATCTTGATCTACAAGACTATCATCATCATCATTGTCAAAGGGATTTTTTGATTGATTTGGATAAAAGATCTCATTTAAAGGATGCATGGTTTGAGGACCTATTTTGATTGTGATTTTAGGTTTTGCATGAGCCTCGCACAAGGTAATAGGCATAGGGTTTTTATCTTGCATAATGATTTTTTCAAACCAAGGGTCTATGATGGAAATGATTAAGGATGATAGAATGTTTGGATTTTGGACTTTGAGATGTTTATGGTTGTAAATGTTTATTGTTTGGACTTAAATTTTGTTAAATGGTTGTTTAAAAGAGGACACATCAAACACAACAATAAGATTGGTTTAAGTATGGATGCAAATGATGTTTACTAGTTTATTAAATGAAGACACACCAGGTACATTAATTACCTATTCTATTGAAGTGGGTGTATCAATCTCCATGGGCTCAGCAATATTTTGGTTTGAGGACATGGTTGATACATGGTGAGACTAGGAGTCTTGTTTCAGTGCGATTTGAGCATAGGTATAGCAATGATGATAATTATGGTGTCATGGATATGTAGGTACATTTGAGCATTGGCAAGACTTGACCATGTTTGTAGTTGATAGGTATGGGTTATGATGTTTGATTCATGATTACAGGTGGTGTTGTGGTTTACTTTTAGCACATTGTTCTTATCTCTTAGATGCTTGATTAGTTCTTTGACTATGGTTACTCATTTGTAAACTTGTTTGGAAAGTTGAATCTATGATTGATTTGCTGAAGTCTATAAGTTATATTATTTGATATCTCAGTTTGGAAGTTACTAATGTGATGATGATTTTGCATGTTTTCAATGGTTGGGATCTACAAGTTATGCATTTTTTTGGGATGCACACCTCATTGATTGTAGTGGGATGACTTGAATGCATATTGCCTATATCCACGGGATTGATGCAGTGTTGATGTAGACTTTGTTATTTTTCCTTGTCTATGCTCATTTGCGCATTGGGATGAGAGGATGGATGATGAGAATGATTGGATAGTTGGTTATTGGGACTTGTAGCATGTTTATCATGATGTCATGGATATCTTAGTTGCATAGTTTAGTGTGAGCTTTTGACAGTAATGATGGTTTATCTTCTTAGATTGGAGATCTTGGTTCTACTTTGAGTTATTAGTATTATAGTTGAGTGTGTGTGGACCATGGTGATCTTGATTTAGGAGATGGTTATCACAATGCAATGTGTAGTTCATATCATGGTTCAGTGGGAGCTTTGATAGTGATGTCTATATGTCACCTAGTGATGGATGATCTTATACAGTGGTTGGGTGTAATGGACAAACTCTTGGATTATGATTATTATTTGTAGTGAGAGTGCTTTGACATCTTGGCTACTATTTTAGGAGATGGTTATCTTCATGGGGTTGTAGATGTTGATCCTTGGTTTAGAGGTGTTTGGTAGTGTGTCTTGGTGAACTCTTGATTCTAGATTAGAGTATTAGCATGATACAAGTTCTCTTGAGACTAGGATGTCTGTATTGGTGCATGTGATCTTCTAGGAGGAGATGTTAGATCATGATGTCATGTTTGGATACCTAATTTTGTAGTTGGAGTTTTGACAGTGGTCTTGTTGGTTCTCTTGGTATTGAGTACATTGGTCATGTGCTTGGGAGCTTCATGATAATGTGGTGTTGCATTTGGAGCTTAACATGGATTGATTGGTTGTAGGTTCTCATACATACTTCGAGACTTGGGTGAGGCTAGAGTTCTCTTGGGATTAGAGACACTTGTTGAGATGGTTACCCTTTAGAGGTTTTAGCAGGAAGACCAAGGAGACTTTCACTTGGATATGGGCGTGAGTTAATTATGGACCTAGAGAAGATTCTTATTGGAGAGAGTCATTATGGCTTGGTGTATCTTTGAGGAGCATTCTCATTCCCCACTCTTGGTCTACTCGGCAGACTATCATCTAAGAGGTATTTCCCATCCTTTAGATGAATTTTTTTAATCCTTTATCTTCTCATGGTTATGGATCTTGAGCTATGGTTATTGGTTCTAGAGGGTTCATTCGAGGGGTGTCTCTAAACATGCTTTTTCTCAGGCACTAAACTGGAGTTGTCTAGATGCACAAGTGTGCCTCCCTCAATGAAGTTCATTTGTTAACTTAATTCATCCTAGTCACTCAAGGGTTGTTATATTCTTTAGGCGCAATCTTTCATAGACTAAAACATTCACTCCATGTTAAGGTGCTCAAAGGAGGCTCTGGAGATGGAAAATGGCGCCTTAACTCACTTATGTAAATTTTGGACTTTTAGGCAATTGCAAGATGTCTTGGAGGGCTCAATTCTTCAAGGTGTCCATTTTGTTCACCACTTGTAGCATCACTTGTTCAAGGTGCATGTTTGGGATTCTCTGACGCAATGTGTGATTTTGTCACAACAGGCACCTAGAGTGAATAGGCTTTCATCCTGACTTAATACACTGCCTCCTTCTGATGATTTTTGGGGCAGCAGAAAACCTTTCACTACGGGCAAATGTCTCAGAGATATAAAAAATTGAGAGAGGTTATTGTAGAGGCAGTCTACGTGATCGCGTTGCCTTAGATGAAATGTTTGTAAGTGACACAGTTTTTGAGTAACATCTCGTCAAAGATTTCTACCTTTTTGCACTTTGGACTCTTCAGGGATATCGTCGGTACAATGTAGCTCAGACTGTTTCGACATGTTTGGGTGAAAAATAGGACCATGCCTAGCGTAAATATACCCATTCAGACACGTTGGAATAGTTAGTTTGGTTGCATCAGGAGCAGGACAAAAGTTACACCCCTTTGCAACTTTACACTGCCTCCTTCTGACGATTTTTGGGGCAACAGAAAACCTTTCACCATGGGTAAATGTCTCAAAGATATAAAAACTGAGAGAGGTTATTGTAGAGGCACTCTACGTGATCACGTTGCCTCAAATGGAATGTTTGTAAGTGACATGGTTTTTGAGTAACATCTCGTCAAAGATTGCTGCCTTTTTGCACTTTGGACTCTTTAGGGATATCGACGGTACAATGTAGCTCAGACTGTTTCGACATGTTTGGGTGAAAAATAGGACCATGCCTAGCGTAAATGTACCCATTCAGACATGTTGGAACAGTCAGTTTGGTCGCATCAAGAGTAGGATGAAAGTTACACCCCTTTGCAACTTTACACTGCCTCCTTCTGATGATTTTTGGGGCAGCAGAAAACCTTTCACCCACGGGCAAATGCCTCGGAGATATAAAAAACTGAGAGATGTTATTGTAGAGGCACTCTGTGTGATTGTGTTTCCTAGACAGAATGTTTCTAAGTGACACAATTTTTGAGTAACATCTCGTCAAAGATTGCTGCCTTTTTGCATTTTGGACTCTTTAGGGATACCATAGGTACAATGTAGCTCGGACTGTTTTGACATGTTTGGGTGAAAAAAAGGACAATGCATAGCGTAAATGTACCCATCTAGACACATTGGAATAGTCAGTTTGGTTGCATTAGGAGCAAGACAAAAGTTACACCCTTTGCAACTTTACACTGCCTCCTTCTGACGATTTTTGGGGCAGCAGCAGAAACCTTTCACCACGGGCAATGTCTCAGAGATATAAAAAACTGAGAGAGGTTATTGTAGAGGCACTCTATGTGATCGCGTTGCCTTAGACAGCATGTTTTTAAGTGACATGGTTTTCGAGTAACATCTCGTCAAAGATTGCTGCCTTTTTACACCTTGGACTCTTCAGGGATATCGTCGGTACAATGTAGCTCAGACTATTTTGACTTGTTTGGGTGAAAAATAGGACCATGCCTAGCGTAAATGTACCCATTGGACGTGTTGGAATAGCCAGTTTGGTTGCATTAGGAGCAGGATGAAATTTACACCCCTTGCAACTTTACACTACCTCCTTCTGACGATTTTTGGGGCAGCAGAAAACCTTTCACCACGGGAAAATGCCTTAGAGATATAAAAAACTGAGAGAGGTTATTGTAGAGGCACTCTACATGATCATGTTGCCTCAGACATAATGTTTCTAAGTGACACAGTTTTCAAGTAACATCTCGTCAAAGATTGCTGCCTTTTTGCACTTTGGACTCTTTAGGGATATCGTGGGTACAATGTAGCTCAGACTATTTCGACATGATTGGGTGAAAAATAGGGCAATGCCTAGTGTAAATGTACCCATCTGGATGCGTTGGAATAGTCAGTTTGGTTGCATCAGGAGCAGGACAAAAGTTACACCCCTTTGCAACTTTACACTGCCTCCTTCTGACGATTTTTAGGGAAGCAAAAAACCTTTCACCACGGGCAAATGCCTTAGAGATATAAAAAACTGAGAGAGGTTATTGTAGAGGCACTTTACTTGATCGCGTTGCCTTAGACAGAATGTTTCTAAGTGACACGGTTTTTGAGTAACATCTCGTCAAAAATTGCTACCTTTTTTTACTTTGGACTCTTCAGGGATATCGTCAGTACAATGTAGCTCAGACTGTTTCGACATGTTTGGGTGAAAAACAGGACCATGCCTAGCATAAATGTACCCATTCAGACGCATTGGAATAGTCAGTTTGGTCACATCATGAGCAGGATACCAAAAATGCAAAAGTTGCTTTGTGCAACTTGACAACATTGACACTTTTTTGCAACATGACTCAAAGACTCAAACTGACGCCAAATGACTCAAAGTGACTTAAAATCACCTTGATTTTGATGCCTAATGTACATTATAGAGGTTGAGGCGCTCCTTATCATTCAAACATCTTATATGAGTGCATAGGAAAGGAAAAAGCTCTAAGTTTCATCATCATGAGCGCCTAATATCAAGAGACTTTAATGGCTCAAACCTTAGCATGGAGTCCTAAGGCGCATTTCATGTCTCCTTTCATCTAGTTTGGCACCCTTATGTAGATTTTTCAACTTGATTTAGCACCCTTTATGTGAAGGAAGATCAAAAGGCATGAAAGTGGATGTCATATTGCAAGAGTTTGGATCATCAAAATTGAAAGAAATAAGTCTATTAAGCTTGGGTGCCCTTGGTCTTCTTTTCATTCATTATGAGCACCTTGGGAGAATGGTATATAGGTCATCATCATGATTGGGCACCTTGGATCCAGAGTGTTGGAGAGATCATCAAATGGTGTCTAGAGGAAGTAGGTTGAGTTATGAGTTTGGTCGCATCAGGAGCAGGACACCAAAAATGCATAACATGATGATGTAAAAATGTGTACATATGTGTAAAAATGTAGGAGGAAATAAAAAAAGACAAACCTTACAAATTAATGTGCATACTTACAACTCAATGTAACATAACTTTACAAAATCAATGTGAATACTTACAAATTAATCCAATGAACCATCCGGGTCTGCTCTACTCTTTATTGTGTCAAGTATTGCTTCATGGTCAGACTCACGCACCTTCCACAATATTTTATTCAAATGTCTACCCCGATACTTTATTAAATGAACATCGGATGCCACGACAAGGTTCGAGTAATGAAGAATCTTCCGATGCATGTCAAAGTCCTGAAATAGCCAAATATTAACACTCTTATGTGGGTACCTTCTAAGCCATGTTCCAGTAATAACCACTGATCCTGTAGGGTATTCGATGTTTTCTCCATCTGTAATAGGGGCCTCCAATTTCTTTTTGGCCTCAACACAACGACATAAGTAATAATATGTTCCCTCTTCATTATCTTCATCTACAATAACTGCATATATGTGCCCTACATTGATATGTGTAGCAAATTAGATGAAATTAGTCAACATTACAAAAACACTACAAAGTAAGATGACATTACCTGGTTGAACTAGATGAAATTAGATGCATATACGTGCCCTATATTACCTGGTTGAACTAAATCTGATATGTGGTCAAAGTCAACTGACGATTCCATCTGTGTTAGTTCCAGTGCTGTCAGGGGTCGATACGTGTCAAGTGGTCTAAGATAACTTAACTGCCATTCGTCAACCCACTCCTTTGACTCGCACTCATCCCAGACATGAATTGTATAGGAAGAACAAAAGCATGACATCTTTCGTGTATGGATACTCCATGAACATGCAATTGAGCTTCTAAAAGAGTGCATCTCATTTGATCTTGTGAGTGTACAACAATCCTCATATGGTGCAATGTTAGTATCATCTATCAACCAAAAAAATCTATGAACTAAAGACTTACCTTCATTACCTAGACCCATGGAAGCATTACACCACTCGACAATCAATTTTGCATCTGTCAACTTTGCATTGTCTTTATACTTTAACTCTTCTCATGCTATGGCTCTTTTGATACATGCTCCTGCACCATCATGCTCCCCCTTTCCATGCCCGGCCTCACAAAAGTTCCACATATGTTGAATACCTATAAAATTATGCCTCCTACTCAGCCAATAGAAATTCTACGAGTTCTTGAATTGTGACGCATAGTTACCCGACCATATGATATGCTGACTGAACGATATGCCCCTTCTAGCCAAATCATTCTAGAACACTTGAAAGCAACCTTGCACGAACTCTGTAGAATGCGTGTGATCATCACTAATATAGAAATTATACTCCCTTATGATCTTTCTGTCATCCTCTATACTATCATTCGCATGAATGAATGTGATGTGCACAAATATAGAAACCTGTGTGGCGTTGTAATATTGTGATTGCACCTCACGCTGTGGCTGTAGACTGTAGTTCTCTGCAAAGTCGACGACTAAAACAATGCTACCAACTAGAAATGTGTCCTTGCATAACTTGAATTGTGAGTCCAACCATCAAGCTCTATGGGCATGTCTTGCATACTCATACACTATGCTGTCACAAAATATAGGCATAAACTGATACACTGGAATCTTTTCAATAACTAATTCACACCTCTTTGCTTCTTTACCATCTTTTGTATTGTATGCTACTGTTTTATACTTGCCAAACTCTACTAGTTCATTTCCAACCACGTGTTATTTCTATATGTTCACATATTGGCAAATGTTGCAAGCCACCGCAACGATGAGATGTGCCATCCAAGCATAATTTCTTGTAGAATATTTGACCTTCCTCTCTTTCACATAAAATTCTTGATATGAAGTCTCTTGAAGATGTTGGTGGGGCACATATGGCACAACCCTACAAATCATTATTAGTATGCATACCTAAACATATAGACCTATAAGCATCAAAATGGTTAGAAAATTCAATATGTAATCTACAACAACAAGTAGTGCGTGTGTGATTTATCTTAACATAGAAAGGTTTTAGCAATTCAAAATATCTTTGACAAATTTTAATTTGAGGATACTTCTCTAGAAATTTACCATAAAACTGTGTTTGAGTATCATCCAAAAAATGCTTTGGATGTGGCTCATAGTTCTGACTACCAATTCTCCTTCTTACCACATCCCTTTGATTTGTAGATACCCTTGTGTAATTCTTCCAAAAGTCTTCAATTAGTGATCTCAATGCTTCAACAATTGGTTTATCTTTCCGTGGTAGTCTCCCCGAGAACGCCCATAATTCATTGGCATTAGTGTCCTCAATTCTTTAGCGTCTTCCAACGGCTCTTGATAAAGTTTTCCTATTAATTCTCAATTCTTGACTTGTCTTTCTAATGAGATGAGCTTTCCTCATTTGACTACTTACTATAGTCGATGTAATCACACATCGTGTTGCATTACTATCTTTTGTGCGTGAGGTGTTACCCACACTCTCATATGCACTCATTAGATTCTTGACAATAGATTTTTCACTTGAAGCCTCTGATGTTCTCAACCCAAGAATCTTCATGATAGACCTATACTTTATACTTCACATCATTTCAACAAATAGTTGACATCTTGCAGTCTCATTTAACTTTTCAAAGAACAATCTCCAAATCTTATTAGCATATCTTCTACAAGTGCGTTTTGGAATCTTACCTTCCATTGGCTGCAAAATATTCTCATCAATATCAATCAAATACTTTGGCTTTCTATGCAAAATTCTAGGTGGTGTCAAGTTAGGTAAATTCATCTCAACATTAGGAATTTCATCAATATTTAAATGAGATGGGTTAGATGGCATACCTTCGATCGAAGATGGAATAGATGACATACCTTGCGGTTGAGGTGGAAATGATGGCATACCTCCTTCATCACATGTGAGTGATGATGTACTCTCAACTTGAGATGTGGTGGATGGTGTCCCTACATGTTGACTTGCGGTAAAGGACGTGTCTCCAACTATGGTATTCAAATCTCTCGTACCACGAAGTTTTTGCATTCGTTCTCTTTGTGCCGCCAATACCATATCTCTTTGTGATGGTTGTGGTTCCTCTTCAATTGGTATGTCTTCATTTATCGTGTCCAATTTCCTCTTCTCACGAAGTTCCCTTATAGCCACTACTTTCTTTGCATTCTTAGCTTCTATCTCTTCCTGTGTTGGTTTAATTCTTGATTGTTTCCTCGTCATGACGGAGAATTTGTCTGTAGCATGATAAAGAGACCAATATTAGTTCCTAAGAAATGAATACAAGATAATAGTGGGATTGTATTTTTTTATGTTGTAAGGATTTATTCTTGTATAGTTTGACATCATGGTATGTTAAGGTTTGTTTATTACACATAATTATTAAAGAGCCCAAGTGTAGAAAATATACATGGCATCATGTGAGATTGTAGGCTGCTTTCTTGATTGGGAATGTGTCTATTTTAAACATGTATGATAAAGCATGATAAAGTAATTCAATCTGAAATAAGGAAAATGTAAAGAATATGCATGTAAAGACTTGACATACCTAAAAAACAAAGATTTGAATGTAGAGAGTACCCAATTATGTAGTGTTTTTATCTTCTTGCATCAAACTCCTCAACAATTTGAGTTTTTCACCACTTGCTTCCTTTTTAATGTTAAATTGAATAACACTCAAATATCATTACTAACAACACTACTATTAACCAATCTATAATGTTAAATTCCTAAAATTGAATCACAATTAACATTGCAACACTACAAAAATTGAAACTTGAATAGATATATATCAAACTTGGTGTGAAAACTATGTTATTTCCTCCTTCTCAAGTTGGCAAAGCAAAAAAGGTGGTGGAAAGATCATGCAAAGGTGGTACAATGTGTCAAATGTGCATGTGAACTTCCCAACAACATGAAAGCACTTCTTTTTTTGTCAGAGCACATGTAGAATCAGTAAGAAAATAGAGCATGTGGGCCTGGATCATGGGGGTAACCACTTTTTTACCGCTTCAATAGAAAGACAAAATGTGAGCGCATTATAACACGCTCGTGCTATAACATGCTCGCATTTTGTCTTGCTATAGATTCATCACATCCTTTGCATTGATCACATCTCTTTCCTGCAAGAGCTTGCCAGATGCTCCGCCATATGATAGGCATACAAATGAAGGGGCAAGCCCTCATAATCAAGTTCTTGATAGAAAATGCCCTCAACCCTCAACATCAAACCCTAATCCCTCAACCCTTAACTCTGATCCCTCAACCCTCAACCCTCAATGTCAAATCCTAATCCCTCAACCCTTCACTCTAATCCTGCAACCCTAAACCCTATCCCTAAACCCTCAACACTATACCTTAACCCTAATCCCTCAACCCTAACCCTAAACCTTGTCCCTAAACCCTAATCCCTCAACCCTCAACCCTAATCTGTCATCCGTCATCCCTCAACTCTAATCCCTCATCCCTAAACCCTAAATGCTATCCCTATTCCTAGACCCTCAATAGTCTCGATACTATACCTTAAACCCTAATCCCTCTACCCTCGACACTCTTATTTAACCCTAATCCCTTGACCATTAACCCTATCCCTCAACCTCAACCCTCAACCCTCAACTCTCAACATTAAACCCTAATTCATCAACCCTAAACCCTAATCCCTCAAACCTAAACCCTATCTCTAAACCATCAACCCTCAACACTATACCTTAAACCCTAATACCTATCCCTCAACCCTTAACCCTTAAAACTTAAACCCTATCCCTACACCCTTAACACTTGACACTATATCTTAAGCCTTAAACCCTCATCCCTAAAGCCTCAACCCTCAATCCTTAAACCTTCAACCCTAAACCCTATCCCTAATCCCTCTACCCTTGACACTCTAACCCTAACCTCGACATTAAATGCTAATCCGTCAACCCTAAACCTTAATCCTAAACCCTCAAGCCTCAACACTATACCTTAAACCCTAATCCCTCAACCCTCAACCCTCAACCTTATCCCTAAACCCTAATCCCTCAACCCTCAACCCTAATCCATCATCCCTCAACTCTAATCCCTCATCCCTAAACCCTAAATGCTATCCCTATTCCTAAACCCTCAATAGACTCGATACTATACCTTAAACTCTAATCCCTTATCCCTAAACCCTCCAACCCTATCCCTAATCCTTACACCCTCCACACTCTACTTTAACCCTAATCCCTTGAACCTCAACCCTATCCCTAAACCCTTGACCCTCGAACCTCAACCCTCAACCCTCGACGTCAAACCCTAATCCCTCAACCCTTAACTCTGATCCCTCATCTCTCAACCCTAACCCTAAACCCTCAACCCTCAACGTCAAATCCTAATCCCTCAACCCTTCACTCTAATCCCTCAACCCTAAACCCTATCCCTAAACCCTCAACACTATACCTTAAACCCTAATCCCTCAGCCCTCAACCCTAAACCTTAAGCCTAAACCCTAATCCCTCAACCCTCAACCCTAATCCATCATCCCTCAACTCTAATCCCTCATCCCTAAACCCTAAATGCTATCCCTATTCCTACACCCTCAACAGAATTGATACTATACCTTAAACCCTAATCCCTTATCCCTAAACTCTCCAACCCTATCCCTAATCCTTATACCCTCCACACTCTACTTCAACCCTAATTCCTCGACCCTCAACCCTATCCATAAACCCTTGACCCTCAAACCTTAACCCTCAACCCTCAACGTCAAACCCTAATCCCTCAGCCCTTAACTCTGATCCCTTGACCCTCAACACTATACCTTAAACCTTAATCCCTATCCCTTAATCCTTAACCCTTAAAACTTAAACCCTATCCCTACACTCTCAACACTTGACACTATATCTTAAGCCTTAAACCCTCATCCCTAAAGCCTCAACCCTCAATCCTTAAACCTTCAACCCTAAACCCTATCCCTAATCCCTCTACCCTCGACACTCTAACCCTAACCTCGACATTAAATGCTAATCTATCAACCCTAAACCCTAATCCTAAACCCTCAACCCTCAACACTATACCTTAAACCCTAATCCCTCAACCCTTAACCCTAAACCCTAATCCCTCAACCCTCAACCCTAATCCATCATCCCTCAACTCTAATCCCTCATCCCTAAACCCTAAATGCTATCCCTATTCCTAAACACTCAACAAACTCGATACTATACCTTAAACCCTAATCCCTTATCCCTAAACCCTCCAACCCTATCCCTAATCCTTACACCCTCCACACTCTACTTTAACCCTAAACCCTATCCCTAAACCCTTGACCCTTGAATCTCAACCCTCAACCCTTAATGTCAAACCTTAATCCCTCAACCCTTAACTCTGATCCCTCAACCCTCAACCCTATCCCTAAACCCTAAAACCTAAACCCTCAACCCTAATATGTCATCCCTCAACTCTAACCCCTCATCCCTAAACCCTAAACGCTATCCCTAATCCTAGACCCTCAATGGGCTCGATACTATACCTTAAACGTTAATCCCTTATCCCTAAACCCTCCAACCCTATCCCTTATCCCTTAACCCTCATGATTAATAGCCTTGAATGTAAAAAAATTTAAGGGGAACATAACGCGAGCGCGTTATAATGCGCTCACATTATGTCAAACATAACAAACAACAGACTTGCGAGAAAGGAAAAATGCAAAGCAAAACATAACACGAGCGCGTTATAACGCACTCGCGTTATATCTTGCTTTGGGAATCCCAAGCCTTGGGCTTGGGATCTGCTTTAGATTTCTAACCCAAAGGCTTGGAGTGCCTTATGAACAGTCACAGATGTTTTTTTCTATATTCTTCAAAATTTCACATAATTTCATTCGTGCTAACCCTTAGATTTGCATGTGTTTCAAGGTCAAACAAATCGAACACATGGGAATGTTAGGCTTTCTCTTAGCTATTTGACGATGCGATTTTTTTCACATTTTAACAATGTTAAGCCTTTCATCTTTAATTTCTTTTGTTTATGTGTCCGTTTTTAGGCAAAAACCACTGTTTGGTCTTTTTTTCATTGTAAAATAATTATTCATTCAAACTTCAAAAAAATTACATATTTAGAAACTAGACTCCATTCTACAAATATTAAAAAAATAAAAAAATGATTTTCAATTAGTTTTCAAAATTTATAGGGGTAGCACACGTCCAAAATTCTATTTTTTAGGATGTGTCCACTTTGAAAATTAGTAAAAAATCAAATATTCATCAAAACATTATCAGAAAAATCAGGCATAAACTACATGCTATTAGCTAATTTCTCACCAAAGCAATTTTAAAAATACCAAAAAAAAGTTGACCTTTTGAGGGAGCCACAAAACATGCTATGTTATGTTTTTTTGACAGAAACAACACCAATTTCTATGGCTCCCTCTTTTGAACCCCTTAATCTATGCCATTTTCAAAACAAAATAGTAGTTTAGAAAGTAGACTCAGAGCACTACAAACATTATTTTGGTTGCATCTCCAAATTTTGAGTGTAACTATGCTCAATTTATCATCCAAGGCCAGTATTTCCTGATTTCAGAAAAAAAGTGGCCACTTAAGACCCCTTTTTGGCCCCCATCTTCCTGCACTTACCCATGCCCTTGTATGGTTTGACACATTACTACTTGGTTCTATGAATTCAATTTAGATCTCATGCATAGCTTTACCAACCACTACCAATTCAACATCAAGCCTAAGGTTTTCTTAGTGCATCTCACATATTGTAAACAAGACTTACTAGGGATTACTAGAGAGAGAGAGAGGTTCAAATTTTAAAGAGATACAACTTTGTCGATTGGTTGAAAAGATGTTAACGATGTAACAATAGAAATTTGCAAGTTGAATTGTAAGTTCTAAGCATAAACCAGTGAAAAGAATAAAAAAACCATTTGTATAGTTCCAAGAAACGGATATCCATTTCTAGAAAATGGATATCCATTTTGGGACCCCCAAAATGGATATCCATTTCTGGAAAATAGATATCCATTTTAGGACCCATAAAATGGATATTTTTAACATGCCTATGAAAGTCAAAGTTGGCCAATTCACAAATTTGGCTAAGTAAAGACATGATTTGTTTTTCCATTGCCACTGTTTGGCCTGCAATGATCCTACACATACCCATACAAGAGTAAATGGAATAGTATGCATCCACAAGATTACATATAAGAGACAAATATTTTTACATGGAAAACCCTTCTAGGAGAAAACCCACCACCAAAAGATGTTCATAGTTATATTACTCAGAACATTGATTCAATATGACAAGTTCTTTGGAAACATTTTAAAAGTCTCAATCTACAACATACCCCTCTTCTGCAATAACTCTAACTATCACACACCAACAATGTACAAATGTCTTCAATGTCTAACACATGAGTGACCAAGTTTGTAACCTTAGCACATTCTCGCAAACTAATACATATAGATGTATTCATGGGAATAGCAATCATTCAACTGTCCAACAAACTTATGGAACACCAAGAGTCATACAGCTATACTTTGACCATACATGATGTCATAATATTAAAAATAACACAACATATGATGCCTCCACATGGATAATCACCTTGTACATTCTACCATGCTACCACACACTATGAATCAATAGTTACAACCTTAACACTATCAGTATTAATTACATGTTTATGGTATCACCACCATTATTGACTCTTTAGTTGCGGTAGCTAACACCAACATAACACTACTCTAGATTGTTTTAAATATCAAGTTCCATCCTCTAGGAGATTATCCTACCCTTAAATTATATTGCATGAACCCCAATACTACCACATGTGCTCCTACATCACCATTCATGCTCCAACAACATTAAACACATGCAATTGTGAGTTCTTTAAATGCCTTGTAGTTGCTACCATAACATCAACATATACATGAACCAACATACATGATGTACTCCAACACCTGCAACATCATTATCATATATAAATCACTATGCCTATTATACCACAACATTGTAACTTTACCAGATATTATTGCAACTAAGTATGTAGACAAACTCATCCTACAAGGACTTTATGCAGGTGAATATCACCCAAGTCCCACACTTCCCACTCTCTTCAATACAAGCATGGAAAGTTTTAGACAATTATGCATCAAAGAGGTTAAAATACATGAGTACACTTTTCATTAAATGAGATACCATGATAACAAATTTTCTCAACACCTACAATTTTTCTACTTTGTCTTAAATCTTATGATGTGACATTAAAGCTAGGCCACTATTATCATCTATTTCAAGAAGAGCTTGGATGACAACATTCCAATAATAGTTTTTGACCTTCATCAATGATTATAAGAATTGCTTGATGACAAGCTTTTAGAATACTTCATGCACTTCAACTCAACTCTTTGTTGTACAAGACCATTTTGGACAATGTGCTAAAAAGATATTTCTAATATGGTCATCTAGATTGGTTTCCCTACTTTTATTATTCACTTTAAACACAACTAGTACAAAGTGACTAGTCTTAGATAACATCATGTTTGACCTTCCACCTTTTGATCCAAATCATGACCATCAATGGAGGATCCAAAATATTTTTCACAACCCACATTTGATTGCAATGTACATGCATTATAGATTTACTATATTCCATGAAGATGTTCTAGAGAAGTTTTTGGCTATAAAGGACTACTAGTATAGGTGAGCTTCTTCCTTCATGCACTCGTTTACATCAAATTTCACCTTTCTTATTTTTATTTATGCGTATTTCTCCTCTTTCTTATCCTACGTATGAATGGAAACATAGAGGTTTTGGCCATATTCATGGTTTGTTTTGGCTCCATCAAGAACCTACCATTGAGAATAATGATTGATGAACTAAGATGTTGTAAAAAGTGTTGTTGAATACATCAATATTTATGCATTTTCTTGGAACCCACATAATGATCAGGAAATAAATGCAATGCTACACCACTCAATTCTAGATGACAATATTTATTGGGAATGCCTATAATCCCACCATCATATTTATTCAATAACTATGTTGTGCTACTCAAACATGTGCTAAATGGCATACCAAATACACTAAAGAGACATGCTTGTATAAGAAAGGATCCTTGACATGTTGCTACAAAGCTTCTTGGGATTTATGGCTAGCATAAACTTTGCTTCTTACTAATATTAGCCATGCTAAATATATGCAGATCTCCATAATGATGATAGGTTGAACATTCATAGCCCCACCATCCTTTCTATTTAGTGAGAAAATGTTGACTACTAGCCTATTATCTCCTATCATGCAATGCGCAACTACATTAATAAATATGTTGCAAACTTTTAATGCTAATTAAGGACCTATCACCATATGATTAATCACATCTTAGTTAGTGTAACATCTAACAAGCTTGCTACATATAAATTTCAAAAGTTACTAACAAAGATTGTGGTTGATTGTGATATTGGTGCATAAAAGTGTTATCACTTATTGTTAAAACTCTCCCTTACAATATGTAACAAATCCTAAATTGTATCTTTGAATCTCAACAAGAAAATCTTAGTGACTCCCTATGATGATGATGAGAATGTTACAATTTCACTATTTATTAATGCATACATGGCTCAACCTTTGTCCTTGGAATCACTAACACTAATTGAAGTGTAAAATTGGACATTTATGGCATTTCACAAACAATAAATGGAGGAAGCATGTAGTTACAATAATTGTTCATGCCATGCCTCACATTACAACCGCTCCTTCTAAAAAATCGGATGTTTTGAAGTCCTACTAGAGTGAACTCTTATTATATAAACCATTCCACATAATTGCTACTAACATTAGGTCATCTAGGGATGATGTTGTGGAGCACTTAGAGAGAATACAAGGCACTTACAACCCATGGCATCTTGGTTGTACACCTATAGATTATGATATCACTTCCAAAAAAAACTCTCTCATAATCAACCAAATAGATTGAATGTATATGAGCATGAAGAGTGGCAACTCCAAATAGATTCAATTAACTTCAATGAACTTCACATGCTTAGACCACATGAATTTGACAATATCTATAATTAGAGTGCTTCTACTATCCCCTGCCTTGTATGTGTTTGTATTTGTTTTCATAGACACCCTTTGATCAACACACTAACCAACATCTAGCTAGGAAAATATGATCCTTGACCCAACCAATCTATTAATTGGATCATGCATTGTGTTTCATATTATTGTATCCCATTTTGTAACCCTAGGATTGAAAAATCCCCTCTAAATGATCATATAGGGTGCTATACCTGGAATTGAAAATCATACTTGAATCATAAAATTATACATCCATTTTTTAGAAGATGCCCTATCTAAATCACCTTTATTGTGTTAGCTCTAACTGGCATTTTACCATTCCACATCATTGCATCCATAATCCATGTAACACTTCACATTACATTAAAAGAGATGAACCCTCTCGATGGGAAAGTACTTACAACAATTTATGAGAGCATGCATTTTGTTCAATACATTCTAATTGATGAAATGAGATTCACTAGGCCTAGCTTGTTGGCTTGCATTGATAGTAGTTTGTGTGAAGCCTTTCCCATGGACAATCAAATTCCTTTTGGTAGCTGATCTATCATCATAATTAGTGATTTGGGTCAACTACCACCTTTCAAAGACATTCCTGTGTATGTTGGGGTATCATATGGGACAACACTATGGCACAACTTAAATATGATTGTTACATTGAAAGATATATTTTGTCAAAAATGTTAGAACACTTTAATAGACTAAGAGGGGGAGGTGAATCAGTATATGCCACAATTTAATCCAATTCAACTTTATCAACCAAAAATTTCTACTTCCTTAATCAGATAATGAAGCAAACTATGTAATTCAAAACACAGTCACACAATCACACAACCATAACACCAGATTTATGTGGAAAACCCTAGAAGGGAAAAACCACAGTAAGCAAGTTGCTTAGATCTACTATCCAAATCCAACTTCACAAATAAAATAGGTTTACAACAAGTTTAATGGGCTACAACCCAAAGGAAGCTACAACTCCCTACAATGCTACAATACTTACAAGAAGAGGCTACAACCTTTATACAAAATAGTTGACAAAATATGTTGGTTCAATCAACTTCGCAACATCATCTCCTTCAACACCTTTTCTCAAACAACTCTACTATCTTCAACACACCTCCGCAACACAACACAATACTACCTTTGTTATCATGAATCACACATTATATCCTCTAGATTTCCTTCTCATCTTCTGGATCATATATTTTCTTCATCCACTCACTCTCACAGTCACACATACATCCTCGCATACTCTCATACACTCATACACTTTGCAACAAACTTGATCTTTCATTTATATATCCTCTACAAGTCTTCAAAACTTCACCATTGCTAGCCTAAAATGAAACATGTACCATGAAACATATAATGACCTTGATTGTCAACTTCCAAATGATCTGTGGTAATGTAGGAGTGGGACTCCATAAAGTGGTTCATATCAAATGATCACCAGGTCCTATTTTATTTTAGCACACATCTCCATGTTGGCGCACACTTCCAAACACACGACACAATCACCTAACCACACCAAGTCAGCTCAACAAACACTTATCCTTTCATGTATTAGCTCCAAACCTCAAGAGGTACTAGAGAGACAAAAAAACATCATGTGGTTCATACACTAAGCATTATATGATTTGCAAAACCTTCTCAAACATCCCTTTCTTTGGTTTATGCTTCTTCTTGCTGGTGCAAACAAACATACTCTGATGTCAGTATCCCTTGCATACTCTGATTACACTATCTTAATATAGAACATTGAAATTTACAATTACCGCTATTGCCCCTAACCTGTGTGCCCTAGACCCATTATATACCTTCCGAAAATTTTCTCCCAAAGCTATAGATTTTTGAATTTTAGCTAAAGCTGTTATAAATTCATTCGATTTACTATTTATTTAAATCAATAAAACAAAAGAAAATGAAAAAATAAAAACAAAAGAAAAGTTTTATAAAACTAAAATATATAAACACATATATAGATAAATAAAGAAAAAAGGGCCATATATTCTCATACCTAAAATGACACGGGAAAATAGAATAAAAGTCTCATACCAAAAATGACACGAGAAAATAGAAAAGTAATTAGCATAAATAGACATGGGAAAATAACGTGTGTTATACCTCCGAAAGATTCGGAGACATGAATGGAAGTGTATTTCATTGCAAGCTCAGACCACGTGTTAATTTCGTCTTGGATATGAGTAAATTATTTGAGTACCCTACCTATTGCAAATGTGAAACGAGAATATTCTACCCCGTTAATTTCGTACTGACTCCAAAGTCATTATTGCTGACGCATTTGTTTTTATAGGGAGCCGTGCAAAATACGTCATAAGGAAGCGCGGTCCCATAGAGGGGCTTCTTAAATATGCTGAAATTTTTAGGAGCATCTTAAAATAAGTGGTCTTAGGTGAACGGGTAGCATGGTTGGTTGTACAGATAATTAGGTGATTTTTGTAGTATTACCTTCTCTAGAGAAATAATTTAAAGATTTAGTGGATTTATTTTAGTCTTAACCAAAACTTCATGAATTTTCTCCAAATTTATTTGGGAATTTAGATTTATCAATTGAGGTGGTTCCAAATATATCTCTATACATATCTATAGAATATGATGGAGAAAGCATGGTTAATTCTCAGCCACAATTATTGTTGGTTTTATGGCTAGAAATACAACATAACAACAATAGTAGCATGAACTCCAAGGAAATGGAAGATACTGGAGGATCAGAGTTGAGCCTAGGAATTGCACCTCCTTCTAAAAATACAAAGTCTATATACTATTATTTTGGGAGGAAACAATTTTTTTATTGAGATTTCATGACCAATGCTGCCACTATCAGAGTGGTGTAAGATTCTTTTTAACTTTTACTTGGGTAGTGAACGGAACCATTCATATTTCAATTCTGAGTTGGGATGGTGAGTGTCTCTCTAGATTGTATTATAGAAATTAGTTGTAGAAACTTGTTTTGTAAGTCTATACATATTCAAAACTGGTATTTTTTATTTTACAACCATGCGAAAGTTAAAGCATAAAGATTTTGTAAAAAACTCTATACATTTATTTTATCATATAATTTAATGATTTTTTATTGTAAGATATATCTATAGTTGGACACAGAAAGCTCCATAGGATTTTTGCAAACTACCATAGAACCTACCCTACACAAAAAAAAGACCTTGCAATATTCATTGCGAATAATAGCTCTAATAGCACCTATAAAAAAATCAATTAAAAAATACCAAATAAATGCTTGTTAGAGCCTTCACAACAAAAGTGTGAAACATGTTAAGTAAAAGTGGGTAGAACCTTTTGTTAGGTGAAATTATATTATACTCTAAAGAATGACAACAAGAGTACTCTCATAAAGTGGGAAAAGGAGTTTGAAAGACTCTTTTAAAGAACAACATTTTAAAGGAGTACTCTTGTCAAATGATGGATGTGGGAATTTATGAATGATGGTAGGGTGCACAAATTGGCAAACTTTGTGAAATTTTAACTCATTGGAATCTACAAAAGAAATCTATCATGCTTCATGCTTTGCATGTTAGAGTTGGACAACCAATTTTTTTTCTAATAGCATCTCAAATCTACTTAGCTATAGATTTAAAACTTGAACCTAGAAATTGATTGAAGAATGTTCATGCATTTTCAAGGTAGTACTCAGACTATAAAGCTCATATATATTTTGTATGTTGAAACTGGTGAAATTACCTACAAATTCAACCCGAACAAAGAAAGAACACTTGAGCAATATAATCTTCAAAACTTCCCAAATACCAAAGAAAATCAATCTTCTTCTTCAAATAGGTCAAAGCACTCCTAGTCTTGCATTTGCTTGAAATCTTGACATTAGTTTTTTCAAACTAAAAGAGGGGTAAAAAATTTATTCAATCTAAAAAAGAGCAATACATAGCAAGAGCATTATGTAACATTCATATCTATCTCCACTAATTGATCTAACTTTTGAGCCAAATCCAGGGGTAATTGGACCCTTTCCACAATATTCCAATCCTACAAATGATCAAAAGCCCATTTAGCCAAACAATCTGCAACCCCATTCCATTCTCAGGGAATGTGACAGAAAGAAATAAAATCCAAGGTAGCACACAAATTAAGAATCTGCTTTATAATAACAGCCAAATGCCAGCTGACATCCTCTAACTACTGCCTCTTCAGCAAAGTCACCACCACCTGAGAATCCGACTCACAAATGAGTTGTCTCCACCCAAGAGCACAACCCCGCTCAACATCATATAAAATGGCAAGGGCCTCCATCACATTGTTAGTATACCAACCCTTATAAATAGAAAAAATAAACTCCACTGTCCCAAAACTGGTACACCCAACACCACCAATACCAGCGTGGCCAGGATTTCCACGAGAAGAACCATCCGTATTGATTTTCAACGCACCCTGAGGAGGAGCACACCAACGCCCCTCCCTATTTATCTTTCTAAGAGGATGGTGACATATATTTCTCATAATATGTCTAACACTCTGCGAAGCACCCCTCTGAATAGGAAGATTGAGACAAGTGCAATAGGCAATCTCATCATGATCCACACCCTCAGCCAAGTCACACTTAGCTGAAATAGTTTCTCCCAACGAATGGAGAATCTTCCACCACAAATGTTGGACAATCAACTTCATATCTTGAAAAATCATGTGATTCCTCTCCAGCCAAATATGCCAAATAATAAAAGTCGGTCCAAGAGCCCAAGAAACTTGAAGAAAAGAGGTCTTGACATTAGTTGCTAAAGAACAACAAAATATAAGGTGATAATTTTTCCCTTGGTTGTGGTTTCATCAAATTTGTTAAAGTTGCCAAATCTAACTACTAAAAATAATTTTGTTGGACCATTCTAAGGCAATTGAATGTGGTAGATTGGTGGTGATTTTGACATGGATGGATAATTTTGTATGGACTAAGGTAGTGTTTTCTTGAATGAGATTTTATACCTCTGTAATAACAAGAATTTTATCTATGCAAATGAAAATTGCCCACAAAATTGTATAGCCATCAAACTAAATATTGAAATAATCAAAAACCCAAAACAATATGTCTAATACTTTATAAGAAGAGCATGGATCTAAAAAACACCTTGATCTCAAGCTAAAGAAGCTACCACTATGACTAGGAAATCATAAACAAAGATGCAATCAGTAAATGACCTTCAAGACATATCTCTCAAATAAACTAGAGAAACAAAAAAACTAAACTAGATCTTGAAATTCCTTCCATAAAGTAGTACTACAAATGATACAAACTATTATGATTTCTACAATGTAAGTTTTCAACATTTGCATCAAATACATGCTAATTATAGTGCATTATACATGTACAAAAACCCCACTAAATCTTTAGATTATTTGTGTAGAGAAGGTAATACTACTAAAATAATCTAATTATTTGTACGTCATTATAATTTCTTAACATTTGAATGAAAACTTTGAATGGATAATAGTTATAAAAAATGCTTGACATATAAAGTTACAATCAAATATAGGTTCTAATAAAAAAATTTAAATTGTAGAAGTAATTTTAAGAAGCTAATTTTTAAGGAATATCTAATTTGAAATATAAGATTTGAAAAAATCTACCACAAGCCTTGATCACAAAAAGTGTTCTTAGTTGAGACATAGAGAGTGAATTCAAAAATACGATAGCAGGTCCTAGATTTAAGTCTTAACCATAGAACAAGGAAAAAACTTTGCTTTTAAGAACACATGTTCTAGACAAAATCTTGCCTAAAATAAAAAATAAACACACAAAAGATTTTTTTCAAAAAACTTTCCAAACAAAATCTTGCCTATATCTTCATAAGCATATGCATGTATTTAAATTATTTTGCCTTCCCAACAAGACTTACCAAACCTTATGCGTCTCCTTAGGGGGTGGAGATATCTGATGAGTCAGAGTTTGTCGAAGAAACTATGGAGGGAGGTGTTGTGATGTAATCACACATCGCCCCATGGCAAATGGGGACCCCCCCCCCCTTTTTTTTTTTTGCTTTCTCGCTTTGTTTTGCTCTAGGTTTAGTTTTCCTCTGAGCTTGTATGATTTTGATAGTGTTGTGTATGCATGTCTCAACAGTTTCTTGCCAAGAGGTCTATATGCCTTCATCCTGATGCATGTCACTGAGACCCTGAAAATGACTAAGTCTGATACCCTAAAAATCCTGAAAAAATGACCAAGTCTGAAATCTGGTGGATCCTCAGAAATCTAGAATCTGCATGCTAAATTCTATGGATCCAGGACCTATCTCAAACATCCTGGAAGTATATTGATAAATATTTAAAGTATAAGGAACTCAATATCTGACTTATACTTAAACATATTTTCAATATACTTCCATTCAGGAAATCTGAAATTTGACCAAGGCAAGAAATTCCTCACTCCATGTCTAAACCCGCCCTACCTAGGCAGCCTTGGCATGAGCTCATGGATCTGATGTCCTGCACATGCATTTATCCAGACACTGCCTCCAAATCCACCTTAGGGAGAGAATTTTAAAAGTTTAGAAGAGATTTTGAGTGAGTTCAAGACAAAATCCAAGGGTGGTATCCCAACCCGCCCAGCTTGGGCGGCCTCAAGGTGCATTCATGGACTTTGCCTTGTTTCAGGAGACTTTGTCAAGACAACACTCTTAAACCTGCCCTAGGAATAAATTGCCAAGTTTGTAGTGTTTTGAGCTCCAAGTACTTAGAAGATGATAAAACTACAAGGAGAGTCCATTTGGAAGAGTTTGGGTGTATTCTAAAGGAGAATCCATGCATCACCTCCCAACCCGCCCAGCCTGGGCAGCCTCATAAGGGAGTGATGGACAATGTCTTCACCAGGAGGATCTCTCCAGACACTGCCCTCAAAACTGCCTTAGAAGACAAATGGTTAAGTATTGAGGTTTTCATGCACAATGCACTGAGATATGATGATTAGTAAGCAAGGTTTATGAGTTTGAGTGAAGTCAAGGTTCATTCAAAGTGTCACTCCTCAACTCACCCTGCCTAGGCGGCTTTGGCATGAATTCATGGATGATGTCCTTATCTCCACCAGGTGACACTCTCCATACAACACTCAGGGATGTAAGTGGCATAATTTGCAAGTTACTTGATGAGACTGACGAAGATGACACCAAGCATTACTTAAGCTCCTCACAACAAGGATGAAATAATTGGAAAGAATGATAAAAAATCACTAAGCCTGATGTCCTGATGTCCTAAAATCCTGAAAATTGGCTAAGTCTGAAATCTGGTGGATCCTCCAAAATCTAGAATTTGCATGTTAAATCCTATGGATCCTAGACCCATCTCAAACATCCTGGAAGTATATTGATAAATATTTGAAGTATAAGAAATTCAATATCTGACTTATACTTAAACATATTTTCAATATACTTCCATTCAGGACATTTTCGATATGGCGACGACACTTGCATTCCAAGCACACCTTCTAAACCCGCCCTACCTGGGCGGCCTTGGCATGGGGTCTTGGATTCAAGGTTGTGATCATGCACTTTCTCCAGACTAAGTCTCCAAATCCGCCCTGGAGAGAGGTTGCAAGTTTTTAAGAGCTTTTGAAGGTGAATTCCATACATTACTTCCCAACCCGCCCTACCTGGGCGGCCTCACAAGGGAGTGATGGACAATGACTCCTGCCACATCAATCTCTCCACACACTGCTCCCAAAACCGCCCTAGAGGAAAAATGGTTAAGTGTTGAGGTTTTCTTGTGCAAAACATTGAGGTATGGTGATTTGTAAGTAAGATTTTTTTGAGTTTGAGTGAATTCAAGTGGATAACAAGCAATTTTCCAGGTGTCACTCTCCAACCCGCCTTACTTGAGCGGCTTTGGCATGTAGACATGGACAATGTCTTCATCACCTCATCAATTTTTCCATACACTGCCTCCAATCCCGCCCTAGGAGAGATTATGCAAAATTCAAAGTGTTTCAACACAAAACATCAGAAGGTGATAAAGATTGATGGAAACTTGAAGGTTTTAGAATGATTAAGTGAGTTTTAAGATGAAAATCCAAGGGTCATGTCCAAACCCGCCCTACCTGGGCGGCCTCAGGAGGGGGTCTTGGACAATGTTGCCTGTCACATGAAATCCTCCACACATACCCTCTAAATCCGCCCAAGAAGGAAAGTGGTCAAGTTTTCAATGTTTTCTTGCACAAGACACTAGGATATGATGAAATTCCAGTGGAAGTTTGCAAGTTAGATAGAATCAAGTGCATTTCAAAGAAGAATCCATGCATCACCTCTCAACCCGCCCTACCTAGGCGGCCTCATGAGGGAATGATGGACTCTGTCTCCTCCCACATGAAAATCTCCACACAACACTCTCAAAACCGCTCAGGGTGAAGAATGACATAAGTTTCAAGTTTGTTTGATGGATGATCAAGATCACACTCAGTAGATGAGATAATTAAGGTCATTCTAAGAGGAAGGAAGTTTGAAAGTCACTAAGTCATGGAGGTGGAAGAGGAGTGTCAAAGTTAAGGTAAAGATGTGTGCACATAGTAAAATCCTTACCACTTATCCAAACCCGCCCTTCCTAGGCGGTTTTCATCATGATGGGTGGATAACATCATGAGGAGATGAATGAGCTAAGCGAAGCAATCCATACACACTCTCAAGACTATCTTGTTAAGAAACTCTCACTTTCATTCACCTCTTTCACATCATACACTCCATACAACATTTTCAAGGCTCCTTAGCTTAGGCGGACTCCACCATGACATAAGGATAAGTCCATCAAACATTTCAGATCTGCCTTCTAACCTCGCCTAAGAATGTATAGAAATGAAACCTTACAAGGAGATAAGAACAAGGAGAAATCATGAGGAGGAAACAAGCATCAAATGAAGGTTAGAGTTGAAGAATCCAAGCCTACCCTTGAAACCCGCCCTTCCTAGGCGGCTTTAGGACCTTCACTTGTATAGAGTCATCTCCTTCACATGAAATACTCCGCTTAGACCCTTGAAATCCGCCCATCCTCTCATGGCTTTCCATTGCATTCAAAGAGGTCAAGTTATCAATGAAACAAGTGTAAAAGGTTTTAGACTATCAAAACTAAGCAAAAATCACCAAGTCAGCAAAAATCCAAGCCTACCCTTCAATCCCGCCCTTGTTGGGCGGTCTTAGACCCTTCACATGGACAATGTCACCTTCCACATGAAATTATCCACACATACCCTCTAAACCCGCCCATGCTAGGCGGCCTTGACCTCTATGCTTGGACAACTTCACCTCTTGCACAACACACTCTCCAGACATCAACCTTAAACCCGCTCAAGTAGAAGACCTATGAAGATTTGATGAAAGTTCATAAGTTGGAAGGTATTTTAAGGTAAAGTCCAAAGGTCACCTCTAATCCCGCCCTTCCTAGGCGGTTTTCACCATGACAAGTGAACATCATCACCCAACATCCAAGTTGTGTCTTTCAACTTCATGAGCATCTCAAGATTTCACTGAGTGTTGGAGTTGATAGAAAAGCCTTATCAAATGAAGGGAGTGAATCTCAAATGAGGTGAAAATCCTTACTAGCCTCCCAATCCCGCCCATGCTGGGCGGCCTTGAGCCCTTCATCTGGATGATGTCGCCTCTTCCACAACATACTCTCCATACACACCCTCCGAACCCGCCTTGTCAAGTGACTCCCACCATCATGCATGTCTTCCACACCATTCACTCCATGCACTCACTCTAAATCCGCCCATGCTTCAAGAATTACATAGCATTCAAAGGAGGATAAACTCTCAATGAAACAAGTAAAGAACTCTTAAGTTGTCAAAACCAAGCTAAAAATGCTTAAGTGATGAAAATTCCTTACACCTCTTCCAATCCCGCCCATGCTAGGCGGTCTTGAGCACTTTGCCTGGACAATGTCATGTCATTCACAAGACACTCTCCGGATGACACCCCTAAACCCGCCCAGCCTAGGCAGATTTCACACCTTGACATGGAATTCACATCAAATAATCCATAATGCCCCTCTAAACCCGCCTAGGCACTTAGGCATGGATTTCATGCGAAAGGATATGTTTTGAAATCCCACATGCATAACATGAATGCAATTTGTTATTGAAAATCCTTCATATCAAGTCTTAATTTGATGTGTTTCTTCTTGTAGGTGATGGAGGATCCAAAGAGGTGAATGGCAAAAGCTCATACATGAGAAGTTTGGAAGGCGCAGGAAGATTGCTCAAGTTCATCATCACCACATGGAGGAGAGCTCCAACATCAAGTTTATCTTACTTCGAAGACTTCGTATGTCTGCATGAGGAAGACATCAGCGCCATGCGAAGGGGAGCTAGTCTAAGATGATCAAGGCTACAGGTGTAGTTCATCATCAAGAGCATCGTTCGTTCAAGGTGAGGATCAGTGGAAGGTTGTCACTTCACCACGCACATCTTGAAGGAGGTCATCATCCAGAAGCTCACATATCATGTGCCAGACAAGAAGAACTCTCATCAGGCACTAGTCTACTCCATGAGTCCATGCAACTGTCCAGAGGCATGATCCTACACAAGCACAACAACATCACAAGATGAGAGATGAGCATGATCATCAAAGCGATCCATGAGTTACATCAAGACAACAAGAAGAAAATATTCTAAGTAAAGTGCACATGAAGTGAATCACACTAGTTCATTCAAAGATGTTGAGGTGGCACGTACACATCATCAAGCCAATTACATTCTTCCATGTAAGAGGGCCCACCATAGAGATGCTCCAAAGATGCTTATCACATTGGGAAACGCGCCTTCATTGCCTCTTTCATGTTCTAAAAATAGCAAATTTTGTAACAAACTGCCTTGTTGTCTCGATCTTGGCCGTTGATTGTCAAATCAATCTTGGCCCTTCATGTAATTTCTGGAGTCTATAAAGGCTCATTCTTCTCATTTGTAAGGGAGAAGGGGATATGGGGAATAGATAGGAGATTAGAGATTAGAAGTAGAGATCAAGTAGGAGTAGAGTAGAGAGGGAGCTCTTCAAAGTCATGAAGAGAGACATGAGATTGTTGTAATGACACACTTCAAAGTAATACAAGCTCATTGTTGTTGTTTGGCATGGTGATTTTGTGGCTTTGAAATGTTAGCATGGTTTCAAGTTCTTGAATATGATGAAGATGTGTTTCCAAGTAGTTTAGATGATAAAGTAGATAGAGTTCATTGATGTAATGGATATATGCAATGATATTTGATGAATTCCCGTTGGTTGATACTTTTGATGGCTTGTCGATGGTAAGTCATCATGTAAAGTTAGCCTGAACCACATCTTGCAAATAGTTTGATTGTTGATGCTCCTTCGAGTTGCGCCAGCTGTGGGTACTTTGGAGTGTGTCAACGATATGAAAATCCTTGGTTTATCCCTTGGAGATTGCACCTATTTCATGTAGTTGTTGCTCGTCATGGCGAAGTGAAATTTGGTTTTTTTAAGGGAAATTTGTCTATCATAGCATCGTTCATCATGTCATTATCTTTAGATTAGCCTTCTTAACTCTTGCCTTTTGCCTTTTCTTTTCATAGTTGATCAGAAGAAGTTCCATTTCACAAGGAAAGAGTAACTTATTTGAATGGAGAGATGACAATTCTACGTAAGTCCCTTTGTGACATAGCAAATCACATCACACCACCAAGGCTATTCATTGCAAATCACGTACAAGGAACCTTGGAGCGTTCTTGTTTGATCACTTAGTTTAGCATTCGAGACGCTTTGTTCAAGAGAGGATACGGCACTTGGTGTTTTATTCTAATGTTGTTGTTGTCAAGAAAACATCATCAACAGAATTGGCGCTAGAAGGAGGGCATGAACGGGGAAAGAACACATTGCTCCAGTCATCATTCATTTTATGCACGCTCAACAGAATTGCTGAAGAAGGAAGGCGGTGAACAAGGAATTACATTGCTTCAAGCATGCGGACGAACTCTAAATTGTGAAAGTGGAACCAAGCGGGCTTTCAAGGAAGAATTCGAGATTTCAAGATCTCTCTTATGCAAAAAAATCCAAAAAAGTAGAAAAAGCAAAAATACAAAAAAAAAGTGAAAAATTAAAAAAAAAAAAATAGACATGGATTTCTCAAGATCTTCAAGGCAATTCAATGTGGATCATCCTCAAGATAATATTCTTCAGCTTTGGTGGAATTTGAACGCACAGCTTCATCCTAAGAGTTTGAACGACTTCGCATCAAGGAAAGGATGCAGAATTCACAACACCATTGGACATGAGGAGTTATATTGCCTAACATTCTTATCAAGGATAGAGTTAGCATTGCGGGGGAAAATTTCTTTTTCAGAGGTACATGAGCCAATCGTTCTTGCAAAGGTGGTTTCCAACGCCTTGTTTGATGAAAGAGAGTTCTTCATGAGTTTTAAGGAAATGATCAAGAAGAGACTAAGCATTGAGAAGGACTTGCCTGCTGAAGACATGTTGATTCCAAGTGGTTGGTGTAGGATTCATAACACCTCTCATTCGGAACTTGCATGTTCGTCTTGTCAAGAAGTTATTCATCAAGTGAAGGAAGAATTAAGGTTGGAAGAAGAATCCGAGGTACAATTGAGATTAGACGACTTGTGGAGTAAATGTCTTCAAGAGATCAATTCACCATCCAAAGGAGAAGATACTTCCATGTTATTCAAAAGTGAAGATAGCACAAAGAAGATTGATGATCAAGCGGAGAGCATATTTGCATATCTTCTTCCAAGTAAGAAAGAGCTTGCTGAAGAAGAAGGTGAAAAGGTAATAGAAGAAGTTCAAACGAGGGTAACAGATAAACAAGATGTTGATTCCACCACCACAAAAGGAAGTGACTCGAGTTCGTCGCAAGAGGAAGAATTCCTTGATGAACACTCATTCATGCTACATAGGGAGATCCTTGAAAATGAGTTGCACGAAGTACAAAAAGAGTTGTTGGAAGAAAATCAATTGGATGCATTACAAGAAGTACTTCAAGCTGTCATGAAAGAGCCATCGAATGAAGAGCAATTCGGAGGGGCGCTAGACGCTTCCATCCAAGAAATACAAAAAGAGTTCCAGCCAAAGTTGTCTCAAGATGATCAAATTGAGGAAATTGAGGTCAACTACACGAAGCAGTTCGAGTTGGTGCTAGGCCCTTTATTGAAGATCTATGACGAGCTAACAGGTGAAATGTTCCATGCTTATGAAATTCAATTGGTTTCACCTTCACATCTTGATATGCCCACTATTGATCATAATGTTGATTTGCATGTTGCAGACGCAAGTGGGATGATCCACCACCAACTTCGACCTCCAGACATGCTGGCAGGCGACGAGCATAAATATCCATTCAAAGGCGAAGAACACCAGGTTGTATCTTTCCCTGCTATTGATTGGAAAGATTTTGAATTTGATAATTATGAATTTCCTGATGATGAATTTGAAGAATATGAATTTGACTACAGAAATCTTGGAAAGACAACTTGTATGTGGATAAATCATGGTCCTTATGAACTGCCACAATTGATAATCTTGTGTGAGATTTTGTTTGAATATGAGAATCATATCATGCAAGATGTTTTTTCTGAATTCAAAGATAAATTAGCAAAACTTCGAACTGTCACTTGCACATTGTTACTGCTATTCATTCTAAGAAATCATGCTAGGTCTTGTATATATTTGGGTCTTTTGGGTCGTGTCTGCTCCTTGTACATAGCTCTTCTTAGAATAGGTTTTCCTTTATGTTGCTTTAGAGTAATTTTGCTGTGTTCGGTTGATCTTTGGTTTTGTTTTCTTGCCGTAGTTTATGTTTGTTGGATTTAGTAGTTAGTTTGTTTTCTAGGGTTCCCAAGTTGTGAAAAGGTGATGAAGCTTCAAGAAAAATAATCTGGCAAATGTTTAGGTTCATTTCTTTGATAAACATTCATGAAAGTCTTTAGAATCTACGGATGATTTTCTCTAACTCTTTCACGAAGGTTAGGATCCGTACTTGACTCAGAAAGGAATTATGAATTGTGTCTTCACACTGATATCTTGCGATTACACATATTTTTCTATTGAGTTATTGATATCTTTCAGTCTTCTATTGAGAAACTTGAATCATGAATTGGAAGTTTATTGTGGACTCCATTGCTAGTGTTGAACAGTGTGACTGCTTGTTCACCAGAAGAAGAATCCATTGTTTAGCATGACTTGAAGTATTTAAGGGCCTCATAAATTTACACATCTTAATAGTCCCGAAGTTCTAAGTGAGTCTTGGTGAGCTTGAATTAAGTGAGATAGTTCATGATTCCACTTCACTCCATTACATTGCATTCATTTGTATGCTCCATATTCTATCACTCCGCGTACAGAATAAAACCTTGCACTCTGTGATAAGCATTCCCGTTTCCTGCCATTCTATTGTATGCATTTCTCCATACCCCCGTCTACTTATCCCATTCGCTTTGCCATGCCACTTCATGTACGCGATAAAAGCCTCCATCCATTTCACTCGTTCCACCAAATAATGAACTCAAGTCTAATGTCTGAATCCTCCATATAGTCCTATTCTTTGCCTTGAACTCCCAGCAATGAGTCGTCTGGATAAAAGTTTCAGTCCTCTATGAACAATACATTTGGAGTCTATTCATGTCAGTATCCGCTCAATTGACCTTAGCCACTGCATAGAAAGCAAGGTCAAGATGTTGGTATTCCCGTCCATCCCGCTTAAATACAAGTCCATCGTTTTCATTATCCACCTATTATGCAAAGTAAAAGCATATGACCACATACCTTTCACTATCCATCTCCTTATCCATCTTCATCCATTGCAGCCTCCATTCCTTTACCCGTTTCCTAATCATGGTCAATGAATGTAGGTGTCGTCTAAGCCAGAAGCTTGCAATCCATCCGCCCATCCCATAGTTCCACGAAATAAATATTTGGATGCCTTTACTCATGAAACAAAGAAATTCCTAAAAATCTTAAGATCTTTATGCCTTAGTACGAATGCCAGAAATCAAAGCAAAGCATATCCAAAGGCTATTTCATTCCATACTTCCAAAAGAAAAGGCCCAAACAAAAGGATTCAAAAAAAAAAAAAAAATTTAAGTCTAAGAAGCCGAATTCAAAGAGGCTTCCGCATCCGAAGAATCCATTTCCATTCACCTTATCCCATTCCATCCATCACTTCATACCACGAAATGAAATCAAAAGAAAATTCTAAGACTGCGTGGGTTATGAAGTCACTATGAAGTTACATTCACTCGCCATCACTCCCGTTCCTAAATACATTTCCCTTCCCTTGCAAGCTTTGAAGTTTAGTCTGATACGTGCAAACATTGATCGTGATTCCATTATATGCCATCCAATTCCCTACATTTCCCGCTAACAGGCATATCCCACAATTCGCCTCGTCTATGTTTTTGATGCATTTTTCATCTACCTGTTTTGCATAATCCACATCATAGTCCACTATTTCCGTTTATATTCGCGTCCATTAGTCATTTCCTGCCAACATCAGTGAACATACTGACTCGACATGGTTTTGTGTAGACTATCGTGTTATCCACGGAATTAGACTCTTGAGTCTTTCCTATCCATTACCATGGTGAAAACCTGGCAAACAGGCGCCATGTGTAATTGTCAACCTGTTCGCAAAAAAAAAAAAAATTATTAAAAAAACAAAAAAAAAAATAGTAAAGAGAAATCCTTTCGTCCACAGGTGAAAACCACCTCTGGTGGCGCCTTGGATAAGTACCATGACGAAAACCTGGCAAACAGGCGTCATGTGTAGAGACATTGTCTCATTCCACCTATCCATCCTGTCATTTCCATTATCATTTCCATTCCATTTCATACCCTCATTACCCATTTTGCCTGTATATGCATACTTACACTGTTGAATCCATTCATCCTCCCTCCATGAACTTACCTAGCTTAAGATAAGTGAACTCGAATGATCTTAGCTTCTAAGGGGTGGAAATGAACGTAATTGCACACACTTGGGTCTTTGAATTATGAATGGTTGTACTAAGCTTTTGATTCTGATTTCTTGATTAGGTATTCATGTTTGTTCAACCTAACATGTGGATGTACACAGAAGGTTTCAATTCGTTGATTCTTGTTTATCATTTGAATACTTGGGAGAATCAATGTTTGTTGAACACTGCACACACGGTGGTAATCAAAGGATGAAGTGTCTTAACCCAATTCATCATTCTTTTCTCTTTCGAGTGCATTTCCTAGCTAGGTGACAGAATCAAAGTTAATTATCCGAGGTTTCTTGGTTTGGATTGAGTCTTTTTCTTTGAAATGTTCAGGAACATTTATTCGGATTGGCGCTAGATGTTGTGATGTAATCACACATCGCCCCATGGCAAATGGGGACCCCCTTTTTTTTTTTTGCTTTCTTGCTTTGTTTTGCTCTAGGTTTAGTTTTCCTCTGAGCTTGTATGATTTTGATAGTGTTGTGTATGCAAGTCTCAACAGTTTCTTGCCAAGAGGTCTATATGCCTTCATCCTGATGCATGTCACTGAGACCCTCAAAATGACTAAGTCTGATACCCTGAAAATCCTGAAAAAATGACTAAGTCTAAAATCTGGTGGATCCTCAGAAATCTAGAATCTGCATGCTAAATCCTATGGATCCAGAGCCTATCTCAAACATCCTGGAAGTATATTGATAAATATTTAAAGTATAAGAAACTCCTGGAAGTTTCTTATACTTAAACATATTTTCAATATACTTCCATTCAGGAAATCTAAAATTTGACCAAGGCAAGAAATTCCTCACTCCATGTCTAAACCCGCCCTACCTAGGCGGCCTTGGCATGAGCTCATGGATCTGATGTCCTACACATGAATTTATCCAGACACTGCCTCCAAATCCACCTTAGGGAGAGAATTTTCAAAAAGTTTAGAAGAGATTTTGAGTGAGTTCAAGACAAAATCCAAGGGTGGTATCCCAACCCGCCCAGCTTGGGCGGCCTCAAGGTGCATTCATGGACTTTGCCTTGTTTCAGGAGACTTTGTCCAGACAACACTCTTAAACCCGCCCTAGGAATAAATTGCCAAGTTTGTAGTGTTTTGAGCTCCAAGTACTTAGAAGATGATGAAACTACAAGGAGAGTCCATTTGGAAGAGTTTGGGTGTATTCTAAAGGAGAATCCATGCATCACCTCCCAACCCGCCTAGTCTAGGCGGCCTCATAAGGGAGTGATGGACAATGTCTTCACCAGGAGGATCTCTCCAGACACTGCCCTCAAAACTGCCTTAGAAGACAAATGGTTAAGTATTGAGGTTTTCATGCACAATGCACTGAGATATGATGATTAGTAAGCAAGGTTTATGAGTTTGAGTGAAGTCAAGGTTCATTCAAAGTGTCACTCCTCAACTCACCCTGCCTAGGCGGCTTTGGCATGAATTCATGGATGATGTCCTTATCTCCACCAGGTGACACTCTCCATACAACACTCAGGGATGTAAGTGGCATAATTTGCAAGTTACTTGATGAGAATGACAAAGATGACACCAAGCATTACTTAAACTCCTCACAACAAGGATGAAATAATTGGAAAGAATGATAAAAAAATCACTAAGCCTGATGTCCTGATGTCCTGATGTCCTGAAAATTGGCTAAGTCTGAAATCTGGTGGATCCTCCAAAATCTAGAATTTGCATGTTAAATCCTATGGATCCTAGACCCATCTCAAACATCCTGGAAGTATATTGATAAATATTCAAAGTATAAGAAATTCAATATCTGACTTATACTTAAACATATTTTCAATATACTTCCATTCAGGACATTTCTGATATGGCGACGACACTTGCATTCCAAGTACACCTTCTAAACCCGCCCTACCTGGGCGGCCTTGGCATGGGGTCTTGGATTCAAGGTTGTGATCACGCACTTTCTCCAGACTAAGTCTCCAAATCGGCCCTAGAGAGAGGTTGCAAGTTTTTAAGAGCTTTTGAAGGTGAATTCCATACATTACTTCCCAACCCACCCTACCTGGGTGGCCTCACAAGGGAGTGATGGACAATGACTCCTGCCACATCAATCTCTCCACACACTGCTCCCAAAACCGCCCTAGAGGAAAAATGGTTAAGTGTTGAGGTTTTCTTGTGCAAAACATTGAGGTATGGTGATTTGTAAGTAAGATTTTTTTGAGTTTGAGTGAATTCAAGTGGATAACAAGCAATTTTCCAGGTGTCACTCTCCAACCCGCCTTACTTGAGCGGCTTTGGCATGTAGACATGGATAATGTCTTCATCACCTCATCAATTTTTCCATACACTGCCTCCAATCCCGCCCTAGGAGAGATTATGCAAAATTCAAAGTGTTTCAACACAAAACATCAGAAGGTGATAAAGATTGATGGAAACTTGAAGGTTTTAGAATGATTAAGTGAGTTTTAAGATGAAAATCCAAGGGTCATGTCCAAACCCGCCCTACCTGGGCGGCCTCAGGAGGGGGTCTTGGACAATGTTGCCTGTCACATGAAATCCTCCACACATACCCTCTAAATCCGCCCAAGAAGGAAAGTGGTCAAGTTTTCAAGGTTTTCTTGCACAAGACACTAGGATATGATGAAATTCCAGTGGAAGTTTGCAAGTTAGATAGAATCAAGTGCGTTTCAAAGAAGAATCCATGCATCACCTCTCAACCCGCCCTACCTAGGCGGCCTCATGAGGGAATGATGGACTCTATCTCCTCCCACATGAAACTCTCCACACAACACTCTCAAAACCGCTCAGGGTGAAGAATGACATAAGTTGCAAGTTTGTTTGATGGATGATCAAGATCACACTCAGTAGATGAGATAATTAAGGTCATTCTAAGAGGAAGGAAGTTTGAAAGTCACTAAGTCATGGAGGTGGAAGAGGAGTGTCAAGGTTAAGGTAAAGATGTGTGCACATAGTAAAATCCTTACCACTTATCCAAACCCGCCCTTCCTAGGCGGTTTTCATCATGATGGGTGGATAACATCATGAGGAGATGAATGAGCTAAGCGAAGCAATCCATACACACTCTCAAGACTATCTTGTTAAGAAACTCTCACTTTCATTCACCTCTTTCACATCATACACTCCATATAACATTTTCAAGGCTCCTTAGCTTAGGCGGACTCCACCATGACATAAGGATAAGTCCATCAAACATTTTAGATCTGCCTTCTAACCTCGCCTAAGAATGTATAGAAATGAAACCTTACAAGGAGATAAGAACAAGGAGAAATCATGAGGAGGAAACAAGCATCAAATGAAGGTTAGAGTTGAAGAATCCAAGCCTACCCTTGAAACCCGCCCTTCCTAGGCGGCTTTAGGACCTTCACTTGGATAGAGTCATCTCCTTCACATGAAATACTCCGCCTAGACCCTTGAAATCCGCCCATCCTCTCATGGCTTTCCATTGCATTCAAAGAGGTCAAGTTATCAATGAAACAAGTGTAAAAGGTTTTAGACTATCAAAACTAAGCAAAAATCACCAAGTCAGCAAAAATCCAAGCCTACCCTTCAATCTCGCCCTTGTTGGGCGGTCTTAGACCCTTCACATGGACAATGTCACCTTCCACATGAAATTATCCACACATACCCTCTAAACCCGCCCATGCTAGGTGGCCTTGACCTCTATGCTTGGACAACTTCACCTCTTGCACAACACACTCTCCAGACATCAACCTTAAACCCGCTCAAGTAGAAGACCTATGAAGATTTGATGAAAGTTCATAAGTTGGAAGGTATTTTAAGGTAAAGTCCAAAGGTCACCTCTAATCCCGCCCTTCCTAGGCGGTTTTCACCATGACAAGTGAACATCATCACCCAACATCCAAGTTGTGTCTTTCAACTTCATGAGCATCTCAAGATTTCACTGAGTGTTGGAGTTGATAGAAAAGCCTTATCAAATGAAGGGAGTGAATCTCAAATGAGGTGAAAATCCTTACTAGCCTCCCAATCCCGCCCATGCTGGGTGGCCTTGAGCCCTTCATCTGGATGATGTCGCCTCTTCCACAACATACTCTCCATACACACCCTCCGAACCCGCCTTGTCAAGTGACTCCCACCATCATGCATGTCTTCCACACCATTCACTCCATGCACTCACTCTAAATCCGCCCACGCTTCAAGAATTACATAGCATTCAAAGGAGGATAAACTCTCAATGAAACAAGTAAAGAACTCTTAAGTTGTCAAAACCAAGCTAAAAATGCTTAAGTGATGAAAATTCCTTACACCTCTTCCAATCCCGCCCATGCTAGGCGGTCTTGAGCACTTTGCCTGGACAATGTCATGTCATTCACAAGACACTCTCCGGATGACACCCCTAAACCCGCCCAGCCTAGGCGGATTTCACACCTTGACATGGAATTCACATCAAATAATCCATAATGCCCCTCTAAACCCGCCTAGGCACTTAGGCATGGATTTCATGCGAAAGGATATGTTTTGAAATCCCACATGCATAACATGAATGCAATTTGTTATTGAAAATCCTTCATATCAAGTCTTAATTTGATGTGTTTCTTCTTGTAGGTGATGGAGGATCCAAAGAGGTGAATGGCAAAAGCTCATACATGAGAAGTTTGGAAGGCGCAGGAAGATTGCTCAAGTTCATCATCACCACATGGAGGAGAGCTCCAACATCAAGTTTATCTTACTTCGAAGACTTCGTATGTCTGCATGAGGAAGACATCAGCGCCATGCGAAGGGGAGCTAGTCTAAGATGATCAAGGCTACAGGTGCAGTTCATCATCAAGAGCATCGTTCGTTCGAGGTGAGGATCAGTGGAAGGTTGTCACTTCACCACGCACATCTTGAAGGAGGTCATCATCCAGAAGCTCACATATCATGTGCCAGACAAGAAGAACTCTCATCAGGCACTAGTCTACTCCATGAGTCCATGCAACTGTCCAGAGGCATGATCCTACACAAGCACAACAACATCACAAGATGAGAGATGAGCATGATCATCAAAGCGATCCATGAGTTACATCAAGACAACAAGAAGAAAATATTCTAAGTAAAGTGCACATGAAGTGAATCACACTAGTTCATTCAAAGATGCTGAGGTGGCATGTACACATCATCAAGCCAGTTACATTCTGCCATGTAAGAGGGCCCACCATAGAGATGCTCCAAAGATGCTTATCACATTGGGAAACGCGCCTTCATTGCCTCTTTCATGTTCTAAAAATAGCAAATTTTGTAACAAACTGCCTTGTTGTCTCGATCTTGGCCATTGATTGTCAAATCAATCTTGGCCCTTCATGTAATTTCTGGAGTCTATAAAGGCTCATTCTTCTCATTTGTAAGGGAGAAGGGGATATGGGGAATAGATAGGAGATTAGAGATTAGAAGTAGAGATCAAGTAGGAGTAGAGTAGAGAGGGAGCTCTTCAAAGTCATGAAGAGAGACATGAGATTGTTGTAATGACACACTTCAAAGCAATACAAGCTCATTGTTGTTGTTTGGCATGGTGATTTTGTGGCTTTGAAATGTTAGCATGGTTTCAAGTTCTTGAATATGATGAAGATGTGTTTCCAAGTAGTTTAGATGATAAAGTAGATAGAGTTCATTGATGTAATGGATATATGCAATGATATTTGATGAATTCCCGTTGGTTGATACTTTTGATGGCTTGTCGATGGTAAGTCATCATGTAAAGTTAGCCTGAACCACATCTTGCAAATAGTTCGATTGTTGATGCTCCTTCAAGTTGCGCCAACTGTGGGTACTTTGGAGTGTGTCAACGATATGAAAATCCTTGGTTTATCCCTTGGAGATTGCACCTATTTCATGTAGTTGTTGCTCGTCATGGCGAAGTGAAATTTGGTTTTTTTAAGGGAAATTTGTCTATCATAGCATCGTTCATCATGTCATTATCTTTAGATTAGCCTTCTTAACTCTTGCCTTTTGCCTTTTCTTTTCATAGTTGATCAGAAGAAGTTCCATTTCACAAGGAAAGAGTAACTTATTTGAATGGAGAGATGACAATTCTACGTAAGTCCCTTTGTGACACAACAAATCACATCACACCACCAAGGCTATTCGTTGCAAATCACGTACAAGGAACCTTGGAGCGTTCTTGTTTGATCACTTAGTTTAGCATTCGAGACGCTTTGTTCAAGAGAGGATACAGCACTTGGTGTTTTATTCTAGTGTTGTTGTTGTCAAGAAAACATCATCAACAGGAGGGAGGGGAAGAAACCCCCACGGAATCAGTGCATGAAGTGGAAGGGACTAGCCACTTCGCCTCCATGAACAAATCTAGTTCAGAGGATGTGGGTGAAGCTTCTAGGGTGTCGGGGGGACAAGACAACAAGGGAAGTTGCTCTTTGTGCGTGAAGACTGCCGAGGACCTGAGGCAGCTCCAGGAAAAGATGGCGAGAATGCAAAAGAAGTGGAAGGTGATGGCTGAGTTTGCTGCTAAGGCCTTGCACAAGGCAGCGTCGATCTTCGTGGCTGTCAAGGATTTGGATGACAAGGTTAAACAGGTGGGGCTCGATAGCCTAGGGGATTACAAAGATATGGTGGAATTCCCATCTAAGTACGAGACGACTGACAGTCCCTAGTTTCTTGTTGTTTTTATAGCCCATGGGGCCGTTTTGTATAGGGTTTTAGACCCTCTTTTCCAGCTGAACTAATAAAAAACAAGACTTACCAAAAAAATTAAATAATAATTTTTCATTATATGAATAACAGAAAAATAGATAAATGACATTTATCAAATTATGGAATAAAAAATTAGCTATAAACTATAGCTCAAATTTTTAATTCTATGTATGATTGATGAATAACAATAAAACTTAAAAAAAAATGATATCTTGAATAGAAAATTAGATTTTAAAAAATTAGCTATAAATGGTTAAATTTTTAAATTTTAAATCCTAATTGGATGAATAACTAATCAAAGTTTACATCCTAACTCATGCATTAGTATATTTCGGCCCACTTCAATAGTCAATGGTTAATTTTGGCCTAGGACAAATATTTACCACTTTTTGTTGTGGATAAGGTGCAAAATTGCTATTAACTATTTAACCAATGAAATGGGTGACACTTAAATAGATTGATATATTCCTGAAACAAACTTTTTGACCATTTGTTTGGTTAGGTGATCTTTTGTCCGGCATTCTTACAAATGTGGGAGCATGAGATAGATGAAGTAGAGAAGCATGGAGCACATGGTCAAAAACAGAGCAGTGGTGCTAGTTTCTTACGTTAATGAAGGGCCTGTTACAGATGATCATCTGAAAATCAGGGAATGCGAAATTAACATTAATGCATGTAAAGAAGGAGAAGTTGCTGTGAAGAATATGTGGGCCTCAGTGGATCCATATCACAGGTTGCTTATGGAAGAACCCAACAGAAGGGCACTCTATTTTGAGAACTTCAAATTAGATCAGGTTTGTGTTTATTCCTGTTGTTTACTTTTCAGTTCTGCCTAATTGGTATTCAATTTTTTATGCAATTGTTGATATGTTTTAAGGCTCAATGCAGTAAAACTTATTGTTCTTTGTACAGCCCATCACTTCTCCAATGGTAGGGAAAGTGGTTTTTTCTGCCAATGCTGGGTTTGAAGTGGGTGATGTGGTTACTGGAATGTATGAAGTGTCTGAGTACAGCATTGTAGGAGGATCAAAATTGAAAAAGATTGACACCAATCTGGCTAAACCTTCTGATTATTTGGGGCTTCTGGGTACTGATCTATCATTTCATTGAAATTAATATTTTGGGTTTTCTTATATTTTGAATTTTGTTACTTTGTGTTCATCTTCAAGAAGGCATTTTTTTGTGGCTGAAGGTTTTGTGTGGATTTGAGCAGGGTTGGTAGGATTGACTGCTTGGGTGGGTTTGCTGTTAATCGGGGAGCCTAAACCTGGAGATGAAGTGCTGGTTTCAGCTGCAGCAGGGGCAATAGGACTTTTAGTAGGGCAGTTGGCTAAAATCAAAGGCTGCCGCGTTGTTGGCAGTGTTAGTAGCGACCAAAAGGTGATCTTTACTGATCTACTGCAATTTTTACTTAAATTCTTAGCCTGGTTGAGATCGTATGACTTTGAAAGTCCTCAGAGCAAATATGTCCCTACAACTGGCTAAGCATTGATTGTTCTGTTCTAATATTTCATGTAAGTCTAGCAAGATATGGTTGCAAACAGATGAGTAATTTTGATTTTTTTTAGGAACCTGTCAAGATCTGATTGATGGTTATGATTTGAAATTTCATGAAGTAGGATAGATTTAAGCACAGGAGATTATATCTCTGTTATAGCAAGAGGTTCAAATCAAATGTGGTCTAGCTGCTACATCATTTGCATATTTGAGAAATTTTGTTGCTTAATGTCGTTATGGCTGCTATCCATCTAGCCAGGTTGACTGTGATATTCAGACACCTCGGTTAAAGGTCGATCATACTTCTATGAAGTTAAAAAGTTTTATGTGTCTTTACTTTTATGATTGTATTTGTTATGAAGAAATATTACCTCAAAAAGGAAACAATTACCTAAACATTACATAATTAAATTTAGAAAATTAAACTTAAGCAGCTAATGTAATACATTTTACATTTGGAGGGGTCCTTATCATTAGAGTTACCCTACCTTCTATTAGGCATGTCCTTTCTATCATCCATAGGCTCCCAACCAATGAGTTTTGTCTTCTCCCTCCTTGGGCCCCTCTTGCAACTAAGAATCTTGTACACCAAGCAAATAAGTTTGAGAACTCCTTAGTGATGAAATGACAAGAGTTAAGTGGGAGAACTTGTCTTGACCTCTAGGAGGGGCCCACCCATGCTACTAACACGATGTAGGGGAGCAGTGTGTAGGTGATAGCCAACCCACATGTTGCCCTATTGGTAGTAACCAACTAGAAGGTTGCCTAGCTCGCAGTGGAGAAGACCATCTCTGACAACTCTAAGAGTAATGCCAAGTAGAATTGTAGTTGGTCCTTACAGACTTTTCACGGGAGGCAAGGAGGGTGGGACCCTAGCCAAAGTGCAAGGGGCCTTCCCCTAGTGATCAAGAAGATTCTAGAGGTGTTGCACCTCTAAGGTCACTTTGCTAGATTGAACTTGAATTTGCATGAAAACATTAGAAATTGCTAAGGACTTCAAATGAGTAACAAAAATGGTATCCACAATAGTATTAGCAAATAAAGTGGCATATCTAAAAAAAACCTAGCAAAGATAATAGGTATCAAAGCCAAACCAGCGCCCATGCCACCCCCCACCCCAAGATCATTACATGCATGATGATCCACTCTATAGTACAAACAGTGTGGAGTTATTTTATGAAATAAAGAATCTCTACTTCCATCACAAAAATAATGAAAAAGATTGTGAGAATCATGAAAAAGATTGTGAGAATCATGAAAAGGATTGTCAAAATAAAATCTTGTTGTATATTGAAGATACTGAAATAAAATTTGGGACTGTTCTTTTATAAATAATTTATGTATAATTATTTTACAATTAAATAACCACTCTATTTTTTCTATTGTGAGATAGTTTAATTGGGTTTTACTTAACAACCATCTGTTTTCAAGAAGACAGTTCTACCAATTCTCCGATCACCTCATTCTTGTGCAAAAGGGGTAAATAGCTCTCCAATTTAAAAAGAAAAAATGCGACTTTGAGATTAAAAAAAAAACAAATACACCTTAAGAATAGCCAACAAATGAAGTTTCTTTGAGCTGGTTTTTTTAACAATCGAACGGTTTAATAGTCAAAGGTACATTTTTCTATTTTAAAACAACTGGCTATTTAACACTTTGTTGTGTCAATGAGGTGATTAGTGGAATGGTAAGCTCTCCTACTTTAAAGCAGGAGATCCTGATTTTGAATCTCACCATTTTTAACAGTAAAAAATCCATGTTGAACAGCACGCTTGTATAAGAAAGTCCTTGCCTTTTTAATCTGATTCTAACATCTCATTCAGGTCCTCTACACCTAAAGTTCTCTAAACTATTTACTATATCCATAGGCTTATAAATTTTTCATGTATTAACAGGTGAAGGTGTTGAAAGAAGAATTTGGATTTGATGATGCCTTCAACTACAAGTATGAGACAGACTGGGATGCAGCACTGTCCAAGTAAGTTTTAGTAGTGAAGTACATGTAATGTATAGATAGATTTCAATTGATGATGCCTTCAACTACAAGTATGAGACAGACTGGGATGCAGCACTGTCCAATTAAGTTTAAGTAATGAAGCACATGTAATGTATAGATAGATTTCATTTTTTTAACCTGAATAACAATTCATTCTTAGATGACTACTGAGTAGGTACTTTCCAAAGGGAATAGACATTTACTTTGAAAATGTGGGAGGCCAAATGCTGGAGACTGTTCTCAACCACATCAATATGAATGCTAGGATCCCCCTATCTGGAATGATCTCTCAATATAACCAGGTTAGTCAAATTTATTTCTGTGAGCTTTGGAGTTGATCTACTTTATGGAGAGTAATAATGTCATGCATAGATCTGATGCACTGTACATTGCAGAACTGGAAGAAAGGTTATGGAGTGAAAAGCCTTATTAACTTGGTAGGAAAATGTGGGAATATGCAAGGGTTTGTTGTGCTCGATTATATCCATTATATGGAGGAATATGTGAAGGAGATACGAGGGTATATGCAACAAGGTAAAATCAAATACAAAGATGATGTGAAACAGGGAATAGAGAGCTACTTGGAAGCATTCAATTCTCTGTTTAATGGGGAGAACATAGGAAAAGTTCTCGTTCAGCTTACGCCCGACGAATAAGCACAAGGCGTTTTTCTCATTAAGAAATGTATTTCGAACTTTGTGGAAAGGTTCTAACTTCTAATCCCATTGAAATTCCCTATAGTAATGAATAATATTCTCTATCAGACAAACTATAAGAGAACTTGTGTGGGAGAAAGAAACATTCTGTGGGCTGTAGAACTTTATATTATTCTTGTAATTGAATTATAGAAATTGGCACTTTTATCCAAAACAATCGAGCCATTAAAATATGATCTCTTACAACTTATGCCCTTGTTTCTCTTACAACCATGATACGGTTTGTCTTGTGACTTTATTTCTCCTGTGACGTGTGTTGGAGAATAGACGTCATTCTATCTAACAGTTTTGACTGCAGTTTTGTAACTAGAAAAATGCTTAAGATTTGAATCTAAGGCATGCTGATTTCAGTAAGAGATTTTTTACTAGTCTACCTCTCACTTCAATTACATTTTAGAAGTAATTTAAAAATAAATAAAATTCTTTTGACTGTTGAAACGTTGGATAATTAAAAAAATTTATTTATTTATTTTTAAAAAACTAAATTTCAATTGGGTTTTAATAGAAGTGATAAAATTGGGTTTTAATTTTTACCAGTAAATGTCATTCTCATTTAAAGAAGGATTTAGTTAGATGCAACTCTATTTATTCTAGTGTAAGGGATAAAAATGTATGTATTATACTTTTACACCTTCATTTTACACCACTTTGAGCATTGTTGTAAGGGCATTATCATAGTGCCTAACTTATATTTGACACTGAAACTAATCCTAATCTTGAATCCATCACCTAGAATCTCTTTATCCACTACCTTAGTTAGGGTTGGTTTGAGGCCTTTAGCTAGCCCAAACTAGCTCACATATGCAACCCTATCTTTGGTTGGGCTATGCTACACAACCTAGATCACCAAATTCAAATGTAAAATCTCCCGCTCTTGAAGCCAACTTTCCCTTAATTTTACCATTACATTGCCAACTCACACACCATTACCTCAAGTTGAGTGACTAGGACCATGCAATTATAAATAGTCTTGGTCATTTGTTCTCATTGGACATTATTGAAATATTAATGGTAAGCATAAGCAAAAGAACATTTAAATTATTACATCAAAAATTATAGGTATTGTATTGATTGTTTGGTGTGTCTGTAAATCTTGTACAACACTCCTAAGAGGTTTGACTACTAACAAGGAAGATAACACTCCTTCCTATAGTGAAATAGCAAATCTCATTATGCTTGCTAGCATAATCCCTTGTTTAGTAGTAGGTACAAAAGGCAAGTGCACAACACATAAGGTCACATATCAACATAGGACAAAATTACAACAAAACTTGAACTAAACTATTCAGTACAAATTTAGTTTCTAACTAGGTCATGTGGTGTGAACTAGTTGTGATTCAATTTAGAAGCATATAGAGATTCATCATAGGTGTTGGATATCAAATCCAAAGTTGTTTTTTAGTTTTTGATTGTTGATTACACTAGAACAACTAACCATCACATATCAACACATCAAATTGAAAGAACTAAGCAATTCTATCCCCTTTTTATGTTTATTGGACCTAATTATTTATGATGTAGTTTTGATTTCATTTATTGCTTGATTATTAGATTAGAGTGATTTCATTACCTATGTTTTGGTGAATCATTGATCCATATCCAACCTAGGGTTCAATCTTATGGTATGTGCATGGGGATGGGGGTCCAAAAAGTGGTCAAAATAAAAATAAAATTGTCATTTTGTGCCATGATTAGCATTAAATCTTCCATCATGAGATTCTACAAAAATACTACAACAATGACAAGCTAATTATTATCCTTCTAACCATTTTTTCTATAATCTAAATAAACTAATATTCTAATCTTTATTTACTTTTAGTAATGTTTTCATATGCCACAAGAACATGTATTGCATTTTTAACATTTTTAAAAAATTTGTTCCTTCAAATTTGAAAAAAAATATATGCTCACCTTCTACATTTCATTTTATACATATTGGGGTAAAAGCAAGAAGTTGGGTCCACATATAAGGGAAGTGTCAGGCAAAAAAATCCTGATAGGAATGGGTGCCCGAGCCTAAACAAGTACTCGTTTTGTAAAGATATTTAATTTTTTAAGAAAGCCCTGCGGGTTCATTTTTGCCCACAAATAGCAACGGCGAGAAGCCCAACATAGAATAGGTATCCTTGGAAAACTCCTTCCACTCTAATTTTCGGCCATATTTTCGATTAGTTTTCTGCACTTGCCACCTCCTCCCACCAAACTCGCAGTTCCTAAAGATCTCCAGGTAGGTTTACATGATTTTTGTATGTATTTTTTGTTGTTTGTAGGTTTACATTTAGAAATTAGGGTTTAAGTTTTATGATTTATATTTTTAGCTATTAGGGTTTACAATTTACAAATTCAAGATTTTTGGTTTACAATTTTTAAAAATATAATGAACCCTAAATCGTTAAATTTAACTATAAACCCTAAAACCATGAACTATAAACCCTAAAGTGCTAAACTTAACTATAAACCCTAAAACACTAAACTTAATTATAAACTGCAAAACTATGAACTATAAACCCTAAAATGCAAAATTTAATTATAAACCCTAAAACTCTGAACAATAAACCCTAAAACTAAAATTTAATTATAAACTATGAACCTTAAACCCTAAAACTGTAAATTAGCACACTTAGATGATGACAACCCTTGATGCATCCCCAATAATAGTGTGATTTTTTGTCTCTCACAACTATTGGCTCTTCAAACCCTAAAGATAAGCCATACCTTGAGGCATTGTGAAATTTAGCTTAAGCAACCATACTTGCAACTTATGATCAGGCAAGGACAACTTTGGATAGATTCATGAGAAAGAGTAGTTTCTACTTCCTTTGGATTTGCTAGGCCAAAGGAAATATTTCCTAAGGTTTTAATATAGGACAATTAAAGAGAAATGAATAAACATAACTAATCTCAAGAAAAAACCATATCCTATGCACAAGAGAACTTCAATTATTGTCACTAAGCTTCAATGTGTTGGTTTACCATATGCAAAATTGAAAACCTCTTCAAAGTAGGAAAAAACTAATGTATGTGACCAAAGATATATCAATTATTATCCCTAATGATGTAGTTCAATCAAAAACCATACTTCACAAATGAATGCAAACTAGACAATACTCATACCTCAACCATCTAACACACCTCAAGTTACCATACTTAAAGTAATGGTACAAATTACAAGCAATAAATGCATAGTTTATCTAAGGATGATTGACTAGTTATATACAAGTTTCTTTTAGGATCAAAGATCTTTACCAAAATTTAGATTGCTTGTCGTATTTAGGATTTAGGCCAAATCTATATAGGTGTCCTCTAGTTAGTGTAATCTTTGGCATAAAGTGTTGTAAATCAATTCTCAAGTCTCTGTGTCATTCATTATTTTGTAAAATTTGGAGAAGATTTTGTCTAGCTGAAATATTCTTCATGATCTAGATGTCTGCATAGTTTTCTAAGAGTTTAAGGGGTTAATATATATGTCTATGGGGTTACAATTGCTAATATATTGTCATTTTTGTATAGAAGACTATTATAATAGATGCAAAATTTCTTCAAAGTCATCAAATAATTCTTTTAGAATAACATATGGGATTACATTGATTAGTTATGGATTGTTAAATTAGATATAGTTGTGTATCATGTTTTTTGAGTCTTTTTATTGCATATAAATGTTCAATTGTACCTAGAATGATGGGATTTTAGATGTACTACAAGTACTTTGTTTGAAATTTATAAGAGTGTTTATATATTTCTTTAAACCTTGACTCTTCATTGAATGGACTAAGGAATTGATTGTACTTTGCTAAAATGATCATATTACCTAACTAGTTTACCCTTGTGTGGATAATTCATATTATTTAAGTATTTATTAGTTAAATAATATTGACACATCACACATAATTCACACATATTAAGTTGACTTAGTGTGTCTACTAGATGTTTCTAGTTGTCTAGTTGTGTCTAGTTGTAATCTTATCCTGTAGTTATCACATGTCATAGGATAATGACACTTGTCACATGGCTACAACATCCTACATTTCATCCTCATCTTTATAAGCAAGGCATAGTATGTACATTGTACGAACAATCTTGTATATCTTTTGCATTCATTGATAGAATAGAATTATTCTCTCATTTGATCTCTCTTGTGCTTTCATGAAGTCCTAGATCCTAGCTGGCTCCAATCATAGCCAACTCTAACAGGTAGATTAGGGTAGGTTAGGTTCTACTAGTTTGCATAACTCATTGATACTTACCTTTGTCAAATCTTAAGGGAACTTGCATGTGTTATCGAAATTCAAAGAGTTATTCATGTTTGGATTCCAAGTTCTACATGAAGTAGAAAAAACATAAGGGGATTAATCTATGGGGATATGAATCATTTTTCATCTTTAGTTGTATGTGTAACCCATCCTACTATAAAGTGATCTTTAGGTCTACAAGACTAGAAAGGTAGTATAAAGGGTGTCTTGAGACAAATGTTTGGGATATCTTTATACAAAGGGTGTGGCTAAGCTATGTGAACTATTCTAATTTTCATTTCCCTCTAATTATCTTATAAATATTTACATGAAGATACACTCTTTGACCCTACAAATACAGAAGTGTAGAAGAGGTACATGCTCTTGTCAATTGGTTCACAATTGCATGTAGTTTGATCATGAGTCTTGCCCTTTCAGTATGAATTTATCCATGTTCCTTGGTATATATTGTATGTCCATTATCTAGAGTTGTGAGGTATAATTTGTAACACCAAAAGGCCCATCTCATAATTTAATGAAACCATACATTTCTAGATAATGTAAATACATATATTTTTTAGATCATGTTTTATATTTATTTTTTCGACACATGATTTGGAAATCATTGTGTTGAACAAAAGATATACAATGGACCACATAGGGGAAACTTTAATTGAGTGACTATTAAGCTCTCCATTAAAACTAGTAAAGTGATAGTGAAGGTTAATGATGTTTGAGCTATAATTGTTAATAAAAAGGCTAACTAGAAGATCTCGGTGATATCAAAGAAGCTATACCAATTTTAAGCCCTTATGAAGTGATACAAATAAATTACCATTTAAAATAAGCCCTTATCAAGTTACCATAGTTTAAATACTCACTAAAAAATGTAATTAGAGGAACAAGCATCCTTCCCAAAATCTCATCCAAAACACATGGAGACATGTTCATAGATTTAACAAACTATATGTATGGACATATCCCCTCAAAATGTCACATCAGTATAAGGTCTTAGGCATGGTAAGCACACACAAGTTGGAAGGAAAAAAATTGCACAAAAGAACATCCACCTTGGATCAATCAGTGCCTTCACTTGACATTAATTCTTTTCCAACCCTACAACAACATGGAGGTCCCTTAACATCATACAAAAGGTGACATGTGGCAAGAAATTATTCACCATTAAGTTAATGTTGGAAGAGGTCAAGCCCATCATAAAGGACTAAGTAGTTACAGATTTAAACAAACGGGTCCCATTGACGATGACACCAAGGTACACATGACAATAAGAACTTGGTCACAATACACTACCACATGGAATTGAGTTGTCACTAAATATAAATGGACCAATGAGGATGTGCTACTTAAGAAGCAAGTGCCACTTAAGTGTTGAATTATAGTAGCTAATAACAAAAGGGGTAAATAGTGATAATGTTAGGAGAAGATTAGATGGTGCATGCATGAGGGAGATGATCCAATGGTTAGATTTAACCCTCCAAAATATGTGATTTAATCATATAAAATAAAGACACAATATATTTGATTATATTTTTAATAAAGGCTACATCTAGATCATCCTTTTAGTGATAAGCACCATCTTGAGATTAATGTTGAGTGATAAATTTTTTATGATAGTTTTGTCTCTAAAATATATAGCTCCACAAATCCTAGAAATAAAACTCAAAACCTAGGCTTGACGAATATCAACCTAGCATGATGAACTAGAAATCATGATTAGACTATGGAAAATAATAGGTCAATAGCTAAGAAAGGGCAACCATTTTTCACTTTAGATTTTGTTAAACCTAAGATGATGGTCCTAAGGGACTTCAATAATATAATTAAAGTGAAATAATAATGATACCATTAGGCCTTCAATAACTGTTCCCTATGGATAATTTTTAACCCTCATTATTTATCACTAATTATTATTAAATGTTTATTTAGATATTTATTTGTAAGTTTTCAAAATGGATATTTACTTGTACATATGGAAAGTTACTTACATTTGTAATTTTTTAATAAATGGATATAATTTAATTTTACATTTGGATAGTTACTTAATCTATAAGTTTTCAATACATGGATATTTACTTAGGGTGTATGCATGGACTTGTGGGACCAAAAAGTCACCACGTGCCTTTTTGGTCCCATTTAGACTTTAATGCGAGCACATTATAATGAGCTCACGTTATTTCTTGCTAAAAGCAAAAAAAACATAAAACACAAGAATTTCACCATTTCTGTAGTCATAGGAGGAAAAAACTAGTGCAAAACCATGAGTGCATTGCAAGGAGAAATCAACCAAGTGCTAAGGGTAATCGACATTTCTGCCATGCCACCTCACCAATCCCACTCTTGAATACATCATGAAGGCAATGTAGAGGGTGCAACAACTAAAGAAGGTAGGGTTTGCTTAATTTTTGTGAGTTTGAAAAGAGTTTTTTACCTTTTCAATGTTTGATTGATTTTTATATTGCATTTACAGTCAATGAGGTAGCTCACAAAACACAAATCCAATAGATAACGGTCAAAACAACCCCGAAAACCCTCAAAACCCTGCACCTTCATGTCCTCACCATGAAAGAGATATGCAGGAAAAATATTTAGGGAAAATAAAAGAAAATAAAAAACATCTTCAAACCCTAATTGAAATGTTAAACAATCCAAGTGCAAGCACTGATCGTAGGAGAGCACTTGCAAAGTCATTAGAGATAATTGTTTCTCACACTGAATTAGTGACAGACCAAATCACCAAATTTCATGACTATAGGGAGAGGTGTCAGCAATACTATGCTGAAAAATTGTCTTATGAACAAGTGAAGGACCTAAAAATTACAAAATCTATATTATGTTCACACTTTATCAATCCTAAAACTAGCCAAAGATTAGAAGAGACTTACAAACGCTTCGCTATTCATTGGTGTATTAATGAAGATATGTCCAAAAACTTTTGAGATAGATGGTACATGGTGTTTGATGAGCGTCCATGCAACAACAATGAGGTGCCACAATATTTCTTGAGGAAACTCTATTGCGATTTCGTCCTCAAGAAGATTCCTAATTATTGACATTCAAGAGTTCTAGGGCAGAGGTGGTGGCTCTGCCCAAGATAGAGAGGGGGTACAGCGAGACCAAAACCATGTACCTAGACCCTTGTTGAGGCTAGAATGTGTCACTCCCTTTGACTTTGAAGGAGAGTGTTGAGGTGGAGACACCACATTCATTGAGTGCTCTCACATAGTCTCTAGCACAACACAATGATGATCTCACCTAGGCCAATGAGGGTGAGAGAAGTATGCATCATTTGTCCCCACATCTGTGCAGTTCATGTGGGAACCTATGTGATTATGGGACACAAGACTCGCAATAGGATTCTCGGCAAGATGCTGCGACGCAGGGGCAACATCTAGTGATGGACATATCCATATTGGATGATCTTGTTCTCACAGATGATGTCTTACAACATACATTTGGTATTGACTCCCAGGTAACTTTTTACAAGTTTTATCATGATTTAATATATTGTTATTTGAAGTTTGTAATTAATTTTATATGACTATCTATATTATATGTCAAAATTAATGTATGTAATTGTCTACACAATGAAATTCTAGGGTCAAAGTCTTCATCTTGCCTCTATTAGCTGTCCATTGGCAGGTTATGAGAGGAGGTCGAGTCAGAAGGCATGTAATTTATCACATGATCGTAAATATAGTACATATGTCAATGGTAATATTATTTAGTGACAATTTGATGATTTCAACAGGGAGCTTCACTAGCACCTCCACAGTTTCCTTTGTCCCCTGCACACAAAACCACTTATATGGAGGTAAATTTAACCATTTGTAATCATTATGCATTTGAATAATGTTATGCATCTATTTTGGTTGAATAACCTTGAACTCTATTTTTAGATGCTGAATATGGTGACTCCTCCTCATCTTCGTGAGTTAGTGTAGGTAGGCATTGTTGTAGTCGTGTTGTCTTCAAATCTTTTAATCGAGGTATGAGACAATAACATGTAAATGTCATTTTGTATTTCTTATTTGATCTCATGTCATTTGATGTACATAAATGATAGTTATGTTTAGTCAATTTTGCTTCTTGATGCTTCTCACAGGAGGTCACAAATCCAACCTCTCCAACTATGGATGAAGAGAGAGAAAAGATGATCGAGAGTGATCACCAGGTAGCGGTAAGTGATTGATTAAATATGCGATGTTATATATTTCATTTTTTCTATATTAAATGTTCATATTGTTTGATTTTATTAATAGGTGGAGCTGTAAAAAGCTCTTTTGAGGAGGTCTACTCAATAGGAGAGAGAGAATGAGTCATTGATTGGCTCTCCATCTTCACAGCCAAGCAAGGGTCACCGATTATTTTATAGAAGTCTATAGGCAACTAGATTTTGGGACATTTTTGTATGCCTAGATGGCTTTCTATACATACTTTTGTATGTTAACGATGTATATTTTTGTATATGCCTGTATGGCTTTGTTTGAACATGCCTATGTGGCTTTATATATAGACTAGATGTTATGTTCATGATATTATGTATATGATAGTTTATATTAAATATTTAATATGATGATCAATTATTATTACAGGAATTTAGTTTTACACGTGCCAATTGTATTTGCTTGAAATTTTATAAATCGTTTTTAAATAATCTATTTTGTGCATATCTTTCAATCATTGCATTCCATGAGACTATGCATTTCTTTGAGGTATCATGTCAAATAGTTCACGTCTATGCTTCCACACTTTCTATACATGTCTACAAGGGTAGCTGCAAATACAATATGTGACAAAATTCCTATATCCTTTATGCTTTAATGGTTGTCCACACCATGTTCCCCAGATCCCATTTGGCATAGGCAAGGAGGATGTTGGATAAGGTTGTGCAATGTGGTTTTAGATGTGCCAATTGTATTTGGTTGAAATTTTCTTTTCTGCATTTTCTTGAAAGTTTCTAAACCCTTATGAAAAATCCATTTCACGCATATCTTGCAATCATTGCATTCCATGAGACAACATTTATTTGAGGCATTGTGTCAAACGGTTCACATTCCTTGTATATGCTTCCACACTTTGCATACATGTCTCATAGGGTACTTGCAACTATAACATTTGACAAAATTCCTATATCCTTTATGCTTTGATGGATGTCTATACCGTGTTCCAAAGATACCAATTCCAAGGTTTTGGAATTTGGCTTTACACCCGCCAATTGCATTTGCTTGAAAGTTTCTAAAGCCTTATCAAAAAATCCATTTTGTTCATATCTTGCAATCATTGCATTCCATGAGGTGACATTTCTTTGAGGCATAATGCCAAATAGTTCACTTGCCTTGTCTATGCTTCCACACTTTACATGCATGTCTCTAAGGGCAGTTGCAACTACAACATCTAACAAAATTCCCATATCTTTTATCCTTTGATAGATGTCCATTTTGGCATAGGCAAGGAGGATACTGGCTAAGGTTGTGGAATTTGGCTTTACACCCGCCAATTGTATTTTCTTGAAAGTTTATAAAGCCTTATAAAAAAAATCCATTTTTTGCATATCTTGCAATCATTGCATTCCATGAAATGACATTTCATTGATGCATCATGTCAAACAATTCACGTACCTTGTCTATGCTTCCACACTTTGCATACATGTCTACTCTAGGGTAGTTGCAACTACAAGATCTGACAAAATTCCCATATCCTTTATGCTTTGATGGATGTCCATACCATGTTCCAAAGATCTGATTTTGGCATATGAAGGGAGGATGTTGGCTAAGGTTGTGGAATTTTTCTTGACACCTACCAATTGCATTTGCTTGAAAGTTTCTAAAGCCTTATAAAAAAATCCATTTTTTTCGTATCTTGCAATCATTGCATTCCATGTGATGACATTTCTTTGAGGCATCATGCCAAATAGTTCACATGTGTTGTCTATGTTTCCACACTTTGCATACATGTCTCTGAGGGCAGTTGCAACTACAACATCTAACAAAAATCCCATATCCTTTATGCTTTGATGGATGTCCATACTGTGTTCCAAAGATCCCATTTTGGCATAGGCAAGGAGGATACTGGCTAAGGTTGTGGAATTTGGCTTTACACTTACCAATTGTATTTTCTTGAAAGTTTATAAAGCCTTATCAAAAAAATCTATTTTTTGCATATCTTGCAATCATTGCATTCCATGAGACAGAATTTCATTAAGGCGTCATGTCAAACAATTCATGTATCTTGTCTATGCTTCCACACTTTGCATACATGTCTACTAGGATAGTTGTAACTACAAGATTTGACAAAATTCCCATATCCTTTATGCTTTGATGGATGTCCATACCATGTTCCAAAAATCGCATTTTGGCTTTACACCTTTCAATTGCATTTGCTTGAAAGTTTCTAAAGCCTTATCAACAAATCCATTTTGTGCACATCTTGCAATTATTGCATTCCATGAGATGGCACTCTTTGAGGTGTTCTGTCAAACAATTCACATGCCTTGTCTATGCTTCCACACTTTGCATGCATGTCTACTAGGGTAGTTGCAACTACAACAAATTTGACAAAATTCCCATATCCTTTATGCTTTGATGGATGTCCATACCGTGTTCCAAAGATCCCATTTTGGCATAGGTAGGGAGGATGTTGGTTAAGGTTGTCAAATTTGGATTTACACCTGCTAATTGCATTTGCTTGAAAGTTTCTAAATCCTTATCAACAAATCCATTTTGTGCATATCTTGCAATTATTGCAACATATATAATTTGAGTTTAATTATTGCAAAAATATACACAATAACAATTCCATAAATAAGGGTTTCTTTAAAAATCATTTGAGTTACAATAAATCCATAGGTCTATCCTATAGCCCTTGCAAATATTTCAAATTCTTTTAAGGTAACATTTTTCTCATATGCACATACATAATTGCTATCCACATATTCAATCAAAGTAAAGCATTTTCACTTTGTTCTTAAGGGATAATAAAAATACATCTTATCAATGAGACTATACACATGGAACTAACAACCACAACAATATTCAAGAGAAAACTAGTATAGGTATATTACACATGAGAGAGAAGTTGAGTATAGGCATATTACACTGCACAAGCCTCTAGGGTTTGTCACTATGACTAACACAATACCATTGATCTTCAACATAATGCTCATAAGATAAAGTCCAAATGTATAATTCTTCTTGGGACACCAAACCCTTGTCCACCATTCAAAATAAAACCTACATAATATCGTTTATGCTTTGATGGTTGTCCATACCATGTTCCAAAGATCCTAATTTGGTAGAGATAGGGAGGATGCTGGTGAAGGTTGTGGAATTTGGCTTTACACTTGCCAATTGCATTTCCTTGAAAGTTTCTAAAGTATTTTCAACAAATCCATTTTCTGCATATCTTGCAATCATTGCATTCCATGACAGGACCTCTCTTTGTGGTGTTCTATCAGACAGTCCATATGCCTTGTCTATGGTTCCACACTTTGCATACATGTCTACAAGGGAAGCTACAATTACAACATCTGACAAAATTCCTATATCCTTTATTATCACTGAGATTGAAGAATTATCATGTGAAATAGTCATAAAACATGACAGCCAAAGAGATAGTCCTCAAGTCATGATTATGAGACAAGAAGTGTATGTGAAAAGCAGGTAGTCTTGGACCAATAAAATGATTTGGGATAGTCATGAAAAGACAAGAATGCTGATTAGTCTGAGATAGAAAGGGCTAGTTTTGTGGTTTGAGATATATTACTGATTGGTTTGAGATAGAAAAGGATGGTTTTAATAGTCTATGACTGTCATAATAAGCTTAATAAGCCTCTCCATGACAAATCCTCAAAAAGACAATAAAAGACAACTTGAAACTTGCATAAGAAGCCTCTCCATGACTGTACCAAACCCTCACACACTACCAAACCCTCACTTTTGAAATAAATATTTCATGAAACCCTAAATTCTATTGATGCTAGGTCTAAAGTGATGCCAAAATTAGTAAAACTTGATATTATCACTCCCTATTATGGACTCTAGTTGAAGGGAAAACTATGGCATGCTTGCTATAAGCTGAAAATGCTTAAGAAAATCTATAAAACCCTATCTTTTACCAATAAATGGATGAAATATGTGTCCTCAACACCTTGTCCATACATGTGTATTGAAGTTTCACTACAAAAAAAATCATGATGTTTGTAATCTTAACAAGAAGTTTGTGATGTTGGCGAGGAGTTAATGTAAATGAGAGTGATTATCATATTTTTTTGATAAGTGAGAACCTATGTTGTCTCATATATCTACCGTAAAAATATGTTTTTTATCAAATTCATGTGGTTGCACATGTTCCAATAGCTGTGATAGTATTTGTGGATTTAAGGTTTAGTATTTTAAAAGTCTAACACTACTAGTTGTGACTTTAAGGTTGTTAGTATTGACTATAAGTACTCACAATTGAATGAAATGTGCTCTTTACATCTAAAAAGAAACCAATCATGTAATGCCACATCATCGTACTAAAAAAACATGACTTAATGCACAACTATTAGAGGTGTGAAGTTAGGATACTCAAAAAATTAGGTCCACTCCCCTATGTTTTTTGATAACTTTTAACAACAATATTGTGTTGCAGCGTTGATCTCTTATCAAAGGGTAGCATAAGGGAAAGAGTGGTGAGGTTAGTGTGTGGTAGTATTTGTGGATAATGTTTTTACCCCTATTTGTGGTAGTATTTGTGGATTTCTTCTCATTTGCCACTAAAGTCCAATGATTTGGAACTCTTAGAAGAGAGATGTTCTCTCACTATGCTCGTAAGATTAGGATCAACAACAACCAAGCCAAAAGGTCAAACACAAGAGACAAAAGGGGAACTAGATTTTTGTTTAGTTTCATATACTAGAAAGGTGCCAAGAGTGAAATTTTGCATTCCATATATCGAACGCAGACAATCTCTCAAATGCTTCAGTTTCATGCAGTGGAAAGGTGCTAGGAGTGAGATTTTGCATTCCACAGATCATGGGGCTGAACCAACTACTCCAACACATTGGGGTGGTCGAGTAAATGCTATGGGAGGTCTCATTTCCTGTGCCAAGAATCCCAATCATTCAAGGTAGTAGGCTATCAGCAAAGTCCCTTAAGGTCCCTAAGACCAAAAAACTACCAAACTATGATGGAGCAACTCTCAATATTCATGGCAGCTAGGAACATTATGTTTGGAGCTACAAGTACATGTGGGGTCCACCCACAATAACCTCTCTTAGATTTTGTTAACTCAAATCCATTTGACCGTGCCGAAATTAAATACATTCTTGTAAAATGCTTCAGTTTCATGTAGCACAACCTTGCTAGGCACCATATTTTTTATTCTTCTTGTTATGGGGCCAAACTGACTGCACCAACGCCTTGAGTTGGGTAGGTAAATGCTATGGGAGGTCTTGTTTCATGTGCCAAGCATCCTAGTCGTTCGGGGTAGCAGGCTACTGACAAAGTCCCTTAAGATCCCTAAGACCAAAAAATTGGCAAACTATGATGGAGCAGTTCTCAGAACTTGTAGTAGCTAGGAACGTTCCATTTAGACCTACAGGTGCATGTGGGGTCCATTCACAATAACTTCTCTTAATTTTGGTCAAGTCCAGTCCATTTGACCGTGTCAAAATCAAATGCATTCTTGCAAAATATTTTAGTTTCATGCAGTGTAAAGGTGCTAGGAATGAGATTTTGCATTCCACTGCTTGTGTAGCCAAATAGACTGCACCAACACATTGGGGTGGGTAGGTAAATTCTAGGGGAGTTCTCCTTTCATGCACCAAGTGCCCTAGTTGTTCGAGGTAGTAGGCTACCGACAAAGTCACTTAAGATCCTAAGAGCAAAAATTTCCAAACTATGACAGACTAGTTCTCAGAATTCATGGTAGCTAGAAACATTTCATTTAAACCTAAAGTACACATGGGGTCCATCCACAATAACCTCTCTCATTTTTGGTCAACTCAAATCCGTTTGATTGTACTGAAATCAAGTGCATTCTTGCAAAATGCTTCAGTTTCATGCAGCACAACCTTGCCAGGAGCCATATTTTTTGTTCTTGATGGGTGGGTAAATGCTAGGGGAGGTCTCGTTTCATGTGCCAAGCATCCCATTCATTCCAGGCTGTAAGCTATTGGCAAAGTCAAAACGTGCTAGGACTAAAATTTTGCATTCCACAAGTCATGGAGCTAAACTAATTGCACCAACATGTCAAGGTGGGTGGGTAAATGCTAGGAGAGGTATCATTTTGTGCACCAAGTGTCTCCATCATTCTGGGCTGCAAGCTACTGACAAAGTGGAAAGGTGCTATGAGTGAGATTTTGCATTCCACAGCTTGTGGGGCTGAACTGACTGCTCCAATGGATCAGGGTGGGTGAGTAAATGCCAGGGGAGGTCTCATTTCATGTGCCAACCATCCCAGTCATTCCAGGTAGTAGGCTACCGATAAAGTCCCTTAAGATCCCTAAGAGAAAAAAATGCCAAACTATGACGGATCAGTTCTTGAAATTCGTGGTAGCTAGGAATGTTCTATTTGGACCTACAGGTGCATGTGGGATCTGTCCATAATAACCTCTCTCAGTTTTGGTCAACTCCAATCTGTTTGACCGTGCTAAAATCAAATGCATTCTTGTAAAATGCTTCAGTTTCATGTAGTGGAAAGGTGCTAGGAGTGAGATTTTGCATTCCACAACTCGTGGTGCCGAACCAACTACACCAATGTGTCAGGGTGGATGGGTAAATGCTAAGGGAGGTCTCTTTTCATATGCCAAGCATTCCAGCCATTCGAGGCAACATGCTACTGACAAAGTCACTTAAGATCCTAAGAGCAAAAACTGCCAAACTATGACGAACCAGTTCTCACAATTCATGGTAGTTAGGAATATTTTGTTTAGACCTACAGGTGCACATGGAATCCATCCATAATAACCTCTCTTAGTTTTGGTCAACTCAAATCCATTTAACCATGCCCAAATCAAATGCATTCTTTCAAAATGCTTCAATTTCATGCCACACAACCTTGCCAGGAGCCATATTTTTCATTCTACTTGTCATGGGGCTGAACTAACTATGCCAACACATTGGAGTGGGTAGGTAAATGCTAGGGGAGGTCTCATTTCGTGTGCCAAGCATCCCAATCGTTCTGGGTTGTAAGCTACCGATAAAGTTGAAAGGTGCTAGGACTAAAATTTTGCATTTCATAGGTCGTGGGGCCAAACCAACTATGCTAACACATTAGCGTGGGTGGGTAAATGCTAAGGGAGGTCTTGTTTAGTGTACCAAGCATCCCACTCATTCCAGGCTGTAAGCTACCGGTAAAGTCAAAAGGTGCTAGGACTAAAATTTTGCATTCCACAGGTCGTGGGGCCAAACTAACTACACCAACATGTTGGGGTGGGTGGGTAAATGCTAGGAGAGGTCTTGTTTTGTGCACCAAGTGTCTCAGTTGTTCTAGCCTGCAAGATACCGACAAAGTGGAAAGGTGCTAGGAGTGAGATTTTGCATTCCACAGCTCATGGGGCTGAATCGACTACTCCAACACATTGGGGTGGGTGGGTAAATACCAGGGAGGTCTCAATTTGTGTGTGAAGTGTCCCATTCATCCAGGGTAGCAGGCTACCAACAAAGTCCCTTAAGATCCCTAAGAGCAAAAAATTGCCAAACTATGATGTAGTAGTTTGAAGAATTCGTGGTAGCTGGGAATGTTTTGTTTAGACCTATAGGTGCATGTGGGGTCCATCCACAATAACCTCTCTTAGTTTTGGTCAACTCCAATCCATTTGACCGTGCCAAAATCAAATGCATTCTTGCAAAATGCATCAGTTTCATGCTATGGAAAGGTGATAGGAGTGAGATTTTGCATTCCATAGCTTGTGAGGTTGAACTGACTATGCCAACATGTCAGGGTGGGTGGGTAAATGCTAGGGGAGGTCTCATTTCATGTGCCAAGCATCCCTGTCATTTCTGGTTGTAAGTTACTGACAAAGTGACTTTGTTGGTAACTTACAACCCAGAACAACTAGGATGCTTGGCAAAGGAAATGAGACCTCCCCTAGCATTTACCCACCCACCCTGACATGTTCACATAGTCAGTTCGGTCCCACGAGCTGTGGAATGCAAAATCTCACTCCTAGCACCTTCCCACTTTGTCAGTAGCTTATAGCCCGGAATGACTGGATGCTTGGCACAAAAAATGAGACCTCCCCTAGCATTTACCCACCCACCCCAATGTGTTGGCATAGTCAGCTCAGCCCCATGACATGTGGAATGCAAAATTTCAATTCTAGAACCTTTCGACTTTGCCGATAGCTTACAACTTGGAATGACTGGGACACTTGGTGCATCAAACAAGACCTCACCTAGCATTCGTCCACCCACCCCAACATGTTGACACTATCAGTTCAACCCCACAATGAGAAGAACAAAAAATATAGCTCATGGCAAGGTTGTGCTGCATGAAACTGAAGCATTTTGTAAGAATGCATTTGATTTCAGCATAGTCAAATGGATTTGAGTTGACCAAAATTGAGAGAGGTTATTTTGGATGGACCCCACATGCACCTATAGGTCTAAATAGAATGTTCCCAGCTACCATGAATTCTGAGAACTACTCCATCATACTTTGGCAATTTTTGCTCTTAGGATCTTAAGTGACTTTGCTGGTAGCTTGCTACCTCGAATGATTGGGACACTTGGTGCAATAAAGGAGACATCCCTTAGCATTTACCTGCCCACCCTGACATGTTGGCATAGTTAGTTTGGCCCCACAAGTAGTGGAATATAAAATCTCACTCCTAACACCTTTCCACTGCATGAAACTGAAGCATTTTGAAAGAATGCATTTGATTTCAACATAGTCAAATAGATTGGATTTGACCAAACCCAAAAGAGGTTATTGTGGATGGACCCCATGTGCATCTGTAGGTCTAAACAAAATGTTCCTAGCTACCATGAATTCTAAGAATTGCTCCGTCATAGTTTGGCAGTTTTTTGGTCTTAGGGATCTTAAGGGACTTTGTCAATAGCCTGCTGCCTCGAATGACTGGGATGCTTGGAACATGAAATGAGACATCCCCTAGCATTTACCCACCCACCCAGACACGTTGGTGCAGTCAATTCATCCCCACGAGCTATAGAATGTAAAATCTCACTCCTAGCACCTTTCCACTGCATGAAACTGAAGCATTTTGCAAGAATGCATTTGATTTCAGCACTGTCAAATGGACTGGAGTTGACCAAAACTGAGAGAGTTTATTATGGATGGACCCCATGGGTACCTATAGGTCCAAACAGGATGTTCCCAGCTACCACGAATTCTAAGAATTGCTCCATCATAGTTTAGTAGTTTTTTTGGTCTTGGGGATCTTAAAGGACTTTGTCAGTAGCCTACTGGCCAGAATGACTGGGACGCATGGCACATGAAACGAGGCCTCCCTTGGCATTTACCGACCCAATCCAATGCATTGGCATAGTTGGTTTGGCCCCACGAGCTGTGGAATGCTTTGGATCTCACTCTTCACACCTTTCCACTTTGCCAGTAGCTTGTAGCCCAGAATGACTAAGACACTTAGCGCATGAAATGAGACCTTCCCTAGCATTTACTCTCCCACCCTATCATGTTGGTGTAGTCAGTTCAGCCCCACAACATGTGGAATGCAAAATTTTAGTCCTAGCACCTTTCAACTTTGCCGGTAGCTTATAGCCTGGAACAATTAGAATGCTTGGCACATGAAATAAGACCTCCCCTAGCATTTACTTTCCCACCTTGATGCATTGGCATAGTCGGTTTGGCCCCATGAGATATAGAATACAAAATTTCACTCCTAGCACCTTTCCACTACATGAAACTAAAGCATTTTGCAAGAATGCATTTGATTTTAGCATGGTCAAGTGGACTGGAGTTGACCAAAACTGAGAGAGTTTATTGTGGACAGACCCCACGTGCACCTGTAGGTCCAAACAAAATGTTCCCAACTACCACAAACTCTAAGAATTGCTCCATCATAGTTTGGAATTTTTTTTCTCTTAGGGATCTTGAGGGACTTTGTCGGTAGCCTACTGCCCCAAATGACTGGGATGCTTAGCACATGAAATGAGACCTCACTTGGCATTTACCCATGCACCGCAATGCATTGGCATAGTCGGTTCGGCCCCACAAGATCTGGAATGCAAAATGTCACTCCTAGCACCTTTCCATTGCATGAAACTAAAGAATTTTGGAACATTCTATTCCTTTCCACCATAGGTAAATGAAATTGATTAAAAAAATCAAGGTAGGTGTTTGTAGGTGGACCTAACGTCCACCTATACATGCCAAGAAGATGTTCCTAGGTGTCACAATTTTATGGAATAGCCAATCCAAAGTTTGACACTTTTTTTGTCTTAGGGCTCTTGAGAGATTGTCTATGTTTGATATACCTGAGAATGACTATGAGGCTTTGCCACTGAAAAGACATCTCCCCTAGCATTTACCCACCCACTTAGATGCATTGGCACCATCCATTTGGTCCCAGGAGATGCCAAATGTATAAATTTAGTCATAATACCTTTCTAGTAAATAAAAAATTAGTACTATAAAGGTGTTCTCACTTGATCCAATGTCTTGTAGGGCATCAATTGAGGTTGCCTTTATGAGTGCTATCAATTTTTAGTGCCAAATGTGAAGAAACAAATGAGGGTTTGTCATTAAAACTCATTATGAAATAGTAACATCACTAAAATGAATTAAAAATCATAGTAAAGTCATTAAAACTCATTATGAAATAGTAAGTAAAGGACATATCATCATGAAATAATGATGAAAAACTACCTTACTTTACTTCCAAAGGAAACTTCATAAGGATTATGCCTACCTCCATCATACTAAAATCTTGCATGCAAATGCAATTGCACTATTTAACTAAAATGAGTAGCTAAAATATAGAAGGTGAAATGAGGATAGAAAATAAAAATAACATACCTTTCTATTATTGCATTGATTCAATCCAATGATCTATCCAGGTCTCCTCTACACTTTATTATGTCGAGTATTGCCTTATGGTCAGACTCACGAACCTTCCACAAGGTCCTATTCAATGATCTACCCCCATATTTGATCAAATGAATGTTTGATGCCACAACAAGGTTAGAATAATGAAGAATCTTCCTATGTGTATCAAAGTCCTCAAACAACCACACATCATACTTCTTCATTGGGTACCTTTTAAGCCATGTTCTAGTAACAACCACTGATCTTGTAGGGTACTTGATGTTTTCTCCATCTATAATAGGGGAATCTAATTTCTTTTTTGCCTCAACACAATGACACAAATAATAATCAGTTCCTTCTTCATTGTCTTTAGCTTCAATAACTTCATAAACATGCCTTGCATTGATACGTGCATTTAGTTCAATGAATATAGTCAACAATACAACAAAATTATAAAATAAGATGGTATATTAAATTTGAATGCTGATAATACCTGGTTGAACTAGATCTGAAACATGGTCAAAATCAATCGATGATTCAATCTCTGTGAGTTGTAATGTTGTCGGTGGTCGATACATGTCAATCAGGCTTAGGCTTCTTGTACACCAATCATCAACCCAATCCTTTGACTCACAATCATACAAAGATTCATATGTACATGAAGAACAAAAGCATACCATCTGCCGCATATGAATACTCCATGAACCTACGTTAGAGCTTCTAAAAGAGCATAGCTCACTTGATCCTATCAATGTACAACAGTCCTAATATTTTGCAATGTTAGTATCATCAACCAAACAAAAATATCTATGAATTGTAGACTTATCTTCATTACTTGGACCCATTGTAGCATTACACCATTTAACAATAGATCTCGAATCTGTCAACTTTGCATTGTCTTTGTACTTCAACTCTTCTCATGTCAATGCTCTTTTGATACATGCTCTTGCACCATCATGCTCCCCCTTTCCATTCCTGACCTCACAAAAATTCCACATATGTTGAACACCATTCATCTTATGTATCTTGCTCAACCAATAGAACATCTGCAAGTTGTTGAATTGTGATGCATAATTATCTGACCATATGATATGCTGATGAAATGATATGCTCCTACTAGCCAAATCATGGTAGAACATCTGAAAGCAACCTTGCATGAACTCTGTAGAAATTTTGTGATCATCACTGATATAAAAATGATATTCCCTCAAGATCTTCCTGTCATCCTCTGTACTATCTTCTACATGAATGAATGCTATTTGCATAAATATAGCAACTTGTGTAGAGTTGTAATACTACGATTGCACCTCACTCTGTGGCTGTAGTGTGTAGTTCTCTGCAAAGTCAACAACTGAAATGATGGTACCAAGTGGGAACATGTCCTTGCATAACCTGAATTGCAAGTCCAACCATCGAGCTCTATGGGTATGCCTTGCATACTCATAAACTATATTATCTCAAAAAATAGAGATAAACTGATACACTGAAATATTTTGAATGACCAATTCACACATTTTTACTTTTTTGTGATCTTTCAGACTATATGCCTATGTCTTGTATTTTCCAAAACTTACTAGCTCATTTCCAATTGCATGTGTTTTCTCCATATGTTGACAAATTGGCAAATGTTGCAACCCACCACAATGATCACATGTGCCATCCAAGCATAAGCTATTGTAGAATAATTGACCATCCACTCTTTGGCATAAGATGCTCTAGATGAAATCTCTTGAAGATCTAGGTGGGCACTTTATGTTACACTCCTGCAAAACATCATTAGTATGCAAATCTACACATATATATCTATAAACATCATAATGATTAGGAAACTCAATATGTACTCTACAATAAGTTATGCGTGTGTGATTTATTTTGACATAAAAAGGATTTACCATTTCAAAATATCTTTGACTAATTTTGACTTGAGGATACGTCTCTTGAAATTTCTTAAAAAATTGTGTTTGAGTCCCACATCCAAAAAATGCTTTGGATGTGGCTCACAGTTTCAACAACCAATTCTCCTTCTTACAACATCTCTTGTATTAGGAGATACACTTGTGTTATTTTTCCAAAATTCTTCGATGAGGGATCTCAAGGCTTCAACAACAACTTTGTCTTTCCCTGGGAGTCTTGTAGAGAATGCCCACAATTCATTGGTGTTTGGGTCCTCAACTCTTTCATGTCTTCCAACGGCTCTCATTAGAGTTTTTCTATTTATTTTTAATGCTTTATTTGTCTTTCTAATGAGGCGATCTTTCTTTGTTTGTTGGCCTACTATTGTCGATATAATGACACATCGTGTGGCATTACTATCCTTGGTGCGTGAGGTGGAACCCACACTGTCATATGCACTCATTAGATTCTTCACAGTTAATTTTTCACTTGAGGCATCCAATGTCCTTAGACCAAGAATCTTCATAATGGGCCTAAATTTTAGATTTCTCATCAATTAAACAAATAGTTGACATTATGATATTTTATTTCAGGGTTTAACTACGTAGTTTTTGAGTCAAACACATGACCCATATTTCATGAGTAGTGGTTCACATGAATCCATCTCTCATGTTAATGAATGGTCCACTTAGCACTCATTGCCTCTAGGTGATGCACACAGGGGTGAAGCATCGGGACTTCCCGAGAGGTCCCGATGCTTCACCCCTGTGTGCATCACCTAGAGACAATGAATGCTAAGTGGACCATTCATTAACATGAGAGATGGGTTCATGTGAAACACTACTCATGAAATATGGGTCATGTGTGTGACTCAAAAACTACGCAGTTAAACCCTGAAATAAAATATCATAATTTGACTTGCTACGAAAAATACTTCCTACTTATCAAATAGTTGACATCTTCTGGTTTCATTTAAGTTCTCAAAGAATGATTTTCATATCATGTTGACATATCTTTGGCAAGTATGCTTGGGAATCGTATCCTATATGGGCTTCAAAATATTCTCATCTATATCAATTAGAAACTTAGGTTTTCTATGCAAAATTCTAGGAGGCATTTTCATTGGTAAAGTTGACTCAATAGTAGGAATTTCTTCAATATTTACTTGAGATGGGATAAATGACATACCTTCAATTGGAGATGAAAAGGCTTGAATTTGAGATGGAGAATATGGTGTACCTTCAACTTGACATGTGAATGATGGTGTGCTACCAACTTGAGAAGAGAATGAAGATGTACCTTCAACTTCACCAATGAAAAATGGAGTGCCTCCAATTTGAGAAGATAATGATGGCATTCCTTCAACTTGAGCTATGGATGATGGAGTGCCTCCAACTTTGAGATTCAATTTCCTCATTGAATGGAGGTTTTGCATTCATTCCCTTTGTGCCTCCAATTCCATCTCTCTCTTAGATTCATTAGATGTGTCATGTTCCTCTTCAATTGGCAATGGTGGAATGTTCTCTTGTATGGTTGACAATTTCCTACTTTTACGAATTTACGTCATTCTTTCTCTTTTCCTCTCATTCTCAACTTCACACTCTTCTAGTGTTAGAGTCTTTGCTTGTTTCCTCAGCATGATGATGATTTCTATATGCATCATGAATAAGACATGGATAAATTAGTCCATATTGGTACAATAGAGTAAAGTAATCTCATACACAAATCTCAAAATATATAATCATATATATTTAAAGTAAAATTCACATTTTCTTAACATATATTCTAAAACACGCTTTTCACAATCTTCACATTTTCTTAACATATCTTCTCAAACACGCTTTCTTAACTTCCCATGGATACACCTACTCAAGACAAGATACAACAAGTCACTAGCACTAAGGAGAGTTATAACAAGCACATTGTGATGGACCAACCATTCCAAATGGAGACTCACAAAGTAAAACTAGTCCTACCTGCATGTTAAAGGACAACCCAAATTATTATATTGTAGGTGGTGAATTAGTTAGAGTAGCTCATGAAGACAAGTATGAAGTCATCTCAAATCAGCAATCTATTGTCAATCAAGGTCATGGGAGTAATGATAACAAAGGTAATTCAAGAAAAACCATTGGATTTCATGACAAAGAACACAATGATGATGTTAGAAGCATAATGAATAATCAATGTGATGATTGTTATGATAAACAAGATATGTATGGTGTACCCTTGTAAGCACTAAAAGTGTTGAATTATCACAATCAATGAATACAAATTAGTTAATTGGCAGTAAACAAGACATTAAGTATGATGACACACCTAGTCCCAATGATGAGCATGAGTTTAATGGTTTATATGTCACTATTGAGAGTGGAAATGAAGAGGGATTTTATGATTATGTTTGTCTAATAAATGACTCCAAACTTGTTGATTTTGACATGATAAGATTAGAAGTGAAATTGTGTAATGACAGTCTAGGCCTAGATGTTCTTAATGACATAGATGAGCACATGTTGATTGTTGATCTCATAGTCTACCATGATAAAACTCTTAAAGTTTTAGCTCTTTTGTGTAATCCTAACTATGGTGCAATCTTTAAAAGTTAGGAGAATGTCCTTGGTTTGACTAGCAATGATGTGACAATTGGTCTAAATGGTAGGACACTAATCAAGACTCCTTGCCTTCAATAGATATGTTTAAAATGTTAAGAGACAAAATACTAACTAACATTAGAAACTAGCTTTATGATGCAAGACTTGAAGAAAATCATGGTGAACATGTATAGAGCATCAATTATAGTTTGAATTAGCTATTCAAGATAGCCAAGGGGTGAAATCATCAAGAAAGTTGTAATTTTAAGGATTTTTAAGGATAATTATGATGACAGAGTTGTTGGTGATCTTTTGACTGAGTTTTATGATGACAAAAAGACAAAAATATAGAGTTTATTGTAGCCTAACCAGTCTGATTTCTTGGAGAAACCTAGAGATGGCAATCCAAAAAATTTAGAGGGTACTTGAAAATAACAAAGAACTTATCTAGTAAATAGGTCCAATAAATGAAACTCAAACTAATTTTTTAGAGGTAAATGGACAAGAGGATGATAGTGACAACTCATTACTATATGAGAACCAAATATATCAGATTTGTAGCATCAATAACACTATATTTTAAATGTTGATACAACTAGTTACATTAGAGGTAAGGATGATAATACTTTGTTATAGGGAGGTATTGATGACATAGTTAAAATTCAAGATACAACAAATTCTATTAATGATTCAACATACAACAAATTCATGTATATATCATATTTTAATGATTCTAATTCTATTAATGCACATAATGATGACTTTTTTAACTTAGATAGTTCCACTTTTAGTGATTGTGAGTGTTCTAAAGAACATAAAGCAATTTAAATGAATACATAAAGAACATACCTTAGAATTTGAGATTCGAGTTGACCAATCCTCCAAATTTTGGCTTCAAAATCCTCAAAAATTTGATCTTTTTGGCAAGTTCCTTCGTATTCAATATTGAATTCTATATAACTCTAGAATAGGATTAGTGAAATTTATGAAAAAATAAACATATATCATCAAATTCAATCTAAATACATGAAAATTAGCTTTGAAACAATATGAAACATGAAACTTTTAGTTTAAATAATCAAATTTTATCCAAAAACATGCAAAACCAATTCTTCTACGTTGAAAAAACAAAAAAAAGGTGGTGGATTGATAAAAAGGCGATTCTTAAAATGTCAAACACCATGAAAAAGCATTTTCTTGTCCAATAACATGCATGAAAAGTAGTGTAAAAGCCCTCAAACCATCACAAAAGTAAAATGAAGTAAATAATCCACTTAAATACAATATCATAAGAAACGAAAGTAAAATGATGTAATTAATCTGCTTAATTACAATATAAAAAATAAAAAGGTGTAATTAATCTGCTTAAGTACAATATCACAAGTAAAAAGATAATCTCATAAATATAAATCAATAAAGTTAATAAATCTTACAACTCATGTGCTCATCCCAGGGAAAAACACTATAAAATCATATACAAAGTCCTTTGACAATCATGCCATAATACATCCAAATACAAGTTACAATGATCATGTACAACAAGAATAAATAAATAAATATGCTCATCAATTGCACGAACCAAGTGGTCCTCCACCTACGAGTTGAGAGATGAGAACATGGCCCAGGTGCTTTTCCACCCAACCATGAAGTAATTATACTTCCCCATATCCCTTGATGAAATGAAGGAAACCTAGCCCTAAATGAAATGTCTAGCTACCTGGAAACAATTGGCAGGAGGGAACTCCCGATGCAATCTGATGCCTTAATGCACAATTCTAAATAATGAAATGTAGATTGTCTCGCAACAGGATGTGGTAGATATATATAAGTTTGCTAGACAAAATAAACATCCTTTTCAATGTCATCTCATTTAGATCTAAACCTTTAAAACATAGTAACCTGGTTCAATTCCTGAAAAGAGGAAAAGCCATCTCTGATAATCCACATTCAACATCCTTACCCAAAAAGTAACCCAATCACATTCCTAAATAAAAATCTACCTTCTTTCCCCAGATAAACAAGTAAATAAATAAATAAATAAATCAATGAATAAATAAATCCAAAATCACCTATGACCATTTCTAATCCCTTTCCCATGCATCAATCATGAAAACACACCTTTCAAGAAATAATCCATCATTTGTTCATACATTGCATTTTAAAACTATTAAATCGGTTTCATTTCCTAGTTCGTATTTCATTCTATTTCCATAATATGTATTGAGTTTTCTAAATCATTCTAATCAAGTATGTCAATTCTTTTCAAGAAGTTTTAATAAGATAATGATATTTACATCTTAGAATTTACTCCTTCACAAGAACATTTAAGGAAAAGATAATTTTAATTTATAATCTATCCATTCCAATATTTGTAAAGTAATAGGTTTTCTAAAATAATTTCACAGCCTTACTGTTACTGCTGTGATAGGAAGTCAAAGCAACAAGAAAATAGTCTTCTTGTCGATACGAATTGTAGCACAAATAAAAATATAGAACAAAGTTTATAATCAGATTACTATCAATCAAAGGTAATGTTTAAAATAACATTTTTTAACAGCAAGTTAATAATGGAAAGGTAAGCTACAAGATTCGAATACTTTCATCTAGGTTTATAAGTTATTCACACATCATTTTTAATTAGTAAGTAGAGATCGATTCCTAGCAAGAGACTGATTTCCAATAGAAAGCTAGAAAGTTAACATTTTATCAGATTTATATCTATTAGAGGGTAAGTTTTATCAATGACAGGAAATGTAGTTATCTCTAGTTTTAGTGTTTATAACAAGATCAAGAAAAGAGGCGATTTACCTAGCATAAAACAAAGAAAGCAAGGATCGCCAGAAAAGAACAAAATGGCCAGTAAGAGATCATGCACGGGTAGTAAAAACCAGAAAAATAAGAACAACAGAGTCAAGAGTAGGATCAACCAGTAGAAGATAGAGTAAAAATAGTTGGTAAACTGAATACTCAGATGCCAACTCCATGGAAACACTGAACCAGAAATAAAACACCACGGTTTAAGGAGTTGGGCGGATGGGAATAAATAAAATGGCAAGTCAATTAGAATAAAGAGGCCCAACGCCTCAACAAGAGGTTGATACTAAATGTCATGCTAAAGTTTGAGTAGATTGGCGACAGTAAAGTGATAAAGATAAGTCGATTTACTTAGTAATAAATAGAGAAAAGTATACACAAAAATGGAAATGGTAGGTCGATGCAATATCAGCGCTGTAGTTAAAGATTGGCAATTGAGTACTTGGGAAAATGTAGTTATGAGTCTTTATATTCAGTGATCTAAATAATAATTGTTCCATAGGCTAAGAAAAATAGCTGGTCAAGCAGAGAATCAAGAGGCCAGACACTACATAGTAGGTCGATTAGCAGTCAAAGGAATAGAGGGATAAAATGCAGGCCTAGGTCTGCTACTTAGCGGCCAAGGAGGAGATAGGTCAACATCAGGAAGAGGGAGTTGTTTCCCCAACACACAAGCTAGAAAACAAAAGTTTCACAAGCTAAAATATTTTGCATTCTAACATTTTTAATCCACCATATTTCTTGCATTGAAAACTAGAAAAATACCATAATTATTTGCCTGCAACAGAGGTTGATTTACCTTCCCAATCGCTACCTTTCTCCTACTTCCTATCGCTCTCTGAAATCAGTGAACTTCTTCTCTAAAAATCATGGTGCCTTCTCTACTCTAAATCGTGGGGGTCCTCCCTTTGTTGAGCGCTCTTCTTTTTATTAAAAATCTCCCCTTATTTTTGGCATCCCAATTAGGTTTAAAGACTGCAAATTATTTTTAGTTTGCATGCGAGTTGTTTCTTCAAAATGCTCTCAAATTTTCTATTTTATTTAAACTAACAACTTAAATTAGCTTACTGTCACATGCATGACAGTAAGTTGATTTTTAATTATTTTTACTTAAAATTCTAAATATAATAATGATATTATTAACATAATTTAACTATTTTTATTAAAACACAATCACTTTAACTCAATCAAGAAGTATTAAAAATAATAAAATTATATATATATATATATATATATATATATATATAATTTTATTATTTTTAATATTTCTTGATTGAGTTAAAGTGATATATAATTTTATTATTTTTAATACTTCTTGATTGAGTTAAAGTGATTGTGTTTTAATATATATATATATATATATCTTGCAATTTAAATATAATCTAATTTAGATATTATCTTCCAAACATCCATATTTACATAAATAGGAAAGTTTATTATAAGTATTAATTAATATAAAATAGAACCACATATATTCACCAATTTCAAATTAAAATACATCATTTAATATAATCAAAAGAACTTTTAATATCTACAATTAAATCATGCATTCATAAAGGATCTTCCTAACAATTAAAAACACAATAATTTTCTAAATATCAAACCATCAATCACAATTATTATCCACACAATGATGCATAATAAACCATCCAAAATGCATTATGAGACTACATGAGTGTGTGATTGCATCAGAGTTGACCATCCCAAATAGTTCTTACCAAGTGGCTAGAACATGTCTACCTCAACCATGTTCTCATCTTTGACAAGTATCTGCATTCATTCGCACTCAACTCGACATCAATAGGTTAGTTCCCAAAACATAGCTGAAGCAAAACATCATAATCATATCCATAATATTTAATATTTAAATCAACTTTCTAATTTATGTAAATATAACATCGTGATAGTTACCTTCTCACATGTGGAACTTACTCAAAGTAAAAACAATCATGGTAAATGTTCACTAATCTAGAATAATAATATAGTCCATAAAAATGAGAGGTGACAAGCAGGGAATAACATTCATGTCATGGATCCCACATGCTTTTTTCCTATTTCTTTTGCTTCCCAAATGCACTAGCATTATAACATGCTTGCATTATAATGATAGCACATTTTGGGAAGCATGAAAACATTGTTCTTTCTTGCATGCAAACAAGTGTAAGTTTTTTAAGCATTTAAAGAGCCTAGAGGGAGTGAGATCAAGATAGATGGATCTACTTATCTCTCCCTCTATAAACCCTAAACCGTAAACCTCTAGACCTTAACCCCTAACCCCTAAGCCATAAACCCTAAACCCTAAATAATGCCCCTAAACCTTAACTCCTAACCCCTAAACTCTAAACCCAATCAACCCTAAACCCCTATCTCCCTATCTCTATCATCCCTCTACCTCTCAATCTCTCTACCTATGTCTCTAGCCATGTCCCTCACCCTCTATCTCCCTATCTCTCCCCTTGGTCTCTTCTATATCTCCATATTGGTCATCTATCTCTCTAAACCCTAACCTAAACCTCTAAATCTTAACCCTTAACACCTAAACCCTAAACCCTAAACCCTAAATAATGCCCCTAACCCCTAACCCCTAACCCCTAACCCCTAAAACTGAGCAACCCCAAACCCCTAAACCCTAAACTCCTAAACCATAAACCCTGGAAGCAACCCTAAACCTCTATCTCCCTATGTCTCCCAATATCTATTGGTCCCCTCTCTCTATCTCTCTCTAAACCCTAAACCCCTAACCCCTAAACCTTAAACCCTAAACTTGAGAAACCCTAAACTCATAAACCTCAAATAATGCCCCTAACCCATAAACCCTAAACTTGAGAACTGGGCTAAACCCCTAAACCATAAATAATTCCCCTTTAATCCTAACCCCTAAACCCTAAACTTGAGCAATCCTAAACTCATAAACCCTAAATAATGCCTCTAAACCTGAGCAACCCTAAACTCATTAACCCTAAATAATGCCCATGAACCTGAGCAACCCTAAACCTCTCTCTCTCTCTCTCTCCCAAAACCCCTAAACCATAAACCATAAACTCGAGCAACCCTAAACCCCTAAACCCTAAATAATTCCCCTAAACCCTAACCATTAAACCTTAAACTTAAGAAACCCTAAACTCATAAACTCAATGAACCCTCTCTCTCTCTCTCCCAAAACCCCTAAACCCTAAATAATGCCCCTAAACCCTAACCCCTAACCCCTAAACCTAAGCACCCTAAACCTCTATCTCCCTATCTCTCCATTATCTCCCTATATCTCTCATCCCTCTACCTCTCAATCTCTCTCCCTATCTCTTTGGACATCTTTCTCACTCTCTATCTCCCTATCTGTTGGGTGAATATTTTGTGTCAACTAACTGAAGACAAAATAGTTATATCAACCACAATATGATGAAATTAAATCTCTCCTCTCAGAAAAGAGAGGCTCCCTTCTTATTACTAACCAATAACAACTAGTAACTAACTAGACTTGTGTACACTAAAAACTATCCATGGGGTGGTTCCATATCATCCTGTTATCTTTTTTCAGAATAGATGTTTACAATTCAAAATAGTAATCCCACAAAGCTTGTAATATTCAAAGAACTACAAATCACTAAATTGGAGCAATAATAACCAATATCCACTTAAGTTACACAAAAGAATAACTAAATGATACCAGTGTATGTTAATCACCAAGAAACCCATGGAAACACAAAGTTTCCCATTGCTTCTTATGCCAATTGAAAATGAAAAGATTTTGGAATAAAGTACAGCCCAAAGTCTTCACTATATGTCGAGACAAGATAACAAGATCACGAATAATAACTTACAGTCCAAAGTCTTCAAGTTACTTTTCATTCACCAACATAAACATAAATCTCAACGATGATATTGCAGTACAAAGTCTACAAGATCAGATTTGAATCACCTTCTGAACACTTGATTTTCACGCTTACAATTCAACCATACATACAAGATAATGTGATAGAAAGGACATAAGAACAATCTACAACATTACAAATTTGATCCAAGACAAAGATTGGATGCGAACTTGCTTTCTTTGTATTGATTAAAAACTTGATTTACAAAATAAGCTCAAAGTCTCAAATTGCTCTTCAAAATTACAATGCTTCGCTTCAATAGATAAAAGATAATATTTACAAAAGAGGCCCTCTTTATTTATAGGGAGGAGCCAAGAGCAAAAATAGGAAAACTATATCTACTTTGACTTATTCAACACAAAAAGTCCAAATTGATTTAGGACTTCTTTATTTTCAAATGCAATTACATATTGGAAAAATACATGTAAATATGCCTAGAGCAAAATACAAAAAGTGTGAAAATATTTGAGAAATAAACTAAGGCATGATCATCTTTCTTTAGCATCTTTCTCTGTGAACTCTTCATACTTCTTCATTGTTGATTGTATTTCAGTAGTATCTGGTCCAGAAGTATACTTAGAAATGACAAGGGCCCTTGTTATTGAATCTTTCATAGTGGTACCAGCTTTCTCATGCCTTCCTAGGAACACTTTCAGGTTGTCCAAAGTTAGCTGGATGAAAAGATGAAAATGACAAAGTGTAACCGGACAGGCTGTCGAATCCACTCACGAATTGCGCATGAGTTGAAGCAAGCTCTCTTCAGTGACACAGGGGGATGAAGATGACAAGGAGAAAAGAAAATAGTAGAAATAAAACACTAAAATCCCCTTTTAAAACTCCTAAACAACATTAAATGAATGACATTTATTACACTCGTGTAAATAGGCAGTTGCTTGGTTGGCCCTTTTTTTATCGATGGTGCAACCTAGAGGGAAAATATGTAGGGTTGGCAAAATATTAAAAAATTTACAAAGATGTAGTGGTGGCAAAAAATGCCGGCACTGCATGCATATAAAAATTTACTAAGATGTAGTGGTGGCAAAAAACACTGACATTGCATATAAAAATTTACTAAGATGCAGTGGTGGCAAAAAACACCGACACTGCATATAAAAATTTACTAAGATGCAATGGTGGCAAAAAAGAGTGACACTACATATAAAAATTTACTAAGATGCAGTGGTGGAAACAAATGCTGACACTACATATAAAAATTTACTAAGATGTAGTGGTGGCAAAAAATGCCGACACTGCATATAAAAATTTACTAAGATGCAGTGGTGGCAAAAAATGCCGACACTGCATATAAAAATTTACTAAGATGCAGTGGTGGCAAAAAATGCCGACACTACATATAAAAATTTACTAAGATGCAGTGGTGGAAAAAAATGCTGACACTACATATAAAAATTTACTAAGATGTAATGGTGGTAAAAAACACTGACACTACATCTACAAAAAAAATTTAACTCCCACAAAGTGAACTTTGCAATTGGACTTGCTTCATAATTTCTAAGAAACTGACATAAGTTGACGTTCGAAAGGACGTTACAAGGCTAGGAGACCATGCACAAGGGTAAATGTGATTCACCTCATTTTACGTCCTTAGAGGGTGTGGGCTATGAAATGGATGAGTTTTGTAGGGGTTATCCCACAAATTAAGCGCAACTAAATTTGAAGATAATAGCTTTCTCTAACTGGGGAGCTTCCTTCGATCATCCTTTGAAATGATCAAAGAGAGAAGAATTCTAGTCTCTAAGTGCCTTCATCCATCCATTGGGCTATAGAGTCAGGTGATACAACAAAAATACATAAAAAGATATAAAAGAAAAAGACTCAAAACTATACAAACATTTACAAACTTATATGTCACTTCCTGTTGAGAAAAGCTTCAAATGTTGTCTGCTGTGAGGTAGCAAAAAAGGTGTCCCATCTTTTTTTTATTGAATGAGTAACATTTCCCAATGTTTGCCCTTCTAGGATCTTCTTCTGTACCTAGATTGAATTACCCAACTTCTGCTGATGAATTCGGTCCCAATTGTCATCATTTGATAAAGTGATCATGCTTATCAAAAACTTTCTCTAGAGAAACCAATCCTTTGGAAATCTTATTTCCTTTCAGCTACAAAATCTCTTTGCTTGAAGATGATGATTCATCTATTTATAGACCTTCATTTGAAGCATTATCGAATGACTCAGGATCTTCATTAGTGGTCAAGAAACAAGTACCCATATCAAAAAACTCAAAAAGAATATGAGCTTTTGGATCCTCAGATTTTGTTACGGTGTACTTGGAATCCCTTTTAGGATGAAGTTTCTGCATGACACCTTTGACGGGTATCCTAGCTTCAGACCAATCCATATTGATCTCACCACTAACATCCTTACAAAAATTCTACCCGAGCAGTATCCCTTATGAAGCAGGGACATCAGCAACCAAGACTGTCATTTTAATCCTCTTTTCTAGGAAAGTTGTGAATGCAAACTGTGCATCTTTGATCTACCCTATTAGAGGCACTTGTTTCATGTCCATGGAAAAAACAACAACCAAAAGTCTTCATCAATGTTAACCCTAAGGCGTTTGCTACCTTGACAGGCATGACATTATTAGAAACTCTTGAGTCTATGACACAGTTACTGAGCTTATGACCATTTACTAGCAAGGAAATATAAAATGGCTCAATTTTCCCTATGGTGGTTGAAGGAGAAGCAACTAGATTACCTTGAGAAGGTCTCATTTTAGGGATGACAGGAATGGTTTTGGAAGAATTCTACCCAACATGGGCATCTTTGTTTTTAACAAAATTAGATAATTTTTCAAACTGATCAGGATTAGCTTGCAAGTATTCTACCTCAGACATTTGAATCTTTGTCCTTTTAGCATGATCTATGCTATCAAAAAGTTGATAGGGACTAGCTATGGAAGATGGAATACTCTCATTTTGAGGTTTTACATTGGGGGTACTAGTCCTAGGTACATAAGATGAAGTAGGAGGATCTGATGTACTTAGTTTTTTATTGCCAGTCACATCTCTCGGTTGAAAAGGTAAAGGAGTGCCCCTCTTAGCAATGATAACCTTGGGATGAGGATCCTCCTTGAACTTTCCTTTATCATCTGCTTGTTGACTATTGGATTGATTTTATGACCATGTGAACACAACATAAGATTCACCATATGCATCTTCTCCTTGCTCCATTTCATCTTCAAAATTTAGGAACTTGATGTTAGAGTCGCCAACCAACTCTTCTTCTCCCTCCATGAAGAGGTTAGCATCATCTTCCTGATCATGTTCTGATTGAAGAAGATTGTCTTGCTTTAATTCATAATAACTCACTGCTGCATTCACCGGTGGTGCCTCCAAAGCAGGTCTTCCTTGTGATGAGGGAAGCCTGTTTTGGTTCTAGTTCCTTGCAGCATTACTTTGGTAATTAGGAGCATTTGGAAATGTTCTCCTTGGAATGTCCTTATAGGAAGGAATGGACATATTCTGAGACATTTACTTTTTTAGAGCCAATAGCTCATTGGCTAGATTTTGTACCTGTTGAATTAGGTCTAGACAACTGAGAGGGGGGGTGAATCAGTTGTCACACAATTTAAAAATTTCTTTCTCTTAATCTTCCTTTACAACTTATAATCAAATCAATGATGTAAACATTCTAGCATTAATCAATAACACATGAGCAGAAACATAAATAATACACTTGACACCAAGATTTTTGATGTGGAAACCTGTTTAAGGGAAAAACCACGGTGGGGGTTAACCCACAAAGTTCATACTCTATTAGAAGTATTACAATGGGGAATGCACATGCATTTAGGCTCACTGCCTATATGAAAGAAGGGTTACAATAAATTTGAACTGATATTTGGCATCTATCAATGCTGGAGTTCAGTTCTAGTTAAGCATAGAAAATTGACTTGATACACTTCATCCTTACTCTCCTCCTCTTACTGTTCTACTAGCATCTGAACTTTTATCTCTGCTTCTTTTCACAATTACTCCATAGTCGTAACACACACACACCAAAATCATCCAATTCCATCAGATATATATATATATATATATATATATATATATATATATATATATATATATAATCATTTTACTAGTTAGCTTCAAGAACATTTAGAACTTTGTAGAGTACTCTGCTCTGTCGGCTAGATCCATACATAATATGAGATGCAGATCAAAACTTGCACTTGTAAATCATAAATCATTTTGGCTAGCATTACTTATCATCACCAATTTCCCAATAAACAACTTCTATACATCTGAAATTAAGATCATTCACAAGGTCAGCCTATTCTTCTTCTGTTTGTTCTATCAAACTAAAACCTGATACTCAGAAGCTAATATCTTTTGAATCCTTCATCTTTGGAGGACAAAATTCTAGATTTAGAGTGTCTTGACAATGCTTACAACTACCTTAGATCCGTAGCAAACCATGCCTTTCCACTAGATAGATCCGGACCAGGATACCGGACCCTGTCACCTGCTCTGTTCCAGACTGCCCAGACTTAAACAAATTCTGATTCTGACTTCCAGTGTGAACAAATTGTGTTATGTGGATGATTGGGATAATCTTAGTTTCCATCAATGGTAACATCTATTATGCTTAGTAGTGTCTCTTGCCAATAGTACCATGGGATAAGTGGTATTGGTAGAAGGTAAAGCCAAAGGGGGCTGCCCACTAGGCCTAATAGAATCCTTCTTCAAGTTTCTCGCCAAGATCAAATCATCCTCCACTTCAGTTGCCAAACTTTGAGCAATTGCAAGATCAATTGGTGCTGCTCTTCGTAAAAGAAAACTTACTTCCAGCAATTGTGAATTGATGAAGAAGCATTTTAGGTTCTTAGTTGTGGGTTGAACAATAGTTGGGATCATGTTCTTTAGCTTATTGAACTTTGCCACAAACTCATGCATGGGCTCATGTGGTTCCTTTTTTATTTGAGTAAGTTGGGATAACAAGGTGTAAGCATCTTCTGATTGCTTGAATCTAGCTTAGAACTAGGTTTGAAGTGTTGCCCAACTGGTGATAGTTCTTGGTGCAAGGTGATAAAACCAATTAGCTGCAACACCTTGGAGTGTTTCTACAAACAATCTCACATAAACATCTTCATATTCCACCCCAAGAACTCTGCATGCAATGTAGAATGCAGCAATATGCTCATCTAGATGTTGCTTGCCATTACCATAGAACTTGGAAAATTCTTTCTTGATCCACGAGGTAGTCCATGTGCTATAGGTGCCAAATTCAAAGGACCAAAAGCATTTCCCCATGGACTTGGAGCAACCATTCTTCCTTGGTGCAATCGTAACAAACAATAGATCAGAAATAATAAAAATAAGGCTGGTATACTTCAACCAAAGGTAAGAGGCTCTTGGTTGCATGTTCGGTCCCCAGTAGAGTCACCAAAAACTATTGGACAGATATTTTGTCATCAACTAACTAAAGATAAAATGGTTATATCAAACACAGTATGATGAGATTAAATCTCTCCTCTCAAAAAGGGGAGGCTCCCTTCTTATTGCTAACTAATAACAACCAATAACTAACTAGACTTATGTACACTAAAAACTATCCATGGGGTGGTTCCATATCATCCTATTCTCTTTTTTCAGAATAGATGTTTATAATTCAAAATAGTAATCCCACAAAGCTTATAATATTCAAAGAACTATAAATCACTAACTTGGAGCAATAATAACCAATATCCACTTAAGTTACACAAAAGAATAACTAAATGATACCAACGTGTGTTAACCACCAAGAAACCCACATAAACACAAAGTTTCTCATTGCTTCTTATGCCAATTAAAAATGAAAAGATTTCAGAATAAATTGTAGCCCAAATTCTTCACTATGTGCCGAGATAAGATAACAAGATCACGAACAATAACTTGCACCAAAAAGTCTTCAAGTTACTTTTCATTCACCAACATAAACACAAATATCAAAGATGATATTGTAGCACAAAGTCTACAAGATCAGATTTGAATCACCTTCTGGACACTTGATTTTCACACTCACAATTCAACCATACATACAAGATAATGCGATAAAAAGGACATAAGAACAATTCTACAACATTGCAAATTTGATCCAAGACAAAGATAGGATGTGAACTTGCTTTCTTTATATTGATTGAAAACTTGATTTATAAAATAAGCTCAAAGTGTCAAATTGCTCTTCAAAATGACAGTGCTTCACTTCAATAGACAAAAGATAATATTTACAAAAGAGTCCCTCTTTATTTATAGGGAGGAGCCAAGAGCAAAAATAGGAAAACTATAACTAATTTGACTTATTCAACACAAAAGTCCAAATTGATTTAGGACTTCTTTGTTTTCACATGCAATTACATATTTGGAAAAATACATGTAAATATGTTTGAAGAAAAATACAAAAAGCATGAAAACATTTCAGAAATAAACTAAGGCATGATCAACTTTCTTCAACATCTTTCTCCATGAACTCTTCATACTTCTTCGTTGTTGATTGCATTTCAGTAGTATCTGGTCCATAAGTATGCTTAGAAATGGAAAGGGCCCTTGTTATTGAATCTTTCATGGTGGTACCAACTTTCTCATGCCTTCCTAGGAATGCTTTAAGGTTGTCCAAAGTTAGCTAGATGAAAAGATGAAAATGATAAAGTGTAGCTAGACATCCTGTCAAATCCACTCACGAATTGTGCATGAGTTGAAGCAATCTCTCTTCAACAATGCAAGGGGATGAAGATGATAGGGAGAAAAGAAAATAGTAGAAATAAAACACTAAAATCCCCTTTTAAAACCCCTAAATGACATTAAACAAAGGACATTTATTACACTCATGTAAACATGCAATTGCATGGTCAACCCTTTTTCACTGATGGTGCAACCTAGAGGGAAAATATGTAGGGTCGATAAATTTCACTGACTGCATATAAAAATTTACTAAGATGCAGTGGTGGCAAAAAATACCGACACTGCATATAAAAATTTACTAAGATGCAGTGGTGGCAAAAAACACCGACACTGCTTCTAAAATTTACAAAGATGTAGTGGTGGCAAAAAATGCTGACACTGCATATACAAATTTACTAAGATGCAATGGTGGCAAAAAATTTACTAAGATGCAATGGTGGCAAAAAACACCAACACTACATATAAAAATGTACTAAGATGCAGTTGTTGTAAAAAACACTGACACTGCATATAAAAATTTACTAAGATGCAGTGGTAGCAAAAAATGCCGACACTGCATCTACAAAAAAAATTGAACTCCCAGAAAGTAAAATTTGCAATTGGACTTGCTTCACAAATTCTGAGAAACTGACATAAGTTGACATTCAGAAGGATGTTCTGAGGCTAGGAGACCACACACAAGGGCAAATGTGATTCACCTCGTTTTGCATGCTTAGAGGGTGTGGGCTACAAAATGGACGAGTTTCGTAGGGGTTATCCCACAAATTGAGTGCAACTGAATTTGAAGATAATGTTAGGGTTAGTCGACAGAAGATATCAATTAAATGCAAATAAAGATTAAACAGAGGAATGGAAATACATAGAATTAATAACAGTGAGAGACAAGTTTTAACATGGTTCACCCAAACTCAGGCTACATCCACCAAACAAAGAGTCCAATATTATTATCTAGTAAATCAAACTGATTACAACCAGCAATCCCTGCAACTCAATACCACTGCAAATGCTACAATACAATATCAACCAAAACCCTAACCCTTAGTCACTTTTATCAAGCTACTATTATTAATTCTGTGTATTTCCATTCCTCTGTTTAATCTTTATTTGCATTTAATTGATATCTTCTGTTGACTAACCCTAACAAGTGGTATCAGAGCCAGGTTGTGTTTGATTATCATCTGCAGGAAGGTCTCACAGTTGAGTGGGAGCAATGGTGGACGAGGGTAAATTGAAGGTTGATAAATTCAATGGGTAGAACTATCAGTTATGGAAGATGTAGATGGAGGATTACCTCTATCAAAAGGATTTATGGATGCTGTTGGAAGGAGTAGCCAAGAAACCAGCAACAATTTCTAATGAGGATTGGAATCTTATTGACATAAAGGCATTGGGAACCATTTAGTTGTGCTTGGCACCATCGGTGGAATCCAATATAATGGAAGCAAAGACTTTCCTGATCAGTCGCCACCTACCAACAATCTCCCACTTGGAGACTGATCAGGCTCCACACCAAATAGATAACACTATCTCTCCCCTATGTCTCCTCTATCTCTCCCTATCTCTCTCCTCTAGATCTCTCTACCTATCTATCTCTCCCTATCTCCCTATCTATTGCCTCTCTCTCCCCTATCATTCTTCTGTCTCCCTATCTCTCCCCTCTATGTCTCCCTCACCCTTATCAATGAAGGAAATGAAAACAAGAAGACTAGGACTCTCTTTCTATCTCTCTCTCACTATCGCCCTATCTCTCCCCTCTCTCCCCTCCATCTCCACCCTCTCTCCCCCTTCCTACCTCTCCCTCTCCCTTATCGACAAAGAACATGGAAACAAGAAAACTAGGACATGCAAAGAGAGATGAGGATATAAATTGGGAAGATGAAATGGAAAAAAGATTAAATGAAAGTTCATTGGATGGGAAGAATGATGAGGAGAGGTGGAAAATAGTAAAATAGGTAAAAATTGGTGGGATCTAAAGGGAAATTGGTAAGGAAAAGGAAAACTAGGAAAGATAGGAAAAAGAAAACTAGGAGGTAGATAGGTTAGAGAGAGAGAGAGCGCGCATAATGCGAGTGCATTATAATGTGCTCATGTTATGCTTTGCCTTGGTAATTTCCAAGCCTTAGGCTTGGATTTTCCTTGGGCGTTTGAGCCAAAGGCTTAGACTGTGTTTTGGTCATCTAAGGATGTGTTTTTCTAGATTCTAACAAAATTCACATAATCTAAAGCATGCCGCCCATCAGGATTGTACTTTTTTCAATGAAAAGTAAAAAAAGTACCACCATAATCTTAAGCTCTCTGTTAGCTATCTAACCATATAATTTTTTTCACATTTTGAGTATGTTAAGAATTTCATCTTTAATCTCTTTTGTTAGTGTAACCATATTTTGTCAAAAACCAATGTTTGGTATTTTTGACTTTTTTTTAACTATTCATCAAAATTTCAAATAAGTTACATTTTTAGAAACTAGACTCCATTCTACGTGTATTAAAAAAAAATTGATTTTTGATTACTTTTCAAAAATTTTAAGGGGGAGCACGCTCAATTCTCTATTTTTCAAGATGTGTCCACTTTGAAAATCAGTAAAAAAATCCATTATTCATGAAAAAATTATCAGAAAAATTAGGGATAAACTACATGGTGTTAGCTAATTTCTCACTGAAGTGATTTTTGAAATACTAAAAAAAGTTAACATTTTAGGGGGAGCACACTCGATGGTATGTTTTTTTGAGAAAAAAAGGGCCAATTTTTGTGCTCCCCTTTTTGTACCCTTTAATCTCAACCATTTTTAAAAAAAAATTAGTAGTTTAGAAATTAGATTTGGAGCACTACGACTCTTGTTTTTGTTGTATCTTCAAATTCTAAGTGTAACTATCTTCAATTTCTTATCCAACATCAGTCTTTCCTAATTTCAGAAAAAAAAAAGTGGCATTTTAAGACTCCCGTTTGGTCCCTCATCTTTGTGCATTTACCCTACATTTGGATATTTGTAATTTTATTTAGATATCTATTTGTAAGTTTTCAATATGAATATATTTACTTACATTTGTAAGTTTTTGGTATGGATATTTACATATGAGTAATTAAATATTTATTTATTTTTATTCTAATTGTAAATTCAGGTGGTCTAATGGATGAATTTCTAATAGATAATATTTTTCAAAACCTCCCACTCCCTCCACCTCAAAACCCCCCACTTCTCCACCCCCTCCACTTGATCAGACTCACTTGTGAGAAAATATAAATGAAAATATAAACACAATTGAAGAAAAAATTGATTTCATACAAAATCAGCCTCACACGCCCCCCATGTAGTATGGTTTGCATCTTCAATGCAAACCATTGTTGATTCTGTTAGGTCTATCGATGTGGATCTAGATAGATTCTACCTTTGGCGAGAGGAGAGGAGATAGTTTTATGTAGATGGTATCTCGTATAGAGAGATCCTTGGTCTTCACACCAATAAACAAACCTTAGGCCCATTCTTTGTTGACCCTACAACTAATAAACATATACCTCCAATGAAAAAAGAATTTCAATTAAGTGGTGTAGACATCATGAGATTATGAGACATTTGTGGGAGCGATGGTGGATGGTCTTTGATCATCCACCACACGCTAATTTTGAGGTTCCATTATATTTTTTGAGGAAATTATGGGTGGAGTTTCAATTGGGTTTAAAACCCAATTATTTTGACATTAGAGCATTCTAGGGTGTTGGTGGTGGCATGCCACATCACAAGGAAGGGGCACGCATCGATCCCAATCAACCTATTTCTATTCCACCCATGGTTGCTCTTTTTTTCCCAGTATTCGTGCACCCATTCAGCACAAAGCAGTGATTTTGACATTAGGAGCATTGAGTACACTCTCGAGAAATCTCATTGAACAAGCTACCCATATGTCAATTGAATTTAGTAGTAGAGAGTATGGAGGAGTTGGTGTAGCTAGTCCTACCACCTCACACATGTCGATGACACATTTGTGTCAAAATTATCATCAACCGTGCTATGGTCCTACTCCTGCATCCACATCAGATGCAACTACATCAAAGGTGGAGTCATACTTGGATCTACTATATTCTGATGATCATCCTATGTCACAGGTACATGTCACATTTTATTTTGTTTCAAGTGCATAATGAACATATCAAAATTTATATTTAATAATGAATTAAATATATATTTTAAACTATTTGGTGTAGATCTCAAGTTTCTCTAGGGCCTCAACACATTTTGATACACTCAGTTTTGAGTTGAGAGTTGTAGAAATTGGCACACCTTACGGGGTAAACCAATATATATTAACCCTAAAACCATATGTATCTAGTTCTAATTTAAAGTTTCTTCAAAACTTCAAAACTTAGATATATATTTTTATCTAACTTATATAATTTAATTTAACTATATGTCAAACATTTTTGTTGTAGCAGGGAGGTCTTGTGATAGTTTCCATGTCTGACCAACCTCTGGAAGGTGTTGTGAGTGCTCCTCTATCATCATTTGTTATGCCCGAGTATTCCCTGGTGTGTGCTTTCAAAAATTGAACTAAATTTGTATTTTGTATTTTTTAGTTTATATATTTAAATCCCCATAGACATGTATAACTTTAAGGAGGCCCCCCCTAAAAACCTATAAAATCCTGGTGAATCCTGGCTAAGTGCTATAATTTTCCTAGCGAATTTATGTTTGTTATTAGAAATTTTTATTAAATAGTGGTAAATCCTAATGAATAATTGTTTAAAAAAATTCGTTGGTGAACTATACTTGTATTCAAAAAATAAAATAATTTCGTTGGTGAATTATATAAATTTTCAAAAATATAAATAGATTATTTGGCGAATGTGCTGGCAAGTTTTTAAAAAATCATAATGTGGCTAGAAAAAATATCAAATGCTAAATTATAATGATTAATTTACTTGGCAAATTTATAACTTAAAAAATATTTACATTTAGATCGATGGATATTGATAATCAATATCACAGATCAATGACATCAGTGTACTTATAAAGTTATAATATTCTAATAATTTTTTATTATCAGATGATGCAGATCGATGACATAAGTTATATTTCGGTCCAAAGTAGTAACACACCCAAATTTCTACATAAAGTCTTTAGAATAGAGACAAGTGGACTGTGTTGGAAGTATTCCTAAAACATTTCTCGTTGGATGCCATGTGGCTCATCATGATTGCATTGTGATGTTTCATGTACATCGCAAAATTAACAAGTGGGCCCATCTTCACAGTTGAGGGCTTGCGCTATGCCACCACCTTTATTTTATATTAAATAATTCATATTATATACAATATAGTATACAATAATCATTAGAAATATATTATATATTTTATATATATCTCAACCATTGATCTAATAATATCTAATGGCTCCTAGTTGATTCTAGATGCTTTTATTGGCAATGTGTAGCATTGGAGATCTACCTTCTAGAATTGAACTACAACCATTCATCATTTTTTCATCGAACAGTGGAATAATTTCAAAGTGGACAATTTAAATATTTTAAGTTTTTAATCATTGAAAAGTGGGATGACCTGATGGCTGATGTTTTGGTGGTCAGATCAATCACCCAAGGTGATCAAGTAGATACAAGCTTTGTAAAGGGAGGCAAGGTACTGTTTGATGCAAGATGTCAAGTCCATACAAGTAAGATGTCAAGTCCATATTTAAGATGTCAAGTCCATAAAAGGATTTTCTGAATTGGATGCCCAAACGCTCTTCGAGTATGATATGAAGTGACATTTTGGCATCTGGAGAATCATTTGCAGGGTTAGTAAGATAGATTGATGGATAGGTAATGTTTTTTTGAATTCCCAGCAGTCATGGCTATAAAGGGATGGAGAAATTTTCTTTTGACAATCAATTTCAACTTTTGGTTGTTCCTTATTAGCTAAATTTGGGAATTATTTAGTTAGAATGCAGTCTTTTTTCACTAGACAAAGCAGTTAGAATGGTTACACAGTTGGATTGTTATCCTTACCTTGAAAGATCTAGTTCTTGTAAGATGAAAAAACATGAGTCATGGGAACTCCATGTATGACATGGGAGGATCTAGTAAGATAACAACCAGCTATTTGGACAATGAAGTGGAATGAGAATGGTGCCTTTTGGCAACATTCTTCTTTCAGTGTGGTTGTAAAGTGTGTTGGCTTTGATACCAATTGTTAGAACACAAGCAATCTACTGAGAGGGGGGTAAATCAGTAGATCAATAAAACTTAAAACTTCAAGCCTCTAGAACGTAGATCAATTTAAAATTTTTAGTGCATTAACATCAACAACAAGAAAGCATACACACATAAACACCAGATATACATGGAAAACCCAATATGGGAAAAACCATGGTGAGAAAATGCTGCTAGGATCTACCATCCTAATCCAGCCTCACAAATGAAACCATTGATTACAATGTTTAAGAGCATCAACTCTAAGGAGTCACCAAACCCCTAATTTAAGAGCACTAACTCTAAGGAGACTACAATCCATTGATCTGAGCACCAACTCAGTCCACATGAGGCACCAACCTCATTGAATCTTTACATATTGAAGTATGCAACCATTTGGTTCTTTAAAAACCTCAAATGCACCTATTTAATTCATACACAGTCTTCTCCTCTCACTCTACTCACCCAGACTCTGCACAAAATTCTTCTCACGCATAATACATACACATTCTATTACAATCACTTTTATATATATACGTTGTTTGTGTGTATGCACTCTAGTTTTTCTGTATGTCTATACTCTCATGCATATGCATTTACAAAAAAACACTTGGCATGTGGCTTTGCACATGCAAAAAATCCACTTTTCTATTGTTTATCCATCATTAAAAACAACCATAGTCACAGTTCTATATTTATCTTTTCACATGCAACAACTCAGCTTTTATGCAATTTTATCCATCGTCATCACCATTAACTTGCAATCCTAACCAATTCATGTGTCTCCAAAGTTCTTGGAATGTGTTCGCCAACACATTAGGACTTTGAGAGATTAATTATTTATTAATTATATCACTTTGACTTTTGCAATTAATTCCTAATTGGATAAAATCAAACTTGGGTGCCCACTTTGAGTTGGGAGCTATGAAGACTTTGTCGACTTCTCCTAAGTCTATTTTTAAATTTTGATAACTCCTAGTGAGTGGGAGTTAAACTTGGGTGTCCCCTTTTCATGGGGACTTATATTTAGACTTGGAGTTGTGATTTTTTGTGTACATGAGTGGATAATGTTGAGACACTTTGCATGGATATAATGTTGGAGTTAACTATGGTGTTAGAGATGCATAAATTGGATATTGCTTGCATGTGGTCAGAATAGCTTGCATGGACTTGCATGTTTTTGTATGTTACTTGCATGTACTTGCATGTTGTAAAATGTTACTCCTATGGACTTGCATGTGCTTGCATGTTGCTCCTATGGACTTGCATGTGCTTGCATGTTGTTGCATGTCACTTGCATGTGCTTGCATGTTGTTGCATGTCACTCCTATGGACTTGTATGAACTTGCATGTTGTTGCATGTTAGTTTTGTGAGATTACTTGCAAAACACTCCAACTCCAAAAACTTGCAGGATGGTACATCTCAGTGTTTCAAGTAATGGGTATCAGTTGTATGTTGTTGCAAATGCTTGCATGTCAGCTACATGTTAGTTTTAAGATATTATTTACATAACACTCCAACTCTAGAAACTTGTAGGATGGTACATCTCTATGTTTTAGGTAATGGGTATTAGTTACATGTTGAATCTAATGTTTGCATGTCACTTGCATGTACATAACAAGATGATTCAGAATAACCTTGGGGACATCAATCTTGCATGTTGTTTGCATGAAATTGATGTGTATTAATCACTTCAGTCAACATAAAGTGATTGGGCAAATATGGATGCCCAATTGGAAGACTTTCTATTGTTGCTTTTATTTGGAAATATGTTTGATGTTCGCAAAGTTAACTTGGGCAAACTTGGGTGCCCACATCAAGGACAGGTAGTTAACTGAAGGCTTGAACTTTGTTTGACTTCAGTCTTCTCTATTTGAAGCACTTAGTTTTTGCATAAGCATTGGTTACTTGTTATCAATTACAATTTATTGTATTTTGAGTTTTAAGCTTTCAAATCAAGAAGCTCTTGAATTAAGAAGCTTCAATTAATTAATTAATACCCCATACATTTTCCATAGAGTTGAATTGTGAAAAAGACTTAGAAGACATTTTCCAGGTAGTTTAATGTATGCAATGGTTTGCACTAGACCAAATATTGTAGAAGCAGTGGGAGTTTTAAGTAGGTTTATGTCTAACCTTGGTAAAGAACATTGGAATCATGTTAAGAGGGTGTTTAGATATTTGAGAGGAACTTCTAATTATTGTTTAGTTTATCATGGTATTGATAGTGTGGATAAATCATTAGACATACATGATTTTGTTGATTTTGATTGGGCAGGTGACTTGCATGGACTTGTATGTACTTGCATGTTGTTACATGTTGTTGCATGTTGCTCCTATAGACTTGCATGTTGTTACATGTTGCTCCTATGGACTTGCATGTGCTTGCATGCTATTGCATGTCACTCCTATAGACTTGTATGACCTTGCATGTTGTTGCATGTTAGTTCTGTGAGATTACTTGTAGAACTCTCCAACTCCAGAAACTTACAAGATGGTACATCTCAATGTTTTAGGTAATAGGTATCAGTTGTATGTTGTTGCATGGTTAGAATAGATTTCATGGACTTGCATGTTTTTGTATGTACATGCATGTTGTTGCATGTTGTTGTATGTTGCTTGCATGTACTTGCATGTTGTTGCATGTTTCTCTTATGGACTTGCATGTGCTTGCATGTCACTTGCATGTGCTTGCATGTTGTTGTATGTCACTTGCATTTTCTTACATGTTGTTGCATGGCACTGCTATGGACTTGTATGACCTTGCATGTTGTTGCATGTTAGTTTTGTGAGACTGCTTGCAGAACACTCCAACTCTAGAAACTTACAAGATGGTACATCTTAGTGTTTCAGGTAATGGGTATCAGTTGTATGTTGTTGCATGTTGCTTACATGTACTTGCATATTGTTGCATGTTGCTCCTATGGACTTGCATGTTGTTGCACATTGCTCCTATGGACTTGCATGTGCTTGCATACTGTTGCATGTCACTTGCATGTGCTTACATGTTGTTGTATGTCACTTACATGTCCTTGCATGTTGTTGCATCTCACTCCTATAGACTTGTATGACCTTGCATGTTGTTGCATGCCAATTTTGTGAGATTGCTTGCAGAACACTCCAACTCCAAAAACTTGTAGGATGGTACATCTCAATGTTTCAGGTAATGTGTATCAGTTGTATGTTGTTGCAAATGCTTGCATGTTAGTTGCATGTCAGTTTTAAGATATTACTTACAAAACACTCCAACTCTAGAAACTTGCAAGATGGTACATCTTAGTGTTTCAAGTAATGGATATCAGTTGCATGTTGAATCTAGAGTTTGCATGTCACTTACATGTACAAAAAAGATGATTTAGAATAACCTTGGGGACATCAATCTTGCATGTTGTTTGCATGAAATTGATGTGTATTGATCACTTCAATCAGTAGAAAGTGATTGAGCAAATATGGATGCCTAATTGGAAGACTTTCTGTTGTTTCTTTTATTTGGAAATATGTTTGATGTTGGCAAAGTTAACTTGGGCAAACTTGGGTGGCCATATCAAAGACAGACAGTTAACTGAAGGCTTGAACTTTGTTTGACTTTAGTCCTCTCTATTTGGAGTGCTTGGTTTTTGCATAAGCATTGGTTGCTATGTTATTAAGTACAATTTATTGTATTTTGAGTTTCAATCTTTCAAATTAAGAAGCTTCAATTAATTAATTAATACCCCATAGATTTTCTAGAGAGTTGAATTGTGAAAAAGACTTAGAAGACATTTTCCAGGTAGTTTAATGTATGAAATGGTTTGCACTAGACCAGATATTGCAGAAGCAGTGGGAGTTTTAAGTAGGTTTATGTCTAACCCTGGTAAAGAACATTGGAATCATGTTAAGATGGTGTTTAGATATTTGCGAGGAACTTCTGATTATTGTTTGGTTTATCATGATATTGACAGTGTGGATAAATCATTGGATATACAGGGTTTTGTTGATTCTAATTGGGCAAGTGACTTGGGTAGTCGAAGGTCCACAAAGGCTATGTTTTTACTTTGTTTAGAGCTGTAGTACATTGGATGAGTAAGAGGCAACCCATGGTTTCTTTGTCTACTACAAAAGCAGAGTATATACTTTCTTACAGAGACTTGGGAAAGGTATTAGTTTTGATTGTAGGACATTAAGACTTAATTGTGATAGTCAGAGTGCTATTTGTTTAGCCAAAAATCCTATGTATCATGTTTGTACTAAGCATGTTGATGTTTAGTATCACTTTGTGCAAGAAATAGTGGAGAATGGTAAGGTTTTAATTAAAAAAGTTGACACTTTGGTTAATGCTACAGTTTATCTTACGAAGCCAGTTACTACAGATAAGTTCTCTTGGTACAGGAAGGCCATTGGCCTTGATCACTGTACTTGATTTAAAGTTTTATTATATCATTTAGAGTTATTACAATGTATAATGTCAAGTGGGAGAATGTTGGGATAAGTTGCCATTAACTTGTAATCCTAACCAATTCATGTGTCTCCAAAGTTCTTGGAATGTGTTCCCCAACACATTAGGACTTTGAGAGATTAATTATTTATTAAATATATCACTTTGACTTTTGCAATTAATTCCTAATTGGATAAAATCAAACTTGGATGCCCACTTTGAGTTAGGAGCCATGAAGACTTTATTGACTTCTCCTAAGTCTATTTTTAGAGTTTGATAACTCCTAGTGAGTGGGAGTTAAACTTGGGCCTCCCCTTTTCATGGGGACTTATATTTAGACTTGGAGTTGTGCTTTTTTATGTACATGAGTGGATAATGTTGAGACACCTTACATGGATATAATGTTGGAGTTAACTACAGTGTTGGAGATGCATGAATTGGATATTGCTTGCATGTGGTTAGAATAGATTCCATGGACTTGCATGTTTTTTCATGTTACTTGCATGTTGTTACATGTTGCTCCTATGGACTTGCATGTTGTTGCATGTTTTTGATAAAGTATGTGGCAAAAAGGGGTGTCGATCCCATTACATATAAGCCAAAAAGGCACACCAAAGTTCCATCAAAGATCTAAGAGAGAGAAACCAACCAAACCAACAAGAAACAACCAAAAAAAACCCAAGAGCTAGACACAATGGACCAACAATAGACCAATAGTAGACAAAAAACCAAAAGCACAAAAAAAGCCCCCAACGGCTAATTGAACATCTAGTCCCAATCTTCAGCCAGGAACTGGTAGAGATCACGGTACTCCTTGAGCTATTTATCCTTCATACCCTAGATGGTAAACTCAGCATCCTAGAGGACCATAAGAGTTGTGGCCGACCGGTGCATCACTTTCATAGAGAACTCGGCCAGAAGCTTGAACTTCCTCTCCAGCTCGGTGAGCATGATAGAGAGGGTTTCTATCTCCTTATCTTTGATAGAAACCTTTCCCCCCTCTTCATCTTCCCCACTTCCTTCACCACTTTCTCTAAGCTCATAGATTTAGACCCTTTAACATTGAGCTCAAGAAAATTATTGGGCCCGTCATCCACTTCAGCCTCCACATTATCATTTTTGGTCTCCTTGTTGACAAAAAATTCTCCACCCATCTATTCAGTCTCAGGCATAGTTGTGTCCACTTTGTTGTTTTTTCATCAGAAATACCATCACCCTCCATATCCACAGTATCCTCCTCCAACTTAGTGACCATCTTCTTTTAGAGAATAGGACTAGGCTTAGCAACAAGCCTTGTTGACCTCCTAGTCGATGGCAGCCAGGGTTTACTACTAGTCATGGTAAAATCTTCATTAGTAGTGTTGTCACTACCACCGACACATTCCTCAAAGCTAACCTCCTCCACCACCACAAAAACATTTTTGGCCTTATTCCCACTGTCTGTACCACTTCCTTCCTCCAAACTTCCCCTATTCTTCTTTTGAGGGGTCACCATGATAGAATCACCGGGTAAAATATTTCTTTTGATAAGAGTCTTAGTAGAGGTCATGGGAGTCTAGTCACTGGTCTTGGGCTCTGAGCTTTTACCAATGGTATTTTTTTCTTTCCAGACTTGAGAGATTTGGCATACTTCTCAGGAATGACTCTCATAATTATCACTGGGCTAGTCATCTCAGGATTGGAGTAGGGCGACAGAGGAGGTTCAACCCTAGTAGTCATGAGGGCTTTAGGGGGACAGAGTGCTAAATGGAATTTATATATTTTGAGGATAAGCCCTTGATGGAGCGGGATGAGGGGCTTGTTGGGGTCTACATCATGTAGATTGATGGAAGATGCAATCGAGGCTTCCAGAGATGACAACAAATAAAATGGAAAATTTATCACCTTGCTATGATAAAAATGATTGAGAAGAGTAAAATGATAGTGGAAAAAATGTTTGAATCTACCTTCAAGAGTGAAGTACTTTATGATCATGTAACACACCTCATCCCAAGGTTTTGGCAGCATTTTGCAATCAAACGCCCCTATAGACTGTGTAAGACCTCACCTTTCTTCAGAAAACAAGCCATTCCCTCAGGGTCAAAAACTTTGCTTTTTTTGGAGTGTTTGATACCATCAGTAGGCATCCTAGTCACCATCCCAATTACTTCCTCTAAGATTTCAAACCCCACACCACCCACCTTGACCTATTTGTCCTCCCAGGAATGCAGGAACTGCATTGAGAGGCTTTCATCGTGACCTTGCAAGCATTTAAGATAGGAAGCCACCCTGCCCTCCTGGCAGATGTGCCATAGGTTCTTGTTGCATTTAATCTCTTCACAGTATTTAGGCTTAGTGCGAGATCTATCACCCCCCATAGCAATATTACACCAATATCTCACAAGCAAGCTAGCAACACAAGAAACAACTGAAAACTTAGAAACTTTTAGACTATAGAAAATATCCCAAACACTAATACTCATACTCAAGTTAATGAGTATAGTGTCTTTTCAGCTGCTAGGGGTGGCGTACTTTCTTAAATTCACAATATGTTAACTATCACTCCCTTTCTTTCCATGATTACAATTCATTAATTGGTCATAATTAGAGGTTCTGCATAGAGACGTCGAGTTGATCACGTGCCTAGTCATGTGAAAACCCATCTTAGGCCTCCATGTCTGACTAAAGAGCAAGTAATCCTTCATACAGTGGTAGAAACCAACTCTAACAAGTCTAAGCTGGCAAGCAAACATCACACCCCCCAAACATAAGTCCTCACATCCAGATGACAATTGAAACTAGATCCCATATGGCACCTAAAGTACTCCCTAGGCCAGGAGGTTGAAGGGTTAATTAATTCAAACATGAGAGATCAAGAGTGGAGCTTTGCTCCCTTTTTAGAAGGTTTTGTATCTGAATACGTAAATTATTCTTTCTTTTCCAACATCTCCAAGTGTCCAAGCTCTGCCGAAGGTTTGCCAACCCATCCTCCACTTTATTACCTTCCTGGTAAACATGCCCATTTTCTTTCTGCTTGAACCCAGATAGTAAGCAGATGATGTCATCTATAATATCCTTCAGCTTCCAGCTACTATTTGACCTACCAAGAGCTGCCTTAATGATGATTTTCAAATCTCCTTCCACTTATAATTTGTCCATTTCCATAGAGAGCAATTTTGAGTCCCCACAATAGGGCCAATCCCTTCACCACATTATTACACTGGTTACCCATGTGTCCGGCATAAGTAGCAATGAAGGCACCCTAATTTTTTTTCAGCTTTGTCGAAATTAAGTTTGATCTAATCCTTGGGAGGGGGTCTCCAGAGGGTATTTTGTCTGACCATATTTTTGGAATTGTCAATCTTGGTTATGTCCACTATTAGTCCCCAATTCATGGCAGTCCGCACTTCCACTAGAGTAGGGGGTTTCTTAGCCATATGAAGAGTTCTCGCTGACATGTTCTCTGAGACCAACCTACTAAAGGAGTAGAAGACCTCATTAGCAGATCAAACCTTATCTCTAAAGATTCTATTGTTCCTTTCCTTCCACAGACTCCACCCCAGGTGTAGGGGAATTTGTCTCCATAGCTCTCTAATCCTAGGGTACGAGAAAGGAAAAATCCAACTTTGGGCGAAATCCATTAGGTTTTCCAAGAGAACCCACTCTAGGTTAAGTTTCTTTATAGTTCTTCCCCATATCTCTTTAGAAAAATTGCAATGGAAAAGAAGGTGCTGAATGTACTCTTCTTCTTTAAGGCAAAGCACACATTTATTGACCAAATGGAACCCCCTTTTGTTGAGGTTGTTAGTAGTAAGGGTTTTATTATGAGCAACAACCCACCAGAAGAAGTTTATTTTAGGGATCATCTTGTTATTCTAGACACTCTTACAAAACCAACTCCCCTGTCTGGTATTTGTCAGAAAGATGTAAACATATTTAGCCAAAAAGTTCCCCTTTTGGTCCTATCCCTAGAGCATTTCATCCTCCCTGGGAAGTATCTAAATTCTATACTTGTTCAACTCCCCTTACAAAGCCTAACACTCCTGATTCTCAGGCTGAGTATTGTTCAAACAATCCAAGAGGTTCTTCCACCACCTTTAGCTATGGGAATGAGTATTAATGAAATTGCTAACCAAACTCCCAAAATGGTTGACAACTCTTTCCCTAGTGGTATTGTTCTTCTTGCTAGCCAGGGGTCCTACCTCAAGCCAATTGTCTTCCTAGAGTATGATTTTGTCTTCCTTACCCAACTTCCATTTGATGCCTTGGGATAGAGTGCTTCTGGTTTTGATCATTTTATTCCAGATAATAGAGCCTTTGGGATGGCTCTCTCTATCAATAACCCCTAATTTATCTCCATTTTATAGGTACTTGGCTTTCATAATCTGAACCCAATCTTTCTCCTCCTTTAGGAAGGTCCACCCAATTTTAGCAAGTAAAGCTTTATTCATCACCTAGATTTTTTTGATTCCTAATCCCCCTTGGGTTTTGGGTAGACAAACTTTGTCCCATCCAACCAATGAGATCCTCTTCTTTTCCTCAACTCTAGTCTAGAGGAAGGTTCTTTGGATCTTCTCCAATTTCTCTGCCATGTATCTGGGCATTTTAAAGAGGGATAGAAAGTAGGTGGGGATACCCTGCAAAGAGGCCTTCAAAAGTTGATGCTTACCTGCTTGGCTAAGGAGTTTACCTTTCCATTCCTCCATTTTCTTTTGGATTCTTTCCAGAACAGTATTTTAGAAAGCTAGGGTCACCTCCTTGACTATGAGGGATAGGCCCAGGTAGGTAGCCAGGAGATTAGCCATGTTGCAATCAAGGATGTTTCTCACCCTATCTTGCAGCTCCAAGTCAGTGTTGAAGAAGAACACATTACTCTTTTCATAATTAATACATTGGCCAGAGACCTCCGTATAAGAGTTTAACAAATTTTTCCATCTTCTGGCCTTAACCACTGAGGTCGCCCACCCTAAAGAGCATAGTATCATCAATAAACTATTGGATAGCAAACGGACCCAAGGTGGACGTATCTTTGACACCCCTAAGGGAATGACTATCCAGGTGGGATAGGATGTTTCTACCTAGAACCTCAGCCAAAATTATAAATAGGTAGGAGGAAAGGGGATCCCCCTACCTGATACCTCTACTAGCATCAAAAAACCCTTGAGGAGTGCTATTGACCAGGACCGAGTACTTGATGGTGGTGACACATTCTTTTATCAGAGTAAGCATTTTGTCTTTGAACCCAAACTTTCTAAGGACTTTGAACAGGAAATCCCAAGAGACTCTGTCATAAGCTTTAGAAATATCCAGCTTGAGAGCCATGCTTGGATTGTTACTTTTGTCCATTGAGTGAATGATCTCATGGGTGGATATAACAGCATCCATAATCTGTCTACCAGGGACAAAGCCATTTTTGTAGTCTAAGATAATACTGTCGAACAATGGTTTAGGTCTGAGGACCAGAGTCTTTGTAATGATCTTATAAATAGTGTTACAAAGGCTAATAGGATAGGAGTCAGCCATGGTATCCATGATACTCTTCTTAGGGATAAGCGCAATGAACATGGCATTAATTTGTTTGAGGATTTTGCCACTCCTAAAGAAGTCCTTGACAGCAGTCATGACATCATACCCCACTATCTCCTAGAAGTCTTGGAAAAAGGCCAGGGGAAACCTGTCCAGTCCCAGACCTTTGAAGGCCCCCATAGAGAACACAACTGCCCTAACTTCCTCCTCAGTAATAGGCTTTAGAATTCTACAGTTATCTTCCTTTGAAAGGATAGAGGGAATGATGTCCAATAGCTTATCCTCGTGACCTTTGTTAGGCTTTTTTCTGTGCTCCACCAAGAAGTTTCTAAAGTAATTAGAGGCAAGGTTTCCTAGTTCCTTGTCCTCAACAATAAACCTATTGTTCTCATCAAGTAGCTTGGTGATTCTATTCCTCCTCCTATGCTTCATAGCTAACTGGTAGAAGAAATCCAAGTTTCTATCTCCCTCCTTCAGCCATTTCACTCTAGAGTACTTTTGTTTCTAGAAGATCTCTTCCTTTCTGGTGATGTCCTTGAGGTTTTTGAATAGAGCCTCTTCCATATTAAAAATATCCTCACTCACATCCCCCAAGCCATGTTGTCTTGAAACTTCCATTAATCTATTAGTAATGTGTTTCTTTTGGTTCATCACATTCCCAAAATAGAATTTATTCCATCCTTTAACTTTATGCTTAACATGGATGAGTTTTTAGGTGAGTGTGAACATGGGAGATCCATGCACTAGGATACTCCACCAATCAGCAATGCAATTTATGAAATCTAAGTGGGAGGTCCACATAATTTTGTATCTAAATGGGAATGGCCCCTTGGGAGCACCATCAGTCTAGGAAAGGAGGAGGGCATTGTGGTCAGAGATGGTAGGAGGAAGGGCAAAAAGGATAGAATTTTGCACCCTACCCTAGTTAGAAGAAGCCAGAAATCTATCTAGCTTCATCTGAATCAACTGGTCACCCCTTCTTCTATTGGTCCAAGAATAGATTTAATTATTCATCTCTATATCCATAAGCTCGGTCTGACTTAGGAAGTCCACTAGGTCAACCATGCTGTCTAAGTAGTCTAGTCCATGTTGCCCTTGGACTTTTCTAAAGGGAAAAGTGGGGTGCTGAAGTCTCCCCCAGTAACCACAAAGTCATTCTCTTAGCATTAATTTTAGGGATCAAGTTGTCCCACAGTTCCTTTCTGGCATTCCTAGTGTTGGGGGCATATATATTGATTAGCTTCCAATTTTTCTTATTCATAGTGCATTTAATTTCCAAACTATTTTTTATATGCAAGTAGAAGCTACCCAAAATGTTATATTTGTTCCACATAGTAACTAGGCCCCCAGAAGCTCCCGTAGAATGGCTGATGATGTAGTCGGCCATGGGCCAAATATTATTAGCTATCTTTTTGAAGTTATAAGGATGATATCCACCTTATTGTCAAAAATGCAGCTCCTGATCATGAGTTGTTTATGAGGACTATTAAGCCCCCTCACATTCTATGTGATGATCTTCTTTGATGAGGTCTTCTAGAGATAGCCTCTAGTGTGCTTTGTCTCCCAATGACTATTTCCTTGGTTACTTCTTTGTTTTTGGTTTCTCTTTGGGACAGTCTTCTTGCCTTTCCTTTTGTCCCCACATCCGTTGACTTCTTGCCTTTCCCCTTCTTTTTGGGGGTAATCCACCCCTCCTGGTTACTAGGACCAGCCCCAGGAGAAAGAATCCTTATGGGTGATAGAATGGATTTCTCTATGCTTGCTGGAACTGTGGTCAATGAACCTTCAGCCACTACAGTACTGTTCTCAAAATCAGCTGCACTCAGTTTTGTAGACAACCCCCACGAAACTTATCCATTTCGTGAATTTACACTCTAAGCTCGCAAATCGAGACAAGACTCCCTTGATCTTGTGCGAAGTCATTTGACATTCTAAACTAGTCTACGACATTCCCTTGAATTGGTTTCTTGATATTTGCGAAGATCGTTCAAGTTGTAAACTGATGAAGATTGTCAATTTTTAGTCAATTTAAGGTGTTAGAAAACTTTTGAGTTTTGACATGTAAAGCGGTGATTTCAACTACTATTACATGTTAAAGGTTTTGTGTTGACATGTAAGAGCGGTGCATTTTGTCACTATTACATGTTTGAGGTCTTTTTGTTCTAACATGTAGGGGCGGTGTTTTTAGCCGCTCATACATGTTCGTGGTGTTGGAAGCCTAGTGCATAAGCGGTGAAATCACCTGCCTGTGCATGCTACCCCACGTGTAGGGGCGGTAATTTTCACTGCCAGCGCACCTTTAAACCCACACCAGTTAACTCGTGTGTAATAAATGCATTTTTAGGTTTTGAATTGAGGTTGTTTTGAGTTGTTTCTTAAACCTTTTTTATTGGTATTTTTCTTTTATTGTCATTTGCAATCGAGCCAAACACCACGGAGTCAAGTCTGAAAGAAATCAACGCATTTTAAAGTTCGTTATTGGCGTTTCTTCCAACTAGTAGGTTTGCTATCATTTTCATAGTTTTGAGATTCTTCTTTCATTTTATATTTTCAATTGTGAAGTTTTAATCTTTTTAAACCCTAGTTAGGTTTTGGTTTAAGTTTTCCTGTTCCCTTGCTAACTGTCTAAACCTAGGGCCTTTGTGTCATCCCATTTGTGTTTCCGTTTGTGTGTGAGCGGCGGTTAAATCATGCCGAACATTTAAACCCCCAGTGAACCTGGTCACTGACATGTGACATCGACATTTTTTGCCGCTTTACCAAGTCTCCACTTGGTATGATGCCTGGGTTGTTCATATGCAAGGCCAATGTTTTAATCACTTTTGAACCCTTCAAAGTTTCATCCAAACACCAAGTGCATGAGCGGTGTTTCTTGCTGCCCTTGCACAGATTGAGGTATCCTACCTACCATGTCAGTGTTTTCACCCGCCCGAGCATCTGAAGCTTCAACCTCCTTTTCCTGCAATGGCGGCGGAATCCCCCGCTCCTACATACACATTGTTCAAGCGATATACATGCAATGGCAGCGTTTTTCACCGCTCATGCATGTTAACCAATAATCTCTTGAACACATGCAACAATGGCATTTTCACCCACCTTTACACATGAAAACCCTTCCAACATGCAGGAGCGGTCATTTTGACCGCTCATGCATGTTTCCTATACTATTTCCTAACACTAAAAAAACTCATTTTTTCAAAGACTTTTAGCCCGCTTTCTCCCTCGCCTTGATTTACGTGCACTCAAGCCCTTCAAACGCATGCTTTCCTATCCATGATCATCGAATCACAGTTGACTCAGTTTACCCAAATTTTCCCCTGACTGTGAGATCATGGCCTTTTGCAGTTCTCAACTAGTGTTCATGGTGAAGTTCAAACTCAAAGTTTTCTCTGGAGCTCATGACAAAACGGTCTCCATCAAAGGCCAAAGTCATGAAGTACAAATACCAAGGTGTCTTTCCGATAACAGCAGTGCAATCAAACATTGATGAGATCAGAGACACAGAAATTGGACATGTAGACAAGGAAGAGTTTGTAGATAGAACAAAATAGACAAATCCTTCTAAGCCCATGTAGAAAATCATTGACAGCAATATCCATTTGGTTGCATCATTTTCGGTCTCTACACACAATCCTGAATTTGTTCTACAAGTGGCCAGTCATTACAACAGAGACACCAAAGCTATGACAGATTCTCATGGAAATGTAATCATGAGATTGGATGCAGAATTCCTCAATAAAATCTTCATGTGTCCACCCATTGAAAATGTTGGACAGATTGACTTTGCCCGAGGTCAACAAGATTATGATAATGATGTGGAATCTACTAGGAGGTATATAAATAACAAGTGGTTAAAGATTCCTAGAGGTAATTTGACCAGATGGCCAAAGGATCTTCACATGAGTGATTTTGTAGAGGAAGTGTGTGATCTGATTACTCTTTTGAGTCACATCAGAGGACTCCCTTCTGCCTCCAAATTCCAAGAATGGATGTACACCTACATCAAGGTGATTCTTCGAGGAACACAAAAGATTTTTTGGGGGGAATAGATCAGCAATGCATTGCACGAGCAACTGGTAAGGGTCAATACCACCTTCAAATTTTATATGACCTCTTATCTTGTCTATGCTGCTACAAGAATGAGAAACTTTCCAGGTTTAACCCAAGTAGGAGACAGGAGATTGATCCCAGTGTATGAATATTACCCCCAAATCACTCTGAAGGGGTCAATTCATCATTTCTAAAGAGTCAATGATGCATTCTTTTTAGTTTTCATGTGCTTAAGGGATGGTGAACTGGTTCAGAAAAGGGTTTCTGATGAAGCTTGGCAGGTTGTGAATTCTTTTGGTTGCTTATTCTTGCAATTTCCCACCTTCACATATCTTCAGGTAGGGTATTATCCCAGTTACCCTTATATGCTTCCACGATATCCCAGTGACTGCATTGTTCTTATGGAGCTATGTAGACAGCTAATTATGGTGCACGACAAACAGATGGAGCTGAAGAAGTCAGGGATAAAGTTTCCTATTGAAATTGGGAGGTACTCAGTTCAATCCGCCAATAAAGCAAAAATAATTGACTCTGAGTTACAATTGGTCACCATGAAGACCTACAAGAAAAGAGATCACTTTGACTTCAGAAGAGTTCAGGATAAAATCAAGAGGAAATCAACTTTTCACATACCAATGGTTGAAGACATATGGGTAGATCTCAGAACTCAGAATGAGATCAGAAAGCTAGATTTCTGCAGAATCCACATGAGTCAAATTGAAGAACTAGGCCTTGCTGATATTCTAGATGGAATGGAGGATGATGGAGATGTCCTAGATCCTAAATATGACGCAGAAAATGTTGAGGCTTCACCTCTTCCAGAGGTGAAATGGTCAGTCAAAGAAGAGACATCTATCAGGAAAAGTTTCCAACCAATACTGGCTAACACCAATATATGGTTAGAAAGCAAAGGAATTAAATTGAAAGAGTTCCTCACAGGGTCGGAAGCTAAGACACTGGAATAGACAGGTAAAAAGGCCAAGAACAGAACTAAAAATAAGAGCGACACCCCTTCTTCTAAGATATGCAAACCAAAGATCAAGTTTGTGTCCAAAGGGGGAAAGAAGAAGGAAGTTGGAGAAACTTCCAACATCATTGAAACAAATATTGAAGATACTAGTGCTGATCAAATGGAGGTCAAAGATGTAGAGGCTAAAAAGCAAAATATGCAGAGTCCTAAGGGAGATCAGCAAACAAAAGTATCTGATGAATCTAATAAAGAAGATGTAGAAGTAGAACAACTTGATGGTTCCCTTCAAACTCCTATGAAAAATCTTCCCTCTGGAACACAAGTTTCTACACCTCCTCATGTTCTGGTTGCTGATAGTTTGCCAGTGGTTTCGAATGTTCCTCTTTCGCCAATTTTTATTGTTTCTTCCGACAATACTCCTTCTATGAAAGCTAGTTTTGGAACTATTTTTGATTCTTCTAGTTCCATTCCAAGCTTATCTTCCCCATCTTTTGACATTGGGGAACAAACTATTTTAGAGAACCTTCTGGATGCTTCACAAAAAGTTGTTGATATAGGTGTGGTGTTTACCAACACAAGTCCTATTGTGACCATCACAGGTACAAATATGGAGCCGGCCAAACAAGTAGTAGATTCATCTCTCGTTGTTGGCGCTTCTGTTCTTCCTCCGTGGTTATCTACGTATACTCCAAAGAGAAAGAAGCAAGCCATTTCACCTGATGAGATCGACATTGAGAAGTTGTTGCCCGTGAAAGCAAAGAACCAGAAGAAGAAGCCTAAGACTATTTCTAGGCTTATCAATGAGAAGGGAATCTGGTACGTTGAAATTGCCAAACCACCAGAAGATGCCACCATCGACACTTTTGACATGAATGATTATGTCATCTCAAGGGTTGAGTTGGGTAAAGTAACTCATGATGGTGTAAAGGTAGATTTTCAGACTACTGCCAGTACTTTACTTGAAAAGTATGATGAAGCCAAGAAGGAGAAGGAATAGTATAAAGAAAAAGTAGAACAACTTGCTGCTATCTTTCAAAAAATAGTAAAGTCATCAGAAATAGTAGAACCCATGGCAGTGACAGTGGAAGATCCCCTGATTCAAAAGGTTGAAAAAGCACAAGCTAGGGGAAGAGTAGTGGGAGATATAGTGGAGTACCTATTGGCTCAAGGGCGAATCCTGCTAAAAACCACTATAGAAAGAAAGGAGAAAATGGACAAAGCTAAGGTAGAGCTGAAAAACCTAGTAGATCTACTCTCACAAGAGCTGCAAGATCAAGAAGAGAGCCTAGAAGAGTGGATAGATATGAAGAAGATCAAGATAAAGAATCTGATCACCATTGGGGTCATCACCAACTGGGAATCATATCTTAAGACCAAAGAAACTCTGGCTCATCGTATATACATAATAAAGAGTATACTTGAAGATCTATGCCGAGCTCGAGAAGCTAGTGAAGATAGTGATGTCACACTTCTACACCGGCTAGAAGAACTTCCGTGTACCTTGATAAGGGAAGATCACAGTTTCCTCCCAGCATAGGAAATGGTAAGTTCTTTTGAAGAAATGGTCCAAAGGAAATTTGAAGAGGAGGCGCCCTCAGTGCTTTCAATGGATAACCTGTATGACCAACATTCGACTTTAGAGAACCTGAAAGATAATCTGGACAAGCATGAAAAGGCAATAAAGGCAGTGAAAGATTCAATTCTCTGAGCCCACACCATCTCAGGGAATATAGCAAAACCAGATGCATGCGAGATGGCGGCCGGTCAAGCTATGTACTAGAACTTCCTGAAGAAAAAAGACAGAGGAAACTAGTGCCTTAGCTTATTTTTCTTATATGATATGTAATGTGAATTTTGTTTTGGACATTTTCACGTGTAATTTTCCAAAATGTAATTATATGAGAGACAAGAGAAGTCCCAAGTCAAATAGGACTCTTTTGTTGAATAAGTCAAAGTAGTTGTAGATTTCCTAAATTCTCTCCAGGCCTCTCCCTATAAATAAAGAGGGCCTCTTTTGTAAATATTATCTTTGGTCTATTGCAAGAATACTCTGGCGAATTGAAAAGCAAATCTTGGGGTTATTTGTGTTATGATAGCATTGTTCTTACGTCTTGTTATCATAATTGTCTTTGGTAATAATTGAAGTGTGGAGTTTATTTCAAGTGATTGAAGAGCGCTCTTAATTTGATTCTGATAGACTTTGTGTTATCAAATCATTTGTGAGGATTATGTTTATGTTTGTGAGAATACAATAGTTTGGAGACTTTGCATTGCAAGTTGTTATATTCAAGTTACTTTTATCATCTTAAAGAGGAGTGAAGACTTTGGGCTGCATTCAACTTCAAATAGTTCTATTTGCAATTAGCAAGTGAGGTAACAGAAAACTTTGTGTTTCTGTGATTTTGTGATAATTTATAAGTCCTTTATCAATAGTTTGAAGTATAAACATCTATTCTAAAAAAAGAGAATGAGATGAAATGGAACCACCACAAATATAGTTTTTAGTGTACATAAATTGCATAAGTTATTTTGTTTGTAAAAATCAAGCAACCAAAGGGAACCTCCCCTTGCTAAGAGGAGAGACTTTGTCTCATCATAGCTGTGGCTGATATATCCATTTTTTCGTTAGCGAGTTAATGACAAAATATTCACCCAACAAGTACCTAATCCAACTGACTACTCTCCAATGGACACCAAAGCACTGGAACCATCAATTCTAGGCAAGCGTGTCTTTTCATTGGGGCTTAGGATTTACCCATCTTTTGTCTCAACTGAGCCCAAGGAAGTTCCCTTCTTCTGAGTCGGCTGTTCAACTTTGGAATCCCTCTGAAACTGAGGTAGAGGTAGAGGTGGGGTCTCATTGGTTGAAGTTGGAAGTACATCCTCAGGGTCTCCCTAAGCCTGGACCTTCTCCAATTTCTTTGTCATGAGAGGGGACTTGATGATATCAAGCAAGTCCTCTTTGAATAGGTAGTCCTCCACAATATTCTCCTCCTTCGAGACCTCTTTGCCTTTTTGTGTGTTTAATTATTTGTATTCATTGATAAGGTGCCCCTTTTTGGAACAATTTTGGCAAAAAGTGGTAGCATTCTCATACTCCAGGTGTTGCTCCCAACAACCATAATTATACTTTGAGTTAATAGTATTAGGTAGAGATTTATGAATATCTACACTAACACAACACCTAGCAAGACTAACCTGGTTTTATGCTTAGTGGTGTTGTCTAGAGCGATGACATGTCCAAAAGGATTCCCTATCCATCTGAAAATATCCTCATCCTAGAACCCATATTTTGGCAAAAACTGGTAGCATTCTCATACTCCAAGTGTTGCTCCTAGCAGCCATATTTAGACTTTAAGTTAATAGTATTAGGTAGAGATTTATGAATATCTACACTAACATAGAACCTAGCAAACACTAACCTAGTTTTATGCTTAGTGGTACTGTCCAGAGTGATGAAATGCTGAAAAGAGTTCCCTATCCATGTGAAAATCTCCTCATCGTAGAACTCTAGTGGAAGTCCAGGGAGCCTGACCCAGACTGGAGCCGACCTACTAAGTTCCATAGTCGTGTCAAACCCTAGTTTCTAGCACCCTAGGTAGAGGTTGTGCTTGCCATACATCCAGGGGCCACTTGCCAAAGCCTCTACCAAGTCCTCCTTAGTGGTGAACTTAAAGAGGAAGAGACCACCTGTCATGGCGCTAGTAACCACGCTACCTTTAAGGTGGCATCTCGCGGCCATCCAATGTCAAACCATGTCAATGTTGGGCCTAAATGCTTGGAACCTACCTACCAAAGATAATTCCAAGGTAGAGGTTATTTTATCCATCATTAGATCTGGGATTTGGAAGTCCATTCCATTCACATGCTCTGACTACACTAGGGCCATAGAATCTTTGACAGGCCTACTAGTTTCCCCTAGCAGTGCTTATTTCCAAGCCTTGGGATCTAACCCCGAAGCTAGAGATTTGAGCTCAGGAGTACTGACCGGAGCAATATCATCATTAGTAGGAACCTCCTGAGGGCCTATAGGGGGGGCAAGCCCCCCCCAAGGCTGACGACCACCATGAGAGAAGAAGGTTCAAATAGTGTAAAGGCGGGAAAGTTGCAGAGCAGGAAACTTGCATGTTGTTGCATGTTGCTCCTATGGACTTGCATGTGCTTGCATGTAGTTGCATGTCACTTGCATGTGCTTGCATGTCATTTGCATGTGCTTTCATGTTATTGCATGTCACTCCTATGGACTTGTATGACCTTGCATGTTGTTGCATGTCAGTTTTGTGAGATTGCTTGTAGAACACTCCAACTCCAAAAACTTACAAGATGGTACATCTCAGTGTTTTAGGTAATGGGTATCAGTTGCATGTTGTTGCAAATGCTTGCATGTTAGTTTTAAGATATTACTTGTAGAACACTCCAGCTCTAGAAACTTGCAGGATGGTACATGTCAGTGTTTCAGGTAATGGGTATCAGTTGCATGTTGAATCCAATGTTTGCATGTCACTTGCATGTATAGAACAAGATAATTCATAATAATCTTAGGGACATCAATCTTGCATGTTGTTTGCATGAAATTAATGTGTATTGATCACTTCAGTCATCATAAAGTGATTGGGCAAATATAGACGCCCAATTGGAAGACTTATTATTGTTACTTTATTTGGAAATATGTTTGATGTTGGAAAAGTTAACTTAGGCAAACTTGGGCACCCACATCAAGGACATGTAGTTAACTAAAAACTTGAACTTTGTTTGACTTTAGTTCTCTATTTGGAGTGGTTGGTTTTTGCATGAGCATTGGTTGCTATGTTATCAATTATAATTTATTGTATTTTGAGTTTCAAGCTTTCAAATTAAGAAGCTCATGAGTTAAGAAGCTTCAATTAATTAATTAAGAGCCCCATATAATTTCCAGAGAGTTGAATTGTGAAAAAGACTTAGAAGAAAAAAAGCAATAAGTTTTTTGAAAAGACTTAGAGAAAAAAGAAAGAAGCTTTTTTGTGAAATGCATCAAGGACTTAGAGAAATTTTAGTATTGAATGTAATCTTTTCCAAAGAGATTTAATACAAGCAGGAAACATCTTTAAGTCTGGAGTTTTTTCCCAAAAGGGTTTCTCCACATAAATATGTGTCTTCATTATTGCAAGCATCTCTCTTCTATTCTCTTCTCTTCTACATTGGATTGAAAGTGCAAAATCACTTGTTCATTAATTGTTACAGATTAATCTTATTTTCAGATTTACATACACAAAATTTCAAAGTTTATAGTAGCAATTCTACCTTCATTTTCAACACTTTACACATGCAACAACTTAACTTTTATTGCAATTTTATCCATCATCATCACCATGGAACAAATCTATTTTTATGTTGTTTACACCATCATCGCCATGCATCCTATTAGAACTAATAAACATCGAGTTAACACACCTAAAAATAGTTGTTTATACCTTTTAAACCTAATCCATTGATCTTCCTTCTCTATCAGCAATTTTATTAGTTCACTAACCTTGGCTTTAAACTCTTTTATCAATGAAATTAAAATTTCACTAACCTTGGCCTTAAGCTGCTTTATCGGTGAAACATCTTTTTTGAACTTTTACCTTTAGCCCTTTAATGATGAGTATCATTGTTTAAGAACTTACCCTTTGTCTTCTTTATCAACGGATATTCATTTCTTCGAACTTAGCCTTCATCTTCAACGTCTTTCTTTATCAACGAATTACGACTTTTGTAAACTTGTCTCTTTAAGACTTTTGTCTTCAATGCCTTCTCCCTTATCGATAAAGTTGCCTATCAATAAACTTCACTATTGGCAATCTTAGCTTTTTGTGAACCAAAACATTTCCCAACAAAGTCTTTGTCTACTTTTCTCTTTATCGACAAAAGCATAAAACCACAAACCTACCCTTGAGCCCTTTGTCACCTAGTCGGTGAATCGGTGAAATGCCAAACTTGTGAACTTGCAAACTTGTTCACAAAACAAATTTTTTTTTGATAACAAGTCCTTTGATCTTCAATATTCATTCTTCCATGCCTTTGTTGGTGAATCACCAAGTCGGCGAAATGATAAACTTCATTACTCACAAACTTAACTTTTGTCGAGACTTCAACTTTTTCTATCTTTTCGAGTCATCATCGAAAACACTTACCTTTTCCCTCTATCGGCGAATCGGAGAATTCTGAAACTAGAGTACCAATTCACAATTTGAATAGTTTACTAGCTGACCATTTTACCAATAACTTAGAAACTATTTCTTCTTATCTCTTATCTACCTTAGAAACTTAAATTATGTCTTTACACCTCAACAAATTCCTTTGACATCAATGACAATATATTAACAATCTCCCCCTTTGTCATTGATGGCAACACTTATGCAAAAATTATCCTCAGTGCTGCTCTATTTCTTCTGTAATAACACTGATCTAGCTCTTCTACATTTGGTCCCCCTTACTCTTACTCTCCCCCTTTATCATAAATGGCAAAGGGAGGTAATCAACCTCTTTTCTGATAGTAACCTGCTACTACCAATACAGGTTCCCCCTATCTGTACTTCTCCTCACCATGTCACATCAACCTATGATCATCTAAGCTTCCATCTATCTACCTGCTCCCCCTAAGAGGTAGTCACTATAAAAATAGGGATGAAAGATATGCCTTGAGTTGCTCTCCCTTGATAGACGTTACAGTTGCACTTCTAATTGAGAAACTTAGGAAGAAAAACTCTAAACTATAGCTGTAACTTCAAGAAGATATGGTGTCTAAGAAGCTTGTAGAGTTAGAAGAGTTGATTGTTGATTTGAAGACACAAGTGGAAGAAGCCAAGAGAATAGAAGAAGCTACAAAATATGAATTGAAAGCAAAATCTGAAGAATGTTTAAAGTTGGAATCCAAAGTTGTGTCTCTGAGAAAAGAGCTAGAAAAGGCTAAGAATCAGATTAACCTAAGTATGAAGTTTGAAAAGAGAAGTGGCATGCTTGATGAAATGATTAGCAGTCAGAGATTTTCAAAGAACATGGTTGGATTAGGGTTTGAAGAAGGTTAGCATTCAAAGTTCAGTGGTCCTCCTAAAAAGATAGAAGAGAAGAAGTAGAAGAAGGAAGATGACGGCTTTACAAAAGTCAAAGATTTGAAGGAGAAGAGCTACAAATGACCCCCTCTTGTAAAATACTCTACTAGATCAAGTTTCCTCAATCCTTTTATGGCTATTATTATTCATGTAATCAATATGGTCATAGGGTTGTTAGTTGTAGAATTGTTCCTAGGAGAAGAATTGATTTTACTAGCAAAAATTCTTTTGCACCTCTAGGAGATTTTACAGTAGTGTAACATCAGAAAATGTCCCCTTGGGGGCTTTTGCCTCATAAGGTTTATCTCCCAGGTCTTTAGAGTGCATTTAGGACATTTTAGTTCATATTTTAGCATCCCGATGGAATGAGACCTAAGTCTCATGACAAATAGGACCTAGGAGGAACCCTTGAGTTGTGCCCTGCCTACAATAGGGGGGGAGGACTTGGGCGCCTGTGCCCTAATTCTGCCCTATTTTAGAGCAGCCTCAATTTTTGGGTGTTGGTTAGTTTCATTATTTGGGTCCCTTTGGCGACACGGTAAGTTTGAATTTCAAATATCTTGGCGGGAGTGCTTGTAGATGCATATATAAACATATGTAGGCATTCATTTGTAAACTAGATTGTTATTGTGAACTCTAGGCATTCTTAAGGTGATTCAAGGCTTTCTATTGTGTTGCAAGAGCAGACTTGTGTGTTTTGTGTGTTGATATTTTCATATTTGAGCATTAAATTCCTTCATGGCACGAAGAGAATCTTCCTCCATGAAAGCTTCACTACAAGGTGACTTATCATTGTGTTTTTATCATTGATTCCTTTGGTTTGGCCTCTACCTCACAAGAGCACACCCTCTTTATCTGACAATGGTGCTCAGAGACTTAAGTGTCCTCTGGGGTTTGACTGAGGCAAACCTTTAAACACCACTACCCCCAAACCATGTCTTGTGATTGTAGGTTACAAGTGTCGTATATGAGAAAAGTGGAGTTACAAGAAGGTTGGAAAGACATCAAGGATTTAGGATCTGAGGACAAGATAGACAAAGGAGCACTTTCAAGACTAGGGCGTTTGCTCCTATGTCCTCTGCAGACTGATTCTAGAAAATAGAAGTTACAGGGTTGATCAGTGTCTGAAGGAGGTCTAGATTCCCCAAAAAAGCAGGTACCTTGGACTTGGATGCCCACTCCAGTGTCCCTGACTATTCCTCTTTGGAACCCAAAAAATAGGTATTCTGTAATTTGGCATTTTGCTCCCGTCTACAAGAGCTTTTTCTATAATTCATTAATTTGTTGTCGTATTTACATAATTAGGGTTTTAATGGTCAATTGAGCATACGAGAAGGAAAATTTGATAATTAATTCCCTAATCCAAGATTCCCCTCATTTACAAGTGACCTAGGGTATGATAGTGCTCGCCACTCAACCCTAGATCCTTCAATGTTAGGGTAAAAATAGGATTTTAACATCTAAGCCACAAAAGATTAACAAATCTAATTTGACCCTAAACATTTTAGTGAACTTGTGTATTTGAACTTAAATTGAAAATTTTTGAGTGCTTTTCTACAAATTTTGTGTGATTTCATTCATTCATATAGGCATTTAATTTATTGCATTGAGAAAATTTCAAAAAAATTGAAAAATTGGAAAAATACAAAAAAATTTCATTGTTGAGCTTACTAAATTGTGTCAATTCTTTCTAATTTTTCCTAATTCATGATTTTTACATCAGATCAAATATAAACTACATAAAAATACAAAAATTCAAAATCTTTCTTTGCATTTTCATCATTTAATTGCTAGGGTTTTGTGAAAATTTTGACAATTTTTAGATAACCTAGTAATTCCAAAATCTAGGATTTGTAGGCAAAATATTATATCATATTTTTCTAATAATTGTATAGGCTCATTAAATTTTTCATTTGGATGTAGTCTTGTATTTTAGTGTGAATTTGCATTTAAATTTAAATTATTTGCATTTTTACATTGAAAATTTCAACAATAACTAGCAATTTTGGTGCATTTTCATTAAATTTGCATGGGAATTTTGCATAATTAATCTTGAAAATCATTTTCAGATCTGAGAGTATTTAATTTACATTAAAAATCAGACTTAAAATCATTCACATAGCATTTTGTTCCAAAATCTCAAACCAAGGGCTTTGAAAATAACATTTTTCACTAAAATCGGCCTTATCGACTCTCCAAACTTGCACTGTATGTGTGTTGTGAAAGATATTTCGCATTAATTTTCTGTTATTAGGGTAATAATTTTCTACCCCTCATAAAAAAACTTAACAACACCCTTTTAACGGGTTCTTGTAGTGAAAATTCGGTGAAAAACTACACATTTTGGCTATTTTTGCCTTAGGGTTTGGCATAGTTTGCACTCCAAGCATGTTGTGATCAATTTTATGGATTGAGGTGACTGATATTACTGATATTATTTTATTTACCTCATAAAATTCCTTACAACACCCATTTTGCTAGGTCTTGGAGTTGAAAAACCATGAAAAATTGCATATTTTTGCTATATTTTCACTAGGGTTTGACCTTAAGTTGTGCTAAAAGTGTGTTGTGTTGGGTATTTTGAAATAAAGTGGATGTTATTACTGATATTATTTTATTTCCATCATCATTTTCCTCACAACACCCTTTTCTATGCTCTTTTGCATTGAATTTTGGTGAAAAAAGTGCCTATTTTGACTTATTTTCACTATATTTTAACTAGGCATTATCTTAGATTTGCATCAAGAGTGTGTTGAGAGTGATTATATTGCTGTTTTGGACTGATATCAGATGTATAACTTTCTTCCCTTGACTGAAATCCTCATAGCATCCTTTGTTTCATTCATTGGCATTGAAAAAGTATCAAAAAATCAAGCATTTTAGGCTATTTGTGCTCTTATCTTTTGCACCAATTTTGAAAATATTACACAATCTGATTTTCCATTGGTTTGAGCATATAAACATGACCTTTAATTATAATAAAAACAATAGGTTCCCTCCTAGACCTTACATGAAAAGAAAGGTTCCTGACCCTGAAATTGTCTTTACTCCTCATGATAGAACAATTGGAGAAAAAGAAGGACATCTTTACATTACTGTCTAAATAATGGAAAACCCTATGAATGGAACTCTTATCGATCCTAATTGCATGACTAATATTGCCACTGAGGAGTTCCTATTTTCACATCAACTAATGCAAGGTTCTTATGATCTCTTGAGCATGATGATTAAGACGCATAAGGGAACCTTTATCAAGCCTTTGGGTAAGATATCTTTGTTAGTAACATTATTTGGAAAACATGTCGAACAATGGTTTGATGTTTTCCCCATTTTTGACCTCTTTCACATTAAATTGGGACATCCACAGCTAAAAGAAATGAAAGCTATCCCTTCAACAATACACCATTGTTTGAAATTCCCTCTGGATGGCCGTATAATCACCATCCCTTGGAACAAGTATAAACCTTTGGTTTAGGAAAAACATTACAAATTGATTTACTTTTGGGATAAAACTGAAGTACCTAGAACTCCTACACAAGAAATGACAAAAGAGAAACAACCCGCATGTGAAGAGAACTTTAGACCAAAAGGACAAAGTCCCTATGCTGAGGTTCCTCCCCCAAAATTGTTACAAGGATTGGGAGACCATTATCAACAACAAAATATTCCACCGTGACAAATGAGGTTTGATCTTGGTGCGTCATCTTCTAATTTGCACAAGCCTATGAAAGAGAATATCCCTATCTTACAAAAGATAAGTGGTAAAACAAAATGAGATAGAAAAGAAAGAGAAAGAAGGAGAAGAAGACAAGAATATGCTATAAACCTTGCCTCTCAACAAGTAAACATCGATCCTAACATTCAACCAAATGAAGACAATTCTAACGATGAACAACATAATGAACAAGATGTGAATTTGGCTATGGTACCATATGTCCCACTAGCCTCCATCATTAGGGAATGGGACGATGATGACGACGATTTGCTTATAGACAATTTCTAGTCCAAAAGGAGCCCTTCAGGTAAGTATCTCTAACCCTTTATCTCTTTTGTGATGTGCTTCCCCCGTGATGTGTTATATGTTGTTTAGGCCTCCTAGGATGACATCGGATTCTCCCGTAAGGTTCGGGATACCAGGAGACCACCTCTATTGTGACCTTCTATTTATATTATCATTCCTCTAATTACCTCTCTCTCTGATTTTATTGTTGTGTTGTGTCTGACGAACATAGTGTCATGGTTGGTGACTTGGGGGCACCCTCCTACGTGACTGTCCCTAAGACACTTGTTTCTCCTCTCTCATTTATTGTTTCCCTTCCTCTAGTGTTTCCATCTAGTGGGTGGATGGTGACAAAGATTTATACTGATGTAGACCTCATGTCCCTTTCGAGAGCAATCAAAAAATGGACTATAGTTCCTAATATGGCGATGGGGTTGTATATCTTATCCGATGCTTGGCTAGTGGAAGTACTCTTGCTTTCCGCGTAGTGAATTTTATGATGTTTCTATTGCATTTACAAACCTTAACAATACTATTACTCCGTGTACCTTTGTTTGCCTTTGAATCTAGCCTTGGCAGTACTCGATTCAAAGAGCTTCGTGACATAGCCCTTGGTTATCCTCAAACTCTGAATTCATTGTATAACCTTGGCTCTGTGTGTGGTTAATCATATGCATTGATGTTGTTGCTTATCATGATATTGTAGACACTAACATGTTTCTTTCAAGGATGTGTTTATGGGAACATTTGGCAATCTTAAAGTACATGTCACCTTCGGGGGGCATGGGATTTGTGAAAGTTGGTGTTCCCTTGTGTGTTTTCTTCCTACCTTAACGTGCTTGATATTGATAACTGATATCAACCACCTTAAGGTGGGGGCATATACGGTAAGCTATTTGTTATAGATGTTAGCAATGTGTTTGACCTCAAATGCATAGACCTGCGCTAGAGTAGTGCATCGTGCATCCTAAGTTTGTTTGCAATCAATCAATCAATCATATAAGCCCTCTACGGAGGCTGGATATCAAGCATATCTTTTTTCTTAAGCCCTCTGTGAAGGTAGGGATGGTGTATTTCTCAGAGTAGATTGCATCATCCTGTCATTTTCAAAAGTCCTTTGTGGAGGCAGGGAGCATTTCTATGACTAACTCAACCCTTAATCATGTCTTCGGCAATTGTTGTGGCGAAGCCCAATTATCGGTGTGTGCCTGTAATGTACCTGAGATGGTGATGAGCCTAGAAATAGGGAACACACCATCACTTGTCTACCGTGTTTTCTCTATGTCTTCAAGTGTGTGTGTTTTGGCATGTTTGTTTTGTATGGCGTGTTTGTTGCCCCATATGCATAGACTGGCACCTTGAGTAGTGCTTCATGCATTTTGGGAGGTTTTGCGTGTATTGCATGTGTGTTGCCCCATATGTAGAGACTAGTGCCGTCGAGTAGTGCTTCCTGCATTTTGGGAGGTTTGTTTACTTTCTAGTACTTGCATCTGCATTTCATATATATGAGAAAAATAAAACAAAAGATATCATTTATGTCTTCCATGCATTAATGTATCTTCCATGCATTAACTATCTACTCTGTGTCCTGCATGACTGTAACTATCTTCTCCATGTTTTGCGTGCCTGTTACTATCTTCTATGTGATTGGATGTCTCCTCCATGTTTGGTGTGTTTGGTGTGTTTGTGACCTTACTTTAATGCATGTATGGGCCTCGTGTTCATACATACATTAAAGTGGGGCTAAATGTAATGTTGGAAAATGTCCCCTTGGGGGCTTTTCCCTCATAAGGTTTAGCTCCCAGGTCTTTAGAGTGCATTTAGGACATTTAGTTCATATTTTAGCATCTAGATGGAATGAGACCTAAGTCCCATGACAAATAGGACCTAGGAGGACCCCTTCAATTGTACCCTACCTAAAATAGGGGGGAGGACTTGGGTGCCCGTGCCCTAGTCCTGCCCTATTTTAGGGCAGCCTCAATTTTTGGGTGTCGATTAGTGACCGTTATTTGGGTCCCTTTGCCGACACAGTACATTTGAATTTCAAATATCTTGGTGGGAATGCTTTTAGATGCATATATAAACATATGTAGGCATTCATTTGTAAACTAGATTGTTATTGTGAACTGTAGGCATTCTCAAGGTGATTCAAGCCTTTCTATTGTGTTGCAAGAGTAGACTTGTGTGTTTTGTGTGTTGATATTTGCAGATTTGAGCATCAAATTCCTTCATGGCATGAAGAGCATCTTCCTCCATGAAAGCTTCACTACAAGGTGACTTATCATTGTGTTTTTATCATTGATTCCTTTGGTTTTGGCCTCTGCCTCACAAGGGCATGCCCTCTTTATCTAACAACAGTGTTCAGAGACTTAAGTGTCCTCCGAGGTTTGACTGAGGCAAACCTCTAAACACCACAACCCCCAAACCAAGTCTTGTGATTGCAAGTTATAGGTGTCACTTCCAGGAAAAGTAGAGTTGCAAGAAGGTTGGAAAGACATCAGGGATTCAGGATCTAAGGAAAAGATGGACAAAGGAGCACTTTTGGGACTAGGGCACTCGCTCTTGTGTCCTCGATAGACTAATTCTAGAAAATAGAAGTTACAGGGCTGATCAGTGTCTGAAGAAGGTCCAGATTCCCTGAAAAAGTAGGTACCTTGGACTTGGGTGCCCGCTCTAGTGTCCCTGACTGTTAAGCTTTGGAACCCCAAAAATAGGTATTCTATAATTTGGCATTTTACTCTTGTTTGCAAGAGCTTTTTCCGTAATTCATTAATTTGTTGTCGTATTTGCATAATTAGGGTTTTATGGTCAATTGAGCATAGGAGAAGGAAAAATTGATAATTAATTCCCTAATCCAAGCTTCCCCTCATTTGCAAGTGACCTAGGGTATGATAGTGCTCGCCACTCGACGCTAGATCCTTCAATGTTAGGGTGAAAGGAGGATTTTAACATCTAAGCCACAAAAGATTAACAAATCCAATTTTACCCTAAACAAGTAGCTTGTTACAAATGTAATAACTATGGTCATATTGCAAAATACTATAGAATAAATTTTGTAAAAACTAATAAACTAGAAAGAAAGGAGAATGCTCCTCCTAAGAAGGATAATGCATCAGAATCTCTTGTGAATAAGGAGATGAAAACTAAGAAGGTCTGGAAGGAGAAGAAGGATGATCAAAAGAAAGAAGAATATCTGATAGTACAGAAAGCATTTCATGCTCAGAGACATAATCCATGGGTGATAGATAATGGCTGGTCCAGTCACATGACCAGAGATAAAAGTAAGTTTATGATTTTGCAAGAATGGAACAGAGGTTTAGTTAAGTTCGGTGACAACACATCTAAGAAGATATGTGGTAAAGGAACATTGAGTATTGATGGAAAAGGCAAGACTCATAATGTCTATTATGTTGAAGGACTAAAGTAAAATTTGCTTAGTTTAAGCCATATGTGTGATAATGGATATAATCTAACATTTAATGCAAAAGGTTGTGAGATCAAGAAAGCAAGTTCTGGTAAGTTGGTTGCTGAGGCAAGCAAAACAGAAAATAATCTTTACAATCTCAAGGAGATTCAGGGAAGAAGTTGTTTGATGGGACAGGTTGATGAAATTTGGTTGTGGCATAGAAGATTGGGACATATCAATTTTGACAACCTTGTGAAGGTAAGTTCAAAAAGTGTAGTTTGGCACATTCCTAAAATCACCAAGCCAGTAAATATAATATGTAAGGAATGTTAGCATGGGAAATAGACAAGTTCTAGTTTCAAAATAAAAGAATACTCTACTTCAAGACTCTTGGATTAGATCATACAAACCTAAGTGGTCCAACCAAGACATAAGGACTAAAAGGTGAGATATTTCATGTTATTAGTTGATGATTTCTTAAGAATGACATGGGTAACATTTCTTAAGGATAAGTTAGAAGCCTTTGAGAGATTTAAGACTTTTAGATCTATGGTTGAGAAGGAGCATGGTCTGACAATCAAATGCTTAAGATCAGACAAAGGTGGAGAATTCACCTCCAATGAGTTTGTGGAATACTGTGAAAGACATGGCATAAAAAGACAATATTTTACACGTAGAACTCAATAGTAGAGTAGAGTTGTGTAAAGGAAAAACAAAATTGTATAAGAGATGGCAAGAACTATGCTAAATGAGGTAAAATTACTTGATTTTTACTAGAGAGATGTAGTACACACATCAGTGTATGTCTTAAATAGAGTTCAGTTAAGGGTAAACACTAATAAGACACCTTATGAATTATGGTATGGAAAACCCACTTCTATCAAATATTTCAAGGTGTTTGGTAGCAGATGCTACATCAGAAGAGATGAAGATGGCTTAGGAAGCTTTGATTCAAGATGTGATGAAGGCTTATTTCTTAGATATTCTAGCAGATCTAAAGCACATAAGTGTTACAATAAGAGATTGCATAGAATTGTAGAAAGTGCTAACATCAGGGTAGATGAGGACCAGCCACATCTAACACATGACAAGGACAACTACTCAGATGGATCAATTATAATAGAAGAAGAAGATGCTCCTATTGAAGAAGAACCTAAAAGGTTAACTTTTAAGGCACCTGCTAAGTATGTGCAATAAGTTTGGTAGTGTTGTATGATAGATAGTCTTGCATCTATCTGATGGGTTGTGGTTAGTGTTCTCTCCCAATCCATTCGTGCATGTGTCTATAGCCTAGTGATGGATTGTGGATAGTGGTTCATGTGTCTGGCATCCAACTTAGTATGATGATTGTTCTGGCTTCCTTCTAGCTAGTCCAGACTCCAGAAGGCTTCTTCGCCATGTTAGCCTTTCTTCTTAAATTTGGATGAAAGCCACATCATTATTCCCAATTTCATCCACATATTCTTGCCGCTGTAGGAGCAATGGATCAAGTGAAGGATTCTTCTTCATTGTATTGTAAGGAAAATACGAGAGAAATACACAGTGTTCAGTTCTCTGTCAACTGGAAATATTCTTTTAGTGAGGCCTTCTTTCGCTAACCTTTATTATAAAGGGATGGGCATATGCAAAAATATGAGGGACCAAAAATTTGCCACATGACTTTTTGTTCCCATACAAGTCATAACACGAGTGCTTTATAATGCACTCATGTTATGGGTTGGTAAAACACGAGCGTGTTATAACATGCTCATGTTATGGATTGATATTACCAAGCCTAAAACAAGAGAACATTATAACATGCTCATGTTATGGATTAGTATTACCGAGCCTAAAACACAAACACGTTATAACGCGCTTGCATTTTGCAAAAGCAAAACTCAAAACTCTCTCTCTCTCTCTCTCTCTCCCATCTTTACCTTCTACCTCTCTCTCTCTCTCTCTCTCTCTCTCTCTCTCTCTCTCTCTCTCTCTCTCTCTCTCTCTCTCTCTCTCCCCCCCCTCCCCCCTTTTACCTCCTACCTTCTCTCTCTCACCTCTCTACCTCCCTCTCCCTCCCCTCTTTATCTTCTACTCTCTCTCTCTCACCTATCTACCTCCTAGTTTTCCTTTTCCTTTCCAATTTCCCTTTAGATCCCACCAAATTTTCTCTATTTTACTATTTTATACCCCTCCTGTCATCATTCTTCCCATCCAATTAACCTTCATTTTATCTTGTTTGAATTTCATCCTCCCAATTTATATCCTCATCCCTCTTTGCATGTCCTAGTTTTCTTGTTTCCATTTTCTTTATTGATAAGGGAGAGGGAGACTGAGGAAGAGGGAGAGAGGGTGGAGATGGAGGGGAGAGAGAGGGTAGAGATAGGGAGATAGGGAGAGAGGGAGAGAGAGAGAGAGAGAGAGAGAGAGAGAGAGAGAGAGAGAGAGAGAGAGAGAGAGAGAGAGAGAGAGAGAGAGAGTCCTAGTTTTCTTATTTCCATTTCCTTCGTTGATAAGGGAGAGGGAGAGATAGTGTTGTACATATGCTACCTATAGTTGTCATTGATGTCAACACTTAGTTTGGAACACTCATCTTGGATGCTTATGTTGATGATATATGATGATGGTGTGCTAATGGTGACGATTGCTGATGTTCATGCCTGGATGTCATGCCTTGTTCTATGTCAATTAAGGCTGCGTTAAGTATGCTTGTTATTAGTAGAGATGATATCATGATGATATATTAAGATGGGAATTAGAAGCATTAAGATGATGATTATAAGTAATGCTAATATTTAAGAGATGTTGATGATTTTTAGCATGTTTTATGTTGTCTCCTATTGTTCCTAAGAAAGTATGTGCAGCTATAAGAAGACTCTGGTCTCCAGATGTTGGTGAAAGTTTCTGCTATAGGAATTTGCTTAGAAGACTAAATGGTAAAATGCTCCACATTCCTCTGCATTTGAAGATATGGTCATGCAATTTTGAAGTTAAGTTCAATATGTTGATAAGGTACTACACTCAAAGTTTCAGATCATTTGCTCATCCGCAGTGAATGTTATAAGTGACAGAGTTTTGGTCTGTGCTCTAGCAGAACAAAGTGATGATGAAGGCTTGTTGAAATGCTCTGTATTCCTCAAGATGTGAAGATTTTCTCATGTGGTTTTATGAACATGATATTATATGTTCAATGCATGCTAATTTGTAGTATCAGGTGATTTGGTGGTCCGCAAGTTTAGTTTTCCAAACGACTGTGAGCTACAGATAGTTCTAGATACCTATTTGTTCTTAGAATACATGTTGAAGGTGTGTGTAGACACCTAAAATTGGCTTGCTTTGCAAACTAATTTTCCATATCTCTACACCCTCATTATTCCTCCTATCAATTAAATAAATTCATTTTATTTAATTAATTTATCCCTCATTGTCTACCTTAACCATCTACCCATTCCTTGTGATAAATTAATTCATTTAATTTATCACTTTTACCTTACAACATTATCCTCATTTGATTAAATAAATATTCACAATATTTATTTAGTTAAATTGTCTTTTTTCCTAATCCTCATTAATTAGATAAATCATGGTTATCTAATTGATCTAGCCTACTAATTGACCTACCCTACCCTACCCTAGCCTACCTCATCCTAGACCTAGGTTAATTAAGCTAAACACTCAATTAACCTTGCTTATCCCCTTCTTCCATGCACCTTTGAATAAAAATCAATCTTTTATTCAAAGGGTCAAATCTCCCTTAACCCTCATTTATCACTCTCTTACACATGTAAGAGTACCATCTTCACATCTCCACATAAAAGTGAATTAAAAATTCACTTGTCATGTCCCCTCTTCCCAAAATGAATCTTTTATTCATTTTAATCCTCCACACCTTTCCCCATGTGAATTTAAAATTCACTTTTAATGAGAGCCCTCCAATCCCATTGACCAAGTTTCAACCCTTGATCTCCCTCATCCACTCTTCTTGTGACACTTGTCACAAGGCTATGGCTTCAATCCTAACCCTAACTCTCATTGATTCCTAGCCCTTGATCTTATTCTTCAATCCTCACCCTCCATCCTCCTTTCAGAAAGTCTATAAATGAAACCCTCTCCAAGCCATTTGGGAGAGACTCCTTCATGCACCAAACCTCTGCCAAAATCTCTCCAAAATCCTCTTATCATACCATCATAATCCTCATTTCAATCTCAAATCTATCATCCAATCCTCATCCTATTGTGTTGAAAAGCATTGAGCAATCCACATTAGTCACACTAATCATGGGAACAATCTTGAGGAGCTCTTGGGTGCATCTCCTTCCCGCATGGATTTGTGAGGTCTTCATGAAGGTATAATCATTTTGTTTATGCATTAGATTAGTTGTATCTTCATTTTGATTTCACTTATCACATTTGGCACTCCCGGTGGGACCCACAAGGTCTGAATCTAACTTGATGTGTGAGTTTTTATGTGCATAGATGTGTTTTTTACAGATTAGCACTATCCACCCTACGCAGTGGCGCCATCACTAGCTTGTTTCAGCGCCATCCTCTGTTTTGGCGCCATTTCTGCGGAGCATTTTTTTTTCTAACTTCCACTCACATGTCTCTTTTAAAGCATTTTTCTGCTGTTTTCGTGTCAAAATGCTCTTGGTTTTTGCAGGAATGATGATTAAACAAGGGGAGATTATGCCAAATTTTCTCTAGAAGAAAAAACATTTTTCTTTTTGCAGGACGAATGAGTTCAGACACGTTTTGGCACTATCGTCACCCAGTTCAACGCTATCTTTCTCACTGCATACTGTAAACTAAGGCAAAAACATAGTTTAGCGCTATCCTACCTCTGTATTGGTGCTGGTGTCTGGATTGGCGCTATCACACCTCTGGATTGGCGCTATTGTCTGGATTGGTGCTATATTACCTCTGTATTGGCGCTATTGTCTGTATTGGCGCTATTTAGTGTCTGTATTGGTGCTATTGTCTGAATTGGCGTTATTGTCTGGATTGGTGCTATCTTACCTTTGTATTAGCGCTATTTTCTGAGACTATTTTTTAGGTTATGTGCAGGGACTAACAGTATGCTTGTAGGTCACCAATATCATCTTGAGGATACTAACAAGTCTTTTTGCAGGGCTCTTTCATCTTTGTTTAAAACATTTCATTTGCAACTTAAAATGAACCCTTGCATGTTATCTACAAATCAAACATTTCATTTTGGTGCACCTAAAAAGAATCTTTAAGTGCCTTAGTGTAAAGAACATTTGATTTTGGTGCAACTAAAATTAATCATTGCTTGCAACAAACAACTTTAGGCACATTTTCAATTTGGGCTTAAAATGAACATTAGCTCTTCTCTATCGTGTCTTGTGTGCTTGCACGTTTGTATTCTCCCATAGGGTAGAATCAAAGTATCCTCTCCCCTTGCCTTCAAAAGGATCTTGGGTGAAGAGAAATGGTTCTATTCTATTTTTTTTAGGACGTGGGCCTGCCCTTGAGACACATCCATTTGGAGAACTCATTGGCGACCCCAAGCGGTACTTTCATCCGGTCCGCTATATAAATTGAGGATAAGGCGAAAGCCAAGTCTAATCGATATGAGTGCTTACCATTCGGTGCTAGCTTGAAAGGAAGTAGTACCCTTGAGGTATATTAAACTCCTAGTAGAGCTAGTCAAAACCTTAAGTGGTTTATCGGATGCTCGTAAGGTGCCGATCCCCCGAATGTTCCCCCACTACAAACCTTTGTTTTAGTGGCCCAAATCCTTAAGGTTGTACATGCTTGATTGTCACATTTTTCATAAATCAAACCTTTAACCATTGTGTCTTCGTGCTTGATCATTTGTCTACTTGCCAAGAAAAATCAAATTCATCCATCAATCCAACCATTCACATCCTTTAGTGCCATTTCCTCTCTATTTCAGTGCCATTTTCCACCTGTTTTAGCGCCTTCTTCATCCATGTCAAAAAATCAAATTTTCCCATCAAAAACATTAATTTTATAAGCTCATTTTCAAAAAAAATTTGATTGGGAGGCTGCGCCCCTGAACCCCTGCAGCGGGGGGTCGCGTCCGTCCCCCCGCACCGCCCCTCACGTCGAGCTGGGTTTTCCTCCCAACATTGCTAAACCATCCCCCCATTTATCAAACCCCATACGTTGAGCTTACCCAATCCCTTTATTTGAGCTTGATCAAATTCTAATCCACTTCCTCTCGAGTCATAATCTATCTTCATCATCCTATTCATTCTTATCCACTTCATTCTAATCATCCTAACCACCTATCTTATCCACATCATCATCCAATCCAATCTTATCCTAATCACTCTCATCACCCTTAATCTAATTCATCGACATCATTCTAATCCCATCTCATCCAAATCAAATCCAATCCAACATCAACATCAATCCCAATCATTAATCAAATCCCCCAACATCATTATCAAACTCCAAATCCAAATCAACCCAATCAAAAATCAAGACCTTAATCGATCACCTAATCAAACCAACCCAATCAACCCTCTTGCCTAAGATCATTAGTCTATCTTAAGCATAGAGAACCATTCATCAAATCAAATCAAATCAAAACAAATCATCTTAAGGTCTCAAAATTTTCATCCCACCATCACAATCATCCATCATCCCCATCATCCCATACCATCTCCAACAAAATGGATCTTTATGAAACAATACAACAATTACAAAGACGTAGACAAGCCTATGAGAACATGGATCCTAATGCTAAGGAACAATTCAAAAATGCAATTAAAGATATGCCCTTAGCGCACCTCATCATTGGAGAATCCCAATTCCCTATCCAACCTTCATCATATCAACAAACATCTTACACATCATCCCCATCCACATCATATCAATCGTCATTCTTTCAACCTTCATACCAACCTACATCTTGCATATCCACACCATCAACCTCCCATCACCCTTCATCATATCAACTTCCATCATATCAACCTCCATCATCCTCATATCAACCTTCAACATCCTACATATCCACACCATCAACCTCATATCAATCTTTACCCTCATATCATTCACCATCCCCTTACACATCCATGCCATCATACTTATCCACTCAACCAATAGCTCCACCTTATCCATCCCCCAACCTTTGTCATGCTAACTTTGATCAAGGGAACACCAATCTCGCACACCTTATATCCGAAATCCAAACCTCATATCAACAACCAAATCCCCCATCTCCTAATCCCCATCCTCCAACCCTCCCATCACAATATCCCTCCAACCTTATCAACCTTAATCCATCACCTTATGTATCTCCCAATCCACCAATCCCTATCACCCATCCACCATCTAATCCACCATCAAATCCAACACCTATCCTTGAACCTACCCACGAACCATCACTACCTAATCCTATCACCCACCTATCCAATCCCAATCCCATTTCTACACCATCCACCATCATTATCCATCCATTATATTGTTCTTCCACCCATACACTCATGAAGGATGTCATCCATTGGCTATTAGCAAGGAATCAAATACCCTCATGCAATCCTACATCCACCCAATATCTTGAACAATCTCCTATCATAACTCAAGAACCATCATGCAGCCATGTTCAAGAACACATATGTCAAACACCTATTTCATCCATCCAAGCACCTATCACATCTATCCAAGTCACTCCCACTTCTATCCAAACACATGAGTCATGTCAAGAATCAAATCTAAAGCATGTTGAAACATCAACCCCTTCTCCTAATCAAGATCTAACCATCCCATCTAATCCCATCCACGATCCCCTACCATTCATTGATCAACTTATTGATCTCACACCATCTTTTACCACCCCTTCACCATCTCCCATGAATCCTTCACATCCGTCTACCAATCCCATCCAAAATCCATCCCCTTATCCACTTGGAAAAAACACCTTCATCCATGGTAAACCCCTTGTAGGATGTGAACAATTTCCATCCACCCCCTATCTATCTCCAACAAATAATGAACTCGCGTCTTGTTTCTGAAGCAACAAACATCCCATTGCATGTCGCATACTCCAACATATGAACTATCAAGGCAAAGGCTTAGGCCTTCATGAGCAAGGCATCTTGGAGCCCATCCACACCACATTCCATCCATCTTTGCATGGTCTTGGCTATACATCCCAAGATAAACAATCTAGACATGTTGATACCATCCACCCGCCTTCCAAAATCCATTCATCCAATCCCAAACATGGTGCATCTCATCGCACCCCCAAAACATATGTTGCTATCCCTCCTCCATCATCCTATCATTTGCAAAAGCATGTGCCCATCCATCTCCCTCCATCAAATTTACCTCCACTTCTTCCAACTCTAAATATCCCTATCAAATCCACTTTACCTCCACTCCTACCAACTCCTAATATCCACATCCTCAAATCCCCTTATCCATTTATCCATAAATCCACTTTTTACTCCTCCACCCATAAATCCCCTAAAATCCCCAATCAAGACCAACAAAAGGACACATCTTTCAAACATGAAGCTTCCCCCCAATCCATGGGATTCAAAAATTTGAATGCCTTAATGCATAAAGCACAAAAGCCTAAAGATGTTATCCCTTCCAAGCAAAATCAAAAATTCAAAGGGCTATCAAAACCCACACCATCACAAGAAAAAGCAAAAAAAAAAATGGTGTGGGTCTCTAAACAAAAAGCAACAAACTCTAATGAGGCATCTACATCCCAATCTACTGCAAAATCCCAAACATCCCGCTCCCCATCTAAAAATCCCATAATTCCTAAGTCCATTTGGGTACCTAAAACCCCAACTCAACCATCCAAAACTCCCCCATCCCGCTCCCCATTACTCCCAACTCCACATCCAAAGTACAAGCTTCCAAATACATCATGGTGTGTGCAACCGTTGGTCTTGGTTCCCTTCCACCACTTAACATTCCCACATACCCCCATATCTCCATCTTTCGTTCACTATCCTACATATCTTCCCCATCACATTCCTATGGTCCATGCTTTTGCATAATTCACATCATAATCCATTATCCACCATCCATTCCATCTTCTCCTATCTACCAACAATCCATGCAATCATCATCCAAAAGGCTATCCAACATGGGACCATCTTCGCCTTGCTATGGAAACAGATGCTAGAGTCCCCCTTCCAAAAAAAAAAAAAAATTAAAAATATCAAGAAAATAGTAAAGAGAAAAATCCGTCCAATGGTGAAAACCACTCCTTGTGGCGCCTTGGGCAAGTACCTTGATGAAAACCCCTTGTGGGCGTCATGCGTAATCCCTTCTCCATCTATTTTGCATCCCTACACTTGGGGGCAAAACCATCTAATCTCCACATCCATTATATCCTTTGCACATCTTCTCCACTATCTTATTCTAATCCTATCATATTCCTATCCACTACCCTCTATTTATCCTACCATTTCCCATCCATCCTATCCATTATATCTTTTTTCTACCATTTCCCACCTTAGATCTTGATAAAGATAAGGGGCAAAATATCAACAACATGCTTTGGAGACCTCTTGGCATACTCCCTTCGTAAGTATATCCTCTATCCATCTACTACAAAGTCCATCCACTCAAACATGAACCTATCATGCAAAATTCTAAGCATTGGGGCATATGATTCCTTGCAACCTATCCCTTGGAGAAAATCCTCATCCCTATCTTCCATCTATCTAACATACATCCCTATCGCTTGTCCATTCATCTACCACAAATCAGTTATCCATCATCCTTTCATCGCCAACCCCCCTATCCAACCCCATCACCCTCACCTCTAGACTTGGTGTTCCCTTGTCATTGATATCTAGCATAAAGGTCATCCACATGAAAGCCAATGCAACCATCTCATAATAAACCATTCCTTTTCCACAATTAGAAAATTCAAAAAAAATCAAAAAAATCCATAAAATCCCAAAAATATCCATCATAAAATCAACATTGCTCCATCAACATCTCATCATCCAACACATCATTCAATCATTCATCACATCATCACATCTATCATCATCTCACATCATCATCACAAATCAGAACTACATATCATCATCACCCGCATCTTAATGTGCCTTGATCCTGTGGATACAGGGTATGTAGGCAGTTTGGAATACGAAGGAAGTTTCCAGTACTCAGGTACCTAAGATGCACCCATCTATCCTCAATGAGCTTACACTAGATCCAAGCATCACATCACTTATCAAAGCATCGTCCCTTAATCAAAATCATCAACTATCAAATCAACATCAACCACAACTTGTCACCATCATATCTTGAGCCAATCTTACATCGACTAATCATGATCCAATCATCAATTGATTCCTGCCTTAGGATATATCCTTCCTACGATAGGCAGAATTTATCCAATCATTATCCATCTTGGCAAGAGATACAATGGTTACTTATTTGGTTCGTTGGTCTTTTTGTTTTTGATTTTTATGTTTTGTCCTATTCGAAGATCACATCAAAGCTACCTTGATTTCATTATATCATGGTATGTGGCGAAAACATCTAGAATGGGGCATAGTCTTGCTTGTGGTATGCTGTGCTTGTGGGCTAATTTCATTACTCCAAGCTAGTATTCATATCTTGTTGATCATAGGGTCGGTTCTAGCATATTGATCCCCTTATGCATCTAAGGTTCATCATACCTTTTTGTACTAAAGACTTATGCTATGAGTCCCCTTCCCTCGTCAGGACAAGGTTGTACTATCTTGGGCATGCATGGGATCATCCCTTTGTTTGCGTGTCTAGTCCATGCAAATGTTGGATAAACATCATCACTTTGGTCTTCTATACCTTGGTGAACATATCCACTTTGCTATATCAAACCTAGGATTGCTCTAAATCAGTTTTTCAACACAATGATCATCCACCAATCAATTTCCCACCATCATCATCCTTTCATCTCACCACTTATCCTTCAACCACTTCAGCCAATCTCTTCCATCCATTTCAAGAGCACAATCGTGTTCTCGCAACCCGCCTATCCTCTCGAGGGGGCATCATCCTTACCAATTATCCCCAAACCTTACCCTATTCTTCTAAGCCAAAATCTTTTTTCTATCCAATCCAACTCTATGTTTTAACTTCTTTGAAATGATGTTACTTAGCCGCAACACCATCTCAAAGAGGGGAAAATGTAGACACCTAAAATTGGCTTGCTTTGCAAACTAATTTTCCATATCTCTACACCCTCATTATTCCTCCTATTAATTAAATAAATTCATTTTATTTAATTAATTTATCCCTCATTGTCTACCTTAACCATCTACCCATTCCTTGTGATAAATTAATTCATTTAATTTATCACTTTTACCTTACAACATTATCCTCATTTGATTAAATAAATATTCACAATATTTATTTAGTTAAATTGTCTTTTTTCCTAATCCTCATTAATTAGATAAATCATGGTTATCTAATTGATCTAGCCTACTAATTGACCTACCCTACCCTACCCTAGCCTACCTCATCCTAGACCTAGGTTAATTAAGCTAAACACTCAATTAACCTTGCTTATCCCCTTCTTCCATGCACCTTTGAATAAAAATCAATCTTTTATTCAAAGGGTCAAATCCCCCTTAACCCTCATTTATCACTCTCTTACACATGTAAGAGTACCATCTTCACATCTCCACATAAAAGTGAATTAAAAATTCACTTGTCATGTCCCCTCTTCCCAAAATGAATCTTTTATTCATTTTAATCCTCCACACCTTTCCCCATGTGAATTTAAAATTCACTTTTAATGAGAGCCCTCCAATCCCATTGACCAAGTTTCAACCCTTGATCTCCCTCATCCACTCTCCTTGTGACACTTGTCACAAGGCTATGGCTTCAATCCTAACCCTAACTCTCATTGATTCCTAGCCCTTGATCTTATTCTTCAATCCTCACCCTCCATCCTCCTTTCAGAAAGTCTATAAATGAAACCCTCTCCAAGCCATTTGGGAGAGACTACTTCATGCACCAAACCTCTGCCAAAATCTCTCCAAAATCCTCTTATCATACCATCATAATCCTCATTTCAATCTCAAATCTATCATCCAATCCTCATCCTATTGTGTTGAAAAGCATTGAGCAATCCACATTAGTCACACTAATCATGGGAACAATCTTGAGGAGCTCTTGGGTGCATCTCCTTCCCGCATGGATTTGTGAGGTCTTCATGAAGGTATAATCATTTTGTTTATGCATTAGATTAGTTGTATCTTCATTTTGATTTCACTTATTACAGTGTGCACGACAAAGTTCTTGCCATGCAGAGTTCAAGGAGTGTTTGGAAATGTTGTGTACGTCATTTCAACTTATCTGGAAGAAGCACAAGTAATGTTTAATCATTCATGAGTACCACCAAGTCATATTGACCGATGTTCTACAAGCTTCATGTTTTCTTGCTTAAGGGTGACCTAATTCAATTGTGTGAAGCATGTGGATGTTATTCCTTGAAGGATGATGTTGTGAAGAATGTTTAGGACTAGGTTAAGCATGTGTTAGGATCTGAAGGCATGTTTCTCTTCTTGGTATTGCGTGTAGTTCATGTTAAGGATTTCCCTCTACATGTTTCATGTTGTGTGATCTTTGGCAGAATTGTAAATTCTAATATTCTTGTTGCATTGGCTAACTTATAATGTAATCAATGTAACATAATTTATATATTGTAAACCTAGTTGATCTAGGTGAGGTATGATAGAGAAATATGAGTGCATGAAGAACATAATATGGATATGTAATGCATTATGTTGTGTGACTGAAGGAGAAAGAGAAGAAGTAATAAGGCTTATCCTGATTCATCTTGAAGACATTTTTGAGACAGAAGGGAAGTGAAGAGTGTGCCTAACTGATTACTGAAGGTAGTGAGACAAAGGCAAAACCTTCTTGAAGGATGAAAGAAATAAGTCAGTAAGTAGCAGAGAAGATTGTTGAAGAAAGTGTAGAAGTTGTCAAAGAAAAAGTGCAATCATCAAAAGAGAAGTGAAAAGGTAGAAGTGCAATCATCAAAGGAGTGAGCTTCATTGTTAGTTTTAGGTAGTAGAAGGATTGTCATGCTGTAATCATTTTTGAGTTTATTCTTAGTTTAGGGAGTAGTTTCTTCCTTGGGTTGTAGCCCTAAAAAAAGTTTGCAGGGAGTTGTAGCTTCCTTAGGAGTGACCCTAAAACCTTTCTTCATGGAGTAGTAGCTTCCTTGGGTTGTAGCCCTAAAAGAAAGTCAGTAGAGAGTAGTAGCTTCCTTGGGTTGTAGCCCTAAAAGAAAGTCAGTAGGGAGTAGTAGCTTCCTTGGGTTGTAGCCCTAAAACAAAGTTGTAATATTTTATAGTAGTGAGCTTCATATATTGTTAGTTAATCCTCACCGTGGTTTTTCACCTTTTGGGGTTTTTCATGTACATCTAGTGTTATGTGTTGTTGTGCATTGTGTTGATCTTTTATGTTTCTATTAATGCTGTAAAGATTAAGTTTTAATTTACTCCAAAGGATTTGAAGTTTGTTTACATACTGATTCACCCCCCATCTCAATATCCTGGTGTGTTGAACAATTGGTATCAGAGCCAAGTTACTCAGAAGAAGCTTAACCACTTGAGGAAGGTCTAGGATGGCTAATAATGGATCTCACAAGGCACCTATGTTTGATGGAAAAAAATACACCTTTTGGAATCTAAGGATGGAAAACTATCTATCCTCTCTAAGGTTTGGTGTTTGGCAATATGTCAAGAATGGTTACACTTCTCCTACTAGTGATCCCACAGATGTAGATGAGATTAATTTGTATGATAAAAATGCCAAGGCAATGAGTTCTATCATGAGTGGGCTAGCTGATTTAGAACTTTTGAAGGTAATGTGTTGTAAATCTACTAAGGGTGTCTAGGTGAAACTTAGTAGCGTTTATGAAGGAGATAGCAAAGTGAAGCAAGCCAAGATGCAAATCTTCAAGAGAAAATTCAAAACCCTAAGGATGACAGAATAAGAAGACATTGCTAGTTATATGCTCTAGGTGGATGAATTAGTTAATGAAATTAGCGGTATTGGTGGAGAAGTGAAAGAAGATGAGATTGTGAAGAAGGTTCTAAGATCTCTCCCTAAATCTTATAGTCATAAGGTATCTACTATTAAGGAATCTAAGGACTTAGATGCCTATATAGTAGATCAATTGTTTGATGGTCTCACAACCTTTGAAATAAGAGAATTTGACAAAGGTGCTCCAAAGAAGGAAGAAACATTATAAGCAAGTAAGAAAGAAGAAGATGAAGCAACTGATCAAGATGATGACCTTGATGAGGTAGAGGCAAACTTTGTGAGAAGATTGAAGAAAGTCACTAGAAAATATAAAGGTAAGTTACCTTTCAAATGTTTCAATTATGGGAAAATTGGTCATTTTTCTTCTAAATGTCCTTTTAAAGATTCAATGCATAATAACAAAAGAGAGAAGTCCAAAAGAAGTATGTATTCCATGGAGAATAGTTGTTCTTCAGAAGATGAGGATCATGATGATTCAAATGATGAAATACTTTTCATGGCCTTGAATGTTGGTGACAAAAAGGGTGATATTGGGAAAAGTGAAAAGTTTAATACCTTGAAGGATAACCAAGATAATGAAAAATCAATGGTTGTATGGACCTCCTTTTATGCAAAAGAAGAAGCCAGTGCTTGGGTAATTGATAGTGGTTGCTCTAACCGCATGACTGGTGACAAGGAGAAGTTTATCAACCTTAAAAAGAGGAATGGTTGAGCTGTGAAGTTTGGTGGTGATGAGTCAACACAAATCTATGGAAAAGGTGCTATAACTATTAATGAGAAGAACAAGAATGAGGATGTCCTCTATGTTAAAGGGATAAAGTACAATCTTCTTAGTGTCACTAAGATGTGCTGTTAAGGATACAATCTTACCTTTCATGCCAAAGGATGTGAAATTAGGAAGCCAAGGTCCAAAAGATCAGTTGCAAAAGGTATTAAGACTTATAGAGATATCTATCATCTAAAGGAGGTAAATGGAAGAGCTTGTTTATTGGCTCAATCTGGTGAGTGTTGGTTGTGGCACAAGAGAATGGGACACATCAACTTTAACAATATGGTAAAGATCAACTCTATTCATGCAGTGAGAGATATGCCTAAGATAACCAAGCCTACAAACACATTATGTAAGGAATGTCAAATCAGAAAGTAGACAAAGAAAAATTTCAAGAGAAAGGAGTATTCTTATACAATGCCTCTAGAGCTGATTCACACTGACCTATGTGATCCTACAAGAATAAAGAGTCAACAAGGTGAAAGGTATTTCATGTTTCTTATTGATGATTACTCTAGAATGACCTGGGTTACATTCTTAAAAGAAAAATTAGAATCCTTTGATAAGTTCAAGATTTTCAAAGAAATAGTTGAGAATGAAATGGATGCTAAGATCAAATGCTTAAGATCTGATAGAGGAGATGAGTTTAATTCAAATGAATTTGAAAAGTTTTGTGAAGATCATGGTATTAGGAGACATTTGTCTGCTCCTAGGACCCCTCAATAAAATGGGGTAGTAGAGAGGAAGAATAGGACTATGTAAGAGATGGCTAGGGCAATGTTGAAAGATGCAGATCTACCTGATATGTACTGGAAGGAAGCAACTCATACTACTATCTATCTACTTAATAGAGTACAATTGAGGGTCAATAGCACTAAGATCCCTTATGAGATATGGTATGGAAGACCTTCCACTATTAGATACTTTAAGATCTTTGGTAGGAAATGCTTCATCAGGAGAGATGAAGAAGACCTTAGAAAGTTTGGTGCAAGGTGTGATGAAAGAATCTTTCTTGGTTACTCAACCATAAGCAATGCCTATATATTCTACAAAAAGAGATTGGGAAAGATGATTGAAAGCACAAATGTTAAGGTAGATGAATACTTGTATTAGATCTCACAAGAACTAGAGGACTACGGATCTGATATAGCTCCCTGCATTGAAGAAGAAGAAGAGGAGGAGAAAGAAGAGAATAAACAAGAATCAAAACATATCCCTAAGACTTCAGCAAAGTATTTTTAGAGGAATCATTCAGCATATCAGCTCATTGGGGATAAGAATGAAGGTGTGCAGACTAGGAGAAGGTTTACAAAAGCATGTGAGCAAGTGAATTTGTGCTTAGTATAAAAGGTAGAGCCCAAAACCTTTTGCTGATGCTAGTAAAGATGATGGATGGATGAAGGCAATGGAAGAACAATTGAATTAGAGAGAAGAATTAGACATGGGAATTGGTTCCTAGACCAACTAATAAGAATGTTATAGAAACAAAGTGGGTGTTTTAGAACAAGTTGAATAAAGATGGTGAAGTTGTGACGAACAAAGCAAGATTGGTGTGTAAAGGTTATTCACAAGTTGAAGGCATTGATTTTGAGGAGACTTTTTCTTTGGTAGCTAGAACGGAGGAAATCATGATGCTTCTTGCCTTTGTTTCTCACAAGAACTTCAAGGTTTATCAAATGGATGTCAAATTAGTATTTTTGAATGGTGATCTAGAGGAAGAGGTCTACATTGAGCAACCAGATGGTTTTCAGTTACTAGAAGATTTGGACATGGTGTGTAGACTCAAGAAAGATTTGTATGGACTCAAGAAAGCTCCTAGAGCTTGGTATGCTCAGTTGGATAAGTACTTACTTTAGCAAGGCTTCAAGAAAGGTACCACAGATAGTAATCTTTACATTCAGAAAGAGGGAGACATGATTTTGATAGTTACAGTATATGTTGATGACATTATCTTTGGTGGAGATGATAGTATGTGTAAGAGGTTTACATAAGAGATGCAGAAAGAGTTTGAGATGTCCATGATTGGTGAAATGTCTTTCTTCCTTGGGCTTAAAATTGTTCAACTAGATGATGATATCTTTATTTCTTAGGTAAAGTATGTTAGAGAGATGTTGAAGAAATTTGGTATGGAGGACTCCATACTAGTAAGTACTCCTATGGTTACTGGTTATCACTTGAGCAAGGCAGATGAGTCACCTAAAGTTGATCAGACTCTATAGATCTGTGATTGGAGGATTGTTATACTTGAGTACTTCTAGACCTAATATTATGCATGTAGTATGTGTAATTGCTAGATTTCAAGCTAATCCTAAGAAAAATCATGAGAAGGTAGTAAAAAGAATATTTAGATATTTGAAAGGAACTCTAGATTATGGCTTATGGTATCCAAGAGGTAATGGTTTTGATCTGAGTGCTTATACTGATGCGGATTGGGCTAGTTGTGTTGATGATAGAAGAAGTACAAGTGGTGGTGCTTTCTTTTTAGGAAGCAGATTGGTTTCATGGCACAATAAGAAACAAGATTTAGTATCTTTATCAATTATAGAGGTAGAGTATATTGTAGCAGCATCTTGTTGTACACAAGTATTGTGGATGAAGCAAATATTGAAATATATCAAGGTACAATATGATGAGCCTATTCCTATTTTGTGTGATAATACTATTGCTATCAATATTTCCAAGAATCCAATGATGCATTCTAGAACCAAGAATATATCAATCAGGTATCACTTTTTGAGAGAGAAGGTTGTAGCTAAAGAAGTGAAGTTGAAATATGTTCCAATAAAGGATCATATTGCAGACATTTTCACAAAGGATCTTACAAAGGATGCTTTTGAGTATCTTTGATAGAAGTTAGGGGTAATTTCCCATCCTTTTTCTTACTAGATGCATAGATGGTGCATCTATCCAGGGGGAGTAATTCATGCCATATCCTTTTTCTTGGACTAATGGTGGCTACCTCTTAGGGGGAGTAGGTAGCAGTTGTTGTTGACAGGGGGAGAAGGTTGAAAAGGAGAGTTTGTGACCTAAGGGGGAGAAGAAGTTTCCCTTTGTCCTTGATGTCAAAGGGGGAGAATGAGTAGGTGTGTGTTGCCATCAATGCCAAAGGGGGAGATTGTTGTACATATGCTACCTATGGTTGTCATTGATGTCAACACTTAGTTTGGAACACTCAGCTTGGATGCTTATGTTGTTGATAAACTCTGATGGTGTGCTAATGGTGATGATTGATGATGTTCATGGATGGATGTCATGCCTTTCTCTCTATCAATTAAGGTTGTGTTAAGTATGCTTGTTGTTGAAGCAGAGACGATATCATTATGATATATGAAGATGAGAATTAGAAGAATTAAGATGGGAATTAGAAGCATTAAGATGATGATTAAAAGTAATGATGAGATTTAAGAGATGTTTCTGATGATTTGTAGCATGTTGTATGCTCTCTCCTGTTGTTCCTAAGAATGTATGTGCAGCTACAAGAAGACTCTGGTCTCTAGATGTTGGTGAAATTTTCTACTACAGGAAGTTGCCTAGAAGACTACTTGGTAAAATGCTCTGCATTCCTCTACATTTGAAGATATGGTCATGTGGTTCAAGAGTTAAGTTTAGTATGTTGATAAGGTGCTACACTCAAAGTTTCAGATCATTTGCTCCTCTGCAGTGAAATTTATAAGAGACAGAGTTTTGGTTTGTGCTCTGGTAGAACAAAGTGATGATGAAGGATTGTTGGAATGCTCTACATTCCTTTAGATGTGAAGATTTACTCATGTGGTTTTATGAACATGATCAGAGATGTTTAATGCATGCTAATTTACAATATCAGGTGATTTAGTGGTCCACAAGCTTAGTTTTCCAAATGACAGTGAGCTACAGATAGTTCTAGATACCTAATTGTTCTCAGAATACATGTTGAAGGTGTGTGCCACAAAGTTCTTGCTATGTGGAGTTCAAGGAGTATTTGGAGATGTTGCGTGGGTAATGATGACTCATCTGGGAGAAGCACACATAATTTTTAATCATTCATGAGTACCGCCAAGTTGTATTGACTGATGTGCTACAAGCTTCATGTTTTCTTGCTTAAGGGCAACCTAATTCAATTTTGTGAAGCGTGCGGATGTAATTCCTTGAAGGATGATGTTGTGAAGAATGTTTAGTACTAGATTAAGTGTGTGTTTAGATCTACAAGGCATGTTTCTCTTCCTGGTATTGCATGTAGTTCATGTTAAGGCTTGCCCTCTACATGTTTCATGTTGTGTGATCTCTAGCCGAATTATAAATTACAATATTATTGTTGCATTAGCTAACTTGTAATGTAATCAATGTAATATCGTGTATATATTGTAAACCTAGTTGATATAGGTGAGGTATGATTGTGAATATGAGTGCATGAAGAATAGAATATGGATATGTAATGCATTATGATGTGCGACTGAAGAAGAAAGAGCAGAAGTAATAAGGCCTATCCTGATTCATATTGAAGACATTTTTGAGATAGAAGGGAAATGAAGAGTGTACCTAATTGATTACCAAAGGTAGTGAACCAAAGGAAAAACCTTCATGAAGGTTGAAAGTAGTGAGTTAGTAAGCAGTAGAGAAGACTATTGAAGGAAGTGCAGAAGTTGCAAAGCAAAAGAGCAATCATCAAAAGAGGAGTGAAAAGGTAGAAGTGCAATCATCAAAGGAGTGAGCTTCATTATCAGTTTCAGGTAGTAAGACTATCATGTTGTAATCATTTTTAGGTTTGTTCTTAGTTTAGAGAGTAGTTGCTTCCTTGGGTTGTCGCCCTAAAAAAAAGTTTGCAGGGAGTTGTATCTTCCTTGGGAGTGACCATAAAACCTTTCTTCAAGGAGTAGTAGCTTTCTTGGGTTGTAGCCCTAAAACAAAGTCATCAGGGAGTAGTAGCTTCATATATTGCGAGTTAATCCTCATCATGGTTTTTTCCCTTTTGGGGTTTTCCACATACATCTGGTGTTATGTATTGTTGTGCATTGTGTTAATCTTTTATGTTTCTATTAATGCTATAAAGATTAAGTTTTAATTTTCTCCAGAGGATTTGGAGTTTGTTTGCATACTGATTCACCACCCCTCTCAGTATCCTATTGTGTTTGACAGATAGAGGAGAGAGATAGGGAGATAGAGGAATGATAGGGGAGAGAGAGGCAAGAGATAGGGAGATAGGGAGAGATAGATAAGTCAAAGAGAGGAGACTATAGGGAGAGATAGAGGAGATAGAGGGGAGATATAGGGAGATAGAGAGTGACCAAGATGTCTAAAGAGATAGGGAGAGAGATTGAGAGGTAGAGGGACAATAGATAGATGTAACCTTACACCTAAGCAACCTGAGCAACCCTAAACTCCTAAACCCTAAATAATGCCCCTAAACCCTAAACTTGATCACCCCTAAACCTCTAAACCCTAAATAATTCCCATAAACCCTAACCTCTAACCCCTAAACCCTAAAAATCTATCTCTATCTCTATCGTTCCTCTACCTCTCAATCTGTCTCCTTATGTCCCTGGCCATGTCCCTTACTCTCTATCTCCCTATCTCTCCCCTTTGTCTCCTCTATATCTCCCTATCGATCCTCTCTCTCTTTAAACCCTAAACCCTATACCTCTAAACTGTAAACACTAAACTATAAACCATAAACCCTAAGTAATGCCTCTAAACCTTAACCCCTAACCCCTAAATCCTAAACCTGAGCAACCCTAAACCCCTAAACCCAAGCAACCCTAAATCTCTATCTCCCTATCTATATCATCCCTCTACCTCTCAATCTCTCTTCCTATGTCTTTGCCCATGTCCCTTACTCTCTATCGACCTATCTCTCCCCTCAGTCTCCTTTATATCTCCAAATCAGTCCTCTCTCTCTCTAAACCATAAACCCAAAACCTCTAAACCTTAACCCCTAAACCCTAAATAATGCCCCTAAATTCTAACCCCTAACCCCTAAACCTAAGCAACCCTAAACCCCTAAACCCCAAACCCCTAAACCCTTAACCCAAAAGGCAAGCAACCATAAATCTCTATCTCCTTATCTCTCCCCTATCTCACTATCTCTATCATCCCTCTACCTCTCAATCTCTCTCTCTCTCTCTCTCTATGTCTCTAGACATGTCCCTCACTCTCTATCTCCCTATCTCTCCCCTTTGTCTCCTATATGTCTCCCAATCTCTATCAGTCCCCTCTCTCTATCTCTCTCTAAACCCTAAACACTAAACCCATAAACCCTAACCCCTAAACCCTAAACCCTAAACTTGAGCAACCTTAAAATTACAAATCCTAAATAATGCTCCTAAACCATGACCCCTAAATCCTAAACCCTAGAAAACCCTAGGGGAGAGAGAGTGTGTGCTTTTTACATGCAAACCTAAACCCTAAATAATACCCCTAAACCCTAAACCTAGGGAACCCTAAATGTATAAACCCCAAATAATGCCCCTAAACCCTAAGGTCCTAACCCCTAAATCCTAAACCCTAAATCTCTATCTCTTTATCTCTATCATCCCTCTACCTCTTAATCTCTCTGCCTATGTCTTTGGCTATGTCCCTCACTCTCTATCTCCTGATATCTCCCCTTAGTCTCTTCTATATCTCCCTATTAGTCCTCTCTCTAAACCCTAAACCCTATACCTCTAAACCTTAACCCCTAACCACTAAACCATAAACCCTAAACCCTAAATAATGCCCATAAACCTTAACCTCGAGCAACCCTATCAACCTTAAACCCAAGCAACCCTAAACCCTTAAACCCTAAACCCCAAACCCCTAAACCCTAAACCTAAGCTACCCTAAACCTCTATCTCCCTAGATCTCTCCCCTATCTCGCTATCTCTATGATCCCTCTACCTCTTAATCTCTCTCCCTATGTCTCTAGCCATGTCCCTCACTCTCTATCTCCATATCTCTCCCCTTGATATCCTCTATATCTCCCTATCAGTCCTCTCTCTCCCTCTCTACACACTAAACCCCAAACCTCTAAACCTTAACCCCTAACCCCTTAGCCATAAACCCTAAATAATGCCCCTAACCCCTAACCCTAAACCCCTAAACTCTAAACCACAAACTCCTAAACCCTAAACCCAAGCAACCCTAAACCTTTATCTCCCTATCTCTCCCATATCTCCCTATCTTTGTCATCCCTCTACCTCTTAATCTCTCTCCCTATGTCTTTGCACATGTCTCTCACTCTATCTCCCTATCTCTCTCCTCGGTCTCCTTTATATCTCCATAACCTGAGCAACCCTAAACCCATAAACCCTAGATAATGCCCCTAAACCCTAAACCTCTAAACCCTAAATAATGCCCTCAAACCCTAACCCTAACCCCTAAACCCTAAACCTCTATCTCTCTATCTCTATCATCCCTCTACCTCTCAATCTCTCTCCCTATGTCTCTAGCTATGTCCCTCACTCTCTATCTCCCTATCTCTCCCCTCAGTCTCTTCTATTTCTCCCTATTAGTCCTCTCTCTAAACCCTAAACCCTATACCTTTAAACCTTAACCCCTAACCCCTTAACCATAAATCATAAACCCTAAATAATGCCCCTAAACCTTAACCCCAAGCAATCCTAGCAACCTTAAACCTGAGCAACCCTAAACCCCTAAACCCTAAACCCCAAACCATAAACCCTAAACCCAAGCAACCCTAAACCTCTATCTCCCTAGATCTCTCCCTATCTCCTTATCTCTATCATCCCTCTACCTCTTAATATCTCTCCCTATGTCTCTGGTCATGTCCTTCACTCTCTATCTTCCTATCTCTCCCCTCATTCCCATCTATATCTCCCTATCAATCCTCTCTCTCCCTCTCTACACCCTAAACCCTAAACCTCTAAACCTTAACCCCTAACCCCTAAACCATAAACCATAAATAATGCCTCTAAACCCTAACCCATAAACCATAAACCCTAAATAATGCACCTAAGCCCTGGGCCCTAAGCCTTAACCCCTAAACCCAATCAACCATAAACCCCTAAACCCTAAACCACAAACTGCTAAACCCTAAACCCAAGCAACCCTAAACCTCTATCTCCCTATCTCTCCCCTATCTCCCTATCTCTATCATCCCTCTACCTCTCAATATCTCTCCCTATGTCTCTGAACATGTCCCTCACTCTCTATCTCCTCTATCTCTCCCAATCTCTATCGGTCCCCTCTCTCTATCTCTCTCTAAACACTAAACCCATAAACCGTAACCTCTAAACCCTAAACCCTAAACCCTAAACCTAAGCAACCCTAAACCCCTAAACCCTAAACCCAAGCAACCCTAAACCCCTAAGCCCTAAATAATTCCCTTAAACCCTAACCCTTAACCCCTAACCTCTAAACCCTAAACTTGAGCAACCCTAAACTCATAAAACCTAAATAATTCCCCTAAACCCTAAACCCTAAACCCTAAACTTGAGAAACCCTAAACCTCTCTCTCTCCCCAAACCCCTAAACCCTAAATAATGCCTCTAAACCCTAACCCCTAACCCATAACCCCAAAACCCTAAACTTGAGCAACCCTAAACCTCTATCTCCCTATCTCTATCATCCGTCTACCTATCAATCTCTCTACCTATCTCTTTGGACATCTCACTCAATCTCTATCTCCCTATCTCTCCACTCTATCTCCTCTATCTCTCGCTATCTATCTCCTCTCCCTACATATCTATCCCTCCTTATCTCCCTATCTCTTGCATCTCTCTCCGCTATCATTCCTCTATCTTCCTAGCTCTCCCCTCTATCTCTCCCTCTCCCTTATTAATGAAGGAAATGCAAACAAGAAAACTAGGACTCTCTATCTCCCTATCTATCTATCTCTCCCCTCTCTCTCTCCTCCATCTCCATCCTCTCTCCCTCTTGCTCCCTCTCCCTCTCCCTCTCCCCTATTGACAAAGCAAATGGAAACAAGAAAACTAGGACATGTAATGAGGGATGAGGATATAAATTGGGAGGATGAAATGGAAACAAGATAAAATGAAAGTTCATTAGATGGGAAGAATGATGAGAGGAGAGGTGGAAAATACTAAAATAGGGAAAAATTGGTGGGATCTAAATAGAAATTGGAAAGGAAAAAGGAAACTAGGAAAGCTAGGAAAAGGAAAACTAGGAGAGAGAAAGAGAGAGAGGGAGAGAGAGAGAGAGGGAGGGAGGGAAGTAGAGAGTGAGATCGAGAGGGTAAGAGGTAGAAAGGTGAGAGAGAGAGAGAGGAGGGGAGGGAGAGACCTAGAGGGGAGGGGGAGAGAGAGAGAGAGAATAATAGAAGAGGGGTAAGGAGGGAGGGAGTGAGATGATTTTATTTCACCATAACATGAGTGTGTTATGCTTTGCTTTGGTAATTTCTAAGCCTTTGGCTTGGATTTTCTTTGGGCTTCCAACCCAATTTCTTGGACTATGTTTTGGATGTCTAAAGACATGTTTTTCTATATTGTAACAAAAATTGCATAATCTGGAGTGTGCTCCCCATAAGGTTTGCAAATGTTTCAATGACAAGTCGAAACAATACCACCATAAACTTAAGCTCTCTCTTATCTTTCTAACCATATAATTTTTTTCATGTTTTGAGTAAGTTAAGGATTTCATCTTTAATTTCTTTTGTTAGTGTATCCTTTTTTGTTAAAAACTAGTGTGTGGTATTTTGACTTTTTTTAACCGTTCATTGAAATTTCAAATAAATTACATTTTTAGAAACTAGACTCCATTCTACATGTATTCAAAAAGATTTTGGATTTTGGATTAGTTTTCAAAAATTTTAGGGGGAGCACGCTCAATTTTCTATTTTTTAGGATGTGTCCACTTTGAAAATTAGTAAAAATCAATTATTCAAGAAAAAATTATTAGAAAAATTAGGGATAAAATCCATGGTGTTAGGTAATTTCTCACTGAAGCAATTTTTGAAATACTGAAAAAATGTTAACATTCTAGGGGGAGCACTCTAGACACTATGTTATGTTTTATTGAAAAAAATAGGACCAATTTGTGTGCTCCCCCTTTTTGAACCCCTTAATCTCAACCATTTTTGAAAAAAAATAGTAGTTTAGAAACTAGATTCGGAGCACTATGGCTCTTGTTTTTGTTGTATCTTCAAATTTTGAGTGTAACTATTTTCAATTTCTCACCCAACATCAGTCTTTCCTAATTTTAGAAAAAAGTGGCATCTTAAGACCCCCTTTTGATCCCCCATCTTTGTGCACTTACCCTCCATTGTAGTTCTTTTTTCTTTATGACCATTTGGAGTGTTTTTCATGTAGTTTCTAGGTCTTGATAAAAGGGTGACGCATAATTCAAACAACCTAAAAATCTATGAATCTACTTCTTATCTTCAAGAATTCCAAGAAATTCTTGAATTTTAATTAGAATATGAGGCTTTAATTTTACCTTGCCTTGATCCAAGTGTAACTCAAAAAATAATGTTTGTTCTTTCAATCACCATCTTCTTTTTAGATAAATAGATTCCATTTTTCTTTATTGCTTCAAATAGAAGATCTAGGTGTTGCACATGTTCATCCATAGAGTTAGAAAATACAATGATATAATCAATATATAGTACAATTTTTTTTAAATTCCTGAGGGCATTGTGCATGCACCTTTTGGAAATATGCAAGTGATGTGCTTAGACCAAAGGACATAATATTTCATTCATAAAGACCTTGGAGCATTGAGAATTTAGTTTTGTACTTATGTGACTCTTTTATCTTAATTTTCTAGAAACCTAATTTGTAACCAAACTTGGAATATATCTTGTAGTTTGCAGCTCTCCTAATTAAGTCAACATTGAATGGAATATGATGATTAAAAGGAAAAATAATATCATTTAGAGGTTTGTAGTTTATATAGAAATGATTTTTATCTCTATCTTGTTTATCTCTTTTATTTATTAGACAATCTAGACATGAAAGTGGGCTTTTGTTTGGCTAAATGAATTCTCCTATTAATTCCTTTAAATGTTCATCCATTTCTATTACCCCACTTGGGCTTAACAAATATGTTGGTTCATATGAAATTTTTTGTTGCATTCTGGTCTTATGTTTATTTCACACTCCTCTTGATCTTTTGTCTAGAATTTTAGTGAGTTCATGCTACAAAATTATTTAACAAATATTTCCCTTATCTAAGCAATTTTTTCTTCTTCAATGAGCTTGCTTGTCTTTTCTTGAAATTTTTTCTACCTATGAGCTTTTATTTTCTTTAGAATCCAATGATGTTCTCTTATTTCCCTAGTCCATTCTTTCTATTTAATTTATTTGATGAATAAAGTATTTATTACTTTTTTAAAGATTAAAAAGATAAAATACATTATTCACAAAAAAACTAAGTGGTAAAAGGACACACCCTCAGAGCCTATGTAGGAAAAATTCCAAAATAAATATGAGAATCTAAATAGGGTCAAACCCAAACATCAAAAGATAAACAAGATACTAAGTAGCAAGAGAAACAACAACATGAAGGGGATCGTTGTCATCTAGTTTTCCCCAAACACCACTAGGGACCAAACTATCATCAATAGGCTCCAAACTAGTGAGAGCACCCTTGTCTAGAGAGTCATCTATAGGTTGTTGAGAAAAAATAGGATACACAATTAGCTCTAGGTGAGGAAACTTTCTATAATCTGACCAACTAGGAGCACCATGCTCATGAGAAGAGGTAGATGGTGGGTGAGGAGGCTAAGACTAATTGTAGGATACATGATCCCTAGACCACAAAGGCTGAGATCCTCAATCACATCTAGAAGATTGGATAAGACCACATCGATTCCATTAAGGAAGGGAAGATGAAGGATCTAGAACCCTATAAACCATGTAAGGGGCATTTCCCTAGTGGCAGGAAGCTCTCACAGATGTACCACTTTAAGTGCAACCTTGTTCCTAAATCTACATAAGCACATTAGGGAAAATCAAAGCTTTATTATATAGAGAAAATGATTATCAATCAATAAACCTTAAAAGAGAGTCAAATGTCTATCTTTCTAAATAATAAAGAGAATTTGCACCCTAAAAGCATGCTAAATTTGGGTATAACTGAACAAGAGATAGGTTCAGTCTCCAAGAAAAACCATAAGCCATGAGAAGGGGTCAAGCCAAAAAGACCTGAATAAATCATGTATGTAATTCCAAGCTTCTTAAGCTTTGGTATAGAACCAAAAGAGATGCTTGAGAGTCTTGAACTATCCATAGAGTGGACAACAGGGGTTGAGAACTCCTAGATGAGTCAAGTGAGAGACAAGAAGAAGATCTTGGTAGAGAATGCACCTTGCAAAGTGATCCAACATAGGATCAAGAATGACCAGTCTATTAGATTGGAACTAATAGTGCTAAGTGTTAAGAGAAGACTGAGGCTACCAATGGTGATTTAACTATTCCACCATTGGGAGATGAGGTGAAAGCCACAAGTATCTTGTGCAAGGTCTATAATTGTGAAATGGTGTGTTAGGATACTATTTATAATGTTTCCACCAAGGCTTGAAAGGCCTAACCCTAATTTTATGAACCATGTGGGGAGCAATGACATCACTAATAGTTTGAAAAATCTCCCAATCTTGATTGGAAAGAATGAATTTCAACTTGGTCTTAGGACAAGAAAGAAAATTCTTGGTAGCTTTTTTAATAAGATTAAAAAGAAATTTAATCCCTCTTTTAAAAAATTTCAAAGCATGAACCCAAGGATCTTTGGCAAGCAGACGATCTTGACTGGAAAGAACTAGAGACCACCAAATAAACTATTAACTGATTAAGAGACCATTGTAGAAGTCATTATGTGTCTAAAGAAGCTAGCGCTTAATAGACTCCTATGATTTCCAAATGTTCCTGATAACAAATATGCCTTAAATTTAGATAGTTTCCCTCATGGTGAGGAGAGTAGAAAGATCAAGGCCTTTCCAAGTTGGATGCCCAGAAGGCACACCAAAAATAATACAATGTATTATGATAAATTTCTAGGCATCATTCCCTTCTAGGGTCTTAATAATCCACTTAGCACAACTCTACCTTGGTGATAGATTTAAAGTAATCCTAAACCACCAGCATCATGAGGGAGACAACAAAATTCTTAAGAAACATGATGAAATCCTTGATGCTCATCACTAGAGGCCAAGAGAAGTTCTCTTTAGAGAAACCTCTCAACTTTTAAATAAGAGGCCTTTAAAGGTACCTAGCAAGAGTAGTAAATATGAGTGGAAACCAAAATTTTAGAAAAAATCTAGAATTTACCAACAAAAGAGAGGCTTAGTAATCCAATATCTCAGTTTCTTCTCAATTCTATTAGTGACATCTTGCGAGATGATGACAAGAGAAACCTAAAAAGTAAAGGGCGTTTCCCAAAATGTAGAAAATCTCCCCATTATCAATTCATTTCTATACATAATAGTCTAACTAGCCTAGTTTAAAAAGAAAGGACTACCTATAGCACTAGGTCTTTTCCATTGGATACTTGAACTAGAGGCTTGGCATAATACATCAAGGCAAAGAAGAACCTATTTGACATTGTTTTTGTCCTTAATAAGAGTGAAAAATAATCATTAGAAAAATGACTATTAATTAGTTGGTTAGATTAATTGGGCAAAGAAATAAATTTAACAAGATTTTGAGAGACCACATGAGCCAATAGATAGCTAAAGCCTTCAGCTGCAAGCACATAGAGTGCTAGGGCTAAAGGACAACCTTGACAAATGGATAAAAAAATGATTGTTGACTGTTAATGGTGATGCAAGACAACAACAAATAACATTTGAACATAATGGCTAAAATGAGTTCCAAAACTAAGTGCCTGGAGCATGGAAAGAATGAAAGGCCATTTTATGCAGTCATAATCTTTGGCAAAATCAATTTTGATAAGCATTGTGAGCTAATGAGAACACCAAGCCCATTCCATTCCTTCCTAGATAATAATAATATTGTCAAGGATATATTTTGACTTGATAAAATTACCTTGTTCAGGATGAACTAGCTAGAGAGGATAAACAAATTTCAGGCCCCAACAAGCCTTTTAAAAGGCACATGCTAAGAGGGTCATGAAATTCAACCACAACCATTTGATTAAAATGATAATCAATGGTAATGAATCAAAGTCATATTCAAAGTGAAATTAGCCCTAAAAGTATAGGATAATTTATTAATAATGGCGATATTACCCCAAAAGTAAGGACACGAATATAATATTAACAGTGAATCCAATTAAGATTTATAATTATATTATAAACTATTGGCGAATCAGTTCTAATGATGCATAATTTACTTGGTGAAACAATTTAATTTATTGGTTTAAAAAATAATTCTTAGGTAATTTAACTAAGAAAAAACAAATTTTCATAATAATCAGGTGATTTACCCTATCGCTGATTCCAATATATTCACCAAATTCGAATTGGCATATTTGAACTATTCACCAATTGGCAAAGATTCACCACTAAAAAAATCCCTATTTGAAATTCCCTTTGTTAATTATGCTACCTAATGAACTCTCATGGAGAGCTTCATCCTTTGGTGCCTTTAACACTAGAATTGATTACACCTAGGACATGATCCTTTTGATATCCCATAATATTTATTTTTACATGTAGATATATTTCCCCCACATTATATCCCCTAGGGAGGAACTTTATGAAAGTTTGTGATTACAAAATGCAATGTATTAGAGCCCCAAAGACAAGTGCATTTATGATGGAATTTTATAAATTGAGTGCATTTTTATGTACACCCCAAAAATATCTCAATTTAGACACCATTAACAAGTTTATTTTGTGGCACTTTATATTCAGTGCAATTAAAAAACATAGATATGTTTTCCAATTGGTTTACAATTTCAAGAATGTAGGATAAAACTAAAAGTATATTAATATAGCCTCTTGGAAAAATTAAATCAAACAATACAAACCATGGTATAGCACTTTGAAAGACCACACTTACAAAAATGGTTCATGTATTAGAGTCTATATATGAAAGTTATGTGTATTTGAAGCTGCAAAAATGAGAAAAATATAGCTAAATCTCTCAAAAATTGAATTTTCTAAAAAGACTAGGTATCCTGAGCAAAAAATAATTAAATTAGTTCAAAGATCATGAAATTCTACCCTATTTTGAAAATATTTCTCACAAAAATCCCTTTGTATGGCTAAGATATAGCATTCTGAAGTTGAACAATGATTTTGAAAATTGCAATGGAGGAGCATCTTTGCCTAGTTGGCACCTTGATGATTGGTTGTGGGAGAATGAGTAGCACTACTAGTCGAGGTGGTGGCTAGGTGGTGCTATGTTTTTTTTGGTTGTAATGATAAAAATTGCATACCCTACAAATTGTAAGGAAGCTAAGGTAACATAACAACTTCCTACATTAATCTTGAGGGGAGAGATATGAAAAAAATTTCAAATCTTTACAACAATTATATAAATAAACACAAATAGCAAGCATACCATAACATAGTAATTATGTGAGGAAACCCTTCTGTGAGAACTTCAAATTAGCCCAATTTATTATTCTGGAATAAAAAGGATTACAATATACTTGTAGAGAAAGCTTTCATAGGACTATAACCAACCAGAGATCTAAAGGCAATTCAACATCTATAAGACTCACACACAACCTCCATCTCAAGCTCTTGATATATAGGAGATATGTAAATACAATAAACTGTCAACGGTAATTACAAAACCATGAGCCAAAACCATCCAAAAATGGTGTCCAAAGTATCTCCAATAAAAGATGCCTTGTGATGTGCCAAATCACACACCAACACTTGTAACTCTCCCCTTTACATCTCTTTTAAGTATCCAACATGTTTTTCACATTTCCCAAAATAGGAGGTCCAACTTTTGTAGGCCATAACTTTTGATCCAGGTGTCCAATTGATGAATTGTTTGATGCATTAGAAAGATATTGAAGAGATCTATCAAGATATAACCAAATTTGTTGGTTATGACAAATTTTGGGGCTAGAGATCTCTAAGTTCCTCAAATCTAAGTTCAAAACTTTTTTTGGTAGTTTAAAAAAATGGAAACTTTAATATCTTGCAATCCAGGTATGATCTTAAGTTGAAACTCACTCGAGATGTTTACTTGGCAGTCTCACATCCTTTTGGAAAATTTTTGGGTCCATCTAATCTCAAATGTAAAGTTACTAAAAAATAGTAAGCCTTGTCATTTTTAGCCCTTTTGGAAACTTTGATAGTTCTAAACCATTCTTCAAGATAAAGGGTATTCGAAAAGACCAAAGCTGGGAAGAATAGTAACGTTTTGTAGTTGCAAGGTTGAGACACCTTTCCTAACATTCTCCCACTTATCAAACACCTTGCAATAGAAAATGGAGTATCAATACCATGATTTAATTGCTAGGGGCCGAGATGCCCATAGACTCCGAACACCATCTAAACTTCTCTATCCTCACAGGCTTAGTTAGTGAATCTATAACATTCATCAAAGTCTCTTCCCTAACTAGCTTCACCCTGCCATCCTCAACCATACCTCTAACAGAATGATAATGTACATCAATGTGCTTGTTCCTAGCATGAAATGTTGGGTTCTTAGCTAGGCAAATCACACTCTGACTGTCACAATAAACTGTCACTACACCTAGTTTTATTTTGATATCTAAACATAGTCTCTTAAGCCAAATGGCTTCTTTACAAGCATGAGTAGCTTCCATATACTCAGATTTAGTAGTGGACAAAAAAACCACAACCTATTTCTTACTCATCCAACTAATTGCACCACCAAATAAAATAAATACATAAGCACTGGTGGATCATCTGCTATCAACATCACCTGCCCAGTTTGAATCCACATATCCATGAATGTCAAGGGAATGCATGTCTCCTATCAAATTACCATGATAACATTATGAATACTCTGAGATACCCCGCAAATATCTAAAGACTGTTTTAACTACATCCCAATCAAATATTCTAGGATTATACATATATATGGAAAGAACTCCCACTTCTTGGGAAATGTCTGGTCTAGTACAGACCATAGCATACATCAAACTTCTGACTACACTTTGGTAAGACAATCTGCTCATGTCTTCTATCTTTGATGGAGATGTTAGACATTCTAAAATAGATAACTTAGATCCAACTATAAAAGGAACACATAATGGTCTACAATCCTACATGTTAAACCATGTAAAACTAAATTGATATACTTACTCTTGCCAAGCCATAGTTTTATGTTCACTCTGTCTTCTTATTTCCATCCCAAGAATGTGTTTAGCTACACCAAGATCTTTTATTTCAAATTTAGCTGCAAGTTGAGACTTTAGTTCTAAAATCATTTCTTTCCCTTTACCAATAAATAACATATCATCAACATATAATGCAATAAATAGGAAATGATCACCATCAGATTCATAATAAACATAGTGATCAGACTTAGAATACTCAAATCCCAAACTCAACACATATGTATCAAATTTTTTGTACCACATCCTCGGACTTTGTTTGAGACCATACAAATATTTCTTCATTTTACAAACTAGATTACTTTTACCTTTCACTATGTAGTGCTCTGGCTATGTCATATAAATATCCTCCAAATCACCATGAAGGAATGTCATTTTCACATCCATTTAATCAACCTCTAGATCATAAGCAATAGCAATAGATATCAAGAATCTAATGGATGCCATTTTTACAACAGGAGAAAATATCTCACCGTAATCAACACCCTCAACCTAAGAGTAACCTTTTGCAACCAACCGTGCTTTGTACTTCTCAATACCTTTATCTGAACCAATCTTTTTTTTAAACACCCATTTGCAACCAACAGGTTTTTGTCCTTTAGACAATGGTACCAATAATATTCCAGGACCCTACATCATTCATACCTGATGCCTCTTCTACAGATCTATGTTCATCTATGTTAGTATTCAAAGCAAAAATACATCTCCAGTCATCAGGGGAATACCTTTTAGGTGATTTTCTATTTCTTGTAGACCTTCAAACAAGTTGAGTTGGAGGTTCTTCCTCCTCTTCTGAAGATTTAGAGCTATATGAGCTCTCCTCAACTTCATGCCTATCTAGGGGCCTCAATTCACCTTTCTCAGGCATAGAAGGGAGTTGAATCACATATTTTTGTTCACTTTGTTTTGGATGCAATGAAATACAAGAAGACTTAGTTTCTCTAAAAATAACACTTCTACTATATATTACCTTCTATGCAATAGGGTCCCAAGGCTTGTATCCTTTCACACCATAACTATGCCCGATGAAGATACATTTCACAACCTTGTTCTCCAACTTTGTTCACTTCTCCTTTGGAACATGTGCATATGCCTCACTCTTATGGAGTAAAAAGTGGACACATGCCTTTTTACATCCTAGTTTAGCTCCTAGATCCCCATGTTAACACTCTACAAGCAAACATATTCATCCTGATGAGAAATCCCCTAAAACCCATGTAAAATGGGAACTAGGGGCCCATTTAAAGCTTAGGACCCAACCAAAAAGGTACCTTGGGAGTTGTGTACCCACGCCCAAGTCCACCCTAATTGGTTAGGGTAAAATTTAAGGGATGTCGGCATAGGATCTTTAAATGGGTCCTTCCTTGTCGGCTCTTTCAATTAATTTATGAAAGTTTAATGGGATAACATATATAAACAAGTGTTTAAATTCATTTTATTACAAGTTAATGATAGAAATCTTATGATATTGAGAAAAGAAGCATTTAAGGCATTAATTTTGTTATTGTTATAGATTTGTTTTAGTATTGTGTTTGTTACAGATTTGGAATCATCATCAACATCCTTATGAGTTGAAGAATCTTCATCCTCCTAAGGACTTCACCTCCAATGTGACATTATTATTGTGTTTGAATCAATTCATCATCATTTGGATTATCTTTAGCCTCTGTCCTACAAGGACATGCTCTCTCTCTAACAATGGTGTTGGGAAATCTTGAATACCAACTTGGGATTTGACTAAGGCAAACCCCTAAACACCACAACCCCCAAACCCCTTTTCTTCTTGTGTGCAGGTTATGACTACGAGGATTGAAGAAGTGAAGGTACACAGATCTTGTTTAAGGGATAGAGTTTCAAGATTCAAAATGGAGTGCATAAATTCTTCTATAGCAGACTTGAGCACTAGCACCAGTGTCCACCACCTAAATCAGACACTAGATACAACATTAGGGTATCATTTACGACATTTTTCTAGTTCTGAGATTCTAGAGATTAGGACTTTCTGGACTCAGGCGCTAGCACCAGAGTCTTCTAAAATTTCAACTTTATGGAATAGGTTATCAAATATCACTAATCAACCTGGTACTTTCAGATCATGGCTTTTCATTGTTGTTTGTTTGTTATAAGCTAATTATCTCAATTCTAGGGTTTAGTGCATTGATTGGCCTAGGGTTTGATAAAAATATTGGTTGAATCACATCCTTCCATAACAAATCAAGAGAAAAAAATTAGTATCTAATTCCTCTTCCATCTTGTAGTGACTTAGCTTAGTTTTGTCCTTGAATGTTATAGTGAAAGGAGGGTTTGATCTAATGTGCTTACATGCTTGCATTCAACCCCCTTTTACCATATAACATTTTGGTGAACCCATGTTTTAAATAATTTTCATCTTTCTGAGTATTGAAATCATATCTTACATTAATTAATACCATACTTTGAAAAAAATTGCATGCATTTTGAAAAAAATAAAAAAAATAAGCATTCTAGGCTTGCATAAAGGCATAGTTTTGCATTATTTTCATTGTATATCATTGGAAATATTGGATTTTCTAATTTTTATATCAGATCTAAGTTAAATTACAGAAATTAATCATTTCATGATATCACATCTTACATTTGCATGTCTCATTTGTAAGGGTTTTGTTCAAAACTTGCATTTTTCATATAACCTAGTTTTTTGCAAAAGCTAGGGTTGGTAGTCAAAATCTTATTTCAGATTTTGCTGCTCTTTTTAAACACTTGTTCAAATCTGATTTTGAGTTGTACTGTTGCCTAATCATGTTTTCTTACATGCCAATTTCAAATTTTGCAATTACATAGTGTGTATTTCAACATTAAGGTTTTTAACACACTCTCTTCACACTTCTTGGAGCAAACTTTTAAATCATTCATATTGCCTTGTTGTATAGCACTATTTACATCATACTTACTTTTTTTTGTAGTGAAATTAGTGTGTTTTTTATTTTCAAAAACCCGATTTCCTCAAACTAGTGTCTTGGTGTGAAATAGTCTCACATACATGGCCTCTCATTAAAACAAGGGAGGTATGGTCCCGCCTCAAGCTTGTAGGAAGAGGAAGACTCCTGAACCTGAAATAAACTTTACACCACATGATACTACAATTAGAGATATTTAGAGAGCTTTTTACATCACCATGTGTGTAAGTAGATATCCTACAAGAGGAGTCCTTATCGATCCTAATTGCATAACGAATGTGATTACTGAAGGGTTCCTCTACAAGCATGATTTGATACAAGAATCTTATGAACCCACACATTTGATGGTCAAGAAACATAATGGAGATTTCTTCCTTGCTATGGGGAAGATTACATTATTGATTAATGTAGTTGAGAAAGCATTGGAATAGTCATTTGATATCATTCCTACCTCTAACCTATTTCATGTGAAACTAGGCCATCCATGGCTCAAATCCATTAAAGAGGTCCCCTCTAAAATTCATAAATGTCTAAAATTTTCTCATCAAGGGAGAGTACATGTTATTCACCATAGTAGATGGAAACCTATGGTTACTCATGGAAACTTCAACCTAGACTACTTTTGGCCACAACCTACTGATCCTGTTAAACCAAGAGAAGATCAATTCTTCCTAGCATACCAAAGATACAAGGCAAAGTTAATAACAAAATTGGCTGGACCTCCTATTGAACAGATAAAAAATGAAGAACAACTTGAACTTAAAGAACCCCCTCGACCACAAGGTAAAGGAGTTTTTTCCTAGGTTCCTCCTCTACCATCCTTACAAGGATCAAGAGATACCCATAAAGAGCAAAGTAGTTTATCACAAAAGACCAATTTTGTACCAACGTCCTCCTCTAAGATGTCGAATATTATGGAAAATCATGAGAATCCTTTTGCAAAAATCACTAATAAAACACAAAGGAATAAGCAAGCAAGAGAAAGGATGAAAAGACAAGACTTAGCTCAACAAGCAACACCTCAATAAGAAAATATTCCACCAACTACTACTGAATCGAATAAGGAAGAGCTAAAGGTTGAAAAGTTAAAGGATAATGATTCAAGTTGGGAAATAGTATTTTATGTACCTCTTTCTTCCAACATTCAAGATTGGGAGGAAGATTATTTGCTTAATGGAAACCGCTAGTTTAGTTGTGTAACAGGTAACTATTTCTAACCCTTTTTAGCCAACTTTAATGTAGCATCTCTTTGAGTTGCTCACTTACGTGGCATCCTCTTATGTGTTATGTTGTGTTCACCCATGTTGTCCTAATTGTTTTTTAGGTCTCTTTGGATGACCCTTTATACTCTTGTAAGGTTAAGAATACAAGGAGATTGTCTCTGTTGTGACCAGTCTTCTATTTGTTTCTCTATTCTTCTACTTGTCCTCTCCTCTATTTTATTGTTGTGTTGTGCCTTGGGGGCATAACATTATGGAGGATGTCTTGGGGGAATCTTCCCATGTTGTAAACCCAAGTCACTCTTGTCTCCTCTCTCACTTTTACTATTTCTATTCTTCAGTGACTCTACTCATCAGCGGATGATGAAAACAAATAAATCCTGATAAGGACTATGTGTCCCTTCAGCAAGAAAGAAAAAATGGACTTAGTCCATATATGAAGATGGGGTTTATATATATATATATATATATATATATATATATATATATATATATATATATATATATATATCTGATGCTTGACTAGTAGAATCACTTTATGTTGTGGTTTGTGTTGTGAAATTTGTTGTAATAAACCTTTGCAATACTCTAAATATGCTTCTATGCACTTTGGATTATTTTGTATCTCACCTTGTTGCTAAACTTGGTCCTAAGATACCTACAGTATAACTTAATGACTATACTCGATTCTAAACCTGATAGCGCAGCCTTGGTCTATCATGTGATATGATTTTAGCATAGCTTTCATGAATTGATTTGGTTGTTTCTTAGAGTAATATTTTCTAACCAAAGCTTATGTTGTTGATTAGCTTAGCAAATGATATCAATGTGTTTGTGGGAACATTCGACGATCATGGCACATGTCACTTTGGGGTATGGGATTTGCAAAAGCTCTTGTTCCCTTGCATGTTTTCACTTTACCTTAATGTTCTTGATATCGGAAAGTGGGAAAACCACTTTAAGGTGGGGGCATATAATGTTAACTACTTGATTACTTTTTACATTGATAAAGTGTGTTTGTAAGCCCTCATCACGAGGCAGGATGATGTATCTCTTGAGCTAGTGCACATCCTTTAAAGCAAAAGCCCTCATCATGAAGTGGGATGGTGTATCTCTTGAGCTAGTGCACATCCTTTTAAACAAAGTCCTCATCATGAGGCAGGGTTGGATCTTGAGCCATTCACCCTTAAGTGTGTCTTTGGTGGTTGTGGTAGCATAGCTCAACTGTCAAGTATGTTTGGTGTGTTTTAGATAATGGATTGAAGTGATGAAATCTTCCCTATCACCTATGTTTGTTGTGTATAAGACATACAATATGTCGATGACATACTATACAAAAATCGTGTATTCCTTGTGTCTTATGTGTGTCTTCTGTGTGTTTTATGTGTCTTCCTTCTGTGTCTTGCATGTTTGTTACGTGGTCTAAAGACTATGGCGATAAGCCTCCCATGCTCTATGTGTCTTGCATTTTTTTGCATGGTCTAAAGATGTGTGGCGATGAACCCCCCATGCTGTGTGTTTTGTTTACTTTAGTTAGCATTATATATAGATATGTGATTGCTTAATCATGTCTTCTCCTCATGTCTTCTCTGTGTCCTGCGTGACTATATTCATGTCTTCTTTACGTATTGTGTGATTTCGCTATCTTCTCCATGTATTGCATGTTTCCTTACTATATTCTCTATGTATTATGTGATTGTTAAGTGTTTTCATATGTTTGCCTAAGTCTAGGGGCTAGAAATGGTCCTTCAAACTTAGGGTGCGTCTTCATTTTAGTGTTTATTATGTTTGATGTGTTTTGATATTCTTCGACTGTGCTTTAATGCATGTCCTAAATCATAGGATTGCACACACATTAAAGTGGGGGCTAAATGTTATGGAGTAAAAAGTGGACACATGCCTTTTTACCTCCTAGTTTAGCTCCTAGGTCCTTGTGCTAACACTCTATAAGCAAAAATATTCATCCCGGTGAGAAATCCCCTGAAACCCATGTCAAATGGGAACTAGGGGTCCATTTAGAGCTTAGGTCTTGACCAAAAAGACACCTTCAGACTTGGGCACCCATGCCCAATGTTGAAGACACAAGACAACTAAGAGGGGGGTGAATCAGTTGTATTGAAAACCTTAACTTCTTTTAAAAAAATCTCATTCACATTCACTTACTTTAACTCATTATTCTGTTATGAAGAATAAAATCAAAACATAAACACATCAACACCATACACACATGAACACCAAATTTTTATGTTAAAAACCCTAAAAGGGAAAAAACACAGTGAGTGTTAGCTCACAATATAATGTAGTAACAATATCGAATAACAAAGAGGCTCACTACCTTAGGGCTCACTGTAAAAAATGCTCACTGCAAAAATGCTCACTACCAAGGGGTGGCTCACTGCCAAGGGGTGGTTCACTACCAAGATGGGTGTCTCACTACCATGAACTGATATAGTAGCATCTACAACATGCCTGAGTTTAATAAAGTGCAATATATCTCTTTTGCTCTACCTTTACAACACACCCACTTTATCTTGACATCTTCACTCCCTCACACATCACCCATAGCTTCATTACATATATTTATACCAATCGTCAACCTTGGAACATTCATCAAGGTTGGCAATACAACTTACAACCATCGGAACTATCTCCAAGGTTAGCATTCATACATAAATCAAATTAGGTCTAGACCTAGACAAACTTGTGGAGAAAATGAATGAAGGAAGAGCACTTCATGGCTTAGCTCAGACCCAAACACATCCTTACATGCTTCAACATGCTTCCACAATCCACGAATCACCTTCGCAACAAGTGTAAATAACCAAGTCGGCTAGAACTAATGTAAACATCAAGAATACTTGAATACACGCTTCAAAGAACTTCATTATAGCTTGTGGATCAAGCACACACCTTCAATACATTCTGGAGACATCCAAAAACAACATAGAATCACCTAGGAGTTGATAAATCCAACCACAACATATCTCACTTGAGGACAACACATATCACTTGAAGATAAATTATAGACTACTCATAACAAACACTGTCGAATTTTGCTAATCAATAACTTGCTCTTTGGAGCACCAAATCACAAATCATTTAGAATGAAAATAGCTAAGGACCTTATAAACTTAAGTCCAAAATTGTAAGACCAAAATCCAAATTGCAGAGAAATGTGGAGTAAAATACTTTCTCCATGTCACACTGCAAATGTTGTCAGACACAGTCTTCAAACTGGTGAATAGAACTTTTGTTGCACAACAATCTGGACTACCAAATTCTAGATTTAGTATCTTCAAATGATTCTCTAAATCATATCCAAATCTCATACTCTAGTCTTCAATAAAGAGGAAATGCAGAGTAAAAAATCAAATAGTGTCCTTAACATGACAACTCAATCACTCAACAAACAATAATATCAGAAGACACAGTTGACACCAATGACAACACAAACATGTTGACATCAATGACAACACAAACATGTTGACATCAATAACAACACCAGTTAGCACATACTTGCAACAATCTCCCCCTTTGTCATTGATGGCAACATATGATGTGAAAAACTAAATAACATGTTCCTCCATTAAGACAACTTTGCATTAGGTCTCCCCCTTTCTTTTTACACTTCTAATCTCTTTCTCTCCACGAGTTTTTCACATGATTTTTCTCCCCCTTTCACATCAATGGCAAAGGGAATCACATTTCTTCCACTGCACATACTTTCACACTACTGCTCTGATAAGTCTGAAATCATTCTTTACTCCCCCTGACTGCAACAATCATCTCAAACCACTACCTGTTCTCCCTGAGAGGTAGCTTTGAACATCAGTCCAAAAAGGAGAAATGTACTTTGAGGCACACTAGACTGATGCATCTTCTTATGCATATAGTTCAAGGAAGGAGGGGTAACAACCCCTAAATTCTCCCGAAGATACTCAAATGTATCCTTTGGAAGAGCCTTAGTCAATATATCAGCAACTTGATCTTTTGTAGGCACATACTCAAGCTTCACTTCATTTTCTACAACTTTCTCCCTCAAAAAGTGATACTTAATTGAAATGTACTTTGTCTTTGAATGTATTACTAGATTCTTTGAAATATTTATGGCACTTGTGTTATCACAAAGAATAGGGATTGACTCATCATACTCAACTTTGATATCCTTCAAGGTTTGTTTCATCCACAACACCTGAGTACAACATGATGCTATAGAAATATATTCTACCTCTATAGTAGACAAGGAAATTGGTTCTTGTTTCTTGTTGTGCCAAGACACCACCCTATCTCCAAGGAAGAATGCACCTCCACTTTTGCTTTTTCTGTCATCAATATAGATCTCAACAATCAGAATTTGGTCTCCACTTATCTTGGTGTACAGATTACTATTTGTGGACCCTTTACTAAATCCCTATTGCAAAAGGTACTTATCCATTCTTATATACCAAGCTTTGGGAGCTTGCTTTAATCCATACAAAGCCTTCTTCAATTTGCATACCATATTTGGTTTGTCTGATAGCTGGAATCCATCTGGTTGCTCTATGTAGACTTCTTCTTGTAACTCACCATTCAGGAAAGTAGACTTCACATCCATCTGGTATACCTTGAAGTTTTTATGTGCTACAAATGCCAAAAATAGTCTAATAGCTTCCATTCTTAGCACTAGAGCAAAGGTCTCTTCATAGTATATTCCTTCCACTTGTGAGTAGCCTTTACACACAAGTCTTGCCTTGTTTCTCACAACTTCTCTAACTTCATTTAGTTTGTTCTAGAATACCCACTTTGTTCCTATCACATTCTTGTCTGCAGGTCTAGGGACAAGTTCCCAAGTCTTGTTCTTCTCAATCTACATTAGTTCTTCCTCCATTGCTTTGACCCAATATTCATCATTGCATGCTTCTTTTACTATTTTAGGTTTCACCTTTGAGAGTAAACATAGATTTACTTGATCTTCTGCAGCTCTACTTCATATCAACACACCTTTCCTTTTATTGTGCCAATAATCTGATCTTCAGAATGATCTCTTTGCACATACTTGGGGGTTTTAGGAATTCTTTCCAGATCTTCATCTTGAACTTCTTCTTCAGGAGCAACTTGCACTTCAGTCTGAACTTCCTTTTATTTATCTTTTTCAACCTTTTTTTGTATCAGCAGATCCATCTGACTCATATCCATCTGGCTGAATATCTTCATCTACCTTCACATTTTCACTTTCAATGATTTCTCTTAGTCTATTGTTATAGCACTGGTAAGCCTTGCTCTTAGTAGAGTACCCAAGGAATATGCCTTTATCACATCTAGCATCAAACTTTCCTAATTCTTCATCTCTTCTGATGTAACATTTGCTTCTATAGACTTTGAAGTATTTGACAATAGGAGTTCTACCATACCACAACACATAAGGTGTCTTTGTTTCTTTTTCTTTGACTTGCACTCTATTTTGAATGTAGATAGCAGTGTGTATTGCTTCTTTCCAATATACTTATGGTAAATCTTCTTCCTTGATCATTGTTCTAGCAACTTCTTGAACAGTTCTATTTTTCATTTCAACCACTCCATTTCATTGTGGAGTCCGGGGGGTAGACAAATGTCTCTTTATTCCATGTTATTCACAAAAAGTATTAAACTCATTTGAAGTAAACTCACCACCTTTGTCAAATCTCAAACACTTAATTCTTAAATCCAATTCATTTTCAACCATAGCTTTGAATGCCTTAAACTTGTCTAGGGCTTCTGATTTTTCTTTAAGAAAGGTAACCCAAGTCATTCTTGAATAATCATCAATAAGAAGCATGAAATACATGTCACCTTGTAGACTTCTTATTCTTGTAGGGCCACATAAGTCTGTATGAACCAACTCCAGCAAACCGGTAGAGAATTGTTCTTTGCTCTTGAAGGTACTCTTTGTCATCTTCCCAAATTGACATTGTTTGCACATACCATTGGCAAGCTTCACAATCTTAGGTAGGTCTCTTACTGCTTGTACTAACCTTATTTTCACCAAACTGTCAAAGTTAATGTGACACATTCTCCTATGTCATAACCAACTTTCATTTGTATGAGCCAATAAACAACAATTATTAGTACCCTTCAAATGATAAACATTACCATTAGTCTTCTTACCAGCAACAATTAAAGTTTCAGAACTTTTCCTTATCTCACACCCATTGTCCTTAAACACCAGATTATACCCTTTATCACACATTTGTCCAACACTTAGTAGATTATGCTTTAAGCCTTTGACATAAAGAACATCATCTGTATTATGCTTTCCATCAAAAGTAATTGATCCTTTTCCACAAATCTTACCAGTTACATCATCACCAAACCTAAGTAGTCCTCCATCATATTTTTCAAACTTAACAAACTTACTCTTATCTCCTGTCATGTGAATTGGACATCCACTATCAATGATCCATTCATCTTCCTTTTCACATGAAATGTAGACAACTCTATTGGACTTCCTTCCTTCACACATCTTGCAAGGTTAGCAAAAACATGTTCTTCTCTAAGTGTAATAAACAAGCATTCACTTCTATTACCATCATCATAATCAGGTTCATCATCAATTACACCATCATCATCTATAACATAGTAACTTTTTCTTACCATCTTTCCTTTATTTTCATTGTTTTTGATCCTCAGAGTTCTGTCAGGACATCTTGAAGCATAGTGACCAATTTTACCACAATTGAAACATTTGAAAGGTAATTTACCTTTGAACTTTCCTCTACTGCATCTCTTCATTCTTCTTGCAAATTTTGCCTTAAGCTCTTCAAAATCTTCTTCATCTGATTCCACAACATATTTATCTGATCTAGCAGTCTTTTCTTCCTTGGCCTTAAAGGTAGTCTCAGTTTTCATAGGGCCATCAATAGTACAAATTCTCTCATCTCAAAAGCAGTTAGTTTACCAAGCAATTGATCTTTTGTAAGCTTTCCCATATCAAACAATTCTTCAATGGTAGATACCTTGTGACTAAGATTTTGGAAGAGTTTTGAGTATCTTATCTACAACATCCACATCCTCTAACTTTCCACCAAGACCCTTGATGCTGCTAACAACTTCATCAATCTTCTATATGTAACTTGTTATGTTCTCGTCCTCAACCATTGGCATGGTTTCATATGTGTTCTTCAAGTTCTGCAACTTAGCCTTCTTGATAGATTCATCACCTTCATAGATGTTTTTCAATTTGTCCCAGATCTCATGAGCAGTTTCTAGATCCACAACTTTCACCATTTCATGTTAGACAAGGCATTTAATAGAGCATTTTTAGCTTTGTGATTAGTCTCATAATCCTTAATCTCTTCATCAGTCTTCAGACCACCTTTAGGTATTGTTTATTTATCTTTAACCATTGTCTAGATGTTGTAACTAATAGAAATAAGATAACTTTACATTCATACCTTCTAGTAGGCATAGTTAGATCCATCAAACTGAGGAATGTCTTTCTTGTGTGCCATCCCAGATCTACCTTAAGTTGTTAGGATTTTTTCCAAGAAACCTCACTCTAATACCAATTGTTGAAGGCACAAGACAACTAAGAGGGGGTAGTGAATTAGTGTATCAAAAACCTTAACTTCTTTAAACAAAATCACATTCACATTCACTTACTTTAACTCCTTATTCTATTATGAAGATTAAACATGAAGAGCAAAATGAAAACATAAACACATCAACACCATATAGACATGAACACCATATTTTTATGTGGAAAACCCTAAAAGGGAAAAACCACAATGAATGTTAGCTCACAATATAATGTAGTAAGAATACTAAATAACAAAGAGGCTCACTACCTTAGGGCTCACAGTCCAGGGATCACTATGCAAAATGCTCACTACAAAAAGGCTCACTGCCAAAATCAAGCTCACTGCTAGGATGGGTGGCTCACTATCATGAACTAATATAGTAGCATCTACAATGTGCCTGAGTTTTGTTCCATTGAAGTGCAATATATCTCTTCTGCTTTGCCTTTACAACACACACACTTTATCTTCACATATTAAATCCCTCACACATCACTCACAACTTCATTACATATATTTATACCAATCATCAACCTTGGAGCATTCATCAAGGTCAACAATACAACTTACAACCATTGGAACTATCTCCAAGGTTAGCATACATACATAAATCAAATTAGGTTCGGACCTAAACAAACTTGCAAAGAAAATGAATGAAGAGCACTTCACAGCTTAGATTGGACCCAAACACATCCTAACATGCTTCAACATGCTTCCACAATCCACAAATCACCTCCATAACAAGTGTAAATAACCAAGTCATCTAGAACTAATGCAAACACCAAGAATACTTGAATACACGCTTCCATGAACTTCATTATAGCTTGTGGATCAAAAACATGCCTTAAATACATTTTGGAGACATCCAAAAAACAACATAGAATCACCTGAGAGTTGACAAATCCAACCACAATAGATCTCACTTGAGGACAACACATATTGTATACACCTAAAAATGACACGACTCTGTCTAAATAAATATTCTAAATATTTATTCCATCTAAATTCTTCTATCAATAAATAAATAAATAAATTTATTTATTCGATTCATATTTCCTCTAAGTTAATTAAATATCAAAATATTGAATTACATCTTCCAAAGTCAAAATTAAATAAAATCTTTTATTTAATTTATTTCTTCCAAACAATTAAATAATTTCTAATTATTTAATTAAGTTGTTCATTCCTCCAAATTTAAATAAATAAATTAAACCTATTTAAATCCTCTCACTCTTCAAAAATAAAATATAATTAAATATTTTATTTATTCTTCCAAAATCATGTGCAAATAAATTAAATAAATTTATTTATTTAATTTGCTTTCTTATCTTCCAAATCTTCTAAAAATAAATTAAATAAATTTATATATTTAATTTGCTTTCTTTTCTTCCAAATTATCCACAAGTAATTAAATAAGTTTATTTATTTAATTATGCTTTCTTATCTTCTGAAAAATCTTCATATCTTCTAAAAATACATTCCTCTTGTCATACAAAAGCAAAAGCTGAGTTAAAGCAATTTTAAAGCAACTTTGCTCTTAAATTAGAAAAATAAAATCTAAATTAAGAAAATCAAAACTCATCCTCATCAACAGAGTAGTTAACTCAACAAAGCTATTTTTTGAATGACACATGTCTTTCTTCCATTTGTTGCACGTTCCTCAACAATCCTCCTCCGTTGATCTTCTCATTTCTTCTCAACCATTGATCTTCTTCCACACAACTCTATAAATACAACCTTCTTCTTCATTTAATAATCCATCGCTTGAGTAAACTTATGCTACAGAAACACAAGCATGCCTTTGGTACAACCATTTCCATATCACTTATCATCCATCAATATTGTGTTGAAGCTCATCTTCAATCACACAAAGTATCATAGCTATTCTATTCTTGTCATCTTCAACAAGCAAGGGAGCATACACTTCTGAGGGCTTCATCATTATCAAGATCAAGAATGGATAGGGAAACAATGGAAGGTGTAAGGTAAAGGTTGTAAGTATCATCTATTTGTTATTTTAAATCTCCTTTTCCTTCATATTCTATTGATGTATTGGGTTTGTTATCATATTTGATTAATCCACATTTCACCCTTCACATTTTGGCACCCATCGTGGGGCCCTTGCCCCTTTTTCTAATAAAAAATATGAGTTTTTGAGACACAAGTTCCATACAGGTTTCATACAGACTTTTGATAGGTTGATACGATGCATCTGAGTAATCCCGTGGCGCATATACCTCCTGTCCCGACACATACAGTAGTCCAGCACATTCAATCCCTAAACTGGCACTTTTAACCTCTGTTCTAATGCTTCTACATATATGGCACATACGCACCCTATTTCGGTGCTTATATCCATTGTTCCAGTGCTTTTGTATTTACAGCGCATATACTTTCCATTACGGTGCTTTTACACTATATAACGATGCATTTGTTAAAATAGCATATATATCTCTTGTTACAGTGCTTTTGACACCTATCTTAGCACTTCTATAAAATGGCGCATGCAAGCTCTGTTTCTGTGCATTCAGATTGCATAGCGGCGCTTCTATTCTGCACTGTGGTTTTAGGGTTTTTGTCTAATTTTTATGTTTGAGCTAACATTTGTCTTGTAGGTTTAGAGGCTGGATTAGATCATTTAGCTGCATTGATTAGTTCATTTAGATTAATTAGGGGGGAAAGTAACCAAAAAAGATGCATGCATGCAAATTCCATGATAGTCTTTAACTAGGAAGAAGAGTAACTAAACCATTGCTATCTTCGCATTGTTGATTTCTTTTCCTAGATAGATCATTGCTATCTTACAAATGGGAAAATGAACATTGCTATCTTTAAAAACACTTCAAAGTTAACCATTGAGTGAGTGCACAAGTAGATAGCCCATTTAATTGTTTTCTTTTTAACTAGGTTTGGATAAATTAGTGTCTTCTGTGTTTATCGAATAATAATAGGCTTATGCTCTCCCCTTAATTGGGTGATGAGAACGCCAGACTTGTTATTCCATCTATACAACCTTTAGAGGGGCCTACCCTTGGATGCATGCCTGTCCAAGTGGGAACGACCCTAAGTGGTAACAGGCTAAAGCCAAGCCCTACCAATCCACTTAAAATAAATTGTGCTTAAGGTGAAAACCTCTTGCAATGAGTGTTGCTGTGTTACACCAATGGCCAACCTCCCCCAAAACCCTCTAAGGCATAACCCTTAGAGGCTGGGAGACTCCATAATGGAGAGTAGTGCTGCCACACGTGTAACCACTCAAATGGTTGCCTTGACTACAAACCACTTGTTTAGTATACCAAAAACCCCTATTTGTTGATACAAAGGGCGGAGCCTTTGAAGCGGCCTCATTCATGTGATTCTTACTAGAGGTAGCAGGGACAATCCTATGGTTTGGTGGGGGTACGAGCCTAAGGAAACCCAGATCTGGTATGCATGAGAAGTGAGTGCCGTTGAGGAGTACCGGTGCTACTAGATCCTAGAGCTACACACTTTGAATATGCACAGCTAGAGGATTCAGCAAATGTTGTCCTATCCAAGCTAGGGTGTACTTGTTTTCATGTCAAAAAGTCCAAAAATACAAAAAAATAACAAAAGATAAAAATCATGAAAACTTCTGTATTTGTTGTGTCTTTGCCATAATTGAACATCAATTTTCCAAAAAGACAGTTTTCAAACCAAAAATAGAAAAATCTTGAAAAACGTTCCAAAATTCTACAAAAACCAAGACAAAAACTAGAGTTGTGCATTTGCCACAACCTATGGTGCATTAGATCCAACTTTCAGTGCATTTAAACCTTGTTGTTGTGCATTTGAAAATTACCAAACTAGTGCATTTGCTTCAACCTGTGGCACATTTACACTCTGTTTCCGTGCATTTGTTGTTGCGCATCTAAACTAGTAAGCTTTTCTGGTCTTGTGTCAATGGAAAACCAATTAGAATATATTGCTCAAAAACTCCAATATCTACAATTGCAAATAAACTTAGGTCCCTCACCCCAAGATTGTGTAGCAATTTCTCAACAAATCCAAGTCTTACAACAAGAAATGGCAATCTTACAAGCTGAACATGCCAGTACCAGCTACACCTCGCACCAAAATCATACCTTCTTTTTCTATCTTAATGATACTATTAACAAGGCAAGCACCACCTCAAGTCAAAAATCATATACCATCCCGTCTACTAGTCCTCCTTCACTATCTTCTAAGACACATATGCCAAAACATACTAGTTCTACACCAAGACTGACCTCAAGTTCCCCACCGTCTAAACCGACAAACAAAAAATTCTCAGATGATTTTTGGGAAAGATATGCAACACAAGAAAAGCTATGGAGAATTCCAAAATCCACTCATCCATCACCTCATCCATGTACTCCTACACCTATGAAGGATGCAATCCAAAGACTATTAGCAGAGAATCAACCATGTCTTCAAATTCTGGTCCTCAACCTTACCAAAGATTCTTCCAATAACATGTCAAATCCTACAACCCCTTCATGTGATCCTCAACCCCTTGAGCTTATCAAAGAGTCTCCTACCATGAACCCAAGTCAAGAGCTATTGTACCTTCATGTCGATAACCATCAAGAACATGTCAAGCCTATCCAAGAGCTATCCACTTCCATTCAAGAAGACCAAGAGCTATGTCAAGAGTACACCTTAGAGCATGTAGAAACATCTACCCTTTGTCTAAATCAAGATCAAAGTACCCCCATCCAATTCCAATCTATTCATAATATATATCTCATCCACGATCAAGATACTATCTTTTATGAAGAAGCTATCCATGAACAACTTGATCCCATGCCCATCCATAAGCTATATCTTTTCTATGATCAAGATACTATTGTTGATGAAGAACCTACACATGAAGAAATTGATCCCATACCCATTCATGAGCAAGAAACCTCCATTACTCCTATCCATCTTCCATCTAGTCCTATCCTTGATCCAACAACTTCCACTTCCCTTGATGAGACACTTGCCTCCCAAGTGCACATGGATGATCAACCCAATACCTTGGACCTTAAAAAGCATAATGAAAATCAAGATCCTAATGATCCTCCACCATCCATTATCAACCATGCTACAAATCCATTATCATATATCCTTGGGCTTACTACCTTCATGCATGAATGTTCTTCCTTAGAATGCCAACAAACATTATCCGCTATCTTGCCTTCATCATCCAATAAAGAACTCTCTGCTAGTGAACCTATACATAATCCCATGGTCCATCGCATACTCTAGAATATGAACTATCAAGGTAAAGGCCTAGGCCTTTATGAACAAGGTATTTTGGAGCCCGTCCATGTCAATGTTCCTCCTCCTTCATACGGCCTTGGATACATACCCCAAGGTAAACAATCTCAATATGTTGGTACTTCCTCCACTCCTCCTAAGTCTACCACTTTCCATCGCAAACCCTATCATATCCCTAAAACATATGTCACCATTCCACCTCCATCATCCTAAAATTGTCAAAAGCATGTGACCATACACCTTCCACCATCCAATCTACCTCCACTACTTCCAACTCCTAATATCCCTCCATTCATTTTACCACCACTTCTCCCAACACCTTATCCATCCATCTATGAATCTTCTAACAATCCCAATCATGACCAACCAATGTATGTATGGTCTAAACAAAGAGCTTCTACCCACTCCACTTCCACCATCCCAAGAGAATTCAACAACAAAAATTTGGATGGCTCTACCTCTCAAGTCAAAAATCCTAAGCATCCTCATGACCTAGGATACAAAAGTAAAGAATCAAAGAATTATCCATATCAAAAGTTGCATACACCCATACACCTCAATGCCAAACAAAAAAGGTGCGGGTCCCCAAGCATCAAGTAATTACCTCAAAAGCTACACAAAAGATGCATCTATCTGTGCCCATACCTACACAAGTAAAATCTAAAATAAAAATGTTTTGGGTACCTAAGCAAAAATCCATCAAGTCAACTAAGGCATCCACCTCTCAAGCATCCCAACCATCCACTTTCTCCTTTTCCATCCAAAAGTATCAAATCCTTCCATCCCACATGACAAACAAAAATAAAAAAAATACTATGTCTATGTGGGTCCCTAAATACTTAAATCATTCATCCACCAAGTAAAAATCTCCATTGCTTCCTACACCACCTTCCCATCATAAGCTTCAATGTTTATCATGGTGTGTGCAATTGTTGGTCATTGTTCCCTTCCATTCCATGACACTTACACATAACTCCATTTCCCCTTTCTTCCACTATTATCCTACATATTTTCCCCATCCTATCCCTATGGTCCATGATTTTGTATAAGCCTTTCCTCCATCCTTGCATAAAGTCCTCCATATTCCACACCATAATCCACTATCTACCATACTCCATCTCACTTTCGTACAAATCCCCTACCAACATCTATGAGAACACTTGACATAGTCCATGCGACAACATCCATCCATTGAGACTATCACCTTTCAAGGAACTAGATGCATGAGTCCTTATCCATATCCACCTTCTTCTATCAAAATATTCAAAAAAAAAAGAGTAAAGAGAAATCCCTTCGTCCAATGGTGAAAACTTGGCAAATAGGTGCCTTAGATGAGTACCATGATGAAAACTTGGCAAACAAGCGTCATGTGTAAAGTCGATCTCCTATGTCACCTACACTTGGGGGCACCTTGTCTCATCGGCATATCACTTTTCTCCTACCAGTTTCCTTCCGTACCATTTCCTATCCAATTCCTCTATCCACTACACACCTATACTATCAAGTCTATCCATCCTAATCTTCCATTCCTCTATTTTTCTTGATCTTGATAAAGATTGGGGGCACAATGTTGACAAATGTTTTAGATGTCTCTTGACATACCTTATCCCTCCAAAACCGCACAAATCCTTCATTATCCTCTCATCATCCTTTGTCATAAGCTTTGAGTTATTCCTATGCGACATAGTCCTTGGAGATCACATCCTTGATTCCTTCTATCCACTATTACCCATCCCCATACCTACCTGTTCCATTCTTTATCACCCATGCATCTACCTTTTAGTGGTGTTTCCTTGTCATTGGTATCATCCGATCCATATCTTAGGTCCATCAGGGTTCTTCTTGAACTATGTTGCCTCTGCATCATCATGCAGGCAAGGCCATTATCAATGCGCCCCCGAGGCTTTGCTACCCATCCATTCCCTACCTTTATTGCCTGTCCTCTAATCCGTCCATGTCTGCACCTTTAACCAGACGCAAGCAAGCTTCCCAAAATGCACTTCCAAGCAAAGATCTTGATGCAAGGCATCAACCTATCCAACACAAAGCAAGCAAGTACCTAAATGCACTCTAAATGATTCTATCTAAATCATGGCAAGAAAAACACATCTGAATGAAAGAATGTTTTGTGTTTGTGATATTGGTTAACTTACAAGGTCTTGATTTTTTCGTTATTATGTCTTTCTATGCTACTCGAGGATGCCAAAAGCTAGAGATGCTATGATGGGGGCATAATCATTTTCTTTGTCTGTTGTTTGTGGGTTAATATTTAGTAATGTGATGACTTTTGTCTAATGACATGATCAACAAAAGATCATCGAGGACTTTAGAGCTCTGAACATGAAAAGGGGCAATCCTTGTCTGTTGAAACATAAGAAATACTCAGGTCATCTAGATTCAATCTTGACTAGATGCTTGTATTAACTTGCTATATCAAAATCCATGTAAGTAATACTCAGGTCATCTCAGTTTAATTATACCTAGATGCTTGTATTTTCTTACAACATAATAAATGCTCGATGATGAAATAAGCACTTCAAAATACTTGCTATATCAAGATGACAAATATCCATATCCATATCCAATTGTAGTTCATATCCATATCCATAGCGTATCCAATTGCACTCCATATCCCATTCAATAAAGATCCAAAATGCAGAGAATCAATGTTTACAAATAAAAGCTTGTGATTTCTTCTGTCGAGTCATTCTTCTATTGATCAAATTTCTATCTGTCTTCATATCTCTCGTCAATAGTTCTAGTTGTCAATCCAAGCAGTGATCAAAATGCAAGTTTATCCTTAATCCATACCAATCGAGTCAAGCCAATCTTGTTGAATTATCCAATCACAATCAATGGTCTTGATCCTAATCTTCTTGTAAACCATATCAATCAGTCATAACTATCCTTCGTGTTGCTCTAGGGATATATCGTTCCCCGCCATGATAACACTGTCGTATATTGTTATCATATCAAATGTCTTAGATAGGAGTTGCATTGTCGAAACTAGACCCGGAGTCTTATACAACATGTTTCATTCTTGAAACCAAACATCATCAATCTATATCCTTGGTTTATCGCTCGACAGGGGCAATACCTTGCTTGTTCTTGTATCATTTGTGCATACTTGCTTACTTGCTTGTGTGTGTTATCATTTTATCTTGCATTGCATATCATTCACCTCTTTCTTCTCCATCTAACCATTTCTTCTCCTGTCAACCTATCTTCTTCATGAGATTATCCGCCTCACGCCTTCTGCCTTCTTCCCATCCAATCTCCCAAGGGGGCATCCTATCGTCGTTAAACTTGTACCAAGGGCAAACTAGGGCATGTATCATTTTTAGACAATCTTATTCTTTGAAACAATGTGATAAAACACATTGCATCAAAGAGGGGTAAAATGTATACACCTAGAAATGACACGAATCTGTCTAAATAAATATTCTAAATATTTATTCCATCTAAATTCTTCTTTCAATAAATAAATAAATATATTTATTTATTCGATTCATATTTCCTCTAAGTTAATTAAATATCAAAATATTGAATTACATCTTCTAAAGTCAAAATTAAATAAAATCTTTTATTTAATTTATTTCTTCCAAACAATTAAATAATTTCTAATTATTTAATTAAGTTGTTCATTCCTCCAAATTTAAATAAATTAATTAAATTTATTTAAATCCTCTCACTCTCTAAAAATAAAATATAATTAAATATTTTATTTATTCTTCCAAAATCATGTGCAAGTAAACTAAATAAATTTATTTATTTAATTTTCTTTCTTATCTTCCAAATCTTCTAAAAATAAATTAAATAAATTTATTTATTTAATTTGCTTTCTTATCTTCCAAATCTTCTAAAAATAAATTAAATAAATTTATTTATTTAATTTACTTTCTTTTCTTCCAAATTATCCACAAGTAATTAAATAAATTTATTTATTTAATTATGCTTTCTTATCTTCTGAAAAATCTTCATATCTTCTAAAAATACATTCCTCTTGTCATACAAAAGCAAAAGCTAAGTTAAAGCAATTTTAAAGCAACTTTGCTCTTAAATTAGAAAAATAAATTTTAAATTAAGAAAATCAAAACTCATCCTCATCAACAAAGTAGTTAACTCAACAAAGCTTCTTTTTGAATGACACATGTCTTTCTTCCATTTGTTGCACATTCCTCAACAATACTCCTTCGTTGATCTTCTCATTTCTTCTCAACCATTGATCTTCTTCCACACAACTCTATAAATACAACCTTCTTCTTCTTCATTTAATAATCCATCACTTGAGTAAACTTATGCTGCAGAAACACAAGCGCGCCTTTGGCACAACCATTTCCATATCACTTATCATCCATCAATAGTGTGTTGAAGCTCATCTTCAATCACACAAAGTATCATAGCCATTCTATTCTTGTCATCTTCAACAAGAAAGGGAGCATACGCTTTTGAGGGCTTCATCATTATCAAGATCAAGAACAGATAGGCGGACAATAGAAGGTGTAAGGTAAAGGTTGTAAGTATCATCTGTTTATTATTTTAAATCGCCTTTTCCTTCATATTCTATTGATGTATTGGGTTTGTTATCATAGTTGATTAATCCACATTTCACCCTTCACACATATCACTTGAAGATAAATTACAGACTGCTCATAACAAACACTGTCGAACTCTACTAACCAATAACATGCTTTTTGGAGCACCAAATAACAAATCCTTTGGAATGGAGATAGCTAAGGACCTTATAAACTTAAGTCCATAACTACAAGATCAAAATTCAAACTGCAAACAAATGTGGAGCAAAATACTTTATCCCTATTACACTATAAATGTTGTTAGAAACAATCTTCAAACTAGTGAATAGAACTTTTGTTGCACAATGATCCAGACCACCAAATTCTAGATTTAGCATCTTTGAACACTTCTCTAAATCATATCCAAATCTCATACTCTGGTCTTCAATAAAGAGGAAATGTAGAGTAAAAACTCAGACAGTGTCCTTAACATGACAACTCAATCACTCAACAAATAGCAATATCAGAAGACAAAGTTGGCACCAATGACAACACAAACATATTGACATCAATGACAACACCAGTTATCACATACTTACAACTCCCAAGTCCACCCTAATTGGTTAGGGTAAAATTTAAGGGATGTTGGCATAGGACCATTAAATGGGTCCTTCCTTGTTAGCTCTTTCAATTAATTTGTAAAAGTTTAATGGGATAGCATATATAAACAAGTATTTGAATTCATTTTCTTACAAGTTGTTGATAGCAAGGTTATGATATTTAGAAAAGGAGCATTTAAGGAATTCATTGTGTTATTGTTGCAGATTTGTGTTCGTATTGTGTATGTTGTAGATTTGGAATCATCATCAACATCCTTATGAGTTGAGGAATCTTCATCCTCCTAAGGACTTCACCTCCAAGGTGAAATTATCATTATGTTTGAATCATTTCATCATCATTTGGATTATCTTTAGCCTATGTCCTACAAGAACATGCTCTCTCTAACAATAGTGTTGGGAAAGCTTGAATGCTAACCTGGGATTTGACTGAGGCAAATCCTTAAACAACACAACCCCAAACCCCTTTTCTTCTTGTGTGTAGGTTATGGGTGTGAGGATTGAAGAAGTGAAGGTATAGGGAGCTTGTTCAATGGATAGAGTTTCAAGATCTGAAAATAGAGTGCAAAAATTCCTCTATAGCAGACTTAGGCTCTAGCACCAGCATCTACTAGATAAATTAGACACTGGATATAGCATCAAGACATCATTTATGACATTTTTCTAGTTTTGAGCTTCTAGAGATCAAGACTTTCTAGACACAGGCACCAGCACCGTAGTCTTCCAACATTTCAACTTTTGTGGAACAGGTTACAACATCTCACTAATTATCCTGGTACTTTCAGATCCTGGCTTTCCATTGTTGTTTGTCTATTATAAGCTAATTATCTCAATTCTAGGGTTTAGTGCATTGATTGGCCTAGGGTTTGATAAAAAGCTTGGTTGAATCACATCCTTCCATAGCAAATCAAGAGAACAAAATTAGTAACTGCGTCCTCTTCCATCTTGTAGTGACTTAGCTTAGTTTTGTCCTTGAATGTTATAGTGAAAGGAGGGTTTGATCTTGTGTACTTACATGCTTGGATTCAACCCCCTTTTAGCATATAACGCTCAACCAAAATCTCTAAGATGTCTTAGGAAGGCTTGTGCCCCGACTATGCCTCCATAGGCATTTTATCAACAAGAGCTAATGTAAGAGTTAATCAAGTAACAAGTAATGGCAATAGCTTTAGCCCAAAATCTTTATTCTAGACTAGAACCATTAAGCATTCTCCTAGCCTTCTCCATCAATGTACTATTCATTCTTTCCACAACTCCATTTTGATGTGGAGAATATCGAGTTGTCTTTTGTCTCTGAATACCACAATCTTTACAGAATCTATCAAAATCATTAGAGCAAAATTTGCCACCATTGTCAGTCCTTAAATATTTTATTTTCTTTCTAGTCAGTAACTCAACCATTGCTTTGAATTCTTTAAATCAACTAAAAACATTAGATTTACTCTTTAGAAAATATACCCATGTCCTTCTGTTGTAATAATCAATAAATGAAACATAATATGTGGAATTTCCAATAGAAGGAACATCTACAAGACCAAACACGTCAGAATGAATAAGATCAAATACACCACAAGATTTATGAGAACTCGACTAAAACTTAACATGGTTTTGTTTACCATAAATGTAACACTCGCAGAAATCAAAATCAAGATTACAATTAGTCAACCCTTCAACAAAGTTTTTATTTTTCAAGGTCCTTAGACCATTTTCTCTTATGTGGTCTGATCTTTGATGCCATAACATAGTCTTCTTTATAGGAAAAAGAAAGAGCACCCTTAGGTACCCACAAGCTACGACCATCCACTAAAAATGAAACCCTCTCCTTTTCCAATGAAGTAGTCACATGTTTGTTTTTCACAGAAGTACTATTGCACTCAATAATGCATGCATCAAGCTTATATAGTGTGCCAATTCTAACACCTCTAATGATCACCATTGCGCTTCTAGCCATCTTGCATCCTATTTTAGAAAAGACTACATGAACATGCACATCTATTAGTTTTCTTATAGATAACAAATTTCATGCTAATCTAGGGATATGGAACACACCATTAATCTTTTTTGTTCTTGTTGCAAGTATGGGCCTAACTAGTGTTGTCATTGATGTCAACATACCCCTGTTGCATTGATGAAAAGGATTGGATGAGATGAGTGCTGAGGACATTGAGAAAATTAGTCCTAATCAGGAACATAGAAGAACAGTGAAGACGGTAAGGTAAAAATCCAAGATAAGATGAGGATTATAGGATGCAGTTTAAAGGGTTTGTAGATATGTGTCTTAAGGTGATCCTCTAAAGATTTTAGAGGTCTGCATGAAGATTTGAAGAATTTGTGGCCGTTCAAGTAAAACCAGTTCCAGCAGGTGTTCAGAGGTGACAGAGTGACACAGACAGGTCTAGTGAGATCCAGAAATGCATTATCATGTTCTATAGATTTGAGGGAGTGTTGAGGAAGTCTTTGTGAAGTGTCAACTCGATTGGTTTGTGGTTTGAAGGTCCGCAAGCATCTATTCCTTTGTGACACTGATTATAGACTATGTTCTTGAGGTTCCAGATGAAGGAGAGAAGGATTTCAGTAAGCAGATGAAGTGTGGATGTTCTTGGTGATTCAGGCAATCTTGTGAAGGTCTTTGGATCGTGTCTAGTTCATGTTGGTGGTCTGCATTTGAGTTGGAGCACACAATTGAAGAATAACTTTCGAATGATGGTGTTCTTCCTAAGACTGGCTGACCAGATGTATTACACATCTTACGGATGTTCTTGTAGTTGTTTTCTAACTTAGATGATTATTCCTAAGTCGATGTCTTGTATAAATAAGGGATTGTAAAGTCATCTCAGGGGGTGTCATGTCAAGATGTGAGTGTGGTAGCGAGGAGGAGACAGAAAGGCAGAGCATGGTGAAGATGCTATTTTCCAGTTCAAGTATGTGATACTTATTATTTTGTAGACAGTGTGTCTCTTGTAGGAAGTGAGACTCTTGTGAGCAGTGTGCTTGGGCAGTGAGCCCTAATTGGCATGTGTCATTTTGTTCTTTCTATTCTTCTAACAGAGAATACAATCTTGGGTTAATCATCCCGTGGTTTTTCCCTTAACTGTGTTTTCCACATCAAAATCTTGGTGTCATGTGTGTTAATATGTTTCTGCTCTTGATTTAATGCATTATGTTTACATGATTGATTTATCCTTATGCTACTGAATTACAAAGTAGATTTAAGTGTTTAATTGGAAGAAATTTTTGTACAACTAATTCACCCCCCTCTCAATTATCTTTCTTGAATCTAACAATTGGTATCAGAGCTAAGTTCCTCTAAAAAGAGCTTAACCGCTGGAGGAGATCCAAGATGTCGTCCTACAAAAAGGATAGTCTGAAGTTTGATGGAACCAATTTTAATCTTTGGAAAAGTTGCATGAAATGTCACCTATAATGTATGGGAATGCAGTACTGGAACATGGCTTCAACGAAGTATACTCCTCCACAGGGTGGCCCGAAAGCCCCAAATGAAATCACTGATGCTGAAAACAATCTACGGACTATAAAAGCTCTTCTAAGTGCATTATCTAATTCAGATCTTTCAAATCTTGTTGACCTACCAACTGCTTTTGAGATTTGGGAAAAACTGGAACTTCTGCATGAAGGAGACAAGTATGTTAAATGTGCAAGGCTACAAAGTCTAAAAGCAAAATTTGAAAATTTGAAGATGAGAGAAGATGAAAATATCAGTACTTTTATGCCAAGAGTAAATGAGCTTGTTGTGGAATTAGATGTGTTGGTGGAGTCTTGGATGAAGATGAGATTGCTGGAAAAATTCTCAGATCCCTTCCTGCTTCTTATAAAATCAAGGTTGCTGCCATTGAAGAATTCAAAGCCCATACAACTATCACAAGAGATCAATTGGCTGGTAAATTGGCTACATTTGAAATGACCAAGTTTGGAGATGCCCCTCCTAAGATTGAATTTGCATTCAAAGCCAGTGCCTCTATAAAACGTAAACAAAGGTTTGATCCAGGAGAGAACTATTCAAGGAAACTATCATGGTATGAAAAAGCAAGAAAAGACCTAGAAGAAGAAGTAGAAACTACTCATCTTGAAGCCCTTATTGCAAAAAGACTGCCAAGAGGATCTAGTAAGTATGAAGGAAAATTGCCTTTTAAGTGTTTTAACTGCAATAAGATTGGTCATTTTGCCTCAAGGTGTCCGGAAAGATTTTCAAGGGAAAATCCTAACAAGCCAAGGTTCCAAAAGAACTGTTACTATGTACTTGAAGATGCTAATAATGCAGGAGTAACAGATGATGAATTAGAGATAGGAAACAAATCCAGAAATGAATGGGTGTTCATTGCCATCAAGGAAGAAGATCCAATGTCCTCTGTATCTGTCAATCATAAGACTGTGGAAAGAGTTCTAGTTGTCCAAGTTGAAGAGAAGGATGATTGGGTCATTGACAGTGGATGCTCTCACCATATTATAGGTGACAAAAATAAGTTCATAGATTTGGAGAGGTATGAAGGAGGAGTGGTAAATTTTGGTGATAATTCTGCTGGTAGAATCAGAGGTAGAGGAACTATTTCTTTTGATGGAAGAAACAAAATCGGTAATGTACTATATGTTGAAGGATTGAAGCACAATCTTCTCAGTGTTGGACAGTTGGTGGACAAAGGCTATGATCTCTGATTCAAGAATGGAAAATGTAAGATCTTTGAAAGTTTCAGAACAGAGATTGCATTCGGTACTCAAACTAAAGGTAATATCTTCCACTTGGTTAGTACTGATAAAAGTTGCTGATTTGTTCAAGTTGATCAGAGTTGGCTATGGCATAGGAGGATGTCTCATGTGAATTTTGATAACATCATCAAGATAAGCAAAACTCATGCTGTAAGAGATCTTCCAAAACTAGTGAAACCTACTAATAGCTTGTGCAAAGAATGTCAGTTGGGTAAGCTAAGCACAGTCACATTCAAAAGTAAGGAACTATCCTCTACCAGATTATTGGACTTAATTCATAATGATTTATGTGGTCTAGCAAGAATCAGGAGTGTACAAGGTGATAGATACTTTATGCTACTAATTGATGACTATTCCTGAATGATGTGGGTAACTTTTTTGAAAGAGAAATTAGAAGCTCTTGAGAAATTCAAAATATTCAAGGCTATGGTAGAGAATGAAACCGGATTAAAATTGAAATGTCTGAGGTCTGATAGAGGTGGATAATTCACATCCGGTGAGTTCATAGAATTCTATGAGAAGCATGGAATAAAGAGACAATTGTCTGCTCCTAGGACTCCATAGTAGAATGGAGTAGTGGAAAGAAAGAATTGGACCATCTAGGAAGCATCTAGGAAAATGATGATGGAAGCAAATGTTCCTCAGATCTATTGGAGAGAAGCTATCAGCACTGTAGTCTATACTCTCAATCAAGTTCAAATTAGAAGAAATACTAGTAAGACTCCTTATGAACTTTGGTTTGGCGTCACTCCTATTGTGAGATATTTTAGAGTCTTTGGCAGAAAATGTTACATCAAAAGAGATGAAGATCTAGGCAAGTTTGATACTAGAAGTGATGAAGGAATATTCTTGGGTTACTCTACTCAAAGCAAAGCATACTAGTGTTATAACAAGAGATTGAGAAAGATTATAGAAAGTACAAATGTGAAGGTTGATGAAGGAATTAAAAACCCTGAAGGTTTTATGAATATGATGAAGATGATTAGAATGGTGTTCTGATTCAAGGAGCCCAAGCTCCTTCTGCAATTCAGATTCAAACAGATCCGGTAAATTAGGAAGAAGAGATAAGTTTCAATGAGTCTGATCAAGATTTAGAACGTAAGAAACTCCCAAAGTTCCCAGGTATGTAAGACTAAACCACTCTGAAGATCAGATCATAGGTGATAAGAGCAAAGGTGTACAAACAAGAAGGAGAATTGCTCAAGATTCAGATGAGTATTGTTTGATTTCAAAGATTGAACCTAAGATAGTGAATGAAGCTTGCAATGATGAAAACTAGACTAAAGCAATGGAGGAAGAGCTGATGCAAATTGAGAAAAATCACACTTGGGATCTTGTTCCCAGACCTAGAAGTAAGAATGTGATTGGAACAAAATGGGTTTTCTGGAACAAACTGAATGAAGTTGGTGAAGTAATCAGAAATAAAGCTAGATTGGTCTGCAAGGGTTACTCTCAAATAGAAGGAGTTGATTTTGAAGAAACTTTTGCTCTGGTGGCAAGAATTGAAGCAGTCAGATTATTTCTTTCTTTTGATGCCTTCAAGGATTTCAAAGTATATTAGATGGATGTCAAGTCTGCCTACCTGAATGGTGACTTGGAAGAAGAAGTATACATTGAGCAACCAAATGGATTTCAATTGTTTGATCATGGTAATATGGTCTGCAAGTTGAAGAAAGCACTATATGGCCTAAAGCAAGCCCCAAGAGCCTAGTATGAAAGATTGGACAAGCATCTTTTGAAGATTGGTTTCAACAAAGGTACTACTAATAGTAATTTGTATTTCAAAATTGATCATGAAAATATCTGGATTGTTGAAGTGTTTGTTGATGATATCATTTTTGGAGGAAGAGATAGTATGTGTAAAACTTTTGCAAATCAAATGAAAAGTGAATTTGAGATGTCCATGCTTGGGGAAATGAATTTCTTCTTGGGTCTACAAATCACTCAAACAAAGAAAGGAATCTTCATTTCTCAGACCAAATATGTGAAAGAATTGTTGAAGAAATTTAGGATGGAAGACTCAAAACCAATGAATACTCCCATGGCAACTGGATGTAAATTGGGCAAAGATAATGACTCTCCTAAAGTTGATCAGAAAAGGTACAGGTCAATGATTGGTGGATTGTTGTATCTCACTCAAACTAGACTAGACATTATGAATGTTGTGGGTCTTGTTGCTAGATTTCAAGATGATCCTAGAGAATCTCATGTCATGGCAATCAAGAGGATTTTTAGATATCTAAAAGGAACAGTTGAGTATGGATTGTTGTATCCCAGAGATCATGATTTCTCTCTTCATACATATACAGATGCGGATTGGGAAGGAGATGTGGATGACCAGAAGAGTACAAGTGGTGGAGCATTCTTTTTGGGGAAGAGATTGGTTTCTTGGTTGAGCAAGAAACAAGAGGCAATATCTCTGTCCACTGTAGAAGCAGAATACATTGCAGCAGCAAGTAGTTGCACTCAAGTTTTGTGGATGAAGCAAATGCTAAGAGACATAAGAGTAGAGTATGAGGAGCCTATCACAATCTTCTATGATAATTCAAGTGCAATAAATATATCTAAGAATCCGGTGTTGCATTCAAAGACTAAACATATATCCATCAAGTTTCACTTTTTGAGAGAACAAGTGAACAAGAATGAAGTCAGATTGGAGTTTGTGCCTTTCAAGGATCAGATTGTAGATATCTTTACTAAACCTCCACCTAAGGACTCTTTTGAGTATCTCAGGGAGAAGTTAGGGGTTATTGCCCCTCTGGTGATGAACTAAGGTGCACTGATGTGCATCAGTCTGGTGGATATCATAGTCATATCTTGTGATCTGGATTGATGATGAAGAGCTATGATGTAGAGCTAATGGTAGTAGTTGATGAATCTCACACAATGAACCTAGATTTCAATGCTTCCTTCTAGAGGTTTATAAAGGTAATGTGATGCAAGCCTACACAAGGCTACTCAAGAGATAGACCTAGCCTAGGACCACAGCCTAGTGTCCACCCACACAGGCTATTCAACTCTCTTTTGGGGAGTCACTGCTCAACCCAACCTACATGCATAATACACCTTCAAGAACACACAACTAACTACCAATTTACTCTACCAATAGTATCTTTACACTACTAACAACATAAGCTTGTTAAGATCATGTATAACTCAAGGTCACTGACCCACAAAAACTAAGTTCTATACCTGCACTGACGGAGAACAGCAAACTGTGATATGACTGTCCTAAAATAGTGTCTCAAAAAGGCTCATTCCTTGTAGCCCTATGAACCAACTAAATCAACAATAACTATTCAAAACCCCAAAAGACCATCAAGGATTAATGCATATTCAAATACCCATTGTGGACATGTAATCATCTTCCAACATGCAGGTCCGTACTCTGCTACAGGCGAGCAAGGACAGCAGACTGTCTTTTTCCTAGAAAATAGGCCTAATTTGAGGCTATGTGAAGGAAATAGATCACATACACCTATTCAAGATTAGAAAAACATTTTCACTAGTTTGGTTTCACCTACAAACATCAAAAACACCATGCATTAGATCAAACACTTGACTGTCCTTTGAATACATGTTGTTGTCCACCATTGACAAACTAACTAGTCACTGTATAGACTAGTTAGATTCATGCCAAGAGGATTGGAGTGAGGAGTGCCAACCAAATAAGAAACAAAAACATAAAAAAGACTCTCTCTCCCTCCATCCTACTAAAGATAGATGATGCCTTTCAGAGAACAGGGGAGAAACTATGCATTTTGCCCAAAACCCTAGTTTTGAGGGTTTTTCAAACCTATCTACATAAATTGATTTAAAACTCACACCTCCAGAGGTTTCAAGAAGCCTAACTACACTCAAATGAAAGGTGATTCAAAGAACTAACACATTTCTAAACTTGTAGACTACTGGTTGTCCATACAGGGCCGTACAGTACGACTATTTCCAGAAAAAATAGTAAAAAGATAGTTTTTGCACTCCAAAAAGATTCTCCACTTCATTAACTTGGCATGTGATGTAGTTTTGTGCATATAGAAGGCTTGAACAACTTTTCTCCTTCTCGTCCAACCATGCAACTACCCTCCAAAGGCAGTGAAACATTGGAGGTTACATTTGCACAAGAAACCCTATGTTTCTAAAGGGAAAATACATTGAAAATAGACCTTATTAAGACTATGATGGACTAGTCGACCAAATGACTAAGTCCTTATTACAATCCACATGAGAATGGATTTTAAAGCCTTAGAGGAAATAAAAGAACAAGACAACAAAACATGACATAGCCAAACAATGACTAAAACTGGGAGCTCCTGCACCATACTCCCCCTGTAGGAAGAACTCAAGTCCCTTGAGTTGCCAATTGTTGAAGTGTCATTCCATGCTTCAAGATATCTGCTTCAGTCATCCAAGTGGCCTATGAGTCAGGAAGATCTTTCCATTTCACCAAGTAGTCTTTGTAGACACCTCTCCTAGTCTTCTTGACAACTTTGGAATTCAGAATACATTCCAACTGCAAAGGTTTGCTTGGAGGCAAATCCTTGATCCAATAAACATCTTCAGCCACCACATCTGATCCACTTTCACTAGGCAATGGAGGTTTGAAAGGAAAAAGATCACAAACATTGAAAATTGGAGAGATACCAAGGCTAGATGGTAACTCAATCTCATATGCATTTGGACCAAATTTGTGCACTATTTTGCATGGCCCAATCTTCTTCATCAGGAGTTTAGTTGGGTGACCTTTTGGTAACCTTTCTTTCCTTAGATATGCCATAACTAAGTCTCCAACTTTGAATTGCACTTCTCTTTTCTTCAAATCTACCTTTTCCTTGTACTTTGTGACTGTTTTTTCTAATTACAACTTGACTTGATCATGGACTGTTTTCATAGAGGCAGCAAACTCTTCACCAAGTGCACTCTTTCTATCCCATCCTTGGAGATCCTTCAGTTCAAGTGGCCCTCTTGGATGAAAACCATAAACTACCTCAAAAGGACTTTTACCAGTGCTCCTATTCCTTGAATCATTGTAGGTATATTCAGCCTGACTGATAACCAAGTCCCATGCCAAACTATGTTGTTTTGTAAGGCATCTTAGAAGGTTTCCAAGTGATCTATTAACCACCTCAGTCTGACCATCAGTTTGTGGATGGTAGGTTGAAGAAAAGGACAACTGTGTGCCCAACTTCTTCCACAAGGTCCTCCAAAAGTGACCCACAAACTTAGAATCTCTGTCAGTTACAATGGACAATGAAAACCATGAATTCTTACTACCTCTTTGAAAAATAGACCTGCAACATGAGAGGCATCATTTGTCCATTTACATGGCACAAAATGAGCCATCCTGTTGAACCTATCAACAATAACAAACACACTATCCACCCCTCTGGCTGTCTTGGGTAACCCAAGCACAAAATCCATGCTGATACTTTCCCAAGGTCTGTTGGGAATGGGAAGGGGCTGGTATAGACCTGCATTTGAAGACACACCTTTGGCCCTTTGACAAATTGCACAACTAGCAACATACTTCCTCACATCTGATTGCACCTTTGGCCAAAAATAGAACCTTGTGACTTGTTCTAGTGTCTAGTCTAAGCCAAAATATCCTCCTAAAGAACCATTATGCTTCTCCTTGATGATGTTGTCCCTCATGGAGCACTTAGGGATACACAACAAATTGCCTTTAAACAAGAGGCCTTCCTACAAAACAAAATCTGCATACTCTCCATGGAATGTGTTAGCCAAGTTCACACAAACATCATAAGCCCCTTTGAAATCTAAATCTTCTTTATACAACTCCTTTAAATAGTCAATGCCCATGCTTTCTAACTAAATTTCATGAACAATAAGCAGCCTCCTACTTAATGCATTAGCCACCTTGTTAGAAACACCTTTTTTGTGCTTAATTGTGAAGGTATAGACTTGTAGTTATTCTATCCATTTAACATGTCTATGGTTCAATTTTTCTTGACTGTTTAGAAAGCTTAAAGCATGATTATCAGTAAACACAATAAATTCTTTGGGCAGCAAATAATGTCTCCATTTCTTAAGAGCTTACACCATTGCATAGAGTTCTAAGTCATAGGTAGAATACCTTTTCTTGGCTTCAATCAACTTTTCTAAGAAGAATGCCACCAGATGTCCTTCTTGGCTGAGAACAACACCAATAGCTTGCTGACTTGCATCACACTCAACAACAAACACCTTATCAAAATCAGGAAGTACTAAAGTAGGCAACTCAGCCACCTTTGTCTTCAACAACTCAAAACTATCATCAACTTTCTTTGTCCATTGGAATCTACATTTGACTCCACCCTTAATGGTGTTGAGGATGGGAGCACTAATGTGACTGAAACCTATGATAAACTTCCTATAGAAAGTCACCAATCCATGGAAACTTCTCACATCTCCCACTATTTTTGGAGTAGGCCAATTGAGAATAGCCTCAACCTTAGAGGGATCCATCTTCAAACAACCATTAGAAATGACAAATCCAAGGTATACAAGTTCAATTTTCATGAACTCACATTTTTCTAAGTTGATCATCAACTTGTGCTCATGTAGCTTCTCCAACACCTAACCAACATGCTTCACATGGTCTTCTCTTGTCCTGCTGAAGATTAGTATGTCATCAAGATAAACAATAACAAATTTACCAATGAATTCAACTAATACCTCATTCATCAGGTGCATAAATGTACTTGGAGCATTGCTAAGACCAAATGGCATAACAAGCCATTCATAAAGACCCTCATTAGTTTTGAAAGCAGTCTTCCATTCATCTCCCTATCTGATCCAGATTTGATGATAACCAGATTTCAAATCAATCTTTGAGTAATAGCATGATCCTCCAAGGTTGTCCAAAAGATCTTCAATCCTTGGCATTGGGAACCTGTACCTTATGGTGATCTTTTTTATGGCCCTTGAATCCGGACATAGCCTCCATTTTCCATCCTTCTTAGGAGCAAGTACACTTGGAACTACACAAGGACTTAAACTCTTCCAAATCAGTCCTTTCTCCAAGAGATCTTGAATTTGCCTTGCCACCTCTTCATTTTGTTGTGATGTCAACTCATAGGTAGCCTTGTTAGGCAATGTAGCACTAGGTATTAAGTCAATTTGATGACTTATGTCCCTCATGGGTGGTAAGGAGTTGGGGACTTCCTCTACCACAAGATCTTGATACTTATCTAGAAGTTGCTGCACTTCCCATGGAATCTCCTTCTATTTTTGATCTTACTGATCTGATCCACTCTTGGGCTTCATGACCAAGGCATACCCTTGGGTATGCTTCTCCTTCAAGAGGTTCAAAAACTCTTTGCCATTCACCAACATGACACTGCTGTCATTGTTCTTCCTTCCGGTCTGCTCTAACATAGGATCCATCTTGAATGGTCTTCCATTCTTGGTGATGACATAAGTGTTCTTCTCACCATCATGTTGTGCTTTGACATCATATTGCCATGGGAAGCCAAGAAGTAGATGACATGCATCCATAGGGATGATTTCACATAGCACTTTGTCCTTGTAGTCACCGATTTCAAATTCAACCCAAGTTTGCTCTTCCACCATGAAACTTTGGTTCTTGTTCAACCAAGAAATCTTGTGAGGACTAATATGAGGAAACCTCTTCAACTTGCACTTCTCAACCATCTTAGTGGATACCACATTCTCAGTAGATCCTGAATCTACTATGATCTTGCAAAGTTTCCCATAGGCTAAGCCTTGGGTTCTAAAAAGATTCTTTCTCTGAGGGGGCTCTTGTTTCAATGGCATCTTCAACATAGACCTCTTAATCATCATACTTTCTCCTTCTAGGATAGGTGCAGCACTTCCCATAAGTGAATTCACACTCTCACAATCATCATCCTTCACTAACTGATTTCTCTTTCCACTATCATAAGAACTGCTGGCTTTCTCTGGGCATTTGTTTATTGTATGGCCAACTTTGTTGTAGCCATAACACCTTCTAGTGAAGACTCCTAGTCCTCTACCTCCTCCACCATTTCTGCCCTTGCCATTAGGCCTTCTCCAACCTCTGAAGCCTCCTCTATGTTTTGAAATGATTCTGAAATGATTTTGAAATGGTGGAATTGCAAGTATGTGCCCTTTGCCATTGATGTCAAAGGGGGAGAAAAAACATGTGAAAAACAAGTGGTGGCTGATCAAAGGGGGTGCAGTAAAGGAAGAGAAGACAAGTGAATGGTTGTTGGTGATAGGGGGATTTGTGTTAGTAAAGAAAAATTCTTGTCTTGATGGTCAAAATAGTTTTTTACATCATATGTTGCCATCAATGACAAAGGGGGAGATTGTTGCAAGTATGGGCCTAACCGGTGTTGTCAATGATGTCAACATACCCCTGTTGTATTGATGAAAGGGATTGGATGAGCTAAGTGCTGAGGATATTGAGAAAATTAGTCCTAATCAGGAATAGAGAAGAACAGTGAAGAGAGTAAGGTAAAAGTCCAAGATAAGATGAGGATCAGAGGATACGGTTTAAAAGGTTTGTAGATATGTGTCTTAAGGTGATCCTGTAAAGATTTTAGAGGTTCACATGAAGATCTAAAGAAGTTGTGGTCATTCAAGTAAAATCAGTTCCTGTAGGTGTTTAGAGGTGACAGAGTGACACAAACAGGTCCGGTGAGATCTAGAAATGCATTATCCTGTTCTGTAGATTTGAGAGAGAGTTGAGGAAGTCTTTGTGAAGTGTCAACTCGATTGGTTCATGGTTTGAAGGTCCACAAGCATCTATTCTTTTGTGGTAGTGATTACAAACTATGTTCTTGAGGTTCCTGATGAAGGAGAGAAGGATTTCAGTAAGCAGATGAAGTGTGTATGTTCTTGGTGATTCAAGAAATCTTGTGAAGGTCTTTGGATCGTGTCCAATTTGTGTTGGTGGTCCGCATTTGAGTTGAAGTGTGTAATTGAAGAATAAGTTTCAGATGATGGTGTTCTTCCTGAGACTGGCTGACTGGATGTATTACACATCTTACAGATGTTCTTGTAGTTGTTTGTTGACTTAGATGATTATTCCTAAGTCAATGTCTTGTATAAATAATGGATTGTAAAGTCATCTTAGGGGGTGTCGTGTCAAGATGTGAGTGTGGTAGTGAGGAGGAGACCAAAAGGCAGAGCAAAAGTATTGGACGTAAATGGAACTGACTCAAGCATGGTGAAGATGCTATTTTCTAGTTCAAGTATGTGATAGTTATTGTTTTGCAGACAATGTGTCTCTTGTAGGCAGTGAGCCTCTTGTGAGCAGTGTGCTCGGGTAGTGAGCCCTAATTGGCATGTGCCATTTTGTTCTTTCTATTCTTCTAACAAAGAATACAATCTTGGGTTAATCACCCCATGGTTTTTCCCTTAACCAGGTTTTCCATGTCAAAATCTTGGTGTCATGTGTGTTAATATGTTTCTTCTCTTGATTTAATGCATTATGTTTACATGATTGATTTATCCTTATGCTGCCAAATTACAAAGTGGATTTAAGTGTTTAATTGGAAGAAAGTTTTGTACAACTGATTCACCCCCCCTCTTAGTTGTCTACCCTAAATCTAACAGTTCTAGCATCAAGAAATCTGATTTTAACTTTACCACGACTAACAATATTTAAATGAGAATCATCACCCAAGTACACCTTACCTCTATTGAATTCTTCATATTAAGAAAACCAATCTCTATTAGGGGTCATATGGAAAGATGCACCTGAGTCAATTAACCATGCATCATTACATGTATGAGTGGCCAAAGCTACAATGAACATATCACCATCTTCCTTCTCAAACCCAAAATAAGAATCAAACTTCTTTTTCTTCTTCTTTTCTTCTTTACACTCCTTATAGAAGTGTCCAGGATTACCACAATTCCAACAAATAACTTTGGACTTTCCAGGAGATTTGGATCTCCCCTTGGACTTGTATTTGTCACGCTTCTCACTCTTCTTGCCTTTTTCTTTAGGTCTTCCACAAACACTCAGGGATTCTTTGGCATTGATGGATACCTTCCTCTTCATTTCTTCAAAAATAAAATAACCCATGACATCTTCAACTTTCAACATAATAGAAGTACTTCCAATCCCCATAACAAGAGAATCCCATGAATCAGGCAAAGAACAAATCAGGATTTGACATCTCTCCCCCTTATCCATTTTTATAGGAACTAATAGCAATTGAGCCACCAACAAATTGAATGCTTCCAGGTGGTCTAAAATTCATCCACCCTCTTCCATTCTCAAGGAATAAAATTTCTTCCTCAAGAAAATCTTGTTCACTAAAGATTTGGATTGATATATTTCACTGAGTTTCTTCCCTAGTTTTTTTGTAGAGGACTCTTCATGGACATTGATTAAAGCAGAGCCTCTTAGGCACAATCTGATTAGACCCTTGGATTTACATTCCATAACATCATATTCAGTAGCCAAAGTAGCATCTGTGGGCCTTGGAACTTTCTCATCAATAGTGTAGACACCCTAAAATGGCCATGTCTTCAAATCACTTGTATTTTGTCTAATCTATCACATCACTTGCATTAATTATTATCTTCTTCCATATTTCAAATCCACATTAATTAAATAAATCACATTATTTAATTATTTCATCACAAATCCTCTCTTATCTACAATTAAATAATTTACTTTATTTAATTAAATCAATTATTCTGTTGTCTGAGACAAGTGTCTAGGCCTTCCATCTGACCCCCACATCCCCAAAATCAAAACACCCAATTCCAACCCAACATACAACACATATGACCCCAACCAATCATATGACCCTTATAACACCAATGCCCATGGCTTCCACTACAATCTTCCATATGGGCAACAACAACCACTTCTAGGACAATAGGAGATGTTTCCAACCCCTCCCACAACTATGGAGCTAAAACTTGTGGAGGTTCAACAACACTATCTGATCTTACATTTGGCCATACCAAGAAAACCTTCTCTTTTGAAGAAGTTTGTCCTTATTGCTTTGATAGGTCATTACACATGATCCCTTTTCCTCACAATTTCACTATTCCCAAATTTGATAAATACAAAGGAAAAGGGGACCCAAAATACCATCTTAGAGAATTCTATCTTTCTTGCTTCAAGGTCTCACATAATGACACATATCTTATGCATCTTTTTCCTTGTAGTCTTGGAAGTCAAGCTAGAGAATGGTTCTCGCACCTACCCACGGGTATCAAATCTTTTAATGAGCTTGTGGAGAAATTTTCCACCCATTAAACTTACAACACAGAACATGAGATCTCCATGATTGACCTATGCAACAATAAATGGAAAAATGGGGAAACTTTCATTTCCTTCCTTCAAAGATGGAGACAAATGGCTAGAAAATTCCCATTCAAGATACCTGAAAAGTAGCTTGTTAACATATTTGTGCAGAACCTTAACCAAGAATTAGGTTTCCATTTATAAATTCTTAGTGCAACAACCTTTGACAAAATTACCTACAAGGGTATCAACATTGAAAAAGCCCTCATCGCTAAAGGCGTAGTCAAAATCTTTAAAGACAACAAAGACAATGCTCCCCAACAACAATCAAACGAAAAACCAAAATTTTGGAACAAAAATAAAAATGTGGTCAATGATGGTGTGGTCAATTCTAAACATGTCCAAACATTACAACAACTCCTTCAGCTTTCCAAACCAAGTCAACCTTTGCCTCAACAAAACCAACAATAACAAAGACAATCATGCCAAAACCAACGACAACAAGAGAGACCTCAATAAGATTACCCTCCGCCACTACAATTCACTCCCTTGGGAGAGCCCATAGAGTCTGTTCTAGAGAAACTTTTACACAATGGACTCGTCACCTTACCAGATGCTCTCCCATATGGTGAACCTATTTATAAATTCTCACAATATAGAGAAAATGAATATTGTGAATTCCATAGGAGCAAAGGACACATAACCACATCATGCATGAAACTCAAGCACATGATCCAAAACCTTATTGATGGAAACAAAATCACTTTTGAGGATGAACAACCAATCCAACACACCAACAAGGATCTCAACATGTACAAGGAACCATTCCCCAACCATGGTCAAGGTCCTCCTCTGGATAAAGGTAAAGGTGTCAACAAAGCTTCAACTTCCTATTATTCTATTGTGGGTTGTTTTGAACAAGGTCGTGTATCTACCCTCACAATCAAAGGCAAATATATGGATTGCACTATTACAACTTGTCATGGTCATGTCACCATTCGTGGTCCAACACCAAGTCTCCCAACTCCATCTAATTACACTCTTGTCAAACATCTAGGGAAAACCCCTGCATAGATCTCTATCTTGGACCTTCTATGGTTGTCACCCACACATAAAGTTGTACTCAAAAAAGAACTACAAGAGTCTTCGGTTCCTAATGACATAGCGGTCATAGATTTCTAAGCTATTATAGGTAACATTGCCTCACCCTACAATGTGGTCTTTTCTGAAAAGGACCTCCCATCCCACGATCCATGTCACAATGATGCCCTTCACATTGAAGTTCTCATCCATAAACACAAGATTAAACGCATACTTATAGATGGTAGTGCTGGTCTCAATATATGTTATGTAAAGTTACTTAAACAATTTGGATACTCTAAGGATCAAGTTAACATTGATCAAAATATTAGAATCAAGGGGTATGATGATGCAGAATGCCATTCAGAAGGTGTTATCGACTTGCCTATACAAGTACACCCGGTCATGCTTGAAACCAAGTGCCAAGTCCTTGACATTAAGTTACCTTACAACATTATCCTAGGATGCCCATGGATCCATGCCATGAAAGCTATTCCCTCAATGTACAATCAGTCTCTCAAGTTCCCATTCAATGGTACAGATATCACTATCCCAGGTGACCCTAATCCTTTCGAATTATGTCATGTCTTGCAAGGCAGTTATAAGAATTACAACCAAGTGCCCAAAAATGACAAAGCCCATGAATCCCCAATATATGTCAACCCTAAAAATTTGACAAAAGCCTCTGCAACTGAACCCAACCCTCATCCTATTTCTGAAATCAAAGCTCACATCTGTGATATAGGCTTTGGTGAATATGATATTTCAAAATCTTGTTGTGTAGGGTAGATGCCCCTATCTCCTAAATCCTATAGCCAACCGCCCATAGCCAAAGCAACTAAGAAAGAAACTATTCCTCCCCCAGCATCCCTAACCCAATTCCAAGAGGGAAAATTATTGGCAGAGGAAACTATTAAAGACATCTCATCTTGGCTCTACAAGGAGAAAGAACCAGTCATCATACTAGTTAAGCAATATGGCAATGGCTTAAGGATAGTCAAAAACATGGGCTATAAAGGCAAAGGTGGCCTTGGAAAATAGAATCAAGGAACAATGGAACCCATTATTGTGATGAAGAAACTAGACAAGAAGGGGTTAGGATTTGGTAGGAAGGTACCACGTGCCTTAGACATTGAGGGTATTCTCGACAAGGTGGTAAAAACTTTTCCTGCCGATTCAATGTCTAATGAGGATATCATCGATGACTCTTCCCTCCATATGACTGACTTATTTACAAAATCCTTTGTATTCATTTTATCATCTATATCCTTAACATCCACCACCCACACCCAGAAAGTAACACTTGTCTACCCTGAACTTATCAATTGGGACCAACAAGGGTCCCCCATTCTAGATGTATTTCAGAATGATGAAGTTATTGCTAAGTTCATGGGATTCTAGGATAGTATCCCTCTTGGTGATCACAAAGCTAGTTTTGTAATGGAACTAGACCCAACAACTTATTTTGGTGAGAATGCCAAATCCTCCAGTCGCAAAAGTAAAAATAAAGAAAGATCTCTAGGTGAAAACCCCACTGTGTCACCTCCTGATCACAAAACAGTAAAAACAAATGATGTATCCAAAGGTGAAAACCCAACTATGGCACCTAAGGATGGAGGATTTGACCTTCCCCTACCATCTAAGTATCAAGAGAAATTAGCTCTCTTGGTGGAAGATTCTATAGAGATAAATCTTGGCACAAAGAAAAATCCTAAGACAACATTCTTTGCAGCATCATTATCAGAAATAGAGCACAAGAATCTTAAAAACTTCTTCTTACAGAGAACCATCAACTTTGCATGGACCTATGCTGATATACCAGGGTTAGACCCTAAGCTAGTAGTTCACTATCTCATAGTTGATCCAACAGTTAAACCAGTCAAGCAAAAGCTAAGGAAGATGCATCCATAGATAGCTCTCTTGGTAAAAGTGGAAATACAAAAGCTGCTAGATACGAAGTTCATCAGGCCTATTGATTATCCAGAATGGGTCTCAAACATTGTACCTGTGGCTAAACCTAATGAGGGCATCTGCATGTGTAATGATTTCAAAGATCTTAACAAAGCATGTCCCAAAGATGACTTTTCATTACCAAACATTGATCTCATAGTAGACTTGACCGTAGGTCATGAAATGCTTTCTCTCATGGATGGATTCTCTGGCTACAATTAGATAATGATAGTAGAAGAAGATCAACATAAAACAACATTCACTTGTCCTTGGGGTACCTATTGTTGGTGCGTCATGCCATTTAGTCTTAAAAACATAGGAGCAACCTATGAAAGTGAAATGACGGTGATATACCACGATCTCTTTTATCACATCATAGAAGACTATGTTGATGACATACTAGTCAAATCTTCTAGGGCAGATCACATACAGGTTCTAGGACAAATATTTGATAGGCTCGAAAAATACCAAGTGAGACTCAACCCAAAGAAGTGTGTCTTCGGGGTAACATCAAGAAAACTATTGGGATACATTGTATCTCGTAGAGGCATTGAAGTGGATCTAGCAAAAGTCAAGGCTATAGTGGAGATGCCTCCACCAAAGAATATAAAAGCATTAAGGAGCTTATAAGGAAGGTTACAATCTATTAGGCATTTTATATCACAGCTAGCAGATAAATGCCAACCATTTCAACACTTACTCTGAAAGGATGTCTCATTTCAATGGGAAGATAAGTGTCAAGCAACATTTGATTAGCTCAAAGAATATCTAGCTACACCTCCTATCTTGGTACCACCAGTCACCGATAGGCCTTTGATCTTGTACATCTCAACTACAACTATAGCCCTAGGGGCTCTTCTAGCACAACATGATGAGTCAGGAAAAGAGCATGCAATCTATTATATTAGTCAAACCTTGGTGGGTTATGAACTCAATTATTCACCTATGGAAAGAGCTTGTTTAGCAGTAGTGTTCGCTTCCCAAAAGTTACGGCATTACATGCTAAACCAACATACAAATCTCATAGAAAAAATTGATCCATTAAAGCATCTACTAGCAAAAGCAACTCTGACATGCAGACTAGATAAATGGGTCATGATCCTTAGTGAGTTTGACATTGAGTATGTGGAACATAAAGCAATCAAGGGACAAGCCCTAGTAGATCAACCAGCAGAAGCACCCATGAAAGATATACATCCTATGGTATCTGACTTTCTGGATGAGAATCTCTTCACTCTTTCTACCTCAATAATGTGGAATTTGTACTTTGATGGTTCCTACACATAGCATGGATCAGGGGCCGACATCTTATTCATCACACCTCAAAATGACTATATTCCAAAGTCATATCAGCTTGCATTTCCTTGCACTAACAACATAGCCGAGTATGAAGCACTCCTCATAGGTCTTAATACAACAATTCAATGGGACATCACAAAACTAAAGGTATATGGAGACTCACAACTAGTCATTCAACAAGTCACAGATGAGTACCAAACAAAAGATGAAAAGTTTGTCCCCTACAAGCAACTAGTGAATGCCTACAAACCACACTTTTCTAGCATCACATTTCAGCAAATTCCAAGAGAGAATAACAAGGCTGCAGACTTTATGGCCTCTATGGGGTCACTTATAGACATGCCTACAAACACATAGAAATGTGAATTCTTGATTGAGAAATTGTTGATACTAGCCGTCGATGTTCCAATTACTGAAATCATCTACGAACTTGTTGGTCCCAATTCCCCATGGTATGAAGATAGCTATGAATACCTTAAAAATGGTACCTTTCCCTTTGAGCTATCCACAAATCAACACAAAACCTTTATTTGTCAATCCTCCCATTACATTATCCTGGGTGATACACTATATCACCAAAGTTTCGATAGTATCCTCTTACGATGTCTTAATGCGGAAGAAGCTGATGCTACCTTACGAGACATACATGAAGGTGTCTGTGGTGCACATTCTACTTGTCCTAATCTTGATAAGAAGATACTCTGCATAGGGTATTACTGGCCTACAATAGAGGAAGATGCTTTATAGTTCTAAGAAGTGTCTACAATGCCAACAACATGGAGATTTGATTCACACACCAACTCATGACTACAACCTGTGACAACTCCATGGCCTTTTTCTCAATGGGGTCTTGACCTCGTAGGACAAATCCACCCATCCTCATCCAATGGCCACAAATTTATCATTACCACCACAAAGTACTTCACAAAGTGGGTTGAAGCCATTCCCATGACCTATATTACTAGTAAGCAAATAGCCAAGTTTATCCTTAACTACCCATTTGCCGATATGGTATTCCCCAAGCCATTGTCACTGATAATGGAAGACCATTCAAGAACCAATATGTTTGTGCCTTGTGCACACAATACAATATCCAACATCACTTTTCAACTCCATACTATCTATAAAGTAATGGTCAAGCTGAGGCTTCCAACGAAACCATTCTCAAAATCCTCAAGAAAATGGTCAATGAGGCTGGTCGTGATTGGCACCTATAACTCAATCCTGCCCTATGGGCCTATTACACCAGTATCAGAACACCAACTAGTGCAACACCCTATGCCTTGATCTATGACTCTGAAGCCATCCTACCTATAGAGGTCGAGATCCCATCCCTTAGAGTATCCATGCAGAACCTGATTGATGGAGAGGAGTACCGCACTTCCAAATTAGTTGAGCTAGAATTACTAAATGAGAGGCACCTTGCCGCACTTAATCATCTCCATGTCTATCAAAACTACCTCCAGCATAATTACAACAAAAATATCAAAGAAAGATGGTTTCATGTTAGTGATCTTGTCTTAAAACAAAATTAGAGAAATCAAGTAGATCAAGAAAAGAAAGGCAAGTTTGAGCCTAATTGTTTAGGACCCTTTATTGTCACAGTAGCATATGGATCAAGAGCTTATACTTTAGCTACACCTAACAACATTCCTCTAGATGAGCCACTCAATAGTGTTCATCTCAAGAAGTTTTATGCTTGATCCTCAGAGTCTCAAAAAAAAATTTATCCTCTAGTGAAAACCTGGTAAACAGGTGCCTTGGATAAGTACCATAGTGAAAACCTAGAAAATAGGCGCTATGTGTAGAGTCAACATCCATCATCTATCAAGTCTTGTTCATTTCATGTCTATTTCACAACGTACTTCATCCATCCATCCATAATAAAACCATTGACCTTATTTGCATTTCCCTCTCCCTATCTAGAATATCTTGGAAATTTGTCAATGTCCATCATCGTCATCCCACATCTTGATCTATGTCAACAATTATCACTGTCTTATCCTAGGTCAAACTTTCTATGTCATCTCAATTAGTCACCCATGCAAATACCTCTACCAGAATGGGGACAACTCTTTCCTTAACCTAGGTCTAGGAATGGATCCTTGTTCATGGTTCACAAACACCTCAAACAACTCAACAATCCAAAAAACACAAACACTTCAATCATTCTCCTTTCAATAGATAACACCCTTTAATGGACACATCATTCCTACAATAAGCCTGTTATCTTCCCAATAGTTTTCCTACGTCATCTCACAAACCAGAACTACATATTATCTCATCTCAATCATAAGGTACCTTGATCTCATGGATATGGGTATGTAGGCAGTCTGGCAAATGAAGGAAGTTTCCAGTACTTAGGTACATAAGATATCATCATTTCACCAACCTAAGCTCAAACACATTGACCCATTCATCACTCTACCCAGAACTACATATTATCATTTTTCATCTTTCCTCATAATGTGCCTTGATCCTATGGATATAGGGTATGTAGGCAGTTTAGAATACAAAGGAAGTATCCAGTACTCAGGCACATACGATTCATCATTCTTCACCCATTTCAATCCATTGACATATCATCTTTCTAGTCTTTCATTTATCAAAATCCATTCATCTCGACTTGACTAACTCAAGCAGAAAAGCAAAAAACAAACGTATCCTTTCAAAGAAAAAGTCCTTAACAAACCTAAAGCAAAGAAACTTACTTACAGAGCTATATACTATCCTACATATCGATTGCCAACATCAGTTAAATCAATCCCAACTAAGCAACAAGATCAACAAACTTATCTTTTACAGGATATGCCATGTTCAAAACCAGACCAACACACGCGTCTTATGCAACATGTTGCATTTCCTAAAACTGAACATTGTCTTTTCAATAGATAACACCCTTTAACAGACACATTGTTGCTGCGATAATGTTGTTATCTTTCCTATCCAATCTATCCTGAGAAACCTCTTTGGCAAGAGAATATGTTGGCTGCATGTTTACTTTGTAAGTCAGTCAATTTGCTTTTTGGTTTATCTTTTGTTCCTTTTCCATTACCAATTCAAGACTACCTTGATTTATCTATATCTTGGTATGTTGCGATGTAGTACAGATTGGGGGCATAGTCATTGCTTTTTGTGTGCCATGTTTGAGGAATGATCTTTAGCATCTTTCTTAGAAGCATATTTATCTTGTGTGTGTTACGACCTAGCATCTTACATATTAATACTCTTCTTGCACTTACATGTATTGAAGTTTATTTTATGATCAAGCCTATGGCTCATTCACATGTACAACAAGGCTATAATATATCGAAGGGATCTAAGTTCAAACTGCTTGCTTGTAGAGTCAACATCCACGCACTCAGATATCACAGCGCCTTGGTCTTTTATACCTTGGTGGCAAACTATCCACATGCTATATCAAAAATAAAGATTGCTCTTTATCAACATTTGTGAAACCATTGCAACAAGCTCATCCATTTAACCATCCATTTATCCATGTCATTATATAGTTTTCAAGCAAAGATCAATTGACAATCTTTCTCTCTTTCTCTTCTATCTCCAACCTCATCTTTCTCAACACAATCTTCTAGTCGAGCGTCAACCCAGTTCTTCTGTCACTTCCCTATCTTTCCTCTCGAGGGGGCATCCTACGCCAGCTACACTAGGGCAGATAGCCACACTAGGGCATCAAAATTGTATCATGTCTTCAATAATCAATTTCTTTGACGTAATGTTGTAAACTACATTCCATCAAAGAGGGGCAAAATGTAGACACCCAAAAATGACCATGTCTTCACATCACTTACATTTCGACAAATATGTCTAATCATTTGCATTTTAAACGTTAATTAAATAATTTAATTATTTAATTAATTTCATCATTTCGTCAAATTCTTCCAAATCACTTTTTTTCAACATTAATTAAATAAATCCTCTTTATTTAATTAATTTCATTAAATTCCTCTATATTCTTCCAAAATTAAATAATTATTATTATTTAATTTAATCAAAATCCTCTTTCAAATTTCAAATCCACATTAATTAAATAAATCCCATTATTTAATTAATTCATCACAAATCCTCTCTTATCTACAATTAAATAATTTACATTATTTAATTAAATCAATTATTCCTTCAAATTTAAATAAATCATGCAAATTTATTTATATTCTCTCAATCCTCTAAAAATAAATAAAATCAATTATTTTATTTATAATCTTCATATTCCTCTATCATGCACAATCAATTAAATAAATTTATTTATTTAATTTCAATTATCTTTCCAATTCCTCTAAAAATATCATGTTAACTCATGTCCACAAGCAGTCTTATTTTTAGAACTTCAAAAAGCAGATTACAAGTTGAGTTAATTGGCTTTAATTTATCTTGTTTTCATCAACTCATGAATTAGAAAAAAAACATTCTAATTTATGAAATCAAATCTATCTTTATCAAAAAAGAAATTATCTTAATAAAAATACCCTTTTGGAGTGACACATGTCGTGTGCACATTTAACATGAGTTATTTGATTTATCTTAACCATTCACTCTATGGATTTATTTCATCCGTTGATCGATCATGTTTGAAACCTATATAAACCCCCCTCATCTCCTTCACAAATCCTCTTCAATCATTTATTCTCAGGCATTCCTTAATAGTGAATTGAGCATACATCACATCATTAAGTACCTTACAATCTTTTGACACCAATCTTTTGAGCACTTTGAGCACTTACATTCGCTTGTTATAAACATGAGTTCGCAACATTATTGAGCAATCCACATTTGACAAAGAGAACTATATAATCTAGGTGAAAGCTTTCTTGTTTTTATTTGATTTATTCATTGGTATTGACTTTTTACTTAGATTGATCTTTTTATGTTATGGGTAATTGAGTTGTTATTATCATTACTTTGATTTTATCATTCAACCTCTCAATTTTCTTCATACACAAATAGCATCCCACAGTTCTTGATCAATTAACATATCCTCCATCTCCAACTTCCACATCTCAAAATTGTTACCAAATTTTTTTTCTACCTCTATCCTCCCTGATGTGGTCACCATCTAAAAATCTCTACAAGAAGATCACAATGTATCGTCTTCTCATTCTCCCACTCAAAACTAGATTAGTTCAAAACACCCAACAACCCATAATTGAAACCAAAGGTCTAATCAAGCACTAATACCACTTTAAGGAAGCTAAGGTAATAGAACAACTTCCTACACTAATCTTGAGGGGAGAGATATGCAGAACTTTTCAAATCTTTACAACAGTTACATAAATAAACACAAATAACAATAATACCATAACACAATAATTATGTGGGGAAACCCTTTTGGGAGAAAAACCCGACACTCCAAAGCAGCCTAATATATTATTTTGGAATAAAAAAGATTACAATATACTTGTAGAGAAAGTTTTCATAGGAGTATAACCAGTCAGAGATCTAGAGGCAACTCAACATCTATAAGACTCACACACAACCTCCATCTCAAGCTCCTGATATATAGGAGATACACTACAGTAAACCATCAACGGTAATTAAAAAACCATGAGTGAAAACCACCCAAAAGTGGCGCCCAAATTAGCTCCAATCAAATATGCCTTGTGATTTGCCAAATCATACACTAACACATGTAACTCTCCACTTTACAACTCTTTTAAGTGTCCATATTTTCACATTTCCCAAAACAGGGGGTCCAACTTCCAGAGGCCATAACTTTTGATCCAAGTGTCCAATTAATGAATTGTTTAATGTGTGATGCAACGATAGGGATTCACATTCACTCAAAAGGATACATATTTCACAACAATGGGTTCATACCCACAAATTCTTCAAGTTTCATAGGCTTCCACTCTACCAATCTCTCCCTCTAAAAGGCACAATTAGGGTCTTCAATACTTCTAAACTAAAACAAGGTTTCCAAAGGTGGGTCTTCATACCTCTTAGGACCTCAAAAACAACCACAACAATATCTCACCCAAGTCTGCACTTTTCACTCAAAGTATTTTGTTCACCAGCTGCCACAGTCCTTGTAGCCCTCAAAATAGGACTGTCATATCATAACTTTTGTTTCAGACCTCTATTCAAGACTATGATGGGATTTTTAGATACCCATTAATCTAAATTAAAACATATCTCAGATTTAGTATTGGTTACTTTGGAACAAATGGCTCAAAAAGTGACTGTCTCAATTTGTCAATAGGCCTAATTAGGCCACTTTTACAAAGTAACACCTCTCAAATCTTTCTCCTAACTCACAAAAATAATCTCAATCCACTAGAAAGACTTCAAAAGGCCTAAATCACCAACTTTTGGAAATAGAAGACTCCACCAAGTACCCTAACCTCAAAACCCTCATTCTATGCTTATATTGGGGGGGAGGGGGGGTTATTGAAAATCCTATAGCCAAACCTCAAATCACCTCAAGGACCACTCAGTCACCTTGCATAAGGTACTAATATTCTTAATAAACCATAACATGGCCACCCACATTCAGTTTTGACCAAAACCCAACATTACAACTCCATTTTATACTATCAAACCCTTAAAATAGGGTATTCAGACCTACTTTTAGTAAAATGGATGTAACTTTTGTTAAACTCAATAAAAAATATGCAACCAATTTCAAATGAAATATTATTTAGAGCCCTTTCCAAAAAATCCAATTTCATGCCATTTGGAGGCCATACTAGGTCATACCAGCCTCGAGAACAGTGAAAAAAAAGTAAAATATTCAAAAAACTGAGTTTTCTTGTATTATTTTATCTCCAAATGTCTTTCATCACAAAGATCTTCAAAACCCACCCTTAAAATGATAGATTTAGGCTATTTATGCCTTTTCAAACTTGTCCCTATGTTTACAAACCAACTCATCAACTTCTACATGCCCTTGACCCTTCACATTCCATTTCTTGTATTTTTGCAATTTGACAATATGACTTTTGCACTTTTTAGAAAACTTTTACAAAAATTGTAAAATGGACCCAAACTAACCTCCTAGGACTTAAAACCAACTTAAAGTGGCCATTTAGACCTTATTACATCATGAGATCATCAATACTAAATCAAAACCTAAGATTGCCTCATGGAGGCATGTACTTGCTAGGGTGCTCCTGTACCGTACTCCCGGCCAATTGAAAACTCCAAGTCCTCTTGGCTTGAATGTAGTAACAAGTCTTCATCATTAAATGCTCCTCCTTGTAGTATTCTATGCTCTTCTTCTTGAAACAACTCCATCTTTTCTTCATCTTCACCTTAGGATTCACCATGTCAAAGCCATTTGATCCTCTATTTGCTTTGTCACTTTGAGTCTGCTCTTTTGTGTATTGATTCATCTCCATTTATGCCCTAATCAGCTTAATTTTGACCCTTGGTTTATATTCTTTTGCAATACCAATAAATGGTATGTGTGTTTCTTCCTCATCTTTGTTTCCTTGTGAGATGACCTTGACCCTTTTGCCTTCTAATTCGGCCATCCGATACTCAGGCACTAAACTTGCTGCCTTGTTAAAATCATAGTCCCTTGAAATAACCAAAACTCAAAACCAATTGTCCCCTTTGAAAAAAAATAGAGGAAACATCACATCCTTAGACCTTTTAAACCAATTTTTCTATACCAACATCAATTCATCTTTGAACTTCTCTTTCTCATCATTTCTCTCCAAAATCAATTCTTCCTCAAACAAGTCAGACTTTGATAGAAACTCAATATCACTTCTTCCCAAAAGAAAAATATACTTCATACCTACTATCTCATCATCCTTATGACTTGGATTGGCTGCATCCTTCTCAGGTTCCTCTTCCTTTATCAATAATGACTCCTTCTCATCTATTTTTAATGCTTTCCTTTGTCTTCTTCTTTGAACAATCTCGTGAATGGGCCATGACACCTTCTTTTTGATTTGTAGATGCCATTTTTGCACCTCAAGTACTATTCTCTTTTCAACTTCTTCCATCTCTTTTCTCATCTGCTCCATGGCTTGCTTTAACTCCTTGATCTCTTGATCAAACTCCTTTTTCTTTGCCTCTTCCTTCTTCTTTACCTCTCTTTTCCTCTTCATCTTTTCTTCCTCTTTTCTCTTCTTTTGCTTCTTCACTTGTGAACCCTCAACCTACAAATACCTCTTGAACAAATCCATCTTTTTTTCAAGAAAGTCCCTTTAACCTTGCTTCTTAACTTCTTTTTCTCACCTAGGTCTCTTCACTTTTCCTCTACCTAGTCTTTTGGCAACCATATTCTCTCTTCAACCTGCACAAACACAAACACACAAACACCAAACTCTCTTTCCTATACCTCCTAAGCTTTGATACCAATTGATGTAGTGCTTGGGATTCACATTCACTCAAAAGGATACATAGTTCACAACAATGGGCTCATACCCACAAATTCTTCAAGTTTCATAGGCTTCCACTCTAGCAATCTCTCCCTCTAAAAGGCACAATTAGGGTATTTAATACTTCTGAACTAAAACAAGGTTTCCAAAGGTATCCATACCTCTTAGGACCTCAAACACAACCATAACAAGCTCTCACCAAAGTCTACACTCTTCACTCAAAGTATTTTGCTCACCAGCTGCCATAGTCCTTGTAGCCCTCAAAATAGGACTGTCAAATCATAACTTTTATTTCAGACCTCTATTCAAGCCTATGATGGGATTTTTGGATACTCATTAAGCTAATTTCAAACATATCTCAAATTTAGTATTGGTTACTTTGGAACAAACAGCTCAAAAAGTGACTGTCTCAATTTGTCAATAGGCCTAATTAGTCCACTTTTACAAAGCAACACCTCTCAAATCTTCCTCCTAACTCACAAAACCAATCCCAATCCACTAGGAAGACTTAAAAAGGCCTAAATCACCAACTTTTGGAAATAGAAAACTCCACCAAGTACCCTAACCTCAAAACCCTCATTCTATGCTTGTATGGGGGCGAGGGCGGGAGGGGGTTATTGAAAATCCTACACCCAAAGCTCAAATCACTTCAAGGACCACTCATTCACCTTGAATAAGGTCTTAATATGCTTAATAAACCATAACATGGCCACCCACATTTAGTTTTGACCAAAAACCAACATTACAACTCCATTTTATACTATCAAACCCTTAAAAGAGGGTATTAAGACCTACTTTTAGTAAAATGGATGTAACTTTTGGTAAACTCAATAAAAAATGATACAACTAGTTGTAAATGAAAGATTATTTAGAGGCCTTTTGAAAAAATCCAATTTAATGCCATTTGGAGGCCATACCGGGCTGTACCATCCTCTGGAACAGTGAAAATATAGTCAAAAATTTAGAAAAATTGAGTTTTCTTGTATTTTTTTATCTCCAAATGTCTTTCATCACAAAGATCTTCAAAACCCACCCTTACAATGATGGATTCAATATATTTATACATTTTCAAACTTGTCCCTACATTTAGAAACTAACTCATCAACTTCTACATACCCTTGATCATTCACATTCCATTTCTTGTATTTTTGCAATTTGACAATATGACTTTTGCTCTTTTTAGACAACATTTACAAAATTTGCAAAATGGACTCAAACTGACCTCCTAGGACTTAAAACCAACTTAAAGTGGCCATTTAGACCCTATTACATGTCATCAGATCATCAATACTAAATCAAAACCTAAGATTACCTCATGGCAGCATGTACTTGCTAGGGTGCTCCTGCACCAATGTGTCAGAAAGCTTGTGAAGAGAAATATCAAGATATAACCCACTTTGCTAGCTAAAACAACTTTTGGTGTGTTTAGGGACCTCTAAGTGCCTCAAATCTAAGTTTGAAACTTTTTTTAAGAGTTTCAAATAAATGAAAACTTTAATACCTTGCAATCCAGGTATGATCTTGACTCGAAACTCACTTGAGATGTTTACTTGGAAGTTCCACACCTTTTGGAAAAAATTTGGGTCCATCTGAGCTCAAATGTAAAGTTACTAAAAATAGTAAGCCTTGCCGTTTTTAGTCCTTTTCAAAAATTTGAAAGTTCTAAACCATTCTTTAAGATAAAAGGTATTCGAAAAGACCAAAATTGGGATGAATAGTAACCTTTTGTAGATGCAAGGTTGGGACACCTTTCCTAACACAAATTTGACACTATGTTGTTTCACCCATTTTAGTGTTCATTCCATTAGCATGTTTTAGGGATCATTTTAGCCTCAGCCTTGGCCTTTTCCTTCACTTTATTGTCAAATTTCTTTAACACATTTTGATTCTTCTCACTAACCTAATACCACATGTTAAATTTCAAGTGATTTCTCTAAGATGCAAGCATGATGCGCTAGTGTCCTATAAGTTTCTAAAATTTAAATGTTGGTTATTCCTACCCAATTGCCTACTATCACCTATTGTAATGCTCATCTTCCAAAGGAATGCCTTCCTACTCTAAATCTAACTTTTTAGCTTCCTCATAAGCTTCTTGCAAATGCAACCTTTAAATTTAACTCATGCAATCTCTTTCTCTCCTTCTCTTGGCTATGCTTGGATGAACATATCTCCATTGTTGAAACTTTTTGAAGGTGCATCCTACCAGATTTTCATTGACAACTACATGTACTCACTTCTCTCTTCTATAACATGATAATAATATTGTTTCAATAAGATCTTATTCTTGTTTGAATAATATTGTAGCTCTTCTTTATCATTTCATTCTATATTTCTATTGGAAAATCTCTTAGTGACCATCACCACCATTTATCCAATTTCATGCACACACTAGTTAACCAATCCTTGCAGACCTAGGATTTCATATTCAAAGATTTGTGATGTAGGAGCATCCAATGGTGTAAGGGTAATCTTGCATCACCCAAAAAAGTGATTATTTACTTTCTATTCTTTTCAATTTTTGTGTTTTCAAATACCCATTTTCTTGAATAATGATTCAGAACCTTCAAAGTTTCCAATAGGGCTAAGAATACCAGAACTTACTATTCTAGTAATGTCACATCTTGTTTTTGGACTTTATTATAAATTAGATCATTGGACATTTTACTATGATTAATTTACTATGAGTGATTCTACGTGTGTGAAAGTAATTATCATGGATGTTATAAATGCATAATTTTTAAAGTTGATTTAATAATTGAATATTATTGGTACAATTATGGATGTACATTTTGTTTTACTTTAGCTATGATTTTGGGGAACTAACCTATTAATGAAAATCTAAGTGTGACTTAGTGGAGGAGAAATGTTGAAGACAAGAACATGGTTGAGGTAAAGACATTCTAGCTACCCGACAAGAACTGATAGGATGGATTAAACCTGATGCACACACACACTCACTTAGTTTCATATCATATTGCATTAATGTGAGGCTTTATTATGCATCGTATGTGGTTACGTAGTCATGTTTGAGCATTTTGTATGGTTAATGGATGTGATTGATGTATAATGGTTAGATAAATATGTGATTTTGTTGCTACGGTATGTTCATTTGAATGCATAAGTTAGACATGTAATTATATTTTCTTCGACTTTAGATTTAATGAAAATTATATGATTTGTCTTCAATTGATTTATTTGTTAATTATTAAAAGTGTTTATTATATATATATAATTTACTCTTGTTTGAAAATAATATCTTTGATGGGTTTAAACTAAAAAAATATTATATAGTTATTTAATTTAAAATTATATTATTATTAAGAATTGTATAAAGTTGTCTTACTTTGGATTATTAAATAAATAATTAAAGTTTTTTCTTCTTTATTTAAATAAGTTTATTAATAAATATATTCTTGTTAGATTAAAATAAATATGAAATATTTTTTCATAAATATATAATATTAATAACATATATTATAAATAGAAATCCAAATATAATAATAATAAATCTTTTTCATGCAAAATTGAGTGTGGTAGAAATAAGAGAGGGAGTTTAATATTGCAAAGGAGAACCAGTTGTATGAGACTAAAAAGACATGCAAAGCGAGAGTCAACTGGACTTTTAAAGAAAAAAAGTAGATCTAAATATACAACGCCATTTTTTTAGAGAGGGGTTATTAATTAAAAAGTGAGGGAGAAGACCAACATTATTAAGTGATGGAAATGATAGAAAGAGATGGGGATTAAAAAGAAAAGAACTACATTGTAGAGGGGATTCATTCATTCCTGTACAAAAGGATACTACTATTGAAGGAAGGATCATCAGCATAAGGAAGCAAAGATTAATCCGCCAAGGAAAGCGTGAGCAGCTGGGTACTCTTTTCTAAAGCTATTTTGAATTTGCAAGTAATTGTTGTGTAGAATTATTTGATCGGTCTGTGTATGAAAGTATAGGTGGTATGCTTTTAAAATTGTTATTGGCCCTACTCGTTTAAATTGACCCCTTCTTTATGCTATCAGTCTAAAACTATTTTCCAAATGGCCTGATAAATGTTTTAGCCTGTAAAAATCTGTGGTCCTTTTAAATATTATTCATCTTGTAATCTATAGTCAACTTATTGACCTTTTTATAGCTCTACACTCTAGAGACGGTTGTTATTAAATCCATTCCATTGATGGTTATTTCCTTCTATCGCTACTATATGTTTTATCTTACCTATTATTTCACCTTTAAACTGTCAGAAGACTTCTTGTCACCTATTATTTCTGATGGCTTTCACTTGAGTTTTATTCCTATGTGTTTGATAAAATGATCTCTAGCCTATAAGATTTGTTTGGACTATTTTGATTCAGCGTGTATATCTATCTACTTGCCTCTGTATTTCTTTTAAATCAGCCTAAAGATCTTTTTTTTACCTCTTTTTAGCAAATATTATTATTTTTAGATTAGCCTGTATTTATCGATATTTTTCTGTGGCTACGTTTAAGCACTTCTTTTGGCCTATTTCTTGTTGACTATCATCCTTTCTAACTGATTTGTGTTAGCCTAAATTTAATCTTGTAACTACCGGTTTATTTCTTTCAATGACTTTCCTTGATAAATAAACCACCTCTATTTAAATAGATTAGCCTTGGGATTAATTTGTTGGCCTTTGAATAAATATCTTTGAGCTGGTAACTTGATTGTTGACCTATGTAATAACATGCTTAAAGTTATTTTGCTGATTAGCTTACTTTTATACTAATTTTATCCTATCATAGCGGTTTAAATCCCTGTCGCTATTGTTTATTTATTTCTATCATTGTAGTTATCTTAAGTTCTTGTTGCAATAGACTCTGCACCTGTAGCAGATAGTAGAACTTTCCTGATGCAGCAGACTCTGCTCCTGTAGCAGATAGCAGAACTTTCCTATCGTAGCAATTTCTATAGTAGCACTTTAACTAGTTACTGTAGTAGGCTTCTAACAGTTCTTGTAACTTATTTACTATGTTCTTGTAACAAACAACAAAGTTAGTTCCTGTCAGAGTCTTTTATTTTATTCCTTGTAGCATAAAACTCTTGTAGCTGATAGCAAGGTTACTATAGTAACTTAGGAATTTATATATATACTTACCTTCTTACTGTTAGATATAGGATAGACAACTGAGAGGGGGGGTGAATCAGTTGTTCAAAACTTTCTTCCAATCAATCACTTAAATCCTTCCTTAATTCAACATCATAATAATAATTCAAACATGGAAATATAATGCAGCAATTCAAGAGCAAAAACACATTAACACATATGACACCAAGATTTTTGACATGGAAAACCCAATTAAGGGAAAAACCATGAGGTGACTAACCCAAGATTGTATTCTCTATTAGAAGAATAAGAGGAACAAAATGGCACATGCCAATTAGGGCTCACTGCCTAAGCACACTACTCACAAGAGGCCCACTGCCTACAAGAGACACACTGTCTACAGAATAATAAGTATTACATACTTGAACTGAAGAATAGCATCTTCACCATGCTTGAGTCAGTTCCATTTAAGCACAATATTTTTGGTCTACCTTTCGCTCTTCTACTCTCAACCACACTCTTCGCATGACATCATACTTTTGAAATGACTTCACAATTCCTTATTTATACAAGACATCGACTTAGGGATAATCATCCAAGTCGGCATTACATTACAGAGAAAACACATAAATACAACATGATTAATTACAAAAGGACTTCATGCGGATCAACACACTGTCGGCCACATAGATCTAAGACTTCAATCTTTCTTCAGGAACACGCCATTCTTCACAGAACGCCTTCAAGATCATCTGCAGAATGTGTAACTCATTCGGTCGGCCTGACTTGGGAAGATCATCATCATCCAGAAGTAATTCTTCAATTACGACCACAATCTTCAATGTGGACCACCAACACAAACTGGACACGATCCAAAGAGCTCCACAAGCATGCCTAAATCACCAAGAACATCCACACTACTTCTACTTACTGAAATCATTCTCTCCTTCATCTGGAACCTCAAGAACATAGTTTGTCATCACTGTCATATTGGAATAGATGCTTGCGAACCTCCAGACTATGGACCAATTGAGTTGTCAATTCACATTAACTTCCTAAACACTTCACCAAATCCGCAAAACAAGATATTGCATTTTCAGATCTCACCGGACCTATCTGTGTCACTCTGTCACCTCTAAACATCTGCCGAAACTAGTTTTACTTGAGTGGCCATAACTTCTTCAAATCTTCATGTGGACCTCTAAAATCTTTACTGGATCATCTTAAGACACATATCTACAAACCCTTTGAAGTGCATCCTCTTATATTCATCTTAGCTAGGATTTTTACCTCACTATTTTCACTATTCTTCTCTATTCCTAATAGGACTAATTTTCTTAATATCCTCAACATACAACTCATCCAATCCTTATCATCAATGCAACAGGGGTATGTTGACATCAATGACAACACTGGTTAGGCCCATACTTGCAACACTTACTCATGCCTTTGAATGATATTTTATTGGTTTTTATAAAAGATAATAAATGAGATTTATTTATCTTTTTAGATCTATGCCACAAGTACAATTGATAGGAATTCTAATTATGCCTTCAAACATAGTGTTATATCCAGATTTATATTGGAAGATTATGATTGGAATAAAGGAATAAAGGTATAACCAAATTTAATGCTTCTATATGCATCTTGTTTGAATAAACAAAGCTCTTTTCTATAGTTTGAATTATTTGCTTGAAATTATAAACCAACATTGGGTAGAAAGTAGTTAACATTAGTTTTCTTCAAACTATTGAAAAGAAAGAACTATGGGTTAGGGAATATAACTAGTTTATAGATTCTATATATATTTATAATTGCGACTAAATGAATAAATGATGTTCTTTGTTGAATTATATGCTTGAAAGTGTGTCCTTGAAATATACGAAAGAAAGGGTATTAGAGATGGATTTAGGCAAACATGGGTTGCTTTTGTTTGAAAGAAAGTAGACTATCTTTATATGTGTTTTGGGTTACTTTCTAGGCTAGGATGTCAAATGTGAAATATCACAGATGGCTTTTCCTCTTTCCATGATTTGAACCTTAAACTATTTAATATGCTTGGCCAAGCTAGGATTCATTGAAATAGGTGAAAATTTGTCTAGCAAAACTTTATTTGTATATATCTCTACCACATCCTATTTTGAGATAATTTGCATATCATTATTTAGATTTGTACATTAGACTTCAAGTTGCATCAGGTGTTCCCTCCTGCTAGTTGTTTCTAGGTTGCCAGTTTTTTCATGCAGGACTGGGTTTCCTTCATGTCATGAAGGGATTTGAGGAAGTGTAATTGCTTCATGGTTGGGTGGAAAAGTGCCTAAGCCATGTTCCCATCTGTCTGCTTGCAAGAGGACCATGTGGGTTTGTGGTGGTTAGAGAGTTTGATTGATTTATTATTTTTATATTGTAATTGATTATTGTACCTTGTAATTATCATTGGATGAATTATGGAAAAAAATCCAAATGGACATGTATATTCTTTATAGGGCTAATACCTAGATTAATCACGTGATTTGTAAGATTTAATGATTATGAGATCTATCTTTTTACTTGAGTTGATGTAAATAAGTGGATTGTTTACTTTAGTAAATTTTGTTTTGGAATGCGTACTTTACAAGTAACCCTATATTAGAGAAGTGGTTGAGCTTGAAATTCTCCCCAAAGCTCCAAAATAGTCAAATAAGCAGTCTTGGTAAATTTCAACTCAAGATCATGTCTAGATCTCAAGATATTAAAGTTTCAATTTTGTGAGGTCCCCAGAAAAGTTTTGAAATCAGATTTGAGGTACTTAAATGTCCCATAATGCCCCAAAACATTTATGAAAATCTATTTACAAATTTCTGGCATCGTAGTTCACTTCATGAGCTTTCCAACACTTCGAACGATTTGTCAATCGGACACTTGGATCAAAAGTTATGGTTCCCAGAAGTTGTGCTATCAAATTTTAAAATTTGAAAATTCTTTCATGGGTGGGGAAAAGAGCAACTGGGTTTATTTTGGCACCCAAATGGGAGCTATACATTTCAAAGCAATCCAACATTGGGGAAATTACACTAACTAGTTCTGATGTGTATTTAAAGCCTATCTTGGGATAGTTTCAAGGGCAAGGGTCAGAGGAAGTGATTGGAAGTCCTGTTCATGCGAATCAAGAGGTTAGATAGATATCAGAAGACTCTATAAACCATATATTTCTATTGTAAGACAACCCATATTGCTGTAATAAGCAGGCATTCAACCCTAAGTAATGTACTTCAAATTTGTAGCCTTTTATAGGCAAGTTTAATGAATAAATTTTGAATCAATTTGCAGATTGCTCAACTAATCTTTCTTGAGATGTTGTTCTTATCTATTTGAAATCTATAAATTGTTGTTGTATATGTTTGGGTGGAGTCCACCCTCAAAAAATTGTTTAATTATTGTTGTTCTTAGTTCCTAGATGCACATAGGGTAAGAGCACACACTATTAGAATCTCTTTTCTATTTGAATATTGGTGGAATCTGAAAGACCAAAATAGGGGTTTGAAAATTCGTAGCAAGATCCCAAGAAGTTTGAACCATTTTTCTTGTCCTAGCTATAGGTATTTGGAAGACTAAAACTACATAAAGTTTTTTTCTCTCTCTCTCTCTCTCTATCTTGTCATTTCATTATTTCATTTGTTATAGTTAGTTTAACTTTATTTTTGTATCAACTAGTATCCCCTTGTTTACTTCTTTTATCATTCTTATTTCCTATTGTGTAGGTGAGTTTGAAATCTAGTCAAGAACTTAAGTTTTCCTCTATTTTTGGGGAAATAAGAAATAAACCATATGACAAAACAAGATTGGCACAACAATCACTACAACAAATCCTTGTGATTAGCTCCCTTTTTTGCTCCATTTTTTGAAAATGTCAGTGCTATTTATTGGGATGGCACTATTTTTGGCATTTTTTGTGCCAACCAAAACAAGTTGACGCTAAATTAGGTGCCAATTAGTGCCTGATTTAGCACCTAACTTAGCACCTAATTGAGTGCCTACTTTAGCTCCTACAGTAGCGCCTAATTTAGAGCCACATTTATTGCATGATTTAGCACCTGTTTTAGTGTCTACATTAATGCCTTATTTAGCACCTAATGTAGTGCCTGTTTTAGCACCTAATTGAGCACCTAATTTATGGTTACTTGGGTTTAGGAGTATTATTTAGGGTTTATGGTTTTGGGATTAGGGGTTAAGGCTTAGAGGTTTAGGGTTTAGGGTTTAGAGAGAGATAGAGGACCAATAGGGAGATATAGAGAAGACCTAGGGGAGAGATAGGGAGATAGAGAGTGAGGGACATGGCTAGAGACATAGGGAGAGAGATTGAGAGGTAGAGGGACAAAGGCTATAGGGAGAGAGGGGAGAGATAGGGAGATAGAGGTTTAGAGTTTCTCAGGTTTAGGGGTTAGGGGCATTATTTAGGGTTTAGGGTTTATTGTTTAGGGGTTAGGGTTCAGGGTTAGAGGTTTAGGGTTTAGGGTTTATAGAGAGAGGGGAATGATAGGGAGATATAGAGGAGACTGTGGAGAGAGATAGGGAGATAGAGAGTGAGGCACATGCACATGGCCAGGGACATAGGGAGAGAGATTGAGAGGTAGAGGGATGATAGAGATAGGGAGATAGGGGATAGATAGGGAGATAGAGGTTTAGATCAGTTACTTGGATTTAGGGTTTAGGGGTTTGGGGTTTAGGGTTGCTTGGGTTTGGGGAGAGAGAGAGAGAGAGAGAGAGAGAGAGAGAGAGAGAGAGAGAGAGAGAGAGAGAGAGAGAGAGAGAGAGAGAGAGAGAGAGAGAGAGAGAGAGAGAGAGAGAGAAGAGAGAGAGAGAGAGAGAGAGAGAGAGAGAGAGAGAGAGAGAGAGAGAGAGAGAGAGAGAGAGAGAGAGAGAGAGAGAGAGAGAGAGAGAGAGAGAGAGAGAGAGAGAGAGAGAGAGAGAGAATGATTGAGAGCTAGTAGAGGGACAATATTAGAGATAGGGAGATATATAGGGGTTTAGGGTGTAGGGGTTAAGGTTTAGGAGCATTATTTAGGGTTTACGGTTTAGGGTTTAGAGGTTTAGGGTTTAGTGTTTAGAGAGAGGACCAATATCTAGGAGATATAAAGAGTGAGGTACATGGCCAGAGACAGCCGAAAGAGATTATAGGGATATATATGGAGAGTTAGGGACATGGCCAGAGACACAGGGAGAGAGATTGAGAGGTAGAAGAATGATAGAGATAGAGAGATAGGGAGATAGAGGTTTAGGGTTGCTTGGGTTTAGTGTTTAGGGTTTAGGGGTTTGGGGTTTAGGATTTAGGGGTTTAGGGTTTATGGGTTAGGGGTTAGGGGTTAGGGGTATTATTTAGGGTTTATATATGTTTTAGGGGTTAGGGGTTAGGGTTTAGGGGTATTATTTAAGGTTTAGAGTTTAGGGTTTAGGGGCATTATTCAGGGTTTACAGTTGCATGTCAAAAGAAGTGTCTCTCTCTCTATCTAAATCCCTCAACCCTAAATAATGCCCCTAATCCATAACCTCTAACCCATAACCCTAAACTCTAAACCTGAGCAACCCTAAACCTCTATCTCCCTATCTCTCCCTTAGCTCCCTCTCTCTAGCTATCATCCCTCTACCTCTCAATCTCTATCCCTATCTCTCTAGACATCTCACTCACTCTCTATCTCCCTATCTCTCACTCTGTTTCCTCTATCTCTCCCAATCTATCTCCTCTCTCTCTACCTATCTATCTCTCCCTATCTCTTTCCTTTCTCTCTATCTCCCTATCTCTCTAGACATCTCTCTAGTGATCACTCTAGTGATCACTCTCTATCTCCCTATCTGTCCCCTTTGTCTCCTCTATATTCTCTCCCTATCTGTCTCCTCTCTATATCTCTCTACCTAGCTATCTTTCCTTATCTCTCTATCTCTTGCCTCTCTCCCCTATCATACCTATATCTTCCTATCTCTCCCTTCTATTAATTCTCCCTCTCCCTTATCGATGAAGGAATTAATGAACAAGAAAACTTATAGGACTCTCTCTCTCTCTGTCTTTGTCAACTCTATCCATCTCCCTTATCAACAAAGCAAATGGAAACAAGAAAACTAGGACATGAAAAGAGGGATGAGGATATAAATTGGCAGCCAGATGAAATGGAAACAAGTTGATCGATAAAAATAAAGTTCATTGGATGGGAAGAATGATGAGAGGAGTGGTGGAAAATAGTAAAATAGGGAAAAATTGGTGGGATCTAAAGGGAATTAATTGGAAAGGAAAAGGAAAACTAGGAAAGATAGGAAAAGGATTTAACTAGCTAGGAGTTGGTAGATAATATATAGGTCAGAGACAGAGACAGAGATAGAGAGTTGCTTGGGGTTAGTGGTCAAGGTTTAGGGGCATTATTTAGCATTTATGAGTTTAGTATTGCTCAAGTTTAGGGTTTATAGTTTACTAGGGTTTAGGGTGTATGGTTTAGGGGCATTATTTAGGGTTTAGGGTTTATGGTTTAGGGGTTAAGGTTTAGAGGTTTAGGGTTTAGTGTTTAGAGAGAGAGGACCAATAGGGAGATATAGAGAGTGAGGGACATGGCCAAAGGCATAGGGAGAGATATTGAGAGGTAGAGGAATGATAGAGATATGGCTAGATAGGGAGATAGGGAGATAAAGGTATAGGGTTGCTTGGGTTTAGTGTTTAGGGTTTAGGGATTTAGGGTTTCTCTGGTTTAGGGTTTATGGTAGGTCAGGGTCGGGTTAGGGCTTAGGGGCAATATTTAGGGTTTATGGTTTAGGGGTTAGGGGTCAGGGTTTAGGGTTATTAGGGGCATTATTTAGGGTTTACAAATCTTCAAGGATCTAGATAGTGTGGCTACACACATTGCTACACAAGTTGGTGGCTAGTTAGACACATGGAACATCAACAACCACATGTTATGCTTCCATACACATGTGCTACCTGATGTCATTTGTACTATAGAACATGATCATATAATTGGATGTGTCTAGCACATGGTCATGATGTCCACATATTCCACAATATGCCACAATGATCTACTAGTTGGCACCATACAAGTTTGAGTACATTTTTTCTCATCCCATCTATATAAGAAATGCACCATACAATATGTTGGATATTTGTCAACATCTACATGTAGAATAACTGATGGTATTCTTGAACAAATGCCTACTTTGTACAGTTTGTAGAGTAAAAGTGAGGTAGATATAACAAATTTTCATCTTACCTCTATGTATATTTCCTTTGTTCATTTTGAATAGAAGTGACATATATGTTAGAACCCTTCTATATTTGAATGTGTTTTGGTTTACATATCTATTTTCCTTTATGTATTCTATGATCTTATTGATTACATTAATAGATAATATAGGATTGTCCCTCACTAGTTCACCTTGGGAATTAGATGAAATAACATCTGAAGTTGATTGTAAATTAACAACATGGTGAGCATTTTGTTGATTTTCTTGCTTATTTTCACCCTTTTGAAAACTAAATTTTCCTATTGAAATTTTGAAGGATGAGATCAATATTTAAGTGCATTAGACTTAAGATTTTGATAGTGTATCTTTGTTAACAAAGTTTGAAATCCAATAACATAATCATGATTACACTCATTAATTTGATCCTTGTTTGATGTTCTCCTATTCCTAATTCAATCTATCTTAATAGTGAAGGAAAATAAATACATGGGCAACCCATAGAGAAATTTTTCATCAATTTTGTTCCTCAAAATTGTCTCATGATATGGTGAAGGAAAAAATTACCAAAGATAAATTGTGATCATTAGTCATTGATCCAAAAACTAATGCACTGTTAGAAATGTAAACACCTAAATCTTACTGTGGTCTAACATCACACCAGATCTATCCCACATCTCCTCTTACAATGTTAATTAAATAAATTGTATTTATTTAATTAACTACTTTGATCATTCCTCCTAATATCAGCTTAATAAGTCACGCTATTTAATTAATAAATCTAACCATTCTTCTGACATTAATTAAATATTAACCCTTCCTCTAAAGTCTCATCCTTAATTAAATAAATCCACATTTATTTAATTAAATCAATCACCCCCAACATTCCCCCACAACTAAATAAATACATATATATCATGGCCATTGCGAAACAATCTTGACTATTTTTAATTATATGAGTGTTTTTATTTATTACTGTTGTCTCGCAGGTTAATTGATTATCTTTTGCAGTTATGCAGGAATAAGAGGAATGAAATATGGTACAAACCACATTCCTGCAGAGCATAAAAGAATAGTTTACGGCTTGGCGGTAGGAAGCAGTTGATATGAAGAAGCTACCGCTACCCCATGGATGGTTCATCTCGCGCTTGTGGCTTGGCGGTGCTCATCTCACGCTTGGTGGTGTTAGTCTCTTCTCATGGTCCCACGAAGGTTTGAAAAGTAACTAGTGACATTGCGGTAATAACACTTGCGATGAAGAATGTAATGGGTTTTCGCCCCACTGTCCCGTGACGGTCATTCATAACATTTGCAATCAGGCGGTAAACAAAAGGACATCAAATAATAATTTCTTGTAGTCTCACAGGGGTCAATCTAAGTATTTGCGGTCTGGCGGTAAAGGATGGAATAGAAGTGTGGTGGTTGTAAGCCACCGCTATCCCGTGATGGTCATTCATAACATTTGCGGGTGAATGGTAAATAGAAGGACATCAGGTAATAATCTCGTGCAATCTCGCAAGGGTCAATCTAAGCATTTGTGGTCTGGCAGTAAAGGATGAAATAGAAGTGTAGTGGTTGTAAGCCACCACTATCCCGTGACGGTCATTCATAACATTTGCGGGTGGGCGGCAAATAGAAGGACATCAAGTAATAATCTCCCACGGTCCCGTTCAATCTAAGCATTTGCAGTCTTGTGGTAAAGGATGAAATAGAAGTGTAGTGGTTGTAAGCCCCCCACTATCCCATAGCCAGTCTAAGCGAGCCTTGCAATGAGATGGTAAAAGAAATAAATGGCAGTCACATTCAATGCAGGGTCGTGGTTATCAAGAATTTCTATCAAATCTTGAGAAAGGAATTGAATGCTGAGATTTCATGATCTCGTGGCTTGAACCAAAGTAATGGTGATATGATGAACTCCTTGGCTGAATAAGATTCAAAGATTTTTGGCATTTGCTCATTTCAGAGAATTCAGATGTAACTTAGAGAAGGTACAACTCAGCTCAGTGTGTTTTCTGCAAATTGTAATTGATTGGGTAAGTTCATTCCTGCACTCTCTGATTAGAAGTTGGCATATATTTCACTCTTTTTTTCAGTTGTTGGTACTAGGGGTTCTTGTAATTACATCTTTTGTTAATATAAAATTTCTCTTTTAAAAAAAGTCAGGCTAAGCTTTTGTGTTATACAATAGGGGGGTTGTAGTCTATTCTATCTCTGCTACTTGCAAAGTTCCCTAATTTGACTGTGATGCTGACTGAAGATACAAATCTTGTTCTTGTCCATTCTTGAATGGGTTTATTTTTAATTTTAAATACTATTCTTTAATTCCTATGTCTACCTACATTAATTGGCCATGTCAAGTTCATTTTCTCTTTTGCTCTATTTTTTAGTTACTGGTACAATAAGTTGAATTTTGTAAAATCCTAGCCTGTTCAAGTCATTAAACATGGTACCCAAGAGGTCTGAGTCTACCAGTAAAGGTGATGAGCCTGTAGTTCCCAAGAAAAGACTACTTAAACAATCTCTACTAGAAGTATTACCTCGGTCCATATACAAGGGTCCAAAGAAGATGCTCATAGATGTAGCAGAAGGGTGTCGGGATGCTACAATCCCTATCTCCAGGTGGGATTTGTTTTGGTATTTTTATGCAAAAAGGGATGGTGAGGGACCAATGGGAAATCCATGGAAATTGAATTTGGCAGAGTTGGTGGTGCTCGTTGTATTTGTGGATGTGGAGTTGATTAAGACACTAGGACAATTTTACCATCCTGCCACTAAAACAGTCAGAATGCCAAATGGATTGCCATTGGTGACAGTAGACAGGAATGCAATTGTTGACTGTTTTATGTTGAACAAGCAAGCTCACTCAAGTGGATTTGTAGAGATTTGAATGAGATTACACAAACATGAGGAAAACACTTAGGAGAGATGAATTGCCAATATATATGAGAAGGCGGACCAACAACAGAAAAATTGAGATTCCATCAAATGCTATTGAGCCTTTCCCTATGGAAGAATTTGTTGTATATTTCAAGAGAACCTATTTTGCACTGTGTCAGGTCTTGGGAATTGATGCACAAGGAAGAATGCTAACTAGTTTAATGATGATGGCTATGAAAATACAACATCCAAAGGTGAATGCTGAATATGACTTTGCATCTTATATTGAGAAAAAATTACATGAAGGATTCTTTTGTGTGAAGGAGAACAAGAAACCCTTAGATTTCAAATTCTATTCTTTATTGTGTCACTTGATTCTGTATCAGAGCAAAGGTAGATGGTCAAGCAAAATGGATTTGACTATGGTTGATGAAAAAGGACAAAGATTATTGACTCGGTTTTGGTGTTATAAGTGGGATTCTTATTGCCAGAATAGTGACTACATTGTATTTCATGATTTGTTTGTTGTCAAGATATTGAATTCTCTTAGTATATGGTTTCCTAGGTTGACTAAAGAAGTTAGGGTAATGTTGAGGCCACTTGCACACAAACCAGAGCAGAGCCACAACCATAATTTTTATGATTGGTTTTTTATGTTAGATCATACTATAATTAGATTGTATGGTTGCCCCTAGCCACCTCACATATTGCCAAAATTTGTATCAGACAGAATTGTATTCATGGAGTTTATGTGGCAAATGATGTGGATGGAAAAGGAGGTAATGAAAAGACAAAAGAAAGGTACATTTCTACCTGATGATACAATTTTTAGTGATTAGTCTACTAGCTCTGACACTCTTCAAAATTTGCAAGCCTTTTTAAAGGAAAATATTCTTTGAAATTGGGTATTGAGAGTAATTGTGACTCTGAGGGTCATATGAATCTTGTGAGACAATCAATTTTGACTAAAATGGTCATATCCCATTAGGTCTTGTTTGATGAGGATGTGATAAGAGATCTTGTCACTTTTGATGAGGTATATAGTAGGAAGAGAAAATGGGATATCTTGAAAAATATTGAAGATGAAAGGAAAAAGCAAAATCCCCTATTTCTTGGATTCGTTGTTGAAGAAAAAGACCCTCTGAAGAGAATTGATGCAATCATTGGTAATTTTGAAAGTATTTATGGTAAATCTAAGAAGTGGCCTCCTAAGGCTACTAAACTTCCAGTGAAAAGGTCTGCAAGGATTGAGATTCATGAGTCTGCTCCTGATGTTATGTCAGTGCAAGATCCACAGGTCCCAGAATCACCACCAGCAAAGAAGTAGAGGACAAAAGAGGTATCTCCACTTGTCCCCTATGAAATGACTGAAGAGATGGGGGATACTGATGAGGTGGCTAACATCTTGAGGCACATGGGAGATGAGCAAGAGGTTGATCAGCCATTGGTTGGTCAACCCATTGATGCACATAAGCCTGAGGCTAGGAAGGGTGAGCAAACCCAAGCTGAACCAGAGTTGGAGGAGGATGAAAGGATTATAGCATCCATGAGGTTCGTAGAAGATGACGACTTCATCAAACTCCAGAGTTTAAGGATTTTTGGATGAAAATGAAAATGAAAGAATATAATGAAAAAGTTGTAATAAATAAAATGGGTGTTGATGAAACACAACATGATCAAATAATTACACAAACTTTCAAAGAATTGAAAGTAGATGAAATTGATGTGAGTCTAGAGGAGGCAAGACAAATGGTGTTGAAAACTAATATGCTCATCATTCCTGGCCTTGAATTGAAAAAGGTATTGTTGCTTGACCAAGTTAGAAGTCAGGATGATCCACAACTTGTTTCAAAATTTGATTATGAAGATGGCATAAGCGGATGTGGTTTTAATCCAAAGACAGAGACCCTTGCAATCTAGACTACTCAGAAGAATACAAACAAACCAAGATTACTTGATATTGTTCAAGAAATGACGGTACAGTTGTGGTAAAGACTTTACAAGATACATCAGCAATAAAAGTAGCTGGTCTCAATAATCATACTACTATGTTTATTCATGCTGTTGTGAAGAGGTTAGAACAAAGGCTAGCAAATTATGAGCAAACTCAGAAAGTAATGAATTATGTGTTGGAAACAAGGTAGATAACTGAGAGGGGGGGTGAATCAGTTATCTTAAATATTTAACTTTCTTTCCTTCTGTATCAATTAGTGCAGCATCAAAACATATAAACATACATAATCATGAGAGCAGAAAAGAAATCAACACACATAACACAAGGATTTTTATGTGGAAAAACCTATTAAGGGAAAAACCATGGGGTGACTAACCCAAGATTGTATTCTCTGTTAAAAGAATAAGAAGTACAAAATGGCACTTGTCAATTAGGGCTCACTGCCCGAGCATACTGCTCACAAGAGGCACACTGCCTACAAGAGACTCACTGTCTACAAGGGTATAGAAGGTAACTAGATGTTTGAACTAAAGAGAGGCATCCACATATGTTGAGGTTTAGTTTCGGTTAGGCTCAATACACTAATCTACTGCACTTCATACTTCCTCTTCTTTAGTGTTGTTGTTATGTCACATACCGGACTTGTATTGCCGCTTTCACACTTCTTTCTGCCCTTTTTCGTAGACTATATCTCCATACACACACCTTCATACCAAAATCCATCTGGTATATATATCTGCACCAATGATTTCAACATCTTTCTAGTTGGTAACTAAAGTACTCAAGATATTTACTAAACAATGATCTGTCAGCTGAATCCATGCTTAAATGTGATGTGTATCCAAGACATAGAGTTAGAAGTCATCAATCAAGTTGGCCAACCATGTATGATCTCTTAAATAACTTGACCATCATCAATTTCTCATCCGGATTAAGGTCAGATGTTCTACCGGTTAGTTCTTCCTTAGTTTTCTTTGCCTGTTAGGAACCCAACACTTAGATGCTCATATCTTTTCACTCTTTCATCACCGGAGGTTCAATCTCTAGAATATAGCAGTCATGGTACTCCTCTTGACTTTCCCAAGTCCTTACTTTGATGAGATACATCATCTGAGAGATCTGGTCCTAATTGTCAGACCTTGCTACATACTCTGTTCTTGTTCACCGGACCAAAACACTCTTCAATCTGACTTCTGGTATAGACATACTATGCTCTACGGATGTGTGGGATAGACTTTGTGTCCATCAAGGACAACAATCATGAACCCACACAGTGTCTCTTGCCAACAATCTCCCCCTTTGGCATTGATGGCAACACTTAGTGAAAAATGACTAAGTGTCATAGCAAACTCCCCCTTGGCTAATGCTCTGTCTTATGTACATTTTACCGGAGCTCCCCCTTTGCTAGATTCCAAATTTTTCACTACTTCTCACTCCCCCTTTGACATCAATGGCAAAGGGTAGAATCCGCACACCAAAATATGCAAAAATCAACCTATACATATTCGCATAAGTATATATACATGTTATACTTACATATACTTAAGTATATCTGCAAAGGTGGTCTTCAACTGTACAACTTCTATCACCCAACTTTGCTTCATCTTGTCTAGGATTGAAATGTGGCCACTCAACAAAAATGCAAAAGCTTCTGCCCTTCTTAAGTCTACTAGATCACTGGTCCAGGCTGTAGTCTGTGCATCATTTAGGGCCTCATGCATTGCCTCTAACTTAGGGATAATTATCCCTCTTAGTTCACTCATCCTGCTTATTCTATTCTTCTTCTCCTTTTCAAGCCTCTTTATTTCATTTATAGTGGCAATAGCCTAACACTCTTGATTCATTATGGATGAGGTGAGAGGATCAAAATTCTAAGATAAACTTGACAATTTACTCTCTTGTTCTTCCACCTTCTTGGTAATGTCTTATGTCACTATGGACCAAGATAGACAAAATTTGTATATTTCTCTACCATCTTTAAGAGAATTTACTAGGCTCTTTATCCCAATATCTAGATTTCACCTATCATTTGCTATGAGTCCTTATACTTTAGAGAATCTCTTTCCCAAAAATTCTTTCCGGACCTTTTCTTCTGCCGATTTCTCTAAGGAATCAAAATGAGTGTTGACAGAGTTTATCAAAGATTTGAGGTTACCAGATGGAGAGGCCAAAGAATCCTTTTGGAAGGATGGCATGATATTCTCTAGCATTCTCGATCCAATTTCTAGTAGCTCACAATCTTCCATGTGAGACTTCAGAAGCTTCTCTTTTGCTTTGGCTTGGGCAAAGGATGCAATCTTCATTATCTAGACCGGAGAGAGAGAATCAAAATTGAGTGGTACTTGGAACAGTTCTGGTTCATCTATCTCCATCATTTCCTTGGTTAAGAAATTCTTCATTGTTTCTATAGTGTCTCTTGCCGGAGACTTCTTTCCTTTTGTAGCCTTAGAACTATCATCAGAGATCTTCTCTATTTGTTCTTCTTCTCTTCCCTTTTCCTCCTCTACTTGACTCAATTTCTCCTCTTTTCTTCCTTCTCCTTCAGTTTTAGAGTCTGCTAGGGAATTCAGAAGTGAGATGTTAAGTTCTTCATGGACTTCCTCTTCTAGAACAGAGGAATCCAAGTCCTTAGTCCTCTCCTCACCTATCTCCTTTGGCTCTTCTACATTTTTCTCAATGTATTCTTCTTTTGATGTACTTAGTCCTTCGTCATCCATGGCAGAAGGTTCATCATCTATGTCCTCTATAATAGGAAGATTGAATCTCTTGTAGGCATTCCAGAGGATGTCTTCTGTTTCTTTTTCAACCTGATCTGTCTCTCCAAGCATAAGTTTGTTCATTCTATCTTTGCTCCAGAACTCATCCTTGCAGTCTTTGAAGATCATGGTCATTTGTTTTGGAGTAATGGAAGGATAGAGTTGAATTGCAATCTATTCTTGGATCTCAAGGTCCTTTGCCTTAGCATTCTCCTTTCTTACTTCAAGTTCCTTCTCTAGACTTTTGGGAATTAAAGAGATGATTTCAATGAATGCCTTATTATAGATGTTTAGATACCTAACTGTAGCATCTTCCAAGATTTTCTTGTTAGTATTACTATATTCATCATAAAATTCAATGACTGGTTGCAGGTTCCCATCCACTGTGACTGCCTTGATGATATCATCAATAGAGAGAGTAGGCCTTTCAACAAATTCTTCTACCTCTTCTTCTTTGTTTGCACCAGCAGAGGATTCACCTAATGTTTTCTTCTTCTTCCTCGTTTTCTTAACTTCCTCATCGGTCTCTATTTCTTCATCATCCTTTTGACTTATATAGGACCTTGTGGCCTTGGTTTTTGTTCTCTTTCTCCCTTACTAGATGTCTTGGCTTCTGGTTTGGAGGATCTTGAGCTCTTAGAAGTGGTAGGTGCAGTGCTCTTAAAGGACCTAGTCCGGGAGGAGGCTTGCACCGGAACACTTTCTTTTTCTGCTTCTTGTTTCTCTTTCTCTTCTCTATTTGCATCAATTGTCTCCTTTGATATGCCATATTTCTTAGCAATTTCCTCTACTTCCCTTCTCATTTTTCTTTTCATTTCTGGCTATCTTAGTTCAACATCTATTTTTACACTTAATTCTTGAAAGGTTCCAAACCTTTCTACCTCAGGGTCCTTAGGCTGACTTAGCAAGTGTTGGACATGTAGTTCCAAAATTTTCTCATCTACCTCATAGCCCATTGGCATAATCCAGACTATTCTGGACTCCACTACCTCCATTAGGCATTGATCAGTGTCTACCATGAAACACACTGTATCCTTGTATTTTTTGACTATAGATTGGGGAATTATTTCTCTGGCCTGCATTATACTTTGGAAGTTTTTGAAGTATCCCCAAAGTGTTGTACTTTGAGCCTTGGCATCACCAAGCCCATACATATAATCTCTAATTTGTATGGCAACCAGTCTGTCATTTTGCCATACCCAACCACTAGATTTGGGTAGCTCATTCATATAGTAAAAGAAGAGACATAGTATTAGGCCACCATACTTGAATGAGTTCTTCTTGTCCTTCTTGATCTTTTGCAAGTTTTCTAACAATTGGCTCAGAAGAAGTTCGCATAGATCATAGTCTGCATTTTCCCTTAACATCTGATATGCAGTATAAATTACAGTTCTAGATACAGAGTTTTCCATGCTGGAATGATATATTTTGTAGCCAATTATCATAGAGGCAAATTTGATATCCAGATCTGTGATATCTTCTATTGTCATTGCTCTCTTGTCAAACTTTGATCCAGTAGCCTCACTCACTGTCTGATTCTTGACAGATTTGAGAGAAGGCAACCCACTGGATGAGTGCAATCCGGTTACTACTCCAATGGCATCTTTTGTTATCTTGAATGGCCTCATCAACCACATGAAGTTGTCATTTATTTTGCTAAGAACATACCAGACCCATTCATCTTCTGCGAAACAGGGAAAGTGGATGCAATGTCCAAAATGCTTATCCATCAACTTTGATTCTCCAAATTCCTCAATATTTGCATGGATGTATACCCTAACATCTTCTACATGCAGAACCCCATGCGGAAAGCTAGAGAAGGTGCCTAAGGGATCAACTTCTAGGGATTTGTAAGGATGTTTCTTAAACTTAGGGTGCAGCCTATTAGTGATCTTAACAACATTTGGAGTAGCCATCTTGCAAAATATTCAGAGAGAGATATTCAAGAATGGAAATACCTTTTTATGCTTCTAGGGTTCATGATATGAGCCAGAAAAGATCGCTAGTTAAATTAGATTCTGCGGTTGATCTTTGAGAGGGTTGAAGTAATCTTGTTTGCAGAACTCCTTCTTTCTTCTTCTTGAATGCAAATGTGCAAATGATGAATAAAAGAACCCTTATATTTCTGCACAAACCCTAATTTCATATTACAATAAATGCACACCTTTAGTCATTCCGATTCCCTTTATTCTGACCTTGTTTTGAGAGAGATCCTTCTGAATCACTAAGATGTACTTAGAATTATTCTTGGTGATAATTGACAATGTATCTCCCTTTCTTCAATCATTCCATTTATCTACAGATCAAGATATTTCAATTTTGAATCATACCAGATCTAACTATGAAAATCCTGCTTTTACCAGATGACTGTCAAACCGGATCAATCTTGGATGATTAACCTCTTCAAAACTCCTTGCAGATCTTTCATATTTTTACTAAGAGTTATTTATATATTTCTCTAAGAACCCTTTAATCCACAACTTTCCATGTGCCAATTTCAGGCACCGATTGACTGGCTGGGGGAATTTATATTCCTTTGTGACTCTCCCTGAGCCAGAGCTCATCTATTTAGTTTCCGTAATGAATATCAGCACCAGATTCTAGTGTAGATCCATCCCCAACATTTTATGTACTTCTCTTCACCCATATCTTGTTCATCTCCCTTTCAACTTCATCCCCATTCACTTTTCCTTTTCCTTTGTCTTGATTTTGATTATGATGCACCAGACCCTTTTTATCCTGACTCTTACTTCTACAGAATTTGGCAATATGACCGGATCTATTGCAGTTGTAGAAAATAACATTTCTTTGCATATTTGGTTGATATCCTCTTGATTTGCATTGACTAGCCATATGTCCCATTATATTGCATGCAAAGCATCTACCATTGAATGAATTGTTTATTTGCATATTTTTGCATTCATGAGATTTGTGACCATACCTTTTGTAGTTGAAACACTATCCGGAGAAGGATGAATTAGTTTGATTCATTCTTTTTCTGCACTGAGTTGCTTTATGACTAAAGTTGTTGCAATTGTAGCAGTATCCATTGAAGGATGGATATCTTTGAGCATTTGGTTGCCTTACCAGAGGTCTTCTAGGCCTGTTCCTTGGATTTCCTGATCCAGAGTTCTTCTGACTAGATCTGGAACTTTCACCTTTCTCATATCCTAAGCCATGCTTGTCATCTACCCTCTTTTGGATTTCAAGAAGAACTTCAAGTTGAGCAGAGCTTATCTTGAATTTCTCTTTGTATTCATTTGTTGTTTGAAGATCCCTTTTAAGAGTGTCTATCTAATTCTCAAGTTGTTCTTCATTATCTCTAGCTTCTTCAAGATCAGATTCCAGATGCCTGATTATTCTATCCATTTTGTGGTAGTCTTCTGACTTCTCCTTGAGAGATTATTTTAGATTATCTTAAATTTTTCTTTTCTCTTCAATTTCTTGGGTGAATTTCATAACCCCCGATTCCATTTCATGTCTTACCATAATGACCTCTTTTGATAGCTTCTCACATAACTTGTTTTTTTCATTTAGATCTTCATTAGTATCATTGGCTTCACTTTGACTTGCTAATTGTTGAAGTAGTTCCTTTCTCTTTTTCACAGAGATACTCAGTTTTTCTTTTAGTTCATTTATGAAATCATCAACTTGTTTGAGTCTTTCCCTCAAGTTATTGACTTCAGAGTGAGATTACTCAAGATCATCTAGGGCAGACTGAAGTTGTTCCCTCATACCATACATATCCATTGAGATTCCTAGATCTTCCTCAATATGTTAGGCTCTATTTGGAGGAACTTAGCTCTGATACCAATTGTTGGAAACAAGGTAGATAACTAAGAGGGGGGTGAATCAGTTATCTTAAATATTTAACTTTCTTTTCTTCTTTATCAATTAGTGCAGCATCAAAACATATAAACATACATAATCATGAGAGTAGAAAAGAAATCAATACACATATCACAAGGATTTTTACGTGGAAAACCCTGTTAAGGGAAAAACCATGGGGTGACTAACCCAAGATTGTATTCTTTGTTAAAAGAATAAGAATTACAAAATGGCACTTGCCAATTAGGGCTCACTACCTAAGCACACTGCTCACAAGAGGCACACTGCCTACAAGAGACTCACTGTCGACAAGGATATAGAAGGTAACCAGATGTTTGAACTGAAGAGAGGCATCCACATATGCTAAGGTTTAGTTCCGGTTAGGCTCAATACACTGATCTACTGCACTTCATACTTCCTCTTCTTTAGTGTTGCTATTTTGTCACATACCAGACTTGTATTGCTGCTTCCACACTTCTTTCTACCCTTTTTCATACACTATATCTCCATACACACACCTTCATACTGAAATCCATCTAGTATATATATCCACACCAAGGATTTCAACATCTTTCTAGTCGACAATTGGAATACTCAAGATATTTACTAAACATCGATCTATCAGCTGAATCCATGCTTAAAATGTGATGCATATCCAAGACATAGAGTTAGAAGTCATCAATCAAGTTGTCCAACCATGTATGATCTCTTAAATAACTTGACCATCATCAATTTCTCATCTAGATTAAGGTTTGATGTTATGCCGATTAGTTCTTCCTTAGTTTGCTCTACCTGCCAGGAACCCAACACTTAGATGCTCATATCTTTTCACTCTTTCATCATCGGAGGCTCAATCTTTGGAATATAGTAGTCATGGTACTCCTCTTGACTTTCCCAAGTTCGTACTTTGCTGAGATACATCCTATGAGAGATCCAGACCTGATTGTCAGACCTTGCTGCATGCTCTGTTCTTGTTCACCAGACCAAAACACTCTTCAATCTGACTTCTGGTATAGACATACTATGCTTTGCAGATGTGTGGGATAGACTTTATTACCATCAATGGAAAAAATCATGAAGCCACACAGTGTCTCTTGCCAACATGATGAAGTGAACAAATTGTATTTTGAAAATGTGAAATTAAAGAAATAATTTCAAGCTATGAATTCTTCTCAAGGTCAATCCATTGTACCCTATCAGCCCCATGTGCCACAAATAGCTAGTGATGTCACAATGTCTACTAAATAATTTAGTGCAACAAGTTTGAAATTTGAAAAGGAAATTGAAAGTTTGAATAAACAAAATGAAATGACAAAGAATGAGGCAATGATGAAAGTTTTTGAATTTTTTGAGAAAATTTTGGAGCATAGAGTAAAATTGGTTGTGGATAAGCTTGGGAGTGTGCATGATTGCTACTCTTCTTTATCTCAGGCCATTGAGAAATTGAAGATAAACTTTTTTGTTTTGGATTTGTTGTTTAAAAAATGGCAACCCTATCATCACAATTTGGTTGCAATGTGCAATCTTGATGCCCCTACAGCTTTGAAGCCCACTAAGAAAATAGTCAAAATGATCATTGTTGAATACCAATATGTGAATGGGGAATGCCAAAAGATACAAGCAAAGGTTGAATCTTTTACTATGTTCAAGCATAAATTTATTCCTTTCATATTGATAGAAGAAGAGAAAATCAAAAGTCTTGACACATGGAAGATGGAATTCAGCCAAACAGTATTCCAAGTTATGGATTTTTTGAAGAAGGATGGAGATGTCAGTTTTCTCAGTTTCAACTTGATATTGAATCGAGTAATTGCATTGGATGTTGGGTATGCAAAATTTGTGATGGATGTTAGAGCTTTGCTTGATAAAAGATGGAAAGATCACCAGGAGAACTTGTTTTAGATTCAGGCTTACCAATGGCCTGGTGATTTTACAATATATAAATGGGAGGAGAAATATCTTAGAGATGAATCATCAGGAGCATAGGTTTAGGTACAGAAGAGAAATGACCATATGATGGTGTTAAATAGCACCACCACATCTTGAACACTCTCTTTTTCTCTTTATGTTTTCTTCATGTTTTCAAAATGTATTCAAATATATTTGAAAATCTAAATTGGACTTATAAAAGACAAATATTGTAATATCAAGGGTTAGGAATGCAAAGAGCCATTTTGAATGTGAAAGGTCTGAAGCTTGTTGCTTCCTTTATAAAAGGAAACCAAGACCTTATGCCTTGGAATCTATCTAGGATTTTGATTTTTTGAAAGAGACATTGCACTGCCTGTACTTTGAAGCAAATCAATATAAAAGTTGCTATTCTCTAGTGGTAAACTTTTGGTTATCATTTGTTTGTTGAATTGGATTGCTAATAATTTATTTGGTTGTCTCCAATTTACTTTTTCTTTGTTATTCAAATCAAAAGAGACCCCTGCATTCACATTACAAAAGAGGATAGGTTATATTTATCAAACTAAAATTCTAAAGTAATAAGTTATATCTCAAAAGAAGTTTATATTATTTAAAAATGAAGGAAGATATTCTACTGTAGAACATTTTTACACCTTTAATATGATTTTGAGTCAAATAGGTTCAATAAATGTTAAACTTGATGAGGAAGACAAATGTATCTTCTCACTTTTTTCTTTACCCAAAAATTAGGAGAACATAATGCTTGTTATAAATGGTAGTGTTGCAAAGGTGACTATGGAATCCTTTATTGTTACAATGCTCAATAGAGATATGAGAAGAAAGTTCAATGATGAAGGTTCTAAGGATGCCTTGCATGTTCCGCAAAGGCCCAAGGACAAAAGTGGATCTAAAGGGGAATGGTATAAATATCAATACAAGTCAAGAGGAAAATCTAGAATCCCTAGGATGATAAGAGTAAAGTTTTGGAAATATGGAAAAAGAGAACAAGTGAAGAAGGAATGCAAAAAATCAGTTAATCACTGCCACAATCTCATGATCATTATTCTAGTAGAAAATCCTAGTTTTATTCTTTTTTCATAATGCATTAGTTAATCACACACTTCACATTTGACATCATGCTAAAAAGATCAAATAAGTTTTGTATTTCTTCTCAACTATTTCATTTCTCTATCTTAATTACTTAATATTTCAATATTTTATTCTACTCTCAACTCCTTGTACTTTAAAGTTTAATTAAGTCTAGGATTGGACTTAAATCTTCTATTATAGGATATGATTTATTTCCCTACATTTTTTTGAACTTGCAATTTCCATGCCTATGTTTAGGATTAAAAAAGATTGATTTTTTATTTTGAAATTTTTGTGGTTTGCATTTGTTGGAAACAACCCAATGCCTTTAATTTTGTATTGCTAAGAAACATCTAGGATGCTTATGTCCCCTTCAACAAAGTACTAGGTCAAACCCTCACCTTACAAACATGACTACCTCTTTCTCCTACTTCCTATGATGATCACATGTTGTATTCTAATGATGAAGAAGAATATTATGATCATGATGTCTTTATTAAAACTGTTGAAAATGAATAGAAACATGAGATCATTGATAAATTGAAATATTTGTGTAATCATTTAGCTAATATAGATGATAATATGTCCACTTCATTTTTCATTGATGGTCTTACTCAAGTACTTATCACAAGATAACATGGCATAGATACAATTAAGGATATATATGAAAAATAATTAAAGATAAACAAATTCCACATGTGGCAGGCACCGGTCTTTCTTCTTTGAAAATCATTCCCTTGTATATATTTTCAAAATCTAAATTTGTTTTTCTGTTTTAGGAGTAGAGTTTAAAGATTTATAGAAAACATTAATCCAAATCATATGCCAGATTGGGTTAAGTGAAGTAGATGATTTAATTGACAAAATTACATAAGCTCCTTAATTTGTTCTGAAGTTACCAGCAAACTTGAAAGTAAATTGTCATTGGTGAAACAAGGTAACGCCCACTATTTAAGGAACTTGATGAGCTTATCCTTTGACCTATATCACTTAATACTTCCATCACATAAGGATTATCCATTAACAAGTTATGAAGAGCATCAATCAATCCATGTAATTAACATTATTGCCAACAATTCATACCAAAGATTGAACAATTTAAGGATATTGCAATAGGTAATTTGTCATCAATTAAACAATCCATTTAATTAACATTATTGCCAACAATTTAATCATCCTTTTTTAAACATGGATTGCAAATAATTCTAAAAATTTAGAAGTCTTGGTCATTAACATTATTGTCTGCTACAATGTCATCCAGTGTATCATTGTCAATGTGCATATGTTCTTTCAAGTATTTAATATTATCATCATCCTCATCTTGACCTCCATCATCTTCATCATCATTGAAATCTGACTATAGACCATCTATATTGTTACCAGATGTATTTGTATCATCATTTTGTATACCATCCATATTGTTGTCTTCCATAACATCATCCAACTCTGGATTGTTGTCTTCTTGTGCTTGAACATAACCATCTTCAACATCATCATGGATGTCAATTTCTTTGATGTTCTCTAATCCCTCTCTCTCATTTTGTTGGCCATCATTGTTTTTCTCAGTATCCACTAATGCATCGTCAAATACATGTCTGAATCTTGGATCATAATGTATGACAAATATCCATTTCAGGTCCAAAATATCTTCATAGAAAAATACCTGCACATGAACGACATACATATATTAGATGTATGGTATAACAATTTTATTGATTAATAAACACATGTATATATTCACAATAAACTATGAATTAATAGATTAATGATCACTACTGCTTCTTGTTTGAGTTAAAAAATACCTGCTCACAATGAATTGGTAGAACATAAGGCTCCTTATCCTCCTATAGAAAACATGAGGAATCTATAGAAAACAATCCACTATGGGTTTCATGTCTTCGTGTCCTCTCAAATGCTTCATACCATCTACACTTAAAAATACAACATTTAATAAAGTGATAATCCAAGTCAATAATTTCCTATATTTTCCCAACATATTGTAGATTCCCTTCAATTATATTCTTATCTTTTGAGCTTGATCGACTAGATTGCTTGAAGTCAACCATGATGCCACAATCGAAGGATCATCTCTTTACATCTACACTTTCTACACGATAATGTCGACCATATGCCCACATTGATGGATATTTCCTCACTTGTGAAAGACCATTTATTTTAGTGAAAACAAATATAATGACGAATATTAAAATAGTTAATAGTGTCAAAGCTGTAAAGAAACAACATTTTGTAAAATTACAATTGTACCTTTCTTTCACATCTTCTAGACATGTTGATTTCATCTTCTATTATGTTTGAATCTATACCTGCATCTTCTATTTGATTTTGAATTTGTTCAGTAACCAATTCTAGTGTGCAATCTTTACCCCATTCCCCAAGAAGATTAGTGGGAAGTGGAGTATTCCTTGGGTTTGATCTCTTAAATTGTCTCCTTGCTTCTAACACTTCTCTCTTTTTATCATATAGATCAATCCATTTATTCATAAAGTCTATGTGGTATAGAATGAACTTTTCGAGTATAGCACTTTCGTCTACACCTATTACATGTCAACATTTTTATTTCAAACTCCAAATGTCATGCTATTAATTTGACAAATAAATTATAGAGTAAATTAATGATTGCAAGAAAAAAAACCACATTGATCATGAATTTACTTACTAATTTCTACTTGAATACCGTTAGATTATGGTTTTTCTCCATCAATAATATATGATGCTCGTTCTTCATCCCAGAAGCATGGCCCATCTTCAAAATCCTTACCAAGGAATTCACATAGGAAGAAAAATGCTTCATTCAATACATACCCTTCAGTCATGCAACCTCTGGATGTGCCTTTTGTCAGACATATCTTTTTAGAGTTTTCATATACCTCTTAAAGAAAAACATCCACCTTGTTGATATGACACTCACCAATTCAATGTCATTGACTAGGTGTATAAGTAAATGGACTTGTAGGTCCATGAAACTTGTAGGGAACTCCTCAAATACACATACAATTTTTGCAATTTCCTTCTTCCATTTTGGCACTTCACATTCGTGGATCTCCTTGGAGGTCACCCACCTAATATAAGAATAGTAAATTAGTATGAACCTTTAGTCAAAAATTAAAATGTAATATAATATCTCTATGTCTCTTACACATTAACCACATACCTTGTAAATGCTGACAATCGACTTATGGCATTGCTTAAGTCAACTGTAAGATTGGAATCCCCCTTAATTGTCAATGGCATGATATGCTATGAAACACATTTATGAAAAGGTCATTAGTAATTTTTTCTCACACAACATAAGGATATCAAAATATATTTAGTACTTAATCAATGTTACCAGTAAATGTTAAATGATGATATATAATACCTTCATAAAATTATGAAAATCATGTGTTTTAAATCCTGTGATATGTCCATCAACTGTAAAAGCTTTAGCCAATGATGACCCATAGCTAGTAGGTGTCCTTATTGAATGGATGACATTTTTTAGTTAGTCTAGCTCTTTTTTTTTCAAAATCCATGGAGCTTCTGCATATGTTTCATTTTCCCTATTTGGCCACAAATGTTTTCTATCAATTTTGGTACATGAAAGACCAATATCTCTCCTCGAAGACAAGGTGTCCTCTTTGCCTGATATATGTCGAAATATAAAATCTAGGACATTTTTGAAGACGTGCATAGGATCTAACAAGTGAGATATTAATAGATCTTTCTAGTAAGGGAGCTCATAAAATATGGATTTCCTTTTCATTCCTTCTAGCATATTAACTACAACTTGTTCTAGTTCTTCAATTGAATCACCCTGATCAAAAAAATCCTCCCAACCTTTCAATTTAGCATCTTCATACTTCTTAAGCCAATCACCTGGACCCATAATCATGGGAGGGCCTCTATTTTCAACTTTTCCATCAAATTGATTCTTCAGGCAATTTCTAAACTTATGATCTAGTGGTAGAAAAACCCTGTTGTTTGCATAAATAAATTTATGTAGATCTTTAGAATACCACCCTTGAAATTATTTTTCACATCTTGGACATGCAAATATCCCCTTTGTTTGAATCCCTACAATTCAATAAGTAATGTTAATAACATCAAAAAAATAGTATAAAACTAAGTATGAAAGTTGGGATGAAAATAAATTATAAGTGTAAATAAGTATATATTTCATCTTACCAGAACAAACACCAAGTCTCGAGAAATCATGAATAGTCCAACATAGCACACCGTACAACATGAAGGAACTATTTGATGGGGGACATGATATGTCATACATTCTTATGCCTTTCCATAGAAGTTGCATCTCATCAATAAAAGGCACAAGATAAATATCCATATTTTTAACTTGCTGTTTTCCTGGAACAATGAGAGTCAACATAAGGTTCTCCCTTCTAACACTCATCCATGTTGGAATATTGTATACTATCAATCTAACTGGCCAAACATTATAATTTGAGCTCAGGAAAGAGAATGGGCACACTCCAATTGCAAGACCAAACCTGATACTGCGAGGTTCATCTTTGAATTTTTTTTGCCATTTTTTCCTCTGTGTTTCATTACTTTGGAGTCAGATGGAATTTGCATGAATCCATCTTTACTTCTATTCTTTGCATGTCAGTCCATCAATTGTGCAAGTGACTTGCAGCAAAACATTTGTTGAAGTCTAGGTATAATTGGCATGTGACATAAAACCTTCTTTGAAATTGTAGGACATTGTACATCTATACGATATCTCTTCTCTTTACATTCAGGGCATTCTACATTATTTTTATATTCATCTCTGTATAAAATGCAATCATTTTTACATGAATGAATTTGCTTATATTCAATCCCCAACTCAACCAACAACAAACGCGCCTCTCTGCAAGTTGATGGCAACACATTCTCTTTAGGGAATATTTTAGTTTTTAGTGCCCTGTAAGATTGCCAGAGATTAAATCAATTGAATGTTTAACTTATGATGAACATGTTTGATATGTCAATCTATACTAAGACTGTCTATATACAATATATTGTTTTAAAATCCCCTTAAATAAATATAAACGAAGTTAATGAATGTTTATGAATTATGTACACCAATTGACAATTGCAAAGTAAGAAATATATTTCAACTCACTTCAATAGGGTAGTGAATCCTTTGTCTAACCAACCAAATAGTGACTTGATTTCTAATAATATTAATGTGCATGTCAATTTTGAGGTTCTACTTGCACCCAATTTGAACACGGGTGTCTTCGTTGCTTGCTTGATGGAGTCTTTTAGATTTTTATCATCAACACTATGTTGGTGGTAATTACCCCTGCTATCATCATTACTGTCAACCATATGATCATTATTGTCATCATTGTTTTCATCCCCAAAGAAATATGTAAGCATTTTATTTAATCCTTCTTCATACACTGCATTTTCACTATCATGATCATGATCATTAAGGCTAGGTGGCATGTCATCAGTGTATGCGGATCTCATCAGCTCTTCAAATTTCTCAGCTAGTAGTATTCTCTTCAATAATGCTCTTTTCACCCTAGTATTGTTTAAAGGATGGTTTGGATCATCCCATCTAAATCTTAATAACCCAGTTGGATCTTGGGTATTAGTATGTGTCTCATCAACATCTTTTACCTATCAACAAACGCAAGCATTATTTAATGTTTGGCAACAATTTGATAAATCATAAATGTATCAATTTCAAAGAAATATAATCAAATATGGCTTAAAAAATAAAAATATAAATTGTATGAACATATATACATCAATTGAATAATGGAACATTATTTTATAGACTACCTTTTTAATACAATAATTTAAATAAAACACAATTTTGACAACATAGTTTATAAAACATCAGTCCACACTCATTTATTATTCTTTGGTTTTCTGCCCTTAAGAACATCCTTAGGGGGACCTTGTTCTTACCTCTTCTTTCACGCAAGAGTACATTTTAAAAAGGGGTAATCAATAAATAACTCATCCCCAATGGTAAGGTCCATAATAGCATCAACCATTATCAATCTATCAACCTCTCTTTCCATTCTCCATCTTTATCATTTATAACCTCAACAAATTGACAATTCAATCTTACAGTAGGGTCCCTTCCCTTACTACTATTTATAAATCCTGCAATATTTTTGTGTGTGTATGTACATCCATCTATATACATAAGATGACCTCTATTCATTTCTTTTCCACTTTCCAACTGGAGATGATGTGTATACATATTCAAATTTAGACCATATGCTGACATGCTAAGCTTATATTCTACTAGCCTTCTCCATTCACCACTATAATATGGTGGACCATAATATGGCATTAATCTCCTAGTGGTTTCTTCTAAATTATTTCTATGTTTAGATCCCACATGTACATTTTGGACAATAAAGAGGCCTAAATTTGTTCCATGAATATTGGAGGGTTGTATCATGTAGCTGTATCCCCAAAATTGAAACACCTCGTACACTCTAGGTAGTTGTTGATCACTAGGCCAAGCGCAATATAGTCGATGATCAAATATCTCTTTGTAAATTGATCTCAAACTTGGGGGCAAGTCATCATCTCCATCACATTCATTATCATAGGATATGTAGTCCACCTTCCCCTTGTCTTTAAGCAAATTATGCATTTTTAAACTGGTTCTTGTTCTGTTGCTTGTTTTCATCAATTCCTCATCTTCCGAGCTAGTATATTGGCACATATTTTTGTTAGTTGTATCATCTAATAAATGATCATTGCCCTCTAGACTAGAAGTCAGTGATCCAGGAAACTTTAAACCAAGAACTTTATCCTACAAGTATCCATTAAGAAAAAAATTAGTTATTTAAATAATATAAAACAATGTTTAAATGAAGTATACATGTTATTTATATCAATTTGGAAAATTCCTTACCACAATTCCTATTGGATTTGAATTGATTGTAGGAGGCATACTACCAACTGGAAGCTCATCATTTATGTAATGTCTTTGTACAATTGCTCATTTGAATTGTTTCTTTCCACAACATACAAAACATCCACAAACAACAATTTTCTCAAAGTATTCATCCCATGTACTATAGTCCTAACCAACCTCTTGTTCAGTGCAATGATTTGTTGTGTCTGTAGGATCCATTGTCATATCCTCTTCCACCCACTGTTGTCTACATGATTTAATAGTTTTACATCCACCTCCACATACATACATTTTTCATTTTCTAGTTGAATGCTCAGGCTCTGCATTTTCAACAATCTCCATCTAAAATAATCAACAACATGCATTAATTTATGTCAAGATTGGATAATACATTATAAATTTCAATAATATTGTGAAAAAAGATGGATGTATCACAAAATGCCATCAGATCATTTTTTCCTAAGGAAATTAGATTTGAGTACCTGATTTCCCACTTCATTCATTGTGTCCTCATTTGATATGACACAATATGTTGCCATGCCCTCATCTGGCCCCTATAATACACAACATAGTAAATAATGTTTACTACACCAATTATATAATTTCAATGAATATGCTATCCAATACAAAACCTCACTTTAGTCATATATTTGACATATTGATATCATGTTTTGGCCATCCTAATTTTCAAACTTTTCCCTCGATCATAGAATCACCTTTAATCACCATTCCTGTGCATTTTCAACCAATAAGTTTGACCTCAGAGGCCTCGTGGACAAAAAAATGACTTTATCTCCTCTATGTTGTAGCATTTGTGAATTCATAAACACCTTCCTCCTTTGGTTGAGGTTTCTTTCTCTTCTTACCTCTATTGTATCTACAAATTCCATTGTCATATCTATTTCCACCCACTTTCCTCTCTGCGATTGAGTAGTTCTACGCCGTCCATGTCCTCTCGCCATGGCCTCCTCTAGATGTTGTAATACACAACAATGACAATAGTCACATAAAAAATGTGCACCAAGAGAATATTCTTGAATTTATCTTGTTAATACACTCACTTTTCATTAAGATGCACTATGAAAAACAAAATAGGACATTGCAACATTTTGCTCTTCAAAAAAAGTTTACATGTGGAATATTGACAACTAGAGCTCAAATCTTATGATTACAAGATGACTACAAATTCACATCAAAAAGACATTTATTCATATTTGACTCTTCTTTTTCTTTTATGGGTCATTTTAAGGCAATCTATATCTCTCCAAGTGGCCATAAAACCCTCAAAACTATCATAGAACCCTCAAAACAGTCTCAAAGAGTCTTTGGCACCAAAATTTTAAATTCTTGATGGAGGGAAGGATAATTTGGATGTTAATTTTGAAATCACATTGTTAGATCTTTGTTAGGTTAATCCTAGCCATTGGATATTCTTTAATTATAGAGACTTTATGTTATATTTTACCATTACCTTTCACTCCAAAATTAATAGTTTCCTTTGAAAAGAAAACCCTCCATTATCTATCATAACCCCAAATATCTATTGAAGTGAACTTAAACATTATGTGCAATTGTCATTTCTCATATTAAGCACCTACCTCCCTTCTTAGTGGTCCCACATATGTGATGTATGTGAATGAGTCATATGGTACCTATACTACATGTTTAAAGTTTGAATTTTGCTCATATTGTTGGAAAAAGGCCCAAAAAGACCTTTGATTTTTGAGTTTTATACTCTATAACATGCATCTCCTTGATATTTTCATCTAATCTATGACATGTTGTCTTTACATTTCAATGAGATCAATTCTTGAAAAATGACAATCCAGAGGTTAAAGAGACAAGTTGATACCTTACCTAAGTTGTCATGTTTTTGAAACCTTGTCACTATAAAGAGGAGATATCTAAGGAGTAATGTCACAAGGACATAACCAAGGCATGCACTATCATGAACCATAGGGACAACTTACTACACCATCCAAAACTCCATTTGAACTAGCTACTATCAATAATTCACATTATTGGGGACTGTCATGAAGAAAACACCATGCATAAGACTATCATAGTCAAAGTGGAGAGGATTGTCTACTCATTGTATGACTGTCATAATAGCTAGTGGGTTAGTTGTCATGCTTCAACCTAAAATAGGTTAATGAGAACATAGAAATGAAAATCACAATACCATAAGCACACTCCATAAGCTGCCAATATAGTCCCAATATCATGTCATCATGATAGTAAGAGAAGAGTTATTTGGTTTTTCCAAAGCCATATCACTTGCATAAGGATTGTCACCAACCATCTGTGTAAGGTTGTGAAAGAGTGAGTCATTATTGACCTAATCATAAGAGAAGCATGAAGTCAAAATGCTATCATGGAAACAAGATATAGTTACTTATTATAAGGACAATCCAAATTTGGTGAGGTTACGTTTTTATCAACTTCCAAGCAAAATACATCATTTTGACTAATTGGTGCTTATATAGGCACACTTTGCACTGCCTTTGGTACCCTAAATAGATTACATTTTTGGCCTAAAAGTCGGTGCTAAAGTCAGCAGTAACTGCTTCGACTATAGCGCCAACTACTAGATCAAAAAAATTTAAAAAATTCTCGCCTACACATACCCCAAAACAAAAAACTTAAAACAAAACTTTATTGATTTTTGGTGTTCATTTTTTGTTTGGAGATCAAGCATTTGGGTTGGAGATCCCGCTTGAATTATATGAGAAATTAGATAATTACAGGAGAAAAATGCTACACGAAGAGAGGAGAAAAAAGGGAAAAACAAGCAAGTAGATAAGAAATTTGATTTAGTTTGTGACACCATAGGTAAGGTTACAATTACAATATAAATTTTTTGTCCCCAAATATATTTTTGTTTCAATTAAATGGAGAATATTGTGAAGAAAGGGTTGTGAATAATGTTTTGTTTACAGGCGAATCGTTCAAGTCTCACATTGCATTATTTCCTCTACATCTGAGAGTAGTGAACACATTTTTCAAACCCCAATGCCCAGGTTCACTTATCATTACCATCAATACCTTTCTCTAAAGAAAACTTCCTCACTTCCTTCCTATAAAAGTAGTCGAGTGCTTTAAGACAAGTCGATTGTGAGCAAACTAAAATTAGGGCTTTTGAGACGAGGGTGAGCAAACTAAAACAGAGGTTGGTCAAGACAATACAAGGAGATAGGGCTTTTCAGATGAGGGTGAGAAAACTAAAATTAGGCCAGGAACTATAGATTCCCTCCCAAGGCACCAATTGATTCATAGGAAAATAGCTTCATGATTTGCTCTACAAAGTAAAGATCAAAAACCTTAAGGAATATAGAAAAACTAGATGGAAACTTTCATACCCGATAGTGTGTACTTCACTTGCCTCCACATACTGAACGGAAATAATTTGCCCTAGGTCACCTCAAAATGTCAAGCAATAGAGGGAAGAGATCAAAGGGAGCAGACTCTGGCCACAATGAGGTAATTCATGGTCAATTTATAGATTTGTAGATGTTTCCATTGTTTCTTTGATTTTTAGTTTTTAGTTTTTTATTTGTAAATTTAAAAGAAGAATTTTTTTTTTTTATATATATATAGGAACATGAGACTAACAAAGATAATGAGGCACTGGCTTCCATATTGGGGGTAGAGGTAGTGAACAAATTGGATGGTGTGGACTTGACAATGTTTGCCAGATACATAGAAAAATGATTTGGTAAAGCCCTTGAAACATTACAACCAAATCAACAGTGTCAAAGGGAATCAATTAATTCCCCAACCAATCATGGATCAAGCAAAAGATCTAGGAGGAAATCAATAGCAATAACCTCTAAGAATGTGGAACAGGGAACGGAGGCTTCCAATGTCCCACCTACTCCTGGGACACAGACTTCTTCAACCACCATGCCATGTTTTGTATCTTGCATTGGTACCTACGATACCAAGATAGAATATGATGTGGTTTCAAGGCATGTTCGAATGACAGATGCTGGAAAAATATTTGTGAATAGGTTGAAGGAATCATGCCTTCAACGGTTCAAAGACCATCTACATTTTCCAATCTCAAAGATACCCATGCACCTGCAAAAAGCAGTTATCCAAGACATGGAAACTGAATTTGGCATAGGTTGGTTTGTAAAGAAGATAAAGCTACAAATGTCTCAAAACTATAAGAGATTTCGGTGCAACCAAACAAAGAAGATAAAAAAAATCCCTCTCAAGAAAGTCTAAAAAAAGGGCCAATTGATTTAAGTTTGAAAGTATGGAAAGAGCTTGTAAAAGCATATGAGAAGTCCGATGCACGGAGGAAGTCCAGTGAGGAGAGTACACAAGTACTTGAATTTACTCATAAGATTATATCAAATTTATTAAATGATTTTTAAATTTTATTTGTGCATATAGTTAAATTGAATTAGTATATGTTTCAGGACAAGGCCTCCAAGGCTAGGCTTGACAAACTTTATTCCACGGATCACAGTGGTTCATTTGTAAGTATATTTAATAAGTTAAATGGTATTTTTTTATTTCCTAGGAAAAAGTAAAAGATTGTATATTAATTAGTTTAACTAGTCCATGTGCCATGTTTTGACAGGAGGAGAAATATGGTCGGCATCCAAGCCAATTTGGAAAGGAAATGTTACAAAGGAAAAAGTGGACAGATTTTGTAATCTGGATGGAGAATGAGGTATCAATAGTTGGCTTTCAATAACTTAGTTGGACATTGTTCTATTAATATGTCAATTTGAATTTCTTGTGTTGAGTTGTTTATTGATGCGTAGGATAAGTTCTAAAATGCTTCTTTGTTGGCCCTAGCACCCTTAAATGTAAGATTTCTCTTAGATGACAAATGATTACTCTTATATCTTTGGGGACCCTTCTTGGTTCCATTAGGATCATAATGAGTATACTAGTCTTGTGCTTGCTTAGAAAAAGTGGTTTCAATTAACCTAATCTTGTGGTCATTATCCACAACATTTTGTGTGTGCCATGCTATCTCATATGCTTAAGTTTAATGGGCTAATAATGAGTAGAAAATCCTTGTTTGCCTACCTCCAACTAATGGACTTGTTGGAACCTAAAATTTCCTACCATTTTTTGCAAAAATTATAGGTTCCCATGATGAAAAATATGACTACAACACTCAGAAATTCACCTATACAATATACTCCAGTGGCCTATTTTGAAGGGTTATAATTTGAAGCCTATTCATTTTTATACCAAACCACTTGGTAGGCATACTTATATGTCATATGTGAGTGTACATGCTTGATTTCAACTTCCCACGATACGATTGGACAAGGTTTTGCAGTACCAAGTTAAAGGGTTCTGGTGGTACCCACCTAGGGTTAGGTTTGAAGTCGAGTCTGCAAGCCTATATTTTTATTCCTTTAAAGCCCTAAGGCCTTAAGTTTTCTTATCCTTTTGCCTCTTGTACTTTATCTTTTAAAACTACATTGACTTCCTATATTAAAGGGCAATTGTCTTGAGGTCTTCTTAGAGGGGTGATATGTGACTAGGGTATGAAGACTAGGACTTTGTATGTAATATTAATCCCTCCTTTTGGATTTGTTGGAAGCCTTCTTCACTGATACATAAGGATTGTCAAGACTCCTATGATAGTGCATTAGAGAGGCATTGAAATCACAAAGGAGATAAATGTTATTAGGCCATCACCCAATGGAGAAGGGATTGTCATAAAGAGCATGACAATGTTACCTTGTCATAGTCACAAAGGGGATAGTCTTTGTGGTGGTAATTAAAGTCACTAAGTTTACATCCACCTTCCTAGGGTCTGCAAAAATGCCTGAAGTTGAATATGCCTATTTTAAAGATCTTGCCATGAGTATTTTCCATGTTTTTACAAATGGAGACCTCCCTAATCCTCATCTCAAGTTTCAAATGCACAATGAAATGATGGAGGACAATCATAACTATCATAATAGTACATTAGCATTTTTTGTCTCAAGGTGGCCCTTGAGACTGCCAAGGGGATGGATATAGAGTTGGGATTATGGTTTTTGTTTAAAATCCTTGTGTCATTGACCTAATATTTATTTGTGGCAAGGATCCCAATAGTCTAAAGATTACAAATTGTTGTCAAGAAAGGACTGTCATAGTTAAGTGTGGTACAATGATACATTTTCATCTTGGTTGAGTATTGTATAAATCTCAAGCTATTTAGAATGCATGGGGTATTAGGATGTGGTATCACTATATAGGTAACAATCAAGTGATTTCTTCAACTCAATCTTGGCCTATATAGTACCCAGTGTGAAGAGCAAGATAGTGTTGTCCAAGAACCTTGTTATAGTCACAAATGAGTATAGTCTTAGCTATTGTAACCATAGTTGGAGTCCCTTGTTACCATAACATATGTGACCTAAAACCATGACTCTACGAGTATGAGTTGTTTGAAAGACAAATTTCAAAACCTTTGTCACCATCCTCCCTACCTGTGTCAAAATGGGAGCTTTGGAATAGGGTATGGACATCCATCAATACATAAAGGATAGAGGAATTTTGTCTGATGTTGTAGTTGCAACTGCCTTGTTAGACATGTAAGCAAAATGTGGAAGAATAGACAAGGCACATGAACTATTTGACAGTGTGAGGCCTACTTTTTACACTACTGTTCATGAGACTATTTGTAGTGATTGTTATTATTATTTATATGTTGAAAGACTTTTGTTCTGGAATCTTGCTTATTGAACCTATTTGAATTTTAAGGAAATAAATTGTGCAATGATAATTTAGATATTGTTTTGAAGAAAATGATGAATGGATATGGAAATTCAATATGATTCTATGGTTGAATGTTTAAGATGCATGAATTTAGTTTTGCTTCGGCTATGATATCTATATGTGATATTGACTTCGAGTTTGAGTGTGCAGGTATTGCTAACAAAACCACTATTACAGGAGACCATCTCATACCTATGTTGTATCCCTTGTGAGCTGATCTAGTTCAATGAGGAACTAAGATCAACCTTGTGCTTGGAAAATGTTGTAATTTTGTAATGTGTTAATGTTGCATGAGGTCAAGGGAATAAGGGTTATATTTTGATTTACTTTTATTATGATAAGTGTTGTAAGTAATGATGTTTTTAATCTTGTTTAAATTGTAATTCTTTTAGACCCTTTATTTTTTGTTTTAATTGACTCTGGGAGTCCTAACTAGGTTTAAAACAACCCTAGGTTATACCCTATGGGTCTAGGGACCTTTTTTACTAGGATAACCCTAGGTTAACTTCCATATGGTCAATTCAACTTCAGGGTGAAGTAAAGTGACGAATTTGGAAGCATGGGGGACATGGGATGAGTGGAATCCACACTCATGACCACTTCCAAGTCATAGAGCCACTCCATGATTTCTTTAATAATGGAGTGCTTGTCTCCATGTGCCTCCTTTTGGTGGGGTTTCCCTTAATGAGGATGTTGTGTCACCCACTCTTTCTTTTATTTTAAGTTTACTTGTTTTATTTTATTCCTACATGTGGGCTTTAATGGGGAACCTATTGAGTGGGGGTACATTGTTTTATGACCACTAGGTTAATGGAGGAGTGGGGGGTTGAGTTGTTTATTCCCACTTGGGAAATTAGGAAAATAGAGGAATTAGTTTTAAAAGTAGGAGGAGAAGGAGAGTGAAGGGGTTGGATTATTGTGAGAAGAAGGGATTTTTTTTTAGAGAAGAAGGTGGGAAGAGGAGCTCTACATCAACTCTCATTCCATAATTGGGCTTTGGAAGGTTGGTGATACAATTCTACTCTCTATGTGCATGTTGTTTGAAATGTATGTTTGTCTCTGATTGATGAATGAGCTTTGAATTAGCCTTCTTTGAGTTGTTTGTTAGTTTTGGGTTAATTGTTCTGGGTGTGGAAAGAGCTCCTTCCAGTAGGAAGGAAATGCTCATCTAGTATAGGGAAGGGGAGGTGTGACCCTCCCCAGGTGTCATATGGTTCTTGTTATTTTCCATGCCTTGTGAGCATGTTGGATTCATTTATAGCCTAGAGGGCTTTTGGCCATGTGTGCCTATTGGGATATCCCTAGTGTTTGGGTTTATTGGAAGGCTTGAGGCCTTGTGGAGAAGTGTATATTGAAGGCTTGAGGCCGTGTGGAGAAAGAAATACTTGTTGGCTTGAGGCCTTGTGTTACCTTGTGGTATATTATGAAAAATGACACCTGGGGGTTAGAGTTGTCTACTTCCCTACCCTCTTGAACTCATCTAAGCTGGTTCATTGTAATGTGAGTCTACTATGGGGTTTTGTGTATTTATTGCTTAGTTGTTGTACTCATTGTTGTGAAGTGTAGTCTTGTGTGTTCTACCCTGGTATGAAGATGGTCTCCCTAGCTCGGGGGTGACCCTCTTGTGGGTCAAAGGTAGGGAGGAGAGCTAGATGTTTCTTGTGGTCTCCCTTGTTATCTTGCAGGACTATGTTGGAGCAATGTGAAAGTGAATGAAGAAGTGTTACCTTGTTAAAGGATCTGTTTACCTTCCTGTTGTATTGAGAGCTTGGTTTCTAGGGTTTCACTATGTAAAAGATGTTGAGAAAACTTCTCCTTTGAAAATGTTGTAAGAGTTGTTACCTTGGGAGTAAAGGATTAAACCTCCCTGACTATGTTTAAAGTTGTGAGATTATTTGATTGTTACCTTTCATCATTTGTGTAAGTTGGGAGAGAGAGTAAAAATTACTCCCTTGATAGTCTAAGTATTGTGGAAATTTAATACAGTTAATTGTTCTTGTTGTCAAGTTTTTAATTATGAGACTTGTTGTTAATTTGATGAACCAAATGATATATGATTCCCCTCTATTATCTAGTAAGAAAGTTATTTTTAGTTAAGTGCTATGTATGATGCATTCTTGCACTTGAAATCAAGTTTCAACTTGAAGTTACATTGCATTGGAAAATAATCTAAGTGGAATGTTTTATGGTATTATGTGTGTTCTTGAAATGTAAATAGTTCATTAGTTACAAGTATTTATTTCTGGTTTTTAATTGTATTAGAAAAGAACCAATTTACTCAATAGATTAACAAATAGAAAATACAGATTTGATATGGATAGATGTTCTTTTCATTTGAGTAGTTGTCATTTTGCAAATCAAACATAAAGAGATAGAAAATGAATTTTACCATGAACTTGATTTTACAAATATGTTTATTTACTTTTAACTTAGTTGTGAAAGTTTGAAATCTGTATTTGCAAACACATTTTGAGAGAATGAATTAAATATATATATATATATATATATATTTGAATATATTAGTTGTAAAAAAATTGAAATCAGATTTTATAGATACATTAATGGAAGAAATTTTAAAACTGAAACATATATATATTTAATCAATGGTTTATTTTAAAAGAATTTGAGAAAATGAAAATACTGTTGTATTGTGAAAGTGTGTATATATATATATATTTATATATATATTTTTATATTGTAACAATTTAACATTTGAGTATACTCGTGAAATTGATATATATATATATAATCAAATATTAATGGAAATTTGAAATAGGTGAAGAAATGTGATTAAGAGGTCGTTGTGTTTTATACATAGTATAAGAAAATACATGTTGGGCAGTGGGGGTTGAAACCCCACCGCTGATATTTTAAGAACCGTGAGGTGTGGGGTGGGGCTTCGCCCCTCCCCACATCCCCTGCCTCTTTCGACCCCCGCAGAGCCCAAAACCCTTGCTACTCCCTCGCCATGGGTCCATCGCCACTACCGACTGTGGGCTGCCTCACCTCCTGTCGAAGTCACCGCCACCACCACACCCATCTCTGCCACAGTCCGTTGCAGCCTCCGCCACCACTGTGCCCTCGCACACCTGTAAAACAATACAAAGCACACACTCAACTCTTCATTAAAACTTAGGGTTATTTAACCCTAGAGAATGAGTTGGTATGTTATTTTTAAAATGGTATTAAGTGGTAAGTGGCATTTCCACTATCAAACATATTAACATATGTATATATAAATATATATATATATATACAACTCTGTATATATATATATATTTATATATATAAAAAATGTTTAATCTGTAAGTGCATGTTTTACACTAAGTAAGAAAACATATATTTTATGGTTTTATATATATATATATATATATATATGTATATGTATATGTATATATATATTTTAACTTTAAATCTTGGGAACAATATGAGTTGGTTTTGTACAAAATACTCTATAAAATTTTAAGAGGGATTTCCTCTAGAATGAAATACAGGTTGTTAATTTAATAAATGTATATATTTATGCATAAATATATATGCACTATATATATACATTTATTTGGGTGTGGAGTTTTCAATTTACTGGAAAGGAAATTTAATTTCAATGGTAAACATATTATTAAATCAAATTAAATACATTATTATAAAAGACCATTTCTTATATTGAAAAGAGGTTTCTAAATTAATATATATATATATATAATTTATTATTAAACGATATCAAGGGGATAATTGAAAATCATATAGTATTTCTGACACATTTGTTCATTTGTAAAGAAATTATATTTAAGGAGGTTATCTTTTCTAAATAAATTACCTAGTAGTAATTTAGTTAACATTTTGAGATTAATTGCCACAAAGAATCCTGTATAAGAGGAAATGGGGAAAGGCGTAACCAAGCGAACAAGAAAACTATTAATTCCTTAAAACACTCATCAACTACCGGAGAAAACCTAAAATGTTGCAAAATTAAGACCATCACCATATATAGAAAACATTTTTGACATGCACATGTGAAAATAATTTTTGGTATCGTCAATCAAATAGACAACTTATGCATACTTAATGAGCATGCTTACGCATGTGAGGGGAGTTTTCTTGTAGTAAAGGAAAATTTTTTGATAGTTCGAATCATGCCTACATGGCATGTGTGGACATAAAATGTGTGTTTTCGCGTGTTGTGGATGCATGTGAATGTGTGCATGACAGACAGAATGCCCCAAAGAAATGTGGTCTCATGGACTGCAATGACTGTAGGATATGCACAAAATGAATTTATTGAAAAGGCTTCAAAATTTTTAAAGAAAATGCAATTGGCTGGTGTAAAGCCAAATTCCACAACCTTTGCCACCATCCTCCATGCCTGTGTCAAAATGGGAGCTTTGGAATAGGGTATGGATATCCATCAATACATAAAGGATAGAGGAATTTTGGTACATGTTGTAGTTGCAACTAACCTGTTAGACATGTATGCAAAATGTGGAAGAATAGACAAGGCACATGAACTCTTTAATAGAATGCCTCAAATAAATGTGGTCTCATGGACTGCAATGACTACAGGATATGCACAAAATGGATTTGTTGAAAAGGCTTTAGAATTTTTAAAGCAAATGCAATTAGTTGGTGTAAAGCCAAATTCCACAACTGTAACATCCACGTTCTATAAACATAGTAAAAACCAAAAATTCACCATAAAGTAAATTTACAAGGTAAAAATGAGACAGAATTTTTTTTTATTTAATATATAATCAAGTAACAATAATTACAAGATATCTCATCACAAAGTCAATAAACCATATTGTCTTTCTCAAGTACAATGTTTACAAAAATAAATCATTTACAAATACCTGAATCAGATAATGTTTTACCTAGACTCAATAAACATAAGTCTTAGAGATATATTGCATCTGGAAATCTGACATCTTTATCGCAAGCCTCGGCATGTCTTCTACGAGAGAGAGAGAGAGAGAGTATCGTTCCAGTGATTTACCTCCAACCATAGACCAGCGGTCTCCCACACATCTTCCACATAGGAAGTGGCCCTACCCTTCACGAGAAGTATAGACCAAGGTGACCAGTGGTATTTTACCTTTCCGAGTACATAGTGTTGTATCCTACACAACTCTATCAATCATACAACCCTAGATACCCTCTAGCTAAGTATGATTTCTGATAGGATGTGCAATCCAAATATAGTGAACCGATAATGCATATAGAGACATATGCATTACTATGGCCATACTTTCAATATAAATTGACGTTCACAATGAACGTTGTCATAATGTTCACCCACACCAACTCGACTTGGATACTATCATATTCCTATAGTTCGACTTGGTCAATTATGTTTAACATGAGAAGTTATGACGATTTCAACAATTTAGTCTTCCCAACCCAATACATGTTTTCTTTCACAGTCTAAAATCCAGATTTTTTCTTTCATTTTTCTTCCTTTACAAGGACTCTCAATGCATCATTGCAATACTTGAGGTCCATGACTTATTGTCTCATAATAAATATAGATAGATTAATTACGACTAAGATGATACCCTTACCCAGGTTAAGCAATATAGTCTAGGAATCTAATTCCCTTCTTGCAAGTAAGAGTACTTATACATAGTTAGGGCACTTGACCCTTCAATCATGATCTATAAATAATCTCAACGATTTAATATAATAATTACCATATCTAGGATTAAGATTTAACTGATGAGTTTTGCCTAACTCAAACCTAGTCTTTCTGACTTAGGTGGATTCATAAGAACTATCATTACTCCATGGACCTTTATGGGATGACTATCCATTCTTACGTATCTCTCTTTGCATCTTTGTAACACTTGAGATTCACCCCTTATTGACAAGCAATAGCTAAGAGAAGTTGTGTCCAATAAGATGTAATATACTTTGTGGTTGACTAACCATTATTAGTACCTCTTGCATATTTGCAAAAGTTGAGGCTTATGACTTGTATTTCAAGTCCACTTGTAACCCAACAAATAGTTTTCCCTTCTTAAGGTTAAACATTGCTGACTAGTAACAAATCTCTTTTCAATAAGATAGACATGACCATTATTAGATTAGGGTTCTCGACCTTTTTTATCGACCCATACATAATCCACTAAAACAAGTTGTAACCCCAAAAGGTATAATTTATAAACTTACCCTACTGGGTCACTCTAGGGTTTTGTATTTCCTTTTCCATGATAATGGAAGATCAAGAATAGAGTTTAAGTAAACAACTTTCCTTTAGTCTTCTTTTGACCTAAAGATCATTTCCAAACAAGCCTAACAATAATGCCAAATGGTTCAACTCCAAGTCTAAGCTTCTCCCAAGTTTAGTTGGACTATAACTGGTTGGCAATCTAATCCCATTTGTTTTCCATTAAAAACATATTTAAAGTTCTTCTCGTTTTTCATATTGAACTAAATAGAGTCAAATATAAACGAGTGTTTTTATTCTAAGTTGATGTAGGGAAAATCCATTCTCTTTGAACATCCCTAGAGCAAAGTATTCTCCTAATGACATTAAAAGTACAAGAGGATACTATTTTCGAGACATCTTAAGACTTGCATATTCTTCCCTATCAAGTAAAAATAAACATTCATAGATAGAGTATTTGCTCCTTTTCATTGTCAATCTTTCTAGTGATCACGTAGGTATAGAATATAAAATCTCCCTACCAGGTCAATTTATAGGTCTTATCCTTCCCATACCATCATAATGGAAGAACAACTGTATATTCCCATAAAGTAACAATTTAGTGAGCAAAAGGATTAATCTCTAGGTCTTATGTTGACTACAAGGTCATTTCTAGGTTTTCACCACTCTTTGACTAGAAAGAAGATTATTTTCCAAGGTTTTAACCACTAAGAGGTTGTCCAATCCTTTATAACGAAGTTCTTCTCCCTTTACATTGAAATCATATTTATAACTATCCTTGTGGTTCCATATAAGTTTAAAATATTGTCTTTGATTGACTTGATATCAAATAATGCAAAAAGACTAGTTTATACTATTGTCAACCTGTGTGTACTGTCTGAGTTGTTTCTCATAAACATAAATATATCCAAAGAAGCCTTTAGATCAATATTAAAGACTAAATCCTTTTGAGCAACCTAAGCTATGATTCTCACTAGCAATTTGCATTACTCTCATAAAGATTCCACAAAATTACAGGGAGATTCAATCACGTACTAAGTATATTAGAGTCGAGGTTTTAAAAGAACTTAAGATTACAAAAACATGAATCCTAAGTCTTTCTAATATCCATAGAAATTGCTTGAACTATTTCCATATTGTAATCAAAGACGTGAACAAAGAAAAATGATGTTATAACTATTTTTGACAGAGTCATACAATTTAAATAATCTGAAGAGAGTATACTTTTAATATATATATATACTAGAGATAAAATCTCAACGTAAACATTCCTTAAATCTCTGTCTAAGTTTTATACAGAGATAAAAATAATCCTAACAAAATAGAATCGAGCAATATTATCATCCAAAGATGACGACCTTGTAGACATAAAGCATTGACTCACAATTACTACCAAGTCTAGCATTTAACATGCATTTCTCATTGTATTTAAAGACCTTGTGATTAGAAAGGAACCTAATGGAGAACTACAGGGGATCCTTTGTGGATGTTCACAAAGAGCTCTTATTTTCCACTACTATTTGTTATTTCCTTTTTACACTATACTTCATTCTCTCTTCTCTCTTTTTTTTGATAAGAGCTATGCTAGCTATTCTACTCTCCCTCGGTGATGCCAAATAAAATGTTGTTCCTTTTTCCCCCTTCTGCTGAGTTGTTTCTCCATGACCCAACACTTAGTATCCACTCACACATTTAGAGTGAGTTTCCTCCCGCAGCGGCATCCTCTATGGAGTTTTTGTTAAAACAACCTCATATCCCATGTGAAGACTCCCCGTCCCACTACTTCCAAAAATAGGAATGACATGCTACAAGGCAGTGAACAATATGCCGTAAAAGCACAAGAATTAGCCAATAAATTGATAGGTGTTCATGGTTTAGAAGTACCACTCAAAGCTTATAATGAACTCACAACTATAATATTTAATAACGACTCCCATCTTTAAGCAACCATTCACCAAAAATGGAGCTCCACAAGGCCACAGATCTCCCTCAAATCTAGCCTTTGAATGCTCTTTTTATCCACTACAGAAAGTGGGAATGTGGGTATCTAAATGGCAGTCCCTCACCAATCCATGACTAATTACAATCATAAGGATCGGCATGCTAAGATAACTCCATGTTTTCAATTTATTAAGTCTCCTCTCAAAGTTGTTAAAGTTTTCATAATTGACAAAATGACTCACAACAAAGTTGGTGACAATTTCTCTTTAAAACTGCAAACATCATTCCTTAGCGGTCTTAAGGTGTTCGAGCCAGTAAACATGAGAGATTTTGTGGTATTAAACACTACTATCTTTCTTGTTAAAGTCGTCGCCTTATAGATTAGGACTCAAGTTTTCGTTTAGATATCACATAGCTATGAAAACCTTTACCCAAAGTCATTAAAACTCCTCTATATGTCCTACCTTGATCACAATCTAAAAGTTTAAAAGCCTACGTCCTCATAAACATTTAAAAGATTCCCTCTTCAATACATCACAAGTAAAGAATAGATAGATATGATAATAGAGAAAGCGATTAGAAGTAATTTGACGATCAACTCAATTTGACCACTAAGGATTACAGATGATGTGAATGGGTCGAGTTCACCTCCCCATCACAATCCGTCGATAATATCCATGTCATCTAACTTGATGAAAACGTCTTGATGCTAAGAAGCGACAATAAAACCCCAAGTGACTCAAGAAGAATAACACAACTATTTTACATCTATGACGTTGTTTACTTTACAAACGACTATGTCAACTCACCATCGACTTGACTAGATGATAATCAAGATATCGACTACCTGTCGGTTAGATTCGAAAGTAACTAGCAAGACAAGACTTACCTCATACGACTCATTGGTTCACATTATCGTTTAACGCTAAACTCATTTGGCAAATAGACCACTCGTATTCCAAGGTCTATATCTCTCTTCTCAAAAGATATTCTCTCTCTCTCTTCTCTAAGAGTCAATAACTTGTAATCCTGTTTCACTTGTCATCAAACAATAAGTAATCAGTGCATCATTATTCGATAAATTCAACTAGTAAATCAAATCTCATAATACAATTATTAAATCGACCATAACATAATCATTTCCATGATTTCATAAATGATATTCAATATAATTCCATGTCATATCCTATCATAAGTCTATAACATCACAACAAATTTACTTATGCCCAAGTAAAAAGTAAAAGTATGGCAAGTCAGAAATTAGGGATGTAACATATCCTTCCCCTAAAGATTCATCGTCCTTAATGATATAAAGCATCAAAACTCAACTTAAAAGCATATTCATTGTTTAATTGCTATCAACATAAAGTAAATGAGGAAATTTCTGCTAGAATTCATGGTAATTTCTTCCCCCCATGCAAAACTATTCTATGCATACTGGTCCCACTAGACCTTACACTTCATAACCTCTACGTTACACAAGCATTGCTTGTGATCTTCAAATATTTCAGAAGCTTGATCATAACCTTTCCTAGGTTCTTGTACTTTTAAATCATTCATAGATTATAATATTCATATATTACATAAATATATTTCTCATATATAAATCACCAAAAGCATGATGCCTCCTGGCAATAACTGGTAATAGATTGATTCTAGATATCAATAAAATTTCTAACCTTAAAGTTTAGAAAGGTCCTTTATACTTAGGAACTGGTTTAGAATACATTCAATTCTTTAGGAAACATTTTCAGGGGTTTAACCCCTTAAAAGAATTTTCCTTCTCTAACCGAGAATTGTCTTGGTGTATGCTTAACTTCAACGTAAATTTTTTTATTCATTATTGATTTCCACTGATCTTTCTTGATCAACTAAATCTTTACATCCATTCTAATAACATTTCTAGACTAATGCTAATCCTATCTTCTAAAACCTGGTTAACTTCCTTAGTTTAACCATCTGTTCACAGGATAATAAATTATACTCTTTTAAATTTTAGTCCTTCACATGGAGGACAAGTTTGCCAAAATCTTGTCATTACACACGTATTTCTATCTGAGATAACCTTCTTAGGAAATCATGCAATCTAAACACATCGTGCACAACTTGTGAACTAACACTGATGCTCCATCAGTCCAATTCCCTGGTATATAATGTGCTACCTTCGAGAGTTTATCAATCTCAAAATGGCATCATGTCTCTTCCCAGACATAGAAAGACTTTGTACAAAATCCATACTAATAACTTGCCATTTCCACTATGGCACGTCATGTGGGTACATAAATCCTACAGGAGTTGATGTTCTACTCTTTCCTTCTGGCACTCCAGACAATATGCTACAAATCTCACAACATCATTCTTTATTCCTTCAAGAATTAAAGAGGTTTTATATCTGTTAGTAGTTGGTTACCCCTAGATGTCCTGGGTATGGTGGAGTATGACTTCTTTCCACACCAATTTTCTTATTTCAGAAGAATTAGAAACACATATTCTTTCTCTGAAACTCAATAGTCTGTGAGACTCAAAATGAAAACCTATCATACCTTGAATCTTTAAAATTTTACCACAAGATCTTGCTTAATTACTTATCATGTAAAGCTACACCCCTTAAACCATCTCTTGAGGCATCAGTTTTTCCCTCAAACTATCCTTCAGGGTTAGGAATTCACAAAATTGGTGTTGTAATTTCTCTTAACCATTATAGAATCACTTACACTTAAGGATAAAGTTCTCCTTCATTCTTAAAATAAATAAGTATATCTTCTAGAAGGCTAGGACATCTTGTCTAAACAATCTTTAAAATAACTGTTCAAGAGATTTATGAATACGACAGAGGTGTTTGTATCTCCAAAAGGCAACACTACAAACTCATAGTGCTCATTCTTATCTTATAAGTTGATTTATGGGTATCCTCATTCTTCAATCTTGTTTGATGACATATTGATTGCTAATCAGTCACTTCAGTTCTACTCATCCAATCAAAGAGGTCATCAATACGTGGTGAAAGATATTTGTTCCTTATTGTTGTTTTAATGAGCATACGATACTAAATACACAATTGCATAGTTATGTCCTTCTTGACAAAAATATCTAGTGTACCCCATGGTAAAATATTGGATCTAATCAAACCTTTAGCCAATAATTCTTATAAAGGGGCTTTCGATTCCATTAATCCCATAGTTGTCATAAGGTAAGGTACTTTTCTAGGTAACTCATCCCAGAATTCTAAGAGGAATAAGATTTTCAGTTGATTCAATCATGTTCCATCAACTTTGGCGGAATAGCTTTCTTTTCCAAAAGAAAAAAAAATACTAGGTATCTCCTTGGTTTTATACATGGTTAGGATTGCTCCAATTTGATCAAGAGATTAACTAGTGGTTTATTCTCTTTTAGACTTTCACCCTGGTTTGGTTCTAGTATGAAACATGCTCTCATTTTTCCTCATGCCAGATAAATTAGTTATCTAATAGTTTTTCTAAATTTAAAGTGACTCTAAACATCCAATATATTTATCTCATAATAATCCAAAGATTGGTATCAAACATTGTCATCTTTATTATAAAGTATTTAGGAGTAACCACATCCTTATTAATATAGTTGATACGACAAGACTATATGTCACTGTCATTTTACAATCTTCCAATTTAACAAACATAGAGGGTTGATGTACACACAAGTACTCCAACACCTTTTTCCTAAAATAGAAGTATCACATCAACCTTTGAGTGACATATTGTAACTGGCTACAGTTTACTAGGTTTTACTACACCAGTAGAAATAGTAGGATTCTTGGCCAGTTCAAAATGTTGTTTTCTTTCTAGCCGAATACGCTTAAGCGCATCAGCAAAAGTCTCTGAATCCTCCAGCCATACACCTTCAGAGTAAGTAATAGGCTCTTTAAGTTCAACCTCCTCGATAGGTTTCTTCTTAACCACTAATTTAGGCAAATGTTGGGGAACAGACTTCCTATCTATTTTCTTGGTTCTTCTCCACGTCATTCCGACCCAAGAAAATTTAAACATTAGCTAACTGCATAATGTTGACTATAGGTTAGCACAGTAGACTCATAAGCCCTAGTGTCGAACCTGGTAGCTCTGATACCATATGTAACATCCATGTTCTATAAACATAGTAAAAACCAAAAATTCACCATAAAGTAAATTTACAAGGTAAAAATGAGACAGAGAAAATTTTTTTATATATATTTAATATATAATCAAGTAATAACAATTACAAGATATCTCATCACAAATTCAATAAACCATATTGTCTTTCTCAAGTACAATGTTTACAAAAATAAATCATTTACAAATACCTAAATCAGATAATGTTTTACTTAGACTCAATAAACACAAGTCTCAGAGATATACTGCATCTGAAAATCTGACATCTTTATCGCAAGCCTCGGCATGTCTTCTGCGAGAGAGAGAGAGAGAGAGAGAGAGAGAGAAAGAGAGAGAGAGTATCTTTCCAGTGATTTACCTCCAACCACAGACCAGTGGTCTCCCACACATCTTCCACATAGGAAGTGGCCCTACCCTTCATGAGAAGTATAGACCAAGGTGACCAGTGGTATTTTGCCTTTCCGAGTACATAGTGTTGTATCCTACACAACTCTATCAATCATACAACCCTAGATACCCTCTAGCTAAGTATGATTTCTGATAGGATGTGCAATCTAGATACAATGAACTGACAATGCATGCAGAGACATATGCATTACTATGGCCATAGTTTTAATATAAATTGACGTTCACAATGAACATTATCGTAATGTTCACCCACCCCAACTCGACTTGGATACTATCATATTCCTACAGTTTGACTTGGTCAATTAGGTTTAAATTGAGAAGTTATGATGATTTCAACAATTTAGTCTTCCCGACCCAATTCATGTTTTCTTTTGCAGTCTAAAATCCATAGACTTTTTCTTTCGTTTTTCTTCCTTTACAAGGACTCTCATTGCACCATTGCAATACTTGAGGTCCATGACTTATTGTCTCATAATAAATATAGATAGATTAATTATGACTAAGATGATAACCTTACCCAGGTTAAGCAATATAGTCTAGGAAGCTAATTCCCTTCTTGCAAGTAAGAGTACTTATACATAGTTAGGGCACTTGACCCTTCAAACATGATCTATAAATAATCTCAATGATTTAATATAATAATTACCATATCTAGGATTAAGATTTAACTGATGAGTTTTGCCTAACTCAAACCTAGTCTTTCTGACTTAGGTGGATTCATAAGAACTATCATTACTCCATGGACCTTTATGGGATGACTATCCATTCTTACGTATCTCTCTTTGCATCTTTGCAACACTTGAGATTCACCCCTTATTGACAAGCAATAGCTAAGAGAAGTTGTGTCCAATAAGATGTAATATACTTTATGGTTGACTAACCATTATTAGTACCTCTTGCATATTTGCAAAAGTCGAGGCTTATGACTTGTATTTCAAGTCCACTTGTAACCCAACAAATAGTTTTCCCCTCTTAAAGTTAAACATTGCCGACTAGTAACAAATCTCTTTTCAATAAGATAGACATGAGCATTACCAGATTAGGGTTCTTGACCTTCTTTATTGACCCATACATAATCCACTAAAACAAGTTGTAACCCCAAAAGGTACAATTTATAACCTTACCCTACTGGGTCACTCTAGGGTTTTGTATTTCTTTTTCCATGATAATGGAAGATCAAGAATAGAGTTTAAGTAAACAACTTTCCTTTAGTCTTCTTTTGACCTAAAGATCATTTCCAAACAAGCCTAACAATAATGCCAAATGGTTCAACTCCAAGTCTAAGCTTCTCCCAAGTTTAGTTGGACTGTAACTGGTTGACAATCTAATCCCATTTGTTTTCCATTGAAAACATATTTAAAGTTCTTCTCCTTTTTCATATTGAACTAAATAGAGTCAAATATAAACGAGTGTTTTTATTCTAAGTTGATGTAGGGAAAATCCATTCTCTTTGAACATCCCTAGAGCAAAGTATTCTCCTAATGACATTAAAAGTACAAGAGGATACTATTTTCGAGACATCTTAAGACTTGCATATTCTTCCCTGTCAAGTAAGAATAAACATTCATAGATAGAGTATTTGCTCCTTTTCATTGTCAATCTTTCTAGTGATCACGTAGATATAGAATATAAAATCTCCCTACCAGGTCAATTTATAGGTCTTATCCTTCCCATACCATCATAATGGAAGAACAACCATATATTCCCATAAAGTAAAAATTTAGTGAGCAAAAGGATTAACCTCTAGGTCTTATGTTGACTACAAGGTCATTTCTAGGTTTTCACCACTCTTTGACTAGAAAGAAGATTGTTTTCCAAGGTTTTAACCACTAAGAGGTTGTCCAATCCTTTATAACGAAGTTCTTCTCCCTTTACATTGAAATCATATTTATAACTATCCTTGTGGTTCCATATAAGTTTAAAATATTGTCTTTGATTGACTTGATATCAAATAATGCAAAAAGACTAGTTTATACTATTGTCAACCTGTGTTTACTGTCTGAGTTGTTTCTCATAAACATAAATATATCCGAAGAAGCCTTTAGATCAATATTAAAGACTAAATCCTTTTGAGCAACCTAAGCTATGATTCTCACTAGCAATTTGCATTACTCTCATAAAGATTCCACAAAATTACAGGGAGATTCAATCACGTACCGAGTATATTAGAGTTGAGGTTTTAAAAGAACTTACGATTACAAAAACACGAATCCTAAGTCTTTCTAATATCCATAGAAATTGCTTGAACTATTTCCATATTGTAATCAAAGACGTGAACAAAGCAAAATGATGTTATAACTATTTTTGACAGAGTCATATGATTTAAATAATCTGAAGAGAGTATACTTTGCATATATATATACTAGAGATAAAATCTCAACGTAAACATTCCTTAAATCTCTGTCTAAGTTTTATATAGAGATAAAAACAATCCTAATGAACTAGAATCGAGTAATATTATCATCCAAAGATGATGACCTTGTAGACATAAAGCATCGACTCACAATTACTACCAAGTCTAGCATTTAACATGCATTTCTCATAGTATTTAAAGACCTTGTGATTAGAAAGGAACCTGATGGATAACTACAAAGGATCCTTTATGGATGTTCATGAAGAGATCTTGTTTTCCACTACTGTTCGTTATTTCCTCTTTACACTATACTTCATTCACTCTTCTCTCTTTTTTTTGTTAAGAGCTATGCTAGCTATTCTACTCTCCCTCAGCGATGTCAAATAAAATGTTGTTCCATTTTCCCCCCTTCTGCTAAGTCATTTCTCCACGACCCAACACTTAGTATCCACTCACACATTTAGAGTGAGTTTCCTCCTGTCACGGCATCCTCTATGGAGTTTTTGTTAAAACAACCTCATATCCCACGTGAGGACTCCTCGTTCCCACTACATCCAAAAATAACTACTTCCAAAAATAGGAATGACGTGCTACAAGGAAGTGAATAATATGCCGTAAAAGCACAAGAATTAACCAATAAATTGATAGGTGTTCATGGTTTAGAAGTACCACTCAAAGCTTATAATGAACTCACAACTATAATATTTAATAATGACTCCTATCTTTAAGCAACCATTCACCAAAAATGGAGCTCCACAAGGCCGCAGATCTCCCTCAAATCTAGCCTTTGAATGCTCTTTTTATCCACTACAGAAAGTGGGAACGTGGGTATCTAAATGGCAGTCCCTCACCAATCCACAACTAACTACAATCATAAGGATCGGCATGCTAAGATAACTCCATGTTTTCAAGTTATTAAGTCTCCTCTCAAAGTTGTTAAACTTTTCATAACTAACAAAATGACTCACAACAAAGTTGGTGACAATTTCTCTTTAAAACTGCAAACATCATTCCTTAGTGGTCTTAAGGTGTTCGAGCTAGCAAACATGAGAGATTTTGTGGTATTAAACACTACTATCTTTCTTATTAAAGCCGTGGCCTTATAGATTAGGACTCAAGTTTTCGTTTAGATATCACATAGCTATGAAAACCTTTACCCAAAGTCATTAAAACTCCTCTATATGTCCCACCTTGATCACAATCTAAAATTTTAAAAGCCTACATCCTCATAAACATTTAAAAGATTCCCTCTTCAATACATCACAAGTAAAGAATAGATAGATATGATAATAGAGAAAGTGATTAGAAGTAATTTGACGATCAACTCAATTTGACCACTAAGGATTATAGATGATGTGAATGGGTCAAGTTTACCTCCCCATCACAATCTGTTGATAATATCCATGTCATCTAACTTGATGAAAACGTCTTGACGCTAAGAAGCGACAATAAAACCCCAAGTGACTCAAGAAGAATAACACAACCATTTTATGTCTATGACGTTGTTTACTTTACAAACGACTATGTCAACTCACCATCGACTTGACTAGATGATAATCAAGATATCGACTACCTGTCGGTTAGATTCGAAAGTAACTAGCAAGACAAGACTTACCTCATACGACTCATTGGTTCACATTATCATTTAACACTAAACTTGTTTGGCAAATAGACCACTCGTATTCCAAGGTCTATATCTCTCTTCTCGAAAGATACTCTCTCTGTTCTCTGAGAGTCGATAACTTGTAATCCTATTTCACTTGTCATCAAACAATAAGTAATCAGTGCATCATTATTCGATAAATTCAACTAGTAAATCAAATCTCATAATATAATTATTAAATCGACCATAATATAATCATTTCCATGATTTCATAAATGATATTCAATATAATTCCATGTCATATCTTGTCATAAGTCTATAACATCACAACAAATTTACTTATGCCCAAGTAAAATGTAAAAGTATAGCAAGTCAGAAATTAGGGATGTAACAACAACCTTTCCCAAAATCCTCCCTACCTATGTCAAAATGGGAACTTTGGAATAGGATATGGACATCCATCAATACATAAAGGATAGAAGAATTTTGTCAGATATTGTAGTTCCAACTACCCTGTTAGACATGTATGCAAAATGTGGAAGCATAGACAAGGCACGTGAACTGTTTGATAGAATGCCTCAAAGAAATGTGGTCTCATGGACTGCAATGACTGCAGGATATGCACAAAATGGATTTGTTGAAAAGACTTCAAAAATTTTAAAGCAAATGCAATTATCTGGTGTAAAGCCAAATTCCACAACCTTTGCTAGCATCCTCCCTGCCTGTGTCAAAATGAGAACTTTGGAATAGGGTATGGACATCCATCAATACATAAAGGACAGAGGAATTTTGTCAGATGTTGTAGTTGTAACTACCCTGTTAGACATGTATGCAAAATGTGGAAGCATAGACAAGGCACGTGAATTGTTTGACAGAATACCTTAAAGAAATGTGGTCTCATGGACTGCAATGACTGCAGGATATGCACAAAATGGATTTGTTGAAAAGGCTTTAGAAATTTAAAAGCAAATGCAATTAGCTAGTGTAAAGCCAAATTCCACAACCTTTGCCACCATCCTCCCTGCCTATGTCAAAATGGGAGCTGTCGACCAACTAATTTGTAGCACTTAAGGTTATGTAATAGAATTTACAGTTGATAGTTAAATTTATAACAAATTTTTTTATGATCTTTACTAATGTTTAGTAGAATTGTTGCATGTTTTACATCATTGGAATGACATATTAGTTGTAACTTTTTTGAAATTTTATTATGGTATGTGCACTTTGATATGATGTAATATGATTATGGTTTTGTTTCATATGTTGTAATATTAGATATATAACAGAAAAATAAATTATTGCATGAAATAAATAATAACTTTTCATTTTAAATGTTTTTTTGCAGAACACAGGTCTTCCAGAAGATCAAGATGATCCTCATGATAGAGATCTAGATTATGTTGGTTCTGGTATAGATCACATGGTAGAGGATGATGATGACACAGATACAGATGACACTGAGGCCAATGATGACGATGATGATCATGATGATGATGATCACGATGGTGATGATGAGGCAGTTGCTCATAGTAGCTAGTGACATTCATGATCATATAGACTGCATCATGGATCATTGTTGATATATCGTTATGATGCCTCTTTTCATGGTCACTAGCTATCATATGTATCGTTTTCACAACCTGCAGTACCATATTAATGAGTTATATCATAAATTTATGTATCATTTTGACTTATATCATTTGGACATGTATCATCTTGACTTGTATCATTTTGAGTTACATAATTTATCATTTTTACTTATATCATTTGTACATGTATCATTTTGACATGTTATTGATCTACTAACATATTTGACTTTCACTTGTTTTAGTTATATATGATGATCTTATCCATATTGAATTGTCAATTTATATATATTGAAAGTGGTCGATGATTTTTGGATGGATATTTAATACGTATGATGATTTTAATTTACTACTCAGGATGGATGTTGTCAAATTCAATTAAATTATAGATATTTGACTCACTTGTTTTAATTATAGATGATGATCATGTTATAATAATTATCTTGTTATTTAATCATATGAGTTAAATAATTAAATTACTTACTCTATAATCATATGAGTTATTTAAGAGGCATGATATATTTAACTAATTAAATTGAAGTAAAACATATTAAATTAATAAAAGTAAGCAAAACAAGAAGCATTTTTAGAAGAAAAAAAGGAAGCAACAACGGAAGCCAAACTAGAAGCAAACTAGAAGTAATCTTGGAATAAAAACTTGGCGTTATCTAGGAAGCAAAAATAGAAGCAATTCAAGTAGCAAACAAAGAAGTAATAATGGAAGCAATTTTAGAAACAACAAAAGATGCAATAATAGTAGCCATATTAGAAACAACAAAAGACACAAAAATGGATGTAAAATTGGAAGCAACAAGTGACGTTATATCGGAAGAAAAATTGGAAGCAAAATTGGGAACAACAGTGGAAGCAAAATGGGAAGCAAAATTGGAAGCAAAACCGAAAGCAAAACTAGACGCAAAATTGGAAGCCAAACTAGAAGTAAAACCGGAAGCAAAACCAGAAGCAAAATTGGAAGCAAAACTAGAAGCAAAATTTGAAGCGAAGCCAGAAGCAAAATTGGAAGCAAAAATGGAAGCAAAATTGAAAGCAAACCTGGAAGCAAAATTGGATGCAAAGCTGGAAGCAAAATCGGAAGCAAAATTGAAAGCAAAACTAGAAGCAAAATTGGAAGCAAAAGTGGAAGCAAAACCGGAAGCAAACCTAGAAGCAAAACTGGAAGCAAAACCAAAAGCAAAACTAGAAGCAAAATTGGAAGAAAAACTAGAAGCAAAACTAGAAGAAAAATTGGAAGCAAAATCGGAAGCCAACCTGGAAGAAAAACTGGAAGCAAAATTGGAAGCAACAGTGGAAACAAAACTAAAAGCAAAATCAGAAGCAAAAATGGAAGCAAAATCAGAAGCAAACTTGGAAGAAACACAAGAAGCAAAACCAAAAGCAAAATTGGAAGCCAAACTGGAAGCAACAAAATTCGGTGCTAAACCTGGCACTAAAATCTGGTGCTAAACCTGATGCTAAACCTTGTGTTACAACCGGTGCTAAACCTGACACAAAAGTGAAATGCAATTGGGCGCCTAGTTTGGCATCGATAGAAATGTCCAATTCATGGACTCAAATGCACTAAATTCTGGTGCTATTTTAGGCACTAATTGTTTGTTTTGTTGTAGTGAATGCATTACAAGGATTTTCATGTAATGCGATAGCTTCTAAGATAATGAGCTTTGTCCTTTGGTGCCAAGTTCTTTATTTTTTGTAATTTCTATTTCTATATCTAATTTATCATTTCAGTATTCTTTTTATCTCATTTCAATTTCATTAATGTAATATTAAATTTAATTTGTCTAAAATTTCATAGTATACATTCATTATTTTTAATAAGAAATAAATATTGATTGTTTTTGTAGTAAGTCTTCAAGAATCTAAAGTGACCACCTACTAGAGAAGCATGCAATTCTACCAACACCTTAAACTTAAGGGTTGAGTTCTTGCATAGGTACAACCTATCCTTATACCATAAACCATTTATTTTCCATGAAAATGTGTGATATACTTGAATCTTGTTAGAGTTTCTCAATGAGAGTTTGAGTGGAGAAGGTTTAAGTATCCATATCCATTTCCATTCTTCTCATGCATCATTTACATAATTTGCTTGCAATATGGAAATGACATACAATAGTGACTTTGTGGCCTCATCACTCCTAGATAAACCATTAGCCACAAGTCATATCCCAAAATATTTGTGAACCATTTTTGTTGTTCTTTATATGACAACCTCTATTCTAAGAAATATTTGAGACTATCATGATATATATTTACCTTAAAGTAGCTTACCATTATATAAGGTCTCCATTTTTTAACTACATGTAGGATAGCCAACATTTCTGTTTCATAATCTAGCTTCAAAAATTTATTTTTCTTTGAGTTGGAAACTCTCAAATATTATGGGTATTCATTCTTGCATTAGTATTTCTCCTATGTGATGCAGAGTGCCAGCAGAAGCGAATGAAGATTTGACTATATCTTCCCTATCGGCAAGAGGTCCTCCAGTGTTTCGCCGAAGTCAAGGGTGTCTTCGCTATCAGAAAGACATGAACTATCGGCCGAACCTTATTCTTTTATCCCGATGGCCAATTTCTCACCGATATCTCCTTAGTGGTTCGTTGCCTATTGGCAACACCTCATTCTATCGGACCACGAGAAATTTCTTATGCCGATATACTCCGTCACGCATTTCTTATGCCGATATACTCCGTCACGCCGATGACCAATCTTCGTCGGCTAGACTTCCTCCTTTGGTGAAGCTTCTTTCACCTATACCGACACCTTGTCTCTTGCCGATATCGTCAGGCACATCGGCCAGACCTCCTGCTTTGGTAAGACTCCGGTTCGTGGTCCCGATGGTTCATCTCACTCCAACGAGTCCTTTGTCACTGAGACTTCTCGAACTCCTTCCGATGAACTTCTATCGGCGGGACTCTAACGGTCGTCGCCGTGACTTCTTCGGCTTCTCCCGACAAGGTTCCTCACGCCGATACTCTTTATCGGCAATACTCCGAGGATGTCTCACCGATCGGTGAAACTTTATACCGTCGGCTAAGTGTATTTTCCTTAGCCTGATATCGTTTCTCTCACCGATGCGAATAACAATGGTATGTGTCTCCGACACTATACCAATCTTCGCCAAGACGGAGAGTATCTCACGCTGATAGACTCCCAACTGTTATGTGACACTGAACTCGGATTCCTTTCGACAGAACAATGGAATTTGGTCGATTCACATATCAAACCCTCGATCACTTGTAGCAATCTGATCCCACAGCAAAACCATCCAATTTCACTTCGATTTCCCGACTAGCCACATGACGATGTCTAGTCGAACTTGACTGAGTTCGCTGGCTTCTTGGGTAAGATTTCAACAACAACAAACGTGAAAAGACTTTCCCCCATCACACTGATACTATACAGGGCTTCAGTGGACAGAGGAAAGGGCCTCCATGTATGAACCAAAACCCTACTCCTAGGTTACGAACCAGCCACTGTGGAACCGTGGGTTTTACACCGTCTGCACACTACAGAGTCACTATGAATTGACAGATAGCATCCGGTTAGGGTTCCATTTACAAAATCAGGATACAGATATCAAATCACTAAGAACAACCAAGAAAATCAACACAGATCATACCCAGAACTCTCTTTATTCAGTTATCAAAAAGAACTTGTTGTAATACACACTTCTCTCTCTGCTCCGTGTGACATACAACCTGCCTCTAAAGAAGATATAGAGACAGCAGTTATCCCCTCCAACCGTGCAAACTAATTTTCAAATCAGTTAGCCGTTGGTATACCCTTCATACAAGCAAAACTACATGTGTGTCTTGCACAATTACATTCATGGGACCAAATTGACCCTTATTACAAAATGAAATGGCTTAAGAGCCTTATGAGAAAACAAAAGAAAAGATGACCCTGCACTACAGAGAATGTGCTCCTGCACCACTATGCCATGTATCAAGGCACCACAATCCATAATGAATGTTTTAGAAAAATTTAGTGTAGCTAGAACTAGAATTATGTGATAGCTTGCTTTAGCTACTCGAATATCCTAGTAGCTACATCATTCCACTAGAAGGAATCCTTCTTCAATAAAGTTGTGAGAGGTGATGTTATGCCACCATATTTTTATACAAATTGGTGATAGTAACCTATAATCCCTAAGAAACCTTGTAGGTTCTTGAGGGTCCTAGCCATTTTCAATTCTATAATGGCCTTGATCTTATGGGGGTCCACCTTGACTCCCTCATGTGAAACAATATGACATAGGTACTCCACTTATTTGACTCCAAACACACACTTGGATGGCTTAGTATAAAGTTAATGTTGTTCAAGAATGTCCAAAACCTAATTTACATGCTACAAATGTTCCTCCCAAGTTTTTCTAAATATTAAGATATCATAAAAAAATACCAAAATAATTTTTTTATGCAAAAATGACCTAAAGATAGAGGTCATCAAAATTTCAAATGTAGATGGTACATTTCTAAGGCCAAAAGGTATTACCAAAAATTCATAGTGGCCCTCATGGGTTTTAAAATCTATCATATATACATCTTCATCTTTGATTTTGATTTGATTATAAAAATGCAGATCAAGTTAGGTAAAATAAATAGCACTATTCATCTCATCTAAGAAATCGTCAATTGCTAGAATCAGAATCTTATCTTTTATGGTGTACTTGTTGAGCTCTCTATAATTAGGACACATCCTCCAAGTATCATCTTTCTTATACACCATTACAATGGGAGAGGAGTAAGTGCTTTGACTATGCCTTGTAATACCTACCTGTAGCATCTCTTGAACCATCTTCTCAATCTTAATTTTTTGTATATATGGATACTTGTAGGGCATAATGTTGGGTGTTTAGCTGCTTGGTACTATTTGAATGCTAACTCAATTCTTCTAGGTGACTTAAGTAACTGTACCAAGGCTATCTAGTTGTCTTGTTGGAAATAGATCAATACCTCATCTGGGCTATAGAATCCTAGATGGTAATGAAGCAATATCCAAGCACATGGAAACACATCTACCAGTATTCGTGCTTATACTTAATAGATATATGAATATTTTTGGATGAATTGACCTAGCTATTTTCCTTAATAACTAATTATTATGAATCTGGGAAAGAAAAATGAATCCATTTGCACACACTCTAGTTGGAAGTAGTATTTTATGACATCTTTTAATTCATTCCGTGTTATTCTTGTTATGAACATATTTTGGAGAATTTGATTATATTAGCTACTATATTTTTGGTTCCTTAAATGATTCATTTACATTAAAATACTCAAGAGTATTTTTTAGAAAAGTCACCATTTGTTGTTGCATATGCAACACAACCTAATTTCCCTCCAAAATCATGGAACCCCACTTTTGCCATTGATTTGATCTTTTGGCCTCTTTAAGTCCATTCATCCATGTCCATCCCTATATTCTCTATTTCATTTTCCCCAAATCCTAGTTTCATTATGATTTCGGCTGATGGTGGTCTAGTCTAATCTAAATCCACATGGCTATTTTTTTTATGTCTTAACACTTGTTTGTCTCTTGCATGCTTCATCTTCTAATTTTTGAATTATATGTTTTTTGGTTCACATATTTACTTGAACTCTTTCTCCCACATGAGTAAGTTTATTATTACTACTTTTTGATCTTGTGGTGACTTATTAACTTGGTATCCTTCAACTTCTTAAAGCCTAAGTGCTTTATAGGGTTTTTTAAGCCACACATTTGGGTTCGTAGTTTAAATGAATTCATATTCAAAACTCCTTGCAATGCCCAAAGTTCTTATCAACTCTAATTGAGTGGGAAGTTTTAAATCTAGAGTCAAAATTCTAAAATCTAGGGCCTCTTTCATCATAGCCATGTGTTAAATCCCCATTCACTTGTATCTAGATGACCTATGTTTCTATAGACTCAAAATCTTTTCATACTTTGAATTGGTCACTAGTTCACATTTAGATTTGAAACATATCACTCCCTAAGAACCCCCATAAATTCTACTTCAGTAAGTCTTTCACTCCCATTGAGATAATTAAATTATAAATCTAGATCTAAGTCATGTTTTAATTTGAATTCATCTAGTGGATTACATCCAACATATTACATGAATTGTTCTGGAGCTATCCTTTTGGACTCAACATGCCCATTTAATTATGAATGGAGAATTTTATGTTTGTCAAATGGATAGATAACTATAAATTCTAGACCTGAATTTACTTTAGGACCTAATTAAATAGGATTTTCACATTTGAATGCCTAGATATGTTGCCTCCATGAGAACCCTATAGACCCATACACATGAATGAGCTATAGTTTACTAGGGATCTCAAGTCTAGAATATATTTCCCTCATGTCTAGATTTTACTAACATGTTGCTATCACATTGGCCCAAGCTAATCACCTAAGAATTTTTCCATGAAACTTGTAGATTACCTCTATGCCTTGTTAGTTGTACATGGCATATGGACTTTGATCTAAATAAATTTGATGGACCATCCATAATTTAAAATATTATCTATTGGTCCATTTTAGCATGGAACCACTCCTCATCTACTACATGTAAAACTTTCACCCATTAGCTTGCCACCATATATTCCTTTTGTGGTCAACACATAATCCTAAGGCATGATTGAATTTTATAGTGTCCTAATTAGAATCACCTTATGGCCTATTCTTATGCATGTTTGTTCTATGATAGTTAACTTGAGACCATAGTTGAAGTCATATCCACCTAGGGACTTGTAGAAACATAGATTTGGTATTTCATACTAGGAGTGATATTAATACCATGAATTTGCATGTTCTTTTGTTATTCATAAACTCAATTTGACATATGTACCCCATGATTTATGCATGAAAATTGTTTTCTCCAATTCAATGTTACTCTCCTTTGTGCAAGAACACTTGATATGCTAACTTCCTCTTTGTGGTACATTGTTGGAGCATTCATAGGACTAGTAAGTTAAATTACCTAAAGATCATTGGATGATTGAATGTGACTTGCACACATGATCATTCCCATGATTATTTTGTGTTGAGATAAAAATATTTGAGTTGGGTAGTTGAGAATTTATGTCAAGCATATTTGGAGAGCTATAATCATGATTAGATGGATGTCTTGCAATTATGGTAAACATTTACAATAATATTACAAGTTGCACAAGAGTTAGTTGAGTGCTAAAAGAAAATCTTGACAAGAATGTTCTAAAGAACATATATCAAGGAAAAAAAATAGTATTGATTGGATGTGTGCTCACTTACAACATTTTATTGGCCATAGATCCTAGAAGGCATTTTAGTACACATAGAGAACACAAAATTGAAATTTGCATTGATGAATTAAATATAGTGAGATCTCTTACTATCAAGGTGGTGGGTGTGAGATTGTCTAGGTCTTTCTTTGTCAAATCTTCTTGTTAGAGGCCAAATGGAGGCATCCATGAGAGGTGTATGATATATTGAAATCAAGAAGTTTCAAGAATTAAGCAATATTGGGGAATTTTCTAAATTGAATTGTTATATTAACAAACAACTAACCACAATCATAGATTCTCTCATCCCTTGGATTCGAGGAGCTCTATAAAAACAAGACTATTTATCATTTGAAGGGGCTGGAAAAATCATAGTTCATGTGACTTGTAGATCTTAATTTATTTTTAGGATAGCCTAGTGTTGTAGTTTTTCTAGTCTAAGAGCTATGATGTGTTGAATTTTTGTCTTATAATTCAATTCAAGTGAGATAAAACAATATATTGAGAACCTTATTAGATATGTCTTGTGTAGTTTAGATCTTTGATATTTGGTATGGTTATTTTGTGCATGCAATATGGTGGGTTCTTGTATAAGTCACTTTGATTTTCCTTTAGTGATTGCACCATATTAGGCCTCTAGTTTTACTACAAGAAATCAAGCCAAGGCTAGTTACTCATGTTAATTTATCTTCTTTGTAGAATAAATCAAAGTTTTAAGACAAAATGTGTCCATTATTCTGTATATCTTTTGCCCTTTCTTAAATAAGATAGAATAGTCTTAGTTTAGTTTAAGTTATTTTACTTTCTTCATAATTGATAAAGGATTATTTCTTGTGCATTCAAGGATTTCATTTATTTTGTTGTAAGTCTTTATTATGTTTATTTTTAAGAAAACATGATCCTTAGACATTATTGGATTGGGATTATGATTTGTACATTTGCTTGGCAAATTTTCTCCCTTAACTTGAGCTTGTGTCTTGACTCGATTATGTGGGTAATGTTTTCTTCTAGATTCAACTAGGCACCTTGTGAAACAACATTTCATTAGCCTTTGATGATATCCTTGCATAGCCAAGACTTGGTAAAATAGAACATTGGGGAGACTCTTTTGCCTCCGTTCAAGAGAGGAGGTACCTCAAAACACTTCTTGATTATTGGCACATGTAATCATGCCAACCAACAAGTTTTATTAATGCTTGATGCAACATTATTTGTCTATTCTAGATCAAAAGGAGGAACTAGGACTATGACTTATCATTTTAACTACTTTGTCCTTCAACATTATGCTAGGTGGACTAACCTATGCATGGTGGTGTTTTGACAACCACAATCCCATTCTTTTGTTGCATTGTTGTCCTATATGGGTACAAGAAAGTCCTTTGTGGTCATACAACCTTCACTTGGAATAATAACATGATATCTAGGATGGGGTGTTGTAGGCACCTTTGGAGACTTGCCTTGAGAAGATTTAAATGACATAACTTCCTTATTGGCAGTCAGGACCCATAAATATTTGAAAAAGATGAGAAGTTGCATGCATTTAGAGATGCGTAGAGAGGTATTACTAAGTTGGTTTGTGTGCAACTAAAAAAAATATAGTAATGAAGTTTTTTCAAGTGATAAAAGACTATATATAAGGTTGTATGTGTGTTGCTAAGTGCTTTTAAATATTGTTGCTTCCACTTATTCTTTTGTTATGCATTCATTCCTTTTAAGTATTTATTTAATTAGAAGAATGTGATCATTCTTGGTCATTTGGACACAAGAGATGATAGAAACACAAAGTGAAATAGAAAAATCAACTTTTGAATGTTGTAGACATGACCATGCCAAGTTTTGTCCATAGGATAGTATGATAGATGTAGTAACATCTAAAGTAATATAAAAGACATGAATTATGTAAGATAAAATGATGCTCGCCGATAAGGGCATGGTTCGGTGGTTAAATCACTCAGTTGTAGTGGCGGCCACCAGAGTTCAAACCCCTGCGGGGCCAACGAGCTCACAGGCTTTACGCCTTCGCTGGGCCAATGAGCGTGAGGGTTTGAAGTGTTCTTACTAGGGGATGAGGTCCCCCATGTTGTCGCCTCACCAGTTCATTGCTCTGAGAAAAAGCATTCACGTGGAGCTAGAGGGCATGTCATACCAGTGTTGCCGGTCATGTTAAAAAGTTTACCAGGTGCATTATCTTTAAAAAAAAAAGATAAAATGATGCTCAAGTCTTAAAAAAACTAAATTGAATTATAAGATACAAATTTAGGGATAAGTAATGTGCCAAACAATTAAAAATAGTTATTATCATACTTATTAAATGAAAAACACTAAAAATAAATTAAATAAGTCAAAAAAGTGTATACACTTTTCATCTCTTCATTACAAAAAAAAACTTAAATGTACCAATAATAATTAATTAAATTTTTGTTATTGTATCCAACACAACATATTATAATAATAAAATTTAAAAAATAAAAGAACTTCAAAAGATAGCTAGGGGAGAAGACTCAATAGTTGTGCACCCTAGCTTCATGCTTCTCAAAATCATACGCGGCGATATCAAATGAGTCTGATTTTTTTATACAAGATTACTTGATAAGTTCACTACATAAACCTAAGGTTTCAGGTCCATGCCATCAATTTTGATGCCTAAAATATGCCCCATCATAAAAGGTGTTCAAAATAGGTCTTTTTTTGACCCTTAACCCATGATTGACAATTGTAACTCCTAATATTTGAAATTAGTTGCACTAATAATTAAACATTTCATATCCAAAAATTATCTCCACAAATACTCATTTCATTCTTTTTGTCACATTTTAAAAGTGAAATTTCACTGAACTATATTTATACTATCTAATAAATCAAACAACTACACACTATAAATTAAAGTTCTTGTAACCTAATGAATATATTTTAAATATGTATTATTAAACAAACCTAACCCTAAACCTAATCTGAATGTATCTCACTTTTGAGATATTTTATACCTAAAAGTGTTTGTGCAAGGGTTAAAAGCAACGCTACTTTGTTTGCTTCACCTCTTTGGTAGCAGCCACATACAAAGCTGACTACTCTACTAAACATGGAGTGGAATGCCATTTTAGAGAGAGATTATGACTATTTACAAATGCAATTCCCATGGCCTCCCAAGGTAAGTAGGAAATATTGTAAATCTATTGCTTGGTAATTTAATTTTAAACTAATTTTGCAAACATTATGTTGAGTTGCTTTTCATGGCCCACTCATTTTCATGGTTTTTTTGCAGCTTCACCCAATGAAGTCACTTGTGTAAGCTCCTAGGAAGCCTAAAACAACAAAGAGATTTTCACATGGACATCCAACTCACAAAGTTTGATTTTTAGGTGCAGAAAATGTGTATTTTGACATAGGTATTTTTTAAAAGACTTTTTGTTATTTGGTTTTTAGAAATACCAATAGGCAAGGTCAATTTTGACCTTACTAGGAAATGACCCATTTGTGTTTGATTTGTGAAATTTTTTATTTTATTTTGGGTTTTTCAAATAATAGAATTTGAGTTACATTTTGATACATATTTTGATCAAAATATCAAAAACTTTAATCGCCTCCACAAATACTTTCATTAAGATAGTGTTTCTACTTGTATTACAAACATTAGATTTTACATATGTATGCATGTTTCACCACCTTTTACAAATAATAATTACTATCACCACCCAGTCTTGCATTATAAATAGTAGATTACAAATAGATTTTATTTTTCCTATACATAATGATAAAAGTTTTCCTATATTTTCATATCTGCTCAAAAAACATGAGACTATCACCTCTATGGATACTTTCATTAAGATAGTGTTCCATTAATTTAAGATAGTTTTTCTCCTTGTATTACATATGATTAAGTCATACTAGGTGGTGAAACTTTCTACTACTAGTGGCCATGACCATCTATTGATTCTGAGATACCCATTTCATTACAAGGCCTGAATCAAAGTCTTTGCATATGTATGCCTTTTCGGTGTATGGAGAACACTCAAGGAGGGTATAATGCAAACCTCTGTTGTCTAAATAAGGAGTGCAATGGTAAGGAGAGACATGTAATATAGGATGTGTGAACTAAGTTTAAAAAGAGTCATTTTGCTTATTCTAGTGTTAACCTAAGCTAGGGACAACTATTTAGTCTTGGAGTCCATCCCTAATGGTGACATTTGTTAGAACACACAGATATATTAAGAGGGGGAGGTGAATTAGTATATACCAATTTTTACTTCAATTCTACTGCAACAACAAAGTCTTTACCACATCAATCAAATTAAGTAAGAACTATGCAAACATAAGCAAGCCACACATCCACATAAGAGAACACAACACCAAATTTTATGTGGAAACCCAAGAAGGGGAAAACCATGTTGAGCAAACTACTTGGATCTACTATCCAAATCTAGCCTCACATGAAAAAATGATTATTACAATATGATTTGAAGGCATCAACCTTCATAAGACATCAATCCCCTAGCCAATACAAAGTTCATGGGTACCAACCCAAAGGAGACTACAATCACCTAAACTGAGCACCAACCTAGAGAAAGAGAGGCACAAACCTCACAAGGATCAAGAGGCACCAACCTATAAAATATTTGAAATGATTACAAGAGAAATGATAGACATCAACTTTTACACACTACAACCATCACCTTTACTATGAATGATAAATCATGATTTGCACAAACAGAGTCACAATCTAACTACAAAATTTTGATGTTACACTTCTCAGCCCTTCTATAATTCATAAGAAAACAATATACTCTTTCAAACTTGGATACATATTGTGCGACTCTTGAATTATCTTCTATTCTTGTCCTTCATACTCAAGTCACATTTGCCTGTATATTCGCACTATTTCACTTTTATAGTCGCATATCAAGACACACACAAAAAATGAATAATGATTTGCTTTATATATCAATCTGTATAATACAATCCTCTTGTCGACTATAATGCATCAAGTTAAAACATTCTCCAAAGTCAGCCTCTATATTTTGAATTTCAACATATACTTAGGTTGGCCCAACTTGGATTTCCACACTTTGAATCTAGGCCCAAATTAAACAACCTAAGTCAACCAATGCAATAACTATTTTCACTTTAATTCCAATGGAATCAACCCAAATAAATAGTCAATTTATTTTACTAACAGCCTTATAGAGGAGTTTGTCGGTGACTTTATATCTCCACAAACCCGGGGCTCTTCTTCATTCACTATCGACAAAAATGGCTTTCTACAATCCTTTTCTCAAATGCCTTTATTGGAAAAATTTCATTTCCATGAACTTACACTTCAATGCCTTTATCAACAAAATGGAGATTTCTAAACCTTACAAACTTGTTGGCAAAAGTTTATTTCCACGAACCAATTATCTTCTTCTTTATCAAGAAAATTTTGCGTCCACAAACCTCAACTTAAAAGCCTTTATCAGTAAAATCAACTTTCTATGAACTTTGGACATTTCATCTTTTATCAGGAAAAGTGCCACTTTGTGAACTTATTGGCACCATTTGCATCATATCACCTATTAGTGAAGTCATCTCATCACAAACCCATTAGTAAACTTACATTTCTATGAACCATCAACCTTTTTCTCTATCAATGAACCTTGAAACTGGTCAACTGAGGAGTTTGCAAACTAAAGACTTTTCTGTTATCTTATCTAACAAATCGACTATCAACAAACTTGAGAAATTGCAAACCAACTTTATTCTCCACGCCTTCATCCTTCCGGTGAACATTCTATCAGGGAAACCATTTATCAATGAACTTTTGAGTTCATGAACCAAGTGATTTTATGACCTAAGGGCTTTAACCTTTTCTTCAAGTCTTCATCACTAAACTCTTTTGTCGGCAAACTGGCTATTAGAGAAACAAGTTGTCGACAAACTTGTGAGTTTGTGAACCAAGCAATTAGCTAAATGAAGGCTGAAATCATTCATGCCTTAGAATATTTGTGGATCCTTTGACATCAATGACAATATTTCCAACAATCTCCCCTTTTATCATTGGTGGAAACCAAAAAAGAAATAAAATTTGAATTCTCACTTACCAAATAGAAATAAAATCAGAAAGTTTACTTTTTATATCTCTCCCTAAATTGTTACACAACTTCTTTTGAAATTTCTCCTCCTTTGACATCAATGGCAAAGGGATGTAACAAACCTCTTTCCATTTTCTATGAAGCTCCCCCTTTCTATAATACTTCATCTTGACATTAAGCTTCACCAACTGATCTAATCTCTGAATTGACTTCTCCATGGAGCTAAAAAATACTACAATGACTAACTTCCCCTGAATGTAATACTTCTCCTTATTATGTCTCTTCCCTTTGTCATCTCAAACTTGATCATTTATACTCTCTTATATCTACTTGCTCCCCCTAAGAGGTAGCCATTGTTCAAATAGGAATGAAGGATATGCCTTGTGCTTCTCCCACTGGACAGATGCTTCATTATAAGATTTTACTAATTTGAGTAGAGTGATATCATTCCCAACTTCTGCCTTGAATACTCAAATGTCTCTTTCGGAAGGGGTTTTGTAAAAATATATGTGATCTGATCTTTTGTAGCCACATACTCCAACTTTACCTCCTGATCTGCAACCTTTTCTCTCAGGAAATGATACTTAATGGATATATGCTTGGTTCTAGAGTGCATCACATGATTCTTTGATATATTGATTGCACTTGTATTATCACACATAATAGGAACGGGCTCATCATATATTACTTTGATATCCTTCAACGTTTGATTCATCCACAAAACCTAGGTACAAGAAGATGTTGCAGCTATGTATTATACTTCTACTATTGATAGAGAGACTAAATCTTTCTTCTTGTTTAACCATGAAACTAATCTATCACTTAGAAAGAAGGCTCCACCACTTGTGCTTCTTCTATCATCAATGTTGCCAGCCCAATCTACATCTGTATATGCAGTTAGAGAGAGATCTTTTCCCTTCTCATACCACAATCCATAGTCCAATGTGCTCTTAAAATGTTTTAAAATCCTTTTAACAACCTTTACATGAGTCTCTTTTGGATTTGCTTGAAACCTAGCCACCGTACAAATTTCTCGCATAATATCTAGCCTTGATGTAGTCAAGTATAATATGCTTCCAATCATGGACCTATAAAGAGTTTGATCAACTTGAGGTGACCCATCATCCTTGTTAAGATGAAAACATATTACCATTGGTGTACTTATTGGTTTGTAGTCATCCATACCAAAGTTTTTCAACATCTCCTTGACATACTTAGCTTGTGAAATAAAAATACCCTTGTCTGATTAGACAATTTGAAGTCCAAGAAAGAATGAAAGTTCACATATCATTAACATTTCAAACTCTTTCTGCATTTCTTCTATAATATTTTTACACATACCATCATTGCCACCAAAGATAATATCATCAACATATACTACTATCAACACGTGCTTACCTTCTACCTTGATGTAGACAATATTGTCTGCAATACCTTTCTTGAAGACTTGTTGGTGTAAGTATTTGTCCAGCCTTGTATACCATGCCCTAAGGTCTTGTTTTAGACCATATAAAGCTTTTCTAAGTTGGCATACCAAATTCTAATATTTTGATAGCTGAAATCCTTCAGGTTGTTCTATGTAAACTTCTTTTAGATCAACATTCAATAAGGCAAATTTGACATCCATTTGATACACCTTGAAGTCTTTGTGAACTACAAATGTAAGAAACATCCTGATTGCTCCCAATCTTGCCATAGGGGTAAATGTCTCCTCAAAATCAATGTCTTCCACTAGAGAATAGCCCTTGCAGACCAACCTTGTTTTGTTTTTAACTACTTCTTTGTAATCATTCAACTTATTTCTGAATACCCACATGGTGCCAATCACATTATTATCCTTTGGTCTTGGAACAAGTTCCCAAGTTTCATTCTTCTCAATTTGATTTAGCTCTTCTTGCATAGCATTGATCCAATTCCCATCTTTAATATCTTCAATAAAATTATTAGGCTCTACTTTGGATAGCAAAGAGAAGTTTATATGTTCTCTCAGTTTTCTCCTAGTCATAACTCCTTCATTCTTGTTTCTAATGATCTAATTTTTAGAGTGATTCTTTTGAACATACTTTGCAGGTGTCTTGGTAGTCTCCTTGGGTGTTTCTTCTTCTTCAACTCCATCTTCTTCTTCTATGTAGGTTGATTCATCCAAAAAGTTGTCTTCTCTATCATATGTTGAATGAAGTAGGTCTTCATCAATCCTAACATTTGCACTCTCAATTATCTTCTACAGTCTCTTATTGTAGCATATGTAAGCCTTGATTCTAATTGAATAGCTAAGAAAAATTCCTTCATTAGATCTTGAGTCAAACTTGCTCAAGTTGTCTTCATCTCTTTTGATATAACATCTACTTCCAGATATTCTAAAATACTTGATAGATGCAGGTCTTCCTTTCCATAGCTCATATGGTGTCTTAGTGATGTTCACTCTTAGCTGTCCTCTATTGAGAATATAAGAAATAGTATGGACTACTTCTTTCCAATACACATCAGGTAGCTTGGCTTCATTTAACATTATTCTTGCCATCTCCTAAACTATTATGTTCTTCCTTTTAACTATTCCATTTTGTTGAATACTCCTTGTAGCAGAGTATTGTCTTCTTATTCCTTAATTTTCACAAAATTCCTCAAATTCATTTGATGTGAACTCACCACCTCTATTTGATCCTAAGCACTTGATTCTAGCATTTATTTCATTCTCAACCATAGACTTGAAAATCTTGAATCTATTGAAAGCTTCTGATTTATCTTTCAAAAATGTAACCCATGTCATTTTGGAGTAATCATCAATGAGCAACATGAAATACCTTTCACCTTGGAGACTTCTTATTTTGGTAGGACTACATAAGTCTGTATGAATCAATTCTAATGACTCTGTAGAATAGTACTCCTTGGTCTTGAACGTGGTCCTTGTCTTCTTCCCAATTTGACATTCTTTACAAAAGGTACTTGTAGGCCTGGCAATCTTTGGCATTTCTCTAACTGCATGTTTAGAGTTGATCTTCACAAGGTTGTCAAAGTTGATGTGTCCCATCCTCTAATGCCACAACTAGCATTCATCTGTTTGTCCTAGAAGACATTTCCTTTCTTTGACTTCACTAAAATTATACAAGTTATTTTCTATCCTGCTTGCTTCTGCCACGAGCTTTTTAGTGCTTACTTTTCTGATTTGACATCCTTGTGCATGGAAAATGAGGTTATACCCTTTATTGCATATCTAAATTACTCTAAGAAGATTGTGCTTAAGACCTTCTACATATAGGACATCTTTTGTCCAATTCTTCACATCAATACTTACTATGCCTTTTCCACATATTCTTCCAATGGTGTTGTCTCCAAACTTGATTGATCCACCATTTGATTTAACAAGGCTAATAAACTTGTTCTTATCTCATCTCATGTGACTTGAGCATCCACTATCAATAACCCAAGGATTTTCTTGTCCTTGTGCATGAAATGTAGCTTGGACAATCACTGAGTTTTGACCTTCATGATTGTTCTTCTTGATTTTCCATTCCTTCTTTTGATCTGTCTTCTAATTTTTTAGGAGTGTCATCTTCCTTGCTATTCTCAATCATCTAAGTTCCTAATTTTACTAGTCCACTTCTGCAATATTTTGCTATGTGCCCAAAATTGTCGCAAATATGACATATTATGTTGAAATCAAGCAAAGGAGAAAAATAAATTCTACTTACATAATCACTTGTTCTCATTCTAGATCTGCATTCAATGGCTTTGTGACCATATTGATTGCAACTAAAACAATAACCAGAGAAAAAATAATTAAACTTGTTCATGAATGTTTGTCTTTCAGGAGTTGATCTTCTGAATTTTCTTGTTTGAGAGATCATAGGAATGAAATCAACTTCTTCAATTTTCTTACTCTCTTTCGTCATTAGGATTTCTTCATTTGGCACTGTCTTCTCTGAGTCAGTCTTCTTTGCAAGAGCAGAAGATTGTGTGACTTCTTCATCATAGCCCAAACCTAATTTTATGAATAGAGGTCTTTGAATGTTTATTATATCATCAAGAATTTTAGAGCTCTTTCCAAACTTGATATTCTTATTAGACTGAGCATGTACTTTTTCAACTTCCTTCCTCAGTGAAACAATTTCTTCTTCAAGTTTTAAACACTCATTTGATTTGGTTTTGAAATCAATATTCATGATGTTTGCAATCATTTTTCCCTCTTCAATTTGAATCTTCAAGATAACAATCATTTCCTCTAATTATTTAAGCTTTGGCTTTTGTTCTTTGTTTTCTTTCCTTACTAATTTCAAGTCTTCAAGAGAAAAGATAAGTTCACCTTCAAGATCAACTTCACATTCTTCTTCATCAATGACTCAACTCAAACAGTGCTGCTAATAATGAAGACATGAATAGGGTTTCTTCCCTTTTACTTTTTGATGAGTAGTGATCTACTTCTTTTGATGAATTGCAGTCCTCTTTAGACTAGAGAGTTTTCTTGTTCTTATTGAAGTTATTATTATGAAATCCTTGTTGCTATCTTCACTTTCTCCAAAAGGATACTTAGATGCATAATGACTAACTTTGCCATAGTTGAAACACTTAAAAGGTAGTTTACCTTTATACTTACCTAAACCCTTCCTTAACTTCCTTACAAAGTTTGCCTCTTCTTCCTCAAATCCACTATTTAGATTAGATACTTCTTCTTTCTTTGTAGCTTTAAAGGAAACTTCCTTTTTAGATGTGTCTTTGCTTGCATTTCTCATCTAATAGGTAGTGAGGGAACCAAATAGTTCATCCATTCTAAGTTTATTCAAATCTTTGGCTTCTTCAATAGTAGAGACCTTTGAATCATATATTTGAGGGAGTGATCATAGTACTTTCTTAACAATCATTGAATCATTTACTTCTTCACCAAGACCTCTGATCACATTTACAATTTCATCTATTTGGAGTAGATAGTCAACTATGTTTTCTTCTTCTTTCATCTTTAGATTTTCAAATTTACCCTTGAAGGTCTACAGTTTAGCTTGTTTTACCTTGTCATCTTCTTCATAGAGTTTATGGAGATTTTGCCATATGTGTTTAGTCATCTTGCACTGCATTACTTTGACAAATTCTGTGTTCATCAAACCACACAAGATGGCATTCTTTCCCTTAGCATTGTGCTCACATTCTTTCTTGCCAGCATAATCTATTGGAGTTGCAGGAATAGTATAACCATCCAAAATAGATTGCTAAACATCAAACCCTAATGAAGTCAAATAGGCTTCCATCCTTATACTCCAAAAAGTATAGTTAGATCCATCAAAGAGAGGTGTTCTATTAGATGAGGATCCTTCCTATCTTGCCATGTGTCCAAATCCAAGATCTACCTTCAGCTGTTAGACTGCCCCAATGAACCTCACTCTAATACCAATTGTTAGAAAACATAGATATATTGAGAGGGGGAGTGAATTAATATATACCAATTTTTACTTCAATTCTACTGCAACAATAGAGTCTTTACCACATCAATCAAATTAAGTAAGAACTATGCAAACATAAGCATATCCACACATCCACACAAGAGAGCACAACACCAGATTTTACATGGAAACCCAAGAAGGGAAAAACCATGGTGAGCAAGCTGCTTGGATCTACTATCCAAATCCAACCTCACAAGAAAAATGATTGTTACAATATGTTTTGAAGGCACCAACCTTTAGGAGGCACTAATCCCTCAGCCAATACAAAGTTTATGGGCACCAACTTGTAGACTCAAAAGCATGACTCGGTGTCCTAGGGTGGTTGAGTTAGCTTTGGCACGCACACAGACCCTCTCTCCTTTCCACAGGGTGAATCTCCACGTCACTCTTACTCTCATGGAAGTATCTAGTTGAGAGGAGGTGAGACACCAAGGTGGTCTAGCTCATTTTGAGAGCTAGACTTCATAGATAGTGGTTGGCCAGTATTGGGCATTTGTTGTGAGTTTGTTCTGATGTGGTGTTCTATGACCATTTTTGTTAAGATAACTATATGACCTGAAGGATCACTAGTCACCATTCTTATGTTTGGGTTTCTAAGGTTCCAACGTTGTGTGGGTCAATTATTGTTTTTGTTGATACTTCTTTCATGTTGGCATTGTTCTTTGAACTGTTGGATGATAGCCTATATTTGGAATTCTCTGAACCTTTCTTGTTGTTGTTGAATTATCTATTGATCTTGTTGTTTTCTAGGGTGGATCTCCTCTATCTCGTTGAGGATTTCCCTCACCCACTCACCCAAACAAGAGAGAGATGGTTAAGGCTAACCTTGACTTGACCTAGGGTTTTGACTTAGGGTTTGTTTGACCTAAGGTTTGACCTTGTTTGATGTTGTGTTGACCTTGTGTTGAAACCAAGGGTTTGTAAATTCTTTACAATGCTAATGTTTTTTTTTATTTTCAATTTTTATATGCATGCAAGCCTATATGAGTGCAAAACAATTTTTTGTGCTTTATTCTATTTATAAAAATGAAAGTGCTTTTCCCTATTCTAGGAATTAGAAAATGTATGAAAACTAGTATGATGTTATCTAATGCAATTGAATCTATGTTTTTGGTTTGCTTTTCTAAATATGTGGAATGATTACTCTAGGAAAGGGAAATTACTTTGAAATGAATCTAATCTATGACCTTTTGAAACTAACTACTTTAATAATGCAAGATTTACATAGCCTATCAAGGAAAAAGCAACATGCATTTACTATTTCCAAGAGAAAATTTTGATTATCTAATTACTATAAAATAAAAAGCATGAAGGAACCTGGAATAAAGAGACACATGAGCATCCATTAACCTTAGAAATCCTTGTATAGTAACCTCTTATCCTCTTGCAGCACTGGGGTGTTCCTCTTGGAAATAATAAGAAAATGGATGCAAAAAGAAGCTTTTGGAAGATTCAATGAGAGCTCAATTGTGAGCTTCTGAGCATTGTGGATTGTGATGTGAATAGTGTATTGATGCTAAATGAGCTTTAAGAAAATCTCTAGATAATACAACAATAAAAAGAAAAAGGCTCTAATGTCCTGTGTGAGCATATGGATGCTTGATTGGAGAGCAATAACCTGCAAGAACTGTGTGCACAAATGAAATTGCCTCCCTTTGTGCTTGAGGGAGGACATATTTATAGGTTTGAAGAAGGCATGAGAGGTGAAGAGGATGAAGAGTTAATTCAATTTGATTGTAGAGTTAACTTGGAAGATACAAGAGTGATCTGGGCTAAAATTGGAGTGATCTAACCAATTATAACTTATCACTCAAGAAGAAATGGAGAAAGAGAATGCATGGGTTGATAAATAAAGATAAAAATAAGCTAATTATGCATGGGTGGATGCATGAAATAGTTAACTCTATCTTTGGGACAAAATTCCATGCAAACATGAAGAAAAATAGGTGAAAATAGAGTTATTTTTGGCCAAAAACTTGAGTTTAATCGCAACAGGAAAAGATGATAGGGTCACCACCTAGTTGCCCCTTTCACCAGTCAAGGTTGCCCTAGGGCAACCCATGGGTGACCCTCAGAGGAGGGGTCCTGGGTGAAAGCTCAGGATGGGAGATGAAAGAGGAGGAGAAAAGAAGGGGATCAGCCTCTAGAAATAGGTCAAATAGGGGTCAAAAACCAAATCTCCACTTGCAAATGTAGGATCTCTTAGGGGAGATCTAGAAATAATAGGGGGAGATTTGTACTAGTTGACTGAAACTAAAAACTGAAAGTTGGAGATGCTTTGGGAGGTCCTCAAGAGGGCTCCCAGGGGTGGGAATGGATGAAAAACACTAGGGAAAGGTGAAAACACAACAAATGGATGAATACAAGGCTTAGGGACCAAGTCGCAAGTAGAGGAAATGTAAATAGATAAGTGTTGAAAAGTGTCAAAAGCAAAGAAAGGGATAAAACGAAAAAGGGGAAACAACACAAGGAAGAAGAAACCACATGCTACCAAGAGAATCATTGTTAAGAGGACATTATTTCACACTTACATGTATGTGACAAGGACTATGAGTTATCATCAGGGTCCTCATGGAGTCTGTGCATGATTTTGTTGCTCACATATTTGCCCCCTCGAGGATGGTAGTCTACATGAAAGGTAGGTACCATGCCTAAACTAGGCCTTTACCTATTGTCAATTTTTTCACAATTGTATACGTGCAATAACTAGTACTAATCTAGCATCTGAATATATCAAAATGAGTAATGAAAACTTAAATGACGAACATACCATAGATCATGTGAGCTTGACTAGTTGTTTGCCTTTGCTGGAGAGGACTATAGGGATGAAAGCATGCAAAATGACATCACAAAAGATGCATAAAAGCATAAACTAATCTAAAAATGCATAATGCAAACTAAGCTATGAAAGACAAAGAGTGAAGAAATTAGTGATATTTGAGTGAAAAGTTTATGGAATTGATCATGTAAGCAGTGTCCGGGAAGATATCACTGAGTAGATCAAAAAGATAGCCACCTCTTCTTCTACCACTGAGAGTTAGGTACACAATTAGTGAAAAACCCTTCTCTAAACCCTAGTTTCTATTTTGTGAAAAATCTATTGAATTTGTATGTTTTTGTCAATCTTCTTTGTTACATTATGTCTATTTTGTCATTTAGAGTAGTTTTAGTTTTTCATTTGTCGAAATCGACTAAGAAACAAAGTTTTTAGAGCACTTTTTAATTTGAGGGGTAGGCAAATAGGGTCACCCCTTTTTCTAGCTAGGTCGTCGAGGGAGCTCTACCTATGCAATAGGGTTGCCTAGTGGAGCTCTGCCTATGCAACAGGGTCACCTGGGGCAGATCCTGCTGAACATCTAGGTCACCCAGGGGAGATCTAGTTTGATGAAAGGGGTGACCTTGACAGATTTATTTTGATTGAAATTGGATGTTTAATGATGTTTACTTCACTCTATTTTAGTCCAATTTGAACATTGAATTCGTTAATTTATTGCAATTTTAAAGGTTTATATGTTTTTTTGTGAAATTTTTGCAAGTTTATATAATTTTTAGGGATTCTATGAGTTGATGGGATCTAATAGAAAGTTCTTTTTTGATTGGTAGGATATAAGGATCAGATGGAATGCCAATCACGAGCAGTTGTGGCTTTCAAAGATGTATGATCCATTGTCTCTTGATGATCTTGTTGTCTTGAAGAGGGAAGACTTGGCTAGGATTTTCCATGTATCGTTTGTTCATCTAGTTCCACGTATCTATTGTGATATCTTGACCTAATAGGATGTTGATAGGAACACTTTTAGATTTTTACAGGTTTCAAGGGAGTGGACTATCACTCTCTATGATGTATATCGTATTCTCAGGTTTCCTATGAGAGGGAATCCTCTTGTTCTACCTTCCAGTAATTCCTTTGAGGAAAGACATATTAAACTCATATCATGGGGGTGAGCCATCCTAAGGATCAAACTGGTGTTTAGCTTACTACAGATCAAACTGGCATTCAGCTTACTACAATACCACAGCTCTGCATTTTTCTCTTGAGGAATTTTTTGATTGGTTTGATTTCTTCAAGGCTATCAGGAGACAAGGCCTTGACTCATCTGAGATGGTGATGAGCACCCATCATTCAGGGTATTGATTAGGGTACAATCATCACATGGGGTTTAGACATTCTCGCTATGGTCTATAGAGATTTCTATCATATCGCTCAGCGCGGGGCTCTTGCATTCAACCACTCCTCTTTGATCATGATCTGGATCTTTGAACATATCAGGCCATACCAGAAGGAGATTCCTCTTCCTGATCATAGACTATCAAGAACCACCAGGTGGGCTCGTGTGGGCCACTTTGATACTTCTTTGCACACAATGGCCACTATCACCGATGTAGATATGATTGCTGACCCTTATGTAGATATGGATGGTGTATACTCTATTGACAGCCATATTAGAGGTTAATACCTTAGCATATCAGAGGTTTCAGACTGTAATGGTCTTATCGAGGCTCATCCCATTGAGTGCATTGTACAAAAGTTTGGTGAGGACTTCCTCGAGGATTTTCCCCCAGCTCCCACTTCCTACCAATCTATCTAGGAGATGGGTGAGGTTGGAGAGAGACTTGTCATTTGGACTCCTTTCACTCCTAAGGTTTTGATTGCCAAAACCTCTAGGACCCCGAGAGGTGGACAGAGGGGAGGGAGAGGAGATCCTTCTTGAGGACTCATTATAGTTGATGATTTAGATTCTACTGATGAGGACTATGTCCCAGATGGAGATGATTTGTCAGATGAGGGAGTAGCAAGAAATGCATAGGAGGCTAATTTTGAAGAGGGGGAGATACCAGAGGGCTCCTCTTTAGGCTCTAGACCTCCTCATTCTAATGAGGTGATGTGGCATTTTGATCCTTCCTGGTAGCCTAGCTATCCTCGTAACTTTACTTTTGTTTCCTAATTTTGCATTGTCCTTCTTTTCTTAAAGTTTATGAATCATCACTTCTCTTATCTTTGTTTGTTTTGGAGGTAGCATCAAGGAGTGGAGGGGTTTTGGTCACGAGGTTAATGGTGATTTGATTATTCCCTTCACAGGTTTGAAATGAGAGAGACTTCTAGTTGATCTTGGTGTGTCTTCTAGAGTTGGGTGACACACTGACATTTTTTCCCCTACCTACCACGGGTGTCGAGAGAATGTTGCGTTAAGGTCAAAGGTTCTCATCCTTAGGGGTGAGAATGCAGTTCTTCATGAGATGGCCCACCTTGGGATTTGACATCTAGAGTCTAACACTATAGGTCCTTCACACTCTCATACTCAGAGTAGGGTTCCTCATTCCCACAGGTCTCATGGAGACACTAGTACCACATAGAGGCAAAGGAGTAGGAGTCCTGATGGTTTGGTTGGGGGGAACCATCTGTTAGGTCTCAAAAATGTAGGTTGCAAATCCTAAGAGGATGCTAGACTCTACAATTAGATTGGCAACATTTTTGAACTAACACAATGGAGTTAACCTATAGGTTTAATGAATCTCTACACTTTAGGCAATTCTATACCTAGGTGGGTAGACCTTGAAAGTTAAGGTAGATTAAATGAGTGTAAGTTTTGTGACTAGGTTAATGGATCTACCCACAGTGGCAATATCAAGGTAAGAACTAATAAATAAATTTAACTATTGAAAAAGTAAGACCAATGCCTTGTTGGGTAAATAGAGTTAAGTGAGAATCTAAGATCAATGGTGTATACTTGTTAATAACTCTAACTGTTTGACACAACACTTTAGTTTATAACTTGTATAAACGTGCAAGGGAATGATTGACAGACTCTTCTTAATAACCAACTGACACAATCAGGTTTCTTGTTATTCACCAAAAGGAATTTTAATCCTTTCTTGAAGGAACCAATTGAATGAACTATGCAAGAACAATAGATAACATCAACTTGGAGACAGAATGCCAATCCTAATTATGTGGTTCTTCTTAGTGATCCAAATCAATACTTCTAGCTTACTGTGATTGACTAGAACGACTTTAATTCCTCTTTAAGGAAACCAATTAATCAAATCACACAAGTACAACAAATGTGCATTGACAAATTTAATATATACTTGATATATCAATTTGAATAATAAAGAAATATTGAACTGGAGACAACAAAATAACTGAATAATTTCAACAAACAATTGATGCCAGTATAAAGCCACAGAATCAAAGATCTCCTATTAACTTCTTCAATATAATACTTGCAACATGGTCTTTTAAAATATTATGGACTTCTTCTATTATCTCCTACTACTGATCCTTCCCCTCCCTCCTTCATGATTGATCATATATACTTTTCATACTTTAGGGTTGTAACCCTTTATCTTTATCTGGTGTAACTTTTGGCTTGTTGTGAAGGATAATAATGTGGTTTAAATGTTTTATGAAACATTAGCCTTTTGCCCTTCAAAAACTTAATTATCTTTCTTCATCCGGTGAACAATCTTGTTAATAATAATGTATTGATTTCTTCCGGTAATCTCACTTTTGTAATTTTCTTGTATGTAATTTTACCCATAAAGCATCCTTTGGATAGTAATAACTAAGCACCCTAACAATTTCTTGCTCACTTAATTCTCAGAGTAAAAATGTTTTACTCATCGGGAAAACATTTTGTAGTTGCATTATTGGAATAATACCCCTCATTAGGGTTTGTCACTAGTGTCTTCATTCTGCATATATCCCATTCTTTATTAATTATTTTCAACATTAATCTTCCTAACTTCCCATTATATTCTTGCAAAAATAATTATTATTTCTCTTTTACTGGCAATATCCACATTCATATTTACCTTTGTTGAAAATACTTTACCCTTAGTTGTATGCACTAGACCATGTGATCGAAATATTTTTTAGGTAAAGTAATTACCCTCACTTCTATTGGAAATCAAATTCATAGAATTTTTCATTCCATATGTTTACCTTTTAATAGTTCCTCCTCATCAGAGGAACACATATAATTAGACAGATTTGAAGAACTCACTCTGATGGTACAACTATTGCTGAAACTGGTCCATTGGCACAACTTCTAAGATCGGCACAGTTTAATGTTTTCGTTCTGATTTTATTTTTCTTGCCAATGAACAGTGTTGCGTGGTTTTTTAGGGTTTATGCTTATTTGTTCTAGTCATCGTCTAATGCAATGGATTTTATATTTTCATTTGCTCCTTAAATTCATTTGGATTATATTAAAAAACCCAAAAGATTATGCATGTGGTGGGAGTAGATAGTTATTCAAATTTTCTAATCAGAGCAAGATCGCCAAGCATTTTGTCAATCTTCCATCGTCCAACCCATGACCTTTATGTTTAAGTAATGGAACCATAGCTTTATCCTCCTCTGCATTGTCTACCAGAAAGGTCCCCTTTTGTACTGAATCGGCCAAGCCAACTTCACAGTGATGCTTGTTGGAGTTACATTCTTGGTCATGGTGAATCTCACCAGAAATGTTTTGTGTAGCCTGATGACATGCAAGTGGCATTTCATACTGCCAAGAATAAGTGGGAGAATACAAATCACACTAGTGTGATGTAATATTATATATTCTCTCATGGTTGAGCATACTAATAGTAACTTTAGATTGAACATTAAAATGATGTTGCTTCGACTAGTGCAGATTGTTACGATATTCAATATGTGCCACACATGTATTTGCCTTTTTTTTTTGTAATTTCTGCCATTCATAAATCTAGAATGAAACCCACTACAAATATTGGACTTCCCCTTGAAATGGAAACTTAACCACAAATGCTACTGGGACTTCTGGATAAGACTCAACTTGATGTGACAAATGCAGATGATGGCCATCAATGCCAACTTGCCCTTTTGATTGACTTTCAACTGCAGTGACTTCCTGATAAATTTCATGCCATTGAGGTACATGCTCATGATGGTGGTAGTGATGATGATAATGATTACCACCGCACTCAAGCTATCTCTTAGGGAATAATTCAAGCCTCTAGATGTTCTGAAATGATTCATGCAAGGCCATATGATTATGATTTACATATTGATTGTGCCTGTTGAACTCATCTTGCCCCCTTTGGTGAATACTCATGTCCTTGCACCTTAGAATAGGACAAATACTATGTGAATTGCCCTCATATATCACAATACTGGTCATGCTGGACTAAACTACTTTTATGTACATACTAATTGTGTTGATGAGTAGTTTGTTTTTAATAATAGTGGTATATTTGAGTGGCCAACATTAACACTACTGATATGACCTTTGTTTTTTTTGTTGAGACACTCTACGCCATCTTCTGTTGATCTAGCATTTCAATTTCTATGTGGCTTAGTACCAACAATTCCCTTGCAGAAGAAAATGCCTTAATCATTGAGAAATTAAGGCTAGTGATTTTCGTAGTATTTGAAGAACCTTGAAGTTCTTTCGTTATTCAACTCATCAAACCATTTTTTTATTTTTATTAAGCATGTGACTCTTGATCTCATTCATCCTTCTTAAGTTCTATTTGCACAACTCATCAAACTGTTGTTGATCGGCCATTGCGATGTGGGAGTTTCTATTTACCTTTTAAATCAATCCATATTGTGATATCTAGCAATCATTGTATTTCTATGGTAAATGAATTCTCGTTCTTTGAAAAACTATGATATCTCTGCTCCAATAGCAGTCTTTGTTAAAGGACTCACAGTATGTGTGTAAGATGCCTTCAAAGTGTCACATTTGTCTCTCACAGTGAAGTTCCCATTTCCAATGACTCCTGCGAAATTTTCTACAGGAGTTGCTTGTCAACTCAATGCTTGTATTAATCCCTGCATGAGGATGCAGATATTGGAGCTCAACCTTGCCAAATCTCTGATCGGGAATACTAAAGCTGAGAATTGCCTTCACACTTGGAACTGGTTCATCAACTGTTACTGTTGAAAATATCTTGGAGTTTGGATCCATTTTAGTTTCAGTTGTAATATTATCACTTTTCAGCTCTTCTTTCACATCTCCAAGAAAATGTGCCCCTTTCTAGGTGCCAATAGATGCTAATCCATATTGGTGGTGACACTGAACTTGTGATCAAAATTGTAATCCTTGTTAAGAATGTCTCTAGACTTCTTGCCAATGTCTAAAAAAAGTGCAAGACCCTTCCCTATCTTTATTGATCCATTTTATCTACTACAAGAAAAGCATTGGACTGAGAGAATTGTTTCTAGACAATATTATTAGCCTTGCCTTCAACAACATTTGTGTGACACAAGTTGGGTCCCCCTGTGGGCCCAACTAAAAAAAAATTCATTTTTGTAACAAGTTCTTTATCTTGAAATGATCTAGAACCACTTTCTGATATTTTGTACAATGAGTAAAATAGGCCAAGTAGCCTTCAGAATCAGTCTGGGAAATTGATCAACACTTTTCCTAGAGCCACGAAAATGCACCAGTATGTTGAGTTATGATAGGGGAGTATGGTTGTAGAATGGTTTGGCATGAACTTATTAGGATTAAAAGATTCTTACAATCAAAGTAGCTCACTCAGCATGTTTTTATGCCTGTTTAAACTCAATTGAAACTTGCCAACTTACCTCTTTGAAAAAATATCAAAGCTAATTTTGAGGAGCTACCCTTCTAGAGATTAGTTCATTTAGGTCAAATGAACATGTGTACAAAAGGATTTTCATAATTCCTCTTCCTTCGCAAAATATCAAGTGCCAAAGTTGACCTTTCTGAAGCTACCTGGGAATGTAGTCATAAAACTGTGTAAAACCCATTTGGATTTGATTTTAAAAAAATATCAAACAAAGTGTTGGGGTCTTGAAAATTGACATAGGAGTAGACTATCATAATGTAAATCTGAGGCACCAATCAGTTCATCATGAACATCATCCAGCTGTTATATACTGGCCTCCAAACTTGGCTTCCCGGGCTGATTTTACACTGTGCAGACAACAAACTTTACCAGAACCCCTCAACTTAATTCCTCAAAACTTAGTCAAATATTGTCATAGGAATTTGAAATCAGACATGTACACTCACATATGGTAGGTGAACATGCTTGCAAAGTGAGTTTGCATGAAACTGAACAGGATTAAAAATATGGCTCTCCAAAATAGGCTCCTCGGACATGTTCTTCAGGTGTATTTCTGGGTACTGAAATTGACTTTTTCAGATGAGAACCTAAAATTCTTTGCAAATTTTGGTATGAAATTTTAGGTCCCAACACCATCCTTGAGATTTTTTTATTTGTTTGTTTTGAAACCATGCCCCCTTGCATGGGGAGCCTTACTTTCCTTTGAGAGAATTTTGTCTTAGCTATTGTACTCTTGTAAAACTGAAACTTTTGATATATCTATGAAAAGTTGTCTCTTTACTGTTTCTTGTTTATCATACGAGTACTCATCTCTTGTGCACTTTGTAAGTTTTAGAACTCTTTCATTATGTATCGACCTTCAACTCTAAGGATGCAAGTATGATAACGATGACAATTTTTTAGTTCTTTTTTTGAATATATATATGAAATGCATGGGACGATACGCAAATACAAGAACACTTGAGCGATCCTGAAATAACACTTCTACTTCTATGAAACACCATGAGTTAGGGCATTGACTTAATTTCTTTGGAACTCTTTTTCTGATTTTGGTATGAATACATTATGGGACAAACAATATGACTTCTCTTTAATATGATTTTCAATCCAGGGGATTGCAAGTTATCTTGGTATAAGAGACCTATTCAAGTTTGTGAGATTAGGATTTTAGAACTCAAATGGGGAGTGGGAAGGAGATGGAGTGTTTCTAAATTTGGGCTTTCCTAAAGGCTAAACACTGATCCTTATCTAGATAATACAATTTGAAAAGCTTTCAACTTAGACAAGTAACAAATTTTATTGATGCTTGGTAGACTTAGATCATAGATGGATAGCAAGATAGACCTGGGGTAAAGGACAAAAGGGAAAGAACAAGGGTCCCTAGATAGAAAATGATCCTAAAGACTGTAGACTCTTGGCTTTACTCAGCTAGTGCATGTGTGTGCTTTGTACCTTTCTCTTTTATTTTCTTTGATAGAATGTCACCCTTGAAGCTTTGAGCTTAGACTGATCTCCACTTAAGGGTACAGATATTCAACAATCTTCTCTCTATCACTCTTTTTTTTTCTTTTTCTCTTTTTTTTTGGTATTTTCTAGAATGCTTCACTTGATTTTCTCTTTTTTTTTTGGATTTTTGACTTTTATGAAAATGAATGCCTTTGTACTTTGGATATGCAATATTTTGATCTCTCAATTCTCCACTTTCTCAACAATCTTATTTTGATCACTCATTTTTTTATTCACTCGTATTTTAGATTTCTTCCTTCAAAGTTTTGATTCTCTTGACATTTTTTGACCAAGAAAGATAAGTGGCTGAGCACCACCAAAAGTTTTCATAATCCAGTTGGACTTCTCTTCTACTAGGGAAGAATTGGGAAGGTCTACTTGCAAGATTCCTTTGAATACTGTAGGTTTGAATATTGACTTTTTTAGACTTAACATCATGACTCATCAATGTCAAGTTAAGAGCTAGGTTTTGACTAGAACCACTAGGAATTAAGGGGGAGAATGGTGATCATGGAAATGGCAAATCTCAAAACCTAAAAGGATCACCTATACCTAGGCAACCTTAGACTCCTTACTGAAATTAAAATAATACAAGAGTGAGTCATTCACTGTAATGCAAGATGAACAAAATGATACTAAAATGCAAGAAACAAAATTCTATTTGGTATTTTTGAATTTGTAATTTTTTTGTAATTTTGGAATAGTAGATTTTTTTATGTTTTTATGTTTTATGGTTTTTATGATTTTTAGACATAGTACTTCTTGAGGTGAAAGGCATTGACTGTTTTGCCAAATTCCTCTCTCCATTATGCATGATATATAGGCACCATTTTTGATATCTTCTTTAACCATATAGGGACCTATCCAATTGGATCTGAACTTGTGTCCTTCACCATCTCTTTTGTTGATTAGATTGTCAATTCTTAGCACTAAGTCTCTGACTTGAAATGGTCTTGGGATGACTTTCTTGTTATACTTCTTCTTTACTCTTGCGAGGTAGGAGTCATGTCTTTGTACAACTCTTAGTCATTTTTCATCCATCATTTCTAACTCAGCCAATCTTATAGCTCAATATTCTTCATTGTCCAATAGGCCTTGTAGTGACACTCTCAAACTAGGTAACTCTACTTCCAATGGTAAGAATGCTTCTGACCCAAAAGTGAGACTATAAGGGGTGGTCCCAATTGAAGTTTGTACACTCACTCTATAAGCCCATAGTGTTGGATACAATTGCAAATATCAGCCTCTTTTAGAGTCCTTCACAATCTTAACCAATATTGACTTCAATATTTTGTTTGTCACCTCTGCTTGTCCATTCCCTTGATGATAGTAAATCAAGGCAGGATTAAGATTGATATGAAATCTCTCACATAATTCTCTTACTTGTGGATTTGTGAATGATGACGCATTATCTATCACTATAACTTGGGGAATCTCAAATCTGCATATGATCTAATTTAATATGAACTTTGCAATTACTGTCCCTGAAACAATGGTGAGAGGCATAGCCTCTACCCATGGATTTAGTAAAATACTCTATCACCATGATGATAAATAGATGTCCATGTATTGATGGTGGGGAGAGCTTTTCCACTAGGTCCAAGCCCCAAGTAGAAAAGGGCCAAGGAGTAACTGTGGGTTGTAAATCTCTTGTTGGTGTGTGATGAACATGCGCGTAAGCTTGACATCTTGGGCATCTTTTTATGAATTTGATGGCATCTCCTTCTAAGCATGGCCAAAAATATCCTAGCTAATGTATCTTTCTTGTTGTAACATGACCACCAAAATTTCCTCCATAGATTCTACTATGGCATTCTTCCAAGATTTTATGTGCCTCTTCTTTATCAACACATTGAAGCAACATGGAATCCAAGGCTCTCTGATATAATACATCATCAATCAAAACATATCTTGTGGCTAGGATGTATGAATGCCTTTTCCCTAATGGAGTCATGTTCTTTGGATAAGTCTTGTTTGCCAGATAGTTTACAATATCTTTGTACCAATATGAAGTGGCATATTTCTGAAGATCGATTGCGTAAATTTCTTCATCAGGGAAGTCTTCATTAATGGTCTCCTCTTGAGGAGTTAGATTGTCTGCTAGCTAATTTGATAGTACTTCTCCTTTGATTGTTTTCTTATTGACACAAGTTAATTCAAACTCACTTAACAATGTCACAAATTGGCTAGCCCTTCTCGACAACATTGGTTGGTTTAAGAATGTTCTCAACTATTCAATTCATATCATGACTTTGGTTTCTTGATTCAACATGTAATGCTGTAATCTTTGGGTTGTGAAACCCATGGCTAAACACTCTTTTTCAGCCTAAGTATAGTTCTTCTTATATTTTAACAAGGTTTGACTTATGAAGTATATTGCTCTTTCCTTTCCATCATCATTCTCTTGAGCCAACATGTAGGATATAGAAATATCAGTAGCTCTAAAATACAAGATGAAAGGTTTATCATGTCTTGGTGGCATTAACGTAGGTTGAGTCAATAGGAATTTCTTTACTTGTTCAAATGCATTTTGAAAATCCACTGTCCAAGTTATGCCCACCCGTTTATTCAATAGTTGATTGATCAGATGAATTTTGAAAGTCATATCTAGTATAAAATGCCTGATTGTACCCAATTGTCCTAAGAAAGTCCTTAGCACCATCTCACTTGTCGGCGAGGTTGGGTTTAAGACAACTTTAACCTTCGTTGGATCCACATCAATTCCTCTTCACAAAATAATGAAACCCAACAACTTGCCTACCATGACCCTGAAAACACATTTCTCAGGATTTAGTGAAAATCTTGCAAAGATCTTCCACATGCATTGATCTTTGCTCAAATTTAGCCAAAAGATCATCAACATATGTTTCCACTATTTTGTGAATGTAGTCATGGAAGATGTGTCATTTCTCTTTGATAAGTGGCCCCCGTATTTTTCAATCCTAATGGCATGACCACGTAATAGAAGGTTCCCCAATGGGTTGTGAATGTCATCTTGTTTTGATCTACTTCCAAGATTTTGATTTGGTTGTATCCTAAGAACCCATCCATAAGGGAGAGTACCTAATACCATGTGGTTGAATCGACAATTTGATCAATGGATGGTAAGGGGAAGTCATCATTTGGATAAGCTTGGTTAATATCCCTAAAATCAAGACATATCTGTATTTTCCATTATTCTTTAAAAATGGGACAATGTTTAACACCCATCTCAAATAGTCTATCAGTTTGATAAAGCCTACATTCAGCAATTTATTCAATTCTTCTTTTACCATTTTAGCTACTTGAGGCTTTATGGGTCTCAAATTTTGCTTTATGGGTTTTGCATCAGGCTTCGTTGCTAAGTTGTGCACCATGATCTTTGGATCCAATCTGGGCATGTTTGAATATGTCCAAGAAAAGACATTAGAATATTCAATAAGAAACTCAATGTATTCTCCCAATTCCTCATCATCTAATTCTCCTCCCAACTTCATCATTCATGGTTTCTCAAGGGTTCCTACATTGACATCAATGGTGTCGCTTATTAGGGAAAGATGCCCCTCTTCAAATTTCTGAGGTGTAGGTGGTAAATCTAAATTTCTTTCAATCTAGAAGATTTCCTTTTCACTTCCAAAATAGTCATCTGGATGAGGAAGGAACATGTATCCTTTCTTGTCGTACACCCTTGGAAGCCCATCATAAGCATGTAGATACTCTAGGATAGCTTCATCATTCTCATCATAATCTTAGGTTGGTTTCTCTGTTTGATTTGTGGCATTGTCTAAAATGTTTGGTAACTCATCACTTTCCAATAGTGGTTCTCCACAAATTGACAAAATGAACTCCAAATTCTGGAGTTAGACGTGAGGTGAAAATAGGGCAACTAAAGTGGCCGTTAAGGGATGCGACTTGGTTCTCTTCTCTTGGTATGACCTTTATGGAAAATAATTCAAAGAATTGAACCAACTTTATAATAGTTTCTTTGTATGGTCATAGTTGCTCTAGTTTTGCTTTGTAATTTTCTACTACTTGGTTGATCACAAGCTAGGAGTCCCTAAAAGTAGAGACCTTCTTGATTCCCATCCTCATGGCTAGCATAACTCCTAGGGATATGGCTTCATATTCAACAATGTTGTTTGTGTAGAAGAAATCCAATCTAAACGCGAAAGGGAGAACTTTCCCTTCTGGGGACGTGAGGATTATACCCATTCATGTCCCCGTTTTACAACAAGCTCTGTCAAAGTGGAGGGTCCATAAGTCTTGAATGTTTTTTGATTGGGATGTTTCTCTGAATTTGTAGGTTGATTTTCACTTTTCTTCTTTTTCCTTCCCTTATTCAATGATTTCTATTGTCCCAATTGAGAGGCTTTTACATCATACTCGTCCATGCAAGGGATGGCTGCTAAGCCGAATGGAGCATGGCACTTAGTAGTTTGGGGATCAAAGGGGAATTCTCTGGGGTGATCCATGTTTTGATATGATATTTTGAGAGTGTTTATGTTTGGCTGAAGGTTTTGAGTCTCTTCCTTTGTTTTCTTTTGCGTGTTTACCTTTTTATCCTTTTCTTCTTGTTCCTTCCTATAGACACTAAAAGGGTTAGGATCTGCCTTAACAATGTGGGTTTTTCCTAAGTGATGGAAATGAATTTCTTGAGACAATGTGGAGGCTATGGCCTTCATGGCATTAATCCAAGGTCTTCTTCGAATCATATTGTAATTGGTTTCTTTTTTGGTAACATAGAATTCTATGGGAACTGTTTTAGACATTAAGTTGAATGGCAGATTGATCTTCCCAATTGTTTGAGTGTTTTGACTGTCATATATCCTTAAGGTGGCAGCTTGTTGTTTTATGCCCATTTTACTGTATCCCATCCTTCGTGGGAAGGAAATTGGTAAGAGGTTGACTATCGATCCTTCATCTACTACCACTCTTTTTATGATGACCTCTTCGACCTAAACCTATATGTATAATGGTGAATCCTTATTCTTATTTCCCTCATCTTTTAGGAGTCTTGAAATGTCAAATGTGAGAGGGCTTGGTTCTTCTTGTGTTGAGCATCCCAATTCTAATACTTCAAAAAATGATTTTCAGTGTGAAGGAGAGGCTTTCAACAGGGTTCACTACTTGCGAGAAAACATTTTCTATTTGGTAAGCTTGATCCTCTTCTTGGATCACAAACACTTCTTGGTTTAGTTCCACATGGTTAAAGTTTTTTATTGGTATTTCCCTTTCTATTCTAAGGTTCCTTTTTCTTTCTTTGGGAGTGTAGGAGAATGAGGAACTTTTGTTGTTGCTTTGGGGTAAACTTTGAGATAGCTTTGTTGTACCTATAATAGGTCTTCATGTCATGACCTTTTGTTCCATGGAACCAACAATATGTGTTAGGATCATAGGAGAAATGACCTGGTCCTTGATTTCCTTTCTGACGCCATTTATCATTATTGGGTACACTCCTTATGACATTTATGTCTTTATCTATTGAGATGTTTGAGGTATTCTTTTCAATCCCTTTCGAGACTTTGATTTTTCTATTAGTGTCATAAGTTCTTCAGCTACTATCAGTGGTTGATTGGTCAATCTGTAAGGCACTTTCCAAGGCTTCTTCGTAGGATTTGCAAGGCAACTTTTGGACCTCACTTATATCGTTGTTTAAGGCATGTAAGAAGAGATCACATAATTCACGATGATCCATGTTTGGAGCTCTTGTTAAAGAATAGAGCACTTGTCTCTATCAAGTGATGAAATGGACTACTAATTCATTTGGTTCTTATTTCATGGTTAAGAATTCTCAGATCCTTGTCTTCACGAGTTTGTTCATGTTGAAAACCATGACAAACTCTCTGATTAATTTTCTGAATGTGTAGTGAGGCCTCTGATAGGTGATAATACCAATCCAGGGCAACTCCTTCTAATGTCTTCAGGAAGATTTTGGCAACAACCCCATCCCAAGAGAGGAGTTCTCTTATTGCAATTGTGTAAGCTTTAATGTGTGAGTTGGGATCTCCTTCTCCTTTGAACTTCGGGAGATTTGGTCATGCTCGAGGTAATGAAATGCTTCTTATCTCTATGTCAAGTGGCTCCTTTAACTACTTCAAATATGTGCCTAAAAAGGCACTATGTGATTGTAGAGTTGGTAGCATTAGCCCCATGGGTGGGCTTTGATAACCCACTGCTATTGTTTGAGTAGCTTGGTTTCCTAGCATTGCATGATTGTTTTTAATAGGAGGGTTCCCATTTGGGAACATGTCATTACTCCCATTTTGTGAGTAATAGTTGAGGTAAGGAGGATTCTTAGATACCCCTAGTCCTGTTCCATTATAATGTGCTCATGCAATTTTTGTCTTCTTTCTAGGACAGGTTGTTCTACCTCCAGAGTCTTGATTCTTTGTACTAGCATTACAATGAGGTCTGTAGGTGTGGGACCTCTAGGCACTTCTTCATTTTTAGAGTTTTCATTGTGAATGTTGTCTTGATTTTGTGTTTCTTCTCATATAGCATTTTCTCGTTGCTCTTCTCATAGAGCAAATTTTAGGGCTTCTTAAGCATCCTTTATTCTCATAAGTTTCATTCTATCCTTCTCACTTCATTGACAAGATGAGTACTTGAGGTGATTGTGAATGGTTGGTCCATGAAGTGGACTTCCAATCTTATCTATATTCTTTTCTCTTTGTGGCGTGTGCTTGGTATGATAGGATTATGCTCCCATGCAAGATTGTTGAATGGCAAAGAATGTTTGGGTTCTCTTCTGTCTTGTTCATAGTCTGAATCTTCATAGTAATAGTAGTTTCAAACTGGTGTATTTGGGTCAGGTGGCACATACCTATCGAAAGAGGGAGTTTCCAGTTCCCTAGAGGGAATATTCCCTAAGTTTAAGTTTGGTTCTATCATATTCAGGGGTGCTATAGACACTAGAGAATAAATGGAATGAGCAAAAGCGAAGATGAAAGTGGAAAAGATGGTCTGGAAGATGAAAGTAAAAATGATTGAACCCTTGAGTTTTGTTTTTCTCAAAATCAGTTGCGCTTAATTTTGTAGACAACCCCTACAAAACTTATCTGTTTCATAGCCTACATGCTAAAAATTGAGGCAAGTTCTCTTAACCTCATGCGAAGTGATCTAACATTGTTGAAACATTCCCCTAAGTTAATTCCTCAAAATTCATGAAGATTGACTAAGTTATAGGCCTGTCAAAATATCAATTTTAACTATTTTGGGTGTTAGTTAAATTTTGTTTTTACATGTACTGGCAGTGAAAATGCCCCCCCTTGCATGTTTATTATTGTCTTTGTATGCATTGGCGGTTGAAATAATGGCTTGTGCATGTACCTTCTTTGTTTTGTCATGCATGTAGGAGCGGTTGGAAACATCTCTTGTACATCGGTGATGACATGTATTGTCGGTAGTTTTTACCAACGAGACATATCTTTCCTGATCTTTTAACTTGAGTAACATTAATGCCACTCGTGTTGGCATTAATGTCATCTTTTTAATCACTTAAAAGATTATTTATTCATTATTTTTCATTTTGTTGATTCTCAAAACATTCGAGTCACCCGTAAATCTTCCTGTGATTATCTTGTTTTCTCATATTTCAGGTCGTGCTCATATTTCATTCTTCTCAGTTGAGTTTAGGGTTTTTACGTCTATTTCTTCCAGGTAAATCCCTTATTTTATTTTTGTTTCTATTTTCTTTTTAGGGTTTTGATGTGTATAATCATATATATGATCAAATTTTTTGTTTTTATAAAATCATTGTAGAATTTAAATCCTTGTATCATCGTATTATTGTTCTTTTCTTTTGTAAAATTATTTTTCTTCGAAACCCTAGTTTTTTGAAACTTAGAATTTCTCTTATGTCTTAAATGGTGAAACTCATCGATCCTGAATGAGTTAAAAGCTTAGTTTTTGTCAAAACTTAAGATTATTTTAATTTTAAAATTGTTGGGTTCTTAGCTTTTTCATCGATGGTGATTTTCACCATTTTAGTTTTTATTTTTTTCATTTGCCTGTTAGGTCAGTTGTTTTCACCAACACCGTCCTTTAAAACTGGAAACAACACATGTACGGGCGGCCAAAATCGCCGTCCCCACATCACTAAGATCAAAACAATTGACGTATGCTATGTCGGTCATTTTGATCAACACTTCATATTATTTAAAGTTCTGGATGAGATGTAAAGTCAGTAAAAATGCTCAATGATACATCAAACTTATAAATCTTCCCAACATCTCTAAAACATAAACATGCATCGTTAGCTTTTTAGACCGACAGTACATGTTGTTTAGGTTTTGGATTGTGTATAAGCGGTTAAAATACTGAATGATGTGCTTGTGAATTTTTCCTCTAACATGCACTAGTGGCTATTTTGATTGCTTGTGCATATAATGCAATGATTGATCTTCCCTCATGTAAGGGCGGCTAGTTTGACCACCCCTCTATCAAAATTGCATTTTCCCTTTATATGCCATATCGGTCATTTTAACTGACCAAGCACGTTTAGCATTATACCCTCCATGCAGGAGCGTCCATTTTGGCCGCCCATGCATGTCACCCTGCAGATTTTCCTAACACTAGGAAATTTTGTCTTTCAATACCTATTGGCCCACTTTTGCTAGTTGCCTCGATTTGTGTACTGTCAAGCCCTTCAATGCATATTCCTGTGTCCATGATCATCAATTCGCAGTAACCCCAATTTGCCCATTTTTCCCCTAACTGCGAGATCATGACTTTTTGTAGTTTTCAACAAACATTTGTGGTAGATACTGTTTCCAGTTTTCCTCATGAAGGTAATGTCAGAGCCGTCCCCATCAAAGGCTAAAATCATGAAGTATAAATACCAAGGGGTTTTCCCCATGACTTCATTACAGTCCAATGTGGATGAGATCAAAGATACAGAAATTGGTCATGTGGACATGGCCGAGTTCGTGGACAAAACTAAATAGTCAAATCCTCCTCGGTATATATAGAAGATCATCGACAGTAACATTCACTTGGTTGCCTCTTTTCCTGTTGCTGCCCACAATCCTAAGTTTGTTCTTCAGGTTGCTAGTCATTATAACAAGGATACCAGAACTATGTTTGGTTGCCAAGGGAATGTGATCATAAGGCTAGATGCAGAATGTCTTGATAAAATTTTCATGTGTCCTATTGAAAATATTAGAGAAATAGATTTTTTTAAAGGACAAAAAGAGTATGAGAAAGATGTTGAAGCTATGAGGAAGTACATCAATAGTACATGGTTAAAGATTTCTTGGATTAATTTGACCAGATGGCCAAAAGACCTCCCAACAAGTGACTTTGTGGAGGAGGTAAGTGATTTGATTACACTATTAAGTTGAATCAGAGGCCTTCCTTCTTCATCCAAGTTTCAGGAATGGATGTACACATATATTAAGGTAATTCTTAGGGGTACACAGCAAATCTTTTGGGGAGAACAGATTAGTAATGCTTTGCATGAGCAATTGGTGAGAGTCAATACCACCTTCAAGTTTTATATGACTTCATATCTGGTGTATGTTGCTGCAAGTATGAAGAGTTTTCCTGGTCTGACTCAAGTTGGTGATAGGAGATTGGTTCCAGTATATGATTATTATCCTCAAATTACTCTAAAAGAATCAATCCACCATTTCCGTAGGGTTAATGATGCCTTCTTTTCAGTATTCATGTGTTTGTGGGATAATGAACTGGTGCAAAAGAAAGTATCAAATGAAGCCTGGGAAGTGGTGAACTCTTTCAGCTGTTTGTTCTTACAATTTCCAACTTTCACTTATCTCAGAGTACAATATTATCCTGGTTATCCATATATACTTCCACGGTATCCCAGTGATAGAATTATTCTGATGGAACTATGTAGGCAATTGATTGTTGTGCACAATAAGCAGATGGAGTTGAAAAAGTCATGAATTAAGTTTCCTATGGAAATTGGGAGGTATTCTATTTAACCATCTACCAAGGCCAAAATAGTTGAATCAGAGATGCAACTGGTCACTATGAAGACTTTCAAGAAAAGAGATCATTTTGATTTCATAAGGGTACAGGATAAAATCAAAAGAAAGTCAATTTTCCATATACCAATGGTTGAAGATATTTGGGTCAATCTCAAAACACAAAATGAGATCAGAAAACTAGATTATTGCAAACTCCACTTGAGTTAGATTAAAGAGCTGGGCCTTGCAGATATTCCAAAGGGAATGGAAGATGATGGGAATGTTTTGGATCCCAAATACAATATTGAGAACATTAAGGCCTCGCCTCTTCCAGAGGTCAAATGGTTCGTCAAGGAGGAAACTTCAATCAGGAAAGGGTTTCAGCCAATTTTGGCTAATACAAATGTGTGGTTAGAAAGCAAATGGATTAGTTTGAAAGAATTCCTTACTAGGTCAGAGACTGAAATTCATAAGCAGATAGGGAAAAAGGTGGAAAACCAAACATAGAACAAAAGTGACACTCCTTCTAAAGTGCATAAACCAAAAATCAAGTTTGTATCTAAAGGAGGTACGGAGGAGGTTGCAGGAACTTCTACTATCACAAAATCAGGTGTTGAGGATACAAATGTTGATAAAATAGTGATTGAAGATATTGAGATTGAACAACAAGATGTTGAGGAATCTAATGATGCTGATGAAGCAGAAATGCCTGAGAAGTCAGATGGGGAAAATGAAAAAGAACAAGATAAGGAAGAGAATGTAGAACATGAACAACTTGGTGATTCACATCAGTCTCCTCAGAAGGATCTTCCACCAGAATCACAAGTTTCTACACCTCTTCCTCATGCTCCTATTTTTGGTAGTTTTCCAGTAGTTTCCAATGTTCCAATTTCACCCATTTTTGATTTGTCTTCTGATAATACCCCTTCCTCTTTAAGAACAAGTTTTGGGACCATGTTTGATTCCTCTAGTTCCATTCCAAGTTTATCTTTCCCATCTTTTGATATTGGTGAACAATCTATTCTGGAGCATCTTCTGGATGGTTCAGAGAAAGTTGTTGACATAGGTGCAGTTTTTACCAACACTAGTCCTATGGTTACTATAGCAGGTGTGAGCATGGATCCAGCAAAATAGGTAATTGACTCTTCTCTGAATGTTGGTTCCTCAACACTTCTTCCATGGTTGTCTACATACACCCCAAAGAGGAAGAAGCAAGCAATCTCACCGGATGAAATTGATATAGAGAAGTTACTTTCTGCTAAACCAAAGGCCCAGAAAAAGAAACCAAAAACTATTTCTAGGCTTATTACTGAAAAAGGAGTCAAATACGCAGAAATTGCTAAGCCACCAGATGATGTCAATCCATGTACTTTTGATATGAATGATATGAATGATTATATTGTCTCCAGAGTTGAGTTAGGTAAGCTAACTCATGAAGGTATCAAGGTAGATTTTCAAGCCACTTCAAGTTCATTGCTTGAAAAATATGATGAGGTCAAGAAGGAGAAAGAGTAGTACAAAGTAGATTTTTAGGCTAGAGGGAGAGTATTTGGTGATATTGTGGAGCATCTGTTGGCACAAGGAAGAGTTATATTGTAGACCACAACAGAAAGAAAAGGAAATATGGACAAGGCAAAAGCTGAGCTTGATAACCTTATTAATTTATTTTCTCAAGAACTACAAGATCAAGAGACAAGCTTAGAGGAGTAGTTTGATATGAAAAAGATCAAAATAAAGAATTTGATAGCCATTGGAGTCATCTCAAACCAAGAGTCTTATCTTAAGACTAAGAAATCTCTTGTCCATCACATCAATGTAATAAAGGGTTTACTTGATGACTTGTTCCAAGTACATGAAAATAGTGAAGACAGTAATGTCTTGCTTCTACACAGGTTGGAGGAACTCCCATGCATTCTAATAGGTGAAGGTCACAAGTTTCTCTTAGCTGAAGAAATGATAGATGCTTTCGAGAAAATGGTGCAGCAGAAATATCAAGATGAAGTGCCTACAGTGGTTTTGATGGATAGCCTTTATGATCATCACTCAACATTTGAGAATCTAACGGATAATGTTGTGAAGTATTTGAAAGTAATAAAGGCCATTATAGATGTAGTTCTCAAGGCTTGTACTATATCAGAGAATACAACCAAGCCTAATGTATGTGAAATGGTAGTGGTGCAAACTATGTATAAAAACTTTTTGAAGAAGAATGATGATGGCAGCTGAAGTTCTTTTTCAATGCCTTAGTTTATTTTCAATCATATAGATGTAATTTGAATTTTGTTATGGATATACTCACGTGAAATTTTCCAAAATGTAATTACATATGAGACAAAAGAAGTCATAAGTCAAATAGGACTCTTTTGTTTGAATAAGTCAAAGTAGTTAATATTTCCCTATTTTTGCTCTAGGCTTCTCCCTATAAATAAAAAGGGCCTCTATTGTAATCTTTATCTTTTATCTATTGCAAAGAAACTCTTCCAAATTGGAAAACATTTCAAGACTCTGATCTTTTTATGTTTATCATATTTTCAAGTGAATATCAATATAAATAGGCAAGTTGAATATCAAACTTTGAGTTGAATCATATTGTCTCATGAGATCAATGTTCTTATGTCATTGGTGTTATATTGTATTGAATTATTGCTAGAATTATGGAGTTTATTAGAAATTGAGAGAAGTGTTCTTGTTTTGGTGAAATAGACTTTGTGCTATTTTCTCATTGTGAGAGTTTGTGCTTATATTTGTGAAGATACAATTGTTTAGAGACTTTGCATTATAAACTGTTGTGTGCAAGTTAGTTATATAATATTGGGTGAAAGTGGAGACTTTTGGCTACACTTGAGTTCAATCAGGTTTATTTGGAGGAGATAAGTGAATTAATAGAAAACTTTGAGTTTCTATGGTCCATCTTGATTCATAGGTTATTGAACATTGTTTTGTTGAAGTTGTTATTTTGAAAAGAAAAACATCTATTCTAAAAAAAGAGAATAGGATGAAGTGATAACACCCAATATAGTTTTTAGTTTGTTTTAAGTATTAAAAGTTACTTGTTAGAAAGAGCTCATTGTCTAAAGGGAACCTCCCCTTGTTGAGAGGAGAGACTCAGTCTCATTATAGTTGTGGCGATATAACCATTTTGTCGTTGGTTAGCTAAACAACAAAATATTCACCCAATAGTTTTTTGGCGACTCTACTAGGGAAGAATGAGCAACCTAGAGTCTCATGCTTTGAGTTGAAGCATTTTGTCCTCTTCCATTGTTTTAAGTTGTTTCCAAATATTTTCTGAGTACATTGCATTCTGGCATACTCATGATATACAAGAAGCAAGAGAGATCAAGGTATTATTGATCCTATATTTGAGTTGATGCAGCAAAATAACTTTGGTCTTTTACCTCCACAACCTCAGCTTCAACGAACTAGGAGTTTTCCTCCTACCAATGCTAGGTCTCCAATACCAAGTGAAGCTTCTAGCTCTAGTACTAATAGATTTTTATCTATTTGAATCCCTCAAAGTTTTGTCATCCCACCTTTCAATCAGCACATAATGGCAGCTCAAGGTCCGTGGGGTAATACTTTTGGTCCTTTGAATTTAACGCCTCCACTGCATGAACTACCTCATAGTTTTAGGAAGAATTTCCCTAAATTCTATGGAGATGGGAAAGTCCATCCTGATGAACACATTTCAACCTTTTACATAGCTTGTGGTGTGATAGGAGTGGAACATGAAGATGTGGTTGTGAGACTTTTCGTAGAAACATTGCAAGGTGCTTCTACAGATTGGTTTTACCATCTTCAATCCTAGTCCATAACTAATTGGAATACTCTCAAAACCAATTTTGAAGCTAGGTTTAAGCTTGCAAAAGATGCACATGCTTTGTTATCTTAGCTAACACAGATGAAGAAAGAACCACATGAGCCCATGCGATATTTCATCGCCAAGTTCAATAAACTGACAAATAGGATTCCAGTAACCACTCAACCAACAACAAAGAATCTTAAATGTTTCTTCATCAACTCTCATCTTCCTGAGGTAAGTTTCCTATTAAGGCGAGTTGGCCCTACTAATCTTCCTCTAGCACAAATTTTGGCCACAGAGGTTGAAGATGATCTTATCCTTGTGGGTAAGATAAGAAAAGATTCAAATAGAAATAGAGGTCAGCCCTCTACTAATAATCCTTCCACAAGAACCATAGATCCTATGGTGCAAAAGTTAGCAAATGAGTTGCTAGCTTTAAAGAAACAAATGTCCCAAGGTATGTCCACTCCTTATAGAGATATACCAAGGAGGACATTTCCTAACAATTCGTATCAAGGCAATCCTACTAGAAATCAAGGGCAACAAAATCGTCTTCCACCCACATAGGGGAAGCTTGCCATTGAAGCAACACCGGTCAACTCAGCAGTTGGTTACTATGATGTAGAACATGACAATTCTTTATAACCTGATTTGGATCAGGAGAATAATGCTAATCTTTTTATAGAAGGAGAAGAAGAATTAGCTGGTGACTCTACCATTAGTTTTTTGAATTATCAAGATGAAGCTGAAAGAGAAGGAGAAGCATATGCTATTTTTACTAGGTCCCAAAATCAATCCAATCAACAAGTTGACAAGGGAAAGACAAGAGAAGACCCTCAACTTGTGATCTCAATCACCAAATGAGGAACTCTGTTGCCTTTTCAATCAAAGGACCCGGTTGTCAATAAACAAGTAAGTTCATCTAACAATCTTGTTTCTTTTACTTCTGTTCCTTAGACCAATACTACCCTGACCAAAGCCCCAAATGATGGATTTCCTTCCTGTGTATCTAGTTCATTTCAGCTCTTTGACATAATAGATCATGCTAGGAAAAGAAAAATCCAAATGTCTGAGGTTGAGTATTTACAAGCTAATCATGAACAGTTTGATAGGTTAGCTGCATACGTTAAAAACAAGATTGTTCCTACAGGGAAAGATTCTCCCAAAATTGCCCATGACTCCTCAAAGAACAAATCCACCCAAAATAACCTAGTCACTACTCCCCTTGTTGCTCCAGCGAAAATAGAACCCTTCTATGTTTCTCTATTGGTCAATGGGCATAAATTAAGCAATTGTATAATAGACTCTGGGGCTTCTGATAATGTAATGCCTACCAAGGTGGTAGATGCTCTTGGTCTTACTTTGACCAAGACCTTTGGGAGATGTTTCTCAATGCAAAATAAGCAAGTGTCATTGTTGGGCCAAATCAAAGATGCCCAATTTGCATTTGCAGCCTTTCCAGATAAGAGGATCAAGATGACTGTCCTAGTACCTGATGTTCCAACTTCTTATGGCATTTTGCTTGGATGTAATTTTTGTAAAGATGTGGGTGGAGAACTAAACATGGACTTATCTGAGGCAAGGATACCTATTAAAGGTGTCATGCACAAGTTGCTTCCTGAGAAGGAGGCAAAATATATTGTTACCCAAACTGCAAATCCCAAAGCCCAAATTTTGTTTGTCTTCAAGAATGGGTAATTATTTCTTATCTACTGAAGATACTTCTAGTTCATTAGACAAGAGTTTAGATATTTCAGATGCAGAATCAGAGGAGACTTCTAGTAAACTAGATGAAAGTTCAAATGAGAGCATAGTAATGCCCGATTCTTCTCTTTCTGATGAAGAAGAATCTACTAGTTGTAGAAACATCAAAGTGAGAAATTCAAATGATGTTTAGGTTTTAGAATTTGATGGCAGTTGTTCTTCCATTGGATTTGGAGCTAGATTTGTTTTGATATCTCCACAAGGTAATATCTTTCCTTTCTCTTATAAGTTGCAATTCGACAATACTAATAACACCGCTGAATATGAGTCATTATTTCTCGGAATGGAGGTTGCTCATGTTAAAGGTATTAAGAATCTTCACGCACAAGGTGATGCTGAACTTGTGGTTTGTCAAGTGAGAAATCTTTATCAGACCAAGAATGAAAGGCTAATACATTACCGCAATCATGTCTAGGATTGCATCAAAGGTTTTGATGTTTTTGACATCTCTGCAGTACCGAGAGAGTTTAATAATCGTGTTGATTCATTAGCTGTCTCTGCCACCCTTATGGTCCCCCATAAGGACTTCAAAGGTAACAAGTACACAATTGAGTTGGTTTTCCAACCCAGCATGCCAGATAATGTTGACCATTGGCAAGTCTTCAATGGTGACAATCAGATCATAGCTTTCTTAGAAAAGATAGATAACTTTGATGAGCTCTATTTTGAAGGTAGTGATTCTCTGCCACGTGAATATGTTTCTAAAATAGATTCACAAATTGGTGAGGAGTTTCTTCAGCTAAAAGGGAATAAGATTCCAAAAGGTTTGGTTTCTTTAGAAATGTTATTTGATAAGCATGATAGATATATCAAACAACAACAACAACTTGATTCAAGTTCATCCATGGAATTTGAGCAAGAAAATTTGAGTTCTGAAGCAGATCCCAAAATGGTTAACATTGGGAAGTGTTGCACTGCTGATGAGAAATTCAAATTCATTACACTTCTTTGCCATTACATTGATGTTCTGGCATACTCTTATCATGATCTGAAGTCTTTCAGACCCAAGGAGATCCTATAGGAGTCCAGGACAACACTGAGAGGGGGGTGAATTAGTGTTGTGTAAATTTTTGCAACTTATTATAACTTTTAATTTACAAGACTCAGAAAGAGCAAGTCATCAATAAACTATTACACATATATGTACAAGTTTGATAATGAAAATTATGAGCAGGACCACATAGAGATAAATCTTATCATAGAAACAAATACACACATAGAGAAGATCATGACACAAGATTTGCATGAGTGGAAAACCCTCCATGGGTAGAAAAACCACTCCAAAACTGCCTCACTGGCTATACAAAATGTATCTAGGAGGACCAACTCCTTATGGAGCACCAACTCCAATACCAAACAGAAGCACCCACTTCCTACATAGATATACCTCACTGGCAAACAAATAGGTCTCACTGACCTACAAGCCTCACTGGCTAATGCAAGGCCTCACTGGCAAACCAAATCACCAATAGAAATAATAAACAAGATCAAAGGGATAATCTGTTTCCATTCAATTCTCAATTCATTCACACCTGCATAACAATTCATCTGATTATCTCTGCATAACTCAACACACATACCCAGTATCATATTCTCGTCTTTGTTTTCTCTTCAAGAGGATCTTGTAGAAAATGTCTTCATTTCTGTATTCAATTCTACACACACACACACTATCAATATACATGTGAAGTCAATAAATATAAAATACTTCTTCACCTTCTACAAAATCATTTTCATCTTTTCAAGACCTTTCATATTCTCCAAAAGAAAATCAATCCCCTGTAAGAAAGTTAATTTGACTTTGCATCTAAAACAAAATCCAATTATTTCATCTTCCTCAGTCTTGTTGAAGCACCTGGAAATTCTTTTCAAAAACTTCACATAACAAAATTTACAATATTTCATTTTTGTCTGCAAATGAGCCTTCATATTTAAAATCCAACTTCCCTTGTATAAAAAAAATCAAATCAAAATGAAATGATTTTTTTTCATATTTCTCTGCAAATATAAATATTCTCCATAAATGATATTCATAAAAATTTCAAGTCATTCTTCAAATTTTTCTTCCAATCCGCCTTTTTAACCTTCATCTTCCTCTGCATCTTCTTTGTCCATCTGCATGAAGAAATAAAGTCTCCACAAAAAATCTTTTCTTTAATATCTGCTCCTTATTAAAAGGACAACCTTTATATTTAAAAAAATATCCTTCCTTGTCTTCTTAATCAATCATAAAAAAATCTCTCCTCAAAAAAATTTCTTTTCTAAAACTCCTTAAAAAAACTCATATACTTTCTATATTGGATCTCATGCCTTTTAAAAAGCAAATAAAATAGAAATTAAAAAATTTCTAAACTTTAAATGCGAAACCTTTTATCCACATACTAAAAAAAACTTTCAAAACTTATTCAAATTTATGCCCACGTATATTTGTGGCCCCTTTCATTTTACTATATACTTTATATCGACCATGCCATAAACTTGGGCTAAACTTAGCCTTTAATTACCACTTTTTGCAGTTTTAAACCAACTTTAAAAATCTTTAACCCACACACTGATATGGAGATCTTATGACACCGGTTCAAAACAAGTAAGGGCCGGTCAATGCAAATCTAACATAGACCCTCTAACAGGTGATTTTTAAGTTATGAACCTGTAATAGTAGGTCATCATTGAAATAGGAATAAAGTACTTGATATTTCAAACTAGGGCTTGAAGTATATACTTTGAGGGCATTAAAATAAGGCATTTGAGACTTTGAACACCTTAAGCACCTTGAAGACAATTCTCTACAAGCTTCAGTCTTATCATCACATATGTATCAAGTCCTTGAAAACTCTCTACAAAGAGTGCTCATGAACAACTTACCAACACCTTGTGTCAACTTTGTGTAAGCAAGACAATATTTAATTGTTCTTGATATGTACAATCTTGAAGCAACACCACTCTAATTTGAATTGATATGAGTGAAGCATCATCACAACATGAAGGAAAGAAACATCATAAGGTTATAAACTGCAAACCACTCTGAGAACACATGATCAATCACATGTGTCTACACAACTTGATCTCACACATGATGCTCAGATAGAATCTTATCATTGCAACTTTGTCATGCTTGAAGATATCCTAATTGAAGACCACATCTGTGAAGATCAAGAATATAAGTTCAACACAAACAAGTCCTCTTGTGAAGATCATGAATATAAGTCCAACATAAACAAGTTAGCATTACAAACAATATAAGCATATCCTGAGAAGACCAATATGCCAAACAAGAACACAAGTACCACTGATCAAACAAGTCTTGTCAAAAACCAGACATCAAGAACATGAGAATACATCCTGCTATACTTCCTCCAAACATACTACCATATCTGCATCATCGTCAACTCAATCTAAATGTCACAACACTTTAACAACATATTGTAGACAGATACTAAACCCAACTTATATGAGCAAACTAATCAACTGACAATTGTCTTGATCAACAACCCACCAATACTAATACTAGCATGATTCAACATAGATCCTCTTGTCCAACCTTTGACAATTTCACATAATATGTGATGACATCACCTGATTTCAACATTACACATCTTGTTCTCACACCTTTTTGACATCAATGACAACCTGTCACCATCAGATCCAACACAAAATTCCTCTCAAAGTTGGATCGTTGCCTCAGAAGCAAAAGCAGAGGCAATATAATCCCAAGATATCAGGTACTATTCTTTCTGAAATCCAAAAAATGTTGAATGCAAGGATAATTTTTCCTATCCATCATTCCACTTGGATTGTGAATATTGTTCCTGTGAGAAAGAGGAACAGAGAAATATGTATATGTGTTGACTTCAAAAATCTCAAACAGTCTTCTTTAAAAGATAACTATCCCTTGCCTATTATAGACCAAGTGTTACAAACTATAACTAGTTCGGAGATGCTGTCTATGTTAGAAAGTTTTTCAGGCTATAATCAAGTAGAGGTCAGTGAAGCAGATCAATACAAGACTACTTTTCAACACCTTGGAGCACATTTGCATACCACAGGATGCTGTTTGGTTTGATCAATGCTGGCACTACTTTCCAAAGAGCAATGGACCTCGCTTTTAGAGATGAGGTGGGGAAATTCATTGTGGTATATCTTGATGACTTGACCATTTTCTCCAAGCAATGTCAAGATCATGCCTACCATTTGCAATAGGTTTTGGAACGATGTTGTCAAAATGGTATTTCTCTTAATCCTAAGAAATTATTTTTTGGAGTTATAGAGGGTAATCTTCTTAGTCACATTGTGTCCTGAGAAGGCACTAAAATTGACTCAAAAAGAGTCAAGTCTATCTAGAGTCTTACTTTGCCTGCTAGTAAGACTGCAGTTCATTCTTTCTTCGAAAAGGTGAATTTTCTGCAAAGGTTCATCCTGCAATTCATAGAGAAAACCTGTCACATTGTCAATATGATGAAGGGTAAGACCACTTTCTATTGGAGTACAGAAGGTAAAGCAACATTTGAGGACATTAAAAGAGCCATAGCTCATGCTTCGGTTCTAGTTTGTCCTAATTATACTAAAGACTTCACAATGTACAGTTATGCCTCTGAGCATACACTTTTAGCCATTCTTGTTCAGTAGAATGAAGAAGGTGTGGAATCTCCTATTTCATTTATGAGTTTCCCTTTCAAGGTTCATGAATTGAAATACTCAAATATGGATAAACATGCTTATGTCGTTGTCAAGGGTGTAAAGCATTTTTGGTTTTATATTCTAAATTCACATACTGTTGTTTTGGTGCCAGATATAACAGTGAAATCCATCCTGACACAACAAGAGTTTGGGACCAAAAGAGGTAATTGGATTGCCAAAATTTAAGAGTTTGATCTTGATATCAAACCTACCATGCTTGTGCATGGCTGAGGTTTGTGTCAGCTGATTGCTGACAACATCCCAAAAGAAACTGGAGATGAAGAGGCAGAGGTAGAGGATATGCCAACTGTTATCTTTGTTACAACCACAGATGAGTGGTATTCCAATATCACTCATTTTCTTACCTATGGTGAGTGTCCTTCTCATTTATCTCATAAAGAGAAATGAACTATCAAATTAAAGGTTGTGAACTATGTCTTGTGGGATAATGGTTTGTATAAAAGAAGCCTTGATGGAGTTTTCCTCCGTTGTGCGGATAAAGCACAACAAAACAGACTTTTGGAGTCTTTTCACAATTTGGCTTGTGGAGGACATTTTTCTGCACCTATGATGGCTCAAAAAATTTTGTAGGCTAGGTACTATTGGCCCACATTATTTCAGGATGCATACAACTAGGTACGTAGGTGTGAGTTATGTCAGCAGTTTGTTGGAAAGCCTAAGTTGGTTGCACTACCACTTAAGCCAGTTGTAATTGAAGAACCTTTTCAACAATGGGGCATTGACTTCATTGGTGCTGTGAACCCATCGTCAAGTGCGAGACACAATTTTGTTCTGACTGCAATAGATTACTTCACACCAAGTGGGTGGAGGCAATTCCAATCAAACGTGCTACTTCTGAAGTGGTATGTAATTTTCTTAAGGAAAATATTATTTCCCAGTTTGGAGTTCCAAACAAAATTGTAGCATATAATACTACTTGTTTCTCTACTCACAAGATCACTAGTTTTTGTTATGAACATGGGATCATCCTTTCTCATTCTTCAGACTATTATCCGCAAGGGAATGGTCAGGTAGAATCTAGTAACAAAAATCTAGTTACCATTATCAAGAAACTAGTGGACGATAATCAGAGAACTTGGCATAAAGCTTTGTTTGATGCTTTATGGGTAGAGAGGATTACCCCTAAAAGGGTGATAGGTATGTCACCATTTTAGCTTCTATATGGTCTGAATGCAGAGATACCTATTACTTTGGAATTATCGGCATTGAAGTTGGCAAAGGCAGAAGAAGATAGAACTTTTGAAAGTTCTATCGACAAAAGAATAATGTACCTCACTGAACTTGAAGAGTAGTGGGTTATGGTAGTAGACCGTATTGTTGAACATCAAATTTAGGTAAAGAAGCTCTTTGACAAGAAGGTGAGGGCTCGTGAATTTAAAATTGGAGATCAAGTTTTGTTATGGGACAAGAGGAGAGAGCCAAAAGGAATGCATGGGAAGTTTGATTCCCTATGGAGAGGTCCGTTCATCATTCATCAACTTTGTGGTGAAAATAGCTTCTTATTGGACTATCTTGATGGAACACCATTCTTGCTGCCTCACAGTGGACAACATCTAAAATACTTCAACCCTTGAAGTATCAAATAAGTTCATTTGTATAGTTTTTGTGTTTTTATTTTTCATTTTTGTTTAGTCTTTTGTAACTTTTTATTTTTGGTAGCTTGACTCTATGGCCTAATGGCATGGATGAAGGCACTTAGAGACTAGATACTTCTCCCTTTGATCATTTCAAAGAACGATTGAAGGAAGTTCCCTAGATAGAGCCAGCTGTTGTTCTCAAAATTAGCTGCACTTAATTTTGTAGACAACCCCTACAAAACTTGTCCATTTCGTAGCCTACACTCTAAGTTTGCAAATTGCGCCAAGTTCTCTTGACCTTGCATGAAGTCATCTAACATTGTTGAAATGGTTTTTGACATTCCCCTAAGTTGATTCCTTGAAACTTGCGAAGATTGACTAAGTTATAGGCCTGTCAAAATATCAATTTTGACTATTTTGGGTGTTAGTTAAATTTTGTCTTTACATGTACTGGCAGTGAAAATGCCTACCCTTGCATGTTTATTATTGTCTTTGTGTGCATTGGTGGTTGAAATAATCACTTGTGCATGCACGTTCTTTGTTTTGTCATGTATGTAGGAGCGGTTGGAAACACCGTTTGTACATCGGTGATGACATGTATTGTTGATAGTTTTTACCAATGAGACATATTTTTCCTGATCTTTTAACTTGAGTAACATTAAAGCTTTTTTATTCATTATTTTTTATTTTGTTGATTCTCAAAACCTTCGAGTCACCCGTAAATCTTCCTGCGATCATATCGTATCCTTGGATTTCAGATCGTGCTCAGATTTTGTTCTTCTCAGCTGAGTTTAGGGTTTTTACGTCTATTTCTTCCAAGTAAGTCCCTTATTTTCTTTTCATTTCTATTTTATTTTTAGGGTTTTGATGTGTATAATCATATGTATGATTAATTTTTTTGTTTTTATAAAATCGTTATAGTATTTAAATCCTTGTATCATCATATTATTGCTCTTTTCTTTTGTAAAACCATTTTTCTTCGAAACCCTAGTTTTTTGAAACTTCAAATGTCTCTTATGTCTTAAACAACGAAACTCACCGATCCTGAATAAGTCAAAAGCTTAGGTTTTTTCAAAACTTAAGGTTATTTTAATCTTAAAATTGTTGGGTTCTTAGCTTTCTTCGTCAATGGTGGTTTTCACCATTTTGGTTTTTATTGTTTTCATTTTCTTGCAAGGTTAGTTGTTTTCACCGACATTGTCCTTTAAAACTAGAAACAACACATGTAGGGGTAGTGAAAATCACTGCCCCCACATCACCAAGATCAAATCAATTGACGTATACTGTTTTGGTGATTTTGATTGACACTTCATAGCATTTAAAGTTCTGGATGAGATGTAAAGTTGGTGAAAATGCCCAATGATACATCAAACTTATAAATCTTCCCTACATCTCTAAAACTTAAATAGGCATCATCAACTTTTTGGACCGATAGTACATGTTTAGGTTTTGGATTATGTATAAGCGGTTAAAATACTCGATGATGCGCTTGTGAATTTTTCCTCTAACATGCACTAGTGGCTATTTTGATCTCTTGTGCATATAATTCAATTATTGATCTTCCCTCATGTAAGGGCAGTCATTTTGATCACCCCTACATCAAAATTGCATTCCTTTATATGCAATATCGAACATTTTAGCCAACCGAGCATGTTTAGCATTATACCCTCCATGCAAGAGCGGCCATTTTGGCCGCCGATGCATGTCACCCTGCAGATTTTCGTAACACTGGGAAATTTTGTCTTTCAATACCTATTGGCCCACTTTTTCCAGTTACCTCGATTTGCACACTCTCAATCCCTTTAATGCATATTCCTGTGTCCATGATCATCAATTCGTAGTAACCCCAATTTGTCCATTTTTCCCCTAACTGCGAGATCATGGCTTTTTGTAGTTTTCAACAAACATCTGTGGTAGACATCGTTTCCAGTTTTCCTCATGAAGCTGATGTCAGAGTCGTCCCCATCAAAGGCTAAAATCATGAAGTATAAATACCAAGGGGTTTTCCCCGTGACTTCATTACAGTCCAATGTGGATGAGATCAAAGATACAGAAATTGGTCATGTGGACATGGCTGAGTTCGTGGACAAAACTAAATAGTCAAATCCTCCTCGGTATATATAGAAGATCATCGACAGTAACATTCACTTGGTTGCCTCTTTTCCTGTTGCTGCCCACAATCCTAAGTTTGTTCTTCAGGTTGCTAGTCATTTTAATAGGGATACCAGGATTGTGTCTGATTCCCAAGGGAATGTAATCATAAGACTGGATGCGGAATTTCTTGATAAAATTTTCATGTGTCCTCCTATTGAAAATATTAGAGAAATAGATTTTGCTAAAGGACAAAAAGAGTATGAGAAAGATGTTGAAGCTGTGAGGAAGTACATCAACAGTAAGTGGTTAAAGATTCCTTGGAGTAATTTGACCAGATGGCCAAAAGACCTCCCAACAGGTGACTTTGTGGAGGAGGTAAGTGATTTGATTACATTGTTAAGTCAAATCAGAGGCCTTCCTTTTTCATCCAAGTTTCAGGAATGGATGTACACATATATTAAGGTAATTCTCAGGGGTACACAACAAATCTTTTGGGAAGAACAAATCAGTAATGCTTTGCATGAGAAATTGGTGAGAGTCAATACCACCTTCAAGTTTTATATGACTTCATATCTGGTGTATGTTGCTGCAAGTATGAAGAGTTTTCCTAGTCTGACTCAAGTTGGTGATAGGAGATTGGTTCCAGTATATGAGTATTATCCTCAAATTACTCTAAAGGGATCAATCCATCATTTTCGTAAGGTTAATGATGCCTTCTTTTCAGTATTCATGTGTTTGTGGGATAATGAACTGGTGGAAAAGAGAGTATCAGATGAAGCCTAGGAAGTGGTGAACTCTTTCCATTGTTTGTTCTTACAATTTCTAACTTTCACTTATCTCAGAGTAGGATATTATCTTGGTTATCCATATATACTTCCACGATATCCTAGTGATAGAATTATTCTGATGGAACTGTGTAGGCAATTGATTATGCACAATAAGTTGATGGAGTTGAAAAAGCTAGGAATTAAGTTTCCTATGGAAATTGGGAGGTATTCTGTTCAATTAGCTACCAAGGCCAAAACAGTTGAATCAAAGATGCAACTGGTCACTATGAAGACTTTCAAGAAAAGAGATCGTTTTGATTTTAGAAGGGTACAAGATAAAATCAAATGAAAGTCAACTTTCCATATGCCAATGGTTGAAGATATTTGGGTTGATCTCATAACACAAAATGAGATCAGAAAACTAGATTATTGCAGACTCCACTTGAGTCAGATTGAAGAGCTGGGCCTTGCAGATATTCCAGAGGGAATGGAAGATTGGGAATGTTTTGGATCCCAAATACAATCTTGAGAACATTGAGGCATCACCTCATCCAGAGGTCAAATGGTCTATCAAGGAGGAAACTTCAATCAGGAAAAGGTTTCAGTGAATTTTGGCTAATACAAATGTGTTGTTAGAAAGCAAAGGGATTAGTCTGAAAGAATTCATTACAGGGTCAGAGACTAAAATTCAGGAAAAAATGGGGAAAAAGGTGGAAAATCGAGCAAAGAATAAAAGTGACACTCCTTCTTCTTCTAAAGTGCATAAACCAAAAATCAAGTTTGTATCTAAAGGAGGTAAGAAGAAGGAGGTTGCAAGAAATTCTACTATCACAAAATCGAGTGCCGAAGATACAAATGTTGATAAAATGGAGATTGAAGATATTGATATTGAACAACAAGATGTTGAGGAACCTAATGATGCTGATGAAGCATAAATGCCTGAGAAGTCAGATGGGGAAAATGAAAAAGAACAAGATAAGGAAGAGAATTTAGAATAGGAACAACTTGGTGATTCACATCAGTCTCCTTAGAAGGATCTTCCACCAGAATCACAAGTTTCTACACCCCTTCCTCATGCTCCTATTTCTGGTAGTTCCAAATGTTCCAATTTCACCTATTTTTGTTGTGTCTTCTGATAATACCCCTCCCTCTTTAAGAACAAGTTTTGGGACCGTATTTGATTCCTCTGGTTCCATTCCAAGTTTATCTTCCCCATCTTTTGATATTGGTAAACAATCTGTTATGGAACATCTTCTGGATGGTTCAGAGAAAGTTGTTGACACAGGTGTAGTTTTTACCAACACTAGTCCTATTGTTACTATAACAAGTGTGAGCATGGATCCAACAAATAAGGTAATTGACTCTTCTCTAAATGTTGGTGCCTCAACACTTCCTCCATGGTTGTCTGCATACCCTCCAAAGAGGAAGAAGTAAGAAATCTCACCGGATGAAATTGATATAGAGAAGTTACTTTCAGCTAAACCAAATGCCCAGAAAAAGAAACCAAAAATTGTTTCTAGGCTAATTAATGAAAAAGGAATCAAATACGTAGAAATTGCTAAGCCACCAAGTGATGCCAATGCGGATAATTTTGATATGAATGATTATATTGTCTCTAGAGTTGAGTTAGGTAAGCTAACTCATGAAGGTATCAAGGCATATTTTCAAGCCACTGCAAGGTCATTGCTTGAAAAATATGGTGAGGTCAAGAAGGAGAAAGAGCAGTACAAAGCAAAGGTAGAACAACTTGATGTTGTTCTTCAAAAAATAGTAAAATCATCTGAGATTGTGGAACCTATGGCAGTGACTATTGATGACCCTCTTACTCAAAAGGTTGAGAAAGTTCAGGCTAGAGGAAGAGTAGTTGGTGATATTGTAGAGCATTTGTTGGCACAAGGAAGAGTTCTATTGCAGACCACAGTGGAAAGAAAAGGAAAGATGGACAAGGCAAAAGCTGAGCTTGATAACCTTATTGATTTATTTTCTCAAGAGCTACAAGATCAAGAGGGAAGCTTAGAGGAGTGGATTGATATGAAAAAGATCAAAATAAAGATTCTGATAGTCATTGGAGTCATCTCTAACCGAGAGTCTTATCTTAAGAATAAGGAATCTCTTGTCCATTGCATCAATGTAATAAAGGGTTTACTTGATGACTTGTGCCAAATACGTGAAAACAGTGAAGACAGTAATGTCTTGCTTCTACACAGGTTTGAGGAAATCCCATGCATTCTGACAGGTGAAGGTCACAAGTTTCTCTCAGTTGAAGAAATGATAGATGCTTTCGAGAAAATGGTGCAGCAGAATTTTGAAGATTAATTGCCTACAGTGATTTTGATGGATAGCCTTTATGATCATCACTCAACATTTGAGAATCTAAAGGATAATCTTGAGAAGTATGAGAAAGTAATAAAGGCCGTTAATGATGCAGTTCTCAAGGTTCATACTATATAAGAGAATACAGCCAAGCCTGATGTATGTGAAATGGTAGTGGTGCAAACTATGTATAAAAACTTTTTGAAGAAGAGCGATGGTGGCAGCTGAAGTTCCTTTTCAATGCCTTAGTTTATTTTCAATCATATAGATGTAATTTGAATTTTGTTATGGACATACTCATGTGTAATTTTACAAAATGTAATTACATATGAGACAAAAGAAGTCATAAATCAAATATGACTCTTGTGTTTGAATAAGTCAAAGTAATTAAGATTTCCCTATTTTTGCTCTAGGCTCCTCCCTATAAATAAAGAGGGCCTCTATTGTAATCTTTATCTTTTATCTATTGCAAAGAAACTCTACCGGATTGGAAAACATTTCAAGACTTTGATCTTTTTATGTTTATCATATTTTCAAGTGAATATGAATATAAATAGGAAATTTGAAAATCAAACTTTGAGTTGAATCATATTGTCTTATGAGATCAATGTTCTTATGTCATTGGTGTTATATTGTATTGAATTATTGTTGGAATTGTGGAGTTTATTGGAAATTGAGAGAAGTGTTCTTGTTTTGGTGAAATAGACTTTGTGCTATTTTCTCATTGTGAGAGTTTGTGCTTATATTTGTGAAGATACAATTGTTTAGAGAGTTTGTGCTATAAACCGTTGTGTGCAAGTTAGTTATATAATATTGGGTGAAAGTGGAGACTTTGGGCTATAATTGAGTTCAATCAGGTTTATTTGGAGGAGATAAGTGAAGTAATAGAAAACTTTGAGTTTCTATGGTTCATCTTGATTCATAGGTTATTGAACATTGTTTTATTGAAGTTGTTATTTTGAAAAGAAAAACATCTATTCTAAAAAGAGAGAATAGGATGAAGTGATAACACGTAATATAGTTTTTAGTTTGTTTTAAGTATTAAAAGTTACTTGTTAGAAAGAGCTCATTGTCTAAAGGGAACCTCCCCTTGCTGAGAGGAGAGACTCGGTCTCATTATAGTTGTGGCGATATAACCATTTTGTCGTTGGTTAGCTAAACGATAAAATATTCACCCAACAAGTTTGAAATGCCAAAAAGTGACGATGATGGTGTTTAAATGGAATCTGAGCGATAGAAATGCAAAAAGATTAAACCAAGAGGCTTTAACCTTTCATGCCAAGTTCACCAAAATATGTACACTCAAAAACATGACTCGATGGCCTAAGGTGGTCGAGTCAGCTTTGGCGCACACAAAGACCCTCTCTCCTTACCATGGGGTGAACCTTCACATCACTCTTGCTCTCATGGAAGTAGTCGGTCGAGAGGAGTCAAGAAACAAGGGTGGTTTGGCTCATTTTGAGAGCTAGACTTCGTAGAGAGAGGATGGTTAGCCCTAGGGCCATTGTTGTGCATTTGTTCTAATGTGGTGTTCTATGACCATTGTTGTTAAGATAACTATATGACCCAAATGGTCACCAGTCACCATTCTCCTGTTTGGGTTTCTAAGGTTCCAAAGTTGTGTGGGTCAACTGTTGTTTTCGTTGATACTTCTTTCAAGTTAGCGTTGTTGTTTGAACTATTGGATGATAGCCTGTATTTGGAATTCTCTAAACCTTTCTTGTTGTTGTTGAATTGTATGTTGATCTTGTTGTTGTCTAGGGTGGATCTCCTCTATATCATCGAGGATTTCCCTCACCCACTCACCTCTAAGTCCAGGGCACATTCGTGGGCCCAAACGAGAGAGATTTTTAAGGCTAACCTTGACTTGACCTAGGGTTTCAACTTAGGGTTTGTTTGACCTAAGGTTTGACCTTGTTTGACGTTGTGTTGACCTTGTGTTGAAACCAAGGGTTTATAAATGCTCTATGATGCTAATTTTTTTTCTTTTTAGTTTTTGTATGCATGTAAGCCTTAATGAGTGCAAAACAATTTTTTGTACTTTTTTCTATTTATGGAAATGAAAGTGCCTTTTTATATTCTAGAAATTAGAAAATGTATGGAAACTAGTATCTTGCTACCTAATGCAATTGAATCTATGTTTTTGGTTTGTTTTTTTGAATATGTGGAACGATTACTGTAGGAAAGGGGAATTACTTTGAAATGAATCTAATCTATGAACTTTTGAAAGTAAACTACTTTAATAATGCAAGATCTACTTAGCCTATCAAGGAAAAAGTAACATGCATTTACTATTTCCAAGAGTAAAGTTTTATTATCTAATTACTATGAAATAAAAACCATGAAGGAACCTAGAATAAAGAGACATGTGAGCCTCCACTACCCTCTGAAATCCTTGTATAGAAACCTCTTATCCTCTTGCAGCAACAGGGTGTTCCTCTTGGCAACAATAAGAAAAGGGATGTAAAAAGAAGATTTTGGAAGCTTGAATGAGAGCTCAATTATGAACTTGTGAGCAGTGTGGCTTGTGATGTGAGCAATGTATTGACACTAAATGAGATTTTAGAAAAGCTAGATAAGACAACAATAAAAAGAAAAAGGCTTGGATGTCCTGTGTGAGCATATGGATGCTTGATTGGAGAGCAATAACCTGCAAGAACTGTGTGCACAAATGAAATTGCCTCCCTTTGTGCTTGAGGGAGGGGGTATTTATAAGTTTGAACAAGGCATGAGAGGTGGAGAGGATGAAGAGTTAACTTAATTTGATTGAAGAGTTAACTTGGAAGACACAAGAGTGATCTAGGCTAAAATTGGAGTGATCTAACCAATTATAACTTATCACTCAAGAAGAAATGGAGAAAGAGAATGCATGGGTTGATAATTAAAGATTAAAAAAAGCTAAATATGCATGGGTGGATGCATGAAATCGTTAACTCTATCTTTGGGACAAAATTCCATGCAAACAAGAACAAAAATGGACAAAAACAGAGCTATTTGTGGCCAAAAACTCAAGTTTAATCACAACTGGAAAAGATGGGAGGGTTGCCACCTGGTCACCCCTTTCACCAGTCAAGCTTGCCTAGGGGTGACCCTCAAAGGAGGGGTCATGCGTGAAATCTTAGGATGGGAGATGAAAGAGGAGGTGAAAATAACGGGATTTGCCTCCAGAAATAGGTCAAATAGGGGTCAAAAACCAAATTTCTATTTGCAAATGTAGGATCTCCTAGGCGAGATCTTAAAATAATAGGGGGAATTTGTACTGGTTGACTAAAACTGAAAACTAAAAGTTGGAGATGGCTTGGAAGATCCTATAGAGGGATCCTAGGGGTGGGAATGGATGAAAAACACTGGGGAAAGGTGAAAACACAACAAATGGATGAATACAAGGCTTAGGGACCAAGTCACAAGCATAAGAAACACAAATCAACAAGTGTCGAAAGTGTCGAAAGTGAAGAAAGATATAAAATGAAAAAGGGGAAACAACACAAGGAAGAAGAAACCACATGCTACCAAGAGAATCGCTACTGAGAGGACATTATTTCATGCTTACATGTACATGACAAGGATTGTCAGCGATCATCGGGGTCCTCGTGGAGGTTGTACGTGATTTTGGTGCTTACACAACTGAAAGGAGACTACAATCCCTTGAACTGAGCACCAACCCAAATAAAGAGAGGCACCAACCACACAAGGATCAAGATGCACCAAACCTTGGAATCTTAAATGATTACTGTTTAGGGTAAAATGTGGATTAATCAATTGAATATTAAAAACCCAAACATCAATAGAATATGAAGGAGAAAGGAGATTTAAATAAGAAAATAAATGATACTTACAACCCTTCACCTTTCATCTTCCATTGCTCACCTTTTCTGTCTTGATCTTGATGGAGATGAATATGGCCCTCAGAAAGCTTCCTTCCTTGCTTCAAAGTCCTCAAGATGACAAGATGAAGTTGGCTATGATACTTTGTGTGATTGAAGATGAGCTTCAACACACTATTGATGGATGATAGATGATATGGAGATGGGGGTGCCAAAGGTGGGCTAGTAATTTGACAGAGTAATTCTACTTAAAGCTTGGATGATAGAAATGGAAGAATAAGGTTCCATTTATAGACTCAGAAGAGAAGAGATCAATGGTTGAGAAGAAATAAGAAGATCAATTGTTGAGAATAGTTGAGGAATGAGCGCGAATAAGAAGAGGACAAGTGTCCAAGCTCCATCATGCAACAGGGGAGTTAACTGAATTGATTGAATATTTAACAGAATAGACCAATCAGTTAAGTGAATTGATTGGGGAGTTGACTGAATTGATTGATCAGTGAACTCGAATGATTAACTATTTAACAAACTTGATTAATGAGTTAACTAATTTTGACTAGAGGATAAATAGGACATGTGGGCGAGGGAATATTAGCTAATTAAATATTTAAAATATTAAATTACATGTGCAACATGGTGAGGTGGAAGAGGTGAGGTGGAAAGGTGAGGTGGATTTATGGAATTAGGACTTAGGATAGAGGGATTTAGGATTAATTAAATAATGTAGGATTATTTAATTATGTGAGACATTAGAAGAATTTAGGGAATTTAATTAAATAAAATGATTTTATTTAATTATGGGATAATGAACCAATCAAATAAACTTAGAATATTTATTTAATTAACAGAAGAAAATAAGAATTAAGATAAATATTAAAATATTTACTTAATTTAGAATGAGCCAATTTTAGGTGTATACAATTACAAGAGAAATGATATACATACACTTTTACACACTACAATCATCACCTCTACTATGAATGATAAATCATGATTTGCACAAATAGAGTCACAATCCAACTACAGAACTTCGTTGTTACACTTCTCAACCCTTCTATAATCAGAACAAAACAATATACTCTTTCAAACCTAGATACATACTGTGTGACTCCCAAATTATCTTCTATTCTTGTCCTTTGCACTCAATTTGTATTTGCCTGTATATTCACACTATTTCTCTTTTATACTCGCATATGCAGACACACACAAAAAATGAATAATGATCTAATTTGTATATGATTCCATACAATATAATCCTCATGTTGGCTTTAATGCATTGAGTTAAAATATTCTCCAAAGTCGACCTCTATATTTTGAATCTCAAAGTATATTAGGTTGGCCCAACCTAAATTTCTACAGATTGAATCTGGGCCCAAATTAAACAACCTAAGTTGGTCAATACAATAACCATTTTCACTTTAATTCCAAGGGAGTCAGCCCAAATAAATAGTCAATTTATTTTACTAACAATATTATAGAGGAGTTTGTCAGCAACTTTATATCTCCATGAACCTAGGGCTCTTCTTCATTCACTATTAGAAAAAATGGCTTTCCACAAACCTTTTCTCAAATGCCTTTATTAGAAAAAGTTCATTTCCATGAAATTACATTTCAATGCCTTTATTGGCAAAACAAAGATTTTTGAACCTTATAAAGGCAAAAGTTTATTTCCATGAACCAATTATCTTCTTCTTTATTGGCAAAAGTTCACATCCATGAACCTCAACTTAAAAGCCTTTATCGGCAAAATCAACTTTCCATGAACTTTGGACATTTCATCCTTTATCGGCAGAAGTGCCACTTTGTGAACTTATCAATACCATCTGCATCATATTGCCTATCGGTGAAGTCGTCTCATCACAAACCCATCGGCAAACTTACATTTCCATGAACCATCAACCTTTTTCTCTATTGGCAAAATCACCTATCGATGAACTGAGGAGCTCGCAAACTAAATAATTTTTCATTATCTTATCAAACAAATTGCCTATCAGTGAATTTGAGAAACCACAAACCCACTTTATTCTTCACGCCTTCATCCTTTCGATGAACATTCTGTTGAGGAAACCATATATCAGTGAACTTCGAAATCGATGAACTTTTGAGTTTGCGAACCGAGCGATTTGCCGACCTAAGGCTTTAACCTTTTATTCAAGTCTTCATCACTAAACTCTCCTATCAGCAAACTGGTTGTCGAAGAAATGAGTCATCAGTGAACTTGTGACTTCACAAACCGAGCGATTTGCCAACTGAAAGGCTTTAATCTTATCTTCTTCAAGTCTTCATTGTTAAACTCTCCTGTCGGCAAACTGGTGGTTGGAAAAACAAGTCATCGGTGAGATTATCATTTCACGAACCAAGCAATTCACCAACTGAAGGCTAAAATCATTCATGCCTTAGAAACTTTGCGGATCCTTTGACATCAATGACAATATTTCCAACAACATTTTTATGAATAATTTAATATATGGCTATGGCTAACATTCCATCAAGGTGACAACATGATGACACTAATGTTATGTGCTACTTGTATCAAAGAGAACAAATATCTTATCTTTCTTATGTCTTTCCATCACTATAATATGGCCATTGCTTGTGAATATGTACAATTTCAATATCAGAACCAAGTTCTAGTTTTCAAAACAGTTTAAATCCTAAAGAAATAGAGAATAGAAAAGGCACTTCTATCCATGAGTGTTTCTATGGGAAAGGTTGTAGGCAAGGATAATATTCCTCTATGTCCAAGTTTTCCTTCAATTAGGCATGAGAATTCAAACATTTTCCCCAAAGTTAAAATTTCATTTCACTCGAACTATCTAGCTCATGGTTATAATTCATTGATTTAGACAACTAGGACCTAATATGTGGACTTATTAGTTATTTTAAAGTCTACTCCAACATATAGATTAGGAATCACAGAGTCACAAAGCAATTGTGATCAAACATTATATAAGCAAAGCAGTGGGAGCTGAAGTTACAATTTGGTGTGGATATTTATTTCACAAAAATGATAAAATTAAAAATTACAAAGTGTGGAAATCATGTTACATGCACATTTGAGGTGGTATTTAGACTAGAATCTATACTTCATGCTCCCTAAGGATATAGAAAATAATTCTTTCCAAAAAACCATTTACTCCATTATAATTGACCTGAAACACAAAGTGTGTTGCATGATGACAAATCACTAGTTATTTTCTTTGTTAGTATGGTGGTTTTAAATTTGATAGTGGTGGTTTTAATGTGTCTTGGCAATTACATATGTAACATTACAATTTAATCATTGTAACTTTAGTGGTTTCGTCCTTATACCTTAGGTGGTTCTACTTCTATCAAACGAAGAAGTAGAGTAACAATAGAAAAGTTGTCTTTTCAATTTTTTTGATGCTTCAAGTCCTTTACTGCATGAAAGTATATTTCTAATAGGTCACACCTATAAGAGGCATAAGCCCATGATAGTAGGAGAGTGTGACTGAGAATTTTGTTGGTTGTGGGAGTAAGATTTGTTTGTGCGGAGTCGTTGAGTGAGTGTGGCAACATGATTTTTGTATATCCTCTATTTGAGATCTTCATAACTACTTGTCACCAAAGGAGAGGAAGATGAACATTTGCCACATTAGATGGTTTTCCCCACACTAGGGTTTTCAAGGTATAATTTTTGTCACATGTTCTGGTGGTTGTTCTTACTATTTCCATGGTTATTCTTATTGTTTTCATCATTACTTCATGCAACTCGGTCTCTATTTCACTCCATTAGATTAATAAAATCATATAGATTGCTTAACAATAAATTGTTGTGAGGAACCCATATCAATTCCATCATTTTAACAGTGGGATGTACATTCTTGTGGGGATTATTGGTGATGATGGGTGAAACGACCAATAGATATCAACTTATAAAATGGTGCACTTGTGCATAATTTGAGCCTTCAATCCTCTTTGCAATTTTATATTTGTAGATGAAATTAATTTTCATATTACTGTCAGTCTATTAATTGTGTGATTTGATTTTCATTCAATGATGGCATGGATAGGTAGCCAATTTTAAAATTTGGTGTTATTATTTTTGTGATTTGATTTCCAAATGGCGAGCCTTACATCTACATATTTATTTTACGGGTACTTAGAAACTAGTGGTCGATGTCTCCAAACCGGGCATTTATTGCACAATATTGGGAGAGATGTAATGATTTCTTAGAAATAATAATTTGTAATTATGTCAAGTTGGGAACATGTCATTGTTCATTACAATCACAATTTAATTGGTTGAGTACCTAGTAGTTGTACACTTAATATTTTATATAGAATAGGAAGCATATATTGATGTTGACAGAAATGTGTATGTATGTGGACAAAGTAATTGGAAGATTGTATACATTTGAATATAATATTTTAATATAGTTTTCTTATATTTTCACATGCGAACTTTATTTGGAATAAATTATATTGTCTTTTGTTCCATATAGAGCTAGAAGTTGATCACTAATGCTTGTTCATGTTGTATCGTTGAATGGGTAGATGGATATACTTTGGTCTATCAATGATATACATTAAGCAGATTTAAAAGTAGTTGTATGATAGTTAATAACACAAAAAACTACTTTTATTGATATTTTTATATTCAAATAATAATGAAAATATGTTGGATCAAACTATGACAAGTACCCTCTCAACTATTGGTACATGCTCAACTATTAATACAAACAAATTACAAAGACAACTAACCATTTACAACAAAAATAGCTATATGAAGAGCACTTCAATAACAACATTGCACCTACATAAAAAAATCTGAAATATAATGTTTTAACATTTGACTGGGATGTTTCTTGGACTGCAGTTCAGCGTAGAATGAAAGGGCTCCCCAAATCAGGTGTTAGGTTTGCTTGTTCGGGATCGGCTATTATTTAGATCCCCTGTCTGGTTTTTCTGTTGTTAGTGTGCATCTTGTGCGCTGTTTGGGTTGCCTTTTGGGCTGTTAGTTTCTTGCAGCTTGGCTACTGTTGTGCTGTTGTGTCTGTCCTGTTTTATTCTGCCCTAGAAACCTTGTTTGTAAAGGATTCAGTGCCTTGTAAGATGCTTACCATAATAAAAAAACATTTGAAATATATAATCTTTATCCCCGTTACAAACAAACAACGTCCCTCCATCAGAGTGAAATGATAGGCTGAGGGATAAAGAAAATTAGAACAACGTGGCTAAAAGTAGACCATTCCGTTGGCGTTTGATTGGCCTCCCCTGCTACAAATTTGGGGGCATGCACTGGATGAAGTAGGGGAGCATGGAGCACATGGTCAAAAATAGAGAGGTGGTACTAGTTTCTTACGCTAATGAAGGGCCTGTTACAGATGATCATATCAAAATCAGAGAATCCGAAATTAACATTAAAGCATGTAAGGAAGGAGAAGTTGCTGTGAAGAATATGTGGGCCTCAGTGGATCCATATCTCAGGTGGCTTATGAAAGAACCCGCCAGGGCACTCTATTTTGACACCTTCCAATTACATCAGGTTTTGTGCTTTTTTCATGTTGTTTACTTCTCAATCTTTTCCAATTGACAGTTCAATGTTTTATGCAATTGTTAAGATGTTTTAAAGATCAATGCAGTACAATTTATTGTGCTTTGTATAGCCTATCACTTGTCCTATGGTAGCGAAAGTGGTTTTTTCTGCCAGTGATGGGTTTGAAGTGGGCGATTTGGTCACTGGACTGTATCAAGTGTCGGAGTACAGCATTGTAGGAGGATCAACTTTGAGAAAGATCGACACAAACCTGGCTAAACCTTCTGATTATTTGGGGCCTCTGGGTACTGATCTATCATTTTATTGAAATTCATATTTTGGGTTTTGAGTATTTTTTGTTACATTTTGTACATCTTGAAGAAGCCATCTTTTTTGGGGTTGAAGGTTCTGTGTGGATTTGAGCAGGGCTGGTAGGATTGACTGCTTGGGCGGGTATGTTGTTAGTTGGAGAGCCGAAACCTGGAGATGAAGTGTTAGTTTCAGCTGCAGCAGGGGCAGTGGGACTCATAGCGGGGCAGTTAGCTAAAATCAAAGGCTGCCGCGTTGTTGGCAGTGTTGGTAGTGACGAAAAGGTGATCTCTACTGATAATCTGCAATTTTTTTATAAGAATTTAGCCGGGCTGTGCCAATATTTCTCTAGAACTCATTAAGGATTGATTGTTCTGTTCTAAGAAATTTCATATAAATCTAGGAAGATATGGTTGTAAACAGATAAGTAATTTTGAATGTTTTGTAGAACCTGCCAAGATCTGTTTGATGGTTATGATTTGAAATTTCATAGTTCATAGCTTTTAGTTTGATTGGTACAAAGATTTATTTGCATTACACTGTTTCTTAATAAAATTTAATTGTTGTCAAAGGGCCCTTGGTCTGTTGGTGAAGTTGAAAGGTTCTAAATGAGCTCATCAAGGATCAATTTTTGTTGAGTGCAAGGCCCCCGACACCATAAGGGGGATGAGCGGGGACGGCCAGACGGGTAAATTTGGCAGAATGGATACCTCACAGTCCTTGACTTTCAACCAAAGAAGTTCAATACATTTGATTTTATCTCTACTTATTTGCACTAAGTCCAATACATTCTCTATTTTGTATGTTCATAATCAAGGAACCTGAATTTGAACCTTAATTTAAACATTACAATTCAAATTGTGGCGCCTTTTCACTAATCATTGTGAGTCAACTTTACACATTTGTGTAACTTATTAATATATTTTGATATTTAAAGACATTCATTTGTGCAATTAATTGATATCTAGAAACATGGAGGAAAATTATAGCAAAAACAAAGTACAATCATTCTATAGGATCATTTGGATTTAGCTTTTAAAAAACACATTGCATCACAATCATACAAGCCATCTGTACGGTTGTTAGATGCTGTCTATAATCGTTTATTCAATGCCACGAGGTTGGTCTGTCTAAAGATAACCATTTTAATACTTTGTGCATGAATGAAATAATTACTAGAACGGTAAGCTTTCATACTTTAAAACAGCAGGTCCAGGTTTTTGATTCTCACTATTTAACAGTCAAAAATTGTGTTGGACAGCACCTCTAACTCTAAATCTTTCTAAACTATTTACTATATCCACAGGCTTTACAGATTTTAAAATATTAACAGGTGAAAATGTTGAAAGAAGAATTTGGATTCGATGATGCCTTCAATTACAAGACTCAGACGGATTGGGATGCAGCACTGTCCAAGTAAGTTTAAGTAGTGTAGCACATGTAATGTATAGATAGATTTCCATTCTTTTTACTTGAATACCAATTCATGGTTACATAACTTCTGAGCAGGTACTTTCCAAAGGGAATAGACATTTACTTTGAAAATGTAGGAGGGAGAATGCTGGAGGCTGTTATCAACCACATCAATATGTATGCTAGGATACCCCTATGTGGAATGATCTCTCAATATAACCAGGTTAGGCAAATTTATTTCTGTGAGTTTTGGAATTGATCGACTTTATGGAGAGCACTGATTTCATGGATGAATCTGATGCACTGTACATTGCAGGATTGGATGGAAAGTTATGGAGTGAGAAACCTTATTAGCTTGGTAGGAAAATGTGGGAAAATGCAAGGGTTTGTTGTGCTTGAGTATATCCATCGTATGGAGGAATTTATGGAGGAGGTAGGAGGTTATATGCAACATGGTAAAATCAAATACAGAGAAGATGTGAAACAGGGAATAGAGAGCTTCTTGGAAGCATTCAATTCTCTGTTTAGTGGGGGGAATACAGGAAAAGCTCTAGTTCAGCTAACGTCCGACTAATAAGCACAATGCTTTTTTCTCAATTGGAAATGTATTTAGAACTTTGTGGAAAGGTTCTAATCCCACCGAAATTCCCTATGGTAAAGAATAATATTCTCTATTAGAAGAGCTATAAGAGAAATTGTGTGGGAGAAAGAAACATTCTGTGGGCGGTAGAAGTCTCTAATATTATTCTTGTAATTGAATTATAGAAATAGGCAGTTTGTATCCATAACAATCCAGAAGAACGTGCCAAGTTATTAAAATGTGTCTGTTAGGGCAGGGCCCATGCCGCTGCTTAGCTTATTTTGGTCGGTAGGCACTGCTCAACTTTGTCAGGAGTTATTTGTGGAGATAGTGGCCACATGAACATTTAATTTTTCAGCTTATTATCTTAATTTTTTTTTTTAATTGTATAATTTTATTTTAAATAAACTTTTCAAAAATCATTGCTGTGTAACAATTCCATATTATATTTATAGAAGTCAAATTTCAGAAAAAATCTAGAGGCAAAACTTCGACGAAAAAAAAAGGAGGGAAAGAAATGTATGAAACCATGTGACATTTTTTCAATTATGCAGTTTTTGCTTATTTTGAGCTTCTCTTTTTCCACAATATATTTTCAATTCCTAAGCAAAAGTTGCTTCACTAAAATAGGGAAAGATTCTAAATTATCCTTTTCACATAGTTAAAAGTTCACTTATGCAGTAGCATGAGATCATGGGATTACAACCATGATAAATTTTTGTCTTATACCCTATTTTTTTTTTGATCTATGTTGGAGAACAAACATCATTCTAACTATGTAAGAGTAATTTTTACAATTCCCAATTCTTAAAATTTGAACCTCTAGCATGGTGCTTTTAAGAAAGACTACTTGGTGCAGTCACGGTCGGAGGGTTCACAGAATGAACTGTCCAAACCATGTAGCTAGAGTAAACACAAGGGAAACAACACAATCATATAATGCAATGGAAGATTCAAATTCTCAATATATCATATATTCAGAATGCTTATGTGCCAGCAACAAGCAGGCTACAATCAAAGGGCTCATAGGCCTGCTTTCCGAATTACAACATATATGCAAGATATGGCATTGAAGTGCCTTCTTGAAAAGAATCTAGCTATCAAATCTACATGACTTGAGAACTTATGAATTGCCTCCTAATACATCTATAAGAGATCTATATATATCATCTTCCAGCTCATGAAATCCTCCTCGTCGGCCACAAGAGGTTACAAACTTCAAAGAAGGATGTAACGTGTAGAAACAAGTAAGTTAGCCTTAAATATCTGGTATTGCTCCGCAAATGGATGAAACTTGGTGTGGACCTCAAGGAAGGTCTATCTGATCAATATGTGTCATGTATGATGTTCCATTTGGCTCCACAAGTCATTGAAGTGCTCCGCAAACCTTCTCCTTCAACTGATTGTCTGACTGCTATGTTCTATGAAAGCTGATGTTCTTCTGATAGCGATAACTTTTAACAGACAAGTCCAAATGACCTAAAATTTGGATATGATGTAGATGATGATATGTAGATGTTAAGTCCTACTCTGAGAGCTCTAATATGAAGATATGGTGAAATGTGGTACAAAATGTTGAAACTACAACTGACTAAACTAAAATGAAAATGAAAAGAAGAGAAAGAATGCAAAATATTTTTGGTTGATGCAAGATTGCTCTGCAACCTGGGGTGCTCCTACATCATCTACACCTGGCATTGTTAAAAAGTGAGTCCCTCACTTTGTTGGGGCTAGAGGAAAACCAAAGCGGTCTACCTCAGCCTGAGAAATCCAAGTTGAGTCTTCTTCCAGTATGCCTTTCCACTTGACTAGGTATTCTTTGTATTGCTTGTGTCTGGTACTGCATCCAACTCTGCTATCCAAAATGTCCTCTATCTGCTCTGGTTGTTGTTGTGTTAAATGATTCTTCAAACCATCTCCAATGCTGTCACTTGATTCCCCTTCATGATACTAATATAGGTCTGCAATGTTGAATATAGGTGAATATAGGTGATATACCCAATGTCTTCGGTAGCTCCACTTCATATGCATTTCCTAAATCAAACTTCCTAAGTATCTTACATGGTCCAAACTTCTTCATCTTTAGCTTATTGTATGTCCCCACTAGAAATCTCTCTTTTTTCAGATATACCATTACTTCATCTCTAACTAAAAATTCTTTGTGTCTCCTCTTCCCATCTGATTGGTCCTTATACTTACTATTCATCTTCTCCAAATGCTTCTTGACATGATTATGTAATGTCTCCATGTATCCTACAAACTCTTCTGCCTCTGCACTTCTCTTATTCTCCATACTAATGTCTCTCAACTCTGTAAATCCTTTAATTTTCATTCCAGTCACAATCTCAAATGGTGGCTTCCCTATACTCCTACTCATTGAATTATTGTATGCAAACTCTACTTGCGGTAGAATTAGATCCCAATTTCCTACCTTCTCTCCTACTAAACATCTCAACACGTTTCCCAAACTCATATTTACCACTTATGTTTTTCCATTTGTCTGTGGATGAAATGCTAAACTTGTTGAAATGCACAAGACAACTGAGGGGGGGGGGGGGGGGGGTGAATCAGTTGTCACTAAAACTTAACTTCTTATAAACAACAACACATCAATCACTTAATCATAGTTGTTATGATTTAACCATGAAGGCATGAAATCAGAAACTTAAGCACAATCACATATGAGACACATGAGACACTAGATTTTTTACATAGAAAACCTTGAACAGGAAAAAACTATAGTGATTGTTATCTCACAATATAATATGTAATAACAATACCAAAAATCAAAGGCTCACTACCTTAGGGCTCACTACTCAAATAAAAAGGCTCACTGCCAGAAGTTGGTGAACTGAGATAATAGCATCTACATCATGCCAGGGTTCAGTTCCATTGAAGCGCAATATATCTCCTCTGCTCTGCTCTGCTTTTACACTTCACACTTATCTTCTCATCTTTAAACAATCATTGCTAATTCATGACTTTATTACATGTATTTATACAATTCATCAACCTTGGAATGAACATCAAGGTTGGCATTACAATCATCAACCATTGGAACAATCTCCAAGGTCAGCATACACACATACATTAGAATAGGTCTGGACCTAAACAAATTTGTGAAGGAGAAGAATGAATGCGGACCATACCACACCTTAGCTAGGACTCAAATGTAATTTTCCATGCAACAACATGCTTTACAAACTTCAAAGCACAACTACAAGTAGTGAAAACAACCAAGTCAGCCAAAACTGGTGTTAACACTAAAACCTTTAGGAATCATGTTTCATGCATGATCTAGATTACACTTTATAGACCAATCAAAAGGCAAGAACATGATCTAGAGACATCCACAAGCATGTTACAATCATCAAAAACTTTCGCACAACCCCCAAACATTCTATCCATAAGATTCTTCAAATCAGAGCACTTAAACATTACTGTCAACCACTGTCATAAAGGAAAGATCACTTGCAGAGCACCAAATCATGAACCACTTGAATTGAAGGTACATAACATCATTACAAACTTAATTCCAGAACCACAGAATGTAAAACTTAAATATGGAGAAATGTGGAGCAGAATACATTCTCCCTGTCACCATTGAACACTTAGAAAAATAGTTTTTACTCTGGTGAACAGAACTCACTGAAATCTTCATACCGGAGGCTCAAAATTGAGACATAGCAACTATAGACATCCCTTAACCTAACTTCCAAACCACAAACAAAGATATTCAATCTATAAAATATGCAGAGCAAAACATTGTACAATTCTTCTCAGACATTTGCTTAGACTTATCCAAATAACTTCCTTAGATGCTGAACTTAAGTGTTGACATCAATGACAACACTTACTGCTCATTCTTGCAACAATCTCCCCCTTTGTCATTGATGGCAACACATGATATGAAAAACCATCAAGACAAGCAAACTTGCTTTGCTTCTTTGCTCCCCCTTACTTTATACTTTCTCTGGCTGCAACTTTCTCCTTAAAATTTTCACATGAACTTCTCTCCCCCTTTGACATCAATGAAAAGGGTGCTAGACCTTCTATCCTTCTTTAGTTAACAAGGCTCAACTTAGATTTTATTATCACTGCACTACTCCCCTTGTCAACAACACTACAACACTTACTGCTCTATAGCAAGAACTCATATTAGTAACATCTACCTGTTCCCCCTGAGAGGTAGCCTTCAAAACATCAATCTAGATTAAAAGATGAAAGTTTGGACACCACTAGACTGATGCACTTCCTATGCATCTTAGTTTAGAGCACGAGGGGTAATAACCCCCTAACTTCTCCCTGAGATACTCAAAAGTATCTTTAGGCAGACGCTTGGTAAAAATATCTGCAATTTGATCTTTGGTAGATACATATTCCATCTTCACGTCATTATATGTTACCTTTTCTCTTAGAAAGTGATACCTTATTGATATATTCTTTTTCCTTGAGTGCATCACTAGATTGTTTGAAATGTTTATGGCACATGTATTGTCACAAAAGATTAAAATTGGTTCTCCATACACAACTATTATATCCTTCAATGTTTGCTTCATCCATAGCACTTGAGTATAACAACATGTTGCAGCAATATATTCTACTTCTGTAGTAGACAAAGAAACTAATTTTTGCTTCTTTCTTAACCATGAAACCAATCTGTTACCTAAGAGGAAAGCACCTCCACTTGTACTTTTTTTGTCATTAGTATCTCTAACCCAATCTACATTTGTATAAGCACTAAGAGTGAAATCAATATCTTTGAGATACCACAATCCATAGTTTGAAGTGCCTTTTAAATACCTCATGATCCTCTTGACTACCATCACATGTGACTCTTTAGGATCTTCTTGAAATCTTGCCACAAAACAAATTGCATGCATTATGTCTGGTCTTGTATGGGTTAGATAAAGTAGTCCTCCAATCATAGACCTATACGTTTTCTGATCAATCTTAGGTGATTCATCATTCTTTCTCAGCTTGCAACTAGTTACCATATGGGTACATACTGGCTTAGAATCCTCCATTCCAAACTTCTTTAACAACTCTTTCACATATTTGGACTGAGAAATAAAAATTCCTTTTTCTGATTGAGTAATATGTAGTCCTAGAAAGAAATTCATTTCACCAAACATATACATCTCAAACTCCTTTTGCATTTCCTCTGCAAATTTCTTACACATACCTTCATTGCCTCTAAAGATAATATCATCAACAAAGACCACAACAATTAGAATTTGATCATCATTAATTTTGAAGTAGAGATTACTATCTACAATACCATTACTAAACCCTAATTGCAACAAATACTTATCCAACCTTGCATACCAGGCTCTAAGAACTTTCTTGAGTCCATATAGGGATTTTTTTAATTTGCATACCATGCCACCTTGGTTTGATGACTAAAATCTTTCCAGTCGTTCAATGTAAACCTCTTCTTCCAACTCCCCATTCAAGAATGTAGATTTCACATCCATCTGATACACCTTGAAATCTTTGTGTGCTGCAAATGCCAAAAAAAATCTTATTACTTCAATCCTTGCCACAAGAGCATAAGTCTCTTCAAAGTCTATACCTTCAACCTGAGAATATCCTTTGCATACCAGTCTTGCTTTGTTTCTTACTACTTCTCTATTTTCATTCATCTTGTTTTTGAAAACCCATTTGGTTCCAATCACATTCTTATCAACACGTCTAGGAACCAATTCCCAAGTTTGATTTTTCTCAATCTGCATCTTTCATGGCTTTTACCCAAATTTCATCTTTGCAGGCTTCACTTATCTAGTTTTAGGTTCAATTTGTGAAAGTAAACAGTAGTTCACATGTTCCTCTGTAGCTCTTTTCCTTGTCAATACCCCTTTTCTTTTGTCACCAATAATCTGATCTTTAGAATGATTAATCCTTACATACCTGGGAGTTTTAACAACACTTTCTGAAGCCTTTTCTTCTTCAACTTGACTATCTTCTTGTTCAATATTTTCTTCATTGATTGTAATAGCAAGTTCATCTAATTCATAGCCACTCTAATCCGATAGTTTATCTCTGTCTTCATCAACCTTCACATTAGCGCTCTCAATGATCTTTCTCAGTCTCTTATTGTAGCACCAGTAGGCCTTACTCTTAGCAGAGTATCCAAGGAAAATTCTTTCTCACACCTAGCATCAAACTTGCCTAATTTTTCTTCTCTTCTGATATAACATTTGCTTCCAAAAACTTTGAAATATTTCACTGTAGGAACTCTTCCATAACACAATTCATAAGGAGCTTTAGTGCCATTACTTTTGACTTGAACTCTATTTTGAATGTAAACAATAGTATGTATAGCTTCTCTCCAATACACTTTCGATAGGTCTACCTCTTTCATCATTGACCTAGCATCCTCTTGACCTGTCCTATTCTTTCTTTCAACAACTCCATTCTGTTGAGGAGTCTTAGAAGCAAAAAACTATCTTTTTATCCCATGTTCTTCACAAGAAATATTAAATTCATTTGATGTAAACTCACCTCCTCTATTAGACCTTAGGCATTTGATCCTCAATTCTAACTCATTATCAACCATTGCCTTAAAAGATTTGAACTTATCTAGGGCTTCTGATTTATCTTTCAAAAAGGTGACCCAAGTCATTCTAGAATAATCATCAATAAGCAACATAAAGTACCTGTCTCCTTGCAAACTTATTGTTCTTGTAGGACCACACAAATTTGTATGCACCAGCTCAAGTAATCCAATAGAAAATTATTCTTTTCTTTTGAAACTTGTCCTTGTTTGTTTCCCCAATTGACATTCCTTGTAAATAGTATTAGCAGGCTTCAAAAGCTTAGGCAAATCTCTCATAGCTTGTACTGATCTTATATTTACCAAGTTGTGAAAATTGATATGACACATCGTTCTATGCCACAACCAACTCTCATCTATTTGAGCCAACTAACAACAATCATTAGTTCCTCTCAAATGATAAACATTATCATTAGTCTTCTTGCCAGTAGCAATTACCGTTCCAGATCTGTCCATGATCTTGCATCCATTATCCTTGAATCTTAGATCATATCCTTTGTCGCACATCTAACCAACACTTAAAAGATTATGTTTTAAACCTTTCACATATAGAACATCATCTGTGTTATGCTTACCATCAAAAGAAATAGATCCTCTTCCACAAATCTTACCAGTTGCATTATCTCCAAACCTAACTAGTCCTCCATCATACTTTTCCAAACTTACAAATTTACTTTTATCACTAGTCATGTGATGTGAACATCCACTGTCAATAATCCACGAACATCCTTATCTTTCTCAACCTGACAAACAAACAAAGCACTCTCTTCCACTAATTTTTTTTCCTTCACACAGCTAGCAAGATTAGTAGACATAGGTTCTTAATAGCAATAAACAAGCATTCATTTGAACTAGTATCATCAAACTCATCATCTGTCACACCATCATCAACAAGATCTCTAACATAATAGCATTTCTTTATAGTTCTACCTGTCTACTTACAAATTTCATCTTACCTCTCTCAATTCTCTCTGGACACCTAGAGGCATAGTTCAACCAATCTTTCCACAAGAAAAGTATTTGAATGGTAAATTTTCTTTGAACTTACCGGTACCTCTTTGCATTTTGTCCACAAAGTTGGCTTCAATCTAATCAAGGTCATCATTAGATTCCACAGCATATTTCTAAGCTCTTGAAGTCTTTTCTAAAGTGTTGGCTTTGAAAGCAGTCTCAGTCTTTGGTAGAGCATCATTGAACTCTCTCATCTCAAAAGTAGTAAGCTTTCCAAGCAATTGATCCTTTGTAATCTTGTTCACACTCATAACTTCTTCAATTGCTAACACCTTGTGACTATAGGATTTAGGAAATGACCTAATAATCTTCAACACAACCTCATCTTCATTAATAGTTCCTCCAAGACCTTTGATTCTATTGACAATTTCATCAACCTTTTGCATGTAGATTGTTATATTCTCATCATCACTCATCTTCAAGGCTTTATACTTTACCTTCAGATTTTGTAATTTTGCACTCTTTACAAAGTCATCTCCTTCATACAAATTTTTCAACTTATCCTAGATCTCATGAGCAGTTTCCAAATCCATAACTTTCACTAACTTAGTATTAGATAAGGCATTTAACAGAGCATCTTTAGATTTTCCATTTAACTCATACTGTTTGACTTCATCTTCAGATGATGGACCATTTTAAGGAATAGTATACTTTGTATTTGCCATCTTCCAAACACTATAACCAAGAGAAATGAGATGACTTTTCATTCGTACCTTCCAAAGAGCATAATCCATTCCATCAAACTACATAGATTCCTTGTGTGCCTTCCTGAATCAACCTCAAGCTATTAGGCTTTCCTCTGAGGAACCTTGCTTTGATACCAATTGTTGAAATGCACAAGACAACTAAGAGGGGGGGTGAATCAGTTGTCACGAAAACTTAACTTCTTATAAACATCAACACATCAATCACTTAATCATAGTTGTTATGATTTAACCATGAAAGCATGAAATCAGAAAATTAAGCACAATCACACATTCAACACATGAGACACCTATTTTTTTATGTAGAAAACCCTAAATAGGGAAAAACCACGGTGAGTGTTAGCTCACAATATATATAATAACAATACTGAAAATCAGAGGCTCACTGCCAAAAGGTTAGGCTCACTACTAGAAGTTGGTGAACTAAGATAATAGCATCTACATCATGCCAGGGTTTAGTTCCATTGAAGCGCAATATATCTCCTTTGCTTTGCTCTGCTTTTACACTTCACACTTATCTTCTCATCTTCAGACAATCATTGCTAATTCATGGCTTCATTACATGTATTTATACAATTCATCAACTTTGGAATGAACATCAAGGTTGACATTACAATCATCAACCATTGGAACAATCTCTAAGGTCAGCATACACACATACATTAGAATAGGTCTGGACCTAAATAGATTTGTGAAGAGAAGAATAAATGTGGACCATACCATGCCTTAGCTGGGACTCAAATTCAATTTTCCATGCAACAACATCCTTTACAAACTTTGAAGTGTAACTGCAAGTAGTGAAAACAACCAAGTCAGCCAAAACTAGTGTTAACACTAAGAGCTTTAGGAATCATGCTTTATGCATGATCTAGATTACACTTTGTGGACCAATCAAAAGGCAAGAACACAATCTAGAGACATCCACACACACACATTACAATCATCAAGAACTTCCACACAACCCCAAATATTCTATCCAGAAGATTCGTCAAACCGGAGCACTTAAACATTACTATCAACCACTGTCATAAAGGAAAGATTGCTTGCGGAGCACCAAATCACTAACCATTTGAACTAAAGGCACATAACATCATTAAAAACTTAATTCTAGAATGCAGACTATAAAACTTAAATGTGGAGAAATGTGGAGCAGAATACATTTTCCCTATCACCACTAAACACTTTAAAAAATAGTTGTTACTCTCGTGAAAAAAACTCGCTCAAATCTTCATACCAGAGGCTCAAACTTGAGACATAGCAACTACAGACATCCCTTAACATAAACTCCAAACAACAAACAAAGATATTCAATCTATAAAATATGTGGAGAAAAGTACTATATTGTTCTTCTCATACATTTCCTCATACTTATCCAAATAACTTCCTTAGATTCTGACCTTAGGTGTTGACATCAATGACACCACTTGTTCCTCATACTTGCAACATAACTAAACTTCAAGTCTATCTTCATCTTCTTCCACAATGTTCACCAAAACCATCCAATAAATCTTGTATCTCTATCTGAAATTATGCTCTTAGGTAATCCATGCAATCTTACAATATCCTTGAAAAATAAGTTGGCAATATGCACTGCATCATTTGTCTTCTTACAAGGTACATGAAATGTGACATCTTTGAAAATCTATCCCCCACTATGAATATAGAATCATGTCCCCTCAATGTCTTCAGTAATCCTAATATGAAATCCATGCTTATGTCTTCCTAAGTGTTCTCTGATATTGTCAAAGATATGTACAATCCAGTATTCTAACTACTCCCTTTTGCAACTTGACATACTCTACAACTCTACACAAACTTCCTTACATCCTTATATATCTAAGGCCAAAAATAATGTTCACTTACCAAAGCCACTATCTTGTCAATCCCAAAATGTCCTGCCAATCCACCATTGTGTTTCTCCTTGATCAAATTATCTCTCATTGAAGTCCTAGGTATACACAACTAATTTTCTGAGCAACATGTCTTCCTAAATGACATAGTCTAACCACTTACTTCTATCTATCACAAAAAATTCCTTACATGCTTTCCATGGCTCTGCAAAGTCAAGATCTTCTTTATACATGTGCTTCAATTCCTCAAAACCTAATACTTCCACTCTCATCTCTATCATCAAATTCTTTCTTCTGCTCAATTCATCTACAATTTTTTTTGACTTCCCACTCCTATGCTTCAATACAAATGTGTAACTCTGTATGAAATCTACCCATCTCATATGTCTCTGATTCAATTTCCCTTGATTGTTCAAATACTATAAATCTTGATGATCCGTGTACAACACAAATTCTTTAGGCAACAAATAATGTCTCCACTTCTTCAAGGCTTGAATTATGGGATAGAACTCCTAATTATAAACTAAATATATTCTCCTTGCATTATTCAACTTCTCATTGAAATATGCTACTAGTCTACCTTCTTGACTTAACACTACTCCTATCGCAATCCTCTTGCATCACAATCTACTTGAAATGCCTTGTTGAAATCTGGTAATGCTAACACTGGTTGCTCTAACACTTTCTGCTTCAACAATTCAAAACTTTTATTTGCTCCTGATGTCCACTTAAAATCCTTTCTATCACCTCTCATTGTCTCTGTCATCGGTGTGCATACTGAACTAAAATTTTTGATGAACTTACAGTAGAAACTTGCTAATCCATGAAATGATCTTACCTCTCCAATGTTCTATGGTGTTGTCCATTGAATAATTTCTCTAACCTTCTCAGGGTCCATCTTCAATCCTTCCACAGAAATTACAAATCCCAAATATACCAATTCTTCATGAAACTACATTTCTTGATGTTTATCAACAATTTCTCTTCTCTCAACATCTGTAATACTTATCTAATATGCCACAAATATTCTTCCTTTGTCTTACTGAAAATTAGAATATCATCCAAGTATACAATGACAAACTTACCCAAGAATTTCTTTAAAAGTTCATTCATCAACCTCATGAAAGTACTTGGTGCATTAATCAATCCAAAAGGCATCACTAACCATTAATACAATCCCTCATTTGTCTTGAATGTGGTCTTCCATTCATCTCCTTTTCTGATCCTGATCTGATGGTATCCACTCTTCAAGTCTATCTTTGTAAAATACTTTGCTCCACTCAAATAGTCCATAATGTCATCCATCCTTGGCAATGGAAATCTATACTTAATTGTGATCTTATTGATTTCTCTAGAGTCTGTACACGTCCTCCATTCTCCATCTTTCTTCGATGCTAGCACTACAGGTATTACACATGGATTCAAACTTTCTCTAATCAATCCTTTCCTCAACAGGTCTTGTATCTTGTTCTTGAAAGGTCTTAATGAGGATGCATGGTAGTCCCTAGATTTAATGGGACAAGGAGATGTAGCCAAACTTAGTCTCCCTGAGATTTCTTTTGTTACATCCCCAACTTACAATTAGACTTAATCATTAACTTGACATGATAATTAGGAGGATTAGTCATAGCTAATTGATTTGATATTGTGGAAATATCTGATTTAATTTTTATTATGGAGTAATGACTATTGTTCATTAGTTTCATAAATTAAGTTATTTATATTATGAGATAAGATAATGATGCACTGATCATGATCTTGTGGTCCTGAGTGTGAACAGGAAAATGAACGTCATTTGAAGAAGGAAGGAGAGTATCATCCTGGAGGAAGGGTTAGACATAGAGAAAGTAAAAGGTTGATTAGCCATCTAAGTATTGACTTCTATGTCCTTCTAATCCCTTTATAAGTTGTTGTGTGTCATGTCTCCTTTCTTAGTAATTGTGTTCTTTGTAAGTCATTATATTGTGAGTGTTATCATGACTACTGGTGATGGCTAAACGATGTTCTTGGAGCATCATCTCAAGTCGAGGGACAATCATGTTGAGAGATGAGGAGGTCTCTCATTATCCTTTTTGTTCTTGGGGATATTATTCCCTAGTCTTTCGACTAAGGATGATAGTCAATTTCAGGGAAGTATTACTCAACCCCGACAATTGACGATCTTGTTGTGAATTATTTTGTGATTTCATTTATATAGTGTTGATCCTTAATATTAAATATGCATATCTTTATGGGAACCTCTTTATAGGTTGATTTCTATAATATTGTAATTATTTTTACTTATCATATTATTCAATACTATCAAATAGTATTAATTTGTTATAGTCAGCCTTGAGGAACGGAGGAGAGCTTGGAGCTCATCTTTCTCAGGCACATGATGCCTTGATCAAGCCACCTTTTGTGGAAATCGACCGAGTGGGTGGTAGTTTTGTACCCAAATCAGCATGCCAAGAGTTTGCCAGTTAACAAGTTTTGTGTAGCATCCAAGATCTAAAAACATAGTAAAAACCAAAAATTTCACCATAAAGATACTTTACAAGGTAAAAATGAGATAGAGAAAATTTTTCTTTTATTCAACATAAAGTCGAGTAACTACAATTACAAGATACCTCATTACAAATTCAATAAACCATATTGACTTTCTCAAGTACAATGTTTACAATAATAAATCAATCATAAATATCTGAAACGGATAATATTTTACTTAGTCTCAATAAACACAAGTCTCAGAGATATACTGCATCCAGAATTCTGACATCTTTATCGCAAGCCTCGGCATGTCTTCTGCTAGAGAGAGAGAGTATCTTTCCAGTGATTACCTCCAACCACAGACCGTCGGTCTCCCACACTTCTTCCTAACCGGAAGTGGCCCTTCCCTTCACGAGAAGTATAGACCAAGGAGACCAGTGGTAATTTGCCTTTCCGAGTTCATAGTGTTGTATCTTACACAATCTCTATCTATCATACAACCCTAGATACTCTCTAGCTAAGTATGATTCCCGATAGGATGTGCAATCCAGATACAGTGAACCGACAATGCATGCAGAGACATATGCATTACTATGGCCATAGTTTCAATATAAATTGACGTTCACAGAGAACGATGTCGTATTGTTCACCCACTCCAACTTGACTTGGATACGATCATATTCCTACAGTTTGACTTGGTCATCTTTGCTTAACTTAAGAAGTATGATGTTTGAACAATTGAGTCTTCCCGACCCATACATGTTTTCTTACACTGTCTAAAATCCATAGACCTGTTCAACTTTCTTTCCTTTTTGAGGACTCTTGTTGCTTCATCGCAATTCCTGAGGTCCATGACCTATTGTCTCATAATAATTATAGATAGATTAGTTGCGACTAAAATGATAACCTTACCCAGGTTAAACAATATAGTCTAGGAATCTAATTCCCTTCTTGCGAGTAAGAATAATTACACATAGTCAGGCACTTGACCCTTCAATTTTGATCTAAATAATGATCTTGATGTCTTAATATAATAGTTACCATATCTAGGTTAAATATTTAATTGTTGAGTTTTTGCCTAACTCAAACCTAGTCTTTCTGACTTAGGTAAATTCACAAGACACTGTCGTTGCTCTACAAAAGTTATGGAAAGACTATTCATTCTTAAGTATCTCCCTTTGCATCTACGCAACATAAGAGATTCACCCCTTGTCAACAAGTAATAGTGTGAGAGAAGTTGTGATATAAAGATATAATGATTTTAATGTTTGACTAATCCTTTAATGGTACCTCTTGCACGCTTGCAAAATCTGAGGCTTACGACTTGTATTTTAAGTCGACTTGTAGCCCAACACATGGTTTTTCCCCTCCCTACGGTTAAACATTGTCGATTAGAAACTAATCTCTTTTCAATAAGATAGACATGAGTATTACCAGATTAGGGTTCTCGACCTTCTTTGTCGACCCATACATAATCCACTTAAACAAGTTGTAACCCCCAAAAGATATAATTTATAACCTTACCCTACTGGGTCACTCTAGGGTTTTTGTATTTCCTTTTCCATAATAATGGAAGATCAAGAAAAGAGTTTAAGTATACAACTTTCCTTTAGTCTTCTATTTCTATCTTAGAATCCAAGTTCAATAATATGATACTTCGACATAAGTATAGAGCAATATGGTTTTCTGAAAAACCTCTTAGATGCTATACATATCATCATTATTCATGGAATACGAGTACACTAGGTATAATATAAATATCCTTGACCTAGTTTGTCTTTCTCCTAGTAAGATTAAGTCTACAATATATTTATCCATCTCCTTGGTCATCATAAGTCAACTCGCTTTGCTAAAGAAGAGATACGGACTAAAAATTCCCATTCTATATTTAACTTGACAATGCTTCTCATTGTGATTGCATAAGTAAATGATATTTTATCACTATTCAAATTTGTTCATAATGATAACAATATCATACAGTCATAAATGAACATCAATACCAAATTTTACTCACAAGGCATTAATCTTATACCTTTATCTTGCTTTTGGTATCTGAACACGAGATTTAATCCTCTTTTATTGGTCGGTATCATTTTCAAGACTAAACCCTCGAATCTTCACTCTAGTTTATTTGACTTAATGGTTTCTAAGTCATCTAATAATAGATGTCTTCATGAATAAGGATAAGGTGACTATAGTTCGTCGACCTTACACCACCCAAAGGGTTATACTAAAACTGTCGGCCTCAAAAGGCAGGGCTTAACCTTATAACACTAGAGTTCATTTATATAAATAAATACGACCTTCTTAAACATAGAGAACTATTTATATTAGTCGAACTCACATAAGTAGAGCCTCATTATATATAGATTGCAAAACACTTAACTTTATCAAAAATAAAATAAAATATCATAGCTATTATGCTCTTCGAACTATAGCTCAAACAAGAAAAAAATACTCAAAGCTCATGACCTTGTCACATTATTTTTCTAGACCTAACAATCGTAGAGGCTCAGTGGCATTCTTACATTTCGGTTATTAAAAAGAAACACAAGATTGTGCTTAACTCCAACCAAATATTCGAAGCCTATCAACTGAAAAAAGACGACAATTACTCAAGTTTATGACCCCATAAAATTAGAGATAATCACAGCCGATCAGTCATTAGTTAAATTCCACTGTATACCGGCCTATAACATAGTTAATGAACTAATAAAAACTTGAAAATCTTTAAATATATATAAAGCTTTCCTATCAAGAAGAGAAACTGTGGCAAACTCAGAGAGAAAGCACCTTGATTATCTTTCCGTAGCAAAGAAGAGCTTCTCTTCCTTTGTTCACCATTGAAACCCTTATGGTGAGGTTTGAAACTACTGCACGCTGTGTCCTATGGACATTTTCTCCGTTCCCCTTCCTCTCTCTGATTCGAGAGTTTATAAATACTTCCCTTCTCAGCCATGTTAATCTTCCTGAATTCCTCCCTTTCCTCCTTTGGCTCCGCTTCCAAAGCCCATAGTACAATCTGCAAGTCTCATTCTATCTTGCTCCCAATTGGGATCGTTTCTCCAGCATTCATCAATACATTGTACTGGGATTCTATCAAGCAAACCTTGTAAGCTGAGCATTTGTAGCCTCCTTGGCAACACCCAAACGGGCGGATTTGAGCAGAATCCTGTGTCGTGACCACTGGATGCTATTGCCTCTATCTGTTTTATATCTCCAACTCCCAAAAAGACGAGTAGCGAAGCAACCTAATGTATTCAGGTCCCTCCAGACCGCGCACAACAAAGAATAGATGATATCATCTTTTCCTGCAGTTTTCCGTTTCTAAACCGCCACCAATCTCACGTCTCCCTCCTCCTTAACTCATGAGGATCATCCTCCACGATAGTTCCACCACCTCCACCTTTAGAGGGCCGTTCCTGCCCACGTATCGGGTATATACTCTCCAAAAAGAAACTTCACTCTCTTCAAACAGAATAACAACCTCCAATATTCCCACTCCGCTCAGAAGATGATGGCCTTAACCGCAGTTTTATTTTCTTATTATCCTAACAACGACTCCCGAACTGACTCTCCTCTCTCCACGACGATGGAGTATCTCATAACTCGCCCACTCAACATCCAACTACCCCTCTCTCTCTCTCACGATGAAGGAGCACTCAAGTAATTACTCAGCCGTCCCTTGCCTAAACAGAAGGGAATCTGTTTATCTACAAACTACACGCTGCCCTCACCTTCCGTGACCACTTTGCATAATGGAGGTTCCTTTATTTGGCGACGTGGTAGTTGGTGGGCTTATCAACCCCGTCCACTATACAAGAAAATAGGACCACAATCCCATTGAATTCGCCATAACACACATATATGGGGACTCAAAACTTACGAGGTGGCAGTTTTAAATAATTCAAACATCCCCCCCATACTCTAAACCCATCATGAGTATCGACGATTGCCACCTTAGCAAAATAGTTTGATCGATAGCAATAATTTGGTGGTCTAAGACTAGAAAAAAAAAATAAAAAGAGTTATTCAAACGAAAAGACATCATACAGAAAAACTATTATGTTTCCCTCTACAACTTCGGATCGCTACCGATGACCAATTAGAATGAGGAAATACCTCACGATCACATAAATATAACTCATTTAATTTTGGCATATTCCCCCATATATTACGACAGAACAAGATATAACACGCCTTGGTTTCTAATTCGACGTCCGTCGAACTTCACAAAGAAAAGAGACTACAACAAATGCTCAAAGCGTTTTACAACAATCACAACAGATTGGGCGTAACGCAACACAAGTTTCTAAATCGTTTGACGCACAAAACGACTTCTCGCATCTTTCGACTACGAGACGAGATCCACAATTCTGCCACAAAATAGGTTCAACTGTGGACGTTAAGCGACAACAATATCCGCATCATCCAACTTGATGGGAATGTCTTAACGTCTAAGAGGTGACAATAAAACCTCAAGTGACTCAAGAAAATAAAAACAACCGTTCTACGTCAATGACGTTGTTTACTTCGCAAACGACTATGTCGACTCACCATCGACTTGACTAAATGATAAACAGGATATCGACTACCTGTCGATTTAGATTCGAAAGAAAACTGGCAAGATAAGACTTACCTCATACGACTCTTTGGTTCACATTATCGTTTAACACTAGACTCGTTTGGCAAATTGACCACTCGTAATCCAAGGTCTATCTCTCTCTTCTCGAAAGATACTCTCTCTCTCCTTTCTGAGAGTCGATACCCTGTAATCCTATTTCACTTGTCATCAAACAATAAGAGATCAGTGCATCTTTATTCGATAATTTCAACTAATAAAACAAATCTTATAATACAGTTATTAAATCAACCATAACATAATCATTTCCATGATTTCATAATTGATATTCAATACAATTCCTTGTCATATCCTATCTTAGGTCTTTAACATCTCAACAAATTTACTTATGCCCAAGTAAAAAGTAAAAGTATAGCAAGTCAGAAAATAGGGATGTAACATTTTGGGTTTTCTTTTTGTTGAGGGACTTTTGGCTAGGGAAGGGTTCGTTGTTGTAGGTTTTTGTGAAGAAGGTGGTGAAGCTTTTCTGAGAAAGAATTGAGAGATAAGAAGCTGTGAGCAGCTCAAAAGAGACTGGGTCTGGAACTACATTCCTATCGAAAGTCTTGTTTAGGTGAAGTGGTGGACATAATTCCCATTTACTTTCAGTATAATGAGTAATAACTATGTTGAAACTCTATCAGATAAAGTATGGCGTTATATTTCTTGTTGTATAATTAACACAGAGGCACGAGGCCTATGAGGCAGTGCCATGGTTTATGTTATCATCCTCACAGTCATGGCTCAAGACCGATATGGCCAAGATAATATTGTTTTAAAACTTTAATCTTTCAATGGTTCAGAACCTTAAGACCAAGCCTTATTATGTTATCTCTGTGATGAGAGTAGGCTCAAAGCCATTAGGGCTGAGCTATCAACACAGTAAACATTCGTATGATTAAACTCAAGGCCATAGGGCCACGCAATGAAACACATAGTATTCTTTCTTGAGACAAAGCTCAAGGCCGCAAGGTCGAATAATGAAACATTGTAATCTTTTCTTGAGACTATGCTCTAGGCCGTGTGGCTGACTAGTGAAACATTGTAAGCTTTTCTCATGACTAAGCTTGAGGCTTAAAATCCATGCAACACCTGCAATATGGTTTTATTGTGACACTAGCTTGAGGCCACAAGACTGAACTTTATAGAGATAAACATTTTTCTCTGTTTGAGCTCAAGGTCTTACGACCCAGCTATAATGCATTACACATTTTATGATAGTAGGTACTTGAATCTGTTATGGTTGAGAAGACCTTCAAAACATGTTAAGTACTCGTTGAATATTGTCAAAGTTAGAGATGAAGTGCTCTTGGTATGGAAATATTGCATAACTGGTAATGACTCTAGTTAATGATTATAGCCTATAATTGAATCATACAGTCACTTGACTGTGGAGACAATCGTAAAGGCACTTAAACATTATTGTGTTTGCAACACTTAAACTATTAACAAGTTTGGCATCCATGGAAAGCTAACTGTGATATATATAAAAGGGTTATTTTGAACTGTTAGGATTGTACTCCTTAACCCTCGATTATGGAGGTGGTGAGATCTTTTGAGATCATGGTCTCTTCTCATAATAGCTTATTTATGCTGAAGGAATGATATAGATTTGTTCTATGTGTCTAAATTAAGACCCGTCATTTCATGATACAAGTTATGATCTCTTTTTTTATTCTCATTTGTAAACTATTAAGAATGGTGTTAGTTCCTAAAGCTCGTAAAGATAATAAGAGCTATTTAGTATAATGAAACCATTCTATTCTACTAAGGCAAGGTATGCCTTGAGTACCATGATTATGACTTCATCATATATGATGATTTGTTATCAAAATTGTAGACCATAGAAGACCAACATGGTGAAAATTGGTCAAATTGTGATATGACTTTAAAGTGGAACAAGGTGACAAGGAGTCTCTAGTTCCTTGTTACAAAAGTAACTTAATTAGTTGTAACCAACTTATGATGGGAGTCGAATGTCCAAGTATGGACAATGATTCGAATTGATCCCACTCACACTAGACCTAAAGAATAAGGTCAATAAGAACTTACTGTAGGACATGACAACTTATAAGTCGAGTTAGGGTGGTGGACATATGATGAAGTTAATTGTGCAATGTGTATGTATGTAAATCGTTGGCCAAAGTAATGCATTCCTCTTTGGATGCATTGTCCATCCACAGTGTTCTAGATGACCTAGTGTCTCCAGTAGTGTCATACAAGTTAGAGTGGATCTATAGTGTGTGACCGTGAGACATTAGGAAGGGCACAACACCAGATACACAGATGGCTAACCTAATGGTTACTAATGTCTAACCTTTCTGAGAAGGGCAGGGCCACTTCTAGTTAGGAAGTTGAGTGGGGGACCGCAAGTCTATGGTTGGAGGAAAAACGCCAGTGATGCTCTCCTTCCCAAGCATGAGACAAGCCGAGGCTTATGGAGACAGATGTCATTAGTTCTAGATATAGTATTTACATTTATGACTAGAGGGTCTATTGTAACTTATTAATTAAACTATAATGCCTTGAGCATATCTTGTACTTGATTAGTGATGGTTACTCACTAAAGGTTTGTAAATGTTTACTAAAATGTAAGCTTTGTTATATCATGATTAAATTGACATGCTTAATTGATGAAAAGATTATGTTTCTTTTGGTTTAAATTTGATTAGCTCAATCATCCTGTTAACTAATCACTTGATTAAGATACATGTTTATGTTAGATCTTGAGCATTATGGATAGTGATGTTACATATGGTATCAGAGCTACCAGGTTCAATGCATGGACCTAATGATCTCACTACTTAATGATTATTGTATCCAACATTAAGTATGCTAATGATTGGATGTTCTATGCCAGAATGGTAAAAATTAGAACCATACCTCAAAAGAATGTAACAGAACATGGACATTACCTATGCCAACAAAAGATCTTGAAGGCACGAGCCTCCATCAAGAAGAAGCTTGAATAGACTGGATGCCTGATAGGAGCATGGTTATCTGACGAGGAAACTTTCACTAATGCCATGAAATGCATCAAGCAAGAGTTAAGGAAAGCTAAAAAGATGGTTGCCCCTAACTCTACTGAAGTGTTAGAAACATCCTCTGCCCCCAAAGCACCATTTGAGGGAAATAACCCTAAAGATTGTAATGAACCTAAGGAGGATGTGATGGAATACCAATGTGTATCCTATTGATTTAAGATAGACAACTGAGACGGGGGGGTGAATTAGTTGTCCAAAAAAAACTTCCTTTTCTTTAAACACTTAAATCCTTCTTGTAATTTAATAGCATAATAATAAACCAATCATGGAAGCACAATGCAATAATTCAAGAGTTGAAACACATTAACACATATGATACCAAGATTTTAATGTGGAAAACCTGATTAAGGGAAAAACCACGGGGTGACTAACCCAAGATTGTATTCTGTATTAAAAGAATAAGAAGAACAAATGGCACTTGCCAATTAGGGCTCACTGCCCAAGCACACTACTCACAAGAGGCCCACTAACTACAAGAGACACACTGTCTACAGAATAATAATAAATATTACATACTTGAACTGAAGATTAGTATCTTCACCATGCTTGAGTCAATTCCATTTAAGCTCAACACTTCTACTCTACTTTTTATTCTTCTCCTCTCTACCACTTCCTCATCTTTACGACACTTTGAAATGACTTCACAACTCTTATTTATACAAGACATCGACTTTGGGATAATCATCAAAGTCAGCATAATACATACTTTATTTTATTATAGAGCAAATACAAAAATACAACTTGACTTATTACAAAAGACTTCATGTGAATCACCACACTATTGGCCACACATATCTGGGACTTCAATCTTCTTTGAGTAACATGCCATGCTTCACAAAACATCTTCAAGATCATCCGCAAGATGTGTAAATCATCTAGTCGTCCATGATTAGGAAGAACATCATCACCTGGAAGTAAATCTTCAACTACAAGCTCAATCTTTAATGCAGACCACCAACATGAACTGGACACAATCTAGAGACCTCCACAAGATTTCCTGAAGCACCAAGAACATTCACACCACTTCTGCTTACTGAAATCATTCACATCTTCATCCGGAACCTCAAGAACACATTCTGTCAACACTGTTATATTAGAATAAATGCTTGCGAACCTCTAGACCATGAACCAATTGAGTTGTCAATTCACATGGGTTTCTAAACACTCCACCAAATCCATAGAATAAGATATTGCATTTTTGGATCTCACCGGACCCATTTGTGTCACTCTCTCACCTCTGAACACCAGCCAGAACCAGTTTCACTCATATGGCCATAACTTCTTCAAATGTTCATGCAGACCTCTCAAATCTTGACTGGATCATCTTTAGACACATATCTACAAACCCTTTGATGCACATTCTCTGATCTTTATCTTATCTGGGATCTTTACTTCAAAGAGCTTCATTGTCTTTACTGTTCTTCTCTATTTCTTGATAGGACTAATTTTCTCAATATCCTCAGCACACAGCTCATCCAATCCTTGACATCAATGCAATAGGAGTATGTTGACATCAATGACAACACCGGTTAGGCCCATACTTGCAACAATCTCCCCCTTTATCATTGATGGCAACATATGATGTGAAAAATTGTTTTAACCATCAAGACAAGAACTTCTCCTCACTAACTGACATAGCTCCCCCTATCAACAACAATCATTCATATGTCTTCTCTTTCTTTACTTCTCCCCCTTTGATCAGCAACCACTTTTGTTTTCACATGTCTTCTTTCCCCCTTTGATATCAACGGAAAAGGGCACATACTTGCATCAATCAGAATCATGCAGACTACTCCCCCTGAGTAGCAGCTTCCTATCATCAATCTGGACCACAAGATATGACTGTGAGATCCACCGAACTGATGCACATCAGTGCACCTTAATTTAGAACCAGAGGGGTAATCACCCCTAACTTCCCCCTGAGATACTCAAAAGAGTCCTTAGGTAGAGGTTTAGTAAAGATGTCTAAAATCTGATCCTTAGAGGGCACAAACTCCAATCTGACTTCATTGTTGTTCACCTACTCTCTCAATAAGTGAAACTTGATGGATATATGTTTTGTCTTTGAATGCAACACTAGATTTTTTGATATGTTTATTGCACTTGAGTTATCATAGAAGATTGTGATGGGTTCCTCATACTCAACTCTAATGTCTCTTAGCATTTGTTTCATCCACAATACTTGAGTGCAACTACCTGTTGCTACAATATATTCTACTTCTGTAGTGGATAGAGATATTGCCTCTTGTTTCTTGCTCAGCCAAGAAACCAATCTTTTCCCCAAAAAGAATGCACCACCACTAGTACTCTTCCGATCATCCACATCTCTTGCCCAATCTGCATCTATATATGCATGAAGAGAGAAATCATGATCTCTAGGATACCATAAACCATACTCAACTATTCCTTTTAGATATCTAAGAATTCTCTTGATTGCCATGACATGAGATTCTCTGGGATCAACTTGGAATCTAGTAACAAGACCAACAACATTCATAATATCAGGTCTAGTTTGAGTAAGATATAGTAGTCCTCCAATCATTGACCTGTACTTTTTTTTATCAGCCTTAAGAGAGTCATCATCTTTGCTCAATTTACATCTAGTTGCCATGGGAGTATTCATTGGTTTTGAGTCTTCCATCCCAAATTTCTTCAACAATTCTTTCACATACTTGGTCTGAGAAATGAAGATTCCTTTCTTTGTTTAAGTGATTTGCAGACCCACTTGAAGAAATTCATTTCCGCAAGCATAGACATCTCAAATTCACTTTTCATTTGATTTGCAAAAGTCTTCCACATACTATCTCTTCCTCCAAAGATGATATCATCAACAAACACTTCAACAATTAAGATATTTTCATGATCAATTTTGAAGTACAAGTTACTGTCAGCAATACCTTTATTGAAACCAATCTTCAAAAGATATTTATCCAGTCTTTCATACCAGGCTCTTAGGCCTTGTTTGAGTCCATACAATGCTTTCTTCAACTTGCAGACCATATCACCATGATCAGACAATTAAAATCCATCTAGTTGCTCAATGTATACTTCTTCCAAGTCACCATTCAGGAAGGTAGACTTGACATCCATCTGATATACTTTGAAATCCTTGAAGGTAGCAAAGGCAAGAAATAATTTGACTACTTCAATTCTTGCCACTGAAGAAAATTTTTCTTCAAAATCAACTCCTTCTACTTGAGAATAACCCTTGCAAACCAATCTGGCTTTGTTTCTGACTACTTCACCATCTTCATTCAATTTATTCTGGAAGACCCATTTGGTTCCAATCACATTTTTATTTCTAGGTCTGTGAACAAGATTCCAAGTGTGATTTTTCTCAATTTGCATCAACTCTTCCTCCATTGCTTTAGTCCAGCTTTCATCATTGCATGCCTCACTTACTATTTTTGGTTCAATTTTTGAGATCAGATAATACTTTTCTGAGTTTTGAGCAATCTTTCTTCTTGTTTGAACACCTTTGCTTTTATCACCTATGATTTGGTCTTCAGAATGATTCAATATTACATACCTGGGAGTTTTGGGAACTTCTTGCACTTCTATTTCTTGGATAGGATCATTCAAACTTATCTGTTCTTCCTATATTTCAGGATTCTCTGGATCAGTCTGGATCTGAATTTCAAAAGGGGCTTGAAACAAAACATCATTCTAATCATCTTCTTCATATTCATAAAACCTTGAGGGTTTTTCAATGCCTTCATCAACCTGCACATTTGTACTTTCTATAATCTTTCTCAATCTCTTGTTATAACATCGGTATGCTTTGCTTTGAGTAAAGTAACCCAAAATATTCCTTCATCACTTCTAGCATCAAAGTTGCCAAGGTCTTCATCTCTTTTAATATAACATTTGCTACCAAAGACTTTGAAATAATTCACAGTAGGAGTGATGCTAAACCAGAGTTCATATGGGGTCTTACCAGTATTGCTTCTGATTTGTACTCGATTAAGAGTATAGACAGCAGTGCTTACAGCTTCTCTCCAGTAGATCTGAGGAACATTTTCTTCCATCATCATGGTTCTAGATGCTTCCTAGATGGTCTAGTTCTTTCTCTCCACTACTCTATTCTACTGTGGAATCCTTGGAGCAGATAACTATCTTTTTATCCCATGTTTCTCATAGAATTCTATGAACTCTCTGGATGTGAACTCTCCACCTCTATCAGACCTAAGACACTTTATGTTTAATTTGGTTTCATTTTCTACCACAGTCTTGAATATTTTGAATTTCTCAAGAGCTTTAGATTTCTCTTTTAGGAAAGTCACCCACATCATCCAAGAATGATCATTAATTAGTAACATGAAATATCTATCACCTTGCAAACTCCTAATTCTTGCCAGTCCACATAGATTAGTATGTACTAAGTCCAACATTCTAGTAGAAGATTTTTCTTTACTTTTGAAAGTGATTCTGCTTTGCCTATCCAACTAACATTCTTTGCACAAACTGTTAGTAGGTTTCACCAGTCTTGGAAGATCTCTTACAGCCTGAGTGTTGCTTATCTTGATGATATTATCAAAATTCACATGACACATTCTCCTTTGCCACAACCAACTCTGATCCAATTGAACAAATAAACAACATTTTCTAGTACCAACCAAGTGGAAGATGTTACCTTTTGTTTGAGTACCAGATGCAACCTCTGTTCCAGAACTTTCAAAGATCTTACATTTTCTATTTTTGAATTAGAGATCATAGCCTTTGTCCACCAACTACCCAACACTGAGAAGATTGTGCTTTAGACCTTCAACATATAGTACATCACTGGTTTTGTTCTTTCCATCAAAAGAAATAGTTCCTCTGCCTCTGATGCTGCCATCAGAATTATCACCAAATTTTACAACTCCTCCATATCTTTCTAGATCTATGAACTTATTTTTGTCACCAGTCATATGGTGGGAGCATCCACTGTCAATGACCCAATCATCCTTTTCTTCAACTTGGGTAGCCTTTTCTTCTGCTTCATCTTCTTCTAGGTCTTTTCTTTCTTTTCCATACCATGATAGTTTCTTTGAGGAGTTTTCTCCTGAATCATATCTTTGTTTTCCTTTTACAGATGCACTAGCTTTGAATGCAGATTCAGTCTTGGGGGGGGCCATCTCCAAACTCAGCCAATTCAAATGCAACTAATTTTCCAACTAATTAATCTCTTGTGATATTTGATAAGGATCTAAATTCTTCAATAGCAGTAACCTTGTGTTTGTAAGAAGGAGGTAGGGATTTGAGAACTTTGGCAACAATCTCATCGTCATCCAAGAGTCCACCTGCACACCTAATGCCACAAACAAGCTCATTTACTTTTGGCATAAATGTAGTGATATTCTCATCTTCAGGTTTTTGAATTTTCCTTTCAGACTCTGTAGCTTGGCACACTTAACATATTTGTCTCCTTCATGCAGAAGTTCCAATTTTTCCCAAATGTCATATGCAGTTTTTAAATCTATAACATTTGTTAGCTCTGAATTAGATAAGGCACTTAGAAGAGCTTCTTTAGCCTGAAGATTGTCTTCATCATCTTTGATTTCATCTATAGTTGTCAGACCATTCTCTGGAGGAACATACTTCTTTGAAGTTATGGTCCAATATTGCATTACCATACATTGCAAGTGACATTCCATGCAGCTTTTCCAAAGAGTGTAATTAGTTCCATCAAACCTCTAACCATCCTTCTTGTAGGAAGACATCCTAGATCTCCTCAAGCAGTTAAGCTCTTTTAGAGGAACTTAGTTTTGATACCAATTGTTGATTTAAGATAGACAATTGAGAGGGGGGTGAATTAGTTGTCCCAAAACTTTCGTTTCTTTAAACACTTAAATCCTTCTTGTAATTTAACAACATAATAATAAACCAATCATGGAAGCACAATGCAATAATTCAAGAGCTAAAACACATTAACACATATGACACCAAGATTTTAACGTGGAAAACCCGATTAAGGGAAAAAACCATGGGGTGACTAACCCAAGATTGTATTATCTGTTAAAAGAATAAGAAGAACAAATGGCACTTGCCAATTAGGGCTCACTACCTAAGCACACTACTCACAAGAGGCCCACTACCTATAGGAGACACACTGCCTATAGAATAATAATAAATATTACATACTTGAACTGAAGATTAGCATCTTCACCATGCTTGAGTCAGTTCCATTTAAGCTCAACACTTCTGCTCTACTTTTCACTCTTCTCCTCTCTACCACTTCCTCATCTTCATGATACTTTGAAATGACTTCACAACTCTTATTTATACAAGACATCGACTTTGGGATAATCATCAAAGTTGGCACAATACATATTTTATTTTATTACAGAGTAAATACACAAATACAACTTGAATTATTACAAAAGGCTTCATGTGAATCACCACACTGTCGGCCACATATATTTGGGACTTCAATCTTCTTTGAGTAACATGCCATGCTTCGCAAAACATCTTCAAGATCATCTGCAAGATGTGTAAATCATCCAGTCGTCTATGATTAGGAAGAACATCATCACCCAGAAGTAAATCTTCAACTACGAGCTCAATATTCAATGTGGACCACTAACACAAACTAGACACAATCTAGAGACCTCCACAAGCTTTCCTAAATCACCAAGAACATCCACACCACTTCTGCTTACTGAAATCATTCGCATCTTCATCCAGAAACTCAAGAACACATTCTGTCAACACTGTCATATTAGAATAAATGCTTGCAAACCTCCAGACCATGAACCAATTGAGATGTCAATTCACATTGGCTTCATAAACACTCCACCAAATCTACAAAATAGGATATTGCATTTCTGGATCTCACCGGACCTATTTGTGTCACTCTGTCACCTCTAAACACTAGCCAGAACCAGTTTCACTCATATGGCCATAACTTCTTCAAATCTTCATGAGGACCTCTCAAATCTTCACTGGATCATCTTTAGACACATATCTACAAACCCTTTGATGCACATTCTCTTATCTTCATCTTAGCTAGGATCTTTACTTCAAAGAGCTTCACTGTCTTTACTATTCTTCTCTGTTTCTTGATAGGACTAATTTTCTCAATATCCTCAACACACAGCTCATCCAATCCTTGACATCAATGCAATAGGAGTATGTTGACATCAATGACAACACTGGTTAGGCCCATACTTGCAACATATCCTCACCTCCTTAGATTGAAAAGAAACCATGAATATGAGAAGTTATCCCAAATTGTAAATGACTTGCAAGTGCAAGGTGTAAACACAATTTTGTAATTTTGGTGGATTATATGTAATGCAATGGAAAATTTTGACAATCTCTCCTTTCTTGTTAAAGATTACATGAATGTGAATAGATTTGTAAAATGAATGAATTGTCTAACATGGAAAAACTAATCTGTGATTAATCTGCAAACTTCAAGAAGAAGTAGATTGTAGTAAAGGTTCGAGTTAGAACCAGAATGGAGGATAACTAAGATGAAGGATCACCTTCAGGGCAATCTGAGTCTAAATTAGACCAAATCTTGACTTTGTTGAAAGAAACAAGGACGAGGATGAAAACTCTCAAACATAAAGTAGGAGGTTAGTTAGAAGATAGGCGAGATGATTATGATGGGGGTGATGGAAAGGAACGCCATAATGACACCACCTAAAGCCAGCATGGAGAAAATAACTCTATAGCTAGACATGAAGGGGATAAGAGGAGCCTTATGACTATGGAACTATCTCATGACATGAAAAAGGTCATGCAACCTAAATTTGATGGACCTGTAAGCGAAGATGCCATAGAGGCATGGCTTATGGAGATGGAGAAGTATTTTGAAATTAGAAATTATAATAAGGTTACCAAAGCTATGTGGGGATAATTTTAGCTAGCAGGTGAAGCATCCACATGGTGGATGAACAAAAAGATGGAATTAGGCTTGAGGTCTACAAGCCTTACTTGGGACAGGTTCGTAGAACTTTTTAGGCAAAGATGGTTGCCTCAACTATTCTATGATAAAAGAAATTATAGACTTTCAAAACTTGAAATAGGTTGATATGATTGTAAATGAATATTGGGAAAAATTCACCCGATATTTGAAGTATGTGCTGCAGTATCAACAAGATGAGAAATTTCGTGTTCAGAAGTTTATAATGGGATTGACCGCCCAAATTGGGGTGAGGTTAATGTTCACAGTCCAACTGCTATGGAGACATCAAGCCAAAGTTGATTGTTATGTAAAACAATAGAATGCTTGGATGATTTAGGAAACAAAGTCTTTCTCCAAGGAAAACCTAGGGAAGTTAAACTAAGGCAAATTTTTTCCTTGCAAATAAAAAGGGCATAGAGAAAGGGATGCCAACTTTTTTCTGTCAAGATGGACAAAATAGATGAATTAGAGGAAGCCTACTTCCAAGATGACTTAATGTTTTATGAATCCCAAAAACTTAATGAAGTTGGGATGAAGGAGTCCATATGTCAGGAAAGATCAGATATGGACAAGTATCCTTTCCTCGGGGACTTTGAGGATGGATTTCTGAATGAACTACCAGGGTTATCCCCTAAAAGAGCCTTTGGTTTCACCATTAATATTATTCTTAGGTTAGAACCTATTTCTAAATCCCCCTAAAGAATGACCACAATAGAACTAATGGAGTTAAAAGCTTAACTACAAAAGTTGTTGGATAAAGGGTTGATTAGATCCAGTGTGTCACCATGGTGAGCGCCAGTCATTTTTGTGAAAAAGAAAGATGGTACTTTGTAGTTGTCCATAGATTACAGCATGTTAAACAAAGAAACCATTAAGAATAAAGAGCCTTTACCTCACATCGATAATCTTTTTGACCAGATGAGGGGTGCAACCATATTTTCCAAGATCGATCTTCGATCTGGATATCACCAATTGAGGTTGAAAGATGAAGACAATCTTTAGAACCAGATGTGGACATTATGAATTCACTGTCCTACCATGTGGATTGACAAATGACCTAGCAGCGTTTATGAATCTTATGAACAGTGTGTTCAGAGACTATCTAGACAAGTTTGTCTTATTATTTCTTAATGACATTTTAATCTAGTCTAAGAATCAAGAAGAACATATAAAGTATTCGAGAATTGTTCTTCAAATATTAAGAAAGCATAAGTTATATGGCAAGCTCTCTATGTGTACTTTCTTTCAGAAAGAAGTACAATATTTGGGTCATATAATTTTAGCTAAGGGAATAGCTATGGACCTGGCTAAGATTAAGGCTATTTCTAAATGGCTGGAACCAAGAAATGTACATGAGGTTCAAAGTTTCATGGGCCTTGCTGGTTATTATAGGAATTTTGTGAAAAACTTCTCAAAAATTGCACATCCTATAACTTCCTTGCAAAAAAAGGGCAAGAAGTTTGAATGGTCAGAAAAGTCTCATGAGGCCTTTGACCTACTAAAGGAAAAATTGACTTTAGCCCCAATATTGAAAGTACCTAACCTAGAAGGTCAATTTGTAGTCATTATTGATGCCTCAGGGGAAGGATTAGGTGGTGTACTAGTCCAGGATGGACATGTCATTGCATATGAATCGCACAAACTGAAAAACTATGGACCAAATTATGCCCCACATGATTTAGAACTAGCAGTAGTCATTCATGCAATTCAAATGTGGAGACACTACCTTCTTGGGAAACCTTTCAAGTTGAAAATAGATCACCAAGGACTCAAGTATCTATTCACTCAACCCCACCTTAATGATCGTCAAAGAAGATGGGTAGAATTTATCTCGAATTATGATTTTGAGATTAAATATATTTAGGGAAAAGAAAATCAAGTGGTAGATGCTTTAAGTAGAAGGCACATCTCTTCTATTATCTCTATACATTCTTATTTTAGAAGTTAGGTGCTACGAAAATCTAAAGGAGATGAGTTTTACGAGTAGGTAAAACAGGCTCTTAAGGAGAATTCTCATAATCTAAAATAGGAGGGATTCAACCTTGAACCACATGGGTTATTAAGGTTTAAAGGGAGGATGTATGTACCTAACTCAGCAAAGTTAAGGAATATGGTATGGAAAGAGGTTCATTCTGCACCATACTCTGGGCATCCTAGAGTAGCTAAGTTACCCGTTGATGTAAAACCTTTATATTTTTGGAAAGGAATGAAGAGGGATGCTACAAATTTTGTAGCTACTTGTATTAAATGCTAAAGGGTGAAGGTGGAACACCAACACCCAGCAGGATTATTATACCCTCATGAAATTCCTGAGTGGAAATGGCAAATTATAAGCATGGACTTTGTGTAAGGGATTCCTATGTCAAGGAATAGGCACAATGCTATCTTGGCTGTGGTGGATAGACTCACCAAAGCTACCCATTTTATACCAGGAAACTTGACAGATGGGGCACTCGTCATTTCTTGAAAATTTGTTCTAGAGATTTTCAAACTACATGACATTCCTGAGAAGATTATCTTAGATAGGGATACACATATGACATTGAGGTTTTGGCAAACCTTGTTCTCTTCACTTGGTACACAGTTGAACATAAGCTCTTCTTATTATCCTAAAATAGATGGACAAATTGAAAGGGTGAATCGAGTGTTGGAGGATTTGTTAAGAATTTATTGCATGGATCAGCAATACAAGTGGGAGGATTATCTTCCTCTAGTGGAATTTTCCTACAAGAACTCTTATCACTCAGCTATTAAGATGGCACCATTTGAGGCATTATATGGATAGAAGCGTTGACCCCCTATAAGCTAGGATAAGCTAGAAGATAGGGTTAGCCATAGTCCAGAAATGCTATCAGAGATGGAAGAATAAGTCTATCTGATTAAAAGGAGGCTAGTGGAAGCCAATGATAGGTAAAAGAGTTATGCAGATGCAAAGCATGTTGAAAGGCATTTCACTATGGGAGATAAAGTTCTTCTAAGGGTAAAACCTTAGAAAAGTTCCATCAAATTTGAAAAAATGTCCAAACTGACACCAAGATATGTGGGCCCATTTGAAGTTCTAGAAGTCAACCCAATGGCATATAGAATTGCTCTACTGCTAGCACTTTCCTATTGAATATAAGGAATACTTAGAGGGGGGTGAATCAGTATTCCTCAAAACCACTTCTTAACAAGTTTATTTATCCAATTTCTAAAATCAATAACATGAAAGTAGAATAAGCATAAGAACATCAACCATAAAGACATAACACATGGACACCAGGATTTTTACGTGGAAAACCCAAAAAGGGAAAAACCACGATGACTGTTAGCTCACAATATATTATGATAGCACAATACCAAATTACAAGAAGGCTCACTGCCTTAGGGTTCACTGCCCTATGAAGAAGTGATCACTGTAGAAAGGCTCACTGCCAAGAGAAAAGAAGATAGAAGAAGGATTGGCTCACTGCCAGGAGATGAACTGTTGTAAATACATCTACCATATGTTAGATCACAGTTCCATTGAAGGCTCAATATACAAATTCAAAGGTCTTCATCTATTCTTCCCTGTTTCTCAACTTAACTACATGTACTCTATTTTTCTCTCTCTGCTCTACACTTTGCTCATAATCCTTCACACTTCAAATTCACACATTACACCATTCACCACTTACTTGCTTCAATACCTTAATCCATCAAGTATTTATACCCACAACAAGATTCATCTCATAATCAGGTTGGCAAGCTAGAAATGAAGTGTGTATACAATGTATTCTACCTTGTCGGCTTGATCAAGTGTACAAATAGTAATGCAGACCAAAAATCATTAAATAATCTTCATACAAGTCAGCACCAAACATACAACCACTTAGATTTAATATTCAAGCAATATACCTTCTCCGCATAAAGATTTAATTGCCTATTGGCTTGTCTCTTAAGAACATGTTTGACCCAATTTATCTATCACATAAAAACTCTCACTACAGACCACATGAGACTCAAGGATTCATAACCAACATTCATTCTTGACCTCTTAGCATACCTCTAGAACTGCAAGACAAATATACAACTGTGGAGAAATGTGGATCCTTTTTCTTAGGCACTGTGCATCATTTTCATCTTAGTTCTGTTCACTCGGACTTAGACATTTCATAGTATGACTTCTGGAGGAAGTCATGTCTTGATCATTGGAACATAACATCATCAAATGGCTATGAACAATATACCTGAACTGCATATAATGATCTTCTATTGTAGAGGCATACTGACCCAAATCTCTATCACTTGCTCTGTATATTGTCCATACTTAGTCATTTTAGCCATCTAGACCAAAATACTTTTGTACCTTGTTGTTAAACAACATTGATCTTCTAGAGTAATGCCTCTTTGTCATGCCAGTGAAAACACTTTGCCTTGTTTCCATCAATGACAACATGCAATCCTTCATCAGAGCAGTGTCTCTTGCCAACATTGCCATGATGCATAATATGTTTCATGTTTCATATTTGAAAAAAGTTTAATTTTGTTGATAATCAAATTCCTATGCTTGATTGGAATATTCTGTAGGTGAAGGACCCAGGAGTGGTGGTGATTGAGCCCATCAAGGTGCTCGAAACACGTAAGCTACGCTTACGAAATAAGTAAATAACACAGTGCAAGGTCCAATGGGACCAATATGTAGAAGAAAATGCCACCTGGGAAAATTATGATGACTTTCATGCTAGATTTCCTCATCTTTTCTAAGATATTTGATATTATGCTTTTGAAAACATTTTCATATTATGTTTTTTATCTTAAAGACAATTAATCATCAGAGACGATGATTCATATGGGGTGAGATATGTTACATCCCCAACATACAATTAGACTTAATCATTAACTTGGCATGATAATTAGGAGGATTAGTCATAGTTAACTGATTTGATATTGTGCAAATATCTTATTTAATTTTGATTATGGAGTAATTACTATTGTTAATTAGTTTTGTAAATTAAATAATTTATATTATGAGATAAGATAATGATGGACTGATCATGATCTTGTGGTCCTGAGTGTGAACATGAAAATGAACGACATTCAAAGAAGGAAGGAGAGTATCATCCTGGAGGAAGGGTTAGACAGAAAGCAAAAGGTTGATTAGCCATCTGAGTACCAACTTCTATGTCCTTCTAATCCCTTCATAAGTTGTCATGTGTCATGTCTCCTTTCTTAATAATTGTGTTCTTTGAAAGTCGTTATATCGTGATTGTTATCACAACTACTGGTGATGGCTAGACGATGTTATTTGAACATCATCTCAAGTCAAGGGACAATCATGTTGAGAGACAAGGAGGTCTATTGTTATCCTTTTTTTCTCAGGCATATTATTCCCTAGTCTTTCAACTAAGGATGATAGTCAATTTCAGGGAAGTATTACTCGACCCTGACAATCGACGATCTTGGTGTGAATTATTTTGTGATTTCATTTATATAGTGTTAATCCTTAATATTAAATATGTATATCTTTATGGGAACCTCTTTATAGGTTGATTTCTATAATATTGTAATTATTTTTACTTATCATATTATTCAATACTATCGAATAGTATTAGTTTGTTATAGTCAGCCTTGAGGAATGAAGGAGAGCTTGGAGCTCATCTTTCCTAGGCGCATGATGCCTTGATTGAGCCACCTTTTGTGGAAACTAACTAAGTGGGTGGTAGTTTTGCACCCAAATCGGCATGCCAAGAGTCAACCGGTTAACAAGTTTTGGGTTTTCTTTTTGTTGAGGGACTTTTGTCTAGGGAAGGGTTCGTTGTTGTGGGTTTTTGTGAAGAAGGTGGCGAAGCTTTTCTGATAAAGCATTGAGAGATAAGAAGATGTGAGCAGCTCAAAAGAGACTAGGTCTGGAACTACATTCCTATTGAAAGTCTTGTCTAGGGAAAATGGTGGACATAATTCCCATTTACTTTCAGTATAATGAGTTATAACTGTGTTGAAACGCTATCAGATAAAGTATGGTGTTATATTTCTTGTTGTATAATTAACATAGAGGCACAAGGCCTGTGAGGCTATGCCATGGTTTATGTTATCATCCTCACAGTCGTGGCTCAAGGCCGATACAACTGAGCTAATATTGTTTTAAAAACTTTAATCTTTCAATGGTTCAGAACCTTAAGACCGAGCCTTATTATGTTATCTCTATGATGAGAGTAGGCTCGAAGCCATTAGGGCTGAGCTATCAACACAGTAAACATTCTTATGATTAAATTCATGGCCATAGGGCCGACCAATGAAACACACAGTATTCTTTCTTGAGACAAAGCTAAAGGTCGCAAGGCCGAATAATGAAACATTGTAATCTTTTCTTGAGACTACACTCTAGGCCATGTGGTTGAGGAGTGAAACATTGTAATCTTTTCCCGTGACTAAGCTCGAGGCTTAAAAGCTGAGCAACATCTGCAATATGGTTTTATTGTGACACTAGCTTGAGGCCACAATGCCGAGCTTTTTAGAGATAAACTCTTTTCTGTGTTTGAGCTCAAGGTCTTATGACCCATCTATAATGCATTACACATTTTATGATAATAGGTGCTCGAAGCCATTATGGCTTAGAAGACCTTCAAAACATGTCAAGTACTGGTTGAATAATGACGAAGTTAGAGCCGAAGTGCTCTCGGTATGGAAATATTACATAACTGGTAATGACTCAAGTTAATGATTATAGCCTATAATTGAATCATACAATCACTTGATTGTGGAGATAGTCATAAAGGCACTTAAACATTATTGTGTTTGCAACACTTAAACTATTAACAAGTTCAGCATGCGTGGAAACCTGACTGTGATATATATATAATATATTTTGAACTGTCAGGATTATACTCCTTAACCCTCAATTATGGAGGTGGTGAAATCTTTTGAGATCATTGTCTCTTCTCATAACAACTTATTTGTGTTGAAGGAATAATATAGATTTGTTCTATGTGTCTAAATTAAGACCTATCAGTTAATGATACACGTTATGATCTCTTTTTTTATTCTCATTTGTAAACTATTAAGAATGGTGTTAGTTCCTAAAGCTCGTAAAGATAATAAGACCTATTTAGTATAATGAAACCATTCTATTCTACCAAGGCAAGGTATGCCTTGAGTGCCATGATTATGACTTCATCCTATATGATGATTTGTTATCAAAATTGTAGACCATAGAAGAGAAAGGTGGTGAAAATTGGTCAAATTGTGATATGAGTTTAAAGTGGAACAAGGTGACAAGGAGTCTCTAGTTCCTCATTACAAAAGTAACTTAATTAGTTGTAACCAACTTATGATGGGAGTTGAATGTCCAAGTATGGACAATGATTTGAATTGATCCCACTCATACTAGACCTAAAGAACAAGGTCGATAAGAACTTACTGTAAGGCATGACAACTTATACATCGAGCTAGGGTGGTGGACATATGGCGACATTTATTGTGCAACGTGTATGTATGTAAATATTTGGCCAAAGTAATGCATCCATCTCTACACGCATTGTCGGTCCATAGTGTTCCAGATGGCCTAGTGTCTCCAGTAGTGTCATACAAGTTAGACTGGATCTATAGTGTGTGACCGTGAGACATTAGGAAGGGTACAACACCAAATATTCAGATGAATAATCTAATGGTTACTAATGTCTAACCTTTCTGAGAAGGGTAGGGCCACTTCCAGTTAGGAAGTTGAGCGGGGGACCGCAAGTTCGTGGTTGGAGGAAAAGCACCAAGATGATGCTCTCCTTCTCAAGCATGAGACAAGCTGAGACTTATTGAGACAGATGTCATTGTTCCAGATACAATATTTGCATTTATGACCAGAGGGTCTATTGTAACTTATTAATTGAACTATAATGCCTTGAGCATATCTTGTACTTGATTAGTGATTTTTAAATGTTTACTAAAATGTGAGCTTTGTTATATCATGATTAGATTGACATGCTTAATTGATGAAAAGATTATTTTTATTTTGGTTAAAATTTGATTAGCTCAATCATCTTTTTAACTAATCACTTGATTAAGATATATCTTTATGTTAAATCCTGAGCATTATGGATAGTGATGTGACATCTTCTCTATGTAGAAACTATTCTAGAACTTGAGGAAGTATTAGAAAATCTAACTTGATTAGGGGGACAAATGAAATTGGTCAATTAATGGAAGAAACCACAAATCTAAACATTGACATTCTTATCCAACTAAACACCACCCTAGATGGAATTCAAGCTAAAACATGTAATCCAGAAATATTTTCCATCTATTATCCAAGATTTTCAAACAAAATCTGTTGCATGAGTGTCCCCTGGATATGACTAACGTCTACCATATTTGTGATAAAAACCATTCTACAAACCAATGCAACTTGTTGAGTGTAATTAGAATTTTTAAAAAGAAGGCTTCCCAAGTGGAAGAAGAAGTCAACTATATGGGATTGAGACGTGGAAGGAATTTCTCTTATGGCCAAACTTCAAAGCAACCTTGGAATCCTCAAAACAATTGGAGCAATAACCAGTGGATGGCACCTTGGCCGCAAGGACTACCTAATTGGGGTCCTTATTCTTGGGGACCTTTCAAATGCATGGATCAGTCATGGGAAAATTCCCAATGGGCTAGTCAATCTCAACAACCTTGGTACCCTTAGAAACCTACACCTTAATAGAATGAACCTTTAAACCAATTCTACCAAGGACCTTATCACATGTAGAAACAACCAAAAAACCTTATGCCACCTTCACAAAACCAAAATCAACCTGATCAAGTTAACCAACCTCAATTTCCAACCCAACTAGTTGCAAATCCTAAGAATAATCACCAAGATGCTCCTGTATATTCTACTGAGAAAGAAAATATGGGAGGGATTAATGCTATCCATTGTGGAAATGTGCAACTATGCTCAGGAAAAACACTCCCTCAACCACACTAGCCTACTATAATTGAAATTACAAAAGGTGAGGAAGAGATATTTTCAAAGAATGTATACAACCAGGTTGAAAGGGACCTCAAGAAACCCATAGTGGACCCTCACAATATATTTCCAAACGGCAAAACTTTTTCGAATCTTTTGGAGTTGTTCCTTGGAATCACTTTGGAGATGTCACTTGCCAACCTTCCAGAGTCTACTCACATAGCCTTGGAAAAGCCCAATTTAGCTATTCAGAGTCTTTCACGAGAAATAATGCTAAGCCACAGTCTAACCCATCTCTAGAAGTTGATCATAAAACATCTCTAGAAACTCATCCTAAAACTAGAGATAGCTACCATATTCTAAAACAAACACCTTTTCCAAAGTGACTCCAAGGGGTAGCTTCAAAAGGTTCTCTAGAACCCAAGATGATAACTTTAAACCACCCAATTCAGGAAATTAAGCACCTAAATATCAAAATTCCATTATTGCAAGTCATCAGGGAGATCCTAGAATTGAATAAACTAGTTAAACAACTATGTATAAAAATACTAGGGAGAAAGAAGAAACAAATCAATATGGTGCAAATTGATGGTTATTTAGCTAACCTCCTTTCTGAAGAATTTTGTCTACCAAAGTATGGTGACTCTGGGAGTACTGTAATAACGGTATCAATTAATGGAGTTGAAATTCCTAATGTACTTGTTGACCTAAGGGCTGAAATCAATGTCATGACTATAGAGGTCATGGAGATATTGGCATTAACAAACTTGCATCCCATTACTACCATTTTGTAGATGGAAAATCAGTCCAATATTGTCCCTAAAGGAATCTTAGAAAATATCCTAGGTATGGTTGAAAACTAGGAATATCTAGTAGATTTTCAAGTAATTCAATCTCAAACCCTACGAACAGCTACCCATTGATACTGGGGAGACCTTGGCTGGCTATAGTTGCAACCTGAATAGATTGTAGATTAGAAGGAATGACCATTTCAAATGGAATTAATAGTAAGCAATTGTCACTTTATCCTCCTTCTCTCCATTTGTACACTAAAGTCATAAGGTTTGGGTGGATAAACCAAACATATTTAATAAGAAAGAAAATCTAGTCTCATTATCAATGGTACTAGTAATTAAACAACATGGTGAAAAACTAGGGAATGAGTGGGAATGTGATGACAATCTAGAGATGAATAGGGAAAGAAATTATGAAATAGACCCAAATAGTGAAGAATACTTGGAGATAAATGGAACCCTCAAGAGCCTTATACAAACTAGTATAGTGGAATTTGAACAAAATGAAAAACAAGAGTTTCTTACAACATTTAACTATCTATTAGCCAACATGATACCAAGAACTGATAGCTTTTTCAAGGACATAGCTACTTTCCACATGATGCAACGTTATAGTTTCCCCCTCAACACATTGATGAGTTAAACTTATATGGTCTCCTCTAATTATCCTAGGAAAAAAATCAATTTTGATATTACCTAGAAAAACCCTTAACATTAACAACTGGCTTACAGATCAGTAGGAACTCAAATTATTTGATGTCCTGATAAATAGATCCAAGGCTTTTGCCTGGGATTACAAGGATATGAGGAGGATTCATCCAAAATTCTAGACTCATCACAATCATACTAAAGATGTGTGACCAGTCTGACAACCACAATGTAGACTCAACCTATCACTCAAAGATGTGGTTAAAACTGAAATTGAAAAACCCCTACAAGTAGGAAATATTTATCCCATCTCTGATAGTAAATGGATTTTACCTCTTGTGGTTGTGCCAAAAAAAGGAGGGAAGTGGAGAGTGTGTTTGGATTACAAAGAAATTAATAAGGCAACATACAAAAATTATTTTCTCTTGTCATTCATAGACCAAGTCCTTGACAATTTGGCTAGTAGCAAATATTTCTTGTTCTTGGATGGGTTTAGTGACTACAACTAGATACAAGTCACTACTGAATATCAAGATAAAATTACTTTCACATGTCCATGGGGAACCTTTGCATATAAAGTTCTTCCCTTTGGTTTGTGCAATGCTCCTACTACTTTTCAAAGAGTAGTTCTCGCCATCTTCGTAGAGCTTGTAAATGATTGTGTGGAAGTCTATATGGATGAATTCACAATGTATGGAACCATCTTTGAGGAAGAACTTCAAAATCTAGACAAAGTTCTCCAACGACATGAAGAACACAATTATCCTTAACCTACGAAAAATGCTTAATAATGGTGGAACAAGGGATTGTATTAGGGCATCACATCTCTGTAGAAGGAATTAAATTCGATGCCAAGAAAATTGAAGTGATACAAAAAAATTGAACCCCTAAAAAATCAAATTGATGTTTATATCTTTTTAGGACACACGGGCTATTATCTGAGATTTATTGAGAATTTTAGAAAAATTGCAGCCCCTATGTTCTCATTGCCTCAAAAGGATGTTGAATTCTCCTAGACTTCAGAATGCCAAGCTTCATTTGAAAGCATTAAATAAAAACTCACAACTGCACCTGTGTTGCATGGATCCAATTAGAACTTGTCATTTTACATCTATATGGATGCATCAAATGACACAATCGGAGCAGTTCTAGGACATGAAAATGAAACTGATGGAAAGTATGCCATCTATTTTTTTAGAAAAAACTTAACCCCAACTAAAAGGAATTACACCACCGTGTTGAGAGAGAAGTTTTGGATGTTGTACATGCTAGCAATAAATTCTGCCACTATATCACAAGTTATAAAGTGACTGTTTACACAAATCACTTAGTAATTAAATACCTCGTGAATAAACTTGTTGTGAGTGGAAGGATAATTAGATGGTTATTGCTCCTAGGTAAGTGCATGGAAATGGTATACAAAAAAGTGGCCAAATCAATAATTTTGGTTAAACACACTTGTGTTATGTTTAAATGGCCATAACGCGAGTGCATTTTGTGGAACACAAAACACAAGTGTATTTTATGCAACACAAAATGTGCTCGCATTTTGTGGAACACAAAATGTGCTCGTGTTTTGTGCAACTCAAAACACACATGTGTTTTGTTTTTTCAAAATTTTATCCCACTTTTTTAGGCTTGGAATTGGTGCAACTCAAAATGCACCCACATTTTACTTTTTTCAAATTTTTATCTTACTTTTTAGGCTTGGAATTGGCTTGGGCAACTGAGCCTAAGGATTGGACCTCTATGATACCTCCCAGAGATGTGTTTTTCATAGTCAATAACATTTTTGAACTTCAACGTCATTATATTTATTCATTTGATAATGAAATTTGACGAAACCACCACCAAAATGATGAGCTAGTTCTTAGCTTTCTAACCATATAATTTTTTTAAATTTTTGAATAAGTTAAGATATTTATTTTTATTTTCTTTAAACAATGTCCTCATATTCTTCAATCACATATGTACTGATTTTTATTTATAACTTTTGATCCACATCTCAAAATTTAGAAAACATTATATAGGATTGTTCTATACTTCATTTTTTATACATTAAAAAAATTATATTTTAAATTATTTTTGTGCAAGTTATGTGACATGCACGCTCAGTGATACAATTTTCAGGATGCATCCACTTTGAAGAATCACAAAAAAAATATACTCACCAATAGGGAACTAGAAAATATACTCACCAAGGCAGTTTCATCAGGAAGGAAAGACTAGGCTAGAAAACTGCATGAAGCAGTATGGGCTTATAACACTACATGGAAATTAACTACAGGCTTCACCCCCTATGAACTAGTTTTTGGCAAGAAACCCATTCTCCCTATTGAGTTTGAACTTCAGACATTGAGGACAAAAATGGAAGTGGGTTTAGATCTAAGTAGAGCCCAGGTAGAATGAGTTCTTCAACTCAATGAGCTAGATGAACTTCATTTGGAAGCCACACAATAGACCAACTAGTGTAGTACTAGAGGAAAGTATGGCATGATAGACATATCAAGGAGAGGAAGTTTAACAATGGTGATTGGGCATTACTATTCAATTCCAAATATAAGGACCTAAAAGGGAAACTCTAAACACATTGGTTAGGGCCTTATGAAGTAAACAAAGTATTCAGTAATAGAATTGTACAATCTAGACCAATTAATGGAGACACGAGAACACTTCTAGTAAATGATCATAGACTATGTCTGTACCAAAAACTAGTGGATAAGGAGGAATTTACAAGAATGGTTGAAATGCAAGAAAACATTTGTTATATGAAGGAAATCACCACTTCTATGACAAGTTGAGGTAAGTACTTAGTAAATAAATAAATATAAAAAAATTAAATTTTTTTTGAAAAATTGTTTGTATTTGTGCAGTTTTGTATATTTTCTCTAAAAACATCTTTTTAACAAATGCTATGGAAGTGTTTTTTGTTTGTAGTGGACCTTTAGAATTTTTTTATCTTCATTGTGGAAAGTATTATATATTGATCAAGTTCTGAAAGCATCCTTCCAACGATGCTCTGAAACCCTTTTGTTCCTATTCAAGTTCCACAAGCATCCTTCCAACGATGCTTTGGAACCCTAAATCTTTTCAGTTCATGTTCTAGAAGCATCCTTCCAATGATCCTTCAGAACCCTTTTATTCTAGTTTGAGTTCCAGAAGCATCCTTCCAACAATGCTCTAAAACCCTTTTGTTCATGTTTGAGTTCCAGAAGCATCCTTCCAACAATGGTTCGAAACCCTTCTGTTCCAGTTCGAGTTTCGGAAGCATCCTTCCAATGATGCTCTGAAAACCTTTTGTTCCAATTTGAGTTTTGGAAGCATCCTTCCACTGATTTTGGAACCCTTTTGTTCATGTTCAAGTTCTAGAAGCATCCTTCCAATGATGTTTCATAACCCTTGTGTTCCAATTTGTGTTCTGGAAGTATCCTTCCAATGATGCTCTAGAACCCTTTTTTCATGTTTGAGTTCTCAAAGCATCCTTCCAATGATGCTCTAGAACCCTTTTGTTCTAGTTCAATTTTTGGAAGCATCCTTCCAATGATACTTTGAAACCCTTTTGTTGTTGTTCGAGTTCTAGAAGCATCCTTCCAACGATGCTCTAGAACCCTTTTGTTCTAGTTCGAGTTTCAGAATCATCCTTCCAACAATACTCTAGAACCCTTTTTGTTCTTGTTTGAGTTCTAGAAACATCCTTCCAACGATGCTCTGAAACCCTTTTGTTCCAGTTTGAGTTCTAGAAATATCCTTACAATGATGCTCCGGAACCCTTTTTGTTCCTATTCGAGTTCTAGAAGCATCCTTCCAATGATGCTCTAGAACCCTTTCATTCTTGTTTATGTTCTGTAGCATCCTTCCAACAATGCTCTGGAACCCTTTTGTTCTTGTTCAATTTTCAGAAGCATCATCTCAACAATACTCCAAAACTCTTATGTTCCTATTCAAGTTCTAAAAGAATCCTTTCACCGATGCTCAAGAACCTTGGTTTACATTCGACTAGATCTGGTAGCATCCTTTATAGATGCTCTGGAATATTTGTTGTGTTCCTTATCTTGGAAGCATCCTTTCAACGATGCCTTGGTACTTGTGTGAATTCCTAAGCCCTGATTTGGGATATATCCATTAACCATAATAAATGCATATTTTCCAAAAGGACAATGTTGACATCATCTTTTGGAACCCACGCTACCACCATTAATAAGTGTCTTGTCCATAGATTCAGTCATGCAATAATCATCTTCAAGTGTGTGTGCACCACATTTGTCATTAGCATAATAAGTTTCAATTGACGTCACATAGGAAAGAAATGTATGTATATTATTTTATTTTAAATAAGTAATAATTATATCATACAAATCAATGAATTGGCACTATTTACCCCTTCTTAATGATAACCCATCATGTCACTTACTTCAATTGGTGGAAACAATAGTGATGTAACATGACACACAAAGAAAATTATGACAAATGAAGCATAGGGTAATTAATGCAAGGTGCTCAAAGATTGAAAGAAAATTATGATAATTAATACAAAGTACTCAAAGATTGAAATTCAAAAATTTTCCACCCTGTAACTCAATTTAGTTGTTTAAACATTGAGCTGAGTAAATTTATCTTTACCAATCACATTCCCCATCTTTTCCTATCTTTTTAATTGGCCAACATGGGATTGAAAAGAAAGGTAGAACCAGATTAAGTTAGAAAATTACTAGAACTTCAGGGTGTTGCAATAGTATTTGTAGCAAAATGATGGCTTGACTTCCTAAAGAAATTTGATGGACATCATACAAAGCTGGTGCAAGAATTCATTCAAATATTTGACAATGACCATGCAATTGTATGAGGGAAAAAAACCAAGGTTAGTATTCCAATTCTCTTTGAGATTATTGGAATTCCAGAAGGACTAAATTTATCTTAGGAAAAATATACTACCTATCAAAATATGATTAATAATTTTGTTTAGAGGGGAGCCTCACCCCAAATAGTGACAGGGGAAAATGGTGAAAATAAAGGGATAAATAGAAAGACCCTAATTGAACCTTGGAAAATGGTTGTGGCCTAGGTGATGAAGTTCATTACCTCTGAAGGCCAGTATGCTATAGTTGTGGGACCAACATTTCACATGCTAACCCACTTGTTCCATAGTGCAAAAAAAACTTGAATTAAAAATTAATCTTCTTGCATATCTATTTCATTCTTTAGAAAGTATGAATGAAAAATACAAAATTGGGACTGGACCACTAAAGCATCATGTTTAATCACCATGATTTGTAAATACCAAATTTTGAAACAGCATAGAACAAAAAGAAAATAGAATAATTTTTTTTCAAAAATTTGATTATAAGGACCCTGATAAACATATAGAAATAGGATTTAATCCTTTGGGGTGGTTTCCATAGCTCCAAAAAGAATTTCTCTAGAACTTCAACAAGAACAGGAAGTTTTGAAGACTATAGAGCCCAGAATAGCTCAAAAACCCTCAGAAACCCATGATTCCCCTAGGGTAGAGGAGGTTCTTGAGCCAAACCCTTCTCAAACTTCTAAAGTACCACTGGAAGCTCACAAGCCATCAGAAAAGGCCCCAATAGAACAAGAAAAAGTTGAAATTATAGTGTCTGATGAAGAAAGAGAAATAGAACCACATGTGGCTAGGAAATAAATGTCAAAGAGAAAAATGCAAAAACCTCCTCCTCTACAAAGAAGTAAATTTTTGGTTGTAGACATGGACTCCACCACTACTTTTGATCACATGCAAATTCCAAAGAGGATTAAGAAGAATAGACATCTTGCCACTCAAGAAGCCCTCACAATTGGTGAAAATATAGTAGAGGCAGTACCACATGCATCACTCTCTCCTTCGAGAGACATATTAATGAGTGAAGAAACATTTGTGGGAATAATGTAAACATTTGTAAAAGATGCTACAGTCACAGAACCTACAATGGAAGCTCCTACACAAATTAAGCAGAGACTTCCAAAAGATATTGAAATAAATAAAATCCAAGATGAAAGAACTCAAGAAAATTGTATAGAAAAAGAAGTAGCTCGTATTCATTTGTGGAAGAAACATAAATCCTTCAATTGCTCGATATTATGAATCATATAGAAGAACATCCATAACTAGAAATTCACCAGTATCCAAACAGAGAAGAATAAAATGATATAGAAATAGGGGTTGATATAGATCAGATAACTGAACTGAATCAAACAAAACAGAAAATCATGCAACTTGAACAAATGCTCTCTCAAAATGATCACATGATTCTACAATAAAAGAAGACCATTCTTTAGCATGAGCAAACAATTTTGAGATAGCAACAGGAGATTCAAAAATTGAATACATTACTTCAAGAAAAAGATAAATTAATTAGGGAATTACAAATGCAGATTGACCAGTTAGTAGGGGAGGTAGTGGAAAACACAAAACTACAAGAGAATTTGTTGAATAAGAATTAACAAATTAGTCAGTTAACAAACAATTTTGTAAACTTTTTTGCAATCTTTATAGAAAAACAAGAAAAAGATCAAAAAGAATTAATAGCTGAAAGGAAGCTAAGTGTGTGAAAATTGCTTCCTACACTAATCTAATGAGGAGAGATGAGTGCAAATTCTTTTTAACCTTTACAATTATAGTGTTATTAACCGAACAATAGAGATATTACAGAAATACACAACACAAGAATGTAAGACAGAAGAAAGAGAGACAAGATATAACGTGGGGAAAACCCTTACGAGTGAAAAACCCCACACTCCAAAACTTGCACAATGTATTATCTAAACAATGAAGTTTACAACACACTTGCAATGCAAGTCTTTACAAGAGTCTTTGACACTCATACCTAGAGACAATTTGGCAACATAACAGTACATGTCAATCACATAATACATCTCTCAAAGCACCTGCTTAAATAGAAGTTTAGAAGGCAAAAATAAACTCTCCTTGAGATGGGCGTCCAACTTGGCCTCATGGCCCAAAATCCATGCCTAGGGACACTTGTCCAACACTGCAGCATGGTCATGACACTTGTCATATCACCCCATCCCAATATGGTTGCCTATTCCCAAGTTGGGCAATGACAGATGCTCTTACGCATCTTATGACCGTCATAGAATCCATCATACTGATAGTACTTATAGCTGTAAGAGAATATGTCATACACTGACTAAAAATAGCATATTCTCTTACAACATGTCATAACTCTCCTTGGGGTGCCCAAAGATGCCTTCTTCCAAGATGCCTTGTGACACATGTCTTCACTTGTCATAGAACATTCCATTTATGACTCTTACGCATCATAGATTCTATCATAAGAATCTGTCATAACCATTTCAGTCAAGATTCACTTACACACTAGTCAAAGTGCCAACACATGGAAAAATACCTCTACCACTAAGTGGGATGCTTATCTCCTCATGTGAGGACAAAATTACATGTGGTCACCTTCCACGTAGGATGACACATCACTGTGCCAACTTCCACAAGATGACAAAATAGGACTTGCATCCAAAATACATTAATAAGCAATAAATAAATAAATACAATTAATTATTACAAGGAATTACCAAGGTTGAGACACCTTAATTCCCAACAATAGCCTCAATTAGACAAATAGTACAGATGGAAGAAGAGCTTAAAGAGTTGAAAGCCAAACTAGCTATGGAGGACAAACAGATTTAAACTGAACCTACAAAAATGGAATGTTTTCAAGTTCACATTCCAATTTTACTACAAACATGGATATCACAATGTTATTTCCTTAGACAAGTAGGGGCTGAAAATAATAGGTTAAAAACATAACTTGTCATTCTATGTAGGGAATATGGCTACCTATATGAGGCCAAAAATGAGGCTTGTAGAATTGGAGAGTTTTTGTCTTGTAGGAAACCATCAAGGATGTACAGTATGTTTCTTAATGAATAGGTTTTGAGATAGAAGTTACTTTAGATATCTTGCAATCTTCCCCATGACCCTAATAATAAAGAATTCATGAAAGCTTTCAAGATAGCTCCTCCTAAACAAAAGAATATGTTATGTGAATTCTTTACACATAATTTTCTTCTTGAAAAATATATTGATTTTTATATCAACCTTTTTGTAGGGGAAGTATAATTAAGATCATTTGTTTCCACAATACAGAATTATATAAATTGACAAAATAGAACAAGTGAGTATCTTCATGCAGAGAAGATTGTTGGCCTACTAATGAGGCGTCATCATCATAAACCCTTTTCATGGTGAAAGGAATTCAAGAGGTTGAAGAAATATGATGTAATAAAACCAAAATATGATGACAATCTTAACATCTACAATGAATCCTTCCAAGCTATTGGTCCTGAGATGTTTGATAGAGCCTTTGTAGCATGTGAGGAAAGACATACACCTTTGCCTATATATCTGAAAAGAAGAAAGATGATTTCCCCAACTAATCTTGAAAATGGTCATATAAGAGAGCCCAAGGGTTGGTAGAAATAATGAAAGAACTATAAGTAAAGTGGATTGGCATGAGATTCAAGCCACCACATCCAATCCATGTAACTTTAAATTAGTTTTAATGGGACTATCAAACATAGAGCCTCAAGATAATAATGGGTAAAGGTTTTGTTCGTGATCTGGAGCATTGGACCCTTCCTTAGGTTAGTCTATGATAACAGTGCATTATATGAAGAACATAACAAAAAAGAGAGGCAGAGAGACAGAATAGATCAGGAGGGCCATCACAGTAAAGAGGAGGACCTACTCAGCCTTAGGAGGAGGAGAGGTAAAAATTAACGTCATCACAGCTTAGCCAAATTACCCTTTTTCACAGCCTAATTGAACCTACCATGCCAAAACATTTGATTTTTATGATAAATTATTATTTATTGATTTAGAAATGATGTATAAAACTTTATTTTCTATTCTAATAAATTGAACTCCTAAGCTAATGATTTTGGTTGTAAAAGATCTATTTTTGATGAATAGAACTTCACAACAATGTGGAAGAGGACTTGTGAAGGAAGAATTGCTTCTGAATTATAGTGCCAAAAGTTGGAAACTCTAGAAAAAGTCTTAAGCAATTATTTTGGAAAAGTCTTATAGCCATGACTTTGAATAATTGTTCATTGCTTTTAGCACACTTTTTTTCTTCTATTATGTCAAAAACATATGTATTTAAATGCTCCCACTTGAAGCCTTTATTTCTTTCTAGTGGCTATTCAAAGAAGACTTATTTGGTTATTTATGATTCAATTAAGAAACTTTAAATGTGGCAAATGCATTAAGCCACCAGTTTCTATATTTTAGGAATCAATTTAGGATAGCAAATATATAGTGTTGTTTTCATTATTCAAAAGATAGATAGAAAGATATAAGCATACATATTTCGTTGGTGATATGATGTGTATTGTTGAGTACTATTATTTAGTTGCAATTCTAAAAGCTCTATGAAATATGGTGAAATTTTGAAAGTCTTATACTCCCAAAGAGCTAGCCACTCTTTTGTTTGCGAAGGACTATTATAGATAAGTATATGTCTTTTATGTTATATGTTTATTTGTGATGTGTTTCATTAATGTTTTCATGAAATTCTTTATCTTCAAAAAGTGTTAAGTAGTATGTGTTAGCTTGCAGGTTCCATAGCAATGTTGTTTTGATGTTAAGGTTATGTAGTTTATGCTGTCTTTCAAGAAGAGTTCTTAAATTCTGTTAGTTTATGTTGAAAATCTTGTTTCTGTAGTTGATGTTCATTATCATAGTTAAAATTCTATGTGCTTTCATAAATAGACTTTACATGCTTTCTTAATAAATTGATTATGCTTTCATAATTTAGTTTTTAATATTTTCTATATTAATTTTTAGATGTTTTCGTAGTTTATAAATTTGTGTATGTTTTTATAGGAAAAATATCCAAAAACTACCATTAAGTTGAGATATCTAGCCTCCTTTTGTAAATAGCTTCTGGATATAGCCCTGGTTAACAAACTGATAAATCAAACTAAAGTAAAAGGTTAAATGACATCTTATCACTTATCTTATACAATTTTACACTAATCCACTTTTCTCATGTTTATGCTTATCGTTCTTATATCTTAAGCTCACATAGTTATGGTTTATGACTTTCATGAAGATATCTCACCTTTGCATGATTGCATAGGCTAAATTTATTTAGCACTTCAAGGATATATATTACTTACTCTATTGGGGCATCATTGGGGCATATTCTTGCCTATCATCTATGTTACTTTTATAAGCATAGATTGGTACATTTTTGGTGTCAAGTATGACACTATCCTTTTCAGAATCACTAAACTTTTAGGTATACCTTCTTTTATATATAGTATCTACTCTCTTCCAATCTATTTGAATCTTTTGTATGCAACTAATTGGAGGAGGCATGTGAGATAACTGTTGGGATAAGGTGCCATTAACCTTGTAAATCCCATTATTGTATTATTCCATTTATTATTTGTAATTACCCATAAGGGATGTACAAGTTTCACCGGTAGTGGTAAAAATTATTTATTGTCCATGGTAATTACGAAGTTACTGTATGGTAAGTCTTAGAGTTACTGGCGGTAGTTATGAGATGTCATTTACTATGGTAAATGGTAATTTGGTCAAAGTAGGGTGTACATGTGGAGGAATAATCTATTTATAGTGTTATGACACACATCATAGATGCTGTAAGAAAGTGTAAGAGATTATATGACAGTTGTAAGTTGTCATAAGAATCTATGACACTAATAATAGCATATAACGCATCATAAGATGATGTAAGTGGTTATTTTTGGCCCCAAGGCATTCAAGCTTGCATGGGCACATTTTCCCAAGTGTAGGATGCATGTATGACAGCATTTATGACCCTGTAAGAGCCTATTCTTGGCCATGGACGCCCAAGGTTGTGTTGTTGACTCTTGACAAGTGTTATGGGCTTGTAAGAAGTCATTTAATGTCTTGAGGTTGTGTAAATTCTATAAAAAACCATAGCATAGTAGATGAGAGATATATAACAGTTTACAAGTACTCAGGTTCTGCCAGAGTGAAGGTTAGAGGACAAAAGAAGTGAATGTATTTGCAATCTCCTTTTGTGAAGATAATACAACTTGGCCTCTTTTCTTGGTGGAGTTTTTTACCTACAAGGGTTTTCTCCACATTAAACACGTGTTATGTGCTTCATTCTACTTTTGGTGTATTTTTGTATTATGGGTTTATGTTTTGTTACAATCTCCATTAATAACACATAGTTAAAGTTTGCTGAAATTTATCTCAAATTAGATTTCCATTGAAGTAGTGTTGCTTTCATTCCTAACATTTGGTATCAGAGCCTGGCCAACTTTGACTCTTGGGTGGTAGTGTGGAAGCTGTAGCTGCAGTGGGAGATTTGGTTGTGTTTGTTTTGCAAATCTTATGTTTTTATTATGGTTGCATCCACCATTGCATCAACCTCTCGTTTGGACATTGAGAAGTTCAACGGAACAGGGTATGAGTTGTGGAAGCTGAAAATGGAAGATTTGTTGGAAGAAAAAAACCAATGGTTGGCTATCCAAAAAGAGAAGAAACCTGATGATGTCTCTCAAGATGAGTGGGATAGACTAGATAAGAAGGCATGGTGAACCATCTGGTTGTGTCTTTCAGACTCTATCCTATTGAATCTCGCAAAGGAAGAGACTGCATACAAGTTGTGGAAACAGTTGGGTGAGATCTATCAAGCCAAGAGTATGGTAAATAAACTTTATTTAAAAGGAAAATTATTTTCCATGAATATGAAAGAGGGTGAGTTAGTTGCAGAGCATTTAAATTCTTTTAATTTATTGGTGAGTCAGCTTGATTTAGTAGATGTTGAGGTTAGTGAGGAAGATAAATGTATCTTACTTCTATGTTCTTTACCTGAGTCTTGGGAGAATGTTATCCTTGCTATCACTGCTAACCTTGCAGATCCAAAGTTGGATGCTCTTGTTTCAATGCTACTATCACAGGGATTGAGGAAGAAGAGTTCAGATAATTCAGGGGATGCTCTCAATATCAGGGGAAGGTCTAAGGAAAGGGGACCTAAAGGAGATTAGAAAGGGGTTAAGGACAAGTCTAAGGGCCAGTCTAAAAAAGAACAAAGTTAAGTGTTGGAACTGCGGTAAAAGGGGACATGTGAAGAAGGAGTGCAAACACCCTAAGAAATAGTGGGAGAGTGCTTCGAATAAGTCCTTGAATGTGCCTAAGGAAAAGCAATCTAAGTTGGATCCAAAGGCTGAAAAGTGTACATTCATTGGATATGGTGATAATTTCAAAGGTTATAAGCTTTGGAATCCACTAACCCACAGGATTATATTTTCTAGAGATGTTATTTTTTAGGGAACTTAGAGCTATTTCTGAACCTAAGAAGCCAAAAGAAAAAGATGAAAAGGTAAAGAAGGTGCACTTTGATTTAGAGAAGCAAGATGCACCTCAGGAAGAACATAATGATGGATTGGGGGTGAATAAGAAGAAGAAGATTCGAGTAGTTCTGATGAAAATGAATCTGTTGTTAAAGAAGAAGTTGGTGTAGATGATAATGTAGAAGAACAAGTAGAGTCTCTTACTCCACCCTTGAGGAGATCCACAAAATAAAAGAATCCAGTTGACAGGTATAGCCCACCAGATTTTTGTTGTGTATGTGCTTTATTGAGTACTAACAATGAACCTAGATCCTACAGGGAAGCTATTTCTGCAGATGATAGTGAGTCTTGGCAACTAGCCATGCAGGAGGAGATGATGGATTTAGACTCTTGTAATACCTAGGATCTTGTTCATTTTCCCAAAGGAAGAAAGGCCATAGGATGTAAGTGGGTCTTCAAGAAGAAGTTTGGAGCAGACGGGTCATTGGAGAAGTACAAGGCTAGGCTAGTAACCAAGGGCTACTCCCAGAGAGAGGGAGTTGATTTTGGTGAGATATTCTCTCTTGTTGCTAAATTGACTTCTATTAGATTTGTCTTATCCATTGTTGCAGCTTATGATTGAAAGATTGAGCAAATGGATGTTAAGACTGCGTTCTTGCATGGAGATCTTGAAGAAGAAATTTATATGCAACAACCTATAGGTTTTGAGGTGAAAAGAAAAGAACATTGGGTTTGCAGGTTAAAGAGGTCTCTTTATGGTCTAAAACAGTTCCCCAGAATGTGGTATCAAAAGTTTGATTCATTTTTTTTGAAATTGGGTTTTATTAGAAGCGAGGAGGATCATTGTGTTTACATTCATTTTGTTGATAATTCTATACTGGTTATTGCTTTGTATGTTGATGACATGTTTTTTAGCAATACTAAGGGTATGGTCAGTGAGCTTAAAGCCCAACTTTCAGGTGCATTTGAGATGAAGGATCTTGGTGATGCAAGGTATATTTTGGAAATGGAGATCAGGAGGGATAGAGTAACCGAGAGCTTTGGTTGTCATAAAGTAAGTATGTGAATACTATTTTGTAGAGGTTTAGTTTGTAGGACTGTAACCCAATTAGAGTTCCTTTACCCATTGGTACTAAGCTTTCATTAGATATGTGTCCAAAGACTAAGGATGATCTTGAGGATATGTCTAATGTGCCATATGCTAGTGATGTAGGGAGTTTGATGTATGCAATTATTTGCACTAGACCAGATATTGCCCAAGCAGTGGGAGTTTTGAGTAGATTTATGTCTAACCCTAGTAGACAACATTGGAACTATGTGAAGAGGGTGTTTAAGTATCTTGCAGGTACTCCTGATCATTGTTTGGTTTATTCTGGTACTGATAGTGCTAATAAATCTTTAGACATACAGGGTTTTGTTGATGCAGATTGGGAAGGTGACTTGGATAGTCGAAGGTCCACTAGTGGCTATGTGTTTACTTTGTTTGGAGGTGCAGTGAGTTGGATGAGTAAGAGGTAGCCCATAGTTTCTTTGTCCACCACAGAAGTAGAGTATATGGCTGCTACTCATGTATCTAAGGAGGCAATTTGGTTGAGGAGACTATGTACAGGTATTGGTTTTGATTGCAAGATCATTCAAATTGGTTGTGATAGCCAGAGTGCTATCTGTTTGGCCAAGAATCCCATGTATCATGCTCGAACTAAGCATTTTGATGTTTAATATCACTTTGTTCAAGAGTTGGTTACAAATAGAGAGATTAAACTAAAGAAGATAGACAATCAGGAGAATGTTGCAAATTCGTTGACTAAGCCTGTGAGCACAAAGAAGTTCGTGTGGTGCAGAGAGGCCATGGGCCTTGTTTCTAGTGCTTGATTATTTTTCATTTGATTTCCTATGGGTTGATTTACAATGTATAATGTCAAGTGGGAGAATGTTGGAATAAGGTGCCATTAACCTTGTAAATCCCATTATTGTATTATTCTATTTATTATTTGTAATTACCCATAAGGGATGTACAAGTTTCTTCAGCAGTGGTAAAAATTATTTATTGTCCACGGTAATTACGGAGTTACTGCACGGTAAGTCCCGTAGTTACTGGCAGTAGTTCTGAGATGTCATTTACTATGGTAAATAGTAATTTGGTCAAAGTGGGGTGCACATGTGGAGGAATAATCTATTTTTAGTGTTATGACGCACGTCATAGATGCTGTAAGAAAGTGTAAGAGATTCTATGATAGCTGTAAGTTGTCATAAGAATCTATGACACTAATAATAGCATATGATGCGTCATAAGATGTTGCAAGTGGTTATTTTTGGCCCCAAGGCGTTCAAGCTTGCATGGGCATCCCAAGTGTAGGATGCATGTATGACAACATTTATGACCCCGTAAGAGCCTATTCTTGGCCATGGACACCCAAGGTTGTGTTGTTGACTCTTGACAAGTGTTATGGGCTTGTAAGAAGTCATTTAATGTCTTGAGGTTGTGTAAATTCTATAAAAACCATAGCATAGTAGATGACAGATACATAATAGTTTACAAGTACCCAGGTTCTGCCGGAGTGAAGGTTGGAGGACAGAGGAAGTGAATGTATTTGTAATCTCCTTTTGTGAAGATAATACAACTTGGCCTCTTTTTTTGGTGGAGTTTTTTACCCGAAAGGGTTTTCTCCACGTTAAACACTTGTGTTATGTGCTTCATTTTGCTTCTAGTATATTTTTGTATTGTGGGTTTATGTTTTGTTACAATTTCCATTAATAACACATAGTTAAAGTTTGCTAAAATGTATCTCGAATCAAATTTCCATTGAAGTAGTGTTGCTTTCATTTCTAACAATAACTAACATACTTTTTATCCAAGCATTGTCATATGAATACCACACAATTCAAGGCTATCAAAGGATAGTATCACATCTCTTTGTTGTCTCCATGGCACTATCAAGCTACATTGGTTGTTTCAAGGATGGTATCTCTAACCCTGCCTTTATTTTTTATTTTTAATTATGGACAAAACATTTTTATTTTAAATGCTTATGTGATGTTACTCATTGCTCCCACTTCCATTTTGTGATTGTTTTAGGATGGAACACTCATTTGAAGTGAAAAGTAACAATGTAAAATCTACCTTTGTATATGTATCTATTTTATGGGTGTGTGTGCACATACTTTCTTATTGATTGTGTGTGAGTTTTTACCTTGACATGCATTCTCATGATAGTTTGTATGCACATCAAAGTGAGGGAAAATTGTAATGGTGAAAAGTGCTTACTCTTGCCCTTTTCCCTTATGTGTTGGGCACACAACTTGAGCTTTATTTGTTCATATTTGCACTCATTCCTAGGGACCAATTTTGATCCTCAATTTTACCCTTTTCTTTGCCAAATTAGATTTGCAATCATGAAGGTGATCTCAAACACTTCCACTCTTACAAAATTGATCCATTTATTTTTTAAATTTAAATTCTAGTTTGGAGCTAACTTGACTTATCATTATGACCATTGTATGTCAACTTAAGACAAAAAAGTTGCATTTCTGCTTATTGGTGTTGTATTTAAGATAGTAACACTAGGTCATTTTAGACATCATATTATCTCATGCTAGATCATTAGATAATCTTCTAGAGGCATTCTAGAGCTATCACTACTAGTTGCACACATTATCATGAGCATTTATTAGGGCATATATACATTGTGCAAGCATCTAGGGTGTCTTGCATGTTTGAGACTATTGTCCTTGATCTTTTATCTAGTTGTTTACTTAGTATCTTTACATGGTTTGACATAAGGGAAGAAATTATCCTTACCATGTGCAAACTAGAAAGTATAAGAACCAATTTTTATGTGCAAAGTAGACTAAGAATATCAAGGTGAATTAAAAGTGACTAAAACTTAGCTGGTACATCAAGTATATAGGCACAAATCAGAACCATTCTTGCAAATCAACAATCATAAAAATGATTTACAAGGATAAACAAATCATCCACTCACTCCAATCATCACCAATATTTTTTCAATATTAATAAATTAACATCCAATAGCTGTCACAATTTTCCACTAAATACTTTCATATTTTGATACATTTATTTATTTATCATTCTAAACTTTTTCACATTTAAAATAAATTCTGAACATTTACTTTAAATTTATTCTACCTCTTAAATTCCGATAGTTTGTTTACTTTCCTTTTTAATTATAATGAAATCATCATGGGATTCTTTCTTTTGTTTTATTGTCTCAATGGTTATACATCCAACGCAATCCTAAGATACCGATTGAATATGATTATTGTTGGCTATTGGTTTTGGGAGTTTTCTATTCTTTGTCCTATTATTTTTCTCTTAATTTACTTTCTATACAACTCTCTATTTTGTTTCCATTTCAATTATATTTATTCACTACAGATAAAGGCGAGAAATTCAGTTTCTGAACGGAAAAGTCCGCCACAATGAAATCCCTTCCTTGAATATTTGTCGTGACCAGAAGTTAATGGTGAATGAGCAGAGCATTTTGATGTCGACCATTATACAATATTATCCAAGACCTACAGACAAATATGTCTTTTCTTCAGAAATATATCCCAAATGTGTATGGAAGTGAACTTAAATAGACAAGATATTCGGTCGTATGGCTGCATCTGTTCTATTAATCTTCCTTTGACGAAAGCAAGGACGAATATCATTTTCCCGTAGATATGAGGTATCTTGAACAGTCACTGTGATATTTATAGAAAATACAATACTCATTTCAGTAAGACATCAATTCTTTTATTTTTTATTCTGTCATGACACCCAGTTGGAGATTATTTTTTATTGTTTGTGTATGTTAAAATATGAAATAAAATAAGCAACAATGTCTAATAATACCTACAATTGAACAAAGGGATAGTAAAAATCAAATGAAAACATAAAAAGATCTCACCAAGCTAACCCTTGTTGCACCAAGAAATGGTCATTGTGCTCTACTGGATTCTTGATAACGAGATTGATTATTGGTTGCCCATTTGGACAACATAACATTACTTTCAAAGCTCCTCTTTTTTATTGCCTTGATTGAGATTTAATTTAGAGATTTTTGGATGATATGATGAAGGGCTAAGATTTGATTAGAAATTGATGGTTAGGATTGAATGAGACAAATTAGGGCAAGATTAGAAGCTTCTAAAGCATTCTATAAGGATGGATGGCTGAGATTAAAGATAAATGGATAGATGAGATTAAGGAATTAGGGCAAAAATGAATTTTTTTAAGACTTATCCTTATGTGAATAACTAGGATTAAAAGGTGAAGTATGGAATGGATAATCGAGATGTAAAGTTAGTTTGATTTCGTGAGAGTGCCTAGTTTCAATGTGTCTAGATAGTCAGAGAGTTATGTGACTTTCTAAATTTTTTAATTTATTTATTTGTGGATAATGGATAAGGATAGGATTTAACTAGTATATTTTATATTTTAAAAATTATTTCTAAAGTATGCCTTTTTGTTTTCCATAGCTTTCAACGGTTTTTAATTTTTGTAGTTTTTATTTTTATTTTGCTTTTTTTTTTATTTTTTATTTTTCTTGCTATATATTTACACGGAAAATGAGTGCTCTCATCTCCTTTGATTCTCCACCCAATGATAATTAGGATTAAAACAAGTATATTTATATTTAGAAAATTATATCTATAGTATATCTTCTTGTGTTTTCCATACCTTTTGTGATTTTCTCCACCTACTTTTCCTTAAACCATTTCCAATTTTATGATTTCTATCCACCTTTTTTCCAATTTCCATAGTTCTTTTGATTTTTTCCACCTTTTTTTCCTTCAACATTTTCAATTTCTTTTTTTGGCTTTTATTTTTTATTTTTTCCAATTTCGTTTTTTGGATTTTATTTTTTATTTTTCCACCCAACTGTCATTACATTTAACATTTTTGGATTAATTAATCAAATAATAAAATTATTTAATTAATTAATGGAGAAAAATGTGGGAAATTTAATTTTAATTAAATAAATTATATATTTATTTAATTAATTTGATAATAGAATGGGTAAAAGGAATAATTCTAATTAATTAATGCTAAGATGAATGTGTTAACCATGAGATCAAGACACTCTTATAGGTGTTAAAAGTGATGTTAGAAGTGTACAATGTGAACAAGAAATATAAACATAAATATCATCCTACTTAAATATAACCTGTTTCAATGGTTTTACACCTAATATATATTAAAAAATAGTAAATAGTTGTTCTTTAACCAATTATTTATCAATTATTTATCTATATATATAGAGACTGCCACATAAATCATGAACCCAAAGATAAACATAATCATTCGTTGTAGTTGCTGGTTTATATCAAATGGGTAGGTCCATAAAATTTGGAAATTTCGTATGGTTAGGATTACTATTTTGTTGGGCTGCAAAAGTAGAAAGCAAGCCGCTGGTGCAGGCTTTCTACGTATTTGGGGACTCAACGATAGATTCAGGCAACAACGATCAGCTGGCGACTGTTTTCAAGGCCAACTTTCCTCCCTATGGAATGGATTTCCCCGGCGGCATACCCACCGGACGGTTTAGTAATGGGAAACTAGTAACAGACATGCTATGTAAGAATTTTCTCTTCACAAAAAAAAAAAAAAAGATTGTCATAGTTATCGGTCATTAGAATCAGATACAGAGACATATTCATGTTCTCTAAAGAGCTAATTTATTAAGGTTTTGAATATACAGCTGGTCTGATGGGGCTTCCTGATGAGCTGCCCGCAAATCTGGACCCCAACTTCACAGGAGAACAATTGCTGACGGGTGCTTCTTTTGGTTCGGCGGGTGCAGGAATCGATGATACTACTTCGTTGCCCCTGGTGAGCATAACACTTATTTAAGAATTGTTTTCCTTGTTTCTCTATTATAGATCTTTAAGATCTATGGTTTACCATAAAAATATAGTCGCCGATCGATGCATAGATTTGAAAAAAAAAAGTTTAAACTTACAATCATTTTAAAAAATTGAAATGGTCTTATTTGAACATTATAAAAAATGTTAAAATTACATCGTTTAAAAACTGCCATTTGATTCACATCTGTTTGATTTTCAAGATCTGAAGATGACAGAAGAGGAGATGAACAGGAAGATAAACTTAAAAGTTTTACGTTTAGATGCTATTTCTGAACTAGATCGCCCCCCTCCCATAGTGAGATCGACTTTAATGTGAAGGATTTTCTGGTGTTAATACGATTCCAGGATTGCTAGGGGAAAACAGGGATCTGAGATAGAATAACTACTAGATTCCCCATGGGTTGGACGGAATAGTTCCCGAAGAACCTCTCGGCATGTTGGGGGAAATCTCCTAGATTAATAGAGTGGTTATATAATGTGGTGTTGGCTGTTTATAATTTTTTTTTTGACTCCTTCTGCTTTTAACTGATTCGTTCGAGGCATTCAACTGAACATCATGGACTGCTTCAATCTTTCTATTTTTGTCTATGGTCAATTTCTGGTTATCAGTCGATGAGATTTAGACAGCCGGTACATTTACAACGTACCGTCTGTTTAAGCTTTACCAGTTATATATATATAGGTATAGCTGTTTCACTAAGTTTGCTGTTTAATTCATTCGATCATCATCTTCCTATTCTCTATCAACTCTCCGTTTATAAGTTGAAAAAGAGTGTTTAAATTCCCCATGGGTTTCCCAAGGAGTCAGCTTTTATTTTATTTTCTCAGCATGTTGGGGAAATCTCATAGTTTAATAGAGTGGTTAGATGCATAGTTGGATCATCATCTTCCTATTCTCTATCGACTCTCTGTTTATAAGTTGAAAAAAGAGTGTTTAAATTCCCCATGGATGGACGGAATAGTTCCCAAAGAGCCAACTTTTATTTTATTTTCTCATGTTGGGGAAATCTCCTAGTTTAATAGAGTGGTTCTATGCATAGTTGTTTCATTAAGTTTGTTGTTTAATTTATTGGATCATCATCTTCCTATTCGATATCAACTCTCTATTTATAAGCTGAAAAAAGAGTGTTTAAATTCCCCATGGGTCAGACGGAATAGTTCCCAAAGAGCCAGCTTTTATTTTATTTTCTCCACGTGTTAAGGAAATCTCCTAGTTTAATAGAGTGATTAAATGCATAACTGTTTCACTAAGTTTGTAGTTTAATTTATTGGATTATCATCTTTTATTCTCTATCAACTCTCTGTTTATAAGCTGAAAAAAGAGTGTTTAAAATTATTACACTTTTAATCCTTAAATCTATAATTTCTCAATCATTAAATTCTAATTCTAATATGTTTATAGAATGTTTTGAATTTTAGAGAATTTTAAAGATATTTAAATTTAAATATTTTAATATATTTGAATGAATTTTTTAATTTATATAAACTTATTATTATTTTAATTTTTTATTATTAATTTTTTATTGTAGGGTCTTATAACATTGTCTAAGCAATTAGACAATTTTAAGAGTTACAAGGCAAAGCTTGCAGCTATGATTGGTGATAACAATGCTACCAAGATTATATCGGGAGCTTTGTTTTCATTAAGCATGGGAACCAATGATTTCATTGTTAATTACTATATTAATCCTATCACGAGGGCAAAATACACTATTGACCAGTTTCAAGATCATCTGTTAGATGAGCTACAACCATTTATACAGGTAAGACAAAATGAAAAATGTTTTAATTATTTTATTATATTTTTCTATACTTACTAATTGAAATAATTTTATACAGAATATCTACAGTGAAGGCGCTACCAAAATTTTGATCCTTGGATTGCCTCCTTTTGGTTGTCTACCCTTGACAATTACTTTGAATAAATTGGTTAATGGCACTTGTCTAGATGACTACAATAATGTTGCAACTTCTTACAACAAGAAGCTTGCATCTTTCATCGAGTCTATGCAAGCAAGTGTCCCAGGTCTTCAAATTGGTTACATAGATGTATACGACAAGTTCTTCGATATAATTCAAAATCCTAGCCAATACGGTAAAATAATATAGCCTTCTTTTCTATTTTAAAACATATTTTCAAATGCATATTCTATATTTTAATTAAATGATTTGAATTTATGCTATACTTTTGAAGCTTAATTGAATGTATTGTTTTCTTGTATTGGGTAGGATTTGAAGAAGTAAGGAAAGGTTGTTGCGGGACAGGAAAATTGGAGGCTGGTCCATTATGCAATAAATTCAGCAAAGTCTGTGATGATGTATCAAAATATTTATTCTGGGATAGCATTCATCCAACAAGTAGAGCTTATAACATCATTGCTAATGATATATTCGCACAAGCACAAGGACATATATTTTAATATTGTATCCATTCACTATGCTCTCTTATATATTTGTCTCAATCATAAAATGTTATAAAATGTTATTAGGCATGTTAAGCATGCAATAAAAGAATCTTTCAACCTCTATTCAACAATTAAATAGTTTTATATTATAGCAAATATTTTATGCATAAATGAGTTGTTTCTTGCTATATACTTAGGGATATGATATTATAATGTATTTAGGTTTATGGAGATGCCGACATGTGGCACACATCCCTTAATTTAGTTATATTGGATTATGAGTTATATTAGGTAATTAGGAGGCCTACATGGGTTTAGTTGTTTACCGCTCCATTGTATTATTAGGAAGAGTTTCATACAAAGAAGGTAAATATCATTGTACGCATATATGAAGAGTACAATATTGTATTTGGGATCTCCTGGAAATATAGCATGAAGTGGCTTCTTCCATAAGGAGTATTGTATGGTGTTACCCTACTTCAAGAGTTTGTTCTATTTTGGTAGATATATTAGATATTCCCTAGCATCTTGGCCCATGAACATCTCTTGTGTTGTGTGAAATCTATCTTTGACATTTTCTTATTTTTATTATTATATGTGTAGATCTTATCAAGTGGTATTAGAGCTATGATTTGGGCAAAAGTGAGCATGAAACCCTAATTTTTGAAGATTCTCTTATATCTTCCAAATGGCTAATATTTTTTCTATAATTTGTTTTGCTAGAGTTGGACGATTAGATAAGGAAGTTACGGTCCAAAATTTATCTCTTGATCATCAATATTAAGTGAGCTTTGATAGAACTTGGTAGGCACAACACATATAATAAGGGAAATAATAGAATTTAGAAGATAGATCAAACATACCATATAAGATATTTTTGTGGGCCAAGATGCTCTAATATCCAATATATAGTAATATATTAAACCCTCAAGATAGGGTAACACCATATAATACTCCTTAAGGAAGAAGTCACTCCCCTCTATATCTCTAAGAGATTCCAAATACATATCATACTCTTCACATATACTTGCAGTGATATTCACCTTCTTTATATAGCCCTCCTCCTAATGACATAATGGAAGGATAAACCACTAAACCCATGTAGGCCTCCTAATTACCTAATATAATTTATGACCCAATATAACCAACTTAAGGTATATGTGCCACATTTCAGCATATTCATCCATCTAAATACAATATAATAACATATCCCTAGGAACATAGCAAGAAACAACTCATTTATACATACACAATTTACTAGAATATAAAACTATTTAATTGTTGAATAGACATTGAAAGATGCTTTTATTGCATGTTTAACATGTGCCTAATAACATTTTATGATTGAGACAAGTATATAAGAGAGCATAATGAATGAATATAAAATTAAAATATAAGTCCTTGTGTTTGTTTGAATACATCATTATCAATGATGATATAAGCTCTACTTATTGGATGAATGCTATCCAAGAACAAATATTTAGACACATCATCACACACTTTGTTGAATTCTATATTTTCCACTCTAGAGTCTAACACATGAGCATGAGACCTAACTCAATTCTATGAAATTCTACCCCTTGAAAATATAGGCTACTTTCAACATATGATGATAATATTGTTTCTATATATACCATTCTAATAACTACCCAAGCTACCCCTAGGCTATCCAAACTAGTCTCTTCTAAGAGCTTCTCCTAGGAACTTGCTCCTAGAGACTAAAATCTATATTAATATGATGTCATTCTGATTCCAATGCATCCCAAGAATGGTTTATCTTTGGCATTCAGTTTAAAATCTAGGAGAATGAACAAAATGAATTATTTTGAGGGATTTAGACCACCATAGGCAAGATAAACCATCTCCAAAATTCACTTATATCTAGATCCTATATTTGACCATCTTTGTGGTTGCTTTGAGTGTTGCAGTTAAAACAACAATCTAATATTCAATCCCAACCATGCCCATTAAATGTGAATTTGGTGGAAAAACATTAGATATTAGTTTTCCTAGTTGTTGATGCATGAATTTATACTCAATTTGTTATTCTAGTATCTATATGATCTCTCGAGTTGCTTCAGGCATTAATAGTCATTACTAACATCTTAGTTCTACTAGATAGATACCTATAAGCAACTAATTGGTCTAGAGGTTGGCATACATTTGGAATCCACCAACCAAATATTCCACATATTATTGACATTAAAATCTTAACTTTGTCTAATGTGACCATTGTGAACTATTGATCTTGATCTGAGATGTGGTAGAATCCCACACATTAGGGAATTCTAGTTGTGAAAGTGGGAAATAAATAATGAAAACTTTAGATTAGTTGTGAACTCAACATATTTATTAAATATACCTTTACATATTATTACTATATTGGATCCTTTGGATTACATCGCTATGATTTTAGAATCATTCAAATGCAAAATCTTGATCATTCTCACCATTAGAACTATTAGAACTAGATGTTGTATGCCTTGTAATTCATAATTCTAAGGTTGTGATTATTTAATATTTGTAAAATATTATAAATAATGTTTGGGCCATAAGGAAAAGGGCAACCCACTTGGAAGGAATATTGGGATTCCTTAATTAAAACTATTTGCCATGTGTCATTGGTCTTATAACAGTTGTAATAAGTCATTCAATAGGGAGTTACTAGGTAGAATATGACTGGCATCTTTAATTAACTAGATATAATTGTTTGTATGATCTCATCCTTGAGTGATTAGTAGTTACATTGGACCCCATTGATCATAAGGGGTCAAATAATCAAATCAAGAGTTACATTCTAACTGAGGAGTTACTCCTCGAGAGGAGCATATGGGTCCATGTTGGATAAATATTACTATGAAGTGGTTCATATTTTGGGAATTCGTTAGTCATTTCCCATGTTTCTTTGGATAATAAGTTTAGAGCTTGGGGTGAATATTTTGTCTCTAGTTCTATGCAAAGATATGCTATTAGAATTCCTCTAGATACAAATTGTTGATCTCCATTGAAGAATTATAACTTATCTAGAGTATATTGTAACTTTTTTGAAAAAATACTATATTTTGGGTGTGCTTTGAAGGATGGGATTTTCTCTTACAAGGGTTTTTCTAGGGTACATCTTGTGTTCTCTCTTTATTTCTCTTTTATATTTCTTTCTCATGTCATTAATATGTTGAAATTATTATAGATCTCGTTTATTTTCATGGTTCGTCTCTATTAAGTAGGAATTAGTCACTTTTCATTTTATTTGGTGTCAAAGCCTAACAAGCTTGTTAGATCCATGGGAGGTGTAGGCTATTGTTATTAATCCTTGTTTGAGTAGAAGCTTTGCAATGTGACCATATTTTTTAGGGAATGTACATGAAAGACATGTCTAAAATGGAGGTTGAGGAATTTAATGTAACCATATTTGAGATTTAAAAGATCGTGATGGAGGATATTCTTATTGATACAAACTTGTGGGTTGTAATTTTTGTTTAGAAACCCTCCAACATGAAAGATGAAGACTAGGTAGTAATTGATAGAAAGGATAGATCCTTAGTACACCTATGTCATTTTGATTCAATGCTCCTAAATGTATCAAGTGAAACCACCATCAATAACCTCTAGAAGATGTTAGGAAATTTGTATAGACATAGTCCCTTGCTAAAAAGATTCTTCTATTAAAGAAATTGTATTAATTGAGAATGGGCAATGTAGAATCTGTGGAAAATAACTTGGTGCATTCAACATCATGGTGAATTAGTTGGCATCTTTTTATATGAAAATTGATAAGGAAGATAATGTATAATCCTCATGTGTTCTTTACTTGATTCATAAGATAACCTAGTTATGGTGATTAGTAGTACCATCTTGAAGTTCAAGCTTGATGAGCTAATAAATTATATATTACTCTTGAAGCAGATGAAGTAGAAAACATTAGAATCCATCAAATATGCTTTGAATATCAATGTTTCTTTCAAGAATAAGGGAAATAACAAGAAGGACAAGTGATTTAAATCTAAGGGGAGATCTAGGCCTCTTGGAAGAACTATGGTGAAGTGTTGGGACTATAAAAAAGATACCAACAATAATGTCTACAAAGAGAAGTCCAAGGATTCTAATTATTATGCAAACTTGGAAGCCTCAAATGATGCCATTGGTGATGTGTTTGTTGTAGTCCTTTCCACACATGAATGTTTAATCAACTCTAGATATTCCTTCTATATTATTCTCCACATGGATTGATTTTATGATTATAAAAACCTTAAAGGTGTGAAGGTGCATTTGGGAAAGAACTATTCTCTAAAAATCATTGGTCATAGTACATAGTTGTGCTTTCTTTTGGAGATGGAAGGACCAAATCCTTTTTTGGTGTTTTGAACATTCCAAGTTTGTTGAGGAATATATTATCAGTAAGCAAGTTGAATGTTATAGGGTTGTGTATATCATGTTCAACAAGGCCTTATTCAAGATGGTGCATGGATCCATGGTATTAGCTAAGGAAGTTTATTCTAGAACTTAATTTATCTTGATGCAAGTATCATAGAATATAACTATAACATCCCTCATTTTTGGTCCCTTTGTGATTCTATAATGTTCCAATTTTGTGGTAAATTGGATGTATTAAAGAAGTTCTATGTTGAGTACAAATTGTTGATTTAATGCATTTGGGTATAATGTGTGATTTCATTTCCATAGTTAATTGATTAATAGTGATTATATTATTATTACTTCTATTTCCTAATAATGCTACTAAGGTATGTGTGGTGAGATTATGTTGTACGATAGGTATAGGTACCAGGGAAGGTGAACTAGGCCTTAGGGTAGAGGTGTCTTGAAGTGATCCAATTGTGTGGGCAATAATATTTATATAAATTAAAATAAGATAATTAATTAATAATAAATATTATGGCATTGAGTTATTTAATCAATTTCTTTAAATTTATTATATAATTCTTTTCAACTATATGTGAATGGTTCAGATTTAATAGATTATGCTTTAATACAATGCTTTCTTTTCAACTATATGTGTAGGATGAGGTTCCCCTATACATGCTCATTTAAATCTAGCTTGGGTTAGAGATGTATTGTCTCCTTGGGGAGCTAAACCTATTTGTTTTTGACTTCTAAGGGATCATGGTTCTACTTGTGAGAGTAGGGAGATTCTTATACGAGTAAGTGGTTTATGTGAGTTCTCTTGAAGCTTACCGATACCTAATTTATCCTATGGGCTAGTATGGTTGATATCTTAACTTCTATTGGAGGTGACAAGATTGAAGGAGTAGGAGAAGTTGGATATCCTCACCCTAGATAGATACAACCTAGCATCATCTTCTCTACTTTAGTCCTAACACATTGAGTGTCCCCTTTAAGAAATTTGGCTGAGATTTGAGCTTGCTCTTTCTCGCTATAGGAACCACATCACTATTTAAGCTCTAGTGCTCTTTTTGGGTGAGGGTCCATAGAATTTTTATGCATTTTGATTACCTCGTACCATTAGAGCTAGGTGATATTTGAGTTAAAACTACTATGGCCCATTGTATTGGCATGCATGTTGTTTCCTAACTTGGGGTAAGGGTGCTTTGTGGTTGGTATAGTTAGCCATGTCTTGTCTTATGTTAGGTAGTGAAACTTGGGTACACTACATCATTGGAAGATGCCCTATTGATGGGTTTCAAGGACCATGTATGTGTTCTAATTTTAGATTCTTTGTGTGCTTGTTGTTATGATCTTGTCTTAAATGATGTGCCTGCATTCTATTTTTATCTTGTGTACTTATTTTATGTATGTGTCTTGTGCATTTGAGTTATGTATGTTTGGGTTGTATGTTATTGTATGCTATTTCTTTTGTGTGTGTTTGTGTACTTGAATTATTGTTATATGTATGGCATCACTTGAAGAGAGCTTTTATAGTATGGAATGAGAGTAGTAATTCTTTTAGATGTTGCATATGATCTTAGATGTGTTGTACTAAGTTGAATATTGTAGTCCATTAAAAGGACTTGTGGAATTTATTGTTGATCATATTTGGCATGTTTATATACTTACATTCATAAGTGTATTTGATGCTAGAAAGGATGTGTTGTGAAGTATTTGTTATGTCAGAAAATGTCTCCCTAGGAATTTTTCCCTCCTATGTTTAGCTCCTAGGTCCTTTAGAAAGCATTTTTATCATCTTACATATTCATGTTGACTCCCGATGAGAAAACTCCTAAGTTTTATGGAAAATAGGACCTAGGGGTACTATTAAAATAAGTCCTAACCTAAATAGGGAGGGAGGACTTGGGCACCTATGCCCTAGTCCTACCCTATTTTAGGTAGTCCACCTAAATTCAAGTGTTAGTTATCTGACCGTTAATTAGGTCCTATGCCGACACCTTAAGTTTGAATTATGAAATTCTTAGCGGGAATGTGTTTAGTTGCATATATAAGAATGTTTAGGGATTCATTTATAAACTAGAAGATGATGATGAGATTTTGGCATACTTGTGATTCTAGAGCATTCAAAATATTCATTGTTGTAGAGAAGACTTGTCTTGTTATTGTATTTGTTATGCAGATTTGGCTTCATCTTCTCATGATGTGAAGGATTTTCATCCATATGCGAGCTACACCTCTGAGGGGAGATATATTTGTGTTTTCAATCATTTATCATTTGGATTTTGCCTCTATCTCATAGGGATACACACTCTTTATCTAACAACAATGTTCAGAAGACTTGAATGTCTCTCAGAGGCTTGACCGAGGCAAGCCTCTAAACACCACAACCCCCAACCCCTTTTTTTATGATTGCAAGTTACAAGTTGCGGAAATGAAAGAAGTGGAGTTGTAGGGAAGCAGAACAGAGTGTCAGAAGTGTAGAGGAAAGTAGAAAAGAAGCACCTAGACTAGGGTACCCACTCATTAGTCCTCTAGATCCTAAAACAATGAAATCTCTGGAACAACAAAAACAAGTTGCAGACACTCTTCAGAGATCCCGACCAAAATTGGCACCTTGGACTTGGGCGCCTACTCATTAGTCCCCAACTATTCCGCATCTGAAATTTTAAAATTTGGTATGTATCTAATTATCATTTGATATCTTTGTGTGTGAGCATTTAACATGATTTATCCATTTGCTTACGATTTTACGAAATTAGGGTTTTAAGCATAATTGGACTTTAATCAATCAATTAGTTAGCAAATTCCAAGTTTCCTCTTCATTCTAAGGGATAATAAATCTATAGAAGAGCCCTCTTGCAGAAATTCATTATTTACCATTCATTTTCATTGCATTTTCATGCTTAAATTGTTAAAAATTGCTTGAAATTGTGCATTTTTCATATAACCTAGTTTTTGCATTAGCTAGGGTTTGTGGTTAAAATCTTGTTTAGATTTTAATTCTTTTTTAAACACTCATTTAGGAATTATTTCTAATTGTAGTGTTTCATCATAGTGTCTTTCTTGCAAAATTTCATGTCTAGGGTTTAAAAATCTTGCATTTTCACTAGATTTTGGCTTATTTTGCATATAGAATTGCATTATAGGCATGTTGTGAAGGATATTGTTTAATTATTAGATTGATTTGTAGCTTATTATTTTCTTCCCCTCATAAAATTCTTCACAACATCTCTTCTTTTACTCATTTGCATTGAAAAAGGTTGAAAAAATCAAGCATTTTAGGTCATAAGCATATATAGTTTGCACTTGTTCCTGGCATAAGTTTTGAAAACCTTTTGAAATCTGATTTTACATTTATTTGGAAACATACACATGTCTTCTAATCGCAACAATAACACTAGGTTCCTTTCTAGGCCTTATATGAAAAGAAAGGTCCCTGAACCCAAAATTGTGTTTACACCTCATGATAAAACAATTGGAGAAACTGAAAGACCTCTTTATATCACTGTAAAGATAATGGAAAATCTGGTGGATGGAACACTTGTAGATCCTAATTGTATGACTAATGTGGCAATAGAGGAATTCCTTTATTCACATGGTTTGGTACAAGATTTCTATGATCCTTCTGGCATGATGATTAAGACACATAAGGGAACCTTTATAAATACTTTTGGGAAGATATCTTTATTGGTCACAGTATTTGACAAATCCGTAGAACAACTATTTAATGTTGTCCCTCTATCTGACCTTTTTCACATAAAATTAGGACACCCATGGTTAAAGTCTATGAAAGTTGCCCTTCAACAATTCATAACTATGTAAAATTCCCTTTGAATGGACAAGTGCATACTATTCATCGCAATAGATATAAACCTTTAGTTACAAAACAACATTTCAACCTTGAATACTTTTGGCAACAATCTAATGAGGAACCAAAGCTACAAACATATTTTAACTTCTTGGGTTATAGAAAATACAAGGTAAAACTATTACATCAAGTGGTTGGTCCTTCTATTCAAGAAACAATAAGAGACAAACAACCCGCATTAGAAGATATTCCTAGAGGAAAAGGAAAAGGACCCTATGCTGAGGTTCCTCCCCCACCATCCTTACAAGGATCGGCATTGAGTCATTGAGAACAAAACAATTCATCAAGACAAATGAGATTTGAACATGGTGCTTCCTCTAACATGCAAAAACCTATAGAAAAACATGACAATACTTTTGAAGATATAACCAATAGGACAAGAAGAAATAGACAAGCAAGAGAGAGAAGGAGAAAAAGATAAGCCTTTGCCTAATGAAATGCACAACAATAAGAAAACATTCCACCTAACATTGAATCAAACCAAGAAGACCTTAAGACTGAACAACTTGAAAACAAGAACAAAAGTTGGGCTATGCTACCTTATGTCCCACTTTCTTCTAACATTCGGGAGTGGGAAGATGATGATTTTCTTGTCGACAATCATTAGCTCAGATGTGCCTATAAGTAAGTATTTCTAACCCTTTACCTCTGTGTTGATTTTCCCCCATGATGTGTTATGTGTTGTTTAGGCCTCCTAGGATGACCCTTGATACTCTTGTAAGGTCAGGGATATTAGGAGACTGCCTTTGTTGTGACCCTTCTTCTATTTGTATCATCATTCTTCTATATTGTCTCTCCTCTATTTTCATTGTTGTGTGTTGTGTCTTAAGGGTATAGCATTGTGGTTGGTGACTTGGGGGCACCCTTCTATGTGATTGTTCCTAAGACACTTGTTCTCCTCTCTTGATTTATTGTTTACCTTCTTCTAGTGGTTCTATCTAGCTAGCGAATGATGAAAAACAAACTTATACTAATACGGACTGCGTGTCCCTTTAGTAAGTAAGCAAAAATGGACCTAGTCCATATATGACAATGGAGTTGATATATATTATCCGATGCTTGGCTAGTAGAATCACTCCATGTGATATTTTGATGTTTCTTTATCATACTAACAAACCATAACAATACATCTGCTCCATGCACTTTGTTTATCTTTGAATCTCACCTTGGTTACACTTGGTTTTGAGATTTATGTGGTATAGCCCCATGGTTATACTCAGATCCTAGACCTGTAGTATAACCTCAGATCTTTATATGAATGATTGCATGCATTGTTGTTCATCATGATTATGTGGTTTCTAACACCTTTTCTTGTAGGAAATTGTGTGTTTGTGGGAACATTCGGTGATCATAAAGTACATGGCACCTCTGGCGGCATGGGCTTTTGTGAGATCTCGTGTTCCCTTGCTTGTTTTCTTCCTACCTTAATGTGCTTGATATCAGTACATGACATCAACCACCTTAAGGTGGGGGCATATAAGGTAATTTTTCTGATGATTTTGGTACTAATGAAGCATGTTTGTAAGACCTCTGTAGAGGCGGGATGTTGTATCTCCACATGAGTGCACATCTTTATTTTATATTGCAATCATTAAGCCCTATGCAGATGTGGGATATAGTGCACATCCTTTCATTTTAAGCCCTCTACAGAGGTGGGGATGGTGTATCTCTTGAGCTAGTGTACATCCTTTTCATTCTAAAAGTCCTCTGAGCAGGCGTGGTTAGTGTATCCTCCCTTAAGCGTGTCTTTGGCAGTTGTTGTGGTGAAGCCCAACTGTCAGGTGTGCTTGTAATGTGTCTGAGATGATGGTGAACCTAGCAATAGGCTCCTTCCATCACTTATTTGTCATGTTTTCTCTGTCTTCCGTGTGTTTTTGTATGGCGTGTTTGTTCTCAAGTATAGTCCAAAGAGCATGGTGAAATGCCCCTCCTATACGTTGGGAATTGTATGGTGTTTGTTCTCAAGTGTAGTCCAAAGAGCATGGTGAAATGCCCCTCCTACATTTTGAGATTTGTATTGCGTGTTTATTTCCCCATATGTAGTGCAAAGAGTGTGGTGAAATGCCCCTCCTACATTTTGAGTGGTGTGTTGTATTTTTACTTTTCATGTATCTGCATTTGCATTTATATATGAGAAAATGAAAAACAAATAATCATTGCATTCATTGTATTTACTGTGTTTTGCGTGTCTTCAATGTTGTCTTCTCCATGTTCTGCGTGACTGTAACTGTCTTCTCCTTGTTTTGTGTGCCTATTACTATCTTCATTATGTTTGGCATGTCTATGATGTGTCTTCTCTAATGTCTACCTAAGATTGGGGGCTTGAAATAGTTCTCAATCTTTGTGTATGCATTAGCTCTAAGTGCCTGGCATGTTTTTTGTGTTTGTTGACCGTACTTTAATGCATGTATGGGCATTGTGTTCATGCATACATTAAAGTGGGGGCTAAATGTTATGTCAAAAAATGTCTCCCTAGGACTTTTTCCCTCCTATGTTTAGCTCCTGGGTCCTTTAGAAAGTATTTTTATCATCTTGCATATTCATGTTGACTCTCGATGAGAAAACCCCCAAGTTTTATGGCAAATAGGACCTAGGGGGTTCTATTAAGATAAGTCCTTACCTAAATAGGGAGAGAGGACTTGGGTGCGCGTGCCCTAGTCCTGCCCTATTTTAGGTAGGACCTAAATTCAAGTGTCAGTTAAGTGACCATTAATTAGGTCCTATGCCGACACCTTAAGTTTGAATTACAAAATTCTTAGCGGGAATGTGTTTAGTTGCATATATAAGCATGTTTAGGGATTCATTTGTAAACTAGAAGATGATGATGAGATTTTGGCATACTTGTGATTCTAGAGCATTCAAAATATTCATTGTTACAAAGTAGACTTGTCTTGTTATTGTGTTTGTTATGCAGATTTGGCTTCATCTTCTCATGATGTGAATGATTTTCATCTATATGTGAGCTACACCTCTAAAGTGACATTTATTTGTGTTTTCAATCATTTATCATTTGGATTTTGCCTCTATCCCATAGGGATATGCACTCTTTATCTAACAATAGTGTTCAAAAGACTTGAATGTCTCTCCAAGGTTTGACCGAGGCAAGCCTCTAAACACCACAACCCCCAACCCTATTTTCTGTGATTGCAAGTTACAGGTTGTGGAAGCGGAAGAAGTGGAGTTGCAAGGAAGCAAATCAAAGTGTCAAAAGTGTAGAGGAAAGCAAAAAAGTAGGACTTGGACTAGGGTGCCCGCTCATTAGTCCTCTAGATCCCAAAATAGTGAAATCTCCAGAACAACAGAAACAAGTTGCAGACATTCTTCAGAGATCCCAACAAAAACTGGTACCTTGAACTTGGGTGCCCGCTCATTAGTCCCTGACTATTCTAGATCTAAAATTCTAAAATCTGGTATGTATCTAATTGTCCTTTGATATCTCTATGTGCGAGCATTTGTCGTGATTTATCCATTTTCTTACAATTTTATGAAATTAGGATTTTGAGCATAATTGGACTTTAATCAATCAATGAGTTAGCAAATACCAAGTTTCCTCTTCATTCTAAGGGACACTAAATATGTAGAAGAGCCCTCTTGCAAGATATTGTGGCTTCACTCAATTTATGTCCCTGAATGTAAGGTGTGAAAGGAGGATTTAACCTTGAAACTAAAACCCCTCTTTTTCCTCTAAACAATATTGCGAAATCTTGGCTATCTTATAATAATTATTTGGCACGTGTATGTTGGTGAGGATATTTTGAGTTTGATTCCATGTATTTGATATGTTTACATGTGTATGCTTATGAGTTAATAAAGAATGAATTAATAAAGATAATCACTAGTGTTATATTATGCCACACCATTGGATTATGGATGGCTACTTCTTCACCTTGACTGATGGATGGACAAGAAAGGGACATGGACTCATGGTGGATTCAATGCCTTCCATAATAAATAGAAATATCTTTGGATCTTTGAGAGATTAGATTGTAAATTTGATCTTGGAGTCCTTTGGATATATTTATGATGTGCATTTTATATGACCACTTGTATATGTGGCAGTTAGCTAAATGGCATGTGTTGTATTCATGTTATTGATGAGGCTTGTATTTCTTGATCCATTGTATATATTAATTATTGAGATGTACTTGATGGTAATCCTATTGTATTTTATTAATGTACTTGGTGGATGGTGATTAATATTATCATGTTGATCTTATTAGATATTCTTGCATGCTTTTACATAGGGACGTATTATTATATAATTGGAAGAAAACTTTCTAGTCACAATTTTGGGGTTGTTGTTTGAGCATCTAAAATCAACTTGAAAGATCAAAAAATCTAAAAACAAGAATATGCAAGATAATAGAAATATCATACAAAGTGTGTCAAATGTACATAGAATCCGTTGCATATAAAGGCAAGAATGAGGAGGTGAGAAGCTATGACTAAAAGATTGACTACCCCTCCAAATATTCATGACACATGTGGGTTCACTTGGAAAAAGTATGAGGAGACATGTAGAGTCCACAGGAGGTGAGACAAAAGTAAAAAAGTCTCTCTAAGTGATCTTAAATGTAGTGTGCATAGGACCTAGTCAAACTAGCTAGATAAACATGTTCACACTAACACCCCCTTAAGTGATACTTAGGGAGAAATCTAAACACTAAAATATGCAAAGATGCAAGGATGGGTCCAAGAAACAAGTATCTATGAGGTACCCATGTATAAAAGATCTCTCACAAATGGAGAAAATAAGAAAACCCTATGGGAAAAAATCCTCTCCAAAAGAGAGAAATAGAAGGACAAATAAACCTTCTTAAAAGTTGTCTCTAAAAGATAGAAACATGAATAACTCTCAAAGCATGTAGAAGCTATAAAATCTTCTAAAGAAATACTAGTGTCTATTGGAATCAAAGAACCCTTAAATGAATGTAGATTAGGATAATAGAGGTACAAAACTCTGCATGAGTGCCCCAATGACACTATTCAACAAGATATGCTCACATGACACCAAATCATAAATAATTTAGCATTCTAAAATGTAGATGGTACAATGATAAAAGAAACAAAAACACTACACAAGTGACCCCATCAACACTATTGTTAGTAGGGTGTAGGGCATAGAGCAGAGCCGATAGGAAGCTGATGCATACATATGTGGAGGCTACGGGCCGATAGAAGATGCTAGAAAACACATCCCTAGATGTAATAGATATAGTATATATAGATATAAGATATGATGATATAGGACATGAAAGCTATAAGATAGTATGATATGATGATGATATAAGAATGACATAGAAGTCATGAATGTAGATGGATGAGGCTGAGACTTAGACCTACCAAAATATGAATGTATGATGTTTGATTGTTGTTTATATATATGGAGATCTGTCAATACCAGGTAATTCTTTATTGCCTTATTGTTATGATGTTTTTATGATACTCTGCGTAAATTTTATTCTTTGTATTTTTCTATCAATCTCTAGCTACTTGACTAGGGTATAAACTAACTACAAAGACTTGGCCAAGGACCGGATCTCCAAACTAGTCCCTCCCCATTTCTTGCCAACATTTGATTCCATTTCCAAGACCTTGAAAGAAGCTAGTTAAAGATTAAAGGGGTAAAACTTTTGAAGAAGTAGCATGGAGTACTAGAAAGAAGAGAGGGCTAGATTGGTAGAGAAAATTTTCAATTTGTAGAAAAATTTGAGTCTCCTTAAGTTCCTACCTCTATGAGAGGGGGGAGGCACTTAAGGGGATGGCAAGTGGAAAGGGGGTAGGATCCGCAAGGATCCTTCAAATGATGTGACTCTTCAAACAAGCATACCATGGGATATAAAATGACTAATGAAACACCAAATCAAGAAAACCCATGGCAAAAGGGGATAAGCAGAAGAAAAGAGAGATTGACGAAGACATCAAAACTGAAATGGAGATAAGTAGAGAAGAAAGATTAAAGAAAATCAAGAAAAGGCAGGAAAGTTACTGCAGACGGATGGAAAGGGTACAAGAGAGTAGTGAAGATATGACAACAAAAGTTGTGGAAGGAAATGAAGAACAATTCCTTGAGCATGCCATGGAGGGTGCTACGAGAAGGGAAGAAGAAGAAAAGCGCATCATGAAGGATGTTGTTGAGCGTACCATTTGTGGGTGCTACTAGAGAAAAGAGATTAGAAGGAGATGAAATGGAGCATTTCATGGAGGATGCTACTGAGCATGCCAATATGGGTGCTGCTGGAGAGGATAGTAGAAGGGAAAAGGAAGAAAGAGGTGAATTAGGATTTATGCCACAAATTACCAGAAAACCTAAATTAACACCAAAAATTTTGAAGATGGATGAGGAATATATAGAGGAGCTAATTTCTCAAAGCATAAAGGAGATACGAGGAAGAGGAGAAGATGTGGTAGACATTGAGAGGAGTTCTGAGGGTTTTAGAAGGTTATTTCAATCATCACTTGATGTCAAAATGATGTTGTTCACAAATAGAAGAGTATTCCCTAATCTGAAGGGACACTATGATGAGACACAACCCCTAGACCATGAATCACCCCGAGTGCCATATAAATTTAAAAGAATTTTAGTTGAGGAAGTAAATATTCAAGCAAACAAGGAAGTAGATAGAATAGAAGAGATCTAGAGTAATTTCACAGAAGTTTTAGGAGAGGAATACTTTGATATCTGACTACACAGAGACAAGGGAAGAGAAATAAACTGAGTTGATAGAAGATAGCCTAACCAAAAGAGAAAACTAGAGGAATCCTACTGCAAAGTACCAAAGATATTGAGAAGACCAATCATGGATATTCCTATCAAGTTACCAGTCTTTGAGAAGGATACAGCTGAAGCAGCAAATAAATTTTTTGTTCTAGAGTCTATTTGGAGCTGAAATGGGGTAACAAGGGATGAAATCATGTTGTTTGAATTCATAGGCACCTTGCAGAATGAAGCATTAAAGTGGTCTAGAAAGACATGTCTAAACAGTGATAAGGAATGGGATGAAATCAAGAAACTATTCTTGGAGAATTTTAGAGTTCTGGATATTCCTACAGAAAGGGTCAGTAAGATGAGAGATTTGATGCAATTGGATAGAGAGTCAATAAAGGATTTTGATAAAAGATTCAAGCAGACAACTAGGAAGCTGGAGGAACCACTAAATGAAAAGTAAACTATAGAATGGTTTATTTCCAAAATAATCCCTAAAATAAGATCCACCCTAGATGGAAGAGCATTTGAAACATATGTGGAAGCAATGATACTACTCTACCAGATAGAGTCTCAATCCTAGTGCAGACAAGATAAGATGAAGGAAACACTAGAAATGGAGAAGATGAAATTAGAATTGGAGAAATTAAAGCTAAGGTAGGAGATTTTGGCCAAGAAGGAGGAGAATACATAGAAGCAAAGACCTAATACCTGGTGCTCATACTGTACAAGGGAGGGTCACTTGAGAAATGAATGCCCTAGAATAAAAGGTGAAAGGAAAGTTGTCGTAATGAAGGAAGACACCAGAACAACAACAAAAAGAATAAATTTAGTATATTATGGATTGTACAAAGAATGGGATGACCATGAAACACCAGATTGTCCTTCATAGAACTTCTGGAAGAAAAGAGATATTGATGATGAACAAGATGAAAAAATCATACAGTAACACAAACTCAATGGAGAGCAACAATGTTCATGACATATGTAGAAAGAAACTCACATGAACAAGGCTATAAGCAACCAAGTTGGAGAAACCAAAGTAACATCAATGCAATTCCAATTTCAAACTCTAGCGGTCAATCCTATGGGAATAGATATAATAATGATGACAAATAGCAGTTTGAAGGCTATAGAGGAGGTTGTGGTCATGGAAGAGGTCAAAGAAGGAGAGAGGATGCCACATGTTTCAAATTCGGTAAGCTAGGACACTTTGCTAATGAATGTTGAGGTGAAAGAAAAACATAATGTTCATTCTATAGTAGTATAGAGCATGACCTATTTTCTTGTGATAGATCACAATAGTACTTCCAAAATGCACCACCACAATCTAAGAGTGATGAGTTACAGAACCTGAATAATCAAAAAGGGGCTAGGATCATAATAAGGGAACCTAAGGGTCATGGAGCAAGAACTTTCCAGAAGAACAGCAGGGAGGAGATAGACACATCTTCAACTAAATCTACAGAAGAAGAAGAAGAGTATTACCAAAGAAGCAAGCCAAAACATACCAAAAATGATAGAAGAAGGAAGGAGAAAGTTGTGGTACTAACAAGAGAAGGAATGAATACCAGAAGACATTACACCATTGAGATAGAAGAGGAAGATAGTGAGGAGGAAGAAGAATTTTTTCCTACCAAGAAACAACATGAGGAAGTGTTGAGGGAAGCTAAACAAACATAGACTCATTGAGAAACTGAAGCAATTCTCTAAGACTGGAATAAGAAGCAAGGTCAAAAGAGTCAACTCCAGATGATGGGAAGGACAGACAAAGAATGGAAGACAAAGCCACTTATGGTGGATGTTCATATCAATCATACAAAATTTTAGAATGTAATGATAGATTTGGGAGCAGATGTCAACATGCTAACAAAGAAGCTTTGGGAACAACTGGGAAGACCTAAATTGGCAGAGACAACTTACAATATAATTTTAGCAGATGGATATAATATGTAGACAATGGGAACATGGAATCAAGTGGAAGTCAACCTAATGGGGGTTAAATAAGTCTTAGACTTTATTGTTGTAGCCATGAAGGATAAAAGAGAAGTTTTCAATGCACTTTTGGGTTTGAGATGGTTTGTAGATGCAAATAGTATCATAAACTCCTGAAAAGAAGAGCTATCATTTGCTAATGATAAAAATTGAATCATCAATGAAAGAAGCATACATAGAAGAAGTCAATCGAGTAGAAGACAGTGATAAGGACTCAAAGAATATCTACACAAATTCAAGGTTGGATGCAGAAGAAACAATAGAAGACCCTAATTCTGAGGGAGAAGTGGAGATAGAGCATGATCACTATAGCACAGATAGTGAGGAAGTTCTAGAAGACTAGTTGGGAGAAGAACCAAAACTGAAAAGATGACAAATGGTTGGTTACCAGAGCATATTCATGATCAGGACTGACAAGGAAGACATACCGCAATCCTCTGCATTTCATCAAAAGTCACCACAAATCATTTGTAACATATTAAGAAGGGACAAGAATTCTATATCTCAAAAATGTCATCAAATGAAGCAAAGGAAGCAGAGAAATTGATAGACCAAGATGACCATGTTCCCAGAGATACAAGCAGGACAGTTACAAGAAAAGAGGAAGAAGAAAGGAGGAAAAGATATAAGGAAAGCAATGTGGGGAGGTTATTTCAAATGCCAAACCACCAAATCATCAATCTCTAGAAGAAAAGAACTGATTGTGGATAGATTTTTCCATTGTACCATAGTGTATTATAAACTAGCTACTAACAAGGGGCAGAACTTAAGACACAAAAAGAAAGGATATAAAGTAACAAAGGAAAAGAGTAAAAGGGAAAAGAAAGAAAAATTAGGGAAAAAAGGAAGGGTATTTAACCCTAATAAGACATTACAAACCTCACTTTGCATTCACACTTTGGAGAATTTGGAGTTTCGAGAGAAAAATCAGTGATGAACAAAGTAGTGAAGAGTACAAGAGTGCAGATAACTAGAGAATACATAATGGGAACCCCTGAGCTGATTGATATCACACACAAGACGAGGTTGAAGTTCAAGAAATACCCTTGGAAATCCCTAGAAGTGGACAAAGACGATGCATTTTCATCAGTGTTAGTAGATGTGGTGTACACAGAGGATGTGAAGAAGTACATTCACAATACCTTGGTGGAGATTGATCACATGAAATTTGAGGAGCTAAGGGACACATTGATGGGAGACATAGGGTATATGCCCGAGTACACAAATATATCGATGAAGAGATTGGATGTGTGGAAGGATTACTCTGATTTCACAGATGCACACAAATGGGTAAGAATCATTCTGATCTGAGTTCATGATGAATATATATATTTGGACAAACCATATAGAAACATGAAGGAGGCCATTAGGGAAGTCACATGGTTAAGTATCGTGGGACCCATACCAGCAATGAAGGCCATCAAAATAGATCAAGTGAGAGAATTGATCGAAGCAACAACAAATGGAAGGAACATGCATGTAAAGGACATCACAAATCCTAGAGTTAGATATGTCATCATGGGCATTGCATACAAAGTGTACTATGCCAACTAGGAGGGTTTGGCCATAGCCACTTCTATTCATATCGCCTATCAAATGGTGAAGGAGGGTAAAGATTTTGATCTCTATGAGGTAATACAACAACAACTACTAAATAATTTGCACAAGATCAAGGATTCTAATTAAAACTTCAGGTATGGTACTTTGATTCTTTGCCTAACATTTTATTTCTTGAATGAATTGTCAGGGTTTAAAGGAAAACATTGGCAACAAAACATATCAGTAGGGTTAGAAGTGAAAAGACATATAGTGCTGCATATTGGGGTTTCTTCAAAACCCTACAAGAAGAGATGAGGGCAAGAGAAAGAATCCCTTATGGAGTAGTTAATAAATACATCAATCAGATTACATTTTTTGTAGATAAGGACTTCACTTACATGGAAGTAGTTCAGCCAAGAACAACATGGGTACCCCTATTACCCTATGAGATAATTGTAGTAGAAGCCAATGCTTATGCACAAAATTTATTGAGTAAACCCAAGGATACAAGTGCAGAGAGATTTGGCACTTATTCAGAAGTGATGAAAAAAAAACATAAAAAGCATGCAGAAGAAAATTTGGAGAATCATAGAGATAAGTTGCATAAATAGTGGGGAGTTTCAAAAAAGGGAACTACCTCAGCTCCAAAACCTTCCACATCAGCTCCACTTCCTACCAAGGAGGCTCCAATAGTTAGAAGATTAGAAAAAACTACATCCCAGGCTCCATCATCATCAATAATATCATTTAGAGGGAGGGAAACATCGGAAGTATTGTCTAGAATAAAGAAGAGTACATAGAAGAAGGCTCCTGGTAGAAACAATAAGAAAAATGAAAGAAAACCCAAGAAATGCCAGAGGTGATTGAATCAGAGAAGAAGGTGAAGAACAAGAGTCAAAGTTCAAGAGAAGGAAAAGAGCACAACAAACACTGGAAGAAGAACTGGTAATAACAAGCAGAAGAACTAGCACAAGAGCTTTACAAACTAGATGCACTGCTCAATACCATGGAGAATGTAGGTATGTTAAAAGAAACTATTGATTTATATGATGATTCATCTTAAGAAAATAAACAAATAATAGTCCAAGTAATGATCCAATACATGAAGGGCAAATAAAAGACACTAGATGAGATAAGGAAAGATTGCCAGAGAGCTTGATAGAAGCACTGATGAAAATGAGGAATAAGGTACTCCAATTGGAGGAAGAAATAAGGCAAAATGCCACTAATAAGCTCAGTGACACATTGTCACCAAAAAAAAATGAATGAATTGATACAACTGCAACCCATGGAATTGAAGAGAAACAAAGACTAGATACACTCATGGGTGGAAACAAGAAGGAAAAGGAGAAGATATTGTTTAGTGGAAAATTGGATCTTGATAATCCTTTGTGGTTTAGATGTTAAAATCTACCTCTCCACTATACATTGAAGGATCTAGGGTCGAATGGCAAGCACTATCATACCCTAGAGTTACTTTCAAATGTAGGAAAACTTGGATTAGGGAATTAATTATCAATTTTTCCTTCTCCTATGTCCAATTGACCATTAAAACCCTAATTATGCAAATATGACAACAAATTAATGAATTATGGAAAAACCCCTTACAAACGGAAGTAAAATGCAGAATTATAGAGTACCTATTTTTAGGGTTCTAAAGTGAAATAGTCGGGGACACTGGAGTGGGTGCCCAAGTCCAAGGTACCTACTTTTTCAAGGAATCTGGACTTCCTTCGGACACTGATCAGCCCTGTAACTTTTGTTTTCCAAAAATAGTCTGCAGAGGACACTGGAGCGAGCGTCCTAGTCCTGGAAATGCTCCTTTGTCTGACGTTTCTTCAGATCCTGAATCCCTGATGTATTCCTAGCCTTCCTACAACTCCATTTTTCCTGGATGCGACACCTGTAACTAGCAATCACAAGATTTGGTTTGGGGGTTGTGGTGTTTAGAGGTTTGCCTCAGTCAAACCCCGAAGGACACTTAAGTTTCTGAACACCGTTGTCAAATAAGGAGGGTGTGCCCTTGTGAGGTAGAGGCCAAAAACCAAAGGAAACAATAATAAAAACACAATATTATGTCACCTTGTAGTGAAGCTTTCATGGAGGAAGATGCCCTTCATGCCATGGAGGAATTGATGCTCAAATATGCAAATATCAACACACAAAACATACAAGTCTGCTCTTGCCACACAATAAAAAGCCTTGAATCACCTTAGGATGCCAAAAGTTCACAATAACAATCTAGTTTACAAATGAATGCCTACACATGCTTATATATGTATCTACAAGCACTCCTACCAAGATATTTGAAATTTAAACTTACCATGTCGGCAAAGGGACCTAATAACGGACACTAATTGACACCCGCAAATTGGGGCTACCCCAAAATAGGGTAGGACTAGGGCATGGGTGCCCAAGTCCTCCCCCTTATTTTAGGCAAGGTACAGCTTAAGGGGTCCTCCTATGTCTTATTTGCCATGGGACTTAGGTCTCATTCCATCGAGATGCTAAGATATGAACTAAAATGTCCTAAATGCAGTCTAAAGACCCGGGAGCCAAACCTTATGAGGGAAAAGCCCCCAAGGGGACATTTTTTGACGTTACATTTAGCCCTCACTTTAATGTATGTATGAACACGAGGCCCATACATGCATTAAAGTAAGGTCACAAACACAGCAAACACACCAAGCATGGAGAAGGCACGCCAATCATTGAGAAGACAGTAACTGGCACTATTATCACCCAGTTTTGTACCCTTGCATATAGTTGTGAAACCTCTGCAAACTGGAATAACATGGGAATGATCTCTAAGTGTGGGACTTTGCTAAATGAGACCAAACCTCCGAAGAAGGCCAGCTTCCTTGTCTATTTATCACCTAAAACTACTGAATTTTGAGGGGAAAAGGGAGAGGAAATGCTTGTAATGGAAATGAAATAGAACACTTGAAAAATAAAGGGTGATGCACCAGACAGATTAAAAGAGACTTCCACAACACTGAGAAAATGCACAGTATAATCAGATATAGCAAGTAAACGTACACAGATTAGATGATTCTAGCAGAGGTAAGGAGTGATATGGTTGAGAGGAACAAAATGTTCAGAGACAACCTCATGCAGATTCACACAGAACTAGAAGATTCAGCAAAGGAGGTAAAATAACTTGCATATATCTGATGAAAAGGCAAGGTTACAGTACATGAAAACTCTGTTTGGAAACAGAAAAGACTGTATGCTAAAAAGTTCCAACCTTATTTACAACATTCAAATGCCTATATATAGCATTCTGAAACTAACCTAAGTCGGTTACAAAAATTTGCCCTAAGAGCTGTCATAGAAAAAGATCTCCATCAATGACTATCCAGCTGCATTAGTTATGGTGTAGAAATCTGGAACTAGGTGAATGGAAAGATATTTAGAGTCTTTATTGTAGCTACTTACTCACCGCTAATCTTCAGCCAACGCATCAGTGAGGAGATATTTTGATCATGAATGCGAGCAGCTTCCAATACCTGTAGCAATGGATGCAAAAACTATCTACATCTCATTCAAGAAGTCGCTGAAACGACCAGTCATCCAAAATATGCAACTCCAAATCTGAATTTGAAAAAGTGACAAAACCCCTAAAAAAAACCCTGCCAAATGAAAGAGGGGACCAAAATATGCAACTTTGCCTCTTACAGCAGGTCGAAATTCACCAAAATGGAGGAGATACAGGTGGTCAAAGATTTGGTCAACCACCTGTATATATCGCTTCTGCATCTCTGTGTATATCGCTTGCATTTGCCAGCTGAATTGGCATTCAAAAAACTTTTCTCTACAACTCCTTTGCATATACATGGTCTTTGCATATCGGGCCTTGTACATCCCTTTGTATTTCGAAATTGTATATATACATACAATTTCCCCTTGTATATGCAGGCCCCACCTCTTGCATATTAGCTTGTATCTGGTCATGCATATGAAAATGTACAAGAGAACATACAAGCAAAAAATTCATACAAAGCGCTTATGCCTTGGTGGAGCCTACCGTTTGTATCACTCTTCTGCATATGTCTCTTTGTATTTCTGAACATACAAAACACTTGTACATACAAGCCATGGATTTAACGCTACATTCAACCAAACTGTATATGTCTTTGAAATCCGGCTTGCATCCTTACCATTGTATATTTCAATGTATATGCGAAATATACAAACACCATATATACAAGCCATGGATTTCAAACCTTTTACGGAGCAGACTGGAAACACTTTTGAAATCTACCTTGTATATGCTCCTTTTATATGCAAATATGCAATGTGCATATACATACAAGTGGTGGTCCCCACCCCTTTGTAATCGCCCAGCATATATCTTTGTATCTACTCCTTTGTATGTCAAAACATACAATCACCTTTTATACAAAATGGACCCCAAAATGACCATCAGTTGCATTTCATTGTTTTGCCGGGTCCACTTTGTATATATTTTCCTTGTACATTTCTTTGTATATGCAAATATACAAACACCTATATACAAGGAGAACCTAAAACCTTTATGTGCTGAACTTGATCTTCGATTGAGATCTGCCTTGTATATATCATTTGTATCTTTGACTTGTATATGCAAATATACAAGTCCAATATACATGCAAGCTATGGACTCCAACCCTTTATGAAGCAAACTGAAAACATTTTTGAAATCCAGTTTGTATATGCCATGGTATATTTGCTTGTATATGCGAATATACATGCGCCATATACGTACAAGTCGGACCCCAAATGACCATTAAGTATATTTGATTGCCCTGTCGAGTTCGGCTTGTATATGCTCCTTTTGTATATTTCTTTGCATATGCGCGATATAGAAGCCACTGTTGATGAGATCCTCTATATGTAGAAACATACAATCCTCCTTGTATATGCAGGCCCCACCTCTTGTATGTTGGCGATATACAAATGCCTTTGTATATTTTCCCTGCAGTACTATAGCAAATGTACATTTGCACCTTGTATGTCAAATATGCAAACACAATATACAAACCCCTTCACATACAAACAGGGAATCTTTACAGAATATGCATGCGATGTATCTTTTCATTGTATATCTGATTGTATCTTCACTTATATATCTGAATATACAAGCCCCTACATACATGCAGACCCAATATACATTCAGCGAATATTCCGGGGATCTGTGATGTATGTTCCATCCTTGTATCTGCCCTTGCATCCTTCCAACGAATGTATATTTGCTTGTATGTCAAAAATACAAAGGCAAATATACAAACCTCCCAAACATACAAATGGGGAAACTTTATAGAATATGTGATGAATGCACAATATCCTTGTATGTTTCACTTGCATCTCCTGCTTGTATATTTCTTATATACAAACCGGGAATATTCGCTAGGACATGCGAAAGATTCCTGAAATGTATATGCACCTTTGGAGCCCGATATACATTCAGAAAATGCATATAACCTAATTTTGTATAATTTTCTAAGGCTGATGTAGATTTGCAAGCCCACCAAATGTACATTTGAATTGTATGTTGACCAAAACTTTGACCATGGATAACTTTTTTATTTGGCCAAATTTCGAGGTGATGTAAAAAGCAAACCTACCTATTTTTTCAAGCTCTTTCCAATGGTAAGGTTTTTTAGGCAATTTGGCACTTTTCATATTTAGGGAACATTTTCCAAAAGCTTTTCAAGGAAAATACCGGGTGAACTATTTAGCTTTGGATAGAGAAAAATAGTCAACAATTTGGCGACCTCTAAGGGATGTTTGCCTGCTAAACATAAGATCAGTGGCCTTATTGTATCAATTGGGCATGGAGTCACATAGAGACTAAAATCTAGATATTTCTGACCTTAGCAAAACAAGATAGAAGCAATGAAGAACACTTGGAAGACCAAACCAAGACAAAAATGTTGAAAGAAAACCCTTTCAACTATGCTAGACAGCATTTAGGGAAAGAAAAAAGGGATCCAAACTGATGTGCAGTAGCACTTATTGAAAACAAGAAATCTAATCTACTGATTTACAAGACACTCATACCTTGAAACACCTCTTTAGGTGTCTCCCATTAACTGGGATAGGCAAATTTTGTCCATCCATATTTGCTAACTGAAATGCATTGTGCTCCTTGCATTTAGTAATGAGAAATGGGCCACTCCACATGCTGTCAAACTTGGAATGTTTTCCTAGTTTGCTCTTCAATTCATCTCATTTGAACACCATGTCACCCATTCTAAAATTCCTGGGGGTGGCCTTCTTATCAAAATTTCTCTTTGTTTGAAGCTGATGATACTCCATAGTCTTCATAGCCTTGTCTCTGATTTCTTCAAGCTCCATAAGCTGAGCATATCTGACAGCCATGGGGTCTTCCTCTTCAAACATTTCTAGCTGATTCATGATGTCTAGTGTTGGTAGTTCTATGGAGATAGGCAATCTTGCTTCCTTCCCATAGACTAACATATATGGAGAGTTTCTAATGGACCTCTTAGGAGTTATTCTGTCTGCCCATAATGCATATTTCAAATTGGTGTGTCAGGTCCTCTGGTTGTCCTCCATTGATCTTTTAATAATCCTTATGAGATTTTTGTTGGTAGACTCAGCCAAACCATTACCCTGTGGGTAATAATTAGAAGAAGTATTCAAGTAGATCCCATTTTTGACATCCCAATCAGTTATCTTTAGGCCAACAAAGGCTAAAGCATTGTCAGAGATGATTGACTCAGGAACTCCAAATCTAGATATCAAATCATGATAAAAATTTAGGATAGCAATTTCATTGGATTCCTTTAGAGCCACTGCTTCAGTCCACCTTGTGAAAAAATCTATAGCTGTAAGTATCCACTTGTGGCCTGTGCTTGATGGTGGGTTAATAGGACCTATGAAGTCAATACCCCATCTCAGGAAGGGCTACTCTACATGAATTGGCCGTAAAGGTAAGGCTGGCAGCCTTTCTTTTCTTGCAAAAATGGCACATTTTATAAATTTCCTAACCCATGCATGGGCATCCTTAAATAAGTTGGGCCAATAATATCCAGCTCTCATTATTTTCCAAGCAGTAGTCTTTGGGGCAAAGTGACCCCCTGCTGTCCCATCATGAAATTCATGTAGCACCTTGTCAGTCTGGTCTTTATCAATGCACCTTAATAATACACCATTAAAGTCCTTTCTGAAAAGGATGCCATTTATTAGAACATGTGGAACTGATTGCAGTCTATAATATCTTCTTTTGGTTCTATCTAGACTCACTGGACATTTACCAGTTTGCAAGAATTGAGTCATATCATTAACCCAACTGGTGCCTACTACTGCTATATCATTCTGACGCTCCTCTTCAATACTCAGAAGCACCTCTTCATCTTTTTCCACGTTATTCTCTGAACTGGCAACAAGTTGTTCACTGAGTCCTCTACCTTTGACAAGCTTGGTTACTTTGATCTCTACATCATATTCCATGACTTTGGTGATCTGACCAGCCCTTTTCTCATTAATATCTTTACTCAACAGGAACTCCTTCACACTGGGATGAGCGACCATCAAATGTATCTTATTATTAGAAATAAGATGTCAAAACTTTTTTAGGCTCCTTATCACTGCCAGGACATGTTTTTCAATGAAGCTATATCTCTGCTCATAATCTTCCAGCCCTTGACTAAAGAAAGTGATTGGCTGCTCAAAACCGTCATTCTACTATTGTACCAGAATTGCAGAGATAGTATCTAGGCCGCCATAAGCATATAAGATAAAGTCTTTGGAAAAGTCAGGGTTTATCAAAGTTGGTGCAGCCGCTAACACCTCCTTAATGGACTCAAAGCTGAACCTGGCCTCCTTCCTCCAATTTAAAACTGTGTTCTTCTTCAACATAGACCTTAAAGGCTTCAAAAGATTTGCAATATCAGGGATGAACCTTCGCAGAAAATTAATTTTGCCAATAAAACTTTGAAGCCCTTTCTTGTGACTGGGTAATGGCAGCTCCAGAATAGCTCTCACCCTTTCAGCATCAATGGTGATGCCTTCCTTTGACACAACGTGCCCTAACAACTTGCCTTCGTGTATAGCAAAGATGCATTTATTTTGATTAAGGGATATCCCAAACTCTCGGCATCTTTCAAATACTAGCCTTAGATGAGATAGATGTTCAGCTGCATTCTTGGAAAAGACTGTTATGTCATCTAGATACACCAATACCAGCCTATACAGTAAACCCCTAAACGCCATATCCATGGCTCTTTGAAAAGTAGAGCCAGCATTTGAGAGGCTGAAGGGCATTCTTTGGTACACCATGGTCCCCCATTTGGTGGTGAAAGCAGTCTTGAACTGATCCTCCTCCTTAACTAACACTTGATTGTAACCAGAAAATCCATCAAGCAAAGAAAACCTTTATAAGCTAGTGACTACCTATAAAATTTGCTCCATTGAGGGCAATGGGTAATGGTCTTTTAGAGACGCTCTGTTTAGGTCCCTAAAGTCGACACATAGCCTAATTTCTCCATTCTTTTTCCTCACAGGGACAAGGTTGGAGACCCAAGAAGTGTGGTTGATTAGAAAAATAATTTTCCCCTCAATTAGTTTAGTTAGTTCTTTAATCATTAGAGGCTCAAGCTTTGGATTTAGGGGTCTTTGCTTCCGCCTCACAGGTTTTGTACCTGATTCCAACTCTATGGTATGTTGGGCAATTTAAGGATCAAAACCCTTCAGGTCTAAATAATCTCAGGCCAACACATCTTTAAACTCTTGACAAAGAGTAATAAAAACTCTTCTGTCCTCAGCCGAGCAGATTTTACCAATTTTAAGGAGCCTGCCTTTGAAAATTTCTAACTTCTCGTAATGCTCCTCCTTAATCTGCATGCCAGTCTTACTTTTCTTCAATTGATCATCTGTGCCAAAAATAGACTCCAAGGTTACCAATCCCTTGGGTAGCTTATTTGTTCTCAACTGCACAAATTGATCATTGCCATATTGCTGATTGAACTTATCCTGATTTATCACAGAAAATTCATCTTCTTCCAAAAAGAAATGCAAGATCTGCTCATCACTTTCAAAAACTTACCAGTGAATATTATTATCAGGGATAGAAGGTCTATCCACTATCTTTACATGGGTCTGCACCTTTTCTTGTTGAATATCACTAGGGATATCAAACTGTGCCCCAATCATAGCTAACCTATCAGCATGGGAGTTCTGATCTCTCGGAATAGAGGTCAAATTGAAAGCATCAAATTATTCAATCATGTTCCACACTCTATGTTTGTAGCATTTCAAAGCATCATTCTTTGTGAGATGCAGTCCCCTTACCTGATTTATAATAAGTTCACTATCTCCAAACACTTGCAGACAGCCTATTTTCCTCTTTCTTGCCCACTGCAAACCCTGAATTAGTCCTTCATATTCAGCAGTGTTGTTTGTACATGCAAAGGCAAAATAGAAAGAAGAAAAATATTTTTCACCCTGTGGGGATACAAGCATTGCACCACCACTGGATCCATTTCTGCTCCTAGAGCCATCAAATAAATTTTCCATACTTCATTTTGCTGCTCTGTGCGTTGTCCTGCATCTTTTACCATATTTGGAATTGTTGTTTCAAGCTCAGGTATTATGTAATTTCCCATACCAGTTTCTTGTATGTGTGCCTAAGAATCATCTACAACATTTTCTAAGGCCCATTCCCTTAATAGCACCTCTGGTATAATCTCAGCTTGTAACTCTTGAGCAGCCACAACCTCATGATCATCATAAATAATGCAATTTGTATTAACAACACTTGGTGTGTAGGGCTCTATGTGATGATTTGAAAGCAATTCAGATCTTAGGGTCACCTTGGTGCCATATCTGGTCCTGAAAAACATGTGGGACTAGTCTGAGGATAAATATCCTCCTATTTTGGCTGTGAATTCTCTTGACAAGCACATGGCAAAATAAGGAGGCAAATCAATGATGAAGATCTCCTGGGAAATGGAAACATTGGGACATGTATGTAGAGTGAGACCTAGGTCTTTTATTACACCCACAATATTGGCAGATGTGCCATCTAATTGGAGTACCCCCTTCTCAAGACGCTGGTACTTGAGCCCTAATTGGTCTGCAATTTGTTTAGGCATCACAGAACTACTTGCTCCACTATCCACCATGCAATTATGAACTAATTTGTCTCCAATTATCAATGATATATAAAATGGGAGTGGCTTAGTACTCCTATTAGGCTATTTGTTGTTATCTTCGGATGAATTGGTAAGGACAGCCTTATTTGGGTCAATAGTTGTATCATTGGATACTTTCAAATCAGATAAGGTGGACTGCAACATCTTCTTTTGGCCGAGGATGGCTAGGGAATCCCACATGGACATGGTCACATTCATCTTTTTCATATTTTCAATAATATTGAAAGGTGGAATGGCACTCACCTTCTGATTTGACTTTGTAGCAGCAACCTCTGCTTGCAAATTAGGCATGTCCCTTGCTTTTGTTGGGTCACTTCTTTGTAAAATGTGGGGAATATGTGATGCTGAAGCACCAACATGTCCTTTCTCTTTATTTACTGCTTGCTCTATCTCATAACCCCTCTTCTTGGCCCTTGTATTTGCTGCAACTGAGGTGTTATCTCTATTCATGCCACAAAATTCACCCTGCTGCCAATTCATGAAGACAGAATCACTCTGAGGTTGCTCTTATTGTTGCACAGCTCCATCATGAGGTGTATATGGTTGTGGGGCTACAATATTTTGTACCATCAAAGCCTGATTTATGACCCCGTTTGAGCAGGCTGACTGATTGTGTGGCTAATTACATGAAAACACCATTTGTAATCAACTGCAAGATTATTCTGGACAGGGACAAGGTCCCTTGTTGTATTGATGGGCATTGGATTATAAGGCTAAAAAGGCCTTTGATTGACATTCTGCCTGGGACCCTGATAATTACCTTGATATTGCGGTCTGTTGACTTGGTAAGGCTGATTCTGGCCTTGATATGGTTGTTGATAAGGCTGAAAAGGCCTCTGGGATTGCTATTTCTTTATGTTCACCAGCTCATTTCCAAAATTTTGAAGGATGCCCTCAATCTTTTGTTGACTATTTTTAATCTCTTTCAACTCTTGAGATGAACTAGAGGCAGAAGGTTCAGAATTGATAGTATTAGGTAATACTGCGATATTAGGCATAGGGGTAAAACATGGAATTGACAAAGGCATGGAAGCTTGAATCTTGGGAAAAATAGGCACTGGCAGTCTAGGTGCTATTTTTCTGGCCTGAATCAGATTATTCTCTACTCTAATCACTAATTCATAAGCATCTGGTAAACTATTACCTCCTAGTGATTGAATCATTACTGAAATATCACTATTTAGGGCTTTCAAAAAATATAGAAATGCATATTCAGCTGGAGGTCTTACCATGGCAGAGATTCTATCCCATGTCTTTTGAAATCTAAAATTAAAATCCATCATTTGCTCCTGAGGAGCTCTCTTTATACTGGTCATCTGTTCAACCAGTGACAAGTTGTCTGATTTATCTTGGAATTGTCTGTTTAATTTCTCTCCTAGATCATCCTAGGTTGTAATAGTCTGCACTGGTAGACTCCTGAACCATTGCAATGCCTTCCCTTTGAAAGAGGCAACCAACAATCTGATGGCTACATTCTCTTGAGTGACATGATGTACCCCACACAGAGATGCTATGTCTCTGATGTGCTCAATAGGAGTAGTCTAATTTTCTCCTATAGAATAGGGCAGATTCTTCAAAGCTACCATGGGTATGACATCATGTACTGCTAGGTTTAGAGGACTGCCCCCATCAAAAGTCACAAATGGCTGATTTCTTGCCATCTGAAGAGCTATAGGTAGATTTGCTTGGGTTACTACAGAAACTACAGAAGCAACTGGTCTGAAACTTGGTGGAGTTGACTATACTCTTTTAGAAATTGGAGTCCTTGCTACAACTCTGCTTAGTCTTCTCGGTGGAGAGAACTACAAATATTCGAACGAGCTTGAACTTGAACTCCTAGTTTGAATCTTTCTCATAAAACATGTAACAACAGAAACTGATCTGCTTGTCCTTCCTCAGTCTGAGTCGCCAGATATGCAAACTTTAACCTCTAAAGGTCTATAATCACTAGCTGCACATCAAAACCAGCAATAGTGACTATTAAGTTGATTATTGTTCAATTGGTTGTTCTGACTCTTGGTCCCACCGGGCATGCCAAAGTTGTTATCACCCAGTTTTGCACCCTTGCATACAGTTGTGAAACCTCTGCAAACTAGAATAACATGGGAATGATCTCTAAGTGTTGGACTTTACTAAATGAGACCAAACCTCTGGAGAAGGCCAGCTTCCTTGGCTAGTTATCACCTAAACTACTAAATTTTGAGGGGAAAAGGGAGAGGAAATGCTTGTAATGGAAATGAAATAGAACACTTGAAAAATAAAGGGTGATGCACCAGACAAATTAAAAGAGACTTCCACAACACTGAGAAAATTCACAGTATAATCAAATATAGCAAGTAAATGTACACAGATTAGATGATTCTAGCAGAGGTAAGGAGCAATATGGTTGAGAGGAATAGAACGTTCATAGACAAGCTCATGCAGATTCACACAGAACTTGAAGATTCAGCAAAGGAGGTAAAATAACTTGCATATATCTGATGAAAAGGCAAGGTTACAGTACATGAAAACTCTGTTTGGAAACAGAAAAGCCTATATGCTAAAAAGTTCCAACCTTATTTACAACATTCAAATGCCTATATATAGCATTCTGAAACTAACCTAAGTCAGTTACAAAAATTTGCCCTAAGAGCTGTCATAGAAAAAGATCTCCATCGATGACTGTCTAGCTGCATCAGTTATGGCGTAGAAATTTGGAACTAGACAGATGGAAAGATATTTAGAGTCTTTATTGCAGCTGCTTACTCATCACCAATCTTCATCCAACGCATCAGTGAGGAGATATTTTAATCATGAATGAGAATAGCTTCCAATACCTACAACAATGAATGCAAAAACTATCTACATCTCATTTAAAAAGTCGCTGAAACGTCCAGTCGTCCAAAATATGTAACTCCAAATCTGAATTTGAAAAAGTGACAAAACTCTTGAAAAACCCTGCCAAATGAAAGAGGGGACCAAAATATGCAACTTTCCCTCTTACAGCAGGTCAAAATTCACCAAAATGGAGGAGATACATGCGGTCAAAGATTTGATCAACCGCTTGTATATATCGCTTCTGCATCTCTGTGTATATTGCTTGCATTTGCCGCCTGAATTGGCATTCAAAAAACTTTTCTCTGCAACTCCTTTGCATATACATGGCACTTTGCATATCAGGCCTTGTACATCCCTTTGTATTTCGAAATTGTATATACATACAATTTCCCCTTGTATATGTGGGCCCCACCTCTTGCATATTAGCTTGTATCTGGTCATGCATATGAAAATGTACAAGCGAACATACAAGAAGAAAATTCATACAAAGCGCTTATGCCTTAGTGGAGCCTACCATTTGTATCACTCTTCTGCATATGTCTCTTTGTATTTTTGAACATACAAAACACTTGTACATACAAGCCACGGATTTAACACTGCATTCAACCAAACTATATATGTCTTTGAAATCCGGCTTGCATCCTTACCATTGTATATTTCAATGTATATGCAAAATATACAAACACCATATATACAAGCCATGGATTTCAAACCTTTTACGAAGCAGACTAGAAACACTTTTGAAATTCGGCTTGTATATGCTCCTTTTATATGCAAATATGCAATGTGCATATACATACAAGTGGTGGTCCCCACCCCTTTGAAATCGCCCAGCATATATCTTTGTATCTACTCTTTTGTATGTCAAAACATACAATCACCTTTTATACAAAATGGACCCCAAAATGACCATCAGTTGCATTTCATTGTTCTGTCAGGTCCACTTTGTATATTTTTTCCTTGTACATTTCTTTGTATATGCAAATATACAAACACCTATATACAAGGTAGACCTGAAACCTTTATGTGCCGAACTTGATCTTCGATTGAGATCCGCCTTGTATATATCATTTGTATCTTTGACTTGTATATGCGAATATACAAGTCCAATATACATGCAAGCTATGGACTCCAACCCTTTATGAAGCAAACTGGAAACATTTTTGAAATCTGGTTTGTATATGCCATGGTATATTTGCTTGTATATGCAAATATACAAGCACCATATACATACAAGTCGGACCCCAAATGACCATTAAGTATATTTGATTGCCCTGTCGGGTCCGGCTTGTATATGCTCCTTTTGTATATTTCTTTGTATATGCATGATATACAAGCCACTATTCACGAGATCCTCTGTATGCAGAAACATACAATCCTCCTTGTATATGCGGGCCCCACCTCTTGTATGTTGGCGATATACAAATGCCTTTGTATATTTTCCCTACGACACTATAGCAAATGTACATTTGCACCTTGTATGTCAAATATGCAAACACAATATACAAACCCCTTCACATACAAACAGGGAATCTTTACGGAATATGCATGCGATGTATCGTTTCATTGTATATCCGATTGTATCTTTACTTGTATATCTAAATATACAAGCCCCTACATACATGCAGACCCGATATACATTCAGTGAATATTCTGGGGATCTGCAATGTATGTTCCATCCTTGTATTTGCCCTTGCATCCTTCCAGCAAATGTATATTTGCTTGTATGTCGAAAATACAAAGGCAAATATACAAACCTCCCAAACATACAAATGGGGAATCTTTATAGAATATGCGATGAATGCACAATATCCTTGTATGTTTCACTTGCATCTCCTACTTGTATATTTCCGATATACAAACCGGGAATATTCGCTAGGACCTGCGAAAGATTCTTGAAATGTATATGCACCTTTGGAACCTGATATACATTCAAAAAATGCATATAACCTAATTTTTTCATCATTTTCTAAGGCCGATGTAGATTTGCAAGCCCGCCAAATGTACATTTGAACTGTATGTTGACCAAAACTTTGACCATGGATAACTTTTTTATTTGGGCGAATTTCGAGGTGATGTAAAAAGCAAACCTTCCTATTTTTTCAAGCTCTTTCCAATGGTAAGGTTTTTTAGGCAATTTGGCACTTTTCATATTTAGGGAACATTTTCCAAAAGCTTTTCAAGGAAAATAGTAGGTGAACTGTTTAGCTCTGGACAGAGAAAAATGGGTCAACAGGCATGCAAAACATGGAGAAGACAGATACAGTCACGTAAAACATAGAGCAGACAGTTAATGCATAGAAGTCACATTAATACATGGAAGACAGAAATGATATCTTTTCTTTTCTTTTTCTCATATATATGAAATGTAAATGCAAGTACTAGAAAGGAAACAAACCTCCCAAAATGTAGGAAGCACTACTCGATGGCACTGGTCTCTGCATATGGGGCAACACACATGTAATACATGCAAAACCTCCCAAAATGCATGAAGCACTACTCAATGGCACTAGTCATGCATATGGGGCAACAAACACACCATACAAAACAAGCACATCAAAACACACACACTTGAAGACACGAAGAAAACACGGGTAACAAGCGATGGTGTGTCCCCTATTTCTAGGCTCATCACCATCTCAAGCACATTACAGGCACACACCGACGATTGGGCTTCGCCACAACAATCACCGAAGACACGCTTAAGGGTTGAGTTAGTCACAAAACCGCTCCCCGCCTCCGCAGAGGACTTTTGAAAATGACAGGATGATGTAATCTGCTCTGAGAAATACACCATCCCCGCCTCCGCAAAGGGCTTAAGAAAAAGGATATGCTTGATATCCCACCTCCACAGAGGGCTTACATGATTGATTGATTGATTGAAAACAAGCTCAGGATGCACGATGCACTACTCTGGCATAGGTCTATGCATCTAAGTTCAAACACATTGCTAACATCTATAACATATAGCTTACCTTATATGCCCCCACCTTAAGGTGGTTGATATCAATTATTGATATCAAGCATGTTAAGATAGGAAGAGAACACACAAGGGAGCATTGACTTTCGCAAAGCCCATGCCCCCCAGAGGTGACATGTACTTTACGATCACCAAATGTTCCTACAAACACATCCCTGCAAGAAACATGTTAGTGTCTACAACATAATGATAAACAAAAACATCAATGCATATGATTAACCACACAAAGAGCCAAGGTTATACAATGAATTCAGAGTTCAAGGATAACTAGGGGCTATATCACAAAGCTCTCTGAATCAAGTACCACCAAGGCTAGATTCAAAGGCAAACAAAGGTGCACAGAGCATAAGTACTAGTAAGGTTTGTAAATGCGACAGAAACATCATGAAATTCACTATACGGAAAGCACGAGTGCTTCCACTAGCCAAGCGTCAGATAAAAGATACAACCCCGTCGTCATATTAGGAACTATAGTCCATTTTTTGATTTCTCTCTAAAGGGACACTAGGTCTGCATCAGTATAAATGTTTGTCATCATCTGCCCGCTAGATGGAAACACTAGAGGAAGGGAAACAATAAATAAGAGAGGAGAAAACAAGTGTCTTAGGGGCAATCACGTAGGAGGGCTCCCCCAAGTCACCAACCACAACGCTATGTCTGTAAGACACAACACACAACAATGAAATCAGAGAGAAAGGCAATATAGAAGGATGATGATACAAATAGAAGGTCACAACAGAGGCAGTCTCCTAGTATCCTGAACCTTACGGGAGAATCTGAGGTCATCCCAAGAGGCCTAAAACAACATATAACACATCATAGGGGAAGCACATCACGAGAGAGATAAAGGGTTAGAGATGCTTACCTATAGGGTCTTCATATTATATGTTGGAGCTCTCAAACCTCTTGGAGAGGTACTTGATCATGTTTAATGCAAAATTTGAGTGGTTCTTATGAAAGTCTTGTTTGTTATCATATGATGATTGTTCTTTAAATCCTTGTTTATATGAGGCTTTTTGTTGCTTATGAGGGGGAGAACCACTATTATTTTTGACTATTGATTGTTGTCTTGCTCTTTTCTGATTTTTGGCAAGTTTTTGTTGGTAAATCTTTCTAGAACTGTAGTAGGATTCATCCTGTACCCTCTTTCTTGTCTGTATCGACTGTTGGTCTTTCTTTTCAAAGGTATTTTGATTATCTCCTGATCCATATAAGGATAACGGAGGAGGAACCTCAGCGTAAATTCCATTTCTTCGTGGATGAGGTGGGTTATCCACTTGTTTTATATCCACTTCAATCATTCCCATGATACTATAGTCCAAGTAATCATCCTCGTCTACTTCCAGTAAACCCTATTCCACCATATTATTTTCAGTATGCTTAGGAAAAGGATTAGTGAATATTTGTAATTTTTGATTCGGTTGAGAAACTGACTTATTTCCATTATCATTCACACATGATACCTAGATGACATTTGAATTAATAAGGTCTTGTATCTCATGTTTAAGATGCATACATCATTCAGTCTCATGTCCTTGTGTATGATGATAATGACAAAAGGCATTAGCATCAAAGTAAGGTCCTTGTTTACTAGGATCAACAGGCTTAATCGGGGGAAGCTTTAGAATGTTATTACTCACAACTTGATTCATGATAGAATGATAGGACTTAGATATTGGAGTAAATTTCCTTGGTTGATATGATTGTTTCTTTGGATTGTTTATAGCAGACACATTTGTATTTGGTCCATTGATTTTGATGAAACCCCTGTTATTGTTCCTTTTAAAGTTGTTTTCGATGATCCACCCATGGATTGTCCAACTTGAGCCGATGAATTTTGGTTTTCATATTGACTAGACGAAAGTTGATAATCTCGAAGGGTGGTGCATAAATGTTGAAAGGAGTTGTACTTCATCAGGAGAATCTTATCGCAAATATTACGTTGTAGATTTGTAATGAATATCTTCTGAACATCCTCATCTTTTATCTGATATTGAATTTGAGCATAAAGTCCTTGATATCGACCAATCAATTTAGTCAACTTTTCTTTGGGACCTTTTTTGCATTGAACCAAGTCAATAAGAGTGACTTGGGGTCCGATATTTGCTTGAAAATGTTGTAAAAATTAATCAATCAACTACAAAAATGAGTGAATTGAATTTGGAGGGAACGAGCAAAACCATTCTAAAGCAATATCTTTGAGAGATTGCAGGAAAAGTTTTGCTAACAAAATCCTCTTCAAAATAAAAATCACTACACATAGTTGTGAATGCTACCACATGAATATTAGGATCTCCTTTTCCACCATATTTTTCAAAGCAAGGAGTCTCAAACCTCTCAGGCATAGGGGTTCTAAAGATTGCATAGGAAAGAGGATTACAGGCATGGTATGTCGATAAACTAGGCTGTGAAGAATTTGTCAAGTCTGTTACGTTTTGTTGTAAAGCAGTTATGCCCTATAAAAGTTGGTTTAGGATGGCATCATTTGGAGATGCGATTTGTTGTGAGGAATTGGAACCAAGGTGAGAAAGTGGTTGAGCTTGAGATATAATAGGTGGAGGCTAAGAATATGTTAATGGTGGTTGGCCATAATGATAGGTGGAAGATGGTTGCGAGTATGTATTAGGTAGCTGGAAATGAGTGGAATAGATAGGAGGTTGAGAAAAATTACTCAGAGAAGATGTCCCTTTAGGAATCAAATTCTAATAATCAAATCCCACATCTTTGTAATTAGTGCCATTAGATACTCGAATACCAGTGGTGGCATTACTACAGGCATTTGCATCAATTGTTAAGATCATTGTTGTAAAAGTCAATATTCCCATAGATGGTATAGGTATGGATACTTGAGTATGAGATGATGTTAAAAGTGTTATTTATCATTTGCGCACATTTAGTCACTGGCATGATATTGGTTTGGACAATATGTGCTAGACCACAAATTACATTAACACCATCTTGTCCTTCTTTTATCAATTCTCATATATTATGAATTGTAGGAACGGCTTCTTCGGCTATTCTCTCATTTTCCATAAATGATTGAAATTCCACTAGGTCTTTATCCAATTTTTCTATTTGCTCATTAGATACATATCCTACTGCCTCAATAGTGTTATCAACATCATGAAAATTTTGCTCTTCCATTGAGATTGGAGGATGTATAATATCTTGCACAATTTGATTTTCTCCCTTTGTAAAGAAGGTGTCTAAAGTACCAACTTCTTCAAGAGCACTAGATCCCATTAATCTTTTACTTCTTCTCAAAGAGATATTTTTTTTAGGACGACGTGTCAGAAATCTTGTACAAAGGCATACAACACACAATGCACCAACCAAGAGAACAAATCCCAGGAGAAGGATATGACTCAATGCCAATGAATGGAACAAAGGATGCTATGAGGATTTTGGTCAAGGAAAGGAAGTTATATGACTAATATAAGTCCAAAACAACAATATAATTACTCTCAACACACTCTTGATGCAAATTTAAGATACTGCCAAGTTGATTATAGTGAAAATATGCCAAAATAAGCACTTTTTTCACAAAAATTCAATGAAGGAGAGCATAAAAAAGGGTGTTGTGAGGAAAATAATGATGGTCAGAAAATAATATCAGTAATAACATCCACTTGGTTCCAAAATACCCAACACAACATGATTTTAGTGCAATTTAAGGTCAAACCCTAGTGAAAATATAGCAAAAATAGGCTATTTTTCACGATTTTTCAACTCCAAGACCTAGCAAAAGGGGTGTTGTAAGGAATTTTAGGAGGGATAGAAAATAATATCAGTAATATCAGTCACCTCACTCCATAAAACTGATCACAACATGCTTGGAGTGCAAACTAGGTCAAACCCTAGGGCAAAAACTACCAAAATGTGTAGTTTTTTGCAAAATTTTCACTACAAGAGCCCGTTAGAAGGGTGTTGTGAGGATTTTTATGAGAGAAAGAAAATTATTACCCTAATAACAGAAAAAGAATGTGAAAATATCTTTCACAACACACCTATGGTGCAATTTATGAAGTCGATAAGGCCAATTTTAGTGAAAATTGTCGTTTTTGAAGTCCTAGGTTTAAGATCTTGACGCAAAATGCTATGTGAATGTTTTGAAGTCTGATTTATGATGAAATTGTCTTACTCTCAGATCTGAAAATTATTTTAAAGCCTTAACATGTAAAATGCCCATGCAAATTTAATGAAAATGCATCAAAATTGCTAGTTTTTGTTGAAATTTTCAATGCAAAAATGCAAATAATTTGAATTTAAATGCAAATTCACCCTAAATGTGAGACTACAGAAAAATTAAAATTTGAATGAGCCTCTAAAATAAGTAGGAAAAATCTGATAAAATATTTTTCCTACAAACCCTAGATTTTGGAATTACTAGGTTATATAAAATTAACAAAATTTCCACAAAACCCTAGCAATTAAATGATGAAAATGCAAAGAAAGATTTTTAATTTTTGAATTTTTCTGTAGTTTATATCAGATCTGATGCAAAAATCATGAATTAGGAAAATTTAGGAAGAACTGACACAATTTAGTAAGCCCAACAATGCAATTTTTTGTATTTTTCTAATTTTTCAATTTTTTTGAAATTTTCTCAATGCAATAAGGTAAATGACCAAATAAATGAATGAAATCACACCAAATCTATAGAAAAATACTGATCAAGTTGCAATTTAAGTTCAAAGACACGGGTTCACCAAAATGTTTAGTGGAAAATTGGATCTTGTTAATCCTTTGTGGTTTAGATGTTAAAATCCACCTCTCCACTATATATTGAAGGATCTAGGGTCGAATGGCAAGCACTATCATACCCTAGAGTCACTTTTAGATGTAGGAAAACTTGGATTAGGGAATTAATTATCAATTTTTCCTTCTCCTATGTCCAATTGACCATTAAAACCCTAATTATGCAAATACGACAACAAATTAATGAATTATAGAAAAACCTCTTATAGACAGGAGTAAAATGCAGAATTACAGAGTACCTATTTTCACGGTTCATAAGTAAAATAGTTGGGCACACTGGAGCAGACGCCCAAGTCCAAGGTACCTACTTTTACAGGGAATCTAGACCTCCTTCGGACACTGATCAGCCCTGTAACTTCTATTTTCTAAAAATAGTCTATGGAGGACACTGGAGCGAGTACCCTAGACCTAAAAGTGCTCTTTTGTCTGACTTTTCTTTAGATCCTGAATCCCTGATGTCTTCCCAGCCTTCCTACAACTCCACTTTTCTCGGATGCGACACTTGTAACCTGCAATCACAAGACTTGGTTTGGGGGTTGTGGTGTTTAGAGGTTTGCCTTAGTCAAACCCTGGAGGACACTTAAGTCTCCAAACACTGTTGTCAGATAAGGATGGAGTGCCCTTGTGAGGAAGAGGCTAAAAACTAAAGGAAACAATAATAAAAACACAATATTATGTCACCTTGTAGTGAAGCTTTCATGGAGGAAGATGCCCTTCATGCCATGAAGGAATTGATGCTCAAATCTACAAATATCAACACACAAAACATACAAGTCTACTCTTGCCACATAATAGAAAGCCTTGAATCACCTTAGGATGCCAAAAGTTCACAATAACAATCTAGTTTACAAATGAATGGCTACACATTCTTATATATGCATCTACAAGCACTCCCGCTAAGATATTTGAAATTCAAAATTACCATGTTGGAAAACGGACCTAATAACAGTCACTAACTGACACCCGCAAATTGGGGCTGCCCCAAAATAGGGTAGGACAAGGGTACGGGTGCCCAAGTTCTCCCCCCTATTTTAGGTAGGGTAAAGTTTAAGGGGTCCTCCTAGGTCCTATTTGCCATGGGACTTAGGTCTCATTCCATCAGGATGCTAAGATATGAACTAAAATGTCCTAAATGCACTCTAAAGACCCGAGAGCTAAACCCTATGAGGGAAAAGCCCCCAAGGGGACATTTCCTGATGTTACAGATATAAAAAAGACTGAAGAAATAACAACAAATCTATATCGGTCTATCAAGGATCAAGAACAACAACAGGCACCATCACCTCCGCATAGCACTGAAATACTAGCAGGAGGACAGGATAGAACAGAGGCAAGTCAAGAGAAAAGTTAGTCGAAAGCTTCTACACAAGGGATACCTCTTCTAGAGAACACAAGGATGGAGGAGAGGAATACACAACAGCAACAAATGAGCCTACAAACACATAATGTGGAGGATAAGGAAGAGGAAACACAGGAGAATAGAGAAGAGCAAAGAGGATCAGATCAAGTTGATAATCTAAAAGCATCTTATTCTTCAATAGAATCCATTAAGGAGTTTTTGGAGCAGAAAAAACATATAACACCTATTGTAACTCCATAATTACTATAATTTTCGGTGGTAGAAGGTCAAGTGAATCTAGCTAGAATATCTCCCTTATAGAAGCTATAGTTAGGAGATATTTTCCACTCCTCAGCAAGAGCAAAAATTTTAAAACATGTAGAAGGGAGTGAATTTCTCCAAGATGCAATGAATACATTGGTAAAGGATATGTCAAAGACACCAAGGGACACTACTTTACCCTTGCTAGAGCAATTGAAATAGTTGACACATGGGTTTAAGGAGTATTCTAGCCAACTAGAGAAAAAGATCACAGAGCAATTGAACAAGAAAAGATTGGCGGAGATGACAAATAAGTGTGCCAAGGAACACACTCAATTGGAAACACACATAAAGAGTATTCAAAAAAGCATTATGGAGGCAAACATTCTCTACCAATTTTGTTTAAAATGGCCACAGTCCACCAAAGCAATAAAAGACTAGATGGATGCTCTGGAACTACAAATAACAAACGTGGCAGCCCAGTATGATCCTCTAACTAATTAGGATGGAGTAATAAGGGTGGAGGTGGAGACACTTCATAACCAGTATCAACAATTCCAGGACCAGAGAGATCAAATACGGAGCCAAATAAAGTAGTTAAGGGAAGTGGTCAACCTTAGATTGGCTAACCTAACAAGCAGTTTTGCAGAAGCCAAGCAGAAAACACAAACAATACAAATACTGGCAAGTATAATAGAAGAAAAGGATACATATATAAAGATAGATGGACAAATAATTATGCTGGCTAAGGCTAAGAAACAATGGGACACTGATTTGGCACATCTGAAGCAAATCTACAAGATTATCGTACCTAGTAGCTGATTTTGCATGTTTTGAGGACAAGACATAATTTTGAAGGGGGCATGATGTTAGCAGGATGTAGGGCATAGAGCAAAGCTGACCAGAAGTTGGCACATACATTTTGTGGAGGTTGCAGGCTAATAGAAGATTCTAGAAGACACATCCCTAGATGTAATAGATATAGTATATATAGATATAGAATATGATCATATAGGATAGGCAAGATATAAGATAATATGATATGATGATGATATGAGAATGACATAGAAGCCATTTATGTAGATGGATGAGGCAGAGACTTAGACCTGTCGAAAGATGGATGTATGATGTTTGATTATTGTTTATATATATATGGAGATCTACCAATACCGGGTAATTCTTTATTGTCTTATTATTATGATTTGTTTATGATACTCTGCGTATGTTATTCTCTATGTTTTTCTATCAATCTCTAGCTAATTGATCAAGGTATAAACTGACTAAAAACACTTGGCTGAGGACCAGATCTCTAGACTGACATCCATCCCCATTTCTTGCCAACAACTACTATATGTGTAAGTGGTTCTCTACAAAGTACTAGAGTCTCAAGAATAGTGATCAACTAAGAAAGGTAGAAGGTCACCTCCATAAATAGGAATGCAAGAGTGTCTATATGGTATGTTTTCCATCTCACAAAAATGCATGGGTAACTACCTACTACATTCACCCAGTACATAGGAAAAAAACTAGATACATAGATCACTCCAAAATGAAAATAAAGAAGCATTGACCATGTGATGATACCCGCATAATGTTGATAAGGGAGAGGTATTGGTAGATCAACTCAAATGTGGCACAAAGTGTGCAAAGAGATGTGGCATCACATCCAAAATGATGTATAGAAATCTAAAAAGGGTGCAAAAATAAGGAACACACACATGAGGTTAGATCTTTGTTATGGAGGGACACTCACCAGACAAATTTGTGATGGAAAAACTAAAGCACGTACACAACCCCCCATGGCACTTTATAAAATAATGTGAGTACAAAGGAGGCACAAAAAGATGTGCAAGAATCCCCCCAAAAAGAACACAAAACTAGATTTGGAACTTTACGTTAGTGCATTTACAAACAAATGTGATGTTGTAGAGTTCTTACAAGTGTTCAAAAAAGGATGAGAGTTCCAATTTATGTCACGAGATGTGAAAGTAATCACAGGAAGACATAGTGCAAACATGACTTACAACCATCAAAAATAATAAAAACTGAAAGTTAAAGCCCCCAAAACAAATAATGATGTAAAAGATACCCCCTATAAAAATTACAAGTTTTGAGCATAATTTGTGCAATTTGGAAGCTAAATCGATCATTTATAACACATGGCAATTTTTTAATTTTCTAATAAAATAGGCTATCCAAGGAAAAATAAACATGTATCATTACATTCCTTTCTTTTTCTAATAAATTAAAACAAATTGCCAAATTTTGACATTGTGGGAAAAAGTTATGCCTTGTAAAAAAATCAAAAAAGAGAGAAAATGGACTTTTAGAGGCAAATCCTAGAAAATATAGAAAAATGGGGGGAAAAAAATTACACTATGACAAAGTAGATGGAACGATAATTCCATTTCCTATAAAAAGTCAAAAATCTAACTCCTCAGGTGTAAGTTACTATTAAAAGAAAAAATCCCCCCATTTAGGAGCTTTAAACAAGGCTTAGTGGCCCCTAGGTAGCCACATGGAAGCACTACTAGTGGATGGTGGGTTAGAGGTGTCACATGGGTGGTAAACTAGTTGATTGGATGAGTAGAGGTGGACGGACCAATTGGGTAGAGGTGGAGCAATGAGTATTGATGTTGGTGGTGAACTTTGATGGTGCAACTAGATATTTGAAGGTGGCAACAATGAGAATACAACTATGGTGGTGGAATCTAGGTTGGACTACTCACTGGGTGGCTATCCTTTTGGCTCTAGTGGGTTGAAAAACTACAAGCTAGAGTCCCATGTAACCAAGGATTAGGGTCAGCCCACAAAACCTTGTGCAGAGTTATGGACCACTAGATAAAGCCAAAAAATCCACTAAACAATTATATTAACTACTGGTTAAAAACCAAGGACCGTTGAGTGGATATAAATTAGTGTATAGAGCATGAAATTATCATGTAAAACAATAATCTACTGGATAAAAAGAAAATCTACTAGGTAAACCAAAAAATTGTCAGACAAAAGAAACTACATAAAGTTGAGCCAAGTGATGCAACTGGTATAGTCATATGATGTAGGGATAATATGGTGGATGTACAAAAGTATAGATCCATATAGAGTGTATGGATTTTCTATGTTTTTCAAATGGAGCCCCTCCCAAAAACTCTAAAAAAATTGTTTCTAAACTCTATCATGTCTTATATGAAAATATAGGTTTTTGGGCCTTCTGAGCACAACTATGAGGTTGGTTTTTCTCCAGGAAACACTGTATGAAATTAGGTTCCCAAAACCCCCTAAAAAGGAGAATAATTTTACAAAATCAAGATAATTTGGGAAGGGATTTGCCAGTGGACTCTAATACCATGTTGGAGTAATCAAGGTTAACTTACATGATCAAACAATCCACAAGGGCATGTGCCCAAAGACATGGGGGACCAGAGGACCAAAAAGTGGCCAAAAAATATTTTTTGGTCCAAATAGGTTATAATGCGATTGTGTTATCAAAACCATAACATGATCACATTATAACATGACCATGTTATGGCTTGGTAGCGACAAGCCTGAGCCTCGGCCACTACCAAGATATAACATGATCACATTATAATGCAGTTATGTTTAATGTGATTGCATTTTTAAAAAATAAAAGAAACAAAGAATAGCTACAAGATCATTTCTCCCCATTGTATTCAAAACGTGATAGGGTAAAAGTGTGAATGCATTTTGAGCTAATTGAAGCATATTCAACACCAACACCATGTTGCTACGACATTAGTGAGCTCCACGAGGTAAGGTTTTAGTGTTTATAGTGATTTGAATTAAAATGATACATTTGTTTTTTTATTGTTTTGATTCATTCTTTTTAATTTTCAACAAATGAAAACCCCTCAATGCCTCCAAACCTTAATTCGCTGAACCAAGTGCATGAGGAAAATCCTATTGAAGAGCACACATAAACTAACCCTCCCAAGCTCCCCCATCCATTTTGTGGCATCCTCGTGAGACACAAGCCAATATATTAGGGAAATTTGAAGAAAACAAAAAAAATAACTTCAAACATTGGGTGAAACATTAAAAAATTCAAATGCAATGAGCACACATTGGAGAGCCTGTGAAACATCCTTGGAATCTATAATTTCTCACATAGTTTCTATTAGTGGCCAAATAAACACATCATCAAATCATAGAGAGAATGCATGAAAATATTATTCTACAAAATTGTCGTATAAATAAGTCAAAGATAAGAAAATATTGAAATCTAATTTATGTATACTATTTATTGATCCAAGAACCAATCATTCCATGCATTGAATTTGTAAAATATTCCCTATTATTAGTGCCAACACCAAGCCTGGACTAAGGGATATTTTTTGGAATAGGTGGTGGATAGTTTTTGCCCATTCCCCATGCAACAATAATGAGTTGCTCTAATATTTCTTGAGAAAACTCTATTGCAAGTTTGTCCTCAACAATATTCTAAATTATTTAATATGCATAATTTTTAGTGCGGAGACAAAGGCTTTGCAAAGGATAGGGAGGGGGGAGGACATGCCCAAGACCACCAGTGAGACCCCTAGTCAAGCCATATGTTCAGCATGTCACAGTCCCTTCTATTGTGAAGGAGAGTGTTGACGTGGAGAGTGGAGACCCTGCAATCTATCAATTCCCTCACATAGACCTCATTACAATATAGGAGGCATCTTTCACAGGGTGATGAGGGTGAGCCTCTAAGGCATTGATGGTCACCACATATTTATCATGCCTATGGATCTACTTTTGATTATGGGTCTAAGGATGCTGACGATATACATGTTGGAGAGGATACTCCATAGTTTGAGTATGCTACATAGGGTTAGAAGCAGTATACATCCATATTATATAATATAATAATGATAAATGAGTTGCTAGATATGACCTTTGACATTGATTGATAAGCAATTTTCAATAAGATTCTGTAATTTATTATATTTCCTTATAAAATCTATAATTATTTATGAATGAAAATTAACATATAAAGAATTATATGTATTATAGAATTCCTAGGTCAAAATATTCATCCTACATCTGTCAGCGCTCTAACAAATGGTTATGCGGCCATGTTGAGTTCATATATATGTAATTTGTACCAAAATAGTAAATATACTACACGCAATTTTTTTGTCATATATCAATATTTGTAGACACCTAAAAATGTCCCGAACTTGCGAGCACCATTTTCAAACCAATCTCTTCTTAATTCCACATTCTGCTATTAATTAAATAATTATTAATTATTTAATTAATTCATTTTCCTATCTCTAGCCTATAGTTAAATAAATTTTATTTATTTAATTATTTATCTATTTTACTCTAGCTTCCTCCATAATTAAATAATTAATTTTTAATTATTTAATTATTCACTCTCCAATGTCTCCTTCACTCAATTAATTTAAATAAATAAATATTTATTTAAATTATAGCCCTTACCTTAACTAAATAAATTACACTTGCTTAATTATGTGTTCACATTCATTCTCCCACTTCAAATAAATTAAATAAATTGCCAAATTTATCTAATTTAAATCCCTCACACCTCATCATATTTTCAAATTTAAAATTCCCTCTTGTCCTTTTGTGGGAGGGAAACCCTAATCAATCCTCACCATTCATTTCACTCTAAAGTCAACACTAAATCTGAGCCCTTCATTCAACCCTAGCTTTCTATAAAAACACCTCTCCAGCCTCATTTTTTCACTTCCTAGCTTGTTGAATACTCTCCAAGATGCTAAGTCAATCCACTTGAGCTTCTCATGATTGTTGCAAGTCTACAAATTTGAGAACATCATAAGCAAAGTCAAGGAGAACAATGGAGGGAAACCAAATGTAGCTTAGGAATTTAGTTAGTTTGCTTTATTGTTTGATTTCTAGGTTATTTGCACTCCATTGATGAGTTAGGGCTCTTGTAGTTTAATTTTGACATGTTTTACTAAGTTACCCTGACTTACATTGGTGAACCCTATGTGAATTGTCTGTACTTTCTACAAATTTATGAATTTAGGGTTTGACAGGATAGTACGACACACCTGCTAGTTTATACGATGCACTTGCTTCATACGACGCATACGTTGTATGGTCGGTCGCACCTACTATAGTTTGTGGTGTACCTGAGGGTCCATGTGATGCAGTCACTTATGTACTTAGCACATTTTCTTTATTTTTCATTATCAGGTTGACTCATCTAGTTTGCAAGTTTATTTTTGGATTCTGATACTCTATCTGTCTGATTAACCCTCTAAGCATCTGTTAATTTCATTAGGGCTTTTATAGCATCTAGGTTTCATGTATTAAGGGTTCTTTGGATTGTTTCAAACATCCCTTAATCATTTTTAGTTTGCCCACAAATATTTAAGGGATTTACAGCTTTTTGGAATGTTGAAAATGACTCTATAAGCATAGGGTTTTAGGTTTTAACTAGGGTTTCAAGTACAAGTCCTACTAAATTATCAAACTAGTTTTGATTTTAGCTACAGCAACAGTGTGATGCACTTGCTGAGTTGTGCACCACAGTCACCTTAATTTGTGGTGCATCTGCGGACAACAGTGTGACACACTTGCTTCAGGATTAGGGTTTTGTATCATTCTGAATATCTATTACTAACTTTGTCTTGTAGGGGTCTGAAATGTTGCTCTAATTAAGTCTAATGCTCTATTTATATGTTAAAAACCCTTTAATTTTTAGCTGACAATATTAGGGTTTATAACTCTTCATTTGGATTTGATGGTTTACATGCTCATTGACAAATCTTAAAAAAATTCCTAGGGTTACTTGGGTTTAGTTGCAATAATCTAATCAATTTACAGTAACCATATGTTTTAACAATGATTTTACAACTCTAGGGTTTCCTATTCATCACCTGAGTTTCATTTTTTGTCTGTTGTTTGGCAAGTTTTCATTATTTCTGACTTGCAAACATAGTATGACGCATTTGCAAATCCCTAGACAATGTGACGTAGTCGCTAAGTAGTGCAATGCAGTCACTATCCTATGTGACGCACCTGAGGCATTTTGAACCACATCTAACTATTACAGAACATGGAGATTTTAATTTCCAGTCATTTCTATTTTTATGTTTTGCATAGTAGGACAGAGGGATTTTTCTGATACTAATGTCTGATTTGTAGCATGGTGGCATTCACTAGGAAAAGAACTTTATCTCAAACTACTAATATATTTGCTACAAGTTTTCATCTATGTGTGTTTACATTTTAACATAAGAACACTTTATTTGGTGTTTAAAATGAACATTGTGTGCTTAACTTAGGAACATTTCAACTTGGTGCTTTAAAACGAATCAGTGTTTTCTGTGTTTGGTGCGCTTGCACATTTGTTTAGGATAGATCATCGAAGGTGTGCTTGTCTATGGTTCATCTTCCCTTGCAAAGAAGTTTTGGGTTAAGAAATAGCTCATTGTGTTTGCCTTCAGTACCATTCTTCCCGCGCTATAAGTAGTCTTGGGGGTTGAGAAAAAGCTACACCATGATGTCTTAAGTATTTCCCTCTACTATGATCTTGGGTACAAGAGAACATAGCAGTACAGTTTTGTTTGAGTATCCTCTCCCCTCGCGCTTCATGCAATCTTGGGTGTAAGAGAAAGACAAAACACAAACCTTCCTTTTTCTCTTTTAGTAGGTGGCTTTCTTGGGAGTTCACCCTAGCATTCGACCACAAGCACATATCTCCAATGGGCTATACAAAGGGGCAAAAACTGAAAGATGAGCTCAATCCACTTGTGCCATAGGGGGTGGACCTTATTGTTTAGGGTGATTCCAAACACAAGTTTGAGACTTCGGTCTCCCATCTCTACTATGTCATGGTGTTCTTAGGAGTTCACGTCACTACAAACCAATTGTTTTAGAAGCCTAAGACCTTTTTAGATTTTTATCATTGTGGTGCAAGGAATGTGGATCGTATCCTAAAGTTACATACCACGTAGAGTCTTTGGTTGAGGTGACATGATTCCTTGATTGGGTGTTGTCCTTTTAAGTTGAGAGGTGCCAAGATGGTCCATGATCTTGGCATACTCTAGTTACCCATTCCAATTGCTCTATTTAAAATCACTCCAAAAGGGTGAGGTAAGCCTACTTTGGTAAACATCCTTTATTACTGATCAAGTTGTACATGATTTATTGTTTGTGAGCCATGGCTAAGTGAGATTTATAGTATAAACCTTACAAAATACCAACCTTCCAAGAGTTAAGAGTCACCAAACAACCAAATCTAAATGCCAAGTGTTTTCTACGTTTGATGTATTTTCTCATTTTCCAAACAAACTGCCCAAACAGACATAGAAAAACTAGTTTTTAGCCACAAACAAACAGTGAAATGCAACTGAGACAAATGTTTGCAATGCATATGTGAAGACATTAAACCCCAATTGAGCCATGAAACAACGCATTTGCCTGTAGTAAAAAATTTTAGGGAGATTTCTGAGCCTCTGCCTCCCTTATCTGATTCAGATTGTACCTATGTCTTGACATCTGAAACTTGCTAGTTTTGTCCCGCCATTCATTGCATTTCCCTAGGTTTAGATTAAATTTCATAGATAGAGCATTCCTATCCATTTGCATTAGTCTAGTTAGCCTTACATTAGTAAAATCAGCCTCTCTAATTTTAGGACATTCCTAATTTCAGTCATCTTTGAGGTTTTGAGAAATAGGAAAAGTTTTCCATACTTGACCCTATCATAGTTACAAAATTGGATTATATAAGACCTTGTCATCTTTCTCACAATCAACCAAACAAGTTGAGCCTAATACTCACAACTCTATTTTAGGTTAATCTTTTCAAAATCTGCAAGTTGAGTCTAAACTCATGAGTCTAGTTTGAGCTCACTTCAAACAATCATTTTCAATATTATCCTTGCAAGGTCTTGGCAAATTCAACTAGTTACTTTGATAGGCCATAGTTTGACATTTAGTATCCTCTTGTGTAAAATCACCAAAGTTGCAAATATTGCCTTAGTTTTCTCATCATTAATACATTTTTAAACCTTAGTTGCATTTATCATCCATAAGTTTCAAAAATCCTAAAACATGGTATAGTGTATAGTCACTTTACATTACCATCCTTAGTTGCATTAGGCATACTCATATCTGAAAATACCAAAAACATAGCATACTGCATAACCACTTTGTATTTCCATCCTTAGGTCATTCCCATTTCCCACAACTAGCAAGTCTTATATGGTAGAAACGCGGTTGCAAAAGAAGAGAAAAGGAGAGGAATCCTTAGATTATCCCCACAACAATCTCACTAACACAATGAGATTTGGGACTTCTTCCAACGAACAACCCAAGTCACACATGGGAAACCCCTTTGAGAATTACACCTTACAAGAGAATAACCAAGGGGTAATCCAAGAAGAAATTGAGGAAGCCTCCCAAGATCCTAGGTTGTTACGAATCTTAGATGAAATGATAGAGGCAAATCCCCAAAGCTACCTTATGCATCTCTTGCAAAATGGTACTAAACTTCCTACGGGAGTTGATATAAACATGATTGTAGGATCATCTCCAACTAGTGCCACATAAAGTCAAGGTCAAGCCACCTCTTCCACTAGTCACACAAACCCAACACAAGAGCATACCAACATACCACTTGGGCAGACTCCACAAGATACCTCAAATATCAACATACCTCACCCATTTGGAATAAATAATGCAAATTTCATGACCCAACCTATGAGCTTTCCCAATCCATTTGCTTCAATGTGAACAAACCCCATAGGTCAAAACAAAAGAGCATGAAGAAGACACGTAGTGACCTTACAAGCACAAACACAAGGGGTTAATACCACACCTAGTGCAAACATAGACCTTGGGTCCCAACTAAGAAATAACTTGAACAACCTCAACATAGACCCTCTTGCACAAAACAATAATGTGTCTAACCAAAGTACTAGTACGCCTCATCAAAATGCCCACACCAATCTAATACAATAACAAGTAAATTCAAACATCCCTCTTCAAATGACAACCAACCCACTCCAAAACCCAAATAATGTAAGTGTTCCACCTCATTATCAATACATAAATCTAAACATCACTTACATACTAAATAGTCAAAATCAAAACTCAATTCCATTGCACACCCCTCTCAACACAAGCATCAATCCACTTGTTGCAAACATGGGGTCTCAAAACACACCTATTTCAAATATAGGGAATCCCTACCAAAATGCAATAGCAAATGCTGCAAACACATCATTATCCTTTGTAGAAGTCCTAGCACATGAGATACATTCACTAAAACAACTTTCCAATATGCAAGTCTCGACGACCAAAAAGGCATACTCCATGGAAGAGTTGTGCCCATATCCTTTGGATAAGAGTATTTATATGCCTCCTTTTTCACCAAACTTTACCATACCCAATTTCAACAAATATAGAGGAAAAGGGAGCCCTATTGAACATAATTCTACACTACATGTCTCGAGCTTGCATTTGACCAGACATACCTCATGAGACTATTTCCACAGAGCCTTGCGAGTCAAGCACTCGAGTGGTTCATGCATCTCCCCACAGGGATAAGGACATGGACTGAGCTAGCTGATAAGTTCATAACCCACTTCTCTTACAATATTGAAACAGATGTAAATGTAGCAACCCTATGCCACACAAAACAAGATGATGGGGAGACATTTCTCTCCTTCCAATGATGGAGAAGTTTAGCTAGCAAGTGCCCATGCCATAAACCTGAGAATCAACTAGTCCCAATATTTGTAGAGAACTTGCACATGGAACTTACACATCAACTACAAATACATTGTTGCACGACCTTTGGTGAGGCTTTTGAGAAAGGAATAGTGATCGAGAAGGCCCTTATTTTCAAGGGCACAATCAAGATTTTCAACAAAACCAAAGCAACCCTAATGCTTCCTACAAAAAAATAAATTTTGGTCTAGGAATAAGAACATAGAAAATGATGGGATTGTCGATGCAAAGGTAATAAACAAGGGTGGTCCCATCCTTACTATTAAAGCATCACCTATGCCAAACAATCCTCTACTCATTCAACAAACACAACAACAAACAGAAAACACCATCCAAAACAATCAAAGACGAGGTCCACCAAAAACAAATCCTCCAAAATGAAACTATACACCCCTATCAAAACCAATTGATGCAATCCTAAAGAAATAATTACAAGACAACCTCATTCAACTTCCAAAGGTCAAGCAATATGACCCTGCTTTTAAGTCTCCCTCTTGGAACGATAATGAATTTTGTGAATATCACCGAATAAAGGGTCATAAAACCTCAAACTGTTATAAACTCAAGAACATGATTCAGGATCTCATTGAACGAGGTGACATAGTCTTGGATAATCCTCAAGAATCCTCCAATACCTACCATACTATCTTTACAAATCCTTTGTAAGACCATGGATCAGGAAAATCCTCTAGTTCAGGAACCAAGCAAAATGACCAAGTCAACTATAAGAATATTGCATATGAATACACTATCAATAGCATCCAAGATTTTGATAGTAGCATCTCCATGATATTTGTTAAGTCTCATCCTAAGTGTGATGTCACTACCCATAGAGCTAAGCTAGCTTTACGAAGCTCCTCGTTTGACCCGCAACCAAAGTCTTAATATAATCTTTTGGACCACTTAAAGAAAACCCCTGTACAAATATCCATCTTTGAGTTGTTCCACCTATCTCTGGAACATAAATCCATCTTAGACAAAGCTCTACTAGAATCATCTATACCCATGGATCTAAAGGTAAACTACTTTTAGGCCATGGTAGGACATTTGGCTACCACTAATCACGTTACATTCACTGAGCGTGACTTGCCTCCACATAGACTTCACCATAATGATCCATTGCACCTTGAAGTCTTCATCAACAAACACAAGATTTGGTGAGTCTTGGTAGGTGGTGGAGCAGGATTAAACATATGTCCTTTAAAACTAGTCAAAATAGTGGGTTACTCTAAGGCCTGTGTGGATTCATCAAAGAAGCTCATTATCAAGGCCTATGATGATGTAGAATGGTCCTCAAAGGGTGTGATTTCACTCCTAGTGAGGGTTGGACCTACCATCCTAGACACTATATTCCAAGTCTTGGATATGGACCTCCCCTACAACCTCATTCTTGGCTGACCATGGATTCATGCCATGAAGGCCATTCCATCCACCTACCACCAATGTATCAAGTTTCCCTATAATGGCACAGAGATTACCATAGCTGGTGATCCTGATGCTTTTTAGTGTTGCAACCACTTGAGAGAAACACCCCTACATCAAGTGTCTATTAACAAGGGAATTCCACATTCCACTTCATCTCACTACATCAATCCATCCACATTATCAAAATCTGCCACTACATTCGTGCCACCTCTCAACCCTAAGGTCTAGATTCATGACAAAGGATGTGGAGAATATAAGATGGAGAGATCATACTACATTGGAAAGCTGACAATATCGCTAAAGTCCTATGGAAAGCCTAGCCCAGTCAAACCCAAGGACACCCTTTGTGCTACCCCCACCACTGTCACTAAGTGGGGAAAATTGAGAAAAGAAGATGTAAGAGAGGATGTCTCCATGTGGATCTACAAAGAGGAAGAAGAGGTTAAGCATGTGCAATTACTAGTAGAATAGTATGGGAAGGGGTATGAGTTCATGAAACAACAAGGATATGATTGACACAGTGGGCTTGGTCCAGACAAAAATGGAAGAACAGAACCTATCCAACCAGCCATATGACCTCGCAACAAAGGGATAGGGTACACATCACAAAGAGGGAATGCTCCTAGTACTAAGTTACTCTTAGGTAAGGATGCGAGTACTTTTGAAAACATCGAGACATCAAGGGACCCTCTTGAGCCTGAATCTTCCCAACTTAACCTCCCTGATGGCACCGCCTAGATCAGCATCTTCTGGGATCCTAATAATACATCTATATACACCTTAACTCCCATCTTCCCAAGCTATATGAATACCAATGATGACATGCCTTTATTCCACCCTCAACTCATAGACTTGGATCAATAGACACCACCTAGCTTGGATTTATTTGAAAATGATGAAGCTATTGCTGAGTTTATGGGACTCCGCAAAGGCATCCCAAGTGGGGATCATAAGGTTGGTTACATCATGGACATCGACGACACAACCTACTTTGGAGAGTCTACTCCACCCTTCAGTTGCAAAAATGAAAAAAAAAGTAAAAATGGGTCTCTAGGTGAAAACCACAAGGCACCTTTTGACCATAAAAAAGTAAAAACAAAGGATGTATCTGAGGGCAAAAACCTCTTTGAAGTGCCCAAGGATGGAGGATTGGAAGTACTTTCCATTACACAAGAGAGGTCACCACTATTGGTGGAGAGGACAATAGAGACAAATATTGGTATAGAAGATAATCCGAGGATTGTCCACTTTGCAAAGTCATTGATAGAAAAGGAAAAACCTGAGTTTGCGACTTTCTTCTTGGAAAGATAGATTAAATTCACTTCGTTATACACTCACATGTTAGGGCTTGATCCTTAATTGGTCTTGCATCATCTACTACTACACCTAATGTCAAGCCAGTAAAGCAAAAGTTATGAAAAATGCATCCACAAAATAGCACTCTTGGTTAAAGAAGAATTGAAGAAGTTACTCGATGTTGGTTTCATTTAGCTAATAGACTATCTAGAATGGGTTTCTAACCTAGTGCCAGTCACCAAACTTAATGGCCAAATCTAAATTTGTGAAGACTTTTGAGATCTGAACAAAGCATGTCCAAAAGATGATTTTCCACTACCAAACATAGATATCATAGTCAATCTCACGACTGGATATGAGATGCTCTCACTCATGGACTATTTCTCAGGCTATAATCAGATCAAGATAGCTCCCAAGGATCAACACAAATTTGCTTTTTCTTGTCCATGGGGTACATACTGCAGGAATGTTATGCCCTTTGGCCTCAAAAATGTCAACGCTATGTACCAAAGAGCTATGACGACAATCTTTCATAATTACATGCACACGTTCATGGAAGATTATGTGGATGACCTATTGACCAAATCAGTCACACGGGAAACTCATTTGGATGTATTGGATAAGGTTTTCACATGGATTGAAGAGTATAAGGTCAGGCTAAACCCTAAGAAATGTGTGTTTGGAGTCACTTCAAGCAAATTGTTGGCATATATCATCTCTCGTGGGGAATTGAAGTTGATCCTACTAAGGTGAAAGCCATCATGGACATGACTCCACCAATGACTCTTAAGAAACTACGTAGTTTACAGGATAAATTACAATCAATCAAGAGATTCATTCCACAACTAGCTAACAAATACCATCCATTCCAGCATTTGCTTCGTAAAGGAGTACCATTCATATGGACTGAACACTGTCAAGAAGCCTTCCAATAGATCAAAAACTATTTGTTGTCTCCTCTAATCCTTATGCCATCGATTGCTAGAAAACTTTCGATACTGTACATCTCAACTACCCCTTCAATATTGGGGGCACTACTAGCACAAAATGATGAAGGGAAAGAATGCACAATTTACTACATCAGTCAAACATTAGTAGGGTATGAGCTGAATTACAGTCCCATTGAACATGCTTGCCTTGCAGTGGTTTTTGCCACCAAAAAACTATGACATTACATGTTGAATCATCAGACAATGCTTATTGCAAAGATTGATCCCCTAAAGTACCTACTTAACAAGGCAGCCTTGACAAGACGGTTGGCTAAATGGTTTATGATATTGAGTGAATTCGACATAGAGTACGTTGACCGTAAAGCAATAAAGGGATAGGTAAGCACAAACCAACTGGCAGAGTCACCTACAATAGCTAATCATCCGTTGGTTATAGATTTTCTAGATGAATCAATCTTTGTGGTAGAAGTTCCCAAAACATGGATATTGTTCTTCAATGGTTCTTGCACAAATCATGGCTCAGGAGTCAGTGTCCTTTACATCACACCACAAGGAGATGCTATTCCTAAAGCATTTTGAATAGCCTTTGTTTGTACAAATAATATTGCTGAGTACAAGGCATTGCTTACTGGATTACATATGGCCATCAATTGGAAAATCAAGAAATTACAAGTCTTCAGTGATTCACAACTCGTAATCAAGTAGGTCAATGCTGAATATGACACAAAGGATGAAAAGTTTATGTCTTATAAAAGAATGGTTGATAACTTCAAACTCTACTTTGATATAGTTGTCTTCAACTAGATTCCCCAGGTTCATAATAGAACAGCTGATGCAATGGCCACAATAGGATATCTCTTGGATATTCTGAACAACACACCTCAATTCAAGTTCTTGGTGGAACAACTATTGATCCTTGCCTTTAACATTCTTGAATCCGAGCTAGTGTGTGAAATTATTGGTCCCATGTCTCCATGGTACAATGACATCTATACATACTTGCATAACCAAACCCTTCCATCCAACCTATCTTCCAACCAATGTAAATCCTTCATACGCCAAGTTGATAAATATGTCATCATCGGTGACACCCTCTCCATCATGGATTTGACCACACCCTCCTGAGATGTCTTGATGCCGAGGAAGCATAAATGGACTTACACAAGGTACACGAGGGTATATGTAGAGCTCACTCTAGTGGTCCTACTCTACCCAAGAAGATCATCAAAACTATATACTACTGGCCTACAATGGAGCAAGACGCATACCACTTTGCTAAGAAGTGTTGACAATGTCAAATACATGGAGATCTTGTGCATGTACCACCCAAGATCTTCATCCACTTACATCATTGTGGCCCTTCTCTTAATGGGGACTCGACCTTGTGGGAAAAATCCATCCCACCTCCGCCAATGGCCATAAATTCATCATTACTGCCACAGAGTACTTCACAAAGTGGATTGAGTCCATTCTTATGACATACATCACTGGTAAACAAATTGCTAAGTTCATTCTTAATTACATTATATGTTGGTATGGTGTCCCTCAATCTATCATCATAGATAATGGTCATCCTTTCAAAAATCAAGATGTCCATGAGCTTTGTGAAAAATTCCACTTTCAACATCACTTCGCCACTCCATATTATCCCCAAGGCAACGTTCAAGCTGATGTGTCAAATAAGACCATTATAAAAATCCCCAAAAGATAGTCAATGATGCTGGCCGTGACTGGTATCTTTAGCTTAACCTCGCCTTGTGGTCTTACCAAACTAGCATCTGTACACCCACAGGTGCCACCCCATACTCCCTTGTCTATGGTTCTGAAGCCATCTTGCGTATTGAGGTCGAGTTACCCTCCTTGAGAGTGTCAATGCAACAATTTGTCGATGATTAAGAGTACAAAGTATCCAAGTTACATGAATTGGAGTTGTTGGATGAAAGGAGACAAAACACACTAGCTCATTTACAAGCATATCAAAATCGTCTCCGACGTAGTTACAATAAGAAGGTCAAGGTTAGACAATTCAACATTAGAGACTTGGTCCTAAAAGAGAAACCTAAGAATCAAATGGATTGAGAGAAGCCAAGGAAATTTGAGCCAAATTGGTTAGGTCCTTATGTCATCACTGTCGCATATGGATTAAAGGCATATCAACTCGCCACTCTTGAAGGTGAACCATTACCAGAGTCGATCAATAGCATGCACCTTTGTAGATACTACACCTAGAAAAATTTAAAAAAATAAAAATCATAAAAAAAAAAATTAAAAAAATCATAAAAATTAGAAAAAAGGTCAAAAAAATCAAAAAAATACTAAAGAGAAATAATTCATCCAAAAGTGAAACCACTTCGATGGCGCTTTGGATAAGTACCATGGTGAAAACCTAGCAAATAGGTGCCATGTATAGTCAATCTTTGCTCCACTATCTACCATCATTCTATCAGGTCTCCTACCATTTCCTGGCACATAATTTACATCCCAATCCACATCATAATCCATAATAAAATTGTGATGTCCTTCTCATGGCCTAAGAATAGTTGGCATTTAACGTTAATTGCTTTCCATGTTCCATCCATCCTTTTCATAATAACCTTGTCCTATACCTGACTAGGGGCATCTCCTGATCCTAAATTCGGTATTGGAGGACACCTTTCATGATAGGTCAAAAATCCAAAAACATAAAATATTCCCAAAAACATAAAAAAATCAAAACATGTCAAAAATCCAAAAACATCAAATATTCCCAAAAACACAAAAAAATCAAAACCATGTCAAAACACAAAAAGATCAAAATAGGTCAAAAATCCAAAAACATCAAATATTCCTAAAAACACAAAAAAATCAAAACCATGTCAAAACACAAAAAAATCAAAACATGTCAAAATCCAAAAACATCAAGAATATTCCTAAAAATATATTGGAAAACCACAAAAATCAAATAATCAACCAAAAAACCCAAGCAATAAATAGTGTCAACCTGCCAAATCAAACCCGTCGCCTCTAATCTTTCACATAGGCAAGGCCATCTTCGATGAGTCCCCGAGGCATAAAACCATAGGTCCTAGGTCACACAGAGTCCACATGGTCGAACTACATTGTCTCTACACTTTCACATAGGCAAGGCCATCTTCGGTGAGCCCCCAAGAGATTAGGTCACGACTTCCCTTAGGGCCCATTGCGGTAAGTTCCATAATAAGTTGTCCCTTTGCTAAAATGGACACTTTGATTAGACCAAAATAGTCAACCTTGCAAGACACATACACTTAAACAATCCTTAATCAACAGACAAACTATTCAATTAGCCTTCCAATCATAACAGATCAATTACCTAGTGATGATCATACATCTCTATCAACTACCCTTATCAACTATCACATGTCTTATACGGAATAAGGCATCGTCAAAACCAGGCTCTACACCTTAGATGACATACTTCATTCTTTGAAATCAAACATCATCAATCATCACATATCAACCATTGCACACCTTGTGGCATCCTCAAAATCAGACCACATGTCTCATACGAGATGTCACGATCCTATCACTTGCCTTATACAGGTAGTGACACTATTGAAACCAAACTTGATGTCTTATACAATATGCTTCCTATCCTAAAACTAGGCACTATCCATCCAATCATAATCAAACAAACAAACATACACACTTGGTAAAAGATCTAAATGGCTTTTGACTCTGCTAGTCTAGTCTGTCTTATCTTTTATTGGTTTGTTTTGTGGTCATGTTCTTATGTTTCTCAAGGAAGTCCCTAAGTGATGAACAAAAGCGATGATGGATCAGGCCCCTTTTTCTTTGATTGCTATTTGTGGTTGTCTTGGCAACATGACTAGGGCAACTAGGTTCTTCGTGTAGGTATGATGGAGACCATCCAATGCATGCGAAGGAACAAAGTGTTCTTTACATTGGGATTCACATATCTCATGGTTATTTCATCACATGTTCCAACGAGGTGTCATGGTTACTAGTCTGAGTCAGGCATTCCTTGTCTGTCATGTACCTATTTCGCAAGGGACTACACTTTACATCTCGACCTATGTCATGGCATGGTTTTTGTCATCCTTTGACATAATAAGTTCTATGATGATAAGCAGAAACTACAAGTAAAGAAGCTCAAAATCTATCAAAGAAAAATCTTGATCCATTCCGCTAGTCAAATCTTCAGTCTTCCACCATCTTTCTTGTCTCTCCATTTCTTCTATTTTCCCCTCATGATCCTCACGATAGCGTCCTATGACACAACAAAAATAAATGCATTACATATCATAACCCTACATACGTACACATGTTAGCACATCAAATAGATCCCATCATAAACATATTAGCAAATATACTAGACATCGTCATCATGTTAGGTCATCCATATCGCATGAGAAATTACAAAAACATAGATAGCATCGCATCACATGTAGAGTCATCATTTGCATATATCATATAAAATATACATTCATCACATAGAATTTTCATACATCACATAGAACTTGCATACATCACATAAATTTCCATGCATGTAGAACTCACATAAGCATCACATCAAAATTATGCAGTGCCATCTCATGAACATATATAGATTATCATCCCATCACATACATCCATGAACCATATAATCATCCATAAACCATGCACATACAAAACATCATAAACATCATCCATAATGCATGATAAATAGAAACACATCATATCATCATAGAATCACAAATAAGATAACTCATAAGCGCATCACATAACATGAAACCATAGCATAAATATACCATCACATAAATCCATCACATCATATGCATGTAGAAATAATAGATCATCATATAGTCATCATAAGATAGCCTACCTAATATATATATATCAAAAGTGTCACAAGTACAATGTCATAATTACTGTCAAAAATGGAGCTCGCAAGCTCAATCAAAAACAAGAGCTCGTAGGCTTGATCAAGAATGCATATCATGTCTATCAAAAATAGGCCTAACCTGTGTTGTCCTGACCACCAGATGGTGCCTACCCTGAAGGTCCACCCCTATGCTTTGAACCGGCCTTAGAACCAAATGGCCTGTCATATGGCGAGGCTCTCCTCTAAGACACCCCGGTCCATTGTTGTGTGACTGTCATGAGTGGAAACTCCTAGCACTCCTTCTCTAATAACTAGGTGCCCTCTACTCAACTGGTACCACACCCTCATAGTGGCCCGTGTAATACAATGCCTCCTACGCTGCTATGTACAAAGCCTATGTGAACTCTAGTCCACCTACTGTGGCTATAAAATCTAGACTCCGCTACTCTTCTTGTTGGGCTCTAATGATGGCCATATCTCACTCAATTGTACATTGTTATAGCTGACCTTCTAAGCTCTCCCCCCACAATTGTAGCCACTGCATCTGCACCTTCATGGCCTCTATCTGCACTGCAAAGTCTCCTCCATGGTCTCCTACATCCTCTGCTAGCTCATCCTCCCCAATCTCCTCAATGGGCACATCCTAAAGTGCCTCCTCTTTGATCCTCTCCTCCTCTACATCAATCTCCTCCTCATCTCCTTCAATATCATCTCCTCCGACATCCTCCCCATCAATGTCCTCCATGACCACATCCTCCTCTCCCTCCCTCATCTAGATCTCTCCTACAACTGCTGCCACCTGCCCAATGACTCCCTCTACCTCCTCACGGATAAGAGAGAGCCAAGGACCTCTGTCGCAACCATCCCTGCCTATCCCCTTGTCTCCTCTCCCCCTGCCAACACCACCATCATCATCACCACTATCACCTCCTCCCTGACCTCCGTGTGTCCCTTTGCCTCTGCCTCAGAATCTACCCCTGGGTCCCCTCCCTAATTGCTCCACTAGCGTAGGCTCATCTAGGTGTAAATATGGAATAGGCCTGTGTTGTGCCCACCAAGTTTCATACTCAGGCATCATGCCCGCATTGGCTATAGCTAATGGAGCTCCCCACTGAATCAACTATAATCTGGCGATCTCTTAAATAGTTGTTTGTACACTAGTCATCAGACCCCAGTCAGAAGTCTCACGGGTAGATCAGGCAAACTCAGCTATCCCTGCAGGCACACCCTGTCACTCACCAAATTGTTTCAATACTTGCTCTAGCAAGTGCTACTCAATAATGTGTTGGCTCTGCACCATGTGGCCAATTAGATACTATGTGTGCTAGCAATAGGGTAAATGGTCTCCATCCTCTAATCGTGGATGATAGTCTTTGCAAGGCCTCCACACGAACTCATCCAAGTGATCTATACTATGCCTCCAATAACCCACATCACTTGGCCAAACCTGTATAACCACTCCTGAGTAAATGTATACATACAGAAACTCCTCAAGAATGTCCCTAGTCATAGCGGGCCTAAATATTGGGATATGCTTCCATGCCCAAATTATCAGCAAGGTGATGCCACAGCTGATCAACTGCTCTCCTTGATATGCTACCTCGTGCAGCTAGAAGTATATCATAGCTAATAGGCAAGGTCCCCAAGCATACACCATGGAATCCACCATCATAACCTCAAGCATCTCACCCCATCCAATGGGAAAGCCATGTCCATGTCGATCAAGAATCATGATGATGTTGATACAAGTACAAAGAACCATGATCAATTTGTCATACCGATCCACTAGGGTGTCCCAGTGGATCTCATAATCCTCTACGCTGAGGTTGGCATCACTATCTATCCCAAACATGAAACCTATCTATTTTCCAAATTATGAATAACGTAACTTAATATTTCCAGCAGTGAAAAATGAAATAAATGCTTCAATTTATTTAATTGACAAAAGACTATATTAATTGGAACTTTAATAAATGAAAGTAGCATCAATAGTTAATCATTTGAATAATAATGTGACTATCAAAATAGATGGTAAATTAAAACAGAGAATAATTAAATCATGTTGCAATGAAAATGATACATATCTTTAATAGTTTTTGGAAGCAGCTATCTCGCAGACAGAGATAGGGTTACTTGGGCCTGATTTTACCAGCACAAACACCCCCGGAGGAACCGGTTCTTGCACAGAACCAACTTGTCTTTATGACATAAACATAGCCCTAGCTAGGACACTCCCAGGTGTACGTTGTACCCCGAGTTGGACACACGATGTGTGCCCCTTCTCCAAATGTTTAAATGCCAACCAGAACCAAAAACCTTCACTCTTGCCTTCCAAATTTTCTATTCCTTTTCCTTTCTCTTTTCTATTTTTCTGCCCATTTCCACTAATTTATGGGTTTATATAATATTCCAAAGGGTGGTTACAAAAGCCACACCCTTTCACAACAATATTATTTGTTAATTAATTTCACATTATTTTATTGCAATGTATTTTTCATGGGGAAAAGTCTCGTAACAATTATTCCCCTGTAATTTAGTTGCTGCCCTTAGTAGCTTGATGGTTTTTTGTATCACACATACAAATATAACAACTTTAGTTAGACAAATGTGGATATTTCTCCTTAATAAAATCAACATTTTCCCAAGTAGCACTATTATTATCACAATGACTCCACTTATTTTTACTTCATTTATAACTTTATTTATCAATATTCTAGATCTTTTTTCAATTATTTTTTCCAGTTCAATCTTAAATTCACAAGAAGGTTCAATAGAAATACTTTTCCAATCAATAACATCATCTACATTATATACATATTTCTTAAGTAAACTCACATGAAATACGTTATGGATTTGTAATTGAGGAGGTAAGGCAAGTTTGTAAGCAACCTCACCTTGTTTTTCTAATATTTCAAAAGGTCCACAAAAATGAGGAGCTATCTTAGAATATTTACCAAGTTTTAATAAACTCCTTTTGGGTTTGACTCTAATAAAAACATGTTCACCAACCTCAAAATCTCGGTTAGACCTTTTAGCATTAGCCCAACTTTTATACCTATCTTGGGCAACCTTCATATTTTGTTTGGCTTTATGAATAATGGCTTCAATTTCTAACAAGTTTTCATTCTCATACCAAACTTTGTGGACAGGATCAGACCAGGAGATGGGTGTATTATAATTTCAACCATAAACAACTTCAAAAAATTAAATCTTAATGGTTGAATGATACCCTTGATTGTATGCAAACTCTAATAAGTGTAAATAATCTTCCCATGACCTGAGTTTATCCATGGTATACATTTGCAACATATCTTATAAGATTCTATTAATTCTTTCAATTTGACCATCAGATTCAGGATGATAGGTAGTACTAAAATTTAGGTGGGTACCAAGTTATGTGAATAGAGATTTCCAAAAAGATGTAAACCTAGGATCTCAATCTAAAATAATATTCTTTGGAAGTCCGTGTAACCTAACAATCTCTTTGACAAAAATATGGGCAATATCAGAAGTAGAAGACTTTATTTTGATAGGTAGAAAATATGCCATCTTGGTTAATCTATCCTCTACCACAAAAATAGAATCATGTCCTTTACGTGTTTGAGGTAGCCTAGTAATAAAATCCATACTAATTGACTCCCACTTCCAATTTGGGATAGACAAGGGTTGCAAGAGGCCTGGAGGTTTACATTGTTCTGCTTTTACCTTTTGACAAGTTAAACTTTGTTGAATGTAGGTACAGATTTCAGTTTTCATTTGAGGCCAAAAGTAGTTTTTCTTGATGGAAAGATAGGTTTTCTAGAATCTAGGATGTCCAGCTATAGGTATGTCATGAGAATCTTTCAATATTTATAATTTAAGATTGGGTAGATTAGGAATGCATAATCTTCCTTTGTAGTAAAGGAGACCATTGCTACTTAGCAAATAATTTTCTATTCGATCCTTTAGATGGACATTAGGAACCTTAATTTTATTTGGACATGAAATATGTTATAAATTGGTTGGAAATAATGTTCTATTCAAGCCTTAATTTTAGCAGGGTTGGGTGAAATACCTTTCTCAGAAACTACATGCCCTAGGTAAGATATTTCTAATTTGAAGAATTCACACTTGTTAAGTTTGACATGTAACTTATTCTTTCGCAAGGTTTCTAGTACCATCCTAAGATGTTGTTCATGCTCTTCCTCATTCTTTGAGTATATTAAGATATCATCTAAAAAAATGATCATGAATACATTTAGAAATGGTCAGAATATATCATGCATCAAGGTCATAAAGGTTACAGGTGTGTTGGTTAGACCAAAAGGCATCACTACAAATTCATAATGGTCATATCACGTTCGAGATGTTGTCTTGGGAATGTCAGATTCTTTGATGCAGATTTCATGATATGCTGATCTTAGATCTATTTTAGAGAAACATTTGGTACCATGTAATTGATCAAGGAGGTCATCAATTCGTGGTAAAGGATACTTATTTTTTATGGTTAATTTATTAAGTTGTCTATAATCTATGCATAGTCTCATGGTTCTGTCTTTCTTTTTTATGAATAACACTAGTGCACCCCAAGGAGAGACACTTGGTCTTATCTTACCTTCCTTAAGTAATTGTGTTAATTAAATTTTTAGTTCGGTTAACTCAGGAATTGATTGACGATACGAGGCTTTGGAAATAGGTTCTACCCTAGGAACTAGATCAATTGCATGTTCTACAAATCGTTTAGGGGGAAAATTATTTAAGTCTTCAAGAAATACATCTTTGAATTCTTGTACCACATGTTTAATATTAATGTCCATTTTAAATTTATCTCTTATTTGAAGAAGCATTGCACAAAAAATTTTACATTTTTTCCTTGCAGTACACTTGACTTGCATGGCTGAAATAGTTTTAATGTGAAGAGGTCTTTTCTCCCCCTATAAAATGTGACATGTCCCCATATTAGAATTTAGGATAACTTGTTTGTTTTCACAACCTAGGAAAGTGTTGTTTTTCTCTATCCAACTCATACCTAGTATAGCATCATATGTACCAAGATTTAGTATATGAAATTGATCATGTGTTACTGATAGGGAGGACTCTAGGCTGCCTGCTTCTGCATCCTATAGGTGTACAAGACCATTTGACAACTCTAGCCTCCCTACCAATTCAAAGTGCTAAAAGACATACTCCTTGCAGAGATGGAAAACTCTACTTCTCTTCTTGATGTGGGACACATACATTGTCCTCACTGCTTCCCAGGTACTGCCTCAATGGCACATAACTTTCTGAGCCTGTTGCCCACCCTTCTCACTTTGTTCAAGGGTCTGGACTGCTTGGTGCTCACTTTCTTTCTCTCTACTTTTCCACCTCTGCAAATCTATTTATCCTACTTGTCTATCTAGCCGGACTCCTCACTGAGCTCGCCTAGAACAAGCATGCATTTCCTCTAGCTGGCAATCTGATCACCACACAAAAGAAAAACAAACAAAAAGCATGGCTCTGCAAGATGGCCTCCATACTGTACAATGGAACTTGAGGCATCATCAATACAGAGTCATGGTTTGCAAAAGAGAACAAAACTATAGAAACAGAAAGGACTAATCTACTTCAGAATAGTAAACTAAAAACAGAAAAGAAATACTCAAATGATCGAACTACTGAATTTGATTCTTATTCAAAAATTGCCTTTACATCAGAATGCTTCTCAAATTGAAATCTTTTTCTCGTTTCTTCTGCTCCACCCCTCATACAGAAAGAATGCTGCATTTTATAAGTATTCCATGTCCGTTACAGGACGGTTCCAATTCCAGAACGGTTGGTATTCCAACTGTCAATTCAGCTTTTAAAATTCCATCGCAAGGCCCATACATCACCTAAACATGTGCATTTTTTATTATCGGCAAGATCACATCCATATCTCACCGAAATAGATATTCCCATTACCGTCGGCAACACTTCTCTTATCGGCCACCTCCTAATTTCTTTCACCGATATGCTATTCTTTCTGATGGTTAGAAACCATCGCTCAGACTTATACTGTCGAGGTGACTCCTCTGTTGTCCTCCGATATACATACTTACTCCGATGGCCTCAAAGGCTCCTTCAAACTGCACTATCGGCGAGACTAATACTGTCGGTCAAACATTTCCCAACCTCTCCGATGGGAACACTTACGCCGATGCACTCCTTCTATCGGCTTGACCTAGTACTATCGGTGAAGCCTCTAACAAATTCCCCCCACGGTGCATTTCACGCCGATATTTCTTGTCAGTGACACCTCACCACAGTCTTCCCGATCGGTATGACCTTCAACCGTTGGCCCACGATCAATTTCTCAGCCCGATGCTTATGCTCACGCCGATGCCTTCGGCCAACTCCACATCGGTGAAACTCGATGTTTATCACCCCGATCGGTGAGATGATACACTGTCAGCTCACGATTATTTCCTCAGCCCGATGCCAAGGCTCACACCGATGACCCACTTTGGATAAGCAAAAACTTCTTCCCGCCAAGGCTTACCACGCCAAAATGCAATTATAAGAAAATTTCACATCACACCAAAAATGTGCAGTATATACATGGGCTCCGAGCCCTTGGTGCTCCTGCACCATACTCCCCCTGTGCGGAAGAAGTCAAGTCACCTCCGGTGACAATGAGGCAAAATCAATGCCCCTCTTTTTAAATTCTGACTCTGCAACCCAGGAAGCTTCTGCTTCAGGCAACTGCTTCCATTTGATCAAATGCTCCATGTAGACACCATGTCTGGTTTGCTTCTGTACTCTTGAATCCAGTATTCTTTCTGCCTGTAGTTTGGGTTTTAATGGCAAAGTCACATCTTTTGTTGTCTATTCCTTCTCTGAAATGGATCCATCTGCTGCTGACTGAGGACCCCTGTATTGCACCAGGTCTTGGACATTAAACACTGGTGAGATTGCCAAATCTTCTGGCAATTCAATTCTGTATGCATTGTTACCATACTTGTTCAGGATTCTGCAAGGACCAATTCTCCTCATCTGCAGTTTGGTTGGTGTGCCTTTCGGCATTCTGGCTTTGTTCAAGTGTACCATAACTAGATCACCAACCTCAAACTGAATATCCCTTCTGTGGGCATCTACTCTGTCCTTGATCTTCTGTGTGTTCTCTGTCAAGGTTTTCTTCACCTGCTCATGCACTTCTTTCATGGATTGTGCAAAATCCTCTGCATGTCCACTTCTGTTCTCCATGTTTCCCATAATCCTGAGCTCACATATACCTCTGGGATGCATTCCATAGACTATTTTGAATGGACTCTTACCAATAGTCCTATTCACACTGTCATTATAGGCAAATTCTGGCTGATGAATGACAAGATCCCAACTCTGTCCATATTCTTTGGTTATACACCTTAACAGGTTGCCCAATGTCCTGTTTACCACCTCTGTCTGACCATCTGTTTGTGGGTGATATGCTGAACTGAAAGACAAATTTGTTCCCAATCTTTGCCACAATGTTTTCCAGAAATGCCCCATGAATTTAGCATCTCTGTCAGACACAATACTTGCTGGAAGTCCATGAATTCTGATCACTTCTCTGAAAAATAAGTGTGCTATATGACTGGCATCATGAGTCACTTTGCAGGGAATGAAATGACTCATCTTGCTAAACCTGTCCACAACTACATATATGCTGTCATAACCAGTCTTAGTCTTAGGCAAACCAACTACAAAATCTATGCTTACACATTCCCATGGCCTGGAAGGAATGGGTAAGGGTTGGTACAGTCCTGCATTAGAAGTGGTTCCCTTGGCCTTCTGACATATGGTACACTGCTCTACATACCTTTTGATGTCTCTGTGCATCCTTGGCCAATGATAGAACCTTTGGACTAGCTCCAGTGTCTTGTTCAGACCAAAATGGCCGCTCAGACTGCCATTATGCTTCTCCTGTATGAGATTTTCTCTCATAGATCCTCTTGGCACACATAATTGTCCACCTTTGAATAGCAATCCCTGCTGTAAGGTGAAATCTACAAATTCACTGTGAAAGTGATTCTCAAAATCTTGGCATACCTTGTATGCCTCAGCAAAATCTTCATCATCTTGGTAAAGATTCTTGAAATCTTCAATCCTAATGCTCTTCAATTGCACTTCCTACACTGTGAGCAATCTTCTGCTCAAAGCATCTGCAACTCTGTTCAGCTGCCCCTTCTTATGCTTAATTGTAAAGGTATAAGACTGCAGGTACTCCATCCATTTGATATGCCTGCTGCTTAACTTATCCTGTGAGTTCAGAAAACTCAGAGCTTGGTTATCTGTGTAGACCACAAATTCTTTAGGTAGGAGATAATGTCTCCACTTCCTCAATGCTTGGACTAGAGCATACAACTCTAAGTCATATGAAGAGTACTTACTCTTTGCTTCATTCAGCCTCTCACTGAAAAAGGCTACAGGTCTGTTTTCCTGATTTAGCACTGCTCCTACAGCTATATTACTTGCATCACATTAAATAGTAAATAGCTTATCAAAACTAGGCAACAACAAAATAGGTTGTGTTGCTACCTCTTTCTTCAACCTTTCAAAACTGCTATCTGCAGCTGGTGTCCATCTGAATTTTGCTTTCATTCCACCCTTAATTGTATCCAACATAGGTGCACATATTCCACTGAAATTTCTGATAAACTTTCTGTAAAACTGGGCTAAGCCATGAAAACTTCTCACCTCTGTGGCTGCTCTGGGAGTAGGCCAGCTCAATATGGCTTCTACTTTGGACTTGTCCATCTTCAACTCTCCCTGGGACACCACAAAACCAAGGTATACCAATTCCTGCTTCATGAATTCACACTTCTCCAGGTTGATGGTTAGTTGTTTATCATGTAATTTTTGCAAAATAGTATTTACATGTTCTAGATGTTCTTCCTTGGTCTGACTAAAAATTAGAATATCATCTAGAAAAACAACAACAAATTTACCAATGTAATCCTTTAGGACTTCATTCATGAGTCTCATAAAGGTGCTGGGTGCATTTGATAGACCAAATGGCATAACAAGCCATTCATACAGTCCTTCTGTGGTCTTGAAGGCTGTCTTCCACTCGTCACCTTCCTTGATTCTTATTTGGTGGTAACCACTCTTCAGGTCTATCTTGGTGAAATACTTTGCTTTTCCAATACAGTCCATGAGATCTTCAATTCTGGGAATTGGGAATCTATACCTTATAGTTATCTTGTTTATGGCTCTGGCATCTGTACACAATCTCCATGATCCTCCTTTCTTGGGTGCCAACACTGTGGGTACTGCACAAGGGCTAATACTCTTCCTGATCAATCCTTGATCTAGCAATTCCTGCACTTGCTTGGAAATCTCTTTGTGCTGATCTAGAGTCATCTTGTAAGGTGCCTTGTTTGGCAAAGATGCTCCTGGAATCAGGTCTATCTGATGGCTTATTGCTCTCTGTGGAGGCAATGTGGTTGGTGTACCATCACTGATTATGCCTTTATACTTCTCCAGTATAGGCTGCACTTCTTTGGGAATCTCTGTCTTCTTACCCTGCTGTCCTTCTTTTGGTTTCACTATGATGGCATAACCAATACCATCTTCCTTAAGAGTATTCAGAAACTCTTTTCCACTCACAACCAAGATATTAGGACTCTTTGTCTGAACTGCATCTTCATCCTCCAATGACTGAATCTTATAGGTGACACCATCCTTCTGAAAAGAATAGGCATTCTTCTCACCATCATGTACTGCTTTTCGGTCATACTGCCATGGTCTACCCAATAAGAGATGGCATGCATCCATGGGTAGTATATCACATAATACCTTATCCTTGTAGCCACCTATACTAAACTCTACCCAACTTTGTTCATTTACTACCACATGTTGACCCTTATTCAACCATGTGACTCTATATGGGTTTGCATGAGTAATTCTTTTCAAATTCAGTTTCTTAACTGCCTCATCAGAAATAATATTATCAGTGGATCCTGAGTCTATGATAATTTTACATACCTTATTCAAAATCTTGCACTTGATTCTGAATAGTGCTCTCCTCTGGCTTGGTTCAGATTTCACTGGTTCTTTGATCAATGTTCTCCTTATCATCAGGTTCTCTCCATCTTCTGAGTTTAGATTGACCTCAGGTGACTGGCTGCTGGATGCATTATCTTGGACATAGTGATTTCTCTTATCACCTCCTTGAGAAGAGGATGTGGCCTTTTCTGGACACCTATATGCTGGATGACCTAGATTGCCACAGTTGTAACACTTCATGTTGGTGAAATAGGATCCTCTGCCTGATCCTCCTGACCTTCCTCTGTTAGATCCTCTTCCTCTGTGGTTTCCTCTACCACTTGACTCCCCACTCTACTCTGTGAGTTTGGATTCTGCTTGGGGTCTATTGTCAGTATTTCTTCCACCAAAACCTCCTCTGTGTCCTCTGTTATCTCTGCCTCTTCCTCTTCCTCTGCTATTTGAGTCTTGTTTCCTCTTATTCTTTTCCTCCACCTTCAGTGCTAGCTGATAGCATTTTTGCACTGTGGTAGGGCACAATAAACTGATTTCTTCTTGTATATTCCACTTCAGACCATTAAGGTACCTTGCTACCTTTATGTTTTCATCCTCCATTACTTTGGATCTTAAGCATAGCTTTTGGAATTCTTCAGTGTATGCACTGACATCTAATTCCTTTTGTCTCAGGTTCTGTCTCTTCCTGTGCAGCTGTATTTCATAATCTTCTGGCATATATGCTTCTTTGATTTTAGCTGCCATTCCGTTCCAAGTAGCTATGGGCTTCTTATCTTCTTTTGCTCTTTCAGTCTACACAAATTTCCACCAGGTTAAGGCAGCTCCCCTGAGTCTAGATTTGGCCACCTTTACTTTCTGTGCCTCGCTTACACCATCACATTCAAAGTGATTTTCAAGTCCTTCTATCCACTCCATGACCAAATCTGGGTCCATTTTCCCACTGAAAAGTGGTACTCCTTCCAATGTTTTACCACTCATTGCTTTCAAAGCTTTCAAGAATGGTTCTTCTTCCAATTTAGGATCAGGTGTGGGCTCTTCATCTTCTACAGATACACCTTTTCCCTTATCCTCAGAATTTTTAACTCTCTGGCTGACTTCTTCAGTCTTTTGCAACATTACACCTAGCTTACTCTCCATTTCTGCTAGTCTTTCTTGTAGGAGTCTATTCTCCTCTTCTTGATCTTCAACCTTCTTTGCTAACTCTGCATTAGTCACCATTTTCTTGGATGAACTAACAGACTCACTTGAACTCGGTGATGACATACAACTCTTCTATTCCTATCTAGGAATAACCCAAATCTTACGGCTCTGATACCAATTTGATAGGGAGGACTCTAGGCTGCCTGCTTCTGCATCCTGTAGGTGTACAAGACCATTTGACAACTCTAGCCTCCCTACCAATTCAAAGTGCTAAAAGACATACTCCTTGCAGAGATGGAAAACTCTACTTCTCTGCTTGATGTGGGACACATACATTGTCCTCACTGCTTCCCAGGAACTGCCTCAATGGCACATAACTTTTTGAGCCCGTTGCCCACCCTTCTCACTTTGTTCAAGGGTCTGGACTGCTTGGTGCTCACTTTCTTTCTCTCTACTTTTCCACCTCTGCAAATCTATTTATCCTACTTGTCTATCTAGCCGGACTCCTCACTGAGCTCGCCTAGAACAAGCATGCATTTCCTCTAGCCGGCAATCCGACCACCACACAAAAGAAAAACAAACAAAAAGCATGGCTCTGCAAGATGGCCTCCATACTGTACAATGGAACTTGAGGCATCATCAATACAGAGTCATGGTTTGCAAAAGAGAACAAAACTATAGAAACAGAAAGGACTAATCTACTTCAGAATAGTAAACTGAAAACAGAAAAGAAATACTCAAATGATCGAACTACTGAATTTGATTCTTATTCAAAAATTGCCTTTACATCAGAATGCTTCTCAAATTGAAATCTTTTTCTCGTTTCTTCTGCTCCACCCCTCATACAGAAAGAATGCTGCATTTTATAAGTATTCCATGTCCGTTACAGGACGGTTCCAATTCCAGAACGGTTGGTATTCCAACTGTCGATTCAGCTTTTAAAATTCCATCGCAAGGCCCATACATCACCTAAACATGTGCATTTTTCATTATCGGCAAGATCACATCCATATCTCACTGAAATAGATATTCCCATTACCGTCGGCAACACTTCTCTTATCAGCCACCTCCTAATTTCTTTCACCGATATGCTATTCTTTCCGATGGTTAGAAACCATCGCTCAGACTTATACTGTCGGGGTGACTCCTCCGTTGTCCTCCGATATACATACTTACTCCGATGGCCTCAAAGGCTCCTTCAAACTGCACTATCGGCGAGACTAATACTGTCGGTCAAACATTTCCCAACCTCGCCGATGGGAACACTTACGCCGATGCACTCCTTCTATCGGCTTGACCCAGTACTATCGGTGAAGCCTCTAACAAATTCCCCCGATGGTGCATTTCACGCCGATATTTCTTGTCGGTGACACCTCACCACAATCTTCCCGATCGGTATGACCTTCAACCGTCGGCCCACGATCAATTTCTCAGCCCAATGCTTATGCTCACACCGATGCCTTCGGCCAACTCCACATCGGTGAAACTCGATGTTTATCACCCCAATCGGTGAGATGATACACTGTCGGCTCACGATTATTTCCTCAGCCCGATGCCAAGGCTCACACCGATGACCCACTTTGGATAAGCAAAAACTTCTTCCCGCCAAGGCTTACCACGCCAAAATGCAATTATAAGAAAATTTCACATCACACCAAAAATGTGCAGTATATACATGGGCTCCGAGCCCTTGGTGCTCCTGCACCAGTTACAAAGTTATCTAGTTCAAATTTTAGATTTTTAATCATTGCACTAGTTTGTCTAGCTACTCTACCATCTGCCATTTCGACAGTTAAAGGTTCAATTGATTTAGATGTAATCTTTAGTTGTGCTACAACCCTAGGAGAAATAAAGTTATGACTATGTCCTGAATCCACAAGAAAAACAATAGGATGACCATTTATAGAACCCTTAATTTCAATTAGAGAAGGTTGGTAGTGTATGGTACTTGTATCTACTGCAGCATAAATCTTCATGTTTGTGGGAGCAGAATCCTTACCATCTTGATTTGGGTGTTGTTGTGGTTTACATGTATGATCATCTTTACGATGGTTTCAACCACATTTACCACAATGAGGATGCAAATGAGGGCAATATCATTGTAAATGATGCTCACCACAAATCCAACATTGGATTTCAGAGGCTATAGTCTTATTTTTGTTAGAATGAAACATTTTGGTGGATCGACATTGGGCTGAGCTCTGGCTTGAAAAATGTCTTCCTAGCTTGAAAGTTCTCTTATATGATTCCTCTTTATGTCTTTTATGATTTTCCCTTTTTTGTCTTGCGATTCAATGATAGGTTTCAAAATTTTCAGTGATTTGTGCAACTTCATCTACTGAAGTTGGCTTGCTGCACCATACGAGAGCTTTGTATTCCTCCCTTAGACCATTTATGAATCTAAAAACACTGTCCTACCCTTCAATGAATGGCACAAACCTAATAAGTCTTTCAAAGTTTTGTTTGTATTCATTCACGGATTGAAGCCTTTATTTTGGGTAAAAGCAAGAAGTTGGGTCCAAATATAGGGGAAGTGTCGTGCAAAAAAAATCTTGACAGGAACAGGTACCCGTTTTAAAGGAAATAGGTACTCGTTTTAAAGGAAATAAGTACCCGTTCTATTTTTTATTATTTTTAGAAACAGAAACATGTTTTAGAATGGGTACCTATTCTAAAATGGGTACCCATTTTATTTTTTATTATTTTTGAGAATGGGTAAAACGGGTACCCATTTTGTTTTCTATTATTTTTTAGAACAGGTAACCATTTTAAAATGGGTACCTGTTTCTAAAATTTTGAATTTCACACCCACACTTTTGGTTTGGTTTGAGGCTCGGGAAAGGCATGGGTAGCTGACCTTGAGCCTTGGACCTACAAGTATTTGTCTAAGTATACAACAAGAGGAAAGACTGACTTTACCTATATGGCTAACGACATTTTTTCTTATTTTTTTATAAAATTAAAACCCATTGCAGATGACAGTGTCTAGTTTTCAAGTATGTAATTTTTTTTATTGGACTTGTTTTTCTATTTATTATTTAATTTATGAGCAAACTGGTCCACAACCAAAAACATGAAAATGTCTAACTGAAGGCATCTTACCAAACCACACCTCCATAGGTGTTTTACCAACAAGAGCTGATGTAGGAGACCTGTTTACCAAGTAGCAAGTAGTAGCTACAACTTCAGCCCAAAACTTTTGTTCGAGGCTTGCTCCACTAAGCATACTCCTAGCCTTCTCCATCAATGTCCTATTCATCCTCTCTGCAACTCCATTTTGTTGCAGGGTGTATGGAGTTGTCTTATGTATTTCAATCCCTTGCTCTTTACAAAACTTATCAAACTCTGCTGAACAAAACTCACCATTGTTATCAGTTCTCAAACACTTAATATTTTTACTAGTTTGATTCTCAACAAAAGCTTTAAACTCTTTGAACTAACTAAAGACTTCAGTCTTGCTTCTAAGAAAATAAATCCATGTCCTTCTACTGTAATCATCTATAAAAGATACAAAATAAATAGATTTGGAGATCAAAGGAACACTAACAGGACCAAACACATCAGAATGAATAAGATCCAATACACCAGAAGACTTGTGAGAACTAGAATAAAACTAAACACAGTTTTGCTTTCCATATATATAATGTTTGCAAAAGTCAAACTCGAGATTACAATCATTTAACCCCTTAATGAGGTTTTTAATTTTTAGGGTTCTAAGACCCTTCTCACCAATGTGGCCATATCTCATATGCCATAACATTGTCTTTTCAGTAGGAAGTTTAACTTCCAAAGCATGTGCACAACCATCAGAAAGTGTTACAACGAATGTCTTCACTGCTTGTTCAGATGGTGGGGATGAAGTGATTGCAGCTCTTTTCTTCGAGTCAGAAGAACTATTGCTCTATGAAGTGCATGTCTCCAGCTGAAATAGAGTAACTCTCTGAGTACCCTTTGCAAGCACCATAGATCCTCTAGTCATCTTGCATCCATCCTTCAAAAAGACAACCTGCACACCTACATCATTCAACATACTTATAGAAAGCAGGTTATGTGCCAAGCCTTGGATGTGCATAACCCCAGTGATACCATTCACTCATCCATTAGGGAATTAGATTGAGACTCTTCCATGACCAACAATCTTCATATGAGAATCGTCACCCAGGTACACTCTTCCACCATCAAACTCTTCATACTTCATTAACCAGCTTCGATGTGAGGTCATGTGGAATGATGTACTACAATCAATCAAGCACACATCATTAGATGCATGGGTGGCTAGGGCTACGATGAAGGCATCACCATCATCTTGTGACTTATCAGAATCTAAATCTGGGACATTCTTCTTCTTCTTCTTCTTTTCCTCCTTGCATTCCTTTTGAAAATGCCCAATTTTTCCATAGTTCCAACAAAGAGCCTTGGACTTTCTAGGAGATTTGGATCTGCCCTTCTCAGCTTTCTTGTCCTTCTTTTTCCCTTTCTCCTTGGGTCTTCCATGAACCGCAAGAGTGTCTTTGGCTACCTCAGAAGACTTTCTCTGCATCTCTTCAAATAACAGTGAAGATACCACTTCATCCATTGTGAAAGTGGATGTGGTTCTCCCAATAGCCATAACAAGATGATCCCACGAGTCTGGCAAAGAACAAAGAAAGGTCATGCAACGATCCTCCTCCTCCATCTTCACACCAACGGATGTCAATTGTGCAATTAACATGTTGAAGGCATTTAGGTGATTTGCAATAGATCTTCCATCCTCGAAGAGTACAACTTATTTCTCAGAAAAAGTTTGTTCACCAGGGATTTGGCCTGATAAACATCTCCCAACTTCTTCCAAAGACCTTTCGTGGTCTTCTCCTCATGGACATTCAATAGAATAGAATCAGCTAGACTGAGTCTTATGAGACCCTTAGCCTTTTGATCTTTGAGATCCCAATTAGCTTGTGCCATTGCAGTTGGTTTTACACTAGATATGGTTTCCCATAGGTCACAATCAACAAGCATGTCTTCCATCTTAAGTTTCCATAGCTCAAAATTAGTGCCATTGAATTTCTCCACCCCTAATCTTCTAGATGTGTCTACCATCTCTTTCCTAAAACAAGATTATAGAATGCTCTGCACAAAGCTCCCACTCAACCTAAGATTAGCTCAAAAAACCCCTACCCAACAACTAGGACCAAAGGTGATCAAGCTTTGATACCAATTGAAAGGAAGCTAGGTGTGTGTAAATCGCTTCCTACACTAATCTAATGAGGAGAGATGACTGCAAATTTGTTTTAATCTTTGCAATTATAGAATGTTTAACATAACAATAGAGATATTGAAGCAATACACAACATAAGAAAGAAGATAGAAGAGAGAGAGAGACACAAGATATACGTGGGGAAAACCCTTATGGGTGAAAAATGCCACACTCAAAAACACAACTCAAATGTATTATCTAAACAATGAGGTTTACAATATAGTTATAGAGCCAATGCTCTTACAGGAGTCTCTGACACTCGTATATGGAGACAAACCAATAGCATAATAGTACATGTCAATCACATAATACATCTCCTCTCCAAAGCACCTGTTTATATAGAAGATACAAGGCAAAAATGAGTCCATCTTGAGATGGGCATCCAACATGGCCTCATGGCCCAAAACCCATGCCTATGGACACTTGTCCAATACTGTAGGATGTTTATGACACTTGTCATATCACCCCATCCCAAATAAGTCACCCATTCCCAAGTTGGGCAATGGCGGATACTCTTACGACTGTCATAGAATCTGTCATAACTGTCATATATTACAGCTGTAAGAGAATCTATCCTACACAGGCTAAAAATAACATATTCTCTTACAACATGTCATAACCCTCCTTGGGGTGCCCAAAGATTCCTTCTTCCAAGATGTCTTGTGACACATGTCTTCACCTATCATAGAATCTTCCATTTACGACTCTTACGCGTCATAGATTTGTCATAGGAATCTGTCATGACCGTTTCAATCAATATTTCGTTACACACTATCCAAGATGCCGACACATGGCAAAATATTCCTACCACTAAGTGGGACACCTATATCCTCATGTGAGGACAAATTTACATGTTGCCACCTTCCACGTAGGATGACACATCACCGTGCCAACTCCCACAAGATGACAATAAGGATTTGCATCCTAATTACAATAATAGGCAATAAATAAATAAATACAATGAAATAATACAAGGAATTACCAAGGTTGAGACACCTTAATTCCCAACAGCACTCTCACCCTTTCACTCACTTTCCATAATCATGTTCCATCCGTCTCAATCCATAATAAATCCAAACTTTCACTTCATCCATCTATCACAATCCATCCTATTCACATATCACCCCAACTTGACTAACTCAAGAAGAAAATGAACTATACATCCTTTGAAAGCTCAAAGTACTTATCAAATCAGAAGTAAAAGACTACTCCTAAAGCAATACATTTTCCTGCATCCTTCTTGCCACATCTACTAAATCCATCTATCCTAATCCTTGGCCTTTAACAGATATATCTTTCCTACAATAAGGCCCAATCTACCATGAGTACCCTCTTTGGCAAGAGAATATGATGGTTGTGTATTTGTTTTATCAGTTGGTCAATTTCTTTTTGGTTTATCTTTTGTTCCTTTCTAATACCTACTCAAGACTACCTTGATCTTTTTATATCTTGGTATGTTGCGATATAGTGTGCATTGGGGCATGGTAATTTCTTTCATATGTTGTGTTTTTGGGATGATCTTATTATCCTACTATGACTAATATTTATCTTGTATGTGTTGGAATTAGCATCTTGCATATCAATATCTTTTACATCTAAGGTTCTATAAAGGCCTTATGTGTATTAAGATCATTCTACGCTAAGACTATTTTCCATTCACGTATCCAATAACCTGTTCTATTATGTCTAGTAGATATAATTTCAAACCGTTTATTTGCAAAGTCAACGTCCTATGCATTAGATACATCACCACCTTGGTCTTATATACCCTGGTATATAATATCCATTGCTATATCAAAATAAGGATTGCTCTTTACATTTTATAAAGCATATACATTGCAACACCTATCCATAACCCCATCCATATATACCAATAAAAATTATAAGCTTTCATAAAGATCGATCAATTATCATTTCTCTATTCTAAACTCATCATTTCTTCTATCCATGCTAACATCATCTTCATCTTCTTAAAGTCATGCAAAAACATGCATGTTAGACATCATATTATAATCATAAATATACATGCATCCATAAGCATATCATCATCTAAATCCATAATCATAGTATATGTCGTTATATCCATAACATCTATTAGTATACATCCATCATCATAACATGTCATCACATAAGCATATAAACATCCATAGCACATATAAGCAAATCATCATACTCATCATATATATCAAAAATGGATCAATGTCATACAACAGGCTACTAAGAACCATAAAATATTGTATGTAATTTCCCATAGGCATCATCATCTCAAAAATACATAATGATACATCATAAATAATCACTGTGCCTAATGGTGGTTGTGTGTCAAGCTCCTTGCCAATGCCTCACCCTAGGATCTCGGTGGTCTTGGTAGTGGTCCTCTTGGAGGTGGTCTAGGTGGCGGTGGTCCCATGACTAAAGCTCATGATCTCCTAGAGGAGGAGGCCCCTGATCTACTCCTCTCTCTGAAGTTGGGCTAGCTCTGCTTAGCTGGTACTGCATTGTGGTATAGACCCATGTAGTACTCTGCCTCTCGAATCACCCTATTTATCTCATGCTGAACTCGTGTCAACTCTACTAGCATGGCTACTATAGGCTTGTTTGTCCCCACCATGGCCCACGTTGTGTCCCTCTCTAGGGTTACCCTCTATAAGGATGACTCTATCCTCAGTCGCATTACCACTACGGCATCACACTCTATCATGATGTATGCCAGCTCTATTGAATCTAGAACATGTACATGTCCCTGTGCCTACCCTTGAGAGCCTACTCTCGCCTACCATAGCTCAACTTTAGTAGTGTCCCTCTCCTATCTAACACAGATTTGTATCACACCTCTAATCATGAGCGTATTGATGTCTTTGCCTACAGTAGTCTCTACAGTCTTTGTCTCTATCTTAGCCATTGGGGCATCCTGTTGCCTCATCTCCCCCATAGCCATATCTTGTTGACCAAGACTCCTAGGTACATTGTTGAACTGCACTAGACAACTGAGAGGGGGGGTGAATCAGTTATCCTAAAACTTTTAACCAAATATGATCATCAACTTTTCAGTTACTTATATTCAGATATAACCATGAAAGCATTAAATGAGAAGCTCAACACAAAAACATAAACAATATAGGAGACACCAAATTTTTACGTGGAAAACCCTAAAAGGGAAAAACCATGGTGGGTGTTAGCCCATAGAAATATATAAGTTATATCAATACCAAAAAACAAAGCTCACTTCCTATAGGGCTCACTGCCCAAATTGCTCACTACAAAGAAAGGCTCACTGCCAAAGGGTGGCTCACTGCCAAAGGGTTGAACTGAGATAACAGCATCTACTCCATGCCAAAGTTCAATTCCATTGAAGCACAAACACCTTTGTTCTACTTTGTTGCCTTACTTCACTTTATCTTCACATCTTCGCACTTGGATACATTTTCACTACTCAATTACAAGTATTTATACACTACATCAACCTTGGAATGATCATCAAGGTTAGAATTACAATCATCAACCATTGGAACAATCTCCAAGGTCGGCATTACAAACATACATAAAATAGGTCTGGACCTAATACAAATTTAGCTAAGGAAAAGATGTAAGAATGTATGTAGATCACGTCATGCCTTAGCTAGGACTCAAACACAATCTTCCATGCTACAACATGCTATCACAATCTTTGATGCATCTTTGCAAGTGACGAATTCAACCAGGTCAGCAAAGACTGATGTTAACACAAGTATTCTCAAGAACACACTTCATGACCAATCTAAATGTAGGAGCATGATTAGGAGACATCCACAAGCAAATTATAATCACCAGGAACAATTAAACAATCTCTAACATCTCTATCAACAAGATTCTTGAAACCGGAGCACAAGAACAACACTGCCAGTCACTGTCATGAGTAAAAGATAGCTTGCAGACCACCAAATCATGAACCATTACACTTGAAGGCATTTAACATCATCACAAACTTACTTCCAAAACTGCAAACCAAAATACTTCAATGCGGAGGAATGTGGAGCAAAACACTTTCTCCCTATCACCACCAAACACACAGAAAAAGTTGTTTTCACTCTAGTGAACATATCTCACACAATTCTTCATATTAGAGGCTCAAACTTGGAATATAACATCTTTAGGCAGGCTTCTAAACAACTTTCAATCTACAGGTAAAGATACTCATTCTACAAGAAATGCAGAGCATTCTTTTGGACTGTTCTTCTGCACGTAATGCACTATTTCTACTGCAACACATTGTTATTACCGGAGGGGCTAATTTTCTCAATATCCTCAAAAAAGTAAGAGCATAGTTGACACCAATGACAACACAGATATGTTGACATCAATGACAACACTGATTAGGCAAATACTTGCAACATACATTCTATCGAGCCTCGTCCTATTGAGCTACCTCTACCATAGCTCATTGTCTCCACCAACTAGCCCTACTAGACCCTACCTCCAAAACTCTCCCTGCAAGTTCTCCAACTCACCGGTCATGCTCCCTGACTACCCATAGGATAGTAAGTTGAGTCATCTTGTGTGTCAACTACCATGTCTCATACTCAGGAGTGGTCTCTGGATCAACTCCTCCAACTAGATCCCAAGTCATTGGTGTTAGTGAATCTACCTCTGCCAAAGTTGTAGCAACTACTACCTCAAGACCCCATTCATGGATCTCTCACCCTGAGAGGTAGCCTTCAGAACATTAATCTAGATCAAGGAATGACACTTTGAGCTCCACTAGATTGATGCATTCCTATGCATCTTAATTCAGGATAGGAGGGGTAATGACCCCTAACTTTTCTCTGAGATACTCAAAGGTATCTTTAGGTAGAGGCTTAGTGAAAATGTCTGCAATCTGATCCTGTGGACACATATTCCATCTTTACTTCATTCTTTGTCACCTTCTCTCTCAGAAAGTGATACCTTATTAATATGTGTTTATTCTTGAGTGCATCACTAGATTCTTTGAAATATTTATGGCACTTGTATTGTCACAAAAGATTGCAATTGGATCTTCATACACAACTCTTATATCCTTCAAAGTCAGCTTCATCCATAATACTTGAGTGCAACAACATGCTGCTGCAATATATTCTACTTCTGTAGTTGACAAAGATATTGAATCTTGTCTCTTGCTCAGCCATGAGACCAATCTATTACCCAAGAAGAAGGTACCTCCACTTGTACTCTTTCTATCATCAACATCTCTAGCCCAATATGCATTTGTATAAGCACTAAGAGTGAAATCATTGTCCTTTGGATACCATAAGCCATTATCCAGAGTACCTTTCAAATACCTTAGGATTCTCTTAACTGCCATCACATGTGATTCTCTTGGATCATCTTAAAACCTTGCAACAAGACAAATTGCATGCATAATATCAAGTCTGGTTTGAGTTAGATAAAGCAATCCTCCAATCATGGATCTGTATTTTTTCTAATCAACCTTAGGTGATTAATCAATTTTGTTCAACTTGCAACCAGTCACCATGAGAGTACATACCAATTTAGAGTCTTCCATCCCAAACTTCTTTAACAACTCTTTCACATACTTAGACTGAGATATGAATATTTCTTTATATGATTAATTAATTTGCAGACCCAAAAAGAAATTCATTTCACCAAACATGGACATTTCAAATTCACTTTTCATCTCACCAACAAACCTTATGCACATACCTTCATTTCCTCCAAAGATAATGTCATCAACAAAGACCTCAACAATTAAGATCTGATCATCATTGATTTTAAAGTACAGATTGCTATCTACAGTACCTTTACTAAATCCCAATTGCAATAAATGCCTGTCTAACCTTGCATACCATGCTCTAGGAGCTTGTTTGAGTCCATACAATGCTTTCTTCAACCTGCATACCATATCACCTTGATTTGACAATTAGAATCCCTCCGGTTGCTCAATGTATACTTCCTCTTCTAATTCACCATTTAGGAAGGCAGATTTCACATCCATCTGATATACCTTAAATTTTTTGTGAGCAGCAAACTCCAGCAACATTCTGATTGCTTCAATCTGAGCTACTGGGGCAAAGGTTTCTTCAAAATCTATCCCCTCAATTTGAGAATATCCTTTACATACAATTCTTGCTTTATTCCTTACAACTCCATTTTCATTCATCTTGTTCGTGAAGACCCATTTAGTACCAATAACATTTTTGTCAGCAGGTCTAGGAACTAATTCCCAAGTTTCATTCTTCTCTATCTGCAATAGTTGTTCCTCCATTACCATTACCCAATTTTCATCATTGCATGCTTCATTCACATTTTTTGGTTCAATCTTTGAAAGCAAACAGTAATTGACTTGTTCCTCTATAGCTCTTTTTCTTGTTAGCACACCTTTGTTCTTGTCACCTATAATCTAATCTTCAGAATGATTGATCCTTACATACCTAGGAGTCTTGACAACACTTTCCGGAGCCTCTTCTTCATCCTGACTGTCTGCTTGCTTATCTTTCTCTTCAATTACTATAGTCACAGGTTCATCTAGTTCATAACAACTCAAGTCTGATATTCTCTCTTTGCATTCATCTACCGTCACATTTGCACTCTCAACAATATTTTTAAGCCTTTTTTTAGCACCGGTAAGCCTTACTCTTGGTAGAGTATCCAAGAAAGATTCCTTCATCACATCTTGCATCAAATTTTCCTAGATCTTCATCTCTCCTGGCTTCCAAAGACTTTGAAATATCTTACTGTAGGAATTCTTCCATACCATAATTCATAGGGAGTTTTAGTACCATTACCTTTTACTTGAACTCTATTTTGAATGTAGATAGCAGTGTGAATAGCTTCTTTCCAAAAGACTTCCGGTAGACCTTCTTCCTTCATCATTGTCCTAGCAACCTCCTAAAATGTCATGTTCTTCCTTTCCACAACTCCATTCTACTGAGGAGTCCTAGGTGCAGACAGCTATCTCTTTATCCCATGTTCTTCATAGAAAATGTTGGATTCATTTGATGTGAACTCACCTCATCCATCAGATCTCAAGCATTTGATCTTCAAATCTATTTCATTCTCGACCATTGTCTTGAAATATTTGAACTTCTCTAGGGCTTCTAATTTGTCTCTTAGAAAAGTAACCCAAGTCATTCTAGAATAATCATCAATAAGTAACATGAAGTACCTGTCACCTTGTAGACTTCTCACCCTTATAGGACCACAGAGATCTGTATGCACTAGATTCAGCAAACCGGTAGAGAATTACTCTTTGTTCTTGAAACTTGTTCTTGTCTTCTTCCCTAACTGGCACTCCTTATTGGTAAATCTCTCACAATCTGACCTGAACTTATCTTTATCAGATTATCAAAGTTTATATGACACATCCTTCTATGCCACAACCAACTTTCATCTATTTGGGCTAGTAAACAATAATCATTAGTTCCTCTTAATTGATAGATGTTACCATTGTGCCTTGTACACACGCCCCATTTTGCCAAATGGAGACCCCCTCTTTTGCTTTGGCTTGAAGTCTCAACATTTCTGCCTTATGATGATGAGAAGGTGAAATTGTGCTTAGAATGCAGGATTTGCTTCAAATTTGAGTTTTTGGCATGTTTGAAGTGATTTGATGTATGCATGATTAATTTGGAAGTGTCTTGAGTGGTCTTGTGTTTAAAAAATAGCCATTTGTTGTCTTTTGCGCTAAAATTGGGTGTCACTATATTTTGCTCCAAAATCCCATGTCACTGGATATTGCCCTTGAGATTGCTTTTGCAGGATGTGTCATGTTGAAATTCCTAGTTTCCAGGTCTTAGAGTTGCAAAATTGTGTCAAATTCTATTAGATTTTACTAAGGGGCCTATAAGCTTTCACCCTAATTCATGTTCCTAAAACCCTGATTTGGCTAAGTCTGAAACCCAAAAAATCCTAAAAAATGGCTAAGTCTGAAATTTGGTGGAACCACAAAATTCTAGAATCTGCAAATGAAATCCTATGGATCTAGAACCCATCTCAAACATCCTGAAAGTATATTTAAAAATATTTAAAGTATCTAAACTTATACTTAAATATATTTTTAAATATATTTTCACCCCGAAAATTTCCAAATCTAGCACCAAAAATGACCCAAACAGCAAAAAGCACGAAAAACACCCCCTACTGACCTTTGCGCTAAATTCGCCTCCGACCTACCTCTCTCCAAGCTACCGCTAAGTCTGTCGGACCAAAAATCCCTGCTGAGACAATTTCAAAGAAAAGCGCTAAAATGGGCTTCAACCAACTTGTGCTAATATTTGCCTTTACTACACTTGGTCAGTAGATAGAGAAACCCGTGCTAGTCGGTTGCATTGAAAATCCCCGCCGACTGAGCCTTTTATGTTTTGCGCTAAAAATTGACCTTACCGACTTGTGCTAAAATCCACCCCGACTGACCTTATGAGATGCTATTAGTCGGTCTGAGCCCAAACTCGTGCAAGTCAGTGGCATCCAAAAGTAGCACAAAAGCATTTTGCACTAAAAATGAACCTCTCCAACTTGCGCTAGAATTGCATTGCACCGACTTTTAGTCAATAGACCCCAAAACATGCGCTTTTTGACATTTTGGCCCAAAAATTAAGTTTTTCAAGGTACAACTTGGATTTTCTTGATAGATTTGAATTGCATATCCATTTATCACATTATGATGAACATTTTACCAAGTTTGTGTGGATTTTTAGCACGTTTTATGACATTTAATGCCACTACACATGAAAAGTCCATGACCCCCAAAAATCTTATTTTTTACAGAAAAGGCTAGAAAAATATGAAATAAAAGTGTGCAAATGGATTCTAATGACCACAAAAACATCCCTAATCATCATATTGGCCAAATGGGTACTCAAAAATGGTAAAAAATGCAGAAAATCATGTGAAAATCACTAGATTTAAGAGGTTATTCATAGAGAAAGTGGCATTGACAATTAGTTGTTTTTAACTAATCCATGACTACAAATGGACATATTTTGGTCCAAATTGGTGAAAAATGACTTGTTAAGATGAAATTGACGCTTTGCATTGTGAATTGTAGGTCTTGGAGAGCATAGGAGCTTGTTGGAGCTATCTTGGAAGAATGCACACAGATATGCAGTGCTGACCCAAAAATGCAGACTTCATTTTATCAACCAAATTATTGTTGCACCTGCAAAAGGAAGTCAGTATGATGTCCAAGATGATGAGGATAGACTTTAGGAGCTAGAATACATTAAAGATCATGCTTCCTTCATTGTTGCTCCTACAGATCTAGTCCAATGTCCAAGACATGTTCACACTTATTCATAGTTGTCCCAACAGTCCAGTCATGCAATGATGATCCAGCAAGCATCCAATTGGATATTTCTTCATCAAAGAATGTGCCACATACTCCCCTTGGTCCACTCAGCACTTGAAATCCCATGAATTCACATCAGCTCAAGTTTTCAAGTGTCATGTGACTCTATTTTGGCTTTATTAGGCCTTGAAAATTGACTTTTCATCATGTACAACCAAATGTGTATCCATTTTGTCCAAATTCAATGTATTTGCACGCTGTATTTTGTTTTTTTCCTAAAGGACAAATGCAAATCCAAAAATGTAACTAACTGATGTATCTCATTAAATGTCATGTAATCTAGACCATTGGTGTTGAGTTAATCTCCACCGTCCATTAAAAAACTCAGTATGGTGCCTTGCCTATAAAAGGGCCAAATTTTTCTCTCATTTGAAGTAGGATTTGATAATGAATTGCTGAGACTCTACCAAAATGCAGTCAATACAAAGCAAGTTTTGTAGGTTGCTGGAAATTTGTGTTTATGTGTTGTCTCATTTTGGTTTTCATGGTTCATATCAATCTGAATATAATTAGTTGTGCTTTTGCAATGATGGGTAAATGTTAACATATCTGATGAATGCTTTGGTCCATACTATTAGTGCTTGCTGATGGTAAGTTGATGTGTATAGTTAGCCTGGGCCATGTCATTGAATATAGTTCGGTTGCACTCCACTAGTTAAGTTGTGCCATTGTTCGGGTGCTTAATGAGTGCATGCAATTTGAAAATCATAAGGATCCTTTGAAGATTGCATCATTTCTTGCAACATTGTGGGTTTCCTATCCTAGTGAAATAGGGAATGGTTTATTGAAAGTATTTGTCTATCTGCAGCATTTTACCCCATTGTGACTATCACTTAGGATCTCTTAACCCTTCTCTCTCTCCTTTTCCTTTTGCATTTTATTTATATCAAGTTTGTTAGGTTAGGTTATAAGTAGCATTTCATTGCCCATCTGCTGGAAAATTTCAAACTTTACAGTCTGAACCACTAGGGTTTCTGCATATACATTGTTGCCATCTTCCATAAACCCTGCTTTTCATGTAAGACCCCTTGTTGATACAGCTAATCACATTCCACTGAGATATTCCAAGCAAGCTAAGACCTAGTTGTATTATCCTTGGGGCAGTCCTATCTTAGATAGGATGTCTTTTTCAAGAGAGGTGTGATACCAGCAATCACACCTGTGTTGTTGTGTGCTAAAACCACCATCAATAGTTACCTTTTGTCTTCTTACCGGTAGCAATCACATTTCTAGAGCTTTCCATATCTTGCACCCATTATCTTTGAATCTCAAATCATATCTTTTGTCATACATCTGACCAACACTCAAAATATTATGCTTCAAACCCTTCAGATACAAAACATTGTCAGTATTATGCTTTTCATCAAATGAAATAGATCATTTTCCACAAATCTTACCAACTACATTATCTCCAAACCTAACTAGTCATCCATCATACTTTTCCAAACTTACAAACTTACTTTTGTCACCAGTCATGTGATGTGAGCATCCACTATCAATAATACATTCATCCTTATCTTTCTCAACCTGAACAGCCAAAGCACTTTCTTCTCCTGGTCTTTCATCCTTCACACAACTAGCAGAATTAGTAGACATGGGATCTTCTTTAATAGCAATAAACAGGCATCCATTTGCACTAGTGTTAGCATCATCAGTCACCCCTTCATCATCAAAATCTCTGACATAGTAGCATTTCTTTGGGACTCTAGGCTGCTCTCATGTTTCTTTCTATTTCTTTCAATTCTTTTAGGATATCTGGAAGCATAATGACCTACTTTACCACAAGAGAAACATTTGAAAGTTAATTTACCTTTGAACTTACCAGAACCTCTTTGAAGCCTATCAACAATGTTGGCTTCAATTTCATCAAAGTCATCATCCACCTTGTATTGCTCAGTTATGGAGATTTCTGCTGAAGTACTGGCTTTAAAAGTTGATTCAACTTTAGGTAGGGCATCACTAAATTCTCTCATCTCAAAGGCTGTAAGCTTTCCAAGTAACTGATCTCTGTCAATAGTTTTCACAGTCATGAATTCTTCAATTGTAGCCACCTTGTGACTATATGACTTTGGTAGAGATCTGAGAAATTTCATCACAACTTCCTTATCACTGAGAGTTCCTCCCATACCCTTTATTCTAGTGACAAGTTCATCAACTCTTTGCATAAAAGTTGTTATTTTTTCATCTTCATTCATCTTCAAACCCTCATACTTCACTTTCAGACTTTGCATCTTGGCTTATTTTACAAAATAATCTCCTTCATATAGATTTTTTAGCTTATCCCATACCTCCTTTGCAATTTCAAGGTCCATAACTTTTATTAGCACAAAGTCACTTAAGGAACTTAGCAGAGCATCATTTGCTTTGACATCCACATCATATTCTTTGATTTCATCTTCAGTCATCAAACCATTTGGAGGCATAGTATATTTTGCTTCTATAGATTTCCATACTTTATAACCAAGACAAAGAAGATGGCTTTTCATTCATGCCTTCCAAAGAGCATAATTTGTCCCATCAAAATGTGAAGCTTCCTTCTTGTAAGACATCCTAGATCTTCCTCAAGTTGTTTAGGCTTTCTTAAGAGGAACTTGGCTCTGATACCAATTGTTGAACTACACTGGACAACTGAGAGGGGGGGTGAATCAATTGTCCTAAAACTTTTAACCAAATATGATCATCAACTTATCAATTACTTATATTCAGATATAACCATGAAAGCATTAAATGAGAAGCTCAACACAAAAGCATAAACAATACAGGAGACACTAGATTTTTGTGGAAAACCCTAAAAGGGAAAAACCACGGTGGGTGTTAGCCCACAGAAATATATAAGTTATATCAATACCGAAAAACAGAGGCCCACTACCTAGAGGGCTCACTGCAAAGAAATGCTCACTGCCTATGGATGGCTCACTGCCAAAGGGTGGCTCATTGCTAAAAGAAGGCTCACTGCTAAAGGGTTGAACTAAGATAATAGCATCTACTCCATGCCAAAGTTTAGTTCCATTGAAGCATAAACATCTTTGCTCTACTCTGCTGCCTTACTTCACTTTATCTTCACATCTTCGCACTTGGATACATTTTCATGACTCAATTACAACTATTTATACACTACATCAACCTTGGAATGATCATCAAGGTTGGAATTATAATCATCAATCGTTGGAACAATCTCCAAGGTCGGTGTTACAAACATACATAAAATAGGTCTGGACCTAATAGAAATTTAGCTAAGGAAAAGATGTAAGAATGTATGCGTTACAAACATACATAAAATAGGTCTGGACCTAATAAAAATTTAGCTAAGGAAAAGCTATAAGAATGTATGCAGATCATGCCATGCTTTAGCTGGGACTCAAACACAATCTTCCATGCTACAACAGGCTATCACAATCTTTGATGCATCTTCAATTCTCCATACCGGAGGCTCAAACTTGGAATATAACATCTTCAAACAGGCTTCTAAATAACTTCTAGTCCACAGGTAAAGATACTCATTCTACAATAAATGTGAAGCATTCTTCTAGATTGTGACGACTTCAACCAGGTCGGCCAAGTCTGATGTTAACACAAGTATTCTCAAGAACATGCTTCATGCACGATCTGAATTACACCTTGTGAACCAATCCAAATGTAGAAGCATGATCAAGAGACATCCACAAGCACATTATAATCACTAGGAACAACCGTATGATCTCTAACATCTCTATCAACAAGATTCTTCAAACTGGAGCACAAGAACAACACTACCAGCCACTGTCATGAGTAAAAGATAGTTTGCAGACCACCAAATCATGAACCATTACACTTGAAGGCATTTAACATCATCACAAACTTACTTCCAGAACTACAGACCAAAATACTTCAATGTGGAGGAATGCAGAGGAAAACACTTTCTCCCTGTCACCACCAAACACACGGAAAAAGTTGTTTTCACTCTGGTGAACATATCTCACTCAATTCTCCATACCGGAGGCTCAAACTTGGAATATAACATCTTCAAACAGGCTTCTAAATAACTTCCAATCCATAGGTAAAGATACTCATTCTACAATAAATGTGAAGCATTCTTCTAGATTGTGACGACTTCAACGAGGTTGGCCGAGTCTGATGTTAACACAAGTATTCTTAAGAACACGCTTCATGCACGATCTGAATTACACCTTGTGAACCAATCTAAATGTAGGAGCATGATCAAGAGACATCCACAAGCACATTATAATCACTAGGAACAACCGTGTGATCTCTAACATCTCTATCAATAAGATTCTTCAAACTGGAGCACAAGAACAACACTGCCAGCCACTGTCATGAGTAAAAGATAGTTTGTGGACCACCAAATCATGAACCATTACACTTGAAGGCATTTAACATCATCATAGACTTACTTCCAGAACTGCAGACCAAAATACTTCAATGCGAAGGAATGCGGAGCAAAACACTTTCTCCCTAACACCACCAAACACACAGAAAAAGTTATTTTCACTCTGGTGAACATATCTCACTCAATTCTCCATACCGGAGGCTCAAAATTGGAATATAACATCTTCAGACAGGCTTCTAAATAACTTCCAATCCACAAGTAAAGATACTCATTCTACAATAAATGTGAAGCATTCTTCTGGATTGTTCTTCTGCATATAATGCACTGTTTCTACTGCAACACATTGTTATCACCAAAGGGGCTAATTTTCTCAATATCCTCAACAAAGTAAGAGCATAGTTAACACCAATGACAACATAGATATGTTGACATCAATGAAAACACCAATTAGGCACATACTTGCAACATACATTCTATCGGGCCTTGTCTTGTTGAGCTACCTCTACCATAGCTTGTTGTCTCCACCAACCAGCCCTACTAGACCCTGCCTCCAAAACTCTCTCTGCAATCTCTCCAACTCATCGGTCATGCTCCTTGACTACCCCTAGGATAGTAAATCAAGTTAGCTTGTGTGTCAGCAACCATGTTTCATACTTAGGAGTGGTATCTGGATCAGCTCCTCCAATTAGATCCCAAGTCATTGGTGTTAGTGAATCCACCTCTGCCAAAGTTGTAGTAACCACTACCTCGAGACCCCATTCATTGATCTCTCACCAGGTCCTAGAAAAAATAGCCTCTCCTATAGGAACAGGTTGTGATCAGTTGAACTGTTGTAATACCCTCTCTGGTAGGTATCTCTCAATAACATAAACACTGTGACCAAAAATATACTGACCCTGTCGGTAGTATGTCAGATGCTCTACATCATCCTCCCATATCTCATTGTCCTTCAAGGGATGCCAGATGAAAGTGTCAAGCTCATCAAATGTATGTCGCCAATATGTAAGCTCTCCCATCCACCTCTGTGTCATAGTTCCATCATATAAATGCACAAAAGGCTCATCTATCCATCATTGTCGAGGGTGGATCAGCCTAGTAACTGTAATATGCTCCCAAGCCCATACATGTAACAAAGTAACACCTGCTACAAGGCTAGAGCCAAATCTATACACCACCTGATGCATATCACGATATAATTGACCCAATACATAGGTCCCCCATGCATACCTAGTACCATGAGTGAACATCCCCTCTAGAATGAGGCCCCATCCAATAGAAAATCCATGCAAATGCCTGTCAGGTACTAAGACCCTGCCAATCAATCCAGAAACCCCCAGCTGAATCCAGTCACATAAGCACCTCATCTCCCTCGCACTAATCTCATGGTCCTTAATACCAAGGTCAGGTGTCATCCATAGTCTCCTCAATGTAGCCTCTCCTATGTCAGTGTCATAGTCAACTTAGGCCTCATGGATTGGAATCTTGAGGATCCTCCAGACATTCTCTAGTGTGATTGTAGCCTCACCCGTCAGTAGATGGAATGAGCTATGCTCACTGTGCCATCTCTCCACCAGTGCAGTCATCATTGCTAGGTGCGCTTGCACCGAGGTCATGTGAGCCACATACCAGAGGTCCATCACCTCCAAGAATAGGTCCTCATCCTCATCTAAATCAACTACTAAGGCCAATGCTGGTGGGTGTCACTCCCTTGACATCAGCGGGGAAAAAATAACCTGTATCCACAGAGTTTCACTTGTCAATTTTTTGAAAAAATTCTAACTTTTTGCATTCTAAGCCAAAAGCAACCTAAAAACCAAAAGCATGTTTCTACTAGTTGAAGATGCCACACTATCTATATAGGTGCAACTCTGCCTACCAAAAGTGCATTTCTGCTGACCAAAAGTGACCTGGAATTACTAAGCCTCTAAAGCCCTAATCACTAGCCAAAAGTGAACCTTTTTCACCATAGGTGCATCACTGTTCACCATAAGTGACCTATTTTACCAAATGCATAGTTCTATGTGCCATAAGAGCAACTTTCTATGCAAAATGCAAACCTAAACCTACATTATTACAACTAGCCAAAAGCGTCATTGCACCTACCATAAGTGACTCATTTTTTCAAAAGCGCAGCATTACATACCATAGGCACAGCTTTACCCTAAAACCACTTTTGGTCAAAACTAAAGTCTACCCTCCTAAATAGCCCTATTAAATGCACTTAAAGACTTCATTAGGGGTACATACCTCTCCTAGTACTCCTGCCAGTTGACCATGTGTCTTGACTCACTCCGCGTTGTGATCTGATCATGGAATGCTAGCCATATCTTCTATCAATTCTACTCTAAGCTCTGAAAACTCTACTGCACTAGATGACAAGATCTCTAAAATGCTAAGGATGCAAATGACTTGAAAGTGACCCCTAGGCCCTACTTATAGCATCCCAAACTTGATTTCTTCCCTCCCATCCCCCAATTTTCTTCATGTTAGGATTTTTCTCCATCGTGTCAGCTTCCAGCTTCCAATCTGGTCCTTCTTAGCTTCTTTCTATCATGTCATCAACCTTTTCTTCTAGTCACGAGTCAACCCAGTATTTCTTCTATTTCCCTAGTTATCCTCTCAATGGGTATCATCTATCCTATCACCCAGTTATACTGGGGCACAGTTGTCAAATCACACATCATCAGTATTTTCTTTGAAACAACATTGTAAACTGCATTGTCTCCAAGAGGGGCAAAATGTAGACACCTAAAAATGACCATTGCATTACTCATCTTGCATACATCAAATTCTTCTAATGCACCTTCATCCAACATTAATTAAATAACTTATTTATTTAATTAATTTCATTAATTTCTTCTAAATCATTTAAATCTAACATTAATTGAATAAATCTTATTTATTTAATTAATTTCATCATTTCACCACTTTATTCTTCTATTTTCACATTAATTAAGTAAATCAATTATTCAATTAATTCAACATCTTAATTGCTCTTATCCACAACAATTAAATAATTTTAATTATTTAACTGGCTAATTATTCTTCTAAAATTAAATAAATTCTACAAATTTATTTAATGTTGACTTTTTGAATATCTTCTAAATAAATAAAATCAATATTTTATTTATTTCCTTTATTATTCCATCATGCACAATAAATTAAATAAATTTATTTATTTAATTTTTAATTATTTTTCTAGGTCTTCTAAAAATATATTTTTTCTCCATGCACACAAATTAAATAATTTATTATTAAATTTTATTCATAGCATGTCAAAAAGAAAAACAAAAGTTGAGTTAATTGGCTTTAAATCATTGTTTTTATCAATCAATTTATAAAATATAAAAAGCATTCTATTTTTATTAAAATTAATTCTATATTTAGCCAACAAAGAAATTAACTCAATAAAATAGCTTTTGTATGGACACTTGTCATGTGCACATTCCTTCATGTCTCATGAATTTATCTCATCCATTGATTCCATTGAATTTCCTCCACCATTGATCGATCTTCTTTGAAAGCTATAAATACACCAATTCACCTCTTCACAAACTCTTCACGATTTTTTAGCATTGGCATCCATATCTTCCAGTGCTTTGATCATTCATTGATGCAACCTCTCATCTTTAATCTATCATCCATCCACTTGCAATCATGGTTATGCTACGTTTAGAGCACTCCACATATCAAAACACCAAGGAATAAATAGTGTAGTGTGGTAACTTTTATTTTATTGTTTGCATTGGATCTTATTATTGTTATTGTGATTATTTCTTGAGTTATGTAGATATTGGAATCTTGGTTCTTTTCTTCTTGTTTACATTCCAATTTCTAGCATACACATCTATCACACTAAAAGTCTATGTACAAGAAAAAAGAAGCTTCAAATCAATTTTAATGTCAAAATTGCATGCATATTATTTAAATCAAATATTTAAAACCAAACTGGATGAAATTAAATTTTTAAATCTAGACTTGAAAATGTGTAAGCATACCACAATGGGCTCATCATCTCTCATGTCATGCTCACTTGCAACAGATATTGATTCTGCCACACTAAAATTTTGTGTCGCCAAATCCTATATTTCAATAAAACATGAATTGGGCTAGAGTAGAAATACAAAATTCAAGATCATGATAAAAGACTTAGAAATGGCATAGGATTTAACTATAGGACCTAGAATACGGCAAATAACTCATGCATCTGTGTAGGCTCATTAATGGCAGGATTAATTGAGCCTACACCTATACTAATCTCATCATGCATATATGTGTACATGTATATATAAATTCAACTCAAGAAGAATTTAAAATCATGAAATTATACTTGAAATTCAAATTTAAACTAAAAATGTACAATTTTAAGCTACACACCAGGGAATATGAAGCAGCTTGCATAGATGATGGTGGTGGGCCAGATGGACTGGTTGGTTTGACACAATAGTGTCAAGTCCTCCCATCTACTTTAAATTAAAAAAGGTTCATCACATTTTCATATTATTCTATAAGTATTAAAATAGATATCCAATTTTAGTCTAGAGACTATTTTTTAAACACACATTATATTTAATGAATGAGCTAGATAAATAAGGGCAATTTTTATACCTCTACCATATAAGGTCTACCCATCTCTACAGTTGTTGACACTAATTGGTCCAACCACGATGTAGTGGCAGTTGATGGAGTCATATGTACCAATCAACATGTAATATATAAAATTTATTAAATAAATTGATAATCAATAATTGGATCTATATTTTTATATTAAATTTAATTTTATTAAATGTGGCATACATATTGAGTCCATAGGAGCAAATAATGTAGCCAAAAGGGGCTCCTCTGAAGCAGATGTAGGACCAAAACATGGATGATTACAATTCTGACAAAAATGCGGTGTGGACCACAATGGTGTTAATGGCCATGAGGTGTTAGGACCAACACCATCTCCTCTAGGCTCTCCAGGCTCTCCAAGATTGACTTCATTTACCAAGTGGGTAGCTTGGTCAATTAAGTTTCCTAAGAGTGACGACAAAGCTTCGAGTGTTGAGACCACTGTGTACTGGTGAAAGAGCACAAGAACAAAGGATGGAGAAGGAACAATAGGTACAGGGGAAAATATTGATTTGGATCAACACGTGTCCCTGTTCTATGTGTTAGCAAGACAGTTATTGTTGCACCAAAAGATCGACCTGTTAATGCCCAATACAACTGCTAGAGTTAATGAATCCATGGGAGGCAGTTAAGCCTAGTCACGAACCCAAGTGTTGCGTTGCATACCACAAGGAGACCAAGGGCGTACACCTTGCAACAATCCCCCCAGTACAAGCGAGGGGTTTGAACCTGTGACTCAGGCTCCAATACCAATTGTTTGCAAGATAGTTGTCATTGCACCAAAAGATCAACCTATTAATGCTCGATAAAACCACTAGAGTTAATGAATCCACGGGAGGTGGTTAAGCCTTGTCATGAACCCAAGCGCTGCACTACATAGCACAAGGAGACCAAGGGCACACACCTTGCAACACTGTGTTGTGGCATGCCACCACCCACACCCTGAAATGATCTCATATCGAAATAATTGGGCTTTAAGCCCATCACAAACTTAGCCCATAATTTTTTCAAAGAATATAAGGGAACCTCAAAATTAGCATGTGGTGGATAGTTAAAGACCATCCACCACCGTTCCCAAAATTTATCAGCTATCTGTTGATGTGTGCACCATTTTAGTGAAATTCTTTTTTTATTTGGTGGTATTGGCTGGCCTATGGAAGGATCAATGAAAAATGGGGCAATCATATTTTTTGTAATATGTAAATTATTGATCTATTTATAAGAGAGATCATCCTCATAAAATTGACTCATCTCCTCTTGCCATGAATGGAATGTGTTTAAATTAGTGTGAATAGCTCTCACCGAATCAATAGTAGTTTGCATCATAGATGCAAACCGTGAAATATGTGGTGGATCATGGATTTGGTTTTGTTAAAAAAAAAATTCTTGCAATGTGTGAATGTTTTCATCGATGGTTGCTCTCAAGAGAGCCTCATCAGGTGGTGGTGGGGGGGTGGCCCGGTTGGGGTGGGGGGTTTGGGGGGGTTAGCCATGTGTAAATTAGAGAGAAGTAGAGCTACAATTACAAAAAAATAATGAAAATTGAATTAGGAATTTGAAATATATATTAAATTGCATGTACAACATGTGTTTAAATACATATAAATTGAAAACTTGGAAATATATAAATTTGCATGGTTTAAACAATACATTAAACATTTAATTTTACATAACAATGTACATATATACATTCAACCAAGTGACATTTTCCAAGAAAAATTTAGAAGTAAGAAAATGTAAATCAAAATTTGTGTTTAATTCCATAAATACATTTTGCAAATAAATAGATGATTGCAACCTAAGATCAATAAATATATGTTCAAATAAATACATAATTGCAACCTAGCATTGAATAGGTTAAAGTACAATAGGATCAATATCATCCTAATTTAGCCACCTAGGAAGCTCAGCTAAAGGAATGTGGTAACTATATCCAAACCTATTTTTATAATTAGATTTCAAGGACAAAGTCCCCTAGGGGGTGAATGTATACCCCTTTTGTTCCTAAACTTGTTAGATGGGAATTTTGAATACCATATAACTAATGTCATATGTAAATTTCCTTAAGGATTAGTCCTCAAAATGGATAGTGATTTTAATAAATTATCAATTTTCTATTAAAGATGATTGATGAGCATTTTATTAAGAATTTTAGTCTTAAAATTTGGATTAATCAATTAACATAAAAATTGTTACATGATAAGGATGGATGGCATGTTTTGTTGGCAAAATATTTTTATTTCTACAATGATATTCAAATGGATTAGACTAACACCATTTTCTAATGATGTCCTAAAAAATCTACGAAGTGTTAAAGCAATCGATGAAGCAAAGGGGTTAACCAAGCTAAGGGGGGTTTTTGTTTTCACTAAAATTTGTGAGCACTAATATGAGTTAAGGTGAAGAGAAAGTAATCAAGAAAGGATATAAAAAAGGTATAAGCTCTATCCAGATAATGGTGTTGATGAATTATGATGAGTATGTCAAGGCACGATCTTGATGTTATTATTTATTAGTCATATATTTACACATCATCTCCTTTAGCCTCTCATATATCAAACTAGCTAGGTATCATTCCACTAGAAAGCATCCTTTCTGAAAAGTGTTTTGAGGGATGTTGCTATGAGGCCATAACTCTTTACAAATATTATATAGTATCATATTCAAGTCCTAAGAAACCTCTCAAGTTATTAAGGGTTTTAGAATAGACCACTCCACAATAATCTCAGTTTTATTGGGATCAACTTTACTCCTTAACTAGTCAATTATTCTTGGAAATTAGGATGATGTAGATGATGTAGATCATCTTATTCATTCATCCACTTCATCCTAATTCTTCCAACCAAATCTAGCATCCATCCTAATCATTCCATTGCATCATAATCTCCCATCTAATCATCTCCTCCCAATCATCTTTTTCATCCAATCAAGTTCATTCCTAGTCATCCTACTCATCCATTATTCACCTATCCTAATAATTTATATTATCCATTTCATATCTCTAATCATTCATTTTCACTTATCCTAATCACCCCATTTTATCCTAATCACTTCATCCCTCTTATCACAATCATCCAACCATCTCATTCCAACTAATCCTTTCATCCAAACTAATCATATCTTAATTGAAAGGAAGCTAGGTGTGCGGAAATCACTTCCTACACTAATCTAATGAGGGGAGGAGAGTGCAAATTCAATTTTATCCTAACTATTACAGAAACATTAAACCATTAACATGAGATATTGCAGCAAACACATAAGGAAGAAAGAATGACATAAGAAGAGAGACACAAGATATACATGGGGAAAACCCTTACGGGTGAAAAACCCCACACTCCAAAACATTGCTCAACTATATTACGTAAACAAAGAGGTTACAATGCAAAACAGAGCCAATACTCTTGTAGGAGTCTTCAACACTCATATCTGGAGATGATCTGGTAGCATAACAGTACCTATAAAACCTATAGTAGATCACCTCCTCAAAGCACCTATTTTTATAGAGTTTATAAGGCAATTTTGGCTCTATCTTGGAATGGGCGTCCAACATGGCCTCATGGCCCAAATACCACACCTATGGACACTTGTCCAACATTGTAGAATGTTCCTGACACTTATTAGGTCACCCCATCCCAAAGAGGTCGCCTATTCCCAAAATGGGTAATGACAGATGCTTCTACGACTCTTACGATCGGCATAGAATTTGTCATAGCATAATGACTTACAACTGTAAGAGAATCTACCATACACATGCTATAAATAGCATATTCTCTTATAACATGTCATAATCCACCTTGGGGAACCCAAAGATGCCTTCCTCAAATATGCTCTTTGACACATGTCTTCACCTATCATAGAATCTCCTATTTCTGACTCTTACATGTCATAAAACTGTCGTAGGAATCTGTCATGACCGTTTCGGTCAATATTCCCTTACACAACATCCAAGATGACGAGACATGGAAAAATATTCGTACCAAAAAGTGGGATGCCTATCTTCTCATGTGAGGACAAAATTACAAGTTGTCATCTTCCATGTAGGATGACACATCATTGTGCCACATCCCACAAAATGACAATATGAATTTTACAATTAATTTACATCATAGGCAATGAATAAATTAATACAATGAAAATAATACAAGGAATTACCAAGGTTGAGACACCTTAATTCCCAACATTCTCCCACTTGTCGAACACCTTGTAAGAGCTAATAGAATAACAGGATTTAACTGCTATAGGCCGAGAGGCCCATAGACTCTGAACACCATCTGAACTTCTCTCTGCCCACTAGCTTCGTCAATGCATCTTCAACATTCTTCAAAGTATCTACCTTCTCCAAATTTACCTTCCCATCCTCTACCATGTCTCACATGAAGTGAAACTGTACATCAATATGCTTTGTTCTGGCATGGAAAGTTAGATTCTTTGCAAGGCAAATTGCCCTCTAACTGTCACAACTGATTGTAATTTGACCTACATCAACACCAATATCTAAACACAATCTCTTAAGCTAAATGGCTTCCTTACAAGCATGAGTTGTAGCCATATACTTAGGTTATGTAGTGGACAAAGCAACGACAATTTGTTGCTTACTCATCCAACTAATTACACCACCAAACATTGTGAACACATATGCACTGGTGGATCTCCTACTGTCAATGTCACCCGCCTAATCAAAATCCACAAATCCATGAATACAAACTGAATGTGGAGTTCTTGTAGCATTACCATGATAGAAAATGGAATACTTGGAAGTACCCCTTAAATATCTGAATAGTTGCTTAACTACATCCCAATGTACATGTCCAAGATTAGCCATAAACCGACTAAGGACTCCCACTACTTGGTCAATGTATGGTCTTGTGCAGACCATAGCATACATCAAACTACCAACAGCACTAGCATAAGGTGCTCTGCTCATGTCCTCCACCTCACTAGGAGATTTTGGACAATCACTAATAGATAACTTTGTTCCCAATGAAATAGGAACACTCATTGGTCTACAATCTGCCATGCTGAACCTGTCCAACACGGTCTTCACATACTTACTCTGGCTTAACCAAAGTTTTATGTTTGCTCTGTCTCTTTTGATCTTCATTCCCAGATTGTACCTATCTGCCCCAAGGTTTTTCATCTCAAACTATGCTAACAACTAAGACTTCAAATCAGAAATCATATTCTTACCATTCCCAATCAACAGCATATCATCAACATGCAATGTAATAATGAGAATACGATCATTGTCAAACTTGTAATACACACAATGATCCAATTTTGATCTCAGATAACTAATTGACAACACAAATGTATCAAACTTCAAGTACCACATCCTAGGAGACTGCTTCAAACCATACATAGACTTTTTAAGCTTGCAAACCAAATTTTCTTTACCTTTCTCTATGTAATGCGCTGGCTGTGACATGTAGATTTCTTCCTCCAAATCACCATGAAGGAAAGTTGTCTTCACATCCATTTGTTCTACCTCTAAATCATAAGCAGCTGCAAGAGATAACAGAAATCTAATGGATGTCAACTTTGCAACGGGAGAGAAAATTTCACCATAATCAATTCCCTCCACTTGTGAGTACCCCTTCGCAACCAATCTAGCCTTGTACTTTGCAACACTACCATCTGCACCAAATTTTTTCTAGAACACCCATTTGCAACCAACAGGTTTCTGTCCATCAGGCAAAGGCACCAAGTCCCATGTTTTGTTATTTTCCAAAGAAGCCATCTCACTCTCCATGGCCTCCTTCTAGGAACTTGCATATTTCATGCCCATAGCCTCTTTCACAGTTCTAGGCTCATCAGTGTTAGAAAGTAAAGCAAAAGCACAACTAGAATCAAGTAATGAATAACCAAACCTATCAAGTTGCTTTCTTGTTCATGTAGACCTCCTCAATGGCTAAGGTTGAGGTTCTACTTCTTCTTCTTCACTTCCAGAGCAGCTAGAGCTCTCCTCATCATCAAGCCTCACAAGGTCTGTCAGTTCAGTCTTCTCAAGGGTAGAAGGAAACTGAACTGTGTCTTCTTTCTTTTCTGACTATTCTGGCTGTAGAACAACGAAAGAAGGTGTTAGCTCTCTGAAGATAACACTTCTTCTATACAACACTTTTTCAGTCACGGGATCCCAAATCTTGTATCCTTCCACACCGACACCATAGCCAATGAAAATACATTTAACAGCCTTGTTCTCCAACTTAGACCGTTTCTCCCTAGGCACATGTGCATATGCCTCACAACCAAAAACATGAAGATGCCTTACTGAAGGCTTCTTACCAAACCACACCTCCATAGGTGTTTTGCCAACAAGAGCTGATGTAGGAGATCTGTTTACTAGATAGCAAGCAGTGGCAACAGCTTCAGCCCAAAACTTTTATTTGAGGCTTGCTCCACTGAGCATACTCCTAGCCTTCTCCATCAGTGTCCTAGTCATCCTCTTTGCAACCCCATTTTGTTGTGGGGTATATGGAGTTGTCTTATGCCTTTCAATCCCTTACTCTTTACAGAACTTATCGAACTCTGCCAAACAAAACTCACCACCGTTGTCAATTCTCAAACACTTAATCTTTTTACAAGTTTGATTTTCAGCAAAGGCTTTAAACTCCTTAAACCAACTAAAGACTTCAGTCTTACTTCTAATAAAATAAACCCATGTCCTTCTACTATAATCATCTATGAAAGATACAAAATATATAGATTTTGAAATCAAAGGAACATTCACCAGACCAAATAGATCAGAATGAATTAGATCCAATACACCAGAAGACTTGTGAGAACTAGAGTAAAATAGAACATGGTTTTGTTTTCCATAAATGCAATGTTCGTAAAAGTCAAACTTGAGATTACAATCATTTAACCCCTCAATGAGATTTTTATTTTTCAGGGTACGCAGACCCTTCTCACTAATGTGGCCATAGCTCAAATGCCATAACATAGTCTTTTCAGCAGGAAGCTTGGCTTCCATGGCATGTGCACTACCATTGGAACCGGTTACAACAAATTTCTTCACTGCATGTTCAGATGGTGGGGATGAAGTGATAGTAGCTTGTTTCCTTGAGTCAGAAGAACTATTACACTATGAAGTGCATGCCTTTAGCTAAAACTAAGTACCCCTCCAAGTACCCTTCGCAAGCACCATAGATCCTCTTGTCATCTTGCATCCATCCTTCGAAAAGACAACCTGCACACCTACATCATTCAACATACTTACAGAAAGCAGGTTTCGTGCAAGGCTTGGAATGTGCATAACTCCAGTGATCCCATTCACTCGTCCATTAGGGAATCAGATTGAGATTCTTCCATGACCAATAATCTTCATATGAGAGTCATCACCAAGGTACACCCTTCCACCATCAAACTCTTCATACTTAGTAAACTAGTCTTGATGCGAGGTCATGTGGAATGATGCACCAGAATCAATCAACCACACATCATCAGATGCATGGGTGGCTAGGGCTACGATGAAGGCATCACCATCATCTTTGTCAGAATATGAATCAGGAGCTTTCTTCTTCTTTTTCTTCTCCTCTTTGCATTCCTTTCAGAAATGTCCAGACTTGCCACAATTCCAACAGAGAGCTTTGGACTTTCTAGGAGATTTGGATCTCCCACGGGATTTGGATCTACCCTTCTTAGCTTTCTTGTCTTTCTTCTTCCTTTTCTCCTTGGGTCTTCCATGAACCACAAGAGCCTCTTTGGCTGATTCAGATGTCTTCCTCCACATTTCTTCAAATAACAGTGAGGACACCACATCTTCCATCTTGAAGGTGGTAGTGGTGCTTCTGATAGCCACTACAAGATGATCCCATGAATCTGGCAAAGAACAAATCAGGGTCATGCAATGATCCTCCTCCATTTTCACACCCATAGATGTCAGCTGTGCAATGATCATGTTGAAAGCATTCATGTGATCCACAATAGGTCCTCCGTCTTCCATTTTTAGAGCAAACAACTTATTTTTTAGGAAGAGTTTGTTCACCAAGGACTTGGTCTGATAAACATCACCCAACTTCTTTCAAAGATCCTTCATTGTCTTCTCCTCATGGATGTTCAATAGAACAGAGTCAGCTAAACAAAGTCTAATGAGACCCTTAGCCTTCTGATCTTTGAGGTCCTAATCAGCTTGTGACATTGCTGTATGTTTCACACTAGATACGATTTCCCATAGGTCATGATCAAAAAGTAGGTCCTCCATCTTGAGTTTCCACAACTCGAAATTAGTGCCATTAAATTTCTCAACCTCTAACCTTCCCGATGTGGTTGCCATCTCCTGCAACAAGATATAGAATACTCTACACAAGACTCCCACTCAACCTAATATTAGCTCAAAAAACCCCTACCCAACAACTAAGACCAAAACTAGCCAGGGTCTAATACCAACTGAAAGGAAGCTAGGTGTGTGAAAATTGCTTCCTACACTAATCTAATGAGGAGAGGAGAGTGCAAATTCAATTTTATCCTAACTATTATAGCAACATTAAACCATTAACATGAGATATTGCAGCAAACACATAAGGAAGAAAGAATGATAGAAGAAGAGAGACACAAGATATACGTGGGGAAAACCCTTACGGGTGAAAACCACCATTCCAAAACACTGCTCAACTGAATTACATAAACAAAGAGATTACAATACAAAATAGAGCCAATGCTCTTGCAGTAGTCTTTGACACTTGTATATGGAGATGATCTGGTAGCATAACAGTACCTATAAAACATGTAGTACATCACCTCCTCAAAGCACCTATTTTTATAGAGTTTACAAGGTAGTTTTGGCTCTATCTTGGAATGGGCATCCAACATGGCCTCATGGCCCAAAACCCATGCCTATGGACACTTATCCAACTTTGTAGAATATTCCTAACACTTGTCAGGTCACCCCATCTCAAAGAGGTCACCTATTCCCAAAATGGGTAATGACAGATGCTTCTACGACTCTTACGATCGTCATAGAATCTGTCATAGCATAATGACTTATAGCTGTAAGAGAATCTGTCATACACATGCTATAAATAGCATATTCTCTTACAAAATGTCATAACCCACCTTGGGGCACCCAAAGATGCCTTCCCCAAAGATGCTCTTCGACACATGTCTTCACCTGTCAAAGAATCTCCTATTTCTGACTCTTACATGTCATAAAATTGTCGTAGGAATCTGTCATGACCGTTTCAGTCAATATTCCCTTACACAACATCCAAGATGCTGACACATGGCAACATATGCCTACCACAAAGTGGGACACCTATCTCCTCATGTGAGGACAAAATTACAAGTTGTCATCTTCCATGTATGATGACACATCACCTTGCCACATCCCACAAAATGACAATATGAATTTTACAATTAATTTACATCATAGGCAATGAATAAATAAATACAATGAAAATAATACAAGGAATTACCAAGGTTGAGACACGTTAATTCCCAACATTAATCATTTAACCCTATCCTAACCATCCAACATCATCATCCTAGTTCTAACCTAATCATATCTTCCATCCATTATCCTAATCATAATCCACTACGATAATCCAATATCATCCTACATAATTGTCTTAATCCAACTTCATCTGTTTGTACTACATTATCCATAATTAAAATTCATTAATCCTCATCCAATCCTATCATTCATCATTTCCCTAAATTTCCTCCATCCATAATTTATGAAGATCTTTTATCCATGGTGAAAGAATATAGATCAGGTAAGTTGAACTACCAACTCTCAATTCTACTTTTCTTTCTCTAATACCAAAAGAAGATAATGCTTGCAGGTTTGCCAAGTTTAGGCCTATATCTCTATTAAATACAAACAATACTAAGAGGGGGGGTGAATCAATATTCTGAAAAACTTTTCATTCACACATTTATTAATCCATTTACCAAATTCAATAACAAGAAAGCAAAGTAAACATAAGAAGAGCAGCCACAAATTCATAACACATAGACACCAGGATTTTACGTGGAAAACCCAAAAAAGGAAAAACCGCAACGAGTGTTACCTCACAATATATTATGATAGCAATACTGAATTACATAAAGGCTCACTTCCTAAGGACTCACTGTCCAAAGAAATGCTCACTGCATAGGGCTCATTGCCAAATAGATGAGAAGATAGAAGAAGGACTGGCTCACTGCCAAGAGATGACTACTACAAGTGTATATACAAAATGTTATGGCGCAGTACCAACTTGCTCAATATACAGATTCAAAGGACTTCATATTGTCTACCCTATTTTTCTACTCTACTTCACATATATTTCTGTCCTTCTACCTTTATTATCGTTTTTCTAATCACAGAACTGCCTTAGGTTGCATAATCATGGAATTTTAATTCTATTCACACTTCCTCACCACTAACACTGAAATCCATCAAGTATATATATCCGCAACAAGATTCATCTCACAATCAGGTTGGCAAGCTAGACATGAAACATGTATACATGTGTTATACCTTGTCGGCTTGATCTTGTGCACAAGTAGGAATGCGAACCCAAATAAACATACAATAGTCTTCATATAGGTTGGCATCAATCATTCAACCACTTGGATTAATTCTTCAAACAATATATCCTCACCGCATATAGATCTAACTTGCCTATTGGCTTATCCCTTAAGTACATACTTAACCAGTTCAACTGTCACATCATAACTTCCAATGCAGGCCATATGAGACTCTAAAGATCATATCCAATATCGATTATAGCTCTCTTGTCATACCTTTAGAACCGTAGAATATAGTATTCAACTATTGAGAAATGCAGATCTTAGAACTCTCACTTTGTCACTGTGAGGTTACACTGTCAGACTGCAAGCTGATAAAGAACAACTTGTTTAATGTGATCAAAAGAACTGTAGAAGCTATAACTTTGGATTTAGGTGATCATAATAAGTATCTTTACTTCCTCAGAACTGTAAGACAAAATATGCAACAGCGAAGGGATGTGGACCCTTTTTCTCTGGTACTGAACAATGTCCCTGTATTAACTCTGTTCACCCAGACTTGGACAATTCACCATATGACTTCTGGAGGAAGTTAGGACTTGAAAACTGGAATATATGATCACTAGGTAGCTATGAACAATATACCTAAACCGCATATGATGATCTTCTACTGCGGAGAAATACTGACCCAAACTCTGTCACTTACTTGTATCTTGCCCATAGTCATTTTGACTAAGTTAGTCTTTCGTACCTTTACCAAACCTTGTTGTCATACCTTTACCATGCCTTGTTGCCATCAATGACAACATTTAACATTCTTCCTTGACCATCAGAGTAATTTCTCTTGCCAACAATCTCCCCCTTTGGCATTGATGGCAACACTTAGTGAAAAATGCTTGTCTTATCCCCCTTACTGTATACATCTTGTTTTTCTTCTCTCCCTTAGGTGTTTGCCCATTTTTCACTAGTTTTCTCCCCCTTTGACATCAATGGCAAAGGTGTATGCACAAGAGTTAAAATTGTGTCAAAGACTACAAAAACTATCATATACTACCGCATATGTACAAATACAATCTTCAACTTAATTTGATGTGGGTTGTAGGATGTCATTGAAAATGTTCTCGATTTGAACCAACTCTTCATCCCAACTCTTCTTTGCATTGTTCAAAATTTGGATGTTTTCATTTACTTGGAACACCAGGTCCCTTGTCTTCTGTACACTAATAGGTATGTCAGTTATTGCCTGAATCTTTAAGGCTTCTATAGCTAGACTTATCATGGACTCAATTTAGGGCTTATCAATCTTCTCAACTAGCACATTATGCTTTTCATTTCTTCCTTTCTATTGAGAAGACTACTTATGTTGTTTTGAGTAATTGTAACTTGCATTTCCACATTATTGATGAAGTCAACTATTCGATCATAGGTCTTGGAGATATTTGCTAGTTAAAGCTCCATGTTTTTGACTTTCTCTTCTATTTCCTTGGTGGTCTCAGGCCATGACAAACAAAACTTATATATATCAAAAGCTTCCTTGAATGCATTCTCCATATTCTTGATGCTACTTTCTAACAACATTTTGTCACTATCTAACTTGGTTTTCAACTCTGCTAATCTTTTATCTTCAAATTCCTTTCTAACCTTAATATCAGTAGATTTTTCAAAGGATTCAAAATGAGTAATTACAAAATTTATCAGACCTTTGAGCTGATCAGTTGATGGCATAGATGTATCCTTGTTGTATGAGGCCACCAACTTTTCAAAATATTAGATGTTGCATCAATAAGTTCTTTGTCTTTTATGTGTGTTCTTAACATCTCTTCTTGAGCTTTTGCTTGTATGATTTTCCCAAACTTTAACTTTTGTAAAGGAGACATTGAGTCCAAGATGATTAGATCTTTTAGTACCTTAGGTAAATCTAAGATCTGTGTTCTCTGCTACTCTTTCAAAAGTTTTCTACCATAGTCAATTTGAACTTGAGTTGCAACAATATCTCTTTCCACTTTTACCTCACTAAGTATAACTGTCATTATTTTGTTCTCTTCTACTGGCTTTTCTTTCTCTACTTTAGTGGTGGTTACTACAGTAGATGAGGTCCTTGTTCTTTTTCTGGGGCTAGATACAGGATTTTCCTTTTTAGATCTCTCATCTTTCCTTTCTGGAGTATTTGATGTCCATTCTATTGGAACACTTGTGGCTTTTGATCCATCTTCTTTGGTTTTTGCCTCACTTATTTGTTTATCTGATGTTTTTTTTTTATTTCTCAAGTTCCTTAGACATTTTGGAGGATAATTCTTTGAATGTCCCAAATCTGTCTTCTTTGAGATCTTTTGGTTTGCTTAGTTGTACATCAGCTAATTCAATGAAAACATCTTCTGCAACTTCATACCCTAATGTAGGGACCCATACAGTTCTTGGTTCCACATCTTCCATGAAGCATTTGTCTTTGTCTACCATGAATACAATGTCCTTTTCATACCTCACTACATTTCCAGGTATCTGGACTCTACATAACATTTTCTTTTGAAAGATCTTGAAGTATCCCCATAAAATTTCATTATGCTTGTCTGCATTTCCCAAACTCTGCAAGTGATTTCTTATTTGAGTGGCTAATGGTGTGTGATCGAGCCAGACAATGTTTCCCCAACTGGGTAGTTCTCTCAGGAAGTAGAAGAGTAAACAAGTGATCAATTTTCCATATTTGAAAGGATGATTAGTCTCTTTTGTTCTTTTCAAGTTCTCCATTGGTTCACTCTGGAGCAATTCACATAAATCATAATCTATATTGTTGTTTATCATGTCATATGTTGTGTATATAACTGGTGCAGACATAGAATTTTCCCTGTTGGAAAAGTATATTTTATATCTAATAATCATTTATGCAAATCTGACGGCTGGATCCTTAATATCATTTACCGTGAGGGATTTCTTATCAAATTTGGCTCTTGTTAGTTATAATACCACATTGTTCTTTATTTTCTTTAAACCTGGAACCCTCCCAGAGGAACTCATGTCAGTTACATCTTTAATAGCTTCTTTAGTTATCATATATGGTTCATCAAGACACAAAACTCATCATGAATTCTACTTAGAATAAATGTAACCCATGTATCATTCAGGATCGCAGGGAAATCCAACCAGGTGTCTAATTTCTTTTCTCCTAGAACTTTATATTCGTCTTTCAACACAACATCAATAGTGGTCAATTCATCCAAGTATAATTTTCCTAGATTCATGTGATCATATTCCTCTAGATTGGTATGAATATATGCCCTAACATCTTCCATAGGCATAACTCCATGTGGAGTAATTGAAAATGCTCCTACAGGATCATTTTCTAGTGATTTGAAGAAATGTTTCTCAAACTTGGGGCGAGGCTTTTCAGTTATCTCGATTACTTGAGGAGTAAACATTTTCCTAGAATAATTCAAACTTCACAGTAGGGTTTTCAGGCTATAAATATCTCTTTTGCTGAATTAGGGTTTCCTTCTCGTGAAATCACTTTGAGTTGTTTTGAATCTCTAGAAATCTTTGCTGTCACTCAGGATTCCTTTTCAACTTGATAGCTTGAATGCAAAGTGAATTGTATGTTGAATGAGTTCCTTTTTAACCCTTGATATGAAAACCTAAGTTGTCATAAATGCAGTCCTTCAAAGTAAACACTTCTCTGTTAAGCTCAGTCAATCAAGATTACTCCACAATGTTTTGCATTTGATTATTTTCTTCTAGAATTACTTTCAAAAGATATGTCATATGAAGCTTCATATCATATCTTTGTGTCAGATCCCAGCACTGAATATCTAGCTAGGGGATTTGGATTTTCAATATAGCTCCCCATGAGCTAGAGCTCCCAATTTACTTCCTGAAGGAAGTATCTACACCAGAGGCTGGTGCGGATCCATCCCTAACCTCATTAACATCCTTCTTAATCTAGACCTTGCTCATTTCCTTCTTAATTTCCATTGGATCAATCTTGTTCTTACCTTTATCTTCTCTCTACTCTATTTTCCTCTTCTCTATAGGATAGTCTATTTTCTCATTCTTGTATCTACAGAATCTTGCAACATGTCTAAACTTATTGCAATTGTAGCATACCACATTCCTCTGTCCCTAATTCCTTCTATTAATTGGATTCATTCTTATTATACATTTGTTAGCTATATGTCCAAATCCATTGCATGCAAAGCACTTTCCATTGAAGGATTGAGTGTTCCTTACATTGTTAAAATCATTCCTTACCAGACTTCTACATAGATTTGCAATTGAAACACTGACCAAAGAAAGATGGAATATTTTGATACATTCTACTTCTACACTGAGTAGCCTTATGACCAAACTTATTGCAATTAAAACAATAGCCATTGAAAGAAGGGTACCTTTGAGCATTTGGCTGTCTAACCGGAGGTCTTCTAGGTCTTCTTTTCTAATTCCTGAACTGATTGCCTTTATTTTTTCTCATCTCAATGTTCTTTTGACCTGATTCCTTTTTCAAATCCCAAACCTTTCTTGTCATCTAGATTTTTCTGACTGTCAAGCAACTCATCAAGCTTTGCAGAGCTTATTTTGAACTTTTCTTTATAACTATTAGCTACTTCTAGATAAAATTTTAGAAGTAACACATCTTTAGCCAATTTTTTAGATTCCTCAAACTTATCCTTTACAAATTGATTCAGATGCCTTTCAATCTCCTCTTTCTCTTCAACTTCCAATGTTAAATTGTTTAGAGTTTCATGTGCTTCATTCAATTGATCACTTAACTCCTTTCTTTTCTCTTTAAACTTCTTGACTTTCTCCCTCAGCTTTAGGATGCATTCATCAGCTTCTTTGACATTAGCCTTTAGATCCCTGATTTCTACTTTAGATTTTTCAAGATCAATAAGAGTTGCTTTTAGTTCATCATTGCTCTCATATGAGAAGTTCCCAAATCTTCTTACTGCAATGAGTACAATATCCCAGATCTTCCTCAAGTTGTCGAGCCTCTTCCAAGGAACCTTGCTCTGATACCAATTGTTCAATACAAAGAATACTGAGAGGGGGGTGAATGAATATTCTGAAAAACTTTTCATTCACACATTTATTAATCCATTTACCAAATTAAATAACATGAAAGCAAAGTAAACACAAGAAGAGCAACAACAAATTCATAACACATAGACACCAAGATTTTACGTGGAAAACCCAAAAAGGGAAAAACCACAGTGAGTGTTAGCTCACAATATATTATCATAGCAATATTGAATTATATAAAGGCTCACTGCCCAAGGACTCACTATCCAAAGAAATGCTCACTACATAGAGCTCACTGCCAAATAGAAGAGAAGATAGAAGAAGGATTGGCTCACTACTAAGAGATGACTGCTACAGGTGCATCTACAAAATGCCATAGTGCAGTACCAATTTGCTCAGTATACAGATTCAAAGGACTTCATATTGTCTACTCTACTTCACATATATTTCTATCCTTCTGCCTTTACTATCCTTTTGCTAATCACAGAACTGCCTTAGGTCAAATAATCATGGAATTTTCATTATGTTCACACTTCCTCACCACCAACATCAAAATCCATCAAGTATATATATCTGCAACAAGATTCATCTCACAATCAGGTCAGCAAGCTAGACATGAAACATGTATACAAGTGTTATACCTTGTCGGCTTGATCTTGTGCACAAGCAGGAATGCGGACCCAAACAAACATACAATAGTCTTCATATAGGTTGGCATCAATCATTCAACCACTTGGATTAATTCTTCAAACAATATATCCTCACCACATATAGATCTAACTTGCCTGTTGGCTTATCCCTTAAGTACATACTTGACCAGTTCAACTGTCACATCATAACTTCCAATGTGGGCCATATGAAACTCTAAAAATCATATCCAATATCCATTATATCTCTCTTGTCATACCTTTAGAACCATAGAATATAGTATTCAACTACTGAGAAATGAGGATCTCAGAACTATCACTTTGTCATTGTGAAACACTGTTAGACTGCAAACTGATAATGAACAACTTGTATAATGTGATCAAAAGAACTGCAGAAGCTATAACTCTGGATTTAGGTGATCATAATAAGTATTTTTACTTCCTCAGAACTGCAAGACAAAATATGCAATAGCGAAGGAATGTGGACCCTTTTTCTATGGTACTGAACAATGTCCCTATCTTAACTCTATTCACCCGGACTTGGAAAATTCACCATATGACTTCCAGACGAAGTCGGGACTTGAACACTAGAATATATGATAACTAGGTAGCTATGAACAACATACCTAAACTGCATATGATGATCTTCTACTGTGGAGAAATACTGACCCAAACTCTGTCACTTACTTTGTATCTTGCCCATACTTAGTCATTTTGACTAAGTTAGTCTTCCGGACCTTTACCAAACCTTGTTGCCATACCTTTACCATGCCTTGTTTCCATTAATGAAAATATTTAACATTCTTCCTTGACCATCAGAGCAGTGTCTCTTGCCAACAATCTCTTTGGAATATGTGTGTGTAAGGTTAAGTGTGTCTAGGTTGTCCTCTTTCTCCAACTTTGTATGCCATTATGGTGGAAGCTTTTAGCTATTTTCTTTAAGAATGCAAAGGAACAAGGATAAATAAAAGACATGTTTTAATCACCTCAAATGTGTGTAATTCTACTAATTCCCAGTTTAGTGATGACTCGTTGGTAATGGGATATGGTTCAATGGAAGAAACTAGATAATTAAAGAAGAATTCTTGAAAAACCTTGTTTGGCCACTAGGGGGAAAATCACTATAAGAAAGTCTACTATCTTTGCCTATAATTTCTCCTCTATGCATAGTAAGAAGCTTACTCAAATTTTTGGTTTTAATTCTATGTATTTGAAGTAGTTTTTCACTTTTATTGGTGTTCCTATTAGTCCAAGAAAACATGCTAAAAAGTAGTAGGAAGAATTTGTTAAAAAAATTATGGACATATTCAACTTGTGGACTCATCGCTAGTTGACTTTAGTTTGAAGTTTTTTCTCAATTAAATATGTTTTAACTTCCATTACCCTTTTTTTTGTCCTCAATTCATGCTCTTGTTGAGATAGTCTAATTTATTGACAATACGATCTAGTCTTTTTTTTAGAAAGGGGTTAAAGTCCAAGGAAAAAATAAATTCCACCTTGTTAAATGGGATGTGGTTTGTATGCCTAAATGTTGGAGTGTACTAGGCTTTAAACACTTACTCATTTTCCCTAAAGTTTATGGGCTGAAATTCATTTGGATCTTTCTTTTCTATTGATTTTTATTGTTTTTTGTCTTATTTTTGTTATTTTTTTATTTTTATTTCATTTGAAACCCTAAGTGCTTTTTAGATAGATATTTAGTTATTTTTCATTATCTTAAACTATAAATATTAAACCCTAAACCCTAAACCAAAAAGACTAAACTGTAATGTCCCCTTCCTAAGTGATTTTCATGACGAGTAATTTAGCCTTTAACTCCCGAAGGCTAATTGACGAAATAAGGGAGATATTATTAAATTAATTATTTTATAAGGTTATTACTTAATTTGAAATCAACAGGTAACCTTATATTTAATTAATTTAATATAGTGACTTAAAATACACATTAGATCATTAAAGTCACTAAAATAAAATAATAGGATTTTTCTAGAAGCCTCTTGAAAGTGTGATTAAAAAAGTATAAAGGAAGGGGCAAGGTAAGCTTCCAGGCATCTGATTATTGACATTTGCATTTGATGAGTTTTGTGGAGCCAAGGGTTTCTGCATATTTGGTCTTTGGGAACGGAAACTCCCATAGATTAGCATAACTGAGGTGGTGAAATATCCTTCGAAGGGTTGCAAATTGGAAGGGATACTTCAGTCCTTTCATTTGTGCTTAAATCTGCAATATTAACTAAGGGTTTGGAAGTATTAATTTGCATATCAGAAGCTTTTCTATTCGCTGCTACAGTGCTGTGAATAGTGCTGCTACAGTGGACGCTACAGTGGTCGCTACAGTAACGCTACAGTGGTCGCTACAGTGTTTGCTACAGTACGCTACAGTGTCGCGCTACAGTGTTTTGCTACAGTACGCTACAGTGATTGCTACAGTGCCATGAACAGTAATGCTACAGTACAGGGCAGCTAGGAGGAGGTTACAATTTGGGTTTGGAAGGAACTCCTTTCCTGGGATATTGCTTGATTCTTCCTCAGCACTTTGGGCACCATTATTACCAGGTTCTCTCTGTTATTTGCATCTATTATTAGCATATAGATATTGCTGTTGTTGATGACTATGTAATCATATTTTGGCATTTGAAAGCCATGAGTCTTGGCATGTTATGTATTTGGTTTTACCTTCAATGAATGGGGTTATAAGCTGTAGACTCATTGTTTATCTCCAGCATTTAGATTGCATGATAATTGTTTGATGTAATGTCTATATCAATGGAGCACTGGTTTCTCATATAAGAATGCATGCCAAGTGTTTGTCATTATGTCAGTTGGCTATAGGTGTCTTTTTCTCATATGTAGTCATTAATACGCAATTTGAAAACACCAAAAGATAGTTGCATTTCATCTTGAGGCATCATATAGACATCATAGGAGTCATTTACCAGCATATATAATGTTACCAATTGGAGCTAAGTGTTAGGAAAAGCAAACAGAAATTTGTATCAGCATAATATCCCCTTTGCAGAGTAATTGTTTGACAAAATTTTTCAAGGCCAAAAACTAGAAAATTGTAACCAGTTTGGGCAAGGGATATTACATAAACCCTAAACCATAAACACTAAACTGTAAATAGTAAACCCTAAACCATAAACACTAAACATTGAACCCAAAACACTAAACACTAAACCCTAAATCATAAACACTAAACCCTAAATAGTAAACACTAAACCCTAAACCATAAACTGTAAACCCTAAACCCTTGAACAAATCAATTTTGGGAAGTAGTTTGATATCCTAGAGCTTTCCTATATGTTGTTTTAAAAACAAATGGATAAATGTTTATAGAACAACAAATTATAACCCTATCTCACATGATATTTCCTAGATCTCTTAAGATCTCCCCACATAATTTCAGATCTTATCTTGATATTCATCTCTTTCAACAAGTTTAAGAATGTATCATACTAAACCTTCATGATAATTGTAGTTCTCCCCACATTTTCATAGAATAACCACCTATCTCATGAGAAAGACTGTCCCTCTTGAAACAATCAACCACTTTACAAATACCTTGGTTTGTAAAAAAGTTATGAATTTGAAATATTTCTAATAGATGGTCTGTTGTAGGCGGGGAGGTCTTGGAGGTGGACGATGGGGGTTAGGCGTCGTAGGTAAACATTTTTTGGCATCTTATTTCATCCTTGTCCATGGTTTGTGGCTATTAAAATGAAGCCATAGGCCTATTTCAAAAAAAAATAAACACTTGTAGTAATGATATTTCCACAGTCCATGATAATAGAATTTCAATGCTTTTGGCAGAAAACTGTGTTTGCTTTTTTGACTCAACGTTTCGGATCACACTCCATGATCCATCATCAGGAGGAAAGGAAAGAATGTGAATGAATTAGATTGTAGAGATGTTTCTTAAAAAGAGAGAGGGGGTTGGCACAGATAGCAAGAAAAACTAGAGGAATTATTAAAAGGGGATAAGTAAGGAAAAGTAAAGAGAGTTTAAAATAAGAACATCAAAGAGCAAAAATAAAAAGATAAAAAGAAAGAAAGAAACTAAAGAGGTTGAATAAAGCAAAGCTAATGGAGAGGTATTAGTAAATAGCTATAAGTCTATGTACAACAATTTCAAAAATAATTCTATAAATGTAAGCAAGAAAGTGCAAGTAATACAATATATGAAGAAATAAAAGGGGTCTAAAAAAATGAAGGTGAAAAAGAACCTATATATGTATGAAAACGAAGAAACTCTAAAAAGAGAAGAGTGGAGGGGAAAGATGGGAAATAAAAGCAAGCATGAGATAACATGCAGAAAGCAGAATGCGGAGTGCAAATAAGAGGGGGAGAATGTGATGTGAGTGGGATGAAGGAGGGTGCAGAAAGGAAAAATTAAGGACGAGAGGAAGCGGGCAAAAACAAGAGAGGGTGAAAGCCAAAAATAGATAAGAGATTGTAGACTCACACAAGAGGGAGGAATGTAAATGAGAAATAAATGCAAAGATAGAAGAGAGGTAAGAGTGGGATAAATATAGAGAGGAAAAATGTAAAGGATAAAGCAAAATTATATATATGTATATAGATATAAAGGGGTCAAAAAATCTACAAATGAATATGTAATTAAAAAGAAATGCAAAATTATAAATATAAATATAAAAATAAAAATAAATGAAAATAAAGAAAAATGGGGAAGTATATACCCAGACAAGGGACAGAGAATAAATAAGTAAGAAAATAAAAGCTTAGGTATACCACTAAAAGCCTGTGAGAGTCAAAAGATAACAAAGAAAGAGGAGGAAAAGACGATGTGAGAAGGAGAAAATGACGTGACAAAACTATAGTGGGATAAAACAAAATATAAAGCTATACGAGAAAGAAAGAGTGAAAGAAAGAAAGAAAGAAGAAGGGTCAGAAACCTAGAGGAGAGGGACAATGAGAACGAAACACAATGGTGAAGAAGAGGGGAGAGAAAGGAAGAAAAGAGCATGAGGTAAGGTAGATAAGGGAAGAGAGTACGAGGGGTAAGGGGGAGGGGGAAGGAAAGGATAGGAGGGATGGGCAAGGTCAAGAATGAGGTCTCCTGGATAGGTTGATAGGAAAGAGAGAGCAGGGGGGAGAGACGGAGAAGATAAGGAGGGAAGGGTGAAGCAAAGGCACGGATAAGAAGGGGGGGAAGCACAGGAGGCGATTAAGGTTAATCAAGATGGGGAATGGAGAATTTTAAGGGAATTTAATAGGGGGTTCCAAGTTTGGCTTAAATTCCATCCCTCATCTCTATTTAGGTTGGAAGGGTGGTTTCAAATGAAAATGGCCTCTTTAAGTTTTCTCTTGTAGAAATTGTCTTCCTTGGCAAGGACAAGGGTGTCTTCTAGGCGGATGTGGTGCTTGGTGTTAGAGGAGTGATCAGTGAGTGCCAATTTAGTGACCCTTTCATGTCTAATGTCTGCGTCGTGCTCTTTGATTCTAGTGTATATAGATCTCCCTGTTTTGCCAATATATGGGGTACCACAGGAGCAATCTATTTTATAGACACCCGAGTTTAAGAGACTATTAATAATTCCTCTAGTTTTTCTTGCTATCTATGCCAACCCCCTCTCTCTTTTTAAGAAACATCTCTGCAATCTAATTCATTCACATTCTTTCCTTTCCTCCTGATGATGGATCATGGAGTGTGATCCGAAACATTGAGTCAAAAAAGCAAACACAGTTTTCAAATAAACACTTTTCAAAAATGGGTATCCATTCCTTTTACAGGTGCCCATTTAGCTTCGGGTGCCCAATCCTAAATGGGAGCTCGTTCCTTAACAGGCACTTGTTTAGGCTCGGGCTCCCATTCCTAAATAGGCACCCATTATTTTCAAAATGGGTGCTCGTTCCAATCGTGTTTTTCCTTGCATATAAAACTTGTACAAAGTGTGTACTCATCTTTGTGTACTCACCCAACACTTTGACCAATGTTAGAAAGTCATTTAAGAAAAGAAGAGAACATTCTAATTTAGAAAAGTAGGAGAGAATTAAGAAAGGTATTGATAAATCCCGCCGAAGGCCAGGGTTTGGGGCGACACTGAAAAAAATTAGAAAGAAGAGAAATTTGAATGAAAAAGAAGGTGCTTTAAGTTAAACACATCAGGTTCACCAAAATGTGATGTAGGAAAATCTACTTCTCAACTGAACATATCAATCAAGGGATCATTTCACTAACATTCCACTAGGGTTCTATTAACTAATGTTTCAGACAAAATCTATGTCTACAAAACCACTTTATGTTTTAACAAAAATGAGTACTAGTAAATAGAATTTTGAGAAATGAAGTACAAATGTGGAAAGAAAAAACGATAATGAACCTGGTGCCAAGCACACAGCCTCATTGTCCAGGATGATAGCATGTCACATGGACATCTGCATGTTGCACTATAGTCTATATGGTGTGGGTACTGTACGGATTTATGATCTTGTTCTTTATGTCAGTGTTTTCAATCCTTCCTCTTGCCACTGAGCTTCCTGACGAAACCTGCAAATGCATAGATTGAGAAAAAGGGTTGGGTTGTATAGGATTTTGTGTTAGTCAAACCCCTTTTTTGATGTTTCCACCTTAACGATAGCTAGAGATATAAATTGATAGATTGATATAAAAATTGTGTGATCTAATTCTAAGTGCATCTAATTGTAATGATTAGTGACAAGAAACAATGCAATATTTGATAAATGAAACCTTAATGAATTAGAAAAGATTCACAAAACAATCCCTGTTGAAATACATAGGACAACTAAGAGGGGGGTTGAATCAGTTGTCACAAAAACTTAACTTCATATAAATATCAAACCATCAACTACTTAATTACTGATAATCAGATTTAACCATGAATGCATGAAACCATAGACTTAATCACAATCACACATTCAACACAGGAGACACCAGATTTTTATGTGGAAAACCCTATAAGGGAAAAACCACAGTGGATGTTAGCCCATAGAAATATATAAGTTATAACAATACCAAAAAATAGAGGCTCACTGCCTATGGGGCTCACTGCAAAGATCGGCTCACTACCAAGGGGTGGCTCACTGCCAAAGATTTTTGAATTGACTTGACAGCATGTACTCTATGCTTGAGTTCAGTTCCATTGAAGTGCAATATTCTTCCTCTACTCTGCTCTTCTTACTCTTCACACTTATCTTCTCATTTTTGCACACTCATACATTTTTTGTAATTACATTACAAGTTTGTATACAAGTCATCAACCTTGGAATGTTCATCAAGGTCGGCAATACATTCATCAACCGTTGGAGCAATCTCCAAGGTCGGCATTACAAAACATACATAGAAATAGGTCTGGACCTAATACAAAAATTAGCTAAGGGAAAGATGTAAAGATGTTTGTTGATCACGCCATGCCTTAGTTGGGACTCAAACGTAATCCTTTAAGCCATGACACACTTCTACAATCTTCAAGGCATCTCCACAAATAGTGAAATCAATGAAGTCGGCCAAGACTGTTGGAACACTAGGTCTACTAAGAACATTCTTCTTCCATGATCCAAAATTCTCTTTGCAGACCAATACAAGGGTAGGAACATGATCAAGAGGCATCCACAAGCATATTGAAATCATCAGGAATAACCACATAACTTCTAACCACTTTGTCAAGGAGATTCTTCAAACTGGAGCACATAAACACCACTGCCAGCTACTATCATAAGGAAAAGATTGCTTGTGGACCACCAAATCACGAGTCATTGGAGTTGAAGGCACATAACATCAGCTCAAACTTAACTCTAGAACTGCAGACAAAAATACTTCAATGCGGAGGAATGCAAAGCATAATACTTTCTTCTTGTCACCACCAAACATATAAAAACAACAGTTTTCACTCTGGTCAACATAGCTTACTCAAATCATCATACCGGAGGCTCAAACTTGGAACATAGCATCTTTAGACAAGCCTCAAAATAACTTCCAATCCATAGACAAAGATATTTAATCTATAGGAAATGCGGAGCTATTTGATTGATTGTTCTTTTGCAAACAAAGATACTCTGCAACACACTGTTTCTCCTGGAGGAGCAAATTTTCTCAATATCCTCAATTTCAGGATTTCCAACACTTACATAGGCAAATACAAATCATATAACTCATTACAAGCAAGCAACAAAACAAGAGCACAGTTGACACCAATGACAACACTGATATGTTGACATAAATGACAACACCGGTTAGGCACATACTTGCAACAATCTCCCCCTTTGTCATTGATGGCAACATATGATGTGAAAAACTATAAAGACCATCAAGACAAGATTCTCCCCCTTTCTCTTTACACATCTGCACTCTTTCTTTTCTAAGTTTTTCACATGATTTGTCTCCCCCTTTGACATCAATGGAAAAGGGCACGTACTTGCATCATGTTGCACTGATCCAACTAAACTTTCTCTATTATCATTACTTTCTTTATCAAAAACTCATATCGGTAACATCTAGCTACTCCCCTTGAGAGGTAGCTCACAAAGAATCAATCTAGGTCAAAGAATGAGACTTTGGGCACCACTGGACTGATGCATTCCCATGTATCTTAGTTTAGGGCGGGAGGGGTAATGACCCCTAACTTTTCTCTAAGATACTCAAAAGTATCCTTAGGCAGAGGCTTGGTGAAGATATCTACAATCTGATCCTTTGTGGACACATATTCCAACTTTACTTCATTCTCTATCACCTTTTCTCTCATAAAGTGATACCTTATAGATAGATGCTTTGTTCTTGAGTGCATCACTGGATTCTTTGAAATATTTATATCACTTGTATTGTCACAGAGGATTGTAACTGGATACTCATACACAACTCTTATGTCTTTCAAAGTCTTCTTCATCCATAACACTTGAGTACAACATGTTGCTGTAGTATACTCTATTTTTGTAGTTGACAAAGAGATTGAATCTTGTTTCTTTCTTAGCCATGAAACCAATCTGTTACCCAAAAAGAAAGTGCCTCCACTTGTACTCTTCCTATCATCAACATCTCCAACCCAATCAGCATTTGTATAAACACTAAGAGTGAAATAATTATCCTTTGGATACTATAAGCTATGATCTAGTGTGCCTTTTAAATACCTCAAGATTCTCTTTACTGCCATCACATGTGATTCTCTTGGATCTACTTGAAATCTTGCAACAAGACAAACTACATGCATATCAGGTCTGGTTTGAGTTAGATAAAGCAATCCTCCAATCATGGATTTGTACTTTTTTTTATCAGTCTTGGGTGATTCGTCAGTTTTACTCAACTTGCAGCCAGTCACCATGGGAGTACATACCAGTTTAGAGTCTTCCATCCCAAACTTTTTTAACAACTCTTTCACATGCTTAGACTGAGATATGAAGATTCCTTTATCTGATTGATTAATTTGCAAACCTAGAAAGAAATTCATTTCACCAAACATAGACATCTCAAACTCATTTTGTATTTCTCCTACAAACTTCATGCACATACCTTCATTTCCTCCAAAGATGATGTCATCAACAAATACTAAAACAATCAGGATCTAATTATCATTGATCTTGAGATACAGATTGATGTCAGCAGTACCTTTATTAAACACTAATTGCAACAAATATTTTCTAATTGTGCATATCAGGGTCCGGGGGTTTGTTTTAGTCCATACAAATCCTTTAATCTACACACCATATCATCTTATTTTGATAGTTGAAATCCTTCTAGTTGTTCAATGTAGACCTCTTCTTCCAATTCACCATTCAAGAATGTAGACTTAACATCCATCTGATACGCTTTGAAATCTTTGAATGCAGCAAATGCCAAAAACATTCTAATTGCTTCAATTCTTGCCACAGGAGCATAGGTCTCGTCAAAATCTATCCCTTCAACCTGAGAGTATCCTTTGCTTACCAATCTTGCTTTGATCCTTACTACTCTCCATTCTCATTCATCTTGTTTTTGAAAACCCATTTTGTGTCAATCACATTCTTATCAGTAGGTCTAGGAACTAGTTCCCAAGTTTGATTCTTTTCTATTTGTGCCAGCTCCTCTTCCATAGCTTTTACCCAGTTTTCATCATTGCAAGTTTCATTCATAGTTTTAGGTTCAACTTTTGAAAGTAAATAGTAATTCACTTGTTCTTCTACAGCTCTTTTTCTTATCAATACCCTTTTGCTTTTGTCTCCTATAATCTAATCTTCATAATGATTAATTCTTACATACCTAGGAGTCTTAGTAGCATTTTTTGAAGCCTTTTCTTCATCTTGACTATCTTCTTGTTTAACTTTTTCTTTGCTTGTTATAATAGCATGTTCATCTGATTCATAGTCACTCAAATCTGATATTCTTCCCCTATCTTCATCAACCTTCACATTAGCACTTTCAATGATCTTCTTCAATCTCTTATTGTAGCACTGGTAGGCCTTACTCTTGGTAGAGTATCCAAGAAAGATTCCTTCATCACACCTAGCATCAAACTTGCCTAGATCTTCTTCTCTTCTTATGTAACATTTACTACCAAAATCTTTGAAGTATCTTACTATGGGAACTCTTCCATACCATAATTCATAAGGAGTTTTGGCACTGTTACCTTTTACTTGAACCCTATTTGGGATGTACACAACAGTGTGTATGGCTTCTCTCTAGTATACTTCTAGTAGGTCATCTTCCTTCAACATAGTCCTAGCAGCGACTTGAACTATCCTATTTTTTCTTTCAACAACTCCATTCTGTTGAGGAGTCTTAGGTGCAGACAATTGTCTTTTTATCCCTTGTCCTTCACAGAAAATATTGAATTCATTTGATGTGAAATCACCTCCTCTATCAGATCTCAAGCATTTAATCTTCAACTCTAACTCATTCTCAACCATTGCCTTGAAGGCTTTGAACTTGTCTAGGGCTTCTAATTTATCTTTTAGAAAAGTGACCCAAATCAGCCTAGAGTAATCATCAATAAGCAAGATGAAATACATGTCTCCTTGCAAACTTCTTGTTCTTGTGGGACCACATAGATCTATATGAACCAATTCCAGCAATCCAGCAGAGAATTGTTTTTTACTTTTGAAACTTGTTCTTGTTTATTTCCCAAATTGACATTCTTTGCAAATGATGTTGGCAGGCTTCATAAGCTTAGGTAGATCTCTTACAGCCTGAACAGAACTTAACTTTACCAAGTTATCAAAATTGATATGACACATCCTTCTATGCCACAACTAACTCTCATCAGTCTAAGCTAATAAACAATAATCATTAATTCCTTTCAAATGATAAATAATACCTCTGGTCTTTTTACCAATAGCAATCACTGTTTAGAATCTTTCCATGATCTTGCATCCATTGTCCTTGAATCTCAAATCATAACATTTGCTACACATCTAACCAACACTCAAAAGATTATGCTTTAAACCCTTTACATACAGAACATCATCAGTATTGTGCTTACCATCAAAAGAGATAGATCCTTTTCCACAAATCTTACCAGTTGTATCATCTCCAAACCTAATCAGTCCACCATCATATTTTTCCAAACTAACAAACTTATTTTTGTCACCAGTCATGTGATGTGAACATCCACTATCAACAACCCATTCATCCTTATCTTCCTAAACCTGAACAATCAAAGCACTTTCTTCCACTAGTATTTCTTCCTTCACATAGCTAGCAGGATTAGTAGACACAGGTTCTTCTTTAATAGAAATAAACAAGCATTCATTTGCACTAGTACTAGCATCATCAAACTCATCATCAGTCACACTATCATCAAGATATCTAACATAGTAGCATTTCTTTGGAGCTCTAGGCCTGTTCTCAAATCTTTTTCTATTTCTTTCAATTCTTTTAGGACATCTAAAAGCATAATTACCTACTTTACCACATGAAAAATATTTGAAACGTAATTTGCCTTTGAACTTACCAAAACCTCTTTGCAATTTGTCAACAAAGTTAGCTTCAATTTCATCAAAGTCATCAGTAGGCTCCACTTTGTATTTTTCAGCTTTGGAGATCTTTTCAGAAGTACTGGCTTTGAAAGTAGTCTCAACTTTCGGCAGAGCATCACCAAACTCTCTCATCTCAAAGGCTATAAGATTTCCAAGTAACTAATCTTTGTCGATAGTTTTTAGAATTATTACTTCTTCAATTGTAGCTATCTTGTGACTATAGGACTTTGGTAGTGATCTAAGAACTTTCATCACTACTTCCTTATCACCAGTAGTTCCTCCCATACCTTTTATTCCATTGACAAGTTTATCAACCCTTTACATAAAGGCTATTATGTTTTCATCTCCATTCATCTTTAAACCCTCATATTTCACTTTCAGGCCTTGTAGCTTGGCTTCTTTTATAGAATCGTCTCCTTCATACTATTTTTTTCAACTTTTTCCAAAATTCATTTGCAGATTCAAGATCCATGACTTTTATCAACTCAGTGTTAGTCAAAGCACTTAACAAGGCATCTCTAGCTTTTATATTCAATTCGTATTATTTGATTTCATCTTCAAATGTCAAACCATTTGGAGGCATGGTATATTTTGTCTCTACAGCTTTCCACACTTTATAACCAAGACAAAGGAGATGGATTTTCATTCGTACCTTCCAACAAGCATAATTTGTCCCATCAAACTATGGATCTTCCTTTTAAAAGACATCCTGGATCTTCCTCAAGCTGTTAGGCTTACTTCCGAGGAACCTGCTCTGATACCAATTGTTGAAATACACAGGACAACTGAGAGGGGGGGTGAATCAGTTGTCACAAAAACTTAACTTCATATAAATATCAAACCATCAACTACTTAATTACTGATAATCAGATTTAACCATGAAAGCATGAAACCATGGACTTAATCACAATCACACATTCAACATAGGAGACACCAAATTTTTACGTGGAAAACCCTATAAGGGAAAAACCATGGTGGGTGTTAGCCCACAGAAATATATAAGTTATAACATTACCAAAAAACAAAGGCTTACTGCCTACAGGGCTCACTACCCAAAATGCTCACTACAAAGATTGGCTCACTGCCAAAGATTTTTCAACTGATTTGACAACATCTACTCTATGCCTGAGTTCAATTCTATCGAAGTGCAATATTCTTCCTCTGCTCTGCTCTTCTTACTCTTCGCACTTATCTTCTCATTTTTGCACACTCATACATTTTTTGTAATTACATTACAAGTCTTTATACAAGTCATCAACATTGGAATGTTCATCAAGGTCGGCAATACATTCATCAACTGTTGGAGCAATCTCCAAGGTCGGCATTACAAAACATACATAGAAATAGGTATGGACCTAATACAAAAATTAGCTAAGGGAAAGATGTAAAGGTGTATGTTGATCATGCCATACCTTAGCTGGGACTCAAATGCAATCCTTCATGCCACAACACACTTCTATAATCTTCAAGGCATCTCCGCAAATAGTGAAATCAACCAAGTCAGCTAAGACTGGTGAGAACACTAGGTCTACTAAGAACATTCTTCATCCATGATCCAAAATTCTCTTTGGGAACCAATATAAGGGTAGGAACATGATTAGGAGGCATCCACAAGCATGTTGAAGTCATCAGGAACAACCGCACAACTTCTAACCACTCTGTCAAGGAGATTATTCAAACTGGAGCACATAAACACCACTGCCAACTACTGTCATAAGGAAAATATCACTTGCGGACCACCAAATCTCGAGCCATTGGAGTTGAAGGCACATAACATCAGCTTAGACTTAACTCTAGAACTGCAAACAAAAATACTTCAATGCGGAGGAATGCATAGCATAATACTTTCTTCCTGTCACCACCAAACATACAGAAAAAGCAATTTTCACTCTGGTGAACATAGCTTACTCAAATCATCATACCGGAGGCTCAAACTTGGAACATAGCATCTTCAGACAAGCCTCAAAATAACTTCCAATTTGCAGACAAAGATATTTAATCTATAGGAAATGTGAAGCTATTTGATTGATTGTTCTTTTACATACAAAGATACTATGCAACACACTGTTTCTACTGGAGGAGCAAATTTTCTCAATATCCTCAATATCAGGCTTTCCAACACTTACATAGGCAAATAAAAATCATCTAAATCATTACAAGCAAGAAAAAACAAGAGCACAGTTGACACCAATGACAACACTAATATGTTGATATCAATAACAACACCGGTTAGGCACATACTTGCAACAATCCCTACATGACAAGGAAAAGAAAGAAATGTGTTCAACCCACAAAGATAAGAAAGAGCATGATATAATCTTGTGAAAATAAATTGTAGAAATGGTAGTTCTCAATTTTGGTAGATCTTTTCTATGAAATAAAATAGATCCTTTGCAATGGCCAATCTACTTGCTTAAATAGAGAGGGAAAAGGTGAAAAATCAAGGAAAGGAGCCATTTTTATGCAGATAAGCATCAAGAAAATCGTGGCGAATCATGCAAGTAAAACGACAACTTCCAAAAATTATCGCAAGACTTATAGAGGCTTTCAGGACATCTATGCATGGCATAGACATTCGCGCTAAGTACTAGAGTCTTTGCAATTCTAGATCTTGAAAGGTCTAGTCAACTTGGAACAAAGCCTTGAGATTTAGGGACTTTTATAGTTTTTTGATATTATAACTTGTAGAAAGGGTCAAAGTAGTGCAAAGGCACATCTCATGGGTTGAGGGTAAGGCCAAGACTGGAAATGATCCTAAAACACACTAGGGGATTGGACACTAAGGCAAGTGCCAAATTTAAAGCGTGAAATTGTGAGAGAGCACAATTTACGATGCTATAGTTACATTATAGGATATTACACATAATGAAGACCAAAGGGAAGCAAAGGTTGAGAAAGTTCAACAAGTTACTAAAGAGTGCACTGTAATGCCCACCTATATTGACCCTTGTTGTTGTGTGTAATAGATGATTATTTTCGCATAGATCCTGTTATTGGATCCTTATGAGATATTCTATTGATTATTTATAAAGTGTATTGTGTGTTCTCGTGATTTGGCATCATTGCATCAATCTTGCAGATGAGGTTGTTTCCATCGAGGTGTTTTGATGGTGTAGTCTAGATGCTTTATGAGATGTTTTGTATGACCATCTAGGAGTTTCTGATGAGGTCATGCTATGTATTGTTATATTATTGGAGCTTTAGCTTCCCTATTTTCATTTAAATAAAATGTTGGGTTGGTAGATTAGATTCCTTTAGTATGATTATGTTAGATGATTAGTTGCATATTGATCATATTTTTAGAATACTTGATTTAATTGAAATGTTAATTTAAAATTATTAATATGTATTTGCGTAATTTATGTCATTGCTTCAGCTATTATTACGTTTTGGGTAGATGCGTATAACATTGCTTTGAGTGTGCAGTAAATTACAGGTATTAACCAATGAGTGTAATGTGGAGTAGGTGACATGGGACTCTTGGTCATCTCACCTCATGGTCCTTATGTTGTTAAAACCAATGAAAACCTCATCTGAATCTATTACGATTCCGGATTCCCCTTGTGATAGACCTATGAATGTCTTCTTGGGTGTGTTTGACTTATTGCTTGTGCAATTTTGCATGTGCATGGTATGTGTGAAATATCTTATGGTGTTTTCGAAATCATTAATTGTGCTTTTATTTCCTAGCATAGAGGAAAGGCAATTTAACCAATTTAATTGAGTTGTGAAGTGTTTAATTTTGAAAAGGCATATTTTATTTAAATGCATTTTTGAAATAATGTGTGTGTGGTGAAATGCATTCTAATTGTGAAGTTAGAATTATTTCATAGGGAAAGGAATTATTTATTTATTTATGTGTTGAAATATTTAATTTTGGAAAGGCATTTTATTTTATGCTTGGTGATTGAAATAGATTTAATTCTAGTTTGGAAATTAGCTTTGGATCAATGAAGGTTTAGTTAAACCTAATCCCGACTAGAAGCTTATAAGGGAAAAAGTGGATTGTATTGTTACTATTATGAATGGTTTGAAAATGGAGAGCAAATATGGAGTTTGAAAAACCTTTTTGGAAGAAAATTTGATTTTCTCATACCGAGAGATCACTTAGTTAGATCAAATCATGTCAACAATAGAAAATATTCTCCTCCCCCATACCTTTAGTTTGAGTCAGGTACTTCTCTTGTTGGTTATGTATTTAATTTTATTTAGTAATTGTTATTTCATAGGAAATTTCACTTTTGGAAATTTGAATTTCCTACCCAAACCCTATCAAAATTTTCTAAAACTGAAATGCTTTGTGAAAAGTGTGTTGTGTAGAATTGGAACAAGAGGGTATTTTTACATTTTGACTTTTTGGATTTCTTAGAAAGCGTGAAAAGTGCATGAATTTCCCTATTTTCACCTATCTAAAATTGTTTAAAAAATATGTGAGTGGAAAATATTGTGGTTGGGTTAATTTAAAACAAGAGGGTGTTTTCAAATTTTTGTATTTCTTTGTAATTCAAAAGTTGACTTTTTTTGGGAAAAGGGTTTGGGGAAGGATACTTCAAGATCCATCAATGGTGAACCCTAGATATTCTTGGAAATTATTTTTTTTTATTTTATGACTTTTGGGAAATTTTGAATGTTGTATTTTATGTGGAATGATGTATTCTCCCATATATTTAATTTTATAGCTGTATTGGGAAGCATGCCTTTAGGGTAAAATACTCTTTCTCTATTTTCAGGTTCCTTGAAGGAGGAATCCTTTGTTTGTGTGGGTTGGATATTTCCCAACTCGTTGGATGATGTTGGATGCAAGGAGTGCACTAAATAAGTGCCCCTTGAGCTTTTTTGAGTGTTTAGAATTATTGTCAAACACCTTGTGTCTCTCATACCTGAGTGGTGGATGTACATCTTGAGGCTCTTATGTGTGAGTGGTGGATGTGAACCTTGAGGCTCTTATGTGTGAGTGGTTGATGGGTACCTTGAGGCTCTATACATGAGTGGTGGCATCTTAACCTTGAGGCTCCTATGAGAGTGGTGGCATCCTTACCTTGAGGCTCATATGAGAGTAGTGATACTATTATTGATATGTATGTTGTTGATTATTATCTGTTCTTGTGCATTGATTGGTATGTTTTCCATATGTTTCCTTTATGCTCTTTGTGGCATGAGTAGTTGTATGTGCTCTATGAGTACTAGTGATGCGAGTGTTACTTATGTGTGATTCCATCTTCTAACTCTTGGGTGAGTGATGTGTATGAGACATTTGTACTTCTTTGAGTGTTCTATGCATTCCTTGTATTGGTGTGAGATGGCCATGATAGCAAGTTTTCCATGATCATCTTCTCTGTAGCTCGAGGGTTACCTAAAGTGCCATAGTCATCTATTGTGCCTCATGATGGTACTATGGTAGGGTGGTGGGTAACATTTCCCTTATATGATTTTGAGATAATTAGTGGATCAACAAAATGGCATTCATTTAAGAGTTCAAATGCAAGCTGCACATGGAATATATGGATTAAGAAGATTCCTTTCTTGTGTCAATTTTGTATTAGAGGTGAGTGGGAAGCATGTGAAAATATAGAATGGGTTGAAGAATGGAAACATAAATCCCTAATCCATATAGAGACCTACTTAGCTTACAAACTAGTTTCTCCTAACCTTTCACTTTGTATCCCTTTGGTTCTTCCATAAATATTTCCTCGCCTAAGTCTCCATGCAAGATTTTTTTCTTAACATTCATTTATTCAATTTCCACATCAAGTGCTACAATAATAGATACTAGCATTCTAATAAAACTTAACTTAGCAGCAAGGGAAAATATCTCACCAAAGTCTATTCCCCCAACCTAGGAATAACCCTTTTCCACTAACTGATCCTTGTACTACTCAAGTGATCCATTTTATCTAAACTTCTTCTTGAATGCCCACTTACAGCCAATGGGTTTCTTATCCTTAGACAAATCAACCAAATTACAAGTCTTACACTACTTCAATGCCATCATATCCCCATCCATGGCATTCTTCCAAGGATTTTTTTCTTTAGAAGTGAGATCATCTTCCATAGAACTTGGTTCACTTTCAGTACAAGTTAGAGAAAATACACAATGGAAATCTAGTGGAATATACCTATTAGGTAATCTCTACTATCTTGTAGACCTCATAGTCACCAGTGAATAATTTCCTATTGCATTTACACTCTATTCTTCTTTAGAGCTACCATAGATATGCTAATCTCTTTTTCTTCCAAAATGTCATGTCCATTGTGTTGTTTAGTTTTAGATACATCTTGTTACTCCAATTTTGTTTCAAAATGCATCTTCTCCCTCTCATTCTCCTTTGGTTTTTCAACCTTAGATAAAACTCAAAGTTCACTAAATGTAACATCCCTTCAATAGATAACCTTCAAGGTTTTTGGATTCCAAAGTTTGTAGCCTTTGACATTCTTACCATAACTAATGAAGATACACCTTTTAGCTTTGAGATCCATCTTGGACTGATGCTAATTAGAAACTTGAACAAATGCCTCATAGCCAAGCACCCACAGTTGTGTCACCACTAGTTTTGTCCAGTCCACACTTCATATGGCATCTTGTTTTTCAAGGTAGAAGCAAGAGACTTATTTTTCAAGTAGAATGCAATGCTAACTACCTCCACCCAAAAATCCTATCCTAGAGTTGCACCACTCAGTATACTCTTAGCCTAATCAAGAAATATTTTATTAACCTTTCAACAACTCCATTCTACTACGATATATATGGGGTAGTCTTTTGCTTCACAATCCTAACATGCTTACAAAATACAACATAATTCACTACATTATCTATCCTAAACACTTTTATTTTCTTATTAGTCTAATTCTCAACAAGAGATTTGAACTCCATGAACTTAAGAAACACCTTAGACTTGTTCCTAAGAAAATATATCCAGTAATACCTAGAATAATCATCAATAAATGACTAGTACTAAGACTTACCAATGGATGGGATATCCACAAGACTACACACATCATTATGTATCACCTCCAAAATCTCCTCTACTCTAGTTCTTCTAGAGTTGAATCACACTCTATTGTATTTGCCTAGCACATAATATTCATAAAATTCAATACCAACAAAATAATCAACAAGACATTCTACCATATCCTTACTCACCAAGGTTTTTAAGCCTTTTGCACTAAAATGACCTAAATACAAATGCCACAATAACCTTGATTCAGTGTAGTGACATTAACACAACTAGTTAAAATTGATGTATCTAGCCTATATAGAGTAACATGTTGCACCCCTTTTGAAAGAATCAAATTACCTCTAGCTAATCTATAACATTTTCCATAAAAAATGACATGAATTCCTAATTTAGCCATTTTAGACATAGACATTATGTTTCTTGCCAAACTTGATATATGTAGTACATCTGAGAGTGTCTATACTCTACCATCCATGAAAGTGACTCTAACTTTTTTGTGACCAACAATATTCAAGAGTTGTTGTCACTTAGAAACACCTACCCTTCATCACTCTTGGTGTAATCTAAGTACCACTCCTTATGAGGTGTCATATGAAAAGTACCTTCAGAGTCAATCAACCAAGAATCATCACCAAAAATATTGGATGATACAAAGACATCACTACTATACCCATCAGTGTGAGAGGACTTATTAGAGGAAGTCCTTCTTCTTGGACTTGCACTCCTTTATATGACACTTCTTTCCACAATTCTAGCATTTCGCTTTAGACTTACCAAGAGATTTAGACATATCTTTACCCTTAGACTTCTTATATCTTGTCTTCTTCTTATCTTTCTTCTCTTGACTTGGATCTTACAATAAGGGAATCAAAAGATTTATTATCCATGGACCTCTTCCTACTTTCTTCACTTAAACAAATGCCAATAATATTTTCTAGTTTAAGTGTTGAATCATTGTTTCTTATAGAAATTACAAGATTATCTAATGAATATAGTAAGGAACAAAGTAACATAATGCATTTGTCCTATTCATCCATCTTGATTCCTATTGATAGAAGCTGACTTAAAATCATATTAAATCTATTCAAGTGATCATTTGCATAGTCTCCCTCCCTTAATTTTCAAAGAATATAACTTTTCTTCAAAACAAGTTTATTAACTAGACTATTGGAATGATATAACATACTTATCTTCTACCATAATGAATTTGTTGTCTACTCTTGAGACACATTTCATTAACAATATTATGGATTAAAAAGTGGCCACATGCCTTTTTACGTCCTTGTTTAGTTCCTAGGTCCCTTAGTTGCATTATATCATCAAAATGTTTCTCCCAATGCAGAATTTCCCAACACTGAGATGAAATTGGAATATGGGCCCCTTACTTTAGCTTATTCTAGATCTAAAGGAGGCTAAAGGACTTGAGCGGTACCACCTAGGTCCCTCCCTTTTGTTGGGGCTAATTCAAATATATGTCGGCTTTGCAGCTCTCTAGAGGATTCTGCTTGTTGGCTCTTTTGGTTTGAATTGTCAATTGTAATCAGGAAAGAATATATAAATGTGTTTTTGAGTTCATTATCAACTAAGAGGAAAATAGCTAACTTAATATCTTGAAGTGAAGAAAGAAAGAGAATTCATTATGATTCTAGACTAGATTTGTGTATTGTTATTATGTGTTGTTGCAGATATGGAGTTATCATCTATCCTCCTTAGGAGTTGAAGGATCTTCATCATTCTAAGGGCTCATCACATAGGTGATATCACTATTTATTTATCATCATTTGAATCATCATATTATCATTATTTTCAACCTCTAGCCCCACAAAGGCACACACTCTTTATCAATCAACGGTGTTGGGAAGCTTGAATGTTATCTTAGGATTTGACTAAGGTAACTACCTAAACACCATAACCCCAAACCCCTTCTTATCTTCTTGTGTGTAGGTTATAGGAGCTAGATCTAGAAAATACAGAGCTACAAGAAGGTTGGGTGTAGATCAAGGTTTCAGGATCTGAAGATAGTTTTAGAGTATTCCCTCATCAAGGACTTGGGTGGTACCACCCATGTCCCTCTACCTTTTCTAGTCTAGATCTGGCATCAGGACAGCATTTGCAGCAACTTTCTAGTTTATACCTTCAACTAATTCTTCCACTCAAGACCTGGGTGGTACCACCGAGGTCCTTTGACACCTCTTCTTTCTGGAGATAGGTTTCATCACTCCCCTGATTATCCTTATGTAATTAGTTTTTGGGTTTCTGTTGTATTTTCTCTGTCATAAGCAAATCATTGTAAGACTAGGGTTTTCATGCATTGTTAACCTAGGGTTTGAGGAAAAGACTAAGTTAAATCTTATCCATCTATAACACAATGGAACACAAGGTCAGCAGCTAAGTCCTCCTTCATTTCGTAGTGATTTGGCTCAGCCTTGTCCTTGAATGTTATATGGAAAAGGGTTTAATCTAGTTTGCATCCTAGTTGTCATTCTCCTTTCTCATACCAAACAAACACAAAATCTGATAGACATAACTATATTGTACTTCTATCTTTCTTATCTAATTTTACCCAATCTTCATTATACATACCCAAAGGTTTAGCCAAAGAAGATACCACAATCCACTGATCTCTCTCTCTACCATCTAGAAGATCCACCATCTTCAACTTTCATAACTCAAAATTCTGACCATGGAACTTGTCAATTTTAGATCTGAAAATGCTACCCAGAGATTTAATATTGTTATATCTTCTCACAAAATCTCTCAAATTATTCCTTCCTTTCAGTTATAAATGAACTACAACAAATCAACTACTATTAGTTTTTACCACTATACACACTAGGGTTTGCACTCCAATGAAGTAGTCGTTCCACCCAAACAACAACCTTGGCTCTAATATCAAATGTTAGGTATTTTATCCCCTATTATAGATGACTGATATAGTAGGAAGATAAAAACTTAGGACTACATATACAATTAATAGTCAATAGAACTTGCAAAATTTATCTAACATGTACAAAAGTAAATGGAACAGTATATGCATCCACAAGATTGCACAAGACATAAAAATTTTAAATGGTAAACCTTATGGGAGAAAACCCACCACCAAAATATGTTCATAGTTATATTATATAAAACAAACACCAATTCAATATGACATCTTTGAAAATATTTTGCAAAGTCTCAATCTACAACATATCCTTCTTTTGCAATTGCTTGAGTTATCACACACCAACAATGTAAAAACATCTTCAATGTCTAACACTTGAGTTATCAAGTTCATAAGCTTGGTATATTCACACAAACTAATATATAGACATATTCATGGGAATACTAACCATCTAACTATCTAATTAATCCATAGAATACCAAGAGTCATGTAACTATAAACTAACCATACATGACATCGACATACCACAAATAACACCAAGTATGACGCCTTCACATGGGTAATCACCTTGTATACTCTACCTCTATCACACACTATGAATCAATAGTTACAACCTTAACACCATCAATATGATATATGTTTCTGATATAGTCACCATTACTAACTCTTCACTTGTGGTAGCTCACATAAACATAAGATTGCTCCTAACTACTTGTGGTACCTAGTCTCATCTTCTAGGACATTATCCATCACTCAAATATTTCCACATGTTCACTAGTTCTACCACATGTCCACCTACATCACTTATCACACTCCAGCAAACATTTAACTCACATGAGATTGTGGGTTCTCCTTCAAATGTATTTTGGTTTTTTCCACAACATCACCGCATGTGAAACAACATATATGATGTACCACAACACCTACAACATTATTCTCATATGTAAATCACTATGCCTACTATATCGCAACATTTGTAGCTTCATTGCATATCATGACAAAGAAATATGTAGACAAACTCTTCCTACAAAGGTTGATATCACCTAATTCCCAAAACAATCAGCATAAAGCTCCTAAAATCATAGAGGAAATGAGAAGAGTATTACACCAAGCAACTTAATTCAATTTTTAAATAATTTAAAATTCTTTTATATTCATGGTGCATTCTCTATAATCACAAAGGTGTTTGTGAGTCAAAAATAGTTATCGCAAACCAGTTATGAACTAGACTCAAATTTAAATCAAGATAGGACAAGAGGACATGCATAGGGTATGACTAAAATGTTGCAAGAATAGAGGTCAAAGAAAGGGGTCCCAATGTTCCAACAAAACATCAATTACACAAGTGGGAACAAATGGAAACTCTTAGAGGAGAACATTGCAATATGTTTAGAATCCAAAATCCCTAAAAAAAAGAAAAAATAAGTTCTACTTCTAGTAAGGTGTATATAGCCCTAGTAGATACATTTGAATCACCTAGAGAAATTGAGATTTTATGATTTTCTCTCTTTTTTTGCTCAATTTCTTTTTTTTTCTTTCATTTTTAAATTTTTTTCTTTCATGTTTTTTAGCTCAACTAGCAAGCAATGAATCTCACTATCTAGGTTGGGGACCACCATTGGCATGTGAGAGGGTTGATCAAGAAATAGAAAACCTAATTACTTAAAACTATAATGGATCACCTTAGAAAACCAAAAGTATTATATGAGACTATTGTGTTTTTTATTAAAAAGAATGGTCCTACATACTTGACAAATCTAGGATAACTTAAATAAACCTAGCAAAGCCTAAGAAATGGTTTCATTCTATTTAAATTTTTTCTACAAACTAGAAAGATGGATTGAGAGGATTTGATAATGTTATCCTAGGAAAATTCCATTAGACAACCTAAAAACATAAATCAAAAAGAGGTCAAGGAACAAATAACACCAGAAACAAAATAGAAAAAAGATGCACAAAACAAACAAAAAATATATAGAAGACAAAATTCTCTAAAATAACTCTACACTACACATTAGGAGAACATTAGGAAAATTAATTTTTAGATTTCTCCTACTTTATTTTTTGAAGCATTAGGCAAGATTAGTTGGACTATTTGGGTTTGAACTTTAGCATGCATATTGTTAAACTTAGAAATTAAGCTTATACATGGTTTGGGCTCATCTTCAAGGTCTCCATCATGCAGGATTAAGAGTTGAGGTGGCTCATAATCACTACGTTCTATCCAAATACATGTTTTAACATCCAAATTGCCACTCAAAATGAAACTTGGGATAAACCATAAGCGAAGGTATAGGACTTTCTTGATTTTAGTGGCTACAATACAAGAGTGAGTGTTGATTCTATAATGCACCTCCTTCAATAGCTTGTGTTTCATTACAATCTTCTTCATTCTCCTCATTCATATGCACATAAGAAATAAAATCACTTGTCAGTAGGAGATTTTTCCAAGCTCCAGATCATTTAAAACCTGATAATGAGCACTATGATCATCTTCTATATTAGTAAATTTAAAACAAGAAGGTTCATTCTTGATAGGCATGAAATTAGAATTAATTATGCAAGAGTTAACCTCATCACTACTTTTATAGATTTTAAATATTTTATCATTAAAATAAAAATAGTACATGATACATGAGAATGTGCCTAGATAAAACCTTGTTAGAAAATCTATATCATTTGTTATTTTTGTTGGCTTGGAAGTAGACATATATCTCCTCTTTGGATGAAAAATTATCTACCATCTCATTATTTGCAACTACAGACCATAATAATTCAGGCTTAAAGTTCATACCATTTTGATTATCTTGTGTATCCACATCCACTGTAGTATCAAAATTATCCTCATTATTAATTGAGGTCAACCCACAAAAAAAGGTTTTTGAAACAACTTGTTCACTAGTTTCCTAAAAGCTTAATTCAAATGAATCATCCTTCTAACTTGAAGCATAAACCATCCTCTCTAGATTCTTGACCTACAGTTTCTTGATGGTTAGAAAAACATTTTTGTATCTTTCCTACATACTTGAGGATAATCTACAAAATGAGATTATAACATGTCCTCCTCCTCTAAGTCATCTAGTGTTTCACAAACTTGAGTTTTAGACTAAAATAATTCTTTTTTTTTTTGTGTTGTTAAAATTGAAATCAAGCACAAAAGAGATAGCATTTCCAACTTGAAAGACTTCCCTAGATTTAGACTTTTGTATATTTTCATTTTTCCTCAGCCTCTAATTGCATAACAAATTTGTTAGTCTCAATGTGCATCATTTTATGATTTTTGATCTTTTCCTTCAAGATTAAATCTCACTTGATAAGAAACTTGAGGAAATTAATCTCCTCATGATGGGTAGTTCAACATTCATCAGTTAGCATAAGGTTGGCCAGTGTGCAAGTAGTAAATCTACATCTCATATGTCATGGTTCAAATTTTTGATGAATGTAGGGATGTTGATTTCAAAGTCTAGGTTAGTTGATTGGCATGCTTCTTGATCAAGACTAGAGTCATTGTGACAAAGGAATAGGAAACTTATCTTTTAGAGTGAGCTTGTTGAGCTCCCTGTAATTTGGGCACATTCTCCATGACTCGTCCTTCTTTTTAACCACAATCACTAGAGATGAATAGACACTTTTTTTTTAATCCAGAGGTATCCCCTAGCCCTGCCCCCGAGAGAGACAGGAGCATTGCGACTCTGCCCAACGTTTCCCACCACGCCTTGCCTTGGGCTTAGATTTTTGTGCCGAGTTGGGGCTAATAACAGCGGGGTGAGCAGAGGTGAGACTAATCCTTTGGGGGCTACCGAGGGGGCCCACACACCCCGAACAGCCTTTGGAAATCCTGGCAGAGAGAATCGACCTCGGGACCTATATGGGAAGAGCCCAAAGCCCTTATCCAACTATGCCACCCGTGTGGGCTGAGATGAATAGACACTTTTGCTAGGATGATCGACACCTAAATCCAATATTTTCTTGACCAATGTTTCAATTTCTAACTTCTATTCATATGGATAGTTTTTCTTGACCAATGTTTCAATTTCTAACTTCTATTCATATGGATAGTGATAAGGTTTAATATTAGGAGGAATACTTCCTAGTATTAATTTAATGACATGATCATGGTCTTTGACTAGAGGTAGACCCTTCCGTTCTTGAGAAACCAGTAATGGTGTTGAATGATCTCTCAAAGATATGGTGGATCTTGATTTTTCACATCTTGTGCTTCTACTTGTAAAATGTAGTTGTGTCACTATGCCATAATCTGAATCTTTCTTAAGTAATTTCTCTATCCTATGGGAGCTAATAAATTGATTTAATGGTGATTGTATTGCTCTAACTATATGCTTTTGTCCATATGTATCGAAAGTCATGAATAAGTATTGAAAATTGAAAGGCATTATTCCCATCTGTTTAAGATATTGCATGCCCAAACTACATATACTCCCCAAATTGGGATGGCAAACATTTATAAATCGTGTTGATAATCTCCCATTGAGAGTTTTATATGATGGTATTTACCACTACAAGGGATTTCTTTCCCATTAGCTATAATGACTCAAAAATTAGAAACTAGATACACAAAATAATTAACATGTATCAACCAACATTATCACCTATTACTTTTTGATGTAACCAAGATTCACTTTGAGTGTTTGTGGTGTTCTTGTGCTATTCAATGCATGTATAGAGATAATAACACTTTCTTTCTCCTCTAAATTAGCATGCTTGAGTTTCACATTTGGTTCTTCTATAGCTACTTCTCACTCTTCTTCAACCTCATTCTCAATAATCATTATTCTTTTCTCACTATTAGCACACTTATGACCTCTAGACCATTTCACTATCACAATGCCAACATAGAACTTTTTCTCTTTTCTCTACCTCATGTTGAGGAGAGAGATTAGTTATTTGTCTTGGGTTAAAAAAGTTCACCCCATTTCTATTAACAATATTAACTATTGCATTTCTATCTTTCCATCCAATAGTTTGACCTTGTGTGGAACTTCTAGTGGCAGGGTTTTATTTCTCAATATGCAATGATTGTTGTATAGCTTTTCTGACTATACAAGGTTCCAACAAATGAACATCATTCTTAATCTAGTCATTAAGCCCATTGATTTAGAGTTGTAGCATCTGATAAAGTGTTATATCCTTAGTCTAAATCATCAATCTCATATGTTCAGAATTATATTTGACTATAAACCCTTTTTTATTTTTTAGTTGGGTAAAATAGCTTCCCTTCCATGGTTGCTCATAGTGGGTTGCTAAGTCATTACTAAATTATTTCTAACTAAGCACTTTCCCTTTCTTTTCACTCATCATCTACTAGTACCATTGATACTTTATTTAGCTTCTAAATGTAGTGAGGCTATGTCAACCATTGCATTGTCTAGTATATTAGAAATCTTAAAATATTGTTCCATGAGATTTATCCATGAAGTTACATCCATATGATCAAACTTATGGATGTCTATTTTAGGTAGGTTTAATTTTGGAGCTTGAAAAGACTGCCCTATCCCTTGATTTTGTCTGTTAGGGTTGTATTCTCTTAGCTGGTTTAGCTCGAACTTCAATTCAAACAATATAGTTATTATTTAAACCTATCCAAACCATCATTTAAAGATGTTTCAAATAGTGCAAAAAAATTATACTTTATAAAATATACAACTATTTTACATCCTTGTGGAATTCTTCTCTGAAGTTTAGGTGGTGGACAATAAAGAGAGTCACTAGACTCAGTATTTATAGAAAAGATCTCTAATCCAAAAGATGGCTCGAATTTTAATGTTTTTTTTTAATTTTTTGAACTCTATTTTTTAGATTAAGTAGGAGAGGGAAGTGTCTGGTGTGAATTCTAACCATACAATTTAAAACAAGAGCTATAATCGAATCTGGTATCCCTCCTTTGACCAAACATTGACAACTAATTTATGAAATTTATTTTGCCTCCAAATAGAAACTATAAAGAACTAATCCTACCTAACTTTTCAAGATCTTTCCAAAAATGTAAAAAATATGAAAAATTTTAGAAAATTGTAGCTTGTAGAGCATTTTAATGAAAAACATAAAATGGCAATAAATTGTTCAAAACCAATCATAGAAAGCTAAAAAAAAATAATGTAGCTTCCTTAGATATATTACTTAAAACCCTAAAAAAATCACAGTTAAGTTCAGAATGGTTTGTAAGTTATGACAATATCAAAAGTCTTGGCCCAATTCACTACTCTAATACCACATGTTAGGACATTTCTTGGGAATAAAGATAAAAATCAATAAAATATCATACCACTTTGAGGGGGTGAGCTCCAAAAATCAAAATATAATGATATGAATTCAATATTATAACTTATGCTAGTTTGGGAGAGAAACTCTCTTCCTTATTTACAGGCATAATTATACAAAAACATACCCCTTCATCCTAATTAAATTGGCCTAAGGAAATAAGTAAAGCTAATAAATGAAAATATTGAGGCTTAATCTTATTACACTTAGGGAGATAGAATATAAGGGACACAACCAAAAACCTCCAAAATTTTCTCATTCCAGAAAGTCTTTTATTTAAAATGTTGAAATTAAATTTATTTGATAAAAATTATTTAAAATACCATTTAATTAATATCACAATATACAGGCCAATAAAATATAAAATTGTCATCTAACCATTAACCTTGTAATATTTAAGTAGAGCTGAAATTATCCCGTATGCCAAGTCTGAACAAGAAAGATACGGACTGCATGGCCGCATTTGCTCTTCTACATGCAAACTTAAACATGTTTCCTTTTTTTATTAGACGGGAGTTATCTCAGATGCTACCTCTTCAGTCATCTTCACGATGTATAGTGAACTGATAATACTCATTCTAAATCTAGTAGTTGATCTTTCAAGATATGTTCAATTAAAGGCATCAAATTCGTCAATTTCAATTCGTATTTATTAAAATCTTGTCTCAAGGCATATATTTTGTATTCTTTCACAAAAAATCAATCAGAACACAGTCAGATTGATAGGAGCGTATTGATTACTTAAAACAGCTCAAAAAAATAACAATATAAATAGCATCATAGATGTTATCTCTGAGAGTAGATGCCTGAACAATAATAATCCATTGTAGAATTTGAACCTCATAGATTTACGATGGAATGTCTCATAAAATATGAAATTGTATTGCTGGGAATATTATTTAGTTGGGCTGCATATGTGGAAGGCAAACCTTTAGTGCGGGCTTTCTACATGTTTGGGGATTCAACGATAGATTCAGGTAACAACGATCAGCTGGTGACTGTTGTCAAGGCCAACTTTCCTCCCTATGGAATAGATTTTCCCGGCGGCAAACCCACTGGACGGTTTACTAATGGGAAATTAGTAACGGACATGCTATGTAAAGATCTCCTCCCTTGGTCTATGGTGTTTGTAATATTTGGCATGAGTTTTTCACAGTCCATACTTTATGAGTGATTTTCTGATTTAACTATGTATCTTTTTTTCATTAATGTTTTGAATCACACCCAATAAAGTTATTATGAATGTTTTTTAAATTTAATTATATATCTTTTTTCATTGATGTTTGGGATCATACGTCATCCAGAAGAGGAATATTATGAATTAGATTTTGTATGGTGTTTGTGTTATTGTTGTTGATGCATGTTATTTGTGTTATTCTTATTTGAGTTTTAATTCTGAGCCTGGCTAATTACAGAAGCTTTTGAATATACAGCTGGTTTTTTGGGGCTTCCAGATCAACTGCCGGCCTATTTGGACCCCAATTTCACAGGAGAAAAATTACTTACTGGCGCTTGTTTCGGTTCGGCTGGTGCAGGAATAGATGACTCCACTTCAAACCCTGTTGTGAGTGCATCTGCTATATTATATATTTTATATAGATGTTTCGATCTGTGAGTTTTAATATTCTTTTTGCCGAAATTTATAGTATTTTAATAGTCTCATTAGATTATCAGCTTTCATGAATAGTTAATTCTGCGACTTTTATTCTCAAGGAGATTTGCAAGACTTCAAATTCATCTAAGTTGGGATCTTAGGAGAAGAATAATACATTAAAAAACTCACAGTAATCACAGTACAAAGGCGTTACAAAATTTGTAACGAATTTATGTATTGATCTTTATTTTAATTTTTTTTTAAATTGGATTATTTAACCAAAGGTTTGATAACGAAGCACATACTTCTTGTACTTAATTTGTAGAGACATCACTTCAATTAATATTTTATCAGTAGAGATATCGTTGCCTAACGATTCAACCAGCAGGCAATTCAACCAGTAAGGATATTGCTTTCTTATAATTTAACTATAGGGATACTGCACACCTCCTTCTTTGTAGGGGATACCACTCTCGTCTCATTTCATCACTTGTAGGGGTATCACTCTTCCTTCATCCTCCAACTCCTATGCTCCATCTCTTGTTCTCCTCCAACTCCTACATGGATAGCATTCTTCATCCATGTTCTAGTGTTTCATGTGCTCTTCCATCTTAACACTCATCTACTCCTTTGATTCCTTTAAGAGAAATTATTACTCAACTCCTTTCATCTTCTATGCTCCACCAACATCTCTTATAGGGTTATCATTCCTTCTCCTTTTGCATCACCTATGGGAATATCACTCTACTTCTAATTAAAGCAGGGGTTATTGCACCTGCTTCTCCTATGTCACCTATGGGAATACTAGTCTATTTCCAACTCTTGTGTCACATGTGGGGATACAACTCTTCCTCCATCCTCCAACATTTCCTATGCTCCTCTAACTCCTAGCAAGACTAGTGCTCTACTCCTTCCATCTTTTGTACTCTAGAAACATTTCCTATAGGTATATTGCACATGCTCCTCCTACATCACCGATGGGAATATTACTCTACTTCCAATTGTAGTGAGAATTTTGCTCTACTCCTTCCATTTTTTGCACTCCACCAGCATCTCCTATGAGGTTACTACACCTACTCCTCCTAGGTCCCTATGGGAATATCACTCTACTTCCAACCCCTACGTCACCTATAGGGATACCACTCTTCCTCCATCCTCTAGAATTTCCTATGCTTCTCCATCTCTACACTCCTCATAGATAATTCCTTCCAGTGGGACTAGCACTCTACTCCTATCTCTTGCACTCCACCAACATCTCCTATGTGGTTGTACTACACATGCTCCTCCTATGTCACATGTGTGAGTACCACTCTACTTCCAATTGAAGTGGGGGTTACCACACCTACTCTTCTTGCATCACCTATGGGAAATACTACTCTACTTCTAACTAAAGTAGGAATACTATTTCAACATGTTTACTAGCACTAAAATGTCACTAGGAGACATTTGAGCTTTAGTCTCCAACATAAAAATCAAATAATCTTATAACTTGATGACAACTCCATTAATAATATTTAAGTATAAAAAATTCTATACTCAACCAATTTAAGGCTAAATTTTGTGTATGAAAGACTTTGCCTCAACACTACACTAAATTAGTTAGCTATTGAAGTAAAGGGTAAGGCAAAAACTTTTTAAAGAAAGATAAGTTTGAATTATATACATTTTGATTTGAAAGATAACTACAACAAGAAGGAAGAAAGAACAAATAACTTAAAATTTTGAAATCTTTAATTAATTTATATTCAAGTGTTGAAGAATTATTCTGTGTAATTTTTAATCTATTTATTCTCTAAATTTGACTAAGAATAAATTTGATTAGTAGTGATTATTAAACATGAAGAATAAAGATTACTAAAGAGAACAAATAGACAAAAATTCACACCACTTAATTCTTTATTTCTTAGAGTAATCCAAATCTTAACATTGTTGGAGTAGATCTACCAAAACACGATTGTTGAGGGAATCCCATAAAATTCCATGTGACCACCTTGATTGAGAAGAGTGGTATGAAAGTAAATCACATATGCTTGATACCTTCTAGGTAGAACTTGCAAGTCATTTGTAAAGCATAAAGAGAGGGTTGGCTATGGGAGTACTTAATTAGATGAAAAGTGGATGTGAGTGCCTTAAAGTGAATTGGTTATAGTTTTATATAAATATGTTTAATGGTGACCAAATAATTTTACACTTTATTCACATTAAAAGTGGTAAATAGTTGTCTTATTTTTATTGGCTAAATTTTACTTTTGTGTTTAAGAATAACTATTAGCTATGTACGACATTTAGACTTTTGCAATATCCATTTTAATTGAATACCTTTTATAGTTTGGAAGATGAGTTCCTACAATATAATGATTATTGATGAAAAGGGGACTATATAGTAACAAATGTCAAACCTTCTAAGGAGATTTTTCTATGGGGTGATGTCCATTTACAGTTGGAGAGTAGTAAAGAAATTAAGGAATAAAATGGAATTACAAATTTATTATTTTTAATTTGTATCTACAATATATTTAAATATTTAATAGTACGTATGTTATTTTTATTGATTTTCACACAATTAAATTCAAAAAAAATTGTGTATATTTAATAGTTCCTTACTTTTAATAAAGATTTTTACGTTGGAGTCCATCAAACAATTTGTTTATGTATGGAATTCACTCCCATTATAAATAACCAATATATTAACTTCAATACAAAAAGTGTTTAAACTCTTCTTAATAACCTAATAACTCAAAATAATAAAAAAGGAATACAATTTTATACTTCATTTAGAAACATTAATTATTATTACTTGTCCAATTAAATTTTTTATTTTATTAGATTTCATATAAAATTCTTTGTATTTTAAATTTTTAAATGATTTAAAAATTAAAATGTACTTTTTCTCCCATCACCTTGAAAAGAGACAACATATTTCAAATTAGAGAAAACATGCAACAAATGTATATAAAAATAGCATATATGATATGTAAATTTAGCATAGTGAAAAGATTCTTTCCCAAACATAATTTCCCACGTTTTATAATAATGTTTTGGGTGAAGGGATTTAAAATATCCATATTGGTACACGTTCAAGCATAAGAAATGAATTCTTTTGATATCTTAAAGTCCAAGATAAACAAATGTTACCCAAGCATATTAGGGAGACATTGTAGATTATCATATGTCCAAAGGATTGTAGAAAATAATTTCCTTCTCTAGATTAATATATAGCCTTCATGGAAAATCTAGATAGCATAAATATTATTGAAGTAAGGCCCTCCATGACATACTTTTTCACAATCTACCAAATTGAATATGTTGATGCAACAATTCCCTTATGGGTAGAGTATGTATTCTCCTTGCCTCAGCAACTTTAGCCTAAAGATTGAGGAGATAAAAGAGATTGTTTCTACAAACTTACAATATAAAGAATTGAGTAAATTGAATTGGATCGTCTTAAAAAATGTTTTAATATCATTAATTTAAGGATTAGAATTATTGTACATTGAGGGGTGATAGGAATTATGAAAGAATCTTTAATAACATGATATTGTTGCCTACAAATTTGCAATATATTTAGAATTGAGTGAATTGAATTGAATATCTTGAAGAAATTTTTTATTATCAACAATTTAAGGATTGGAATTATTGTATGTTGAGGAGTGATGGGGATTATGAAAGAATTGATATTTATGCTATTAATCTTTAATAATATAACCAATAATTTTAGTAGAAGTGTTTTACTCTTATATTGAAAGAAACTTTAAAGAGCGGCCAATAGAATAATTTATTTTAGAGGAAAATCAAATATGCCTTTTATTAAGAAAATAACAAAAATAATAAAGAAAAATTTATTAGAAAGGTAATAGGAAAATTTACAAATTGTGTTAGGAAGAAATGATGCTAAGTTAAAGATGTGGTGAGAATAAGCTATGCCCAACTTTAAAATATCTTTTAAGTATATAAAAGATAAGTTTAGTCTATAACTTTAGTTAATGAATGATCACTAACAAAATAGAGATAATGAATTTGGATGCATTTAGATAAAGTTAAAAAAATAACTATTATAGTATAATACTCACTATAAAAGACTTAAATTTGAAATTTTAGATTTTTAACTTGGTATATTTTAAATTTTCTTTTTTTAAATGTCATATTTAATATAGACTCAAAGACATGAATGTTGTGTTTAAGGAATTGGGACTCATAGTCTAATATTCGTTTAGATATATTGTATTTTTTGCAAGATTTTTTATTGTGTAGATTATTTCATGCTTAATTTAGATTACCTTGATGGCTATTTTTTAGGAATATTCATTTTATGACCTTTCCCTTATGTATGTGGCTAATAATCACAAGATAAAGGGACCTATAAAATACACAAGTACATCTAATTATAAATGTTATAATTATAAATGTTAGTGGAAAGAGGAACAATACATATAATCCATCACTTTGTAATTTTCCTCTCTAATATTTTCCTCTATTAGAAAATGATTTTTAAATATAAAAATGTATTCATTATATTTTATTTGAGTCCTTAGAATTTTTGTCTGGTCTAATTGTGATAATATAATATGAAGAGGAACTATTATTGTATCTAATCTTTTTACCCTTGAATGTATTCATTATATTTTATTTGAGTCCTTAGAATTTTTGTTTGGTCTAATTGTGATAATATAATATGAAGATGAACTATTATTGTATCTAATCCTTTTACCTTTGATTGTATGTGTAGGGTGTCATAACAATGGAAAAACAATTAGACAATTTTAGAGTCTATAAAACAAATCTTACAGGTATTATTGGTGAGGACAATGCCAATAAGACTATATCAGAATCCTTATTTGGAATAAGCATGGGAACCAATGACTTTGTTGTCAATTACTATAATAATCCTCTAACAAGGACAAAATACACGGTTGACCAATTTGAAGATCTTCTCCTACAAGATTTGCAACCATTCATACAGGTAAAACATTAAATTAATAAATATCTTATCCATTTCCCTTACTTTTTGTCAATGCTATAATTGGAATGCCTTTTTGCAGAATATTTACAATGAAGGTGCTACCAAGTTTTTGATCTTTGGGCTACCTCCTTTTGGTTGTTTGCCCATAGTAATTACAACGCACAACTTATTTAATGGTACTTGCTTGGAAGAGTATAATGATGTTGCAACTTCTTACAATAACAAGCTAACAAAGTTAATTGAGTCCATGAAACCAAGTCTCCCTGGTCTTCAAATTGCTTATATAGATATATATAACAAGTTACTCGACATTTTTCAAAATCCTAATGAATATGGTAAGAAATTGGCTTCCCTTTACATTTAAAAAAGGAAAATTTATAGATTTGTTAAATATTCTAAATAATTTAATTGAATGTTATAATTTGCAGGATTTCAAGAAGTGAGGAAGGGTTGTTGCGGAACAGGGGAGATTGAAGGGGGTCCATTATGTAACAAATTGAGCAAAGTGTGTGATAACATAACCAAATATGTATTTTGGGATAGCATTCATCCAACCAGTAGAGTTTATAGCATTCTTTCAAAAGACATATTCATGCAAACTCAAAACCTTATATTTTAACATTATTTTATCTCCCTATCCACTCCTTCACACTCCTTATAATCATACCTACATATATTAGCTAAAACAAGAAATGAAAAGAAAAAAATATCCCAATCTCCATTCAACCCTAAGTATTATACTCTTGTAATATGTTCCTTTTGTATTGCTTATAAAATGCATTATATATTATTGATTTAAATGTTATTATATTGACAATGTTATCTTTAGCATTATTCAGATGTCTCCAATAGTCAAATTGTTTCCCATCCTAATGTACTCCTCATTTGATCATAGTATCTTATCTTGAATACATGATTCTTTAATATTATTTATTTCATTCATATATCCTCTAATAAATTCTAATTCAATGATGTCATGGCTTAATTTTGACAGTATACTTTTCCTGTCAAGCAATTTTTTTCTACAGATTAGTCTTTACTATTGTATTTTTCATGACACTTAATTTTTTAATGGAAGTCAAATTTTATATGGATAAGTATATAAAAAAATTAAAGTAATTTTAGTATAAAAATTATGCATGATAGACATGATATTTCCACAATCCATGAAATTATTTGAGTGCTTCAAATAATAAATGTGTAGAATTTTTTGCATCGATGTTTCAAATCACACTTCATGATCCATTTTTTCTCATCTGAATGATGAATCATTGAGCATGATCTAAAAAATTGATGAAAAAACGTCTTCATAGTTATTACTAGAATCACTCAAATAAGAATAATTATATTCATAATGTATAATATATTATAAAGATAAATATTTTAAATTTATTTTTTTAGCACATTAATTTAGATAGGTATGCAGAAATGTTTCCAGAACTAATCTTTGTGAGGATGAATGTGAAAATGTGTATTGATCCTTTCAATTACAAGAAAGAAAACATATAAAATGTAAAACAATATACCACAACACAAAGGTTTATGTGGGAAAACCCTTTCAGGAGAAAAACCCCACACTCAAAAAGAAAAACCACTTATAGTATTCAACAACAACCACAATTACAATACAATCAGTAGGCTATGCCTCTTACAGAAGTATTGAACCAACATACAAATCTAGGGTAATTCTGACAACGTAACAATACATACAAATAAACTCACAAGACCCATACATACTCCAACTCTAAGCACCAATATATAGCAGAAACTCAAATTGGAAACCATATATAATTTTGGAAAACCATTAGCAAGGCCAAGTGAGGTATGCCACCCAAATCCAAGATGAAAATTCCAATGCCTCCCTTGGGATAAGATCCTCTAGGGTATTTTTAGCATATTCCTAACATGTCATATGTCATAAATTGTCATATTTGACCACCCAAACTTTAGCACCCCAATTTGTATGAACATTCTCCCATGCCAAAGATACTCCATGAAAAATGTCCATACCTATCACAATATTGTTCAAGATTCCAATGTAACTCTCCTCTTACATACTCTTACATGACATAAAATCTGGCATAAGTAACTGCCATCTTACAAAGTCATAATGACCCAAGATGCTCTTACAACTTCTTACACACATCACAAGATACTAACACATGGAAAATAGTGCCACCTCAAAGCAGGATGCCTCACTCCACATGTGAGGATAAAATAATAAATGAAATACAATTAAATGCAAATAATTAATAAATATGTAAACATTGGGAATGCAAGGTTGAGATACCTTTTCCCAACATTATCCCACTTGTCGAACACCTTGTAAGAGTAAAAGGGAAACCACTATTGAAAATAAAATGTAGGTCTAAGGTTTGTACTACTTACGTCAGATAAATTAACCTTAGGGTGATGCAATAAAAATGAAATCAAAAGAGTACAATAAGTACATGTATATAACATAAAGATTCAAACAAATTTACACATCATTGACATCATCAAATAGGTCTATTCATATATTTATATCATGTATTCTTCATACAATGTACATACTTTACCATAAGTATAGATATAAACATCACATGTTCTTGAGTGACTTCTACTATAACTTCCTTAAATATCTCCATATGCCTATCTTATCTCTATATGCTTATCTATTTCTATCCGGTATATATGTACATAAATACATAGAGAGATGTGTCTTTCTCCCTTGAGATGTCTCTTGGAAGTGTTATATGTCGGTTGGAGGTACCACACTAGTTTTGTGGTGAGTTTATCTCTATTATGTTGTGTAGGTAGTGGTGTGGTTTTCCCTTCTAACATCCTCCTAGGGCTTAAAACATCGACTTGACCTAAAAAAATCATATATTATCAAAATTATTGTACTTTACCAATTTAAGGTAGTATGTGCTAGTATTTTACTTTCATATGCTCATATGTATTCTCCCATATTTGGACCATGGCTTAAATTGTTGAATTTGCTATTGCCAAGTCCATATGCCCTCTCTTTATAGCTACTAAAGTAGTTGGTTTTGTTGTTGTAGCACTTACTTGCTTTACATCCTAGAGAATATTTGACAAAATTTATAAATATATATTAGTATCCAATACCAACTCTTTCATTTGTGTAATGGTCTTTTTTCTTTGCTCTACTATTTGGTTGTGTTGTTTTTGGAGATTGTGAATTTGTTGGTTGTGGGAGCCACCTAGGTCAACCTTTACATCTTAATTACTTGAAATTTGTAAAATCTAAGTTTATAATGCATCTAACTTAGCCTATGGCCAATTTGTGTAGTATTGATATACGGTGGCAATGTTACCACAAGCCTCATTTACCTCATTTACCATTTCACTATTTTTATCCTACTCATTTTTTCTTTTTCATATTCTAATATGAATATATTTCTGCTTTTTCTTCTCCTAATCCCAACTAGCTATATGATCCAATAGTCTATGTATAGCTTCATCTAGCTAGGTGATTATAGTAGTGGAGGAGTCTATTTGTATATGTGGTTGTGTTTTTTGTATTTTTAAATCATCAAGTTTACATACCTTCCTCCATTGTGATATTCTTGTGCATTAGATCCTACTTTGCACTGCTAGTGAATACTTCTCCTAGCTCTATCTTTTGTATAGGTGAGATCTGTGTGAAGTCAATCTAAGGTCCTATAGGAGTTTGTATGAAGATATTGGGACTTGTAATTACTAGTGGAATTTTTTGCCTCTGCCTAGCCATATACTCCTTCATTTTGTTGATATGATCAACATTTGTTGTTTAGGTGGACTAATTAGTTGTTTTGATGTTTCCCCTATTTTGTATAATTTCCTTCTTCCTCTGCATCTTATTTTTTTGTATCTTTTCTTTTTCTTCTTCCTGTGCTTTCTCTCCTTCCTTTTTCTTTATTTTTGCTATGTTTTGACCCACTATAGCTAATGGAATTGATACCTCTATCTTGTCTTGTTATGTGGTTTCCTCTTGTTGGTAGTTTCACTTTTATGGTTAAGTCTCAGTTGCTCTATGTGTTTTAGTTACTCTATTTCTATTTGTTTTGAGAGTCATGTGGTAGCTTTTTCTTATGCCTTCTTTAATTTCATATCTTCTAATAACTAGTTATAAGCTTGTTGGACAACTACAATAGCTTCTTCATATAATTTATAGTGAGCTTTTATATTTTCCATATTTTGCTATATAGTATCTAATCTATGTTTTATCCTTAACTTTTGATCTTATATGCCCTATACTATACTTCTTGTCTTTGGAGAAAGATTAAGATCTCTGGCCACTTCTTCCATTGCACTTGTTTTTATTGAAATATATATGTTGAAAGCCTCTTGTCTTTGTGCGGTAATGTATTTTTTTAATGCTAAAATTATCTTCTCTAGAAACCCTTGAGTGATGTGTTTCATGGGGTAAGGGCTAGCCATTATGAAGGAAACTAGTGATTTGACAATTATTTATTTGTCACTTGTGGTGGTAGTAGGGTAAGTTTGAGCCACCGCTAATGGATTTTCAATAGTGTATAATGACCTTAATAGCTTCTTTACTTTTATCTATGGTGCTTGCACTAATTTTTGTTTTGCTTCTTGTCATATTTCTAGGGATTCTTGGTCTTCCTTTTCTGAAGTACTAGCATTTCATCCCCATTTCTTGTGTAATATTTGCTTTTGTATTTTAGGTTTCAACTAAATTTTCCTTTGATTCTTCATTATTTTCTAAGCTCGTGTGTGGAAGTGTTTAAGTAGATTATTCCATTTAAGGGTTGGTTGGTAATGGGTTGTCTTCTATTTAGATTGCTTCTCCAAAAAATGTTCTCTTTCTCTTTTTCTATGGTTGCTTTTGAACTTTAGTTTTCTCTTTTTCTAATTGGCTACTTCCACTAGTTGTTCCTAGCCTTTCTAATCATTGCTTTGGAAGATCTATAGTTTTTTTGTGTGGGATTTGTTTCTAACATCCTTAATTATTGGAGGAGGAGGAGGATCTTATTTTTCCTTAGTTTGTTTTTCTATATTTTCTCATTTTTCTTTGTATATTTTTTTGCAACATCCATCTTTACCTTCTTATCAATATATTCTCTCCAAGTTTGAAATCTTCATGTTGTTGTATCCATTGGATGTGATAGTAGGAGTTGGTTTGTATCCTAGAGTAGATCATCAAATGATTTATAAGCTAGTGGAAGTACTAAGAAGGTGCATAGTTCCACTACTTTTAAGTGAATGAAATACTTGTTAACCACAAATACAACATTATTTACAGTTTTATCACAATGCAGTTACTCAATCATTCCTGCTCTTGCATGTTCAAATCTAAAATTTTATGAACAAAGATTCATAGCCATACTGAAAAATGGTTTCATCAAGGAAACCCTCCATGTTTTCTTTGATTTGTTCTGCTATTGTTGAGTCTAATCTCCCCACACAAATTACAAAATTCCTAGTAATTCCCTTAGTAAATAGAGAGCTAAGAAAATTATAAGTGAGTTGTACCTAAAATCATGGTTTCTTTTCTTTGTTTTCTCTAGATTGTTCATTACATACTCTCTTAGGGTTTTACAAAAATCATACTCTTTATCATTAGTCATCACTGCATATGATGTATCTAGAATCATGTTGTAGGCATGAAGTCTTCTCTTCATGCATGTAAAATTTTGTTGGGTATGCTTTTTGTAGTGTAACTTATGCCAGGATCCTCAATTTTTTAGATAACAAGAAACCAAAAATTGAATATTGCTCTAGTGAATGTGATTGTAACTTTGTTATCAACTCTCTTAGGTCTATCACCCTTACTACATAATCTAGTTACTTGATGGATAACCTTTTTGTAATGAGGTAGGGTTTGTCGAGGTAGATGAATTCCCTAGGGGTTCTACTTAAAACTAGTCAAATCCATTTGTGGTCGTTATAAAAATTTAAAAAATTCTCCCAAATCTCAAGTTTGAGTCACCCAATGTTAGCATATGGTGTGGAGAATGTGTTGTCTATGGCATTCCTTAAGGTTTTTCTCTCCTCTACAAAATTGTTGTAGTTCATTTCCATGAGCTTGACATGGATATACTTGTAAATGTCCTCTGCATACATGACTCCTTCAAGAATGTTTGAAAATGCACCTTCTAGACTATTTTCCATTTTTTTTCCATTAAAAGGGCTTATATACTAACTTATGTCAAAGTCTTTGGCATCAATTAATTGTAGAGTATATGTCCCTACCATGGCTATAGTGCCCCAGCTTTTACACCAAGACATTAACAAATAAAAACAAGATGAACAAATTTTTCATGATGTAACTGTGACATCATGTGCATGTCCCAATTACACAATCATGCACTAGACTCATCGTAGTATCCCATAATGACACTCCAAAACATGATGCAAAAAATTATGGTGACCACTTAGGGTCCAAGCACACCAACAAGACATAAGCAAAAGACTTACCAATCATGTGACAAGGCCATCATGATAACCTTACAAGAGAATGGAACTCACTCCATGACAAATGTTGGATGCCAATCCACAACCTCACACTATCGTAACCTCATGGAATAGGATGAGGATGATAACCACCTCAAATCCATTCCAACATGACACAACACAATCTCCAAGCACTAGGAACAACCCAACCAAGAAGGGGATCCACTAGGGGGATCACAACCTCCACCAAAAATAATGATAGTCAGTTGACATTGCACAAGACATGCTTGCCAAGACAAAAATGGTCATAACTCCCAAAATACATCATGTCCAGTCAAGACGATTACATGGGAAGACTCAGAGGACCAAGGGAACATATTTTGTATAGAATTTTTTTTTTAAATGTTAGGAAGTGCCCACTATCCGAAGGCTCAAGGACCATGATGAAAAATAAGATGACAACACTTTTTTAGACTCTAGCACTTTTATCTAGTGTCCCCTCTAGGTGTTAGTGTCCAACTTGGGTGTTGTATTCCTCCTGGGGCACTAGAGTCCTCCTGGAGCATTGTAGTCCTTCCTGGGCATTATAGTCCATGAACAGTGCTTGAATATAAATTTATCAAAGGCATGAACTCAGGAAAAACACACACACCACCACAACACCACTAAAAACCATAGAAACACACAAGAACTCCTTACAAAAACCTAAAAGACAAAATAAGATCCCTAATGGCCATTCAAGTTTGTCAATGCTCACACCCATCAAATGCGCTCTCCAACAAGAATGGAGATCAATAGGCAAGCCAAGTGCAAGCACCAAGTCATAAGAGAGAAGGAAAATGACGTGAACACACCTCTCTCAACAAATAAAAAGCAAGCAACAAGCCAAGAAATGTCAACATTCAACTAACACATCGAATGGAGGATCAACTACGATACCTCACAAGAATGAAACATCCACAAAGAACCTTGAAACCACAAAGAATCTACTAATAAACCATAAACAAATCACTATCTCATCCCAAAATCCTGATAAACATTAAAATAGAGAAATATAACCATTTTCCAATTCACAACATATATGCTAAATATGAGAAATACCGAATGGAATGCCATGCTCATTTAGCACCAACATTGAAATGGGCCAAAACCAATCATGGAAAACTCAACCATAATGTGGGAACAATACAACCCAATCAATAAACATAGCATAATATAAACATAACATATAAAACAGAGGACTTCAACATCCTCAGTTAACCATTTTCATCACATAAAATAATACTAGTACCACATGATAAATTCCACCTAAAACATGATTTGTTTTCCAACCAAACAACATCATAAAATAATAACATGATGGAGGCTACTTCCCAAACATAGAAGTATCACACTCCAATAAATAAATTGCACAAAGCATGAATATACATCAATAATAAATCACTTCCTTGAGGTGCTCTAATAGACACATAGTACAACATGCTCAAAATTAGAGAATGGAAAAGGAAACCATCCAGCTCCTACAATATCATCTCGATAGGAGCAATGGGGAAATGTTACCCACCACCCTACCGTATTACCGTCGTCAAGTGTAATAGATATATATGCAACTCTAGGAAATGCCCAAGCTACAGAGAAGATGATCATGGCAACACTGAGCTATCAAAGTCATCTCACACAAATCCAAGGAAAACATGGCTACCCTCAAGCCAATCAATGCATACAAGACACATGTAGCAACTCATAATGCAACTAGCATATAAGAAAACATATGACACACATGTCAATCAATGCATAAGAAGACATAAACTAGGTAGAACATGGTTGTCTCAGCACAAGATCAGATTCTCACAATCTAATCAATAAGGATGAGATGAGGGTAGCTAAGACACTAGGGTGGACTTCCTCTTAGTTCTCCATAACCAAGCTAGAAAGCATAAAAGGCCACCAAGGTCTCAATTAAGCACTCACTCAATGAATGCCTTTTAAAGGTCAATGGGTCACTTACTCAAGTGTGCACACACTTACCTCAAGTAAAGGGGAATCTTGCAAGGTGCACACACTTACCTCATGTAAAGGGGTCTCTTGCAAGGCACGCACACTTACCCACAAAGATCTCAACCAAAGATGATGGGGTCACTTTTCACCGTGTCATTCTCACCTTGGTAATTGGCCACCTATGGGCATCCCTAAGCCTCCTATGGGCATCCTCCTATCCTACACAATTCAAGGGTCAACCTCCTTTGAGGAGGCTGAGAATAATAAAGGAACAGTTTTCCTAAAAAATGCACTTCCTAATGCACATACAAATTTAAATCCATGGAATAATTCATCATTCCACATAACATGCAACATTCAATTTTTTTAAAATTCAATAAAATAAAATAAAATATTTTCTTAAATGTCTAGGGTCTACCATTGATGAATCTTGGAGCATCCTTCTCCAATTCATAACCAAATTTTCACTTTTTCGTAAAACATTAAATTCCCAAAAAATAAAAATACCCTCTTGCTCCAAGTTAACCCAACAACATACTGTTCACATCACATAATTTTTTTGACAAATTTAGGCAGGGTAAAATAGGGAAATTCACATAATTTTCACATTTTCCAAGAAATAGGAAAATTGAAAAAGTAAACATACCCTCTTATGTCTAATCTACCCAATAACACTATTTTCAAATAAAATTTGCATTTTGAAAAAAAATGGCATGACTTTTGTTGAAAAAATAGTTTTTAAAAATTTAACATTCCTACAATTTAAATTTTTAAATAACAAATTCAATTCAACTTAAAACAAGAAAAGGATTTCCTTGATGGATTCTAAATCCTCTTGCAAATAATTTTCTTTCAAACAGCTACCAATTCCAAGCAACTCTAAGAAATCAAAAATCAATTTCTTCGAGGACGGTTTGAAAAATGAGTCTTTTCTCTATCCAAAATTCCAAAAAATGCATAATGAAAATGAAACAAAGCCTTTTTTTCCTTTATGTGGCACTAATTAGGATTAAGCTAATACTAATACTTTCTTTTCCCAAAACCAAATTCACTAAAACAATAATCCTTAAATCAAATAATTCAATAATAGAGTATTTAGTCCATTGCAAACACCAAACCATTGAATAAAATGCCTTTCATAATTAAATATTTTCATAATCAACATAAATCATATAAATTTTTCCCTCCAAACTAGGAATAAATAGCATAAACAATGATTTCCGAGGCACAATAACTCATTTTGCACATACCAAGCACATGCAAAATCATACAAGTGATAAATTAAATGCACCCAAGAAGACATTTGTACGTCTATCACAAGGGGCATCCAGAATCACAATTGATTTGGATGAGGTTTTCATGAGTTAAATTAGCAAAACAAGGATAACAATGAGATGGCAAAGCATCCCATGTCATCATTTTCCACATTTCACTCATTGGTCAAACACCTATAATTACTACACACTCAATCCAAACATTACATGCATCTACCCAAAACATAACAATAGCCGAAGTAATGATAAATTTACAAATAAATATTAACCATCTAGTATGCACATTTCCATTAAATCAAGTATTCTAGGAATACAATCAAGGTGCAATTAATCATTTAAACAATAATACTAAAGGAAAATAGATCTACCCACCCAATATATTATTTAAATGAAAACAGTGAAACTAAAACTCCAATAAATATAAACACACATATACATATATATAAGTCTCATAGATCCAAATACACACATTGAGAATCTAGATCAAACATTGGTATCGACTAGAAATCACCAATCTACAATACAAAATATCACAACAAGAATATCGTAACACCAATACACCAACAAAATGAAGAGAAAGGCACAAATGCTTGTAGGCATTACATCCTCCCCCACTAGGGATAGGATTACCCCTGGAAGCCTACAACAAGACAAGGACTAGTACCCACAACCACACAACCTTCTCACAAAAGAAGAACATAGCAGGGCTGCTCCACTGGACCTTTACCAGGTCCATGCCCCGACTCAAAAGGTCCTGCAAACTGTAGATGGGAAGCAAACAAGGATGGCCACCCACTCTAGCCGTAGACTCTACAATCGAAGCCTAATGGTTAGCCTAATGATCAATCACAGTAAACACTTAGTGTGATCTCCCGACATTGACTCTAATGTAGCAACACCCTATCCACCAATTGATAGTACACTCTGGGGATAGTCCCTCACAAAATGGCCCACCGCACCACACTTAAAGAAAGCTCCTCTTAGATGACACTGTGTGGGTTGAGGCCTACTCAACTTCTAGAAACTTGAGAAGCCAAAACTAGCCTGAATCCCACTGACCTATTGTTGCTGAGGTGGAGAAATAAACCCACCTTGAGATTACTCCTGACACTCTCTACTTGATGAGCCATATGCTGGGACCACTTGGATCCCTGCCTAGACTATTGTTGAGGTGTAGAAGGGGAAATAGATGATTATCCATGTACCACTCTTAGGTGGGGGATTAGAATCCCAAACCCTCAAGTCTAATTGAGAAAGAGAACAATCTTACACTCCTACCGGTCCTCCAAAACCCCTCACCAAATTTTCTTCAATCAATCTAGCCTTCTAAACAGCAACCTCCAAGGTCTTCATCTCAAGCACCCGAACACCACCACTGATGTAGCCATTTAGACCTCTAACAAAACTTTACACAAGAAATCCCTCATCCTCCATTGAGCTGGCATATTATTTCAATTCAAAGAACTGATTCTCATACAGGTCCACAGTCATATCCAACTGCCGAAACTCATGGAACGCATCTGCATGGAACTGCATGAAATGATCAAAAAGGTAACATGAATGAAACCTCTCTAGAAAGGTATCCCATGACACTATCATAATATCAAGGTGACGCTTTTTCTCCTCCTAGCACCACTAGGTGGAAGAAAACCCACACAAATGCATGATAGCACACCTAGCCTTCATATTTCTAGCATAGGGATGCATCACAAAACACCTATCTAGGACCAAAATCCATTTCTCAATCTTAGATTGCTCTATTGAACCCTCAAAGGTAGGTGGAATGGCTCACAACAAATCTCTCATGTGAGTTTCTAGCATAATTCTCTCATCTACTAGCTACCTAGCCTCCTAACAAGGCCTTTCCTACCTGAATTGATCCCTCTCTCTAAACTAGGATGGACTCCTAGAATATTCTCTCTCTCGAAATAGACTCTCTTCATGCCCTTGAGATGGCTAAGAAACCTCTACTCATGCTTCCTCCTGCCTAGGGGGAAGCCTATCCAGTAACTCTCTCAACAACCTTTCTATCTATAGAAGTCCAACCTATCCATTAGGTTGTGATCACCTCAACAAAGGAGAGTGATCACTCTAGATCTCTAGAGATTCTTGATTAGGGATATCCAAACCACCATGATGAGTATGATAGATTCTAGGAGGCATCCTCCTAGACACACAAATCACACAAGTCAACACCACATCAAAAGAAAAAACATCATAATATAAGCACAAATAAATCCAGACACCCCAGACATGCAAAGCACCATGAACCACAAACAACCCAAAGCACCCAATGCTAAAACATGGGCTTTGATACCAGATATAATGCCCCATCTTTTACACCAAGACATTAATAGAAAAAATAGGATGAACAAATTTTTCATGATGTAATTGTGACATGTGCATGTCTCAATTGCAAAATCACACACTAGAATCATCACAACATCCCATGATGGCACTCTAGAACATGACACAAAACAACCATGATGACCACTCAATGTCCAAACACAACAACAAGACACAAGTGGAAGACTTACCAATCATGTGAAATGCCACCATGATAACCTTACAAGAGAATGGAACTCAGTCCATGATGAAGGTCAAATGCCAATCCACAACATCGAACTCTCTATTATCAATGAGGATTGTACCCTAGCTAAGTTAGACTTCACTCTCCTGTTGAAACATGAAAACATTCTCAAGTTGTGGGTAACTTATGATGAGAATGAATCTCCAGAGAAGGTTGGTTCCCCTGGCAACTCACCTAGACTAAAATGATTTATCTGAGAAAAAGGATAGAAAGATAACATGAAATTGAATCCTAAAACCTAAAGGGTGATGCACCAGAACTTAAGATTTATTTACTAAGTCCACTCACAATTAGCTCTCAAAACAATAACTTTCACAACCTCAAATGAAACACGCAACACAAAAGTATCTTGCATGAAGGTTCAGAAATAAACACAACATGCAACCTGTATTATATGAAATTTATGTACCCACACTTGTAATAATAGGACATAAAAAGGACCCAATAGTTGGAATCACAATGATAACATCAAACTATTACTACAAAATGAGACAAAAATGATGAGATAGGAATGCTCTGTTGCTTCTATTAAACTGAAAGGAGTATAAGGACATGAGAATTTGAGTACAAATCTAGGCTTACAAAGCTCTCTGCAAGTCACGAGAGTAAGAAGCAAATCTAAACTGCATAAACTGAGTCTCTTCCCCCTATATATAGCAAAAAAGACTTTCTAAAAGTTCAGTCAGCTATCCACCCAAAAAAGAAACTACAGTCTCATTTTCAAGCAAAGGGAAAAAACCACAAAAATAGGGCCTAGAACTGATCCAAAATGAGTAATAATAGGTGGAAACTTTCCCTCCCAAGTGGGCCCACCTAAAAAGACTCAAAAATCAGGCTCTAACTAACTAGAAAATGAAATAGAAACTTCAGTTTGCCCAGTTTTTCTATTTCACCCAAGAAGACTCAAAAAATTAAGAAAGTTCTATCTAATTGCCTTTTCTTAAAAAATAGCAAATACTAAGGCAATTTATAGAATATTACCTTCATATTGCTTTACACTATCTTGCAGCTTTGCTTACAACATGGAAAAGCTTAATTCAAATTTTTTGATTGGATTTTGACAACCTTGCAAAACAATATAGAAGGCATTTATGGTTTATCTTCAAGTGGATTGTTGGAACTTGTGCACACTGATGTGTGTGGTCCTGCTAGGGTTAGGAGTTTGCAAGGAGACAGATACTTTATGTTGCTGATTGATGATCACTCCTGGATGATGTGGGTTACCTTCTTGAGAGAGAAATCAGAGGCTCTTGACAAATTCAAAGTGTTTAAGGCTAGGGTGGAGAATGAGATTGGTGTGAAGATAAAGTGTATGAGATCTAACAGAGGTGGAGAATTTACCTCCGGTGAGTTTAATACATTTTGTGAAAAGCATGGAATAAGAAGATAGTTGTCTGCTCCTAGGACTCCTCAGCAGAATGGAGTTGTGGAAAGGAAGAACCAGACTATTCAAGAGGCTGCTAGAACCATGATGATGGAAGGAAATGTTCCTCATATCTATTGGAGAGAGGTTGTGAGTACTGTTGTCTACACTCTTAACCGACAGATCAAAGGTAATTCTAGTAAAACACCTTATGAACTGTGGTTTGGTAATGCTCCTTCTATGAAATATTTTAGAGTTTTTGGTAGTAAATGCTATATCAAAAGAGATGAAGATCTAGGCAAGTTTGATGCAAGATGTGATGAAGGAGTATTTCTGGGTTATTCTAATCAAAGTAAGGCATACCGATGCTTTAACAAGAGATTAAAAAGGATGGTTGAAAGTGCTAATGTCAAGGTTGATGAAAGTAAGGAGAGACCTTCAAGGTTTTATGGAGATGAATCAGATGATCAAAATTAAAGTCCAAATCAAGTTCAGTTTACTCCAAAGAATGTAGTGACTTGAGAAGTTAATGCAAATGTTGAGGAACAAGTTCAAGAATCAAAAGTTGAAGAAAATCCCAAAATTCCCAGGTATGTAAGATTGAATCATTCTGAAAATTAGATCATAGGAGATAAAAATAAATGTGTTCAAACCAGAAGAAGAATTGCTAAAGAACAAGAGGAGTATTGTCTGATTTCAAAGATTGAACCAAAATCAGTGAATGAAGCTTGTAATGATGAAAGTTGGGTAAAAGCGATAGAAGAAGAATTAACACAAATTGAAAAAGAATCATACTTGGGATCTTGCTCCTAGACCTGAAGACAAAAATGTAATTGGAACCAAATGGGTCTTCCAGAATAAATTGAATGAAGATGGTGAAGTTGTGAGAAATAAATCAAGATTGGTGTGCAAAGGATATTCTCAGGTAGAGGGAATTGATTTTGAAGAAACTTTTGCTCTGGTGGCAAGAATTGAAGCAGTCAAATTATTTCTTGTCTTGCTACTTACAAAGACTTCAAAGTTTACCAGATGGATGTCAATTCAGCATTCTTGAATGGAGAATTGGAAGAAGAGGTCTACATTGAGCAATCGGAAGGATTCCAGTTGACTGATCAAGAAGATAAGGTCTGCAGATTGAAGAAAGAATTGTATGGACTCAAACAAGCTCCAAGACCATGGTATGTAAGATTAGATAAGTATCTACTAAAGTTAGGCTTTAGCAAAGGCACTGCTGACAGTAATCTTTATTTCAAAATTGATCATGAACACATCTTGATTGTTGAGGTATTTGTTGATGACATAATCTTTGGTGGAAATGAGAGTATGTGTAAAATTTTTGCTGATCAAATGCAAAGTGAATTTGAGATGTTCATGCTTGGTGAAATGAACTTCTTCTTAGGTCTGTAAATCATTCAGTCAGAAAAAGGCATCTTCATAGCTCAGTCTAAGTATGTGAAAGAGTTATTGAAAAATTTTGGAATGGAGGATTCAAAACCAATAAGTACTCCTATGGTAACCAGATGCAAGTTGAGTAAAGATGATGATTCTCCTAAGGTAGATCAGAAAAGGTATAGATCAATGATTAGAGGACTGCTTTATCTGACTCATACCAGAGCTGATATTATGAATGCAATTGGCCTTCTTGCTAGAATCTCATGTTGTGGTAGTCAAAAGAATTTTCAGATATTTGAAGGGAACATCTGACTATGGCTTGTGGTATCCTAAGGGTGATAATTTCACTCTTCATGCATATACTGATGCTGATTGGGTAGGAGATGTGGATGACAGGAAGAGTACTAGTGGAGGTGCATTTTTCTTGGGAAAGAGATTGGTTTCTTGGTTGAGCAAAAAGTAGGAGGCAATATCTCTGTCTACTGTAGAGACAGAGTATAGAGCAGCAACAAGTAATTATACTCAAGTTTTGTGGATGAAGCAAATGTTGAAGGATATTAGAATTGTGTTTGAAGAACCTGTTACAATCTTCTTTGATAATTCAAGTGCAATAAACATTCCAAAGAATCCAGTGTTGCATTCAAAGACAAAGCATATATCCATCAAGTTTCACTTTTTGAGAGAGAAGGTTAATGAGGATGAAGTTAGATTGGATTTTGTCTCTTCAAAGGATCAGATTGTAGATATCTTTACTAAGCCTCTACCTAAGGATACTTTTGAGTATCTCAGAGGGAAGCTAGGGGTCATTACCCCTCCTGTTTAGAACTAAGGTGCACTAATGTGCATCAGTCTGGTGGAGCTCACAGTCATATCTTGTGGCCCAGATTGGTGTTAAGGAAATGCTACTTACGGGGAGTAGTCAGTATGTTCTGAGTTTAGTATGAGTTTGTCTAAGAAACAAAAAGGGTGAGAGATGATTGCAAATATGTGCCCTTTTCCATTGATGTCAAAGGGGGAGAGAAGTCATGTGAAAAACTAAAACTTAGAAGTAAGCAGTTGATGGTGAAGGGGGGAGCAGCAAAGAAAATGGTTGCAGATGTGACAAGAGAAAGGGGGAGAAGTTCTTGTCTTGATGGTTGAAATAGTTTTTCACATCATATGTTGTCATCAATGACAAAGGGGGATATTGTTGCAAATATGTGCCTAATCGGTGTTGTCATTGATGTCAACATATCCTTGTTGTCATTAGTGTCAACTGTATCTCATTCTAGAAGACTTGTATGTTGAGGATATTGAGAAAATTAGCCTCTCTGGAAGAAACAAGTAAGTTACATATCTCTCTGTCAAAGTCAATGAAGACTGTGCAGTTCAGTGAAGTAGATTGCTCTGCATTCCCTGTAGGATGAAGATCAGAGTCTGCGGACCAACGGGTGTTGTAGAGGATTGTCTAAAGGTGCTCTAGTTATGATTTGAGAGGTCTACATGAAGTATTGATGAAGTTATGGCTATCTAAATAGAATCAGGTTTTTACAGTTGTTCAAAAGTGACAGAGTGATAGAAATCTGGTCCGGATTGATCCGCAATGAAAACTTATGATCTGCGGATCTAGAGGCATGTTTGGAAAGTCAGTGTGTATCCTCAACTCAAGTGGTTTGTGGTTTGGAGATCTACAAGCAATTTTTCTAGTATGATAGTCATGACAGTTGGTGTTCTTGAGTTCCCAGATGAAGGGGCAAGTGTTTCTGGTGATCTGAAGTGGTGCAGTTGTTCTTGTTGATTTCATTGTGCTTGTGGTGGTCTCTGGATCATGTTCCTATTGTGCTGGTGGTCCGCATTAAGGATTGAGCTCGTGGTTGAAGATTTTTCCTTAGATGTTGTTCTTTCTAGTCTTAGCCGACCGGATGCTTTGTGGATGTTGCGGATGATCTAAGAGAGGTTCTATGAAGTATAGCATGGTGTTCAATGAAGATTTGGATCCCTGCTATGATTGGCCAATAGCATAGTGATTCGCATGTTTGTAGTGTCGACCTTGATGTTTATTCCAAGGTTGATGAAGCATATAAATAAGTATGGTTGAGTTGTGGAAATGCATCCTTGTGCGAAAATGACAAGATCTTAAGAAAGGAAAAAAGGCAGAGCAGAAGAGGAAGAGTAGTAAAGGATGAGGAGATAGCAAAGAAGTGTTTGAGGGACAGAGCAGAAATGTTATACGCTTCAATGGAACTGACCTTGGCATGAAGAAGATGTTGTTTTTCTAGTTCAATCTTTCTATGATAAACTTATAAATATTTCTGTAGGCAGTGAGCCTCTTGGAGCAGTGAGCTCTAGGAAGTGAGCCCTAAAGGCATGTGCCTTCCCCATTTTCTATTCTTTTAACAGAGAATAAATCTTGTGGGTTAACCCCCACCGTGTTTTTTCCCTTAACCGGGTTTCCACGTAAAAATCCTGGTGTTATGTGTGTTATTTTTGTTTCTACTCATGTGTTGTTGACTCATGCTTTCATGGTTACATCATTCATCTATTATTAAGTGGTAAAGAAGTTTAAATTACAGCAAAGGATAAATTTTTTTGTGACAACTGATTCACCCCCCCATCTCAGTTGTCTACCCTTATTTCAACAAGGAGTGCCAAATCTAGATACCAAATCTTGATAAAAATTCAAAACAAAAATTTCATTTGATTCCTTCAAAGAAACAGCCTCAGTCCACTTCGTAAAGTAATTTGTTGCTATTAGAATCCATTTATGGCCTGCACTTGAAGGTGGATTGATAGGTCCAATGAAATCAAGACCCCACTTAGCAAAAGGTTGCTCCACCTAAATGGGGTGTAGAGGCAAAGATGCAAATCTTTGCTTTCCTACAAATAATGAACACTTTTAATACTTTCTAACCCAAGAAAATGCATCCTTGAATAGATCTAGCCAGTAATAACCAGCTCTCATTATTTTTAGGGTTGTTGTCCTTGCTGCAAAATGGCCTCCTGAAGGCCCATTATGAAACTCTTCTAGCAGCTTATTCATCTAACCTAGCTCAATGCACCTTAGTAGAACACTATGAAAATCCCTCCTATACAAAACACCATCAATAACAGCATAGGAAATGGCTTGTAGTCTATAGTACCTTCTTTTTTCCCTATCCAAACCTTCGGGGCATTCACCAATCTGTAAATAGTGAATCATTTGTTGCACCCAGCTTGTAGTAGGAGTTGAACCAGCAGCTTGCTCCTCATTATTGAGTATTGTTGCAACATTTTCATCCTTCTCTTGGTTGTTTTCTCCATTTTCATCAAGTTGTTCACACAAACCTTTGCCCCTAACAAGCTTAGTAACCTTTACATTAACATCAAACTCCATTACTCTAGTTATCCAGCCAACCCTTTTATCATTCATATCCTTATTAAGCAAGAAATCCTTAACAGTTGGATGGGTGACCAGCAACTGAATTCTATTATTAGAGAGCATATGCCTGAACTTTTTAAGGCTTCTAACAACAGAAAACACGTTCTTTTCAACAAAGGAATACTTTACCTCATAATCATGCAATACTTGGCTGAAAAATGCCACAGGATGCTCTAAGCCTTCATCATTCTGCTGGCACAACATAGCTGAAATGGTGTCAACACCTCAAAAGCATATAAAATAAAATCTCTATCATAGTTAGGATTAATGAGAGTTGGGGTAGCTGCAAGGGCTTCTTTAATCTGCTCAAAGCTCCTCTTACCCTCTTTAGTCCCACTAAAAGATATATTTTTCTTGAGCATAGCTGTAAGAGGCTACAATAGTGATGTGATGTTAGGGATGAATCTTCTCACAAAGTTCATCCTACCAAGAAAGCTCAGTAAGCCTTTCTTATGTGCTGGTAGTGGTAAATCAAGAATAGAAGAAACTCTTTCCAGATCAATGGAAATACCATGTTTTGAGACAATGTGTCCCAAGCACTTACCTTCATGGACAGAAAATATGCACTTCTTTGGGTTAAGAGAAACCCCAAACTCTGTACATCTCTGAAAAATCTACCTCAAATGATCAAAATGTTCATTAGCATCTTTTGAGAAAACTGTGATATCATCTAAATACACTAAAACAATTTTGTTCATGAGGCCATGAAAGGCCATGTCCATTGCTCTTTGAAATGTTGCCCCTCCATTGGACAAATCGAAGGGCATTTTTCTGTAAGCCATGGTACCCCACTTGGTTGTAAATGCAGTTTTATACTGATCCTCTTCCTTCACCAAAATTTGGTTATAGCCTAAATATCCATCCAACAAAGAAAATACGTTAGAACCAGAAACAAATTGCAAAATTTGTTCCATTGAAGGGAGTGGATAGTGATCCTTGAGAGAGGCTTTATTCAAATTACAAAAATCAACACAAAGCCTAATCTCCCCGTTCTTCTTTCTGACTAGAACTAAGTTAGAAACCCAAGATGTATGCTTAATAGGAAATATTATATTACTCTCAATTAACTTATTCAACTCAGCTTTCATAAGATGCTCAAGCTTGGGGTTAAGGGGCCTTTGCTTCTGCTTAACTGGTTTTGCATTGGGCTCTAACTCAATGGTGTGTTGAGCTAGTTCAGGGTCAAACCCTTTTAAATCTTTATATTCCCAAGCAAAAACATCACTAAATTCTTGACATAACAAAACGAAAGCTTGTTCTTCCTCTCTGGTGCATACCTTACCAAGATTGAGGAGCTTATCTCTGAATATCTCAATGGGCTCATAATGCTCTTGCTTAATAGTCATGCTGCATTTGTCCTTTCTAACTTGATCATCTGAATTAAAAATAGATTCCAATGTTACCAATCTCTTAGGCAGCTTGTTTGACTTCAACTACATAATCTAATTGTCATATTGCTACTGCCACTTGCTATTTTTTCGTTGTAAACTCAACTTCTACAATCATAAAACTTATAATCTATTCGTCACTATCAAAACCTGTCAACTTACATTGGTATCTAGTACGAATGGTCTTACAACCACTTTTATGTACTATTGTACCTCTATACTATGAATATCAGTTGGAATGTCAAACTGAGATCCTATGGCAGCAAGCTTATCTGCATGTTTATTTTGATTTCTAGGAATAGAAAGCAAATTGAAAGCATCAAAATCCTTAATTAGATCCCAAACTTGATGCTTATACTTCTTGAGCAAATCATTTTTGGTAACATTTAAGTTTCTAACTTGATTTACAATTAAATCAGAATCACCATAAACTTGTAAGCACTTAATACCTTTCTTTCTGGCCCATTCTAGGCCATGGATAAGTGCTTCATATTCTGCTATATTAGTTGTGTAGCTAAAAGCAAATCTCAGTGCCAAATAAAACTTATCTCCATCAGGTGAAACTAGCATGGCTCCTCCAACACCCATTTTGCTTCTTGAACCATCAAAATATAGCTTCCAAAGTTAATTATCTTGTTGTTCACGCTGACTTTGATCCTTAACCAGATTTGAAATCACTACATCAGGCTTGTGAATCATATAAATGCCTAATCCTACCTCATCAGTGTCACTGAAAGGGTCATCTTCATGATCCTCAGCTGCCCACTCATCTAGATTTACATCCTCAATAGGTGTGTTGGGGTCTAGGGTCATGGATTGATCATCCGGCTCATGGGTGATGTAGAGGTTAGCATTTATAGGGCTAGGGACATATGGTTCAATATGATCCTTGGCTAGAGGCTTAGATTTTATGGTTACTTTTGTACCATACCTTATTCTGAAAAACAAATGGGACCAATCAGAAGATAAAAACCCACCCAACTTGGCAGTAAAATCCCTAGAAAGGCAGATGGAAAAATGAGGTGGTAGGTCAATAACATGAATAGCTTGAGGGATTGCAAAATTTGGGCATGCATGCAAGGTAAGAGGTAAATTTTTAATTTCCCTGGTAGTCTTAATAGCAGATCCATCAAGCTGAACTACTCCCTTTGAAAGAGGCTTATAAACTAGTCCTAGCTTATCAACTAGACTCTTAGGCATTACTAAACTACTTGCACTAGAATCAATCATGCAATTGTGAACAAGTTTATCACCAATGATTAGACTCGGGTAAAAAGAAGGAGGCTTTACCTCTTGGGCTTGTTGCTCATGTTTGACTTCTGGGTTGTTTGCAAGCACAACCTTAGTCTTTTCTTGGTTAGCAACATCAGAAATAGAACGCTCAGCCAAAGCATCTTGTAGCAAATCTTTTTGACCAAGAATGTGCAATGCATCCATTATTGACATGCTAACAGTAGCCTTCTTAAGGTGTTCAACAATATTAAATGAAATGGGGCTCACCTTTTGTTGTCCTTTAAGAGCAACAGCATCATTTTGCCTTTGCAAAGGCTGTGATTGCACCTTAGGTTGCTCCCTCCCAGGTACAGCTTGGCTCTTTGCAGAATCTGCACCTTTTGTTGTGTTGTGGGGACAACTTGAGATGAAGAAACATGAAATTTGTCCTTGGCAGGCTATTGTTGAACATTTCCAGCTTGTTGCTCCAAATCAACGGCCCTCTTTTTTGATCTTGTATTGGCTGCAACAGGTGTATCTGATTGATTTTGGCCTTGGGGATAGTTCACACCACAAAACTTAGTGCCTTGCCAATTCATCAAGGCAACATTAGGGTTATCTTGCTGAACTATACTCTCATTTAAGACACTTTCTGAACCACCATAACTATTTTGCACCATAAGAGCTTGATTTCTCATACCGTTTGTACATGTAGCTTGGTTATGAGGCTGGTTGCATGGATAGCACCAGTCACATTCTTGTGCCATATTGTTCTAAGTGGGCACGAGCCCTTTTGAAGAGTTGGCAACATTAGGATTGTAAGGCTGAAAGGGTCTAGGATTGAAGTTTCTCCTCTGACCTTGAGCATCAGCTTGAAAAGGTGGTCTATTTGATTGGTTGGGATAATGCAGAGCTTGATAAGGTCTATGCTCTTGACCCACTTGCTTCTTAAAATTAACAAATTCATTGCTCACAGTCTTGCTAAAGGACTACAACATACCCTTTAACTCTTGGATTTCTTGGGATGGGTTTGGAACAGCAATTTCTTGAATTGCAGCTTGATATCCTATTGTTGGAACTGGTGGGACAACAGCTAAAGGGGGTAAAGACATAGGTACAAGTGGCTAAACTTTGGGAAAAATGGGAATAGGAGGCCTTGGGGCTATTTTACCTGCTTGAATAATGCAGTTTTCTGCTCTAATAGTTATATCAAAAGCGTTAGGAAGAGTAAACCCACCCATAGACTGAATCATTACAAAGATTTCACTATTTAAAGATTTAAGGAAGAATAAAAATGCATGTTGTGGTGAAGGATTTACCGTCATGGGAATCCTATCCCAAGTCCTCTGGAAATGGTAGTTAAAATCTGTCATGTGCTCATGAGGAGCTCTCTTGATGGTACTTAACTACTCCAGTAAAGTCAAATGATCGAATTTGTCCTCAAATGTCTATGCAAGCCATCACCCAGCTAATCCCATGATCTTATTGAATTCATTGGTAGACCTCTAAACCACTACAAGGCTTTTCATTTCAGTGATGCAGCCAAAAGCCTAAGTGCAACATTTTCAGCAGTGATATTATGCACTGAGCACAATGTTGACACGTCACGAATGTGCTCAATAGGAGTGGTCTGATCTTCTCTGGTGAAATATGGTAGACTTTTGAGGGCTGCAACAGGAATATCCTCATGCTGAGAAATGTCTAACGGGTTGACCCCATTAAATGGTGCAAACACAAACTACCTTGCCATCACTGGAATTTGTACTACAAGCACTAGATTTCTCTGCACTAGATTTGCAGGGCTAAGGCTTGGGGGTGTAGATCTTGACCTCCTTGATGAATCAAGAATTCTTCTTGTTGTCCTACCCCTCCTTCTTGGTGGAGATAACTATAAATACTCAAACGAAGCAGGACTTGATCTAGTCTGCACTTTTCTCATATGTTGGTTACACTAGATCTACATGCAAAACTAGAAAAATGGAATCGCCAGGTATAATAATAACCTCAAAGGCTAGAAAAACTACTACATATACCAGAATAGCAACTTAAAACTTGAAGAACTTCTCCAAAAACAAGTTTCAAAGTCCCACCAGGCGTGCCAAAAAATGCTATCAACGAGAATTGCACCCTAGCTAAGTTAGACTTAACTCTCTTGTTCAAACATGGAAATGTTCTCAAGCTATGGGTAACTTATGATGAGAACGAATCTCCAGAGAGGGTTGGTTCCCCTAGTAGATCACCTAGAGTAAAATGATTTATCTGAGCGAAAGGATAGAAAGATAACATGAAATGGAATCCTAAAACCTAAAGGGTGATGCACCAGAACTTAAGATTTATTTACTAACTCCACTCACAATTAGCTCTCAAAATAATGACTTTCACAACCTCAAATGAAACACACAACATAAAAGTATCTTGCATGAAGGTTCAGAAATAAACACATCCAATGTGTATTATATGAAATTTATGCACCCACACTTGTAATAATAGGACATAAAAAGGACCCAATAGTTGGAATCACAATGATAACATCAAACTATTACTACAAAATGAGACAAATATGATGAGATAGGAATGCTCTGTTGCTTCTATTAAACTGAAAGGAGTATAAGGACATGAGAATCTGGGTACAAATCTAGGCTTACAAAGCTCTCTGCAAGTAGTCAAGAGAGTAAGAAGCAAATCTAAACTGCATAAACTAAATCTCTTCCCCCTATATATAGCCAAAAAGACTTTCTAAAAGTTCAGCCAGCTGTCCACCCAAAAAAGAAAATACAGTCTCATTTTTTAGCAAAGGGAAAAAACCACAAAAATAGGGACTAGAACTAACCAAAATGAGTAATAATAGGTGGAAACTTTCCCTCCCAAGTGGGCCCACCTAAAAAGACTCAAAAATTAGGCTCTAATTGACTGGAAAATGAACTAGAAACTTCAGTTTGCCCAGGTTTTCTATTTCGCCCAAGTAGACTCAAAAAATTAGGAAAGTTCCATCTAACTGCCTTTTCTTAAAAAATAGCAAATACTAAGGCAATTTATAGAATATTACCTTCATATTGCTTTACAATATCTTGTAGCTTTGCTTACAACATGGAAAAGCTCGATTCTGATTTTTTGATTGGATTTTGACAACCTTGCAAAACAATATAGAAGGCATTTATGGTTTATCTTCAATTTTTTCCAAGTGTATAATATCTCCTTTGATATTTTATTTTCTCCAAAAATCAAAAATATCTAGGGACATAGTTACTTGATTTTCCCTCCAAAGGTTATGAAATAAACCTAAGGCATAAAGCCTAGGTATATCATATATGCAAAGTAAAAAATAATACATCAAAGACATTAGTAGAGGCATTTGATTTTAAAAAGGAATGTGATAAAAATCACAATTCAAATTAGGGCAACAATGAGAGCCCTAAAACAAAACTCGAGCCCTAATCTTTCCACCTCATTTCACATGCCAACTTGGAGAAGTTTTCTCTACACACAGCCGCCATGGCTAGGGTTTTGAAGCTCGAACTTTCACCATTCTTGTTGTTTCATGTCGATTCTCCTTAAGAACCAATGGTGACTATTTCTATTAGCAAAACTTACAGAAATATTTTCATCATCTTCATTTTGAGTGTGATTTCCTGGCTTAAATCCACAGCTATCACTCTGTTTTGATGCATCTTTCTTATGCTTGCATTTTTTGTTGGGCTTTCTCCTATACTTCAGGCCGCCATGGCTACACTGGTTTGAGCTTTTGGAGATCTTTTTCCGGGCCAACCCGCGGGTTTACATGCATTCTCTCACAGCAAACCAATGAAGGTAAGCTTCTACCCTTCGAATCTTGCATTATCACTCTATTTCCTGTAGATAGAAGCTCTAATCGAGCACGATAATGAATGTATTCACTTATTTCTTACATTCTGTGAAAGAACCATGGAAATTTCTGTACATTTTCCTCATTAAAGGTCACGTCCATGCCTTGTTCTCCTCTTATTCCTAAGTTTTTTTCATGCTTGCATAAGCTTGAATAGTCCTCTATGTGGTTTCTTTATGCAGACTCATGTGGGTCTAGTTATCTGTGAGTCAAAAGAGACTCCCAAACCACGGACTTTGCAAATACAAACTGGGCTTCATCCCTTTTTGAAAATGGCAGTTGATTTTAAAACAAGATCTTTCTTCATGCCAGGCCGTGGCCTTTCAAGCTTCTGGGTATCTCTACAATTTTGTATCATCTCGATGGCTTCTATTATTCCTGTATTTTCAACAACATGGTTCAAAACCCTTAACACAGTCTCTTTCATTTTTTGCAGAAAATGGGCTTGAAACCCCTTGTCATGGCTTCTCTTTTCATGGAAACAAAGTGGGAACCCTTGAATTTTTAACACATAGTTCTGGGTCTCTATTTTATGCAAAAATAAAATATCACTGCATACTAGGGCCATGGCTTCTGTATGTCTTCACTCTCTTTGCTCAAAACCCAAGCACCATTATGATACTCTTTGCTTTCAAAAAATACATACTAGGCTTCAGAGTATGGTAGATAAATGATAACATTGTTTACTTTTCCAACAGAAATGAAAATCATTTTTACTTCATTCTAGGTTCATCTCTCCATCTGTATTTCTCCTTCAAAGCCTTGTATGGCTGCCACTGTACTTTGCATTTTCATTCTATAGAGAAATAAATGAGAGGCTTTTGTCAATTTCGTTCATTTACTGCACTGGATTTTTGTTATAGCATGCTTGCATTTGGAAGGCAAGGTGCACCTACAGATGTTATGAAGCTTCACCACTTTTTGTTGTAGTTCATTCCATATTCTAAAAGTATGCATAAAACACTACTTCTCTTCAAGAGCATCAAGCATACAACTGTGACCCTCATTTGTGAATGTTCTTTTCGAAGCATTGAATCATGTCACAATGTTGAAACAAAGACTTTGAATATTGTGCTTTTATTTTGCTTCAATAATGATGATGTCCTTCAGGAAAAAGTCATTGTTCCTTTCAAATTTTTGTATACAAATTTATAATGATCTTCACATCTTGCACTCCATGCATTACCTAGAAGTTAATGATGATTATTTTCATCTTCCATGTTGTGACTTAATCAATCTAACTTTATTGTTGTTTTGATCATTCCCTTCATTTGTTACTCCTTTGATGAGCACTATGAACCTCCAGTCTTCATCCCTGGATACAAATATAGGATTATTTTCCTTTATGACTCTCCTCATTGGTAAATGTCATCTTTGTTGACTTTGGTAATGCATGGCCCTACAACTTCATGCTTATGATAATCTTTATGGACTACATCTCTTAGACCTCTTTAGCATTCATTTTTCATAGCACACATATAAGAGGTTTCATGACTGCACCTTACATTATGAATAAGTGAATGCTCCATGATGATTGTATGAGTCAGACAGACTCACTTTATTCTCAAGATCATTGTACCTGTCTTAATACCATCAATTCTTGGAAAAACATGTGTAGAACTATATAATACCTATAAGGATATTCCTTGAATTGAACTCCAATTCTCAATGGCATTTATGACTACTTTTGTTGTTGATGTCTCTGTTGTTCCATTTAGAGTTGTAATTCATGACAGTCATGCTAGTATGGATAGCATTTCAAATGTATGAATTTTATATGACAGCAAGAAATGATGATATGGAAGCCAATTAGATGAAGTAAAATCATGATGCCAATGTTGCATTTACTTAGTTTTGCACATTATTTACATAAGTTCATTGCTCATTTGATGACTGCCCTTTGTTATTTGTGACTATAATACTTCCCTCAGGTGGTTGTCCTTCTCTGTATAGCTGTACATGGCATATGTTATCAGTGTATCTTGTTGATAGGCTCATTTCAAAAAGGACTATTACTACCATTACTTGTGAATGGCACTTCTCTTTGAATGTACACCTGTCTCCTTTGATGAGCACTATGAACCTCCATGATGACTGTAACAATACAAGGTCCAACTATAGGATGTTCTAGATGTTAAAGGCATGCCCACTGCGTGGAGCCTCATTGGTACCTTTGATACTTGTGTAAGGAGAAGTCTTATTTGCATCTTTTAGCACTTCTTTCCTTTCTCACACCTTCACAACAGCTCAATGCCACCTGGAGACAACAATCTGATATTCTTATAAGCATTAAATGTACCAATGGGGTTCCACACAATGAACATCCTCACCATGGATTTTGTTTATTGACAAGAGTTGTTATGTATGTTGACTATTTGGACTATGAATCCTCTCAATTGTCAAGGAGAGGGCAGCAACTGGGCTCAACCCTTGTGGGAGCCCATTTTTGCACCACATGCTATGATGTATTTAGAAATGTATTAGTAACATGATTTCTCCTATACCTACACAGTGAAAAAACATGTTAGATAAAAAATAGTGAAGCTCAATGCTTCTGTGATGTTTTATTTTTAGGCTCTCTTGCATATATCTGATATTTGTTGATCTAATGCATTGTAAACATGTGCTATATTTCTGTTGATGGAGCATGTGATGAGACTCATAGCTAGAGCTCTAACCAATCTCTCTCAATCAGTGCAAGTTCACATGAAGACCAAGAGCAAGGAGGGGAAAGCAACAACCAAGACCAACACGCAACCACCACAAGCAATGATGGATATGTTTCATTTCATGTATCTTTCTATTATTTAGTCTTTAGATGTATAGCACATGTTTTATGTTGTGTTGGTTCATCTACTCCCACGGCTTGTGTGGGACAATTGATTACTCCTCTCTTTCCAATGAATGCAATACTTGTACAAATCTGTGTATACTTCTTTAGCAAAAGAATAAACATTGTAAAATGAATGAAGCAACTTCTTATGATTCATATATTCTCCTTTATGATGCAAAGTACAAACTGGATTCTCTCCTTTTAATTTAAACACATTGCATAATACAATTGTACTCCTTCCTTTAAACTTCAATATATGCAATGGTTAAGCAAAGCAGAAATATGTTAAAACCTTTTCACCTTTAAGATAATGAAACTACTTCAGCTCTGCCAATTTGAGCTGTAGGTGAAAAATTGGCAACACTCTCACAACCTCATAGAATAGGATGAGGATGATAACAACCTCAAATCCATTCCAACATAATACAAAAGGACCTCTAAGCACAAGGAACAACACATCCAAGAAGGGGAATCACAACCTCCACCAAAAATAATGATAGCTAGTCAACACTACGTGAGACATGTTTTCCAAGACAAAAATGGTCATAACTCCCAAAATGAATAATACCTATTCAATATGATCACATGGGAAGACTCAGATGACTAAGGGGAATATATTTCATATAAAAAAAATTTCTTAAAAATGTCAAGAAGTTCTCATTGTCCAAAGGCTCAAAGTCCACAGCACAAAATAGGACTATAATGTAAATCTAGGATTCCATCACTTTTTTGGGACTCTAGCACTTTTTTTTAGCATTCCTTCTAGGCATTAGTGTCTAACCTAGGCATTGTAGTCCTCCTGGGGAATTGTAGTCCTTCCTAGGTGGTATAGTCCTTGAACAATGCCTGAACAATTTTTTTTCAAAAGTATAAACTCAGAAATAACACACACGCCACCACAAGGCACTACAAACCCTAAAAACACACAAGAACTACTTACAAACACCTAAAATACAAAACAATATCCCCAAAGCCCATTCAGGTTCGACAACACTCATACACATCAAAAGTGCTCTCCAATAAGAATGGAGATCAACAAGCAAGCCAAGTGTAAGCACCAAGGCACAAGAGAAGAGGGAGACAACATGAACACACCTTTCTCAACAAAGAAAAAGAAACCAACAAGCCAAGTTGATGGCACAAGATTAGAGATCGCATGCACAATGACCTAGCTTCCAATGACACATGCACATGCTCTGAATCTTTTAATGACTGCCTATCTAGTCACAGTTCACAAACCCAGCTTGCAGAAATCATATACAAGTGATATGCAAAAAATGACAAGAACTTTAAAAATAAGAGAGACAAGAGGTTAGGCAAGCTTCTACCCAATCTTAAACAATCCAATACAAATGATAGGAAGAATAGATTTACAGAAGGAAAATATTATGATAAGAAACCCAATTTAGAAGTTATATTATTGTCAAAAACAAACATTACATCACTACCATTTGGCCTATACAAAATGGCCTTGCAAAATGCAGAAACATCAAACCAGTCTACTTCGTAAAAATTGGCTCTCCTCAGAACCGTTGGCTTCTCTTGGATTTCACCCTCGGCCTCCAAACCGTCGGCCTTCTCTTTTCTTCATCTCAAATCCAATTGCCTCTTCCTATCTATGAATTCATTTAAATATCACTTCCCTCATTTTAAAGTCTGCAGCAGAAAATAATAACTTCAAGATCATCACTGGCAAAGAGAGACGGATGTCAAAAACATCCCCATAATGCCCATGACCTGCAGAGATTTCTAGAATGGAACCATCGATCCAAAGCTACCAATGATACATACAAAATAATTGTCACAATGAAATGGTCAATGCCAGGCCAAAATAAGGAAGGAATAAAGACAACGGCTTAAATGATTCGCCCCTCAGAATCTGCTGGCTGTTTCTATTTTTGGTCTACATGATTTGAGGTGTTTATGTATCCTTTTTATTTCTTTCTTTATATCGTCGAGAATCTTTACTGCTTTTCCAGCTGTCTAAAACTGCAATCCATGACTCTTTTCCAAGCTATCAGAGCTAAGCAGAATATGTTGTCAAAGCTAAGCAGAATATTCTGCTCAAAGAAGGAAAAAAAATAGTTGATAGAAGCATAAGGCCAAGACAAGCAAGTTCCTATCACACAGCGACAGGAGGTTCAGGAGCTTCCAACTCAAAATGCAGAAGACAAGAATCCTACTTATTTACTAGACCAAAAGAAAACCACAACATCAAAAATTAAAACCAAAATTTTAAAGAAAAAAAAAGAGGCATGATGCCCCTGCATCAGACTCTCCCACTGAATAAGATTCATGAGCTCCTACTCATGAGCTATGTAATAAAATGTTTATATCAAACCTCTTCTTCTGCTTCTTCCAATTTGTCTCATGCTTGCAATTACTCTTCCTAAGTTTCTTTATCTGTAATTGTTTGCTTTCCACATTCTTCTTATAGATCCGTCTACTGATTTCTTTATCCACTACAAATCTCCATAACTCTGTTTCATCTCCACAGTCATCAATTTCAAATAAAACTTCATCCTCATAAGTCTTTACTTCAGTAATCTTTACTTCAGCAATGGTATCTTTAATCAGTTGGTCTTCCTCCTCATCATCTTCTAGTTCTTTCACTACAGCCTCAAAGGTACCTTCACCATTTCTCCTTTCTGCCATAATCTTCTTCACTAAGTCTACACTCTCTCCTTCAAAATATTTTTTCAAACTGGACATTACCTGGAATCTCATATTTTCCTTTGCAAATGCAGATTTCTCCTCCTCTTCATTATTATTGTCATCTTTAGAAATGAAAACATGAACAAGATTCTCTCCATACTCAGACTCTAAATAACTATGATCACCATCTTTCTTCAAATTCACCAGACAACCAAAGTGTGAACTTTTTAAATTCTAACTCGACTCCGCTTCATGCTCTCCTTCCTTGGCTTTCTTTGAATGTCCTACAAACACAATAGAGTTAAGAAAATAACAATTCTCCAATGTATCCATCCAACCCGAGATCTTTTGCAAATTCCCATATACTTTCTCTTCTCCATACTTCCTATCAGTCTGTCGGCACCAGTCAAAGCATGTTCAACCTTCAACGAGTCTGCAATCAACATTCTATAGACTTCTTCTTTCATGCCCAAATTAAATAAATAGAAATTATATGTAATATCCCTTCTTTTACTGTAAACTGCAATATCATCCTCTCTTTTACTCCTTTTGTCTTCTACATGCTTCATGATTTCATTTAGCTCATGTTGTCTTCTAAACATTTCCTTTCTTTCAACATGCCTACAAAACATGGGCTCCATCTTACCCTCACTCTACCATTCAATATCACTTATCCTTGCACTCTTCTTGACACCAACAATATCATCTATTATGGACCTTGTTTCCTTATCCTTTTGTCCAAAACCATCCTTCCCTATCAACCCATACATTTTACAACTCACAATATTCTTATTAAAACATGTTTCTACTCCATATGTACTTCTAGACTTCTCATTATACAAACCATCAACAAAATGAAGAACAATACATTTTACCTCTCCTTGTAGTCCTGTTTCCATCTGTCGTTGTGCATTCTTGGTTATTCCAACAAAATTCTCCATCACACTCATTGTACTTCCATGAGGACTTACTTTAACTGTTGTCCCCTCATATGGATCCCTATTTTCAGTTTGTAAGGCTTCAACCTTTGTAATAGATGTATCCTCAGCTTCATTGTCTGCTATCCTTTCTGGATCCTCCATCTTATGATCGTGGTTCCTCTTGAACTCTTTCATGTCCTTCATTCCTTGGGACTGTTTGTTGTCATAAACTCCCTTACACATATCTGCTTGCTTACACTTCCTTTGCCAATTCGGTATCCTATACCCATGATCCTTAACAATGTTTGAACTTCCTAGATTACTTGTCTCCTTATTTACTTGCATTTTGAAATTAGTATTTTCATATGCATCCTCACAATGAACATATGCCCTTACCCTACCTTGTTGTTCGGGTTTTCTCTCATCCTTGATTTTCTTGCTTACCAACTTTACCCTTCCTTGGGTTTCTTTTATCTCTCCTACAAAACCTCCAAATACATCAAGAAATTCCACAACATCTCTTATATCCTTCCTATTATTCTAGAAAATCTCATTATCCTTCTTATCTTTATTTTCAAATACATTGTAATATACCTTTCCTCAAGGACCTGCTGTAGTTGATCCTTGCACACCTTCTGCTGCAACTTGTATCCGTCTTTTCTCATCTTCACCACCATCTACGGGTGCCTCTTCTCTCATTGATGTCGAGATCCCTCCTATGAAGTTTCTCATAGCTTTTCCTTTTTTCATAAGTGTTGTTACCAGGACTGCTTCCTTCCATTCCTTATCTCTCTCCTTACCTGTGGGATTTCTTCTTGCCTTTCTTCTTTGGTTCTCCCAAGGCTTGTCCTCAACCTTCTTTCTACCTATATTCACAACCTCAAACAAATCATCAAAAAATAAATCAAGAGACCAAGATGTCTCCTCCGGTGTCTCCTTCATGGACACTTTCTTCTCTTCTTTTTCTGGTGCTCCTTGCGGCACCTTCTCTTTTCTCCTTTTCTTACTTTTATCCAAGTCCTCCGCAAACAGAACCTTCTTCTTTTCTCCTTGTCTACTTTCTGCAGTCACAACCTTAGCAGGAAAATAAATCTTTTCCAAGATTTCCATTCTTCTTGCAATCTCTTCCAATCCCTCTCGGTACTTTCTTCTCTTTACTTCATCCCAATATCTTTCCCAAAATGGTATTATGACAGGTCTCTTTACACTAATACCCATCCTCTCACTGCTGCAAATCCACAACTATGCTCAAGCTTCAAGTGTAAACTGCCTCTCCTTCAGCGATCGGTTCACACAACAACACACGTCACTACTACAACAGAATCTCTCACTTTCCACCGCTACCCTCTACCCAACAAGACCTAGAAGATGTGTCTCTGCAAACCCCCTCTACCCACTCTCTCTTAGTGGAGGAAGTCATACTTCTACCTAGATTATCTCTGCTGGAGGATAGCAATTACAAGTCCTTTCTCATATCTGCAACAACAAACAACTCTTTCTCCACTTTCTCATTCTTCCATCATGCCATGCCAGCAATCTTCTTCCTCTCTATCCTTTACCTAGTCTTCTAGGTTCTTCAACAGCCTATCAAGCCAAGCATTTCTTTACAACTCTCCACTTCTCTTCCCAGACCTTTTCTGAGCTTTGATACCAATTTGATGGCACAAGATCAGAAATCTCATGCACAATGACCCAGCTTCCAATGACACATGCACATGCTCTGAATCTTTTAATGACTACCTATCTAGTCACAGTTCACAAACCCAAGTTGCATAAATCATATACAAGCGATATGCAGAAAATGATAGGAACTTTAAAAATAAGAGAGAGAGGAGGTTAGGCAAACTTCTGCCCAATCTTAAACAATCCAATACAAATGATGGGAAGAATAGATTTACAGAAGGAAAATATTATGATAAGAAACCCAATTCAAAAGTTATATTATTGTCAAAAATAAACATTACATCACTACCATTTGGCATATACAAAACGGCCTTGCAAAATACAAAAACATCAAACTAGTCTACTTCTTGGAAATTGGCTCTCCTTAGAACCGTCAACTTCTCTTGGATTTCACCCTTGGCCTCCAGACCGTCGGCCTTCTCTTTTCTTCAGCTCAAATCCGACTACCTCTTCCTAGCTGCGAATGCCTTTAAATATCACTTCCCTCGTTTTAAAGTCTGCAGCAGAAAATAATAACTTCAAGACCGTCGTTGGTAGAGAGAGACGGATGTCAAAAACATCCCCATAATGCCCATGACTTGCAGAGATTTCTAGAATGGAATTGTCGATCCAAAGCTACCAATGATACATGCAAAATAATTTTCACAATGAAATGGTCGACGCCAAGCCAAAATAAGGAAGGAATAAAGACAACGACTTAAATGATTTGCCCCTCAGAAACTGTTGGCTATTTCTATTTTTGGTCTGCATGATTTGAGGTGTTTCTGTATCCTTTTTATTTCTTGATTTATATCATCGAGAATCTTTACTGCTTTTCTAGCTGTCTAAAACTACAAGCCATGACTCCTTTCCAAGCTATCAAAGCTAAGTAGAATATTCTGCTCAAAGAAGGGAAAAAAACAGTCGATAGAAGCATAAGGCCAAGACAATCAAGTTCATGTCGCACAGCGACAGGAGGTTTAGGAGCTTCCAACCCAAAATACAAAAGACAAGAATCCTACTTATTTACCAAACCAAATGAAAACCACAACATCAAAAATTAAAACCAAAATTTGAAAAAAAAGAGGTATGATGCCCCTGCATCACAAGCCAACATCAACATGTGGCTAACACACCAAGCAATGTTGACATTCGACCGACACAGTGAATGGAGGATTGACTAAAATACCTCACAAGAATGAAACATCCACAGAGAACCAAATCACAAATAATATACTAATCGACCATAAAAATACATGCTATCTAATCCCAAAAGCATGATAACCATTCAAATAGAAAAATATGCTACGCCCTTAATATTGGTGTACATTGGGTTATGAATAGTCGACTTGTGGCTATCTTAACTCCTAATTAAGTCATGTTATCATTATTATATTATTATTTAGTTAGATAGATTGGACCAGGTCTTATATAGGGGTGTGTTTATTCAGCCTAAGCATAATTAGGTATATATAGGAGGATGTGAGTCTTATTTCATCATCATATTGTGAAGTGTATTCTCATTGGAGATATTTGGAGGTTGCCCCCTCGAAGTGGCCTGTTATTCTCAGTTATTATCAAGTATTTATAGAATATTTCATATCAACTTCTTCCATTGTGCAAGTTATTTCATTACAAGTGGTATCAGAGCATGATCTTGGCACCGTAGAGGCAAGGTTTTTTCTCAATATTGGAGGTAGTTTTGGGAAGAGCGTATCTTTCAGATATTAGTGAATTTTTTTCTAATTTTTAAAGGGTTTTTGAAGACCATATTAAAGAAGCTACAGTCTAGATTTTAGAGGAATTAGAGCAGAATTGAGCAAATTATTGCAGAATTATAGTTTCTACACAATTTATTTGGGATCTACATATCTCTCATATCTAGTTGAATTAGAGCCTGATTTTTATTGGGTTTTTAAAGACATACCAAAGGAGACTATAGTCCAAAATTTGGATAAATTGGAGCAGAAATAAGTGAGTTATTGTAAAATTAGTGTTTCCACAAAATTCACTCTCAAGGCTACAAATCTACTTATTTCTTGGAGATTTTTCTAGGTGAGAGGTATTTTGACCTTAGTATATTACAGTAAAAAATTTAGATAATTTAGGTTTAATTTGTGTGATTTATTTTAAAATTATTAGTTCCGATCATGACGGGGCCTACAACAAGAGGCAAAAAGAATGTTGTCACACTAGGGAAGACTCCTGATAAGGATGGGGTAACAATAGAGGATACTAATCCTAATGAGGAAATCATTAAAGTCAAGGAAGACATTTCCTCAATTAAGGTGGATATGTGTGACCTAAGAGGAGATATATCGGATATACGAAGCATGTTAAGCACCTATATGAATGAACCAAGAAAGGAGTTCTCAAGAAACCAAGGTGAAACCTCCAAGTTGGATAATACTAACACAAATTTTAATACTCCTATGGGATCTAGGAATTTGTTTCCAAAGGTAGATATGTGCAAGTTCGATGGCAAGGATCCTCTAACATGGATAAACCAAATGGAGAATTTTTTTGAAGTACATCAAATCCCATATGGACAAAAGGTCACGATTGCTTCCCTATATCTAGAACTAGATCAATTCATTTGGTATCATTGGCTTTGTACTCATCGGAGGAAAAAAGGTCTCACCATCTCATGGTCAATTTTTATATAGGAACTCCAAGCACAATATAGCAATAGTGTGACAGATAACTTCTTCAGCTAGTTTGCTAAACTTCAATAAATAGGATCAGTTAAGAATTATATTCAAAAATTCCAAAATCTATCCTTAAGAGTGGATATAATTACAGAGGAGAACTTGAATGATTTATTCTTGTGTGGTCTCAAGGATCACATTCAACATGAGGTACGCATGTTTAGTCCTATCTCGGTAAATGAGTCTTTTATCTTAGCATGTAGGGTAGAGCAGAAGTATTTGATTCCTAAGAAGCAAGAGGCTAATGTGACAAGAGAGAAAGGATATTCAACACCTTCTCTTCCTCAACCTACTAGGTTGACTCCACAACAAATTGAGGAGAAAAGAGCAAAAGGGTTGTGTTTCAATTGTGATAGCAAATAAAGTCAAGGACATAAATGTAGTGAAAAGAAATTGTTCTATATTGAAGGTCCAAGTGAGGAAGAAGAGGAGGAACCCATATTAGAGGAGGATAGGGAGTCAAGTGAGGAATCACATGATTCTCAACCAATCATTTCTTGTCATGTGCTCTCAAGTTTCAGTGCGCCACAAACTCTCAAGGTAGTGGATTTCTTAAAGAAGTAGAAAGTAATAGTGTTGATCGACTCAGGTAGTACTCATAATTTCATCAACAAAAAGTTGGCAACTCGTCTAAATTGTTTTATATATCTAGCCCCAGAGTTTTAGGTTTTGATTGCAGATGGTGGTATAGTTAGTTGTTCAGGGAAGTGTCATAGCATTAAACTATCCATGGGAGATTATCAACTTGATACCTTAATGTATGTAATATCCATGGGTGCAACAGATATTGTTTTGGGATTACAATGGCTTACTGTTAGACTTAGGGCATACAACTGAGAGGGGGGGTGAATCAGTTGCGCGAAACTTTTTCTTTTTAAACACTTGAATCTTCTTTAGTGATTAGCATAATATTAATCATGAACCATAATGCATTCAAATCAAAAGCAGAAACATATCAACACATATGACACCAAGACTTTGATGTGGAAAACCCGGTTAAGGGAAAAACCACGAGGTGATTAACCCAAGAATGTATTCTCTGTTAGAAGAATAGAAAGAACAAAATGACACATGCCAATTAGGGCTCACTGCCTGAGCACACTGCTCACAAGAGGCTCACTGCCTACAAGAGACACACTGTCTACAAAGAAATAAGTATCACCTTTATGAACTGGAAAATAGCATCTTCACCATGCTTGAATCAGTTCCATTTAAGCCCAAAAACTTCTGCTCTGCCTTTCACACTTCTCCTCGCTACCACACACTTATCACCGCAAGACACACTTCAAAATGAATTCACAAACCCTTACTTATACAAGGCATCAACTTAGGAACAATCATCTAAGTCGACAAATACCTACAAGAACATCCGCAAGACGTGTAATACATCCGGTCAGCCAGTCGCAAGAAGAACACCAATATCCGTGGTTATTCTTCAAATACAAACTCTAACTTCAATGTGGACCACCAACATGAACTGGACATGATCCAACAATCATCATAACCTTCCCCGAATCACCAAAAACATCCGCACTTCATCATCCTATTGGAATTCTTCTCTCCTTCATCTGGAGCTTCAAGAACACAGTCTGTCATCACTGTCACAAATGAATAGGCTCTTCCAGATCTTCAAACCACGAACCAATCTATTGGATACTTCTCAGGGACGTCCTCAACACTCCCTCAGATCCACAGAACGGGATAATGCATTACCGGACCTCACCGGACCTATCTGTGTCACTCTGTCACCTCTGGACACCTATCGGAGCCGGTTCTACTTGAGTGACCATAACTTCTTCAGATCTTCATGTGGACCTCTAAAATCTTGATTGGAGTATCTCAAGACTTATATCTACAAACCCTTTAAACTGCATCCTCTGATCCTCAACCTATCTTGGACTTTTACCTTGTTGTCATCATTGTTCTTCACTGTTCCTGATTGAGACTAATTTTCTTAATATCCTCAACACACAGCTCATCCAATCCTTCTTATTAATGCAACATGAGTATGTTGACATCAATGACAACACCAATTAAACCCATACTTGTAACAATCTCCCCCTTTGTCATTGATGGCAACATATGATGTGAAAAACCATCAAGACAAGAACTTCTCCTTACTGTCACAACTCCCCCTGTCAACAACAACCATTCACATGTCTTCTCTCCCTTTACTACTCCCCCTTTGATCAGCAACCACTTGTTTTTCACATATCTTCTCTCCCCCTTTGACATCAATGGCAAAGGGCTCATACTTGCAATTTCACCACCTGAGACTCATACCTGCTGCTCCCCCTAAGTAGCAACTCCCCAACATCAATCTGGATCACAAGATGTGATTGTGATACTCACCAAACTGATGCACATCAATGCACCTTAGTTCATCATCGGAGGGGCAATAACCCCTAACTTCTCAAAAGAGTCCTTAGGTAGAGGTTTAGTAAAGATATCTGCAATCTGATCCTTGGAGGGCACATACTCCAATCTGACTTCATCCTTGTTCACTTGCTCTCTCAGAAAGTGAAACTTGATAGATATATGCTTAGTCTTAGAATGCAACACTAGATTCTTAGAAATACTTATTACACTTGAATTATCACAGAAAATTGTGATAGGCTCCTCATATTCTACTTGAATATCTCTTAGCATCTGCTTCATCCACAGAACTTGAGTGCAACTACCTACTGCTACAATGTATTCTGCTTCAGTAGTAGACAGGGATATTGCCTCTTGTTTCTTGCTTAGCCAAGAAACCAATCTTTTTCCCAAAAAGAATGCTCCTCCACTTGTACTCTTCCTATCGTCCACATCTCCTGCCCAATCTACATCTGTATATGCATGAAGAGAAAAATTATGATCTCTAAGATACCATAGACCATACTGAACTGTTCCTTTTAAGTACCTAAAAATTCTTTTGATTGCCATGATATGAGATTCTCTGGGATCAGCCTGGCATCTCGCCACAAGACCAACAGCCTGCATTATATCTGGTCTAGTTTGAGTGAGATACAATAATCCTCCAATCATTGATCTGTGCTTTGTCTGATATGTCTTAGGAGAGTCATCATCTTTGCTCAACTTACATCCGGTTGCCATGGGAGTGTTCATTGGATTTGAATCTTCCATTCTAAATTTCCTCAACAATTCTTTCACATATTTGGTCTGAGAAATAAAGATTCCTTTCTTTGTCTGAGTAATTTGCATACCCAAGAAGAAGTTTATTTCACCGAGCATTGACATTTCAAACTCACTTTTTATTTGGTTTGCAAAGGTTTTACACATACTGTCTCTTCCTCCAAATATGATATCATCAACAAATACTTCAACAATCAAGATGTTTTCATGATCAATTTTAAAATATAGGTTACTGTCAATAGTACCTTTGTTGAAACCAATCTTCAAAAGATGTTTGTCCAGTCTTTCATACCAGGCTCTAGGGGCTTGCTTTAGTCCATATAGTGCCTTCTTCAATTTGCAGACCATATCACCATGCTCAGATAATTGAAAACCATCTGATTGTTTAATGTACACTTCTTCTTCTTCTAAGTCATCATTCAAGAAGGACGACTTGACATCCATCTGATACACCTTGAAATCCTTGAAGGCAGCAAATGCAAGAAATAGTCTGACTACTTCAATTCTTGCCACCGGAGCAAAGGTTTCTTCAAAATCAATCCCTTCTATTTGAGAGTAGCCTTTGCAGACTAATCTGGCTTTATTTTTTATTACTTCACCAACTTCATTTAGTTTGTTCTGGAAGACCCATTTGGTTCCAATCACATTCGTGTTTCTAGGTCTGGGAACAAGATCCCAAGTGTGATTTTTCTCAATTTGCATCAACTCTTCCTCCATTGCTTTGGTCCAGTTTTCATCATTGTAGGCTTCATTTATTGTCTTAGGTTCAATCTTTGAAATCAGACAATATTCATCTGAATTTTGAGCAATTTTCCTTCTAGTTTGCACACCTTTGCTTTTGTCACCTATGATCTAATATTCAGAGTGGTTCAGTCTTACATACCTTGGAACTTTGGGAGTTTCTTGCACTTATGCTTCTTGATTAGGCTCATTCAGACCTATCTCTTCTTCCTGATTTACCGGATCAGTCTGATTCTGACTTTCAGAAGAGGATTGAGCTCCTTGAACCAGAACACCATTCTGATCATCTTCATCATATTCATAAAACCTTGAGGGTTTCTCTATTCCCTCATCAACCTTCACATTTGTACTTTCTATCATCTTTCTTAGTCTCTTGTTATAACATCGGTATGCTTTGCTTTGAGTAGAGTAACCCAAGAATATTCCTTCATCACTTCTAGCATCAAACTTGCCTAAATCTTCATCTCTTTTGATGTAACATTTGCTACCAAAGACTTTGAAATATCTTACAGTAGGATTAATGCCAAACCTTTAATCCGCAACTCTCCTTGTGCCAGTTCCGGCATCAATTGACTGGCTGGGGGAAAATGGTTTTCTTGTGTCTCCTCCTGAGCCAGGGCTCACTCTTTAATTTATGGAAGGAATATTAGCACTAGAGTCTGGTGCGTATCCATCCCCTACATTCTCTGTACTTTTCTTCACCCAAATCTTGTTCACCTCATTTTGAACTTCATCCGCATTCACTTTTCGTTTTCCCTTATCTTGATTCTGATTATGATGTACCAAACCTCTTTTGTCCTGACTCTTGCTTCTACAGAATTTTGCAATATGACCGGATCTATTGCAAATTTGGCAAACAACATTTCTTTGCATATTTGATGATATCCTCTTGATCTGCATTGATTAGCCATATGACCCATTCTATTGCATGCAAAGCATCTACCATTGAATGAATTGTTCATTTGCATATTTCTGCATTCATGAGATTTGTGACCATACCTTTTGCAGTTGAAACAATGTCCAGAGAAGGATGTATTAGTCTGATTCATTCTCTTTTTGCACTTATTAGCTTTATGACCAAAGTTATTGCAGTTGTGGCAATATCCATTGAAGGATGGATATCTTTGAGCGTTAGGCTACCTTACCAGAGGTCTTCTAGGCTTGTTCCTTGGATTTTTTGATCCAAAATTCTTCTGACCGGATCCGGAGCTTTCACCTTTTTCATACCTCAGGCCACACTTGTCATCTACCCTCTTTTGGCTTTCAAGAAGAACTTCAAGTTGAGCAGAGCTTATCTTGAATTTCTCTTTGTATTCATTTGCTGTTTGAAGATCCCTTTTAAGAGAGACAATTTGATCCTCAAGTTTTTCTTCATTATCTTTAGCATCTTCAAGATCAGATTCAAGATGTCTGATTATTCTATCCATCTTGTGGCAGTCTTCTGATTTTTCCTTGAGAGATTGTCTTAGATCATCTTCAGATTTTCTTCTTTCTTCAATTTCTTGGGTGAACTTCATAACTCCTGATTCCATTTCATGTCTTACCATGATGATTTCTTTTGATAACTTTTCACATAACTTGGTTTTCTCTTTCAGATCTCCATTTGTATCATTGGCTTCACCTTGACTTGCCAATTGTTGAAGTAGCTCCTTTCTCTTTTTCATAGAGAGACTCAATTTCTCTTTTAGTTCTTTTATGAAATCATCAGCCTGTTTGAGTCTTTCCTTCAATTCATTGACTTCAGAGTTTGACTGATCAAGATCATCAAGGGCAGACTTGAGTTGCTCCCTTATACCATATACATCCATTTGAATTCCCAGATCTTCCTCAAGTTGTTAGGCTCTGTTAGGAGGAACTTGGCTCTGATACCAATTATTAGACTTAGGGCATACAACTGAGAGGGGGGGTGAATCAGTTGTGCGAAACTTTATATTTTTAAACACTTGAATCTTCTTTAGTGATTAGCATAATATTAATCATGAACCATAATGCATTCAAATCAAAAGTAGAAACATATCAACACATATGACACCAAGATTTTGATGTGGAAAACCTGGTTAAGGGAAAAACCATGGGGTGATTAACTCAAGAATGTATTCTCTGTTAGAAGAATAGAAAGAACAAAATGGCACATGCTAATTAGGGCTCACTGCCTGAGCAAACTGCTCACAAGAGGCTCACTGCCTACAAGAGACACACTGTCTACAAAGAAATAAGTATCACCTTTATGAACTAGAAAATAGCATCTTCACCATGCTTGAATCAGTTCCATTTAAGCCCAAAAACTTTTGCTCTGCCTTTCACACTTCTCCTTGCTACCACACACTTATCACCACAAGACACACTTCAAAATGAATTCACAAACCCTTATTTATACAAGGCATCGACTTAGGAACAATCATCTAAGTCGGCAAATATCTACAAGAACATCCGCAAGACGTGTAATACATCCGGTCGGCCAGTCTCAAGAAGAACACCAATATCCATGGTTATTATTCAAATACAAACTCTAACTTCAATGTGGACCACCAACATGAATTGGACATGATCCAACGATCATCATAACCTTCCCTAAATCACCAAAAACATCCGCACTTCATCATCCTACTGGAATTCTTCTCTCCTTCATCCGGAGCTTCAAGAACACAGTCTGTCATCACTGTCACAAATGAATAGGCTCTTTTAGACCTTCAAACCACGAACCAATCTATTGGATACTTCTCAGGGATGTCCTCAACACTCCCTCAGATCCACAGAATGGGATAATGCATTACCGGACCTCACCGGACCTATCTGTGTCACTCTATCACCTCTGGACACCTGCCGGAACCGGTTCTACTTGAATGACCATAACTTCTTCAGATCTTCATGCGGACCTCTGAAATATTGATTGGAGCATCTCAAGACTTATATCTACAAACCCTTTAAACCACATCCTCTGATCCTCAACCTATCTTGGACTTTTACCTTGTTGTCATCACTGTTCTTCATTGTTCCTGATTGAGACTAATTTTCTCAATATCCTCAACACACAACTCATCCAATCCTTCTTATTAATGCAACATGAGTATGTTGACATTAATGACAACACTAGTTAAACCCATACTTGCAACACTTACTACATTGGGAACAATTGAGATGAACTTCCAAGAACTATTCATGTGATTTCAATTAGAAGGAAAGGTAGTAGAGCTAAGGGGATTGAAGGCAAAATCCCCACAGATGGTAAGCTCTCATCAAATGCAAAATTTGCTTAAGAAAGGAGGGGATGTGGCCCAGCTATGTTCATTAGAAGTCTCTCAACCTAATTCTCCCGCTCATCCAGATTTACAAGCAATAATTAATAGTCTCTCAGTGGTTCTTGGAGATATGCCTAAAGGACTTCCTCCTAAGAGGGATCATGATCATGCCATACAACTAGTTCCAGGGAGCCAACCACCGAACATCAGGCCTTATAGGTACCCACACATACAAAAAAGTGAGATAGAAAAAATTGTTGAGGAGATGCTAGAGGCAGGAATTATCATGCATAGCCAAAGTGCTTACTCCTCGCCTGTGGTGATGGTGCGTAAGAAGGATGAAACTTGGCACATGTGTCCAGATTATAGAGTGCTCAACATGTACACCATTAAAGATAAGTTTCCTATTCCATTCATTGATGATTTGCTAGATGAATTGAATGGAGCTATGTATTTTACCAAGTTAGATCTTAGAGCTAATTATCACCAAATTCAGATTAAGGAGGAAGATATTTGTAAGACAGCATTTCAAACTCATGAGCGTCATTATGATTTTTTGGTGATGCCATTCGGTCTTACTAATGCACCATCTACATTCCAAAGTTTGATGAATTCCATTTTTAAGAAGTTCTTGAGAAATTTTTTACTATTTTTTGATGATATATTGATTTATAGCAAGACTTGGGAAGAACAATTGCAGCATGTAGATCAAGCATTACAATTACTCGAAGATCATCAACTCTACACTAAGTCATCCAAGTATTCTTTTGGTATTAAGGAGGTGAAGTATTTGGGACACATAGTTTCACATGGAGTAAAGGTGGGCCCTAACAAAATTAAGGCTATCATGGAATGGCCTATTCCAAAAACCATTAAGAAACTGAGGGGTTTCTTGGGATTGACAGGGTACTATAGAAGATTTGTGAAGAATTATGGTCGTATAGTAGCATCCCTCACCACTCTATTGAAGAAGGATTATTTTCATTGGAATAAGTCCACTAATGCATCATTTGAGAAATTGAAGGAGGCTATGTGTACAACTCCAGTGGTTGCCACTCCGAACTTCACCAAGGAATTCATTGTGTAATGTGATGCTTCTGGAAATGGGATAGGAGTAGTTCTCATGCAATAAGGTCAACCAATTTCTTTTGAGAGTCATCAATTAAAGGGTAAGAATCAGCTCAAACCTATTTATGAGAAGGAAATGCTAGTGATCCTTCACGCAGTTAAACAATGGAGGCCTTATTTAATGGGTCGACACTTCAAGGTTAAGACAGATCATGATAGCCTAAAATATTTTTTGGAACAAAGATTATCCTTTGAAGAGAAACAAAAATGGGTCACTAAGATGTTGGGATATGACTTTGAGATTGTATATAAGAAAGGGAAGGAAAATATTGTGGCAGATGCACTTTCTAGGAAGGATGAGAAAGATGAAGCCTTATTGTGTGCCCTTTCAATATTACAAGCAAATTGGGTGGAAGAAGCCAAAGTAGAGGGGCAAAATGATGTTGTGACAAGTAATCTCATCCAACAATTAAAAAGTGATCCTAGTAGTTTAGATAAGTTTTGTTTGAAGGGGGATACTCTTTGTTATAAATAGTGCTTGTATCTCTGCAAGAATTCCACTCTTAAACACAAGATTCTCAAAGATCTACATGAGTCCCCATTTGGTGGTCATTCAGGATTTTTGAAGACATATCATCGTGTCAAGCAAGATTTTTTTTAGGAAGGGCTAAAAGGTGATGTTCAAAAATTTGTGGCTGAATGTTTAGTTTGTCAAAGAAATAAGAGGGAGACAATTAAGACACCAGGTCTTTTGTAGCCCTTATCTATTCCTAGCCAGTGTTGGGAAGAGGTATCCATGGACTTCATCACAGGGCTTCCCAAATCTAAATTTCATAATGTCATCATGGTAGTAGTTGATCGCCTCACTAAATATGCACATTTCATTGCATTATCACATCCTTTTACAGCAAGTGCAATGGAAAAAGTTTTTTTGAAGAATATCTAAAAGTGGTGCAGGAGCACCTTGGCAAATTAATATTGCCCTAGACAAATCCTTGAGTCGATTAAATTTGTAATGTTTCTACATTGTAATGAGATAATTTAATTCATTTTCCTTTTATTAAGGTCACTAGGAGGTCATGAGGTTCAAACATACAAAATAGTGCATACTATTGCCAATATTGTAAAAATGCAAAACAAATGTGGAATATCAAAGGTCATAGGTTAGTTTCGTTCATTGGAGAAGTTGGAAACTGAAGAGTCTTATGTCTAATGCCTTTAATAGGCCTTGTAACATCCAAGGAAGAGGAGGTGATTGGAGATTTCAAATGGAATAGAAAAAAAGCAATGCTTTTCTGTGTTTTTCTTCAGAAAATTGTTGTCTTCTTGCATTGTACAGCCCTGTACGGGTAGGGAGTCATTTCTAAGTGATTTTGCATGAAAGGTATTTCAATCACCTTCCCTTCCCATTTGGTTGCATGCATTTTGGTTTCATTTTGTGAAAGATATTGCAAATTTGGTTAAAACAGTCTAAACCCTGCCTTAGGGTAAGCAGTGGCATGAATAACTGTGTTTCTCCTTGTTTGTCCTTTGCATGTTATCAACCCCTGGTGTAAAATGATGGTAGTAACATTTGCTTTCATATTTGAGAGGTTTTGAATCAAATGGTAGAGATTTTAGAAGGGAAAAGCCAAGTTTATGACTGTTTTTTTTGTCACAGTCTGTCAAAAACAGAGTTGAAGGACAGTTAAGAGGTATGGGTGTAGTGTGGTTAAAAATACTGATGGGAATGGACTTTTGATAGATGTTTAAGCTTTAATAGACCTATTTTGATGTATTCCAAGTGTTGGTTGGGAGATTTTGAAGTCAGAGGTGATAGAAGCAATAAGCCCTTGTGCATGCAAGCCTATTAGGCCTACTTTGTGCAGCGACAGTCTTGTTTTGAGTAGTTTTTTCCAAAGCAACACATGTTGATCTTTTGGTAGGTTGGTGATAAGGATAATGGGTATTTGAAAGTGCCTTGACAATCTTGAATAGTATCCTGTGGAAGGAGTTATGCTCTGACAGTCCTAGAAACAGGGCTACTAGCTTTTATGATAGCATTGTAGAGATGGTAGCATGCATGATGAAACAGTCCTTGGTAAATGTTTATTTCTATTGAATTGACATTCCTAAGATAGGATAAGTCCTTGTGAAGTCTAATTTGGACCTAAGAAGTTGAAAAGCAAAGATGTGCTATGTAGTGGCCTTGGTTTATGATAAGATTGTGGGTTTTGAAACACTTTATAATGAACCTTGCCTAGTATGAAGTTGTGTTGATCTTTTACTCTGCATCATTTTGGTATCAGAGCTAGCAAAAGCTCTGGGAGGAGATGTTATTTCTAAGATGAAGAATATGTTATGTTGGTGACCGTTATTGTTATTTGCTAAGTTGTTTGGTTGCAGGTGCTTGGTCCATCTAACTGCTGAAGGATGTTTTCTGAGGTTGTGTGTGTGGGCAGACAAGAGAAGGTCTGTCATGACCATTCTCCAATAGAGATTTGGCTGGAGAAGGATGCACAGAGAAACCACTGAGGAGAGAGTGGTAGGTGCATCACCAGGATCTACTGTTGGGTGAGATGAATGGTTTGGTGAGTTGGTTTGTTATGAAGCAGTGAGAGAGATGGAGACCTGACTAAAGAAGCACTTGATGATGTAGCCTGAAGAATACTCCACTGATGGGAGTAGAAGGAGCCTGAGGATGCTCTGTGATGATGGTAGTTTAGACTTTGTTGGTTGGTCAGTCACCTTTATGTTGATGTGAAGATTGGAAGACTGAAGCTGAAGAAGATGAAGATAAAGATAGAGGAAAAAGACTTTTGTTGTAGGTACATTTCCAAGGGACTTGGAAATTTTGTTGGTTGGTTGTATGGTGCAGGAGCACCTTGGCAAATTAATATTGCCCTAGACAAATCCTTGAGTTGATTAAATTTGTAATGTTTCTACATTGTAATGAGATAATTTAAGTCATTTTCCTTTTATTAAGGTCACTAGGAGGTCAGGAGGTTCAAACATACAAAATAGTGCATACTATTGCCAATATTGTAAAAATACAAAACAAATGTGGAATATCAAAGGTCATAGGTTAGTTTCCTTCGTTGGAGAAGTTGGAAACTGAAGAGTCTTATGTCTAATGCCTTTAATAGGCCTTGTAACATCCAAGGAAGAGGAGGTGATTGGAGATTTCAAATGGAATAGAAAAAAAGCAATGCTTTTCTGTGTTTTTCTTCAGAACTTGCATTGTACGGCCCTGTACAGGTAGGGAGTCATTTCTAAGTGATTTTGCATGAAAGGTCTTTCAATCACCTTCCCTTCCCATTTGGTTGCATGCATTTTGGTTTCGTTTTGTGAAAGATATTGCAAATTTAGTTAAAATAGTCTAAACCCTGCCTTAGGGTAAGCAGTGCCATGAATAACTGTGTTTCTCCTTGTTTGTCCTTTGCATGTTATCAACCCCTGGTGGAAAATGATGGTAGTAACATTTGCTTTCATATTTGAGAGGTTTTGAATCAAATGGTAGAGAGTTTAGAAGGGAAAAGCCAAGTTTATGACTATTTTTTTCTGTCACAGTCTGTCAAAAATAGAGTTGAAGGACAGTTAAGAGGTATGGGTGTAGTGTGGTTAAAAAGACTAATGGGAATGGACTTTTGATAGATGTTTAAGCTTTAACAGACCTATTTTGATGTATTCCAAGTGTTGGTTGGGAGAGTTTGAAGTCGGAGGTGATAGAAGCAATAAGCCCTTGTGCATGCAAGCCTATTAGGCCTACTTTGTGCAGCGACAGTCTTGTTTTGAGTAGTTTTTTCCAAAGCAACACATGTTGATCTTTTGGTAGGTTGGTGACAAGGATAATGGGTATTTGAAAGTGCCTTGACAGTCTTGAATAGTATCTTGTGGAAGGAGTTATGCTCTGACAGTCCTAGAAACAGGGCTACTAGCTTTTATGACAGCATTGTAGAGATGGTAGCATGCATGATGAAACAGTCCTTGGTAAATGTTTATTTCTATTGAATTGACATTCCTAAGATAGGAGAAGGCCTTGTGAAGTCTAGTTTGGACCTGAGAAGTTGAAAAGCAAAGATGTGCTATGTAGTAGCCTTGGTTTATGATAAGATTGTGGGTTTTGAAACACTTTATAATGAACCTTGCCTAGTATGAAGTTGTGTTGATCTTTTACTCTGCATCAAAAAGATACATGGTACACCTAAGGTTATTGTCAATGATCGTGATCCTATCTTTACTAGTCACTTTTGGAAAAATTTACTCTCATGTTTGGGTACTCAATTGGCTCATAATTCTTCATACCATCCTCAATCAAATGGGAAAATTGAGGTTGTTAATAAGTTTTTAGAAGGATATCTTTGTTGTTTCACTTTAGAGAAACAGTCTTAATGGGTAGATTGGCTACCACTTGTAGAATGGTGGTGTAACACTTCTTTTCATAGCTCATCATAAATGTCTCCATTTTTGGCACTTTATGGATATCATCCTCCTTCCATCACATCATCATTAAAGGTGTCACCAAGAGTTCAGGTAGTAGAGGACCACTTGCTTCATCAACAGCAGGTACTTTCAAGACTCAAGGAGAATTTAGCCATGGCACAAAATCGAATGAAACAACAGGTGGACCAACATCGTAGTGAAAGAAAATTTGAAGTTGGGGATTAAGTCTTCTTGAGATTGCAACCTTATAAGCAAATCTCACTGAAGCAACAAAAAAAGAATAATAAGTTGTCTCCAAGATATTATGGGCCATACCAAATCATACAAAAGATTGGTAGTGTTGCCTACAAGCTAGAGTTGTCACTAACAACAAAGATACATCCAGTTTTTCATGTTTCTTGTTTGAAGAAGGTAATTGGGTATAATATTCCTACTCAAACAGTACTACTAGAGCTCGATGAAGAAGGAAGAATCATTTTGGAACTGGAGTGTATTCTTCAAACATGCACGAAGAAGCTAAGGAATAGAACCCTCACTAAGTATCTCATCCAATGGAAGAATTTACCAGTTGAAGAGGCCACATAGGAGGACGAGGAGTTCATTCAAAAGAATCCACACTAGGTTAGCATTGAGGACAATGCTTCATTGAAGAGGGGGGCATGCTATGCCCTTAATATTGGTGTACATTGGGTTATGAATAGTCGGCTTGTGACTATCTTAACTCCTAATTAAGCCATGTTATCATTATTATATTTTTTTTAGTTAGATAGGTCAAACTAGGTCTTATATAGGGGTGTGTCTATTTAGCCTAAGCATAATGGGGTATATATAGGAGGATGTGAGTCTTATTTCATCATCATATTGTGAAGTGTGTTCTCATTGGAGATATTTGGAGGTTGCCCCCTCGAAGTGGCCTGTTATTCTCAATTATTATCAAGTATTTGCAGAATATTTCATATCATCTTCCTCCATTGTGCAAGTTATTTTATTACAAAATATAACCATTTTTCAATTCACAACATATATGATAAATATGAGAAATACCAAATGGAATGCCACACTCATTTGACGCCAATGTTGAAACAGGCCAAAACCAATCATGGGAAACTAAACCATAATATGGACACAATACAACCCAATCAATAAACATGGCATAATATAATCATAACATGTAAAATAGAGGATTTAAGCATCCTCACTTAACCATTTACATGACATAAAATAATACTACCACATGATAAATTCCACCCAAAACATGATCTATTTTCCAACTAAACGACATCATAAAATAATAACATGATGGAGACTACTTCCCAAACATGGAATGATCGTACTCCAAAAAATAAATTACACAAAGCATGAATATACATCAATAACAAATCACCTCCAAGGTGCTCTAGTAGACACATAGTACAACATGCTCAAAAGATAAGAATGGACAAGGAAACCATCCAGCTCCTACAAGATCATCTTGATAGGACCAATGGGGAAATGTTACCCACCATCCTACCGTATTACCATTGTTGAGAACAATAGATGTCTATGCCACTCTAGCAAACCCCCAAGCTATAGAGAAGATGATCATGAAAATATTTCTATCAAGGTCATCTCACACAAATCCAAGGAAAACATGGCTACACTCAAGCCAATCAATGCAAATAGCACACATGTGGAAACTCATAATACAACCATCATATAATAAAACATATGGCAGACACACCAATCAATGCATAAGAAGACATAAACCACATACAAGGTACAACATGGTTGTCTCAACACAAGATCAGATTCTCATGATCTAATCAATAAGGATGAGAGGAGGGTATCTAATATATTGGGTGGACTTCCTCTTAGTTCTTCATAACCAAGCTAGAAAGCGTAAAATGCCACCAAGGTCTCAAGTAAGCACTCACCCAGTGAATTCCTTTTAGAGGTAAAGGGGTTACTTACTCAGGTGTGCACACACTTACCTATGTAAAGGGGTCTCTTGCAAGTCATACACACTTAACCATGAATATCTCAACTAAAGGTGATGGCGTCACTTTTCAGCATGCCACTTTCACCTCGATAACTAGCTACCCCAAGCCTCCTACAAGTATCCTCCTATCCTACATAGTTCAGTGGTTAACCTCTTTCAAGGAGCCCAAGAATAGGAAAGGATCAATTTCCCTAGAAAATGCACTTCCTGATTCACATACAAATTAAAATCCATGGAATAATCCATCATTCCACATAACATGCAACATTCAAAATTTTCAAAATTCAATAAAATAAAATAAAATATTTTCTCAAATGCCTAGGGTCTGCCATTGATGGATTTTGGAGCATCCTTCCCCAATTCATAACCAAATTTTCACTTTTTCAGAAAACATCAAATTCCCAAAAACTAAAAATACCCTCTTCCCCAAATTAGCCCAACAACATACTTTACACATCACATAATTTTTGTGACAAATTCAAGCAGCGTAAAACAAGGAAATTCACATAGTTTTCATCTTTTCCAAGAAATGTAAAATTTGGAAAAGTAAATAGACCCTCTTATGCCTAATCTACCCAACAATACTCTTTTCAAATAAAATTTGCATTTTAAAAAATTTTGGCATGACTTTTGTTGAAAAAACAATTTTTGAAAATTTAAAATTCCTACAATCTAAAATTTTCAAATAATAAATTTAATTCAACTTCAAACAAGAAAAGTATTACCTCAATGGATTATAAATCCTCTTGCAAACAATTTTCCTTCAAATAGCTACGAATTCCAAGCAACTTCAAGCAATCAAAAATCAATTTATTCAAGGAAGGTTTGAAAAATGAGTCTTTTCTTCTAATTTTGCTCTCCAAAATTCTAAACAATGCATAATGGAAATGAAACAAATCCCTTTTTTCCTTTATGTGGCACTAATTAGGATTAGGCTAATACTAATACTTTCTTTTCCCAAAACCAAATTCACTAAAACAATAATCCTTAAATTAAATAACTCCACAAAGCATTTAGTCCATTTCAAACACCAAACCATTGAATAAAATACATTTCATAATTAAATATTTTCACAATCAACATAAATCATATAAATGCCTTCCTCTAAACTAGGAATAAATAGCATAAGCAACAATTTCTAAGGCACAATAACTCATTTCACACATACCAAGCACATGCAAAATTGCACAAGTGATAAATTAAACACACCCAAGTAGACATTCATAGGTCTATGACAATGGGGATCTAGAATCACAATTGATTTGGATGAGGTTTTCATGGGTTTGAATAACACAAGGATAATGGTGAGATGACAAAGCATCCCATGTCATCATTCTCCACATTTCACTCATTGGTCAAACACCTATAATTTCCTACACACTCAATTCAAACATTATGTACATTTGCCTAAAACATAACAATAGTTGAAGAAATGATAAATTTGCAAATAAATATTAACCATCTAGTATGCATATTTCCATTAAACCAAGTATTATAGGAATATTATCAAGGTGTAATTAATCATTTAAACAATAATACTAAAGGAAAACAGATCTACTTGCCCAGCATATTATTTAAATGAAAACAATGAAGCTAAAACTCTAATTAATACACACACACATATGAGTCTTATAGATCCAAATACACACATTGAGAATCTAGATCAAACATTAGTATCAACAAGTGATCACCAATCTATATAATACAAAATATCACAACAAGAATATTGTAACACCAATATGCCAACAATATGAAGAGAAAGGCACAAACACTTGTGGGCATTACATCAACTAAGCTTGCATTTTACTATTCTTCACTCTCAATTGAAACCCTAGTTACTATGCTCTCTCATAATGACTTATGTATTTTGTAGTTATTTTTGTGCATTTGGGTTCACCCCTATTCTCCTTTTATAGCCTTTCTGATCCTTTGATAGTGATGTCATTGTTTTTAACATGTAAATGATTGTTGACTGCATGTATGGTCTTTTTGGTGCACTAATGTATTATGTTACATGTTTTATAATACAATATAGTACATAATATACATCTTCTAGTTTTTTTACTATAGTTTTTGGTAATGTTTTAACCATGCTCCATTGTCGTATCCTTCAATAATTATGTTATTTAGTGTTTTAAGTTATACTGCACTGATTGGTTGTATATCATTTATGTAGTAGGGTCCTAGCCACCATGTCTTTAACTTATATAGTTTCTTAAATCTGCTATCATATAGTAATACTAGATGGACTATGGTTGGAACTATTTGCTTCTAATGTTATATTCATGCCACACCCGTTGTTTGCATTTTTCTTATGTTGGTTGTAGGCTACAAGTAGTCAGTTTTCACTCAATCTCTCCAACTCCACTAACTTGTGTTTAAGAGACTCTTCCTCATTCAACCTTATAGTAATTTTTGACCACAAATTGTGCACTATGTGTTGAATTGATAATGTTTTATCTAGTCCATAGACTAATTGGAATGGACAATACTTTGTTAATTGTTTATACATTGTGCAATAGGCCAAAAGCATTTCTAGTATATTTATGTTCTAGTCATACATATCTTTATTGCAAAAAATATTTAGTGCTTTCCCCAAGATTTTATTAAATGATTTACTTGCCCCATTGGCTTGAGGGTGGTATGGTGTTCTTTTACTATGACTTATCATGAATGTATCTAAGAGTTCCTAAATAGTTTGAATGATAAAATGCTTCCCTTGATCACTAGTAATATTTAGAGGGAAGCCAAATCTTGTAATGTTGTTTTCATAAACAAATTTAGCAGCTATTATTTGTATAGTACAATATCTTGTTAGTTCTACTTCCACCCATTTTTTTTAAAGAATTCTATACCAGTTATGATGAAATGTGCCTTAATCTTTCAAGCAAGGGGATTTATAGATCCAATAAAGTCGATAGCCCCCTTTTCATGTAAGAAATGAAGATGCAAACCACACAACAGAAATCTGATTCAAACCTTATTTATGCCCTCTAAACAATGTAGAATCCATGGAGATTGCAACAGAAATAAAACCCACTACACAGAAATAACATGCATTAAGAACTGAACACATAACATAGTATATAATGTAGAGAAAAAACTCCACCAAGAAAAGAGGCTCCAAGTTGTATTATCTTCAAATATGAGATTACAATACATGCACTTCCTCTCTCCTTCAGTCTACAATCCAGTAGCATCTGTTACTCCCAAATCTGATAAAAACATAGTACAAATATCCTTATAAAACAGGGTTGCCTTCTAGGGCAAGATAACTGACAAAATATCGACCATCAAATCTATGACCTAATGACGAACAGTCCATATTCATAATGATAAAATATAAATAAAATATGGTTTTAAGGGCACTTCCCCCGAACCCCCACCGGGGCACGGGGCCCTCAGACCCCTCGCCGGGGGGATTATCCCCTCGAACCCCTCGCAGGGGGGAAACCCACCTACGACCCCCCATCGTGGATGAATGAGCATCAAGGACTGGATATAAACATGTAGCTGAAACACAACCGTTGCTAGTGAAAACTTTCATCCCTTATGGGTGATTTACAAACAATATTAGGAGTAATTAATCACATAGGATTTACAAGGTTGATAGCACGTTAATCCTAACATTCTCCCACTTGACATCATACATTGTAAATACCCATAGGAAAACCATAAAATAATCAGGCACTAGAAGCAAGGCCCATGGCCTCCCTAAACCAAATAAATTTCTCTGTGCTCACAGGCTTGGTCAAAGTATTTGCAACATTCTTCTGAGTGTCTACATTCTTCAGCTCAATCTATCCATTTGCAACCATTTCTCAAACAAAGTGATACTGTACATCAACATGCTTAGTCCGAGCATGATAAATAGGATTCTTTTCCAAACATATAACACTGGCTATCACAACCAATCTGAATGATCCTACAATCAAATCCAATACCTATATATAGTCTCCTCAACCAAACTGCCTCCTTAGAGACATGAGTAGTAGCCATATACTCTGCTTCTGTGGTGGACAAAGCAACTGTGGGCTGCCTCTTACTCATCCAACTCATTGCTCCTCAAAACAAAGTAAACACATAGCCACTAGTGGACCTTCGACTATCCAAGTCACTTGCCCAATCTACATCAACAAAACCCTGTATGTCCAATGATTTATCAACACTATCAGTACCAAAATAAACCAAACAATAATCAAGAGTACCTACAAGATACTTAAGCACCCTCTTCGCATAATTCTAATGCTGTCTACCAGGGTTAGACATAAATCTGCTCAAAACTCCCACTGCTTGGGCAATATCTGGCTTAGTGCAAACCATTGCATACATCAAACTCCCTACAACACTAGCATATGGCACAATAGACATATCCTTAAAATCATCCTCATTCTTTGGACACATATCTAATGAAAGCTTAGTACCAATGGGTAAAGAAACTCTAATTGGGTTACAGTCCTGCATACTGAACTCTACAAAATGTTATTCACATACTTACTTTGCAACAACCAAAGCTTTATGTTACCTTTGTCCCTCCTGATCTCCATACCTAGAATATACCTGGCAGCTCCAAGATCCTTCATATCAAATGCACCTAAAAGTTGGGCTTTAAGCTCACTAATCATACCCTTAGTATTGCTGAAAAATAAGATGTCATCAGCATACAATGGAATGATCAATATAGAATCATCAATACAGTGAATATACACACAATGATCCTCCTCGCTCCTAACAAAACCTAATTTCAATACAAACGAATCAAACTTTTGATACCACATTCTGGGGGATTGTTTCAAACCATAGAGAGACCTCTTCAACCTGCAAACCCAATGTTCTTTTCCTTTTTACCTCAAAACTTGTAGGTTGTTGCATATAAATTTATTCCTCAAGATCTCCATGCAAGAATGTGGTCTTAACATCCATTTGCTCAATCTCCCAATCATAAGTTGTAGTAATGGATAAAAGAAATCTAATAGAAGTCAATTTAGCAACACGAAAGAAAATTTCACCAAAATCAACTCCCTCTCTCTGGGAGTAGCCCTTAGCTATCAGTCTAGCCTTGTACTTCTCTAATGAACAGTCTGCTCCAAACTTCTTCTTGAAGACCCACTTACAACCTATGGCCTTTCTTCCTTTGGGCAAACGAACAAGATCCTAGGTGTTACAAGAGTCTAAAGCCATCATCTCCTCATGCATGGCTAACTACCAAGACTCTCTATCATCTACAAGAATATCTTCCCTGTAGGATCTAGGCTCATCGTCAGTACTTAATAAAACAAATATAGAACAGAAATCTGGTGGGCTATGCCTATAAACTAGATTTCATTGTCTCGTGGATCTCGTCAAGGGTGGAGTAAGAGTCTCAGCTTGTTCTTCTGCATGATCATTTACACCAACTTCTTCTGTAACAATAGATTCATCTTCATCAGAACTACTTGAATCTTCTTCCTCTTCTTCACCCTCAATCCATCATTGTGTTCTTCCTAAGGTGAATCTTGCTACTCTAAATCAAAGTGCACTCTCTTTACCTTTTCTTCTTTTTCTTTTGGCTGCTCAGGTTTAGAAATAGCTCTAACTTCCCTAAAAATAACATCTCTAGAATAGTTAATCTTACGAGTTAGTGGATTCTAAAGCTTATAACCTTTGACATTATCACCATATCGAATGAATATACACTTTTCATCTTTTGGATCCAACTTAGATCACTTTTCCTTAGGCACATGAATAAAAGCCTCATAGCCAAAAACCCTTAAATGTGAAACAAAAGGTTTCTTACCTGTCCACACTTCATAAGGTGTTGAATCAAGAGCCTTACAAGGAGATCAATTAATCAAGTAGCAAGCAGTACACACAACCTCTGCCCAAAAGCATTTATCCAACTGTGCATCACTCAACATACTTCTGGCTCTTTCCATGATTGTTTGGTTCATCCTTTCTACAACAGCATTCTGTTGTGGTGTTTACGGAATTGTCTTTTGTCTGATAATACCTGCATGCTTGCAAAACTCATCAAATTCCTTAGAGCAATATTCCCCTCCATTTTCAGATCTTAATATTTTTATCTTCAATCCCAATTGGTTTTCAACTAAGACTTTAAAATCCTTAAACTTAGTGAAAACTTCAGATTTGTGTTTCATAAAAGAAATCCATGTAAATATAGATACATCATCAATGAAGGTGACAAAATAAAGAGATTTTCTGATGGAATCATTATCCACATGTCCAAACACATTTGTATGAATAATTTCTAACTTCTCTTTTGCTCTATTGCTTCCTAAAGGAAATAATTTTCTGTTTTGTTTACCAAACACACAATGCTCACAGAAATCAAAGTGCTCATCAGAATAGGAGAAACCATCTAACAAATTTTTATTCTTGATATTTTTCAAAACATTATTACTAGTGTGGCCCAATCTACGGTGCCACAACATACATGTATTTTCAGTACTAGCCTTAGATGCATAAGAGGCATTACAAACTATAGTGGCTTCAAGCTTAAACAAGTTTCCCAATCTCTTCCCCTTCGATACCACCAAGTTCCCTCTCACCAATTTGTAGCCATGCTTGTCAAATGTTACATGCATTCCCAAATCATTCAACTTTGAAAATAAAATCAGATTTCTAGCTAATCTAGGAACATGCAAAACACTAGGGAGGATTTTATTCCTCTCATCACTGAAACACAACAATACCTTGCCTTTCCCAACTATCGGATATGTAGAGTTGTCTCCAAGGTATATATCACCTCCATCATACTCTTCGTATGTGGAAAACCATTCCTTATGCGAGGTCATATGAAATGAGCATCCTGAGTCAACCAACTAATGATCGTTAGAAACAACATTACATGCAGAAAGTAAAACATCTTCACCTGCATTTGAGAACTTATCTGAAGCACTCTCCCACTATTTCTTTAGGTTTCTGCACTCCTTCACATGTCCCCTTTTACCATAGTTCGAACACTTAACTTTGTCCTTCTTGCCAGGAGTGTTAGATTGGCCCTTAGACTTGTCCTTAGCCCCTTTCTGATCTCCTTTTGATCCTCTTTCCATAGACCCTCCCCTGACACTAAGAGCATCCCCTGAACTATCTAAACTTTTCTTCCTCAATTCATGTGATAGCAAAATTGAAACAAGAGCATCCAACTTCGGATCTGTGAGGTTAGCAGTGATAGCCAAAATAACATTCTCCCATGACTTGGGCAAAGAATAGAGAAGCAGTATACATTTATCTTCCTCATTCACCTCCACATCTACAAATGCTAGTCGACTCAATAACAAATTAAACGAATTTAAATGCTCTGCAACCGATTCACCCTCTTTCATTTTCATGGAAAATAACTTACGCTTTAACTAAAGTGTATTTACCATACTCTTGGCTTGGTAGATCTCACCCAGACGCTTCCACAAGCTATGTGTGAACTTCTCACTCGCAACATTTAGCAGAATAGAATCTGCAAGATACATCTGGATTCTACCTTGTGCCTTTTATCTAGTCTTTCCCACTCATCAAGAGCAACATCATCGGGTTTCTTCTCTTTCGTAACAACTAGCCATTAGTTTCTTTCTTCTAGCAAATCCTCCATTTTTATCTTCCATAATTTGTACCCCATGCCATTGAAATTTTTGATGTCCCACTGAGAGGTAGAAGCAACAGTGGATGAAGCCATGATATCTACACAAGATCTACAAACAAACAATAACCAAATCTCCCACTGGAACTAAAAAACCTTCACACTACCACCCAAGAATCAAAACTGGCCAGGCTCTGATACCAAATGTTAGAAATGAAGGTACAAACCACACAACAGAAATCTGATTCAAACCTTATTTATGCCCTCTAAAAAATATAGAATCAATGGAGATTACAATAGAAATAAAGCCACTACACAGAAATAACATGCATTAAGAGCTGAACACATAACACAATATGTAATGTGGAGAAAACACTTTCAGGTAAAAAACTCCACCAAGAAAAGAGGTTCCAAGTTGTATTAAGTTGTTGTACTGGTATATGTAGTAGTGTTTCTAGCCTTAAGTTATACCTGGTGACTCCGTTCTCTAATTTTGCATGCTGATCTAAGTGCTGGTTTATTTCAAAAAATCTAATTTGCATTGTTTTCCATCTTTTCAATGAATGAATAGGTATATGTTTCATAAAAATATGTCCTACCATCCATCATACCACAAAAATGTCGCTTATCCATCTCCATATTAGCCATATCAAACCAATCATGATGTTGGTTTCAATTCCATGGCTTTTCAAAACCAGCATGCTCAATATAATTACCACCCACCCACCCTTGCTCATCCTTCATATACTCAAAACTAGCTCCAAGAGCGTGAAAAGGAGGAGATTGCAAGCATAAAGGGTATGTTGTTTGACTTCATGCATAGCTTCACAAAGCAGGTAGAGGAGATCAAGAGGCAGCATGAGTATAATCAGCAACAGGAAGAGATGGCTTATCAGACCTATCTCTATGAGAAAGGGTTGGAAACACAAAGACACGAAGCCCAAGCAATTCCTGCAGTTCCAAATCAGCTTGTTCAAGAAGAGGTCCATAAATTTAAGTGTCCAAGTTTTAGACAAAATGAGCCTCTTAGTATTCCTAAAGTTAAGATTCTAAGTTTTAGGCAAGAAAAGGTCTTTAACTCCCCAAACCAGCTTCTTAAGCTTGAAATCCCAAGTATTAGAAGCCTTCATCCCTTGCAAGTTGAAGAAAATGATCAGTTTCAGCCTAAGATAGTAACAGAACAGCCCCTTGAGCAATATTCTTCCTCTCAAGAAACCCAAGAAGCTCCCCAAATTTCCCCACTTGATGAATCTAAGGAGGAACCCTTTGATTAGGATGTTGCACTCCTCTAGGAGAATATTAGAAGGGTATATCTATCACTTTTAACTATGGAGTGTTCTTAATTAGAACAGCAAAAGATTGAACAAGAACAAATTTCCCAAAATGAGTCTTTATTTATTTTTACTAATGAGCTTCCTGGTTTTATTGAAGAGGATGAAATTGTTTCAGTATTTATCTCAAAGGATCAACCAGTTCAATAGGATATTGATAACTATTTTGAGGTATCCAGCTGGTATAGCGATGAGGAAGATGAAGAGCAGGAAGATATCAAACATTGTGGTGAGTTGCTGAGTGAAGATCATCAATATGATAATAGAACCTCAGATCAAGAGGAAGGGAATAAAGACAAACCTATTTTGGAGTCCAATAGGCTTAGTGAAAGCAGCCCTGATTTGAATGATCAAGAGCTTGAGGAGGATCTATTTCAAGCTGAAATTGAGCTTTTCTACTCACATTTAGATGTTATGCCAGCATCTTTGGAGGAGGGTTATCTTGAACAGCAAAAGCAAGAGGTGGAAGTGGTTGTATTCTTGAATGAGTTACTGGTTATGGAGCAGCCTAACCAGTAGCATGATCTTGACTGGTTGGAGGAGTTGCCTTTCTGTTGCACAAAGGAGCTTGAAGTTGATCTGCTAATTGATGGTTTGTTGAAAGAGGCTAGCTCATTATTTGAACACTTGCCTTCATTCATTGAAGAAGAGACTCTTGTTTCAGAGTGTACCTCCTTGAGTAATAATGAGTATTTTGAGCCTAGTCCAACTCTTACTAAGAGCCTTCCAAGAGTTGATAGCTTTGATGAGCTATTGGCTACTCTAACGGAGGAGGATAGCCCATTGACTATGGAAGAGGAAGCAATGTGGCAAGCTATTATGCAAAGTGAAGGTGATGTTGTTTCCAATCATTCAAATTACTTTCTCTCTAGTCCAAAGCTTTCGAGGGGATGTCCTATTAGGCATTTGGCTGGGTTGGAAGCCAAAAAAAGGAGGAGCCTCATAGTGACACTGATCCAGATCACTAAGGAGGGTATCAAGTTGAGCACAACCAGTCTACTTGCTCACTTGATCAGTTCGCCAAACAAGTTTGGTGGGTAAGTGACTGCATTTTCCTTCTCCAAAAGGTGTTGCAACAATTTGCTAGATATTTGATTTTTCTTCACCTCTTTTGGTTGACTCACAAACTTATGGAGTATTGCAGATTGCAAAAGAGGGGCAGTTATTTTCTTGAACTAGTAAATGGTTTTGTTTAGGTAGTCTTTTTTCAGTTGGTAGGTTAGAGTAGTGTTTTCTACTAATAAGTGCTTAAGGCATATTTATTTCAATTGTTTTCTTTCCCTAAGTGTTGCTGCACATGTTTTTTGGCCACCAGGGCCCTTTAGTTTGCTTTCAGTTTGGTTCAGTTTGGTTTTCTGCTGCTATTTGGAGTAGTTTGCAGTTCAGTTTCATAGTTTTCTAAGTTTGAAAAGGGGTAGATTTGACTCCTCACCCAATGGATTGTTTAAGGCAATTGATCTATATGCTTAGCAGGCAAGCATTCAGCAGAAATCGTCAGAAATGTTACCAATTTTCACCTATGGCTCAAATCGGCAGAGCTGAAACAGTTTCATTATATTTAAGGTGAAGAGTATTCTAACATATTTCTGCCATGCTTAATCATTGCATATCAAAGTTCAAAAGAGAGAATTTAGTTTTGTGGTGCAATGTTTTACAACATAAAGGAGACTACATTAAATTGCAAGATATTGCTTTCATTTATTTGGTAATGTTTCATTCATTTTGCAATAAGAGATATACACAAGACTGTAAAAATGTTGTTGTTTAATACATTGAAAAATGATCAAATATCCCACACAAGTTGTGGGAGTAGCTAAACCAATGCAACATAAAAATATGCTATACACCTGAAGATGAAAGAAATGAAAAGAAGCATATAAGAGAAGACATATCCATCATTGCCTGGCAGAATCTTGGGTTGATCTTCATTGTCTTTCGCTCCTCACTCCTGATTTTCAAGAGAACCTGCATCATGATAAACAGTTGGTTAGAGCTCCGGATATGAATCTTCCTATGTGCCCTATCAACAGAAATATAGCACATGTTCATGATGCATTGGATCAACAAACATCAAAAATATGCAAGAGAGCTTGAAAATCAAACATCACAAGAGCATTAAACTTCATTGTTTTTTATCTAACATGTTTGTTCACTGTGCAGATATAGGTGAAATCTTGTTGTTGATTCATTTCTGATGACATTTCAGCATGTGGTGAAAAAATGGCCTCCCAAAAGGGCTGAGCTCAGCATGTTGTCCCCAAGTCTTAAAAGGAATATGGAAACAGTCTGAAAGAGTAGCAGTATCACATAAAGACCTTGCAAAATAAAGATAGCAGTCACATGTTTCAGTCATATCTCAAAAAATATGATCTGGGTTTTTGAGACTTTTGGATAAAAATTAGAAGACAATAAAATGAAAACACCCTTTAAATTTCTCACCAACCCAGGTTGTAATTTTCTATTAATTTTCATGATGGCGGCGCCCAAATTGGAGTCAAAAATGTTAAGTGCCAAATAAAGAACAAAATGCAAAAAGGCCGTGGCTTTTGCTATAAGGCAAATTTTTTTGCGTTTGATTTTTGTATAAATCAAGTACCTTGGTTATTTTTAGATACCCATTGATATGTATAAGGTATTTCTAAATACCTTTGCATATATTTTTATAAATTTTGCATATATTGAAAATTTTTGCAAGTTGTAAATTAAAAATAAAGCCAAGGTGGGCCCCTCTTTCTATTTTGCAAATTTGAAACTATAGATAAATGTAAGGCACTATTAAAGTAATATTTTATAAATTACTTTAATAGATGTCAAATAAATGCAGAAAATAAATAGCAAGTTCAGAACACTCAATAAGGCAAGTCCAGTTCACTTGCCTTCTTTTTTGTTAAGTTCCCATTATGCAAAAAGGAAAGGGGTGAATTGAAACTTCTATTTCTAATTTTCAATGTCCTTTCGGGTAGGTCCACTTGGTAGGGAAACTTGCCACCTATTTTCACTCAGTTTGGGTCAGTTCTAGGCCCTCTTTTGTGATTTGTTCCCTTTGCTCGAAAATGAGACTTTGGTTTCTTTTTTTGGGTGGACAGCTAGCTGAGTTTATTTCCCTTTTCACTTTTAGAAAGTCTTTTGGCTATATATATATGGGGGAAAAACTTAGTTAGCAGTTTAGATTTGCTTCTTACTTTCTTGCACACTTCAGAAAGCTTTGTAAGTTCATATTTGTACTCAAATTTCACATTTTGCATACTCCTTTAGTTTTAATAAAATAGTAGAGCATTCCTATCTCATTTCTTGTCTCATATTTGCAATAGTAATTTGATGTTCATTGTGATTCTAAGTACTGAATCCTTTTTATGTCTTATTATTGTGAATCTGTGTGCATGAATTTCATATGATTGTGTGTTGTGTTCAGTCTTTTGGGCCTTCATACAAATTACTGTTGAGTTGTATGTCCTAGGTGAGATTGTGAAAGTTAATGTTTTGAAAGATTGATTGTGAGTGAAAGCATTAAAATAAGTAAAGTTCTGGTGTATCACCCATTAGGAGTTTAGGATTTTCATTTTTAGTTATCTTTCTAAACTCTTTTCCTTAGAAAGTTCTGTAGTTTAGGTGATTTTCCAGGGGAACCAACCCGCTCTGGAGATTCATTCTCGCCATAGGTCACCCACAACCTGAGAGTGTTTCCATGTTTCAGCAGGATAGTTAAGTTTAACTTAGCTAGGGTGGAATCCTAATTAACAACAATTACAATACATGCACTTCCTCTCTCCTTTAGTCTTCAATCCAGCAGTGCCTATTACTCTCAAATCTGATAAAAACATAGTACAAATATTCTTATAAAAGGGGTTTGTCTTCTAAGGCAAGATAACTGACAAAATATTGACCATTAAATTTGTGATCTAATGATGAACAGTCCAGATTCACAATGATAAAATATAAATAAAATGTGGTTTCGGGGGCAACACCCACCGAACCCCTGTCGGGGGGGTGATCCCCCTGGACCCCTCATAGGGGGGAAACCCACCTGCAACCCCTCATCACGGATGAACGAGCATTGAGGAAAAGATATAAACATGTAGCTGAAATTGTTGGCAAGAGACACTATATGGATTCATGAATGTTGTCATTGATGGCAACAAAGTTCATCCCACACATCCGCAGGACATGGTGTGTCTCTACCGGAAGTCAGATTGCAGAATGTTGTGGTCTGGTAAGCAAGAACAAAGTATGTGGAAAGGTTCGATAGTCAGGTCCGGATCTCTCAGAGGAAGTATCTTGGTAAAGTGCAGATTTGAGGAAGTCAAGAGGACTACCTTGACTGATAGATTCCAAGGATTTAGCCTCCGGTGATAGATGAAGAAAAAGATATGAATACTTGAGTGTTGGGTTCCTGATTGGCAGTGTGGTCAGAGGAAGAACTGACTGGCAGAACATCAGACATGATTCCGGATGCGTTACTAATGATGGTAAAGATTATTAAGGCATAAGTTATGATTGGCCGACATGGTTGGAGTTCCACAAGTATATCCTTGATCCGCATTACTTGGTAAGCAAGGATTCAGCCGACAGATCAGAGTTTGTGGAAAATATTGACTATTTCGGGTGCCGACTAGAAAGGTGATGAAATCACTTGTGCACATATATATACAAGATGGATTTAGTTGTAAGTAGTGTCGTAGTTTTTGGGGATGTGTGAAGAAAAGCAGTAGAGCTGAATAAAAGCAAAAAGGAAGGCCCAGTATGTGAAAGGAGAGCAGCACAAAAGAAGAGGAAAGATGAAGTGCAGCAGATCAGTGTACTAAGCCTAACCATAACTGAACTCCAGCATATGTTAATGCTCCTTATCAGTTCAAGTATTGTATTACACTCTTTATAAATTGTAGACAGTGTGTCTCTTGTAGGCAGTGTGCCTCTTGTGAGCAGTGTGCTCGGGCAGTGAGCCCTAATTGGCAAGTGCCATTTTGTATTTCAATTCTTCTAACAAAGAATATAATCTTGGGTTAATCACCCCGTGGTTTTTTCCCTTAACAGGGTTTCCATGTCAAAAATATTGTGTCATGTGTATTTCCATTTCATGGTTATGTTTGCTTATTTGAAATAATGCTGCATTGATTATTAAGAAAGTTTAGAAAGCAGAAATAATTAGGATAACTGATTCACCCCCCTCTCAGTTATCAACAATTGGTATCAGAGCCAAGTTCCTCCTAACAGAGTCTAACAGCTTGAGGAAGATCTGGGAATTCAAATGGATGTATATGGTTTAAGGGAGCAACTCAAGACTACCCTTGATGATCTTGAGCAGTCAAACTCTGAAGTCAATGAATTAAAGGAAAGACTCAAACAGGCTGATGATTTCATGAGAGAACTAAAAGACAAATTAAGTCTCTCTATGAAAAAGAGAAAGCAGCTACTTCAGCAATTGGCAAGTCAAGGTGAAGCCAATGATACAAATGAAGATCTGAAGGAGAAAACCAAGTTATGTGAAAAGTTATCAAAAGAAATCATTATGGTAAGACATGAAATGGAATCTGGAGTTATGAAGTTTACCCAAGAGGTTGAAGAGAAAAGAAAAACTGAAGATAATCTAAGACAATCTCTCAAGGAGAAATCAGAAGATGGCCACAAGATGGATAGAATTATCAGACATCTTGAATCTGATCTTGAAGATGCTAAAGATAATGAAGAAAAACTTGAGGATCAAATTGTCTCTCTCAAAAGGGATCTTCAAACAGCAAATGAATATAAAGAGAAATTCAAGATAAGTTCTGCTCAACTTGAAGTTCTTCTTGAAAGTTGAAAGAGGGTAGATGACAAGTGTGGTTTGGGATATGAGAAAGGAGAAAGCTCCGGATCCGGTCAGAAGAATTTTGGATCAAAAAATCCAAGGAACAAGTCTAGAAGACCTCTGATAAGGCAGCCTAATGCTCAAAGATATCCATCCTTCAAAGGATACTGCCACAACTGCAATAACTTTGGTCATAAAGCTAATCAGTGTAGAAAGAGAATGAATCAGACTAATACATCCTTCTCCAGACAGTGTTTCAATTGCAAAAGGTATGGTCACAAATCTCATGAATGCAGAAATATGCAAATAAATAATTCATTCAATGGTAGATGCTTTGCATGCAATAGAATAGGTCATATGGCAAATCAATGCAGATCAAGAGGATATCAATCAAATATGCAAAGAAGTATTGTTTGCCAAATTTGCAATAGATCTGATCATATTGCAAAATTCTGTAGAAGCAAGAATTAGGACAAAAGAGGTCTGATATATCATAATCAGAATCAAGATAAGGGAAAACAAAAAGTGAATGTGGATGAATTTCAAAGTGAGATGAACAAGATTTGGGTGAAGAAAAGTACAGAGAATGTAGAGGATGGATCCGCACCAGACTCTGGTGCTGATATTCCTTCCAAAAATTCAAAAGTGAGCTCTGGCTCAGGGGGAGACACAAAGAAAACCTTGTTCCCCCAGCCAGTCAATTGGTGCTGGAACTGGCACAAGACGAGTTGCGGATTAAAGGGTTCTTAAGAGAAACATCCAAATAAACTATGGTTAAGATTTGGAAGATCTGTAAGATGTTTAAAATCAAGATTGATCTGGTTCTTCAAGTCATCCGAATAAGGCAAACCGGAATGACTTAGGTCGAGCATTTATTGCAACTTAACATTAGGGTTTGCAGAGCAATATAAGGGTTTTCTCACCAAGCATTTGCTCACTCTGCATTCAAGAAGAAACGACAAGAGAGGCTCTGCAACAAAATTCCTCAAGCTCATCCAAGATCATTTACAGAAGTCAATTCATCCAGAAATTGATCCAGCTAACTCCGTGAAACCGAAAGGCGCAAAAGGTATTCTCCTTTTTCAAATATCTCTCTATAAATCCTTGAATGATGCATACTCCAAATATTGTGAAGATCTCTGATAGGCCTCACCCCAAATTCAAGAAACATCCATACAAATCCTTGGAAGTAGATCCCCTAGGAGGTTTTTCTAGTGTTCCGCATGGTATCCTGCATACAGAAGATATTAGGGTTTACATTCATGCAAACATTGAAGAATTTGGAGAGTCCAAATTAATGGATATCTATCACAAGCAGTTAATAGATGATTCTTTTGAGATCAAACCTCAATATAAAGCCATCCGGGATAAGCATTTTGCACAGTGCATTCATTTCCCCTATTTTCTAAAAGATGAATGGGTCAGGTATATCCTGAGTAGAATACATGACAACTTCATGTGGTTGAACAGGCCGTTTAAGATCACTAAGGATGCCATTAGGGCTGTAACCGGATTACACTCAATCGGTGAAATGCCTACGCTCAAATCTGTCAAGAACCAAATTGTCAGTAAGGCTACCAGATCAAAGTTTGATAAAAGTGCTATGACTATTGAGGATATCACAGATCCGGATATCAAATTTGCATCAATGATAATTGGATATAAGATATATCACTCCAGCAGGGAGAATTCTGTTTCTGAAACTGCTATATACACTGCTTATGAAATGTTGAGGAAGAATGTAGACTATGATCTTTGTGAGCTCCTTCTGAACCAACTATTGGAGAATCTACAGAAGATAAAGAAGGATAAGAAGAACTCCTTCAAATACGGTGGTTTGATACTTTGTCTTTTCTTTTATTACATGAATGAGCTTCCCGGATCCAGTGGCTGGGTATGGCAGAATGATAGGCCAGTAGCCATTCAGGTCAGAGATTATATACATGGGATTGGTGATGCCAAGTCTCAGAATACAACTCTCTAGGGATATTTCAAGAATTTTCAGAACATGATGCAAGCAAGAGAGAGAATTCCCCAGTCTCTTGTTGATAAATACAAAGACACAGTATGCTTTATGGTAGAGACTGATCAGTGCCTAATGGAGGCAGTAGAACCAAGAACTGTATGGATCATGCCTATGGGGTATGAAGTTGATAAACAAATTGTGGAGCTATATGTTCAACACATGCTAAGTCAGACAAAGGATCCAAAGGCAGAAAGGTTTGGAACCTTTGAAGAGCTAAGTGTAAAAGTTCATGTGGAACTCAAACAATCAGAAATAAAAAGGAAAGTAAGAAAAGAAGTTCAAGAAATTGCCAAAGGCTTAGGCATCTCAAAGGAGGCACTTGATGCCAACAGGGAAAAGATGGAAAGGGCTGAGGAAGAGAAGAAAGAGGCAGAAAAGGGAAGCAAGGAAAGTGCTTCGGTAGAATCTTCCACCCGAACAAGATCATCAAAGAGATCAGCACCTGTCACTGCTAAAAGCTCAAGGACATCAAAACCGGAAGCAAAATCATTCGACAGAGGAGAGAAAAGAACTAAAACAAAGGCCACAAGGTCGTATGTCAGTCAAAAGATGATGAAGAAACTGAATCAGACGAGGAGGTGAAGAAAATAAGGAAAAAGAAGAAGATATCCAGTGAAACCAAGGAGGCAGAAGTAGAAGAGTTTGTTGAAAGAGCCACCCTGTCCTTAGATGATATAGCTAAGGCAATCACTGTGGATGGAAATCTGAAGCCATTAATAGAATTTTATGATAAATACAGTGAAGCTGATAAGAAGAGTCTGCAGGATGCCATAGTTAAGTATCTGAACATTTACAACAAGGCTTTCATTGAGATTGTATCTTTAATTCCTAAAAGCCTTGAGAAGGAACTTGAATTGAGGAAGAATAATGCCAAAGAAAAGGATATGGAGATCCGAGAGCAGATAGCTATTCAGCTATATCCTTCAATCACCCCAAAACAGATTAGTATGATCTTCAAAGATTGTAAGGATGAATTCCGGAGCAAAGCCAGGATGAATCAGCTCATGCTTGGTGAGACTGACAAGGTAGCCAAGGAAATAGAAGAGATCCTCTGGAATGTCTTTAAAAGATTCAATCTTCCTGTTAGTGCCTAAATTGACTGGCAGTTTTTGAGCAATTCTCATGCAGGCACTTTCCCTAAATATCCAAAAAATACTCCAAGTGTTGGACCTCCTCAGCATTTTTCAGCTGCATCATCATATTTTCTTCGAAGAGGAGGTCATCATCATCATATTGTGTTCGATGATGGTCAGCATCATCATGTTTTCTGTCATCTTGTTTCTCATCAGGATCATCATATTTCGATATCGGGTGATGTTTTGATATCATCCCGATCCTGCTGATGAGCTACAGTGCGCCTTGATTTGCTTGCGGGGGTGATCTTTCAAGTATCCTGTGATCTTCCATTTATCACCTTGCCCTAACATGATGATGATGTTGCCCCGATATTCTGAAGGGGTTATTCTTTGAGTTGTTCGACCTGACTTGTTCTTTCTTAAGGGAGGTCATCATCATCATCATATTTCCAGTTATCACCGTGTTGCTTGCGAGGGTCATCATATTTTCTGCCTGCATGATATTTCGCCGGGGTGATATTCTTTATCATCGGGTGATCTTGGTTATGATCATCCTGATGATGTTGTTGAAGAGTTCTAAGTATGACCCGATATTCACCGGGGTCATCATATTTGAACGTCAGGATGATCTTAGTCAATATCATCCTGATGATGTTGTATCACTTCATGTTCGTTGTTTTATCATCCTGATGATGCTGACGTCATTCTTATGTCAGGGTGATATCCGGTTCTCTGCCTATCTGCATCATGATATTTCCGAAGGAGGGGGTGATATTTTCATATCACCCAGGTGTATGTTTGTTCTAGTGTCATGATGATGCTGATATCAAGGAGATATCCGCCTGCTGGCTTCGTGCATTATCTAGTGGGGGTGATCTTTTCAAGCATCATCATATTCATATTTCGCCCTGATCTTATAGCGGAGCTACAGTGCAGCATGATATTAGTGCATCAGGATGATATTTCCAAATATCCGGTTATCTTCCGAATATCATCCTGATGTCGATATGATGATGACGTCATCAAGGTCCGGGGGGGTCATATTTCGAACACTGATCATCTTATGAAGATTCCCTGATATTTGCAAACATGATGATGACGTCATCCGGATATGAGGAGGTGCGCAGTGGGCAGATATGATGATGACGTCAGCAGGATATGATGATGATGTCATCAGGATGATTCATCGGCCAGACTTTTGGTATAGGCTCAGCAGGAGGATGTTCCTCCGATGGATCAGGTTGTGCCGATGAAGGCGATTATCATGCAGGCTATATTGCGATATGATGATGACGTCAGGGTGATATTTCAAGCAACAGGATATCATGCTGCTGGAGGATGATGATGATGAAGTCTTATACTAGTGTCGTCAGGAGCAAAAGCACCGACATCATATATGCTCATGACCTAGTATATAAAGTGTTAAAGAAGTCGCCGCGGGGTGCATGTGGGATAATTGATATCCTGCATATTCGAAATATCATGATGATGAATCTCGGCGGGAAATGGTTGCGATCGACTGTTAGATGTTTTTCCCAAGGCCGCGGGTTGGTGCGCCTTTAATGGCGATTGTTGCAGAGGTAGGGGCGATGGCGTGGGCGGATCTGGTACCCGATTGAAGGTGTACATCAGCGGACAGTGGCGCAGGGCTCGAGATATCTTCCTGTCTCCTCCCCTACCTACTGCATTCATGTTTGGGCGCCAATCTGGTTGTGTTTGAGCGCCATTTTCCTGATACTGTGTATCTGGCGGGATTTCTGGTCAACCATGTAATTAATTGCTGAGCACCTACCTGGCTGTTATAAGCAGGTTGTGTTGCTCATTTGTTGGTGGTTGAAAACTGGACATTTTGGCTCTGTAATAAGATACAAGCTGATCTGGTTGCTCTGAACAGTTAAACTTGTGAGTTTATGTATCTCCTGTTGTACGATTTGGCATGAATCCACTGATTTCATGGTTAATCTCATATGAATAATGCTGTATTTGCATGTGTTATGCTGATTCTGTCTCCAGTTTTGTATGTATCTTTCTTACTGCAATAGGGATGCCATAAGTAGAGACAGCTTAACACTCTGTATTGGGAGATATCTGTAAGGCAGATATCATGTGTATCCCCCTGAAATCTAGTTTTAGCTATTCATGCTGATCATTCACAGGTGTATGTCTACCGACTCCAAGCCCTGGATAGGCACCAATCTAGCTCTGTGTTGAGGTTATACACTAGGTCCAGGTTTGCATCCAAACACCATTTCAAATCACTTCATCTTTCCACCTGTTAGTTGTAGGAATAGGATTAGGAACCCCCTGCATGCTCTCATACCCAACTAGACATCATGTCCAAGAATGTTGCCAACCTTGTGATCTATCATACAGATCTTGGTCCATACATGAGAGTATTCTGCCTGTTGTTGTCAAGTTAGATCTTTCTATCTTTGAGCTAGTCAAGGTTACATCTTGAGTTATAGGGATACCCCCCTTGGTGCGGCAGAACCAGAAGTGAAGGGGAGGAGCTCACGCAACCTCCTGTATTCAGTTGGCTGAATCTGCCTGTGCATTAGAACTGGCAATCCCTAATGCTGATTCAGAAGAAAAGTCAACAAAATGGCGACTCTGCTGGGGAGATCAATGTCATATCCATGAAAGTTTGAGTCTACAAGATTAAAAAATTAGACCTGGAAACTGTTTGTTGCAGCAGAGAAAAAAGGGTTGTATATGTGACTCTGCTGGTGGATGACCTAGAAAGAAAGAAATCAATTTGCAGCTTCAGCTTGTTTGAAGCTCATTCCTCTTCAAGGAGGTGGCGACTCTGCATCAAAGAACCTGATAAAAGAACAAAATCAGTCAGAGAAGAATTTGCAGCTTCTGCAACATATCCAGGTAATTCATATTATTTGACAGATTCCCTATTTGGTGAGAAAGCACTGGTTAAAAGGGAACATTGGTGAAAACAGAGCTTGCATGCTTTTATTAGAACTTACCCTATATTTCAAAAGGCATGCAATGTTGTTCAAAAGACTCATTTAAAGGACTTTAGGGAAGTTTGAAAAAACAGTTTGAATTTTGAGTGCCTAAAGTCAATGTTAGTATAAAATCTGAGTAGAGAGGAGGGTTGCAAAAACATAAAGGATGTATTATCTGCCTATGCACCCTTGTGAAGTGTCAAATGCAAAAATGTATAACAGTCAATCCCAACCATGTAATAAAAGAAGTTTCAACAAAGATAGATATAAGCCCATAAATTTTAGTGGCATTTGTGGCTATCCAAATGCTTTTCCACCTAAAATCAAAAAAAATTTGCCTAAATTTAAGGGTATAAAGGATGAATCAGCTGAGAGACACTTGCAGTAGTTTATGAATGTGATAGATGACTTTGAGATTGACCATGAGGATGTGGTTATGAGATTATTTGTTCAATCTCTAGATGAAGATGCAAGGGACTGGTTTTCCTACCTTCCAGCTCACTCTGTCAGCTCTTGGCATGGTTTTAAATTTGCATTTCTAGTACAGTATGGTGAAAGAGTTTCTGAATATGCAGCTATTAGTGACTTCATGTACATCCATATTGAAGAAGATGAGTTGATCCCAGCTTTTAACCTCAGATTTATGAGGGCATTGAATAGAATTTCAGAATGCATGAGACCTAATGATGCACTGTGCTTAGTTGTCTATTTGGGAGCCTTTGATAAGAAAATGAGTTACAGATTAAGAGACAAGGAGCCCACCACATTGCATCAGGCACATCAGTTTGCAATGGATATTGAAAACAATTGGAGGTATGGAATACAAAAGGGTTATTTTTCTGAAAATTTTTGTTCTCCTGCAGCCCCCAATGTTGATGAAAGTTTTAATTCAGGAATTGACAATGAATGTCATAGCACTCACACCCCTGTTGTCCCAGTTTTTGCATCATTCCAATTGGATGATGTTTCTATTATAGAGGAGGATGTCCTTTTTTGCCCAGTAGGTGAAGTTGAAAATAATAATTTTTCAAGTAATATTTGCATACCAGTCCTAAACAAAGAGTCTTCATGTTTAAATGATCCAGTTGTGCAGAGTTGTGGTCATATGGATCAAGAATCAATATCAGTTTCATCGGGAAGCATTGGAGGGCTGGAAAATGATGCAGATTGTTCAACTTCAGAGTGCATTGAAACAACAGCAATCTTATATGCGGGGCAATTAGATGATAAAAATGATATCCATGACCAGTGCATGGATCAGGTTTGTTTTTCTTATGACTCTGGATCTGATAGTAATGAAGAAGAATTGGAATGTCATGAAGAAGAAGCAGAGGCCTTTGCAGTGAGTGTTAATCCCCTTTATGATGAGCCTGTTGATGCATATAATGTTGTGAGTCATGACCCTCATTGGTGTAGGATTAACCCTTTGTTTGAAGATGATGATACTGATTTGCAAACTGTGAATAATGAATGTTCATCATCACCTGATTCAGACATGTGTAACATTGGGTGTGTGGATCAGGATTTGTTTTCAATATTAGTAGATATTAGGGGTCTCATATTTTCTGAGTATTTTGAATTGTTGGATCAGCTGGATGAGTGCCTGATAATGTGCAGCAGCCAGATAAATGATAAAGAGTGCCAAGAGCAGTATGATGTACTGTCTAAGGGACATAACCTACATGTGTTGCCTAATGTTGAAGAATATTATGTGTATGGTTATATGTCTAATTCTGAAATCCACAATGACAGAGCTGAAAATGATGGTGGCAAGCTTTCAAAACTGGTGGAATGTCTTTTTAAGCAGATGACATCATGGGCAGATTATGCCAATCTTTTCAGTTGGGATTGGGATATTCCAGTTTGGAATCAGGCATTTGACAAGAAAAAATTATGGTTTTTCCTTTTTGGTTGCCCGGGGCTGCCAAAATGATGTTTAAAAATAATGAGTTTGGTGATGCAGATCAATATAACATCATGACTCTGTGCCCAATGGATAAGGGACTGGTCTGCATCCCAGAAATCTGGGGTTCTCGCTGCAGTCTTGCACCTGCACGTCCCCAGACAGAGCCACTGTTAGTGCCTAAATTGACTGGCAGTTTTTGAGCAATTCTCATGCAGGCACTTTCCCTAAATATCCAAAAAATACTCCAAGTGTTGGACCTCCTCAGCATTTTTCAGCTGCATCATCATATTTTCTTCGAAGAGGAGGTCATCATCATCATATTGTGTTCGATGATGGTCAGCATCATCATGTTTTCTGTCAGCTTGTTTCTCATTAGGATCATCATATTTCGATATCGGGTGATGTTTTGATATCATCCCGATCCTGCTGATGAGCTACAGTGCGCCTTGATTTGCTTGCGGGGGTGATCTTTCAAGTATCCGGTGATCTTCCATTTATCACCTTGCCCTAACATGATGATGATGTTGCCCCGATATTCTGAAGGGGTTATTCTTTGAGTTGTTCGACCTGACTTGTTCTTTCTTAAGGGAGGTCATCATCATCATCATATTTCCAGTTATCACCGTGTTGCTTGCGAGGGTCATCATATTTTCTGCCTGCATGATATTTCGCCGGGGTGATATTCTTTATCATCGGGTGATCTTGGTTATGATCATCCTGATGATGTTGTTGAAGAGTTCTAAGTATGACCCGATATTCATCGGGGTCATCATATTTGAACGTCAGGATGATCTTAGTCAATATCATCCTGATGATGTTGTATCACTTCATGTTCGTTGTTTTATCATCCTGATGATGCTGACATCATTCTTATGTCAGGGTGATATCCGGTTCTCTGCCTATCTGCATCATGATATTTCCGAAGGAGGGGGTGATATTTTCATATCACCCGGGTGTATGTTTGTTCCAGCGTCATGATGATGCTGATATCAAGGAGATATCCGCCTGCTGGCTTCGTGCATTATCTAGTGGGGGTGATCTTTTCAAGCATCATCATATTCATATTTTGCCCTGATCTTATAGCGGAGCTACAGTGCAGCATGATATTAGTGCATCAGGATGATATTTCCAAATATCCGGTTATCTTCTGAATATCATCCTGATGTCGATATGATGATGACGTCATCAAGGTCTGGGGGGGTCATATTTCGAACACTGATCATCTTATGAAGATTCCCTGATATTTGCAAACATGATGATGACGTCATCCGGATATGAGGAGGTGCGCAGTGGGCAGATATGATGATGACGTCAGCAGGATATGATGATGATGTCATCAGGATGATTCATCGGCCAGACTTTTGGTATAGGCTCAGCAGGAGGATGTTCCTCCGATGGATCAGGTTGTGCCGATGAAGGCGATTATCATGCAGGCTATATTGCGATAGGATGATGACGTCAGGGTGATATTTCAAGCGACAGGATATCATGCTGCTGGAGGATGATGATGATGAAGTCTTATACTAGTGTCGTCAGGAGCAAAAGCACCGACATCATATATGCTCATGACCTAGTATATAAAGTGTTAAAGAAGTCGCCGCGGGGTGCATGTGGGATAATTGATATCCTGCATATTCGAAATATCATGATGATGAATCTCGGCGGGAAATGGTTGCGATTGACTGTTAGATGTTTTTCCCAAGGCCGCGGGTTGGTGCGCCTTTAATGGCGATTGTTGCAGAGGTAGGGGCGATGGCGTGGGCGGATCTGGTACCCGATTGAAGGTGTACATCAGCGGACAGTGGCGCAGGGCTCGAGATATCTTCCTGTCTCCTCCCCTACCTACTGCATTCATGTTTGGGCGCCAATCTGGTTGTGTTTGAGCGCCATTTTCCTGATACTGTGAATCTGGCAGGATTTCTGGTCAACCATGTAATTAATTGCTGAGCACCTACCTGGCTGTTATAAGCAGGTTGTGTTGCTCATTTGTTGGTGGTTGAAAACTGGACATTTTGGCTCTGTAATAAGATACAAGCTGATCTGGTTGCTCTGAACAGTTAAACTTGTGAGTTTATGTATCTCCTGTTGTACGATTTGGCATGAATCCACTGATTTCATGGTTAATCTCATATGAATAATGCTGTATTTGCATGTGTTATGCTGATTCTGTCTCCAGTTTTGTATGTATCTTTCTTACTGCAATAGGGATGCCATAAGTAGAGACAGCTTAACACTCTGTATTGGGAGATATCTGTAAGGCAGATATCATGTGTATCCCCCTGAAATCCAGTTTTAGCTATTCATGCTGATCATTCACAGGTGTATGTCTACCGACTCCAAGCCCTGGATAGGCACCAATCTAGCTCTGTGTTGAGGTTATACACTAGGTCCAGGTTTGCATCCAAACACCATTTCAAATCACTTCATCTTTCCACCTGTTAGTTGTAGGAATAGGATTAGGAACCCCCTGCATGCTCTCATACCCAACTAGACATCATGTCCAAGAATGTTGCCAACCTTGTGATCTATCATACAGATCTTGGTCCATACATGAGAGTATTCTGCCTGTTGTTGTCAAGTTAGATCTTTCTATCTTTGAGCTAGTCAAGGTTACATCTTGAGTTATAGGGATACCCCCCTTGGTGCGGCAGAACCAGAAGTGAAGGGGAGGAGCTCACGCAACCTCCTGTATTCAGTTGGCTGAATCTGCCTGTGCATTAGAACTGGCAATCCCTAATGCTGATTCAGAAGAAAAGTCAACACTTCCTATCATAGAGGACTTGGGTGTTGATCCCTCAAGTGCTAGAGAGGAATCTACTGAGGTAATGATAGAAGAAGTAATGGACTCCGGTGAAGGTAAAGACAAGGGCTTAGAATCCTCTACTCCGGAAGAGGTGACTCATGAACAAATAAATATCTCTCCTCTGGTTTCCCCTATAGTCTCCGGATCTAAAGGAGAAGAAAGAATAGAGGAGAAAGAAGAAGAAGTGAAAGGAAGAGAAGAAAGTCAAGCTGAGAAGAACATAAGTGACAGTGTAAAAGAGAAGAAATCTCTGTCTCCGGCAAGAGACACTGCAGAAACTGTCAAGGACTTCTTGACAAAAGAAATGTTGGAGATTGATGAACCGGAGTTACTTCAAGGTCCATTTAACTTTGACTCTCTATCTCCGGTACAAACAATGAAGATAGCTTCGTTTGCTAATGCAAAGGCCAAAGAAAAACTCCTAAAGTCTCACATGGAAGACTGTGAGCTTATAGCAGCCACATCTGGAGTGTTAGAAAAGATCATGCCATCTTTTCAAAAGGATCCCTCAGCCTCCTCATCCGGTAATCTCAAATCTTTGATCAATAGTATTACTACACATTTCAATTCTCTAGAGAAATCAGCTGAGGAGAAGGTCAGGAAAGAGTTTTTGGATAAGAGATTCTCTGAATTGCAAGGGCTAATAGCAAATGATAGGAGAGTAATGGGTATTGGGATAAAGAGCTTGGAAAATGCTCTCAAAGATGGAGGAGATGTATACAAATTTTGTATATCCTGGTCTAAAGCAATAGTGGAGATTGAGAAGAAAGTGAAAGAACAGGAGGACAAACTAACAAAACTTTCTCCAAATTTTGATCCACTTACCACATCCATAATAAATCAAGAATGTTAGACTATTGCAGTCTTGAATGAACTCAAGAAGCTGGAGAAGGAAAAGAAAAATAGAATAAGTAGGTTGGATGCACTCAGAGGGATAATTATCCCTAAGTTAGAGGCCATGCATGAGGCCATAAAAGAAGCCCAGATCACAGCCTAGACCAGTGATCCGACAAATCTAAAAAGGGCAGATGCATTTGCATTCCTGTTAAGCAGTCATATATCAATTTTGGACAGAATGAAGCAGAGTTGGGCAATAGAATTTGTCCAGTTGAAGACAACTTTTGCAGACATTCTTTAGTTTATGTGAGTATGTTATATGCGGCTAAGTATAGTTAAATTTTTTAAAATTTTGATGCGCAGTTCCCACCCTTTGCCATTGATGTCAAAGGGGGGTGAAGAGCAGTGAAAAATGAGGAATCCAACTAAGGGAGAGCTCCGAAAAATGTATATAAAAATAGAGCATCAGCCAAGGGGGAGCATAGTGTAAACACTTAGTCATTTTTCACCAAGTGTTGCCATCAATGCCAAAGGGGGAGATTATTGGCAAGAGACACTATATGGATTCATGAATGTTGTCATTGATGGCAACAAAGTTCATCCCACACATCCGCAGGACATGGTGTGTCTCTACCAGAAGTCAGATTGAAGAATGTTGTGGTCCGATAAGCAAGAATAGAGTATGTGGAAAGGTTCAACAGTCAGGTCTGGATCTCTCAGAGGAAGTATCTTGGTGAAGTGCGGATTTGAGGAAGTCAAGAGGACTACCTTGACTGATAGATTCCAAGGATTTAGCCTCCGGTGATAGATGAAGAAAAAGATATGAATACTTGAGTGTTGGGTTCCTGATTGGCAGTGTGGTCAGAGGAAGAACTAACTGGCAGAACATCAGACATGATTTTAGATGCGTTACCGATGATGGTAAAGATTATTAAGGCATAATTTATGATTGGCCGACATGATTGATGACTTCCACAAGTATATTCTTGATCCACATTACTTGGTAAGCAAGGATTCAGCTAACAGATCAGAGTTTGTGGAAAATATTGACTATTCCAGGTGCCGACTAGAAAGGTGATGAAATCACTTGTGCGCATATATATACAAGATGGATTTAGTTGTAAGTAGTGTCGTGGTTTTTGGGGATGTGCGAAGAAAAGCAGTAGAGCTGAATAAAAGCAGAAAGGAAGGTCCAGTATGTGAAAGGAGAGCAGCACAAAAGAAGAGGAAAGATGAAGTGCAGCAGATCAGTGTACTAAGCCTAACCGGAACTGAACTCCAGCATATGTTGATGCTCCTTATCAGTTCAAGTATTGTATTACACTCTTTATAAATTATAGATAGTGTGTCTCTTGTAGGCAGTGTGTCTCTTGTGAGTAGTGTGCTTGGGCAGTGAGCCCTAATTGGCAAGTGCCATTTTGTATTTCCATTCTTCTAACAGAGAATACAATCTTGGGTTAATCACCTCGTGGTTTTTTCCCTTAACAGGGTTTCCACGTCAAAAATATTGTGTCATGTGTATTTCCATTTCATGGTTATGTTTGCTTATTTGAAATAATGTTGCATTGATTATTAAGAAAGTTTAGAAAGCAGAAATAATTAGGATAATTGATTCACCCCCCCTCTCAGTTATCAACAAAAACAAGACTATTGCTGGTGAAACCTTTCATCCCTTATGGGTGATTTACAAACAATATTTAGGAGTAATTAATTACATAGGATTTACAAGGTTGATGGCACCTTAATCCTAACATTTTGAATGGGACCATTATTAGTGTGAATGGGTTTTTTTACCTATCCAATTCTTCATTTAGGTCATTCACATCTAATTAAGTTTACTTAGGTAATTTCTTTTATTACTTATGTATGATAGGATAAATGTGTACAAGTCATTTCCTTCTTTCATGGGTTTCTATTTTTTCCTACCCTCTTAGATTTAGAAATTTAAAGGTCATCCCTTGATTTTTAGTTTGTTGGCAAGAGACACTGTGTGGCTTCATGAGTGTTGTCATTGATGGCAACAAAGTCTATCCCACACATCCGCAGCACATAGTATGCCTATACCAGAAGTCAGATTGAAGAATGTTTTGGTCTGGTGAACAAGAACAAAGCATGCAGCAAGGTCTGACAATCAGGTCTGAATCTTTCAGATGGTGTAACTCAGCAAGTTACGGACTTGGACAAGTCAAGAGGAGTATCATGACTACTATATTCCAGAGATTGAGCCTCTAGTGAGAAAACATGGAAAAGATATGTGCATCTGAGTGTTGGGTTCCAGACAGGCAGAGCAGACTGAGGAAGAACTGACCGGCAAAGTATCAGACTTCAATCCGGATGAGTAATTGATGTTGATTAATCTCTTTGAGGGATCATACAATATTGGCCGACATGATTAATGACTTCAATGTCTATGATTTTGATACGCATCACATATCAAGCATGGATTCAGCCGACAGATCAGTAAGTTGTAGATATCTTGAGTATTCTGTTTGTTGACTAGAAAGTTGTTGAAATCTTTGGTGCGGATATATATATCTGATGAATTCCAGTATGAAGGTGTGTGTGTACAGATATGAGAATATAAAGTGCGAAGAAAGGCAGAGATAAGTGTGGAAGCAGCAATACAAGTCTGGTATGTGACAGAGCAGCAGCACTAGAGCAGAGGAAGAATGAAGTGCATTAGATTAGTATATTGAGCCTAACTGGAATTGAACTTTAGCATTTGTAAATGCCTCTCATCAGTTCAAACATCTGGTTACCTTCTATAAACTTTGTAGACAGTGAGTCTCTTGTAGGCAGTGTACCTCTTGTGAGCAGTGTGCTCGGGCAGTGAGCCCTAATTGGCAAGTGCCATATTGTACTTCTTATTCTTTTAACAAAGAATGCAATCTTGGGTTAGTCATCCCGTGGTTTTTCCCTTAATAGGGTTTTCCACGTAAAAATCCTTGTGTTATGTGTGATGATTTTATTTACGTTCTTATGATCATGTATGCTTATATGTTTTAATGCTGCACTAATTATTAAAGGGAAAAGAAAGTTAAGATATTTGAGATAACTGATTCACCCCCCCTCTCAGTTATCTGCCTTGTTTCCAATAGATGGCACCTTAATCCTAACATTTTGAATGGGACCATTATTAGCGTGAATGGGTTCTTTTACCTATCCAATTCTTCATTTAGGTCATTTTCACACCTAATTAAGTTTACTTAGGTAATTTCTTTTATTACTTATGTATGATAGGATAAATGTGTACAAGTCATTTCCTTCTTTCATGGGTTTCTATTTTTTCCTATCCTCTTAGATTTAGAAATTTAGAGGTCATCCCTTGATTTTTAGTTTGTTGCCTTTTCCTCATGCTCATCAAATTTGGAAACTATGAGGCTATATATTGTATACATAATCTCTCATTGTAATCATTAATTTTGCATGCTCATTGAATAGAATATAATTTATTCTATCATTTATGATTTTTTGTTAATAATTTCATTTCACTCATTTTCATTCTTGGGTGGCTTCATAGCTAAATCTTACATTGTATCATAGCATTCTATACCAAATCTTACATGGTATCAAAGCGATTGTGAGTTTTGGGTTAGCATTTTATAGGAAATCTAGGAGTAGAACTACTATTTCCTAAAGCACATGAGTATGTTCTTCTCTTGCATCCATGGATGATTTGGATAAACATAAAAGTGTGGAAGAAATACCAATTTCTAGGGGTTTCCTTTTCTAACTTATCATTTGCAAGTATATTTAGGAGCTTCCTAGAGAAAAATTAGGCTCACCATTGAGTCCAAAGAAGCTGAGAAAGTCATATTTGTCTTTCATCTCATCCCAATTGGACACCAAAGGCTAAATCTACAAGGGTTTGAAGCATGAGATTTTTTTTTTAATCCAACAAGAAGTCATGTTGGGTTAAATCTGATCTTGCTATCATGTTTGGAAGGCCCAAAAACCTTAAGATTGATAGCCAAATTGTCAAAATTAAGATCAAAAGCTTCAAAGGAAAAAAAATTACTTCAAGAGTCATACGGCCCATGAAAATTCCTCTGTGGTACATTTTTCAAAAAAACAGTTTTAATATTTTTGAGATTTAAAAAATCAAATTATAAAAGCTTTTGGTTTCAAAAATAAAAAATGGGTTTAAAGGGTGTGTACTAGGGAACCTGACCACCTATCAAGCCCCATACCTAAGGTACCATAGGGTACCCACCTCATGAGGGTAGCCCCATAGGGCTCAGGGCCCCATGCACCTAACCACATGCTCCTTTGCTTGAGCCATGGACACTTAAGTGATCCACTTGGGACTGGACCATGTGGCCTTAACAAATACGTCAACCCCTCTTTTGTCCTTTGTGCTTGTTCCTCCAACTTTGAGCCTCCTCCAATTTTAACACCATTTTTGGCTGATCTCCACTTTTTTCAAAGCTTTTGGGAGATTTCCTAGATCTAACAGTTCTTCCAAAACTGGTGAGCCTCTAACTTTATCTAGCGATCCTCGAACTTTGGCAGTCTCTATAGTTGGCACACCTCTGAACTTAGCAACAGTTCTGCCAAATTTAGTAGCGACATTATACTGACATCAATAGATGCTTTTCAAATTTTTGCACCCCTCACCATTGTATTTCTAAATTTGTAATTCAACATCAAAGGTTGATAACTTGGGCTCACAACCTCCCTTTTTAATACAATTGTTTTAATTTGGGCTATTTTTTTCATGCTCTTTGTAGTGGTGTAGGTTATTTTTGATTTTGATGCATAGATTTCGTATAATTTATAATTTATCACAAGTGATGTTGCATAGTTCTCATCTTGAGAACAAGTCTAAGGCTTTGTTTGGGCTTGTACAGACTCCTTTCCGAGTCCCATTTTTCTGAAAGTGTATAATTGTTCATTTACTTTGTAGTGGTGCTATTATATTATACTCATTGTGATAAAAAATTATACTTTCAACATAATATCTTTATTTTAACAATTATAAAGCATTGAAATCAAAGACCACTTTGCATTTTTAGCTAGTGGCAATTGTAACTGCACTAATTATAAAGTGTCAAATCATATTGTCTTTGGGGCTCCTTTGATTGAGTGAATTTGTGGGGGTGTTCCTATGGTTCTGTATTTTTTTTGCTAGATTAGTCTATCTCTTGACTACTTTGAGGAGAATATTATGGATCTTTCAACACATCCATCAGTTATTAAATTGAAAAGAGGGAACTATAAGTCTTGGTGAGATGGTATTTTGAAGCATTTTAGATGGTGTAATCTCTTTCTTTATATCTATGAACTTATTCCTCAACTAACTACATAATTTTTTTAAATTGTATGGTACTACAAGACTTGCCATATTGTTGGATTTATGTTTTGTCATGTTGACATTAACACAAAGTTTGCTATATCATACATTGAGGCTCCTCATCCTCATTGGACCAAAATTTGGGAGATCTCTAGAGATCCAACTGATCCTCCATTCCTAGATGATCCCACCTTGGACAGTCTTATTCTCCTAGATGATTGTGATAATGTTCTATATGATGATGATATAGCATAGATTCTACATTGATGGAAAAGTTTTGAAAATCATGACACTTTTCCTACTCCTCCTTTAGAGACTCTAGTTGATTCTTCGTCTTCTTTGACTCCTATTTCAAATATAAAGGCTTCACCTCCTACATCTTTGAGTCAAAATTTAGATTTTGAGGACTCTTCACTTCCAGCACTTGTAGATTCTATAGTTACCACATCATGTGATCATCTTCAGCATCTTTAACATCATCTTCAGCACTTGGATAAATGTTGTTTAATGATCTTGGATCATCTTCAGCATCTTGTGTCAAGCATCCACCATTAATGTAGGTGATTGTACATTGAGGGGGGATACATGGACTCTCTTCTTCTCCCTTATGGGGGGATTTTTCCTCACATGGGGTTTTATCCTTCTCATACATTAGAGGGCATCTTTCATGTTTTTCTCTCTTTTGGAGAGGAGATTTTTCCTACGAGTTTTTACCTTTTCTCTATTTGTGACAAATTCATTTGTACATGGGTACCTCATCAAGCCTTGTAATTAGGACCCATCTTTACATTTCTATTCTCCCTAAGTTGCACTTTGGGGTTGTTGGTGTGATTAAGGCTCTTTACCTAACCAGTTCTTTGTTTAGGTCCTTTTCACACCTAGTTAAGTTTACTTATGTAATTTCTTTTATTACTTAGGTAGGATAAGATAATTGTGTACAATTCATTTCCTTATTTCATGTGATTCTATTTTTTATTCTCTTAGCTTTAGAAACTCAAAGGTCATCCCTTGATTTTTAATTTTCTACCTTTTCCTCATCCTAATCGGATTTGGAAACTATGAGGCTATATATTGTATACATCCTATCTCTCATTGTAATCATTAATTTTGCATTCTCATTAAATAGAATATAGTTTATTCTATCATTTATTATTTTCTTTTAATGCTTTCCTTTTACTCATTTGCATTATTGGGTGGATTCATAACCAAATCTTACATGCATTATTGGCATTTTATCTGTTGTAGTTGGTTTTCCTATTCATTAAAAAATAGAACATGTGTGGAAATAGGTGTTTGAATCTTTAAAAAGTGTTGGCCACCAAATTCTAGATAATAATATTCTCTTTGCAGTTTTGGCTCCTAAATTGTGTCCTATGGATATGCCCTCATGTGGTTCTTTAAAAACTTGATATCGTGCATGCTCTATAGCTACTCTTCATAATACTTCATATTTTCCTAAAATATAGATTTCTCCACTAATGGTTTTATAGGGAAGATCTTTTATGGTTAATCTCTTTTTATCTTCTTTAGTATAGTTCTTTAGGAAGGTACCAGTAGATAGTAGTTGAGCAATGTCTTGTAAAGTGTCAAGAATTGTGGTTGTTCTAAATAGGAGTGTAGTAGGGAAATATTATTTGATCTAGTCTCCTTCACCATTATAAATTCTATAAAGGCAGTCTAGAGCCTTTCCTTCCCTAGTTTAACCATAATTTTGAAACCAAATTCTTGAAAAAGCATCAACCATCTACATATCCAGTCGTGTATCACCAATTTTTCATGGGTTATCTCAATGGTTCATGATCCATATAGAAAATGAATGGAATCAGTAGAAGATAATGTCTAAACATGTGTAGAGCAAACACCATAGCTAAATCTTCACTCACTGTAATTGTATAATTCTTCTCGGCTATCAATAATTTCCTACTAGCAAATGCAACTAGATGATCCTTTTTTTCCTCTAGGATGTGCTAGTAATGTGTTTATTGCAATATTGCATGAATCAACATGAACATGAAATGGTTGTATCTAATCTAGAAAGATTAGGATTGGAGCCTCTACTATCTTATTTTTAAGTATATCAAATGATTTTTGGCATTGAGGTGTCTATTCAAACTTCTTGTTATTCTTTTTTCTTTAGTAATTACTCAATAGATTTTAAGATTGAGACATGGTTTCTAATTATTTTTTGGTGGTAACTGATATAACCCATAAATGTCTGTCTCTATTATACTATTTTGGGGGTGGTAGATTCAGAATAATTACTATTTTAAGTGGGTGTACCATCATTCCTTCTTTACAGATAATGTGCCCAAGCAAAGTGCCAAAAGGAGTTGCAAAGAGACATTTCTATAAATTCAGTGTAATTCTAAGGCTATGGAATCTCTCAAAAATCAACCTTAGTGCATATAGATAGTCTTTTAGAAGTCCATATACTATCCAATCATCAAGATATACTTCCAAAAAATCATGTATGAGATCTTTGAATGCATTTACCATGATTATGCTAAAGATTACAAGTGTATTTTTCAATCTAAAAGGCATAACTATGTAAATATATGATCCCCATTCTATTGCAAAGGTAGTTTTAAATTAAACTTCTTCACTTGATGGTAACCAAAAAAACCATTTATAAATGAATAAACCTATCTTCCAACAACGTTTTCTAATAAATCTTTTATAAATGGTGTTGGAAAAGGGTCATGTTCATGCACGCCTTATTTAATTCCCTAAAATATACACATATTCTTATGTCCCCTATTTTATTATTCTATGCTAACATGGGGCTCACCCATTCTACATTTTCTACTAGTTTAATTATACCAACAACCAACATTTTATCTATCTAAGTTTTCACCTTAACTTTTGAATTTTAATTCATCTAGTAAGGTCATTGTTTATGTGGTTTTGCATTCTACTTGAGTTGGATCTTCATTATTCCTACTTATTTTATTCCCTTCAATTCTATGAAAGTCCTTGGAAAGGTATCCTTGTATTCTTTTAGTATCTCTAAAACTTTTGCTACTATTTTTTCTATCCAATAATCAACAATCTTAGCCATCTTGGGCTCACCATAGATGAAATATGTTCCTTTTTTTTTTATTTTTAATGGTTGGTAATAATATTCAATTTTGTCTCCAGGTTTTTCTATTATTTCTCCATCATCCTCTCTTATTTTTACATCTAAATTCTTAGGATCTGTGACTTCTTCTAAAGGATCTTTATTCTCTTGCTTCACCAAATAACATATCCTTTGTAATGTTTGTGGTAGCAATTCAAGTGTATCTTGTTGGTATTGTATCTTTTACTTTCCTTTTTTTTTGTGGTTTCTTCTTTTGATAGGGCTATGACTTCTTTAATCATGTTAATAGTAGGCAACCACTTTCCCTAACTAGTCTCCTAGATTGCTTATGAGTGATATGCTTGCAACTAACATTGAAAGTAGAATAACATTCCTCTACATATGGATTGTAACCTAGGGCCTTGGTGATGTCATGTCTAGCCTTTAGGTCATTCATGGCATAGGTTTTCATTTTGAGCATAAAATTTTTATAGTCCTAATCAATTTGTCATCTTCCATGAATGCCTCATAGGCCTTGACCCTCACATTATTTATCATCTCATCACCTTCAAGTTCACTTAGAATAGTAACAACTTCTAGTGTAGTAGCCTATATCATCCACGAGTGTTCTGGGCAGCTAACATTCCTAATGATTTCTTTGAATCCACATGGTCTATAGTATCCTAACCACCTATTGTTTCTAGTCGCACTAGAGAATCTAGAATCCCAATTACTAACCTTTTTGATTTTGGCAATCTATAGGACCCTTCACTAATATTTCCTTACCTTTTGAATGAACATTTGCAATTTTTCTCATATGCTAGGTTCCTTGTGATGTAGTTACCTCAAGTGTTACACCTCCTTGAGTGAGAAATTTGGGAGTAGCAATATGGGTGGTTGCAACCTTGGGAATTTAAGCTACACAAAGGGCAACTCAATTGTCTAGCATGAGTTGCATTATCTAAATAGGGTTGACAACATCCATGTAAAAGTGCTTGAAGTTACAAGGATTAAGCTCCAAGTTCATTGTCTCGACAATTTTAACTATGAACCACTTTGTCCTCCTTTCTCTCTTTTCTCATTCATCCTTGCATCTTCTACTGAGATCCTCATGCTCATCATACCGGTGCTTATAACTAGATAGTTCTAACTTTCTTATAGATTCATTTTTTAATCTTATAGGGTCATATAGCCTTGCCTCGTAAAATTTAAGGCCATACATTCCAATCAAGTCATTCAACCTATCATAACCTTCAGTTCCCCATATTGTTAAATGTAAAACTTTTGCTTGAGGAGGGAGGATGTTCCTCCTTTTGTTTTCCTTAAAATTGTATTGACTAGCAATAGCCATCTACCATAGGGCTTTTAGGTATGCAAGTCTAGTAGATACTCTATGTGGTAATTTGTGCAGCACATAAGTGGATCCAAACACCCCAATCATAGTATATCCCTTATGAAAGAACTAGTCACCCCAATTATGTAACCTAAGAGGATTATTTTCATTCTTTAAAGGCCTAAGAAAATCACAAAAGTCTTCAGAAAGTCTCAGCTTGTTGAAACCCAATTCACTCAAGATTGGAGATATGAAATAGTCATCAAAGATACAAAAGTGAGATTTAGAGTACAACTTATTTGAGTGGGGATTCCACAACTGCATAGGCCTACAAGGCCCCATTCTATTTATGTTTATGTAAACTTGGACCTCTAATTTAAGGTCCTAGCTTTCAATAGCAATATATAAGTAGATATGGCACAACAAAGAGTACCATCTGAAAGGATTTACTCATCCTTTATCCTTTATAGATTTCAAATCCTCTCTTAGGTGATTAGTTAGGAAATTGACAAAGTCATAGCGGGTATTTAAATGCATACTTTGGATATGGTTAGCAAAAACTAGGGCACCTTTTGATATCATTGGGACCACGTCAATTCCCATAACTTGGCATATTGCTTCATATGTTTCTCTAAAATGAATTATAAATTTCCTCCCATTTAATGGTTCCATCTTTGAATCTAGGATAGTCTCTAGCCTCTACCCATGAGGTCTATCTCTAAAATTAGTCAGCCATTTTGCCTTATAAATAAACCTATTCTTGTTATACTTTATAGTCAATTCTTTCAAATCTAATACAACGCAAGCTTCATGGTTTAAAAGGAAAACCTTTTGGAATAGGCCATTATCAATAGTGAAGATTTTATTTCTCCTACAGTTGTACACACTATAATCATTGGGGTTAAACATTCTAGCTATCCATTCAACCAAATCAGGGTCTACAAAATAGTTTGGAATGAAAACCTTGCCAATGTCAAACCTCCACCTATTATAGATAGGAATATGCTCTTGAGCCTTCCTGTAAAATGTTATGAATAGACTTCCTCTATTGGTGAAGGTGATTGCATCTCTAATTTTTACCTTACTATGAAATCTGGCCATGCCTTTGAGATAATCTCAAATGATAATAACTCCTCTTATCAATGCTACCAACCTCAAATCAATACCACATTTTCTACATTGTTTCAACACATTATGAATCAATATATGAATCAACTAAGACATGCATAGAAATCATGAACAAAACATGTGTAGGTTGAAAAACACAATGTGTATTTCAACTTACAATTTTGTATAGAAAATGAAATTGTAACACAACAAATCAAATGTAATAATTCCCACACAATCCTAAAAAAACATAAAATTAGGCAACCACTTTGGTTGGGGAACACATAGCTCTATTACATGAAGAGAAAGCTTATGAAATCTAACCATGCCTTTGAGATAACCTTGAATCACCATAACTCCTTCCATCAACGCCAACAACCTCAATTCAATACTGCATTGTCTACATCTTTTCACCACGTTATGAATCAATATATGAGTCAACTAAGAGAGACATGGATTTGAAATACATCTTAGAAATCATGAACAAAACATGTGAAGGTTGAAAAACATAATGTGCATTTCAACCTACAAATTTCTAGATAGAAAATGAAATTGTAACATAGCAAATCAAATGTAATAATTTCTTCACAACCCTATAGAAACATAAAATTAGGAAACCACTTTGGTTGGGGTGCACATAGCTCCATTATAGGAAGAGAAAGGTTGTAAAATTTGGTCATGCTTTTGAGATAACCTTGAATGGTAACAAAATCTCTTATCAATGCCACCAACCTCAAATCAACACCGCATTTTCTAGATCTTTTCAACACATTATGAATCAATATGTGAATAAACTAAGAAATACATAAAAATCATGAACAAAACACATGTACAAGTTAAAAAAGATAATGTGTATTTCAACCTACAACTTTATATAGAAAATGAAATTGTAACATAGAAAATCAAATGTAATAATTTCTACACAACCCTGAAAAACATAAAATTAGCCAACCACTTTGGTTGGGAAGCACATAACTCTATTACATGAAGAGAAAGGTTTTAAAATATAGCCATGCCTTTTTGATAACCTCAAATGACCACAACTCCTTCCATCAACACCACCAACCTCAAATCCATACCACATTGTCTACATCTTTTCAACACATTATGGATCAATATTCAAGTCAACTAAGAGAGGCATAAATTTGAAAGATATTTGACAAATCATGAAAAAAACATGTGCAGGTTGAAAAACATAATGTGCATTTCAACATGCAAATTTGTATAGAAAATGAAATCTTAACATAGCAAATCACATATAATAATTTCTACACAACCCTAAAAAAACATAAAATTAGGTAGCCACTTTAGTTGGGTGCACATGGATCTATAACATGAAGAGAAAGGTTGTGAAATATGGCCATGCCTTTGAGATAATCTCAAATGACAACACTTATCAGTGCCGCCAACCTCAAGTCAATACCACATTGTCTACATCTTTTAGAATCATGAACTAAACTTGTGCAATTTGAAAAATACAATGTGTATTTCAACCTACAAGTTTCTATAATGAAATCGTAACACATCAAATCAAATGTAATATTGTCTACACAAAAAACATAAAATTGGGCAACCACTTTGGTTGGGGTGCACATATCTCTATTACATGAAGAGATAGGTTGTGAAATCCAACCATGCCTTTGAGATAGCCTAGAATGATAATGACTCCTTTCATCAATGCCACCAACCTCAACTCAATATGATGTTGTATACATTTTTCAACAAAATATGAATTAATATATGAGACAAATAAGAAAGGCATAGATTTGAAAGACATTAGAAATCATGGACAAAGCATGTGTAGGTTTAAAAACATAATGTGTATTTCAACCTACAACTTTGTATAGAAAATAAAATTGTAACACAATAAATCAAATGTAATAATTTCTACACAACCGTAAAAAAATATAACATTAGCCAACTACTTTTGTTGGGGTGCACATAGCTTTGTTACATCAAGAGAAAGGTTAGGAAATCCAACCATGTATTTGAGATAACCTCGAATGATGACAACTCCTTTCATTAACACCACCAACCTCAACTCAATACTACATTGTCTACATCTTTTCAACACATTATGATTTAATATATGAGTCAAGTAGACAAGGCATAAATTTGAAATACATCTTAGAAATCGTGAACTAAACTTGTGTAGGTTGAAAAACATAATGTGAATTTAAAACAACAAAATTATATACAAAATCAAATCTAATAATTTATATACCACCCTACCAAACATAAAATTAGGTAGCCCCTTTAAATAGGGCTACACTTTGGTGCACTAAACTCCATTTATCAAAAGAAAACATGTCAAATGAGATAGGGGATTTTATGGAATAGAGGATGGATGTCTAGAGGTCTCATTTTATTTTCAAATCAAAATAAAATGAGACCTCTAGACATCCATTATTTTCCAAGCGAGTAATTAAGTTGATGGGTTATGCATACCCAAATGGTTTTATTCACTTCAGGTCATCTAGAAGAAGATATTTTGAAGACCTAGAGGACCCCATGAGAACCATTGAGGAAATCCCTCAAACAATTTCATTAAACCCATGGGTTAACCCTTGCATTTGTAATATATTCAATGAAAATGCTCTACCATATACTTACAATGTGGTAGGGAAAGGTCAAATTAGATGATAACATGTCATATCTCATTCATAGGAAGAATGAGATACAACACAACATGGTTAATTTTTTGACATGAATTTAACTCTACTTCTTCATAATTTTAGCAAAATATCTTGACATTACACATTGACATAGAGTAGATTAACCTACTTAGAATAGTTATGGTTCACTACAACTTGTTTTTGGTTGTTGGTTGCCTACAACTCATCCCTCATCAAGCTAGCAGAGTCATCTGCAATGTGATTTTATATTCATGAATTACAAAATGATGGCAATGCTTGAAAGCTACAAATATTGAAAGTTATGATGAAGTGTGGGCCCCATCGTTTCAATGGGAGGAAAGGGGCCATGGTTTGTGGGGCATCAAGATAGAAATGGAAAGTAGAAGCCATGAAACACAACATATATGGTGGGTCCCATCACTAATATTATTTTGTATGGAGAATATGGTCATGATGTCTAAGGCATGCTATTTTGCATGTTATGATGTAGGCATGATATTTTGTATGGAGAATAGTTGTTTCCTTGGGGTGTCATGTGCAAGCACATTGGCCAAAGTAGAGTCTCCTAGAGGTGATTGGCTTAACTCTATGCTATCTTGGTTGTGGCATGTCACATCATGGTGAGGCACATGACTGTACAAGTCCCAACACTACCTTTGTTTAGTTATTCATCTCATTTCAACATAATTCTAGATTCACAAGCATGCCCTAGGGTGGAATCACCTATGTCATCATCCACACATTTCATGGTTTGCAACACTAGCCTAACCACCTATGCATGCAATGCATAACATTCTAGGGTAGAACAAGAGGGTAACTTTACTTAAACATCATTTTGTTTAGTGGTCAAATAGTCAATAGTATTTTTATGCTTTAAGTTGATAAATTCATTGGTGTTTGTGTTGAATATAAATCTTATCCTTGGGTCCATGTGCACAATGTGTGATGCACGATGAATCACCTAGAGGATTCTTAGCATTCACTAGGTAGTGAGTCCAAATTGCTAGATAATGTCACTGAGTTGGTGGTTATGACTTTAGTCTCTAGGTGATATTGTACAAACCTTAAGGGGTTAAATACTATTCTTGGTAACCATAATGTTAGTTTGTGTCATGTCATGGGCATGTGAAGAGCATGTCTAGTTCTCATGGGTTTTGTGATTGGAGCAAAATTTAATGAAAGGTCTATGGTTACTCTTAAACCCAAGTCTTAACCTTTAAATAAATTATGCCTGACACACATTCTCTCTTCATTGGTGAAACTTAATGTTAATGCATGGCATAGTGCAATGGGTGGCACTAGAGACATGCCAATCCAATCATCTAAAGAGCTGAGTGTGCAAAGGGTTAAGGCACACATGCACATGCATCATGTCACAAATGCAACATCAATATTGCAACATAAAAGTTATGTCATACCATGTAGATACAATTTTGAAAAGTTGTTGTGCATGTTCGTGTTTGTTGAGTATGCCTTATGCAAAAAACTAGATAGTATGTGTCCCTATTTTGTTTGACATGGGTGTATCTTTTGGATGTCTATTGGTGTGAGCATCACATCATTTAAAAGTGTGCAAATATTTATAGAAAGTAGACCAAACCCTACCATTTTTCCTTTACAACCATAATCTAATTGAATCAATCACATTCACATTGTCCCAACATTTAGATTGTCCCTCATTACCTAGTCTGAGAGGCATCACATAGTTAGTTTCCCATAAAGAAGTGCAACTAGGGTTTGATACTGAGGACCCAACACTAAACTTACTTAATGTTTACATCTCTACTTGCTATAAATGTGGATTTCCAATTGTTGTGTTTAATTAGTTTAAATATCTATGCTTGATTAGTTTAGAAAGACTTTTGCCATTTATTTGGTTAAATATCAAGATTTAGCCTAGTATAGAATAGATTTAAAATCACATCTTGGTGTATTCCATTAATTTTGTATGTGTTAGCTTAGATTGTATTTACAATTATTGTCTAGACATCATTTTGTCATTTCCAAACTACAGTTCAAAATGCTCTTGGATGCCTTGAGACCTTCTGTCTAGCATTAGGCTCTTCCATCGAGTGGCACAAAACTCTTTTTTACAGGCAATCAATTCTTCCCATTCCTCATTGGATTCAATAATATGGCTGGCGCTAGGTTGCTCATGGCAAAATCTTCTAATTTTTAGGCATCCCATTCACCTTCCAAGGCACTTCTACAAATATCTGGCAAGCAGTTCTTTCCCACATGGAACAAAAATTTGCCTTCTGGGTTACTAAGCCACTTTATTTGGCTGTCAAATTCCAGGTATGTTCTAAAGTATTGGCAGCAATGCATGTTTACTACTCTTCTTGTTGGGCCCCTTCCAAAGCCTCATATGCCAAGCTAGAAAAAATTTTGAGGGATTTTATTTGGACATCTTATGAAACTCACCATGGTTTTCACCATGTGGCATGGGAGTTTTTCTACCTACCCAGAGATTCTGGTGGCCTCTTTCTACTCACCGCCAAGGCACTGCTTTGTGTGTTAAATGGATCATTTATTCTCTCTCTAGTAACGAGGCATGGAAAATTTTACTCTGACACAATATTGAAATGGGACATCTTGTGCACAAGCCTGCATGGAAAGGGATTGGTTTTTCAACCATCCTTGTCATGAAAGAACCAGTACAAATCTTAGGTACCTTTGTGGCTAAGAGAATTTGGAAAGCCTGGGAGAAAGTTAAACCATGGCTCCACTGGATTGGAGATGGATTTTGAGATGGTCTTTCAATCAACAACCAGAACATCTGGTGGTCTCCTCTCTTGTCCTCTGCAGGCCAGCCATTAGCCAAATTGTCTGGCGTAAAAGCTCTTCGATTTTATAAAAGAGGTATCAAAACTCTTCAAGATATTTTTCATAGACCCACCATGAGCCTTATGGCATGGGAACCTCTTTGAAATAAATTTGGCCTTCAGCGAAATGCTCAGGGTACTTATGACAGAATTCTTAGTGTCATTCCAGCAGAAATGTTGCACAAAGTGGGAATCCATTCCATCAGGCCTTAGTGGAAAGATTGGAAATGGTATCCAGACACTCCAATGCATCATTATAAGCTAAGACTTAGATACAGGTGGCTCTCACCCCATTTTCCAATGATAGATACGCTTAATAAATGATGGCTCCAACAAAATTCAATGAATGTTTGGCATACCAGATTTTCCACTATTTGGTTGGCCATTCTAGAGCCAAAGCTAGCACATTTCACCTGGTGCCTTCTTTTTCAAGGTTTTCCAGTCGAAGTAAGGCTTTTTCATCTTGGGATTCAAGATCCCCGTTGTCCATTTTGTGGACAAGCTGAGACTTTTCAACATCTTTTCTAGTATTGCACCAGAGCCCAGCAATTTTGGCTATGGATTTATGATTTCTTCAGGCCTTTCAGACCAGAGCCTTTAACATGGTAGATAATTCTTCTGGGTGATACTCCCAGGTTCCCTGCAAGATTTACTCAGATTTGGCATATTTTCAGGGTGGATAATTTGGAAAGATCGTAATTCTTGTGTATTTTCAGATAATCACATTGGAACAACTGTTTCTCTTTATATTAAAGCAATTATCTGTTCTAATGTTCTTTTGCAGATACAAGCTCAAGAAAATGAGGTAGCTCTTGAAGTTTCTCACTTATAAGAATTGTTGGATCACTGGGGTAATGCTCCTTGCACAGTGGCACGGGTTCCTCCCTCTCCTTCCTTTGTTCGAGTACGTTCACCTTCCCAGGGCCAAAGGCAAAGGAGTGGTTCGGCCAGGGACTCTCGGCCACGTTCTCAACCTCCTCTTCGTCATGTGCCTCACCGTCGCAAACATTCATCCTCTCCATGTAATCGTGGCTGGACATCAGGACGTCCCGCAAGTGCTATAGGTGACAATGCAGGTTGGCCTTCTAGTGACAATGCAGGTTGGCCTACTGGTAACAATCCAGGCTGGACTGCTCCTGGTACTTCCAATCCAGACAACATAGGTTGGGATAGCACCAAAGTTTTTCCACGCTTAAATTTGACAATCTCACCATAGCACTAGGAGCCAAATACAAAGAATGAAAATCGAGAGAACAACGATGGGTGGGCACCACTAGATGTCATCCCGGACCCCGCAGTAATTTGGGGTAACTCGGATGACAGGGATCCCCCATCTACGGGTGTTGCTTTGGCTGCTTAATTCTGCAACTTATTATGTTTTTATAATTTCTGCTATGTTTTTATGGGGGTGTACCCATTGACTTTCTAGAACTTTTTGGGCTATGCCCATATGACTGTCTCTAGGGGTGTCCCTTTTAACCACCCAAACTATTTTTTGTGGAAGTGTTTTCTTTTATCTTATAATTAATAGATAATACAACATTTTCATCAAAAAAAATTTGTAGCTTTAAAATAATCATGCTTAGCCTTGGTGAGATTTGTTTAGGTTCACATTACAAGCTATTTCTTTTGCAACCATCTATGACATAAACCAACAAATATTAAACATTTATTTATTTTGGATAACTTTTGCACAAATATATTAAAGGAATAGATTCTTAATATTTATGAGACTCCATAATTTATTAAAAACAAAAATATGAGATTTTTTTTTTGGGAATTGTCTTTTCAACATTGATAAGAAATAAATGTTAAATTGCATACTTGCATTTGGAAAAGAATCTAGTTTGCATTTTAGGAATATCAAAACAATCATTTGCAATTTGGAAGAAGAGAAATTTATTGCATATCACCATTTGTTGCATTCACTAAAATATTTGTATTAAAAAAGAACAACAAAATGTAGCATCTAGGTGTGTATTGCTTATGCTTGCTTTCTTGTTCTTAGTGTAAAATTTATTTTAATTACATTAGATCAATTTTTATTTTTGTATCAAAATAAAACAAATATTCAAAAAATTCAAAATATAAAAAATACAAAACAAACACCTAGGCAAACAAATTAGTTTACACAAACCCACAAGTCCATACAAAACCCCCACAACTTCCCTACTTGAGAACAACCTAGGATGTCATGGTTACAATTGAACTTAGATATTGAATTGCAAGAATTGGTTTTCTCCTCCACCTTAGTCCCTCCATTCATTGTTGATCAACTAAACACTCTAAATGAGCAAGTTAGAATCACAAGAGGTGAATAGATCTAATAGGTGCCAACTAAGCCAAGGTGAAGGCTTAGGTAATCTCCACCTACTCTTCCTCTCAATCCTTTACCACCTTAGCCTCACTAACAACACCCACCAAATCATTCTAATCAATCACATCCACATCGACCATGGAGTTAAATCTATTTGACACTTGTCAACTTGCCTTGACCTAACCTTAATAAGTTGCGTGTAGTGGTTTTTTGCGCATATAAGAATAAGAGGGAATAATTTTTTTAATTTTGGGGGATAGGATTACATGCATGATTTCATCTTGGGGACATAATTGTAAGGAAGCTAAGGTAGCAAAACAACATCCTGCACTAACCTTGAGAGGAGGGTTATGCATAACTTTTTAGATCCTTACAATAGTTAAAGAAATTATACATAAATAGAAATCATACCACTTGACATAGATTTACATGGGGAAAACCCCTTTAGGAGAAAAACCCCACACTCCAAAAGCCATTAATATATTATTCAAAAATCAACAAGATTACAATATAATTGTAGAGAAAGATTTCATAGGAGTATCACCAACCAGAGATTCGGAGGCAACTCAATTCATCTATAAGACTCTCACACCTAACCTCCATCTCAAGCACCTAATATATAGGAGATACAATACATGAAACCATCAAACAGTTATTACAAAACCATGAGCTAAAACCACCCAAAAAGGTGGTACCCAAATTATCTCCAATCAAAGATGCCCTATGATGTGTCAAAACACACACCAACACATGTAACTCCCATTTACAACTCTTTTCTATGTCCAACACGTTCACATTTTCCAATATGGGAGACCCAACTTTTGAAGGCCGTAACTTTTGATTTGGGAGGTTGATTGATGAATTGTTTGATCCGTTGGAAAGCTCGTGAAGAGATCTATGCACATATAACTAATGTGGTTATTTATGACAATATTTGTGGCCAAAAACATCCACTAGATGCCTCAAAATTGACTTTGAAACTTTTTCAGGTATTTCAAAAACTAGAAACTTTAATAACATGACATCTAGACATGACCTTGGGTCGAAACTCACCCAAAATGTTTATTTGGCAATTTCATAGCTTTGGGAAAAAATTTGGACCCATACATGCTCAGATGCAAACTTACTATAAATAGTAAACTTTTGTAATTGCAAGGTTGAGACACCTTTCCTAACATTATCCCACTTGTTGAACACCTTGCAAGAGAAAACGGAGTATCAACACCATGATTTAATTGTTAGGGGCTAAGAGGCCCATAGACTCTGAACACCGTCTGAACTTCTCTGTGCTCAAAGGCTTAGTTAATGAATCTGCAACATTCATCAAAGTCTCTACCTTAACTAGCTTCACCCTGCCATCCTTGACCATATCTCTAAAAAAATGGTCCTATACATTAATGTGCTTGATCCTGGCATGAAATGTTAAGTTATTAGCTACACATATTGTACTCTGATTGTCACAATAAACTGTCACTGCACCTTGTTTTATTCTGATATCTAAACACAACTTCTTAAGCTAAATGGCTTCTTTACAAACATGAGTAACTACCATATACTCAGCTTCAGTAGTGGACAAATCAACCACAACTTATCACTTACTCATCCAACCAATTGCACCACCAAAGAAAGTAAACACATAAGCACTGGTACATCGATTGCTATCAACATCACAGGTACCCAGTTTGAATCCACATAACCATGAATATCAAGGGAATGCATGTCTCCTATCAAATTATCATGATAACACAATGAATACTCTGAGGTACCCCACAAATATCTGAAGACTCTTTTAACTACATCCCAATGAACTCTACCAAGATTAGACATATATCTAGAAAGAGCTCCCACTACTTGGGAAATGTCTAGTCTAGTATAGACCATAGCATACATCAAACTTACAAATGCACTCTGGTAAGACACTCCGCTTATGTCTTCCATCTCTGATGGAGATGTTGGACATTGTGAAGTAGATAACTTCATTCTAACTGTAAAAGGAACATCCAATGGTCTACAATCCTACATGTTAAACCTATGTAAAATTGAATTGGCATACTTACTTTGGCCAAGCCATAGTTTTCTATTCACTCTATCTCTTGTTATTTCCATCCCAAGAATGTGTTTAGCTACACCAAGGTCTTTCATTTCAAATTTAGCTACAAGTTGAGACTTTAGTTCTAAAATCATTCCTTTCCCTTTATTAATAAATAACATATCATCAACATATAATGCAACAAATAGGAAACAATCACCATTAGATTTATAATAAACAAATTGATATGATTTAGAACACTCAAATCCCAAACTCAACACATATGTATCAAATTTCCGGTACCACATCTTAGGACTTTGTTTGAGGCCATACAAAGATTTCTTCAATTTACAAACCAAATTACTTTTACCTTTCACCACGTAGTGCTTTGGTTGTATCATATAAATATCCTCCTCCAAATCACCATGAAGGAATGTCATTTTCACATCCATTTGCTCAACCTCTAGATCATAAGAAACAACAATAGAAAGCAAGAATCTAATGGATGCCATTTTTGCAACAAGAGAAAATATCTCACTGTAATCAACACCCTCAACTTGAGAGTAACCTTTCGCAACCAACCATGCTTTGTAATTCTCAATACCTCCATCTGACCCAATCTTTTTGTTGAACACCTATTTGCAATCAACATGTTTTCATCCTTTAGGTAATGGTACTAGGTCCCATGTATTATTCTTTTTCAATGCTACCATTTCTTCATCCATAACAATCTTCCAGGACTCTACATCATTGATCACTAATGCCTCTTTTACAAATATGGGTTCATCTATGTTAGTATTCAAAGCAAAGATACATCTCCAATCATTAGGCAAATACCTTTCAGGTGGTTGTCTATGCCTTGTAGACCTTCAAACAATCTGAGTTGGAGGTTTTTCCTTCTCTTCTGAAGATTCAGAGCTAGATGAGCTCTCCTCAACTTCTTGTTTGTCTAGGGGCCTCGATTCAACTTTCTCAGGCATAGAAGGGAGTTGAATCACATCTTTCTATTCACTTTTTTATGGCTGCAATGTAACAGAAGAAGGCTTAGTTTCTCTAAAAATAACACTTCTACTATATAATACCTTCTGTACAACAGGGTCCCAAAGCTTGTATCCTTTAACACCATAACTATACCCGATGAAGATACATTTCATAGCCTTGTTCTCCAACTTTGTTTGCTTCTCCTTTGGCACATGTGCATATGCCTTGCAACCAAAAACTCTAAGATGTATCAGTGAAGACTTGTGCCTCAACCATGCCTCCATAGGTGTTTTATCAACGAGAGATGATGTAGGAGACATGTTAATTAGGTAGTAAGCAGTGGAAACAACTTCATCCCAAAACCTTTGTTCTAGACAAGCACCACTAAGCATACTCCTAGCCTTCTCCATTAGTGTCATGTTCATTCTTTATGCAACTCCATTTTGTTGTGGCGAATACAAAGTTGTCTTTTGTCTCTGAATGCCACAATCTTTACATAATCTATCAAAATTATTAGAGAAAATTCATCACCATTTTCAGTCCTCAAATATATATTTTTTCTAGTCTGCAACTCAACCAATTCTTTAAATTCATTAAATTGACTACAAACTTCATATTTACTCTTTAGAAAACATACCCATGTCCTTCTGCTATAATCATCAATAAATGAAACATAATATGTGGATTTTCCAATGGAAGGAATGTCTATAGGACCAAACACATCAGAATGAATATGATCCAATACACCACAATATTTATGAGAACTCAAGTAAAATTAAACGCAATTTTGTTCACCATAAATGCAATGATCATAGAAATTAAAATCAAGATTACAATCATTCAATCCTTCAACAAGGTTTTTATTTTTCAAGGTCCTTAGACCCTTTTCTCCAATGTGGCTTAATCTCTAGTCCCATAACATAGTCTTCTCTACAAGCAATTTTGATTCAGAAGAAAGAGCACCCTTAGCTACCCATCTAAGCCACAACCATCCATTGAAAATGAAACCCTCTCATTTTCCAATGAAGTAGTCACATACTTACTTTTCACAATAGTATTATTGCACTCAACAATGCATGCATCAAGCTTATAGAATGTGCCAAATTTGACACCTCTAGCAATCACCATAGCACCTCTAACCATCTTGCATGCTATATCAAAAAAGACGACCTGCACATTCACATTTATTAGTTTGCTCATAGATAATGAATTTCATGCTAATCTAGGGATATGTAACATACCATTAATCCTTTTTACTCTACCATCAGGAAATCTGATTTTAACTTTACCATGACCAACAATATTTAAATGAGAATCATCACCCAAGTACACCTTACCTCCATCAAATTATTCATATTTAGAAAACTAATCTCTATTAGGGGTCATATGGAAATATGCACTTGAGTCAATTAACCATACATCATTACCTACACAAGTGGCCAAAGTTGAAATGAATGCATCACCATCTTTATTCTCAAACTTAGAATCAGAATCAAATTTCTTCTTTTTCTTCTTCTTTTCTTCTTTACACTCCTTATGTAAGTGTCTAGGCTTACTGCAATTCTAGCAAATAACTTTGGACTTTCTAGGAGATTTGGATCTCCCCTTAGACTTGGATTTGTCACACTTCTTGCTCTTCTTACCTTTTTATTTAGGTCTTCCATGAACATTTAGGGCTTCTTTGGCATTGATGGATACCTTCCTCCTCTTCTCTTCAAAAAACAAAGAACCCACAACATCTTTAACTTTGAAGACAACATAAGTACTCCCAATAGCCATAACAAGAGAATCCCATGAATTAGGCAAAGAACAAAGTAGGATCTGACATCTCTTCTCCTCATCTATTTTTACACCAATTGAGCTACCAACATATTGAATTCTTCTAGGTGTTCTGCAATTCATCCACCTTCCATTCTCAAGGAATATAATTTCTTCCTCAACAAAATCTTGTTCACTAAAGATTTGGCTTGATATATCTCACCAAGTTTCTTCCATAGTTTATTCATAGAGGACTCTTCATGGACATTGATTAAAAGAGAGTCTGCTAGACACAATCTAATTGGACCCTTGGTTTTACAGTCCATAACATCATATTCAATAGCCAAAGTAACATTTTTTAGGCCTTGAAACATTCTCATCAATAGCATCCCATAAATCTCGATCAATTAACAAATCCTCCATCTTAATCTTCCATATCTCAAAATTGTTACCAAAAAAAATTTCTACCTCTATTCTCCCTGATGTGCTTGCTATATAAAAATTTCTACAACAAGATCACAAAGTATCTTCTGCACAAGCTCCCACTCAAAATTAGGTTATTTCAAAAAACTTAACAACCCACAACTGAAACCAAAGGCAATCAAGCTTTGATACCACTTGTGAGGAAGCTAAGGTAGAAGAACAACTTCCTACACTAATCTTGAGAGGAGGGTTATGCTAAACTTTTCAGATCTTTACAATAGTTACAAAAATTATACAAAAATAAACATAAATAGCAATCATACCACAACACAGTGATTTATGTGGGGGAAACCCTTTTGGGAGAAAAAACCCACACTCCAAAAGCTACCCAATATATTATTCAAAAATCAACAAGTTACAATATACTTGTAGAGAAAGATTTCACAAGAGTATCAGCAACCAAAGGTCTGGAGGTAACTCAACATCTATAAGACTCTCGCCCCTAACCTCCATCTCAAGCACCTAATATATAAGAGATACAATACATGAAATCGTCAAATGGTAATTACAAAACCATGAGCTAAAACCACCCAAAAAGGTGGCACCCAAATTATCTACAATCCAAGATACCCTATGATGTGTCAAAACACACACCAACGCGTGTAACCCCCCCTTATAGCTTCTTTTGTGTGTCCAACACGTTTTCACATTTTCCAATACAGGAGACCTAACTTTCAGAGGTTATAACTTTTGATCCGAGAGGTCAATTGACGAATTGTTTGATGCATTGGAAAGCTCGTGAAGAAATCTATGCACTAATAACCAACTTGGTTATTTTCAACAACTTTTGGGGCAAAAAAAACCTCTAGGTGCCTCAAAATTGACTTTGAAACTTTTTCAGGTATTTCCAAAACTGAAAACTTTAATAACTTGACATCCGGACATGACCTTGGGTTGAAACTCACCCAAAATGTTTATTTGGAAATTTCATAGCTTCGGGGAAAATTTCAGACCCATACATGCTCAAATGCAAACTTACTATAGATAGTAACCTTTTGTATTTGCAAGGTTGAGACACCTTCCCTAACAATAATTACACTTGCCATCTAGTCTACTATGTGAGAATGGATATAGTGAGCTTTGGTATGGATAATTGAGAATTGATATAGTACAATGGAAAGTTAGTTTCAAGTTTAGGTCAGTGTATGCACAAAAATAAATTAAATTAAATACTCAAATAACATATTTTAACATATTTAAGTTCTTACCAAATTTAATGTATAAATTCTTTGTTATTATTTTTTGCTAGGTAAATTGAAGGAAACTATTAGGGTCCTCGTGAGGCCGATTTATTTCACTTCCCTATTTTGATCATTTCATATGATAGTTGGAGACATTTCAGACATTTAGAGACTATTGTTTTATATTATGTAGGTTTAGAATATATATCTCTTGATTTTGGTTTAGCTTTGATTAGTATGTGGTGATTTGATTTGATCCTATTTTGATGCTCTTATGATATTAGACATGAGAGATACATTTGATGATTATTATTGATGCTGATTATGAGCTCATCACATGGATTTGTTATGTGATTCTGATTTCTGAGTTAGTATATAGAAAATGCAAGTATAAATCTTAATTTATGATGAGAGTTGTTTAATGTTGTGTATGAATTATGTGATGACATGATTATTACATTCTGTTGCTTCGAATATGAAATATCTATTTTGGATTAACCATTTGTTCGAGTGTGCAGGTGATTTTCCAGGCCACGAAAAATCGGAGGCAAATCTCACACTTTTGTGTTTCCCTTGTTAAGTCGATCCATTCCCAAGAGGGATAAGGATCTTGTATGATCGAATGATGTTTTCATAAATGATTGATTTTAATTAATTGGATTAGTTCATCCCTTTTATTTAATTTAATTGACGTGTAGTAAAACTTGTGTTTTAATTCACACCATTTGGTGTTCTTTTTATTTTTGGGCCATTTAATGTGATTTCACACCTCCTTTGGTGTTTATTTGAGTTCCAAACTTACCCTAGGTGGTACCCTTAGGGTCTAGGGTCCATTTGGACTTAATAAACCCTAGGGTAACTCCCATCTAGTCACCCTAAACTTGGGTTTAGTAAAAGTGACGAAAATTCAAAATGGCTAAGTGTGGGAGATGAGTCATGCCTTGGAAAAGGCCCATCTCCCTTCCCAAGGCTTGGGGATTCCTCCACCTTGAAGACTTGGGGAGTCTTCAAGACCCCCAAGTGTGTGGAACCTCCCTCCAAGACTCTCACACATGTGTGAGAGCATCTTGGAGAGAGAGGGCTCTCTTGGAGGATAAGAGGATGACATGTGTCATCCCTTATCCTCATGGAGCCATGGGGAGAGATGCCACCTCTCCACTTTGGCTCTCACCTGTCACATAAGAGGGTGACACATGTCACCCTCACATTCCTTCTCCCTTGCAGGTGGCATGGGATGAGGAAGGAGAAGGTGACATGTGTCACTTTCTCATTCCTTAGGGCCTAGATTGGAGGCCTATTTTATCTCATCTTGGAGAGGAGTTGGGGATTCTTGCTTTTTAAAATTTTTCTATCTTTGGAGTTTTTTCGGAAGGAGTAGAGGAAACTTGGAGGATTAGAGGCTTGGAGAAAGCTTGTGGGCTCTTCTTCAACTTGCATCCATTGTTGGGCTCTTAAGGTAAGCTCTATGGCATTAGCCATTCCTTATGCTTGTTTCATTTTGCTTGTGTGCTTGAAATTTTGTGTTGGGTGTTATTTTCTTTGTGTGGGTTTTGGGTGTTGGTAAGAGCCTCTCCATTTGGAGAAAATGCTCAACTTGTATGGGGTGGGGGAGAGTGAACCTCCTCGAGGTCACCTCCTGGTATTGGTTTATTTATGGCCTTGAAGACATTATTTGGAGTATGGGATTATTTTGGTTGGCATGAGTGCTATGGTGATTTTTGTGTTTCATGGAGATATTATTTTGGCTTGAGGCCTTGTGGTGTTGAGACTATGAGTTTTGGAGTGACCTCTTGAGTTAAGGGGTCCACTCCCCTACCCCTCCAAACTCATTTCAATGAGTTTTGTATTGTGCATAAACCATGGGTGATTTTGTGTTACATTGTGATTTTTGTTGTGGAATGCAAAATCCATGTGAGATCTACCTCCCAGCTCGGGGGTGACCCACTAGTGGGTCTATGGTAGGGGGGAGGCCTATTTTTGTGTCTTGTTTTTCCCCCTCTTTGTGTTTATATTATTGCAGGTTATGTTGGTGATTTTGGAGCCATGGAGAATGGCCATTGTGGCCTTATTTTCATTTTCATGATGGTTGTTTTGTGAGCTATGGCCTTGGAGGCCTTATTGTATTTGGTGGGAAAATATAGTACTCTCCATTGTATATTGTGTTGAAATGATTTTTAATAAGTAATGTATCTTGTTGTGATTTTGGAATGGTTTAGTATGTTGCTGTTTGAGTTTATGATGTTATGGAAAGCTTGTGAAATGTAAAATATTTCTATACTATTATTTCAAACTACAAAGAAGAAAAAGATGCATTAGGTTGCTATTTTGATTTTTATTTATATGCAAGAACAGAAAAAGAAGGAATAGTTAAATTAGATGTTTTATGATTCCTAGAAAATTATAATTTTTGTGCTATTTAATAATGTTGTTAGAAAATTATATATAGTGAGGAAATTAATTTAACTGTTATATTTTACTTGCTGTAAAAAAAAAAGACAAAATTAGTTGTTCAAAAAAAAAAGATAGCATAATATCCATTTTAGTTTACTGTAAAAAAAAAGGAAATAGTACTTTGCCTTATTTTATTTTGCAAGAAAAATGTACTTACATTTAGTTTCTTATAAGTCTTATAAATCTGATCTATTCTTTTTTTAGTTAAATGACTGTGTATATATATATATATATTTATGATTTAAAAATATATTTTAACCTACTACTGAAATTGTGTAAACCAGTGTATATATATATAAAACAGTGAATTAGATTTCAAATAATAACCAAATAACAACATTGTTCACATTTTATATATTTCTAAAAAAAAGAGGCACGAAATTCTGCTGGGCCAAGCCCTTATTTTTGTTAAGGGTTTCAATGTCAAAAAAAAGAAGTCTAAGTTGGGACGGTGGCATGGCTGCCGCCCCAACCCCTGTGCGCCGAAGTGGGAAGGTGGGGGACGGTTCCCCCACCCACCTCCCACCATATGGTGGGGGGTGGGTGGGTGAATCACCCCCCACCCCAAATTACAATCTCAACTCTTCAAAGAAAAAATGAATGGTGGTGTTCAATGGGCCGTTGGCCCTGTTAAAACTGCGGCCTCTAAACTCCATTAAACTTGCAAAACGACCATTTCTAAATCTGAGTTTTATCTATTATATTTGCTAAATGTAATACACACACACACTGCAACCCAGTCTTTTTAGAAACCAAAAAAAATGTTATTCTCATATGTGAAATATATATATAACACACAAAAACAACAACAAAAAAAAGATACTCTATGTTGTATACAAAACGAGTATATACCTCTGTGTGAGGTATTGTCATGGCTGCCCAAGCCAATGAGAAGAAAACCCAACCTGCAACAAAGAGAAAACAAGAATGGAGGCAACAAAATGAAAGAAGAAAAGAATAGAATGAGAGAGGAAGGAGATAGTTTTAGGGTTAGCATAGAGAAAACAATAAAATAATAGAGGAGAGCTTTTAGGGCTTTTTGGGGAAAACTTTTATTATTCAATTGTTTCCTTTTTAATGTTTGCCTTGTTTTTTTTTAGTGAGCATGAATTTGAATTTCCCTCTTCTATTATCATGGGAGTTGTTTAAATTAGATCACTTTTTGGACTTAGATTTAAGTAGGGAAAGTTCTAATTTCATTTCTTTATTTTTATTTGTTTAGGGGAGAGTTAAATTTTACTTTATCTATAAAGGTAATGGGTTGGGCTATTTTTATTAGTTGGGATATAGTATTATATTTTGCCTAGGGATAATTATTTAAATGTTCTAGTTAATTTAATGAGCTATTAGATGGAGGGCAAACCTTATAACGTTATTTAATGGTTTTAATTTTACCTTGATTTAATTGAATAAATATAATTGTTGGAATTATATTTATTCGTAGACCATTTTATTTTTGGGATTAATTATTTAATAATTTTATTTAATTTGATTTTCGATTAATCGGGTGGTAATTTTTTTATAATGTTATTAAGGTGAATTTTATTTTAATCTTCTATTTAAATTTTCTCCTAATTATTTTAGAAGGGGACCCTTTTTAAAATAATTAATTCAACATTAAAAACACATTATGCTGCCAAAATTTTCTGAGATTTAGGGTAGTTAATTTAAATGAAATCCCCTTGACATTAGTTAACATTTATTTTACCTTTCAATTATTATTTTTAACAAAGGTGTATTTTAATCTATTTTTATGCTTTAGAATTAGGGTTGGATTTTGACTCTTGTCGGAATCATGTCACTCACTTAGGTAACTTAGGGTTCGGGTCCATTCAGTCCTAACCCTAGTAGCGACGCTCCTTGCGTCGCATAACCCCCTAATTGGCTATCATCACGCAGGGGATTGCATATGTAAATGCTCTTCCCTGAGATTGCTTGACATGTTTACGCCTTATGCGTATTGCCACCGAGTACACTGACGCGTGCGAGGGGGTTTCTAGGAACATGTGAAAAGTTTTTTAATATTTCGTGTCATGATCACATGACAAATGTGGACATGATACGTGTGTTGCATGTCATGACCACATGGGAAATGTGGGCATGACATTTGGTATCAGAGCCCAAGTTTAAACATTGGGCTTGTTTGGCCACATTATATATTCCACAATTTTGATTAATTTGTGAATACCTTGTTCTTGTAGGATGCCTCCCGACGAGTTAGGCAAGCACGTTCACGCCGCATTGAGTCCACAGAGGTGCATAGTGACTCTTCAGCTAAGGGTCAGGGACCTCCGGCACCGCAAGAACCACAAGCACCACCTACACCTGATATTGGGCCATAGATCTTACAGGCGTTACAAGCAGTGTTAGATAGGTTACCACTGACCGCAGTCGAGCCACGCATCGAGCCACATGTTGAGCCCTGCGTTGATCTGCGAGAGGAGCCACGTGTGGAGCCCCGCGTTGAGCCGCAAGAGGCACCACGTGTGGAGCCACGAGCTGAGTCACGTGTGGAGCCCCACGTCGAGCTGCAAGAGGCACCACGTGTGGAGCCTTATGTTGAGATACCTGATACGACAACAGAGGAGGTTGGATCAGCTTACAGATCTCATAGCAGGAGCCCTCTGCATCATGCTAGGCATGAGGAGGTGGTGAGAGTGGAGCAGATTTTTTACAGGCCTTATGATTTTGGTGCGAACGAGCCTATTCGAGGGCACAGAGACCAAGGAGACCCTATCAGGGATTTGTTGACGCTGAATCCACCTACATTCGCCAGGACCACAGAGGAAGCCGAAGCTGAGGCTTGGCTTATCAGCTTAGACAGGTGCTTCAAGTTGTGTCCTTATAAGGGCAACATGAAGGCACGTGTGGCGGTCCACCTGTTGAGAGACGCAGCAGCGACTTGGTGGCGTACTGAGGAGTGCAAGCACCACTTATCGTTTGATACACTTTCATGGGATACATTCATTGAGTGCTTTAATGCGCGATACTTGCCAGACCACTACATGGAGTGTCGTATTGACGAGTTCCATGATTTACAATAGCGAGGGCTTACTGTAGCACAATATGAGGGCAGGTTCACCGAGTTGTCATGTTTTGCAGAGTTTCTCCATGATGAGAAACTTCTGGTTCACAAGTTTATTAGAGGTTTGAATCATGGGATAGCAGGGCCTGTGTGCATGGCAGACCCCCAAACTTTCAGTGAGGCTGCCGAGAAGGCATACATTGTTGAGGAGATATAGGGATGAGGACAGAGTTCACACCCTCAGTTTCAGGATCGTGGAAAACAGCAGCAGCAGAGTTACCGTAGACCACCACCACCACCTTAAAGAGGAGGGTTTAGTTTCACATCTTTACCTCCTAGGCCTCCATAGCAGCAGCAGTAGTAGTTCCAGCAGAGGTCCAGGTCACAGCAGAGGGCACATGGGGGCCATAATCGAGGTTGGCAGTAGCAGGGCCCGCGTAGGGATCAGAGACAGCAAGGACCACCTGCGGGACCCGCGAGGTCATATCAGTCTTACAGGGGTTCTCAGGGGTCCACTGGTCAGACTGGACAACAGCAGAGTAGTAGGAATCAAACTGGATAGGTATAGGCTAGGGGCCCATGTTATGTTTGTGGTGGAGTGGGACATCTATCCAGAGAGTGCCCATAGGGATTTACGGCAGGGGGACAACCTCATGCAGGAGGGTCAGAGCAGACGGTTGGAGATGTGGGTAGGTCCCACCATATGCTCGCAGTGGTTGATAACTGCCAGGCTAATTTTTAGGCATCAATGATTGAGACCTTAGGTATGATTGGGGATGTCCTCATTTCTATTTTATTTGACTCTGGCGCTATTAATTCATTCATATCTCCATCATTAGTGGAGCGTTGCAGGCTAGTGGCCTCTAGACAGGGCGATAGATGGGAGGTTTAGTTGGCCATAGGGGCCAAGATGGCAGTAGATGCCTTAGTCCATGACTGTGAGATATCTTTGGGGGGCTTTACTACAGTATGTGACCTTAGGGTTATGCCCTTGGGATCTTATGGTGTGGTTTTAGGCATGGACTGGCTTGCGGCTCATCGAGCCAAGTTGGATTGTTACCGAAAGGCAATTAGTTACTTAGACGATCATGGTACGTCAGTTAAGATAGTGGGCATTCAGAAGCCCATGACAGTTCGTATGATATCCACTCAGCAGCTTAAGCGTTGCATGCGGAAGGGATGCTAGATATTCACCCTCACGATTAGTGAGAAATCAGAGGACGAGCTAGAGGCATCATTAGATGACCATCCCATCTTGAGAGAGTTTGCCGATGTATTTCCACCAGAGTTACCAGGGATGCCACCCTGTCGAGAGGTAGACTTTCATATTGATCTAGTGTCGAGCCAGTGTCTTGTGCACTCTATAGGATGACCACTCATGAGCTCATAGAGCTCAAGTTATAGTTAGAGGACTTGCTTGAGAAGGGGCACATCTAACCTGGTGCTTCACCTTGGGGTACATCGGTAATCTTCATGAAGAAGGATGGGTCTCTTCATTTGTGCAAGGATTATAGGTAGCTAAATAAGGTGATGGTGAAGAACCGTTATCCTTTACCTAGGATTGATGATCTCTTCGATCAGATGCAGGGAGCCAGGGTGTTCTCTAAGATTGACCTGAAGTCCGGTTACCACCAGTTGCACATCACGGAGGTGAACATCCATAAGACCGCCTTTCGGACTCGTTATGGCCACTATGAGTTCACTGTGGTACCCTTCAGTTTGATGAACACCCCTGCAGTGTTCATGAATCTCATGAATGGGGTGTTTCGTACCTACTTGGATCAGTTTGTGATTATTTTCCTTGATGATATATTGATTTATTCATAGACTGAGGAGGAGCATGAGGAGCACCTATGTCAGGTTTTGCAGTGATTGAGGGAGCAGAATCTTTATGGCAACTTGGCGAAGTGTGTATTTTTCAGGACAGAGGTATAGTATTTGGGGCACATCCTATTTGGCAATGGTATCTCCGTAGATCCATCAAAAATCAGGGCTTCAGGGATTGGCCAGCACCCACCAGTGTGACAAAGGTTAGGAGTTTCATGGGATTAGCTAGTTATTACCATAGATTTGTTAAGGGCTTCTCCTGGATAGCGCACCGCATCATTTCCCTTCAGCAGAAAGGAAAGAGTTTTACTTGGACTGAGCAGTGCGAGAGGGCCTTTGGGGTCCTCAAGGAGCGTCTTACTAGCGCTCCCATCTTAGGGGTTCTTGATCCAACAACAGATTTTATGGTTTGCACTGATGCATCACTTGAGGGTTTGGGAGCCATACTTATGTAGGGTGGTAGAGCGATCGCGTATGAGTCACGAAAGCTCAAGACCCATGAGCTGAACTACCCCACTCATGATTTAGATCTCACAGCAATGGTTCATGCTCTAGTTTGTTGGAGACATTTCTTATTAGGTCGTCACTTTGAGCTTCATTTAGATCATCACAGCCCTCGGTACATATTCATGCAGCTGAATTTGAATGCCTGACAGTGGTGTTGGATGGAGTTTCTTTGCGAGTACGACTTTGATGTCCACTACATCAAAGGGAAGGAGAATGTGGTTGCTGATGCATTGAGTCAAAGGTGCCATGAGATCCTGACTTTGACTCTGAGTGTGGACTTGAGGGGACGTATTATTCAGCATCTTCCTGAGGAGAGTGGTTTCTTGAGGTGAAGCAGGAGATCTAGTCACAAAGGGCCCTTGTGGGCAAGTTTACAAGATACTCCCTTGAGGTAGATGGGTTACTTCATCATTGACAGTGCATCTATGTACCCCATGCAGGTGAACTACATACTGTAGTGTTATCAGAGGCTCATAGAGCACCCTATGCAGCACACCTGAGGGTGAAGAAGATGCATGCCAACCTACGAAAGTTGTACCATTGGGCAAATATGAGATGACATATTGCAAACTTTGTTGCTCAATGCCTTGAGTGTCAGAGGGTCAAGGCTGAGCATCAGCATCTAGCAGGTCTTTTATACCCTCACGAGATACCAGAGTGGAAATGGGACACCATTTCCATGGATTTCATTGTTGGTCTTCCTATGTCTTCTCGCCACCATGATGCCATCATGGTGACAGTTGACAAGTTGACCAAGGTGGCACATTTCTCACCTGTACGCATGACGTACAATACACCAGTAGTGGCGAGAGTATTCTTGGATGACATTGTTAGATTACATGGGTACCTCACCGCATTATTTTTGATAGGGACTCAGTGTTCACATCAGCCTTTTAGAAGGCTTTGTAGTAGGCGTTGGGCACACAACTCAACTTTAGCTCTGCATATCACCCCGAGACAGATGGACAGACAACGAGGGTGAATCAGTTGTTGGAGTATATGCTCCGTATGTATGTTGTGGACCACCAGTCTAGATGGGAGGAGTATCTGTATCTGGTTGAGTTTGCCTATAATAATGGGCATCATAGCTCGTTGGGTATGCCTCCTTTTCAGGCTTTGTACGGTAGACCTTGCAGGACACCATTCAGTTGGGATCAGATAGAGGACAGAGTTGCTGGTGCAGGAGCACCAAGGAGACCAAAAGACTTATGTCTTGTTTTGATGATTCACTTTGTTTGTTGATTTCATAAGGTCTTGAAAACCATTTTCATTCATGTAATAAGGACTATGTCCAAATATCTATTGTTGTCTTGTAGGAGGTAGTCATGTTTGTAAGCCTTCCAAGGCATGTAAAAGACAGTCATATGTTTCCCTCACATTGTAAGCCTTTCTAAGGCAAATAGGAAGATGTCATTGAGTTCTATGCCTTGTCAAAGGCTATTTATCCTTGTAAGAATAGGATACACTTCTTAAAATAGAGATAATACTTGTAATCATAATAACAAGTCACTAATGGGCAGCGATGGTGGAAAGACAGTTGTGGAAACTTCCCCATCGATCCAAAAACTACCTCCAAGTAGTTGTCAAAGGTTGTACAGGCTTAAAAGGCCTTGGAGATTGATCCTTGGTGTGTAGAAGAGGAAATTGAAGGAGTATAAGGAGTTTTCAAAGCAATAACATATCAATTCTCTGTCATTTTTGTTGTTTTTCTGTATTTTCTATATAACAGTCTGTACCATTCTGTTGTACGGCACTGTCACGAAGTCTAGGTTGTTTGGAAATGAAGTATGGTGAAGTGAATCTCCCTTAGAACTAATTTGGGGCTATGACATTGAAGATAAAGCAACCTACAAGCATTTGATTTATGACTGCTCTTTGATAGAATTCTATTTTTCTGAAAAATTTGCTCCTACAGGCTGTACACAGGGAAGGTACAGAATTCTTATCATTTCATCATGTTTTGATTGAATAGTGTAAGGATTTACTTTACATTTGCAAGTAGTTTGGTGTCTTGAAAGTTGTATAACAAGGAGATAAAAGGTTTCTTCCAAAACAACCTCATCAAAACCTAGTTAAGGGTTTGCTTCCAACGATGGGGTATTGACAATCCCACTGTCTTTCAAGGCCATAAGACCAGTGGGATGGATGTATTTACTTGTATGTTGAGTGATTTGGGTGTTTGCAGGAGTGGGAGAATTGGTGTGTGCAAGTTTTTCTAAAAAAGGCTTAATAAGACCATGTATTAAGCCTATTGGAGTAACCATAGAGGCATTTCTTGGAACAATAGTTTATAGAAGTACAAAACCCATAAAATTCATAGTTTTGGCATGAATACTAAATGTTCAAACCATTGGTTCAATTCTGTGTGTGAATTTAAGGAGGGTCTCTTTGTAATTTAGGCCTAATTGGGGCTCTTAGCCATCAGGAGGGGTTATAGGTTGAGGCATATCATCCAAAACAACCACTACCCATTCTAGGATATGTGATAGGGGGTCCTAATGGGTATCTTCTAATTGTCTAAGATTTGCATTTGAAGGTTTGTGTCAAGAGTTATTAGGACTGTTCTCATTTTGTAGGGCTATAAGCCATTTCTTGGGTTTGTGAAGGAAGTACCATTTCAAAGTTTGACCTGCCTTTGCCAATGGATGGGATGGGTCCCTATACATGCCTAAACACCATTTCCATAGAGAAATCAAGGTCCCTAATTGTTGTTCCCACTTTTGTAAATTGACCTTTGAATTTGGTCTTTTGGGTGTAGTAGAACCTTGTCATCTTGTTTATCTTCCTCCTATCCGAAGTGCATCTACATCATAGTGGTATCAGAGCCATAAAAGGTTCTATTGTTGGCCTGGCATATGTCAGAAGAGGAGAGTGAAGGAGAGGCTAGCAATATGCCTCCAAAGGGGATGACCACCGAAGTGGTCAAGAAGTTCAAGGAGATGGAAGAGAAGATCAAAAGTGGAGTCAAGGAAGCACTCCAAGCTGAGTTGAAGGCATTAAGGATAGGGAAGAGGATAGATGAAGGTTCAAATGAAGAGGAAGAGAAAGAGGAGGAAGAAGAAGAGCAAGACGAGGTAGAGGTACCGACTAATCAAAAGCATTTCCTTGAAGCCATAAAGGCAATTGGCAAAGATTCTTTAGAGGCTCGAATGGAGATTCCCATGTTTAGTGGGAAGATGAATGTTGATGAAGTCATGGAGTGGATTGAGGCTCTAAAAAACTACTTTGAATACAAAGAAGTTCCTAAAAATAAGAGGGAGAAGTTTGCAAAAACTAAACTCAAATGTGTTGCCCTTACATGGTGGAATTACACCCAAGGAGAGAGGGTAAAGAATGAGAAGAGTATGATCTCTTCATGGAGCAGAATGTTAGAGAGGATCAAGTCCCAATTCCTTCCATCAGACTATGAGGTGCAGATCTACAAGAAGATGCAAAATCTCAAGCAAAGAGATTTGGATGTGGCTACTTACACCAAGGAGTTTCACAAATACACTCTTCGTTGTGGGTACATGGAGGATGAAAAAACTAAAGTGGCAAGGTATCTAAATGGTTTGAGGTTTAATATTCAATATGAGATAAGTTTATTAACCCCTGAAATTGTGGAAAAATGTTTTCAAGTGGGATTAAGGGCTGAAGAGAAGTTGAAGAGGAAAGGTGAGCAACAAAATAGAGGAAGAGGTGGCAGAAATTTTAGAGGTAGGGGCAGTTTTGGGGGTAGAAATCAGTCCCAAAGGAGTCAAGGGGAATCTAGTTCCCAAGAGAAAAGTGGAGAATCAGGTTCTAGAGGAGGCTTTAGAGGAAGAAGGCCTAATGGAAGAGGTAGATTTGGTGGACCAGGGAGAGGTCCTAATGTCTTCACGGGAAGGTGCTACAATTGCAATCAAGTGGGACATCCAGCCTTCAAGTGTCCTGAAAAGCAAGCCTCAAGCTCTCATGGAGGAGAGAGAAGGAACCAATTGATCCAAGAGGAAGATTGTCAAAGTGTCAACTCTCCAATTGGAAGTGCAGCCCCAGTCCATGAAGGAGAAAGTTTGATGATGAGAAGAACTATGTTGAAGGTGCCTCAAACACAAGAACCCCCTCAAAGGAAGACATTATTCAGGACAACATGCAAGGCCTATGGTAAGATTTGCAAGGTAATTGTTGATTCAGGCTCAACTAAAAATTTGGTTTCCATTGAAATGGTAGACAAATTGAAATTGAAAAGGCTTCCTCATATTAGTCCTTATAAAGTATCATGGTTGAATAAAGGGCAACAAGTTTTGGTAGATGAACAATCATGGGTTGAATTTGAAATAGGAGAATATAAGGATAAGATTTTGTGTGATATAATTCCCATGGATGCTTGTCATTTTCTGTTAGGACGTCCATGTCAATATGATGTTCAATCACAACATGATGGTAAAACTAATTCTTTCATCATAACTAAGAATGGTAGGAAGTATAGAATGGATCCATTACCTGATGAGCATGTAGAGAAGAATGTTGGGTCAAGTGTCATGATTGTGAGTGGAAAAGAGTTTCTAGATGCCCTTAAGGAGGAAGGAACCCAAGGGTATGCTTTGATTTTGAAGCCTAAAAACAATCCTAGTTTGCATGATCCTAGTAAGGAAGAAGTTCCTAATGAGGTGCAACAATTGCTAAAGAAGTATAAGGGGATTATGGTAGAAGAAATGCCTAATGAGTTGCCACCTATTAGGGACATAAGCCCTCAAATTGACCTTATACCTGGATCTACTTTGCCAAACAAAGCAGCCTACAAGATGGCACCTTCACAAAATGAAGAGATTGCCAAGCAAGTGCAAGAATTGTTGGATAAGAGATTCGTAAGAAAGAGTCTTAGCCCATGTGCTGTCCCAACAGTCCTAGCCCTAAAAAGGATGGTAAATGGAGGTTGTGCACAGATTCTAGAGTCATTAACAAGATTACCATAAGATATAGGTTCCCTATGCCAAGGATTGAGGACCTAATGGACTGTTTGGGAGGGGTTAGATATTTTTCTAAGATTGATCTTAAGAGTGGGTATCATCAACTTAGGATCAAACAAGGGGATGAATGGAAGATGACATTCAAAACAAATGAGGGTCTTTATGAGTGGTTGGTGATGTCATTTGGTCTATCTAATGCCCCAAGTACTTTTATGCGTCTCATGAATGAAGTGTTGAAGGATTTCATTGGCAAATTTGTTGTGGTGTATTTGGATGACATTCTTGTTTTCAGCAGGACTAAGGAAGAGCATTTGCAACATTTGGATCATGTTTTGAAGAAGTTGCATGATGAACAATTGATGATCAACATGGAAAAGAGTGTCTTCATGAAGGAAGAACTCACCTATCTTGGTTTTGTGATTTCACAAGGTAGTTTGAAGATGGATCCAACAAAGGTAGAAGCCATTTTGTCATGGCTAACTCCAAAAACAAGTGATGTGAAAAGTTTTCATGGTTTGGCAACATTTTATAGGAAATTCATAAGGGGTTTTAGTCATATTTGTGCACCAATTTTGGATACCATCAAAGGGGGGCAGAAATGTAAGTTTTTATGGACAAAGGCAGCCAATGATTCTTTTGAAATTCTGAAACAAAAGGTAGCACAATAGCCCATTCTTGTTTTGCCTGACTTTAACAAGTTGTTTGTGGTGGAATGTGATGCTAGTAACCTTGCTATAGGGGTTGTCCTAAGTCAAGAAGGCAGGCATGTTGCTTTCTTTAGTGAAAAATTGAATGATGCTAAGAGAAAGTACTCTACTTATGACTTGGAATTGTATGCAATGGTACAAGCTTTGAAAAAATGGAGGCACTAGCTTTTGCCTAAAGAATTTATTGTTTATACTGACAACCATGCACTTAGTTTTTTGAATTCACAGGAGAAACTCAATCATAGGCATATGAAATGGGTTGAGCAACTCCAAGCCTATACTTTTTCAATCAAACACAAGAAGGGGCAGTCTAACAAAGTGGCAAATGCATTGAGTAGAAGGGTGTTTATGTTTCAAGAAATTCAGTTGCAAAGTGTAGGGGTTGATGCTCTCAAACATATGTATCAGGATGATAAAGATTTCAAGGAGGTATATGAAGTTTGTTCACAATTTTCAAACTCTTATCATTCTGATTTTTCTGAGTTTTTGTTGCAGCAGGGGTTGTTCAAAGGCAGTCAACTATGTGTTGCTAGGTGTTCCATGAGGGAGAACATCATAAAGGAAAAACATTGTGGTGGACTATGAGGTCACTTTGGGTTGGATAAAACATTGGATCAGGTGAAGAGGTTTTATTTTTGGCCTAAAATGCAATCAGATATCAAAAAATTTGTTGAATGTTGTAGTATTTGTCAAAGAGCAAAGGGTACTTCATCTAATGCCGGTCTATATCAGCCACTTCCTATTCCTAATAGGCCATGGGAAAGTATTAGCATGGATTTTGTATTTGGTCTTCCTAGGACTCAAAGAGGCTTTGATAGTATATTTGTTGTGGTGGATAGATTCAATAAGATGGCTCATTTCTTGCCATGTAAATGCACTAATGATGCTTCACACATTGTTGGTTTGTTCTTCAAAGAAAATGTTAGAATCCATGGTTTGCCTCTTAACATTGTGACTGACAGGGATCCAAAGTTTGTAGGCCATTTTTGGCGCACTTTGTGGAAGAAGTTGGGTACTCAATTGTCATTTACTTTAGTCTATCACCCTTAGACTGATGGCCAAATTGAGGTGGTGAATAGGTCCTTGGGAAATCTTCTCAGGTGTCTTACCAAACAACATGGAGAGGCATGGGATATGATCATCCCTCAAGTAGAGTTTGCCTATAATGATTCCACCAATAGGAGCACAGGAAGGAGTCCATTTGAGATTGTTTATGGCATTCATCCAAGAGGTATTCTTGAATTGAGAAATCTCCATGGGGTGGAAAAGAAAAGTACTCAAGGTGAAGACTTTGCATTGGCCATGAAGGACATCTGTGATAATGTCAAAGAAACTCTTCAAAAGAACAATGACAAGTATAAGGAGAAATCCAATGAGAGAAGGAGAGATGTACAATACAAGGTTGGGGATTTGGTCATGACACATTTGAAGAAGGAAAGACTTCCTAAGTGGTAGCCAACCAAACTCCTCATGAAGAAGATAGGACCATGCCAGATTGTGCACAAGTTTGGGCCCAATGCCTGTAAGATTGAACTTCCTCAAGGCTTGGCCATATCTCCAATCTTCAATGTTTCAGATTTGTTCCCTTTCAAAGGTGATTCTAATGCAGATTCAGTGGTAGATATGACAGCAGTAGGAGATGAAGATTGGGTCAAGGGTCTTCCACCCAATCAGCCATTGAAGTTGGAATGCATTCTTGACACCAAGGTCTTGAAGAAGACTAGGAAGAAGACATACAAACAGTTTCTTATCAAATGGAGTGGCTTACCCATTGAAGATGCCACTTGGATGAGTGAAGAAGATATCTTGAAGCATGGTGTCACAATTGCCGATCTACTTCCTCAAGAGACATGAGTTCTCTTTCCACCTGGGGAGTATGGTGCAAGAGCACCAAGGAGACCAAAAGACTTATGTCTTGTTTTGATGATTCACTTTGTTTGTTAATTTCATAAGGTCTTGAAGACCATTCTCATTCATCTAATAAGGACTATGTCCAAATATCTATTGCTATCTTGTAGGAGGTAGTCATGTTTGTAAGCCTTCCAAGGCATGTAAAAGACAGTCATATGTTTCCCTCACATTGTAAGCCTTTCTAAGGCAAATAGGAGGATGTCATTGAGTTCTATGCCTTTTCAAAGGCTAGTTGTCCTTGTAAGAACATGAAACACTTCTTAAAACAGAGATAATACTTGTAATCATAATAACAAGTCACTAATGGGCAGCGATGGTGGAAAGACAGTTGTGGAAACTTTCCCATCGGTCCAAAAACTACCTCCAAGTAGTTGTCAAAGGTTGTGCAAGCTTAAAAGGCCTTGGAGATTGATCCTTGGTGTGTAGACGAGGAACTTGAAGGAGTATAAGGAGTTTTCAAGGCAATAACATATCAATTCTCTGTCATTTCTGTAGTTTTTCTGTATTTTCTGTATAACAGTTCGTACCATTCTGTTGTGTGACACTGTCATGAAGTCTAGGTTGTTTGGCAATGAAGTATGGTGAAGTTAATCTCCCTTAGAACCAATTTGGGGCTATGACATTGAAGATAAAGCAACCTACAAGCATTTGATTTAGGATTGCTCTTTGACAGAATTCTATTTTTCTGAAAAATTCGCTCCTATAGGCCGTACACAGGGAAGGTACAAAATTGTTATCATTTCCTCATGTTTTGATTGAATAGTGTAAGGAGTTACTTTGCATTTGCAAGTAGTTTGGTGTCTTGAAAGTTGTATAACAAGGAGATAAATGGTTTCTTCCAAAACAACCTCATCAAAACCTAGTTAAGGGTTTGCTTCTAACGATGGGGTATTGACCATCCCACTGTCTTTCAAGGCCATAAGACCAGTGGGATGGATGTATTTACTTGTATGTTGAGTGATTTGGGTGTTTGCAGGAGTGGGAGAATTGGTGTGTGCAAGTTTTTCTAGAAAAGGCTTAATAAGACCATGTATTAAGCCTATTAGAGTAACCATAGAGGCATTTCTTGGAACAATAGTTTATAGAAGTACAAAACCCATAAAATTCATAGTTTTGACATGAATAATAAATGTTCAAACCATTGGTTCAGTTCTGTGTGTGAATTTAAGGGGGGTCTCTTTGTAATTTAGGCCTAATTAGGGCTCTTAGCCATTAGGAGGGGCTATAGGTTGAGGCATATCATCCAAAACAACCACTACCCATTCTAGGATATGTGATAGGGGGTCCTAATGGGTATCTTCTAATTGTCTAAGATTTGCATTTGAAGGTTTGTGTCAAGAGTTATTAGGACTGTTCTCATTTTGTAGGGCTACAAGTCATTTCTTGGGTTTGTGAAGGAAGTACCATTTCAGAGTTTAACCTGCCTTTGCCAATGGATGGGATGGGTCCCTATACATGCCTAAACACCATTTCCATGGAGAAATCAAGGTCCCTAACTGTTGTTCCCACTTTTGCAAACTGACCTTTGAATTTAGGCTTTTGGGTGTAGTAGAACCTTGTCATCTTGTTTATCTTCCTCCTATCCAAAGTGCCTCTACATCAGTTGCCATTGGTCTAGAGTTGGTTTAGGATATGGAACAATAGGTCACACTGATTAGGCAGAGACTTCAGAAGGCACAGGATAGACAGAAGAAGTATGCCGATGCTAAGAGACTAGATCAGAGCTTCTCAGTTGGTGACAGAGTATTCCTGAGAGTGTGGCCACACAAGAGTCCAAACCATTATGGAAAGTGCTCTAAGCTCACACCACGGTTTGTAGGACATTTTGAGATCTTGGAGCGGATAGGACCTGTAGCCTACCATCTAGCGTTGCTACCTAGCCTGTCACGTATCCATGATATTTTTCATGTGTTTGGATTACGGCGATATATATCTAATTTATCTCATGTATTGGACTGGAGTGCTCTACAGGTAGAGGCAGATGGACAGTTGGCTTTGGAGTTAATTTGCATATTGGCTCGTTGGACGCTGAGCTTTTGAGGTCGAGAGCTGGACTAGGTTAGGGTCTAGTGGGATCGGTATGATGAGGTCACGGTGACATAGGAGGATGCAGCTAGATTGAGGACACTCTATCCTCACCTTTTTTATGACTTCCAGGGGGAAGTTTAGTCTTAGGGGGGAGGATGTGAGGCCAATTTATTTCACTTCCCTATTTTGATCATTTCATATGATAGTTGGAGACATTTTAGACATTTAGAGACTATTGTTTTCTGTTATGTATGTTTAGACTATATCTCTTGATTTTGGTTTAGCTTTGATTAGTATGTGGTGATTTGATTTGATCCTATTTTGATGCACTTATGATATTAGACATGCGAGATACATTTGATGATTATTATTGATGTTGATTATGAGCTCATTACATGGATTTGTTATGTGATTATGATTTCTGAGTTAGTATATAGCAAATGCAAGTATAAATCTTAATTTATGATGGGAGTTGTTTAATGTTGTGTACGAATTATGTGATAACATGATTATTACATTCTGTTGTTTCGACTATGATATATCTATGTTGGATTGACCATTTGTTCAAGTGCGCAGGTGATTTTTCAGGCCATGAAAAATCAGAGGCAGATCTCACACTTCTGTGTTTCCCTTGTTAAGCCGATCCATTCCCAAGAGGGATAAGGATCTTTTACGATCGAATGATGTTTTCGTAAATGTTTGATTTTAATTAATTGGCCTAGTTCACCCCTTTTATTTAATTTAATTGATGTGTAGTAAAACTTGTGTTTTAATTCACACCATTTGGTGTTCTTTTTATTTTTAGGCCATTTAATGTGATTTTATACCTCCTTTAGTGCTTATTTGAGTTCCAAACTTACCATAGGTGGTACCCCTAGGGTCTAGGGTCCATTTAGACTTACTAAACCCTAGGGTAACTCCCATCTAGTCACCCTAAACTTAGGTTTAGTAAACGTGACAAAAATTTAAAATGGTTAAGTGTGGGAGATGAGTCATGCCTTGGAAAAGGCCCATCTCCCTTCCCAAGGCTTGGAGATTCCTCCACCTTGAAGACTTGGGGAGTTTTCAAGATCCCCAAATGTGTGGAACCTCCCTCCAAGACTCTCACACGTGTGAGAGTATCTTGGAGAGAGGGGGCTCTCTTGGAGGATAAGAGGATGACATGTGTCATCCCTTATCCTCATGGAGCCATGGGGAGAGTGCCACCTCTCCACTTTGGCTCTTACACATGTGTGAGAGCACAAGTGGAGAGGATGAGGGTTTGAATGGATAAGAGGGTGACACATGTCACCCTCACATTCCTTCTCCCTTGCAAGTGGCATGGGATGAGGAAGTGTGTCACCTTCTCATTCCTCAGGGCCTAGATTGGAGGCCTATTTTATCTCCTCTTGGAGAGGAGTTGGGGGTTCTTGCTTTTTGAAATTTTTCTATCGTTGGAGTTTTTTTGGAAAGGAGTTAGAGGAAACTTGGAGGATTGGAGGCTTGGAGAAAGCTTGTGGGCTTTTCTTCAACTTGCATCTATTGTTGGGCTCTTAAGGTAAGCCCTATGGCATTAGCCATTCCTTATGCTTGTTTCATTTTGCTTGTGTGCTTGAAATTTTGTGTTGGGTGTTATTTTCTTTGTGTGGGTTTTGGGTGTTGGGAAGAGCCTCTCCATTTGGAGAAAATGCTCAACTTGTATGGGGTGAGGGAGAGTGAACCTCCTTGAGGTCACCTCCTGGTATTGGTTTATTTATGGCCTTGAAGGCATTATTTGGAGTATGAGATTATTTTGGTTGGCATGAGTGCCATGGTGATTTTTGTGTTTCATGGAGATATTATTTTGGCTTGAGGCCTTGTGGTGTTCAGACTATGAGTTTTGGAGTGACCTCTTGAGTTGAGGGGTCCACTCCCCTACCCCTCCAAATTCATTTCAATGAGTTTTGTATTGTACATAAACCATGGGTGATTTTGTGTTGCATTGTGATTTTTGTTGTGGAATGAAAAATCTGTGTGAGATCTACCTCCTAGCTCAGGGGTGACCCACTAGCGGGTCTATGGTAGGGAGGAGGCCAATTTTCATGGCTTGACTTTCCCCCTCTTTGTGTTTATATTATTGCAGGGTATGTTGGTGGTTTTGGAGCCATGGAGAATGGCCATTGTGGCCTTATTTTCATTTTCATGATGGCTATTTTGTGAGCCATGGCCTTGGAGGCCTTATTGTATTTGGTGGGAAAATATAGTACTCTTGATTGTATATTGTGTTGAAATGATTTTTAATAAGTAATGTTTCTTCTTGTGATTTTGGAATGGTTTATTATATTGCTGTTTGAGTTTATGATGTTATGGAGAGCTTGTCAAATGTAAAATATTTCTATACTATTATTTCAAACTACAAAGAAGAAAAAGATGCATTAGGTTGCTATTTTGATTTTTATTTCTATGCAAGAACAGAAAAAGAAGGAATAGTTAAATTAGATGTTTTATGATTCCTAGAAAATTATAATTTCTGTGCTATTTAATAATGTTGTTAGAAAATTATATATAGTGAGGAGATTAATTTAACTGTTATATTTTACTTGCTGTAAAAAAAGAAGAAGAGAAAATCAGTTGTTAAAAAAAAAAGATAGCATAATATCCATTTTAGTTTATTGTTAAAAAAAAAGGAAATAGTATTCTGCGTTATTTTATTTTGCAAGAAAAATGTACTTATAGGTCTTATAAATCTGATCTATTCTTTTTTTAGTTAAATGACTGTATATATATATATTTCTGATTTAAAAATATATTTTAACCTACTACTGAAACTGTGTAAACCTGTGTATATATGACTGTGTATATATATATATATATATATATATATATATATATATATATATATATATATATATATATATATATAACAGTGAATTAGATTTGAAATAATAACCAAATAACAATACTGTTCACATTTTATATATTTCTAAAAAAAAAAGAGGCACGAAATTCTGTTGGGCCGAGCCCTTATTTTTGTTAAGGGTTTCAATGTTTAAAAAAAGAAGTTTGAGTTGGGACGGCGGCATGGCCACCGCCCCAACCCCTGTGCGCTAAAGTGGGAAGGTGGATGGGTGGGTGAATCGCCACCCACCCCAAATTATAATCTAAACTCTTCAAAGAAAAAATGAACAGTGGTGTTCAATGGGTCGTCGGCCCTGTTAAAACCACGGCCTCTAAACTCCATTAAACCTGCAAAACGACCATTTCTAAATCTGAGTTTTATCTATTATTTTTGTTAAATGTAATACACACACAACCCAGTCTTTTTAGAAACCAAAAAAAATGTTATTCTCAAATCAGAAATATATATATATATATATATATATATATATATATATATATATATATATATATATATATATATATATATATAACAAAAATAAAAACAAAAAAAATACTGTGTTGTATACAAAACGAGTATATACCTCTGTGTGAGGTATTGTCATGGCTGCCCAAGCCAATGAGAAGAAAACCCAACTTGCAACAAACAAAAAACAAGAATGCAGGCAACAAAATGAAAGAAGAAAAGAATAGAATGAGAGAGGAAGGAGATAGTTTTAGGATTAGCATAGAGAAAACAATAAAATAATAGAGGAGGGCTTTTAGGGCTTTTTGGGGAGAATTTGAATTTCCCTCTTCTATTCTCATGGGAGTTGTTTAAATTAGATCACTTTTTGGACTTAGCTTTAAGTGGGGAAAGTTCTAATTTCATTTCTTTATTTTTATTTGTTTAGGGGAGAGTTAAATTTTACTTTATCTATAAAGGTAATGGGTTGGGCTATTTTTATTAGTTGGGATATAGTATTATATTTTGCCTAGGGATAATTATTTAAATGTTCTAGTTAATTTAATGAGCTATTAGATGGAGGGCAAACCTTATAACGTTATTTAATGGTTTTAATTTTATCTTGATTTAATTGAATAAATATAATTGTTGGAATTATATTTATTCGTAGACCATTTTATTTTTGGGATTAATTATTTAATAATTTTATTTAATTTGATTTTCGATTAATCGAGTGGTATTTTTTTTATAATGTTATTTAGGTGAATTTTATTTTAATCTTCTATTTAAAATTTTCTCCTAATTATTTTAGAAGGGGATCCTTTTTAAAATAATTAATTCAACGTTAAAAACGTGTTATGCTGCCAATTTTTTTTGAGATTTAGGGGAGTTAATTTAAATAAAATCCCCTTGACATTAGTTAACATTTATTTTACCTTGCAATTATTATTTTTAACGAAGGCATATTTTAATCTATTTTTATGCTCTAGAATTAGGTTTGGATTTCGACTCCTGTCGGAATCATGTCACTCACTTAGGTAACTTAGGGTTCGAGTCCATTCGGTCCTAACCCTAGTAGCGACGCTCCTCGCGTCGCATAACCCCCTAGTCGGCTATCATCACGCAGGGGAATGCATATGTAAACGCTCTTCCCCGAGATTGCTTGACATGTTTACGTCTTATGCGTATTGCCACCGAGCACGCTAACGCATGTGAGGGGGTTTCTAGGGACATGTGGATTTTTTTTTTGATATTTCGTGTGATGATCACATGACAAATGTGGACATGACACGTGTGTTGCGTGTCGTGACCGCATGGGAAATGTGGGCATGACAGTCCTCACCTATCCAAATAATTGACATACATACAAAAGTTAAGAAATAAGACCCAATCTATTTAAGAGGTATACAAAACTAAAAAATGAGTGGTCAACCTATTATAATGAAGAGATCTGAAGATATTAGAAAAGGAATGATCAACCTATTACATTGAAATAGGAAGCCTAAGAAGGCACACAAATCCAACCCCAAGACTATAAAAGAGAGGCCAAACATCAACAACCTTTAGTTGAGAGCATCCTTCTACCTTTTTGGGAAAGAAGGGCTTCCGTAGTCCACCAAGGACCTCACCTATAGTATTTTGTGCTTCAATATGTAGTCTCTTAGCTTTAGTCTTTCTCCCTCTACATCTACCTATGGACCCTAGGTTTGGTCTTCTTAGATTTTATTTGAGAGATGATGAGAATTGTCGTGGAGGTAAGTTAGAAATCCTTAGAGTTGCTTCCTCAAGCATGTCATCTATAACCTACAACTCCTCTCCATTAACCCTCTTCAAAGAAACACATTTGTTAACATGTAAAGCTAGGGGTAGAACCTTATCTTGATCAGAACACCGACACTTGAAGGATTTCTTATGTTGATGGTTGCTTTCTTCCTCATTGCTACTTGAAGGGGTAATAAGGCCTTCCATAGGAGGAGGCTCTTGGCTATTTCTCTCTAAAATCTGCCACATGACTACCACCTTTCGGGATCCATTTTTGTAAATGAAAAGTGCAAGAACCGAATTAGGTCTTAGAAATACATTCCACCAACTTGTGCCTTAATTGATTTCATTGAAAACATTTGGAGTGTAGCCCCTCATAGTCGATGAATTGAAACTAGGAACCATGGGATGGAAAGATCTTGATAGAATATAAATAAGCTTTGACAAATCCATCATAACACAAACTCTCACAAATCTCTATTGAGAGGCATTAGAATCCTCATCTATTTCAATAAACTCTCGCACTTTTCCCACTAATCATTGAATCAAAACCAGTGTTCTCATTACCAATGAGATGTTATATGATCTAATCCATAGTAGAACCCTCATGATAGGTGCAGTTGTAGGATTGAAAAAGGGGTCCATTGGCACATGAAAACTTCACACTTGCCAAAGAACCATTACTTACTATTCCAAACAAAATTTTAGTCCTTGGTAGTTTGGAATTGCACTTAAAAAGACCCTTTCTAGTTAAGAAAGAGATGGAAAAATAATATTATGCTAGACATAATTTATCCATGAAGTAAATATCCATAAGATGGCTTCTTCCCTCAAAAATTACAAACCAAGAATCTATTTCCAATTTATTCTATCATAGATTGTATAAAATCCTCCTCAAGAGCAACTTCGTCACCTTATTAGACAAAATTAAATGGACATCTAAAAAGAGGGGAATCGAATTATCTTTATGCCTTGCTTTCTCAGTTGAAACCTTAACAATACCAGAATTATAAACAATGCCCTTCTTTTATATCCCTTTATTTGCCACCCCTAGGCTAATCCCAACATTATCAGGATCGACAAAACATGTGATGACTAACTTCAATCAATTAAAATGGAGGAAAAATTTAGATTATTTTGTGAGATCTTTTGCTTGCAAAATTCACCACAACTATTGTATGGGTTTACAACATTTTTGTAATCCTTATAAATCATAAGGCCCATCAAAACCCCCTCAAGAGTGATCATGTTTGCAGATATGGGTGGGGGATTTAGGTTGAGTCAAGACACCACACCACAAAGAGATTTTAGGGTTCACTAAGAGACTAGAAACAACTGCTCTATCCTTCACAATCTTACCATTAATCATTGTGCCCTCATTCACTGAATGCTCTCTTCCACTTGTAAACCTATAACCATGCACCTCTATGCCCACATTTGTTGCCTATACATTTTCATCCTCCTCCCAATCTGCACTCACGTGTGCCATTTTTTCCAAATTTTTTATAATTATCGCTACTATTCAACCCCACATGTGATCATCAACAACTATTCCTTGGAGGAATTCAACCCCACATGTGTTCATCAACATAAAGCCTACATAGGGGCTTATATTCCTTAAGGAGCAAAGATTCTTATTGCTCAATTAAGAACTAACTCTCATCAACTCCAATGTTAAACGAGGAGATGGAAAAGACCAAAAGAGGCATATGAAGAAAGAATATTTTTTGCACAATCGTGGCAGTGGAATAAAAAAATACCTAAAAAACACTTTATTTTGGAGTGTGATGCATACAGGGACATCATGGCCAAATATATTAGTATCTTGACAATTGTTTTATTGTACAATTTATTCAACAAGGGGATAGTTGAGAAAATGGGAGAACTCATTATCTTTTTGAAAAGAAGAAATGAAATGTAGAAAACAAAAATCAACGCTGGTTGTCCCATAGACTATTTTTAATCTCGTGAACATTAAAAGTTATTTTATTCTATTCTATTCTATAATTATTAACAATATAAATAAAAAATGTCATAAATAATGGATAACTTAAAAAAAATAGAAAAAAAAAAAAAAAGGTGCAAAGCCTTCACTTTGATATGAACTCATGAAATTGGAGAGAAGTAACCCTTATATCTTAGGATACTCGATTTGCAAAAATTAAACAAATCATTTATTTATGAATAGATCGAAAAACAGCAACATAAAAAAATCAGAAAAAGTTCCAAGCCACAAATGCATGAATGAAGAATTTTAATAACGTCCACGAGGGCGCAGCAGCCTATGGGACCCAGCGGTCGCACACAGCGCCGCCAAACAGAACAGCAGCCACAAAACGTCTACTAAGTTCCCTGAACTTCCTTCTTTAGATCTTCCCTTCTGCTGTGAAGTTTGATCACGAGGTTCGTTGTACTACCCAGCCTTGTCTCTTCAAATAGGGTGTCAAGGTTGGCGATTTTCAAAGAAATCCTCGAACGTGACCATAAAGAGCAATCAAGGTCGAAACAAATGATTCAATGACACGTCACAGACGAACGCCGAGGTGGCAAAACCCACGAAAGGTCTATCTCTGAAGCGGACTCGTGCCTTAGGATTGGGCGCGGAGGCAACTTAAGAGATATGACGAAGCGGGGAACTTCCCGAGACAAAATTTCTCTGTTTTTAAAAGGAATCGAATTTGAAGAACCCATTATCCAATTTTGCAATGGCAATTGCACTAAATCAGCTATGTGGCTTGTGGGACGTTCCTATTTGTACACATTCCGTCCCCTCTTTCTCTGGAGCTTCAATCGGAATGCCACACTTGTCGCAGTTACGAGTCAAAAGATGCAAGATAAGGACTAAGAGGCAGTTGGGTGAGTGCAGAGCCAGCATGGGAAGCACCACATCAATTGCTGCTTCAATTTATGCTAAAGAAATGGAACGCACTGCTGCTAAAGAATCTCTCTTTCTTGCTGTGAGTGCCATCATCTTTTTCTGTTATGTGTTTCGCTGTAAATCAATACTTGCCCAATTGGGTAAAGATATTTTATTTCTATTTTTCCACCTTTTTAAATGTTGAAAATGTTTTATAGATTCTGTTCTACATTTGGGTCACAAGCTTTTGCCCACATAATGGACTCTAGACTTTCAATCGCAGTCAGCATTAGCTTCTAGTTGCATTACAACATAAGATGATAGGAATATAGGTGAGCTCACATTGAAATTAAATGATTTTAATCACGCCCTGAACATAAATATTAATCTTTATGGGTTATTTAGATTAACCCATTCAATTTTCAGTTTAAGTGGTTTTCCTTTATCTGACAGTTAATCTGTTCTTCACTGTCTATAAATAAGAATGTAAATCTTTATAAAGATAAACAATGATAATGCAACTCCATTCTGTCCTGATTTTCAATCCTGGAATCTGCTGGTTGATCTGAAGCTTCTTTAAAGGAAGTTGGTTGAGTCTACCGTTATATTCATCAATAGACTCAAGTTACCTTCTTGATTGGACTGAGCCTATTGCCTTGACAGGTCTCAAATTTTTGTTGGACTTGTTTTGTCCATTTTTGTATTGTTGGACTTATTGAGCCGTTTATCTTGACAGGTCTCAAATTTCATTGGACTTGTTTTTTTTGTAAATTTTGTTAAGACCCAAGTTGAACTATTGGTGCTTCCATTTTCTGAGCAGAAGCTCCATCGTGGTCAAATGCACATATAATATATCCTCAACTATGATGACTCGGGTTCTATCACTGGCCATCTCTCAAAACGGTGAATTTGCACTCTCCAATCATCAATGCAGTCACTCTATCTGCAATGTTGCAATATGTAATAATCTGAAAAAATGACCAATTCTATGAGTAGTCACTCATGACTAGTAGTCCTCAGCTATCAATCTTTTGGGACAACTGCATTCAATCATCAAAAATTCATGAATGGGCCAGTCAACAATGTGGCCAATAAGTAGTCTCCAGATATCAACTTGGGACAACTTTGCATCATCATTGAAAATATCTGAAATATGCCAGTCACCAAGCTAACATCCAACCAACTATAACATATTGCTCACAGTAGACACAAGCATCATTCATTAGGTGCAATAATAATGAGGAACATATACACATCAACTGTGCACCAATAATATTTGCAATCAACATGTTACAAGACATCATCAAAGGCACCACACCATCAAGTGTAATCATCAGGTGCATTTAAAACACTGATGTAAGATCACAGATCACAAGGTGTCAACAAGTCATCTGCAATATCTGGAATGTAAGTGCATCAACCGTGACATCAACAAACTTTGGCTAAAAACTGGCAAACTCTGAAATACATCAACGACATACAAGCAACAAATCTGCACAAAGCATCTGAAGTGCACACATCTATTATCTCTGTAAATTCTTCACTTGAATTAGGCATACACACAAAGTTCCCCCTCGGCAAATGAGAGAGGAGAATGCCAACAAGGTCTCCCTAATGGAGAAAGAGTACAGAGCATATAACCCCCAAATGAGAAGCATGCTAAATCAACAACTCAGATCATCATGTGAAAATATGTATAGATAGATGCACAACTCAATAATGCTCTTTTGGGTTTTCATCACGAGTCTCCATTAAGCCACCCTTTCAGGTTTTCAACTTAATGGGAAGAGTGTGTAAGCTGCCCTTTTGGGTTTTCCACTTACAACTCAAGTGCACAAAATGTGGGCAAAATCTGCCCAACCAAATCAACCAGAGGCAATGTCACAATCTCCATAGCCTCAAATAATCTGAACACATCAATGAGGACAATCATCATGATGAGCTGCATATCCAACACACTCAATAGAAAAATAATCATGCTTCTTAGCAAACATCTGATAGCTTGCATAAAAAAAAAGCATCATCAGTATCCCAATTAGAATAGGAAATCATAGGAATAGAATCAAAACCATCAATACAAGTATTGGATACAAAATCATTCCCTATGGGAATCAGATTCAACTCTGCAATCCTCTCAGCAAGTGATCACTTATCAAATACACCAAGGGGCATCTCAGAAATATCAACATCAAGACTAGTCAATGTAGGCTCTAGAAACTCTACAAGACTAAGTTCATCATCATTAGAAGAATCAAGATGGACAACAACATCATCATCAGGGGCAAATGAATTTTTATCATCAATACTAGATTGAACTCTCTTATAAGATTTGGTCAACAAATGAACCTTGGATCTCCATTGGAAGCGATCTATCCAACCAAAATACACACGCCTCATAGACTCTGTAGGTGGATCTCACAGATAACAGTGTCTGACAAAATGAGTAGGCTGACCACAGGATATACATGGGTGTATATCAAAGCAATTGCTAGAAATATGGCCTTGATGTCCACAATGAGAACAAGCTTGGACATTATTGGACTTAGTACATATTGCTCTTGGTTGTTTTAACAACTCAGATTTTTTGACTTCACAAGAATGACCAACAAGTGAAGACACAACATGACATTTATTCATAAGTCCTCTTGATACAAATTTGATGGGTTTAGAATACTCTGGCACATAAGACCCAACAAAATCCTTACAACTGAGCCCACATTTTCCCCTGTTTGTTTTCTGAGACTTCTAGACTCGCACAATAGGTTTTGATTGAGAATAAATAGAATTAGACATTTTGTTAGATGCATATTTTGACACAATAGACTTCGTTGTCTGGGATATAGGTTTCTTATGTGTTACAAGTTTTGACAATACAGTTTTTGATTTAGACACGACATTTTTCTATGACTTAGGAGAGGACACAAAACTTTTCTTCAAGAATATTTTGTTTTCACCTGCCTTCTGAGTTGAACTGCTAGAAGAAGGAACATCATTGTTGACAACATGTTTCTGCTTATTGATAGGTGTCTTTGTGTCTCCTAACTTATCTTGTAACCTATTGAGTTCTTGTTGTAACATTATGTATTGATTGCAAAACTGCCTAAACAAAAGGTTGTATTGACGCCAACATTCATATATTATCTCTGCTTCTTTTTGGTTATTGACATTAATTTGCAAAGATAACATGTTCTCAGAATATATGGTTGTACTTGTCATGTTTTACACACCTTATAACTTCAATAACTTCAATTATACTCTTATATCCACAACATCCAAAAACATCTCTTATTTCTTCTATATATTTGATTTTCCCAATACAATTTGCCCATACATGATAATGTTTATGTTCCATATATTTCCAATATCACTTCAAATCGATAAAAATGACTTAAAAAGGATCAAAGTAGTGGGTTTTGAATTAATGGTCTCCCACACAAGCCATTGTATCATAAAATCCACTTTCCACTCGTGCTGTGCATAAGAACATATAAAGTATGGAAAATCTAGCACATAATCTACTTTGAAACTCCAATGTCAAATACAAATATTGCAATTCTTTCTGCTTGATATTTGGCCATTCCACCATATAATAAAAACCATATGCAAATCTCCTAAATGACAAACTTCAACTTTCATACGAAACTGTGTAGCCAATAATAAAGAGAAAAAAAGACCAAATTACCACGGTTTGCAGACGTGACTTATATGGCTGGAAATGAATCTGAATCTGTCGGCTTGGCCAATAAAGAATAGACAAATAGCTGCTCTAGGGAAAGGCATGCATACACTCCAAACTCCAAAGTTTTCAGGAATGAAATAACACCTTATGTTGTCTTTAGCAAACCTCATCCAAAAGTATGCATGGTCACGGTTCCCTTCCAACCACTCCAACTGCTCCAAATGTAATCACAGGTGCTCTCAGTTTCATCCTCAGCGAGTGCTACATTTTTAAAAATCTAAGACCATTTACACAATCACATACCGCACCATGCTTCTTCTCCAGACAAACTTCTCATCTTTTTCTCTCTCAAACCTCCTCTGGTACCACTGTCAGACCAGGATTGAAAAGCAGAACAGAATGGAGTTGCATTATTATTGTTATTTTTATAAATATTTACATTCTTATTTAATGAAGAACAAATTAACTGCCACATAAAGAAAAACTATCTAAACCGAAAACTGAATGGGTTAACCTAATTAACCCGTAAATATTAATATTTACACTGAAAACCCACCATCCACCTATAGAAGGGCTAAAATTCAAGATAATGTTACTTTTTTCTCAGGTTGTATCTTCTTCTATTGATTTTCAATCAGAAATTACCTGTATTTTTTACTAGTTTACTATGGTCTCTGTGGTGTCAACTTCTGAGGTATCGGCATAGCTGACCCACTGTTACTTAAAGCTGGACATTGCAGGATTACATGTTTATCTGTTTCTACAGTGCATATTGTTAATGTTTGTAGCTTAGGGAGGTTACAGATTTCATGGCCGAATGGTTCTAGCGCTAGAGAAAACAATACATCCATTGGCCAACTCCCTCCTTATGCACTCCAATGACAATAGTTAATGATAATAACTATTATTGATTATGGAAAATCGATTTGGGAAAGCAATCGGTCAAATAAACTAAAGATAAACAAATCGATTCCATGAAATGACGCTTTTTGAAAGGGTAGTGGCTGATGGTAAGAAAGCAACCCTTCAAGGCACACAAGGACTCAGTGGAGACTTTGCTATACCTCCCTAGCTAAGAGGGAGTGTTGATGTTTTGGTAGCTTCGGAGGTAAGCCTAAAGTCAAGTCGGCCAAGAAGAGTCAATTAATAAAAGGCCGACCTACCTTTGTGAATAGTCACCTCTCCTTGGAGGATCGCCTCTCTTGGGTGAAGAGGCATTTGAGGAGATATAAAAAGATGGAAAGAGAGTTAAAATATTGTTGTACCCAATCAAATTTTTTTTTGCTTCATTAAGGCATTTTGAGTAAGTCTAGAAAATTTTTCGTCACAAAAGTCAAAAAGTCAAAATTTCTAAAAATAGACGTCAAATTATGTTTTCTGGGTTTCTTGAGATACGGATGCTGGCAAAATTTTTTAAAAATAGAATCTCCGATTCGGGTGTCATGCCTGATTCTCATTGGTCGATTTTGCTTCACGATCAGTGTGGTCCAGACGGAATTTGCAAAAGGTCAAGTTTTCTCTATTGGGTCAATTCTGCTTTTTCAGAAGGCGAAGCATGAGCTCTAAAGTCGTCCATGGAGGAAGTTCTTCTGCCAGAGCTCGTTTTCAAGTTTTCAATGCTGTTCCAATGATGCAGAACTGACGAACAGTCGTCGATTCGACGAAGCACGCAAAACGGAGCAGGGTCAATCCAGAGTGAGGAGAAAAGTTGAAAATCATCAAATTTGACTAAGTCTGGAGAATCTAGGCGCCCCTGGAGGCTAGGGGCGCCCAGTTTCACTAGTGTTAGAATTTTTTCGCGATTTTTCAAGAAAATGCGAGAAATGTCTCCGTTGGTCAGTTCCGGGGTGAATAAAAGCAGTCATTCTGGTCAACAGTTTCTAAAAAGCCGGAAATCATGTCCGATGTACCCAAGCTATCCAGTTCATTCGTCACCCAGTGGTAGTCGACTAACGAAATTGTTGAAATTGACATCATGAAGCAGCTGTCGGCATGCGAAATGGAGCAAGTTGCAAACGAAGGTTGGAGATCAGGAATTTGGCTAAGGCATTGGATTCCAGGCGCCCTTGGAGGCTAGGGGCGCCCAACTTCTCATGCCTTAGATATTTTTACGTGTTTTTTGAGAAATGTAAAAAACGCCTTCGTCAGCTCGTTTCCAGGTGGTCAAACTTGGTCAAACTGAGTCAAACATCGGTAAAAGTTGGGATTTCATCACAGATGTGTTCAGGCTACTCAAATCATTCCCCGTCCTACCTCAGCAATCATCCGGATGACCGAAAACGAAGATCAAACAGGGCTGTTGGCACGAAAATCGAGAAACGACATGAAAATTGAAAAATACCAAAAATTTTCTAAGGCACTGAAAGTTAGGCGCCCCTGGAGGCTAGGGGCGACCAATTCCTCCAGACTTAGAATATTTTTCAGTTGGCACGGAAAACGAAAATCTTCCTCTGTCAGCTGAGTCCAGTTCACAGTAGGTCAATTTGGCGCTTTTCTCGAGGCAGACAAAGAGTACAATCAACTCAGTTTTCATCAGGCCTGCCTATTTGCCAGATCATCAGACTCAGTTTTGTCTCAACAGATAGAAATCGACAGCCAAATAGGGGTCCACAGCCATCGGAACGCGCACGCAAATCGAAAAGTTGAAAAAGTCATAAATTTCAGAAAAATGACTAAGGCATTGGAAATCAGGCACCCCTGGAGGCTAGGGGCGCCCAAGTTCACCAAAGATAGAAAATTTCATGATCTGCTGATGTTTTCCGACAGTCGTTTCCAGAACTTCGCCCGGTGACAGTTTCCAGAATTCAAATTTGCAGTTAGACTACGTCAGATCGTCAGTTGGAGACTAGGGATGGAATCACAGTTGATAGGTCTCCAAAATGTCACGATCAGTCAGCTTTTTCAGTCAACAGTGACAGTTTGCCATCTTGTTGAAGTCAGAGACAGGCCATACTGGAGTCAGAACGAGTGCAAAAGTGTCGAAAATGAAAGAAAATTGGCTAACACTTTTGTCAACTCGCGTGTTCGATGACATCATCAAAAGAAGATATTTTTCGTCATCTCACACATGAAGCCATAGGCAGCTACAAAATAGGGATTCTTCCTATTCGAAGACATCCACTTGGATTTGTGCTTTAAAGGTTGCTTTCTTCATGGATGAGATCTAAGTTATATTCTTTCACAAAGAAAGCTGCTCTTTCGCTCTAAAGATCTATAAAGACAAGCATTTGGCTTCTTTATTTCATTATCTTTTGTAGGTTGCATCCAGAGGAAGAAGACATATTTTTTTTCAACGAAGATTCGAAAGCTCAAACGAAGTGCTTTTTCAGCGTCCTTCATAGTTTTGGGTTGAGGAAGCAAGGAGGCACGCTTTTTCAGGGTCCTTTTTTCTAGGGGATCGTTTTTCAGAAATTGGACCAAAGCTTTTTCAATTTTCATCGAGATGGGTCCATCCAAAATTTCATCCTCTTGAAGATTGGGAGTTTTGCTTTTTTCGGGAATCTGCTTTTTTGTTGCTTTTTCGAGAAATCCTCCGTTTTTTCAAAATCTGACGATCTGGGTTGCTTCAAAATAGAATTGCCTACAAAACCCATGTGCCAACTTTTTTGCTCGAAATCTGCTTTTTCTAAGAAGTCAGCAAGTTATTTTCAGCCTTTTGTCCAAGATTTTTCCGACATAGGTGTGTTCACAGTCAATTTTCAAATCTTTCAGTATGCAATACTCTCCAACACAAATCAAGTCCAAAACGGCGTTGGTTCACGATTACCTGAGAACTTTCAAGACAGACTTGCATAAAGTACTTCCAGTGATCAATTTACATTCTTTGGAGGATGCAGGAAATAATGCTGTCAGGAATCTAGGACACTCCGGTTTGCTTGCAACAACATCCTTCTCCATCACAGTGCAAAGTATCGAATTTGTAATTGCTTGTATGACTCATTACAATTCGGTCACAAGAGAAATCGGATCAAGAGATGGACGTGTGCTTTGTAGCTTGAGGCCGAATGACATTGAGAAATGTTTTTCAATACTAGTCTGAAGGGAAAACTCAACTGTTTCAATTGAAGAATGCAAGAGGGTTTGGAACAATGATAAAGGAAAATACCGGAAAAAGATTACTCAGAAGTGGTTGAAGGAAAAGAAGAATGTCATGCCAAAGAATGTTGGACGTGGAGAGTTCAAGGAGGAACATGCAATAATGATTACTCTGCTAAGCCGGATCACGGGTCAAGCAGATGCTAACAAGTTCCAGCCTTGGATGTTTTACATCATGTCCCAGATTGTTGATGGAACCGAATTTTATGACTGGTCGGCACTCATCAGTGATAGTCTCCACCAACAAATACTTGATTTTCGAAGGGCCCATGAATTCCAGATGATGTCATACCTTGTGTATTTGATGGCTTTTCAGGGTTAATTCAGGGGTTTGAATGTTGTTGGAACTCTGGGTATTCAACATGTATATCACCATTTCCCGCAGTTAGAACTTTCTTAGGTTGAGCGACATTACAAACAGGTAAATGATGCATTCCTAATGCATGCAGTGCGAGATATGGATAATGAGTTGCATATATGGTTTTCAACAGATGCTAGAATGGCAATGGCAGAATGGGCTGATTGGTTTATCCAGTTTCCCACTTTTTCCTACATTAGAGTATATGGCTTCTCAGGAGAGCCAGCCATGTTGCCGAGATATCCTACAGATGAAATAGCATTTATGGAGTTTTTGAGGCAAGCCTATGAAGTTCATACATTTCTGCGTAGTAGACGCAAGACAACTTTCAATTTTCCAATTAGGATGGGTATTTACATATGCAGATCTGGAGTAGATGCAAAGGTAATTGGTAATGAATCATCCAAGTATGGTCTTAAGTTTTTCGACAGGAGGTCTTCATATGATCCTCGTGGTGTTTTTGCATCACATCTTGGTCAAAATTGTGCGCATACGCATGCAGTTGAAGACTTCTGAGCTAATTGTGCTGATGAGTTTGAAGTGCGAGAACGCAGTTACAACAGGTTTACTCTTCAGCAGATGTCTAATATCCTGTCGGAAGATGTAGAGGGTTTGACAGAAAATGGTGAAGTTCTACTTCCCACCTATTTCAGAGACCTAGTTGAGCAACAATCGTTGCCACCAATTAATTGGTTAGTAAAAGAGAACACTTCCATTGAAGAAAGAATGAGTCGAGTTGTTAAAAACAGTTTGATATTCTTGAAGAATAAGCGGAAGGAGGATATTCCGGTAGCAGAGCCGCCAGTTGTACAACCATCAGAACCTTCCACTTCCAAACCAAAACGAAGGGTTAAAGCTATGAGTGTTCTCCCAAAAGGAACAAAAATGGCTAAGTTAAAGAGGAAAAATGATGAGTCTCTAGCTCATGTCCAGCAGAAACAACCAGCAGTTGAATCAGAAGTTCCTGTTGAACCAACGCTGCATGTTGAAACATTACCTTCAGATCATGTCTCTCCACCTTCACCGATCTCCTCCTATCCACATAGATTCAGAGCCAGATTCGCCGGTTTGTAACTCTGATTCACATATTGGTTCATCAGGAGTTGATGAAGTTAGAACCGAGTTTCCAAGAGAGGATGGCTCATCCTGGCTTGAAAACATTCTGGGAAGGAAGAGGAGAAAGCCTTCATATTAGTTGGATTTAACAGAGTTTAAAAGTGTCTACCAAGACACGCCAGACAAGAAGCTGAAGAAGCAGGTTCGCATTGAAAAAAATGCGGATGGAGAAATGATCCTTGAAACTGTAGCGCCGCCAAAAGATAGAAGTGCTGATGATATTGAGGTTGATGACTTCAAGGTTGTCAAAGCTAATCTTGGAAGGAGTACCCGGCATACAGATGTAATTCTCTTTGAGGTTGTAGCGGATAATTTGAAGGAAAGGGCGTTGAAAGATGGAGAAGACAAAGCAGCCCTCAAAGCTGAAATTAGACAGCTGTGGCAGTATATTTCAAACCTTTTCCATGGCACGTCACAGGCTGATTTATTGCTTCTGCCGAATCTTGAATCACCAGCCGATCAACGGCAATTCAGTTTGTTGGTCCTCTATGGGAGGCACATGAATAATTGGGTGGAAGAATTTGTGACTAAAGGGAGAGTTGTACTTTCAGAGTTTTATCAATTAAAATATAACGCTCATGATCTACGTCAAGGTATCCAGGGGTTACAGCTGACTGTTGCTGAAAATAGATCGGTGTTTGAGATCATTATCTCTGACTTGAAGATTGCGCATGATTCTGTTGATTCAACGGAAGATAAGAAGATAGTTTCTACTTGGAAAGCGCAATATCTTTTCACAATAAAAACTTATGATAGTATAATTTCAGAGTTAACAAAATGGAAAGACAAGGTAGTGAATGTTCTCAAGTTTGTGAGATCTTTTGTTTCTCAGATCCCGTGTTCATATGAAAAAGAAGATGGTACCCTGTATGATCTCAAGGAAGTGCAAGCAGAGTTCCAGACTCTCGTTCACAGCTATTTAATGGTGATATCAGTGTCGGCAAGATGGATTGTTTTGCCGCAATGATAGTAAAGTTTGACAGAGCTGTGTGCGAAGTTCATGAATTTCTTCAGATGGTTGCAAACGGTGAAGAAATGTTAGAGAATCAGAATATAATTCTAGAGAGTATCAGTGTTCTTGACAAAGATGCGGTCACTCGCTTTTTAGAAGATATTGTTTCCCAGAATATCAATGGATGACATCACCAAAAAACAAGAATGTTGATGAGGATGCAATTCAAAAGAAAGCAGTTTTAAATCAGACGCTTTTTGTTTTGAAGCATTTGCTTTCATCTTAAGCTCATCCATTCTTTATTTAGAAAGAAATCACTTTATATTAGTTGGAGTTTTCTTCGCTTTAAAGCAAATTGCTTTAAAGCGTTTGTTAGTTGTATCTTGGTCTTAGAATAGAAATAAAGCTTGCGAGTTGGCAAGTTAGGGTTAATCAAGGAGATTTTAGGGTTCCCTACTCCTTTGGATTAGTATAAATAAGGGCAGTCTTGCCCATTGTAATAGAGCTACTTTTGTGATAGCAAATTTGCTGTGCCTATTCTGGCCTGCAAATCTTGTTATTCCAAGTGTTTGTTCACTCTGTGTAATCTGTTTCCAGTGTTTGATCACTTGCTGTATGCTTGCCTTTTGCTACAGTATTGCTGTCCTGGAGTTGTATCGACTTTGTGATGTTGGAATAGAAATCTCATGCCTGCCTTTGCTTCGATATTCTATCTTAGATCATCAAGTTTTGTCGTCAGATGTGTGGCTTCTGTAATTTTTATTTCAGCTTTCATCATTAAAGTACAATGAGTCTTGTGATGTAAATTTGGGAGAAATTTACTTAAGTTTTTGTGTTAAAACAATCATTCCTTGTCCACTTTTAATCGCTTTGCTCTGAATTTACTTAGGAGATTAAAAGCGTCATTAGTTTTAGCCTAGTTGTAGTAGAAGTTTTAAAAAGGAAAAAACCTCATCTGCAGCGTTTAGAGTTTTATAACCTTGTGCTCGCAGCTGGGAATCAAAAAGAAGATAAGGAAGTTTAATTTATTTATCTTTTTAGTGAACATCAGCGAAAAGGGAACTCCCCCTTCCAATAGGAGAGCAGTTTATCTGTGCATAGCTGTCCGTTTCCAACTCGCATTCCAGAGGTGCGAATTGAAACGCCAACAAATATCAAGTAAAAAATAAAATCTATTACATTACAGCACATCTGATCTGAAAATTAACATGGTATCAGAGCAGGTTCAGGCAATTAGAGAGAGGAAAAGAATCTGAAGCAGTTGTAGGAGGGGCACTGGTCGATATGTACTGTAAATGTGATTGTGACCGTTAGATGCTTGCAAAGTGTTTGACTGAATGCCTGAACGAGTTGTGTTCTCGTGGTCTGTGACGATTTCAGCATATGGCAAGTATGGAGCTGCCGAGGCTTCAGTGAAACTGTTCGAAGAAATGCAACAGGTAGGTGTCAAGCCTGATTCTAAGACATTTTCCATTGTACTCCCAGCATGTGCAAATTTGGCAGCTCTAGAACAGGGTATGGAAATCCATGAAGAAATAATTAAAAGTGGATATCAATCTGATGTCTTCTTGGAGAATGCCCTAGTGGACATGTATGCAAAATGTGGGAGTATAGAGAGAGCTCGTGAGTTATTTGACAAAATGTGTTAACAAACACCATCTCCTGGACCGTGATGATTGCAGGATATGCCATTCATGGCTGTGTTGAGGAAGCCCTTAAACCGTTTGAACAAATGCAATACTTTGTTATGTGTCCAGACCATGTCACCTTACTTTGTGTTTTGTTTGCATGTTGCAATGCAACAGGTCTAGTGAATGAAGGACGTTATCACTTCTATCATATGAATCATTACTACTGCATTAATCTTGCAATGGAACAGTATAGCTACATGGTTGACTTACTTGGTCGAGCTGGGTATCTGGAGGAAGCCCAATATTTTATCAATAAAATGCCAATAAAACCTGACTCCACTGTGTGGGGATGCTTGCTCAGTGCTTGTAGGTTGCATAACAATGTAGAGCTTGGACAATATGCAGCAGAATGGCTCTTTCAGCTAGATCCTCAAAATGCTGCACCTTACATTCTCCTAGCCTGTAACAAAATGGCAGTTGTGAAATAGGGAATAAACATCCATCAAAGCTTTACGACATGGGTATATTTATTAGATATGTAGTTGCAATTGTGTGGGTCGCATTGCAATGCCATAGTAGGCGCACATGCAAAGTATAGAAGGTTAGGCAAAGCAAACAAATTGTTTGACATAATGCCTCAATGTTTTAGCCGATGGGCTTTATATGTGAGTATTACAATGCTTAGAAAATTGTCTCACACTGTCGGTTGTTCCTAGCCGCGTATTGCTTGAGTCTCTTATGGGTAAGTGACAGTGTAATTCAAAATGCTTTGGTAGACATCGATGCAAAATGTGGAAATATAGACACAGTGCGTGAACTGCGTGCCAACCCACCTCAAAGAGATGTCGTCTCATTTTATGCAATGATGTATGGGATGTTGTTCCGAGACCTGAAAGGAAGTCAGTAGTGACTTCCAAATGGCTCTACAAAATCAAACATGCAGCTGATGGCAGCATTGAGAAACACAAAGTGAGATTCATGGCAAGAGGATTCTCTTAGAAGGAGGGAATAGATTATGAGGAGACATTTGCTCCTGTTGCTCGATACACCTCCATTAGGATGATTATTGCTATTGCCTTTGCAAAGGGCTGGAAATTACATCAAATGGACGTAAAGACTGCATTTCTTAATGGTGTGATTGAGGAAGAAGTGTCTATCGAGTAGCCAGATGGTTTTGTGATTCATGGGAAGGAATCTCATGTATGTAGATTGAAGAAGGCCTTGTACCGTCTTAAACAAGCACCTCGTGCATGGTATGAAAGAATTGACAGTTACTTGATGAGTTTGGGTTTCTCCAAGAATGATGCATATTCTAACCTTTATTTCAAGATAGTTGATGGTGAAGTCTTGATCTTGGTCCTTTATGTTGATGATCTATTTCTCACTAGAAAAGAGAACCTCATTGTCAAATGTAAGAAAGAGTTAACCTACGAGTTTGAGATGAAGGACCTTGGCCTTATGCATTACTTCCTGGGACTGGAAATATGGCAAAGACCTAATCAAATTAGGTTAAGTCAAGGCAGGGATCTTGCAAGGGGTTGTGAAGTCTGGGACTCACAGCTAAGAGGGAGAGCCAGTGTCTGGTACATTGGGTGCATCAAGTATGACAGGGTCAAAAATGGTGCTAAGGAAAGCAATCCAGCTCCAGTATATTTGCACTGATGATCAGACGACTGATATTCTCACCAAGCCTCTTGCCAGAGTGAAGTTTGCATATTTTCGGGACAAGCTTGGAGTAGTGGAGAATGTCGCCCTTGCTGAGAGGGAGACTCAGCATCAATGAAAGCCCTTATAATGCATATTTCTCTGAGACGGAGAAATATGAGGTGAAATCCCTCGTCCATCTCTGAGACGGAGAAATATGAGGTGAAATCCCTCGTCCATCTCTGAGACGGAGATGTGGTTCTTTCCACACATGGGAGTAGCCATGGTGGACGTCATGTTGAGAGACTCCATGACAATATCACGTTGAGAGACTCCGTGATGAATCCTTTGTACTTATGTTTTTCCACACATAGGAGTAGCCATGTTGGACGTCATGTTGAGAGACTCCATGACGACATCACGTTGAGAGACTCTGTGATGGGCACTTGTGCACATGTTTCTTTCCACACATGGGAGTAGCCATGGTGGACGTCATGTTGAGAGACTCCATGATGACATCACGTTGAGAGACTCCATGATGGGCACTTGTGCACATGTTTTTTTCCACACATGGGAGTAGCCATGGTGGATGTCATGCTGAGAGACTCTATGATGACATCACGTTGAGAGACTCCGTGATGGGCACTTGTGCACATGTTTTTTTTTTCACACATGGGAGTAGCCATGGTGGACGTCATGTTGAGAGACTCCATGACGACATCACGTTGAGAGACTTCGTGATGGGCACTTGTGCACATGTTTCTTTCCACACATGGGAGTAGCCATGGTGGACGTCATGTTGAGAGACTCCATGATGACATCACGTTGAGAGACTCCGTGATGGGCACTTGTGCACATGTTTTTTTTCCACACATGGGAGTAGCCATGGTGGATGTCATGTTGAGAGACTCCATGACATCACGTTGAGAGACTCCGTGATGGGCACTTGTGCACATGTTTCTTTCCACACATGCGAGTAGCCACTGTGAATGTCATGTTGAGAGAATCCATGACACGTCATGTTGAGAGAATCCATGACAAAACATGACACATCTTTGAGACTGAGATGTGCTTCCCACAATTGGGTGTAGCCATTGTGGACGTCATGTTGAGAGAATCCATGACAAGACATGATACCCTTGAGTAGGACTCAAGGAAGACTTTTGCTATACCTCCCTAGCTAAGAGGGAGTGTTAATGTTTGTAGCTTAGGGAGGTTACAGATTTCATGGCCGAATGGTTCTAGTGCTAGAGAAAACAATACATCCATTGGCCAACTCCCTCCTTATGCACTCCAATGACAATAGTTAATGATAATAACTATTATTGATAATGGAAAACTGATTTGGGAAAGCAATCGGTCAAATAAACTAAAGATAAACAAATCGATTCCATGAAATGGTGCCTTTTGAAAGGGTAGTGGCTGATGGTAAGAAAGCAACCCTTCAAGGCACGTAAGGACTCAGTGGAGACTTTGCTATACCTCCCTAGCTAAGAGGGAGCGTTCATGTTTTGGTAGCTTCGAGAGGTAAGCCTAAAGTCAAGTCGGCCAAGAAGAGTCAATTAATAAAAGGCCGACCTCCCTTTGTGAATAGTCACCTCTCCTTGGAGGATCGTCTCTCTTGGGTGAAGAGGCATTTGAGGAGATATAAAAAGATGGAAAGAGAGTTAAAATATCAAGTAAAAAAAAAAAAAAAAACTATTACATTACAGCACATCTGATCTGAAAATTAACACATATGCTACATAATACCAGATCCTCAATTCCAAGATAGTTGAGGACTATGCAAGTTCAAGCCCCACTTGGCTTGCTCCCAAGGGTGACCAAAAGTTGTTCTAAGCTTGATGATGCATTCATGGGGGTGGACCCTGATGATGGATGATGAATATTACTATATATGTCTACCATTATAGTTTGAACTTTCTGTGTCTTCCTTGCTGATCAAGGCCCATGTTAACATAGAGCACACACAAATGAGGCTGGACATAAGCCTAAAAACCTCAAGATTAATGATGCATTCCAATGTGGTTGGTGAGATTACACTTTACCTTCCATCACAATTTGAACTTTCTAGGTGTCCCTAGCTGATCAGAGCCTGTGTAACTGTAGGCCATAGATGGTGTGCAGTCCTAAAGTTGCTCTATGATTGATTATGCACATTGCATTCCCTGTGGTGCATTTCAATGATGACTGGTCAGTGTTATAATTATGATATGTGAACTTTCTAGTTTGCGTTGATTATGCCACCAAGTGGGTAGAAGCAAAAGCCCTGCCTGCTGCACGAGAAGAGAAAGTAGCAGATTTTTTTGTATAAGCACATTTTGCAGAGGTTTGGAGCTCCAAGGGATCTTGTCTCAAATCAAGGGCCACAGTTCATGTTAGCCATGATTAAAGCATTCATGACAAGGTATCAAATCAGCCACAAAAAATCTTCTCCCTATCACCCTTAGACAAATGGACAAGTTGAAAAACTAATAGGGAATTGGAGAATATTTTGACAAAGACAATTTCAACCAAGAAAATAGATTGGGCTGATAGAATGACATAAGCTGTCTGGGCTTACAATACAATCTGGAGGACTACAATAAATTTTACCCCCTATGAACTGGTTTATGGGAAGCAACCAATATTCCCTATTGAGTATGAACTAGAAGCACTAAAGACAACATTGGAAATAGCTATTGATCTAATAGAAGCTCAACAACACCGATAGGTTGGAAGAAATGAGGTTAGAAGCACTTCATCACACAGAACTGATTCAACAACAAAGGAAGGAGTGGCATGACAAGTATATTATCAACAAATAGTTAAAAGTAGGAGATTGGGCTCTATTGTACAATTCAAAGTATCAGGATTTCAAGGGCAAATTACAAACCAAGTGGTTGGGGCTGTATGAAATCAGCCAAGTCTTCAGTAATGGAGCCGTACAACTATTACCAATTGATGGAAATCGTAGGACCCTTCTGGTCAATGGCCATAGGTTGAATAGTTATCATAAACCAGAATCTAAAGAAGAGTTTTCTGCAAAACTACAAGCTCGGATTTAGTATTTTACTCTGGAAGATCTTTCTTCCATGGGTATAATGTCTTAATCCCTCAATATTTCTAAAATAAAGCAATAATTTGGAATAAACGGGTAGGGCTGAAAACCAGAAATGGCGGTCCTTGTTAAAAAAAAAAAAGAAAAAGAAAAAATAAAGGGTTGAAAACCAGCAATGGCGGCCCCTCTATCAACATTCTTGCCTCAAACGAACCACAATACTTACCTTTGAAATCATTTTACTCGGTTTTAGCTAAGGAAACTAGCAACAGACAGCTCGAGAATTCTAAAACAAGTGGATTGCTGCCACAATTTGAAGAGCTCTAGATGGCACTAGACATCACTGCTGCAATAACCAAGCTCCAAGACAGAACGATTCATCCCAACGAGCGCTGCAACTCTAGTAACATTCAACACAATGATGCCTGCGAAGTAAGTACCTTACACGCTTTCCATTTCATCTCTTGAAATAGTTAGTCATTTAAAATGTAATTAAGGACCAAGTCCCTGAGAGTACGAGCCCACGTCATGTGTTCAAGTCAACACGTGGAATCCATTCCATTAGGATATGTGGTGGCATCGTACCGATATGGTAGAAAGATGGGACGGGTTATACACAGAATACTAATTGCACTCCATCATCACAAATCACCTCCCTTAAATGAAACACAAACTGGAGCCAAGAGAACTTAAGGCTCAAATTGCAATTTGTTGTGATATGACTACACCATTAATGCAAAATATTATGAGGTGATGGTCAAAATATTTCAAGGGAGATGACTCCATCATCATTATACTACTCCTATGATGTAATCAAAGTTAGAGATGGCGGCCACAAGAGTGAAGAGATATCCCACATGAGTCCAACAGGGAAAACTTAATGAGAAATAATCGGCGATGGATTGGGATGGAGTCCCAATTGTGCGGATTTGCTTGTCGTTATCCCCTTGTACTTCTCAAGTACAAGTCATGAATGCCATAATAGTTGTGAAGGGACAATTGGTTAATCAAATAACATACCTTATTCAAGTCACTCTCATAATTTGCAAGCAACATCTCTTCCATCTCCGAAGCTCTCTGATACATTGCATTGTTTGATTGTGTGGATACTGAAGATCACATCACCCATGGGGCAGAGGCGAAAGGTTGAACCCGAGAATGTAGTATTTGATCCCTCGAGTGCGGAAGTATTTGAGCGGGTTGGCTGGCTAAAATTCCTTAAGAAATTTGAGGGGTTCGAGACGAAATTAGTTGAAGAGTTTGTAAAGAATTATCATCTCACCTTTTCAATAGTGAAAGGAGTGCGGATTCCAGTTAGTCCCGCAGTGATCAGTCAATTAGTAGGGATCACTAAGGTAGGTGAAAACATATCTCAGTCTAAGGTTTCCTACGAAGAACTCATTCAAAACTTTCATGTTGCTCCGGAACCTTTTCCTCGATATATACTGAGCAAAGGGGCCACAAAAGGAATTGATAGAAGTAGCCTTTCGGAGCCTTGGTGTACCATTGTCTTGTGGACAATGAACTTCTTCACATGTGATGGGCAGTATGTCATAATGCTGGGACCAAGGATGCACATGATCAATCATCTTCAGCATGGGGCCAATCAGCTAGAATGCCTTATCAACTTGCCTTCTTTTCTTTATAATTGCCCGCAGGTGATGATCAACAAATTCAAACGAGCTAATGGCTAGATCAGTCACCATGGCCTCATTCATCTAATAATCAAGCACCATTTCATGTAGTAGGATGAAGGACAAAGCAAATGAGAAGAATTCCTCCAACAAAAGCCACAAAAGGCAAAGAAAAAGAAAACTAAATCTGCCCCTGTCTTCGTTTTTGCCGTGCCAGTCACTCATTCCCTCCAACGGCTCCGAAGAGTTGTTGTGCAACCAGATGTTGAAGTTGAACATGATGAAACAACTACCTCAACCTCAGGTCCAAAAAGACTATATAGAAAGCTTGTTTTGTAGAAAGATAACGAAGAGGAGGTTGATGAGGAGGCAGGAGCAACTGAGATTTTAGGGAGCATGTCCTCAGTGCACTCGACACCCAAGGAGCAGCCCTCCGGAGTCCTCCAGAGAGAGGGCAAGCAGCCCATGACTGAACTAACAGTAGATGAAGAAGGAGAACAAACCCTGCAAACCCTTGCTCTGTCAAAAGCAGAGCATGACCTCCATGAATATAAATGGCAACTTGAGGAATTGCAGAAAATTCTTGTGAATAAAACTGCAGAATTGGAAGAGATTCAACAAAAAGTTGCAAAGGACAAAGAAGAGCACAAGAAATTGGTCTCTTACCTTTAGCAGACTCGAGTAGGAAAAAGTTGGTGCTGCCGCCAAAGATACCCGCATTGCCACTCTCTCTCAACAACTGTCTCAATCTGTTTCTGTGTCTAACAAAGGTGTTCAGGTTTCTTTCCCTCCACCTCCTAGACCTATTTCACTCGCATTGACTCGACTTCGAGAAGAGAATGCCCAACTTGAGAAAGCTCTGGAGGCCCTCCAACAAGACAAGAATTCAGCTGAGGAGCGAGTAGCTCAAGCATGTGAGACTGGGGAGGTTCTTTTAGCTCAATGACAACCATCAGGTGTGTAGGCCCTATTTCTGCGAGAACAATTTCTCTGCTGGAAACTTTTGAGAATTTCCTGCAACTTTCCATTTGATTTTGAAAGTGATTGGGACTTTCTGGAGAATTATTTTGGAAGTACAGTAGAACAAAATGATATGTTATGTGAGTTTTTCCAACATGGGTTCCTTATGGGACACCATCATATGTCAATGCTAAATTTATATGTTGGAGAAGTCCAGTTAAGAGGTTTTGTTTTTCTCTTTTGGCATCAACTAGAATGGGAAAACCACACGACAGAGTATCATATTGTTGTGACCAGTGTTGGCCTCCTCATGCGCCATGAGTATTCAAAGACTACTTGGTTTGCCAAAACTTTCAGAGCACAGACATATAGGCAGGGGATCGGGGATCAGTATATTCAGAATTTGAACTCTAGTATTGCTGCACTCCAAGACTATGAAGGATACCTTCCTCTTGTTGCCATTCGGGCATGTCTCAACAGATGGGAAGGTTTGCCTCACAACTTGCAATGGAGAGAGCCTATCTCTCCCACTAATCTACGGTGGACCCTTACCAGAGCTTGAAATCTTATCACACTAATCCAGGAACGACAACAAGAATGGATTGGCATGAGGTTTCGGCCCCCCTTTACTCCTTATACCAGCTCCACTTCTGACTGCTGAAGGACAAATGCCACAAAGGAAAGTGGAAAAATGGTTTGCCAAATTTTTTGAAGCAAATGGGTATGCAGAGAAGGGAAGGCATTTCATTATGTAAATTATGATTGCAATAGGATATGGGAGGACAAAAATTTGGCTAATGAGGATGCAATGCAGGTTTCACGATGAGGACATGGTGTGACTCCAGTGGGGGGGAGTGATGAGTCCTGATAATTATATTTTACTTTCATACAGACAATGCAATACTTCTTTATTTTCTATGGATTTGGTACACTTATTACATAATTAAATACCTATAACTATTTTAAGAATAGATGGATAATGTGTTTTGGTGCTTATTCTTTAATTATGATTGCAGTAGGATATTGGAGGACAAAAATTTGGCTAATGAGGATGCAATGCAGGTTTCACCATGAGGACATGGTGTGACTCCAGTGGGGGGGAGTGATGAGTCCTGATAATTATATTTTACTTTCATACAGACATTGCAATACTTCTTTATTTTCTATGGACTTGGTACACTTATTACATAATTAAATACCTATAACTATTTTAAGAATAGATGGATAATGTGTTTTGGTGCTTATTCTTTCAAAGGTTGAATCTGTTTGATTGTTTCTATGATTTCTTGTCTCTATGCATATATGTTTGTGATTTTGTGACAAAAGAAACTGCTGAATCTTAGGATTGAACATTTCGGATCTTTCCAGAGCCAATCATGAGGAGAAGACAACTAGCTCCGGCTAGCTCTAGAGTATCACTCTGTATCATAACCATTCATTCTTCTCCTAGGACGGTGTTTGCTCAACAGGTTCCGTGCTTAATTTTAGTCTTGCTATGTGTCCCATGAAGAATAAGACGACCTGAACGACTTCAGCTATCCAGATGGTCCTCATAATGCCTTTGGCTAACTTTAGTTCTTTCGTTCGTACCCTGTTCTCTCCAGTTAAAAGGATAAGTCATCAACTGAAGTTCTTCTTCAGTAAAGTTTCCTCTAATGTAGGCCTCACCTGCATTGCCTTGCGCCTTCAATCAAGGATATCTTTTGGTTGAACTGCTGGCATCTCTTGTTTTGAATAAAAGACTATTAGTCTTTGGAATAAAAATAGGGGAAAGTTCAGTTCAGTTCAGTTTTCAGTCCAGTTCAATCTAGTTTATGAAATAAGGCTCAAGTGTATAATAGTGAGCCATTAGAGTAGAAAGGGAGTTCTAATTCCTTTGGCTTTGCCAGCATTGTTTTTCCAGCAACAGTTTTTCATTCTCTTTTGTGTACCATTGGATGAAAATGAGAAGGAAATTCTCTTGATTTGGTGTTAGCATAAAAGGATCCTTCTAGAAGGGGAGTTGGGCCCACTCCACCCGAAGGAGGTGATCTACTAGTACTTCTTTTCTTGTGATTGAATACCTTTACTGTGTGTTTAAAATTAGATGTCTCTTTATGACGTGATTAAAATAGTTTTTGTATTGTTCAGTTGTTGCTGTTAACCTGCAAGTCATTAAAAGAAAATCATAAAAATGTTTACTCTTTCCAACATTGATCCTGTTGAGCATTGATTCTGTTCAACATTATTTTCAGCATGTATGTTTAGCATAAATTGAGCATTCACTTCCAGCTTTTGTTTCAATTGGGTATTGCTTTAATTCTGATTCAGTATTAATTTCTATATGTGCGTTTCATTGGCAGTAGTATAGATTGTTATTCCAAGCATGACTCTTCACATTTGCAAGCATAGTAATGTAGAATAATGTAGAATGTTAAATTTGAGTTTGATTTACATTTTCAACATCAAAATTTAACAATAGGATTACAACTTTGAAAACCCCCAAAAGAAAAGAAGCTTACTGCAGAGAGCTCCAGACACCTCCTGGATTGATAGAAATTAAATGACTACAATTATCCTGTCAGGATGTATTGCATTGATTGCAAAAGAGTTACTCCCAAATTGAATATATAATTTTGTGACTCTCAACCATTGTCTACTATAGAAATCACTATCTTTTTCACCAAACCAATATCTGATAAAAATTTACTTATCTGACAATTGCAAGAATAGGGAATAAAATAAGACACAAAACCTTGAACCAACTCATAGTCCAATGTTGATATCAACCATAGGGGTCATGCGTCCACTTGGATCATAAGCTTAAACAAACATCATGACTCACATTATAAAGACGGTTGCCTTCTACGAGGTGGGCCTCAAATGGACTTGTGAATCTACCCAAAATGTACTTCGGCATGCTCTCTTTGTGTGCACTCGAACTGGGGCGCCCCACTCCTCCCACCTAAGGCACTGCACTCCTGCTGTGTCTGAGCCCCAATTGGGGTCTTGCATTCATATTCAGACGTGTGTTGCCAATTTCTTTCCCAACTCTAGTAGTGTCTTGGATGGTGGAGGATCATTGGCCATGGATGTTAGGAGAGTTTGAAGCAAAGTTTTGGGATGACATTTTTAGTGCCCCCTAGGGTCATCTAGCTAGGGTCTCTTAGCCTAGGGCATTCTGTAGGGGACATCGTTGGATCTTGTATCAGCACCTTTATAGTTATCAGTGAGGGTGTTGGCTCCCTTTGTAGTGATTTAGACCTAGTTCACCCATTCCGATATTTTGGCGTCCTCCACTCTATCTTCTTTGGCAATGAGTCCTCTCTCTTGGATATTTGGAGTCTGGACTATTTATTGTCATCTTGATGGTCTCACAAGATATTTCCCTTTTAATAGGAGTTGGGTTTCCCCACTTTGGGTTGGCCCCTCCTTTTTATTCATCGGGATGCCTTTCAGTTATCTTTTAGATTGTAGCTTCTTTGGAGCCTCCTTTTGGCTCCCTCTTACTATCCTCTCTAGTTGTATTTTTAAGTCCCATTGACCTATTTTGGTCATTTGTGGACATTAATATAATTTCTTTCTTTCTTTGTGTTAGTGAAAATATAATTTGATGAGGCTTATGATAGGATTGAATGGGACTTCATTTTATACATATTGGACTGGCTTGGATATGCTACCTTTGTGCATAATATTGTGGTTATTCTCTTGTCCACCCTTTTGCAAGCATTTGTGTGAGTGAAATTCTTTCTGAATTAATTCGCTTCTAAAGGTCCATCAGACATGTTTTCTCTCTAGTACCATAACTTTAAGTCTTTATCTGATTGTATCTGATGCTCTTTGATATTCACTAGAGGTATCTGGAATATATGAGGAATCTTCTTAGCAGGAGGCAGTCAATTAATGTGCACTTCACATATGACTCAAGTTTAACTCGAGTTTAATTGGAAGTCTCTTGCAGGCATCTGATTTGTTTGGAGACCCTCACCAAAGCATTTGAGGCAGTAGCAAGGAAAAATGGAGGTCTTTCTCTAGTACAGTGAATTTATTCGGAGAACTTTTCTAAAGCATTTGGAGCCAAAGATTTGGCTGAAGTCTACTGAACAAAAAGTGGAAATTTATAATATAGTTGGATGAAATCTTAGAGTGCTTGGATCAGGCTCTTATTGAAGAGACTGAGGTTGGAATAACAAGATGTCGTTTTATAACCATGACACATAGGTTTTTGTGATTGAGTGAGACATGAATATGCTATTGCTCCATGTTTGATCAAAAGTTAGGGAGTACATAAGCTCGAAGACAGATGTCAAGATACATACATCAAACTCTTTGGAAATCGAAAAGCTCTTTTTAACACAATTTTTTGGGGTGGTTAGTGATTCACCAAACTTGGCGATCAAGATAAGACTTGATAAGGTTGGCATATTTGAGTCTTCATATATTATTTGTGGTAGAGAGGAATCAATAGGGCTTGTTTTATTGGAAATGTCCCTCTGCGGGGATTTTTGGGTATGGTCATAGGTAGAGTTTAATTATTTATTTGGTCCTTCTTTTTCCTGGAGATGCTCTCTTTTAGGAGACACCTAGACAGTCAAAGATAATTGCAAATAGATACAGAATATGATAAGATTGCCAGCCATTATTTTGTTGGGAAGACCAGATACAAGGCAACCTTTCATAAGGATTATTTTCTGTCTGGCTTAGGAGAGTTGAATTTTTTTTAGCAGGATCTGGCTTTGTATGTTGAAGTCAGAATTACATGTTTTGGGAAGATGTGAATCTCTTTTCCTTGGGGCAAAGGCCCCAGATGTTAGTCTTCCTATCTTTCATAGAATGATATTTTCCACATGCTTCTCTTGCTCAGCTGATGAAACAATAATATTTTTTCTTGGTGCAATATAACATGTGTTCCTCCTGTCCCCCTCCGCCCCAAAAAAGGATCTACATTATGCGTTATGCATAGAAGTGCAGGACCACAACTGTCTCTAGGACTTTTGATTGCTACAATAGTTGAAAAGTTTTGAGTTCCTCAAACACATAGCCATACCATATATATCTAAAATAAGACAGGATTCCAAAAAGTGGACTTTTGCCTAGCAGACCCTGCAATGATGGGCAATATTATTATTCCAAGAGGGACATAAACTGGGGAACAGAAGCTCCTAATGATAAGCCTCATGCTATCTCTCAGTGAGGTCGAAAATTTCCCAAGGCAATCTGAAGAAAGATTACCTGTCAGTTCTACAGTCAGATAGGGCAGAAGGAAGCACAAGATCACTATAATTCCAAACTTACATGAGTGAAAAATGTAAACCAAAATCGAGCACATCACCCGAGAGGTAAATGCTTCTGCTGTAACAATTTCATCTCCTATTGACTTCACTTCCCACATCATATCTCTCCATCTTTCCATGTTTATCTGTTGGCAGCTATAAGTACCTGTAGGTGTTAGTGTTGGTGTCTTAAGGGTAGCCGTATTCCAAGATGGCAGACCTGTTTTTGATTTCATTCACCCTCTTTTCCTTTTGGCCAAGAAAAATTTTAATCTTATTTTATTTTTCTAGAAGCTTCTTTACTTTTCATTTGCATTCATCCTGTTCTCTGGAGTCTTCCTACTACTGCAACTAAATTCTTTGAAGCATAAGTTCAAGTGCGTTCATTGGGGCTTGAGACCGTCAAATTTATCCTCACCTCCCTCAGAGGCAGCACTCCTTCATGGGTGCATGACTGAGTCCCAAAAAGAAAATCCCTACTATGCATTTTGAAGCAATTCTAATACTGACAAACTTGAGGGCACAAGCAGCAGTAAAAATCAGAAATGAATGCTTGCTATCATAGTCATTACTAAATAACTTAATCATGACTTATTGTTGTGGCATATCAATATTGTTATTGGCCAATGTGACAGCTCCTTTATTGGAAGCATGTGGGACACTCTCAAAAGCAATCTTATGTTATGCCCCTAGTCATCAGCTTGTCATTATTGGCATTCAGATTATGGTTTGGCCAACTTGTGGTTTACATAACCTTTGATTAGTCTTCTAGTAATTTCTCTATTAGCAGGCCTAAGTAGCGGTTTATGGGTTGCCCTGACCTAATTATGTCTATAAATATAGAGTAAACTCTTCATCATTAATGATCGCTTGTGTAATTCTATTGGTAGGTTGCCCATTCGAAGTGCATTCCCTTTCTTATTTCAGTTATTTAGTATTTTGGCAATTCATCTTCATCTACCTCTTAGATCTGCTCTACAGTGCTTGGTTTGATCACCCTATGTGGAGTTGATATTGTTCTCTGTTAATTTCATTATTCAATGTAGAGATATGTTTACAGATTCTATCAGTGTCGATTTGGGCAGCAATTATGTGGTATAAAGATAAGAAATTAGGGACAAATTGTAAATAGCAAAGGTGGTCTGTTTTCGAGTAAAGTTTGCTGCAATGCTTTTTCCTTGGCAGAGTTTTTTAATTTATCCTTTGCCTTGCCATCTTTTGGTTATTCTTCTTTTTCCTATTGTCTTTTCATCCCCCCTTTGTGAGTCATCTAGGGTTTCTAACCATACCATGGTGCTTTGGGATTAAAAATTCTTGTAGCACTAACATGATTGGCTCAGTTGAATCTCTTGAGGAGCATTTGAAGGAGCCAGTGACCCTTAAATAGAGCCTTTTGACCCAATTGCAGAAATCCCTGAAATGACTCCAAAACTCTTATCCTAATCACAAACATGAAACCATAAATTTTTTAATAAGCCCGAAGGTTACTTTAAAACACTTATACTGATCCCAACTGTTCAAATTGTTGATAAGCCCTAAGGTAATCAGGAAACTCTAAAATTTATGGTCTCAGATCCCTGCTGAAAAATATACCTTCCTCTGATTGCTACTCAAATGAAGTCTCAAGGAAGAAATTCCACTAAGATAGAAAATACCAGTTATGGAAGGAACATCAAATCCTTCTTAGTTAGTGGAGCAGGGAAGAAAGTATATAGGCATCCTCAGCTGCAAGAACAGAATAATGGGGTGTTCGTCCTAATATAGGAAATACCCTAATCAATAGAAGTGCAGTGCAGCAAAAGATTACACCTTTTAGGAAGCCAAAGCCAAAAAGCTAGGAGGAAGTCATTTATAACATCCAACTGTTTCAAATTGATCTCTTGGAAAGTGAGATGGAGACTAGTATCACACAGTTGTAGCCAAACTAGATATTGTCATAGAAAATAGTGAAAGCTATGGGAGGAAAAGATTCATTCAACGGGCAAGGTTCCAATATGGCAATGGGAACAAGCAATATGGAAACTTTGGTAGAGGAATCGACACATCCCTAGGAGGTGACAATGCATCAATTGTAGTAATGGGAGCTGAGAAAATGGAAGCTTTGGAGGCAGTACCAACATAACCCCAGGAGACAGGCAATCATTAGGTGATGATGGCATTGGAGCCACTACATCTATTAGATGCAGGCAATATGCAAACCAATAACTTCCTTGGAAATAGTTAAGATATGACTTATGAATGCAAACAAACCTTTTATAATCAAGGGTATTGTTGATGATTGTTTTTCGACAAGTCAACAATAGAGTAAAACACGGAATATCTAACTCTCTCTTGAGCAAAGCCTCTCGAATGCTAAACAAGATGATCAAACGTGATGACTCCAAGGTTCCTTTTCTTATGATTTCATGATGGATAGCTCAATAACATAATATGATTTTGCTGATAAACACAAAGGGACTTACACAATTGTTCAAACAACTTGTTGTTTCAATGAAAGAGGCAAACACTAGAGTATCTAAGACTTATAACGTATGATATGGCAATGAAATACTTGATCCTAAATTCTACCCAGATTGATAAAAAATGACAAAAGGTGAAAGGTTTAGTGAAACTAATCTAATTCTAGATGTAGGAGATGATTACTGCTCAAGTGAAATCAAACGAACTCTTGCTTTGCTAGATTAAACAACTACACAAGGTTGATGCTATCTTCTAGGGTTATACAAGATATTTAAATCACTTATGCTCATGAGAATTCAACAAACATAAATATCAAAATTAAGCTCAATTCGTTCAGACCAACCATACACTGCAACTTGCAAGCCACAAATTACAAATGGTGTGAACATAAATATTTCACCACAAACAATAATAAAGCCTTCCACCAACTAACATAACACTTTAAAAGAAAACTTAATCTAACTTAACATTCGCTTGAAGGAATCAGAAACCATGCAACACTTAGAAACATATATAGAATCACCAAACAATGAGTCTTATGTTATTTTAGAGAGCTCTTGCAACAATTTTCAGAGTCTTCAATCTTACAAATGGGAGCAAAAGGAGCCTTTATATAGACCTCAAGAATACATGAAGGGTCAAGATCGATTGGCAAAGCCAATGGACCAGATTATGCCACCTCATAAGTAGTTACAACAAACTCCTATTTTTAGTATATGAAAGAGGGAACAAAGGCACGTTTCCCAAGAAGATAAGGATGACAAATCAGTAGCCTATGAGGAGTCTCCATGTGAATAACCATCACTAGTGTTCTGGAATTCAATGAATCTGGACACTATTTGCTTGACATCATCAAAAGGTACACTTGGCGTATTCTTAGTGGTTCCTTCAGCTTCAAGTACATCATCTGCATAAAGGCCAAGTGTCTTCTCCCAATTGATCATCCTAGCTTTGTTGGCGCCCAGGTGGACAGCAAGCGAAAATATACTAACAAGCTTCTCATCAGAAACATCATCCTCTTGGAAGTAGAATGCTTGAACTTGTTCTTTCATATTATCAAGAGTCATTTCTCCAAATTGATTGCATATTTTCATCAAGGATGCATGTATTCCATCTTGAATTCTTTGAATCACACTTCTTACTCTTGACATATCTGTTTCTACCTTATCAAGTAGCTGTCCTTTATTGCGAAAGCAATAATACCAAGAAGAGAAGTCATATGTTATGCCTTCTTCAATCATTGCAGCATGTATCAACTCGTCAATTGAAGTCTCCATCAAGCTCTTCAAATGTGGCATGTATTGTTCTTTGATAATCTTGAACTTAGCACAAGCTGTCAACAATGCAAGTACCCTTTCCTTAAGATCAACAACCTTATGATACACTTGCATAATATCTTCCAGATGTCTATATGTGGTTTCCTTTGACCTTTTCATCCAATCTTTCAACCTATGAGATGAGGATCTCAACCCCTCAAGATGTACAACTGTTTCTGGAGGAAGAAGAGATGGAGGTGTAGAAACTCTCTCCTGCTGATGGATAGGATGAACTAAGTGCTGAATATATTGTTCCAATGCTAGGCACCTTTGCTTAGCTCGAATCCTACCTTCTGTTTCCTGCCTATAATAGCTCAAGCATTATCAATTGAATCCTGAAGTTCTTCTACTTGCACTCCAGTCAATGGACCTAAGTTGATTATATTGATGTCATAATCTTCAGGTGTAATATCTTCTACATTCTTCTCAAGCCTTGGAATAGCTACATGTACTTTCCTTACACCTGCTTCATCTTTGGTTATCTTTGAAAGAGTAGTTGCTTTCTTCTTTGGTTTTTCAGTAGATATGTCTAGAAGCAACTCTTCAACAGGAATAGGATGATATTTTTCCACTTCACAGCTTTCTTTAATTCTATCTTGTGGCCACTCCGGCAATGATGAAAGATCGCCTGACTGTTGTACTTGCTTTCCTTGCATAGGCAATGATTCTTCTTCAGCCTCATCAATGATCTCAGTATCATGTGGATTTGAAGGCACCTCTTCTAATGGAGTATCCGGAACTACATCCTCAACATGTACAACTATATCTTGATTCATTGGAGTATCACCTGGCTGTCTAGATGAAGCAGTTTCAATACTTATTCTTTTCTTCTTCTTGCTTGATTCCCCTTGTGTAGATTCAAGTTGTTTTCTTTTCTTTGTTTGACTTGAATCCCTTTCATTATCTTTACTTTGTGAACTCCTACCAGGTGCACTATGTTGTCCCTGCTGTTCAACTTCTCCCATTTTGGTGTAAGTAAGCTTCTTCCCTTCATCTACCAATGCTTGTACTTGCTCTTTTACATGTTCCTCAGTGATAGCAATGATAGGTTCTATCAATTCTTCATCATAAACTCTTTCCCTATCAGTCCAGTCAATGTCATAAGGCAGGTTCCGGATCTTATTGTATTCATCACCTGAAAGAGTTCTATCATCATCTAACTGATCAGGAATCCTTAATACCTTTGTAGCTCTCACTAGATCCCATCTTAACCTTGAACACTTTTGCATCCTTATATCATCATCATCAATGGCATTCGCCCAATGATCTTCAAGCTGCTCAACATGCTGGTAGGAAGAGTATGATTGCTTAATAGCTCCATGTGGATCAAAGTTCTCCCTCCTTGAATCATGAAGATGCAAATGATTGCTTGAAGCTCAACTTCTGAATGTTCAGCTGCTTGAAGTGATGGACATGAATAATATCTCCCCAGCTTGAGAGGAAACTGGACTCTAGCCTGCTTTCTTGCCCTTTGCATCTTATGAAACTCTAATAACTGTCTTGAAACTTCCAGCAACACCATCCTATTGGTAGGATACCTCGGCAATCTGTATGGAAAAGATGTGAAGCCTTGTATTCTGATATAGGTAAACTTGTCATATTGAATGTAATACCTTCCATATTGTTCAATGAAGTTCCTAACAGCACCTGTCAGTCTTCTATGCAGTTCTCCTCGCAACTTTCTCACTATGTACATGGCGAAGGCATCATTAAATCTCTTATAATGATTGATGTTCTTCAAATGGAGCTGCGGATAACACTGATGTGATAGAATCTGTCCAGACTTTATACCTACTTCTCCTTTAGATGTTAATCCTTTATAAACCACATTTCTTGCTAGGATGTAAACAAGATAGGAAGTCATGAAGAAAGATTTTGTCTCATCAAACCTTTCAAACTGCTCATCAAGGCAATGGTTTATAAGACCAGCCCAATCAACCATCTTATTCTTTGTAAACACATGATCAAAGTAGGTATACATCCATCCTTCAAAAGTAGATGATTGAGGCCTACCTGTTACTCGATTCAAGAACATGATGAAGTAACTTATCTCTTGTTTGAAATCTGCCTTGTGAAACTTTGGATCTTCAGAGTTGTATATCTTGATTGATGAATCTATCATCCATTTCTTCCTCACTTTTTGCATGTAGTGCTTGGAATTGCCTTCAAAAGTCCGTTGGGCAGTTGTAGGACAAATGAACACTGCCTTCCGGTTTGGGATGTTGAAGATCTCTTGAATGGCTTCTCTTTGCAAGTAGGCTAGGACAGTCCCATCTTTAGCTGCAATTTGTCTTCTTTGTTTATCATAGTGTTGAATACATTCTAACACTAACTCGGTGCTAGGTAGAGTAGGTGGGAAGCATACTGCTTGTACAATTCCATTCTTTGCAATGGCCTTGATGTCTTCATTCCTTGTGATGGCGAGCAAGAAATCCTTCATCTCCTCCAAGTTGACGTGTTCCATGTTGGTGTCTCCCACATTCTTCCAATGAGTTTCGAGCTTGGAGTCGGGTATAGTGGACTTGGCATCCATTTTGATCATCACTTGCCTCTCCTTTGCCGTCATGCCCATCTATCTACAAGATAACACTTGAATAAGTGACTTGAAATGATGAAAGTTAACTTCACAAACCTGATTTTTAGATGATAAAACTATGAAAATCTGCAAAATTAAATAAATAAAAAGGCAAATTTATGAAATAAAGGTGGCTGAAACATACCTCACACCAATTTCTGACCTAAAAAATGCAGATTTTTGTAGAAATGAGGAAAAATCAGTTATGAAAATGACAAAAATCAGACTTCAAAGTATAAATCTGCCCTTAAAATCTGCTGCTCCTTCTCCTAAAAGTCGCTCCTTGAAGAAAGTTATGAATGAATGATGTTGAAATGACCAAAAGCGCCCTCATATATAGTGAATTTACCTACATTTAATGCAGGTCGGCCAAGAAGAGGGTCGGCCTAGTTAAGCATTTAATGCATTTTTCACAATTTTGAAGGGTTAAAACTTTTTTAGGCGCCAAAATGGATGGTAAAATTGATGAAGGGCGCCAAAACTTCTTGAATGTCTTCCAACACACAATGCACCTTAACCTGGCCTAGATGATAGTAAACCTTTCTTCTCATATCAGGCATACTTATGAGATTGTTCCAGCCAAAATGAAAGTGCTTTAGCGCCTCGACTTAAATGAAGACTCCTTAACAACTAACCTTAATCAAGCTCAATACCTTAAAACTTCAATCATATTTGCCTCTAGACGTTCATGATGATACTCAATCCTCTCCTAAGACACTTCAAATAAGGTCTACTAGATACAACTTTCCCTAAGAAGACTTGACATGTTGAACACACTTTGGGAATGAAGTAGGCTTCTTCAAGGCGCTATTTGAGGGAGTCTAAACAAGAATATGCGCCTAGAATTATCTTGCTAAGACTTGGTCATTTTGGAAGTTTTGACACAGGGCGCTCCCATTGGGGGTAACTTGAATGGTATCCTTGTCTAGGCGCCAAAATGGATGTCCTACATCAAGGCGCCATTAGTCAGTTGTTTTGTGTAGAATGGGCGCCCAAAACTCATAATGACCTCAAAGGACTCTTAATCACTTAGAATTACTTCCACAAGACTCCACCTAACCACTCACCTAGGCGCTCTATGATGACTTATTCATTCTTCTACATGCTTCTTATATCAGGGCGCCAAAAGGTGATCAAATTTCCAAACAAGGGCGCCTAAGGAGTTCATGCTTAGTTTTAGCCATTCAAAGGCTCTTAACTCTAGGTGCTACCTTTTGAAGGTTTTGCTTCATGTTCTATCAAGACATGCATTCATTTGTTGAAGGCCTTCTAAGTTAGGCGTTCAAAATCCTCTCAACCAACCGTACTTCCTAGGCGCCAAGAATGATGATTTAGGTGTAGATGGGCGCCAAGATCAATATAAGGACTTTCTTCACTTGTTTGGATTCTGTAAGGGGGCAACTTTCCAATTGGATGTTGTATCTTAAACTCATAGCATTCAAGGTGCTAAAACTATCATCTCTCCAACCCTTTGGATCTAGGGCGCTCAAAATGATGAGAATAACAAGGAAGAGCGCCTTGACCCTTGGATTCTCAATCACCTTTCACATACTTACCTCTACTCCATGTGACTAATTCACCCTTCAATTTGACATTCTAGATGTCTAAGACCCTTAGGTGCTAATCTGAGGATAAATTGAGTGATAAGGAGCGCCTAAATTTGATGATGTACATTGGGCACTTTCTTGAGGTGATCTTGATGGCAAGGAGCGCCTTTGACATTCAAGTTTAATTTTAGCCATTTAAAGCCTCTTAACATTAGGCGCTAAAACTTGTGACTTAACCATCATTTTTCCTTAGGTGCTCATATGGAGTGAAATGAGTGGCAAAGTGCGCTTATCCCTCTGAGACACCTTAGCTAGCTCTTTGGTGCACTTTTAGGGTGCTATAGATGACATGCACCTAGGGCCTACTTGACCACCTTCTCTACAGATCCTCACTCCTTAGGGCATACTAAGTTCAAAACACCTTTCCCACAAACAGAGCGTTTTCAACTTGACCAAAGGGACGCTTTACAATTGACTAACTCCGAGATAATATAAACAAACATCCTAAAAACGACTGATCCTATGAGAAAACTGGGGGTCCCCATCATGATGGGGTGATGTGTGATTTGGTCACAACAGGTATCTTGACAAATTTGTAACACACACTGTTCTGGCTAGGGTTTCTGTATCAATTTTTTTGTGTTTTCTGAATGTTGTTGTTTAGGGTTTCATGTGCATGTTTTGTAGGTAGGTTTTTTGTATTGAACAAATGGAATATAAAGCATATAAACAAACCCAGAAAATCTAAAGCATATATCAATAAAATATCGAAGACCCAGATCATAAAATATGCTAAACCTAATTATTGTGAGATACCCATATTGAAATCCCCAACTTTGTTTTATTGCTGTACTGGTACCAGCATTACAAGCTATGAAAAAGTCATCAATATCCACATACAATGTATTGATTCTCAGGTATCAACGTTGCAGCTGCAAATATGGTCCTGGATGCCAAACTTTGATGAGACAAGTGCTACAAAACAGAGTAGAAACCAATTCCCAAATACCCACATCCTTCCTCAACCTGTACGGCCCTGCTGTAGGCTGTGAGCAGCAACAAATGGCATAAAAAAACTCCACAAACTCCTCTATAAATGACTGACTAAGACTGCAGATATAGGCGCCCTGTAGAAATAGATTATAGCAATAGAACCCCAAGAAATATTCCACCAAAGCCCTCACAAGTGGTATGGCCTGTTACAGAACTGGTATGGCCCAGCAATGGAGTGTAATCTCAGCCACCAAACACTTCAAAGATCAACAAATCTGCTCATCATAATCTGTCTTTACATCTACATATCAAACTCCATCAAATATGATCATATCATGCCCCAAAACTTGACCAAAATGTATCAAACGAAAGTTCAAATGAAGCTCTTGTGTGAAGACTCCAATGTTCCTCCCTGATGTGGTCTTTCACACACGAAGAAGGCGATCTTGTAGAGGTTTTCGTCTCAACAAGTCCAGTCCAAACCCTCAAAGCTCTTCAAGCTCCAAGAATGCACGAGAATATCAAAACAAGTGAGTGAATAATAATCCAAGCATAATGCAAATGAGCTTTACTTCTTTCTTTTATCTTCCTCACTCTTCCAATGCCCAAGAGGTAATATTTTATTATTTTATTTTGTTGCTTTATGTCCCCTCTAACACCATGGGCACCCATCCCCCTAGAGACATGATTTTAAGTTGACTTAACTTTATAATATAAAGTCAGTTTAATACATAAGTCACTTTACCACTTTAAATATTATAAGTTAAATCTTCAATTTAACTTATATTTTGACAACAAAGCTTCGGGTATCTCGAAACCAGCAATCTTGTGCTAGGATCCTCTGCACCTGCCCTGCTATAATTAGCAAGTCACTCCAACCTGACTTACTATAAATAGTAAGTCTCCAGTTAGGCCCCCTAACCACTGTCATTAGCCTACGGGAGCCATGTGATAGGCTAATTCTCATCAACTGTCCAATTGGGCTTAAATGGGGGACATTACAAAATCCTATGTTTCTAGAACCAACATCCGCAAGTGTGAACCTCAAAGGTTTAATGGTTCAGATGTGGCATCGTGGATCACTATGATGGAGCAATACTTCAGCTCCATGACGCCCCCTTAGACCTCACTGTAGATATTGCTTCATTCTACTTAGACCTTCAATTGTACCATGATTTCAATGGATTTGCAATGAAAGGCCACAAGATGTGCTGTTGCATGTTAAAATTTGCTAATGAGTTGCTTACCCACTATTAGAATTCTTGGAGTAGTGACTACTTTGGATAGATGTCCAAATTACTACAAACATGATTGGCTGATTATTACTCCCAACATTTGAAGTTGTCCACCAAAGCCCACAATTTGACTTAGTATCAATGTTTTGAAATGTACATCAATGGCTTATGTGGTAGAATCCATCATGAACTAATGTATGACGGGGGTGCATCCCTTCCCTCTAGGGGTCTAGGGGGACATCTAGGACGTTTAAGGGACACAGACAGGGGAATGACACATCCCTAGGTACCCATATTTTGAATTTTTTACTTGTGTCCCCATGATGTTTCTGATTTTTTTTAGTATCTGGGGCGACATCTCCTAGTTCCTTGATGATGTCTAGTTCAATTGGTCCCCTTATTACAAGGAAGCATTCTCTAAGACATGTGGATATTGACCACCATTCACCACTTCCTACTTGCAAGGTCATTCAATGGTTCAAGCCAAGGATCATAATCTGACACCAATAGAACATCTTTTACATACTCAAGGAGAACTTAACTATGGATTGTGACATAAAAAAACAAGAAGCAGACCAACGTAGAAGTGAGTGGCACTTTGAGGTCGGAGTTTGAGTTTTCCTTTGGCTGCAGAGTACAAACAAATATCTCCCAAACAATGGTCAGGCAGCAACCTGGCTCTGAAATTCTATGCTCCCTGCAATGCACTACATAGGATTGGCAATCTGGCATATAAATTGGAGCTACTACCATCTCTTGAATCATCTAGTCTTTCACGTGTCTTGCTCAAAGAAGCTTATAGGTGACAGGATTTGAGTGCAGATGGCGTTCCTCAGTTAGATGTGGAAGCAAAGTCATTTTTGAACTTGAAGTGGTGATTGAGAGGAGGATGGAGAGATTACGTAATAGGGCAATTATAAAGTACCTCATTAAATGGAAGAAACAGCTAACTTAAGGCACTACATGGGAAAATGAGAAATTTTTGCGGAATCATTTGTAGCTGCTAAGCATTGAGGGAAACACTATTTTGGAGGGGGAGGGCATGTTATGCTCCGAAATTCCTAATCATCCACTTTTCATTATTGTCATTCAGGTTATGGAGTGGTCAACTTGTGGCACACATAACCTTGACTAGTCTTCTAGTTGGTTCTGGGTTGTCCATTTTATGTTTATTTAGCGTAATTAGGGATTATGGGATTCTTCTAGTCTAATTATGTCTATATATAGGGGTTTAAGGTGTTCACACAATCTTCATTTTTGGTCGTTACTTTGGAAGTTCTCTTGTTAGGATCTTTGTATTTGGAGGTTGCTATCTTGATGTGGCCCTGCTTTCTTATTTCGGCTATTAGTATTTGGCAATTAGCCTTCATCTACAACTCAGATATTCTCTACTATGCTTGTTTTGATCACGTTGTGTGAAATTGCTACCACTCTTTCTGTTAATTACATTGTGCCATAAAGAAATATTCTTACATCTTGTATAAATGATTAATCAATTTTTTTTTTCCTATGGAAAATCCTGCTGAGATTAATATCACAGGGAAATGCATCTTTATCCAAAATTTTAATAGTCAGCATTTGATGATGGTAAATTATTAATCTTTGACACCATGTTACTAAGTTTATAGTTACGAGCCTCTGTAACCTTGCTCTTCCTGGCTTCCCCATAGCCATTCCAGTCACGTTTCTTCAATCCTATTCTTAGGTCCATCACAAATTCTATTAGAAGCTTTGAGTAATATTTTAGTTTCACTAATTAACGAATATGTAAATATTATTATGACGCTTTCTCTTCTTATTGGATAAGCTTTGTAAGAATGTATTTATTGATAGATATTGTTGTTTTATTTGCTCTACATATGTTTAAACTTTTAGTTATTTATCCTGTACTGCTCAGACTCAATACTAGTTTTCATTAATCTTTTAGCTTTTTGCAGTGTAGCTTTTTCATTTCAAAGTCCAATTAGTATATATGATTTAGGTGATATAATCTTTCCTTTTTATTTTCCAATCTGTGCAGATTAAAGATGCTGGGGGTTTAGATGTAATGCCTTCTGGCAAAGCTACTGACATAGAGCGTATTGACGTAAATGAAAGAGTTATTGCTCTTGAACGCCTCAACCCAACACCTCGACCAACTACGTGAGTTATCCATTTTATATGTTGGGCAGTTTGATATAGAAGATAACAGGAGTCATGCCCTTTTTCAAGTTTTGTAGTTCATATAAGGGTGATCATTGTTCTCATGATCAGTGAATAAATTGTTGTGTTGAAGCAGGTGGTTTGGGTTATATTTTTATGTTCTGTGGCATGTCATTTTCTTTGTGTTCAAGGTCAGGTCTAATGATACTTTGCATTGTGTAATGGATATTCATATTACTAATTGTTGCAAACTCTGACATAAATAATGAGGTTTAACAATACTGTTAGACAATTTAGGAGGGAAAAAAATGAAGCTCCACATTTTAAATTTGAGAGATATTGGGCTAGACACAATAACCACTTGCATTCATACTGTAGATGTGACTGTATGGAAGCTAATTTACAAAGTAAATTGGTGATAACTTATCTTTATATATAAGTGCTACAGTTAGTGAGTGCAATCATAAACTTGATCAACAAAGAAACACACAAGTGCCTTGAAGCAACATAGAGAATGGATTTTATTTTAATTTATTGTTTTTATGTTTCTGGAGAGTGGCAGAGTTTTGGACAGCAAGGGAGGGGTGAAGGTGGTGAAAAGCTGAACCATAAAACATGCAAGAAGCACAATTATATGAAGTAAATATTTATACAAGCCTTCACTTCCCCTCTCTGTCCAAGCAATGAGAGCACACATCTCTCATTGTGCCCCTACATCAAGTGATACATATAATACCTAAGAATATAGACCTGAGTACGTATGTGGGTTACCAAGTCATCCATTAAAGTTTTGAACAATGAAAATTTGTCTTATAGAAATCTCTTTAAAGACCACCAAAAGCCACTCTACACTTTACCAACCAAGAAAGACACTTGGAAAAGTCCATGAACAAATCAAAGTATTCAAGCTACATACTCATGAACCGTGTGTCTATAAAGACAGCTGTTTTCTAATGTATGTGGAAGAAAAAAGTGTTTTGAAACCTATGAAAGATCTTACTTCAAAGGTGCTTTCCGAGCTGACAGCCCCAAAAGGTGTTGGTGCTTACCTTTATTTTTTCCACATTGAGCATAAATTTCATTTGTTAGGTCTGTGTTTTCTGGCATATATTTATTGGAAAAACCTCAGTAGAGATCCGACCAAACATGAACCTTGAATTTGAATGAGAAGGGACTAATCCAAATAGAATTATGAAGCCGTTATGAACCAATATGAAGCTGTCTTAGTTCTACATTTCAAACATTTCATCTAAAATTGAATTTTTAAATCACATTTAATTTAAACCTGGTCTAAATGCGCATGACAGGTGTGCTATAATGGTTCATAGCTTTGTCACCAGGCCATATCAGATCCCACCAATTGTGATCTTTTCTACAAAGAGCAGCTTCGACTTTATCCCTGTGATCTATAATGTTGAGAAGATCCGGGTAATTGGCATGTATTTTTTGGGAAGAATTAATTCCCTAAAGTTATAGCTTGATGAGAACCAATTCTTTATCTGCATCCTACAGATCATGCCATCAGGCTAGATTTTGTCTGCATAAATTCTTAAATCATCTGGTGAATAGAACCAATAGAGCCTTAAGAAGTTTTGAAAAAATCTCTTGATGAGAACCAATTCTTTATCTGCACCCTATAGATCATGCCAGTAGGCTAGACTTGTTTTGCATTAATTCTTACAAATCATCCTGTAAATAGAACCAATAGAGCTTTCAGAAGTTTTGAAACACGGAATACTATCTTTCCCTGGTTCCCACCCCTTGCAATGACTGAAATTATCATCACATATAATTAGAAATTGTCTGTAATGACCCTTTCTGGTATTTTCATAAAATATGCAATTTTTTTTGTATTTTCTGATTTATACAATACTGGAATAATATGGAATACAAACAGTAGCTACTAATCTCCAAAAATAAATACTGAACAGCAGCAAAATAGATTTGATATTTACTGTTGGAACCCTTAATACATCATTATCACCGTGATTGCAGCAAACTGGAAACTTATTAGCACTGATATGAATAGCAATATTCAACAAAACCCATTGACATTCAACGGACTGAATAGTCATTAAATGCTGATGAGAGACGCAAATATCATTCAATATTAACAATCCAAACTCACAGTTTGAATGCAGCGATTGATAATGAAGACAAATAAAATGATGCGATTTGATAGCTGATCCTAGGTATGACTGGCAGAGGATGTACGGCAGCTGATATAGAAGGTATGACAGCTATTGTAATAAGCTTCAGCTCATAGATAAAGGTACGACTGACTTGGAAATGATTTTGTGCCAAAGTCTGAAGTGCAGCAGCCCCAAACAAGAATCCAACAAATAATTAAATTTGTATGGCAGTCTTCAACAAGTATTGCCCTGCAAATGGTACGGTCTGCTCAAACAAGGGCAGCGATAATGATTTTCTGCTCTGCAGCAAATAGTCTGAATATAATAGAATATTAGCACAAGATCCTTCACTAAAACAACTAAAATCTTCAACATTGGAAATCTTCAAAAACCCAACTGAAACTGGTATTCCTTTCATCATAAATGCAATCCTTGGATGGAATCGCCTCAAATGGACAAGGGGGTTTTCGTCTTCCAATCCAAAATAGAAACCAAGAGGGTTTTTGTTGTAATGTCCCCTTCCTAGCCAATTCAACAGGTTGACTCAATTAGCCTATTCTAGGGTTCCCGTAGGCTAATGTTTGTTGGTTAGGGAACGTTGGTGGAGGTTACCAGCAGTTGTGACATGTGTGGGACGTTTTGATTGAGTTCCGACATTAGTTTTGAGCACAGCTTCCCTTTCTGGAGTGTCGTTGGACAAGTTCTCTAGGACTTACTATTTTTAGTAAATCGGGCGGGGTGTGGGGTCACCGGTGGAGCCTGTATCGATATTTCTATTCTTAGCAACATCGGCGGGAGTGACTTGTATTGGTTTCTCGACAATTGAAGTGGCCAAGGAATATTATTTTTAAATGTCGAAAATATCAAAGTTAAATTAAATATTTAACTTATGGTATTTAAAAGTTATAAGTTACTGTATTTTTGAAAAGTGAATAAGGGGTGTTTTTATTTGATGTGTTAGTAAAAGGGGGGTGCTCATCCCATGGGGAGTCATAAGGATTTTTGAATATTAAATTAAATATTAAGTTAAAAGACTCCCAACTTGGGCGTTGGAAATGAGAGGAGGAATAAAACTGAAAAATAGAGCTCATTTGGCCATTCATTGTCGTGCATTCATTTTCTTGAGCTTTGTCTTGTTGGAGGAGCTGGTTATCCTTCTAGGGTTTGTGGAGACAGAATCCTCTACGTCTTACACTTCCTACGTTGTTGAAATACACAATCTGGGAGGTTGCTAGTGATCTCACACAGGGATTACGCTTGGTCTTTCATTGATTGATTTATGGGGTTTTTATACAAGTTTAATATGCAGATTTCATGGACAGATTTTAGAATGGAAATATGGTGTTTATTTGTGTATTGAAATTGCTGTGATCTCCTTATGCTGGCCGTACTATTTTGTGAGGGAGCCGTACTGTATTTCAGCTGGTTGGATGTTCATTTTGAGTGCTAACTCTATATCTTTGTGGCGTGGAGAATAAGGAGGATATTGCTGATATTTTAGAGACTTATTGGAGCAGATTTCTAAAGGATTTTGACAAGTTTTGCTGTTGTTGCATTCCCCATAGCTGGCCGTACATCCTCAAACTAGGCGTGACGACTCCTAGCATCAAACACCTTAGTTTAAGGCCCTTTCTCTCTTGCAATGGAGGCGTTTGGGGTTTGCCTATAGCTGTCTATCAATTTCAGGAGGGAGAAATAACATATTGATGATTTTGGATGGGATTTTATAGTCTCTGTTCGCTGGTTTTCTGTATTTTAGACCTACAACTTGTAAAACGGAACATGGGTATGTCTCTAAATTGAAGTTTATGCTATTTTGCCATCTGGGTATTCGTAGTTTAAGTTGTTAATGTTCTCTACACTTCTGGGTATCATTGCATGTTCTGTTTTTCTTTATTATTTTGCAATATTGAATGTGAATATGCAAACAAGCAAACAAACCAATCAGCAATGAGCATAAACAAACAAATAAAAAATTTAGCATTAGAAAAAAGACACAAAAAAGGGTGTATATTACAGTGGTATCAGAGCACAACTCTTCTTGCCATCCTGTGCGGTCAGTTGGGAAAAAATGGAGAGAGTTAAGTGATGCAGCCTTTTACTCACCATTATAATCTAAGGAGAAACAGGTCACAGCCCAACCTCGAAATACCACCACACATAGACCCGTTTGTAGGTGTTGACAGGGTAGAGGTAGAGATGGGTGACAGAGAGCATGGTGAACCCAGCACCGGGGAGATATTGAATGATTTGGCTAAGGGATAGCGTTAACTACAACAAAACATGAACCAGATTTGTGCCCTTCTAGCTAGACAAATTGAGGGGAATAACAACAACAATAAAAATGGACACGGTAATGAGGGCAATGGTGACAGGAGAAATGATGGGGATGGATCCGTGAATAACAGGACAATCAACCAGTGCACAATGGCTGGGGCAGTTAATAACAGGAGAAATGATGGGGATGGATCCGTGAATAACAGGACAATCAACCAGTGTACAATGGCTGGGGCAGTTAATACTAGACCACGCATGCCTACCTTTCCTCCACGAGATACCCACTTGAGGTTATTGAGCCGACTCAACATGAGCTACAGGACATGATTATGAGAGATTGGAGGGCTTCAGGGGCAGAGTTCTAAGCTGAAATGTCTTTCAGAGATTATGTGGATCTCAGGATGAGGCATAGACCCAACAGGGTTAATAGACAACATAATCATGAGTTACAGAAAAAAGTATGCAAACTGTCCATTCTGTACTTTTGTGCATTTTTGAATCATTTCATCGTTGTTTTTTTTCTTCATTCTCTTTGCTTTCTTTCTTTTTGCACCCTTTTTGCCATTCTTCTTTTATCTTTACTTTTTTGCCATTTCGGCAATTTGGAGCGCCAGTGAACCTCCCTCTTTTGCACTCATCCCTTGTGCTTATTTCCCTTTCGACACTTTGAAGGGAAATTGAACCTTCAAAGGCGTCAAAGAACAAATACTTGGGTTCCTTTCAAAACACATGGGGTTTTAGGAAGAAAAGACATAGGATAGGACACTTTAGGGATTTTCAGTGGATTTTGGGTGAAATTTAGGACCGGAAAAATTGGGTCCTAATAGTGGCTCTGGTTGGGGACATGTGCCAAACTTGGAACAACTAGAACCAACTATCTCCGGGCATACCAAAAAGCAAAAAACACAAGGGAAACAATGTATTTACAAGGGCAATAAACAAGAAGGGCGTATATACAACAAGACAACTTACAGTCATAGGCATGAAGGCACAAAAGGGATAATGATTGTAAACAAAATTTTAACACAAGGCAGGGCAAGCCTGTGATCTCGATACTACACCTGGATCATTTCATCCACAAAAGAAAACTTTCAAGGGCTCTAGTTCAAATCAAAGAGGATTCAATCAACAAAAGTATAAACCTCCTAGGATGGATCAAGAAACAAAGAATGAAATGAGGAGGAAGAAGCTTTGCTTTTCTTGCAAGGAGCCATGGGAACCAAGATATCGATGCTTAGGAAAAGGCAAGGTTCATCTCATAGAGGTCATCTCTGATGATGAGAGTGAGATTGCAGAAGACAATAACTCAGATGGTGTTTTTGATCACGGGGAACCGTAGATACAGTTGGAGCTTGAGCCGAATGTTGAAAATAAAAGACATGTAACCATTGTGACAATTTCAGAAGTACCAAGATATCATCCTTTCCGATTGAAAGGAGTCATCAATGGACAAAGAGTCACTTGTCTGATTGACAGTGGAGCCACTCATAACTTCATAGATGAGGGCTTAGTTGTGAAGAGAGGACTAAAAGTTGAGGATTTTTTTGGATTCAGTGTGACAGTTGCAGATGGATTCACCATGGATTGCACTAAGATGGTACCACAGCTTAACATTCGAATGGGAGACTACACATTGACTGATGATTTCTGTGTTAGGTTTGGGAGAGATTGATGTTGTGTTGGGAGTTCAGTGGTTGCAGTCACTTGGTAGATACATACAGGATTTTCAGAAGATGGAACTTGAATTCATTCATGATGGGAAGAAGGTTGTTTTGAGAGTACTTTCAAATGGAGGCCCTAGAGTTGTGATAGCGAGGAGAATGGAAACATTGTTCAGACATGATGATGTTGCTTGGGCAGCACAGTGCTTTGTATCATCTAAATCTTCTTCAGGAGATCAAAAGTATCATGTGGATATACAGTCAATGCTTGATAAGCATAGTATGGTGTTTGGAGAGATTCCTCCTGGTAGACCACCAGATCGTGGATTTGAGCATGTCATTGAGTTGGAGGAGGGTTCCAAGCCCGTCATCACTACACCTTATCGTCATTCGCAACATTTCAAGGAGGAGATTGAAAAGAGGATCAAGGAGTTGCTTGAGTTGGGACACATTCGTCCTAGCTATAGTCCATTTGCATCTTCAATTGTGTTGGTGAAGAAGGATGGCACAATGAGGATGTGCATTGATTACAGAGCTTTGAATAAGAAGACAATCAAGAATAGATATTCCATTCCTAGGATCAATGAGTTGCTTGATGAGTTACACGGGGCCGTGTATTTCTCTAAGATTGATCTTCGTTCAGGGTATCATCAGATATGTGTCCGTGAGGAGGATATACACAAGACAACTTTCAGATGCCACAATGGACACTTTGAGTTTTGAGTTATGCCATTTGGTTTAACCAATGCACCTGCTACTTTTCAGTCATGCATGAATCACATCTTTCATGGGCAGTTGCGCAAGTTTGTGTTGGTATTCTTTGATGACATTTTCATATACAGTAAGACTTGGGAAGGACATCTTTAGCACATTGATGAAGTACTGGGTATCATGGAGGCTCAGTCATTGTTTGCTAAGGCATCCAGTGTGAATTTGATATGACAGAGATTCTCTATTTGGGGCATGTGATTGGAGTTGATGGAGTCAAAGTTCATCAGGAGAAGATACAGGTAATTCTGGATTGGCCACCACCGCTGAACATTTTAGACTTGAGAGGATTTCATGGGCTATGTTGCTACTACAGGAGATTTGTAAAAGGCTTTGCACAGTTAGCAGCACCTCTCACAGATCTCACGAAGAAGGGAGCATTCAGTTGGTCAAATGTGGCTCAGATTGCTTTTGGCAAACTTAAGAGAGTGATGAGTTCATGTCCAGTGCTGGCATTGCCGGATTTCACACAACCTTTTGTATTGGAATGTGATGCATCAGGAGAAGGCATTGGTGTAGTGTTGATGCAAAATAGACATCCTATTGCTTTTGAAAGAAGTTGAGAGACGCAGAAAGGCTCTATTCCACCTATGATAAGGAGATGCTCACCATCATGCATGCATTGGCGAAGTTCAGACAATATTTGGTGGGTAATAAATTTGTGGTTAGGACTGATCATAATAGTCTGAGGCACTTTTTGTCACAAACGGATTTGAATGAGAGGTAGCAGAAGTGGGTGAGCAAGATTCAGGCATATGATTTTGATGTTGAGTATGTGAAGGGGAAGAATAATGTTGTCGCTGATGCTCTATCCAGGAGGCCTACTCTTTGTTCGTTGTCAGAAATTTTAGTAGATTGGAAGTCTCATCTTTTGGTTGAGTATTCCAAGAACACATTTGCTTGTGAGATCATGGATGGCAAGATTCAGGATGACAGGGACAAGGTGGTTGATGATGTGATCTACTACAAGGATAGGATCTACTTGGTTCCTGAGTCAAAGTTGAAGGAGAAAATTTTGAGGGCCACTCATGACGATCCACTTGCAGGACATCCAGGTTTCTTCAAAACCTATAGGCAGGTGAGAGATTCTCATGGAAGGGTCTCAAGGATGATGTGTTGCAGCATGTCAAAGAATGTATGGTTTGTTAGCAAAACAAGTTGGGACATACTTCTCCCGCAGGATTGCTTCAGCCATTGCCTATTTCGGAACAAAGGTGGGAAAGAATCTTGATGGATTTCATCACAGGTCTACCTAGGGTTCAGGGAAAGGATTGCATATATGTTGTGGTTGATAGGTTGACCAAGTATGCTCATTTATTTGCAATACCGTCAGAGTATTCAACACTTCAGGTTGCAGAGTTGTTCTTTAAAGAAGTGTTCAGATTGCATGGACTACCGTAGACCATCGTCAGTGATAGGGACAACAGGTTCCTCAGTATATTTTGGCAGGAGTTGTTCCGAGTGGCAGGAACAAAGTTGGAAACAAGCACGAGCTGTCACCCTTAGGCAGATGGACAGACTGAGATTGTGAACAAATGGCTCGAGGGATGTCTTCACAACTATGTTGCAGGGCAACAATGTGCTTGGATCAAGTGGTTGCACTTGGGTGAGTATTGCGACAATACCACCTATCACATGTCGATTGGCATGTCACCTTTCAAGGCCTTGTACGGCTATGAGGCTCCATCATTGTTGGATTTGGCTTTCGAAAATTGCAGAGCTCCTAGAGCAAAGGATTTGATGCAGGACAGTCAAGACATCCTTAAGGCACTTAAGGATAATATACAGCAGGCTCAGAATCAGCAGAAGATGAATGCAGATAAACACAAGATTGAAAGAACTTTTGAAGTTGGTGATTTGGTATTCTTGCGCCTTCAGCCATATAGACAGTCAACATTGAAGAAGAGTGGTGTAGAGAAGTTGAAGCCGAGATTCTATGGTCCCTATAGGATTCTAAGGAGAGTTGGTGAAGTAGCATATGAGCTTGAACTGCTAGCGGAGAGCAAAATTCACAATGTCTTTCATGTGTCATGCCTCAAGAAGGCATTGGGACAAAGGTTGTTTCTTCACCTGATCTTCCACCTCTTGATGAAGAGGGCACTTTGGTTTTGGTTCCTGATAGCATTTTGGAGACAAGGGAGCGACATTTGACGAACAGGGTGATTCGCGAGCATTTGGTGAAATGGAAAGATTTGCCATTGGAAGATGCGACATGGGAAGGAGATCAAATTCTGCAGCATCCGAATTTGTTATTGCTTGAGGGCAAACAATCTTAGGAAGGGAGGACTGTAATGTCCCCATTTCCGGCGTGATCACCAACAGAGAATGGAGTTAGCCTATCTTCATTCCCGTAGGCTAATTCGACAAAACAAGGGAATATTCTGGTTGGGCGAAGGCTTGGAAATAACAATGTTGTTTAGAGGCTTGGAAAATAGAATGTTGGCTCAGCTAAGTTAACTAGAAAGGATGAGGAAATTGAATTAAGGAAACAATGAATTTTGATTGGGCACATCATTGGAGGATTTGTGGATAAAATAATATTATTATTATTTTATAATTTCAACGCCCAACTTGGAGAGGTTAAAATTAAATAATAATGCATTATTATTATTTAATTACGAGTGGTCAATTTGAAGATAAATAATAATATTTTATTATGAGCGCTCATATTGGAGATTGGAAAATATAAAAATATTAATCCCTTGAAGTGTGACGCTCACCTTGGAATTCGCAACAAATGAATAAAATATTGATATTAGAAGTGGCACTCACATTGGAGAAAGTGTGAAATAATAAAATATTGATCCCTTGTTTGTGGCGCTCATACATTGGAGGAGTAAATTCAAATTAAGTAATAAAATATTGCATTGGATCAAACGCCCTTCTTGGAGAATCATATATTTCAAAATTGAAGGAGGGAAATGAAATGTAAATCTTTAATTTGAATTTGGTATAAAAGAAGGCTTGAAGGCTCATTTTGGGCATCACGAATCTTTTGCATACTTTGGCATTTCATTTTGCTACGGTGGAATTGGACGAATACCCAATTTGCATCTTTGAGGCGGATTCATATGGAGTTCGCAATTGTGCTTCATTGGAGAGTTCATAGATTGATCAACCGTCATTTGGTCGGAGACCTTGTTGCTGGTTTCATCGAAGATCTTTCATTGCATATTGATTTGAAGATTGAAGACTTTGCAATACATTGAAGATATTAACTTGCAATTCGTTGAAGACCTTCATCATTGAGTGCTGATTTCTATAGGATGTTTCATGCTTGTTGAGCGCCGGTTTCAAGAGGGATACATTGTTTGTGTGCCGATTCCAATTGCAGATCTGATATCAGTGAGCAATCCCTGCCGCCGTCATTAGTAGATTATCATTTGTTGAAGTTCGCTAGGCTTTGAGGATTGTCGCCATCATTGGAAGGTTACATTGAGCATAGAAACATCCTAGATCAGGCCGATTTGCATGATCAGCGATCAGTCACAGCCAGCACGCATCACATTTATCTTGAAGGTAATTCATCATCATTTCAGTGACAGCGGCCACATTGGGAGAACAACAATCAGCAATAAGGAGTGGTTATAAATTCATTTCTTCCTCATTGAAGACATTCTACACAGAAGATCTGATTTGGAGAGGTTCGCTGCCTTGGTTTGCATTGTGAGACATCATGATTGGTATGTAGAATTCATTACACACCTCTGATTTGTAACAGCAGAGGTCTCGGATCTTGGATAGCCATATTGAGCCTATGCTCTTGATGTAATTTTCCTTCTATATCATTACAATTTGGAGCAGCAGATTTTCCTTCATATTTTGGCATGTTTGTATGTGTAATTCATGGTGTAATTCGATTTGATAAGGCTGCCGATATCAATCTATTCTGTTATAGATTTCTTTGCATTTTGTTAGTTTATAGTTTTTGTGTCGGAGACAAATTGAAAGGTGCAAAGATAAATCGGAGTTCAGTCCTAGGGTTTAGTTTCAAAATTGCAAGATTCAGAAATTTGCCTTCCAAACCTAGAACGGGACATTACAATCACTCAATGGAATCACTGCATGGTTCACTGCCACAATTCCACAGGATGGCAAGAAGAGCTGAGCTTTGATACCATTGTAATGTCCCACCTTGATTTTTTTTTTCTGATTTCTGTTGTGTGTTTTCAGTTGTGTTTGTTTATGAAAGAAGACGAATATGCAAAAGTTGTTTCTCACAATAGATATAATGGCAAATTAAACAAAATTGAAAATAACTTCACAAGACATTATTTTCAAACACCCATACTCAACAACAAACTGAAAGTACAATATCTTATCAAAAGAAGAGATACCTAGATGGGGAAATCTCATTACAATGCATATAACAACATACCCATTTGCTGATTCAATAAATTGCAGGCCTGAAATGGAGATTACAACAAACTAGAGCTACAAATCTATCACCAAGAACAACAAACCCTAGTTTCTCCTTCCAAGAAATGATGAACAACAGTTAGGAAACCCTAGGTGCCTCCAATGAAGGTGTTTTGAGGCCCAAAACCTAGGCGTTTTGGCATAGAGATGCTCACGCCCTGTTCTGGGGCTGTACGCCTTGGCTGGGGAAGGATATCAGTAGCAAATAAAATCTAAACACTCCTCAATATGCGCACAAACGTCCTCCAAACCCCGATAAACTGATTTCATAAATCTATGCCAAGGAGAGAGAAAACACTCAAAATAGAGCTCAAATCAGTCCCAAAATGTACGACCTTCTCTAGGAATGGTACGGCCAACAATGCACACTGTACTGATTTTTAAACTCACAAAAACTACTTCATTTTGGTCTGAAAACTCTGCTCAATCCCTCTTAATAAATCTGCAAACAAAATCTTCTTGTAAACCCTTGAAAATCTGCAACAATGAAGTACCAAGCATAACCGCTGTATGAAGTTATCAGCAAACACCCTAGAGAGATCTCTTACTCCCGTAGATGTTGTTCTCCGTGAGGGTTTCCGTCCTTAAGAAACAAGAAATGGTGAACTTTGTTCAACTAGTAAAAACTTGTGTGTATAAAAATTCAAGCATGCTCCAAATGAGCCTCCAAAACTCATTTATTTGCCTTCCAAAACCCTACACCCAAGTTGGGGAAATAAAATATTTAATTTTATTTTAAACTCCTTATGTCTCGCATTAAGTGGCGCTCATCCCACAATAGCTCATATTTCATTTCCACTTAATTTTATCCCCTAGGTGCCCCTATAGTCACTTTATTAATAAATGTATTAAATAACTAAGATACCGGGTTCTGCTATAGCGGTCCCCATGCCTGTATGAGTTCTGTTCGGGTCCAGGTACGGGGCCAGTACACCCAAGGATTCGCCCAGGGTCCGTCTAGGGCACCTAGGGTTCCTGGGGCGGATGTTGGGCGAACCCGGGCCATAAACGGGTGAGATGAAAAAATTAAAACGATTAAAAGCTCACATATAAAACATATAACTATATTATCCCTCGCCTGAGTTATTTGATATGCTCGCCTGAGTTATTTGGTTTTGCAGATTATCCCATAGCATCCGGCAAGGGGCATTTAAACGACATGAGGAGACGATTTTGTGAGAACCGAGTTCAGAAAATTTCCCTGCATGAATTTTTTTTACGGCGTGTGACAATTCCAAGCACTATAATGCTCACATATAAAAGCCTATGGGCTAATTATTAATATTTTAATATTTGTAATTTTTAATTTTTTAATTTATATATATAAATAATTAACATTTAACCGTATATTATAATTATATATAAATTAATAATAATTATATATTATATATATTATAATTTTAAAACATATAACTATATATATTTTAATATTTTTATAACTATAATTATAATTTACAATTTTTTATATATAAAATAAAAAATTATATATATAATAATATATTATATAGTTATATATAAATTAATTATTTTTTATATATAATATATACATAAATATAAATATATATGTGTGTGTGTGTGTGTGTGTGTGTGTGTGTGTGTGTGTGTTTTGCCGTATCATACCTGGGCCAAAAAAAATGTCGTATCCACGTACCCGTATTTGAACCCATACCAAGATCAGCAACTTAGTTAAATAACAATAAAGTTAAATCTTTAATTTAACTTTATAAAATAATAACTTATCGTTATTTAATTTAAAATCATTTGACTATATCAAATATTGAAATGTCGATATCCACTGCTCCCACCGACATATCTAAAAATAGTAACCCTACTAGCTGGCTCAGTCGGTGCCCGAAACTGACATACTAAAAATAGTAAGTCTTGGAGAACTCAACCAAAACACCTCAGAAAAGGGCGTTGTGCACATTATAACCACCGGAGCTCAAAAACACATCTAATACTACCTCCCTGCTGGAAAAATTGTCACCTCAAAGTTCCCTAACCCTAACATATTAGCCTACGGGACCCAGTAGATAGGCTAACTGTCCACCAAACTGAACTGATTAGGAAGGGGACATTACAAATAGAGGATCAATAAAATCACATGTATTCTCATACAAGTCAAATATTACATCATAGACAATGGACATACTTATTTATCCATAACAAAACTACAGTAACCCAAATGCAACAAAGAAAAGACCAATACAAAGCCTTTGTATTGCTTTAAAAAGTTGTCATACATTCATCTAAACTTTATTACAACATACCAACAAATGTGGCATGAGAAAATACATAACTGCGTTCATATATTCCTTTGAATCACTGCACTTTGCCATGGAGACATACCACTGCCTAGATGTATGTTGCAAAACATTCCTACTCTATATCATACACATTCCAACTTTTGCAGCCCCACACTGGCATGATTTGATGTCCGAAATCCTTCTTGAGCATTTGCACCTCCAAAATGGTTCAGTAACCAACATGTTCTGCCTCTAAAACAATGCATATATAGCATTTTTTCCTCACTGAATCTTGGCGGGAAAACTCTAAATGCCCACCAACTGTAATAACTCCATCTGCCCGCCTGTACCACGCTTTCAAGTCTTTCAACCACCTCCAAACGAGTCAACTGAGGCGCCCATGGCAGCTTGGGAACAGTCACAAAAATCAAACATGAAGCAGTGCTTTCTAAAAAACACGTTTTGAATATTTTAATGCCTTTTAAAATTGTTGCACCCATCCGAAACTCGAATTATTACAAGATTCTTTGTCGTCTTCTCGTTAAATTGTAAATAATTGTTTGTCAAGTTGTCCTGTTCAAGTCGTGTTTGAGTATCGTCAAGATAAAACGATATCATCGTGACAATCGTCAAATATTCTAATGTTGAGTCAGTTGTCGGAGGTCGTAATTCGTTGTGTCTAAATCCGAAAGCGGTCTAGTCAAAATTCGTATGTAAACTCATCGTGTTTGTCTGTGTCATCGTATTTCAGAACGTCAAGTTAGTCCAAAGTATCAAGTGTTCATATTTTTGTTCATAAAATCTTAAATTTAATATATTAATTTATAATTGATAATTTAATTATTAATTATTTAATTAATTAATATTAAAATTAAGTATTGTTATAGTAATCGTTTATTCATATTTTTAATATGTTAATTAATAATTAATAATTTATTATTAATTATTTATCAATAATATTAAAATTAGTATATTGTCAAAAAGTTAAAAAATCATAAAACTTTAAAAATTATTATTATTTTTAATATTATTATTAATTCTTTATTAATGATATTATTAAAATAATAATTCAAAACCTAAATAAAAAAGCTTGTTATTGGTTTTTTTATTTTTTATCATTGAATGCTTTTGACCGGAGCTATAAACCGGTGAGGCCACAACACGGGGGTCCTCATTCCCAAGCATGAACACTTAGAAATTAGAACACATCCGCATTAGAAGCCAAGAGTCAACTTAGAATTCCACTAACTATGGAAGACCAAGAGTCACTTAGATGTCCCTATGGGGATTTGAACTTGGGTCTCCTCAACAAGAACCCAATGTTTCAACCAATTAAGCTCAACCCCTTGGACAAAGTTCATTATTGTTTTTATAATAGTTATTATTAACTATTAAAAGCAATGTTAATAAAATAAAAAATCAAAGGCAAATAAATGAGATTTCAGCGCACAAATTCACGCCTTTATACAAAGGCGATGGAAAATTAAAAACCAAACAAGGCATGCGCCTTATATAAAAGCATATACCAACATGGCTTCCTGAGAGATTGGATTGCTTAGTCTAGCGATACCCCTTTTTAAGAGTGGTGATGCTAACAATCCTTCCAATTATAGGACCATCATGATCAATCCTATTAGTGTGTTTTTTTATGACAGCAACAACATTAGAATAAAACACTAAGTATTCTAACCTCTCTTGAACAAAGCATCTCAAACGTTGAACTATGTGATCGAGTGAGACTACTCCAAGGTTCCTTGAATGTTAGGTCTTGACGTGCACATGGATAGACTCAGTGAAATGGTGTGATTTGCTGGTAATCACAAGGGGACTTATTCGGTACGCAAGACTTATTGTTTTCTTCACAAAAGGGGGCAACACTCACAATTTCCAAGTCCTACTAGAGACGTATGCTTTGACAATGAAGCTCTTGAAAACTAATCCTAATGATTATCTAAAAACAAAGTGCAAAAGAAAAATGAGGGTTTAGAAATCTATTTTGATGCAAAGAATGCTATTGATTTAGTGAAACCAAATCATGCTTTGTTTCGCCATGAGACAACTACACAAAGATGATGCAATCTTCTAAGGAGTTTATGACGATTTTCAGATTACTTATACATAAAAAACATGGAAATGAATATGTAGAAAGCAATCGAAGTTAAGCTTTTTAAAGGAGTTCAGACTAACCATGCACTGTAATCTGCAAGCCACAAATCACAAACGGTATGAACATAAGGGTTTCAACATGCATCAACAACAATATCTTTCACCATTCTAACTAAATGAAGACTAATATGAAACTGAAATTGAACAGATCTGAAATTGGAGCTTATGATTTGCTTTAAGGAATTAGAAAACCATGCCAACATTCCAAAGAACACCACAAACACCAAACTTCAATGCTTATGTATTGATTTGGAAATGCCTTTTGCAATAATTCTGCTAATACCTCAAAGTTTCTTGCTCACAAAAATGGAGTACTACCACAACAATGAACAACAGCTACTGCTCTTTTTCTTTTCTCCTATTCTATCTATTATGTATCTCAAAAATGAGGCGAATGGGCCCTTTATATAGAGCTCAAAAAATACAAAGAAGGGCCTAGATTGATTCTAGGAATCAACGGCCAAGATTAGATCCATAAAACCCTAATGAGAAAGTAGTTATGACTGCCAACATTCTGGCCAATGAAAAGTTGACACATGTACTAGGGTGCCCCATGCTGACTAGGACTCCAATAAGGTATCTTCTAGAAGGGTGCCTCCCTTATCTTGTCCTTTTCTTGCAAGTTCTGTAATGTCCCTTAGACCGCCTAGACTTCAGCAGAGGTTGACCTACTATTGGGTTTCTGTAGGTCAATAGGTTGGTTAGGGAACCCGACTGAGGGTGTTGGAGCTTTGCAGGGAACCTTCCGAGACCTTCAGTTTGATGTTAGATGATGATTTCAAGAGTTGAATTGAAAACACTAAAGGTTTGCCTTGATGTGAATAGTGAAAGTGAACAGTAACAGCAAATTAGAAGGAGAATAGTGAAAAGGTTCCCATCCTAGTAGTAATAATGTTGTTTTTAAAAGATGGTGTTTCTTTTTCATGAGGAGGTGACCCTCAAGGTGGGCGTACCCTTTTAGTGGGACTATTTTATTGATATTAGTGGAAAATGGAGATAGAATCTATAAAGTAATGAATGGGGCTCTCTTTTGGGCATTCAATCATCATTTTCTTAAAACACAAGTGCAGGTTTGGAGCTCTGGATAGAGTTTTCAGTAGGTTGCAGCTCTTCTGAGGACGAAAACCCTTAGAGGACAGTGGATTGGACGAGAATCCAGTTCACATTACAGGGAAATCTACACTGGGTTTCCATTTGGACGTTATTGGACTTATTTACAGGTTGTAATTACAGCTGGAGTGATTGCAGCAGTGGATTATCAGGGTATAAGTGCAGATTGGGTCTACTTATCAGCATATATCCTCATTCCAGTACCTATACCAACTGGCCGTACAAAACAGGAGTCATATTCAATCAACTCTTAGCTGGGAATTGGGGTTTCAGCAACTACATGTTCCATAATTTATGCGTTGGTTCCCGGGTATGTGATTGTCATTGGAATAGTTTAATATTGCATTTCATAGAAGTCTTTTAGTTGCTGTTATAGTCTGATTTAGTGGAAATCAGACCTCTGAATTTGTAATCAGATTTGATATAATCAGTTTAAAGGGGTCCCTTTGATGTGCAAGTGTTGTCTTTTACTTATGCAATAGTTCTCTTCCATGTTTCTGTGGTTTCCTTATGATTTGGTCCTAAAACAAACAATCATTTAAACTCAAACATCAAACAAATCAGCACTCAAGCAAAGACACCAACTTACACTTCGTTGGTCAAAGACAAAAATTGAAACAAACAAATCAGCAGTTTCCAAAAAATCAGAAAATTTCAGATAAGAATTGGTTAGGGATCTTTCAGTGGTATCAGAGCTATGATCTTGCCAGCCTGAGGGTGTTTGGTTCAGCTCTATGCATCCTAGAGAGGTGGGTCCACACAGGTATTATACTCGTAGAAGAACACATATACAATTTGGGGTTGACACTGGTATTCAGGGTACAGCTATGGGGGACAGCTATGAGGGCAGTAGAAGTCCTCGTCAAAGGGAAAGACAGAATCCGCAGGAGGATATTGACCGTGACCGTGAGGTATTCAGAACTCTTGTTAATACACAACCAAGGATTGTACAGGCATTAGACAGACTTCAGAATACCCTTGACAGAATGGATATGGGTCGGCGTAGGGATAGACATGGCAGACACGACAGACGTGATAGGGTTGACAGGTCTATTTTAGTTGCAGACAGCCGTGGGAGTAGTAGAGCTCCCTCATCGATGGATAGTGTTCTTGGTTCTCCTAGGTGTGATAGGACTCATTCACGCACAGCTGATAGGCCCATGCAGCCGCATTTTCCTCCTAGAGATGAGCCACCCCCAGTTGATCCGCTTGAGGGTGTGGAGTTCCAGGATACTGTTATGGTAGCAAATGATGAGTGGACACGTCTTCCAGCGCATGTTAGAGAGGCCTTCCCTTTACATCAGTATTGTTCCCAGCGAAGAGATAGCATGAGAAACCGTGGTGGTAGGGGGCAACAGCAAAATAGTGACCTCCATCGAGCTACTAGCAAGCTCACTATATCTTCCTTCGATGGTAGTGAGAAGATCACCGCCCGAGCTTGGGTGCACAAGCTTGACATCTACCTTTCACTTAAGCCGATGCCTGAGGACGAGGCCATTCAGTTTGTAGTACTACATTTGGAGGGTATAGCTTATGAGTGGTGGCATCATGGTTTGGTTACCCAAAACCATAGACTTATTCATTCTTACAGGGAGTTCACTAAGCGGCTGATTGCCAGATTTGACCGTAAGGATGTTGAGTTGTACTACAGGGATTTAGCATTATTGCGACAGACTGGACATGCTGAAACTTACATTAATGAGTTTCAACGCATTGCTGTTATGGTTCCTGAGATGCTAGAAAGACGTGTAGTGATGCTCTTCATAGAAGGATTACATGATAGATTACGGGGTTTGGTCAAGGCTCTTAAGCCTAAGACTTTACATGAGGCTATTTAGATTGCACTAGACCTTGATACTTCACCACCTCCTACTTCTTATCAACAGAATAAGAAGTTCTCCAAAGGTTCCAAGCCTTTTCAGAGATCTTCGACACAGCGTAGGAGTGCACCACCTCCCCCCAGGATGGACCAAGAGACACGTAATGAGTTACGGAGGAAGAAGCTATGCTTCACATGTAAGGAACCTTGGGAGCCTAGACACCGATGCCTTGGGAAGGGCAAAGTGCATCTCATTGAGATTGTGTCTGATGTGGAGGATGAGCATATACAGGATACTGATTTAGAGGGCAGCGATGGTGAGGACGAACAGGAGGCCCCACAGGTGGAGCTTGGAGTGGGTGACACATCAGATACACCCAATCCTGTCATTGGCACCCTTTCAGGAGTCCCCAGATACCATCCCTTTCGCTTAAAGGGAGTATTAAGGGTCAACGTGTGACTTGCCTTGTTGACAGTGGTGCCACGCACAACTTTATTGATGAGGGACTGGTTGCTAAGCGAGAATTGCAGGCAAAGGATTTTCCTGGTTTCAGTGTGACAGTAGCAGATGGATTTTCTATGCAGTGCACCAGGGTAGTTCCACAACTTAGTATACAGTTGGGAGATTACACCTTGACCGATGATTTTTATGTTGTGGGTTTGGGTGACATTGATGCAGTGCTAGGTGTTCAATGGTTGCAATCACTTGGCAGATATATACAGGATTTCCAGAGGAGGGAGCTGGAGTTTATAGTTGGGGGTAAGAAGATTGTGCTAAAGGCTCTTTCTGAGGGTGGACCCATGGTGGTTTCAGCACGTAGGATGGAATCCATTTTCAGGCATGGAGATGTGGCGTGGGCAGCACAGTATTTTGTTTCATTCAAGACACCTTCACAGGATGACCAGCCACTCCACATTGATGTCCAGATAGTATTGGACAAACATGGAGTAGTATTTGGTGATATTCCTTCTGGTAGACCTCCTGACTGTGGATTTGAGCACGTGATAGAGTTAGAGGAGGGCGCCAAGCCTGTGATTACCACTCCTTATCGTCATCCTAAGAGATTTAAGGATGAAATAGAGAAGACCATCCATGAGCTGCTGGATATGGGGCACATCAGACCTAGTTCTAGCCCCTTTGCTTCTTCTATGGTGTTAGTGAAAAAGAAGGATGGCACTATGCGTATGTGCATTGATTACCGTGCATTAAACAAGAAAACAATCAAGAACAGATATCCTATTCCGCGCATAGATGAGTTATTGGATGAGCTTCATGGTGCGGTGTATTTCTCAAAGATTGACCTTCGATCAGGTACCATCAGATTCGAGTGCGTGAGGACATACATAAGACAACATTCAGATGTCATTATGGGCACTATGAGTTCTTGGTGATGCCTTTTGGCCTTACTAACGCACCTGCTACTTTCCAATCATGCATGAACCATATATTTAATAAGCAGCTACGTAAGTATGTACTTGTGTTCTTCGATGATATATTGATTTACAACAGGAATTGGGAGGAGCACATGAGGCATCTAGATGAGGTTCTTGGCATTATGGAAGCCCAGTCTCTATTTGCCAAGATGTCCAAATGTGAATTTGGACTTACAGAGATCTTGTACTTAGGGCATGTGATTGGTAGTGATGGGGTCAGGTAATCAGGAAAAGATTCAGTCCATCCTTGATTGGCCACCACCTAGGAACATTTCAGAGTTGAGGGGTTTCTTAGGCCTATGTGGTTATTACAGGAGATTTGTGAAGGGGTATTCACAACTTGCGGTCCCTTTGACAGATCTCACACGAAAGGGTGCATTCATATGGACAGAGGTGGTACAGGTTGTATTTGATAAGCTCAAGCAGGTCATGAGTACTTGTCCAGTTTTGGCACTTCCAGATTTCTCTCAGCCTTTTGTGTTAGAGTGTGATGCATCCGGAGAGGGTATTGGAGCGGTCCTTATGCAGAATCGTCATCCCATTGCCTACGAGAGTAGGAAGTTGAGGGATAATGAGAGATTGTACTCCACCTATGACAAGGAAATGCTCGCCATTATGCATGCTTTGGCGAAGTTTTGGCAATATTTGGTGGGTGGGAAGTTTGTGGTGAGGACTGACCACAATAGTTTGAAATATTTCTTGGAGCAGAAAGAGCTTAATGAGCGCCAACAGAAATGGGTCAGCAAGATACAGGCATATGATTTTGACATTGAGTATGTCAAGGGGAAAAAGAATATTGTTGCTGATGCACTTTCTAGGAAACCTACAGTGGCTGCACTTTGCTCTTTGAGTGAGATTTCAGCAGATTGGAAGTCTCAACTAATTGTTGAGTATTCCAAGAATCAGTTTGCATGTGAGATTATGGATGGCAGGATTCAGGATGATAGATACACAGTGATTGATGATGTTATCTATTATAAGAACAGGATTTATTTGGTACCTGGATCAAAACTGAAGAACAAGATTTTACGAGCCACCCATGACACACCTATGGCAGGACATCCTGGATATTTGAAGACATACCGGCAGGTGAGAGAAAGATTCTCATGGAAGGGCCTCAAAGATGATGTCTTGCGCTATGTACGTGAATGTGTGACTTGTCAGCAGAACAAGTCAGAGCATACTTTTCCGGCGGGTCTTCTGCAACCATTGCCTATTCCAGAGCAGAAGTGGGAAAGTATATTGATAGACTTCATTACTGGTCTTCCGAGAGTTCAAGGAAAGGATTGCATTTATGTGGTTGTGGATAGGTTGACGAAGTTTGCATACTTCTTTCCTATTGCAACCAACTTTACAGCATCTCAGGTGGCAGAATTATTCTTCCGTGAGGTGTTTAGACTCCATGGACTCCCCAAGACCATTGTCAGTGATCGGGATAGCAAGTTTATGAGCATCTTTTGGTAGGAGCTATTCCGATTAGCAGGTACCGAGTTGACACCCAGTACTAGTTACCACCCTTAGACAGATGGACAGACGGAGGTAGTTAATAAGTGGGTTGAGGGTTACTTACGTAACTACATTTCAGGACAGCAGAAGGCTTGGGTGCGATGGTTGTATTTGGGCGAGCATTGTTATAATACCACATATCACATGTCGATCGGTATGACTCCCTTTTGAGCGTTATATGGTTATGATACCTTCTCATTTGTGGACTTGGCATTAGGCGATAGTAGAGCGCCTAGAGCTCGGGATTGGTTACAGGACAATCAGGATATCCTTAAGGTACTTAAGGATAATATTCAGCATGCACAGAATCAGCAGAAGATGTATGCTGATCGACATCGAGTTGAGAGGACCTTTGAGGTTGGAGATATGGTTTACTTGTGCCTACAGCCCTACAGACAGAGTACCCTCAAGAGGAGTGGGGCAAAAAAGCTCAAGCCTCGGTTTTATGGTCCATATAGAGTATTGAGGAGGATTAGTGAGGTTGCATATGAGCTTGAGCTACCTCCCGAGAGTAAAATACATAATGTATTTCATGTATCTTGCTTGAAGAAGGCTTTGGGACAACACATTATCTCTTCACCTGTTTTGCCTCCATTAGATGAGGAGGGCCGATTAGTTTTAATCCCTGCAGAGATTCTTGACATGAGGGAGAAGAGGTTGCGTAGTCAAGTGATCAGAGAGTATTTGGTGCGATGGAGGGATTTGCCGTTGGAGGATGCCACGTGGGAAGGAGAGATGATACTTCAGCATTCAGCTTTACAGTTGCTTGAGGGCAAGCAATCCCGAGAAGGGAGGGCTGTAATGTCCCTTCCTTAGACCGCCCAGACTTCAGCAGAGGTTGACCTACTATTGGGTTTCTGTAGGTCAATAGGTTGGTTAGGGAACCCGATCGAGGGTGTTGGAGCTTTGCAGGGAACCTTCTGAGACCTTCAGTTTGATGTTAGATGATGATTTCAAGAGTTGAATTGAAAACACTAAAGGTTTGCCTTGATGTGAATAGTGAAAGTGAACAGTAACAGCAAATTAGAAGGAGAATAGTGAAAAGGTTCCCATCCTAGTAGTAATAATGTTGTTTTTAAAAGATGGTGTTTCTTTTTCATGAGGAGGTGACCCTCAAGGTGGGCATACCCTTTTAGTGGGAATATTTTATTGATATTAGTGGAAAATGGAGATAGAATCTATAAAGTAATGAATGGGGCTCTCTTTTGGGCATTCAATCATCATTTTCTTAAAACACAACTGCAGGTTTGGAGCTCTGGATAGAGTTTTCAGCAGGTTGCATCTCTTCTGAGGACGAAAACCCTTAGAGGACAGTGGATTGGACGACAACCCAGTTCACATTATAGGGAAATCTACACTGGGTTTCCATTTGGACGTCATTGGACTTATTTACAGGTTGTAATTACAGCTGGAGTGATTGCAGCAGTGGATTATTAGGGTATAAGTGCAGATTGGGTCTACTTATCAGCATATATCCTCATTCCAGTACCTATACCAGCTGGCCGTACAAAACAGGAGTCATATTCAATCAACTCTTAGCTGGGAATTGGGGTTTCAGCAACTACATGTTCCATAATTTATGCGTTGGTTCCCGGGTATGTGATTGTCATTGGGATAGTTTAATATTGCATTTCATAGAAGTCTTTTAGTTGCTGTTATAGTCTGATTTAGTGGAAATCAGACCTTTGAATTTGTAATCAGATTTGATATAATCAGTTTAAAGGGGTCCCTTTGATGTGCAAGTGTTGTCTTTTACTTATGCAATAGTTCTCTTCCATGTTTCTATAGTTTCCTTATGATTTGGTCCTAAAACAAACAATCATTTAAACTCAAACATCAAACAAATCAGCACTCAAACAAAGACACCAACTTACACTTCGTTGGTCAAAGACAAAAATTGAAACAAACAAATCAGCAGTTTCCAAAAAATCAGAAAATTTCAGATAAGAATTGGTTAGGGATCTTTCAAGTTCAATGAATATGATCATAACAACTTCCAGCTCATCCATTGGTACACATGGCATGTTCTCCATCTTGTAATCCATGAATGATAGGTTAGCATCACATGTAGTGAGAATGTTTTCCCAATCTGGTCCCAATTCGTGAATCTCGTTCATGAAAGTCGGGAATGAAGAAGCATCCTCAAAACGTTCCTCTTGGATAGGATGGGTATCTCTAAAATATATTCTTTGCATCTTATCCTTCAAACTTTCCACGCTCACTGCCCCATCATCTCCTACCTCTTGATCGAACCAAGCCTCTATTGAAATAAGGATTTTATCCCGAATTTCCTTTACCATCATCCTTGCTTGGGCGGCATCACTTTCCACCTCGATTGTTTCTTTCTTCAGGACTAGAGCATATACCAACGGTGAAAGTCATAGGCCTGATTTGATTGTATTATGTTACCTTCCACCAGGACCTGCCTTGGAGTATTCATCAATGCCTTCAATCGTGGAATAGTCTTCCCTTTGACGATGTTGAATTCCTGACATGCTTCCAATATAGCTTGACTTTTATCCATGAGGGTGATAACTCTCTCATACACCTGGATGAGATCATCCACAAATCCATGAGCTCTCTCCAAGACACTTCCTATCCCTACCCTTGCTGCATGATTTATTGACCTCATTTCCTCCAACTCAGCTAGTGAATCCTTGGAAATACTTGCAGGCTGAGCTGCTGTCCCTTGGGCTGATTGGAGAGGATTCATCAAGTGCTGGATATAATGCTTCAATTCATCATTTTCCCTCTTCAGTTGATTCTTCTTTTCCTCTTCCTTCCTTAGCCTTTCCTTGATTGCTGTTACTGAATCCTCTAAGTCTTCTACTTCCTGCCTCTTTGTGGTTGGTCCCAAATCAACCGTCACTACATCATATTCTTTGGTCACTACATCATATTCTTCGGGAGCAATTTCCTCTTGTGCCTTATTTACCCTTGGAACTGCAATTTGAACTTGGTGAGACCCAGATTCTCCTTTTGTGATTTTCGAATACTTCTTTGCTATGCTCCCCCAAGTTTCGGGGACGGGGACGGGCGGGGACGGGCGGGGACGCGTTTCGGGGACGGCATTTTTTTTTGGCCATTTCTTAGGGGACGGCTACTAAAAAAATCAGATTTTTTGATAAGGAAATTTCAAATATTTATATGATAACATTGATAAGGCATTCATTATAGACATTATAGAACATTAAGACATGAATACATAACCATAGACATTATAGGCTTTCCTTTTTTGTTATTTGTTATTGTAGAATCATGGCAGCCAATAGATTATCACCAGATAGGCATCAGCAACAAAAGGCCATGAAGATATCAGACAACAATAAAGATTTAAGAAATAAATTTGAACAAAATGATAGTAAAGATGATTGAATTTTCAATGCTTTCATCCCATGCCTGTTGAAGTTTTTGTTTGATGCCCACATTCCTACTATTATCTGATACTTGCTCATTGCAATGTCTGGCATCAATTTTTTTCAGCACCATTTCCATGTCCCATGTAATCTCAGACACATCCTCTTTACTAGGAAGAACTTCTGTGACTGCCTTTTCCAGATCAATGTTAGTTATTTTTGTGCAAAAATAGCGACTCTGTATGATAGTCCCTTTCTCCATTCTTGTTCCAACTTTTTCAGCTGGTACATTACTTGTCTGTCTGCTGCCAACTATTTTTCAAGAAGGTACTAATGGTTTGGAATCATCATCTCTCCTAATATCTTTATCTTAGAACCACAAAAATGGAACATCAGAATTTTGATGTGTAATGGAGACATGGAGGATTTGGTTTCTATAAAAAAATAGAAATTATGGTAATTGTGTTTTTTTGTTTGTTTTAAATTATGTTTTGGCCACTGGGTCGTCGGGGGATGTCCCGGCCGTACCGGGGATATCTAGCCATCCCCGGCGTCCCCTAAAAAAAGGGGACGTCCCTGGGGAAACGGGGATGGTCAGGGGACGTTTCCTGGCTGTCCCCGCGTCCCGGGGATGTCCCCGGTATGGGTACGGGCTGAAAAGGGTAGGGGACACGTCCTCGGGGAGCTTAGCTTCTTTGCCTTTTGTCATGTCCCTATAATGATTTATAATTGAATTGTTTAGTTAAAATAGAATATATAATATATTTATTTAAAATATATTATTAATATGTATTATTTAAATAATATTTATTTAAAACAATTAACAAGATATATATTATTATATTTATAAATAACACATGTAAACAATAATAATATATTATAAATATATCTAATAATATAAATACAAATATTCTTATATTTATCTTATATTATAATATAAATATAAATAATATACTATAAATCATATATCATTTATTATGATATAATATAAATAATATAAAATAAATAATATATTATTTATAATATAAATGATATATTATAAATACCAATAATATAAATAAACTATGTTAAGGGAGTTATGTATGGTTAGAACTAGTTTTACCACAGCTCATAGAAGGGAATAACATAAAGTAATAAAAATTATAAAAGGGTAAGTATGTCTTTTACCACCAGGGATAATAAATATCCCTTGAAAGGGAAATAAATAAAGGCTGTGGGATAGAAAGAAAAGAAGATGGGCAATAAATAAATAATATCCCATAAATAAATATATTTAGATCCGCATTATATTTATATATATTTCTGAGTCAACTAGAAAAGATATCATAAATATATATAGGGAGGAATTATTCAAGTAAAAATAAATATAATAATAATAATAATAATAATATATAATAGTAAATATATATTTATTCATCGCATAATATAAGGGCATTCATATATGGAATCCAGCCTCTTGAGAAGATGTCGATCTCATAATGAGTGCTTAACTAATACAAACAAATATGGAGTATCATCAAAGTTTAATAATATTAATTTATTAAGGGTGGTGACGGGTTGTAAATTGCATCCCTTCAAACTTATAAATATTAACCGGCCCCTCTAACAAAAGGGGAAAGGAATAGAAAAAGGAAGGAAGAGAATAAATATCTACCGCATCCAAAAAGGTACCTGCAGATCGTCTAAACAGCAGGTAAGTATTTTAATATATTTAATTATTAAGATGTAATATATCTATATATGTGGGTGTAAATATATATATATATACAATAATATTAATAACATATATAATAATACAATATAGAGATATTATTAATATTATAACAAATATTATAATATATAAATATTAAAGAATAGGCAAAAGAGAATAGAATCCAGTGAGCATATTCAACAAGACAAGTAGCATAAAGAGGTATGTGCACTTTCCTTATTAATAGGTTAGGCAATATAAATGTTGTAGAAGAATAATATGAATATAAATGGACTGTCAAGTTAATTGATATAATTATGATGTTAATATAAATAAATGCACTTAACTTAGACAAAACTATGAATGTGCATAAACTAATATAATGAATAAATGTAATGATATATGATCAATATTAATATAAGACATCTTGTGTTAAATGCCAATAAGAACAATTATGATATTTATTAAATCAAATAAAAAGATAAGTTGGTGGTATGCTTGGAGCTGACTCAGACTCTCCCTTTAACCCCTCTATCACCTCTAAGGTATGACGTAGTTGAAATAGTTTATTTTAGCCTAGGTATCTCTCGACTGGATGTAAGTCCCTCGACCAAGTGATGATGAACCCCGTGTGTGGGTGAAATCCTTGGGCCTAGGAGAACTCGTAAGAGTTGCTCTACGGATGGTGACTCTCGTTTGGATGAGGTACTCCGTGTGTGAGTGAAATCCCACGAGCCAAATGGTGAGGGACTCCGTGTGTGAGTGAAACCTTTGGGCCTCCGTAAGAGATGGAACTATTTCCTTAATGAAATCATACTTGGTGATCTAGAGCTGGTTAACGCAAGAGTCTACCATAAGTCCCTCACAAGTCATATCACGAACCAATGATAACAATGAATAATGTGAATGTGCTTATAAATTGAAAATGTCTTAATGCATGATGACGAAACAAATATATGAACTTAATGTGAATATAATCTAATATGTGATAGTCTTAATGAATTTATATTGAAATAAAAGATGAATCGAATACTAATGTTCTCTTTTACTAAGTCGAAATTGTGTAAGGTTGAGAAAAATTTCAGCTTACTAGAAGGGGATATTACACCTTTTTCTTCTCCACGGGTTTGCCTATCCTACTCAGGGAATCATCTAGTTCGGCAGATGGATTACATTCCACAACTGATTTTTTCTTCAATTGCTCTTGCAACCATTCAGGTCTTGTGGGTGGTTTTTGACTCTTATCAGGCCCTTGGTGTTCATGAACACGTGGAGCGGATATCCTGCCTTCATCGAATTCTTCATTTAGGAATTCCAGGTCTTGGTCTTTGAATATATATTCAACATGGATGATTCCCGGATTCCTTGGAGGACAAACAAGAGGAGTTTCCATCACTGGATTAGAAGTCCCTTGCCTAGTGGATTCTATGGATTCATCTTCACTCCTTCTTGCATAGTTGGAATTACTTCATCCTCCCCTTGCTTCTTATTCTTCTCTGTTGATGGCACTTTATTATTAGTGAACAAATTGACTTCATAGACGGAAGAAGTACTAGCTAAGTGAAGCGCGCTTGTCTTTTGCTTCTCCTGTATTGGCCTTTCAATGGCATCTTTTAGAACCTTTGCCCTCTTTAGTGGTGGACTATCAGTTGCTTTGCTCTTTGCCTCACCTCTTCCTATCCCTTGTTCCTTTCCTCTCTCATGTGATTCCTCAGTCATTTCATCCTCGGAAGATTGTGACTCCAAATCTCCCATCAAGTCATAAGTCAGGTGGATACTCTATTTATTCAACCTATCAACCTGCTGACTTATCCATCTTTTGGTGCTCGCTAGGACCGATGCCATCAAATCATCCAGGTTGGTGACCTCTTGCTCGGCCCAATTAAGTGCAGGAAGAGGTTTATCCTTTTCACTTTCAAAGAAATGTTGAACTAGCCTCCCATCTTCCTTGACTTGATCTGGAACAGAAAATACTCGGGTTGCTCTAATCATGTCCAAAGATAACCTAGAGCACACTCTTCTCCTTATCTCGAAATCATCCACTGCATTCGCCCATTGATCCTCCAGTTGTACCTTGTGTCTATACTTTCTTCCACAAGCTACCCTGGTGATATTGAAATGATCAAAATTGGCTCTTGAAGTATGAGTCACAAGGTTGTAGAATTGTAGTTCTTCAGTGGATTTCTCCACAGCTTGGATGGATGAACAAACTTCATTTGATATTCCAGCCTTCTTCTTCTTTTGAATCTTGTCGTATGCTGATAATTGCCTTGTTAGTTCAAGCAATACCATCTTGTTTGTGGGATATCTTGGTGATCTGTATAGGTAGGAGGAGAATCCTTGAACCTGGATGTAAGTGAACTTCGGAAATTGAATGAACCAAGAACCATATTTCTTGACCAACTTCATGGCTTCCTGTGATAGTCTCTGATGAGTTCCTCCTTGAAGCGTCCTTGTGATATGCATGGAAAAAGCATTATTGAATCTCTTGAAATGGGCTATGCTTTGAAGGTGCAACTGCGGATAGCAATCATAAACTTTGATTAGTCCTTGGCCATTTCCAACTTGTCCTTTCCATGCCAATCCTTTGTAGCCATAATTCCTCGCCAGCATGTAAATCACATATGAACTCATGTAGAAGGTCCTTGATTGCTCCAGATTCCTTAATTGTTCATCAATATTGTCGCTTATTAGACAAGCCCAATCAATCATCTTTACTTCATTTTCTATCTCTTCGGCAAAGTAGAACATCCATGACTCGAAGGTGGATGCTTGAGGGCATCCCATGACTCGGTTTAGTAGAACGACAAGATCCCCATACTCTGGCTTGAAGTCGGACCTTAGAAGCTTCTTCGGCATCTTGGAATGATGAGATCTTTTCTTTTCCATCCATGAAGCATTGATAATTTCCGCACAGGCATCTAGTCTGGACTCATACATCTTTGATGCGGTTCCTTGCTCTTGCAGATGGTGGAATTTTAGACAGGAATATCAAAGGTTTCCGAAATCATTTCCGAGGAGAGGTATGCCAATACGTTGCCATTGGGATCAATAATCCTTCGTTGCTCAGGAACATAATGCTTGGCACATTCCACTATTAGCTCTGAACAAGGCATGGCGGGAGGAAAACAGACAGCTTGCACAATTCCATTACAGACCATCCTCTTGGCGATCTTTGATGAAGAGTGTCTTTCGCTCCCGTACATTCGCTTCTTGATCTCGTCCATGTTGATATGCCGAATATTGGTATCGCCAACATTCCTCCACTTTAAAGCAATCTTGGATTCGGGAAGCACTCCTTTGAGAACGTCTCGCATTTGAGCTTGTCTTGAGGTGGATCCGGCTTTAGCACTTGCCATTTACCTAGGAAAACAAAGCAAATCCAAGTAAGAACAATGAGTAATTCAATAAGAATTCTCTAAATGTAAAGAAAATTCACTACAAATGTAAAGAGGTCCCTGTCAAGTCATGCATGTGGGATAAAATTCCATGAAACCCAATGTACTTTCTAACATACTTGTGAAGAAAATATGAAAATGATATCTGAAAACTACTTCTTCACAGAAATATCGCCCTCTTCTCTAAGGAATTCGCTTCTTTCTAAGAAATTTTTGCTTCTTTGAATAAACTTGCAGTTCCTCAAGGAAATTCGCTCATCTAATGAGGAAATCTTTAATTTCTGTTCTTTAATGAATTTCTCCTCTTCAATGGAAATTCTGCTCCTTTAATGAAAAATTCTGCTCCTTTTTAATGGAAATTCTGCTATTCTTTACTGAAATTCGCCTCCTTAAGGAAAATTCTGCTCTGAAATTCGCCCTATTTTGAGGTAAAAATTCTGCATTCTTTAATGAAATTCGCCTTCTTTTGAGGAGGTTCTGCTCTTCTTTAATTGAAATTCGATTTGTTTTGGAGGAAAGAATGAATTTGGGAGCTCATTTAAATACAAGTCTAATGCAATTTCCTCCTACAAGGCCGACTTAAAAAAGGAATTTTTTTTTAATGTTTAATTACTTAAACAAGGCCGACTTAGATAGGAATTTAAACAAATTTTCCTAGGATTCCATTTTTTTAAAAATTTCAAGCGGCTACTTTGTTCAAGGTTGGTCATTGCCTTACGGATTTTAAGTCGCAGATTTCATCAAGTTGCGGATTTCATCAAGTCGCGGGTTTTATCCATGTCAAGGAATTCTCATGTCGCGGATTTTCTCATGTCAAGGAATTTTTCTTCAATCCAAGTCGCATATTCTATTATGTCAGGGATTTCCTTATCCTAAAGCGCACTTTTCAGTAAGTCACGGATAAAATCCTCATCGCAAATTACTCCTTGAGATCTTAGATAAATTCTATCCCTGAGCGAGATTTTCACTAAGTCATGAAAAAGAAATCCTTGTCGCATGTTTCTTGGAGTCCACGATTGCATCTTTGGGATAAGTTTCACTTAGGTTAAGGATAATCCTCTCTTTGGTCGCACTTTTCTTGAGGTCAAGGATTGCATTTTTGATCGCAAATTCTACTAAGTCGTGGAGGAATTCCAAGTCGCAAGTTTCACAATGCCAAGGAATTCGTCCTTAATCCAAGTCGCACTTTTCAGCATGTCCTGGATAAATTTTATCCTTGAGCGCACTTGTTACCTAGAGGTGGATTTTCTATCCTTGGATCATTTTATCCTGGAGCGCAAATTCCTTATGGAGGTGGATTTTGCGCTTGAGGAAGGGCGCAATTCCACTAGGCGTCGGGATTTTAAGGACTTGATGGAATTTTTCATCGATTCGACAAGGGTTTTCAAAAATCGCTCAATTTGTTTTGGATTTTCATGTTTGGAGTGGAGAAATCGGGAATTTCTTCACATGGAATGATGGAATTTTGATAAAGATTAACAAGATTTTGCCAAGGAATTTTCAAGGTAGGGCGCATTTCTGAAGGGGTCCTGGATTTTCCAGGTCGCACTTTCCAAGTGGTCCTGGATTTTGCTCCTTTGATTTCCAAGAGTTTATTTCCTGGACTCTATTCAATTTATCCTTAGGAAAAAAAATCAATCGTTCATTTCATTGTTTCTACATGCTTAAGTATTCTTCAAATTCCTTGTGAGTTCAGTGTGCTAAAATTCCTCCTTAGTTAAAAGGTTTATGGATTCTGAGCAAGAAACTTGGCGAAAGATGGTCAAAACTAGAACCCAACCTACAAACCCCAAAACCTTAAAACAAAAAGAGGGGGTAGCCATTTGCAATGGGGTGATGTGTGAAAACGTCACAACAAATCCTTTATTTGCAAAATTGTTTGGTAGCATGGTTGAAAGCAAAATCGACAAGTGGGCAGAAGAGAAGGGTAAGAGAGCAAAAGGGCAGGCAGGCTTTAGGCCTAAGCATTCTACCTTAGATCATGGAGTTACACTGAGACACATCATTGAAAAAGTGTGGGATGAAAAGGAAGAAGCTTATTGTTGTTTTGTTCACTTTAAAAGGGCGTTTGACACGGTCCCTAGAGATAAGTTGTGGGGCAGGATGAAGGAACTTGGCATTCCAGTGCATTGAAGTGCGGCTGTCCATAGGCTTTATGAAGAGGTTCAAGTCAAAATTAGAACTTCAGCAGGCATCTCAGAATGTTTTAGGAGCAACATCAGAGTTAAACAAGGGTACCTTTTATCCCCCACTCTTTTTGGCTTATACATTGACAAGCTTGAAGAGTGGCTGAACTTGCAAGGTGGGAATGGTGTGCAACTGGGGGGTTATGTGATAAGGCTCCTTTTATATGCTGATGACCTTATTTTGATTGCTAGGTCCCCCCATGGGTTACAAGAGCACCTGTATGCTCTTAAGCACTTTTGTAGAGCTGTTGGTATGCAAGTCAATACCAGCAAGAACAAAATCATGATTTTCTCCAAAAGAAAAAGATCCAACACACTTTTTTCTTTGAGGGAAGTATTCTTGAAGAGGTAAATGAGTATAAATATCTCGGGATTGACTTTAACAATAGGCTTAGTTGGGAGACTTGTAGAAAGAAAAGAACTTTGGGAGGTTGGAAAGCATGGTATGCCCTCCAAAACAAGTGTAGAGAGGCAGAATTATGGGATTGGAAAACTACTCTGACCCTTTTGGGCTATTGGTAAGTCCGGTGGTACTTTATGGGTGTGAGATTTGGGCTAGCAACATGTCTGAGTCCAAGTGGAAGCAAATAGAGAGAATCCAAAAGCACGTGATCATTAGCAAGTTCAGGTTGAAAGCTTCAAGTCCGTATGAGATTTTACTAGCTGAAATAGGGGTTGTTCCAATGGAAGCCACAACTATGGTGCGTCTCTTAAGATATCTCAAAAGAATTGAGCAGATGGATACAAGTAGGTGGCCTAAGGTAGTCTTCAACGAGGTTATAAGGGAAACAAAGAAATCATGGATGAAACAAAATAGCAAGTGGATGCAAAATTGGAATATATATTTGAATGCTTGCCCTATTGACAACAAAGAAATTAAAGCTTTTGTCATAGAGAAATTCCCCAAATCTATGTGGGATGGTACTCTAGGGAGAAAGAAGAGGTATTACCTTGAGATGTTTAATCCCACCTGTGATCATTTACAAAAGCGTACATTGGGGTGGATATCTCTTGGAGAGCTAAGGTTTTGATTGGTCAGCTTAGGACTAAATCTCATCAGCTCCATTGTGAAAAGAGAAGGTGGAAGAGACCTAAAGAAACATGGGAAGAGAGAGTGTGTTTTCTGCACTTCTGGGGCAGTGGAATCAGAGAAACACTTTATTTGAGAATGTGACGCTTACATTGGCATCAGAGTAAAGTATGCAGATAGCCTGACAGCGGCTTCTTGGCATGGTATAAATAAGTGCTTTTGAAGAAAAGTGGTGTAAAAAAACTCAAATAAGTGCATTGGCTTCCTGGGACAGTACATTGTGAGGGTATAAATAAGTGCTTTTGCACAAGCACAAAAGATGAGAGAGATTTTAGGATTCAATTTCATTGTTAATTAGCTTTTTCAAAGCTTTCTAGGAATTAGCTTTTTCAGCATTCAGTGTTCCAAGTATTCAGAATTTAGTGTTGTATTCAATCAGTGAATAAAAGCAATGACAATTCTCATGCCTTTATTTGCTTAAAATTGTTATTCTCATACATTCACTTGATCGTGTTCTTGTTGTTCCTTTAATGGATGTCATTATGCTTGATTTGCTTTCGAGTATCCATTAAAATTTGTCATTTGTGTTGAAGATTGAGTTGATTCAACAAATCTACAAACTTTGTGTCGTGGTTGAAATTGAAGGAATAAGTCGTATCATGGCATCGTCTTATAGTTGACTTAGTCAAGGCATTCGTAAATCTTTTCAATCCAATTGTGTACTTGCCCTCCTCGGCCTCTAAATTTAGCTGAATAGCATAAGCGTTTAGCAATAGGTCTTTCATTCCAGTCAAAAAGCACAAAATTCTTGCTTCGAGGTTGAGAGTGTGTTTCTGCCTTTCTCTTGCGTAAAACCCAAAAGATTGCAAATTTCCCTTTCACTCAGTATAAGTATGAAAAACCCCTAAAAATTTTGTTCTTCATATTGTATAGTTTTAGTTAAGTTTTATTTTATAGGGAGCTTCCCCTACAAATTCAAAGAGCGGTTTTGCTGCACATCTGTTTGTTTTGCTTTCACACCGAAAGGTGCAAAATAAAACGCTAACAAAAATATCACGCATTATGGTTTATTTCTTTTTATTTTCTCTTTCACTTCAATTTACTCTCCTTCATCTTCAGCGAATCGGGCCTATAGTGAACTCACAAACTGTTCTTGCTTTTGTCTCTAATCTCCCCTTCTTCATCGGCAATTCGGGCAACTCAGGAACCACTCGAGCTTTTTCTTCTATTCATTCTTTATTCCTGCATTTCAGTAATTTATTCAATTAATGAACTCTTTATTCTTCTTTGTCTGTGGCCGCTTCTTCACTTTCGGCATTTTTGGTCCACTATGAACCACTTTCGGCAAATCGATAGTTCCATGAAACTTATGAACCGCCGATGCCACATTCACTTCTTTCTTCTTCTGTTCCATTTTTCTTTTGCTTGGTTTGTCTTTGCTCTGTTTGGGAAAAATGTGGATTTGTGAACTCAGGAATCATTAAGTCCTTTGAATGTTTGAATAGGGGAAACAAAGACTTAGGATATTTTAGACAGCGTATAAAACTGGGAACCCATTAAACATATCTCAGGTCGAATATCATCAATGGGCTCAATAAGGGAATAACATGGGATTTTAGTGGATTTTAGGCATTTTTAGGATTTGAAAAGACAGTCCCAATAGGTCACATTTTAATAGTAACAATAAAACTTCTACGTAAGAAAGCCTGAATTTTTCAATTTTCTTTGGCAGAGCATGAATAATGACATGGAGCATGATGGTTCAGAATGAACAAAATTAAAATCCTATAGAAGTTTTCCATAAAGAATATTGAAGTTCTAGCCATTTAATCATTTGATCATGGGATGAACTTCCAATTTATGGACATGCCTTAGTATGCTTTTTAGTCATTTCTGGGAATGAAGTTGGAATAACTTTATGCATAGAATGAATAATACACTTTGTACAATCTGCCACAAGAGGTTAGTGAACCTTAAGAATGCAACTAAGTTATTTTGACGGGTTTTAATTTGTATTAAGGGCTATGTCTATGACAAAATTTACTAATGGTAAAGAAATGCTTTCCTAGATCAAGATAACAAGCTAATGATTTGTGTTAAGGGCTATGTCTAGAACAAAAAGTACTAATAATATAAAAAGCTTTCATAGATTAAGATAACCACCACATTCTGCCCAAATTCACCTCAGTAACAATTATCTCGTGTTAAGATAGCTTATTTTCTAACTCTCGAATATTGAGAAAGTTGGAACTGTGATCCTTAATGATCTAAAGTTACGAAACTATCTTCTGTTCGGTACTTGAATCAATCAGTATATTCTTTTAAATTTATATTTCTCTTGTGTGACATATGATCCTTATTTCTTGCAGTGATGGTGACTAATATTCATTTTCAATGTTTGCGTATTAAGCAATGGTATATGATGAAACCTTTTTTTGAATACTCTAGGTAACATTGTAGATGTTGTAATTTTTAAAGTGGGTAGAGGTCTTTGGGATTGGAAACATTTCACGTCATGTGAATTATCTCTTTTTATCCTGTCTCTTACATCATTTGGACGAAATTTATCTTACCATGTTATGGTTTCCATTCTTATTGATGGTATCATTTTTATTGTCGATACCTATAAAATGCAACTCTGGTATTTGTTGTGTTCTTTTCAGGTCACCATTTCTTGAAGGTTCTTGGCGGTTTCAGTGGTTTGGAGTGGATAGTCCTGGGTTGTTGGCTGCAAAGTTTTTGCTCGAGTATGTGCTCTAAACTATTGAAAATGTTTACTAAATGCACTGTGACTAGAATATGACTTCTCTGTATTTTCTTATGTTGATTTTGGAATCTGGATACAGTTGTTGGAATCTCTTAAATGCTTTCACAATAGACTGAGTCTGAGAGATTGATAAATACTAATTTTATTTGTTTTGTAAAGCCTATTGAAATGCTTGGAGATGTCATCTCTTAATGTTGCCATCAATGATTGCAAAACAATCAGTTATTGTAAAAATAAGCAAACTTACAATGGTTCAAGAAGTAAGCCCACAATAGAGAACACGAGATATTGCCACAACTGTACATGTTTTACACTCATTTATATTATGTATGTATAGATTACAAAGGATATACAAGGAAGCTTCTAGAGAAAGAAAGAGTTTAACTTCTAAGAGAATAGAGATGTGCAACATTTAAGAAAGAGCAATAATCCTATGTGACTATATACAAGATTTGATAAAATATGCTTAGCCCATGTGACTATATTTAGTAAAACATGCTAGCCAATGCTGACCTTATTATTTCTTCCTTACTAAGAGAGAATTGTTCCCAATTTCAATCAACAATGAGAACCAATTTATAGCTTCCATGATGTGCCAACAGGAAATTGAAATTAGTAGAGTATGGAGTGCATGCAAACAGCAAATAGTGAAGATGGAGTTCCCAAACAGATAGATTCCAAATGTTTAATAAGAAAGAACGAAATAATATTAATGTCCACAAATGACCAAAAGTAGGTCAATAGGATTCAAGAGAACAGCAGTATATGAAATCTAGGAAGAGAAACCTAACAAGGCCCCACCAAGGGGAAGAAAAAAGGGGGTGGGAGGGAGCATGGGGGCGCGGAGGGGGAGCAAAATACAAAACAATAGGGGACCACTAAAACAAGTGGTCAAGAAGTAGGTACAAATAGCCGAGAAGGGGGAACAAAATCCCCAAAGAGTAGAGAGAAGCCATAGAGGAATACTGAAGATCATCAAGTATCATTGTTTGGACTAGAAATGGTGGAGTCACCAGTGCCATCATCAATCACTGTGAAGGGACCAATACAAGATCTGATAATGCTCATCGAGGGGTGAGCAGTACCCCTATTAGGATCACACCTAACATCCAAGGCCAAAGTAGCACTGGTAATAGTGAAAAATCTCGTAAGAGGAATTGGAACATCTGAGAATAAAATGTCTACAGACTGAAATACTTTGTCAACGACCAAAGGATCCTCATATGAATATTTAAGCTCTGAAAATTGATGATTTGCATGGCAAAGGATCTTCATATTGAGGAGTTTGTATTATATTGGCATAGGATTTTGATCAAGGACATAAACTTAATCATTTTTTTCAGTATAAGTGAAGTCAGTTGGAGCCCATACTTAAGAACATAACCCATAGGAGGCATTGAAATAGGAGAAGTTGCCGATACTGAAGTTGTTAAAAGTCCAACTTGGATTTGTGAGGAAGCTTGCTTAGAACCAAGGCTCGTTGTCCCCTAAGGGGATGAATAACATGGAATTCATCATTGATTTACAGATTTTCTAATTAAATAGAGGTACAAAAGTGAATTTCAGTTGGAGATATAGATTTAGTCACAAGAGGAACACACTGTTGGATAGTTGTAATCTTTGAAACAATAGCTTCACCATGAATCATATGCCTAAGCATCTAAAGAGTATGGTGAGTATCTTGAAGAGTGACAATCATCAATTTCCTTGACAAGTGTAGGATGTGAAGATGACTAGTTTGGTTGTGCAGATGGCTGGAACTGTACATGCTCTATAGCAGCTTGTATTATGTGTACATAGACTAGAAATGATGTACAAGGAAGCTTCTAGAGGAAGAAAGCATCTAAGAGAGTTGTACATACTACATGGAGATGTATAACATTTAAGAATTATTCAATAAGCCCTTGTGGTTATGTAAAATATTTAATAAAGTACAATAGGCTGTAATCATATTTAATAAACTACACTAGCCCATGTGATTGATTATATTTAATAAAATACATGAGCCCATGTCTATGATTCACTGCAAAACAAGGTTGTTATGAGTTAAGTTAAATGAATGAAAAACTGGATGAGATGATCTGGAATGTATAAACAAATTCAGTCAACCAGTTCGACTGGAATGTATTAATAATAAAACATTTCGAAATTTACTCTTGATGATGATCAGCTGTTCTACCATTCTGCAACAAAATTATAACTCTATGAATGTCTGAACTGCCTTTCTCATTGACTGTTCACATTACTCTTAAAGATTTCTTTTAACAAAGGAATGCTAAATCTTTGACAAAAAAGACCCTAATCAACCATGTAACCTAATGGACAGTATCCCGTCTGATTCACATTCTAACCCGGGGGGTTTGGTTCATCCTGTGTTATATTCAGTCCATGTATTCAGCTATGGAAAAAATGCATTGTACAAATATGGCCATTGACAACTACACCCCTGTTTTGGTTCTGTTTCTTGGACAAGTTTGGCTGTGGATGCATGTACCTGGAAAAATTTGGCCTTAGAGAAGCTCATCTCTGTAATGTGGATTTTCTAGGCAAATTCCTAAGGCAATAACTTTGTCATCCCTAGGATCCTTAGATGTTTTTGTGCCAGTGACGGGGAAATGAATAGGATGCAAATAAGTTTACTTTCATACTAAATTGTATATGTAAGATTCTTATTTTTTCAAAGGTTGGAAAACATTTAACCTGACTGTAACTATTTCCTTTTCCACATATAGTTGAAAAACATATAACCTGAGCGTAACTATTTCCTTTTCCACATATAAAAAATGACCCAATTTTTCTTTTGCAGTTCCATAGTTTAAAACTTTAACCTACTTTAAGATCAGATTGTATTTCATCAAGTTTAATTTTTCATAACTTTAATGTTGTTTGTGGTTGGTGAAAGTCCTTGCACCCACAACTGATTTGGCTCAGTAGAATGGATAGATGTTTTGTGCCAGTGATGGGGAAATGGATAGGATGCAAATAAGTTTACTTTCATGTTAAGTTGTATATATAAGGTTCTTATGTTAAAGGTTGAAAAACATATAACCTCTTTTTCAATATAATTTTAATTCATAAATACTGACACAAATTATTGAAATCTACTAATAGGACATTTCCGTCTGCCTTGGCATCAATCAAGGAATTGGATCTTCTAATCATGGATGGATATGCAAAAGCCACTGCAGGCCTTAAGTTCTTGAGCTTGGTAATTGTCACTTTGTTGGTGTATATGTTAGACAACCACTGTGTCCTTTAATTAATTTTTTTTTTACAGAATGTATCTTTTCTTGCAATCGAAATGATTTTTCATTGCCTTTATTATGGGCACAGGTTGTAGTTATATTCAAAAGTAGATCAAACACATGGCATATATTTGTTGTTTTCCGGTTGATGGACATACATCAATGTTTTTTCTATAATAGCAGGGGATTTTGAATTGTAGAGAAACTATGTTGTGCCCTTAATCCTATAGTGTGCATAGGGTTATGAGTAGTTGGCTTGTGGCTACCTCAACTCTTACTAAAATTATATGATCATTAATATAGTCTATATAGGTAGTGTAGTTGGCTTGGGTGGCATCCAAGGCATAAGTATGGTATATATAGGAGCTAGTGGGTAGTTTATAATCATCAGATTGTGAATTGTGTTCTTATTGGAGGTTTTTGGAGGTTTGCCCCATAGTTTACATACTCATGGAGTACTCGGCGAGTTGCAGAGTACTCACGCGTTTTGAATAAGGCTGAGTAACTCGCAGTTTAACTCGCCAGTTTACCTGGCTGAGTCACACTCGAGTTTTGGCCAAGTATATCACGATTTTCCGTCGAGTCCGTCAATAAAACTCGCCATCTGACTTAGACACGATTGACACCCGGTTGAAACATGTTTTGGATACCGAACAAGGGTTTGGAAGCTTGCACACGAAAAGCACACGGTTTGGATGGCTATAAACAACCCTACGTGATTGGGAGAGATCACACACACTGCATAGATCCACAACGATTTGGAGTCGCGATTTGAAGAGTAATCACCTTCACCTCACGCCATTGTTGCTGCAACTTCCAGGTTAGTATTGATTTTAATGTTTGATAGTAATTTTTTTTCTTAAATGTAATTGATTCAATATTTTATTAATGTTAAAATTATAATTATTCATAATAATAAAATTATTTATATTGACAATAAAATACAACATTAGACATTTTAATAGAAATTTTTAATATTTAATATTAATTGGTTCATAAGGTCAAATTAAACTTTATGAATACTATAGTATACCTGTGTAAGTAGAAACTAATAATATATATTTTAATTTAATAAAAATTTAAAATGTGCATGTTAGTTTTTAAAATAAATATAGATTTGGGAGATAACTGGATAAATTGTAATGGGTATTTTATTTTATTGACAAATATCTCAAATTACATCAGAAAATTACTAGATTTAATTTAATATTGCAGCATGTTTATAATTATTAATACAGAGTTACAAGTCTTGATGATAAATTATATCTAGAAGAAATGCTAAAAAATGTATATTATATCTAAAATTATTTGATTTAAGATTTTAAAAAATTAAATTCAATATCAATTATATTTTCATCCAAAAACATGAATTTCAACGACCAACAGTTCATAAAATAAATTATTAATGTTTCAAGTTTTCAACTTTCAATGACCAACAGTTTATTATTTATTTAATCGTTATTTAATTTCATGGCTTTGTAAATTAGTTTCATTGTTTTGCAATAATAAAATACATAATAAATAAAAACATGTTGCAGGTTAGATGTCATATGATGGCATCTGACTCAGCTCCAATTACTGGAAGTCGACCTACAGGAAGCAAAGGCCCTGCGTGGAAATATGTTGTAATAGGACCGACACTAGGGAGTGTGTTTTTCATCAAATGTACGAAGAAGATCAGTGGAGGCATCAATCGCCTCAAATATCATATTACAGGGATTCCTAATCATGACACCAAGGCATGTCCGAAAGATAAGAGAAAAAACGTGAGATGCAAGCACTCATTGCATTGTTGGATAAGAAAAAATTAGAGAGGGTGAGAACACAAGCAGCCATAATAGCAACCATTAATCCTGATATGGAAGAGTATATAGATGAAGACTTGATAGGCATTGTGGGCTGTAGTCATGGTCCACGCAAACGAAGCAAATCCACCTCATCTAGTTCAAGCAGAGTGCAGACACAAGGATTTTTTGCACCTAGAAACATACTTGGAGCACAACCTTCATTGCAAGGGACATGGTGGAACAAGGAGATGCACCAAGAAGCAGATAAGGTGTGTGCAAGTTTGTAGTTTTACAACAACCTTCCCTTCAATGTGGCAAAGAGCTCGTATTGGGCAAATTTTGTGATAACATTAACAGTTGCAGGGAAAGGGTAGAAGGCACCCTCTCCAAGAGACTTAAGTGGTAAGTTGCTCCAAAATGTTGTTAAAGATGCAAAGTTAATTTTGCAAGAACAAAAGAGGCAATGGCAAACGTTTAGATGCACTATTCTTTCTGATGGATGGATAGATGGAAAGAATCGCGCCCTTATCAAATTTTTGGTAGCTTCAAATGGTGACATGGTGCTCTTGAAGTCAATTGATGCCTCTAACAAAGTAAAAAATGCAGAAATTTTGAGCCTAATGTTAGAGCAAGTTGTCTTAGAGGTGGGCATAGAGAATGTGGTGCAAATTATCATTGACAGTGCAGTGGCGTATGTGGTGGTTGGGAGATTGCTTTAGGAGAGGCATCTATTACTCTTTTGGACCCCTTGTGCAACACATTGCCTTGACCTTCTTTTGGAGGACATAGGGAAACTTGATTGGGTGAGACCAGTTGTAGAAGATGCAAGAAACATCACAAAATATATTTACAATCACCCTTGGGTTCTTTGCTTGATAAGAGATCACACCAAGGGGAACGAGCTTGTGCGACTAGGTGTAACAAGGTTTGCAACACACTTCTTAACCTTGCAAAGCATTACTAGTTTGTTGACACCGTTGAAGCAGATGTTTGTCAGTCAAGCATGGCTAGACTTATCATATTCAAAGAAGGTTGATGGAGAAAGGACTACAAGGACAATTTTTGATGATGTCTTTGCAAAGAGAGTTGTAGAGATCATCAAGGTAACCTCAAACTTCAGTTTAAATTTTAAATTGAATTCCTTATTTTTAAATTTTAAAAGTATTTAATTTCATTGTAAATTTTGTAACATTAATTTGTTCATACTCGTAGGTGTCAGAGCCCTTGGTGAGAGTTTTGCGCTTAGTGGATGGAGATCAAAACCCAATGGGGTACATTTATGAGGCCATGGACAGGGCCAAACAGGCCATCTGAAACTACTACAACGGGGATAGAGATAGATTTGATCCCATTTAGGAGATCATTGGTCGGAGGTGGAACAATCAACTCCACCAACCCATTCATGCAGCGGGGTACTACCTCAACCCCAAATTTTTCTTCTCTAGTAACTTCATATATCCTATTGGTGAGGTTATGGAGGGCCTCTCAATATGTATTGAGAGGACGACACTCGATGCTGAGGTGAAGGACCTCATTATGTAGGAGTCGCAAAATTACAAGCACACTAGGGGAAGTGATGCAGGAGCATCCAGTGGTGTAAGGGCAATCTTGCATCACCCAAAAAGATGTTGCTTCAAAATCATTACAGTTGTTTTCATTTCTTTCCATAATTAGTATTTCTGGTTCCATAATCTCTGGAATAATGTAGGACTTTTAGTTTTTTCAAAACTGCTAAAAATAGCAAACTGCCAGTTTTGGAAAGTTTACTTGCCATTTTAGGAAAGTTTGCATTTGGGCACGGATTGAAGCGAAAACTTACAGAAAGCTTCATAATGGAAATATAAGACCTTTGGCGAAGGAATCAAACAAAGATCATTTGTGAGCTGAAAGATATTAAAGTTTTTGTTTTTCGAAAAGCCCCTGAAAATTTCCGAAACGAGATATGAGGCATTAAAACATCTCATAACATCCCGAAAAGTTGACGGAAATCCATTTATGGATTTCTGGCGTGATAGTTCACACCGCAAGCTTTCTGACGCTTAAAACGGTTTGTCAATCGGACACTCGGATCAAAAGTTATGCTTCCCGGAAGTTGACATACTTTTGGAGGGAGTTACAAATTTTGAAATTTAACTGGAGGCCGCCAAAAAGTGCTATTTATGACTATTTTGGAAACCCTGGGTAGTAGTAGAGTTAAGGGGGAAAGTGTAGAGTCAAGAATAGGCGAGAAAACAAAAACCCTAGTTGATTTAGGGTTACAGAAGGCAGATGATTCCAGAGTCTTGTGAGAGGAAGCTGTAATGTGTTATAGCCTGTGGAGGGTTGATTCTTCTGATTGTATTTGAGCTTCTGTCATGTAATAAGTTGTCCAAATCAATAAAGAAAGTTCTATTTTCTGTGTGCAATTTCTGTTGTGTGTTTTATGATTTACCCCCTTCATCAAGTGGTATCAGAGCAAGGGTTCCTGAGTGTGTAGACAGATTGCCGACCGTGAGGCAATTTGCATCAGGACTTGAGGTTGTGGGTTTGCTGCGGAGATCAAGATGCCTCCACGAAGAAATCGTATTGGGAGGAATGTTTTGACGGAAGAGGGTTTTATAGCCCTGCAAAGGCAAATCGATGCATTGCAAGAGGAGCTACGAAGAGGGTTTGAGCCGAGAACAAGAGAAGAAAGTGAAGATGAAGCTGAGGAAGAGCTGTCTGAGGAAGAACAAGAAGCTACAGGAGATCCTGCAGAAGTTAGGTTGTTGAGGGCCATTTCTAAGATTGGAAAGAGGCCCAGGATCGAAGTTTCTACATATTCTGGAGATTTGAATCCATAACAGCTTATTGATTGGATCAATGACATGGAGGAATATTTTGAGTATGAAGATGTGGAAGACCCAGATCGGGTCAAGTTTGCAAAAAAAAAAAAATGAAGGGCCATACCAGTATTTGGTGGAAGGAGGTCCAGTTAGAGCGGAACAGAAGAGGAAAAGGAAAGATCACCAGATGGGATCGGATGGTGGAGAAACTGAAAAAGTAGTTCATTCCTGTGGACTATGAGATGAGCTGTTGAAGAAGCTACAAGGACTGAAGCAAGGTAACAAGTCTGTTAAGGAGTATACGGAAGAGTTTTATAAAATTACTATCAGGGCAGGCCATGCAGAGCCCAACAAGGAGAAGGTAGCCCGTTACATTAATGGGTTGAGGCTGAGTATTCAAGAGGAGCTGAGCCTGGTCAGAATGACCACCATAGAAGATGCGTACCAGTTTTCCCTGAAGGTGGAAGAGAAGCTGAATAAAAGATTCGATAGCAAGCAAAGGGGAAGAGGTCAAGGTGGAAGGACTGGTGGAAGACCCTATGGAGGCCGTAATGAAGATCAAAAGAAAAGTGAAGAAGCTGGCACCAGTCGAAATCAGAGAGGGGATAATGCCTACCACCCTCATGACTAGAACAATGGTGAGCAAAGAGGAAGAGGCAGACTTGGGCAAGGACTCGGAAGAGGAGGTTTCAGAGAAACTTGTTTCCAATGTGGAGAAGAAGGGCATCGAACATACGAGTGTCCACAACATCAAGGAAGGACAAATGGAAGACCTGAAGGTAATGCATGAGTTGCACATGTAGATGAAGATGCACAATTTGAGCGTTTTGAAGATGCTGAAAGGGAAGAAACCCTAGTTGTCAGAAGAACTTTGCTAAATGAGGAGAAAGAACCCAATCAGAGGAAGAGTTTATTCCGCACAAGGTGCAAATGTGAAGGTAAGTGTTGTGATATTATTATTGCTAGTGGAAGTACTGACAATTTTGTTTAAGAGGAGATGGTTGACAAGTTGAAGTTGACAAGAAGAAAGCATCCACATCCATACTGGATTGCATGGTTGCAGAAGGACCACAGAGCTTTGGTCAATGGGCAGTGTTTAGTGAAGTTCAAGATTGGGGACTACCATGATGAGGTGCTATGTGATATCATACCGATGGATGCATGTCATATGCTGTTGGGGAGGTCGTGGCAGTATGATAGGAGCGCTATCTATGATGTCCGTGCAAACACATATTCCCTAACAAAGGATGGAGTTCGTCATAAGTTGAAGCCCTTGAAGGAGGTGGAAGAAAAGGTATGTAGTACTGTCAGAATTTGCGTGGTAGATGGTAGAAAATTTTTGGAGGGTATGAAACATGAGCGTCATTGCTTTGCATTAATTCCTAAGATTAGTCAAGAGAAATGTGAAGATGTACCAGCAGAAGTCTCAGATATGTTGGAAGAATTTCAGGATATTATCTCTGATAATGTGCCAAAAGGTTTACCACCGGTGAGGAAGATAAGTCACCAAATGGATTTGATACCACGAGCTAGTTTGCCCAATAAGGCAGCCCACATAATGACTCCTGCAGAGAGTGAAGAGCTGAACAAACAAGTTCAAGAGCTGTTAAGGAAGGGACTGATAAGGGAGAGCCTAAGTCTATGTGCGGTACTAGCACCAAAGAAAAATGGAGAGTGGACAATGTGTACAGATTTTCGAGCCATAAATGAGATCACGATCAAGTATAGGTTTCCATTGCCAAGAATGGATGACATAATGGACTGTTTGAGTGGAGCTAAGTACTGCATGAAAATTGACCTGAAGAGTGGGTATCACCAGATCCGTATTAGGGAAGGAGACGAATGGAAGACAACCTTCAAGACAAAAGAAGGTTTGTATGAGTGGTTAGTCATGCCATTTGGGCTAACCAATGCACCGAGCACATTCATGCGGCTCATGAATGACGTATTGAAAGAATTTTTGGGAAGTTTTGTTATTGTTTATTTAGATGATATTTTGATTTTCAGTAGGACTTGGGATGAGCATCTGATGCATATCAGAAGAGTTTTAGAGAAGCTAAGAGAAGAGAAGTTGATTAATTTGAAGAAATGCAGTTTTGCAAAGAAAGAGTTGGTATACTTGGGATTTGTTGTCTCAGAGGAAGGTCGTAAGATGGACCTAGAGAAGGTGAGGGCTATCATTGAATGGCCTACGCCAAGGAGTGCTTTTGAGGTAAGATCTTTTCATGGTTTGGCAAGTTTCTACAAAAAGTTTATCAGGAATTTTAATAGCATTTGTGCACCCCTAACTGAGACAATGAGAGGGGATAGAAAAGAGTTTAGATGGACTAAAGGAGTAGACAAAAGCTTTGATACATTGAAGCAAAAAGTCACAGAGCAATCTGTTTTGGCACTTCCAGATTTCAATAAGGTATTTTAGGTAGATTGTGATGTTAGTGGCAGTACTATAGGAGCTATTTTGAGTCAAGAAGGTAAGCCCATTGCCTATTTTAGTGAGAAGCTTAATGATGCCAATAAAAAGTATTCTGTTTATGATTAAGAATTTTATGCAATAGTTCAGGCTTTGAAGAAATGGAGACATTATTTGTTGCCAAAAGAGTTTGTTTTATATACTGATCATCAGGCTTTGCAGTATCTTAATAGTCAAGGAAAGTTGAACCAAAGGCACTTAAAATGGGTTGAGTTTTTGCAGAGTTATACTTTTATTTTGAATCACAGGAGTGGGAAGTCCAACAGAGTTGTAGATGCCTTGAGCCAAAGGCAAAATTTATTGACAGAAATGAAGATAGAGGTTGTTGGGTTCGATGAGCTCAAGAGTTTGTATCCAGAAGATCTAGATTTTACAGAGGCTTGGAAAGCTTGTCTGGAACTTGTTACTTTGGACAGGACAAAATGGTTGGATTTCATAATCCAAGATGGCATGTTGTTTAGAGAAAGCCAGTTGTGCATTTCAAGGTGTTCCATGAGAGAGAACTTGATTAGGGAGAAGCATAGTGGAGGATTGGCTGGACACTTTGGTCGAGATAAGACCATTGCTATTGTTGGTGAAAATTATTATTGGCTACAGTTGCAGCAGGATATGAGGAAATTTGTGCAGAGTTGCAGAGTATGTCAGATGGCAAAAGGAGCAAGTTAGAATACAGGTCTATATCAGCCACTACCTGTACCAGAGAAGCCATGGGATGATATTAGTATGGATTTTGTTCTTGGTTTACCAAGGACACAGAGAGGGCATGATTCCATTTTTGTGGTGGTGGACAGATTCTCGAAGATGGCACATTTTATTCCTTGCAAGAAGACTAATGATGTTGTTTATATTGCAGAATTATTTTTCAGGGAGGTGGTGAGATTACATGGTCCAAAAAGCATAGTTTCAGATCGAGATACCAAGTTTGTTGGTTATTTCTGGAGGACATTGTGGAAGAAGTTGAAGACAGATTTGAAGTTTAGTTCTGCACACCATCCATAGACTGATGGACAAACGGAAGTGATGAATAGGAGTTTGGGTAACCTGCTATGATGCTTAGTAGGAGATAAGCCCAAGGGATGGGATTTGATTTTACCACAGGCAGAATTTGCTTATAACAATTCTGTCAATAGGAGTATTGGTAAATCACTTTTTCAGATTGTATATGGCAATAGTCCAAGAAATGCTTCAGAGTTAAGGAAGCTGGATAAAGGAAAAAAGACAAGTGCCAAGGCCGAAGGCTTTGCAGAACACCTGAAGAATTTGCATGAAGAGGTGAGAAAACATATTAATAAGATGAATATTCAATACAAGGCTAAGGCAGATCAGAAGAGGAGACATAAGGAGTTCTAGGTGGGAGATGAAGTCATGGTTCACTTGAGAAAAGAAAGGTTTCCAATTGGAACATACAATAAGCTGAAAATGAAGAAATTTGGACCATGTAGAATCTTGAAGAAGTATGATTTAGGAAATGCATATGAGGTAGAGTTGCCGAGTGGGATCAATATTTCCCTTGTGTTCAACATTGCTGATTTAACAGAATATCATGAGGGTGGCATAGAGGATGGACCAACAGAAGAACAGTGGAGTATTCCGGCATCTACTTAGCGGAGGAGATAGAAGAGATCTTGGATAGCCGTGTGGGAAGTACTCGGAACAGGCAATATGAAGAATATTTGGTGAAATGGAAAGGAAGACCTGTTGAAGATTCTTCTTGGTTGTTTAAGGCAGAGGTTGACTGTTTGGGTTTTCTTCAAACAAACACCTAAGATGTGATAGGGTCACTTCTCAAATTACCCTGGGTATCTGATGCAGGAGCATCTAGTGGTGTAAGGGCAATCTTGCATTACTCAAAAAGATGTTGCTTCAAAATCATTACAGTTGTTATCATTTCTTTCCATAATTAGTATTTCTGGTTCCATAATCTCTGGAATAATGATGTGGACTTTTAGTTTTTCCAAAACTGCTCAAAAAAGCAAACTGCCAGTTTTGGAAAGTTTACCTGCCATTTTAGGAAAGTTTGCATTTGGGCATGGATTGAAGCGAAAACTTACAGAAAACTTCATAACAGAAATATAAGACCTTTGGCGAAGGAATCAAGCAAAGATCATTTGTGAGCTGAAAGATATTAAAGTTTTTGTTTTCTGAAAAGCCCCTGAAAATTTTCGAAACAAGATATGAGGCACTAAAACATCCCATAACGTCCTGAAAAGTTGACAGAAATCCATTTACGAATTTTCGGCTTGATAGTTCACACCGCGAGCTTTCCGGCGCTTAAAACGGTTCGTCAATCGAACACTCGGATCAAAAATTATGCTTCCCGAAAGTTGACCTACTTTTGGAGGGAGTTACAAATTTCGAAATTTAGCTGGAGGCCGCCAAAAAGTGTTATTTATGACTATTTTGGGAAAGCTGGGCGGTAGTAGAGTTAAGGGGGAAAGTGTAGAGTCAAGAATAGGCAGGAAAATAGAAACCCTAGCTGATTTGGGGTTACAGAAGGCAGATGATTCCAGAGTCTTGTGAGAGGAAGCTATAATGTGTTATAGCCTGTGGAGGGTTGATTCCTCTGATTGTATTTGAGCTTGTGTAATGTAATAAGTTGTCCAAATCAATAAAGAAAGTTCTATTTTTTGTGTACAATTTATGTTGTGTGTTTTATGATTTACCCCTTTCATCAGGAAGGCTCTTTACTTCGCCATTGGTTGTTCGAGGAAGATCCACCTAGATGCCAGGTAACAAAAATTGAAGTCTTATATCTTACACCTTACAAATTACAATTATTAATAAAATATTGCTTTCTTACAAAGTTTTGAATATCTTATTTGTAGGTTCTTGGTGGGAAGATTGGGGTGGAAATACCCCAAATCTTTAGTTAGCCCTTCGAATTTTGGCTCAACCTTGTAGTGCTTCTGGTTGTGAGTGCAATTGTAGTTTGTTTGATGCCATTCACACAAAGAAGTGCAATAAGTTGACTCAAAAGCGTCTCAATGACCTAGTTTTTGTGCAATACAACCTTCGACTTTGCACAAAAAAGGTGGACAATGTAATGTCCCCTTTTCTGTCCTCCTTAGCTGAGCCGACTTCACCTAAGCCAAATTGAAGTTAAGTTGAGCCATTTTTGAAAAGTACTTTATAAAGTGACTTTAAAACAACTTGTTGAAGTTAGTTTGGTGAAGTCAGCAAAGTCACTTATTGATAAAGTACTTTAGTTGTTGATCCAATTTGAAATTAAAAGAATTATTTAATTGGGTAAAGTGGAGCACCCCACTTGTGGACTTCAAAATAGATTCAAAAAGGGCAAACTTGGACGGTTCCTTTTGGGAGGTTTTAAAAGGAGGTTACTTGTCGATCATTTCATCATCTATCATTTGAGAATTGATTCTTGGAAAGTTTCCATTTCGTTGTAACTTCTGGTTCAGCTTGTTTTAAGGACGAAAACCCTTAGACATTTGTGGTTTGGACGAAAACCCAATACCACTTGAGAGGTAAATCCACCTAGGGTTTACTATTGAGCATTATTGCAGGATTTTGGCATTGTGGAAGAGCTGGAAAAGTCATTATTTTTGCAGGTTACAGCTGCTAGGGGTTCACCAAATTGGAAGATTTGTGCCAAATACCAATTTGGGATTGGGTCGTGTTGATGGTTGTTTTTCGACAAGTCAACAATAGAGTAAAATACTAGGTATTTAACTCTCTCTTGAGCAAAGCCTCTCGGATGCTGAACTAAGTGATCAAACGAGATAACTCCAAGGTTCCTTCTAATAATGTTTTAATTTCGGTAAGAGACAGCTCAGCGATTTAAGTATGATTCTGCTGTTAATCAACAAAGGGACTTACACAATTGTTCGCGTAACTGGTTGTTTCAAAGACTATGGAAGTAATACTAGAGGATCTAAGTACTGCAACTGACGCGTATGATTTAGCAATGAATGTGCTGATCCTAAATCTAACTGATTGATAAAAAAGGCAAAAGATATAGGGTTGAGAAAAAACTAATCTAGTCCTAAATGGAAGGACGTTTACTGCTTAGAGTGAAGTCGAACCAAATCTTGTTTCGCCAAGATGAAACAACTAGACAAGAGAGGTGCTATCTTCAAAGGTATGCAAGATATTTAAATCAATTATGCTCATGAAAATTCAACAGGCATAAAGATCGAATTGACGCTCAATTGTAAAAACTTCACTACAAGGCAATAAAACAATCTTTCACTCACTAACTTATACTTAAAAAGAAAACTTGTAACTTAACTTAATATTCGTGTGAAAATTGAAACCATGCAAACACTCAGAAATATAAATAGAATCACCAAATCAATGAGTCCTTTATAATCTCAGAGAGCTCTTACAACAATTTCAGAATTTCCAACCCGTTACAAATGAGAGCAATGAGAGCTCTTTTATAGTCCTCAAAGGAGAGAAGGGTCAAGATCGATTGGCGAAATCAGCGGATCAGATCAAGCCACATCACAAGTAGTTACAACAAACTATCCTTTATTAAATGAATGAGGTTAACTTTATTAAATATAGGAGGTTACTCATATTAAATGAAAGAAGTCATGAAAGAGAGAACAAAGGCACGCTTTCCAAGAGGATAAGGAAGCCACATCATCAAGATGAGTACTATGTAGTAGTACTATGAGATACAATGAATCTGGACACAATTGGAGCAATATCTTCCATTGGTACACTTGTCGCTACCTTAATGGATCCTTCTGCCACTGCTACAGCTGCCTCATAGACGCCAAGTGTCTTCTCCCAGTCGTTTATCCAAGACTTATTTTCCCCAAGACGATATGCAAGTGTGAATATACTATCTAGTTGACCTTCATCAAGTCCATCATATTGAAAGTAGAATGCCTTAACTTGTTGCTTCATGTTCTCAATAGTAACATTTCCATAAGGATTACAAATTGTTGCCAAAGCAGTGTACATATGATTTTCTGTTCTTAGAAGAACACTTCTTATCCTGGACATATCTACTTCAATTTTATCCACTAGTTGCCCCTTGTTGTATTGAGATGCTGATCATCTTCTCCTTAGTTGGAATATTGAAAGTTTCTTCAACTGCTTGCTTTTGCAAATAGGCTAGTATCGTTCCATCCTTAGCTATAATCTGCCTTGTATTTACATCATACTTTTTGACACATTCGATGATCATCTCCGGACACGGCAAAGCTGGCGGAAAACAAGCAGCTTCAATGGCTCCACTCCTCATGATGGCTCGAGCGAGGCTTCCTCCGTTGGGTTCTTCAAGGACTGACTTGATATCTTCCAAGTTACTGCTTCCCATATTCGTGTCGCTTACATTCGTCCACCTTGAGACGAGCTTTGATTCAGGAATCTTCCCCTTGGCATCCATCCGGATCTTGGCTTGTCGCTCCTTGGAAGTCATTGCCATTATTCTGCAGACTTGACGCGAATAAGTGATTGTAAAAGATTTTACTTCAGCAACTTTAGTGGATTAAATTATGAAATTTTCCTCTATAATTATGAAATATTACTTATTAAATTCAAAGAATCTATGAAAAATCATAAAAATCCACTTATCCTTCAAGAATTTTATCAATATTTGAACAATTTCAAGGCGTCTAATGAAAGAAAAATAAGAAAATCAGATCAGAAAAAACTCAGATCAGACTTACTTGATGAGCTGTTTTGTATTTGATACCTTGCAATTTGATCCACCACTTGGCAAAATTTGATAAAATCAAATTTATACTTCTAAAAGAAACTTCTTGTTGCTGCTCCTTGAAGAAAATTCTGCTTTTGGAGAACAAATCTGCTCTTGACAATGATAAAAGTGAAAAGGAAATGAGGCATATATATATAATTTACTTTACAAAACTTTTCCTTTCTTCTAGGCCGACCTCATGCACAAACATTTAATTTAGTTTTGATCTTTATTAAATGAATGCAATTTTACGTTTTCCGAAGGCAATAATCATTAAATGTTTGTAACTTCTCCTTGTTGGACGCATTGGATAAAGGCGTGGTGATCTTCTTCTTGTTATTGAAATTTCTTCTTCTCTCCTTCAAGCGCATGGGATCAAGAATTGAAACTCTCCTTGGCAATTCGCATTAGATGGAGTTTGTTGATTCCTCTTCATATCCTTTGGATTTGTTCTTGATAATTCTCAAGTCTTGTTTCATAATGATCTTCCTTCATCATCCTCCTAGTCGCATTAGATGGAGTTTGGAGAATCTTCAAGGATTTCGCATTAGTTCAAGGTATAGGATTCCTCTCAAACATTTCGCATTGAATAAAGAATCGAAATCCTCTTGACTTGATATGTGTGGCGCTTTGGATGAAAGATTGAATTCTTCTTGATATTTCGCATTGCATGAAGGATTAGAAATCTTTTTAATACTTGGCGCATTTGATAGGTAACATGAGATCTTTGAAATCGAACTTCAATCTCTCTTTGATGTGGCGCATTAGATCATACCTTGGGACTCCTTAAATTTCGGCGCATTAGACCACTAGTTTGGATTCCTCAAAGGAATAGCGCATAAGATAGAGGATTTAAATCCTCAAGACATTTGGCGCATTTGATAATGTTTTAGGACTCCTCAAGTTTTGGCGCAGTGGATAGTGGCTTGAAGGTTCTTCAACATCACACTTGACTCTCCTCTCAACATGGCGCATTGGTTGAAGATATAGGATTCCTCATGATGTTGGCGCATCACTTAGGTAATTTGGATCCTCTTTGTTGATAGCGCATTGGATGGGTAATTTGGTTTCTTTTAAAATAAACTTCATTCTCCCCCACACATGGCGCATTAGATGACAATTCCGATTTCTTCTTGTTGAGTGCTTTGGTAAGGGGCTTGGAAGATAGCGCATTGCTTAACCTTATTAAAATCTTCAAACTTGGACGAATGTAAATGACCTTTGTCTTTGGCGCATTGGTTGCCCTCGGTAAATCCTCTAGAAACAAACCTTGATCACTACCTCATGTTGTTGGCGCAGTGGATGACAATTCAATTTCTTCTTGTTTGGCGCTTGGGATTAAGGTGTAGAATCCCCTTCTCCTCTTTCGCATTAGATTGCACTTAGTTTTACTTAATGAATGAGGTAGCGCATTAGATCATGTTCATTGGATAGCTAGGTTGAAGTCTTGCCTTGAAGCGGGTTATGTATGATGTATGGCGCATTGGTCAGACTTTTAGAATCCTCTTGAAACGTATCTCACATTGTCTTGGCGTTGCATATTGGATGATTTTGCCATGGGCGCAAGGGTTCAAGTTTCCAAATCCTATGAATAGCGCATTGGTTAAGCTTGTAGGACTCTTATAGAGTTTTCCCTCAAAAATCGCATTAGATCAAATATAACGAATCCTCTAGAGTGTGGGCGCACTAGATGAAGGTGTAGGATCCTGTGGAGTTCTCACTCTACCTTAAAGGAGACCTCATGATGTTAGCGCATTGCTTAGACAATTTAGATTCTCTGGACTTGATCGCATTGGATAGCCTTGGAGAATGATCTTTGAAATCTATGGAGCGCATTACTTCATGTTTTAGATTCCTCTGGAGTGATCTCTCAAGTGTCTTATTAGATCATGCTTTAGAAGTCGCACTGGATCATGCTTTAGGCGCATCACTTCATGAACTCAAATCCCCAAGAATTGGCGCACTAGATCAAGGAAAAGATCCTTAGATTTTGGCGCATCACTTAGACATTTCAAAACTCCAAACCTACCTCTCCCTTCTTGGTGGCGCATCACTTCAAGGATGAAAATCCTCTGACATTTTCATCGAAATTCTCTCCAAGATTTGCTTTAAAACTTACTTTTTCTCTTTCGCACTAGTTCAAGACATTGAAATTTCCATTTTTTCCTCCGAAATGATCTTTTGGTTTGGGCGCACTAGTTGAGTGATCGAAATCTTCTTAAATTTTCGCCTTGGATCAAAGTTTTGATGGGCGCACTGGATCAAGTTTTCAAATCCTCTGGCTCAAGTGTCTTCTCCTTCGTGATTTTGCGCCCAGATTTGCGCCATCTAAGTGTCCAGTCGCATTAGATCAGGATTTTGAATCCTCTGACTTCGTCAAGTATTTTCAGGATCGCGCGAGTAAAGGTATATTGAAAAAATATATTTAAGTATAAGTTTCTTATACTTTAAATATTTTTCAATATACCTTTCAGGATGTTTGAGATAGGTCCCGAATCCACCGGATTTAAGATGCAAAATATAGAATTTGGAGGATTCACCAGATTTCAGACTTAGCCATTTTTTCAGGATTTTCAGGATTTCAGGCTCCAGTCTTAGTCTTCTCAGGATCTCAAACATTCTGAAGGATTAACCTCAAAACTCAATGTCTAGATAGGATTTGATCATTATTGCAAGTTTATCTACCCTTAATCGTGAACCAAAGATCATAGGCAAGGAAATTGTTACCGAGCCGGCAAAGAAAAACGAGTCAGGACATCATTAAAATTTCAGCAAAACTCATTGAAACTCATTGGAAATTCCCTGAAAAGCTCAGAGCTCAAAAAAAAGGGGGTCCCTATTCCTAATGGGGTGATGTGTGATTTGGTCACAACATGTCGATTTTGTGGGAGTGTAATAGCAGATTGAATAGCAGGGTTTAGTGCATTTGAAGAGTTGGTCTTTGAAGGAGAAAATAGTTGGAACCCTAGGCGCTATCATATCAAGCCCTAGATGTCATTCATAAAGAGGTTTGCTGCACTAGATAAGTGTAATCGCTGCCATTTAGGGTTTTTATCAGATATATCAGATTTCAATTGTCATAAAGGGAGTCATTGTTATTCTTGGTAAAGAGATTGAAGGGGATTTGGCTAAAAGAGATTAATCGCTGCCTTGTAGAAGAGACATTCATCATTCACAAGTGATCGCTGCCATATTTGAAGGGTTATATCAGTTGGAACAGGTATAGGATCAGTGTCATTGCTGGTTAAGAGAATTTGAATGCATCAAAGAAGGAGATTGTGGCTAAAGGAGAGGCAATTTGACTTGTCCTGAGGTTTCCAACCCTAAGCGCACCAACAAGGAAGGATTCGCTACCATTTTGAGGTCGATTCCATCATTATATTGTTTGTTGATTGTTATCAGACATCTCCATATTGCTACAACAGTTCTTATATTGTATTTGGATCATATTTCATGCATGTAATAAGGAGAATCAGTTCGGGTATGTTTACTTGATGTTCTTACTTTCAAATCTTTAATTTGAACAAGAGATTCTATCGCTGTCACAGTTATATCAGACTGTTAAACTTCAGATCAGACCTGATATATATTGTAATCAATCATAGTATGATGATAATGGATGCATTTTTTATGATGGTTTATGGTAATTCTTGAATTCCAAGTTATTGGTATGTTTCCCTTTCATTTGGTATATGTATTTGCACTTAATATCTATCCAAATAAACATCAAACAAGCACAAACATCAGCATATCAGTCACAGATCAGAATACATGCCATTTGTTTGATGAAATGCCAAGTTGGGAAAACTGAGTTTTTGGGTCAGAACTACCAGGGGTTCTTAAAGTGGTATCAGAGCTTAGTATCCTGTCAGCCTGGAGAGTGAAAATCAATTGGTTTCATGCACACAAGTGACAAGACAAATAATTACATTGCTAGGGAGCAAAGAAGACAATTTCAGTTGGCACAACCCTACCCAGAAGAGGACACTTTATCAGCTGCAATAGCTGCAAGGCAGCCACAAACAAGTTTTGGAACAGCTAGCAAAATGGGGGATAGAAGAGATGGTAGTCCACCAAGAGATGAAAGAAATGTTGGTGAAATATTGAGGGATATGGCAAGAGGACAGCAGCAGATGACAAATGCATTAATGTAGTTCCAACAACAAATGATGGCATCCCAACAACAAATGATGACAGCTATTGGACAAATGACTCAAAATGTGGGAAACTCGAGAGTTAACCAAGCACATACAGGTGAAGGAAGTAATGCAGGTACACCCAATGTTGGTAGAGCTCATGTAAGCACAAGTGATAGACCATTACAGCCCACATTCATACCAAGAGAGGTAGAAGAGGAAGAAGTTTTAGAGGAAGAAGAAGAGATACCTTTGGCTGATGAGTTTATTGCCATTCATGATGAGTACCACTCTCTTCCACCACATATTAGAAGATGACTTGTCCTTCAACCAATTCATAAGTCAGCGGAAGGCTAGAAGGAGAACAAGGGTTGAGCAAAGGCCTAGGAGGCAAGATAAGGAGTTTAAGCAAGCTTTGGGCAAGCTAACTCTTCCAAACTTTGATGGCGGTGGTAAGAGTAGTGCACGAGCTTGGATTCACAAGCTAGATACCTTCTTGACTCTCAAACCTATGCAAGAAGAAAAAGCTATCCAATTTGCAACCATGCATCTTGAGGGGACAGCATACGATTGGTGGCATCATGGTTTGGTAACTCAAAACCATGCAATGACACATTCCTATGATGAATTCAGCAGCAAACTCATTGATAGGTTTGATAGGAAAGATGTGGAGGTCTATTATAGGGAGTTGGCACATATGAAACAAAGTGACCATGTAGATACATACATCAATGAGTTTCAAAAGATCGCTGTTATGGTTCTTGATTTGTTCAAAAAGAGAGTTGTAATGTTATTTGTAGAAGTATTGAATGCAAATTTGAGAGGTATGGTAAAGGCTTTCAAGCCTAGCTCACTACAAGAAGCAATTCAATTAGCACTTGACTTAGAAACATCACCTTATACCAGTCAGCCATATAAGAAGAGTTCTAAGCATGAAAATCAGATCAGAATTTACTTGATCAGCCCAAGCCTACAAAGTTTGAAACACCACCAAAGATGGATCTTGAGACAAAGAATGATCTTCGCAGAAAAAAGTTATGTTTCGCTTGTAAAGAAGCATGGAAACCCGGTCATAGGTGTCTTGGAAAAGGTAAAGTGCACTATATAAAGGTCACCTCCAATATTGATGATGTGGAAGTAGACACTAGTTCGGAAAGTGAACATGGACAGCCAGCACCACATATTGAGATTGATGGTAACAAAGGGAGTATGATCACTTATCTTTCAGGAGTTTCAAGGTCTAATCCATTTCTATATCAAGGCATCTTATTTGGGTGGAAGGTCATGGTGCTTCTTGATAGTAGAGCTACTCATAACTACATTGATGAGAGTTTGGTGGTTAAGAGGGGATTGCATAGTGATGATTTTGAGGGATTTGATGTGACTGCAGCAGGTGGTTTAATTATCCCATGCAAGAAGAAAATCAGCAAGCTTAGTATTCTCTTTGGTGAATATACACTTTGTGATGACTTCTATGTTCTTGATTTGAAAGATAATGACATTGTTCTTGGGTTGCAATGGTTACATTCACTTCATAGAGTCATTCAAGACTTTCAAACCATGGAGTTGAGTTTCCAACATGGGGGGAAACAAGTTACAATGAAAGCACTTGAGCACACGCTACCACACCAAATTACAGCCAAGAGTATGAGAGTTATGGACAAAGAAACACTTCATTTTGATAATTCACAAGTACTTGCTATGCAAAAAGAGGACATTTATGTGGATTTTTTAGTGTTTATCAACATGGAGCAGCAAAAGCATGATGGGGAATCACAAAACTTTAGGAAGTTTGTTGAATACATGTGGAGGATTGTGGCACTTTTAAAAAGAAGGTTGCATAAACTCTCTTTTGCAAACCTTGTGCAACATAGCATATCACATGAGAAGTCATACCAATGTCCTAGATTAATTTGGGATCTGGGAATTGGTTGGCGTGTTTGGGCCTAGTGTAGATTTGTCTCATTCAATTGCTTGAGGACAAGCAATCTCGGGGTGGGAGGACTTGTAATGTCTCCTTTTTGTCCTCCTTAGCTGAGTCGACTTCACCTAAGCCAAATTGAAGTTAAGTTGAGCCAATTTTGAAAAGTACTTTATAAAGTGACTTTGTAACAACTTGTTGAAGTTAGTTTGGTGAAGTCAACAAATTCACTTATTGATAAAGTACTTTAGTTGTTGATCCAATTGAAATTAAAAGAATTATTTAATTGGGTAAAGTGGAGCACCCCACTTGTGGACTTCATTTGTGCATTCCTCTCATGCCTCCAGAATTCCCTTTCCCTCACCGCTTTTCTTCCTGTGCTAGAGGGTATGCAATTTTCCCGATCCTCGCTCTCCCTCGTGCCTTCTTTCAGACTTTCGAGATTCATAATGTCGGCATCCCCCAAGTACGAATTGTCATGTGGTATCCCTAAACCCTGAATCCCACAATTCTTCCATTTTTCTTTCCTATGCCCATGGATGTTCCTCCCCATCCATTCAACATGCCTTTTCCCTGACTCCCCACTCCTGATCCTCCTTGGCATCGTGGCACTTGATTTCCCGAAGTCCCATTGTCAGGCTTGTGAGGTGCTTTTTACCATTTGATGCACTATTTAGGCATGGGCTTTTGTGGATCCCCAATGCTCTTATGCACTGTTCCACCTACCTCCCTTGCTACTCTAAGGACACCATTAATGACTAGAATTGAATGTGATAGATGTGTGCAATTGTCCATTTCCTGCCAAAACATCATTGAGCCCTTTAAAGGCCTAGATCCACACGCAAGGCCATGTGAAGAAGTTGGAAATGCGTATGGGTATCTGAGCACCATAAATGCAAACTCTAGCTATTGCAGGTATGAGGCTACTCTTCTGATCATGAGAATTTTTTTTTTGTTGCTCTGTGTCATCCAACACTAGGTCCAAGAGAGATTTTCATGTAGGTTGTTGTGCTAGTGCATTCAATGCTCTAACTAGTATGCGACCTTAGTGAACCTCGACAGGGCAAGGAGAATACATTGTAACAAAATGTTATATATACATGTTTGAAAGATGTAACGGTTATTGGTTGTTGAGCCAATTTCTTGATTGTAAGTGTCTCAAGCTGGTTCTAGGGCATTAAGTGATGCAAGCCTGGTCTGTAAGTGGATGGATATACTTTGTAAATCATAGGAAGGGTATTCAATGAACACAATGCATGTAAATTGACGTCTCCATGTTGGTTTGTAATTATTTAGGGGGATGCTCAAACCTAGTTGTGGATCCTCTCTTGCCACATTTGTGTTGGAAATGTTGTCATTGATGTCAAAGGTGCATACACATGTGGTCATTGATGTCAAGAAGGTGCATGAGCAAGATTGTTATCCCTAATGTTAAAGCTCGAGATTGTTGGTGAGATTGATGTCTAAGAGATCATTGTGGAGATTGTTGGATTAAGATGTATAGACGAGAGTATAGGAAATGATTATCAACATAGCAATATCATTGAATGCAAGGTGTAAATATCGTTATGGACGAGATTGTTGTCAAGGAAGTATAAATGAGATTGTTGGAATATGGAGTCATTGATGACAAAACAAAATTAAGAAGTTATCCTTTATATATTTCCGTTGGTAAAAGGTGTGACATTGGAAGACCAATTTAAAGAGATTTATGTTTAAATTAAAGATTTAAACATAATAAAAAATTATGTTAAAAACGTTGGAGAAAGAAGACAACATGGGCCGACCCATATAATTGGGAGCCAATAATGAAATTCAAATTTAAACTACTTGAGGTGGCCGACTATACAAAATGTACTCCAAAATGGATCATATTTAAAAGTAAGAAGTGAAGCGGTTAATAAGACTATATGAAACTTTGGTGAATAAAAATTAAATATGCGATCCTTGTTAAGGATAGAAGTCAGCAATCAAAAAGGATATCCAATGATTCTCATGAATAAGACAAAAGTGTGGATGACATGTAAATAAGACAAAGAAATCAAGGTGGCTGGAAGTTTAAGATTTGAAAATAATATTATAAGAGAGGCTGACTTCTCCATAAAGCAGTGCTTCATATAAGACAAACTATTACCAAAAGGTTTCACAGATATAATATTCAAGAGGTCCGATAAAAGACAAAAGAGAAGGAGCGCTCTTCATTTAATAAAGAAAAAACATCTTATCCAAAAGCATGTAGAGGTGCGATTAGTGTGAAGGAAGTGGTTAATAATAAAAGAGAAGTGGCCGACCAAGTTAGAAAGGCAGCGCTTAAGACAAGACAAAAAGGGAAGCGCTTATGGATAAGAAAGAATATTAGCAAACAAAGGGACGTCACTGAAATATCCTGGTCCTGGCCCTTCTTGAGATATTTACTAACAATTCTGCCTTAACCTTTTCTATGTTTTTTTTTTAACAATATGATGCTAGGAATATAAAAGACATGCAAATATTGCAAACTAGGGTAATCTGAAGCTAATACAGAAGCACATGCACAATCTATTATGATTAGATTTGTCTCTAACAAATGCAGATACAAATAGCACTTCAAAATTTAGATGTATTTATGCAAGCTTTTACATTATCTCATACCCGGAGCAGCCATGACAAACTGAAATGCAATTCTGTAACTAATTATTAGCATGCTGCATCCCTTCATTATGGACGCCAAACATTATAGATCCATTTCTCCACCTCAAAAATGCCTGAAAATGATGGCCAATACCCAGCCACCCCTGTTGAGGGTGAGAATGAGTTGAAAAGATAGGCGTTTCAGCCTAGAAGCAAAACCCTCTTCACACAAGCTGTATGGCCTGGCAATGATTTGTCTATACAGCCCAGCAGAAGCAAAGTACGACCCAGCAGAGACTTATAACTAGGAAATGATAGCCTCCAATGATTGTTCTTCAAGACTTCTGAGATCTCCACACAATACCTTGAATTTTATGAATATAAATCCTTCATTTTGCACAAATGAGACTTCTGATCAAAGCCTCCAAAAACCTACTAACCTTAGATGATCTCTCACATCTGTAGAAAGCAATATCATGGAGAAATTCGTTCCCCAAGACAAGTTGCAGCAACCCAAACCCTTGGTGTGCACACAATCCAAAGCTTCATAAAAAAAATATCATAAGTGTTGAATGAATGACTAAGCTTTTTACTTCAAACCTTTTATACCTCCTTGAAAATCACGACTCCCAAGGTTGCTTTTGTTCATTAAAATAATATAAATCATTTTCTTTTTGAGTTGACTTTATATCATGTCTTCCTTGGGCGCCTAAATCAATATTTTATATATCACTTATGACCCCTTTTAAAATAAAGTCAAATAAATCATATAATATGCACTTTTTGAATAATAATAATCATTATTAAAGTATAACTTTAATAATAATAATAAAATACCATATCTCCAAAAATACTCATCATCTTCTGAAACTGACAAATCCAGGGAGTAAACCACTGTAACAACTGCTAACCCAAGTGACTTGCCAAAATTAGAAAGGTTGGCCTCTATCACTCAACTGACTTACTATAAATAGTAAGTCCATCAAAACGGAGCCAAAAACCATAGAATAACAAGCCACTGATGTCAAGGATCTGAAGGGATAGACACCACAAACTGCCACCTGAAGAGCAGAATAACCCCAACATAGGACCCTCAAAACAACAATACTAGCCTACGAGGGTCAGATGATAGGCTAATCCAACAAGATATTGAGGCAAGCTAAGAAGGGGACATTACAGTCACCCTTGGTGAATATAATAAAAGGAGCAAGCAGCGATTCATTTTAGTTAGTCACTAACAAAAGGGTGCGATTTGATATGGTGTGATTTTGAAGAGTTGTTTCTTTATTAATAGACACATCTATTCATAGTGAACGCCTCCTTTGGAATGCTATAAAAGTAGAAGATGGTGTGAATGGAAAGTAAGCAATTGAATGAATAGCATTTTGAGTTTTGAAGAGCAGAATTAAAAGGCAGACAAATGAAGAGTAAATCTGATTTATTTTGAAAGAAATATGAGTGAATGAAATAAGATGATATGAGCAGATTTGAAGGAATACATTGATATATTTATGTGATCAGATTTGAAGAAAAACATTGATGTGTTTAGTGATCAAATTGAAGGAAGACATTGACAAAGTTTGGATCAGATTTGTGAAAGATATTGTGCATGATAGTGATCAGATTTGGAAGGCAGATTGTGCATGACTGTAACCAGATTTGTGAGAGAAGGTTATTATGTGGATTGTGATCAGATTTGGAAGAGGATATTGTGTGAGTTGTAATTAGATTTGTGAGAGGAAGATCCTATGATGAAGCATACTATATCAGCCATTGAAGGATTAATAGGTTGGAGCCTCTTGCTGGGTTGGAGCTCAGTTTGTGTGGGGGTTGGAGCCTCCAATAGGTTGGTGCCTATAATTCTGTCAAGTGGAGATTGGCGTCTCTTGTGAGTTGGTGCTCACAGAAGAAGAATTGTAAGAGGAGTGGGTTGGTGCTCACAAAAGAAGAGATCAATATATATAAGCAATATTTTGTCGTGGTTTTCTCCCACAAGGGTTTCCACGTAAATCGTGTGTTCTCATTGTGTTCTTAATTGCTAGATCTTGCATATGTATAGTTGATGTGATTGATTGAGTTTGGAAAAGTAAAAGTTTGTATTATACCGATTCACGCCCCCCTCCCCCTCTCAGTATAACCGTGTGCTCATCAATTTCTTGGTATGAATGTAACAGGGGCTAGATGAATGTATGACAATTTCTAATTCCTTGCAAAGCTTTTGTGATGGTCTCTCCTTTGTTCCAAGTGAGTTCTTCCAATCTTCCAATATTGAGATGGATTAGTAAGTATGTCCATTTATATGAAGTGTTATCTCTAATTTGAATGCATATACACATCTGGTCCCATTTATGCTTTGTAGGTGTGTATCCCTCTTCCTTGCAAGTCATGACTTTGTTGCCTAATGGAGTAGGCACTGGTCTGATTGGTGAGAGGCCAAACATCTCTTTGTTCTTTGTAGATTAGTAGTAGATTAGGGTTCTACATGCTTTCATGATTCAGTAATATAACTTGGAGATCATTCTTAGTGGGCACAAACTGTTTAGATTGTTAGAAAGTCATGTCATGCATGCCTACACCTTGCACTTGTGTATGAAATGTTAAGTGGATTCACGTGTAGGAATATAATACTACTATCATCTATAGGTGCATTTGAAAGGATGTAGTTAATAGCTTAATAAAAAGTTTTACAACCAGCTAATTAGTCTTTGGCGTAGTGACAGATCTTGGGGTCAAGCATACATTGGGTATGGCTATTGCTGGTTTAGTCAAGATCATCATGCTCTATTAGATGTCCTAAGAATACTTCTAGGAACACCCTCCTAGGTTTAGTTAAGCCCAAAGTGAAGGAGAGAATACCCACTCTCAGAAATTGGCCTTTAATCATCTGTAATTTGTTGATGAGCCAATGTAATATCCTCTTGAAGACAAGTCCCTGGCCTTGAGGATAGGATAATACTCTAGGATTGTGCAGTTGTGATTTTGGGACCCAACAGGTCGTTCTGTGAGCCATGTCTCACATTTGTAGGCTTCCTATGCTTGATGTCCACACAAGTACAAGATTTTAGTGAGAATACAATATTGGACATCAATAGGAACTTGGTGAACTATGTGGTATAATATAGGAATGTAATGTCCCCAATTAATTATTTTTGCAATGTTATGAATTTTTTTATAATTTTCTAATTTTTTGAACAAATAAATAACTGAAAACAGCAAAATCAAATAGATGCTAGGGCTAGAAAATTAGTGGCGAATATTACCAAACCCTCATTGTAATGTCCCTTATAGGAACAATACTAATTTTTCCCTAAATTATCAATTTCCAAGCAAACAAAGGTTTAGAGAGTACCTTGACTTGATTTAACTCCTCTATATGTGTGTACTTTCACTTTCCTCTTGCTTGCTGCTATGCTTAGAATATATATGAGAAATATATTTATATATATTAAAATGTGTATCTCTCCTTGTTATATTAAAATATAAGATCAGAAATATGTATTCCTTTTCTTGCATGATTTTAATTCCAAAATGCTTCCTTCTTAGATGATTCCATATCACTTAAATTCTATTTGTTGTGTATTCCTTGCCTCTTAATTCATTTGATATATTCAGAAGAGTTATTCGTTCTGCTGCTGGTTATATATGTATAAGAATATACATACTAAACTTTGCTTGATATGATGATTCGATGATTGATATCTTCCTTTCCACCACTATCCATTCCATACTTATATCCTTAATGGAAGCAAGGGATACACCCTTCCATAAGGATCACCTTTCTAAACAACCATCGTACCTTTTTGTTAATGCCAATTAAGTAGGGATCGCTGCCTTAACTCTTAATCACTGTTTTAAACATTTCTTGGTAATCACCGCAGCCTCACTACTTATATTCTTCATAGGATATATTTGATGCACAATATATCTTATATTTATTTTATATAGTATTATGATAATTATAATAATATTAATATTTATATTACTATTACTATTTATATTTATATTTATATATTATATATTATATTTATTATATTATTATAATAAATGATTATAATAATATTTCTTATTTATATTTATATTTATTTATATATTTATAATAATATTTATATTATTATTTAAATATATAAATATATTTATTAATATATTATATTGTAATTATAATAATAATATCAATATTGATAATATTATTTTTGTATTTATATTATCATTTATAAATACCATGAATATAAAATATTTATAAAATAATATTATTTAATATTATTGTTTATACACTCGATTGACGATGACAAACACTATATTTGACGGAAACAATTTCTCCTCCTTTATCATGACGTTTAAATCTTTAATTTAAACAATACCTTACTATGGGGACATGACAGCCCTCCCCACTCAAAATTGTTTGTCCTCAAGTAATCATGAGTTACCTTGCACTTTAACGCTTACCTTCAATGTGTTGAGACAAAGTCATGGTTTGATTCAGAATGAATATTATTATGAACATGCTTTAACGAAGAGTAAGTGATTGTGATTCCATGAAAGAGAATTTGTGATCAAAAGAGCATTTGTTTGATGTTTTAAATAATAACGATAGGATGCAAGTATCATAAAGAAGATTTGAGAATATTGAGATTCCAAGATGCATCTTGATCTTTGGTTACGAGATTTGGTCTTATATGTTATTGACCTCAAAATCGAGAAGAATTATGTTCTTTGAGGAGTAATTGATTATATGATGTCATGATCAAAGAAGATTTGATTTGATTTTGAATAGCAATATGATTGAGGAAATGTAGTTAATCAAATGAATGCAGGAAGGAAGAATTTTTCAATGTTAAAGAAAACATTGGGAGTATTGATAATCCGAGATTGGAGATTTGGAATGAAATAATATTGATGAAAATCCCAAAAGATTAATCTAATGATGTTGTAAGTAAGACTTTGATTGCTTAAGCAAGTTGATGATAATGTATAGCATGATCCTGGGGGTTGATGATGAGATAATGTCCCCCCTTTTTGGGATATTCTTGATCTATTATCCTGCACACAAGAATATCTACTAGAAAGAAACATTAGCAATATTAAAGATCCATAAATTAACAATGAAATCAGTACATCATAACATAATTAATGATATAACATAAATAACATTTAATTTCAACATATAGTTTTCCATACCTCAAGTCGATCCTTTGATAGAATCCATAGAAATACTTGCAAGTTAGAGTGTGATGGAGGGCATTCTTCCTAGGTCTCAGGGTGGCTATACCATCCCTCCCTAGTCCTCATGTGGCACATGCCATTCATATGTGGTGTCCTTCTCCTTATGTGGCGCTTGCCATTCATATAAGAAGCCTTCGATCTAATGTGGCACTTGCCATTCATAATAGATCGCCTTGCCTCATGTGGCGCTTGCCATTCATATGAGGTCTTCTTCTCCTTATGTGGCGCTTGCCATTCATATAAGGAGCCTTCGATCTAATGTGGCTCTTGCCATTCATAATAGATCGCCTTGGCCTCATGTGGCGCTTGCCATTCATATGAGGTCTTCTTCTCCTTATGTGGCGCTTGCCATTCATATAAGGAGCCTTCGATCTAATGTGGCTCTTGCCATTCATAATAGATCGCCTTGGGATATGGAAGTGATTACACCAATTTGTAGGTTACATGCATTGCCATTTAGTTACATAATAAAATTGAAGTAGACAACCAAGTAGCTCAAGAATGCAAGCAACCAGCTCAAGCAAGTAGGCAAGTAGCTCAAGCATGCAAGCAACCAGCTCAAGCAAGTAGGCAAGTAGCTCAAGTAGACGAGCAAGTAGCTCAAGCAAGTAGGCAAGTAGCTCAAGTAGACAAGCAAGTAGGCAAGTAGCTCAAGTAGACAAACAAGTAGCTCAAGCAAATAGGCAAGTAACTCAAGTAGCTCAAGCAAGTAGGCAAGTAGCTCAAGTAGACAAACAAGTAGGCAAGTAGCTCAAATAGACAAGCAAGTAGCTCAAGCACACATAGTATACACAGGATGGTAGGATGACTGCTCTGATACCACTTGTAATGTCCCTTATAGGAACAATACTAATTTTTCCCTAAATTATCAATTTCCAAGCAAACAAAGGTTTAGAGAGTACCTTGTCTTGATTTAACTCCTCTATATGTGTGTAGTTCCACTTTCCTCTTGCTTGTTGCTATGCTTAGAATATATATCAGAAATATATTTATATATAATAAACTTAGAATGTGTATCTCTCCTTATATTTAAATATAAAATCAGAAATATGTATTCTTTTTCTTGCATGATTTTTATTCCAAAATGCTTCTTTCTTAGATGATTCCATATCACTTAAATTCTATTTGTTGTGTATTCCTTGCCTCTTAATTCATTTGATATATTCTGAAGAGTTATTCGTTCTGCTGCTGGTTATATATGTATAAGAATATACATACTAAACTTTGCTTGATATGATGATTCGATGATTGATATCTTCCCTTCCACCACTATCCATTCCATACTTATATCCTTAATGGAAGCAAGGGATACACCCTTCCATAAGGATCACCTTTCTAAACAACCATCGTACCTTTTTGTTAATGCCAATTAAGTAGGGATCGCTGCCTTAACTCTTAATCACTGTTTTAAACATTTCTTGGTAATCACCACAGCCTCACTACTTATATTCTTCATATGATATATTTGATGCACAATATATCTTATATTTATTTTATATAGTATTATGATAATTATAATAATATTAATATTTATATTACTATTTATATTTATATTTATATATTATATATTATATTTATTATATTATTATAATAATATTTCTTATTTATATTTATATTTATTTATATATTTATAATAATATTTATATTATTATTTAAATATATAAATATATTTATTAATATATTATATTGTAATTATAATAATAATATCAATATTGATAATATTATTTTTGTATTTATATTATCATTTATAAATACCATGAATATAAAATATTATAAAATAATATTATTTAATATTATTGTTTATACACTCGATTGACGATGACAAACACTATATTTGATGGAAACGATTTCTCCTCCTTTATCATGACGTTTAAATCTTTAATTTAAACAATACCTTAATATGGGGACATGACACTCATACACTTATTTCATGATCGAAACACACTCAGATCTGAATATATAAATGATGTAACAGCAGATTGGAGACCACGAATAAATTTTAAAATTTTATTTCATTTGTTGAAAATAAGGTACAATGATGTAAATCAGTAAATGCACTCACAAACCCTAAAAAACAGTTGTATAGCCTTGCATATAGGCTGAAAATCAACACCAAAGTCCTCCAAACTGATTCGCCCTTGTGCAGAAATTAATGGCAGCAATAATGGATGGTACGGCTGCTCTAAATGTATGAAAAAATCCTCCAAAACCCTTAGATTTGCACTCGCCCTGTTCATAAAAATTATTTCTAATTTTTGTGGATGATGTGCAGCCTTAAAAACCAACTCAAACAGCAAAAAAAACCATGATTGAGTCACCATGTTTGATAAATTATTTTTGAATTTTTTCTAAAGTAATACGGCCTTGAAACCCTCGTAAATCAACAACAAATGCTTCCAAAATGATTTTCTCTCCTTGGAAAAATATCTTTGAATTTTTATGAAGTGAGGCGACCTCCAAAATGATGTATAAACCCTCCAATGATGTCAAACCAACATTATGCCCTTGTGGAAAAATCTCCAAAAATCACGAACAATTATTTGCTTGTAAATCTAATTGATAAATCCCTAAAATTTCACACAAATTGCTGAATTAGCTCAACATGCAAACCTTAGGTGGAATTTGCCAATGCCAAAGATGAGGGTTTTCGTCCTCACGTCTGAAAATAAAAGCCAAGAGGTTTTTCGTCCTCCTGAATCGCTGAAAATAGCCAAGGGGTTTCATCCTTGGATGTCAAACTCAAATGCCAAATGAAGCTAAGCGCCCCCTTTTAACATTTCCAAATTGGGCCCTTGATTAAATTTCCCTCCAAATAGTATTTAAAAATACTTTTTATGTTTTTTATTTTTATTTTTTATTTTTTTGTATTTAAAATTACTTTTAATTTTTATTTTATTTTGTTTTTTAGTATTTAAAAATACTTTTTATTTTAATAGTAGTGTTTTAAAACACTTTATTTTAATAATAATATTATTTAAGTTGCCCCTTTAACTAAAAGTTACTAGGCCTAACTTAAAATAATATTAAAAATTAAACCCCTTGCTTTACCCTTTAGCCTACGTGAAATGATAATAGGCTAGAGGTCTTCTCCATGGTTTTATTTCCAAAAAGGGGACATGACAAGGAATTCAATTTCAATTCATTAATTCTAGGGCCAACACTAGTGCTCAAACTTGAAGGGAATGGGGGAAGATTAGAAATGTCCACCTGTTTCTTGGCCCCCATCTTTTCTCTTTGCTCTATCTAACCTCTTTAAGCTCTTTCATTGAGCTTGCACCTCTCTCACAACTTCAAGCCTGGCTTGGCATAGAGAAGCATCTTGACCAACTATACAAACAAGGTGGAATTTCAGGCCATTAATGTCTCCTGACTAAATTTGTTTGCGCAATAATTGCAAACGATCCCCCATTTTCTAGCACTTAGGGTGCCATGTTTTCAACTCGGTTTCTTTCTTTGTGGCACCAATGTTCTTAACAATTTGTGAGTAGGCTACAAATAGAGGGAGAAACATATGCTTAGGTTATGAAGTATTTTAGAGAAAAGAAAAAGGACATTTGGAAAAACTGAAGATTGAAATAAAAGAGAGGAAAAAAATTTGCACGTGTAGAGAGAGAGAGAGAGAGAGAGAGAGAGAGAGAGGATTATGGAACAAGAAAAAAGGAAATGGAAAAATGAAGAGGAAAATAAGATATCTTTGTTTTTCCCTCTTCTTTTTCTCTCATTCTATAATGGAAGGAGAACAAAAAAAACAATTGGAGAGAGAAGTCAGAAATTTAGATGGCCAATTGAGGAAAAGGGAAAAAATGAAAAGAAATAGTGGTGCGCCTCTTCAAGTTGGTGAACAACAAAAGCTGTTTTAAAAATTCTCTTCCACATTCGTTGTTTGTTACTGTGTCTGTAGTTGCACTTTGCACCTTTGTTTTGTTTGCTGTTTTGTCACTTTCTGTTGAATTATTTGTGCTTGACATTTTGTTTGTTGTTTATTGTAGGTTTTAGAGACTGTTGTGTTTGAGTTTTATGTTTTAGCCAGCTAGGTTTTAGGAGTTGCGGGTTTCTTTTAATGACATATTTTTTTAATGTAGACTGAGCCTCATATGCCTCCAGGAAACTGGTTAGTCTGATAGACTTGTTGGGCCAAGCAAGTTGAGCCGGCAGTCATAGTCTTAGCCTGGACTCAGAACCAGTGGACTTGCCAATTACTCAGTGAGTCCTATAAGTCTGGTTGACAGTAAAAGAGATTAATTTACTAAAATCAACATGCTGATGCAAAAGTAAAGTTAAGATCGTATCTAGTCAATACAACAATTTAAGTCAATTTATTGGTCAGCTGGTGCTTTTGTTCTCTTTTCTATTTTTGTGTCAGAAACTAAGCATTTTAATGAATCGATTAAACTTGTTCATTAATTGACCTAATAATAGTAATAAATGCAAATCAAATAAGGAAGATGTCATGTTGCCTAATCCAATTAAGATGGTTATATGTGGTCAGCTAAAAGAGAGAAACTAGTGTGAAATCGACTTGATGATGTTGAATGAATTATGAGTTAAACAAGTATAAATGATTATAGCAGAAATGATGTGAAGTTGATTTTCTTATAATCTGTTTTATGAGTTGAATGCTATTCCAAGTCTTCATTCTATGGTTGTCTTCCATCACTTTGAAGCTATAGTAGATGCATTCATGGTTAAGTGAAGGCCTACTTTGGGATGTGTTGATGGTTGTTTTTTGACAAGTCAACAATAGGGTGAAATACTAGGTATCTGACCCTCTCTTGAGCAAAGCCTCTCGGATGCTGAACTAAGTGATCAAACGAGATAACTCCAAGGTTCCTTCTTCTAATAATGTTTCAATTTCAGTAGGAAACAGCTCAATGATTTAAGTATGATTCTGCTGTTAATCAACAAAGGGACTTACACAATTGTTCAACTTGTTGTTTCAAAGACTCTGGAAGTAAACACTAGAAAATCTAGGTACTGCAACTGACGCGTATGATTTAGCAATGGACGTTCTGTTCCTAAATCTAAATGATTGATAAAAAAAGGCAAAAGATTAGGGTTGAGGAATACTAATCTAATCCTAATGGAAGGACGTTTACTGCTTAAAGTGAAGTCGAACCAAATCTTGTTTCGCCAAGATGAAACAACTAGACAAGAGAGGTGCTATCTTCAAAGGTATGCAAGATGTTTAAATCAATTATGCTCATGAGAATTCAACAAGCATAAAGATCAAATTGACGCTCAATTGTAAAGACTTCACTACAAGGCAATAAAAATCTTTCACTAACTAACTTATACTTAAAAAGACAACTTGTAACTTAACTTAATATTCGTGTGAAAATTGAAACCATGCAAACACTCAGAAATATAAATAGAATCACCAAATCAATGAGTCCTTTATTATCTCAGAGAGCTCTTACAACAATTTCAGAATTTCCAACCGTTACAAATGAGAGCAATGAGAGCTCTTTTATAGTCCTCAAAGGAGAGAAGGGTCAAGATTGATCGGCGAAATCAGCGGATCAGATCAAGCCACATCACAAGTAGTTACAACAAACTATACTTTATTAAATGAATGAGGTTAACTTTATTAAATACAGGAGGTTACTCATATTAAATGAAAGAAGTCATGAAAGAGAGAACAAAGGCACGCTTTCCAAGAGGATAAGGAAGCCACATCATCAAGGCGAGTACTATGTAGTAGTACTATGAGATACAATGAATCTGGACACAATTTGAATAATATCTTCCATTGGTACACTTGTCGCTGCCTTAATGGATCCTTCTGCCACTGCTACATCTGCCTCATAGACTCCAAGTGTCTTCTCCCAGTCGTCTATCCAAGACTTATTTTCCCCAAGACGATATGCAAGTGTGAATATATTATCTAGTTGACTTTCATCAAGTCCATCATATTGAAAGTAGAATGCCTTAACTTGTTGCTTCATGTTCTCAATGGTAACATTTCCATAAGGATTACAAATCTTTGTCAAAGCAGTATATATATGATTTTCTGTTCTTAGAAGAACACTTCTTATCCTGGACATATCTACTTCAATCTTATCAACTAGTTGCCCCTTGTTGTGAAAGGAGAAATACCAAGTGACAAAGTCATGTGGAGTATCTCTGTCAATCACCTTATTATGAATTAAATCTTCTACTGGAGCTTCCATTAAGCTTTTGAGTTGTGGCATATATTGCTCTTTGATTGGTTTGAACTCAGCACAACTTTCCAATAAAGCTTGGACTCGACCTTGGAGCTTAATGACTCTGTCATACACTTGCACAATTTCTTCTAGGTAAATATAGGCCTTGTCTTCTGTCTTTTCTATCCATCCCTTCATCATCTGGGATGAAGTTCTCATGTCCTCAACTCGGGATACTGTTTCCTGTGGAAGAATGGAAGGAGGAATTGCAGTAGCTTCCTTCTGTTGAATAGGTTGCATGACCTGTTGGATGTAATGCTTCAATGTACTAAAATCTTGTTCAACTTTTATCCTTGCTTCTCTTTCTTGTTTCAACATACTTCTCACATTATTCACTGCATCTTGTAGTTCTTCATCGACTTGTTCCCTTGTGATTGGACCCATGCCAATTGTAGTCAAATTATAATCCTCAGGTGCCATGTTTTCTATCTCCTTATCACTTCTAGGAACAGCTATGTGGACCTCTCTGTTTCCAGCAGAATCTTGAGTGATTTTAGAAAGGATCGTGGCTTTCTTCTTCTGATTATTCTTTTGTACATTTACAAGCAATTCCTCAACTGCAGTAGGCTGATAAGTCTCTACAATTGTGCTTTCTTCAATCCTTTGTCTCAACCATGGTGGGAAAGTAGAAAGATCTCGTCGTTCATGGGCTTGATTGTGTTGAACACGAGCTACTTCTTCATCAGATTCAGCTTGTCCTATTTCATCCTGACCAAGATCATCATTCTCTTCTATTATGACAGTGGGGCTTGATTGGATTTCTTCTGATGGAATCAATGCAACTTCTTCTATTACTTCTATCTCTTGTATTGGATTTTGAACAATTGAAACACCTTCTTGTGGATTAGATGAAGTAGATGGATTACTCCTTTTCTGAGGTCTTCGGCTTGATTCCCCTTGATCTTGACTAGGTCTTTTCCTCTTTCTAGCTGAATTATTGCTCTGATCATTCCCACTATGTTGTGGTTGGCTATGTGTACTATGCTGCTTGGGTTCTCCTTCATCCATCTTATTGTAGGTGAGATCTCGACTTTCAGCACTCATTTCCTGCAATAGTTGATTGATACACACTTGTGTCATGGCTAAAACCGGCTTTATCAAATCTTCTTCGGATGCATCTCTCTTTGACCAATCAATTGTGTAAGGCAAATCCTTTATTTTGTCAAATTCATCTACTAGCATAGTATCATCCTCGGTGAACTGGTCTGGAATCCTGAATGCTTTGGTGGCTCTGACTAAATCCCAGTCGAGTCTTGAACTTTGAAGAGTTCGGAGATCATCTTCATCTTGAGCACTGGCCCAGTGATCTTCCAACTGCTTGATATGTTTGAATTCTCTGTTGTATTTCCAGCAAACTTGGAAAGGGTCAAAGTTAGGCCTCTTGGTGCCATGAGTCTGCAAATGATAAGCCTGTAGCTCTATTTCAGAATACTCAGCTGCTGATAAGGATGGACATTCCAGATTTTGTCCAAGACGAAGTGGAAATTGGATTCCTCCTTTCTTCTTAAACTTCTGCAACCTGATGAGTTCTAGGAGTTGTCTTGTAACTTCTAACATTACCATCCTGTTGGTTGGATACCTTGGCAATCTGTATGGATATGATGTGAATCCTTGGATCCTTAGGTAAGTGTACCTTTCATGTTGGGTATACCAGTGTCCATATGCTGAAATGAATTCTCTTGCTGCATTAGACAATCTTTTATGAAATTCTCCCCTCAGTTTCTTCATTATGAACATAGCAAATGCATCATTAAACCTTGTATAATGATTAATACTCTTCAGGTGCAACTGAGGATAACATTGATGTGACAAGTATTTGTTAGGTCCAATGCCGACTTCTCCTTTCTTGGTTAAACCTGAGTAGACTTCATTTCTGGCAAGAAGATACACTATATAGGAACTCATTTAACAAGTCTTAGTTTTAGCAAAACTGAGGAACTGCTCATGTATACTTTGACTGATAAGTCCAGCCCAATCAATCATTTTCCCTTTAAGAACTGACTTGATATCTTCCAGGTTGCTGCTTCCCATATTTGTATCGCTTACATTTGTCCACCTTGAGACGAGCTTTGATTCGGGAATCTTCCCTTTGGCATCCATCCGGATCTTGGCTTGTCGTTCCTTGGAAGTCATTGCCATTATTCTGCAGACTTGACGTGAATAAGTGATTGCAAACAAAATCTAGATTTTACTTCAGCAACTTTAGTAGATTAAATTATGAAATTTTCCTCTATAGTTATGAAATATTACTATTAAATTTGGAAAATCTATGAAAAATCATAAAAATCCACTTATTCTTCCAGAATTTTATCAATATTTGGACAATTTCAAGGCATCTAATGAAAGAAAAATAAGAAAATCAGATCAGAAAAAACTCAGATCAGACTTACTTGATGAGCTGTTTTGTATTTGATACCTTGCAATTTGATTTCCCACTTGGCAAAATTTGATAAAATCAAATTTATCTTCTAAAATCAACTTCTTGTGGCTGCTCCTTGAAGAAAATTCTGCTTTTGGAGAACAAATCTGCTCTTGAAAATAAATCAAATGAAAAAGAAATGAGGCACATATATATAATTCACTTTAAAAAACCTTCCTTCTTCCTAGGCCGACCTCATGCACAAACATTTAATTTAATTTTGATCTTTATTAAATGAATGCATTTCACGTTTCACGAAGGCAGCAATCATTAAATGTTTGAAACTTCTTTCTTTTGTGAACGCATTGGATAAAGTTTTGATGTTCTTCTTCTTGTTGTTGGACGTTTTCTTCCTCCTCCAAGCGCATGAGATGAAAAAATTCGAATCCTCTTGGAATTTCGCCTTAGTTGAGGTCTTCGTGTAAATGTCTTCTTCATTAAAACATCATTGGATCAGCATGTTGTTGTCTTCTTATCTTTGTTTCATAATGCTCTTCCTTCATCATCCTCCTAGTCGCATTAGATCAAGTATTGAAACTCTCCTTGGCAATTCGCATTGGATGGAGGGTAGAGAGTCTTCTCAAGATTTTTCGCATTGGATCAGCTTAGTGTTGTCTTCTTCTTTAAAATAGCATGATCTTTCTTTTATAATCCTTGAGGCGCACTAGATCAAGGATTGGATTCCTCTTATCATGTCGCATTGGATGAAGGATTAGGACTCCTCTTCAACATTAGTTTAGATGACACCTAGTTTTTTTCCTGCTCAAGGAAGTGACGCATTGGATAATGTTTTGGAGAATCCTCTAAAGGAATAGCGCATTAGATAGAGGATTGAAATCCTCAAGACATTTGGCGCATTGGATAGGTAGTTTAAGCTCTTCACAAATAAACTTCATTCATGGCGCATTAGATGAGACTTAAAAATCTTCTAGATACAAACCTTGATTACTACCTCATAATGTTGGCGCATTAGATGGGCAACATGAGATCTTCAAAATAAAACTTCATCCTCCTCCTTTGGATATGGCGCATTAGATGCCCTTTTAGATTTCTTCTTGTGGAGCGCTTAGATAAGGGGCTTGGGAGGTGGCGCATTGCTTGGCTAGGTTGAAGTCTTCCATCTTGAGTGAATTTAGATAGCCTTTGTCTTGATGTGGATCATATATGATGTATGGCGCAATGGTTGCCCTTGTAGGATCCTCTGGATTTAAGTCGCACTCTTCTTATACTACGCATGGGACGAACTTTGGAATGGGCGCATTAGTTCACTATGTAAGAATCCTCTAAACTTACCTTGAAGACCGAACATTGGATATCTACTGGCAATCTCCTCATGATATGGCGCATTGGATCAGCTTGGAGAATCCTCTAGAGTGTTGGCGCATTGGTTCAAGTTTCCAAATCCTGTGGATGGCGCTTCGGTTAAGGGTCATTGGAACTTCATCTAGAAATCACTTGAGCGCATTACATCAACTTTTGGAATCCTATGAAGTTATCTCTCAAGAAGTCGCATTAGATAGGCTTTTGGAATCCTCTGAACTTGTAATTTGGTGAAGGGACTAATACTTATGTCGAATGTTTAGGTGAAGCGCATTAGATGAGAGGAAAAGATCCTTTAGTTTTGGGCGCATTGCTTCCTCTTTTGGAATCCTCTTTAAACTAGACATTTCTCAAGTCAAAATCCTTACATTTCCCTCCTCTTTCTTGGTGGCGCATCACTTCAAGGATTGAAATCCTCAGGAATTTTCATTAAAATTCGCTCCAAGATTGGCTTTAGACTTGTCTTTTTCATTTTCGCATTGGTTGAAGGCATTAAAATCCTCATCTCTTCCTCCGAAATGACCTTTTAGTCTGGGCGCACTAGATGGAGTTTTCAAATCCTCTGATATTTTCGCACTGAATGAAGGATTAGATGGGCGCACTGGATGGAGTTTTCAAATCCTCTGGCTCAAATGTCTTCTGCTTCGTGATTTTGCGCCCAGATTTGCGCCATCTAAGTGTCTAGTCGCATTAGATCAGTGTTTTGAATCCTCTGACTTCGTCAAGTATTTTTCAGGATCGCGCGAGTAAAGGTATATTGAAAAATATATTTAAGTATAAGTTTAGAGATTGAATTTCTTATACTTTAAATATTTTTCAATATACCTTTCAGGATGTTTGAGATAGGTCCCGAATCCACCAGATTTAAGATGCAAAATATAGAATTTGGAGGATTCACCAGATTTCAGACTTAGCCATTTTTCAGGATTTTCAGGATTTCAGGCTTTAGTCTTAGTCTTTTCAGGGTCTCAAACATTCTGAAGGATTCACTTCAAAACTCAATATCTAGATAGGATTTGATCATTATTGCAAGTTTATCTATCCTTAATCGTGAACCAAAGATCATAGGCAAGGAAATTGTTACCGAGCCGGCAAAGGAAAACAAGTCAGGACATCATTCAAATCTCAGCAAAACTCATTGAAAACTCATTGGAAACTCACTGAAAAGCTCAGAGCTCAAAAAAAAAAGGGGGGTCCCTATTCCTAATGGGGTGATGTGTGATTTGGTCACAACAGGATGTAATGTAAACTACAGCACATAAAGAGTTTGTGCAATAGTTCAAGAATAACGAGTTCGTTATCTACTTGGAGAGGAGACTATTTTAGAAAAACTATTGCCAGCCATTGCATTTATTGAATTTTTATAAAAAATTCAAGATTGCTCAATATGGTTCTCATATATATAAAAACTTCACGTGGTGATCCAATACAAGAAAAAAGTTACCAATGAAAACTCTACACTTCTTATTTGGACTCTGGGGAAAGCCCATATTATGCACGAAGTCTAATGTGCAGCCTATGATGATTGCAAGCAACTTTACCCAACCAATTATGATGTCTTAAGTCGTCAACCTCCACTCATGCTAGACCTTACTTGGTTAGTAATCCAATTATTGCTCAAATGTTTTAATTAACAAACAAAAGTATGCATTGAAACAAGTTATAATTAAAGAGGTAGAGTCTGTAGGCAGGTTTGTTCACACAACAAGAAACAACAATCTATTTGTTAAATAGACCGTTACATATCTTTTAGTAGAATTAGTTAGGTTTCAATAGTGACCTAACAAGAAAACTTACAGTTTTCCATAGGTAAAGAGCACACAAAAGATTGTCATTGCTTTACCATATTATAAATGAATAAAAGTGTGTAAAGGTTTCTAAAAGACCACCAGAGTCAATTCTCTAATGGAATGTGAATCTAGACAGTAAAACTGATGCAATTAAATTTGTCAACAAGGTTTAAGATTTTGTAATTGAAAGGGCATTTTTATGGAATCATTTTTCATTGAAAGGTAGTTTCACATGCTTTACAAAATTAGAGTTCTTATCATGCTTACAAAGTATATGCATTGTTGGTTTGCAGGTTGAAAGCAATTTCATCTTGACAACCAAGCTCACTATAGAAGGGCCTCTAAGACTGAAAGAAGAGTATGTTGAAGGAGTAATTGAAACGCCAAATGTTCCTGTAAGCTCTATACCTACTCAATTGAAGGATACATATGGGCAAGTTCTTAATGCACTTGAACAACTTCCTACCCCATTGAAGGATACACTGTCTAATGGATTGAAGATCCCTCTGAGTATGTGCATTCTGTTTATAACTCTCATTATTCATTTTTACTTGAATGTACTTGATGCATATTCAATGATGATCTCCTACCATCTAGATTTCTTATGACTAAATATGATCCATAGTAGAAATGAAACTATCAAAGATATGTTCTAAGGATATGCTATGTTCTAAACAATATATCTAAGTGGAAAGTCTCACGTATAGACTATAGAAAAACATGAGAGAAATATGCATTGACATGCTCTAATAACACATATACTTAAGAAATCCAAAGAACCTCATTGCTTATCAAGCCATAATTGTATCTCCCATAGTTACAGTTCATAATGGCGAATTCCTTGAGCACATTAAAGCTCTATTTAAAAAAAATAGTGAGAGGCACAGCCATCAGGTGAGTTACTTATCCAATAATTTGCCACCAAGTTATGGGTGAGTACTTGCTTCCAAGCTCACCAAAAAATACAAGTGTTGAGCAGAAACTCAATTACCTATGCAAGTTGCTCACCCAATAACTTGCCACCAAGTTATGGGTGAGTACTTGCTTCCAAGCTCACCAAAAAATACAAGTCTTGATCAGAAACTCAACTACCTATGCACAGGAAAATAATCAAAAGTACTTTTTTCCCACTTTTATGGCATTTTCTCTTGTGCTTGTGTGCTTGTGACTTCATTGGAGTGATCTTCAACCAATTTGATGGATTTATTAACCAAATTAAAAAAGGTGTGTTTGCAATGCCCCCTCGTTTTTGGCTTGTTGTAGTTGCTAGTTTTACATTACCATTTTGGCAGTTCTGAGACAGTTGTTAGTTCTTCCATTGCATTTAGATAGTTCTGAGACATTTGAGTTATTAGACCTATGGTTTATGCTTATTATGATCATGATAAACTATGTTCGATTGTTATAGTTCTGACATGTGTTATGAGTTATGATGACATCATTGTTATTCCAGTTATGATGAGATGGACATGATTAGTGATGGTTTTATATTATCATGTTTTATGCGACTTATTGATATCTGATTTTAAATATAAATGGTTATAGTTTTGTTTCAGAGCAGGGACGGTGTAGTACTACTTGGTTCGAGCACCCTACTACGCCGCGATTCTCTGACTTTGTGTGTGTTTGACATTTATGCAGTTGATCGTATACAACCTATTGTTCTTATGCAGGTTGCAGGTACCGGGCCTCGACTCCACCTGACTTAGCAGGTTTGAGCAGGCCCTACACCATGGATAATGTTGATGGAGATAACATGAGGGTTATTCCCCTAGGTTAGTCTCAGCCTTTTGTTGTGATTTTGTGTCGTGATGTGACTCTTTGATTTTCGCTTCATGTTGTTGGTCGTCACGTGTTGTGGAGTATTGTTGAGTTTTGTTTAAGTTACGTCGATGTGTTTCTCTTGATAATACCTTAACGAACTATTATTATAATGATAATGCTATCTATATGTTAAATTTAATAGTATTTTGAGTAGTTGTTAAAAGTGGAATATTGCTGAAGTAAAATTTATTATTGAGTAAAATAATTATTCTTTTTCTTTCTTTATGTTTATTTAAGTATCTGAAGCTTCTCAGGGGTAATAAATATATAAAGCTTTTTAAGGATAATAGTGGGTAATAAATTGATGGGTGTGAGTTGTCGAATGTGAATCTTCAGATTTGGGGGAAATCTCTATTTTAAGTAAAATTTTAAAATTTCTCAGAAGAATGGAGATTCTTGGTAACTGATGCATGATTGTAGTAATTTAGGAGATTAGCTATTTTTTTATTGTGGGAGACTATTTTGGTTTTGGGGGAAAAAAAAAACATTTTGTGTGGAATCTTCAATCTGCCGAGCGTTGGATACAGGTTCTCTTCTTTCTGCCCCTATCCTCTAATGTTTTTTTTTAGTATTTCGATGAATTTTTTTCAACATGTGTGTGTATGCTGTAATTAGCTCCCTGTCCCACTCTGTTGCATACAAGGTTACTAGAGTGTTCTAACTTTATTCCTTGACAAATTACATATCAGTCTGCTTAATAGAAGCCAATACCTGTTCATGACACTAATCACATTGGTCGAAAGCCATCCAGTAAATCTGACCTGTGTGTATCGTGTACTCATTGCATTGAAGGGGTCTCCATCTTGCTATCGCCATTCAGTGGTTATAAACCAACCTTAACCTGGAATCTCTTAGAGCCCCTGCTTATTGTAGTCCCGAGATGTCGTCGATTAGAGGAAACACTGGTAAAACGTTGTGGAGTCTACCTTAACCTTGCCAGATGCAATTTCTAAAGTTTTATCATCAATCTGATTGTGCATATCTGCTGGTAAGTTCATGGTCCTGCTTAACACCTGTAGATTTCACTTAAGAAATTTTCTAAACCGTAGCTTCAAACCATTTGGGTATATTTTGCTATCGGTGTGTTGGTAGTCGAATCTTTGTCATTGGTAGGATTCCTGTAGAAAAGCAAAAGAAATCTTAAAGGCATACAAACGAAATCTTCCTAACCCGCGTATTCCTGAGCCGGTCTCATTTAGCTTGTCTTCAAATCTAATGGAAATAGATCCTTATTTATCCCTGACCGCTGCCTCCGTCACTTTGCCTGTCGCTCGACCCCTTTGAGGCAGCGCTTCTAATGTAATTTCTGTTCAGAATATTCTTACCAACTACGTTGTCACTACGTTTGTTTTAGGGATCGACTTCTTATGTTCATTCTATTTTTGTGGAGCAAATTTGTATTTCTTTTAGGAAGTCTGAGGAATTTGGTTTGATTTTCTAGAAAGTTTCTAATTCAGCTCAAAGTTTTAATAGGACATACCCTTTCAAGTTAGACATATCTTAAAGAAATAGAATATGTCATTCAAAATAATGAGGTTACCTTGAGTACTAGTTTACTGATTTCGTTATATGGTTAATTTCGAAATAGTTTCAAACCGTTTATTGTATTAATAGAATAGAGAGATTGGCAATTAATTTTAGTTAGAATGTTGCTAATAGAAAACTCCAGGAATGGTTATCACTTTGAGTTAGTTAAATTATTAATAGAATTTAATTTACTCATTAGATAATAAAAGTGTGGGAATTAAGTAATAGTTTAACTTCTTTTAGTTATCAGGAAAGGTTTGTAATAACCTTAGACTAAATTAAATTGGTAGATGTAGGATAGTTAATAAATAAATTAGAACGTTTCCCTAGTGGAGTGGTAGTTTGAAAATAAATATTTGTTTCATTGAAATAAGTTAATAACTTCTTGCATTATGAGAATTTAAAATTTATATTAGTTTACTCTTATTGTATAGTGAATAAGTTAATATGAGGATATCTCATGGAATATTAAAATAACATTGTAAAATTAAATTGATTAATATAATGTTGCTTTAGTAGATGCCAGTTGGTTAATGAGTAATTTAGTTATGTTCATTAAATATAATTTTGCTTATGCATTCCTGTGATATATTGATTTAGTAAGTTAGAGTTTTAGTATGATTTGAAGTATATCTCAAATTTAGTTCTATGACTAGTTGACAAATAAATAAAGTAGAGTTTTAATGTGTAGTAGATTTCAGAAAGATACTAGTTATTAATCAAGTGATAAATAGTATTAGATTTATTAAGTTAAAAACCTTATTAGTACTTCCAGGCTTAAATTGTTCGATGGTAACTTATTTGAGCTAAATTTAAATATGGTGTCTGGTCGTGCTTGTAATGCCTTTTTCAGTTACTATTGTTTAGAGAGATTGGATTATTGTAATTTCCCTAGATTTGAGTGTTTTGTTCTTATGGTCTGTCGAAATAATGTCAAGTTGTATAAAGCCTTATTCCATTTTGGGAGATGAACTTGTGTATAGTGGTAATGAATCCAACTTACCGACTCCAGAGGTTAGACCTCTTGAACTTCAGTTTGTTATAGTGTCACTCTGTTTAGAGGTTGTAATGAATTGAGATTTTGGGGTGGAAAGGGGAAAGTTTTACTATGGAGGTTGAAATTTGTTTGGTCTTTGTAATGTATTGAAAAGATGGATGCCTTTTAGTCCCTTATCCATGCATGTTTTGGTTTATGGGTGATGGTTAGGGGTGGCTAGTTGCACGAAGGAGAGTGGCTTTCATTGTGGGGCCGGTGCCCAAAGTGGCTGCCTGGGTAACCCCATGGAAGTTGTAATCAAGTGATAACGTAATAATTTATTTAGGTTGGTTGGGTAGAAATTCATATAACAAGATAAGTATGATGCCTCACCCATGCCTTGAGTGCTCTCACAGGCTAAGGATGGGATGAGAAGGCCTGGTAGGCAAGGTCGACCTCCTTGTCTTCATGAAAGGATGTGTCGGCTCTGCATGTGTCACCCTATGGGGCCGGTGCCTAGAGAGAGGCTGCCAAGGTAACCATAGATGGGCGCTGGTTTCTAGAGAGATAGCCTGGGTAACCCATGCTAGGACCATGCGATGACACTCTCCCTGCTGCAGTCTAGATACTTCTCGTTATCTTTTGTTGTTGCCTTTGGAGTACTGTCTTGTCTGTGCAGTCTTGTTAATCTGTTTTGTCTACATGGAGTCTGCATCTTGTGGTTGTATTCATTGTTGTAACCTTGACCTAGTGGAACCTCATTGTTATCTCCTAGCTCGAAGGGGTGGACCTCAGGGTTCCACATGGTTGGGAGGCAGAGCTATCCATTGGTCTTCTCGGATGTTCGGTTCGAGATCAGAGCAGAAGTGTTCCAATTCCTGTTTGCCCTACATCTTCAAGTTGTAGTTTACATTCATAATTGTACTATTTGTAAACCGATGTAATCGGTCTTGTAACCTTGTTTTGAAACTTGTAATCATTCATCTCTGTTAATGTATAATGTATTATTTTTCTGTTGCATTGAGATGCAGATCACTTGTATGGTTTTAATTTTATCTGATGCAGTTATGTTCCCTAGAAGTGTTAGTTGTTCATTTTATTTAATGTTGTTATTAGTGCAGTTATATTAATGTATAATGCATTTCCTTGTTTCAAAAAAAATAATATTTCTATAATATTGTCACTTGTTAGTCTAGCACTCTAGGGTTGCATGGCGGGGCATCACAGTGTTACTTTTTTTTTGTTTATTGATTTAGGTTTTGCTGTTTTTTCTATCATTTTTGTTTAGTTCAAACATGTATAGGGTTCCAATATTGCATTTTCTTTCAAAGTTAGGGTTTTCAATTTTGCTTGATAGTTTTTTTTTTCCTTTTTGCTAGGGTTTCTAACTTTGCAAATAGAGATGGCATCCATTGGTAACCATATTGGTGGCGAGGCTAGGGAACCAGCTTGGAGGCATGGCATGCCGTGTCCAAAGGTAGGAATGTGGTGTGTGTGGTGTGCAATTATTGTGGCTTGAGGATGAGAAGAGGCATCAATCACTTCGAATATCACCTTGCATGAGTCCCTAGTTGAGATGTGCAAACCTGTAATTAGTGGAACCAAGGATTATATAAGATGAAGGTTGTCCTTGCTATATACAAGGAGGATAAATTAGAAAAGAAGAGGGACATTGAGGCAATTGCAATTGTGATGAGTTCTTCTAACTCATAGACTAATGTAGTGGGCTCTTATCTCGACCTAAGATTACGAGACTCAGCCACTAGAGATAGTTCTAGACAAATGCAATCACACTCATAGGGATTCTTTGTTCCTCATAATACTCGTAGTGTGCAATCGTCACTTGAAGGTACTAGGTGGACCTAGGAGAAGCATCATGAGGCAAGGATAGCATACCATTCCATGTTGCCATGAGCCCATATTGGGAGTTGTTAGTCAATGCATTGATTGTTGCTAGAAAATGGTTCAAGGCAACTTACTCCATATGATTTGACATATGATTTGAGTGGACTATTGTTGGATGAAGTCGTGAAAAACACTGAAGTCATAGTAGAAGACCAAAAGAGAACTTGGCACAAAAAGGGTTGCACTATTTGTTCGATGAGTGGATGGATTGCAAGAATCACATGTTAATCAACTTCCTAGTGGCTTTGATAGGTGGATAGTTGGTGTTTTTGAAGTCGACCAATGCCTCTTGTGATTGAATTTTTTTGAGACCATGCAATATGTTGGACAAGATGGTCATGGAAGTGGGTGTGGAGAATGTCATTCATGTTGTGACTGATAATGTAGTTGCACATGTTGTAGTAGGGAGACTTCTTGAGGAGAGGAACCCTAACACTTTTTGGAGCCCTTGTGCTTCCCATTGCATTGATCTTCTACTTGAGGATATAGGAAAACTTATGAGTGAAAGTCTTGGTCAATAGGTGAGAAACATCACCACATATATCTACAACCATGCTTGAGTGCTTAACTTGATGAGAGAACACCCCAAAGTAAAGGAGCTTGTGTAAAGACCCACACCTATTATTTTTTAAAAAATTTCCAATATAGAGAATGCAAATGCAATCCTCACACTTTCTGATCACCAAGATCCCAGTGTGGTGAGAGCATACGGTGTCGAGATTCTAACTATCTGATTGAATGCACTACTGGAAAGCAAATGACATGTCCCCATTTCCGGCATGATCACCAAATAGGAAACTGAGTTAGCCTATCCTCATTCCTGTAGGCTAATTCATCAAAACAAGGGAATATTTTGGTTGAGCTATGGCTTGGAGAAGATAATGTTGTTCAGAGGCTTGGAAAAATGGAAAGACGTTATAGGGCTCAGCTAATTCTGGCAAAGGTGGAAAAATGAATTAATGTAATTGTTACATTAATTATCAAAGGCAAAATATAAAATATTGATTTTTGAATTGGGCAAACCAATTGGAGGAATAAGGGAAAAAATAAAAACAATAAAATATTATTTTTTGCTAGCGCCCAAGAGAGGAAAAGGAGAAATTAAATTAAATAATATTATTTAATTTGAGTGACATATTGGAGAGAGGAAAAAAGAAAATAATAAAAAAATATTAATTCTTGGATTTTGGCGCTCACCTTGGAAGAAAATAAAATAAAAATAAAATAATAATGCACTTGACTTGGGAGCCGAACTTGCACATTTGAAGGTGGCGATTCCATCTTGGAGAAGGCACAGCATTTGATACACCTTTTGGAGGCCTTGTCATTGTTCAAACAAGCCGATCTGCAACTTCCTAAAGGCAGCGACATCATTGGAGGTTTAGCATTGTGGAATTTGACATCAAACACATCATAGAGGGCAGCGATCAGCAACATAGAGAAGCGCTCAACACTAGTGAAGGCCGATCTGAGTTGGAGGAGGTTCGTCTACATTTGTTTGATATTTGGACAGCATTTTTTGGTATGTTGCAAACAATCATTTGATTCTGATTTGTAGACAGCAGTCATATATATAATTGTAAGGCCGATTTGGAGGCCATTCTTGATTGTAATTCCATTCTAGGATATCCATTTTGGAGCAGCAGTTCTGCATATGTGCTTTGCATATTTGATTATGTATTTCATGTTATAGTAAGGCTGCCAATCTATAGTTTGTTCTATCATCAATTTGTGTATGTTAGTTCATGTTTCATGTTTGGGAAAGACATATATTGAAGGTGCAGAAATAAATTCAATTTACAGTCCTAGGGTTTCTTTTTGGAAAAGTGCAAATTCAGAAATTATTGCTCAAACCCTAGTTCAGCACATGCTAGCAAATGACAACATAGTCAACTAGAAGCATACAAGTGGCAAAGCTGACCCAAATCTATACCTCTTCAGCAGACAAGTATTCTTTGATATGCAGAAGCCACTGGCAGATTACAACAAGTCTGATCAAGCCAAAATGGCTGAATGCTATGTCGACTTGATCAATGCCAAAACAGGTTAAGAAGATGCAAGTGGGTCTAGCTGTGAACTAACCAAGACCTTCGATGTTGAAATGCACATAACTAACTGTAAATCATCTAGTTTTACAATATTATGATCATGAAATGCTGTACTCTCTGGTAGTACTACCTTCCAGAGTTACAATGAATATGACAAATACACTATGCATTATTGAAGATATTATTGATAAGGAAATTAGCTGCAACACACTGATATAATATTCAAATCTGGAAATCATACTGCTGCACACACAGAGATTAGCCTAAAAATATTCAGAAAACAAGTAACTAGCTACTCACATGAACTGCATACTGGAACACACTGAAATATTCATTATATGCTGATGAAGACTACCACACTGAGCTGAGAAAATCAGTCCCAATTGAAACTGATCATTAGATGACGAGTTGACTGCTGAAATAAACTGAATCCCATTGATCACAACACAATTTTTATTAGACCAAATTATATGGTCAGAGAAAAATGCAGTGTACAGACCCTTAAAAGCTTGTACGGTCTGCATAAAGTCAAACAAACAGCAGAAGTTCAAACTAAACTGTATGTACCATGTTAGGAATGGTACGACACCCCACATAATACCAAGAAAATGAAAAAAAGTGCAGCGATTGGAAAATCTCCTTCACACGCCCCCAAACTCCAATATGTATGGCTACCAAAGAGTACGGCCAGCCAGCATTGAAACTTCCTTTGAGGTTAAAGTGTACAACCCGCCAAAACATATTGGTACGGCCTCTATCAAGCAACCTCAGTCCATTTTATACGTATTTAATTCTGCTCCAAATGGTGTGGCTGGGACAATGAGAGTTGTATGGTTTGTATGAAAGGATTTGACCTCTTTGAAAATTCACAAACTTAGCACTGGAACTTTATCAGCAATATATATATATATATATATATATATAATTTTTGAATTCATTCACACACTAAAAAATATCAAAAGTCTCCATGATAAACTCGGGAACTGGAAAAAACTAAACTCCACACAAAAACATCAAACTACAAAAACTTCACTTTCAGCACAATGATGATTTCTGGATGAAACCACACAACCAGCTAAGAGGGTTTCGTCCCCGAAACTGGATTCACCAAAGGGTTTTCGTCCTCAGGCAAATGGAAGAACTCACGTTCAACATAGAGCAATTAGAAAATGAATAGTTAGTAACCCTTTTCTGAAGACAGATTCCTCCTTTTATAACTTTCGGGAGAATAAAATAATATTATCTCCTTTTTCCCCATTATCTCCTCGAAAATATAAAAAATATAATAAAATGTCTGAATGACCACCTTTTTGCACCTCGAGCGTAGCGACACTTTAATTGCACAGCTTAAAAACAACCTTTTGAATAATTAAATATAAATTGTCAAATAAAATACCATTACCCCAATAGCCTACAGAAAAATTTCGGGAAGTAGGCTAAGGGTCTCCAACAGCTTACGCTTGAGAAGGGGACATTACATCTTGTGCAATTGGAACCACATGATTTGCCACCAACTTCATCACATTGCAAAGCATTTCAACCTCACTAACTTCTCTTATACAGATGTTTGTGAGAACTAGGTTGGTGGAGTCTCTGTACTCAATAAAGGCCAAAGGGGAAAGGGTTGTGAAGACCGTTTTATTATATGTTTGCCAAGAGCTTAGATGAGATCCTCAATGTAACTTTAAACTTAATGTTCACGAATTTATAAAGTAATTAACCCCATTACTTTATAAGTTTGTAGAACTTCTTAAATTTTTTTTTTGTGTTTTATCTATTATTCAAATTTTTATTAATTTTAATTTTAAAAATCCATACAAAGGTGTTGGAACCTTTGGTCAGGATTCTATGCTTAGTAGATGGGAATAAAACTTAATGGGTTATCTATATGAGATCATGGACAAGGCCAAGGAGGCCATCCAAGAGTACCATAGGTCCAACAAAAAAAATATAAATCCATTTGGTGCATAATTGATCATAGGGGGAACAAATAGCTCCACCAACACATACAACATCCTATCACTTGAATCCCAAGTTTTTCGTTTCTAGTTCCTTTATGGCCTGATGAGTAGGTTATGAATGGCCTCAACACATGCATAGAGAGGATGATGCCCAACAAAATCCGTAGAGACAATTCTTGATGAGTTGAATATTTACAAGAGTGTTGAAGGAGGTTGTTTTCTTCAGCTCCATGAATTCGAAAGAGAATGCCCCATTAGCCAAGCGGAAAAAAACTTTTTCAAAAGTTAAATCCTAGTCTCCTAAATAGTAGACTTCTTTAATAGGTGCAATTGTAGTTTACTTACAAAGTTATAATTGTTGTCTCTGAATGGGGTTTTTTACCTATCTAGTTTCCTTTTGGGGCCTGTTTACACTAGTCAAGTTTACTTATGTCATTTAATATTTGTTTCTCATGTCGTCATCTTAGACATAGTTTGTCCTATGTCTCACCCTTGCCTATATAGAAGAGATGGAATCCTTTCAAATGAGCCCTTATCCTCTTTTTATAGGCACATGAGGGAAATAAGATAAAAGTAACCTAAATAATAATAATAAAGTGACATTTTTACAAAGCTACGACAAATTATATAAAGACCAACTTTAATTATTATTTTTAATTTATTTTCCGCTCCCACACTAAACTACGGAAAATACGAAAATAAGATAATCAAATTATTTCAACAATTACTACTAGCTAAAATAAATTAGGAAATATGAAACCTCCAAAAATGAAGCTTTCCAAGGTTTGTGGACTCCTCCAAGAATCTTGGAATGCTCCAAACATGTTGGAATTGGCTCGAATGAAAAAGGGACATGACAGTCTGATCTTGGAAGAAGTAAGCTTCAAATCTAGGCCCCCTCTCAGGGCAAGGAATATATTTACACCATGCGGCATGAGCTATCTCTGTCAAGGAAACAACCAAGTCTTAAGACAAGGATTCATAACAATTCTTCATGACATGTACAATATCATCAATGACATCAAAATTCATTCACACAAGGCTAAATCATCACCCTTTTAGTACAATACTAATTTATCGTCAATAGGCCTAATGGGATTTTTAAAATGCTCAAATTAGGTAACATATGGTAATAAATGCTCAGTCAACAGCAATCGGGTTCAATTACCAGCTCAATATTCCAGCCAACAAAGAATTTTAAACATTGTACAACAGTCAGCTTAGTTAACATAACAGTCTACTTTGTTCAATAAGATCAAATGACGAGTTTTTCAGTTCATGCAAAACATTTGCCTGTCAAATTAAGCTTAAAAGAACCCTATAGAGTCATCATAGTAGTTGGGACTTGAAATATATCCTATTTTGCCTCTTAAATCAATGCACTGATGAATGATGCATTTATGAGGGCTAATTACTGATAATTATAAATTACCTAATTGGAATTTAATGTGTTGACATGCCACAAAAATAACCCAGTCAACCCTAAAAACACATTTATTGTTGCCACTAAATGCTAGGTTGGGTGGTAGGGAAAAATGAGCCTTTAACACGACAGTTTCTTAATTTTCATTGGAAATGTCATAGTGATGTCATGATTAGTACTTAACGTCGTGCTCCTTTCATGGGCTACTTATGTATTTCTTGTCATTTATTTAGCCTCATGCTATCCTTTAGTAGTTTAAGTGTAACAGGACTGCTCATTCAAAACCTTATCACCTTCCATGATTCCAGCTTCTCGAATGGAAGTTAAACTCTCTCAAGTTGCTTCTTCTATTGATATATGTTTTTTGATTTTCTGACAATAAGGCATCTTTTGATGTATCTATCTCTTAGCTTCCTTGTTCCTTCTTCCAGTCTAAATTTTATTATTGTTTTTCAGAATGTTTAGTGAAAAGTCAGGAAATCTACGTCAACAAGACTTTACAATATAGACTTATGTAACCTGTAAGTGTAGCATATTACAACTTTAGATCTTAGAACTGGCTTTCTATGGAAGATTTTCCATTGGCATTAGTGGACACATATAAGTCTGTAATTTTGTATGGTATTCCATTTTATAATATAATATTTTTTTTTTGCTTATGAAAGAAAATACAGTCCACCTTGAAGTTTACAGTTGAAGAATATTGCATCCATTTTTTTGTGCTTGACTGTATTGCATGCAGTCTTCAGTCATCTAGAGTTTCATGTGAATGCCTTCTATAAGACATCTATCATGAGCCATTTTCCAGGAATTATTCCTTTTCTCCCTGTAATTTTTTTACATACTGCATTTCAGAATATTGCTTTTACAGTTGGAAATGTCATTAGTGATCCACTTCCAGGAATATTCATTTTCTTCTCACCATGCTTTACTGAACTGTTTTTCCAGAATGTTATTTTTACAATTAGAATTTTGTATATCTGTGTGGACAATCAATCTCATTTATGTGTCATAGCGTGCATTTCTTTTATGCTGTTACACTAGTATAATGTGTATCTAAACACCAATCCATTCTTTCAGGTGGGACATTTCAAAGGATGTTTATCATATCATATCTTGATGAAGAAATGTTGGTAAGTTGCCACATACATCTAATTGCATGCATACATTCATCTGGTTGCAGACAGTGTCCCAGCCTCTTTTACATGAAGGCTTAAGAGAATTAGAAGGGCACTAAAATTCAGTAAAAGTTTGCAGTACTAAACATTATAGTAATTCTTTGAAACAATGCATTGATTATGAAGAGACGAGCAATAGGAAATCTTTGAGCTGATATTTTTTTCTAATCATCATGATGTCATATTTTCTCCTTGTTTGGAGATGGGTTGTACAAAAAAAGCCATTACTTATTCCCATTTGCACAATTGCAGATTGTAAGGGATATAAATGGAGTGCCAAGCATTCTTTCTCGACCAGATGGTAATGGTGTATTGTCAGTAGAGCCTGTTACAGAATATGACAGCTGAATCATCAAACAAGAAAATTCATTTCATTATTTGAGATCCCCAAACAAATGGGAATAGTTATATTCTCATCCTTTTCATTGTTTAATGCACTAGAGTCAGAGACATTGTTTTCTTCTGATTTGAGCTCAGCAGGGCATTTTGATTTATGATCTTGAGGAAATTTACAGAGCCAATTAGACAAACGAAAGCAGTTTTGTTGTATAATTGTTTTACTTTCTGAAATTTTGTTCATTCACGATTAAAGTTTTAATAGTATTGCAGTTCATTTTTCACATCACATGCTTTAATGTACATATGACTTGAGATTCCCCATGTTGAGTAGTGTACAATCAAATTATTGTAAATGATAGGCATCCATTTTCTTGAGATAGGTAAATGATCTAATTGTACAAGTCTATAAAATTATTCTCTTCATAAATTGAAACTTGGACATCTCGATACAAATATATGCTGATAGCAGTTGGCATACCATTCCAATTGTGTTTTATCATTTATTAAGTAGATGATGAATATATAAATTTGTCAACGCTTTTATCAATGATCTACATAGAAGCTATTAAGCTTTTGTCCGATGTTTTGAGTGAGCTATCTCACTCATCTTAAGGGAAATGAAGTTCGTTGAGCAATCTTAGTAGACCTAGTTAGGGTTATGGCAATATCTGTAAAAACATAATTGGAGGCATGAAATAAATTAGTCAATGAATGGATTATTTACTTGATTGTTGTCACCATACTACCCATAACATTTTGTGTTGGACCTAAAATATTTATCTATAATATTATGATCCTCTAAATAGGAAACAAGTAGAAGACAATTTTAAATCCTACACAATTCAAGATGTAGGTCCACAAAGTGTTCCAGGGCTGTAAGCAAGCGCTGTCTGTAACAGGGGCTGCTACTAGGCAGTAAGCAAGAGCTATAAAGACTATAATGCCGTTAGGTAGAAAGGGGTATGAAGACTAGAATGCCATTAGGCAGTACGCAAGGGCTATAGGTGACAATAATGTAAAAGATAGAAACAATGAGCAATACTATGCTATCTAATACATGAAGTACACACCATTCATAATTTAAAAGAAAGAGGTTAGGGTTAGGGACACTTATCGTTGGGCAACTTGTTAGTGCATTAAATCTCCCTTTGGATTGCAATGCTTTGTGAGATGGTTGTAGGTGAAGTCGAGATTAATAGAAGACTTGAGTAGATCAAAGTTGGGGAATCCAAAGACTTGGTTAACCTTGCTGGTACAACTCTCATTCTTGGAATCTTCAGGTTCTTTATATTGACTCGTCTTCCTTGGTGTAAGTTCCTCTTAACCCTAAATCGTCTTCCTCTCTTTAAGGCATACATAAATATGTGAGTAGAGGGAATGATGCGTATTCTATACTTGTTTGAGAAATGACAAATGGGGAGTCCTATAAATATGAATTTAAAACCTACATCCAAGTCTTAGTTTTAGCTAACATCATTGGCTTGCTTGATGGCATTAGCTAAACTAAAGGTGCTACAAAGCTTCATTGGTCAAGATGATGATATTGGCTACAAGCAAACCTAAAGGAAGAAGAGGGTAATAGGGAAAATCATGGAGCTAGGAGGAAATTTTTTGTTGATATGGTAGGAGAGTTGATGATACATCTCTCATAATGTATTACAAGCAAACCCACCTTGATCTTGGCATTCGTGTGAACATGTGCTTAGGAAGATTAATGCATCGACAAGCCCTGCAAGATAGAAGTGTCAGTAAAACATAAGGTGTATGCATATGCCCCCAAAGTTTATCACTCATCACAACAATGTGGTGAGTGATGGCGCTTTGTAAAAAATGTAGTACCATAGATAATAAGTGGTTACAATAAATAATAATTTACAAATTTGAGAAAAAAGGAAAGTGAATGAGTAGACTTAATGTACCTTCACTTACCTAGGTGACTTTAGAAAGAAGTTACCATCTCCAATCATTGGTGCTAGGTTGGGTTTGGTGAAAAGGTCCTAGGACAGGTCATGCAACCCTGTAAAATAGCCAATTTTTTGAAATTTTGGAAAAATAAACCATTAGGTGCATAAAATTCATTGTCATTAGTGTTCTAATGCTTCTTTTGGTTTGATGATAGGGTCTATGGTTGCAAAGTCATGGCAATTCTACAAAATCTAAGGGATAATATTTGAAAGTTTAAATTTTTGGTTTGGAGTTTATAAATAAGGCTCAAACCCCTTCATTTTTTGGGGGATGAAATAGGCCCATATATTACTTTAAAAGGAATAATATAAAGACTATTCAAAAAAAAATTAAGGGGCATGGGGTCACGCCCCAAAGCACGTAAACTAGTCAAGCCTAGCATATTAAGTCTACAGAATAAAAAATGTTCAAAAAACCTAGTGCCTACAACATTACGTCATAAAAAGTTATGTAGCAAGAGCAAAAAGACTAGCTAAGTGAGAGGTGAGTCTTAGTCATTAGGGTTGAGCTCTAACCAACATCTGGCATGTCCTCACCATTAGGAATGGGATCCCAACCAATATTAACATTATTAGCTTCCTTTATTCTTTTGTAGTCACATTTTGTTGATCACTCTCTTAGTGAGGTGAAATGGCCTATGCAAAACTTGTTAATTTATCTTGTCTATCAGGATGAGGCCAACCCCTCCTTTAAGAAGACATAGAATAAGTATGGTGGCTAGGTAGAGTAGACCAACCAACATAAGATTACTACGTCTAGAACTATTGTTGGAGCCTTGCCTTTAGCCTCTATGTAGGGATTGGACACCATCTCGAGCATAAGGTGGCAATGGAGGAATCCAAACAACAATGCAAGGCACATTGCCCCAATGATCTAACAAAATTTGGAGATGGGCAACCTCCAAAGATGCCTTGCTTGCTTGCACTTGAATTTGTAAAAAAAATTAGAGATAACCATGGCTTTGATGTTAAGTAGAAAAATGCTTGTTAACTGAATTATTTTCAAATAAAGTTGAATTTCTCTTTCGAAATTTAAAAGAAAAAATCTCCACTTAGAAAATATGCCAAATTTGGGTGAATTATGCAAGAAGTCTAAGCTTATCCCCCAAAAGAACATTGTGCCAAGTGAAAAGTCCATGTTGAAAATGCTTTAAAAAGTCATGAATCCATGACCAAGCTGTATAACTTTGGTGCAAAACCAAAACAATTTTTTAATAGTCACCAATTTCTCACATAAAGGGCACCTATGTTATGAAATTTCTAAATGACTCAAGACCTTACCAACATGCAATCTTTGGTTAAGAATATACTAGGCAAACTGGGCAAGCCTAGGCTCCAAAATGACATTCCAAACAATTTGAAATCACTTACTCCAACTCTAGGAAGAAGAATGAAGAGACCATCTCTCATTCAACTTTTGTATCATAGGCAAGAGAGAGTCAATCATAATCTTTACTAAGTGTATAATTGCAAAAAGGGGAATCCACATACCATTTCCAATCCTTCCACACGGACCAACTAGACTAAATAGCAATTTTGTGTTGCTTGTGTAGGGACCACCTCCAAGATTTCCTATAAGGATTCCCAATCCCAATAACTCAAATCATACTTGGTCTTGGCATCATGCTAGTAGAGCCAAGATCAAGTGGATTTGGCAAAGATATTTTGAATAGTTTGAATACATTGTCTAATTAATCCAAGGAACCTCAACAAGTAGAACATCATGGAAAATGATGATTGGAGACCACCAAAGAGATTGTTGGTGGGTAAGTGCGTAGAAAAAGGGGGCCAAAAAGAGGTCTTGATTGACTACTTTTATCCTAAAATTGACAAACTTGAACTTTGACTAGTAATATGAGATGTCTATGCTCAAAATTTGAAGAATTGTAGTGTTCAAAATCAAGTTTATAAACTATTAAGATTTTTTTGTTTTTGATAATAGTGAATATTAATATGGTCAAACATTGAGTGCACACTAATAACATTCATCTTAGAAAAAAGTGGAAGAAATATGGCATCTCTCTCGTCCACCACTAGAACCCTATCCCTACTTTCAAATGAAGTTTTACTACCACTCCCTACGGCCCCTGGTGGTGGTGTTGCTATTGATGACAAACTTGTCTCAGTGTCCCACATTGTCCCTTCCTCTTTGGTTGTCATTGGAGGCTCTCCTACTTCCCATGGCTATGATGATGATGAGGTTGGTCGTGGCATAAGTTTATTAAACGTTCTCTTCTCACCCTCCTCTCCCATGTGGCAAAGCTCAACCCCTAGCATGTTCGCATTCCTCCCCTATTGTGGTTTGTGGGCATGATATAATAGACAAAATAAATCATTTTGTCGGATGTGCCTTGATCTATAGATTTAATTCCATGTGGCCTTCTCTTCATGACCTGCATAAATGGGTTATGGAGTCTTGGAGGCCTCTCATAGAGGGTAAAATCAAGCTCTTTCCTTGTGCTAGGGGATTTTTTGTTGTGGCCTTTTCTTCTTATGACGACATAGAGTTGGCGTTTGATGATAGGTTATGGATGTGGGATATGCATTCTCTCTTGCTCAAATAGTGGTTTCCTTGTTTCAACCCTCTCACAAAATCTCTCCATATCATGCTAGTGTGGGTCAAATTACCCAATCTCTCTCCACTTCTAGGATGACACTTGTTATGAGGCTATTGGCAACACTGTTGGGTGTTTTTTGAAGGTTGATCTAGTTTCTTTTGACATAGGTACTCTATATGTGCCCATATTTTAGTGGACATTGACATCTACAAGCCTCTCCATGGGGAGGTTGTCCTGATGGTGGAGGATAGGCCTTGGACTCAACTGCTCGAATATGAGGGTCTCACATTCTGTTGCAAGTGTTGCTTCTCTATTGGACACCATGCTTCTGACTACCCCCATTTTTGTTGCAAGATTGAGAGATCAATGACATGGTGGTGAAATGCCCTCCACGACCATTTGACAGTTGATGTTTTTGATGATTCTGACTCTAGGATGATGGAGATCCGGTTCCCATGACAGTGGGCCATGATGAGTGTCACGACCCTAGTTTAATGACCAAGCATAATATAAAAATCTATTTAAATAATTCAATTAGTTTTATTTATAAGGCATATTATTATTATTTTTATAAGATGTCTTTTTCCAAAGATTCTCGTTTATTCTCTTATTTAATTAATTTAAAGCCACAAGAAGAGTGGTTGTTACAATCATTTATTGGAAACTGTTTTAGGAAGTTGTTTTGTCTATTCTAAGGAAGTTTTTGAGTGGGAAAGTGGAAGAAAGTGCAATTCTTTTGCTATTATTTTATTTCATTTTTTAAGGAAAGAGTTTAAAAAGAATGGGAAGAAGGTTATTTAAAATGGTGGTGGGGGAGGGGGGGAGTTTCTGACCAAAAAAAAAGAGATCACAACTTGAAGAGGAATTTCAAGGTATGGAGATTTGTAAGAAGCAGGGATTCAGAAGAAATCAAAGTAAGGAAGATATTTATCAAATAGGGATTTACTTACACCAAGGATCACATCAATCTGTAACTTCCTTAGAATTTCAGTATTTAAGATTTGGGTTTTCTTGACCATGAATCCTGCATGTCTGACTGTGCATTTATTTTAGATGAATATGGGATGTACCCATTCTTGCCAGTTCCTTTGTGCTCCCAAATCTTTCATTTAATCATTGTTATTCACAACTTCTGCATTTTTGGGCCAACTCTGTGATGGATCTCTGTAGTCTATTACATGCATTATTGTATATGTTTAAATTTGCATTGAATCTATGATGGCTTTATGTCTGTTGCAAATGTTATGTCACATGTGTTGGCATTTTTAATCGACCCTATTTGTGCATTAGGTTTATGTTAAATAACATTCTCTAGCAACTTCTATGGAAGGAGCTTGTCGTCAATGGCTTTTGTAATCAAATAGTTTTGAAGACTCCCTAGATTGGTTTTCTTCTTGATGTTGTGCCTTCTTATTGGAATGATGGTTGTGTATCGTCTTGGGATAGCCTGCGCTCTATGTTGGAAGATGCACACTTATTAATAGTGCCTGTGTAATATGTATACTTGAAGCCACCACTTCTTTTATCCCTATGCCTCATTTGCATATGGTTGTGCTAAGAGATTTGGAGGAGACCTTATTGTTAATTTCTTATAACCCAGCTACAGATTAATTGCACAATAAATTCACATAATAGAACCTCTATTTGATTTATAACAATCAATACTCTGGGTTAATTAACAACAAATAATAGCAGAAGCAAAAATAACAATAAGCAAATCACAAATAGACAATAACACAGACATACCCAGAAAACCCCAATGTGGGAAAAAACTTGCAAATGTTGGATCTTCTATTCAGCCTAATAGCAAAATTTCTCTTCGAAAAATACCATACAAGTTTGCTACAGCAACCTTACATATATAGAGGCCAGCTGCTTTACTTAGCATGCAAGAAAAGAAACTTTCCTTGCTTTATTCAGCTTTAAATCACATAAAATCACTCTTGTTTTATCTCAACCTCACAAACTCGCAAACATACTATTAATGAATAAAAAATCCACTGTTGTTGAAAATCCAACTCGAGTTGCTTTAAAGGAACTCCACTTTAAAGCAACTCCACTCCACCTTTTGAGCTAGAAAATCAATACTCCCTCTTAGCGAGGAAGGTATTCTGCACAACACCTAGCTTATCCCTGAAGAATTCAAACTTACGTTTCATCAAGGCCTTGGTCAGGATGTCTGCTATCTGCTCGTCCGTAGGAATGTACTGGAGCTTCACTGTTCCCTTCTCCACACATTCTCTGATGAAGTGGTACTTAATCTCAATGTGCTTTGACTTGTCATGAAACACTAGATTCTCAGAGAGTTTGATACAACTCTGATTATCACAGTAAATGACTGTAGAATCTAGCTCCTGATCAAAGAGCCCAACCAGAAGTTTTCGAACCCAGATAGCCTCACATGTAACTACCATATACTCGGCCTCCGCAGAACTCAGTGCAACTGACTTTTGTTCCCTGTTGTACCAAGAGAATGCTCCTGATCCCAAATTGAAACTGCACCCTGAAGTGCTCTTCCGGTCAGCTGTACTGCCTACCCAATCTGCATCAGTGAACCCCTTGAGCTTCACTCCATCCTGCTGAACATACTTCAACCCATAATCAACTGTGCCTTTCACAGCTATTCAGTGCACACGTTTAGGTTCCACCATAAATTGACTATGTGAGTTCACTACAAAACAAATGTCTGGCATGGTGTTGACCACATACATAAGAGATCCTATCAACTGTCTGTATAAAGTCGGGTCCACTGCCTCTGATCTGGAAGCATCAATCTTCTTCTAGTTAGTCACAAGTGGCATGGACATGGGCTTACAGTCCTCCATCCTGAATCGCTTCAGGATATCAATTATGTACTTCCCTTGTCCAAGGAAGATCTCTTCCTCTTTCTACCACAACTCCAATCCCAGAAAGTAGTACATCAACCCCAAGTCCTTCATCTCAATCTCTCCTGCAAGATCCTACTTGCAGTGGGCTATGAGCTCCTTTGACCCTGTGAGAAATAGGTCATCAACATACACCAACAATATGAGAAGTTCATCCTTCACCTAAACATAGTACAAGTTCAGATCTGCCTAACTCTTGATGAAGCCCACGCTTTGCAAGTAACTGTCAATACTTGAATACCACGCCCTGGGAGCCTGCTTGAGCCCATACAATGCTCTCATCAACCTACATACATGAGAATCCCTCCCATGTGCTTCAAATCCTTCTAGGTGTTCTATGTAAATCTCTTCCTCAATCTCTCCATTGAGGAAGGTTGTCTTTACATCCATCTGGTGAATCCTCCAACCCATCTGTGCTGCTATAGAAATGATAGCTCTTATGGATGAGTACCTAGCTACTGGAGTAAAAGTATCATCATAGTCGACTCCTTCCTTTTGAGAAAACCCCTTAGCCACCAACTGGGCTTTGAACTTTTCCACACTACCATCTGCAACATGTTTAATCTTATACAACCATCTCGAGCCCACCACAAACTTACCTTCTAGCCATGGTACTACCTCCCACACGCGATTCTTCATGATGGAAGAATACTCTTCCACTATGGAATCCCTCCATACTTGGTGCATGGATGCCTCTTGAAAGCTGGAAGGCCCCTCTTCAATTAATTCACTCATAAGTGTCACTTAATCAGAATAATGTTTGGGAGCTTTTTTCTGTCTGATTGAATCCTATGGATCACCAACATATTCCTGGGCCTCTCTTAGTGTTTGCTCAGTCGCCCTGTTTCTCTTCTTCTCAGTAATGGAAATTTGAGGCTGAGGAATTATTTGTTCCTCCTTTTGATCAACTTGCTCGGCCTGCTTCCTTTGCTCTCCACCTTGTGGGATTGAAGTTTGAGGGATTTGTTCTGCCTCAACCGTGGGTGATTGTTTCTCCTCATTCATCAAGTTGCTAGACTTCTGAAGAGCTCTCTCTTCCTCAAACTTCACATCTCTATGAACAATTGTTTTCCTGAGGATAGGAATGTAAACCCGATAGGCCTTAGAAGTTTCACTGTACCCAACAAGGATACCCTTCTCTGCAGTTGGTCCCAACTTGGTTCTCTTCTCCACGAGAATGTGACAATACACAAGGCATCCAAAGATGCGAATGTGCCCCAAATATGGTTTCTTATCGGTGAACGCCTCTTCTGGAGTCAATTTGCCCAACACTTTGTGAGGGCTCCTATTCTGCAAATACATAGTTGTATTGCAAACTTCTGCCCATAAGAACCAAGGCAGATCTTGATCATGAAACATGGCCTTGGTTGCTCCAACTATAGCCCTGTTTTTCCATTCAGCAACCCCATTCTACTGAGGGTTGTACGGAACTGTCAACTCTTTCTTGATACCTTCCTGAGCACATAAATCTTTGAAGGCATTTAAGGTATACTCGCCTCCATTATCAGACCTCAGTATCTTGATCTTCCTCCCTGTTTGGTTCTCCACGAGAGCCTTAAACTCTTTGAACCTACTAAAGACCTCATCTTTGTTCTTCAAAAAAAATATCCACGTCTTCCTAGAGAAGTCGTCAATGAAAGTAACATAATACTCATACCCATTCAAGGATATTGTTGACATGGGCCCACACACATCTGAGTGTACAAGATCCAAAATCCCTTTGTATCTAGTGTCGCTGCTTGGAAAACTGGTCTTGACATATTTCCCAAGAGCACAACCCTTGCATACCTCATACTTTTCTGTCTTCATTTTAGGCAGCCCCGTCACTATTTCCTTGAGCACGTTAAGTGCTCCATGGTGAAGATGAGCCATCCTCCTGTGCCACAATTCTCCTACCCCTCTACAGCTGCTTACCAATGCATGTGCTGGCTCAAACTAGAACCAAAACAAGCTGTCGTGTCTGACTCCAATCACTTTTGCAACCTTGGAATTCTTGGGACGAATATAGACTTTTCCCCTTTCAAAGGTCACGATGTAACCCTTGTCTTCCAAAGTAGAAACCGAGATTAAATTCTTCGTCATGCTAAGGACATACAACACATCCTCCACCAACAAGGGTTTGCCAGACTTCCTCTGAAACTTGACAGTGCCAATACCAGTTGCATGGTACTTGGCATTGTCTCTGAGCTCAATATAGAAATCCAACGTCTTCTCCTCCAACTTGGTGAAGCATTCTCTGACTCTTGTCATGTGGCAAGAAGCCCCACTGTCAATATACCATACCCTATTAGCAATTAAACTTGAGAGACATGCAATGAGTGAAAACTCATTATCAAATCGTGATGCAAATTCGTCCACCTTTGTTGTGGTAGCAACTTGCTTCTTTTGCTTGTCCTTATTTTTCTTATTCAGACATTGACTGGCATAGTGACCCTTTTGATGGTAGCAAAAACATTTTATCTTGCTTAGATCTTTCTTCTTCTCGCTCTTGGAAGAAGAACCTTTTGTTTGCCCTTTATTGAACTTTTGGTTGCCCTTGCTTCCAAGAGCAAGATTTTCTTCGTCTTGACCCTTCTTCATCTGATCTCCTCGATGAGTACCTTCACAGATCTCCTCCTGAACAAAATCATCCCAAAGCCTTGCCCAATCAGGTAGCCGATCTCTACCGACAACACACTTGACAAACACTTCCCAGTGCTTCGAGAAACCGTTCAAGGCTATACACACCAACTCATCTTCATCAATCGTCTCTCCAACAGCAGCCAGCTCATCCTTGACCTGTGTCAGCTTGGACAAGTAAGAGGTCACGCTCTCACCTTTAGACATCTTGGTGTTATGCAATTTGTCCTTCAGCATTATTTTACGACTCCGATAGTCACTCTGATAAAGTTTTGTGATCTAATCCCACATCTCCTTGGCGGTGTCTTTCCCCGATAGATGAGGAATTAGATGATCTCTTACCCCATCAAGAATAATCCTTTGAGCCTTGGCCTCCTTGACTTCATGCGAATCTAAGGCAACAAGATCATTTGTTGGTGGTGTCACCTTTGTACTAGCATAGATCCACAGGTGTAATCCAAACCTTCCACTATAAGAAGTTAGACGCACCCTCAAGTCTGTCCTCATATCGAACATTGGTTGCCATAGCCACAGAAGAAACTAGAGACGAAAAACTAATTTTTTTTTCTTGAAATCTGCGTCACAAATCTTGGCTTCGTATTCAAAGTTTAGAGCTCTGATACCATGTTAATTTCTTATAACCCAGCTACAGATTAATTGTACAATAAATTCACAAAATAGAACCTCTATTTGATTTATAACAATCAATACTCTGGGTTAATTAACAACAAATAACAGCGGAAGCAAAAATAACAATAAACCAATCACAAATAGACAATAACACAGATATACCCAGGAAACCCCAATGTGGAAAAAAACCTGCAAATGTTGGATCTTCTATTCAGCCTAACAACAAACTTTCTCTTCGAAAAATACCATACAAGTTTGCAAAAACAATCTTACATATATAGAGCCCAGCTGCTTTACTTAGCGTGCAAGAAAAGAAACTTTCCTTTCTTTATTCAGCTTTAAATCACACATAAAATTGCTTTTGTTTTATTTCAACCTCACGAACTCGCAAACATACCATTAATGAATAAAAAATTCGTTGCTGAAAATCCAACTCGAGTTGCTTTAAAGCAACTCCACTCCACCTTTCGAGCTAGAAAATCAACACTTATCTAGTGTTATAATTGCTCATATATCTTGCTCTCCTTGATGCATGCCGGTAGTCTATAGGGCTTAAATTTGATGGTCGATCCTGCTTGTCAAGAAATTTTTTTTTTACGGTTATCTATTTAAAAGTGCCCCTAAAATACTGACATACCTTAATATAAGTAAAATTATATATAAACCAATATATATATCATCATAATCCTATTTAAATTGATACAGTCTTTTTAAAATTTTAATTGTATTTTACGGCAAAAATGCCTAAATACGGCTATACGGCCATCAAATTTAGGCCTTATCGGTAGAAATGGCTATACATTGATTTTTCATTGATTGACATTAAACTATGGTGTCTCATTTCCTGCTAGCGCCATCCTTCTTTTAAAAGTACCACCTAAGTTTCATCAGGGTTCCTTTGAGCAGTTAGCGATTCTTCATAAAAACATGAACCGATGATGCACTAGAGATCTGGATCTCTGTCGACCCATAGTATTGCGCCTTCTATTCTATAATATGATTTCATATAACCCTACACAATGATTATAAGAGAGGTGTATTTAATTTAATGTCGCTAGTATATCATTCTTGATGATTGCATAATTCCTTGGGCCGCCTTCTATCTTTTGGGTCGTGCCTTATCTTGATCGCCATATTCTTGATTGAAATTTGATGTATTTGATAAGAGCTTGTAAATGTTAGAATCTGCCTATAGAAGATTCAACTTGTATTTAGAATCTTCCAAATGATCAAACTGTTCTTTTAAGGGCGCCAATTGGTTTTTGGGGAACTTATTATGCTTGTTTGCACTCTTTTAGGCAGCAACTTAAACTAATAAGATCTTAATGATTTCCTTCCATTATAAGGAACGTAGTCTTAAATCATGATATAAGAATCTGCAACGAATCACTTAGCAGGAGTCAACTTGCATTTATGTTTCCAAATACTAAAATCTGTATTATAATTGAAGCATTTTACTATGCTAATCGTAGCCTAGCATTATGCTAACTGCATCTCTCTAGTTGTATCTACATCTGTTATGCTAGCCGTGACACATAATGCAAGCCGTCCTTTGTGTTGCTTGATATCATATGTTGGTTGTTTATATCCTCCCTTATCGTTGTGCCTGATATCTCCATCCTCGATGAGTAAAATTGAATACATTCAACTTGGCGCATTCTTTACCTCTCTATCACTTAAGTGCAGTTATAGATATTCCGAATCTTAAACCAATACTTACAACGGTTACACCACATCTACTATGTGTTAGTATTTAATGTTTCTAATTAAAGATGGGACCGCATGTTTCATTCCACTGTAGTTTGATAAAGGCAATAGTATGTCTTAATCATTAGTGTCTTGTTCTTCCTCACGTAGGTACCATAATAATTTGGTTGAGCCACACTTTGCCAAAGGAGTATTAGGGCATGTCCCCATGTTACTGTTTAGCTTATTTTGGCTAGCAGCCACTGCTCAATTTTTTTACCAGATACTTGTGGAGCCAATGACCCCATGGATTTTTATTTTTTTTGCTTAAAATAAGCAGTTATTTTAATTTGTAGTTTTTTATTATATAAAAAATAAATTATTTTAATTATGTTAATTTAGAAGAAAATTAAAAAAAAAATAGGGAAGAAAATATATGCAGCCACATGGCATATTTTTCATTATGCAATGGCTGCTTATTTCTAACCCCCCTTTTTTCCATTGCTTATTTGCAATTCCTAAGCAGTAGCTGCTCCACAGAAATAGGGAAAATTCAATATTATCCTTTTCCCACAATTATAAATTTCCATGGAGCCACTCCAACTGCTCAAAACTTCTTAAATTTAAGCAGAACTTAAGCAGCTACATGGGGACATGGGGTTAGTCTTGCAAGATTTAATTGGTGTCGTTCTTGTAATGTCATATAATCTCATTTCTAAGAACTGTAGGAACTTTTGGTTATTAATGTGGATTGACTTTGTGAACCTTTGTGGGGGTAGTGATACTAACGGGAGCACTATGTGAAATAAATGTCTTTTTATGATGTGATTAATTATTAGAACTATATTATCTTTGGGATTGCTTTATGCTTGTGTCATACATTGTTATTTTACTCTAAAATAGAGTAATTACTTTTACATCTCTTCAAAAAAAGTTAGACTTAGAAATCCAATGGTATTGTAGTAGAAACCTTATATGCGTTATGTGTTTCCTGAAAAAGAGATGTAGGTTAGATGAAGTAATTATCAGTAATTGGTAATATATAATTGTTATAAATTAGATATAACTGAGATAGTGTTAAATTGTTCTTGACTTGTATTAGATGTTATGCACATTTCTAAGATAGATGTTATCATGATTATAGAGTTTATGTGAATGTAAAGATCAATAGATATATGCATGCATGATGTCCTTTTCAAGTTTCTTATTAGACGAGTGAATAAAGGATTGCCTAGAGAATATAATTAGGGTAATTAATCCACAATATTAATAACCTGATGACTAGAGATATGGATAGTAACTTGAGTAATCTTGTAACAACCTCTTAGCTTAAGTCTTGTGTAGGACATTATTTTCTTTGAGAATTTTATTTGTTATATTAACGAATCAAATGTTCAATTCTAAGGATATGGAACTTGTCCTTGTTGCACCTAAGTCAGTGGCAGCCAATGAGGAACTGTCTAAGGAACTAGACCCTAGAAAGGGTTGCATACCCACTCAAATAGATCAAAATTGATTAGTTTATAGCTTATCTTCTGAGTGTAACTTGGATGTTTATATGGATTATTGGTATTGCTATGTTTTCATTGCATGGACAAATGCTGGATATGGAATAAGAAACGTAGGACATTACTCCTACAAAAATATATCTTATCCATATCTTGAAATGATCATTATGTAATATTCTGATGATATGTATTCTCTTACTCAATTTTTTTACATGAATTGTGCACTTGTTAGTTGATGCTTATAAGTTGTTAGTTATTATTGCACCTGGTTCCTTTATGCAAGTCAACCTCAGTCAGCTAGAGCCTTCGTGAAGGGTCAGGCTTCTCATGTAGGAGTAAGGTTGGGGAAGCTTGCAGCTTCGTGGTTGGGTGGTAAATCCCTTGATGATATTCTCTCTCCATGTCAAGAGGGATGATATTGTATTATGATATGCTTTTGTAATAAGTTGATGTGCTCTTGAAGACTTCAAGGACTAAGACCCATTGTAATTATGTAAATAAATTATCCTTTTGTAAGATTGTACTCCAAGCTATATTGTTAGCTTTTGTAAAGTTGTATAACTTGATATGCGATAATAGAATTATTTTTATGATTGGTATCTCTTGTGTTTTTAAAACTGATCATTTTTCCATCTTCATGCATATGTTTTAAATTTTACTAATCATTCTTCTCGTCTTTAAGGATGTGAATCCTTACAATGAGGCCTTGGTGGCTCCTCCTATGGTGGATCCCCATGATGTTGGCACAACTCTAGTGATTTTGTGAATTCTTGCTAAGACATCTTCTTCATATTAGGTTATGGCCACTCCGTCAGATCCCACTCTCCCCACAGTGTGTTGTGGTGAGATCCATGTCCTTTCTCTTTCTATGGATTATGGGTAGCTTTTGGTATCTTCGGTTAGACACTTCCCCTCTTCATGGGGGATGACTTTGGTTGAGAAGGTTGATGATATCCCACACCTTTCTCCTCAATCTGAGGATTTAGATAATGGTGTGACTTGGATGATTGTCAAAAGAAGGAAGATATTCCTTCCTAAATTTGTATCGAAATATAGGCTAAGGGTGTGTGGATTGCTAGGACAAGGTTTGGCGTCATGTAGATGTTGATAACTGAGAGGGGGGGGGGTGAATCAGTTATCCTAATTATTTCCCTCCTTCAACTTTCTTATTAATTAATGCAGCATTGAATCAAACACAAAAACATTACCATGAAATAAAAACACATGACACAGTATTTTTGACGTGGAAACCCTGTTAAGGGAGAAAACCACGGGGTGATTAACCCAAAGATTATTCTCTGTTAGAAGAATAGGGAATTACAAAAATGGCACTTGCCAATTAGGGCTCACTGCCCGAGCACACTGCTCACAAAGAGGCCCACTGCCTACAAGGAGACACACTGTCTACAAAGTGATAAGAATCACAGTCTTGAACTGATTGGAAACATCTACATATGCTGGAGTTCAGTTCCGGTTAGGCTCAGTACACTGATCTGCTGCACTTCATCTTTCCTCTGTTCTTTAATCTGCTATCCTTTCACATACCGGATCTTTCTTACTACTTCTGCTTGTTCTGCACTTATTTGCATACACCATCACACCACTTCACATCTTCACAACTAAATCCATCCTCTATATATATCCGCACAAGTAATTTTATCACCTTTCTAGTCGGCATCCGGAACAGTCTAGTTTCTTACAAACTCTGTTTTGTCGGTTGAATCCTTGCTCACCAAGCAATGCGGATCAAGCATATACTTGTAGATATCATTAATCATGTCGGCCAAACATGATTCATGCCTTCACAACCTTTACCATCAACAGTAACACATCTGGAAAATAGTCTGATACTCTGTCAGTCAGTTCTTCCTCTGTTCTCACTGTCTTTCAGGAATCCGGTACTCAACTATTCATATCTTTTTCTTTGTTCATCACCGGAGGCTAAATCCTTGGAATATACTACTCAAGGTAGTCCTCTTGACTTCCCCAAATCCGCACTGCACCAAGACACTTCCTCTGAGAGATCCGGACCAATCTGTCGGACCTTGCCACATGCTCTGTTCTTGTTCACCGGACCACAACAATCTTCATTCTGACTTCCGGTAGAGACACACCATGACTTGCGGATATGTGGGATGACCTTTGTTGCCATCAATGACAACAACCATGAATCCATATAGTGTCTCTTGCCAACAGTAGAATGTTGACCCATTAGTTGTGTGGGTGTGCATCTCCTAACTTTCACATTTATTTTGGTTAATATAATGTATATAGAATGAAGCATAGAACAAACTTATATAGTTGTTTTTTAATTTTGGTTAAACAAATCAAAAAATATGAAAAAAAAATACATGTGTGTTTAAGGCATATGAAGACATCACCAAAAGTAAATAATGATTAAAACCTTAATTTATTCCAACTATAGAAAAGTTATATGGTTAAAAATCTAAGAAGTAGATCAAAGTTGTGGTGGTTTTGTGGAGTCTTATGAAAAATTGGATAAACAAATAAAAAACTATGAAAAAAATAATACATGTGTATTTAAGGCATATGAAGACATCACTAAAAGTAAATAATGATTAAAACCTTAATTTATCCCTATATAAAAATTATATGGTCAGAAATCTAAGAAGTAGATCCAAGTTGCAGTGGTGGTTTTGTGGTATCTTGTGATAAAACATGTTAAGCTAATGAGGAAGAACATCAAATTATCTATTTTTGTGTAAAAAGTATATTTGGGGGCCCAATATGTAGGTCCAACCTCAAGGATAAAAAATATAAGCCTTAGAAGTGGCACAATCAAATTTGAATTTAGCAAGCGTGATCATATTATAATATGACCAATGCGCTACTATATGATGCATTTTGCTTGTAAATATTATTCTTTTATATAATGTGAGCACGTGATGCTTGGGTATCACCAAACCATCATGCACACGGTTTTTTAAATGATGTGTTATGGCTTAAAACGAGTTTTTGGCCCCCCACCTCCATGTACTTACCGTAGTTCACTAAGATACCATCTTGATCAAGACTCTAATAATCAAGAGAATGAAAATCCAAATTTTGTTAGAGAAGGTACACGATTTAGCCTCTTCTGGAAGTGGTAAACACGTCAAACTCACTTGTCTAAGTGCATCTAACATCAACAATCTACATTGAAGCCTTCAAGGATGCTTTAAACCACCCCTTATATATTCTCAAACACTTTACCAACTATTTTTCATTGTATTTAAATCAATTTGACAATGATTTGGTTCCCCCAAGCCAAGCCCTAACTAATTACCTCCATAATGGCCCCAATGGTCTAGCATGCTTTGACCTAATTCACATATCAAAGAAAAGGTTGTGCTAGAGGAATATGAGTCACTAATGTCTCATAAAACTTGGGACTTAATTCAATTGCTTAAAGAAAAAAATTTAATTTTGTCCAAATTGTTGTTTAAAATTAATTTCAGTGGTAATAATAAAATTGATGAACATTAAGCAATATTAGTTTCTAGAATTTTTTGTTAAGTACAAGACTTAAATTAAAATGAAACTTCTATTCATGTTGCCAAAATGTCTACTATTAAACTTGTGTTGGCCTTAGATGATAAAACGGATTGTCCTCTGATGTTAAAAGTGCTTTCTTGAATGGGTGACTAGAAGAACTTTGTCTCAACCCAAGGTAAAATATTATAGAAGGAAAAGAGAATTTAGTTTGAAAATTTAAAAAATTCATTTGAGTTAAAACAATCTTAGAGAGAATTTATGAAAAAATTAATGCTTATTTTCTTTAGCAAGAATTTTCAAAAAATAAAAGTGATCCAAATTTCTAAGTAAAAAACACTTCTAATCACATTATTATTCTTTATTTAGATGATCTAGTCATTACTTGTAGTAAACTTTCCTTGATTATGGATATTAAATCTAAGTTATGTCAAAATTTTCAAATGTTTAATTTAGGTTTGCTTCATTATTTTCTTAGCATGCAAATTTGACATGATCAACTACTATTTTTATTTCTCAAGAGAAGTATGTTAATGATGTTTCTACTCCATACGAAGTTGGTAAGTTAAACTTTTGGTTGGCATGGATATTTCTAATATTGATGCAACTTTGTATAGACAACTAATCGATAGTTTAAATTACTGAAGTCGTAGTAAACTTGATATTGCTTATAGTGTTGGTTTAATATCTAGATTTATGTCTAAATTTGAAGAAATTGAATTTAAAACAAGTGAAATAATTTAAAGATATATTTAAGGTACTCAAACTATTGGAATTCATTATGCTTTAGATTGTGATTTTATTTTATTTGGATATAGAACTTTGGTCTAGGCAATGATCCCAATGATGAAAAATCCATAAGTGGCTATTACTTCTTTTCAGGATCAGGAACAATCTTATGGATTAGTAAAAAGGGAAAAATGTTTCCCTATCCTCCATTGAAGCAAGATCATACAAAGGTTATATTCAAGCTACTAAGGATGTTTTGGGCTAGGAGAATTCTTGAAGACTTGGGTCTCCCCAAAAGGATCCAACTCCATTGTATTTTGGCAACCAAAGCTCAATTGCCTTGATGAAGAATCTTGCCTTCAATGTTAGAACAAACTACATTGTATTTGAACATTACTTCATTCAGGTGATTATTGAAGACAACTAAATTCTTTTTTTTGTGTGTGTCAATGAAGATCAAGTAGCAAATATTTTCACAAAGCTACTTTGTAGAGAGAATTTTCTTTATCATTGTAATACTTTGGGCATGACCCAAGTGTGTTAAAAAGTGAGGGAAGATGAAAATATATCTACTCTCTTGTATGCCCCTACTAAAGATTAAAGGAGGGAAGGGGTGAAGGGGGTGTTAGAATTAATCTTTCATTGATCATTCGAGTCATAGTTATTAGGTTTCAGATATAGGATAGGTTTTTTTAATGGAAAATTCCCATTCAATATTTTTGCCATTTGTTGTATGGAATTTTCTTATGTTTAAGAAGTTTTTGTCCTTAGTGAGGTGGCTAGTGTTATTATTAGTTTTATACTTATTAATTTATATTGTCATACATTTTTTAAAAAATTAGCTAAGATTCTTTTGAGTGTAACTTTTTTCCTTTATACACATGTGTGCCCACCTCTTGTCATGAAGAATGACACAAGCACATGCTACTAAGGTGACAAATATAGCAGAATGTAGTTACATAATTCTTCTTATTACATCTATAAAATATAATTTCTCCTTCCCTTATCTTAAAAGGTGGTACTTAGTTATCTTATTATCTTGAAAACTCATGATTTATGTAATGGAGATATTGTAAGTATTGTAAGTTAATGCAAGGTTTCAAGTTTCTACCTTCATTAATGCATGTGAGATTTTATTTCGTCAAATAGTTTCCTTACATGAAAAATCATGTCTCATATTTGTTTTGATATGAATTTACTTCAATTAATTAATCATTCTTATAATTTAATGTTTAATAATTGATCTTGACATAATTATTTTCTAATAGTAACACTTACCAACATTGAAGACATGGCAATGGTACATGATGTGGTCAAATTTTCCAACCATTACCCCTTTCAAGCATGCCACTTCACTATGATACATTCCTTTGCTTTAATGAACATGTACATGACAAAGCATCTCATTCAACTTAAATTATTGATTCCAAACAAACTACAAAAAATCAAAATAGGCACTACAAGAGTAGCTATGAATTCAATGTTTACTTTTCACTAGAACTTTTTCTTGGTTAATTATGCCATGTAAAGAATATTAATTAGTTGTGTTATAATGACTATGACATTCAATTCTACAAGGTTCCATTACATTTGGCAATATTTTGTTCATAACTACAAATTACAACCAACTTTCAGTATTCAAGCATATCAAGATGACCACTTGATATATATATATATATATATATATATATATATATATATATATATATATATATATATATATATATATATATATATATATATATATATATATATATAATATAGATTTACAAATATCACCAAATCTCTACCTAAGTCTACATACATAGATTACATCACTAGAAATTGTGGCACAATCTATATTATATCAAAAATAAGGTTAATGTACACATTGGGAGGGAGAGTGACCTTGTTTCTAATTGGGCTGCTAACCAAGGGGTATGCCTAAGGGACAAAGAGGCATCTCTAGATAGATTTTGGTGGGATGGATTCCCACAGACAGTTTTTAGATTGATATAGGAAGATATTAAAGAGCATCCATTTGATAATGGGTTGGAATAGGATGGATTATTGGTACAAAATAATCATGTTAGAGTATGTCATGGGTTGAGGTGATATGGTGTAGGGAGAACAAGCTATTTTGGCAACTATCTTTAGCTATCATTCATGTGAGCCTTCAAGACAAGGCTAGATCTCAGCCGAGAAGGAGGTTATCCTTATTGTTTGCTCTTGGTTTTTATGCAGAGTGAATTGTGATGGTCATGGCATCTGTTGCAGGCAAGAGGCATTTGGGTGTGTTGACCCACCTTTAGTCCTTATCCCTTTGATAACTCCTTGTTTCAAATTTTGGTGTTTCAAAAATATTCCCTTAAGTCTTATTATTGGCCATTTTTGTATAAATTGGGTCATCCCACAATAATGGGTTACACTTTTTGGCCAAACTTGACATTGAAATCAACATTTTGAACTAAATCTTCACTTTCTGACACCTATAGCCGCTAAATCGTTAGGAATTTGAAGATGATGTGAACTAGTGATTTGTGAGATTTTGTTTGTAGATTCTATATATATATATATATATATATATATTAAAATGGAGTTAAATTGTAATTTTTTTTGCATCTCTTTTGATAACCAGTTTTTAATAGTAAACAATATTTTTTAAAGTGATGTGTATTCTATAGCACATAACTTTTTTTCTACAAAGGATAATATTCTGATTCTTTTGAATTTAGATTGGTAACACCGATATATAGGGCATGCATTTGGTTTCATAATATTTTGTTGAATATTTTTTTAATTAAGTTTTGAAGTCAAACCAATTATAATTTAGACATAGGCATATTCTGTAAAACATAACTTTTTCTATATGTATCAAAATTCAATTTTTTTTTTGTTGAAACAAGGACATCAATACCTAGGGCATAGATATTTTTAGAATTTTTTTCACTAATTTACTAATTTTCCATGTGTGTAGAACAGAGAACTTGATGTTCAGTGAAAAACCTACATTCACAAGAAATAAAAAATAAATATAATAATCAAATTAAATATATTTCAAATTATACTTTTTGGGAAGCTTATAATAAGGACTACATACTTACAAAACATAAATTTTAAATGAATTCATTTGATCCTCCAAAAGATAGATCAAAAGTGTTTTTTTATCAGCATTTTGATAGGTGTAGAGGAGACTCCATTATAGGTATGGTTTAAAACTAGCGGGGTTCTATCCAAGGGGGTTTGAATCTAAGGGGGTTTGATCAAACCCTCTTCAATTAAAATTCTTTAAATGGAATATTTCAAGGCTTAAATCATTATATTTTCTAAAAATATGTGATTTCAGCAAAAATCAAGATATCCCAAAAAGTGTAGGGTAAGTACAGGAAGATGGGGGGCCAAAAAGGGGTCTTAAGTAGCCACTTTTTTTTTTTTTTTCCTGAAATTAGGAAATACTGGCCTTGGATGAGAAATTGAGCATAGTTACACTCAAAATTTTAAGATGCAACAAAAACAATGTTCATAGTGCTCCGAGTCTACTTTCTAAACTACTACCTTTTTAAAAAAAATGGTATAGATTAAAGGGTTCAAAAGAGGGAGCCACAAAAATTGGTGTTGTTTCTATCAAAAAAACATAACATAGCATGTTTTGTGGCTCCCTCAAAAGGTTAACTTTTTTTTGGTATTTTTAAAAGCACTTCAGTGAGAAATTAGCTAACAACATGTAGTTTATGCCCGATTTTTTGATAATTTTTTAATGAATATTTGATTTTTTACTAATTTTCAAAGTGGACACATCCTGAAAAATAGAATTTTGCCGTGCTACCCCTATAAAATTTGAAAACTAATTAAAAATTAATTTTTTTAATATGTGTAGAATGGAGTCTAGTTTCTAAAAATGTAATTTTTTAGAAATTTCAATGAACGGTTAATTTACAATGAAAAAAGACCAAACACTATTTTTTGCCCAAAAATAGACACAAACAAAAGAAATTAAAGATGAAAGTCTTAACATTGTCAAAATGTGAAAAAAATTACATTGTTAAATAGTTAAGAGAAAGCCTAACATTACCCAGGTGTTCGATTTGTTTGACCTTGAAGTTACACATGCAAATTTAAGGGTTAGCATGAACGAAATTATGTGAAATCTTGTAGAATATGCAAAAACACATCTTTAGATGTTGGGAAGGCACTCCAAGCCTTTGGGTTGGAAATCCAAAGCAAATCCCAAGCCTAAGGCTTGGGATTCCCAAAACATAATATAACGCGAGTGTGTTATAACACGCTCACGTTATGTTTTGTTTTGCATTTTTCCCTTTTCGCAAAAGTTTGCTTGATGTTTGTCAAGTTTGACATAACACGATGCGTTATAACTCGCTCGCGTTATGTCTCCCTTGGAATGTTTTATGTTCAAGGTTATTAAGTATGTATGTATGTATGCTTGTATGTATGTATGTATGTATGTATGTATGCATGTATGCCTATATATATCTTTGTATACTTATATGTATGTATGTATGTATGGTTGTATGTATGTATGCATGCTTGTATGTATGTAATATGTATGCATGTTTGTATGTATGTATGTATGTATGTGTGTATGCATGTATTTATGTATGTATGCTTGTATGTATGTATGTATGTAAGGGTTTTGGGTTTAGGGTATATAAGGACCTGAGCCCATAGAGTTTTTAGGGTTGAGAGTTAAGGTTTTTGGGTTTAGGGTTTAAGATATAGGGTTGAGGGTTGAGGGATTAGGGATTAAGTAATAGGTTAAGGGTAGAGGGTTGAGGGTTGAGGGTCGAGGCATTAGGGTTAAGGTAGAGTGTTGAGGGTAGAGGGATTATGGATAGGGTTTAGGGTTGAAGGTTTAGGGTTGAGGGATAAGGGATTAGGGTTTAAGGTATAGTGTCAAGGGTTGAGGGTTTAGGAATAGGGATAGCATTTAGGGTTTAGGGTTGAGGGGTTAGGATTTGGTATTTAGGGATAAGGGATTAGGGTTGAGGGTTGAGGGATTAAGGTTTAGGATTAAGGGATTAAGGTTTAAGGTTGAGGGTTGAGGGTTTAGGGATAAGGGATAAGGGTTTAGGACCTTGAGGGATTAGGATTTAGGGTTGAGGCTTTAGGGATAGTGTTTAGGGTTGAGGGATTAGGGTTGAGGGTCAAGGGATTAGGGTTAATGTAGAGTGTTGAGGGTAGAGGGATTAGGGATAGGATTTAGGGATGAAGGTTTAGGGTTGAGGGATTAGGGTTTAGGGTTTAGGGATAAGGGATTAGGGTTTAAGGTATAGTGTCAAGGGTCAAGGGTTTAGGAATAGGGATAGTGTTTAGGGTTGATAAGGGATTAGGGTTTAGGGTTGAGGGATTAAGGTTTAGGGTTGATGGATTAAGGTTTAAGGTTAAGGGTTGAGGGTTTAGGGATAGAGTTTAGAGTTTAAGGATAAGGGATTGTGGTTTAGGACCTTGATGGATTAGGGTTTAGGGTTGAGGCTTTAGGGATAGCATTTAGGGTTGAGGGTCGAGGGATTAGGGCTAAGATAGAGTGTTGAGGGTAGAGGGATTAGGGATAGGGTTTAGGGTTGAAGGTTTAAGGATTGAGGGTTGAGGCTTTAGAGTGAGGGTTAAGGGATTAGGGTTTAAGATATAGTGTCGAGGGTTGAGGGTTTAAGGATATGTTTTAGGGTTTAAGGTTTAAGGGTTGAAGATTGAGGGATAGGTTTTAGGGTTTAGGGATAAGGGATTAGGGTTTAACCTGTATAGTGTTGAGGGTTGAGGGTTTAGGAATAGGGATAACATTTAGTGTTTAGGGATAAGGGATTAGGGTTTAGGGTTTATGGTTGAGGGATTAGGGTTTAGGGATAAGGGATTAGGGTTGAGGGTTGAGGGATGAAGGTTTATGGTTGAGGGATTAAGGTTTAAGCTTGAGGGTTGAGGGTTGAGGATTTAGGGATAGGGTTTAGAGTTTAGGGATAAGGGATTAGAGTTTAGGACCTTGAGGGATTAGGGTTTAGGGTTGAGGCTTTAGGGATAGTGTTTAGGGTTGAGGGATTAAGGTTGAGGGTTGAGGGATTAGGGTTAAGGTAGAGTGTTAAGGGTAGCGGGATTAGGGATAGGGTTTAGGGTTGAAGGTTTAGGGTTTAGGGTTGAGAGTTTAGGGATAAGGGATTAGGGTTTAAGGTATAGTGTCGAGGGTTGAGGGTTTAGGAATAGGGATAGCATTTAGGGTTTAGGGTTAAGGGATTATGGTTTAGGGTTTAGGGATAAGGGATTAGGGATTAGGGTTGAGGAATTAAGGTTTAGGGTTGAGGAATTAAGGTTTAGGGTTGAGGGTTGAGGGTTGAGGGTTTAGGGATAGGGTTTAGAGTTTAGGGATAAGGGATTAGGGTTTAGGGTTGAGGCTTTAGGGATAGCATTTAGGGTTGAGGGATTAGGGTTGAGGGTCGAGGGACTAGGGTTAAGGTAGAGTATTGAGGGTAGAGAGAATAGGGATAGGGTTTAGGGTTGAAGGTTTAAGGATTGAGGGTTGAGGCTTTAGGGTGAGGGTTAAGGGATTAGGGTTTAAGATATAGTGTCGAGGGTTGAGGGTTTAGGGATAGGTTTTAGGGTTTAAGGTTTAAGGGTTGAGGGTTGAGGGATAGGGTTTAGGGTTTATGGATAAGGGATTAGGGTTTAACCTGTATAGTGTTGAGGGTTGAAGGTTTAGCAATAGGGGTAGCGTTTAGGGTTTAGGGATAAGGGATTATGGTTTAGGGTTGAGGGATTAGGGATTAGGGTTGAGGGTTGAGGGATTAGGGTTTAAGGTATAGTGTTGAGGGTTGAGGCTTTAGGTATAGGGTTTAGGGTTTAGGGATAAGGGATTAGGGTTTAGGGTTGATGGATTAGGGTTTAGGGTTGAGGGATTAGGGTTTAGGAATAAGTAATTAGGGTTTAGGGTTGAGGGATTAAGGTTTAAGGTTGAGGGTTGAGGGTTTAAGGTTTAGGGATAGGGTTTAGAGTTTAGGGATAAGGGATTAGGCTTTAGGGTTGAGGCTTTAGGTATAACGTTTAGGGTTGAGGGTCGAGGGATTAGGGTTAAGGTAGAGTGTCAAGGGTAGAGCGTTTAGTGATAGGGTGTAGGGTTTAGGGTTGAGGGATTAGGGTTTAGTGTTGAGGGAGTAGGGTTTAATGTAAAGTGTTGAGGGTTTAGGGATAGGGTTTAGGATTTAAGGTTTAAGGGTTGAGGGTTGAGGCTTTAGGGTTTAGGATTAAGTGAGATACCTAGATGGCTAAGGACAGATGCAGAGGTAGACAAGGAGTGACTGAGAGATGTAGAGAGGGGAGAGGTAGAGAGGTGATGGGGAGAGATAGGTGAGAGATAGAAGAAATACATGGAGAAATGAATAATATAGATTTTTCTATAGCAGGCCAAAACGTGCTCGTGTTATAACACGAGCGCATTTTGGATTGCTATACAAATGGTAAAAAGGCCTGGACCCTCATGATCCAGGCCCATATACTCTATTTTGTTCTGTTTATGCACGTGTTCTGACAAAAAAAAAGTGTTTTCATGTTGTTGGGAAGTTCACATGCACATTTTTCACATTCTACCACCTTTGCATGAACTTTCCACCACCTTTTTCTGCTTTGCCAACTAAAGGAGGAGGAAATAACATACTTTTCACATCGAATTTGATATATATCAATTCAAGTTTCAATTTTTGTAGTGTTGCAATGTTAATTGTAGTTGAATTGTAGGAATTTAACATTATAAATTGGTTAATAGTATTGCTGTTACTAATTCTATTTGAGTGTTATTCAATTTAACGTTGAAAAGGAAGCAAGTGCTGGAAAACTCAAATTGTTGAGGAGTTTGATGCAAGAAGAAAAAATACTACATAAATGGGTACTCTCTCCATTTGAATCTCCATTTTTTAGGTATGTCAAGTCTTTACATGCATGTTCTTTACATTTTCCTTAATACTATTTGAATTACTTTATCATGCTTTATCATACATGTTTATATCACTTGTATGGTTTACATATTTTGTGTTTATATCAGTCTCTCTTTTTTTATTTTTAGTTCATCTGCGTTGTCTATGCTTCCACATTTTGCATACATGTCTTACATTTTGCATTTATAGTTCATCATAGTTCTTACTACCCAAAGAGCTTAGTCATCACACACAAATGTGCTTATATAGACTATGTTTTAAATCCTTTCATGGTATGCATAATAAAAGATATCTCAAAGGTCAACATTAATTAAAATAGACACAATCACGATATCATTGTTAAGTCCCTTTGCATACCGAACCTTGTAATACAAACTCATTAATGTCTATCTAATGAGATTCAACCTAAAGGACCTCATGCAAAATTCCATCATGTGCATTTCCTTTAAACCTACATAGATAGCCTTAAGTTAAATCTCTAGATTTTATTACTCAAGAATCCATAAGGTCAACCTACAATCTCACATCGTGCCATGTATATTTTCTACACTTGGGCTCTTTGATAAGTATGTGCAATAATGAATTAAACAGACCTTAACATATCGTGATGTCAAATTATACAAGAATAAATCCTTACAACATATAAATATACAATCCCTTAAGCATAATGAAATACTATTATCTTGTCATAACAAGTTAAAATACAAATGAATAGGTGCTAAGATCATACAAGCAAATCCTAATAGGATTAATCCAATAATGATCCATGCTATGCTACATTATTCTTCATGTTGATAGTTCATACAAACCTTGTATACCAAATGTTTCCACTCCCATATCTATGACAATGTACCAAGTTAAATACTACAAATTAGTCACATTGCCATGGAATTGATATAGGGTCTCAAGATAGTTCAGTCACAAGAAAGTACAAAGTTCAACATGAGTGTCTCCATGAAAATCATAAGCCTTAAGGTTGATCCTCTTGGTTGTCATAATATGATAATGTGAAGATAAGGGACTGTTGTCACACATCAGAAAATTAGTCCTTACCTCATTCCCTAGTGTGATGTCTCCCATGATCTCAATCATCTCTCCTTTTATGACTAGATGGTTATCAACAAGTGTTTGCCCATGAGATGTCACCAAGTGAAAATCAAGTGTATCATGTGTCCTAAATTTTGTCCCATGGTTGCAAGCTGAATCTTCATGTGTGAGGAGATGATCTCTATCTGCAAGTAAGTGTAGGTAGTTTGATGCCACTAGAACCAAGGCCTCCCCCACATCTTCAACCTTGTAGTCAACATTAAGTCCCATGTACTCTTCACTTGTAGCCTCAATAGTGACTCTCCTTTATCCTTATCCTCATAGGAATGAAGTGAACTTTGTACCATAATGCTTTGTACCTATTTTGGTTGAGTGACATTTACTCTTCTACATGATGATTATATGTACATTTTGAATGAAGGGTTGAATGACATATATTTCAATTATTTGTATGGATTCATTTCTTAGGAACTAATATTTGTCTCTTTATCATGCTACAGATAAATTCTCTGCCATGCTGAGGAAACGATTAAGAACTAAACCAACACAAGAAGAGATAGAAGCTAAGAATGCAAAGAAAGTAGTGGCTATGAGGGAAATTTGGTGCAGGAGCACCTAGAAAATCTTGTTTTCTTTTGTAATAAGGTCTATTTGACCAATGCATTTTCATTCCAGTTTGTCTCTAGGTCTTTCAGGACCTAGAACTCTTTTTGTAAGTCCCAAGTGACTTAGGTCACATTTGTCAAATTGTTAATCTCAAGACGGTTGGTCTCCCAGCCGCTTGGAATCAGTTGGTTTTCCTCAGGGTGAGTTGATAAAAACCCCAGAGGAATGAACCAAATCATGATCAGAGGAGAAGAAGAAGTGTGATTAAATGTGATTGTGTATTGTGCTAAGGAGAAATAGAATGATTCTATTTCGTCGATTTGATTTTCGTTTCTTGTAACTGCAAATTGTATAGCTATAGATTTCCATTCTTTCTATGCTTTCTGTTATTGCAATATGTCAATGTGAAGCATTCCACTAGTAAGATTGGCTTTGTTGTACAAATATTTGTTTTTGTTTTCTGTTTTGTTTTATTGTTCAGCGGTACAGAGGATCCAGACAGTGCGAGTTGCACAGTAGGTTGACCTAGCATCTCCATGTGCTAGGGTTCGGGAGAAGGTAAACTGTGCATCAATGTATTGGCAAAGCAAACCCTAATGTGGTTGATAGTAATTGTCTCGCCAATGAGTGAAGGTTAAAGGTGACATCAGAGTGATTGGAGCATCAGCCAAAGATTGCAAGTGTTCACCGACAAAACAAGTCTCACCGAAGGTAAATGCCATCAACGCATAGGGAGACAAGTTAAGAGTTTCGCCGACGAGAAGGGTCTCGCCGATAAAGTCATGTCCAACTGGTGTGGAAGCCATCATAGTTGAGACAAGGAGGAACTTAACCGTTATCGAGCATCGGCAAAAGGATGAAATACCTGGCCAATAGAAGTAAGTCTTGCCGAAGATAAAGTGAAGTTGAGCTATCAGGGTGAGTTTGGTCATGGAGAGACTTAAGAAAGTCTTTCCGATGATGGTTGTCTGACCAATGGAGATGTATTGGCGGTTCATTTGTTAGTCTTGCCGACTAGAGTAAATTAGGGCCCGTTCTGCATTTCTTACTGTGCGCTCCTCATCATATTATGGTGCAGGAGCACCTAGAAAATCCTATTTTCTTTTGTAATAAGGTCTATTTGACCAATGCATTTTCATTTTAGTTTGTCTCTAGGTCTTTCAGGACCTAGAACTCTTTTTGTAAGTCCCAAGTGACTTAGGTCACATTTGTCAAATTGTTAATCTTGAGACAATTGGTCTCCCAGCCGTTTGGATTGGTCTCCTAGCCGCTTGGAATTAGTTGGTTTTCCTCAGGGCGAGTTGATAAAAACCACAAAGGAATGAACCAAATCATGATCAGGGGAGAAGAAGAAGTGTGATTGAATGTGATTGTGTATTGTGCTAAGGAGAAATAGAATGATTTTGTTCCGTTGATTTGATTTCTATTTCTTGTAACTGCAAATTGTATAGCTATAGATTTCCATTCTTTCTGTGCTTTCCATTGTTGCAATATGTCGATGTGAAGCATTCCACTGGTAAGATTTCTATTGAAATTAGTAGAATGGCTTCATTGTACAAATATCCATTTTTATGTTGTGTTTTGTTTCGTTGTTCGGCGGTGCAGAGGATCCAGACAGTGCGAGTTGCATAGTAGGTTGACCTAGCATCTCCATGTGCTAGGGTTCAGGAGAAGGTAAACTATGCATTGGTGTATCAGCAAAGCAAACCCTAATGTGGTTGATAGTAATTGTCTCAGTGACGAGTGAAGGTTAAAGGTGACATCGGAGTGATCAGCGCATTGGCCAAATATTGCAAGTGTTTACCGATAGAACAAGTCTCACCAAAGGTAAATGCCATTGGCGCATCGGGAGACAAGATAAGAGTTTCGCCGATGGGAAGGGTCTCACCAATAAAGTCACGTCCAACCGGTGTGGAAGCCATTATGGTTGAGACGAGGAGGAACTTAACCATCATCGAGCATCGGCAGAAGGATGAAAGACCTGGCCAATAGAAGTAAGTCTCGCTGAAGATAAAGTGAAGTTGAGCTATCGGGGTGAGTTTGGTCATGGAGAGACTTAACAAAGTCTTTCCGACGATGGTTGTCTGACCGATGGAGATGTATCGGCAGTTCATTTGTTAGTCTTGCTGAATAGAGTAAATTAGGGCCCATTCTACGTTTCCCACTGTGCGCTCCCCATCAAACTTCGTGAGAAGAGGAAATTAGACATGATAAATGAAGACATGCCAATTGAAGAGGAACTGTAGCCATCAAAAAGAGATATGGTATTGGTGACACAAAAGAAACTAATGCAAAAACTCTGTGCTATGAGAGATTTGAATATTGTAGTTGTCGACACATCCTCTACCGCAAGTCAACATGTAGGGACACCATCTACCACATCTCAAGTTGAGAGTACATCATCACTCACATGTGAGGAAGGAGGTATGCCATCATTCCCACCTCAACCTCAAGGTATGTCATCTATTCCATCTTCGATTGAAGGTATGCCATCTAGCCCATTTCATTTAAATATTGATGAAATTCCTAATGTTGAGATAAAGTTACCTATCTTAACACCACCTAGAATTTTGCATAGAAAGCCAAAGTATTTGATTGATATTGATGAGAATAATTTGCAGCCAATGGAAGGTAAGATTCCAAAATGCACTTGTAGAAGATATGCTCATAAGATTTGAAGATTGTTCTTTGGAAAGTTAAATGAGACTGCAAGATGTCAACTATTCATTGAAATGATGTGAAGTATAAAGTATAGGTCCATCATGAAGATTCTTGGGTTGAGAACATGAGAAGCTTCAAGTGAAAAATCTATTGTCAAGATTCTAATGAGTGCATATGAGAGTGTGGATAACACCTCACGCACAAAAGATAGTAATATAACATGACATGTCATTACATCGACTATAGTAAGTAGTCAAACGAGGAAAGCTTGTCTCATTAGAAAGATGAGTCAAGCATTGAGAATTAGTAGGAAATCTTTATCAAGAGCCATTGGAAGGTGCCAAAGAATTAAGGACACCAATGCCAATGAATTATGGGCGTTCTCGGGGAGACTACCACGAAAAGATAAACCAATTGTTGAAGCATTGAGATCAATAATTGAAGACTTTTGGAAGAATTACACAAGGGTATCTCCGAATCAAAGGGATGTGGTAAGAAGGAGAATTTGTAGTCAGAACCGTGAACCACATCCAAAGCATTTTTTGGATATGACTCAAACACAGTTTTTTGGTAAATTTCTAGAGATGTATCCCAAATTAAAATTTGTCAAAGATATTTTGAAATGCTAAAACCTTTCTATGTCAAGATAAATCACACATGCACTACTTGTTGTTGTAGATTACATATTGAATTTTCTAACCATTTTGATGTTTATCGGTCTATATGTTTAGATTTGCATACTAACAATGTTTTGCAGGATTGTGGCATAAATGCCCCACCAACATCTTCAAGGGACTTCATATCAAGAATTTTATGTGAAAGAGAGGAAGGTCAAATATTCTATAGGAAATTATGCTTGGATGGTACATGTCAGCATTGCGGTGGCTTGCAATGTATGCCAATATGTGAACATATGGAAAGAACACATGCGGTTAGAAACGAACTAGTAGAGTTCGGCAAGTATAAAACAATGGCATACAATACAAAATATGGTAAAGAAGCAAAGAGGTGTGAATTGTTTATTCAAAAGATTCCAGTGTATCAGTTTATGTCTATATTTCATTACAGTATAGTGTGAGGTGCAATCACATTATTACAACTCCACACAAGTTTCTATCTTTGTGCACATCGCATTCATTCATGTGAATGATAGTCCAGAGGATGACATAAAGATCATAAGGGAGTATCATTTTTATATTAGTGATGATCACATGCATTCTATAGAGTTCATGCAAGGTTGCTTTCAGGTGTTCTACAATGATTTGGCTAGAAGGGGCATATCATTCAGTCAGCATATCATATGGTCAGATAACTGTGCATCACAATTCAAGAACTTGTGTAATTTCTATTGACTAAGCAGAAGGCATAATATTATAGGTGTTCAGCATATGTTGAACTTTTGTGAGGCCGAGCATGGAAAGGGAGAGCATGATGGTGCAGGAGCATGTATCAAAAGATCCATAGCACGAGAAGAGTTAAAGTATAAAGACAATGCAAAATTGATAGATGCAAAATCAATTGCCAAGTGGTGTAATGCTTCGATAGGTCTAGGTAATGAAGTTAAGTCTTCAGTTTGTAGATTTTTTTGGTTGATAGATGATACTAACATTGCACCATATGAGGATTGTTGTACACTAACAGGATCAAGTGAGCTACACTCTTTCAGAAGCTCAATTGTAGGTTCATGGAGTATTCATACGTGAAAGATGGCATGTTTTTGTTCTTCATGTACAATTCAAGCCTATAATGAGTGCAAGTCAAAGGAGTGGGTTGACAAATGACAATTAAGTTATCTTAGCCCACTTGACACGTATCGACCCTGATGACACTAGAATTGACAAAGATGGAATCATTAGTTGACTTTGACCACATATCAGATCTAGTTCAACTAGGTAATATATACTTGCATAGTTTTTGAAATTCCTAATGTTATCTTACTTTGTGGTGTTTTTGTAATGTTGACTAATTTTATCTAATTTGCTACACATATCATTGTAGGGCATGTTTATGTAGTTATTGCAGATGAAGATAATGAAGAGGGAACAAATTATTACTTGTATTGTTGTGTTGAGGCCAAAAAGAAATTGGAGGCCCCAATTACAGATGGAGAAAACATCGAATACCCTACAGGCTTAGTGGTTGTTACTAGAACATGGATTAGAAGGTACCCACATAAGCGTGTTAATGTTTGGCTATTTGAGGACTTTGACACGCATCAGAAGATTCTTCATTAGTTGAACCTTGTCGTGGCATCCAATGTTCATTTGATACAATTTCAGGGTAGACCTTTAAACAAGACCTTGTGGAAGGTGCGTGAGTCTAACCATGAGGTAATACTTGACACAATAAAGAGTAGAGCAGACCTGGATGGTTCGTTGGATTAATTTGTAAGTATTCACATTGATTTTGTAAAGTCATGTTACATTGATTTGTAAGTATGCACATTAATTTTTAAGTTTACATAGGTTTATCTTTTTTATTTCTTGCTGCATTTTTACATATATACAGTGAATATTGTGATGAATATGTTTGTCATTGATGTCAAAGTACTTGGATGTTAGTAATTGAGTAAGGAATGCATAATTGTGTAAGTCTATTGGTTGTCTATTTTTTGATGATACCATTATGCTTTCAGGAGATGTTGTTGGGTTTTATGATATAAAGACACTTGCTTCTTCATAGAATATGTGATGTGATGCATAGAGTTGTAGGGCTTCAAGACAAGGCATGAACTTGAATAGTGAAGATCTCACTCAAGAAGTAGTATGAACTTGAGAAGTGAAGGCCTTGTGATTGGTTTAATTTGTTTGCTATGGTATACATTTGATGTTTGCATCATCATCATGTTATGTTTCATGGGGTTAGATCTAAGTGATGGATGAAGTTGATCCTTATTAGTCTTAATTATGTTCACTCATGTCATATCAAGATTCATGTCACAGGGTTTGGATGTTAGTTCATAACATTCATGTTTATCATGTTATAATAGCAGGATATAGTTTCTTATGTTATTGGTTCATGCCATTAGATCATTGGATTTGGTTGTGGTTCTTCATCATAACATGTCATGCTTTCAGGAGTTGGATTGGGTTGTGGTTCTTCCTCATGACAGGAGTTTGTTCATGTCTTCATGCTTCTTTGTGCTCCATGTCTTCAGTGTTCTCAGTGTCTTCATGTGTCAAAGATTTCTTCAGTGTCCTCTTGATGTTGATGTTGATCACAAAATATGGTGTTAAGTTCATGTTGATGTTGATTGATGAGTTGTGGTTGTTGTTGGAAGTTTTGGAAGTCTAAAGGATGTCACAGTGGTAGTGTTCATATCACAACTACAGAGGTTTAAACATTTAGTTAGGTTTTTTAAGTTAAAGTTATTAGTTATATTTTAAACATTAAGTGTATTGTCTTTAAAGACCTAGTTTGGTAAGTTTTGTTTGTGTTATACTCTCTGTTTAATCTATCTCAGATAACCTGTTGTGTTCTTCATGTGGTCTTCAACACTTAGGTTGTATTATGTTTAGGGTTATCTAGTCCTCAACCTCATAAAAACCCAAGTCTTTACTTTGCTCTAAAATCTAAGTTAATACCTTACACCCGTAATGACAATATTGTACCGGCGATATCCCTGAAGAGTCCAAATTACCAAAAAATAGAAATATTTGACGAGTTGTTACTTAGAAATCGTGACACTTAGAAACATCATGTCTAAGGAAATAAAATCACATAGAATCCCTCTACAATAACCTCTCTCAGTTTTTGATATCTCTAAGGTGTTTGCCCGTGGTGAAAGGTTTTTTTCTGCCCAAAAAATCGTTAGAAGGAGGTAGTGTAAAGTTGCAAAGGGGTGTAACTTTCATCCTACTCCTAATGTGACCAAACCAATAGTTCCAACGCGTCCGAAAGGGTATGTTTAGGCTAGGCATGGTCCTGTTTTGCACCCAAACATGCCGAAACAGTTCAAGCTACATTGCACCAGTGATATCCCTAAAGAGTCCAAAGTGTAAAAAGGCAACAATCTTTGATGAACTGTTACTTGGAAAACATAACACTTAGAAACATTCTATCTAAGGAAACATGATCACGTAGAATCCCTCTACAATAATGTGATCAATTAGAGTCAAATTGGTAAATGTGATGACATGATACATATTAACATGGTGAGATGCAAAGTATACATTTATAATATTAACCACATTCTCAAAGGGATTGTTGATGACTTATGGAAGCCTATAGCCCCAATGTTATGTTGCATACTCAAATTAGGTAAGACTCCATGGGAAACTTGTGTAACACTAGGAACCATGCTGTGTAATTACATGTAGCTTCTTGCACCATGTATAATTCACACAATGCCAGGAATCATGTTGCGCAACTCAAAAGACACCCTAAAAATCTTTCCCAACCCTTTATATTAGGTACCATTCACATAATTCAAAGGATCATGCACATAGTTTTATAAATAACTTTGTCTGAGTTTTGCATCACATCTATACCTACACATGCTATTGTACACAAGGCACACAATGCAAAACTCAACACATAACCTTGTGCAACACTTCTAAACATCACACACTATTTTAGTTCATGCAAGCAATCACTTGGCACAACTTTATTCCATCACAAGACACCTTTTAACACAATGAACAACTAAGAGTCAAACCAAATCTTAAAGTTGTCTACTCAAACTATTGTGATGGTTGAGTTCCCACATGTCACTCTTGGTTGCTGACTGTGATGAAAGTTATCTTTTTAGGGAATCAAATTATGCATGGTGCAAGGAACCATGAACGTTGTGTTGGATCAAGTGGCAATGTTTAGGTGGCACATGATGCAAGGACTTATGCATGAGGTTGTACATTGCTATGTGGGTGACTAAGGCTAACATACAAGCTTGTGCAATAGCATGTAGATCATGATGTGAACAAAAAAACTTGCTTTCCATTTATCTATTTAACCAATCTTCCTTTCTCTATTTTCTCAGGCATGTCTGGTTTTGAGAGACTAAAAATTTCAACCCAAAACTCAAATTCTCTTATCATCAATTGGGATGGATTCTTTGACAATTAAACTTTGAAACCTAGAGGCATACAAAAATGATCTACACTGCACCTATCCATATTACATAATGATCAACAAAAATGATTTGTATTAACCAAATATCCATATAGGCATACATTAGTATCTGTCAATATAAGTATAACATATATACAAAATAACCATATAGGCTTACAAGAATATCATATAGGCATACAATGTCAACTATATGCAATACAAAATATATGTCCATCTCTAGGTTACAATAATATATGTCATTCCCCTCTAGTGAAGAGAATATATCATGAGCATCCTTTGATCTTCGAGTGGATGGAGACACATATGAGGGTGGCCTACTACGAACCCAAAGGATGCTCCTCCTATTTAGTTGTTCATGGATCTGTAGTTGTTACAATAAAAAGTATAGATATTAATATATAGAAATTACATTATAAAAAATGAAACATTTAACAAAATAATCACTTACTGCTACCATAAAATCTGTCTCCTCATTTGCCTTAGTACCAAGATTAGGTTGTGGAGATGTCATGTCCTATAGAAACCATCCAGATAGAAATTAAACTTCAAATAAATAATCATTTGATTTTTAAAAAATAAACAACTATAACAACGAATGTAATTTAAAATTTACTAATCTGCCTCATACCCCCATCAAAGGCATGGAGCTATGAATCACAGAGGACACACCATGCTCCATTGACCTATGAACTTTGAGAGGTGTCTGCACAGCTTGCATCATCTGAAAATAAAACAACATTATTCAATTACGAAAACTAGAATAGTGATGCTAAATTGTTTTAAAAAAAATTAAAAATAGTAGGATGAGAGATTCCACCTATTACTAAAAGTGATAAAAACAATGACTATGCAGAAAGGAATGGAAATGGTCATTCCAATTGAAAACCACTTTTGCGGATATACTTAAGTATATGTAAGTATAACATGTATATATACTTATGTGGCTATGTATAGGTTGGTTTTTGCAAATTTTGGTGTGTAGATTCCACCCTTTGCCATTGATGTCAAAGGGGGACTGAGGAGTAGTGAAAATGTGGAATCCAGCTAAGGGGGAGCTCTGGTAAAAGTGTACATAAGACAGAGCATTAGCCAAAGGGGAGTTTGCTACGACACTTAGTCATTTTTCACTAAGTATGCCAAAGGCGGAGATTGTTGGAAAGAGACACTATGTGGCTTCATGAATGTTGTCATTGATGGCAACAAAGTTTATCCCACACATCTACAACACATAGTATGTCTATACCGGAAGACAGATTGAAGAGTGTTTTGGTCCGGTGAACAAGAATAGAGCATGCAGCAAGGTCTGACAATTAGGTCCAGATCTCTCAGAGGATGTATTTCAGAAAAGTGCAGACTTGGGGAAGTCAAGAGGAGTACCATGACTACTACATTCCAGAGATTGAGCCTCCGGTGATGAAAGAGTGAAAAGATATGAGCATATAAGTGTTGGGTTCTTGACAGGCAGAGTAGACTGAGGAAGAACTAACCGACAGAGCATTAGACTTTAATCCAGATGAGAAATTGATGGTGGTCAAGCTTCTTGAGGGATCATTCATGGTTGGATGACATGATTCATGACTTCTATGTCTATATTTTTGATACGCATCACATATTAAGCATGGATTCAGCTGAGAGATCAGTGTCTTGGAAATATCTTTAGTATTCTGGTTGCTGACTAAGAAGATGTTGAAATCCTTGATGCGGATATATATACCAAATGGATTTTAGTATGAAGGGTGAAGTTGTGTGTGGAAGTGTGTGAAGAAAGGCAGAGAGAAGTGTGGAAGCAGCAATACAAGTCTGGTATGTGACAAAACAACAACATTAGAATAGAGGAAGAATGAAGTGCATTAGATCAGTATACTGAGCCTAACCAGAACTAAACCTCAACATATGTGGATGCCTCTCATCAGTTCAAACACCTGGTTACTTTCTATATACCTTGTAGACAGTGAGTCTCTTATAGACAATGTGCCTTTTGTGAGCAGTGTGCTCAGGTAGTGAGCCCTAATTAGCAAGTGCCATTTTGTACTTCTTATTCTTTTAACAGAGAATACAATCTTGGGTTAGTCACCCCGTGGTTTTTCCCTTAACAGGGTTTTCCACGTAAAAATCCTTGTGTTATGTGTGTTGATTTTATTTCTGCTTTCATGATTATGTATGCTCTTATGTTTTGATGCTGCATTAATTTAAAGAAGAAAAGAAAGTTAAGATATTTCAGATAACTGATTCCCCCCCCTCTCAATTATCTACCTTGTTTCCAACAAGAGGGGTATGAGCCTATGATATCTTATATCACATATGATTGACTCCAACATCATCTAAGTTTTAGGTATTAATTATGGGGGCAACAAGTCACCCCTAACCAAAATCTTCAAATCTACATTAACCCATTCCCCTACAAACTATGTCAATCCTATTGGATCAATTTCTTCCATCCCTACTTTTGATCCTACATCTAACCCACCTAAGTCTAATGAGAACCCTTCATTTAATACTACTATATTCTTTGAGATGAAAGAGAGCACAAAATCCTCCAAGAACTCATATAAACATGTACCAAAAGAGCACAACAACAATGGAGACTTGAGGAAGCATAAGAAAGAGCTATAGTATATCACCAAGAGAGCCAAATCTTCACAAGAGTTCACAACTAGTTGAAGATCCAAGAGAGTTCACCATGGAATGCATGAGAATGAAAAGTGAAAGTCAAAAATCCACCACATGAGATGGAAAACCTAGAGATAGAGTCAAAATAGAGACATACTGAGCTGCAAAGAGGTGTTACTAGAATCTTGAATCATGAGCCTAATATATTCTAACAATGGACCATGACCATTTCCATTCCTACAACCTAATAATGTTTCATTAGTTTGACCAAATTTTGTTGCCCAACTCTGCTTCATCCTGTCCAAAATTGAGATGTGACCACTTAACAAAAATGTTAAAGCTTCTGCCCTCTTTAAGTCTGCCGGATCACTGGTCCGGGCTATGGTCTGAGCATCAGTTAGGGCCTCATGCATTGCCTCTAACCTAAGGATAATTATCCCTCTTAGCTCACTCATCCTACTTATTCTATTCTTCTTTTCCTTTTCAAGCCTCTTTATTTCATTTATAGTGGCAATAGACTGGCACTCTTGATTCATTATGGATGAGGTGAGAGGATCAAAATTCTGAGATAAACTTGATAGTTTACCTTCTTGTTCTTCCACCTTTGCAATGTCATTTGTCACTGTGGACCAAGATAGACAAAATTTGTATAATTTTTTTCCATCTTTAAGAGCATTTTCTAGGCTCTTTATCCCAATATCCATATTTCTCCTATCATTTTCTATGAGTCCCTGTACTTCAGAGAATCTCTTTCCCAAAAACTCTTTCCAGATTTTCTCTTCTGCCGATTTCTCCAAAGAATCAAAATGTGTGCTAATAGAATTAACAAAAGATTTCAAATTACTGGATGAAGAGGCTGAAAGATCATTTTGGAAGGATGGCATGATCATCTCCAACACACCAGATGCAATCTCTATCAGCTCGCAGTCTTCCATGTGAGACTTCAGAAGCTTTTCTTTTTCTTTAGCTTGAGAAAAAGATGCTACCTTCATTGTCTGGACCAGAGAGAGGGAGTCAAAATTGAGTGGTCCTTAAAATAGTTCCGGTTCATCTAATTCCATCATCTCTTTGGTCAGGAAGTTTTTTACTGCTTCTACAGCGTCTCTTGCCAGAGACAGAGTCTTCTTTCCTTCTGCAGCCTCAAAACTCTCATAAGAGATCTTCTCTATGTGTTCTTCTTCTCTTCCCTTTTCCTCCTCTACTTGACTCAATTTCTCCTCTTTTCTTCCTTCTCCTTCAGTTCTGGAGTCAATAGGGGGATCTAGAAGAGAGATGTTTACTTCTTTAGGGACTTCCTCTTCTGGAATAGAGGAATCCAAGTCCTTAGTCCTCTCCTCACCTATCTACTTTGGCTCTTCTGCAATTTTCTCAGTAGATTCTTCTTTTGATGTACTTAGTCCTTCAGCATCCATGGCAGAATGTTCATCATCTATGTCCTCTATGATAGGGAGATTGAATCTCTTGTAGGCATTCTAGAGGATGTCTTATGTTTCTTTTTCTATCTTATCCATCTCTCCAAGTATAAGTTTGTTCATTCTGGCTTTGCTTTGGAACTCATCCTTGCAGTCCTTGAAGATCATGGTCATTTGTTTTGGAGTAATGGAAGGATAGAGTTGAATTGCAATCTGTTCTCAGATCTCAAGGCCCTTTGCCTTAGCATTCTCCTTTCTTAGTTCAAGTTCCTTCTCTAGACTTTTGGGAATTAGAGAGATGATTTCAATGAATGCTTTATTATAAATGTTTAGGTACCTGACTGGAGCATCTTCCAAGATTTTCTTGTCAGCATCACTATATTCATCATAAAATTTAGTGACTAGTTACAGGTTCCCTTCCACTGTGATTGCCTTGATGATATCATCAATAAAGAGAGTAGGCTTTTCAACAAATTCTTCTACCTCTTCTTCTTTGTTTGCACCGACAGAGGATTCACTTGACGTTTTCTTCTTCTTCCTCATTTTCTTAACTTCCTCATCGGTCTCTGTTTATTCATCATCCTTTTGGCTTAAATAGGATCTTGTGGCCTTGGTTTTTGTTCTCTTTTCTCCCTTACTAGATGTCTTGGCCTTCGGTTTGGAGGATCTTGAGCTCTTAAAAGTGGCAAGTGTAGAGCTCTTGGAGGATCTAGTCTGGGAGGGGGCTTGCACCAGATCACTTTCTTTTTCTGCTTCTTGTCTCTCTTTCTCTGCTCTTTCTATTTTCTCTCTGTTTTCATCAATTGCCTCCTTTGATATGCCATATTTCTTGGCAATCTCCTCTACTTCCCTTCTCACTTTTCTTTTCATCTCTGGTTGTCTCAGTTCAACATGTATTTTTACACTTAATTCTTGAAAGGTTCCAAACCTTTCTGCCTCAGGGTCCTTAGGCTGACTTAGCAAGTGTTGGACATGCAGCTCCAAGATTTTCTCATCTACCTCATAGCCCATTGGCATAATCCAGACTGTTCTGGGCTCCACTGTCTCCATTAGGCATTGATTAGTGTCTACCATGAAACACACTGTATCCTAATAGTTTTCAACCATAGATTGGGGAATTCTTTCTCTGGCCTGCATCATACTTTGGAAGTTCTTGAAGTATCCCTAGAGTGCTGTACTTTGAGCCTTGGCATCACCAAGCCCATACATATAATCTCTGATTTGTATGGAAACCGGTCTGTCATTTTACCATACCCAGCCACTTGATCTAGGTAGCTCATTCATATAGTAAAAGAATAAACACAGTAATAGCCCACCATACTTGAATGAGTTCTTCTTGTCCTTCTTGATCTTTTGTAAATTTTCTAGCAGTTGGCTTAGGAGAAGCTTGCATAGATAATAGTCTAAATTTTCCCTTAGCATCTGATATGCAGTATATATTGTAGTTCCAAACACTGAATTCTCCCTGCTGGAGTGATAGATTTTATAACCAATTATCATAGAGGCAAATTTGATATTTGGATTTGTGATGTCTTCTATTATCATTGCTCTCTTGTCAAACTTTGATCTAGTAGCCTCATTGTTTGGTTCTTGATCGATTTGAGAGTAGGCAACCCACCAGATGAGTGCAAACCAGTTACTTCCCTAATGGCATCTTTTTATATCTTGAATGGCCTCATCAACCACATGAAGTTCTCATGTATTCTACTAAGAACATACCGGACCCATTCATCTTCTGTAAAATAGGGGAAGTGGATGCAATGTCCAAAATGCTTATCCCGAATGGCCTTGTATTGAGGTTTGAGTTCAAAGGATTCATCTATTAGTTGTTTATAGTAGATATCCATCAGTTTTGATTCTCCAAATTCCTCAATATTTGCATGAATGTATGCCCTAACATCTTCTACATGCAGAACCCCATGCAGAATGCTAGAGAATGCGCCTAAGGGATCAACTTCTAGGGATTTGTAGGGGTGTTTCTTGAACTTTGGCTGGCCTATCAGTGATCTTAACAACATTTGGAGTAACCATATTGCAAAGAGATTCAGAGAGAGATATTCAAGAATGGAAATACCTTTTTACGCTTCTAGGGTTCACAATATGAGCTGAAAAAGATCGCTGGTTGAATCGGATTCTGCGGTTGATCTTTGAGAGAGTTGAAGCAATCTTATTGCAGAGCTCTTCCTTTCTTCCTTTCGAATGCAAATGTGCAAATGATGAATAAAAGAACCCTTATATATTTGTGCAAACCCTAATTTCATATTGTAATAAATGCACATCTTAAGTCATTTTGGGTCCCTTGTTCTGACCTTGTTCTGAGAGAGATCCTTTTGAATCACTAAGATGCACTTAGGATTATTCTTAGTGATAATTTATAATGTATCTCCCTTCCTCCAATCATGTAATTTATCCCTAGATCAAGATATTTCAATTTTGAATCATACCAGATCTAACTGTGAAAATCTTGCTTTTACTGGAAGGCTGTCAAACCGGATCAATCTTGGATGATTAGACTCTTCAAATCTCCTTGCGGATCTTTCATATTTTTACCGAGGGTTATTTAGATATTTCTTTGAGAACTCTTCAATCCGCAACAGTCCATGTGCCAATTTTAGGCACCAATTGACTGGTTAGGGGAATTTATTTTCCTTTGTGACTCCCCCTGAGCCAGGGCTCATCTATTTAGTTTTTAGAAGGAATATCAGCACCAGATTCTGGTGTGGATCCATCCCCAACATTTTATGTACTTCTCTTTACCCAAATCTTGTTCATCTCCCTTTGAACTTCATTCGCATTCACTTTTCCTTTTCCTTTGTCTTGATTTTGATTATGATGCACCATACCTTTTTTTATCCTGATTCTTACTTTTGCAGAATTTGGCAATATGACCGGATCTATTGCAGTTGTAGAAAATACCATTTCTTTGCATATTTGACTGATATCCTCTTGATCTACATTGATTAGCCATATGTCCCATTCTATTGCATGCAAAGCATCTACCATTGAATGAATTGTTTATTTGCATATTTTTGCATTCATGAGATTTGTGACCATACCTTTTGTAGTTCAAACACTGTCCGGAGAAGGATGAATTAGTCTGATTCATTCTTCTTCTACACTGAGTTGCTTTATGAGCGAAGTTGTTGCAATTGTAGCAGTATCCATTGAAGGATGGATATCTTTGAGCATTTGGTTGCCTTATCGGAGGTCTTCTAGACCTATTTCTTTGATTTCCTGATCCAGAGTTCTTCTAACCAAATCCAGAGCTTTCACCTTTCTCATAACCCAAGCCATGTTTGTCATCTACCCTCTTTTGGCTTTCAAGAAGAACTTCAAGTTGAGTAGAGCTTATCTTGAATTTCTCTTTGTATTCATTTGTTGTTTGAAGATCCCTTTTAAGAGTGTCTATCTGATTCTCAAGTTGTTCTTCATTATCTCTAGCTTCTTTAAGATCAGATTCCAGATGCCTGATTATTCTATCCATTTTGTGGCAGTCTTCTGACTTCTCCTTGAGAGATAGTTTTAGATTATCTTCAGTTTTTCTTTTCTCTTCAATCTCTTGGGTGAATCTCATAACCCTTGATTCCATTTCATGTCTTACCATAATGACCTCTTTTGATAGCTTCTCACATAGCTTGTTTTTCTCATTCAAATCTTCATTAGTGTCATTGGCTTCACTTTGACTTGCTAATTGTTGAAGTAGTTACTTTCAATTTTTCACAGAGATACTTAGTTTTTCTTTTAGTTCATTTATGAAATCATCAGCTTGTTTGAGTCTTTCCCTCAAGTTATTGACTTTAGAGTGAGATTGCTCAAGATCATCTAGGGAAGATTGAAGTTGTTCCCTCATACCATACATATCCATTTAGATTCTCAGATCTTCCTCAAACTGTTAGGCTCTGTTTGGAGGAACTTGGGTCTGATACCAATTGTTGGAAACAAGGTAGATAACTAAGAGGGGAGGAGGTGAATCAGTTATCTAAATTATCTTAACTTTCATTTCTTCTTTAATATTAATGCAGCATCAAAACATAAGAGCATACATAATCATGAAAGCAGAAATAAAATCAACACACATAACACAGGGATTTTTACATGGAAAACCCTGTTAAGGGAAAAACCACGGGGTGACTAACCCAAGATTGTATTCTCTGTTAAAAGAATAAGAAGTACAAAATGGCACTTGCCAAATAGGGCTCACTGCCCGAGCACACTACTCACAAAAGGCACACTGCCTACAAGAGACTCACTATCTACAGGGTATATAGAAAGTAACCAGGTGTTTGAATTGATGAGAGGCATCCACATATGCTGAGGTTCAGCTCTGGTTAGGCTCAATATACTGATCTAATGCACTTCATTCTTCCTCTGATCTAATGCTGTTGTTCTGTCACATACTAGACTTGTATTGCTGCTTCCACACTTCTCTCTGCCTTTCTTCGCACACTTCCACACACAACTTCACCCTTCATACCGAAATCCATTTGGTATATATATCTGCATCAAGGATTTCAACATCTTCTTAGTCGGCAACCAAAATACTAAAGATATTTCCAAGACACTGATCTGTCGGCTGAATCCATGCTTAATATGTGATGCGTATCAAAAATATAGACATAGAAGTCATCAATAATGTCAGCCAACCACGAATGATCCCTCAAGAAGCTTGATCACCATCAATTTCTCATCCGGATTAAAGTCTGATGCTCTACCGATTAGTTCTTCCTCAGTCTACTCTGCATGTCAGGAACCCAACACTTAGATGCTCATATCTTTTCACTCTTTCATCACCGGAGGCTCAATCTCTAGAATGTAGCAGTCATGGTACTCCTCTTGACTTCCCCAAGTCCACACTTTGCTGAGATACATCCTCTGAGAGATCTGGACCTAATTGTTGGACCTTACTGCATGCTCTGTTCTTGTTCATCAGACCAAAACACTCTTCAATCTATCTTCTGGCATAAACATACTATGTGATGCGAATGTGTGGGATAAACTTTGTTGCCATCAATGACAACATTCATGAAGCCACACAGTGTCTCTTGCCAACACCTCTCTGGTGTCATGTCCTAGGGTCTAATTGGTGGTAATTGGATGAGTTTATTAGAGAGAATTTGTCGAAGAATAGTGTGGAAGGGATCAAAAAGATTTGGTAGACATGTATGGAAAATGTGGTAGTATAGACAAGGCAATGAGCTGTTTGAAAAGATGCCTCAAAGAAATGTGGTCTCCTTGTTTATGCATCTTCTTGTCATGGCATTCCATGAGACCACATTTCTTTGAGGCATTTTTTCAAATAACTATATTGTAATTGAAAATTTGTCATCTATCAACATCTAGTTATTAGTTATGTAATGTCTAGTAATGCTTCAAGAGTTTCAAAGATGTGCAATGAAATGTAATCAACGATATCAATATAAAATACAAAAATCTAGTACATGTACAATTCATTAGTTAAACTATTTATTTTATTACCTCAGTGAAGCTTTGAAGTCCACCACCACTGGTAGGTGTTGCCGTGAAATCTCCAATATTAACCTATTCAACATCCAAAATCAAATATTAGAATACCATTCATATAAAATTGCTATTCACACGTAATATTTATAATTGTTTACTAGTTACATACCTTAGTAGTAGATGTCGTAGTGTAATATGCAGGTGGAGAACTGCTGAAAATTGCATCAACACTATGACCCTAAAATTACATTAAAATCATCAAACTAAATTAGTTAATCTTGCATTTCAAAAATGAAATTTAATAAATTAAATTCAATGAACTTGCTAACATTTACCTGAGTATCAAGGCCAAAAGTCTCACTCAGGAGGGCATCTGTCATCACCATCTACTCAGTTGCAGATGTAGCTTGCGCACTTGCATCTCAACTATCCATGGGGTCATAACCACATGCTGACCCACAAGCCTAACAAGTATGGGGTGGAACCCTACTCCTCAAAATCTCCACCGGCCCATGCTATGTTGCAGGACTGGCATGCTCTATGATGCTCTGGGTCAAGGAACTAATGGACTAAAGTGCCTCAACCTCAACACTCTCCTTCTCAATGGAAGGGATAGGCACATGCTCATGGGCTGGTCTAGTGAGTGCTCATCTCGCTGGCCGATGTGGGTCAACATGTGCCCCTGGTCTATCCTGTGCTGACCCCCCCTCTACCCTGGAAGTCCTACATATCAAAATACTTTGGCACTTTGTTTTTTACAAACTCACAGTAGAGTTTCCTCAAAAAGTATTGTGGGATCTCATTAGTGTTGCATGGAGGATGGTCAAAAACCATCCACCACCTCTGCCCAAAATTGTCCCTTATCGCTTGGTTGTTGCACCAATGGATAGGGAACCTCTTGCATGTAAAGGGTAGAGGTTGATCTGTTTGTTGGTCTATAAAAATGGAACACAAGTCTAATTTTGTAATTTGTTCATTTTTTACTTGCTCATATGACAACTTGTCTGCATAGTACTCTCTAAATTCTCTCCTCTTTTCTGCCCAACTAGATATTTGCTTGCTAATTGAATCTACATTTGATAACATAGATTCAAGAGATTGAGCAAACGTGTATCTATGTGAGGTTAAATTTGCAGGATCTTTCAACCTTGCAATTATGTCCTCAATTTGTTTTTTATTGTTTTCAATTTGCCCCATTAGATTTTCATATGTTCCAAGGGCATGTTGAGGAATGAATGGAGGTGTTTGTTTTTGGGGTTGTTCTTTAGCAGGTATTTCATGTTCAGGTGATTTAGGATTTTGTGGATTTTCAGGAGGAGGAGGTGCATTATCAATTCATGTCAACTAAGGAAATTTACATCAAAAATCAACTTAAACCTACCTATTTAGAAACAAATTCACACAAAAAAACAAAGACAACTCACTCCTTTGGTCTCTCTGACGTCGTGGCAGCATTTTGGTGATGAATCGATGAGAATTTGGTGTCGAAACTAGTCTCCAATAACATGACGGCGCTCCTTAGGGTTTGCAGACCACGGGTGCAAGAAAATGAAATGATGAAATGAGCCTCAACTTAGGTTTTTTTTTAAATACTAAAACAAAATGTACTTGCGTTATGTCTTACAAGTTTTTAAAAAAACTTTGGCCACTTTTTGGCCCCCAAACTTTTTGTACCCACCCTGTAACCCCTTATTGTGGTGGCACCCATTTTATGAACCAAACTTTTTTATTTTTGTCAGTCAGTTTGAAGGTTCACTAACTCCACCTTTCACTGATGACTTTGTCTTGTAAGTTTGTCAGTTAATCTTTGCACCAATGGAGAATCAAGGCCAAAAATTTTCAAAGTTAAAAGTTTCACTAGTTCACTGATGAGCGATATTGCCAATAAGGAGATATTGTCGACCAAACTTGAAATTGGTGGAAAGTTTAGTTCATGAAATTGTTAGTTCGCCTCGATGAAGCATATCATTGATAAGAGATACAAAGAAGATTCTAAATTTTGTAAACTTACAAGAAAATGATATCGCCCAAGGTCATAGTTCGTGAAACAATTATTTTGCTAATACATCCTACCACTGATAAAGAAACCTTTTATAAAGAAATGAAGAGACCTTTCCTCTGCCAGTTCGTAGAATGGCGATTTCACCAATCAAGGAAAATCATCGCTAATTTTTATTGCAAAGGTTCACCATTTATATGTTTTGGTGATAACCAGGGAATGGGTATATAAGGGGATGGTTCATTAATTACACATTACCCTAATTCAACCATATAAATTGGGTAATGTGTTGTCACTCAAGCATAATGTTACCAATCCAAAAATTGTTGCGGCATTGTAGACTTAATAGCTTGGTCCTACTTCACGGTTATCTCATTGCATTCAGGTCAATTTTTCCACCCTTGTAATATTGTATACTTTGAATCTACGTTTGGTAAAGGCAACATGCTAGAGGGAGTTTTCATGACCAAGGTAAATTATACTACTCATAATACTTTGATACAATTCTTTCTCTTGAAGTCCTATCATTCTCTTTTGGAACTATTCGACTTTTCAGTGTGGTGGATAGTCAAATTTGCTAAAATGAAGTATAAATACCAAGGATACAATGTCTCTTCCATAATTGAAAATGAGCTGGCTAAGATTAGAGATATAGAGCTAGGGCACGTTAGCTTGATTGACTTTTGGACTAGAATGAATGCAATATCCTAGGCCAAATTAGTTGAACAAACCTTTTCAAGTGGTCTTGCCCATGCAGATGGGTTTCCCCTTGCAGTCAAGTACCTTAACTTAGTTCTTGCCTATGTGGAGAAATATCATATTGAGTCCCATCAAATAATTGGGGTAGATGATGAAGTGTTAGTGAAAACTTGACACCAAAACTATTAATGGCATTTTTAGACTACCAATACATGACGAGTTTAACGATATGTCAAGAGAAACTAGCTGGAGTTATTATGCAAACAAATGGCAATTGTTGGCAAGAAGTATCATGACTATAAGAAGAAGGGATACCCTTTCCCTATCAAACTAACTCATTTTAATTGCAAGACTCATGAAGATGAAAGAAATGTTGATAGGATTCTCTCAAAATTTAATTTTCATTTATTTGTACCAAGATCATACTTTGATAGTAAGAGTTTTGTAATGAACAATTTGTATACTCCTCTCTCTCTCTTGGGCACAAACCACATTTAGAGGATTATTGGGAGGATTGTGTTGATGAGTATGAGTTTATAAGGCAAGATTGCATGAGACTCACCATTAACCAGATAAAAGATTTCAACTTGGACTAGGATCTCTCTAGTGTTATCGATGATTTTTTAGATATGATTGATGAGGGTTACTGTATTGTGAAATCAAAGCCTATACCTAAGATAATATGGTCTGAAAAGGAAATCACTGATCTTTTCATTAGGTCCTCCTTTGTATTTGAAAAGACCCAAAGATGGTTAGACTATAAGTCACTAATCACATAGCAGGGGAATCCTCCCAGAAAGAGAAGACTACAAGTGAACAAGATGCAACTGAAGGGAAGAAATCTTTGGGACCATCCGTAAATATACCTGTAGCTAGAACTAAAGAAATTCCATAGGAAGGAGATAGTGGTGATGATAATGACCTATAGAAGAGGGAAAAATTGAAGACAGTGTGACCAAGACAATGAAGAACCAAGGAGGAAATTGGAAGTGAAAAGGCCACCTAAGAAAAATGATGAGAATGTATCACATACAGATCAATGAGTAGGATGTTCCATAAGGTAAGACCCCCATGTCTTCAAGTACCTCACCTCCTCAGCAATAGGACACCACAGATGATATCTCAGATGATGTGCCTAACACTTCCACAAATGCTCAACTAGTTCTTCCTCCACCTACTTAGTTAAAAGAAACCATCAACAAGAAAAGAAAGTATACTAAAATGGTGGACCCTGGTTATGATGTCATGGCTAAATTGTTGCAACTTGATTACAAACTCAAGAAGTGCAAAGAGTGTCAAGAATGATGGTTTATCCTTCTTCTGGTCACCAAGTTATAGAGATTGTTGATCCCATGGTTGATAAAGACAAAAAGGATGTTACTGTGGCTGGCTTTAATGTTAGCAAGAGTGATCTGGGATCTCCTACTATTAAAGGACATATACATAATGTGAATTTGTCAGTTGAAATTGTCACTAAGAGATTAGAGGAGGAAAGAAAAGAGAGAGATATCAGTTCTTACATCCTACATTAATCCAATTGTGGATACTTCTTCCCAACCTTTAAATATTTCAATGGATCCATACAGAGGGATTGCCCTTGAGGTGTTTGATCAAATTGATAAATATTGGACCTTTGGGAAGGCTACAGAGGAATGGATAGAAAAATTATTCATTGATGATTTCATGTATATTGAAGAGGTTATATCTTTGTGTTACATCAGAAAATGTCCCCTTGGGGGATTTTCCCTCTTAAGGTTTAGCTCCCAAGTCCTTTAGAATGCATTTAGGTCAGCTTGCATAATAATGGTGACTCCTGATGAGAAAACCCTAAAGTTTCATGGCAAATGGGACTTAGGGGGTACATTTATGATAAATCCTACCTAAAATAGGGGGAGGACTTGGGTACCCATGCCCTAGCCCTGCCCTATTTTAGGTGAGGACCTATTTTTGGGTGTCAGTTTTGTGACTGTTATTAGGTCCTATGCCGACATCCTAGTTTGAATTATGAAATTCTTAGCGAGAATGTTTGTAGTTGCATATATAAGCATGATTAGTGATTCATTTGTAAACTAGAAGATGATTGTGAACTTTTGGCATACTTGTGATTTCAAGATATTCATTGTTGTAAGAGCCTAGCTTTGTTATTGTGTTTGTGATTGCAAATTTGGCTTCATCTTCTCATGTGATTGAAGATCCTTTATTTATGTGCGATCTACACTACAAGGTGATATCAATTGTGTTTTCTATCATTTATCATTTGGATTTTGCCTCTATCTCACAGGGATACACACTCTTTATCTGACAATGGTGTTTGGAAGACTTGAATGTCTCTCTGAGGCTTGACTGAGGTAAGCTTCTAAACTCCACAATCCCCAACCCACTTTTCTGTGATTGCAAGTTACAAGTTTTGGAAGTGAAAGAATTGGAGTTGCAGGGGAGTAGTGTAGACTACCATAATTGCAGATCTAAGAAGAAAACAGGGACCTGGACTTTGGCGCCCACTCATTAGTCCTCTAGATCCCGCAACAGTGAAATCTCTGGAACAACAAAACTATGTTGCAAACAACATTCCCAGATCTTGAAAAAACTTAGGCACTAGACTAGGGAGCCCTCTCATTAGTCCCTGACTTTTCCACACACCAAACTTAGAAATCTGGTATGTATTTGGTTGTCATTTGATATCTCTATGTGCTATCATTTTTCATAATTTATCTGTTTGTTTAGGATTTCACAAAATTGAAAAGATTTTAAAATCATATTTCACATTGATTTGAAAACATATACACATGGATTCTAATTGTAACAATAACGCTAGATTCCCTCCTAAGCCTTACATGAAAAGAAAGGTCCTCGAACCTGAAATTGTGTTTACACCTCATGATAGAACAATTGGAGACACTGAAGGACCTCTTTATATCACTGTAAAGATAATGGGAAATCTTCTGGATGGAACCCTTATTTATTCTAATTGCATGAACAATGTAGCAATGGAAGATTTCCTCTATTCACATGGTTTGATACAAGGCTTTTATGATCCTTTGGACATGATGATTAAGACACATAAGGGAACCTTTATAAACACTTCTGGGAAGATATCTTTATTTGTTACTGTATTTGAGAAATCCGTAGAACAATTATCTGATGGTGTACCCATATCTGACCTTTTTCTCATAAAATTAGGACACCCATGGTTAAAGGCTATGAAAGTTGTCCTTTCAACAATTCATAACTGCGTAAAATTTCCTTTGAATGGACAAGTGCATACTATTCCTTGCAATAGATATAAACCTTTGGTTCTGGTGGTGCCTACATAAACATTCAAGTTTTAGGCATTTAAATCTATAGGCCCCTTCCCAAAAAATCAAAAAATTCTATGTCTTTTAGCCTTTGCAGTTGAAACATGCAAAAAATAGTTGTAAATGCATGTATCTTTGTATATACAAAGGGGTTTGTATGTACAAATGCAAATATACCTTGGTGGGCTTGCAGAATGCTCAATCAACCTTCAAAAAATGGAAAAAATTAGTTACATGCCTCCTTGTATGCATATCGGGTTTGGAATAGGTGCATATACATTGAGGAATCTATCGCAGATTCCCAGAATATTCTGCAGTTGTATGTTGAGTTTGCTTGTATATCGGGTTTGAATGTTTAGACATACAACAGCTACATACAATGGAAAAGATGCAAGTGGACATACAACAGCTAGGTACATTGGGTGCATACAAGAAAATGTACAAAGAAACCCGACATGCATTTGCTACAGTGACAGAGGGTCATCGGCAAGACAGGATGCATTGGCAGTCAACTCCAAAGTTTGCCCGATAGCTGATGCATATACATTGAAAAAGGATACAAGAAGTCTTGTATATTCGACAACATTTAAATCAAGAGATAGATTTGGTGCGGTCTGCCTCACATACAAAGTGGAATGTATATGCAATATACATTCGCTATATGTAGAGTGAAAAGAGCAAAGGGCCGATATACAAAAGGTGGGGCCCACCAATTGCATATTTTTGCGATTGTATGTTCGCACATACAATCAAATATGCATTCGCAAATATGCAAGCCGGATCTGAAATGAGCATGCATTCCGGTTGATAAGGTTGAAGTCCACCGTTTGTATATATAACCTGCTTGTATGTTCGCATTGTATATGCGATATACATTGGTCATATATAAAGGAAGAACATGCAACCTAGACGCGAAAAGGAAATGTACTGTGCTGGATAAAGGTTTGGGGTCCGCAGCATGTATATTGGGTGCTTGTATGTGCCGATATACATTGCGAAGATGCAAAAGTTAAGATACAAGCCGGACCTGATTCAAAAGTCATATTTGGCTAATTCAGGGCTGGCGTCCGTGGCTTGCATGTATATGGCATTGTATATGCCGATATACAAGAAAATAGAGATACATGTTGGATTTCAAAACGATTTCAAAAGGCTTCATAAAAATTTGAAATCCGCGGCATGTATATTGCATTGTATGTATGCAATATACAAAATGGAAAGATGCAAAAGGTGATACAAGCCAGACCTGAGTAGAATTTTGATTTGTTCTATACAGATTTGGGGTCCGCCTTATATGTTAAACAGTTGTATGTATATGCATTGGCATATACAAAGGGTTTGAAAGGCAGGAAAGTGGGCAGTTGTATATGCATATTCTTTTGCATATACAAGGCGAAAAAGGCAAAATCGAAGGGAGAAAAGTCAGCGATGGAAGCACAAGATGCCTACGTGGCGGCCCATTCTAACTGGCAAATGACTTTTCAGCTCGATTTGGGGGCCATAGATCTCAGCGATAGGAGGGGATATCGACGGCCATAGTTCAAATGTTCTATAGGGGCAATTTCTTTGTATTTGCAGTTGTTTTCAGGTGGGAAAACTTCAGAGGCACGCTACTACAAATTTTGAGAGGGGCTGCAGGTTGTTGAGCCATTAATGGCAGATTTGCAGAGAAGTATGGGTCGAGTTGACAGGCCAACCACTGAATTTTATGAGGAAAATCTATGGGTAGTGGTGTAGATCCCGATCCCACCTGCTCTCCCTCTTTCTTCTCTCTGCTGCATTGAATGATTTTGGGCGCCATTCTTGGTGCATTGTATTTGGTAGAATTTTGAAGTGCTAGTGTAATTAATGCTGAGTGCATAGTCTTGCTATAAAATGCAAGCTATGTTACTCATTTGGGGTTGTTGAAGACTTGGAAATTTTTGGGGGAAAAATAACGAAAGACAATGTTTTCCTAGTTGTTTTATCTCTATTGGAGTTTATGAGTTGCATTTGAGTGCACCTTGCACATATGTTCAGTTTCTTGTCATTCTATATGAAAAATGCATTATTACATATGTTTATCTGTCTGTCTCCATGTGTTGTATGCATTCTTGGTGCAAGAGCACCCCTTCAAAATAGAGCATAAGTCTATTTATAGTATGTTGACTTCATGATGTAATAAGGTCCATTGGACCAATGCATATGTTTTAGATCAGTCTAGGTTTATGTGCAGTCTGTTAGAAGTTGTTATTAACTGTCCTCCCAGCCACTTGGAAGTCTCCAAGCCACTGGGAATCAAGTTGGTAGTACTCACGAAGATTTGTTATTTATGCCCTAGATCTGTTGGTTTTAGTTCAGAGGAGATACAGTGGATAGTTCAGAGTTGATAGAGGTATTGTGGAGATTTAACAGAGCACTGTGATATAGTAAGCCTAAATGTTTGTATGCATTTTCTGATATTGAATAAGAGAAGATCCCATTAGTGTTAATCATCCGATTTCAACTTTATCTGCGTAATCGTTTTCCCATTTGCAGGCGGGATGGATTTATTTATCCATTCCACTGGATGATTCATAGAATCAGTGGAATGGATCTATATATTAGATTAGGGTTTCCTTTTTGTTTGTTCTATTTCTGTATTTTGTATTTCGGGATCGAAGTGTTGCAGGTAGTGATCGTTCCTAGCATCCTCATGTGCTAGGGTTTGGAGATTGAAAATCTGTGTGAAATTGTGAATCTTCAAGGGTTTCATTCTGTTATACATTTGGATGTATATACAGTGTGTTCTTATGTCGCAGGTAATCTGGATGTATATTGCATTTGCATACTGTGGATATACTACGTTGGTATGTTGAAGCCTTCTGTGTGGATCTTGCAAAGTAATGTATGTGCGAGGGAGTCATCGGTGTGAGGTAAAGCATTGGTGAGAAGGCATTGAGCTAGCCCGACGGTGAAAGTCTCACCGAGAGGGTATATCAAGGTGACCACTGTGAAGTGTCACCGACGAGGGGGATATCGGCATAAGTATCGGCATCGGTGGAGGGGCGAAATGTTCCGCCGATGGTGTTAATCACACTGATGCGTGGAGTCGGAAGGTCATCGGCAAGAGTGATGACATCGAGATAACAAATGTGAAGTCTGCCGACACTATGGAGTCCCACCGATGATTAGGTAGTGTGTTGTCAGGTAGAGATATGGGAGGTCACACCGACGGAGAAGCTAGCGTTAAGCGCATCGGCGTGAGTTTGTAGATCGACAAACAAGAGAAAGGTTACACTGACGGTGTAAGTCTGAGTGATAAACTATATGCATCAGGAAGAGTTAAGCGGAAGTCACAGTGAAAGAAGTATGCATCGGGGTGACACAAAGTATTGGCGTAGCGGTCTTGAGGGTTGCTGATAGTCATCGGTCCCGTTGATAGGCGAAAAGAAGAGTCTTCATCAATAAGGAAATTGGCGTCGGTGAGAGTGGGTGAGAGATCTGGCCGATAGGTGTAGTGTCAGCATGACCGAAGGCGTCAGTATAACAATCTTGAGGGTGGCCGATGAAACATGTGTCGCCGATGGTAAGGTGAATACGTATTTCGGTAAGAGAATAGGGATATCTTGCCGATAGGAAATAGTGATAGCTATTTCGTGGGTTTTAAAGGGTTTTTCAACCTGTTTTGTAAGCTTTTGCTGGATGCTCTGCATCAATTCTCTTCTTTTGAATCTGGTTGCTAAGGGTTTCTCAGATTCTAGGGTATGGATTTCTGTATCACATGCTTAATCTTTAACTTTCATTCAAGGAGTGGATTAAATTGTTTTAGGTTGAGTATGGAGAAGATTGTATGTCAGCTGGGATGTATGTAAGTAGAGACAGTTAAATACTTATCCTTGGGTGGTGTTTGTAAAGCAAATATCAGTCCTAACCCCTTGAAACTTGAATGCCAGTTGCAAGCCACTCTCTTGTATACGTCTAGTTGACTCCTTGCCCTGAGATAGGCACCGGTCTGCTTCTGGATTAGTAGTTATGATCCAAAACCCCCTATCTTGCATCCAAAACATTAATACAAATCCTTTCAAATTTTCACCCTGTTAGTTTGTAGGAAGTAGGAATAGGACCCCTGCATACTCTCATACTTCATTCAATTAGATATGTCCAAGAACATTGCTAGCCTTGTGATCTATCATGCAAATCTTGGTCCAAACATGAGAGTATTCTGCCTATTATTGTAAAGCTAAATCTTTTTATCATTGGGCGAGTCAAGGTCAAATATTTAGCTATAGGGATACCCCCTTGGTGCGGCAGAACTAGAAGTGAAGGGGAGGCAGCTCACGCAACCTCCCGTATCTGTTGGCTGAATCTGCCTATGCATTGGAACTGGCAAACCCTCTACCAATTCGGACACCAACAGATTTGCCAACTTTGTTGGGGAGTGAAGAGAAAGAGTGAATTTGTGCCCATCCGAGTCACCAAAAGAAATGGCGACTCCACTGGGGAGTGAAGAGAAAGAGTGAATTTGTGCCCATCCGAGTCACCAATAGAAATTGTAACTCTGCTGGGGAGTTGATATCTGGATCTTTCATGAGAATAGTGGTGCTCTACTGTTGGAATGAACTCAGAAAAATATTTGCTCTATGATGAGATTTCAGTTGTTTGAAAATTGTATCCTCTTTGGAGAGGTGGTGACTCTGCAAATAAGATTTAAGTGCACATGAAAGGTCGATGTATGTTGTTGTGATAAAAGATTTTATGTTCAGGACTTCAGCATCTAGATGAGAAAAGGTACACGGCTTCTTCCAACTTGTATTTGTTGTTTTATTGCATAAGCTAAATCCCAAGGGGAAGCCTTAGGTCTTAGGCAGACATAGGATGTCTGAAAGTAAAATTTATATGAATCCAAATATGTATTCACCCATACTTAGCCAATAGGGGGATGAAATGTTGTGTAAAAAAATTGAAGAGATAAAGAATAGGTTGATATCCTTAGAGGCTCGACAGGGTCAGTTAAATAGTAATAGTAACCCTATTGTGTTTGGCAGTCAGAAGGCTAAACCTCTTGTTAGCCCTTTTGATCCTTTATATGACCAATTAGATTTGTCATGGGTTGATTATAAAGTTGAAAGTATGCCTGCTCAGATTTACAATCAGATGCCTAGATTTAGTGGACACAGTGTGTGTGATGGGGGTGCAGATATCCAAAACTTTCACAACTTCATGGAGAAACATTCATTTAGAGATGAGGATATGTGGATGAAGTTTTTTGTTAGATCCTTTGGTGCTAAAGCTAGAGATTAGTATTTGAGCTTTCCAAAGAGATCATTTGCCTATTGGGATAAACTTGTTGACTGTTTTAGAAAGGAATTTGCAAGAGAACCTGCTGATCTTGTTGCAAGATTAATGGAAAATAGAAGACCAGATGAAGAGCCCATTATTGATTTCAGTCATAGATTTGTAGTTGCCCTTTCACAAATCCCTGAAGACTTCAACCTGATACTCCAGCCTGCATTGGCATATACTTTGAAGCTTTTGAGAAGGGCTCTAGTGCATTGTTAAGGGAATTCAAGATAACAAGTATGCAGATGGCATACAAGTTTTTAGAAAATATAGAAAAAATGAGGAATGAGCACATGCAGAATTCCAAGTCCACAGGCTTTGGTATGAATAGCAGTTGTGTGGCTGCAAATGACCAAGTGATCATGGCATCATTTGAAGATAAATGTGAAAATGAAAAGATTGAAGTTGACAATGCTGCTATGTTTGAACATAATGCTGATAACAATGCTCAACTGGATTGCTCACCAGTTGAGGATGCTAAAAAGAGGATCAATGATGACTCCCATTTCAAGGTTGAGGTATCTGGTTCTGAAAAGAATGATGAGGTTATGGACAGCAATGAGTGCTTGTTTGAATGGGTTTGTGGAGATGATTGTGAGTATTGTGCTCAAGATAGAGAAGAAATAAGAAAACAAAGGAGCAATTCCATGTTTGAACCATTGCCTTTTATTCAGACACATGGAGATGATGAAGAGAAATCAGAGATTGGTACAAGCAATAATATTGAGCATGATTACTCTTTATTTGATTATAGTTTTGTTTATGACACACAGGTTGATACTCCTCCACACGAGGAATGCATTGGTAATGAAAATGCATGTTTGGCTGCCCATGAACCAGTGGCATACTGTGATAAAGTTGAAACGCTTGGATCATCCCTTTTTGATACATATAATGGTGTGGATCTGTTTGAGTATGGTGAAAATCAAGGCACTATTTGTAATGTGTCGTACATGTTTGCATTTTTTTTAAAAAATCTTTTTATGTGTTATTTTATTATTCTATTGTGTTCTTATAGACTAGACAGAAGAATGCAGAAGGGGTTTTCAGTTTTCCTATAGATGTGTTGTCGGAGCATATAATATAGAGCATAGAATGCAAACCCAGAAAAAGTACAATAGATATGTAGAAACTAACAGATACCTAGATAGTAAAATAGCTAATAAACAATTACTATCACATACCCATGTTGAGATTCACAACTTCATACAACTGCTGTAGCTAGACCAGCAAATGGGTATGGCTGAAAATGCTTCAAATCTCCATAAGACTAAAAGTATTGGTTATTACAATGGATTACAATGATATTAGAGTTCTAAACACCTCTAATAGAGAAGAAACAAAGCTGCAACAAATAACAATGAGTCACCAAAGACCCAAGTCCTCCAAGGGCATTGTGCGACTGGCTATAAGTAAGATATGCAATAGAAACCACTGGGATCTCTTTGAATCTGGTTTGAGAATGATCAGGAATAGTTCCCACAATAGGGCGACCAATATAGAGGAAGATATATGTCAAAACTCACACCAAATAGCTGCTAGAAATGGTACGGCCATGCATAAGGAGGTACGACCAGCAATGCAACAAATATCAACTCCAAACCCTCAATAAAATATGCTCTAAACAACCATGAAATCAGTCATCCAAATCTGCATAGACAATCTTCTCAAAATCTACAAATGATATGAACAATGAATCCACAAATCTCATTACACAAACTCCATTCTGGCACAAATGTGAATGTTGAATACATCTACCAACATAGGCACCGTTGGGTGGTATTGCACACCTGTAGAATGTTGTTACTAGAGGGAGTTTTCGTTTCCAATAGCCGCTAGTTTGAATTCTCTTCAAACCCTCTCAGGGAAAACCCTAGTAGAGAAAATAGCCAACAAAATCATATATTCAAGCATATTCCAAAATGAGGCACTTTTCCCTCTTTTATAACTCTCCAAGAGGGGCATTTAACTTTTAATATTTCCCAATGTGAGCACTCCAAAAAATGACATAAGTGACTTTTAAATATTTTATTTTTTCATCACTTAACCAATTAAACCTAAAGTCTAATATTAAATATTAATATTAATTTACGGACTTTAAAACGAAGGCCCAAACGATGTCAGAATTCAGTGATCTATAGCTCGCTGGAAAGGTCTTGATGAGACGCATCCAACCCCACTCTAAAAATCCTGTTCCGATGCCAATCCCAAAAATGGGGACATTATAGTCTGCCCTTTCCAAAGATTGCTTGTCCTCAAGCAATGCCAATACACCCTCCAAGCAACAGACTGAACCCATCTGAAACAAAAAATGATCCTAGGGTCCCAAGTTATTCCCAGCATAGAACCACCACATCGACGCTGCACTACTCTGATAAAACCTTCACCATGCAGAGAGTGGTGAAGCAACACCTCAGAATCCAACTGAACTGTCATGCCAAACCTATCACCACCTGGATCCCAACACATTAGAACCTCACATCCATCAATCATGAAGAGGAAATTAACCTTCAAAGTGTCTGAACCACAACATTCCCCTCCATCCTCTGCAAAACTCCTATAACTACTGGAAGATATGAAACTGCTCCTCTCAGAACGAGGGAATGAATAAACTCTCCTCCATCACCACTGTAAAGACTAAATATGCCATCATGCTTACCAACACTGCAACCTCTCAAAATCCATGTCTCCAATGGAAATTTAGGAGACCAAGAAGCTGCAAACTCTGTTTGATACATATCACCATGATGGTAATCTGATCTCTAACTCTACAAATAATCCTTTGAATGTGTCTAATTCAACCACCTGCAATCTCTAGTTCCATCACCTGTAGATGGCCACCATTCATCCCACAAGGGATGATATAAATCTCGAGCCAATCCACACTTACAGATCATTAGGTCATCTGTGTGTGGTCTAAAAGAGGAATGATGAGCACTCCTCACTATGCAGTCAAAATAAAAAGCACCTACCTATGTCAATGGTTGACTGTCATAGTCATGGGCAACACACTCCTCATCACTCGAATCATAAGATGGCTCATGTCTCTGATCCTAAATAGCTAATGGGGTAGATACTCTACGAGTCCTCTCCGCATACCCAATAGCAAAGTCCTAATCTAAAAGCAATTGGAGGTACTCTGATTTAATCCACTCCATGGCATGCTGGATAGTTCGCAAATCAGATGTAGATGTGCCCACTACTACCCCTATCTACCTCTCCTTCAATTGTGACATCCAAAAGAGATCCTCCACAAACTTGTGGGTGTTGTCAATACGGGTTAAGGTTTGAACAACCTTACCCTCAGAAACCCTCAACTAATCTCTCCATCCTTGCGGCTCAATAAGTTGTCTATCACAATCAGCTGCATAGGATGCAAACTCTAATTTGCTTCCAAGAGAGGGAAATAAATCAATGTGGGAACCAATCACACCATTGGGTGCTGCCTTGTATATCTCCTGTGAAAATGATGAGGTAGTGTGGTGATCTATCACACAACTCACTAGAAATTTCACTACTACACCACAAGAGCCATCAATCGTCTGCTCTGCATCACCTAAAATGGGACTAACCTCAGGAGAACCTGGTGCATCATGTGGTTCTCTGCAACTCTCAACCAATGCACTCATCCCATCTATAATAAATGCACCTGTAACTATGATGGGTGTAACCACATCCTCATCCTGCTCACAACCATAATCCGTGGATAAATGCTCCTCACCCACTATTGCCAGAGAAACCTGAACTGTATCTGTAGATGGTGAAGATTGTGCCAAGTTCAACTCCATGGTAAGCTCATCTATCCGTGTCTTAGAATCTTGAAGGGTCATTTGAGCATTCTTCAAAGGGTCCACGGTGACCTCAAGCTCATAGGTGAGCTCATCGACCTCCTCTTCCTTTCCCTTTAGAGCATCATGATAAATATTGTCAAGCTTGAGAAGATGATCTCTATATGATAATAGTTGTAGGTAATTATTCTTCATGATTCCAACTGCATCTCTAAGTGCCTAAAATTCAGCAAGGGAAGGTCCTCTATCGTCGTGTTCCTCCATCTCAGGAGTACTCCAACTATAGGTTGCTAACATCTGTCTAGCAACATCAAAATGTTCCAAGGCTGTAGCAATCATATTGTCATTAACCTTCAATTGCCTAGTCAAATTGTGATGACCCTGTGACAAACCATCTACACACAAATATTTTGATTTGCAATCAGCACTATGGAAAGAGGTTGAATCATCATCACTCATCGACTGGTAAGCATCCTCATGTGTGTTATCAGCCCTACACACTTCCTCAACAAAGGTACTGCTGTTATGTACCTCATGGGATGGCTCCAATGACATGATAGAATCTGCAGATTGAACATAATCATCGCACACTACTGCCTCCAATGTAGATACATGCTCAACCAAAGAGCTATCCTGGGACCCACCATTAACAAGTAAATTTTCTGATTTGTTCTCTTCTAAGGTCTGATTTGCAAAATCAAACTTATTGTGGCTTGAATCTACATCCCATCCAAGCTAAGTGTCACACTCTATCTCAAATTCTAAATCTTCTCCCGGATCCCACACCTGGTTATTTTTCCCAAGTGCAATGCTACAACCGGAAACAACTCTATCATCCAACTCCAAAGGTGGATTGTCATAGGTCATATCACCACCCATCCCAAGTAATGGGTTATCAGCAGTCACCACAAATTTATTTTTGCAATCGGATTCATGCAAGGGAAATGAACTGTTGTTATGACAAATACTAAAATCAAAGCCTTCATACCTATCGTCAATGACTCCAATGCTGTCCCAAATCACCTGTACCTCTTCCTTATCATCCTCAATAGTGAACGGTGGATCTAATTCAACAAAGCCATGAGGTCTTTGTTCAGGATCAGCTACATGCAATGTGAAATTAGATTTATTCTCAAAATCAAGAACACCACCTATATCATCATTCCCTGTTTGATAAGCATCCTCATGGGTGCTATCAACTAACTCTTCTGAAAGGTCACTTGGTTCTTCAAGTTGCAAGGGAAATGAATCATTTTCTTCATTACTCTGGTCAAAGGTTACAGAAACATCAAATTTGTCACCCATGGCTGATTTAAAATCTTTATCCACATACCTTTCACCTATGTCCTTTGAGGACTTAAAATTTTCAGCATCAATGCTCTTAGGTTCGCTTGCAAAGTCACCTTCTAGCAATCTATCAATCATTTTTAACTCATTCTTAGAAGTAGTGACTTTAAGATCTTCATCAACGCGAGGCCCAACTTCACACATTTCTATTGTATTCTCCTCCAAATCAGCAAGCTCCTTTTTGCATGTCTCTTGATTAGTGATCTTGTTTTCATCATACAAAGGCTTAGACTCATTTTTTCCAGCTATCAGGTTTCCATCTTCTTGGCTCTTATCATGATTTGGCTGCAATAAACAAGTGGTAGGAGTTTCTATTTTACATTCCTTGTTGTTCCCATCTCCATGGTTTCTGTCCACATTATTATTCCTTTTTCCATCATTGTTGTTGTTGCTATCAATATCAGGTTTCCTGTGGCAAAAATTGATTATCTCTTGATTCAATTGATTAGAATGTTGTCGTATCATTCTCAGATCCTCTCTGAGTCCTTCCCAATCTTCATCATCCATTTCCTCCAAAATGCTGCGTAGAACCCTCATTGACTGCAGAAAGTGTTCAAGTTTCCTACTAGTACTGACCCTGTCCATGTCTCTGAATACTCATGCAAGTGTTGATCACCCACATGCAAAGCCAAGCTGTATCTCTTATACTTTCATCTACTTGTTTGAACCTGACCTCACAGGATGGCAAGATCTTTAGCTCTGATACCACTGTAATGTGCCATACCTGTTTATATATATTTTTTTAAAATCTTTTTATGTGTTATTTTATTATTCTATTGTGTTCTTATAGACTAGACAGAAGAATGCAGAAGGGGTTTTCAGTTTTCCTGCAGATGTGTTGCCGGAGTATACAATATAGAGCATAGAATGCAAACTCAGAAAAAGTACAATAGATATGTAGAAACTAACAGATACCCAGATAGTAAAATAGCCAATAAACAATTACTATCACATACCCATGTTGAGATTCACAACTTCATACAACTGTTGTAGCTGGACCAGCAAATGGGTATGGCTAAAAATGCTTCAAATCTCCATAAGACTAAAAGTATTGGTTATTACAATGGATTACAATGATATTAGAGTTCTAAATACCTCCAATAGTGAAGAAACAAAGCTGCAGCAAATAACAATGAGTCACCAAAGACCCACATCCTCCAAGGGCATTGTGTGACTGGCTACAAGTAAGATATGCAATAAAAACCATTGGGATCTCTTTGAATCTGGTTTGAGAATGATCAACAATAGTTCCCACAATAGGGTGACCAATATAGAGGAAGATATATGTCAAAAATCACACCAAATAGCTGCTAGAAATGGTACAGCCATGCATAAGGAGGTACGACTAGCAATGCAACAAATATCAACTCCAAACCCTCAACAAAATATGCTCTAAACAGCCATGAAATCAGTCATCCAAATCTACATAGACAATCTTCTCAAAATCTACAAATGATATGAACAATGAATCCACAAATCTCATTACACGAACTCCATTCTGGCACAAATGTGAATGTTGAATACATCCACCAACATAGGCACCATTGGGTGGTATTGCACACCTGTAGAATGCCGTTACTAGAGGGAGTTTTCATTCCCAATAGCCTCTAGTTTGAATTCTCTTCAAACCCTCTCAGGGAAAACCCTAGCAGAGGAAATAGCCAACAAAATCATATATTCAAGCATATTCCAAAATGAGGCACTTTTCCCTCTTTTATAACTCTCCAAGATGGGCGTTTCACTTTAGAGGGAAATATTTCTTTTAATTTCACTTTTAATATTTCCCAATGTGAGCACTCCAAAAAATGACATAAGTGACTTTTAAATATTTCATTTTTTCATCACTTAACCAATTAAACCTAAAGTCTAATACTAAATATTAATATTAATTTACAGACTTTAAAACGGAGACCCAAACGATGTTAGAATTCAGTGATCTATAGCTCGTCGAAAAGGTCTTGACGAGACACATCCAACCCCACTCTGAAAATCCCGTTCCGGTGCCAATCCCAAAAATGGGGACATTACACTATTATTGAGGAGGATTCTAATTTTCATCTTGATGAAAGAGAGACCAACATATATCATGAAGATTGTTGCAGAGATGTGCCTGAGTCTGATCCTTTCCAATTTGGTGTAGCTAATGATTGTGTGCATGATGTGCACAATTATGAATGTGAAAGATTCTTCTTTGATATGCCAGCTTATGATATAATGATATCTAATGTTCCTGGTTGTATGGTGGACTATGAGTGCTTTCAGTTTTCAGTCCAGCTGGGAGATACAATGCATATTACTGATATAGATGACAATATGTGTTATATTTCATATGGGAATGCATTGTTTAATGAATGTGACATTCACATGTTGGTTGATGTTGATGGTTGTTTGCATAGGGTTGACAGAACCAAGCTCAATCAGATGTTTGAATATGCAAATAACAAGGTTTGTTTGTGGTCAGATAATGGCAGCATCTTCAGGCTTGATCCAGTGAATGCAGATGAAAACAGGGTATTTGACAAAGGGAGATACTAGTTTTTCCTTTTTGGTGGCCCTGGGCCACCAAGTAAAATTTAAAAAAAAAATATGATTTGTGATGCAGATTGGTGCAATGTTGAACTCTATTGCCCAATGGATATAGGGAGTGGTCTGCATCCCAGAGATCTGAAGTTCTTGCCATGCCTGCAAGAGGCATGCGTCCCCAGATAAAACCAGTGGTGGTGCCTGCATAAACATTTAGGTTTTAGGCATTTAAACCTGCAGGCCCCTTCCCAAAAAATAAAAAAATTCTAAGTCTTTTGGCCTTTACAGTTGAAATGTGCAAAAAATAGTTTTAAATGCATGTATCTTTGTATATACAAAGGGGTTTGTATGTACAAATGCAAATATACCTTGGCGAGCTTGCAAAATGCTTAATCAGCCTTCAAAAAATGGAAAAAAATCAGTTACATGCCTCCTTGTATGCATATCGGGTCTGGAATAGGTGCATATACATTGAGGAATCTATCGCAAATTCTTAGAATATTCTGCAGTTGTATGTTGAGTTTGCTTATATATCGGGTTTGTATGTTTAGACATACAATGGCTACATACAATGGAAAAGATGCAAGCGGACATACAATGGCTAGGTACATTGGGCGCATACAAGAAAATATACAAAGAAACCCGACATGCATTTGCTAAAGTGACAGAGGGTCATCGGCAAGACAGGATGCATCGGTAGTCAACTCCAAAGTTTGCCCAACGACCGATGCATATACATTGAAAAAGGATACAAGGGGTCTTGTATATTCAGCAACATTTAAAGCAGGAGATACATTTGGTGGGGTCCACCTCACATACAAAGCGGAATGTATATGCAATATACATTCACTATATGTAGAGTGAAAAGAGCAAAGGGCCGATATACAAAAGGTGGGGCCCACCGATTGCATATTTTTGCAAATGTATGTTCGCACATACAATCAAATATGCATTCGCAAATATGTAAGCCAGATTTGAAATGAACATGCATTCCGGTTGATAAGGTTGAAGTCTGCCGTTTATATGTATAATCTGCTTGTATGTTCGCAGTGTATATGTGACATACATTGGTCATATATAAAGGAAGAACACGCAACGCGGACACAAAAAGGAAAATGTACTGTGGCAGATAAAGGTTTGGGGTCCGCAACATGTATATTGGGTGCTTATATGTGCCGATATACATTGCGAAGATGCAAAAGTTAAGATACAACTTGGACCTGATTCAAAAGTCAGATTTGGCTAATTCAGGGCTGGCATCTGCGGCTTGCATGTATATGGCATTCTATATGTCGATATACAAGAAAATAGAGATACATGATAGATTTCAAAGCGATTTCAAAACGCTTCATAAAAAACTGAAATCTGCGACATGTATATTGCATTGTATGTATGCAATATACAAAATGGAAAGATGCAAAAGGTGATACAAGCCGGACCCAAGTAGAATTTTGATTTGTTCTATACAGATTTGGGGTCCGCCTTGTATGTTAAACAGTTGTATGTAAATGCATTGGCATATACAAAGGGTTTGGAAGGCAGGAAAGCGAGCAGTTGTATATGCATGTTCTTTTGCATATACAAGGCGAAAAAGGCAAAATTGAAGGGAGAAAAGTCAGTGATGGAAGCACAGGATGCCTACGTGGCACATTCTAACTGGTGAATGACTTTTTAGCTTGATTTGAGGGCCGCAGATCTCAGCGATAGGAGGGGAAATCGACGGCCATAGTTCAAATGTTCTATAGGGGTGATTTCTTTGTATTTGCAGTTGTTTTCAGGCGAGAAAACTTCAGAGGCACGCTGCTGTAAATTTCGAGAGGGGCTACAGGCTGTTGACCCATTAATGGCAGATTTGTAGAGAAGTATGGGTCGAGTTGACAGGCCACCACTGAATTTTATGAGGAAAATCTACGGGCGGCAGTGCACATCCCGATCCCACCTGCTCTCCCTCTTTCTTCTCTCTGCTGCATTGAATGATTTTGGGTGCCATTCTTGGTGCATTGTATTTGGCAGAATTTTGAAGTGCCAGTGTAATTAATGCTGAGTGCACAGTCTTGCTATAAAATGCAAGATGTGTTAGGGTTAGCCAGCAGAAGATATCAATTAAATGCAAATAAAGATTAAACAGAGAAATGGAAATACACAGAAATAATAATAGTGAGAGACAAGTTTTAACGTGGTTCACCCAAACTCGGGCTACATCCACCAAACAGAGAGTCCAATATTATTATCCAGTAAATCAAACCGATTACAATCAACAATCCCTGCAACTCAATACCGCTGCAAAATGCTACAAACCATATCAAAACCCTAACCCTTAGCCGCTTTTTATCAAGCTTTTTGTTGGTTACAAAATAGGGTTTTCTTATGTCGGTCAATGAAAAAATTAACTCCCGGTGCATTATAAAATAATAAAAAACCGTGTGAGGTTTCGGGGGTGTTGCCCCCGAGCCCCCACGGGGGCGCTGCCCCTCGACCCCGCCCTGTATCGCGAGGAACACGCAAGGGGCGCTGCCCCTTGACCCCGTCTTGGGGGCGCTGCCCCCAAACCCCTACAAGGGGCGCTACCCCTTGACCCCGTAGGAATTTGGGGGGAAACCGTGCTGATAAAAGTGGGGTAAATATAACCTCCGAGTCTGATTAGGCTCCATATAACAACAATCTCCCACTTGGAGACTGATCAGACTCCACACCATATCATCTCCCACTTGGAGACTGATCATAACACCACTGACCCTGTAGCTCCCACTGGAAATAAGCACCCTGGACTCTGCTGTTCTATTTTTGTTGTGTTCAGTCTAGAAGACCAACCGAAGCTGAAGAGGAGCTCAGCTTCTCCCTTGTCACTGCCTTTGTAAACATATCTGCTGGATTGTCATCTGTATGTATCTTTGCCAGCTATAACTGTCCATCATCCAACACCGACCGAATGAAGTGATACTGCAACTGTATATGTTTGGTCTTTGAATGCAAGGCAGAATTCTTTGCAAGATGTATGGCACTCTGGCTGTCTGTAAACAAATAACTATTAACCTGTTGTGTGCCCAATTCATTCATGAAAGATTGCAGCCATATCATCTCCTTGCTTGCCTCTGTTGCAACTACATATTCTGCCTCTGTGGTGGATAAATCAACCACCTTTTGCAACCTGGAAATCCAACTTACCGCTGTTCCACCTACAGTAAAGACATAACCTGTAGTACTCCGCCTGGTATCAATATCTCCTGCCAAATCTGAGTCTACATAACCTGCTAAATCAGTATTAGAGCCCCCAAAACATAAGTGTTTATTGGATGTACCTCTCAAATACCTGAGAATCCATTTTACCGCATTCCAATGCTCTAATCTGGGATGACTCATATACCTGCTAACGACTCCTACAGCATGTGCAATATCCGGTCTCGTGCATACCATGGCATACATTAAACTGCCTATAGCTGAAGCATATGGTACCTTGGACATTTTCTCTTCCTCCTCTTGTGTCTTAGGACACATGTTCTTAGTCAATTTCACATGACTAGGCAAAGGTGTGCTGACAGCTTTGGCATTCTCCATGTGAAATCTCTGCAACACCTTTTCAACATAAGCAGCCTGAGATAGAGTCAATTTTCTGTTCTTCCTATCTCTACAAATTTTCATACCAAGGATTTGTTTTGCTGCCCCCAAATCCTTCATATCAAATAATTGTGCCAACTGTTGTTTTAACTCTCTTATGTGATCCATGTTAGACCCAGCTACAAGCATGTCATCAACATATAAACATAAAATAATGTAGCTGTTATTAGCTAACCTCTTAAAATAAACACAATGGTCAAAATTACACCTACTGTAGCCTTGCTCAGCCATAAAACTGTCAAATTTCAAATACCATTGCCGAGGTGCTTGTTTCAGGCCATACAAACTCTTCTTCAATCTGCACACTAGTTTCTCCTTACCTTTGACCTCAAATCCTTGGGGCTGTTCCATATAGATCTCCTCCTCCAAATCACCATGGAGAAAGGCAGTTTTAACATCTAGCTGTTCCAAATGTAAATCTTCAGCAGCCACAATACTTAAAACAGTACGAATAGAAGTCATCTTGACAACCGGAGAAAATATCTCATCAAAATCAATGCCCTTTTTCTGTGCAAATCCTTTTACAACTAACCTGGCCTTAAATCTTTTCTTACCTCCATCTTCATCTTTTAGCCTGTAAACCCATTTATTTGGTAAAGCCTTTTTTCCTGTAGGTAACTTACATAATTCCCAAGTCTGATTTTTCAGCAAAGAGTCCATTTCTTCTTTCATTGCAAGCTCCCACTGAACCTGTGTATCCACCTGCATAGCTTCATCATACCCTTCTGGTTCACCAGCATCTGTTAACAAAATAGAATACAAAGAGGGAGAAAACCTTTTAGGAGGTCTACTTATCCTTGTGGACCGTCTAACATTCACTGGAGTTTGTGGTATGTCTGGTTGCTGTTGCGGAGCATGAGGAACCACTGGAACATCACTATTTGGAGTATCATCCAGCACCACATAATCCTTTTCTTTCTTCTCATGCTGCTGCAACTAATCTTTGTACAACACCTTCTCATTGAATATAACATCCCTGCTTCTCACAATTTTCTGATTTTCAAAATCCCAAAGCCTATAACCAAATTCATCAATGCCATATCCAACGAAGGTACATTTTTTTTATTTCGCATCCAGCTTGGTTCTATTTTCAGAATCTATATGTGCAAATGCTTCACAGCCGAAGGTTTTCAGAAAAGAATAACTCACCTTCTTGCCTATCCATGCTTCCTCTGGAATACCACAGCCCAAAGGAACTGAAGGACCTCTGTTAATTAAATATACAGCAGTGTTGACAGCCTCTGCCCACATGTTTAAAGGTAGCCCAGCATGCAATCTCATGGTCCTTGCACGCTCCATTATTGTCCTATTCATGTGTTCAGCCACTCCATTTTCCTGTGGAGTCCCTGGAACCGTTTTCTGCCTGTGAATTCCATTAAGGGAACAATAATCTTCAAATTCTTTACTGCAATACTCACCGCCATTATCAGATCTGAGACATTTTAATCTTTTACCCGTCTCATTCTCAACCAAGCTTCTCCATTTCTTAAATGTTTCAAATACATCAGATTTCTGTCTAAGGAAATAAATCCAGACCTTCCTAGTTGCATCATCTATGAATGTAACATAATACCGAGAGCCACTGAGAGAAGATACCTGAGTTGGTCCCCATACATCTGTATGCACAAGCTCCAATTTTTTATTTTTCTTTTGCTTCCCATCCTTGAGAAAACTGACTCTCTTTTGTTTTCCATACACACAACTTTCACAGAAATCCATATTAATACATTTCAGACCTGGTAAAACTTTCTTAGAATGAAGTACCTTCATACCTTTTTCACTCATATGCCCAAGTCTGTTATGCCACAGTGTTGTCTCAGAACCTGCAGCAACTTTTCCAGTCTCTTCCTGCAAACCTGCAGCAACTGTTCTTGAACCTGTTTGTTTTTTCTCTGTAACAGCTAAAGTAGAAGGAACAGTATGACCTGTACAAAGATATAAGGTGCCTACTTTCACACCTTTTGCTACTACTAAGGCACCTTTTGAAACCTTCCAATTTTTATCAGTAAATGTAACAGTGCAACCTTGTTCAGTTAGCTGCTCCGCTGAAATTAAATTCCTACTGAGCCTTGGAACATGCCTTACCTCTTGTAGTAGCCAATGATTCCCATTCTGCAACTTAATCTTGATTCTTCCCTTTCCAACAATCTGACAAGGTTCGTTATCTCCCAAATAAACTAGCCCAAAATCCCCTTGGACATAATCAAGGAAATAACTTCTATGGGGCATAGCATGAAATGAGGCCCCTGAATCTAAAACCCATGAATCATCAGCATTATCTAGGGAAAGAATCAAAGCATCATCTTCAGACTTATTGCTTACCACATTTGCTTCCTTATTGCCTTCTTGTTTGTCTCCTTCTTTATTCTTCCGAGACCAGCAATCTTTCTTCAGATGACCTGGTTTTCCACAGTACCAGCAATCCTTCTGTCCTCTGGTTTGGGATCTTTTGTCCTTTGATTTTCCTCGTGACTTCCCATGACCTCCAGAACCTTTTCCTCTCTCCTTTGATCTGCCCCTACTTTTTGCACTCAAAACACTGCCGGATTTGGATCCACCTGAACTTTTCTTACGAATTTCCTCACTCAGAATAACACCAACAACATCATCAAATTTTAGGGTATTTGAACCAGAAACAGAGTTACTAACCGCCATTACCAAACTATCCCAGCTTTCAGGCAATGAACATAATATCAAGAGAGCTCTAACTTCTTCATCAAATTTTACATTTACAGAAGTCAATTGACTGACAATCGTATTAAATTCATTTAAATGACCTGTCACAGATCCACCTTCAACCATTTTCAAATTAAACAACTGCTTCATGAGAAATACCTTATTTGAGGCTGAGGGTTTTTCATACAATTTTGCCAAAGCTTTCATCAGACCATCTGTTGTCTTCGCTTCTGTTATATTGAATGCCACCGATGGTGCCAGGCACAACCGAATGGTTCCTAGTGCCTTTCTGTCAAGAAGATTCCAATCCTCATCAGACATTGTTGCCAGTTTCTTGGCTACTCCTTCCAACGGCCTCCATAAATCCTTTTGATAGAGGTAATCCTCCATCTGCATCTTCCATAACTGATAGTTCTGCCCATTGAATTTATCAACCTTTGTTTTACCCTCGTCCGCCATTACTCCCACTCAACCTGAGACTTTCCTGCAGACGATGATCGAACACAACCCGCTCTGATACCACTTGTTAGGGTTAGCCGGCAGAAGATATCAATTAAATGCAAATAAAGATTAAACAGAGAAATGGAAATACACAGAAATAATAATAGCGAGAGACAAGTTTTAACGTGGTTCACCCAAACTCAGGCTACATCCACCAAACAGAGAGTCCAATATTATTATCCAGTAAATCAAACCGATTACAATCAACAATCCCTACAACTCAATACCGCTGCAAAATGCTACAATACCATATCAAAACCCTAACCCTTAGCCGCTTTTTATCAAGCTTTTTGTCGGTTACAAAATAGGGTTTTCTTATGTCGGTCAATGAAAAAATTAACTCCCGGTGCATTATAAAATAATAAAAAACCATGTGAGGTTTCGGGGGCATTGCCCCCGAGCCCCCACGGGGGCGCTGCCCCTCGACCCCGCCCTGTATCGCGAGGAACGCGCTAGGGGCGCTGCCCCTTGACCCCGTCTTGGGGGCGCTGCCCCCAAACCCCTGCAAGGGGCGCTACCCCTTGACCCCGTAGGAATTTGGGGGGAAACCGTGCTGATAAAAGTGGGGTAAATATAACCTCCGAGTCTGATTAGGCTCCATATAACAACAATCTCCCACTTGGAGACTGATCAGACTCCACACCATATCATCTCCCACTTGGAGACTGATCATAACACCACTGACCCTGTAGCTCCCATTGGAAATAAGCACCCTGGACTCTGCTGTTCTGTTTTTGTTGTGTTCAGTCTAGAAGACCAACCGAAGCTGAAGAGGAGCTCAGCTTCTCCCTTGTCACTGCCTTTGTAAACATATCTGCTGGATTGTCATCTGTATGTATCTTTGCCAGCTATAACTGTCCATCATCCAACACCGACCGAATGAAGTGATACCGCAACTGTATATGTTTGGTCTTTGAATGCAAGGCAGAATTCTTTGCAAGATGTATGGCACTCTGGCTGTTTGTAAACAAATAACTGTTAACCTGTTGTGTGCCCCAAACCCCCACAAGGGGCGCTGCCCCTTGACCCCGTAGGAATTTGGGGGGAAACCGTGCTGATAAAAGTGGGGTAAATATAACCTCTGAGTCTGATTAGGCTCCATATAACAACAAGATGTGTTACTCATTTGGGGTTGTTGAAGACTTGGGCATTTTTGGGGGAAAAATAACGAAAGACAGAGTGTTTTTCTGGTTGTTTTATCTCTGTTGGAGTTTATGAGTTGCATCTAAGTGCACCTTGCACATATGTTCAGTTTCTTGTCATTCTATATGAAAAATACATTATTGCATGTGTTTATCTATCTGTCTCCATGTGTTGTATGCATTCTCTTCTTTTGAATCTGGTTGCTAAGGGTTTCTCATATTCTAGGGTATGGATTTCTGTATCACATGCTTAATCTTTAACTTCCATTCAAGGAGTGGATTAAATTGTTTTAGGTTGAGTATGGAGAAGATTGTATGTCAGCTGGGATGTATGTAAGTAGAGACAGTTAAATACTTATCCTTGGGTGGTGTTTGTAAGGCAAATACTAGTCCTAACCCCTTGAAACTTGAATGCCAGTTGCAAGCCACTCTCTTGTATATGTCTAGTTGACTCTTTGCCCTGAGATAGGCACCGGTCTACTTCTAGATTAGTAGTTATGATCCAAAACCCCCTGTCTTGCATCCAAGACATTAATACAAATCCTTTCAAATTTCCACCCTGTTAGTTTGTAGGAAGTAGAAATAGGACCCCTGCATACTCTTATACTTCAACCAGTTAGATATGTCCAAGAACATTGCCAGCCTTGTGATCTATCATGCAAATCTTGGTCCAAACATGAGAGTATTCTGCCTGTTATTGTAAAGCTAAATCTTTTTATCATTGGGCGAGTCAAGGTCAAATCTTTAGCTATAGGGATACCCCCCTTGGTGTGGCAGAACTAGAAGTGAAAGGGAGGTAGCTCAAGCAACCTCCCGTATTTGTTGGTCTAATTTTCCTGTGCATTAGAACTAGCAAACCCTATGCCGATTCGAACACCAATAGGTTACAAGACAACACTTTACCCTTGATTACTTTTGGGAGCGATCTAAAGTGGAACTGGAGCCATGGACAGATTTCAACTTCTTGAGCTATAGAAACTATAAAACACAATTATTACATCAAGTGCTCAGTCCTTCTATTTAAGAAACAACAAGAGACGAACAACGCGCATTTGAAGAGCATCCTAGACAAAAAGGAAAAGGACCCTATGCTGAGGTTACTCCCTCGTCATCCTTACAAGGATCGGGAGGTAATCATTGAGAGCAAAACATTCCACCTAGACAAATGAGATTTTATCATGGTGCTTCCTCTTCTAAAACACAAAAACCTATGGAAGAACAAGACACTATCTTACAAGAGATAAGTGGTAAAACAAGAAGAAATACACAAGAAAGAGAAAGGAGGAGGAGATGACAAGCTTTTGTCCAACGAAACACATCTCAACAAGAAAACATCTCACCTAACATTGAATCAAACCAAGATGACCTTAAGAATGGACAACTTGAAGACAAGAATAAAATTTGGGCTATGGTACCTTATGTCCCACTTTCCTCTAACATTTAGGAGTGGGAAGATGGTGATTTGCTTGATGACAACCCTTAGTTTGGTTGTCCCTATAGGTAAGTATCTCTAACCCTGGTGGTCACCTATGCGGTAGCATCATCGACTCATGTATGTGACCTCCCCTCTCATGTTGTGTTTCCCTTGTGATGTGTTATGTGTTGTTTAGGCCTCCTAGGATGACCCTTTATTCTCTTGTAAGGTCAAGGATACTGGGAGATCACCTCTGTTGTGAACTTCTTCTATTTGTATCATCATTCTTCTATATTGCTTCTCCTCTATTTTCACTATTGTGTGTTGTGTCTTATGGACATAGCGTTGCGGTTGGTGACTTGGGGAAACCCTCCTACATGACTGTCCCTAAGGCACTTGTTTCTTCTCTCTTGATTTATTGTTTACCTTCCTCTAATGCTTCTATCTAGCGAGCGGATGATGAAAAACATATTATACTGATACAAACCTAGTGTCCCTTCAGTGAGAAATCAAAAAATGGATCAAGTCCATACATGACGACAAAGTTGGAATATATATTATCTGATGCTTGGCTAGTAGAATCACTCCATGTAATATCTTGATGTTGTATTATCGTACTAACAAACCATAACAATACGTCTACTCGGTGCACTTTGTTTATCTTTGAATCTCGCCTTGGTTACACTCATTTTTGAGATTTTTGTAGTATAGCCCATGGTTGTACTCAGTCTCTGAATCCATAGTATAACCTCATCTCTCTATATGAATGATCATATGCATTGTTGTTTATCATGATTATATGGATGCTAACACCTTTTCTTGCAGGGAATTGTGTGTTTGTGGGAACATTTGGCGATCGTAAAGAACATGTCACCTCTAGGGGGCATGGGCTCTGTGAGAGCTTGTGTTCCCTTGTGTGTTTTCTTCCTACCTTAACATGCTTGATATCGTTACATGATATCAACCACCTTAAGGTAGGGGCATCTAAGGTAAGCTGTTTGATTTAGATGCTAGCAAAGTGTGTTTGTAAAGCTTGAAATCTACTGCAATCACTTAAGCCCTCTGCGGAGGTGGGATATCACTTATATCCTTTTTATCTTAAGCCCTTTGCAAAGGCAGGGATGGTGTATTTCTTGAGGAGATTGTACATCCTGTCATTTTCTAAAAGTCCTTTGCGGAGGCGGGGAGTGGATATGAGACTATCTTGACCCTTAAGCATGTCTTTGGCGATTGTTGTGGTGAAGCCCAATCATCAGTGTGTGCCTGTAATGTGCCTAATATGGTGATGAACCTAGAAATAGGTACACTCCATCGCTTGTCTGTCATGTTTTCTCTATGTCTTCCTTGTGTGTGTGTATGGTGTGTTTGTTCCCAAGCATAGTTTAAAGACCAATGGTGATGAGTCCCTCCTATTCTTTGGGATTTGTATTGCATGTTTGTTCTCAAGTGTAGTCTTAAAGACTGGTGGCGATGAGTCCCTCTTGCACTCTGAGATTTGTTTTGCGTGTCTGTTACCCCATACGTAGTTTAAAGACTAGTGGCGATGAGTCCCTCTTGCATTATGGGTAGTGTGTTTACTTTCCTTGTACTTGCATTTGCATTTTATATATGAGAAAATGAAAAAGAAATAATCATTGCATTCAATGTATTCACTATATTTTGCATGTCTTCAATATTGTCTTCTTTGTGTTTTACATGACTATAACTGTCTTCTCCATGTTTTGTGTGCCTGTTACCATCTTCATTGTGATTGGTGTGTCTTCTTTGTGCTTGGTGTGTTTGTTGTGCTTGTTGACCGTACTTTAATGCATGTATTGGTCTTGTGTTTATACATACATTAATGTGGGGCCTAAATGTTACGTCAAAAAATGTTCCCTTGGGGGCTTTTCCCTCTTAAGGTTTAGTTCCCAGGTCCTTTAGAATGCATTTAGGTTATCTTACATGTTAATGGTGACTCCCAATGAGAAAACCTTGAAGTTTCATGGAAAATGGGACTTAGGGGGTGCATTTATGATAAATCCTTCTTGAAATAGGGAGGAGGACTTGGGCACCCGCACCCTAGTCCTGCCCTATTTTAGGTCAGGACCTATTTTTGGGTGTCAGTTTTGTGACTGTTATTAGGTCCTATGCCAACATCTAGTTGGTGCCTGCATAAACATTCAGGTTTCAAACTTTCATCTACAGGCACCTTTCATAAAAATCCAAAAATTCTAAGTCCCTCGACCTCATTTTATGCATATCAGGCTTTGAAAAGTGCAAAAAATAGTTGTATGCATGCATCTTTGTATAGACAAGGCCATTTGTATATACATGCGGGTTCAAATGTACATTCGGGCATACATGGCGGTTTGTATGTTCAATCGGCTTCAAAGGGTGTAAAAATGGTTGCTTGTATGTCACAGATTTTGAGAATATTCCCTGCTTGTATGAGAGGGTTTGCATGTATATTTGTGTTGTATGTTTAGATATACAACGGCTAGATACAATGGAAACATGCAAAGGAAGAGATGCATTGGCGGCACACAAGTGAAATATGCAAGGGATAATGTATACCACAAAGATACAAATGTAAATGTATGTCTGACATACATCGGGTACATACAAGAAAATATACAAAGAAACTGGACATACATTTGCTACAGTGACAGTCATCGGCAAGATAGAATGCATCGGCAGTCAACTCCAAAGTTTGCCCGACGGCCGAGAAAAAGGATACAAGGGGTCTTGTATATTCGGCAACACTTAAAGCAGGAGATACATTTGGTGGGGTCTGCCTCACATACAAAGCGGAATGTATATGCAATATACATTCACTATATGCAGAGTGAAAAGAGCAAAGGGCCGATATACAAAAGGTGGGGCCCACCGATTGCATATTTTTGTGATTATATGTTCGCACATTCAATCAAATATGCATTCACAAATATACAAGTTGGATCTGAAATGGGCATGCATTCCGGTTGATAAGGTTGAAGTCCACTGTTTGTATGTATAATCTTCTTGTATGTTCGCATTGTATATGCGACATACATTGGTCATATATAAAGGAAGAACATGCAACCCAAACGCAAAAAGGAAGATGTACTGTGGCGGATAAAGGTTTGCAGCATGTATATTGGGTGCTTGTATGTGCCGATATACATTGCAAAGATGCAAAAGTTAAGATACAAGCCAGACCCGATTCAAAAGTCAGATTTGGCTAATTTAGGGCTGGCGTCCGCAGCTTGCATGTATATGGCATTGTATATGCCGATATACAAGAAAATAGAGATACAGGCTAGATTTCAAAGCTATTTTAAAATGCTTCATAAAAATTTGAAATCCATAGAATGTATATTGCATTTGTATCTACAATATACAAAAGAGATATGCAAAGAGAGATGTACAAGGTGGGACCCAATTGCAATTTCAATTTGTTCTATAATAATTTGTGGTCCGCGCTTTGTATGTAGGCGGTTGTTTGTATATGCATGTTCTTTTGCATATACAAAGGGGCAAAAAGAGGCAAAATAGATGGCAGAAACGTCAGCGATAGAACCACGGGGTACCTATGTGGCACGTTCTGATTGGTTGGTGACTTTTTAGCGTGTTTTGGCGCCATTGATTTTGGCGAAGGGAAGAAGATCAACGGCCAGTTTTAAACTTTCAAGCAGTGAAGGAGTTCCCATGCTCACTGTATCTTTTCTGGCGGGAATCTTCAGAGCATGAACCGTTGCTGCATCCTGTGGGTTGGTATGCCATTAATGGCAAAGGAAATTGCAGAGATATGGTCTAATTGATAGGTCAACTACCCAATCAATGAGGAAAATCTTCAGGCGGCGATGCAGATCCCGATCTCACCTGCTTTTTGTCCTCCTTCTCTCTGGTGCATTCAATGTTTTGGGCTCCATTCTCATGGTGCTTTGTATTTGGGGGAATTTTGAAATGCCAGTGTAATTAATGTTGGGTACACTCTCATGCTGTATATAGGAGACTGTATTACACATTGTAGGTTGTTGAAAACTTGGGCATTTTGGGGGGGAAAATAACGAAAGACAGAGCATTTTTCTAGCTGTGTTATCTCTATTGGAGTTTATGAGTTGCATCTGAATGCACCTTACACATATGTTTAGTTTCTTGTCATTTTATATGAAAAATGCATTATTGATATGTGTTTATCTGTCTATCTCCATGTGTTGTATGCATTCTCTTCTTTTGAATCTGGTTGCTAAGGGTTTCTCAGATTCTAGGGTATGGATTTCTATATCACATGCTTAATCTTTAACTTTCATTCAAGGAGTGGATTAAATTGTTTTAGGTTGAGTATGGAGAAGATTGTATGTCAGCTGGGATGTATGTAAGTAGAGACAGTTAAATACTTATCCTTGGGTGGTGTTTGTAAGGCAAATACTAGTCCCAACCCCTTGAAACTTGAATGCCAGTTGCAAGCCACTCTCTTGTAAATGTCTAGCTGACTCTTTGCCCTAAGATAGGCACCAGTCTACTTCTAGATTAGTAGTTATGATCCAAAACCCCCTATCTTGCATCTAAAACATTAAAACAAATCCTTTCATATTTCCAACCTGTTAGTTGTAGGAGTAGGAATAGGACCCCTGCATAATCTCATCCTCAATGAGTTAGTTATGTCCAAGAATGTTGCCAACCTTGTGATTTATCACTCAAATCTTGGTCCTAAAATGAGAGTATTATGCTTGTTATTGTAAAGCTAAATATTTCTATCATTGGGCGAGTCAAATTTCAAATCTTTAGCTATAGGGATACCCCCTTGGTGCGGTAGAACCAGAAGTGAAGGGGAGGCAGCTCACGCAACCTCCCGTATCTGTTGGCTGAATCTACCTGTGCATTGGAACTGGCAAACCCTCTGCCGATCCGGACACCAACACATCCTAAGTTTGAATTATGAAATTCTTAGCAGGAATGTTTATAGTTGCATATATAAGCATGATTAGTGATTCTTTGTAAACTAGAAGATGATTGTGAACTTTTGGCATACTTGTGATTTCAAGATTTTCATTGTTGCAAGAGCATAGCTTTGTTATTGTGTTTGTGATTGCAGATTTGGCTTCATCTTCTCATGTGATTGAAGAGCCTTCATTTAAATGTGAGATCTACACTACAAGGTGATATCAATTGTGTTTTCTATCATTTATCATTTTGATTTTGCTTCTATCCCACAGGGATACACACTCTTTATCTGACAACAGTGTTCAGAAGACTTGAATGTCTCTCTGGGGCTTGACCGAGGCAAGCCTATAAATGCCACAACCCCCAACCCACTTTTATGTGATTGCAGGTTATAGGTTTCAGAAGTGAAAGAAGTGGAGTTGCAAGAGAGCAATGTAGACTGTCAGAATTGTAGATCTAAGAAGAAAATAGAGAGCTGGACTTGGGCGCATGCTCAGTAGTCCTCTAGATCTCACAATGGTGAAATCTCTAGAATAGTACAACTGTGTCGTAGACAACATTCCTAGATCTCGACAAAAACTAAGGCACTGGACTAGGGTGCCCACTTGTTAGTCCCTAACTTTCTCGCACACTGAACCTCAAAATCTAGTATGTATTTGGTTGTCATTTGATATCTCTGTATGTGATCATTTTTTCTAATTTATCTATTTGTTTACAATTTCACAAAATTAGGGTTTTGAGCATAATTGAACTTAATTGAACTACAAATTCACACAATTCCAATCTTCCCCTATGTTCCAAGTGACAGGAGATCTGTAGTAGAGTTCTCTACTCATTTGAATGTCCTTAAATGTTTAGTGGTGAAAGGAGGATTGACACAAACACCATTTAGCCATCTTTCCATCGTCTTTCCCCCTTTTTCATATTAAACACTTTGTAAACGAATATCATAAGCAAGAGAAAAGAGGTGACTTTGGATGTTCAAATTGCCAAGAAAGATGAGTCTTTTCTTATGGTTGTATTGAGGGATCTACAAGAAATAAATAAAGTGGATACCACCACCCTTGTGTCATAGAATGTGTTCAGCAAACTTGAGGAAATTGAAACAGCTAAATGGCTTCATGCAGTGGAGTGGAGACTCGTAGTTACCAAGTAGTTCCTAACTAAATTGAACAAGGCACTAGTTACATATAATTTAATAGTGTTAGATCTCAAAGCTAATTGCATGGTCTTGGGGAGGTTAACATTATGGATGAGAAAGAGGAGAATTTAATCAACAAAATTACAAATTATAGCATATAATACTTTGTTACTGAGTCTTCCAAGTTAAAATGATAATATTAACAAATATTGGATTTATATCTTTTTATATCTTCTTTGTATCTATTGGACAATGCCTCTTCTGTATTATCTGCCATATTTGTTCCATAATCTGTTGTTCTTTCCTGATTTTCTTATTCTACTCTTTCTTGTCTCATGAGTGTGTCATTTATCTGTTATTCCTCCACCATACCTGAGATCTGTTGAGACATGGACCAACTAGGACTCAAACCTAGGACCTTCCATACGCTGCTAGAGTGTTCTACTACTGAGCTATTGGCCCCTCTTGGACTAGTCCATCGTCAGTCTGGGTGTGGCTTATTTCCAACACCAACACCCCCCCTTAAGCCACACCTCTTGTGTGCTTGGGGCTCCTAGCCTAGGCCTAAATCTGATACCATGTTGAGACATGGACCAGCTAGGACTCAAACCTAGGACCTTCCATACGCTGCTGAAGTGCCCTACCACTGAGCTACTGGCTCCTCTTAGACCAGTCCATCGTCGATCCGGGTGTGGCTTATTTTCAACACCAAAAAGATCTTATTGGGATGTTCCCTATTATCACTGCTTATAAAGGAGTCCCACCCTTTGAATGTTCCAATCCTTGGATATACCCTCAATAAGTTGCTATCAACATCGAAGTTTTGGCATGTGTATTCCATTGGTTCTGTTAGAATTGGAAAAATTCACATTTTCCACCACTCACTTGTCCTCCACATTTTCCACACATTGATCTTATGATTAATACAGATTGTCAAAATTTGTGTGACAAGATCCATCTGGTAACCCATAACAACTTATGATTCCATAAATATGACCTTTGAGATAAGCATTTCCCTGACCATAGTTGCGCAAAATAAGCAATTGATCCCTATCGGCAAGATCATATGCATGTATTTTTGATCAAATAAGCCATAATCATCTAATGAACATTTTCATGTATATCAGGAAGACCTAAAAGAAGTTACACCAATCAAAGAACCCAGAGGTAACAATTGTGCAACAATCAGGAAGACTACAAAATGTATTGTCGATGAAAAAACTATTGGCAAGAGAGGTAAAGTCAAAGTGAAAATTTTAAACTGTGCCGATATCAGAAGTCATACCTATGGACATAAGTTTGGTGAGAGATATATGTACTCTCATCGATGAGTCGATACACTAGTTGTGCTGGCGTGACATACACCATCAGAACGGATTTTTTATGTCTTCCTGACTATGCAAGTCACCCTGATGAGAAGGTATTAAAATGTTTCAGCGAGACTCCCACTGATATACCTCAATGAACAAAAGATATAAGAGAAACATATTGGGGAGACTTAATGTATCAGAAGAACATTTCGTTCTCTTAGCGATAGCACTTGTAAGCCCAATGGCTACGAGGTAACTACTATTCATTAGAAAAACACTCACCGATGTCCAAAGGGAACCTCAACAGTCAAGACCACCTTGATATCGGCGTGAAATTCATAATGTCTCTCTGAAATGTTAAGAATAGAAAAACAAGAAAAGGATATTTGTGCATGATCGATGAAAGTGTCAAGAAGTCTTCTCGATAAAATCAGAGAACTAAAAGGGAACTTCGCATCAGAAAGACATTAAGATAGTCTTGGTGATCGGTTGAGAAAGTATAAACAAAAGATGGCGCCAAAATGAATAGATAGATCAGCCTGAGATCAAAATAGTCTTCCTGATACAAATATGTTGTATCACTCTGACATTTTCAAAGCCCGAGAAGCCCGCTGCATTCAGTTCCAGTGGTTGACATTAATGGCCGCTCAAGCATAACCTTATATAATCTTCTCTGAATCACAATGAATTAAAATCAAAAGAAATCTTCAAGGGTTGCAGTGGAAGAGCAGAGAATTGACTAGAGACTGAGAAATTCACGATGCCAAATACATACAAGTAAGCATACCAGACCTTCCTGTTACTAATAAATTATAAAGTCAAATCCATTCTTTAGCATAAAGATTAAATCAAGGGTTCTGTGAAAATAAAAAGAAAGCAGCAAACTGAAACTAGCCAAACTAAGGGAAAAAAGCAAAAGGTGGAAACAGGGAAGGGAGAAAAGGCACAGGAATGAAAACTCAACCAGGATCTTATAGACCAATTGCCTGGTTCAGGATCAAAGTCTAGAAGAACCGCACAACTTAGGGCCGACATGGAAAGATTAGAGGACAAATATAAACATGTGGGAAACCTATGGACTCCTATCAGAGGATATGAATTATTTATGTTTCACTACTATCGGAGGAATAGGTTTGAGCCTATCTGTAACCCTTGGAATCTTAACTTGGGGAAGTTAGTTGTCACAGATGTCTTTGTAAATATAGATCTCCTAAAAATTTTAGCCTACCACTATAACCTTGACCTAAAAGCCAGCTGCAACCTACAAGGGGAACCATTTATTCATGTGTCTAAAAATGCAGTATGTGGAGTTTTTGGCCTGGATGACACATGCAATACTCCCATAATATATGAGGATTTAGAAAAGGAGTATTTGAGAATGGATACCACTTATAAGGGTTAGAGATTGCCACTGCATAGACCTAGAGAGGAGGGAAATTTAGTGCCTCTTGAGGAAGGTGATGGACCTCCTTTTCATGTTGATTTATTTGAACCCTATATGAAATATACATATTATTCAATGGGACAAATATTGGGAACAGAGGTCCCTAAATTCATGTCCATAATACCCATGGTCATCTCTGTAGACATCCAATGCCATCATGCAAGGACTTTTGATTATGCTTCACACATCTCCAGGAGAATTGATTCAGGATTAATGGCCATTAAAAATGATTCTCCCACAATGAGTTTCAAGCATTATTCTTCTCTTATGCATATGGTGTTGTATTATGGACAAGAATTAAGAATATGACCAGAACAATTGAGAATTACACAATTTGATAAGAGGGGTCAACTACTACCCATACAGTTATGGACTTCCATCTGGGATAGTAGATTCATAAATTCCTGTTATGTACATTTTGAAGAATTCTTTGTCAAAATACTGTATAGATGTTATGGTTATCCATGTAGTTATTCTTTATTAGATGAGATCAAAAAAATTTTAAGGCCTAAGGGTTTCGATGGACCACTGACTGTGAATCATAATAGGGGTGACTGGTATTGTTTCCTTGACTCCACCATGATCAGAGTGTATGGCTTCGAAGATATTCCATTTTTGTTACCTAAAACTGTACCAAACAGGATTGCCTACCTGGAAATTGTCAGGTAGTTGGACTATTCAAATTTTATGAATTCGAGTACCTATGATAAGCAATCTTTCATGCTAAGCACATTATGTTTTAGAGATTTTACTGTGTTGTCAAGAGAAGGTTATGACCTTATTCATGACAACCTATTACATTTTAATTTGAGAAAAGCAATACCAAGAAAAGGGTTTGACCTTGAAGGTTTCATTGATCTTGCAAGAAGGAAACAAAATCTAAGTGGATATATCCATGTTCCATTTCCTCATGATGATGTTATCAAGAACATGGAGGAGGCAAAAACTAAATTAGCTAGAGGATAATTCCTAAATTTACAATTCAATAATATAGGCCTCCAGACAAGGAGTTAGAGATTGAGGAGACATCTGATACTGATGCCAGGTAGTTAGCTTACAAATCTTTTATCTTAGATGATCAGTTCATTCAGTCCCCAGAATTTAAATCTTTCTTGTATAAACAGAAAGGCAAAGCAATCAGAGAATCAGTTCCAGATATCACACCAAATGATGAAAAATAGTTATTGAATACTTTGAAAATAGATATTGAAAAATGAAATAAAAAACATGACTCCAGAAAAATGGAGGAAACTCTTAGAAGAAGCTGGTGTGATGATTTTTCCTAGTTTGGACTTGAAGTCTTCTTTGGTTTTTGATAGCTTTCTGCATAATGATACTACCAAACATAAACTCATTTTAGAAGGTGTGACCGAGGTGTTTAATGGATCACTATACAATCCTAATGAATCTCTTATGATATGGGCCCTATACCCTCCACACCAGAAGCTTGTCATTATTGACTCTAAAAAAGCATTTGGCCATGTGATGACACTAAAAGTGGGTGAGACTGATCTTGTGATTACTGCAGATATCGGTATTAATGTGGCAAAATTAAATAAAGCACTGATTCAAATGTTGATCCGAGAAAGAGATATGTATAAATTAAACTGTGAGACAATGCGTAAAGAAAATGATTTCTTAAGAGATTTGGTCCCTACAAAGATGTTAACCCAAGGGGAAAGCTCTTAGACAAAGGACAAGGGTGAAGCATCACAAGTGAATACTCAGAAAGCCTAGGCCAGATTCAATGCACTTTCCCCAGTATTCAAAAGGAGACATACTAACATGATGACGTGGATGAATAAATTCTTGGTTACCCATTCCAAAAATCAAACTCTCTCCAAGAACATGAAAGGTTGGCTGACAGAATTCAAGAGAAACTCCAAGAAATTCATAACAGAGACAATCTTGATGTTGAGACCATTGCCAATGCTAAGGACTTCTTTAGGGCACACACATTTTTTCATGAGGACCTTCGAGTAGAAGCTAAGAAATTCATTGATGCTTCCAGGGAAGGAGTGCCTGCGTTATTCAATGATGATAAGAGTCTGAGAAATCAGCAGGACTGGGCGAAGGAATGCCAATTGATCCTACATGAAGCCTTGGAGGTTGTGAAAAGTGAAGATCCAACATTAGAGGAGTCTTGTGCATGTATGGAGAAAATGGTTACTATGGAGTTTGCAGCAAGGAATATTGTTGAGTGTGGAGATACTCACTTAAGCCAAAAGTATTTGGATCATATTACTAAAATCCATGTACAGCTTATTAGAGCCTAATGATAATTTGTTTGTTATTTCTAAAATTCCAAAAGACACTTGTGAAGGGGTACATCCTCTTTAAAATATAGCTATATAATCCAGGAGAGTAGGAATGAAATATGATCATTACCATTTTCATTTTTTAGGTAGGGCATTAGTAAGAATATAGATTGCACCCATCCCACTCATCCACATTCATATCTCAGAGACTTATGCAACTACTATATATTATCTGAAGAAATATAATGGAGCATATTGATATTACATGGTGATCTATTTTTAGTGTTCAACTGTTGTGTTGATTTATTATGCTCATATGTTATTTGGCTACCTCCAAAGTGGTTGTTTATGTTGTCCAAATTAAGTGTGAAAATACATTTGATTTGTCAATACACATTTTCTATAATTGTGTGATGCTGCTGATTGGTTTCTATGTGTCGAAGGATTAAATTACCTTTCAAGCAATCTAATTTGATTGGTTCCTGTGTGGATTAAAATCCTTTTAAATAAATTGTCTTAATTGGTTTCTCCTCACATTTGAATTAAAATCCTTTCACAACTTCACGGTAACATAAGGGGATATCACTGGGATCATTAAGAAGAGCTCAAATAACTGGCATACTTGCATGTCTGTATAAGGTACAAACATTTAATAATGTCCAACTGTTAGAGTTAAGCTGAGAAGTAAATCTACCAATCATACACATTTGTTTCCATAACCATCATTTATCCACTGACTCCATCCACCCAATAGATTAGGCACTGGTCAATTTTAGAACATTTTATACAAATTTGATCCACATTGTTAAATACTTCAAGCCTTTATTAGGAGTTAGTAAGCAAGCTCTGCAATTATCTCACATCCACGTGCCATAGTGAATAGAATTACCTCAATTAGAATCCATTTATATTTCCAAATCTGCTTTATCATTTAGGTACACCTGCCTAGGTCTAGCAGAACCTAAAGAGTAGGGGGTTTCCAATTATATAAACCCTATCTTGTTGACCAAAAACGTATCAAGAGATTGGCACCCTCTTGTGGTCTAAAGCCTACGTTTTTGAGATCCAACAAATTGGTGACTCTGCTAGGGAATTAAGCCCATTTTAAACTTTAGCCTTCCATCATAGAGTTATCTCAAAGCATCATAACATATTTAAGGTTCTACTAGGGAGAACTACAATCATTTTCCTACTTACAAAAAAGTAGGTGGCGACTCTAAAATTTTATTACTGATGAAATAGATATCATATCAGAAAGGATAGACGATAGACATCAGAGATACATTATATCATCCAACATCAATGGAAGGAGATCTATGCATCAAGAAAGTCCCAAGAAAAATAATCTCAAGTGGACAGACAAGCATGGATCCCCTCATGGAAAGAACAATACAAACAGGGGGGAAGCAATACCCAAACAGCCTGAAGACAATGTAAACACATCATAATAGGCTTTTACAATATTCAACTCCCCAGTGTATAATGATGGTGGAAATCCCTCAACACCTCCTAAAAAAATCAATACAAATGATAACATCCTCAGTTACAGGATAGATTCTCAAGAAGCAACTGAATTTGAGAAAAGGATGAATGAAGAAAAGAGGCAGAAACAAGAAGAATCTGATAAGGGATTTTTATCACAAAAGGGAGAAGAAAAGTAGGAGGGGTCTGTAGACCATATTGTTGATTTTGATGCTATGAGGAATCAAGATATTGAAATACATTTGGAGTGGCAAAGAAAACATCTTAGAAGAAGACAATAGATGATACAGCAAATCTATGAGATAGACCGGTAAATGGCACAATTAAAAATCCAAACAACAAAACCTCCAAGATATGTCCCTCCACACAAACAAGGTAGTAATGCAAATTCACATGGGATATCTCAGAATACAAATGCTCCGGGTACTTCAAAAATGTCCCATAATGCAGGAGGTAATTCAAGACAATACACTCAATATAATATGTCATTACAAAGACCCCAACCCCCAAATACTGACAGTGTTCCCCAATATCACCCACCACTATGTCAGCATGGTGTTCCACAACATCAGTAACATATACCACCTTAGAATATACACCCTCAGCAACATGTACAACAAAATGCTTACCATTAGCCTCCATATGGATACCAATATTACCCCAATCCACCACCTATGAATATGCCTCCACAAAACCTCATGAGTGTATGTAGACAATTTTATTTAATAAAATATCAATTGTATCCATACCCTATAGATAGCAACTAGAGAAATATGGTCCCCAAATTCACTAGGAATAATGGGATATCAGTTGAAGAGCACATTAGGAATTTCAATGCCTTTATATAGGACATTGGTATGGAGCACGAGGATGTAAACATGAGATTATTCATAATGTCCCTAACTGAAGATGTAAGGGATTGGTTTAATGGTTTACCAGATGCCTCAATTACTTCTATAGTAGACTTCCATGACCAATTCAAAGAACAATATGGAAATCAGTATGCCCCTGAATTTGCCCTACATGAGCTAATAAGCAACCATAAATACTAGAATGAGTCAGTATATGAATTCAATCAAAGATTCTCCAAATTGCACAATAAAATACCACACGGATCCAAATTGACTGATTCGGTAGATCTGAGTATCTATCTAAAGGCTTTTGATCTAAAAACTGGATATGAACTCAGGAATAAGGCTCCCATGACCTTGACAGAGGCATAAAAGGCAGCTATTAGTATTGAAAATAATGAGGCTATAGGGATGACTGGCAAAAGGGATAACCTTAGAATGCCCCAACAGTCTAACAACCCCCAAAATAAGTAGGAATACCAGTATAGGAATGAAAGACCAAGGTTACATGATATGCCCTATAATACCAATTGGAAAGATGGAAGACCTTTATAAAACAATAGAAAGTAGAATTATGGGAAAGACACTCCTGATCCCCTTAAAAGAAATGGAACACATGTAGTGGAGAATAATCCATGGTGCTTAGTGTGTAATCTACCTCACTCACCTAATTATTGTGTGGTGGCACAATCAATACAGGAAGAAGGAACATCATATCAACAGGAAAGAGATAACCATACTATAAACATGCTAGCATTTAGACCTCATTAGATAGATGAAGGGTATTCATCCACAGAGGAGGATGGATATGAATATGATGTGGGAAATCAAAGATATAACACGAACATGGGAAGACAAGAGGTATTCTTAGATCAAGAAGATAATTATGATAAAACTGTTTATGATCGTAATATGCCACCATATGATCAATGGAGAAAACCAACTAAAGAAGAAAGAAAGGATCTCACAATTGCTGCAGTAGCATAGGCAAAAAGTAACTATAATCTAAAAAATAGAACAGTTAATACAAATCAAGGAACACCTAGAAGTGTGTTTGTAAAAGATCAGTCATAATAGGGACAATGTGAAAAATGCATCTAAAGAGCCAGCAAAGAATGAACAGGGTAAGGTAAAAGACAAAATACTAGTTGAAGAAAAGGGGCATAACAAAATAGAAAAAGATAAAAAAACAATGACTCCCTCATTTGACATAGCCCAAGTAGTATCTTAAGTGAAAATATCAGTACCACTTCTTGAAATGATGAAGATAGATTAGTATAGGAATGCAGTGGTCAAGATGATTTCAGACATACCAAAAAAGAAACAAGAAAAACCTGAAATCAAAATAAATAATGTTTGAATTGAGGATGCTAAAATTCTGGAAGTATATTTAAGTGATACCTTAACAAGGAATCCCTCTCAGGTAGATCCTTTTTACACCACCTTGTTGATAAAAAATAGGCTAGTGAGAAATTGTATGATTGAATTAGGGGCAGCTATGAATATCATGCCAATAGCAGTCATGAAAGAGTTAGGAATGTGGGTTGACACCACATACAACAAATTTTATGCAATGGACAACAGATCCATCCCAGTCGTGGGTATTATGAAGGATGTAGAGATAAGGTTAGCCACCTACCCTAAAGTAGCATATAAAATTGACATCACTGTAGTGGACATCCCACCCTACTATGGAATATTGCTATCTAGACAATGGACTGCAATAGCCAGAGGAAATGTCTAGTTGGATCTATCCTATGCTACTATACCAGTAGGAGGGAAAGAGATTAAGCTTTGTAGAGAACCAAGATATGAGAATATTATAGAATGAATTGATCAAAATCAAGTAATTTTTTTCTGTGATACAGACCTTGGTATGTTCAAAATTGAGAAAAGTCAACCAAAGTTACAGAACATTGATCCAATACACCAAGAATCCCAAATTGATGAATGTGGTGTATGGAAAATGTATTTTGATGGTGCATGTAGTAAGGCTAGTAATGGAGCAGGAGTATTATTTATCTCACCAACTGGTAAAACTTTCAAGTACTTATTCCTGCTAAGATTTGAGTGTACCAACAACATAGCAGAATATGAAGCTTTGCTCATTGGCCTGAACATTGCCATAAAGCATAAAATAAAGTGCCTTGCTGTATATGGGGATTCAGAGTTGGTTATATCTCAAGTCAGAGGGAAGTATGCATCCAAGAACAGAAGATTGAAACAATATAGAAATGTTGTCTAGGATGATATTGAATTATTTGATGCTTTCTCCATTAACTGGGTAGACAAATCAAAAAATATAATGGCAGACTTCCTAGCAAACATAGCCTTGAAAAGGGATGATGTCACATTGGCAGGCATTACCGAAATTGAGTTTAAAACTAGACCTGCAATCCCAAACAATATCTATAATTGGCAAGTTTTCAATGATGACACTGATATAATTAAATTCTTACAATGCATTGACCAATATGAGGCTCAAGAGATTGATTTCAATGCATTTGTAGAGGAAGTAGATGGCAAGCAAACTTTGTTTGGTAAATAAATTGTTCAACTTAGGACCAACAAAATTCCTAAGGGGCTTGTGGCACTAGAAAGGGTGTTTGATGGATATGATCGAGCTCTTATGAAACAAACACCAGTAAAAAAGGAAGACCTTGAAGAAATCAACCTAGGCACTAAATTGGAACCAAAATGCGTATACATTGGGAAGAGGATAAGCCCAACAATTAGGAAGATGTTGATAGCCTTATTAAGGAAATATAAGTGAGTCTTTGGTTGGTCTTATGATGATCTCAAGGCATATAGAGAAGATTTGTTTCAACATGAGATCCCACTCAAACCTGATGCAAAACCTTTTAGACAAAAATAGAGACCAATAAACCCAACCTTGCAGCCCAAAATGCATGAAGAACTTATGAATCTCATGGAGGGAGGTATCATTAAGCCTATTAGACATTCTGCATGGGTCTCCAACTTGGTGCCAGTTAGAAAAAAGAATGGTGACATAAGGTTATGTGTAGATTTTAGAAATCTAAATATCTCATCCCTTAAAGACAACTATCCACTTCCAAATATGGAGGCAATTCTACAAAGAATCGCAGGATGTGAGTTGTTATCTATGATGGATAGGTTTTTGGGTTATAATCAAGTGAAAGTAAAAGAACTAGAACAATATAAAACTGCATTCACTACTCCTTGGTGAACATATGTATATGTTAGAATGCCATTTGGACTTACAAATGCTGGTGCAACCTTCCAGTGAGCTATGGATGTTGCTTTTGCTGAATTGATTAATGTCATAATGGTGGTTTATCAAGATGACCTCACTGCATACTCCAAGAAAGTATAAGATCATGTTGATCATCTTGAAAAGATATTTGTCAAAGCTTTAGAATATGGTATTTCTTTGAATCCAAAGAAATGTCATTTTGCAGTGACAGAGGGCATATTACTAAGGCATATAGTGTCCAAAGATGGGGTTAAAATCGATCCAGAAAGAGAGGAAGCCATAGACAAGATTCCTATTCCTAAAACAGTTAAAGCCATCCAATCCTTCTTTGGGCAAATAAATTTCGTAAGAAGATTTATCCCAAACTTTGCTGAAATTATCAAACCCATTTCAAAAATGTTGAAGAAGGGGGCTAAGATGGATTGGTATGCAGATGCACTAGATGCATTTGTATCCATAAAGAGAGCAATTAAGGAGGCCCCAGTGTTGAAATCCCATGATTTCAGTAAGCCATTTCAAGTCTTCTCATTTGCATCATACCATACTATTGCCACAGTAATGCTACAAAAGAATGATGAGGGATATGAACAACCTATATCATTTTTCAATAAATCCCTCCAAGGAGTGGAATTGAACTATGATATTACAGAGAAATGGTCATATGCTTTGGTGAAGACAGTGAAAGTTTTCAGACCTTACCTAGTAGGGGCAAAAGTGGTTGCATATGTTCCTAATGTTGCGGTTAAAGATGTGTTTGTACAAGCAGAAGTTACTGGGAGGAGATGTAGATGGATCAATAGAATCCAAGAGTTTAACATAGAGATCCAAATCACCAAATTATTGAGAGGACATGGTTTATGTAAACTAATGGCTGAATCAAATCTAGAGGCTTCTCAAGTTCACAATGAGGGAAAAGAAGAGACCGTGATTGCAAGTATTGAAAAAATAGCTTGGTACACTAATATAATGTATTACTTGAAAAATTAGAAATGTCGTGAACATTTGAATGACAATCAAAAGAGAACTTTGAAACTTTGAAACTACATGCCTCTAAATATGTTTTCATAGATGGTAATTTATATTGGAAGAATAGAGATGGGGTACTACTACTATGTGTTGTGTGGTTACACAACACGCCCCATTTTGACTTGGCAAAACAGGGACCCAGCTTTTGTTTTGGCTTGTGTTGTCTGTCTCTGGCGGTTTTGGTAAAATTTAAGTCAGGTGCATCATCATCATGAAGGTCAGGATGAGGTAGGTCATCATCATGAAGGTCAGGATGAGGTAGGTCATCATCATGAGGTTAGTTTTTCAAAGTTCATATTTTGTTTCTATGACTTCATGGTTAGAAAGAGCTTGAAATTTCATGCAGGTTTGCCTTTTGCATCACTTGAAAATTCGTCCATATGAGGGAGTTGTGAGCAGTCAAAGTTTTGGTCAAACCTGATAATTGCTGTGTAAGCCTCATCATCATGATATTTGAAAAGCCCCCGATAAGTATCCTGAGGTCGAAACATCCGGACGTCAAGTTTAGGTCGTAGTAGGTTCTCCCTGTCGGGCGGTCTTTTGTGTCTCCAAAGGTCATCATCATGATCTTACTTTATCACCTGATGAAAATCATGCAGTCCCGAAACATCCGGACGTCAATCTTAAATGCTAGTGTGTTTTGCCCGTCAAGCGAGCATCATGATATCCTAACATCATCAGCATCAGGATATTCTCACATTGCGAGCATCATCATGATATTCCAACATCACCCGATGTGATAATATCATGCTGATGATCATCGTCACCTTGCTTAGAGAAATCTGCCATCTGCATAATTTGCGCGCGCACGACCAAGTCTTGGCGATCAACATCATCATGATATTTCGAGACCCGACATTTCTTAATATCCTCCTGACCTCCTTTTGCGTGATCATGATGATCACCTTATCTTTCGAAGCGGAGGGTGATTTTCGTTTCTTGAGTCATGTTGAACAAGATCATCATGATCTTGTTCGTCTCTCCCAACAGTTCGTAATATCATCCTGCCGACGAGTATAACCTTTTGCAAATATGAGGATGACGATGACGTCATCATCACCTTCTCCTTCGGCAGGATATTTTCCAAGGCGTGATCCATTTCGCCAATATGATGATGACGATGACGTCATCTTCGAGGATTAACACAAGCCCCGGATATCCTGATGACGTCATCAGGACTTTTAGCAAGATCATATTTTTGATCACCCAGTGCGTATAATATGATGATGATGTTCATCATCCTGATCTTTCGAGCGGATTGCCTTGGCCGAAAAAGGGGTCATGCTGCTTTCATGACCTGATCATCTTCCTTAGAGGGAACCCGATATTCCATTTACCTCCTGATCTTAACGAAACATGACGATGACGTCATCCCTTTGCATTTTAACCAAGCCTGATGATGACGATGACGTCATCATGTTTTTTCCTCAGCGGCAGGATCATTTTCCAAGTCCTCCTGTTTGTCTTCATCATGATGATGATGACGATGTCTTTCTTTCCCGAATGTGCAAGAGCAAAACATCCTGATGTGCTATTCATCAGAGCATTAGGAAAGGAGGATCATCATATTTTGTGATATCCTGCGGCCACTTTGAAGTTATGTAGTTGGTCATCATCACGATTTTTGGCGTCGGTATAACTGTTGCCGTCGGCCTAAGGTGAAATTGTCACACTGATCATATGTAGTCACGCCGATGCAAATATGATGATGATGCAAGGCCGGTTTCTAAGGATGGTTGAAAGGCGTTTATTTCCTTGTATAGTCTGGGTCATCATCATCATATTTCGAACCTGATATGCAAGAAAATGGGCAAAGGCATGAAGCGATAGAAATTTGAAAAGCCTGACTGCCTGATTTTTTGGTCAACGAGGGTTGACCTGGTTGTTTTCATGCTGTTTATGCATTTAGTGCATATTTTTCACAGGTAAGACCTGATTGCCTGTAGCTGCACATGGGGAGGTATGTTTAATAAGGTGTTTACTTCCTGTTGTTTATCATGATGATGATGAACCTTATGTTTGTCTGTTTACTTGTAGGAAATTATCATGATGCTGCTGAAGCTGAACATTGAGGTCATGATGCCGCTGAAGCTGAACATTGAGATCATGATGATGCTGCTGAGGCTGAGCATTACAAAGTTGCGCATGAAGTCAACATGGACCAGATATGAAGAGGATATTGTCAAATATGCTGTTCGCCAGCTGGACGCCGAATCAAGTTGAAGATGCTGGAATATTCTGTGCCAGCTGTACATTTGCTAACTGACGAAGCATGTGCTTTTCATCTAGGCCGTTGATTGCTATGAGAGGATCCTGATCCTTGGATCATTGTAACCGTTTTCTGGCAGTTGCTCTATATAACATCCAGAGCTTGTCATTTTAAGGAGGAGGGAGGAATACATTAGAATACACAGACGCATCTGGCGCAAAGAATCAATTACTGTAGAATAAGTTAGGAGATCGGATTACTGAGACTAATGAGGATAGAATTGTTGAAATGTCAAGGTTCTTTCTTCAGATCACTGTAAATGTACCTGTTCTTGAGCATACTGAATGAATATGAAGTTCCAGATTACAATCTTATTGTAAATTTTACGTAATCTTCTGTTGATTTCTGGATATGTACTGGTGAATGCTGTGTTCAACTGGAAGCGCTTTCATTTCATTACATATTGTTGTCAACTTTCCTTTGAAGCTTTGCACTAGATCATGCGGATTTGTGGAATGTCCTGGTGAAGTATGATTTCTAGTTTTCCTTCTTTTCATTGCAAGTATGGGAGCTGGTATGTGAATCAGTGATCTAAGTCCAGTAATTTTAGGAATCTCACTCTCTAACCCTTTTCCTTTTTTCAATTTCATTAGTTCATCACCATAACTACAAATCATGATAAATAACAAGCAGAAACAGTGAAATATGCTGAAATCCCGTAGGTAACTGAAGATCCTTAGCATATTTGGTTAAATGCATGTAGTATTGAAAATATCATGCAAAGAATCATGAATAATGGTAGAAATCATGTAAATATCAGCCTGTATGCACATTATTTGACTAAATTTACAGTGCAGAGGTAGAATTGTTGAAGACTTATGCAGAGCGAATATCCAGAGCAGGATATTTGAAGATGATGATGATGAATAGTGCAGAAACACGTAAGGCCCCTGAATGGAAAACAGCAACACACATCAACCACTGAGTAACGTCAGTAGATTAAGACCTAATCAACAGAGACTTGGGATCATGAATTCTTTGAATTCATCGTATCTTTCAAGATGAGTAAAGGTTGTTGTGTAACTTTTATTCTATGTTTGTGAATGACTAACATCATGACCAACATAAATTGGCGCTAGAAGGAGGGCTATTGTCCGGAATATCACTTTCATCATCAGTACTTTCAGGTTTGATGACGCTCAGAGTAAGGTAACTTCAGATCATTTGTGAATTTCATCAAATTGCGTAAATATTTGCTGCGACAAGTTTGTATTTGCACATTCTGTGTAAAGATTTCCAAATTTCACATAAATATTGCAAGCTTTACAGTAGATCTCTTTAAATTCACTAAATATTGGCCAAAGATGCATAAATTTGTTCAAGCTTTGAGGATTTGAGCCTTAGACACGTGAGATCTGGTACTGCCGGTCGAAATATCCCAATATCTTGTCATATTTGCAGTATCTTCGCAAATATCGCATAAATATTCAGTCTGATTGGCAAGTTGACCGCAAATATCACCTCGTCCGGTGGAATCCAGCCAATATTTGCAAAGTTTCAGCTAATTGGCCTCCAAATCGAGAAATCCTGGCTCACAGGATAAATACCAGGTCTAGACATAGTGAAATTTTCGAAGAATTGCCTGTCAGAGGTTTTAGACCTAAGACTGTAGACGTTCACCATACTCCAGAGTCTAGTACGTCCAGAACTTCACCAGGACCTCCTCCTGTAACTCCTGTTGGTTTGCAAATACCTTCAGGTATACCAGTGACACCTTTTGTTCAACCTCAGGGTATACCTTTAGTCCAACCTCAGCCAACTGCACCACCAGTTCAGCCCCCTCAGGTTGCAATGTCGTTCTTTGCAGCCGAATCACCATTGATCTTTACTGCGTATCATGAGTTACCAAAGTATCCGGACAAGCTTTGTCCAAAATACCATCCTTATCAGGATGCGGATGATCATATCAGGACGTTTAAAGAAGCTTGCTGCAGAGCCAGAATAGAGCATCAGGATGTGGTGTGCAGATTATTCCCTTTTTCCTTAGGGGAAGAGGCTTATAATTGGTTCATCAGTCTTGGTCAATCTTCTGTAGGTTCGTGGGCTGTCTTAGAGAAGGCCTTTCTCGACAGATTCAAGGTCCCTATTGATCCATCCATGAATTACCACCTGTTTGCCACAATTAAGAGATTGGAGCATGAACCTATTGCAAATTTCAATGCTAGGTTCCAGAAAATGTTGTCCAAGCTAGTTACCCCATATGTGGTGGCTGATGATGCTGCTAGAAGTATTTATTATTCAGCCCTGGATCCATTAACCGCCATGTTCATCAGGAGAACACATCCTGCGATCACCACATTGACAGGAGCTTTTCAAGAAGCTATCAAGGTAAATCAACAGCTGATACCTGCTCCTACTCCAAATATAGCATTCCCTGCTTTGCCTGGCATGCAGTCACAATATCCAGCACAGTATCCTGCAGCTTATCCTTCGCAATATCCTGCACAATATCCAAATGGAGCAGTGATGCCCCCAGCAATCATGCCTGCACCTTTGCAAGTACCTCCATTGAGCATCATGCCTCCTCCTAATGGAAATGGCCAATTGCCACAATATCCTGCACATACTCAGACACCTCAGGGTACAAATCTATCTCATAATAACCATGGATCTTCCTTTTTCCAGCCTCAGCCTGAAAATGTAGTGGCCAAAGCTCAAGAGGAGAAAGAGGAAATCAAAGAAATTGCTGCTCAGTTGAGAAAGCTCACCACAGAAGTAACACACTTGAGAAACCAAGGGTTTTATTCACAGTCAGGTCAGAATAGGAGTTATTCTAATGACAGACCAAATTACCCTGACAGAGGATACAACAATAACTTCAACAGTAATGCTGCAAATAACAATAATCCTCCTAGGCAGCCCAGAGTGTGGAACTCCAGGCCAAATAATGGTTCATTACCATCACCCCTAGACAATCAGCCTCCTGGTGAAGCCAAACAGACTACTAGAGTCAATCTTGCTGAGGCAGCACTTACCAATTGGTGCAGGATTCACAACACCAATGCACATGCAGAATTAGATTGTCCACAATTTAGGATTGCTGCCAGCATTTTCCAGACCGAAGTGTCTAATACTTCTGGAAATCCACCTCAGGCAGAAGGAAATGAAATAGTTCCTTGTGGATATGATTCAGCTTTTGTGCTGGAAACATACACTAATCAGCCTCATCAGGATTATAATCAGACCTGCGAAGAATCTGCCTTAACCTTTGAAGCAAATTATGTCTTCCCTTTTGAGGATGAAAATGAACCTACAAGAGAACATGAGGAAGTACATGCATACCAGCAGCAATACCCTGGTAAGCATTATTATAACCTGAGGAGTAATGCCAACAGACCTGCTGGTCCATTAACATCATCTCTACCTCCAAATAACTTCAACACACCTCCTGATCCTAAGGCTAGCAATAACCCTGGGTTCCCTAAGGTGAATGCTCAGTACTTGTCTCCTCAAAACACAGTAACAAAAGTCGCAGGTGCACCTCATGAATCTGACAGGTTAGTCAGCTATTTGGCTGATGAAATGAAGAAAATCAAGATCAGCCTGTCCCTATCTGAGTTACTGAAAACTCCTGCCATCAAAAGGGCATTCATGAAGTCGCTGGATGATCCTGCTTCTAAAGAGGATAATCACCTTTCGAGTCAATCCAATAACAGAGACCATACTGCTAAAGATAGCACTGTCAAGCCCAAAGTGTCAGCCACAGTCCAAGCTGCTGAAACCTCTCACATGACCTTGTACAGAGATAAAACTGAATCACCACCGTTTCTCCTCACCATAAGAATGTTCAGTAAGAATTTGCACAATTGTTTAGTTGATTCAGGAGCCTCAACTAATGTTATGCCTTTGTCAATATGCAACGCATTAGGACTGCATCCTGCTAAATCCTTAAAGAAGGTCACTCAACTGGACAAGACAGAAGTAAGTGTCGTAGGAGAACTCACTCATATTCACATGCAGCTAGCGTCTGATCCTAGGATCCAGTATTACATTGACATTCAGGTAGTTGACATACCTGATACATATGGGATGTTGCTTAGCCGGGACTGGTCTAAAACGCTTAACGGATACATGTCCACAGACTTCAGTCACATGTGGTTGCCATGGAAAGGTATACCTAATCAGATCAGGATTGATGCTGAGCCTAGGATGAAACATATGATCACCGAATATAACAGAACAAATGAGATCATGTATGTAAACGTAGAACCTGGAGTTTATCACATCAGGCCGCAAACTGTCCAAATAGAAGAGGTCCTGATGCTTGATGTTCATCATCATCATGATGATGATTATCATGAGGATATGCCAGTCGTAGAACTTAATAATGATCCTGATAATGAGAATGAAATAGATCGCTTCAGGAATTTCCAGGTGCATTTATCTACTCAGATAAAACGTTGTCATTTATTAAATACACCTGCTAATGATATTTTGATTGACGGATGGTGCAGACTGCATGGAGAAGCACACTCGAAAAAGACTTGCGAACCATGCTTAGACATGATCATGCTGGAGCAGACGTATAGTGAAGCATCATCATCATATTCTGAGGTGAGTGCTACATCTGATGATGATGATGATACTAATTTTTATTTGTCTTCTGCAGGAACAGAAGAGTCGACGGATCCTGATGAGGATCATATCCGAAAAACAGAAGAGATCCTGGTGTCCAATCAGACAAATGATGCGAGAAAGGAAAAGATCACTCCTGGTAGTGATTGCTTCATGGAACCGGATTACGAGTTGTCTGATGAGGATAAAGGCAGTGACCTGACGAAGTTCGAAGAATTTCTGGTCAAAGAAATAAAAACAATGACACAACAGTGTAGATCTCCCCAGGAGGTTTTAATCAAAAGTTGGTGTAGGCTGCATGAGGCGCCTCACTCAGAAACCACTTGCTCACTGTGCTTGCACATTTTGAAAAAGCATGCAGTTGTATGTGCTGAACATCATCCTCCTGCTAGGATTGAAGAGAAAACAGAAAAGCCATCAGGCTCATCAGATAAAGGAAAGAGGAAGCTCGAAGATGACACACCTAAGTTAAGGTGGATATCAGGCGGAGCAGCAGCTAGAGCTGCAAAGAAAAAGGAAAGTTTAAATAAATGTCCTGCTGAAGATAAGCCTTGGATCCTGAGGTTTGATGGATCCAAATCCAAGCAAGGTTCTGGAGTAGGGATTGACCTTACTGATCCATCAGGGAAATCCCATTTAGCAGCTTACAGACTACAGTTCCCCTGCACTAATAATGTCACAGAGTATGAAGCTCTGATTCATGGACTGTTGTTTGCCCATAAGAAGAAGGTGAAGATCCTGCATGTCTTTGGAGATTCAGAACTAGTTGTGAGACAAGTAAGGGGAATTTACTCTTGTAACTACAGAAAGCTGTCAAATTACAGACATCGTGTGTGGGACCTGATTGAAGACTTTGATGCCTTCAACATCATTCACGTGCCAAGAGAACAGAACCAAAGGGCAGATGCACTTGCTCAGGCCGCCAGTACGCTGGAACCACTGTCTATATCTGGTCTGAAGAGATTTTCAGTAGAATTGGTGTCAGTACCTTCGGTACCCGACAATGTGACCAATCTCCAAGTGTTTGATGATGATCAGCATATCCTGGATTTCATATCAAACAGAGATGTATTTGAAGCTCAGATCATAGATGAAAATGGTATGGAAGATCATGTCTGGGAAGAAGATGAGATTTTAGAGTTGCCTGGCAACACAATTCCCAAAGGTATGATTGAATTAGAAAGAGCCTTTGATCTAGATAATATGCTCAAACATAAGGATCTGCCTAAGGCAGATGGAGGTCAATATTCACAGGTGAATATTGGACAAGCTGATGACAAGAAGAATGTCTTGTTGGGTAAGGTTTGTACACCTGAGGAGTTAGATGGAATAACTCAAGCCCTTAAGGATTATATACATGTAATTGCATGGACTTACGACGAGCTGAAGACGTATGACACTTCTGTCATAACTCATACTATACCCCTCAAGCCAGATGCAAAACCTTTCAGACAGAAGCAGAGGCCAGTCAATGCTCTGCTTGAGCCCATCATCCTTGAGGAGGTTAAGAAATTGTTAAATGCACGGATAATATTTCCGGTAAGGCACTCCACTTGGGTGGCAAATCTGGTACCAGTCAGGAAGAAGAATGGAGACATCAGATTGTGTGTGGATTTCAGGAACCTGAACAGAGCATCAGAAAAGGATAATTATCCTTTGCCCTCTTTGGATGAGGTTCTGCAGATGGTAAATGGAGCCAAGATGATGTCCTTCTTGGATGGGTTTTCAGGATACAACCAGGTGATGGTTGATAAAATTGACAGATTAAAGACTGCCTTCACCACAAAATGGGGGATATTTGCATATAGACGTATGCCATTTGGATTGACAAATGCTGGAGCTACATTCCAGCGAGCAATGGACATAGCCTTCAGAGGCTTAATAGGAAAATGTATAGTCATCTACATGGATGACCTGACAGTGTTCTCCAAAGAAAGGGGAAATCATGTTGCTGATCTCAGAAATGTACTGAAGAAGTGTGAAGAATATGGAATATCTTTGAATCCCAAGAAGTGCATATTCGGGATCACAACAGGAAAGTTACTAGGCCACCTGATCACAGAAGATGGGATTATCATTGATCCTGACAGGGTGGAATCTATTATGAAATTACCACTTCCAGGAAGCAAAAAAGAGCTTAAATCTTATTTTGGTAAGATAAATTTTGTGAGGAAGTTCATCACTGGCTTTGCTGAGATTGTCAGACCACTGAATGCCATGTTGAAAAAAGATGCACAAATTGACTGGACACCAGAAGCCAGAGCTGCTTTTGAAGATATAAAGAAGGCCATTTCAGATGCTCCTGTCCTCATTAGTCCAGATTATACAAAAGATTTCTACATCTACTCATTTGCTTCAGAACATACTTCTGCAGCAGTGTTAACTCAAAGAAATGAAGATAGAGAAGAGAAACCAATTGCCTTCATGAGCTGTCCTTTTAGGGATGCTGAGTTGAGATATGTAGATGTTGAAAGACAGGCACTTGCATTAGTCAGAGCAGTAAAAAAATTCAGACATTATATACTGAGGAGCAAAGTGATTGCTGTGGTACCAGATGCAGCAGTAAAGATGCTGCTTATGCAGAGTGAACCTGGTGAAAAGAGGGCCAAATGGATTACGGTACTACAAGAATATGACATGGAGATCACACCCATGAAGCTAGTAAGAGGACAGGCTCTGAGCCAGATGATATCTGAAACTGATCCAAACATCATCAGTCAGCAGTATGTGATAGATGAGAAGGACAATAAAGAATGGTATTCAGACATCAGGCACATCCTGATCACTGGAAGATGTCCTTTGAGGATGCAGGCTTCACAGAGAAGAGCCTTGAAGATGAGATCCCAGAAATATATGATGAAGGGAGGAGCCCTGTTTAAAAAGAATTATGAAGGGATATACCTGAGATGCTTAGAGAAACCAGAAGCTAATAAAGTTTTGACAGAGCTACATGACAAGTTTGGAACTGCCCACGGATCAGCGTTGGCCACCACACATGCAATCCTCAGAGCAGGATATTACTGGCCTACCATTTTTAAAGACACAGCTGATCATGTTAAATGTTGTCATGTTTGCCAGGTTGCTGCCAACAGAGAAAAATATGCTGCACAACCATTGCAGCCAGTGATGGAAGAGCGCCCATTTGCACAATGGGGCATGGATTTCATAGGACCAATCAATCCTCCATCTTCTTCAGGCCAGAGGTATGTCCTAACAATCACTGATTATTGTACCAGATGGACTGAGGCTATCAGCAGCAAAACTTGTACTGCTGATGATGTCATTAAATTTCTGGAAAGCAACATTGTCACCAGGTATGGAACTCCTTATGCATTGGTAAGTGATAATGGTTCTGCCTTCATTTCCACTAAATTGTCAAGTTGGGCTTTTGATCATGGGATCATACTTAAGTTCTCATCCAATTACTATCCCCAGGGAAATGGATTAGCAGAATCCACCAATAAGAATTTACTGAGTATCATAAGAAAATTGATAGAGAAAAATCCCAGGGAATGGAATTCATTTCTGAAATATGCCTTATGGGTAGACAGAACTAGAATGAAAATTGCATTAGGAAACTCACCTTTCCAGCTAGTATATGGGGTAGATCCTATCCTCCCTGTAAACTTGAAAATTCCTACTCTGCAGTTTGCCCAAGACTATCTAGGCATAGATAATAAACAAGAAGTCAGGTTGCTTCAGTTGATGCATCTGGAAGAAAAACGAAGCCAAGCAATTGACCAATTTGCAAAACATCAGGCTGTTGTCAAACGCTGGTTTGACAAGAGAGCCAGAATTAAAGCTTTCAGGATATCAGATTTAGTCCTGATGTGGGATAAAGCCCATGAAAGGAAAGGTGATCATGGTAAGTTTGACAGACTATGGATAGGTCCCTTTCAGATTTCTGAAATTTTAGGAGACAGCACTTATAGGCTTAAGAACCTGACAGGTGAGGATGTCCCGTTGCCAGTCAATGGACAATTCCTCAAACATTATTTCCAGGCCTGAGTGACTTCATGACAGTCTTGTGTATCATATTGTATATTTGTATAGTTGTTTGTACAGTGTTTGCCTGTTGTTGTTGTTGTTTTGTTGGTTGGGACCTTGTTCTGGTAAGTCAGGATGATGCACTTCATCACCTAAGAAAATAACTAAATTGTTAGGATTCAAGTGATGAGATCAGATTTAGATATAGATTGTAATTCATTCTGATAAATACTCATGATCAGGTTTATGATGTCTTTTCATCAGGGTACTTTTTCTTGTCCAAAGTGAGTCAAACACAATGAAACACCTAACAGCCTTGGGTTTGTTGAAGATATGAGTATAGGTGTTAAGTGAAAAATCTAAAGGGACTCCCTTGCTACCAATACAATCTCCAACCTAAAGCTGCAAGTGACTACACCTTGTACAAATGAGCAGACATGATGATATCAAATTTAAATTTTTAAAGGAAAATCAGAAACAAAATAAAATTAGGCCATCTAAGTAACTCTACCGGGGCTATGGACGCCTGCTGGCAGTGGGGCTCTACTTAGGGAGATTGTATAGATAACCTTGCCGGGGTTATAGACACCTGCTGGCAGCAAGGCTCTATCCAGGTTGGCTATGAGGGATGATCTCCAAATATGTAGTTTAACACCAGTTACTTATGTTTTCAACTTGCTTTCAAGATGAGGATAATTAATCATCTGCACACACATGATCCTTTGTTAGCTTTATCACCATAATGAAATTTTATCATTCAAAGATCATGATGATTTACTTAGACAGAATTAGAACACTATAGATGAATATGATCACATCACTTGAATCATTTGAATTTTGTTGTTTTCTTTGGTGGCAAGTTGTTGTGTGGTTACACAACACGCCCCATTTTGACTTGGCAAAACAGGGACCCAGCTTTTGTTTTGGCTTGTGTTGTCTGTCTCTGGCGGTTTTGGTAAAATTTAAGTCAGGTGCATCATCATCATGAAGGTCAGGATGAGGTAGGTCATCATCATGAAGGTCAGGATGAGGTAGGTCATCATCATGAGGTTAGTTTTTCAAAGTTCATATTTTGTTTCTATGACTTCATGGTTAGAAAGAGCTTGAAATTTCATGCAGGTTTGCCTTTTGCATCACTTGAAAATTCGTCCATATGAGGGAGTTGTGAGCAGTCAAAGTTTTGGTCAAACCTGATAATTGCTGTGTAAGCCTCATCATCATGATATTTGAAAAGCCCCCGATAAGTATCCTGAGGTCGAAACATCCGGACGTCAAGTTTAGGTCGTAGTAGGTTCTCCCCGTCGGGCGGTCTTTTGTGTCTCCAAAGGTCATCATCATGATCTTACTTTATCACCTGATGAAAATCATGCAGTCCCGAAACATCCGGACGTCAATCTTAAATGCTAGTGTGTTTTGCCCGTCAAGCGAGCATCATGATATCCTAACATCATCAGCATCAGGATATTCTCACATTGCGAGCATCATCATGATATTCCAACATCACCCGATGTGATAATATCATGCTGATGATCATCGTCACCTTGCTTAGAGAAATCTGCCATCTGCATAATTTGCGCGCGCACGACCAAGTCTTGGCGATCAACATCATCATGATATTTCGAGACCCGACATTTCTTAATATCCTCCTGACCTCCTTTTGCGTGATCATGATGATCACCTTATCTTTCGAAGCGGAGGGTGATTTTCGTTTCTTGAGTCATGTTGAACAAGATCATCATGATCTTGTTCGTCTCTCCCAACAGTTCGTAATATCATCCTGCCGACGAGTATAACCTTTTGCAAATATGAGGATGACGATGACGTCATCATCACCTTCTCCTTCGGCAGGATATTTTCCAAGGCGTGATCCATTTCGCCAATATGATGATGACGATGACGTCATCTTCGAGGATTAACACAAGCCCCGGATATCCTGATGACGTCATCAGGACTTTTAGCAAGATCATATTTTTGATCACCCAGTGCGTATAATATGATGATGATGTTCATCATCCTGATCTTTCGAGCGGATTGCCTTGGCCGAAAAAGGGGTCATGCTGCTTTCATGACCTGATCATCTTCCTTAGAGGGAACCCGATATTCCATTTACCTCCTGATCTTAACGAAACATGACGATGACGTCATCCCTTTGCATTTTAACCAAGCCTGATGATGACGATGACGTCATCATGTTTTTTCCTCAGCGGCAGGATCATTTTCCAAGTCCTCCTGTTTGTCTTCATCATGATGATGATGACGATGTCTTTCTTTCCCGAATGTGCAAGAGCAAAACATCCTGATGTGCTATTCATCAGAGCATTAGGAAAGGAGGATCATCATATTTTGTGATATCCTGCGGCCACTTTGAAGTTATGTAGTTGGTCATCATCACGATTTTTGGCGTCGGTATAACTGTTGCCATCGGCCTAAGGTGAAATTGTCACACTGATCATATGTAGTCACGCCGATGCAAATATGATGATGATGCAAGGCCGGTTTCTAAGGATGGTTGAAAGGCGTTTATTTCCTTGTATAGTCTGGGTCATCATCATCATATTTCGAACCCGATATGCAAGAAAATGGGCAAAGGCATGAAGCGATAGAAATTTGAAAAGCCTGACTGCCTGATTTTTTGGTCAACGAGGGTTGACCTGGTTGTTTTCATGCTGTTTATGCATTTAGTGCATATTTTTCACAGGTAAGACCTGATTGCCTGTAGCTGCACATGGGGAGGTATGTTTAATAAGGTGTTTACTTCCTGTTGTTTATCATGATGATGATGAACCTTATGTTTGTCTGTTTACTTGCAGGAAATTATCATGATGCTGCTGAAGTTGAACATTGAGGTCATGATGCCGCTGAAGCTGAACATTGAGATCATGATGATGCTGCTGAGGCTGAGCATTACAAAGTTGCGCATGAAGTCAACATGGACCAGATATGAAGAGGATATTGTCAAATATGCTGTTCGCCAGCTGGACGCCGAATCAAGTTGAAGATGCTGGAATATTCTGTGCCAGCTGTACATTTGCTAACTGACGAAGCATGTGCTTTTCATCTAGGCCGTTGATTGCTATGAGAGGATCCTGATCCTTGGATCATTGTAACCGTTTTCTGGCAGTTGCTCTATATAACATCCAGAGCTTGTCATTTTAAGGAGGAGGGAGGAATACATTAGAATACACAGACGCATCTGGCGCAAAGAATCAATTACTGTAGAATAAGTTAGGAGATCGGATTACTGAGACTAATGAGGATAGAATTGTTGAAATGTCAAGGTTCTTTCTTCAGATCACTGTAAATGTACCTGTTCTTGAGCATACTGAATGAATATGAAGTTCCAGATTACAATCTTATTGTAAATTTTACGTAATCTTCTGTTGATTTCTGGATATTACCTGGTGAATGCTGTGTTCAACTGGAAGCGCTTTCATTTCATTACATATTGTTGTCAACTTTCCTTTGAAGCTTTGCACTAGATCATGCGGATTTGTGGAATGTCCTGGTGAAGTATGATTTCTAGTTTTCCTTCTTTTCATTGCAAGTATGGGAGCTGGTATGTGAATCAGTGATCTAAGTCCAGTAATTTTAGGAATCTCACTCTCTAACCCTTTTCCTTTTTTCAATTTCATTAGTTCATCACCATAACTGCAAATCATGATAAATAACAAGCAGAAACAGTGAAATATGCTGAAATCCCGTAGGTAACTGAAGATCCTTAGCATATTTGGTTAAATGCATGTAGTATTGAAAATATCATGCAAAGAATCATGAATAATGGTAGAAATCATGTAAATATCAGCCTGTATGCACATTATTTGACTAAATTTACAGTGCAGAGGTAGAATTGTTGAAGACTTATGCAGAGCGAATATCCAGAGCAGGATATTTGAAGATGATGATGATGAACAGTGCAGAAACACGTAAGGCCCCTGAATGGAAAACAACAACACACATCAACCACTGAGTAACGTCAGTAGATTAAGACCTAATCAACGGAGACTTGGGATCATGAATTCTTTGAATTCATCGTATCTTTCAAGATGAGTAAAGGTTGTTGTGTAACTTTTATTCTATGTTTGTGAATGACTAACATCATGACCAACACTATGTTTGGATGAATCCCAGGCAAAAAGAGTATTGAAAGAAATGCATGAAGGAGTCTATGGAGGACACTTTTCCAGCAAAACTACTGCCCATAAAATTTTAAGAGCTAGTTATTACTAGCCAAGATTTTTTAATGATGCTTTCATGTAAGGAAGTGTGGGCATGTCAGAAGTTGTCAGGAAAGATGAAATATCAAGGAGCACTGTCATTCAAGCCAATGCAAGTTGAGGCTCATTTTTACCAATGGGGAATTGATTTTATTAAAGAGATATCAGAAAAACCCAGTAGAGGTCATAAGTGGATATTGGTAACAACTGATTACTTCACGAAATGGATAGAATTCATCCCAACTAAACAAGCCACTAGCAAGGTTGTAATTAAATTTCTTGATGGATAACATCATTACAAGGTTTGGGACACCTACTAGGATAGTCATGGATAATGGAATGTGTTTCAGATCAGATGAATTTAGAAATTTTTGTGAATCATATGGTACTGTGATTTCATATGCCTCACCATACAATCCACAGGCAAATGGACAGGTCGAGTCAAGTAATAAGAGTATCCTAAAAATTATTAAAAGGATCTTGGACAGAAATAAGAAGGCATGGGATTCTAAATTAAGGATGTAGTATGGGCAGACAGAATCACTGTAAAGAAATCAACTGGTAAGTCACCTTTTGAGCTAGTTTATGGAGCACAGGCTAGAATGCCCATGCAAAACCTATTACCTATATACAAATTTATACTTCAAGAATATTTAGATATCCTTGAACCTATGGAAGAAAGAATGGAAAAACTGGCAGAATTAGATGAGATCAGAAGATTGGCCCAAGAATAGAATACTAAGATGCAATCACAAATGAAGTATTTATTTGACAAAAGGGCAAAGGACAGAAAATTCAATCAAGATGATATGGTCCTACTGTGGAATGCAAGGTGCCAGGATAAAGGGAAACATGGAAAGTTTGAAGCTCTTTAGATTGGGCCTTTTGTTATTACTGGCAAGGGAGGAGAAGATTCATATTATCTGCAAAATATGTCAGGAGAAGATCAGGAATTGCCAGTGCATGGACAATTCTTGAAAGATTTCTTTTCTTAAAAACTTCCATGCACAGTAGTCTAGGAAAAGGTCAAGAATTGCCAGTGCATGGACAATTCTCAAAGTTGCCTTTTTACAATATATCTTCCATGCATAGTAGTTTTTGGTTTTCATATCATTCCATTTCCCATTCATGGTCTTCCTCCTAGAGATCTTTCTATATTCTTGCAATGATCTCATGCTCATTCATCCCCAATCAGAGCCACTGTTAGAATTAGAAAAATTCACATTTTCCACCACTCACTTGTCCTCCACATTTGCCACACATTGATCTTATGAGTAATACAGATTGTCAAAATTTGTGTGACAAGATCCATCTGGTAACCCATAACAACTTATGATTCCATAAATATGACCTTTGAGAAAAGCATTTCCCTGACCATAGTTGTGCAAAATGAGTAGTTGATCCCTATCGGTAAGATCATATGCATGTCTTTCCGATCAAATAAGACATAATTCTCTAATGAACATTTTCATGTATATCAAGAAGACCTAAAAGAAGTTACATAGATCAAAGAACCCAGAGGTAACAATTATGCAACAATCGGGAAGACTACAAAATGTATCACCGATGAAAAAACTACCTGCAAGAGAGATAAAGTCGGAGTGAAATTTTTAAACTCTGCTGATATTAGAAGTCATACCAATGGACATAAGTTTGGCAAGAGATATATGTACTCTCACCGATTAGTCGATACACTAGTTGTGTCAGTGTGACGTACACCATCGGAACAAATTTTTTTTTGTCTTCTTGACTATGCAAGTCACCCCGATGAGAAGGTATTAAACTATTTCGGCGAGAGTCCCACCGATATACCTCAATGAACAAAAGATATAAGAGAAACATATCAGGGAGAATTAATATATCGAAAGAACATTCCATTCTCTTAGTGATAGACCTTGCCACCCTGATGGTTACGAGGTAACTACTGTTCATCGGGAAAATACTCGCCGATGTCCAAAGGGAACCTCAACACTCAGTACCACCTTGATATTGGGGTGAAATTCATAATCTCTCCCTGAAATGTTAAGAATAGAAAAAAAGAAAAGGAAATTTTTGCATGATCGATGAAAGTGTCAAGAAGTCTTCCCGATAAAATCAGAGAACTAAAAGGGCACTTCGCATCAGAAAGACATTAAGATAGTCTTAGCGATAGGTCGAGAATGTATAAACAAAAGATGGCACCAAAATGAATAGATAGATCGGCCTGAGATCAAAATAGTCTTCCCAATACAAAGATGTATCACTCTGACATTTTCGAAGCCTAAGAAGCCCGCTGCATTCAATTCCAGTGGTTGACATTAATGGCCACTCGAGCATAACCTTATACAATCTGCTCTAAATCACAATGAATTAAAATCAAAAGAAATCTTCAAGGGTTGCGGTGGAAGAGCGGGGAATTGACCAGAGGCTGAGAAATTCATGACGCCAAAGACATACAAGTAAGCATACCAGACCTTCCTGTTACTGATAAATTATAAAGTCAAATCCATTGTTTAGCATAAAGATAAAATGGAGGGTTCTGTGAAAACAAAAAGAATGCAGCAAACTGAAACTAGCCAAACTAAGGGCAAAAAGCAAAAGGTTGAAATAGGGAAGGGAGAAAAGGCACAGGAATGAAAACTCAACCAAGACCTTATAGACCAATTGCCTAGTTCAAGACTGAAGGCTAGAAGAACCACACAACTTAGGACCGACATGAAAAGATTAGAGGACAAATATAAACATGTGGGAAACCTATGGACTCCTATCAGAGGATATGAATTATTTATGTTTCACTACTATCGGAGGAATAGGTTGGAGCTTGTCTGTAACCCTTGGAATCTTAACTTGGGGAAGTTAGTTGTCACAGATGTCTTTGTAAATATAGATCTCCTAAAACTTTTGGCCTACCACCATAACCCTGACCTAAAAGCCAGTTGCAACCTGCAAGGGGAACCATTTATTCATGTGTCTAAAAATGCAGTATGTGAAGTTTTTGGCCTAGATGACACATGCAATACTCCCATAATATACAAGGATTTAGAAAAGGAGTATTTGACAATGGATACCACTTATAAGGGATGGAGATTGCCACTACATAGACCCAGAGAGGAGGGAAATTTAGTGCCACTTGAGGAAGGTGATGGACCTCCTTTTCATGTTGATTTATTTGAACCCTATATGAAATATACCTATTATTCAGTGGGAAAAATATTGGGAACAGAGGTCCCTGAATTCATGTCCATAACACCCATGGTCATCTCTGTAGACATCCAATGCCATCATTCAAGGACTTTTGATTATGCTTCACACATCTCTAGGGGAATTGATTTAGGATTGATGGCCATTAAAAATGATTTTCCCACAATACGTTTCAAGCATTATTCTTCCCTTATGCATATGGTGTTGTATTATGGACAAGAATTAAGAATATGGCCAGAAGAATTGAGAATTACACAGTTTTATAAGAGGGGTCAGTTGCTACCCATACAGTTATGGACTTCCATTTGGATTAGTAGATTCGTAAATTCTTGTTATGTACATTTCAAAGAATTCTTTGTCAAAACATTGTACAGATGTTATGGTTATCCATGTAGTTATTCTTTATCAGATAAGATCAAAAAGTTTTTAAGGCCTAAGGATTTCAATGGACCACCGACTATGAATCATAACTCAAGTGACTGGTATTGTTTCCTTGACTCCATTATGATCAGAGTGTATGGCTTCGAAGATACTCCATTTTTGTTACCTAAAACTGTACCAGACAGGATTGCCTACTAGAAATTGTTAGGCAGATAGAATATTCAAATGTTATGAATTTGAGTGCCTATGATAAGATATCTTTCATGCCAAGCACATTATGTTTTAGAGATTTTACTGTGTTGTTAAGAGAAGGTTATGACCTTATTCGTGACAAATTGTTACATTTTAATTTGAGAAAAGCAATACCAAGAAAAGGGTTTGACCCTAAAGGTTTCATTGCTCTTACAAGAAGCAAACAAAATCTCAGTGGATATATCCATGTTCCATTTCCTCACGATGATGTTATCAGGAACATGGAGGAGGTAGAAGCTGAATTGTCCATTGATATATATAATCAAGAAGTTAAAAAGAAGAGGAGAGAGAAACAAGAGATAGAGGTGTTATCCTCTGACAGTGAAGGATCTTCTGATAAAAGATCTCAAGATCAGCCTGACATAATCCCTAAATTCATAATTGAAGAATACAGGCCTCCAGACAGGGAGTTAGAGATTGAGGAGACATCTGATACTGATGCCAGGTAGTTGGATTACAAATCTTTTATCTCAGATGATTAGTTCATTCAGTCCCCAGAATTTAAATCTTTCTTGTATAAACATAAAGGCAAAGCAATCAGAGAATTAGTTCCAGATATCACACCAAATAATGAAAAATAGTTATTGAATACTTTGAAAATAGATATTGAAAATGAAATAAAAAACATGACTGCAGAAAAAGAGAGGAAACTCTTAGAAGAAGCTGGTGTGATGATTTTTCCTAGTTTGGACTTGAAGTCTTCTTTCGTTTTTAATAGCTTTCTACATAATGATAATGCCAAACATAAAATCATTTTAGAAAGTGTGACAAAGGTGTATATTGGATCACTATATAATCCTGATGAAGAATCTCTTATGATATGGGTCCTATAACCTCCACACCAGAAGCTTGTCATTATTGACTCTAAAAAAGTATTTGGCCATGTGATGACACTAAAAGTGGGTGAGACTGATCCTGTGATTATTGCAGATATTGGTATTAATGTGACTAAATTAAATAAAGCATAGATTCAAATGTTGATCCAAGAAAGAGATATGTATAAATTAAACTATGAGAGAATGTGTAAAGAAAATGATTTCTTAAGAGATTCAGTCCCTACCAAGATGTTAACCCAAGGGGAAAGCTCTCAAACAATGGACAAGGGTGAAGCATCATAGGTGAATACTCAGATAGCCCAGGCCAGATTAAATGTACTTTCCATAGTATTCAAAAGGAGACATACTAACATGATGATGTGGATGAATAAATTCTTGGTTACCCATTCCAAAAATCAAACTGCTATCCAAGAACATGAAAGTTTGGCTGACAGAGTTTAAGAGAAACTCCAAGAAATTCATAACAGAGACAATCCTAATGCTGAGGCCATTGCCAATGCTAAGGACTTCTTCAGGGCACACAGATTTTCATGAGGGCCTTCGAGTAGAAGCTAAGGAATTCATTGATGCTTCCAAGGAAGGAGTGCCTACATTATTCAATGATGATAAGAGTCTAAGAAATTAGTAGGACTGGGTGAAGGAATGCCAATTGAACCTACATGAAGCCTTGGAGGTTGTGAAAAGTGAAGATCCAGCATTAGAGAAGTCTTGTGCATGTATGGAGAAAATGGTTACTATGGAGTTTGCGGCAAGGAATGTTGTGGAGTGTGCAGATACTCACTTAAGTCAAAAGTATTTGGATCATATTACTAAAATCCATGTATGGCTTATTAAAGCCTAATGATAATTTGTTTGTTATTGCTAAAATTCCAAAAGACACTTGTGAAGGGGTACATCCTCTTCAAAATATAGCTATATAAGCCAGGAGAGTAGGAATGAAATATGATCATTACCATTTTCATTTTTTAGGTAGGGCATTCGTAAGAAGATAGATTGTACCCATCCCACTCATCCACGTTCATATCTCAGAGACTTATGCAACTACTATATATTATCTGAAGAAATATAATGGAGCAAATTGATATTACATGGTGATCTATTTTCAGTGTTCAACTGTTGTGTTGATTTATTATGCTCATATGTTATTTGGCTGTCTCCAAAGTGGTTGTTTATGTTATCCAAATTAAGTGTGAAAATACATTTGATTTGTCAATACACATTTGTTGTAATTGTGTGATGTTGTTGATTGGTTTCTGTGTGCCGAAGGATTAAATTACCTTTCTAGCAATCTAATTTGATTGGTTCCTGTGTGGATTAAAATCCTTTTAAATAAATTGTCTTAATTGGTTTCTCCTCACATTTGAATTAAAATCCTTTCACAACTTCACAGTAACATAAGGGGATATCATTGGGATCATTAAGAAGAGCTCAAATAACTGATATACTTGCATGTCTGTATAAGGTACAGACATTTAACATTGCCCAACTGTTAGAGTTAAGCTAGGAAGTAAATCTACTAATCATACACATCTGTTTCCATAACCATCATTTATCCATTGACTCCATCCTCCCAATAGATTAGGCACTGGTCAATTTTAGAACATTTTATACAAATCTTATCCACATTCTTAAATACTTCAAGCCTTTATTAGGAGTTAGTAAGCAACCTCTACAATTATCTCACATCCGTGTGCCATAGTGAGTAGAATTGCCTCAATTAGAATCCATTTATATTTCCAAATTTGCTTTATCATTTAGGTACACCTACCTAGGTCTAGTAGAACCTAAAGAGTAGTGGGTTTCCAATTATATAAACCCTATCTTGTTGACCAAAAATGTATCAAGAGATTGGCACCCTCTTTTGGTCTAAAGCTTGCATTTTTTAGATCCAATAGGTTCCATTTCCTCATCCTCTTTACCTTCTACCAAGGTATGACTGTTGTACCTATTGTGCATCTTCCCTGTGGAAGCTAGGGTCTATTTTCTTGTAGTCTTGTGGCCAAAACTCTGCATTCTGGATGTCTGATCTATATACTATTCTTGAGCCTTCATCCAATATTTTCATGAATCTATCTGTAGGAATCCTCATAGTGGTTGTAGCCTACTCACAAATCAATCGAGATATGAGTCTAAGAAAAGACCTAATAAGAATCTATCTTACCTATTGTATTCCCTGTGGAAGCTACAGTCTATTTTCTTTTAGTCTTGTGGCCAAAACTCTATAGTCTAGATGTCTGATCTATATACTGTTCCTGAGCCTTCATCCAATATTTTCATGAATCTATCTGTAGGAATCCTCATAGTGGTTGTAGCCTACTCACAAATCAATCAAGATATGAGTCTAAGAAAAGACCCAGTAAGAATTTTTTCCCTTCCCTAGTATTCATTCTCATTCCTTGATTTCCACAAATACCACAAGATTTCAGTAGTAAAAATAATCCAAAACAAATTGACATTATACTCTACTTTAGTGAAAAAACCACATAGGACATTCAACTTGGTAATACAGACTTTAGAAAAGACTCCTTTTCAAGTACTTATGAAATAACCCTATACATCTTTAGCAAAGTTACATTCAAAAAATACATGGTCATAGGTTTAAGGTTTATTATAGTATAGACATAATTTATTTTTAGACCCTAGTGCCAGTCTTTTAAGGAGTAGTAACCACCTAAACCAATTTTTTTTGGCTCAACAACTTTAGACCAAATTGCACTCATAGTTCTAGACAAAAGTTTGGACTCCAGACTAACATTCCATGTAGAATTAATGCATTCAAAGACCACCTATGATTCTATCATCATTTCATATAACTTTTTAGGTTTCATTTTCCCAAATTTTGTGCCATCGTTCCATTTTATTTCCTTCCAATCAATTTCCTTCAATACTAGGCCTTACAGAAGGTAGTTGTTAATGGACTTACATTGAAATGCATAAGTTATTTTCTAAGTTTTTGGGACATTATATTCATTCCTTAGTTGCATCCAACTCTTAACAGAGTTGCCCACTAAGACATCTCCAAATGATTCAATGCCCAATTTATGCTTCTTTTTGTTGAGCATCCATGAAGCAAGGCTAACACCTTGTCTGTATGTTTTAAGTTCCATAAGACAGATCTAGTTTCATGGAGGACTCTTTTATTACTATCAAATGCATCCCTATTTTGAATAAAGGGTTTCACATTTTCCCATGCTTTCTAGATAGAAACAAATATAGTAGACCTAGATGAGTTATTTCTAAAGTCCCCTAAGACAGTGTTAAGAAGGTTCATCCTTGTCCAGTCTTTAGCTTTCTTTGGGATTGCCTTCCTCAAGTTACTCATAACCAAAATTTTCTAGGGCTCATTCCCTACTAAAGCTTTAACAATCCACTTTACAACTAGTGTTGTACCTTGGACTTTTAAATCTTTGAGTCCTAGCCCTCCATATTTTTTACTCAGGCAGCATCAGTCCCAAGCAACTGCATGTTTCTTTTTTTTACCTTTTCCATCGGACCATAAAAATGCCCTTATTATTTTCTGAATGATGTTCACTTGATAGATTGCAAACATCCATGATGATGCATAGTATATGAAATAAGAAGATAAAAAATTTTGATAGACCTGTATTTTACCTGCCAAAGAAAGATATTGTGTATCCCACATGTTTAATTTTCTATTAACCTTTTCATATATCCAGTCCCACATATTCTTCAAGGATTGACAAAGAATGGAATGCCAAGAAATCTTATCTGCTTATCTGGGTCTCCCCATTGTCATTGATTGCGATTAAGCTAATCTAGTGGGTTCTCATTCTAGCTTAACAAAATAGATTTAGAGTAAGATACTTTTGCACCTGAAGCTTGGCAGAAAATTGTCAGTCTTTTCTCTAAACATTTCAAATTGTTTTCTTCAATTGTGGAGAATAAGGCTACATATCATCAACAAATTAGATGTTAGATAATGATTCATTATTGGGCAAGATAATACCTTTCAATGTCCCTTCTATCAAGTATGTCCTTAGAATGTAATACAAGGCTTCAGAGGCTATGACAAACAATGCAGGGGTCAAAGGGCACCCTTGCCTGATAGATCTTTCCAATGTGAAAGGATCAGATAAGGAACTATTTACATCTATTTGAACTATGGCATCCTTGAAAAGCATTTTTACCATATTGCAATAAGCATCAAGAAATCCTAGTACCTCAAGCATCATAAGCACAAAGGACCATTCTATCTTATCATAGGATTTTTCAAAATCTAAGAGTAGAATACCAGTATTTTTTCCCAATCCATGGCTTCCTAGCTAGTGATTAGATTCTCTAATATATATCTTCCTTTGATAAATCCTATCTATGTTGGATTGGTTATTACTGGCAGAATATCTATCAATCTCATTGCCGGTCCTTTTGAAATTATTTTGTATGAAACATTTAACGAGGTGATAGGTCTCCAATTCTTTTTATTTGTTTTGTCACCCTCTTTTGGCAAAATATTTATCACCACCTTGTTAATATCCTCACCTAGTGTTCCCTTAGAGTTAGCTTCTTTGTACACTTCAAGTAGGTCTTCCACTACCCAATCTAAATTAGATTTATAGAATTCTGCAGGGATGCCATCTATGCTTGGTGATTTCCCATTTTCCATAGATTGGATTGCTTTTATAATTTCTTCATTAGACACTTCCTTGCTTAGTTTTGAACCTGTTGTCACTTGGCTTTGTACCATGTGTTGAAGTGTTGTACTGCAACAATCCAGTGAAACATTGGAGTGATTTCTAGGTGTGGGACCCTGCAAAGGAAATCAAACCTCCAGAGAAGATTGGTTCCTCTTTCTGAATATGAGATTCAGAGTATACTAAGACTAAACCTAATCTATCATTGATAGGCAAAAGGGGAAGAAGGAGAAACTGAAGGGGAAATGGGTGATACACCAGGTTTAAAGGTTCGTCCCTCAGATCAACCATGTATGCACAGAATAACAATAAACAATAGACCAACATACACAAATCACAAGCTACTTGCAGAGGTAAAGGAAACTAAATGAAATCCAAAAGGAAAGAAGCATTCACAGATAGAGATCAAACAAAAATATTAGACAGAGCAGAAGAAGTCATGAAAAGGTAAAAATCTCTTGTTTATTCTTAAAGAGACATAGTTATAGCTGATACAAGATGTGGTTTTTTAGACCAATAGCCAATAATAATACATCTCATTTGCAAGTATATATAGCATTTTACATTGAGGCATCATCACCTACTGTAATAAATTTGTCCTATGGGCCCATTAGAAGATATTTTACTAAAGGAATGTTTGAAAATATTTGTTTGTCTTTGACATAAATGTAGAAAATATCTTCTCTAAAGTAGTTGAACAAATATTTGCATTGAAACCTTGCATCTTCCACTACCTGCAACAATAAATGCCCAACAACAAATTCTAGCTAAAGTTGGATGTTTGACTTTCAATCTGGCTTGAATTCTACCTTAACAACAAAATTTTATCATTATTGATCATGGCAGACCCTAGATTCTGCTTCTTTTCCTTTATCTTTGAAGATCGCAAAAGTCGTCAGAGATTGGGCCTTGAGCCTTCAGCATTTTACCTTCCAAGAGAGAAGGAGAAAGGAGAAAACCCCACTTCCTGAGCTCTGCTATACAAAGAAAGATTACAAAATCAAAAAACTTTGAGTCTTAGGCCTTTTGTCTTCTGCCTTCCCAAAGAAGGAGGAAGAAGGAAATTATGAGCCCCGAAAGTCTAAGGACTTAGCCAATTTTTAAAAGTTTCAACGGAGTTTGGGCCCCGGGCCTTCCGTCTTCCACCTTCGTAGAAAAGGAGGAAGAAGGAAGGTTTGATCTCTGGAATCCAAAACACTTATAATATTTTGAAGAAAAAGAAATGGAACCCAGACCCCAAGCCTTCTTCCTTATTGCTTGTCTATTATCCATGTGGCAGTTTCTTGTTGTTCAGCGGTCTTCAATAAAGCATCAATGGAATACTTTGCAAATTGGTGGAAAAGTCATAGATTATGCCACATGGCCTCCTTTAGGTTCTTTAAATGCTGAGCTAACAAAACCTACCACTTGTCCTCTTTTCATGGTTCTGCAAGCCTGCTACGGGCCCACCCACAAGGCTCCGTGGAATGGAGGAATGCCATAGAAAATTTAACACTCATCAAGGGTTGGACTTCGGGCCTTCCACCTTATGCCTTCCAAAAGGAAAGGAAGAGGGAAGAAGGAAAGTCTGAAGTCTGAAGCACTTTCAATACTTAGAGGATTTTTCTAAGGGACAAGGTGGAGTTTGGAGCCAATTAGGATGGCATAGTGAAGGGAAGAACTCCGAAACTCTAAAAATGCTAAAACCACAAGGAAAACTCAAGATTTTTGGACTTCATCAATTTTGAGGGGTTTTTCCTTGCATTTATAAAGGGGAAAGCACTTAGAGATTTTATGGGTTTGGGCTATTTGGCTGGGGAGAAAAATAGGACAACATTTTGGTGACTTCTCAGTGGTGTTTTCCTGCTAAACAAAAGGGAACCAATGGCCTTAAGCATTCATTGGGCATAGAGCCAAAAAGGGTTGAAGCATGTTGGAACAACTGAAACTTTCCTCAAAACAACACCACAAAAAGGAAAACAAGGTATATATTCTCCTAATGAGAGTGCAGCCTATGCAAGAGCACTTAGGGAAAAGGAAAACTAAAATAGAAACAAACCTATCCTAAACCTAAACTAACCAACCAAAAAATTGACTTAAACAAAGCCATTAACTAGTTCCTAAAATTAGCTACCTTTTATTATCAATTTACAATGCTTTCCCAGCCTATAGACAACTAACAAGATGCAGAAAAAGAGTGGGCATGCAACAAATTGATGAAATGCCACTCTCGAAGTAAAATCAAACTCACTTACCCACATTGACTGATTGTTGATGCAGTTACTAGGAGGTGAGTAAGTGGGTTGATTCCTTTGATCTTGATTCTCAACCCCATGCTCAGGAGTTAGCATGACAAGTGGTGATTCCTCATGGTCTATCCCCGATTGGACCAAATTCCTTATAGTGCATCCCCTTGAAATTATTCTTAAATGATCAATGGAGACTACATGCTTTTGCTCTGATTTTGTAACCTTTTGCTGGTCTGAATGCTCTAGCTTCTGCATATCAAATAGAGGAATGACTGCCTCCTCAATCTTTTCAAACAACTCAAGATTTACCTCATATAGAGGCATTGATTTACAATCCATATTTGAGCAGAAAACATCAAGCTTATCCCAGAAATGGGCCTCCTCCAATTCCTCTACACTCTTCAGTATAGGGCTGCTCATATTGTCTTCTCGATGAGATGAGATCTCATTGCTATTTGTGGCCCCATGTGCCAGCAACTCACCATTATTTTCAATGTCTCCATGTTGCTGTAATTCTTTTGTTGATATGGGCATGAGCATTTGTGTGTATTCTTCCCCTTCTTCAACAAAATGAGGCATCTTACTAAATGGAACTGCACCACCAAGTGGGATAGCCTCCATAGCAACCTCTGGAGTGTGCAAGGAATCCTTTTTTTTTATTCATGGGTAAACGCTTTTGACCGGAGCTATGAACCGGCTACAATATCAGGTGGGCAGGGGGGAGACTAGACCTCGTGACCATCTTTACCGCAACGGAATTACTTAGCCAATCAAGCCAGGGCCCATGCCCTTGTGAGTGTGCAAGGAATCCTCATCATCAGAAAGTTTCTCATTTTTTCCATCCTCATCCTTTGACTACAACTCAAATGGATTCTGCTCAAGTTGTCTTTGTAGCTAAAGACTTTCCCCATGCAATCTTTACATTCCACTCTTGTTTACTTGATCAAATGCATGAGAAAAAGCTTCAAAAGAACTAAATTTAGGGGATTCAACCCCTTATTTAAATCAACAGTACAAACAGGTGTAAGAGGTTCAAATAATTCTACCTCTGTGAGCATAGGAACAATATATTGTTCCTCATTGGTTTCTTTCTCTTCTACCTCTACCTTTGGCTCATCACCCCAACTAGCTTAGTAGACAACAGGTCCACCTTTGAAAAGTGAAATAGTGTCAAGGAAAGAGGCTTGAATATTTCCTTGAATTTATTGGAAGTGAGAGGGTTCTTGGAAAATTTGTTCCTGGGAAGTGATAAACTGGGTTTCCACATGAACAAGGTCTTGTGGAGGGAGAGAGCCTCTGAAACCTTGGAATTTGTGAAGTCGAGGTTGCTCTACTATAGGCAGAATTTGTGCAGAAGGGAGGGGGTACTTGAAGTTGGGAAAGGGTGGAACTAATTGGGCTATATGCCTTATCTATTCTTCTTAAGCTACAATTCGCATTGCAAGGTTTTCTTGATAAGCCCTTTCCTATGCCTCCTACTGTTGTTGTTGAAGATGGGCCTGAAAAGTAAGCTCCTCTTGTTGCTAGTTATACTCTATTACTTCATGAATTTCCACCAACCTCCTTTGCAGGTCCATCATTATGTCCATGGAACTCATGTTATCAAAATCATAGTCCACTTGAGGCAGGTTAGGAGGGCAATCATATTGATTAGGGATGAAGTGGATTTCTTGGGGTTGAAAATAAGCATCATTAGACTGCCAAGAAGGATAAGTAGGGGCAGGTGGGAGGTAAGAATCATTAGAATGCTGATATTCTGAGTTTCCATAGTAGTTTGACATAATATAGCATGAAAAATGGATATCATTCAAACAATATGGGAATAAGAGAAAACAAATCTACCCCTTTAAACAATGGGTTCATACCAGGGAGTCACCAGGTGATTGAAATTCTTCTAAAAGTAATTTATACTAGGAGAATCACCAAATCCTGATTGTTGAAGCTCTTTAGGCAATTGGGTTGCTTTCACCAATAGATTTGATCAATAGAGTTGCCATGGTGTTGGAGAGACTGCCCTGAATGGCAAGATGTACTAAAGAGCACACTAGAACTCTTTAATGGATGATAAAGCTCATCAAACTGGTCCCACCAGGCATGCTAGAAATTGTTATCACTTGGATTTGCACCCTGTGTTGAAGCACTATGTTGCAATAATCCAATGAAACATTGGAGTGATTTCCAAGTGTAGGACCCTGCAAAGGAAATCAAACCTCTAGAGAAGGCTAGTTCCTCTTTCTGAATATGAGAATTAGAGTATACTAAGACTAAACCTAATATATCACTGATATGGAAAAGGGGAAGATAAACTATAGGGGAAAAGGGTGATACACTAGGTTTAAAGGTTCAACCCTCAGATTAACCATGTATGCACATAATAACAATAAACAACAGACCAGCATACACAAATCACAAAATACCTGCAGAGGTAAAGGAAACTAAATGAAATCTAAAGGGAAATAAGTATTCACAGATGGAGATCAAATAGAAATATTACACATAGTAGAAGAAGTCATGAAAATGTAAAAATCTCTTGTTTATTCTTAAAGAGGTATGATTACAACTGATACAGAATGTGGTTTTTAAGACCAACAACTAATAATAATACATTTCATTTGCAAGTATACATAGCATTTTACATTGAGGCACCACCACCTACTATAATAAATTTTTCTTATGGGCCTGTCAGAAGATATTTTACAAAATGAATGTCTAAAATATTTGTTTGTCTTTGACATAAATGCAGAAAATATCTTCTCTGAAGTAGCTGAACAAACATCTGCGTTGAAACCTTGCATCTTCCTCTACCTGCAACAATAAATGCCCAACAACAAATTCCAGCTAGAGATGGACGTTTGACTTTCAATCTAGCTTGAATTCTACCTTAACAGAAATATTTTATCATTATTGATTATGGCAGACCTTGGATTCCACTTCTTTTCCTTTATCTTTGAAGATCGTATAAGCTGTTAGAGACCGGGCCTCAGGCCTTCAGCATTTCGCCTTCCAAGAGAGAAGGAGAAAGGAGAAAACCCTGCTTCCCAAACTTCACTATACAAAGGAAGATTACAATATCAACAGACTTCAGGCCTTAGGCCTTCCATCTTTCTCCTTCCCAGAGAAGGAGGAAGAAGGAAAGTCTAAGGACTTAGCCAATGTTTGAAAGTTTTGGCAGAGTTCGGACCCTAGGCCTTCCATCCTCCATCTTCATAGAGAAGGAGGAAGAAGGAAGGTCTAATCCCCAAAGTTCAAAACACTTAGAATATTTTAAAGAAAAAGAAATGGAACCCAAACCCCGATCCTTCATCCTTATCACTTGTCTTTTGTCCATGTGGTAGTTTCCCACTATTCCATGGCCTTCACTAAAGCATCAATGGAATACCCTGTGGAATGGTGCAAAAGTCACAGATTATGCCACATGGCCTCCTTTGGGTTCTTTAAATGTTGAGCTAATGAAACCTTCCACCTGTCCTCTTTCCACAATTCCACAAGCCTATTGCGGGCCCACCCAAAAGGCTCCACAAAATGCCAGAATGCCTTAGAAAATTTAACACTCATCAATGGTCGGGCTTTGGGCCTTCCGCCTTTCACCTTCCAAATGGAAAGGAAGAGGGAAGAAGGAAAGTCTGAATTCTAAAACACTTTCAATACTTAGAGGATTTTTGCAACAGACAAGATGGAGTTCAAAGCCGATTATGATGGCATGGTGAAGGGAAGAACTCTGAACTTCAAAACTCTAAAAATGCTAAAAACACAAGGAAAACTCAAGATTTTTAGACTTCACCAATTTTGGGCCTGGTTTTTCCTTGTATTTCTAAAGGGGAAAACACTTATAGAGATTTTATGGGTTTGGGCTATTTGGTTAGGGCGGAAAATAGGACAACATAACCCATTTCAATGGAGATTTTCTTTGGGCAAATAATTTTACATAAATTTTGAGCCTCTCTACATTCCATCGAACTATCTTTAGCTGTGAAAAGTTCTTGATAGAAGGATCTAAAATCTCTCTAATTTCATCATTATCCTTAAAACAAATATTGGCTTCAATAATCGGCCCTACATTTTCCTTAGATTTTTTATTTTAGCATATTAAAAAAGTATTTCATACCTTTATCCCCCTCTTTTAGCCAATTTAGTCTTTCTCTGACCTTAGCTCCCTAACTTTTGTAGGTTTGAAATCTCCTAAGCATGTGTTTGGTTTCCCCTAACTTCTTTACCAATTCTTCATCATTAGGTGAGAGTTGCATCTTTTTTCAAGTTCCAAGAATTCTTCCTGCAGTCTCCCTTCTACCTTTATATTGTCCTTTGCATATTTCTTCCTTGCCATTTGAAAAAGAGTTTTGCAATTTGATACAAGAGCATTGTAGTATTGAAGTCTAGAAGAATTGAAGTGCAAGGCCTTAGAAATATTTCTCAGACTTTTAATACCCTCTAAACAATTAGAATCTTGAAGAAGAGAGGTATTTAACTTGAAGATATTTTTTTAACTCTGGTACCAATTTGCAGATCTTTAACCCTAATATGCACCCCAATTTAATGGTGATCTAACAATGTGGAAGGAACAACTTCTACACAGTTTGAATTCAATTTGTTTTGAAAATAAAAATTGTCTTCAGTCACATAGAATCTATCTAGTCTAGAGTATATTCTATTACTACCTTTTTGGCTATTACACCAAGTGAACCAAATACCATTGCTTTCATTTTTTTCCTTCTAAGGGATCAAGAAGTTTAAACATCCTTTTTAGTTTGTTCCAGAAGAAGATTTCATTTCCTTTCCAACCCCAACTGTTACCTCCCCATTTATCTTCCCTATTTTCTGTCATGTTGAAATCCTCGCCTATAATCCATGGTAATTTGGGCAGTCCATCTGCCATCCATTTCCAGAGTTCTTCTCTGTTATTATATTCATTGGGTGCATAGACAACACATACACCAAATTTTAAGTCCTCTTTATGTATTACCATCCATATGCATCTATTGTAGGGGGAGCATCCTTTTTGTATCACTAGCTTAGACCATATTTTATCAATCAATATAGCAATCCCTCTCTCACCCTTTTCATAATTGGAGAAGAAATAATCAGCATCCCTCCAAATGAATCTTAGGTTATTTTCTAGGGTGAATCCAGTGGCTTTCACCTCTTGGAGCATGAGGAGATTTAGGTTTTTATTCTTGTTACAAAAGTCTCTTATCAAGTATTTTCTATCTGAAGACTCCAAGCCTCTTACATTCTAACTACAACAATTCATGTAAGGTCTCTATCAAAGGATCCCAACTTTCTTTTCTTATACAACTTATGAAAATAGTTGGGGAGTTTTTCCCTTTTGTTTATATTGTCTTGTTTGGAGCTATTAGAATTTTTCCTAACATATTTCCTTTTTTTCCTTTCTTTTGTTTTTTCTTGAGCTAGGGAAGCTATCAAGCTTTTAAGACTTTCCTCATTTCTGCTAAGACTAGCTAAATCTGTCTCTTCAGACAGTGTATTAGGAGATTCATTACTAACCCCCTTTGAGTCTGTTGTATAAATTTTGTTTCCTACAACCAGTTCCAATTTGTCTACGTTTGCCTCATTTTTCCTATTCTTTCTTTCTTCTATTCTAGCTCTAATGTTTTCCAGAGCTAGTTCCTAGGCATTTTTCTTTCTATCCATAAGGCTACCTTCACTCACATAGGTCTACTTTATAATGCAATTGTTGTCCATCCCGAAGTTAAATTTAATATTTATAGACCTTTCCATATCTACCAAATTCCATAGGAGGTATTTAACAGATTTTTCCTCCTTATGCACAATTAGGGGTTTATCATCTTTTTCACCCAACATATTGGTGTTAGAAACAACAGAGTCATCAGCGCCACTGGGATTAGCTAGATCCCCAGCCAGGACATTGGACCCCTACTTAGCATCTTTTTGAGCATCGACATTAACACAAATCTTATGACCCTCATCTACCACTTGGGGAGATGAATCACCCCCTGTGATCGAGGAATCAAGATTCTTAATGGGCTTGGTACTGCGCCCATCTTCAATTTCTCCCTCTTCCAGACTCAGCTCACTCAACTTCCTCTCCACCACTAACAAGTTATCAGTAACTGTATTATCCCTGATGCTACTACAAGGGATATTAAACTTACTACTCTCATGGGTACTAACAGTCAGGGCCCCATCCATAGTATCATAATTAGGGCTATTGACGCCCCCAAAGATGCCGACCCACGCATGAGGCAAATTTTCCCTTTGGGTTACAGGATTAGTGGGTTCTGAAGGCATGGCTTTAGGCCTATTAAGCATAGGGTAGGATTTCCTTGGGTGTTCATCACTCTTGCAGAGAAGATGAGCATTTAGACCCCCCAACCAAAAAACTTCACAACATACTAGTTTCTCCAAGCCTCTAATCTCAACCCATCTAGGTATTTCCAGCCCAGGTTTAACAAAGACTAAGACCCTCGCATCCATGTACGGTAGGGTAATTTTTGCCTCTTCCACCCTCAAAGTTTCCCCTATGGGCTTAAGCATTTGCAAGAGAAAAGCCCATAATTGCACAAGGAGAATCATCTTCTTTTACTTATCATGGATGCTACATTTATGTTGGATTTTAAATATCTTTAGATACTAAAGAAAGATTTTCATCTGCATTACATAAATAGTTGATAACTTGCATCACTTTAAATTTTTACATCATTAATTGTGTCTTCTATCATATGTCAGGGTCTAATACATTGATGATTTCCTTAAAGATTCTTTCTTATTATCATTGGTTGTCTTTTATTCCTATGTTTAGAAAGACTAGATGTTGATCTTTTGTTTGCAATCTACTTTTTAGTTTTCCTTATCAGTGTTTTGTTCATATATTGGAAAAACTCCTTTTCTACTTTTAGGTCAAAAGCACATCCAGTTTAGTTAGGTTTATTTTACAAAGGAAGCTGCTCCTTTTCAAATGCAAAGAGCAATTACAAAATCATAATTGTAATTGACTCAACTATTGGTACATTTGTTGCTTTCGTGGGCAAATGCATATTTAGAGTTAGGTGACAAATCTGTTTACCAACAGATTTTTGGCTACTCTACTGAGGAAAGAACATAGACATATATTTTTTTGAAGTTGCCTTTATCCCAAAACATGCTCTAATATGGGATTTCCATCCAATAGAACACCTATGTTACAGCTTGGTGGTACGTGGTTGAGGAGTAATACCGAAGACATCATCTCAGACTTTCAGGTAGTGGCTTGGCATAATAGGACTTCCACACTACAATATCAAGAAGTTGGACAGCTGATTAATCAGGAAGAGAAAAGAGGAATTGAAATTTAGGAGAACGCTCAAAGACTTCTTGGAAACTGTTTAGAAAGAGATTTGGAATAGATGGTGAATCAAGTTTTGAGAAGATGACACTAAGAAAATATCATTAGTTTTAATGGTACTTCAAAGAAGATTTGGACCGGTCCTTCAACCCAATATCAATTGGTTCAACATCAAACAAGAAGCTATTATCACTGACTTGCATAATTTGTCCTGGAGGCATAGGAGAACAAACTAGCAATTTCATCAAGTTAACCAAGTCCTGGATGAAGAGGAAGATCTTGGCCAAGAACTTAGGAAATGGGCCAGAGAATTCAGAATGGTTCATGAAAATCTTATTTTTGAAAGAATTATTGTCATGCCAAGGAGGGATAGGCCTTTTCAAATTCATGTAGTTCTAGACGACAGGCAAAATAAGCATTAGAATAATCAATGAAACAATCGTCAAGAAAATCAATGATTGTCCAAAGGTGGTGACTTTGTTGATTAACAACTTGGATTTTTATCAAAGCTAGCTTCAAAAAGGTACACAAGAGGAGACCAAAAGAAAGGTATTTTAGACTCTAATTTTGCACTTTTAGAATCAGTTAAGTTTGCTACCTTTCCATCAAATTGAAAAATTAAATCTTCTAGTAGAGCTTCATCTCCTGTCTGGGCCACTTCATCTTCTGTGTGTCAAGCTCTGATCCTGCATGACACTGTTATGTATGTAGTAGTTAATTTACACCTAAATATGGCTCACCAACAACAACAACAGCCACCCATTCCTTGGGGTGCTACTATTGGTCCTTTAGCACTAGGTGTCCAATTACATGAATTACATCGCAGCTCAAGAAAAATTCTACCCAAATTTAGAGAGGATGGTAAAGTCACGCCAGATGAGCATATAAACACCTTTTTTCTGCCTACTCCATCCTAGGTGTCCAACATGAAGACATCTCCATTAGGTTGTTTGTCAATTCTTTATCTGATGTTGCTGCAAAGTGGTTTTACCACCTAGCTCCTGGGTCCATTAATGATTGGGCAACCATGAGGATGAAATTTGAAAATAGATTTAAAATTGCTGAGAATGAACACACCTTGCTAGCTTAGTTAACTTCCTTAAAGAATTAAATGCATGATCCTATGAGGGAATTTGTAGCCAAGTTCAATAGGATTGTGAATAGGAGAGCCCAAAATATGAGACCCAGTGGTGACATTTTGAAATGTTTCTTTATTAATACGCTGCCTCCAGACATCAGTTATATTTTAAAAAGAGAAGGCACGGTAGATTTACAAAGATCTCAGGAAAGAGCTATCTCCATTGAGAATGATCTCCTAACAGCTGAGAAATGGAGGAAACAGTTACAAGCAAATAAAGGTCAGGTGAGTGATTCTATTGATCTTGTGGTATAACGTCTAGCTAATGATATAATCACTTTAAAAAGGCAGATGCCCAGGGGTCAATAGTAGCCTTTTTATCATGATATTCCCAAGAGAGATTATGGGGTGCAGAACAACAATAATAAACCTTACACTTTGGTTGGTCTAGCACAAAGGCTAGCTATAGAAGGCCCTTCATCCAACAGTAAAGGCAATCATATGGTATATAATTTTCATCTTACTACTAATCATGATGGAACTTCTTGCCCAGAGATGACAAGGTTTATACAAATTTTATCCATGAATGAAAATGTTGATGAGCATATCATAGAAGAAGACACTACTATCTAGCCTAGTGACACCAATGTGAAATTTCTAGAATACGAGTCTGATTCTAATAGAAATGAAGATGTGTGTACCGATTTGGAAAATTCAAACTGTGTCATTTTTACCAGAGGCTAGAAAAGTCTCAAAAAGGATGATGAACATAAAAGTCAATCTAACAACGTTAATCCTTCTCCAAAGTTCATATGGGAAGATCAAATAAAATAGATTGGATTACTCCCAAGGCAATCACTCCTAAGGTACCCTTTCTCCCATCTTTTGAAGGAACCATTTCACCTATGTTTGATATTATTGAATCATGTAAGAATACCAAAATTCAAATTTCACAAGAAGAATATCTTAGACTAAATCCTATTGAGTTGGATAGGTTGGTGAGGTATGTGAAACAGGAGCCCTCCCCTTCCTCTACCCATATAAATGCTCAATTTTCCAAGAATATAGAAAAGGGGAAAGAAATCCATGCAAGTCAGACTTCAGGTTCTAAAGGGTCTAAACCATAGAATCCTTTTGAAAAACCAAACCCTTTCTATATTTCCCTTTTTATTGTTGGATACAAGTTAGGTAACTGTGTCATAGACTCTGGAGCCTCTAACAATGTCATGCCCACCCAAGTGGCTAAGGCCCTTAGTCTATCCCTTACTTCTTCTCATGGGAAATGTTATTCAATGAATCCAAAACAAGTTCCTATTATTGGGAAAATCAAGGATGCCCAAGTGACCCTAGCAACCTATCCTGAAAAGAGGGCCAATTTGACTATCCTGGTAGCTAACATACCATTAAGTTATGGTATGTTGTTCAGTAAGAGTTTTTGCAGAGATCTTGGATGAGAGATACAAATGGACTGGTCACATGCCTTGATTCCTATAGATGGGAAGAAAGTTCATCTAGACCTGAAACCTAAAGCCAAGTTTACAGTCTTAAAGTCTGGAGATCCTAGATCAAATATTCTATATGTAGAAATAGGTCCAAGTACTTGTTGTCACTTGGATTTGCACCCTGTGTTGAAGCGTTGTGTTCAACAATCTAGTGAAACATTGGAGTGATTTCTAGGTGTGGGACCCTGCAAGGAAATCAAACCTCCAGAGAAAGGATGGTTCCTTTTTTGAATATAAGATTCAGAGTGTGCTAAGACTAAACCTAATCTAACCACCGTTGTGTAAAGGAGAAGAAGGAGAAACTAAAATTTAAAGGTGATTCACCAGGTTTGAATATAGAACATCCACAAAGCTAAAATGCATAGAATAATGGAATACATATGATAACTCACACAAATCATGCATATCCTAAAAGAGGTAAAGGTAAGAAAAGGATTGCAGGTAATTATACGTTCACAAAAAAAAACGAGTCCTAAACATACACAGAATTAAGGAACAGTAAGAAAAGGTAAAAAAACATAGTGTATATTGATTAAAAAGGCACGGTTATAACAGAGCAGGGTTCTGTTTGAACACAAAAATATGTCTTTGTATCCAACCCTCATTACATTTTTGTTACATGTATATAGCATTCTATTATATTGACCTAATTCATTCATTACAATAAATTCGCCCCATGGGCCTGTCAGAAGATATTTTATACCAAAAGGAATGTCTGTCTACAACATAAATGCAAAAAATATCTTGATCTTGAAGTAGCTGGGAGATATTTGTTGCCTTTAATGCAAGCAGCTGATTCATCTATCTACAACAATAAATGTGAAATAACTGGAGATGAAGTAGTTGGGCAGATCTCATCTTCATTAATGGCTAAAGGAGATATTCAAAATATATTTTCCTGCCAAAACCCTGTGTCATGCTTTTACAACACTTTAAAATATTTAATTTCAAATATTTTAAAGATTACATTTATATTACAAGCTCTACTTTCATTGAATTATACTTTACTTAAAATTTTGCTTTTATTTTGCCTAAAATCTGACCTTCACCAACCATTTTGTCTTCTATTCTCTATTTATTTTCATCTTTCAGTCGGCAACTTTCACTTTTGTGAACTATCTCTAGTTCTTCTTTGTATTTCTTTCTTTTATCAACAATTTCTTGATTTATCAAACTTTGGCTTTTTCCACCCTTTGTCAGCAAAGTTCCAATTCTTCGAACCAAGCTTGCTTTTTTGCCTTATCAATAAAATCACCATTTCTCGAACTCTTTTATTTGGTCAACTTTTTCCTTTAATAGGCAATTTCATGATTTTACAAACTTTTTTCTTGTTCACCTTTCTTTACCTTTGATCTTCAGTTGGCAAAATATTACTTTCACGAACTATCTCTGTTTTCTTCTTTTCCTCTTGACTTTTGCTGAAGAATCACCTTATCGACAAATTTGGGAAAATTCTAACTATTGGATGAGTTTTTCCTTTTGCTGATTTCTGGATAAGGCTCTTTTCTTTCATTTGCCTTCTCCTTTTCATGCTTTTATGTCTCCTTTTTTCCTTGTTGACAAAACTCATTTTTTGTGAACTAGCTCTTAGTTGTTTCGCCTTATCAACAAAACCTTCACCTTTTGAACCAAGTCTTGTTCTTCCATTTTAACTGATGAATCGCCCTATCAAAAATTTTAAGAAACTTCAAACTTTTCAAGAGTTTGAACCTTGGACCATTCGCTAATAGAGTGTTCCTCTTTATTTTCCTTAACCAAATTTAAGTCTTTCCCCACTTTTATTCTCTTCCTCGCTCTTGTCGGTGATTTCTCCAATCGGGGAACCTAGGAAAAACCAAACCATGGGACAAGTTTGAGTTTCCTCCAACTTCTCAATAGAGCCATTCCTCCCTCGTTTTCCTTAGTCACTTTTTGCAAGTCTTCATCTCGGCCCTTCAGTCGGTGAATCCTCCAATCGGCGAACCTATCAGTTGGCAAACGGCAGGTTCACAAACTTGACAATTTGCTGACTAAGGCAGAAAACTAAGGCAAAAACTTAAAATTTCTAGGTTTTTTCAAGGGATTTTCCTTAGGGAATTTTGGGGATTTTTACAAGGAAAACACCCTAAAACTAAAAAATACTAGGCACTTAAGGAAGTTCAACAAGATATTCAATATTTTCAAGTTGGGCTGTGTGACTATGAGAAGGGGAAAATAGGTCAACATTTTGGCGACCTCTCGGGAATGTTCATCTGCTAAACAAATGAACCAGTGGCCTTAAGCATCCATTGGGCATAGAGTCAAAAAAGGATTGCAGTAGGCCAAAAAATTGAAACCCTACCTTTTAAACAATATCAAAAGGAGAAACGAGGCTTGCATTCTCCTAATGAGAGTGCAGCCTGTGCAACAACACTTAGGGAAAAGAAAAAACTAAAATAGAAACAAACCTATCTTAAACCTAAACTAGCCAACCAGAAAACTAACTTAAACAAAGCCATTAACTGGTTCATGAAAGTAGATGCCTTTTCTTACCAATTTACAATGCTTTCCCAGCTTGTAGACAACTAACAAGATGCAGAAAAAGAGTGGGCGTGAAACAAATTGATGAAATGCCACTCTGAGATTAAAACCAAACTCACTTACACACATGAATGGATTGTTGATGCAGTTGTTGGGAGGTGAGTAAGTGGGTTTATTCCTCTAATCTTGATACTCAACTTCATGCTTAGAAGTGAGCATGACAAGTGGTGATTCCTCATGATCTATCCCCAGATGGTCCAAATGCCTTATAGGGCATCCCCTTGAAATGGTATGCAAGCCATTAGTGTTTCATTCATGTTCATGCTCTGATTTTGTTACCTTTTGCTGGTCTAAATGCTCTAGCTACTGCACATGGTTTGGAAAGATAGTTGGTTCCACCTTATGAATGGGATGCTCATGATTTTCTAAATTAGACTTACAAAATGAGCCCTACACATGCTCAAAGGTGAAATCTCCTCCACCAAGAAGTTGATATCCCTATTGGATAATCAAGAACAAATATTCAATTTGTTCTTGCCGATGCTCAATCTCCACATCATCATTTCAATCAAATATGGGAGCTCCTCAAACAGGTCTGTATCATCGGCCTCTGCACTTTTCAGTATAGGGCTACCTATATGCTCCTCTTCATTAGTTGGAACCTCATTGCCACACTCAATCTTACATGCCATCAACTTATCATGGCCTGCAACATCTTCATGTTGTTCGAAAAACGTAGCTAATGTTGGCATTTGCATGCCATCTGTATCTTCAATATAATTGGGCAATTCATGAAACAAGGTGGCATCGTCAACTTCTAGAGCCACTATAGCAATCTCCTCCTCAATGTCCTCAATCGATTACAACTCCACTAGATTTTACTCAAGTTGTCTCTGCAACTGAACGTTCTCCCCATGCAATATTTTCATTTCATCTTTGTTTGCTTGATCAGATGCATGAGAAAAAGCCCCAAAAGAACTAAAATCTAAAGGACTCAAACCCTTATTTAAATTAGCATTACTCACAGGTGTAAGAGGTTCAAATAATTCTACCTATATGAGTGTAAGAATAATAGATTATTCCACATTGGTTTCTTTTTCATCCGCCTCCACCTCTGATGCATCCCATCGACTAGATTGGTAAACAACAAGTCCACCTTTGAAAAGCAAAATAGTATTAGGGCAAGAGGCCTAAATATTTCCTTGAATTTCCTAGAGGGGAGAGGGTTCTTGGAAAATTTGTTCCTGAGGAGTGATAAACTAGGTTTGCATAGGAATAGGGTCTTGTGGAGGGAGAGAACCTCTGAAACTTGGGAAATTATGATGTCGAGGCTGCTTTGTTGTAAGTTGATTTGTAGTGCTAGATCAGGGGGTTTTGAAATTGGGAAAAAAGGGCATAGAATGAGTCACTTGCCTTATCTATACCTCTTGAGCCACAATCTGCATAGCAAGGTTTTCTTGAAAAACCCTTACTTATACGTCCTGTTGTTGTTTCTGAAGATGGGCCTGATAATCAATCTCCTCTTGTTACTGGTTATACTCTATCACTCCTTGAATTTCCTCCAACTTCCTTTGTAGGTCCCTCATTATATCCATGGAACTCATGTTATCAAAATCATATTCCACTTGAGGCTAGTTAGGAGGGCAATCATATTGATTAGGGATGAAGTGGTTTTCTTGGGGTTGAAAATAAGCATCATTAGACTGCTAAGAAGATTGAGCCGGGGTGGGTGGGAGGCAAGCATTATAAGGATGTTGATATTCTGCTGAAACATGATAATACACCGTGAAACCAAAGGTATATTGGGCCTGAAATGGCTAATATGGAGGCCAACGACGTGTATTTTGACAAGATAGAGGAGAATAAGCATCATGAGGGTGTTGATATTCAAAGATTCCATAATAGTTTGATATAATATAGCATGAAGAGAAATAGAAATCATTCAAAAAATATGGGAAAAAGAGCAAACAGATCTGCCCTTTTGAGAAACGGGCTCATACTAGTAGAGTCGCCAAGTGATTGAAATGCTTATAAAAGAAATTTAGACCAAGAGTATCACCAAATCTTGATTTTTGAATCTCTTTAAGCACTTGGGTTGCTTTCACCAGTAGATTTGATCGGTAGAGTCTCCATGGTGTTGGAGAGACTACCCTAAAAGACAAGATACACAAAAGAGCACACCAAAACTATTTAATGGATGATAAGGATCATCAAACTAGTCCCACCTAGTGTGCCAAAAATTGTTGTCACTTGGATTTACACCCTATTTTGAAGCGTTATGCTGCAACAATCCAGTGAAACATTAGAGTGATTTCCAAGTGTGGGACCTTGCAAGGAAATCAAACCTCTAGAAAAAGGTTGGTTCCTTTTCTGAATATAATATTTAGAGTGTGTTAAGACTAAACCTAATCTAACCACCACTGTGTAAAAGGGAAGAAGGAGAAACTAAAATTTAAAGGTGATTCACCAGGTTTGAATATAGAACACCCACAAAGCTAATATGCACAGAATAATGGAATACAACTGATAATTCACACAAATCATGCAGATCCTAATAGAGGTAAATGTAAGAAAAGGATTGCAAGGAATTATACATTCACAAACAATAACCAGTCCTAAACATACACAGAATTAAGGAACATCAAGAAAAGGTAAAAAACATAGTGTATATTGATTAAAAAGGCATAGTTACAACATAGTACGGTTATGTTTGAACACAAAAATATGTCTCTATATCCAACCCTCATTACATCTTTGTTACATCTATATATAGCATTCTATTACATTGACCTAAGTCATTCATTACAATAAATTCACCCCATGGGCCTATCAGAATATATTTCTGCCAAAAGAAATGTATGTTTGCAACATAAATGTAGAAAATATCTTGATCTTGAAGTAGCTGGGAGTTATTTGTTGCCTTGAATGCAAGCAGTTGATTTATCGATCTACAACAATAAATGTGAAATATCTGGAGATGAAGTAGCTAGGCAAATCTGATCTTCATTAATGGCTGAAGGAGATATTCAAAATATATTTTCCCACCAAAACCCTGTGTAGAACTTTTACAACACTTTAAAATATTTAATTTCAAATATTTTAAATCTCACATTTATATTACAACCTCTACTTTCATTGATTTCTACTTTACTTAAAATTTTGCCTTTATTTTGCCTTATCGGCAAAATCTAACCTTCACCAACCATCATGTCTTCTATTCTCTGTTTATTTTCATCTTTCAGTTGGTAACTTTCATTTTTGTGAACTATCTCTAGCTCTTCTTTGTATTTATTTCTTTTATCAACAATTTCTTGATTTATCAAACTTTGGCTTGTTCCTCCATTTGTCGGCAAAGTTTCAATTCTTTGAACTAAGCTTGTTTTTCGCCTTATCGACAAAATCACCATTTCTTGAACTCTTTTCTTTGGTCAACTTTTGCCTTTAATTGGTGATTTCATGATTTTACAAACTTTTTTCTTGTTCGCCCTTCTTTACCTTTGGTCTTTAGTTGGCAAAATATTACTTTCATGAACTATCTTTGTTTGCTTCTTTTCCTCTTGACTTTTTCTGAAGAATCACCTTATCAGCGAATTTGGGAAAATTCTAACTATTGGATGAGTTTTTCCTTTTGTCAATTTTCTGATAACACTCTTTTCTTTCATTTGCCTTCTCCTTTTCGGGCTTTTATGTCTACTTTTTTCCTTGTTGGAAAATCTCAATTTTTGAGAACTAGCTCTTACTTACTTGTTTCTCCTTATCAGCAAAACCTTCACCTTTTGAACCAAGCCTTGTTCTTCCATTTTCATTGATGAATCGCCCTATCAGCGATTTTAAGAAACTTCAAACTTTTCAAGAGTTTGAACCTTGGTTGATTCACCGATACAGTGTTCCCCTTTATTTGCCTTATCCAAATTTAAGTCATTCCTCGCTTTTATTAGCCAAATTTAAGTCTTTCCTCGCTTTTATTCTCTTCCTTGCCCTTGTCAGCAATTTCTCCAATCGGGGAACCCAGGGAAAACCAAACCATGGGACAAGTTCGAGTTTCCTCCAACTTCCCAATAGAGCCATTCCTCCCTCCTTTGCCTTAGTCACTTTTCACAAGTCTTCCTCTTGGCCCTTCAATCAACAAAGCCTCCAATTGGTGAACTTTCCTGTTGGCAAATCGGCAGGTTCACGAACCCAAAAATTTGCTGACTAAGAAAGAAAAACTAAGGCAAAAACTTAAAATTTCTAGGTTTTTTTGGGATTTTTCTTGGGAGTTTCCTTGGGGAATTTTAGAGATTTTTACAAGGAAAACACCCTGAAACTGAAGAATACTAGGCACTTAAGGAATTTCAACAAAATTGTCAATATTTTCAAGCTAGGGTATTTGATTCTGAGAAGGGGAAAATAGGTTGAAACATTTTGGCAACTTCTCAAGGATGTTTGCCTACTAAACAAATGAACTAGTGGCCTTAAGCATCCATTGGGCATGCAGTCAAGAAAGGACTACAGTAGGCCAAAACAACTGAAACCCTACCTTTTTAGCAATACCAAAAGGGGAAATGAGGCCTGTATTCTCCTAATGAGAGTTCTTCTTGTGCAACAACACTTAGGGAAAAGAAAAAACTAAAATAGAAACAAACCTATCCTAAACCTAAACTAGCCAACTAGAAAAATGACTTAAACAAAGCCATTAACTTCCTCCTAAAAGTAGCTACCTTTTCTTACCAATTTACAATGCTTTCCCAACTTTTAGACAACTAACAAGATGCGGAAAAAGAGTTGGCATGAAACAAATTGATGAAATGTCACTCTTAGAGTAAAATCAAATTCACTTACCCACATGAACTAATTGTTGATGTAGTTGTTGGGAGGTGAGTAAGTGGGTTTATTCCTCTGATCTTGCTACTAAACTTCATGCTCAGGAGTGAGCATGACAAGTGGTGATTTCTCATGATCTGTCCCCAGCTGAGCCAAATGCATTATAGGGCATCCCCTTGAAATGGTATGCAATCCATCACTGTTGCATTCATGTTCATGCTCTGATTTTGCAACCTTTTGTAGGTCTGAATGCTCTAGCTACTACACATGGTTTGGAAAGATGGTTTCTTGCACCTTATGAATTGGATGCTCATGATTTTCTAAATTAGGCTTAGAAAATGAGCCTTACAAATGCTCAATGGTGAAATCTCCTCCACCAAGAAGTTGATATCCCTATTGGATAATCAAGAACAAATCCTCAATTTGTTCTTGCCCATGCTCAATCTCCACATCATCATTGTTAATCAAATATGGGAGCTCCTCAAATAGGTCTATATCATCAGCCTCTGCACTTTTCAATATAGGGCTACCTATATGCTCCTCTTCATTAGCTAAAACCTCATTGCCACACTTGACCTTACATGCCATCAACTTACCATGGCCTTCAACATCTTCATGTTGTTCTAGAACCGTAGCTAATGTTGGCATCTGTGTGCCATCTGTATCTTCAATATAACTCAACAATTCATGAAATAGGGTGGCATCGTCAACTTTTGGAGCCACTGCCGTAATCTCCTCCTCAATGTCCTCAATCGACTGCAACTCCATTAGATCATGCTCAAGTTGTCTCTACAGCTGAAGGTTCTCCCCATGCAATCTTTGCATTTCATATTTGTTTGCTTGATCAGATGCATGAGAAAAAGCCCCAAAAGAACTAAAATCTAGGGGACTCAAACCCTTATTTGAATTAACATTACTCATAGGTGTAAGAGATTCAAAAAATTCCACCTCTATGAGTGTAGGAACAATAGACTATTCCTCATTGGTTTCTTTTTCATCTACCTCCACCTTTGATGCATCCCACCAACTAGCCCAGTAGATAAGTCCACCTTTGAAAAGCGAAATAGTATCAAGGCAAGAGGCCTAAATATTTCCTTGAATTTCTTGGAAGGGAGAGGGTTCTTGGAACATTTGTTCCTAGAGTGATAAATTAGGTTTGCATAGGAACAGGGTCTTGTAGAGGGAGAGAGCCCCTGAAACTTAGGAAATTATGACATCGAGGCTACTTTGTTGTAAGTTGATTTGTAGTGGTAGACAAGGGGGTTTTGAAATTGGGAAAATAGGGCACAGAATGAGTCACTTGCCTTATCTGTACCTCTTGAGCCACAATCTGCATAGTAAGGTTTTCTTGAAAAACCCTTCCTTGTACCTCATGTTGTTGTTGCTAAAGATGGACCTGATAAGCAAGCTCCTCTTACTGCTGGTTATACTCTATCACCCCTTGAATTTCCTCCAACCTCCTTTGTAGGTCCATCATTATGCCCATGGAACTCATGTTATCAAAATCACAATTCACTTGAGGTGAGTTATGAGGGCAATCATATTGATTAGGGATGAAGTGGTTTTCTTGGGGTTGAAAATAAGCATCATTAGACTACCAAGAAGACTGAGCAAGGGCAGGTGGGAGGCAAGCACTACAAGGATGCTATTATTCTGCTGAAACAGGACAATAAGACATAAAACTAGAGGTATCTTGGGCCTAAACTGGCTGATATGGAGGCCAACGATGTGTATTTTGACAAGATGGAGGAGAATAAGCATCATGAGGGTGCTAGTATTTAAAGCTTACATAATAGTGTGACATAATATAACATGAAGAGAAACAAAAATCATTCAAATACTAAGGGAAAAAGAGAAAACAGATCTCTTTCCTTTTGAGAAATGGGCTCATACTAGTAGAGTTGCCACGTGATTGAAATGCTTCTAAAAGCAATTTTGACCAGGAGTATCACCAAATCCTAATTTTTAAAGCTCTTTAGGCACTTGGGTTGCTTTCACTAGTAGATTTGATCAGTAGAATCACCATGGTGTTGGAGAGACTACCCTGAAAGGCAAGATACACAAAAGAGCACACCAAAAATCTTTAATGGATGATAAGGATCATCAAACTGGTCCTACCAGGCATGCTAGAAACTATTGTCACTTGGATTTGCACCTTGTATTGAAGCGTCATGCTGCAACAATCTAGTGAAACATTGGAGTGATTTCTAGGTGTGGGACCCTGTAAGGAAATCAAACCTCTAGAGAAAGGTTGGTTCCTTTTCTAAATATAAGATTCAGAGTGTGTTAAGACTAAACCTAATCTAACCACCATTGTGTAAATGGAAAGAAGGAGAAACTAAAATTTAAAGGTGATTCACCAGATTTGAATATAGAACACCCACAAAGCTAAAATGCATAGAATAATGGAATACAACTGATAACTCACAAATATCATGCAGATCCTAACAAAGGTAAAGGTAAGAAAAGGATTACAAGGAATTATACATTCACAAACAATAACCAGTTCTAAACATACACAGAATTAAGGAACAATAAGAAAAGGTAAAAAAACATAGTGTATATTGATTAAAAAGGCACGGTTACAATAGAGGAGGGTTTTGTTTGAACACAAAAATATGTCTCTATATCCAACCCTCATTACATCTTTGTTACATGTATATATATAGCATTCTATTACATTGACCTAAGTCATTCATTACAATAAGTTTACCCCATGGGCTTGTCAGAAGATATTTCTGCCAAAAGGAATGTCTTTCTACAACATAAATGTAGAAAATATCTTGATCTTGAAGTAGCTGGGAGATATTTGTTGCCTTGAATTCAAGCAGTTGATTCATCCATCTACAACAATAAATGTGAAATATCTAGAGATGAAGAAGCTAGACAGAGCTGATCTTCATTAATGGTTGAAGGAGATATTCAAAATATATTTTCCTACCAAAACCCTGTGTAGAGATTTTAACAACACTTTAAAAATATTTAATTTCAAATATTTTAAAGATTACATTTATATTACAAGCTCTACTTTCATTGATTTCTACTTTACTTAAAATTTTGCCTTTATTTTGCCTTATCGGCAAAATCTGACCTTCACCAACTATTTTATCTTTTGTTCTCTGTTTATTTTTATCTTTTAGTTGGTAACTTTCATTTTTGCGAGCTATCTATGGCTCTTCTTTGTATTTCTTTCTTTTATCAACAATTTCTCGATTTATCAAACTTTGGCTTGTTCCTCCCTTTATCGGCAAAGTTCCAATTCTTCGAACCAAGCTTGTTTTTTTGCCTTATCGACAAAATCACCATTTCTCGTACTCTTTTCTTTGGCCAACTTTTGCCTTTAATTGGCTATTTCATGATTTTATGAACTTTTTTCTTATTCTCCTTTCTTTACCTTTGGTCTTCAGTCAGCAAAATATTACTTTCGTGAACTATCTTTGTTTGCTTCTTTTCCTCTTGACTTTTGCTAAAGAATCACCTTATCAGCGAATTTGGGAAAATTCTAACTATTGGACAAGTTTTACCTTTTGTCAATTTCCTGATAAGACTCTTTTCTTTCATTTGCCTTCTCCTTTTCAGGCTTTTATGTCTCATTTTTTCCTTGTCGACAAATCTCATTTTTTTGTGAACTAGCTCTTACTTAGTTGTTCTACCTTATCGGCAAAACCTTCACCTTTTGAACCAAGCCTTGTTCTTCCATTTCACTGATGAATCATCTTATCGGCGATTTTAAGAAACTTCAAATTTTTCAAGAGTTCCAACCTTGGCCGATTTGTTGATAGAGTGTGTTGAAAGGCACAAGACAACTGAGAGGGGGGTGAATCAGTTGTATCAAAAACTTTAACTTCTTTACACAATATCACTTTCAAATTCACTTAATTTAACTCCTTATTCTATTATGAACATTAAACATGAATAGAAGAATCAAAACATGAACACATCAACACCATACACACATGAACACCAAATTTTTATGTGGAAAACCCTAAACAAGGAAAAACCACAATGAGTGTTAGCTCACAATATAATGTAGTAACAATACCGAATATCAAAAGAGGCTCACTGCCAAAGGGTGGCTCACTGCTGAGGGTTGGCTCACTGTCGAAGGGTGGCTCACTGCTGATGGGTTGGCTCACTGCTAGGGTGAACTACTAAAGTAGCATCTACACCATGCTTGAGTTCAGTTCCATTGAAGTTCAATATCTCCTCTACTCTGCCCTGCTTTTACAACTCACACTTTATCTTCGCATATTCACAACTTATCACCTCATTCACAAATTCATTACATACATTTATACCAATCATCAACCTTGGAATGTACATTAAAGTCGGCATTACATTCTACAACCATTGGAACTATCTCCAAGGTCGACATAATACAAAAATCAAATTAGGACTAGACCTAAACAAACTTGCAAAGTAAATGAAAGAAGGAGGAACACTTCACAGCTTGTCTTAGACCCACATACATCTTCACATTCTTGGACATGCTTCTACAATCCACAAATCACCTCCACAACAAGTGTGACAAACCAGGTCAGCTAGAACAAGTGCATATATCAAGAACACTTAGATACATACTTCCAAGAACTTCATTGTAGCCTATGGATCAAGCACATATCTTCAATAGATTTTGGAGGCATCTATGAACAACATAGAATCACTTGGGAGCCAAAAAATCCAACCGCAACAGATCTCACTTGAGGGCAACAAATATCACTTGAAGACACATCACAGACCGCTTCTTAACAGACACTGTCAAACTCTGCTAGTCAATTACTTGCTTTTCGGAGCACCAAATGACAAATCCTTTGGAACGAAGATAGCTAAGGACCTTATAAGGTTAACTCTAGAAATACAAGACCAAAATCCACACTACGGAGAAATGCAGAGCAAAATACTATCTCCATGTCACTCTGCAAACATTGTTAGACACAGTCTTCAAACTGGTGAATATAATTTTTTGTGTACAGCAATATGGACCACCAAATTCTAGATTTATCATCTTCAAACACTTGTCTAAATCATATCCAAATCTCATACTTCAGTCTTCAATACAGAGAAAATGCGGAGAAAAATACTCGGACAGTGTTCTTCAACCAATCAACAAATAGCAATATCAGAAGATACAGTTGGCACCAATGACAACACAAACATCTTGACATCAATAACAAAACTAGTTAGCATATACTTGCAATAATCTCCCCCTTTGTCATTGATGGCAACATATGATGTGAAAAACTAAATAACATGTTCCTCCATCAAGACACGATTCTGCATCAGGACTCCCCCTTTCTTTTTACACATCTAAACTCTTTCTCCCCTTGAGTTTTCACGTGATCTCTCTCCCCCTTTGACATCAATGGAAAAGGGTATCACATCTCTTCTACTACACATACTTGCACACTACTACTTTGATTAATCTGAAATCATTCTTTACTCCCCCTGAATGCAACAATCATCTCAAACCACTACCTGCTCCCCCTGAGAGGTAGCCTCCAACATCAGTCCAAAAGGAGAAATGTACTTTGAAGCATATTAGACTGATGCATCTTCCTATGCATCTAGTTCAAGGAAGGAGGGGCAATAACCCCTAATTTCTCCCAGAGATACTCAAATGTGTCTTTTGGAAGAGCCTTAGTGAATATATCAGCAACTTGATCTTTTGTAGGCACATACTCGAGCTTCACCTCCTTCTCTGCAACTTTCTCCCTCAAAAAGTGATACTTGATTTAAATGTGCTTTGTCTTTGAATGCATCATTGGATTCTTTGAAATAATTATGGGACTTGTGTTGTCACAAAGAATAGGGATTGGCCCATCATACTTGACTTTGATATCCTTCAAGGTCTATTTCATCCACAACACCTAAGTGTAGCATGACACTGTAGCAATGTATTCTACCTTTGCAGCAAACAAGGAGATTGATTCTTATTTCTTTCTATACCAGGACACTACCCTATCTATCATGCCCGCATTTCCCATGCAGTCACGACACACAACACACGTGTCATGTCCACATTCCCCATGTGGTCATGACACGAATTATAAAAAACTTTCTACCTATCCCTAGGATAAACACATAACATAATTCATGAAAATGAGTTTGATGGGGGTAGGGAATGGACCCCTCTACTTCAAAGGCCACACCAAAATACCAAAATACCAAGTCTCATGGCCTCAAGCCAAAACCTCCAAACCACAACTCTTCAAATATCTCAAAATATACTTCCATGGCACTCTTGTCATTCAAATAATCTCCACAACAAGTAAGAAGCCCTCAAGGCCATAAATAACACAAATATGGGCTGACCTCAAGGAGGTTCCTTTCCCCTACCCCAAACAAGTTGAGCCTTACCTCCAAATGGAGGTGCTCTCACCAAACTCCCATCCCACACAAAAATAATGAAACAACAATCAACAAAACTACAAACACGTCACAATAAAATAAATGCAAGGGTAAAGGACATGACCATGAGGCTTACCTTCAAAAGCCCTATAATGGAAGCACATTTGGTGATGAGCTCCAAGCTTCTCCAAACTTTCCAATCTCCAAAAATTTCTCTAACTTCCCAAAATTGCTCAAAAATAGAAAGAAACTCCAAAATGCAAGAACCCCACACTCCTCAACAAGAGGAGGTAATATAGGCCATCAATTTTGGCCTTGAGGAATGAGAAGGTGACACTTGTCACCTTCTCCTTCCTCCTCCTATGCCACTTGCAAGGGAGAGGAAGTGTGAGGGTGACAAGTGTCATCCTCCAATTCCATCTTAATCCTCACCTTATCCACTTGTGCTCTCACACATGTGTGAGAGAACAAGTGGTGAGGTGGCATTCCTATTCAAACCTCCATGAGGATAAGGGATGCCATATGGCATCCTCTTATTCTCTAAGAGAGCCATCTCCCTCCAAGATGCTCTCACACGTGTGTGAGAGTCTTGGAGGAAGATCCCACACACTTGGAAGTCTTGGAGACCTCCCAAGTCCTCCTAGGGAAGGGATTCCCAAACATTGGGAAGGGAGATGAGTCTTTCCCAAAGCATGACTCATCTCCCACCTTATTTAATCTTAAATTTCGTCACTTTGACTAAACCTTAGTTTAGAGTGACCAAAAGTGAGTTAATCCAAGGGTTAGTTAGTCAAAATTGACCCTAAACCCATGGGTAACCACCTAGGGTTAAATTTTGGGACACTAAGGTTCACCAAGGGGGTCATAAATCCACTTTAAATGGCCTCAAAAATAAAAACAATTACCAAGTGGTATAAGTAAATAAAATTTGTACAACACATAATATTAATTAATTAAACAAAGGGGTACTAGGCCAAAATGATAAAATTAAAACAAGTACTTAAACCAACACTCAATTTTCAAACGTGATCCTCATCCCTCTTGGGAATGGATCGGTTTCACCTGGAATAACATATGTGTGAATTCTACATCCACTTTCCCATGGCCTGGGAATGTAAAACCTGCACATCTTGATCAAGTGTCAATCATATCATGAATAATCATAGCCGAAGCAATTAGAATTAAATTCATGCCATCAAATACAACAATAATCATCTATAACATAATTCTGAATTAAACTGCATTTTTCTATCACATGTCAAATAATCATCATCACATAAATAACTAGAAATCACATCACAAAACATCATCTAATATATGTCGTATGTCGAATCACAAAAATAGCATCGAAATATGATCAAATCGAATCACCATATGTCTAATCAATGTCATATCAAAATCAAGAGATATAATCAAGTCTGCATAATGAAACCATGTCTCTAAAAGTCTGATAATGTCATCAACTGAAATGCATATCGATCAAAATAAGGAAGGAAAAATAATCGGACTCACACTATCTCCAAGGAAGAATGCACCTCCACTTGTGATTTTCCTTTCATCAGCACATCCAGCCCAATCTATATCTATATAGGCACTTAAAGAAAAATCATTGTTCTTAGGATACCACAAGCCATGATCAGGAGTGCCCTTCAAATACCTAAATATCCTCTTTACTGCCATCACATGTGATTCTCTAGGATCTAATTGAAATCTAAACACAAGACATATTGCATGCATGATATCTGGTCTGGTAGCAGTCAAGTAAAGCAGTCCTCCAATCATTGATATGTAGTTGCTTTGATCAGATTTAGGAGATTCATCATTCTTGCTCATTTTACAACTAGTAACAATAGGAGTGCATACTAATTTAGAGTCCTCCATTCCAAACTTCTTCAACAATTCCCTGACATACTTTGATTGAGAAATAAAAATGCCTTTATCTATCTGATTGACTTGCAGTCCAAGAAAGAAGTTCATCTCACCACACATGGACATCTCAAATTCCTTTTGCATTTTATTTGTAAAATTATTGCACACCTCTTCATTTTCACCAAATATGATATCATCTACATAGACTTCAATAATCAAGATTTGATCTTTGCTTACCTTGATATACAAATTACTATCTACAGACCCTTTAATGAAACCCTACTGCAACAGATACTTATCTAGTCTTGCATACCAAGCTCTGGGAGTTTGCTTCAATCCATATAGAGCCTTCTTCAACTTGCATACCATGTCTAGTTTTTCTGATAACTGGAACCCATCCAGTTGCTCTATGTAGACCTCTTCTTCTAACTCACCATTCAAGAAGGCAGATTTCACATCCATCTGATATACCTTAAAAATGTTGTGCTATAAATGCCAAAATAGTCTGATAGCTTCCATTCTTGTCACCAGAGCATAGCTTTCTTCATAGTCAATTCCTTCCACTTGTGAGTAGCCTTTACACACAAGTCTTGCATTGTTTCTCACAACTTCTCCAACTTCATTCAGTTTGTTCCAATCACATTCTTGTTTGCAGGTCTAGGGACAAGTTCCTGTTGTGTGGTTACACAACACGCCCCATTTTGACTTGGCAAAACAGGGACCCAACTTTTGTTTTGGCTTGTGTTGTCTGTTTCTGGCGGTTTGGTAAAAATAAGTCAGGTGCATCATCATCATGAAGGTCAGGATGAGGTAGGTCATCATCATGAGGTTAGTTTGTCAAAGTTCGTATTTTGTTTCTATGACTTCATGGTTAGAAAGAGCTTGAAATTCCATGCAGGTTTGCCTTTTGCATCACTTGAAAATTCGTCCGTATGAAGGAGTTGTAAGCAGTCAAAGTTTTGGTCAAACCTGGTAATTGCTGTATGAACATCATCATCATGATATTTGAAAGGCCCCCTGATAATATCCTGAGGTCGAAACACCCGGACGTCAAGTTTAAGTCGTAATAATCCTTTCCCGTCAGGCGGTCTTTTGTATCGCCAAAGGTCATCATCATGATCTTACTCTATCACCTGGTGAATATCATGCAGTCCCGAAACATCCGGACGTCAATCTTAAGTGCTAGTGTGTTTTACCCGTCGAGTAACCTTGGAAACATTGCGAGCATCATGATATTCCAACATCACCCGATATTATAATATCATGCTGATATTGTAATATCACCTTACTTAGAGAAATCTGCCATCTGCATAATTTGCGCGCGCACGACAGTCTTGGTGATCAACATCATCATGATATTTCGAGACCTGACATTTCCTAATATCCTCCTGACCTCCTTTTGCGTGATCATGATGATCACCTTATCTTTCGAAGCGGAGGGTGATTTTCATTTCTTAAGTCATGTTGAACAAGATCATCATGATCTTGTTCGTCTCTCCCAACAGTTCGTAATATCATCCTGCCGACGAGTATAACCTTTTGCAAATATGATGATGACGATGACGTCACCATCACCTTTGTCCTTCGGCAGGATATTTTCCAAGGCGTGATCCATTTCGCCAATATGATGATGACGATGACGTCATGTTTTAGGATTAACACAAGCCCCGGATATCCTGATGACGTCATCAGGACTTTCAGCAGGATCATATTTTAGATCGCCCAGTGCGAATATGATGATGATGATCATCATCATCTTGATCTTCCGAGGATCGCCTTAGCCGAAAAGGGGGTCATACTGCTTTCATGACCTGATCATCCTCCTTAGAGGGAACCCGATGTTCCATTTACCTCCTGATCTTAACGAAACATGACGGTGACGTCATCCCTTTGCATTTTAGCCAAGCCTGGTGATGACGATGACGTCATCATGATTTTCCTCAGCGGCAAGATCATTTTCCAAGTCCTCCTGTTTGTCTTCATCATGATGATGATGACGTTGTCTTTCTTTCCCGAATGTGCAAGAACAAAACATCCTGATGTGCTTTTCATCAGAGCATTAGGAAAGGAGGATCATCATATTTTGTGATATCCTGCGGCCACTTTGAAGATATATAGTTGGTCATCATCATGATTTTTGGCGTCGGTATAGCTGTTGCCGTCGGCCTAAGGTAAAATTGTCACCCTGATCATATGTAATCACGCCGATGCAAATATGATGATGATGCAAAGCCGGATTCTAAGGATGGTTGAAAGGCGATTATTTCTTTGTATATATTGGGATCATCATGATCATATTTTGAGCCCGATATGCAGGAGAATGGGCAAAAACATAAAGCGATGGAAATTTGAAAGGGCCGACTGCCTGATGTTTGGTCAACGATGGTTGACCGGATTGTTTTTATGCTGTTTATGCATTTAGTGCATAAATTTCCATTGATTTGAAGCTCGTAGATGCACACATTGGGAGGTATGTTTAATAAAATGTTTACTTCCTGTTGTTTATCCACATGATGATGAACTTAATGTTTGTCTGTTTATTTGCAAGAAATCATGATGCTGCTGAAGCTGAGCATTGAAATCATGATGATGCTGCTGAAGCTGAGCATTACAAAGTTGCGCATGGAGGCAACATGAGCCAGAAATGAGGAGGATATTGTCAAATATGCTGTTCGCCAGCTGGAGGCCGAATCAAGTTGAAGATGCTGGAATATTCTGTGCCAGCTGTACATTTGCTAACTGGCGAAGCATGTGCTTTTCATCTGGACCGTTGTTTGTTATGAGAGGATCCTGATCCTTGGATCATTGTAACCGTTTTCTGGCAGTTGCTCTATATAAGAGCCAGAGCTTGTCATTTTAAAAGGAGGAGGAATACATTAGAATACACAGACGCATCTGGCGCAGAAGTCAATTACTGTAGAATAAGTTAGGAGATCGGATTACTGAGACTAATGAGGATAGAATTGTTGAAATGTCAAGGTTCTTTCTTCAGATCACTGTAAATGTACCTATTCTTGAGCATACTGAATGAAGATGAAGTTCCAGATTACATCTTAATTGTAAATTTTACGTAATCTTCTGTTGATTTCTGGATATGTACTGGTGAATGTTGTGTTCAACTGGAAGCGCTTTCATTTCATTACATGTTGTTGTCAACTTTCCTTTGAAGCTTTGCACTAGATCATGCGGATTTGTGGATTGTCCTGGTGAAGTATGATTTCTAGTTTTCCTTCTTTTCATTGCGAGTATGGGAGCTTGTATGTGAATCAGTGATCTAAGTCCAGTAATTTTAGGAATCTCACTCTCTAACCCTTTTCCTTTTTTCAATTTCATTAATTCATCACCATAACTGCAAATCATGATAAATAACAAGCAGAAACAGTGAAATATGCTGAAATCCCGTAGGTAACTGAAGATCCTTAGCATATTTGAGTTAAATGCATGTAGTATTGAAAATATCATGCAAAGAATCATAAATAATGGTAGAAATCATGCAAATATCAGCCTGTATGCACATTATTTGACTAAATTTACAGTGCAGAGGTAGAATTGTTGGAGACTTATGCAGAGCGAACATCCAGAGCAGGATATTTGAAGATGACGATGATGAACAGTGCAGAAACACGTAAGGCCCCTGAATGGAAAACAGCAACACACATCAACCACTGAGTAACGTCAGTAGATTAAGACCTAATCAACGGAGACTTGGGATCATGAATTCTTTGAATTCATCGTATCTTTCAAGATGAGTAAGGGTTGTTGTGTAACTTTTATTCTATGTTTGCGAATGACTAACATCATGACCAACATAAATTGGCGCTAGAAGGAGGGCCTTGAGTCCAGAAGATCACGTTCATCATCAGTACTTTCAGGTTTGATGACGCTCAGAGTAAGGTAACTTCAGATCATTTGTGAATTTCATCATATTACGTAAATATTTGCTGCGACAAGTTTGTATTTGCACATTCTGTGTAAAGATTTACAAATCTCACATAAATATTGCAAGCTTTACAGTAGATTTCTTTAAATTCACTAAATATTGGCCAAAGATGCATAAATTTGTTCAAGCTTTGAGAATTTGAGCCTTAGACACGCGAGATCTGGTGCTACCGGTCGAAATATCCCAATATCCTGTCATATTTGCAGTATCTTCGCAAATATCGCGTAAATATTCAGTCTGATTTGCAAGTTGACCGCAAATATCACCTCGTCCGGTGGAATCCAGCCAATATTTGCAAAGTTTCAGCTAATTGGCCTCCAAATCAAGAAATCCTGGCTCACAGGATAAATACCAGGTCTAGACATAGTGAAATTTTCGAAGAATTGCCTGTTAGAGGTTTTAGACCTAAGACTGTAGACGTTCACCATACTCCAGAGTTTAGTACGTCCAGAGCTTCACCAGGACCTCCCCCTATAACTCCTGTTGGTTTGCAAATACCTTCCGGTATACCCGTGACACCTCCTGTTCAACCTCAGGGTATACCTTTAGTCCAACCTTAGCCAACTGCACCACCAGTTCAGCCCCCTCAGGTTGCAATGTCGTTCTTTGCAGCAGAATCACCATTGACCTTTACTGCGTATCATGAGTTACCAAAATATCCGGACAAGCTTTGTCCAAAATACCATCCTTATCAGGATGCGGATGATCATATCAGGACGTTTAAAGAAGCTTGCTGCAGAGCCAGAATAGAGCATCAGGATGTGGTGTGCAGATTATTCCCTTTTTCCTTAGGGGAAGAGGCTTATAATTGGTTCATCAGTCTTGGTCAATCTTCTGTAGGTTCGTGGGCTGTCTTAGAGAAGGCCTTTCTTGACAGATTCAAGGTCCCTATTGATCCATCCATGAATTACCACCTGTTTGCCACAATTAAGAGATTGGAGCATGAACCTATTGCAAATTTCAATGCTAGGTTCCAGAAAATGTTGTCCAAGCTAGTTACCCCATATGTGGTGGCTGATGATGCTGCTAGAAGTATTTATTATTCAGCCCTGGATCCATTAACCGCCATGTTCATCAGGAGAACACATCCTGCGATCACCACATTGACAGGAGCTTTTCAAGAAGCTATCAAGGTAAATCAACAGCTGATACCTGCTCCTACTCCAAATATAGCATTCCCTGCTTTGCCCGGCATGCAGTCACAATATCCAGCACAGTATCCTGCAGCTTATCCTTCGCAATATCCTGCACAATATCCAAATGGAGCAGTGATGCCCCCAGCAATCATGCCTGCACCCTTGCAAGTACCTCCATTGAGTATCATGCCTCCTCCTAATGGAAATGGCCAATTGCCACAACATCCTGCACATACTCAGACACCTCAGGGTACAGACCTATCCCACAATAACCATGGATCTTCCTTTTTCCAGCCTCAGACTGAAAATGTAGTGGCCAAAGCTCAAGAGGAGAAAGAGGAAATCAAAGAAATTGCTGCTCAGTTGAGAAAACTCACCACAGAAGTAACACACTTGAGAAATCAAGGGTTTTATTCACAGTCAGGTCAGAATAGGAGTTATTCCCATGACAGACCAAATTACCCTGACAGAGGATACAACAATAACTTCAACAGTAATGCTGCAAATAACAATAATCCTCCTAGGCAGCCCAGAGTGTGGAACTCCAGGCCAAATAATGGTTCATTACCATCACCCCTAGACAATCAGCCTCCTGGTGAAGCCAAACAGACTACTAGAGTCAATCTTGCTGAAGCAGCCCTTACCAATTGGTGCAGGATTCACAATACCAATGCACATGCAGAATTAGATTGTCCACAATTTAGGATTGCTGCCAGCATCTTTCAGACTGAAGTGTCTAATACTTCTGGAAATCCACCTCAGGCAGAAGGAAATGAAATAGTTCCTTGTGGATATGACTCAGCTTTTGTGCTGGAAACATACACTAATCAGCCTCATCAGGAATATAATCAGACCTGTGAAGAATCTGCCTTAACCTTTGAAGCAAACTATGTCTTCCCTTTTGAGGATGAAAATGAACCTACAGGAGAGCATGAGGAAGTACATGCATACCAGCAGCAATACCCTGGTAAGCACAATTATAACCTGAGGAGTAATGCCAACAGACCTGCCGGTCCATTGACATCATCTCTACCTCCAAATAACTTCAACACACCTCCTGATCCTAAGGCTAGCAATAACCCTGGGTTCCCTAAGGTGAATGCTCAGTACTTGTCTCCTCAAAACATAGTAACAAAAGTTGCAAATGCACCTCATGAGTCTGACAAGTTAGTCAGCTATTTGGCTGATGAAATGAAGAAAATCAAGATCAGCCTGTCCCTATCTGAGTTACTGAAAACTCCTGCCATCAAAAGGGCATTCATGAAGTCGCTGGATGATCCTGCTTCTAAAGAGGATAATCACCTTTCGAGTCAATCCAATAGCAGAGACCATACTGCTAAAGATAGCACTGTCAAGCCCAAAGTGTCAGCCACAGTCCAAGCTGCTGAAACCTCTCACATGACCTTGTACAGAGATAAAACTGAATCACCTCCATTTCTCCTCACCATAAGAATGTTCAGTAAGAATTTGCACAACTGTTTAGTTGATTCAGGAGCCTCAACTAATGTTATGCCTTTGTCAATATGCAACGCATTAGGACTGCATCCTGCTAAATCCTTAAAGAAGGTCACTCAACTGGACAAGACAGAAGTAAGTGTCGTAGGAGAACTCACTCACATTCACATGCAGCTAGCGTCTGATCCTAGGATCCAGTATTACATTGACATTCAGGTAGTTGACATACCTGATACATATGGGATGTTGCTTAGCCGGGACTGGTCTAAAACGCTTAACGGATACATGTCCACAGACTTCAGTCACATGTGGTTGCCATGGAAAGGTATACCTAATCAGATCAGGATTGATGCTGAGCCTAGGATGAAACATATGATCACGGAATATAACAGAACAAATGAGATCATGTATGTAAACGTAGAACCTGGAGTTTATCACATCAGGCCGCAAATTGTCCAAATAGAAGAGATCCTGATGCTTGATGCTCATCATCATCATGATGATGATTATCATGAGGATATGCCAGTTGTAGAACTTAATAATGATCCTGATAATGACAACGAAATAGATCACTTCAAGGATTTTCAGATGCATTTATCTACTCAGATAAAACGTTGTCAATTATTAAAGATACCTGCTAATGATATCTTGATTGACGGATGGTGCAGATTGCATGGCGAAGCACACTCGGAAAAGACTTGCGAACCATGCTTAGACATGATCATGCTGGAGCAGACGTATAGTGAAGCATCATCATCATATTCTGAGGTGAGTGCTACATCTGATGATGATGATGATACTAATTTTTATTTGTCTTCTGTAGGAACAGAAGAGTCGACGGATCCTGATGAGGATCATATCCGAAAAACAGAAGAGATCCTGGTGTCCAATCAGACGAATGATGCGAGAAAGGAGAAGATCACTCCTGGTAGTGATTGCTTCATGGAACCGGATTACGAGTTGTCTGATGAGGATAAAGGCAGTGACCTGACGAAGTTCGAAGAATTTCTGGTTAAAGAAATAGAAAAAATGACACAACAGTGTAGATCTCCCCAGGAGGTTTTAATCAAAGGTTGGTGTAGGCTGCATGAGGCGCCTCACTCAGAAACCACTTGCTCACTGTGCTTACACATTTTGAAGAAGCATGCAGTTGTATGTGCTGAACATCATCCTCCTGCTAGGATTGAAGAGAAAACAGAAAAGCCATCAGGCTCATCAGATAAAGGAAAGAGGAAGCTTGAAGATGACACACCTAAGTTAAGGTGGATATCAGGCGGAGCAGCAGCCAGAGCTGCAAAGAAAAAGGAAAGTTCAAATAAATGTCCTGCTGAAGATAAGCCTTGGATCCTGAGGTTTGATGGATCCAAATCCAAGCAAGGTTCCGGAGTAGGGATTGACCTTACTGATCCATCAGGGAAATCCCATTTAGCAGCTTACAGATTACAGTTCCCCTGCACTAATAATGTCACAGAGTATGAAGCTCTGATTCATGGACTGTTGTTTGCACATAAGAAGAAGGTGAAGATCCTGCATGTCTTTGGAGATTCAGAACTAGTTGTGAGACAAATAAGAGGAATTTACTCTTGTAACTACAGAAAGCTGTCAAATTACAGACATCGTGTGTGGGACCTGATTGAAGACTTTGATGCCTTCAACATCGTTCACGTGCCAAGAGAACAGAACCAAAGGGCAGATGCACTTGCTCAGGCCGCCAGTACGCTGGAACCACTGTCTATATCTGGTCTGAAGAGATTTGCAGTAGAATTGGTGTCAGTACCTTCGGTACCTGACAATGTGACCAATCTCCAAGTGTTTGATGATGATCAGCACATCCTGGACTTCATATCAAACAGAGATGTATTTGAAGCTCAGATCATAGATGAAAATGGTATGGAAGATCATGTCTGGGAAGAAGATGAGATTTTAGAATTGCCTGGCAACACAATTCCCAAAGGTATGATTGAATTAGAAAGAGCCTTTGATCTGGATAATATGCTCAAGCATAAGGATCTGCCTAAGGCAGATGGAGGTCAATATTCACAGGTGAATATTGGACAAGCTGATGACAAGAAGAATGTCTTGTTGGGTAAGGTTTGTACACCTGAAGAGTTAGATGGAATAACTCAAGCCCTTAAGGATTATATACATGTAATTGCATGGACTTATGACGAGCTGAAGACGTATGACACTTCTGTCATAACTCATACTATACCCCTCAAGCCAGATGCAAAACCTTTCAGACAGAAGCAGAGGCCAGTCAATGCTCTGCTTGAGCCCATCATCCTTGAAGAGGTCAAGAAATTGTTAAATGCCCGGATAATATTTCCTGTAAGGCACTCCACTTGGGTGGCAAATCTGGTACCAGTCAGGAAGAAGAATGGAGACATCAGATTGTGTGTGGATTTCAGGAACCTGAACAGAGCATCAGAAAAGGATAATTATCCTTTGCCCTCTTTGGATGAAGTTCTGCAGATGGTAAATGGAGCCAAGATGATGTCCTTCTTGGACGGTTTTTCAGGATACAACCAAGTGATGGTTGATAAAATTGACAGATTAAAGACTGCCTTCACCACAAAATGGGGGATATTTGCATATAGACGTATGCCGTTTGGATTGATAAATGCTGGAGCTACATTCCAGCGAGCAATGGACATAGCATTCAGAGGCTTAATAGGAAAATGTATAGTCATCTACATGGATGACCTGACAGTATTCTCCAAGGAAAGGGGAAATCATGTTGCTGATCTCAGAAATGTACTGAAGAAATGTGAAGAATATGGAATATCTTTGAATCCCAAGAAGTGCATATTCGGGGTCACAGCAGGAAAGTTACTAGGCCACCTAATCACAGAGGATGGGATTATCATTGATCCTGACAGGGTGGAATCTATTATGAAATTACCACTTCCAGGAAGCAAAAAGGAGCTTAAATCTTATTTTGGTAAGATAAATTTTGTGAGGAAGTTCATCACTGGCTTTGCTGAGATTGTCAGACCACTGAATGCCATGTTGAAAAAAGATGCACAAATTGACTGGACACCAGAAGCCAGAGCTGCTTTTGAAGATATTAAGAAGGCCATTTCAGATGCTCCTGTCCTCATTAGTCCAGATTATACAAAAGATTTCTACATCTACTCATTTGCTTCAGAACATACTTCTGCAGCAGTGTTAACTCAAAGAAATGAAGATAAAGAAGAGAAACCAATTGCCTTCATGAGCTGTCCTTTCAGAGATGCTGAGTTGAGATATGTAGATGTTGAAAGACAGGCACTTGCATTAGTCAGAGTAGTAAAAAAGTTCAGACATTATATACTGAGAAGCAAAGTGATTGCTGTGGTACCAGATGCAGCAGTAAAGATGCTGCTTATGCAGAGTGAACCTGGTGAAAAAAGGGCCAAATGGATTACGGTACTACAAGAATATGACATGGAGATCACACCCATGAAGCTAGTAAGAGGACAGGCTCTGAGCCAGATGATATCTGAAACTGATCCAAACATCATCAGTCAGCAGTATGCAATCGATGAGAAAGACAATAAAGAATGGTATTCAGACATCAGGCACATCCTGATCACTGGAAGATGTCCTCCGAGGATGCAAGCCTCACAGAGAAGAGCCTTAAAGATGAGATCCCAGAAATACATGATGAAGGGAGGAGCCCTGTTTAAAAAGAATTATGAAGGGATATACCTGAGATGCTTAGAGAAACCAGAAGCCAATAAAGTTTTGACAGAGCTACATGACAAGTTTGGAACTGCCCACGGATCAGCGTTGGCCACCACACATGCAATCCTCAGAACAGGATATTACTGGCCTACAATTTTTAAAGACACAGCTGATCATGTTAAATGTTGTCATGTTTGCCAGGTTGCTGCCAACAGAGAAAAATATGCTGCACAACCATTGCAGCCAGTGATGGAGGAGCGCCCATTTGCACAATGGGGCATGGATTTCATAGGACCAATCAATCCTCCATCTTCTTCAGGCCAGAGGTATGTCCTAACAATTACTGATTATTGTACCAGATGGACTGAGGCTATCAGCAGCAAAACTTGTACTGCTGATGATGTCATTAAATTTCTGGAAAGCAACATTGTCACCAGGTATGGAACTCCTTATGCATTGGTAAGTGATAATGGTTCTGCCTTCATTTCCACTAAATTGTCAAGTTGGGCTTTTGATCATGGGATCATACTTAAGTTCTCATCCAATTACTATCCCCAGGGAAATGGATTAGCAGAATCCACTAATAAGAATTTACTGAGTATCATAAGAAAATTGATAGAGAAAAATCCCAGGGAATGGAACTCATTTCTGAAGTATGCCTTATGGGTAGACAGAACTAGAATGAAAATTGCATTAGGAAACTCACCTTTCCAGCTAGTATATGGGGTAGATCCTATCCTCCCTGTAAACTTGAAAATTCCTACTCTGCAGTTTGCCCAAGACTATCTAGGCATAGATAATAAACAAGAAGTCAGGTTGCTTCAGTTGATGCATCTGGAAGAAAAACGAAGCCAAGCAATTGACCAATTTGCAAAACATCAGGCTGTTGTCAAACGCTGGTTTGACAAGAGAGCCAAAATTAAAGCTTTCAGGATATCAGATTTAGTCCTGATGTGGGATAAAGCCCATGAAAGGAAAGGTGATCATGGTAAGTTCGATAGACTATGGATAGGTCCCTTTCAGATTTCTAAAATTTTAGGAGACAGCACTTATAGGCTTAAGAACCTGACAGGTGAGGATGTCCCGTTGCCAGTCAATGGACAATTCCTCAAACATTATTTCCAGGCCTGAGTGACTTCATGACAGTCTTGTGTATCATATTGTATATTTGTATAGTTGTTTGTGCAGTTTGCTTGTTGTTGTTGTTGTTTGTTGGTTGGGACCTTGTTCTGGTAAGTCAGGATGATGCACTTCATCACCTAAGAAAATAACTAAATTGTTAGGATTCAAGTGATGAGATCAGATTTAGATATAGATTGTAATTCATTCTGATAAATACTCATGATCAGGTTTATGATGTCTTTTCATCAGGGTACTTTTTCTTGTCCAAAGTGAATCAAACACAATGAAACACCTAACAGCCTTGGGTTTGTTGAAGATATGAGTATAGGTGTTAAGTGAAAAATCTAAAGGGACTCCCTTGCTACCAGTACAATCTCCAACCTAAAGCTGCAAGTGACTACACCTTGTACAAATGAGCAGACATGATGATATCAAATTTAAATTTTTAAAGGAAAATCAGAAACGAAATAAAATTAGGCCATCTAAGTAACTCTACCGGGGCTATGGACGCCTGCTGGCAGTGGGGCTCTACTTAGGGAGATTGTATAGATAACCTTGCCGGGGTTATAGACACCTGCTGGCAGCAAGGCTCTATCCAGGTTGGCTATGAGGGATGATCTCCAACTATGTAGTTTAACACCAGTTACTTATGTTTTCAACTTGCTTTCAAGATGAGGATAATTAATCATCTGCACACACCTGATCCTTTGTTAGCTTTATCACCATAATGAAATTTTATCATTCAAAGATCATGATGATTTACTTAGACAGAATTAGAACACTATAGATGAATGTGATCACATCACTTGAATCATTTGAATTTTGTTGTTTTCTTTGGTGGCAAGTTGTTGTGTGGTTACACAACACGCCCCATTTTGACTTGGCAAAACAGGGACCCAACTTTTGTTTTGGCTTGTGTTGTCTGTTTCTGGCGGTTTGGTAAAAATAAGTCAGGTGCATCATCATCATGAAGGTCAGGATGAGGTAGGTCATCATCATGAGGTTAGTTTGTCAAAGTTTGTATTTTGTTTCTATGACTTCATGGTTAGAAAGAGCTTGAAATTCCATGCAGGTTTGCCTTTTGCATCACTTGAAAATTCGTCCGTATGAAGGAGTTGTAAGCAGTCAAAGTTTTGGTCAAACCTGGTAATTGCTGTATGAACATCATCATCATGATATTTGAAAGGCCCCCCGATAATATCCTGAGGTCGAAACATCCGGACGTCAAGTTTAAGTCGTAATAATCCTTTCCCGTCAGGCGGTCTTTTGTATCGCCAAAGGTCATCATCATGATCTTACTCTATCACCTGGTGAATATCATGCAGTCCCGAAACATCCGGACGTCAATCTTAAGTGCTAGTGTGTTTTACCCGTCGAGTAACCTTGGAAACATTGCGAGCATCATGATATTCCAACATCACCCGATATTATAATATCATGCTGATATTGTAATATCACCTTACTTAGAGAAATCTGCCATCTGCATAATTTGCGCGCACACGACAGTCTTGGTGATCAACATCATCATGATATTTCGAGACCCGACATTTCCTAATATCCTCCTGACCTCCTTTTGCGTGATCATGATGATCACCTTATCTTTCGAAGCGGAGGGTGATTTTCATTTCTTAAGTCATGTTGAACAAGATCATCATGATCTTGTTCGTCTCTCCCAACAGTTCGTAATATCATCCTGCCGACGAGTATAACCTTTTGCAAATATGATGATGACGATGACGTCACCATCACCTTTGTCCTTCGGCAGGATATTTTCCAAGGCGTGATCCATTTCGCCAATATGATGATGACGATGACGTCATGTTTTAGGATTAACACAAGCCCCGGATATCCTGATGACGTCATCAGGACTTTCAGCAGGATCATATTTTAGATCGCCCAGTGCGAATATGATGATGATGATCATCATCATCTTGATCTTCCGAGGATCGCCTTAGCCGAAAAGGGGGTCATACTGCTTTCATGACCTGATCATCTTCCTTAGAGGGAACCCGATGTTCCATTTACCTCCTGATCTTAACGAAACATGACGGTGACGTCATCCCTTTGCATTTTAGCCAAGCCTGGTGATGACGATGACATCATCATGATTTTCCTCAGCGGCAAGATCATTTTCCAAGTCCTCCTATTTGTCTTCATCATGATGATGATGACGTTGTCTTTCTTTCCTGAATGTGCAAGAACAAAACATCCTGATGTGCTTTTCATCAGAGCATTAGGAAAGGAGGATCATCATATTTTGTGATATCCTGCGGCCACTTTGAAGATATATAGTTGGTCATCATCATGATTTTTGGCGTCGGTATAGCTGTTGCCGTCGGCCTAAGGTAAAATTGTCACCCTGATCATATGTAATCACGCCGATGCAAATATGATGATGATGCAAAGCCGGATTCTAAGGATGGTTGAAAGGCGATTATTTCTTTGTATATATTGGGATCATCATGATCATATTTTGAGCCCGATATGTAGGAGAATGGGCAAAAACATAAAGCGATGGAAATTTGAAAGGGCCGACTGCCTGATGTTTGGTCAACGATGGTTGACCGGATTGTTTTTATGTTGTTTATGCATTTAGTGCATAAATTTCCATTGATTTGAAGCTCGTAGATGCACACATTGGGAGGTATGTTTAATAAAATGTTTACTTCCTGTTGTTTATCCACATGATGATGAACTTAATGTTTGTCTGTTTATTTGCAGGAAATCATGATGCTGCTGAAGCTGAGCGTTGAAATCATGATGATGCTGCTGAAGCTGAGCATTACAAAGTTGCGCATGGAGGCAACATGAGCCAGAAATGAGGAGGATATTGTCAAATATGCTGTTCGCCAGCTGGAGGCCGAATCAAGTTGAAGATGCTGGAATATTCTGTGCCAGCTGTACATTTGCTAACTGGCGAAGCATGTGCTTTTCATCTGGACCGTTGTTTGTTATGAGAGGATCCTGATCCTTGGATCATTGTAACCGTTTTCTGGCAGTTGCTCTATATAAGAGCCAGAGCTTGTCATTTTAAAAGGAGGAGGAATACATTAGAATACACAGACGCATCTGGCGCAGAAGTCAATTACTGTAGAATAAGTTAGGAGATCGGATTACTGAGACTAATGAGGATAGAATTGTTGAAATGTCAAGGTTCTTTCTTCAGATCACTGTAAATGTACCTGTTCTTGAGCATACTGAATGAAGATGAAGTTCCAGATTACATCTTAATTGTAAATTTTACGTAATCTTCTGTTGATTTCTGGATATGTACTGGTGAATGCTGTGTTCAACTGGAAGCGCTTTCATTTCATTACATGTTGTTGTCAACTTTCCTTTGAAGCTTTGCACTAGATCATGCGGATTTGTGGATTGTCCTGGTGAAGTATGATTTCTAGTTTTCCTTCTTTTCATTGCGAGTATGGGAGCTTGTATGTGAATCAGTGATCTAAGTCCAGTAATTTTAGGAATCTCACTCTCTAACCCTTTTCCTTTTTTCAATTTCATTAATTCATCACCATAACTGCAAATCATGATAAATAACAAGCAGAAACAGTGAAATATGCTGAAATCCCGTAGGTAACTGAAGATCCTTAGCATATTTGAGTTAAATGCATGTAGTATTGAAAATATCATGCAAAGAATCATAAATAATGGTAGAAATCATGCAAATATCAGCCTGTATGCACATTATTTGACTAAATTTACAGTGCAGAGGTAGAATTGTTGGAGACTTATGCAGAGCGAACATCCAGAGCAGGATATTTGAAGATGACGATGATGAACAGTGCAGAAACACGTAAGGCCCCTGAATGGAAAACAGCAACACACATCAACCACTGAGTAACGTCAGTAGATTAAGACCTAATCAACGGAGACTTGGGATCATGAATTCTTTGAATTCATCGTATCTTTCAAGATGAGTAAGGGTTGTTGTGTAACTTTTATTCTATGTTTGTGAATGACTAACATCATGACCAACAGTTCCCAAGTCTTGTTCTTCTCAATATGCATTAATTCTTCTTTCATTGCCTTAACCCAATGCTCGTCATTGCATGCTTCATTTACTTTTTTAGGTTCCACCTTTGAAAGAAGACAGAGATTTACTTGTTCTTTTGTAGCCCTACTTCTTGTCATCATACATTTCCTTTTGTCACCAATAATCTGATCTTCAGAGTGATCTCTTTGCACATACCTGGGAGTTTTAGGAATTCTTACCAGAGCTTTAGTTTGAGTTTCTTCTTCTTCCGGAGTAGCTTGCTCTTCATTCTAAACTTCATTTTCTTTGTCTTTTTCAACCTTTTCTATATCAACAAGTCCATCTAACTCATATCCATCTAGTTGGATATCTTCATCTACCTTCACATTTGCACTTTCAATCATCTTTCTCAATCTTTTGTTATAGCATCGGTAAGCATTTCTTTTAGTAGAGTACCCAAGGAATATGCCTTCATCACATCTAGCATCAAACTTTACTAATTATTCATCTCTTCTGATGTAGCATTTTCTTCCAAAAAATTTGAAGTATCTGATAGTAGGAGTTCTACCATACCACAACTCATAAGGTGTCTTTGTTTCTTCTGCTCCAATTTGCACTCTGTTCTAAATGTAAACAGCAGTGTTTATTGCTTCTTTCCAATGTAGTTCCAATAGGTCTGCTTCCTTGATCATTGCTCTGGTAGCTTCTTGAATAGTTCTATTCTTCCTTTCAACCACTCCATTTTGTTGAGGAGTCCAGGGGATAGACAAATGTCTCTTTATTCCATGTTCTTCACAAAAAGCATTGAACTCACTTGAAGAAACTCACCACCTCTATTAGACCTTAAGCATTTGATTCTTAAATCAAACTCACTTTCCACCATAGCTTTGAATGCCTTGAACTTATCTAATGCTTCTACTTTTTCTCTAAGGAAAGTAACCCAAGTCATTCTTGAAAAATCATCAATAAGAAGTATGAAATACCTTTCACCTTGTAGACTTCTTGTTCTTGTAGGACCACACAGGTCTGTATGCACCAGCTCCAACAAATCAGTAGAGGATTGTTCTTTGCTTCTGAAAGTAGTCTTTGTCATCTTCCCAAACTGGCATTCTTTACATATAACATTGGTAGGATTCACAATCTTGGGCAGGTCTCTTACAACTCAAACAATGCTTATTCTCACCAGATTATTAAAGTTAATGTGGTACATTCTCCTATGCCATAGCCAACTTTCATCTGTCTTAGCCAACAAACAACAATTTTTAGCACCTTTCAAATGATATACATTACCATGAGTCTTCTTACCAGCAGCAATTAAGGTTCTAGATCTATTTTGTATCTTACACCCATTGTCCTTGAACACAATATTATACCCTTTGTCACACATTTATCCAACACTTATAAGATTATGCTTTAAGCCCTTGCTATAAGGAACATCATCTGTATTATGCTTTCCATCAAAAGTAATAGATCCCTTTCCACAAATCTTACCAACTGCATCATCACCAAACCTAACAAGTCCTCCATCATACTTTTCAAATTTAACAAACTTACTCTTGCCTCCTATCATGTGATTTGAACATATGTTGTCTATGATCCATTCATCTTCCTTTTCAGTATGAAATGTAGACAACTCTCTTGGACTTCCTTCCTTCACACAGCTTGCAAGATTAGCAAAAACAGGGTCTTCTCTAAGTGCAACAAACAAGCATTCACTACTATTACCATCATCAGAATTAGATTCATCATCAAATACACCATCATCATCTCTAACATAGTAACTCTTTCTTACCATCTTTCCTTTACTTCCATTGATTTTCAAGGCTCTGTCAGGACATCTTGAAGCATAGTGACCAATTTTACCACAATTGAAGCATTTGAAAGGTAACTTACCTTTGAATTTTCCTCTGCTGCCTCTTTTTATTCTACTTGCAAATTTTGCCTCAAGCTCTGCAAAATCTTCTTCATCTGATTCCACAACATATTTATCTCATCTAGCAGTCTTTTCTTCCTTGGCCTTGAAAGCAATCTTAGTTTTCACAGGACCATCAATAGTACCAAACTCTCTCATCTCAAAATTAGTCAGTTTACCAAGCAATTGATCTTTTGAAAGCTTGCCCATATCAAACAATTCTTCAATGGTAGATACCTTGTGACTATAAGATTTGGTAAGAGTTCTGAGTATCTTATCTACAACATCACTCTCCACCAAGACCCTTGATGTTGTTGACAACTTCATTAATCTTCTATATGTAATTTGTTATGTTCTCATCTTCAGACATTCACATGGTTTCAAATGTCATCTTGAAGTTCTGCAACTTAGCCTTCTTGATAGATGCATCACCTTCATAGATGTTTTTCAATATGTCCCAGATCTCATGAGCAGTTTCTAGATCCACAACTTTTGCCATTTCAGTGTTAGACAAGGTATTTAATAGAGCATTTTTAGCTTTGTGATTAGTCTCATAATTCTTGATCTCTTCATCAATCTTTGGACCATGTTCAGGTACAATGTACTTATCTTTAACCATTGTCCATACATTATAACCAATAGAAATAAGATAGCTTTGCATTTGTACCTTCCAGTAGGCATAGTCAGATCCATCAAACTGAGGAATGTCTTTCTCGTGTGCCATCCCGGATCTACCTTAAGCTATTAGGCTTTCTTCCAAGGAACCTCACTCTTATACCAATTGTTGAAAGGTACAAGACAACTGAGGGGGGTGAATCAGTTGTATCAAAAATGTTAACCTCTTTACACAATATCACTTTCACATTCACTTAATTTAACTCCTTATTCTGTTATGAACATTAAACATGAATAGCAGAATCAAAACATAAACACATCAACACCATACACACATGAACACTAGATTTTTACATGGAAAACCCTAAATAAGGAAAAACCATGGTGAGTGTTAGCTCACAATATAATGTAGTAACAATACCAAATATCAAAAGAGGCTCACTGTCAAAGGGGCTCACTGCCAAAATGAAAGGCTCATGCCAAAGGGGCTCACTACCCAAATGAAAGGCTCATGCCAAAGGGTGGCTCATTGCCGAGGGTTGGCTCACTACCGAAGGGTGGCTCACTGCCGAGGGGTTGGCTCAATGACAGGGTTAGCTCACTGCCAAGGTGAACTAATATAGTAGTATCTACACCATGTCTGAATTCAGTTCCATTGAAGTGCAATATTTCCTCTACTCTGCTCTGCTTTTACAACTCACACTTTATCTTCACATCTTCACAACTTATCGCCTCATTCACAAATTTATTACATACATTTATGCTAATCATCAGCCTTGTAATGTACATCAAGGTTAGAATTTCATTCCATAACCATTGCAACTATCTCCAAGGTCGGCATACATACAAAAATTAAATTAGGATTAGACCTAAACAAACTTGCAGAGTAAATGAATGAAGGAGGAACACTTCATGGCTTATCTTAGACCCAAATACATCTTCACACACTTGGACATGCTTCTACAATCTGCAAATCACCTCCGCAACAAGTGTGACAAACCAAGTCGGCCAGAACATGTGCATATATCAAGAACACTTAGATACATGCTTCCAAGAACTTCATTGTAGCATGTGAATCAAGCACACATCTTTAATACATTCTAGAGACATCTATGAACAACATAGAATCACCTGGGAGCCAACAAATCCAACCGCAACAGATCTCACTTGAGGGCAACAAATATCACTTGAAGACACATCACAGACTGCTTCTCAACAAACATTGTCAAACTCTGCTAGTCAATTACTTGCTTTCTAAAGTACTAAATGACAAATTCTTTGGAATGAAGATAGATAGGGACCTTATAATCTTAATTACAGAACCACAAGACCAAAATCCACATTGTGGAGAAATGCAGAGAAAAATACTATCTCCCTGTCACTCTGCAAACATTACCAGACACAATCTTCAAACTGGTGAATAGAAATTTTTCTGTACAGCGATCTGAACCACCAAATTCTAGATTTAGCATCTTCAAACACTTCTCTAAATCATATCCAAATCTCATACTCTAGTCTTCAGTACAGAGAAAATGTGGAGCAAAATACTCAAACAATGTTCTTCAATCAATCAACAAACAACAATATTAGAAGATACAGTTGGCACCAATGACAACACAAACATGTTGACATCAATGACAACACCAGTTAGCACATACTTGAAATAGAGTGTTCCCCTTTATTTACCTTAGCCAAATTTAATTCTTTCCTCACTTTTATTCTCTTCCTCGCCTTTGTCGGCGATTTCTCCAATCGGAGAACCCAGGAAAAACCAAACCATGGGACAAGTTCAAGTTTCCTCCAACTTCCCGATAGAGTCATTCCTCCCTCCTTTGCCTTAGTCACTTTTTGCAAGTCTTTCTCTTGGCCCTTTAGTCAATGAATCCTCCAATTAGCGAACCTATCAATCGGCAAACCGGCAAGTTCATGAACCCAACAATTTGCCAACTAAGGCAAAAACTTAAAATTTCTAAGTTTTTCTAGTTTTTTTAGGGAATTTTAGGGATTTTTACAAGGAAGTCATCCTAAAACTGAAGAATACTAAGCACTTAAGGAATTTCAACAAGATTTTTAATATTTTCAAGCTGGGCTATTTGATTCTGAGAAGGACAAAATAGGTCAACAGTAATTATATGATCTCCTCTACTTTAGAAGAGGAGAATTCTGAGGTAATTGAACTAAACATGTCAAATGAATTATGAACTTTGGAATTCAATGGCAACTGATCCTCATCTAGATTAGGACCTAGTGTGGTTTTGATTTCTCTTGATGATTACAAATTTCCTTTTTCTTTCAAGCTAGAATTTGATAATACCAACACCATAGAATATGAAACACTACTCTTGGGGTTGGCAATGGTGAAAGAAAATGAATTAAGCAATTAAGAGCTCTAGGTGATGCAAAGCTTATTGTGAAACAAGTAAGAAATATCTTCTTTGTGAAGAATGGGATATTAAAACATTATAGGAACAGAGTTTGGGATAGCTTGGATTATTTTGATGCCTTCTCTATTGAATCCATTCCTAGAGAGTAGAATACAAGAACAAATCCTTTGGTAATCTCAACATCTCTGCTTCTCCCTCACCTGATTTTAAAGATAACCCTTACTGAGTAGAAATTCTGTATAGACCCAGCATACCTGATAACATGAATCATTAGAAAGTTTTTGACAATGACAAGAAGATTATTTCCTTTTTGGAGAAAGTCGGTGCCTTTGTTAATTTGTTCTTTGAAGGAAGTTTTTTTTTTTTAAAGTGAGGTTACTAAAGGTACCATGAATCCCTTAGAAGAGGTAAGTGAATAAGTGATACAACTAAAAGGAAATAAAATCCCCAAAGGTTTGGTGTCCTTGGAAGATCTTTTTTATAAACATGACAAATATGTCAAGCAAAAGATCCAAACAACTATTAATTTCTCTACTGAATACAATCATGTCAACATTGGGATAGATGAAGAACCCAAATTGGTGTGTATTGGTAGGTGTTGTATTGCCCAAGAAAGGGAACGCCTAACTTCTCTATTGATTAAATACAGGGATATTTTTGCCTGGTGCTATGCAAACCTCAAAACTTTTATGGATGGAAAATTGCAACACCACATTCCTCTCAAGCCAGGTACTACACCTTTTAGACAAAAAAAACACTCCTATAATCCAAAGATTGTTGATGTCATTTTCAACAAGATTGATTAAATGTTGAAAGAAAAAATCATATATCCCATACATCACTCTACCTGGATAGCTAACATTGTTCCTGTTAGGAAGAAGAATGGAGAGATAAGGATTTATGTTGATTTCAAGAACTTGAATCAAGCCTCACTTAAAGATAATTACCCCTTTCCACTGATGGATCATGTTTTACATATAGTTTTAGGCTCAGAGATGATGTCCATGTTAGACAACTTCTCAAGATACAATCAGATAAGTGTAGCCTCAAAGGATCAGCACAAAACTGCCTTCACTACTCCTAAAGGAACGTTTATATATAACAAGATGTTTTTTGGTATCATAAATGCTAGTGCAACATTCTAAAGGGCTATGGATTTATCCTTTGGAGACTTAAAAGATAAAATCATTGTTATCTACCTTGATGATTTGACAGTTTTCTCTAAAAGGAGAGTCGATCATATTGATCACTTGGCGATTGGTTTGTAAAGATGCAAGGATCATGGTATATCCCTCGACCCTAAAAAGTCTATTTTTGTTGTCACTAAAGAGAAGATCTTGGGACACATTTTTTTTAAATAAGGGATCAAGATAAATCCAGAAAGAGTTAGAGCTATCTAGCAATTAAGTCTTCCCACTAGCAAAGGCAATACTAGATCTTTTTTTGGTCAGGTGAACTTCTTTAGGAGGTTTGTCCCTAATTTTTCAGAGTTAACCAGGAACATTGCAAATATTATGAAAGATAAGCTTGTCTTTAAGTGGAATAATGAATGTAAAGAAGCATTCAAAGTGATTAAGGAAGCTATAACCAATGTACCAGCCCTGATACATCCAAACTTTGATAAAGACTTCATCATCTACTATTATGTGTCAGATCACACCTTGTCAGCTATTTTGCTCCAAATAAATGAGCAAGATATAGAGTCTCCCATAACTTTCATGAGCACCCCATTAAAGAAACATGAGTTGAATTACTCCCCGATTGAAAAATGTGCTTATGCAGTAGTGAAGGTGGTTAAGCAATTCACGTTCTATATTTTCCACTCACATGCTATCATCTTTGTTCCTGACTCTATAGTCAAATCTATCCTAACTCAACAGAAGATAAGTTGTAATAAGGGAGGAGTTTGGGTAACTAAGTTCTAGAAGTATCATGTTGACATTAAACCAACAAATCTAGTCAGGGGTAAAGGACTTTGTAAGATGTTAGTAGAAAATCCACCTAAACAAGTTAATAACATTCCTCTCACTTTATTTGTAGATGTCACTAATGAATGGTTCTCTGTTGTTGCATTCTTTCTAACTTATGGAGAGTGTCCATCCCATCTCTCAGCTAGGGAGAAGAGAAATGTAAGGTTGAAGGTTACTAAATATGTAATCTGGGGTGATACTTTATATAAGAGAGGAATTGATGGCACATTTTTAAGATGTGTGGGAAAAGAGCAGCAAAGAAAACTCCTAGAGACTTTTCACAATGAAGCATGTAGAGGGAATTTCTCAGTGTTTGTGACAACTTTCAAAGTTCTGAGGCAATGTTTCTACTAGCCAAGTATGTTTAAAGATGCCTATAATTGGGTCTCTAAATAAGAGAAATGCATAAGATTTGCCAGTAGACCTCAATTAGCTACTCTCCCTTTAAGGCTAGTGATTATTGATGAACCTTTCTAGCAGTGGGGTTTGAACTTCATAGGACCAATAAATCCAAATTCTAGTGTAGGCCACACCCATATCTTGACTACCATAGATTATTTCACTAAGTGGGTAGAAGCTATCCCTGTCAAACATACTACCTTTGAGATAGTATGTAACTTCATAAAAGAAAACATATAAGTCAGATTTGGGGTACCTAAGAAGATCATTACAGATAATGCTTCAAATTTTCCTTCCTCAAAGATTTTCCTTTTTTTGTTATACTCATGGGATTAGTCCTTCACATGATTCAAATTATTACCCTCAAGGTAATGGGCAAGTCAAGAATCCAGCAACAAAAACCTGATCACCATTGTCCAAAAGTTGGTAGATGATAATCAAAGGAATTGGCATAAGAGGCTCTATGATGCATTGTGGGTACATACAACTACTGCAAAAATACTAATTTACATGTCCCCTTTTGAACCAGTATACGAGATTAGGAGTGTTTACCTATTCCACAGGAACTTTCAGCGTTGAACTTACAAACAACTATTGAGGATGAATATTTTAAAGATGCTTTGGAAAAAGGATAATGTACCCTTCTAAAATCAAATAATAGAGAGAATAGGTGGTAGACAGGATAATAGAGCATCAAAAGAGGGTGAAAATATTTTTTGACAGGAAAGCAAGATAGAGGAGATTTGTGGCTGCAAACCTTGTATTACTTTGGGATAAAAGAAAGGAGCCTAAAGGAGCACATGGAAAATTTGACTCACTCTGGAAAGGACCTTTCAAAATTAGAGGTCATTGGAGATAATGCCTCCTTCTTGGCATATTTGGATGGAACTCCACTGCATCTTTCCTACAATGGGAAAGAATTAAATCTCTATAATTGGTAATTCCCCCATCTTGTATCATAGTCTTTGTTTCTATTATTTTCTCTTGTTTTGTTTTTCTACAATTTTGGTGTGTTTGGGTATGACTCTATTGCCCAATGAATAAGGCTTAGCCAACTGGAGTTTCTAAGTTCTTTGCATCCTTTTAGTCCTTGCCCCCAAATAGAGTTAGTTGTTGCCCCACCTTTAGTCCTTATCCCTTTGATAAGTCCTTGTTTCAAATTTTGATGCTTTGCCTTCCCTTGGTTCCTAGTTAGTCACCCTATTTTTCCTTTGGTCAGCTATTTTACATTTCCCTAAACCTAGTCGGTGAGTTTCTCCTTTTTTGACCCTAACAATTCAAAAGTAAAGGTTTGGAAATCTTCCCTTAAGTCTCACTGTTGGCCATTTTTATATTTTGTGATCCAAACTTTTTGTTTTTGTCAGTCAGTTTGAAGGTTCACTAACCTCACCTTTCACCAATGGCTTTGTCTCGTAAGTTCATCAGTTAATCTTTGCACCGACAGAGAATTAAGGCCAAAAATTTATGAAGTTAAAAGCTTCACTAGTTCACCGATAACCGATATCACCGACAAGGAGATATTGGCGACCAAACTTGAAATCGGTGGAAAGTTCAGTTCGTGAAATTGTTAGTTCACCTTGATGAAGCATATCACCAATAAGAGATACAGAGAAGACTCTAAATTTTTTGCAAACTTATAGGGAAATGATATCACCCAAGGTCATGGTTCGTGAAACAATTGTTTCACCGATACATCCTACCACCGATAAAGAAAGTTTTTATAAAGAAATGAAGAGACCTTTCCTCCACCAGTTCTTAGAATAGCAATTTCATTGATCAAGGAAAATCATCACCAAGTTTTATTGCAAAGGTTCACCATTTATATGTTTTGGTGATAGCCCGAGAATGAGAATATATTAGGGATGGTTCATTAATTACATATTACCCTAATTCCACCATATAAATTGGGTAATGTGTTGTCACTCAAGCATAATGTTACCAATCTAGAAATTGCGGCGACATTGAAGACTTAATAGCTCGGTCCTACTTTATGGTTATCTCGACGCATTCAGGTCATTTTTTTTGCACTTGTAATATTGTATACTTTGAATCTATGTTTGGGAAAGGCAACATGTTATAGAGAGTTTTCATGACCAGTGTAAAGTATACTACTCATAATAATTTGATAAAATTATTTCTCTTGAATTCCTATGACTCCCTTTTGGAAGTATTCAACTTTTCAGTGTGGTGGATAGTCAAATTTTCTAAAATGTACTATAAATACCAAGGATACAATGTCTCTTCCATAATTAAAAATGAGTTGGCCGAGATTAGAGATACAAAGCTAGGGCATGTCAATTTTACTAACTTTTGGAAGAGAATGAATGTAGTATCCCCGAAGCAAATTAGTTGAACAAACCTTTTCAAGTGGTCTTGCCCATGTAGCTGGGTTTCCCCTACAGTCCAGTGTCCTGACTTAGTTCCTGCTTGTGTGGAGAAATATCATATTGAGTCCCGTCAGATAATTGGGGAAGACAGTGAAGTGATAGTGAAACTTGACACCAAAACAATTAATGGTGTTTTTAGACTACTAATACATGATGAATTTGTCGATATGTTAAGAGAAACTAGCTGGAGTTATTATGCAGACAAATGGCAATTACTGGCAAGAAGTATCATGACTATAAGAAGGGATACCCTTTCCCTATCAAACTAACTCATTTTACTTGCAAGACTGATGAAGATGCGAGAAATGTTGATAGGATTCTCTCAAATTTTAATTTTCATTTATTTATGCCAAAATCACACTTTGACAGTAAGAGTTTTGTAATGAACAATTTTTATACTCCTCTCTCTCTCTCTCTTGGGCACAAACCTCATTTAAAGGATTATTCAGAGGATTGTGTTGATGAGTATGAGTTTATAAGGTGAGATTAGATGAGACTCACCATTGACCAAATAAAAGCTTTCAACTTGGATTGGGATCTCTCTAGTGTTACTGATGATTTTTCAAATATGATTGATGAGGGTTATGATATTGTGAAATCAAAGCCTATACCTAAGGTAATATGGTCTAAAAAGGAAATCATTGATCTTTTCATTAGATCCTCCTTTATATTTGAAAAGACCTAGAGATGGTTAGACTATAAGGTCACCAAGCACACAGTAGGGGAATCCTCCCAGAAAGAGAAGACTACAAGTGAACAAGATGCAACTAAAGGGAAGAAATTTCATAGGAAGGAGATGGTGGTGGTGATAATGACCTAGAGAAGAGGGAAAAATTGAAGACACTGTGTGAGCAAGATAATGAAGAAAAAAGGAGGAAACTAGAAGTGAGAAGGCCACCTAAGAAAAATGATGAGGATGTATCATATATAGATTAGTGAGTAGAGCAAGAGACTCCCTCTAGCTCTGTTCCAAAAGGTAAGACCCTCGTGTCTTCAAGTACCTCACATCAGAAGAAGAAGAACACCACATATGATATCTTAGATGATGTACCTAACACTCCCACTAATGCTCAACCAGTTCTTCCTCCACCTACTTGGTTAAAAGAAACCATCAACAAGAAAAGAAAGTATACTAAAATGGTGGACCCTGATTATGAAGTCATAGGTAAATTGTTGCATCTTGATTACAAACCCAGGAAAGTGCAAAGAGTGTCAAGAATGATGGTTGATCCTTCCTCTAGTCACCAAGTTATAGAGATTGTTGACCCCATGGTTGATAAAGACAAAAAGGATGTTACTGTGGCTGACTTTAACGTTAGCAAGATTGATCTAGGACCTCCTACTATTGAAGGAGATATACATAATGTGAAGTTGTTAGTTGAAATTATCACTAAGAGGTTAGAGGAGGAAAGAAAAGAGAGAGAACTCCTTGAAGAACAGGTATCAGTTCTTACATCCTACATTAATTCAATTGTGGACACTTCTTCCCAACCTTTAAATATTTGAATGGATCCATACAAAGGGATTGCCCCTAAGGTGTTTGATCAAATTGATAAATATAAGACCTTTGGGAAGGCTACAGAGGAATGGATAGAAAAATTACTCATTGATGGTTTAATGTATATATTGAAGAGGTTAATTCTTTGTACACAAATATCATAAGCAAGAGAAAAGAGGTGACTTTAGATGTTTAGATTGCCAAGAAAGATGAGTCTTTTCTTATGGGGTGTATTGAGGGATCTACAAGAAATAAATAAAGTGGATACCACCACCCTTGTGTTAGAGAATGTGTTTAGTGAACCCGAGAAAAATGAAATAGCTAAATGGCTTCATGCAGTGGAGTGAAGACTAGTAGTTATCAAGCAGTTCCTAACTGAATTGAACAAGGCACTAGTTACATATAATTCAATAGTGTTAGATCTCAAAGATAATTGCATGGCCTTGGAGGTTAACATTATGGATGAGAAAGAGGAGAATTTAGTCAACGTCAATTCAGTTAAGGTAGAATTCAAAAAGTTGATAATAAAGGAATTGGGTAACAAAGACACCATCAACGGTGGCATTGTGGAAAAGCTCTGTCATCTATCATCCTTCCTCATATCTTTTAGGAAGGAGATCATTGATTTCTATAGAAAATTGAAAGATGCACAGGATATTGTTTCTATGTGGAAAGCTAGGCTAAGTATCATCATCATTCCCAATGGTAAAGCGATTGCCCCAATGATGAACGGGTTCAGAAGCTATAAGGCAAAGATGAATCCAACAGAGACAAAGACACATGTTAGAGAGACAAATAATCTGGTAGAGAAAGAAAATCAAGAAAGGCAAAAGGGAGAAGATGAAAAAGTGGAAGATGCACCCATGTCACTTGTTGTTTCTTTTATTGATAGTTATTTCATGAACTATAAAGTAAACTTTGTTATTATTTAAAATATTTTGTAAAGTTTATTTTAATGACTTTATTTTCAAGAAATGGTTACATGTAAGCTTAGTTTCAAAAAGTGACAACTATATATTTTAATTTCAAGAAGAGGAACGGCTTCTTCTTCTTTTCTATGACCTTGGGCTTGGTGGTTTTGTAAGTAAGGAGAACAATTTTTGTAGAGGGATAAAAATATTTCATTAAAGACTTTGAGCTTCAGATTTTAGTAACCATAATACAGAAGAATTGTGAGCTTTGAATCACCTTATTTTATTTATCATGGGTGCTACAATTATGTTGGATTTTAAATATTTTAGATACTAAAGAAAGATTTTCATTTTTTTTGCATAAATAGTTGATAACCTACTTCACTTTATATTTATGCATCATTAACTATGTCTTCTGTCGTATGTTAGGGTCTGATACATTGGTGGTTTCCTTAAAGATTCTTCCTTATTATCATTGGTTGTCTTTTATTCCATGTCTAGAAAGACTAGCTGGTTATCTTTCGTTTGTAATCTACTTTTTAGTTTTCATTATCAGTGTTTTGTTCATATATTGGAAAAACTCCTTTTTTGCTTTCAGGTCAAAAGCACATTCAGTTTAGTTAGGTTTTTTTTACAAAGGAAGCTGCTCCTTTTCAAATACAAAGAGCAATTACAAAATCATAATTGTAATTGACTCAATTGTTAGTACATTTGTCGCTTTCATGAGCAAATGCATATTTAGAGTTAGGTGACAAATCTATTTACCAACAGGGTGGTAGAATGGTGGGGGGAAGGAATGACAAAGGGAAAGATGTAGACCATGCTAGACCAAAGAGGAGGAAGCAACAAGTATCAAGCGAGGAAGCGGTGGTTGATTTCATGGCCTTCATTAATAGTGAGATTTAAGATTTAGCATTGAGGAGGTGGTTGGTGTGGATTTGGGAGATCTATAAAGAGGTAGATGGTTCACCTAGTGTTAGAATATGCTCATCTATGGAGAAGTTGTTGTTAGACCTTGAACATACGCATGGGAGATGGAACATGTTCAAAGCTTCCCAATCACTATCTTCGATGTCTATGCTATCAGTGGCAGCTTGCTCTTTTTTACTTCATGATGATGTGGGTGATGTATTTCAATAGGTAGAAACACATTTTGATGTGTTCATGGAGCATATACATGTGATTAAACATAGGTAGATATTCCTGCAACTAGTTGTCAAGAGTATTGTAAGGAAGTTGTAGGTGGACTTACTGAAAGATGCAATCATGTTATTATCAGAATGATGTGACATAGAGGAGGACTCAGTTAAGGAGGAGGAGATCCCTGAGCCGAAGGAAGTTAGCATATGTAAACATTGTAATTGTGTTCATGATAAGGGGTCTGCGTCTATGTAATTTGCCTGACCCTTGTTTTACTTAAACACTTGGATACTCTGTTTCAGTTTGGGAAAGGGTTGTGGTGGTCTATTTTGGCTAGATATGTCTATTTAGGGGTGGCAAGTAGAATGAGAGAAGGATAGTTTGATATGGTAATTCTATGTTGATATCTTATTAATAGTTTTTGCTATATATGCTCTATATGGACTCTAGGTATGTGCACATTTTAGATTGTTCTTGGACCTAAACTAGGTTTTATAATAAAAAAATAAGGTAAATGTTCATTGTAAAAGGAATCAATATCCACATATCAACAAATTTAATATGTCAACATGATTCATTAGGATTCTAAGTCCTGCCTAATGAAATAAAATCCTCACAGTAAGCTTATATTTAGTGTATAGAGAATATTTCCTCATATACAACCTTCATGAATTGAAGTCAATTGTTTTATATTTTGTCATCATTAACACTCATAATGGGGTACTAGTTTAACACATTAAGGAAAAGGCTAGAAGACAATTCTCAACTAAGAGATTATATTTAGTTGTTTAATTGATTCAATAATAAAAGGATAGTCATAATGTCATGCCTAGGTTGTTACACTTGAGCATGAACCACAAAACTTAGATTATTATCATATTCCATTATTAAATAGGTTAAATAATATTTAAAAATGTTAAATCCATCATATCAAAATTTAAACTGATATACAATAACATATATGCAATGAACATATTGGTGCATCTTACAAAACTTTTTGTAACAATCATCATAAATAGGAACCCAAGTTTAAACATTTCTTGCACAGCTCAACAAAACTTCAATAAATACTATATGATAGTAAATTAGCAAGGTAGAAAAGATAATATTACATTTGATCCTTCTCGAAATGATAGAGAGTACAAAACACTCACATATGAAGGTGAGTATACAAACATCACCCATAGATTAGCTTGCAACATAAATACATTACAACAATGTGATACATCTTTGGTCAGAAACCTAAGTATCTAATATAAAATTCATTACATATGAAAAGAATGGCTATTTGTCACCTTAGCTTCCTAGTTACCTTACCACATTCGTATATTAATGTCCTAGCAATGGCATGAATCTACACAACTCGATATAAGCGTTAGTCTCATATCATAATAGGTATCAATGCACAAGATGAAAAGAATGCAGGCCAGACTCAGGGGCTCATTTGTGATGGCCTTGCCTACGTACGCACAGAGGCTTCGTAGTTCAAAAGATAAACTTCAATCCAACTAGGCTGCTTTAAATTTTAATCTTTTTAAATACAAAATTCAAAAACTGACTCAACGAGAATCTAGGCTCTCATTTTCTAGCCATAAGAAGGATAAAACATCGGGTGGAAAAATGACACTAAAAAAATGAGTTGATTTGCCATCAAGACAACACATGATACATGCTCAATGGGCGACTAATAAGTTTTATATATATATAACAATAAGATTTCATATAACAAAAGCAACTCAATCATTGGTTTCATATAGAGATGAAATCTTCTAAATTCTGCTAATTATAGATATATAAATATCTAAGGAACTCTAAATAAAACATTTTCAACTAAATTTACATTTTAGGAATATAAAATCTTTCCTAACATTATTACACTACTCAAATTGAAATTAATACATTACTTGCATGTTTACAAAAATTACTTGCATGTTTACAAACAATTTCACTTTTCAAAAACAATAAAAAGAACAATAGTATTCTTCAACTATAGCATTTTTATTTCAATTCATATATATATAGAGAGAGAGAGATAGTCTATGAAATTGACTAATATAAGCACATAATCAGAATTAAACATGAGTCAAGAGTTTTAAATTTCAAACTTAATGTAATACTAATTGAGTGGATTAAAAGACTTACTATACAATTATTCACAGCAAAGGTTTAATTTACAAGATTTCATGACTCATTTCATATATTTATTCCAGCAATATACTCTTTCTAGTGAAATACATAAATTATGTTTTCATGCTACGAATATCATACTCAATAATAGCGAGAGGTGTCCTATTTTCTAGGTATTGAATGCTTACACAAGGTCTAAGTGAGTTGCTAACAATAGCTATTACTCTAATAGAAATGTGGAAAGAATATTTCATCTCAGAGATGATCTAGAAGCACAAATAACGCCTTGTCTTAGGAAATGAAATCAGGAAAAGATTCATTATAAATTTGATGCAATATATGGCCATTTGGAGTGATAATAACATTATTCATTTTCTAGATATGAATGAAAAACAAAATGATTAACATAAGGCACCTAGAGAGAGAACAAAGAGAGCTAATACACAACAAAGAGTGTCTATAATTTTCATCTAGAGCGATGGGAGAGGATATAGACTGATCTTTTATCGTGTAGGTTGATACAAAGGCTACAAGCAGTAAGAGAGAGATGTAACTAACATAAATAGGCATATAATATGCATTAACTTATTTAAAGAAGCAGGTCATTTTTACATCTAAAACAGGCATACATTAAGTGATGGCCGACTAGAATTATGCAAGCCACTATGAAGATATAAGTATGGTGGCTAATAAACTCAGATTGAATTGAATCATTTATACAGGTTGATCTATTATGCAGAGGCTGATAAAAGTGAAATGATACAGATAAAAACAATCTAACTGGCATGTAAAGGTCATTTGACATAGGTCGATCAATGCATTCAAGAAAAATAGTTTGCAAGGGTTGATCTTGCAGGGATGTGAGCTTTGTAAGAGAAGACTATAGGTAGTGGACATGAAACCCTTACATGGAGGACATGTCTGGCAGCTAGTTGAGACCTTGTAATAGGCAGGATAAGGTGCAACGATAGAGAAGTAGAGGCGCCTATAAGAACTTTAAATAAATAAAAATAATTAATTGTGTGAAAGCTTTGGACTCAAAGTAAGAAACCTATAGATCTACAAAATGATACTTCCATTGGAAGTAGTGTAAAGCTTGTGTGAAGGCACCATAAACAAAACTAAACCCAAAAGAGTTTAATTGGAGCGGTGAACTGTAGTGGTAGCCACGCAGTCAACATCAAAAGAGGTTCCGAACACCAAGGTGGATAAATAAATGCAAATGCAAGGAGCTTATTGCCACAAAGGAAAAATGCCTGCAACTACATTCCTTACAAGACAAGCACAGAGAAATATATATATCTAAGATCTAGTTGGCTAAATGCCTCAATTGATGGCATCTCAAGAAGAGAAAAGGATCTCATGAAAGACACAAAATGGTTTTGATGAAAGATGGAAGGTTAGATACTCTCAATGCCAAGTAAATAATATCCACTAAACAATTGGAAAATAAACTAATCAACTGACACTTCATGCTTAAAGTAACATCTTGCATGCAAATCAGAGATTCAGAGAGTACCATCAAATAAACATTCTCAGATACCCACAAGTAGAGGATACTGATATCTATTACATTACACCACAAATTAAACTAATATAGTGACTTGAATTAATTAACTGGGATACGGTACTTCCCCTATGTTATCACGGTTTCAAAACTTTCAGCCAAAAGAAGATTGTTGCAATTCCACAAAACCTCTGTATCCAGAAAAACTGTGTTGAAGCCTGAGCCTTCAAACTAATCGCCTCCTCCCAAACCTGCATCCCCAATCTAGATGCCTTCTTTTCTAGATAAAGCACAAGATCTTCCTTTCTAGAAAGTAATTTATGACCCAAAATAGAAAGAATACAAAATTAAAAAGGCATATTACAATCAGTGAAAAAGCAATATGCTGATTTAAGCTCGATTCCTTATGGAATAATTTAGTAAAAATTATATTCAAGAAAAAGGAAATCTTGGAGAAAATATTTCTTTCTATAATTCTTGTGAGTGTGCAAACATAAAAGCTAATAATTCTCTAGAAACTAAGTACTTCAGGAAAAATTCTAATCCTGATGATCATTCTACATAAGATAACTTAGCATACCCCTTTGTTCAAATAAAGATAACTTTAAATATTAAAATGACAAGGCAATATTATTTCTACATTCCTTATTCGCATGGCACAACACCATTATCCCGCATTTTACATAGGAAAGCTATACATTTTATTTTCATTGATTTATTGATAAATCTAACTTAAAATAATAATTAGTATAATAATATTATAAAAGAAATTAGATTAATTTAACTATATTAAAATCTAACATTACAACAAAGCCATATTACCATAATCTAAGGAGTGCTCCAATAACAAGCATAAAATCTATATATCATAAGTTAACTAAATAATTATTTGATGCAGTCTTCTAGACATTCATAACAACCTTCCAACTTAACAATGTCACATAGTCCATCATTAGATTTACCTGATGAGGTTTACGTGGCCCTACACTCTCCCCTCCTAAGAAGGAACTTCCTCCTGGAAGTCTTGAAGAGAAGAGAATGTTCCCTAACTTCAACACATCCAACAAAGGTTAGACACCACCAAAAAAAAAAAGAAAATACATCTGTATAATATCAAAACAAGTAACAAAATGCCAATGCTTTATTTGAAATCCGAACACAATACCAAAATTCACTAGATCATCTTTTGTTAATATGCATACTCTGTAGTTACTAGTCGACGAATACAATTGTTTATTTAATGGCTTGCAAAAGTGCTAAAGTGTCATTACTATATTTGCAGGGAACAACCTTAACAATTCTTTCATTATGTTGCACATTAGAATTCCTTTACCTCTTCTACATTATCACTTACCAAATAAACATGTTTATATCATTTCTAACAATAACCAAGAATATTATCATTTAAAACATTTCATTGCAGTCACATTCTTTCATAACAACTCTTAACAATTAAACATCAGATATCTCGACTCCCTACATAACACATCATGTATACACCCAATGGGATGAGGAGGATCAATGCCATGTAGAACCATGGCGCTGTCAAGGAAAGATTGTCTTATGGCCTTCCCAGAGGACTCCTCCATACATTTCTCGGTGGCTTCCTCTTGTTTCTGTAAGGGGTTAGCCTCCAAGAGGAAAGGCACAAAATATATGGCATACATATAGCTAGGGGGAATGGATTACAACCGTCCCATACTGGTCCCATTTGCAGCCCCCATCCTCACAATGTACATTCCCCAGGCCATATACTCCCCTATACAACCTGCTAGAGATCCCTCCTGGATATAGTAGTTTACACATTTCACATTACACCACACAAGCCAGCAGTAACAAACACTAATAAAGCCTCAAAACAAGAAAGTTTTTTAATAATTAAAATTTTAAACAATATCAACTAATAAAATTTCATATAAGTACAAATCAAATAGCAGAAGCCAAAACAATAATTAAAATTTTTGAAACCAAAAATCTTAATGAAAATGGTCCTTGAGGCAACGAGGACAACTTCATAATTTCAATCAACTAAAAGCTTAAAAGAATTTCAAAACTGCTAGCCTAAAAATAAGAAAAATCTCACAAAATTCAAATTAAAGTTTCAACAATTTTCATCAAATGTTACTTCACAATCACCACGTGGCTTCAACAAGCCACCTAAGGGGAGGAGGGGAATGGTGTCTCAAACTACATAGATCTCAATATTAAATCACAATACACATGTCCCACACAACTTGGGACAACTATATCAAATCTTTATGGATTCCAAAAATAATAGCCAAGTTATAATCACATGTCCATCTATTAGAACCTACAACTGGTGTTCATTTCAAGATACCATAACTAAATCATCATGAATAGATAATCTCTTGAACCATAGGCACTATCCAATCCATCCTCAACCCATAAATACTTAACACATATGAATCGTTAATGGATCCATAAAGAGGGGGAGTAGAGGGGATATCTATTCCAATGCGACTATGAGGGGAGGTGTCTTCTTGCCTCATCCCATAATGGGTTATGTCCTAAAGGAGGATCTATACCTCATTCAACCCCACACATGGGAGGCTCTAAACCCCATCAAGGTAGCTCCACTCCCGACAATACAATAACAGCACGATGAATCACTAGTCTAATCCATAAAGAAGGGGAAAGAGGGGATAATCATCCCTCTTAAGGTAAAATAAAAATGATACCCCAAGAGAGGCTCCACACCACTCTCAAACCCCATTACGTGTGAGGCTCTCACCCTTCAGGGGAGATCAGCTCTCAAACATAACAATTCCCTACCCAACACAACATAGTTATTTTATCACAATACTCAACAAGAAGTCACAACACAACTATGAATACACAACACACCTTGTTCATTATAACATACAATCATCACAATGGGCATCCAAGTGTGAATTGTTTCTAATGTCCACAATACCCCTCTCGAGTTGGATACCTTGTATCACAACCAAAAACACAACATACACAAGCTAACTAATAGTATCATCGCCTAAGATAGAAATTACACATGCTTGCCAAAAATTGTCTATTATCATCAAGGAACCTACAATCACAAGGATTCATCAATGAACATTTATATGTTGAAACTGATCTACTAGACATTCATTCCAAACATTAATCATTCAAGAATTGCCTCTACTTACAATAGTGAGACCCAAAAAGGCTCCAGATTTTGATAAACCTGGCTCTAATACCAAATGTCATGTCCAGGTTGTTACACTTGAGCATGAACCACAAAACTTAGATTATTATCATATTCCATTATTGAATTTAGGTTAAACTAGATTTAAAAATGTTAAATCCATTAGATCAAAATTTAAACTGATATACATTAACATACATGCAATGAACATATTGGTGCATCTTACGAAACTTTTTGTAACAATCATCATAAATAGGAACCCAAGTTTAAACATTTCTTGCACAGCTCAACAAAACTTCAATAAATACTATAGGATAGTAAATTAGCAAGGTAGAAAAGATAATATTACATTTGATCCTTCTTGAAATGAGAGAGTGCAAAACACTCACATATGAAGGCGAGTATACAAACATCACCCATAGATTAGCTTGCAACATAAATACATTACAACAACACAATACATATCTGGTCAAAAACCTAAGTATCTAATATAAAATTCATTACATATGAAAAGAACAGCTATTTTTCACCTTAAGCTTCCCAGTTACCTTACCACATTTGTATATTAATGTCCTAGCAACAGTAACCTGCACAGGTATCCAGCATGAATTTGCACAACTAGATATAAGCGTTAGTCTCACATCCTAATAGGTATCAATGCACAAGATGAAAAGAATACATGCCCTAAGGGCCAAACCTAATGCCTCAGGGGCTCATCCATAATGGCCTTGCCTATGTATACACAATGTAGAGGCTTTGTAGTTCGAAAGGTAAACTTCAATCCAACTAGGTTTCTTTAAATTTTAATCTTTTTAAATACAAAATTCAAAAATTGACTCATAATGAGAATCTAGGCTCTCATTTTTGAGCCATATGAAGGATAAAACATTAGGTGGAAAAATAATACTAAAAAAATGAGTTGATTTGCCATCAAGACAACACATGATACAAGCTCAATGGGCGACTAATAAGTATATATATGTATGTATGTATGTATGTATGTATTATGTATGTATGTATGTATATATATATATATATATGTTTGTGTGTATGTATATATATATACACATACATATATACATATGTGTATGTATATATATATATATGTATATATGTGTGTATATACATACATATATACATATGTGTATATATATATGCATACACATATGTATATATGTATGTATATATGTATGTATATATGTATATATATACATACATATATATATACATATATATACATACATATATACATATATGTATGTACATATGTATGTATATATATGTATGTATATATACATACATATATATATACATACATGTATATATACATACATGTATATATACATACATATATACATATATATACATACATATATATGCATATGTGTATATATGTGTGTATATATATATACACACACAAATACATACACATATATATTAATACACATACATATATGTGTATGTATATATATGTGTATGTATATGTGTGTATCTATATACATATATATACATATATGTATGTATATATATATGTGTGTGTGTGTATACATATATATATACACATATATATACATATACATATATATACATACATATATATACATACACATATATATACATATATACATACATATATATACATACACATATATACATACACACACACATATATATATACACACATACACATATACATACATATACATATATGTATATGTACTTATGTATTTGTATATGTATGTATTTATGTATGTATGTATATATATGTGTATATATATGCAACGCCCCGCCATGAATACCTCAGAGAACATCACATTTATGCTATATGCAACAGGATAATTTTTTTTTTTTAAAGATAGAAATAACAAAGTAATATTAACACATCATTTAAACTAATGACTTGTCCTCTAAGATAACATGGTTGCATTACTTGACAAAACAATTAGTATAATCTAACACACATCTAAATTAACATCAGTAACTCATTGTAAACCTAATGCACTAAATCAATAAACATTTACATTTACATAACATCATGCAAGTATTCATCAAGATCTAGTACATAGTTACAATTTCTCCTCACATATGAGTACAACATTACATTGTTACATTATCATCTTCTGAATACATATGAATACATACATTATGAATAATCTGATACATAGGATAGTACATGAGCATAATAACTATCTCCATAAACAGGTACACGATCTGAATCTGCTACAGGAGTTACAACCTTCTTGCACACGAACAAAGGCAAGAAAAACCAATGGAGATAAAGCACATCCACCCGACCGTGTGGAACCCTAAGGTCCACCCCCCGTTCTAGGAGATAACATAAGGTCCCAAAACGTCATACAGTCAGGTAGATAATTGCCTAACAGGAACAAAGACCAAACAAGACTCCATTACAACACATGACAACACCACAAGCAACTCAAAATCACTTCCAGAGGCAACACATGACAAATGGGGAGAGTACAACTAGGGAATGCTAGGCTGCAGTAGGGAGAGTGTCATCGCATGGTCCTAGCATGGGTTACCCTGGCAGTCTCTCACTAGACTCCGGCCCCCATCTATGGTTACCCTGGCAGTCTCTCACTAGACTCCGGCCCCATAGGGTGATACATGCAGAATCAACATTCCTTTCATGAGGACAAGGAAGTTGATTTTGCCAACCACGGCCTTCTTATCTCATCCTTAGCCTAAACGAGCACTACAGGCATGAGTGAGGCATCCAATTATCTTGTTAATGTGAAATCTACCCAACCCCTAGATTAATTATTAGGTTATCACTTGATTACCAACTTCCAATGGGTTACCCTGGCAGCCACTTTGGGCACCGGCCCCACATTGGAAGCCACTCCCCTATCTGCACCTAGGAAACCCTATCCATCAAACATAACAACTATCATCATGACAACATATATACATAACAATGCAAGGCATCAACCATCTTGCAACCAATCACAACATAATAAATCACCAGAGCAAGGCATGGGTCCTCTTGTTCCAACATTTCAACCATAACAAGGTGTAATCCAGAGCAAGGCATGGGTCCTCTTGCTCCCAAAATCAATCCTTAACACAGACCAACATAGAATATTAAAACAAGCTCAACACAATAGGGAACCACAACCTTCAAGAAGAGCTCAACAACATGGATTCAAGACATAACAACAGGACTAGATATACTCAGAAAGGCATTATCCCTCTTACACAGTCGTGAAAATCATATAAACCATAAGCAGAGGAAAGTCAACATCACATAAAACCAAAACATGCTCATTCTTCAACCAGAATGCAACAATGCAAGGATCAAACCCACAACTACCCCTACTGGCCTCTGGAATAAACTTTCACTAGACACCACTGAAACACAATAATTCCCACATTAACATTTACTCTTAAAAACACAACTCCTTCAAATAAACCAATCCAATAACATACCCTAAGTGCAATATATAATATGACATACTAACCATGGGTCTTCAAAGCAGTACTGTACTCATAAGATGCCCATGAATCAATACAACATTCACTTCAATTATTCTACTATTCCTTGTAACCAAGAAGATATAAACAACAACATAATTTATTATATCAAATGGGATCCATGAATGTGGACTTCATTATGAATGCAAACAACATCTCATGAGAGTCCAAAACACTTATAACAAAGAGTTAGCACTTATACTCAACATTTAATTCACTACTAGGAAAAGTTAGCAATAACCATTACTCGACAAGACACTTGACGAGCAACACTTAGAACTAAACTATCTAAAAGAGATCACAAATGATTCTATTCTTAATTCAATAACATGATAAGCATATCACTTTTAAACTAAGATGTGATACTCACTAAGAACCTCAAGATCCAAACCCTACATCCTACCTTATTTATGATAACTAAAGTTCTCATACAGGAGACATAATACTCTACCAACATATTTTATTAACAACATTACCTGGATTAAAACATAGACAAGCTAGGTATCGAGAATTCAAACTTGATCACTCATATAACCTTTATTATGCCAATAATTAAACTTTTCTTACACAAGCAGTTCCCAATTAGCTAAATTCTAGTATGGATGCCATTCTAGTAAATCAAAATAAGAATAAGTCATAGTCCAACTCAATACAACATCCTATCTTCAAATGCAATGAAGAACAATTATAACCAAGTTAGATACTAAACAACTTTAACATAATACACTTGAATTACCACTTATTCAATCCTAAATACAATTTTTTGTTAGGTAGAATAATTAATTTGAACTCATATTTAACCACACTTGCAGCATACTATAATGCACTAATAAAGAGTTGAAGAACGTTTCCTCTAATGATAACATTACTATGATGGTACTACAAAAGTCTTATCCTAATTTTTTTTTTTTACAACAATAACCCGCAATAAAAGATTGATTCCCCTACTCATAAAAGAATAAACCTAGAATTCTATTAACATCATGATCGATATCTATTCCTTAAACTATTAAGAACATAACTCCCTTTTAAAACAGGACAAGGTTATCAACATTTCCTAGAGTTAAAGTCTCATGACTATACATTGCCCAAGGTATCTCTCAAGAGAGCACCAAAGTTTAACTATGCGTAAGGAGGTAATAAGAGGTCTGAGGTAATGAAACTAATAAAATGTAAAATACTAACCATATGAACTTAATGATGATATTTAGCACCAAAGGCTACTACTATTAATTAGCCATGTTTTCCCTACTTAGTAACAAAACATCCACATTCTATACTTCCATTTAGCTAAGCATCGTCAACAAAATAAGAATACAAGATGGGAAGAACCTTAGAGGGAATCTGGTCTATACTTATCTTAATCAAAACCTAAGGTTCACAACATTCTATTTTATTTACGAATAAGGCCCAACAATTTAAGGAACCTTCTTAGAAAACATCACCAATTCTAGAGTACAAAATATGGTTTCTATAACTATTATACATTACTTCCATAACCTTATTAGAAACATTAATTCTACTTACACAAGATCCACTTATGCTATGATGATTTAGGTTTATGACATACAAATAAGGCAACAAATATGCTTCTTTCAAGATTTACATTGAAATGTTTGCTTTTCCAATTTCACAAGCAACAACCCTTAGAAAAACAACCTTTACATTTAATAAATAAAGGATACATATAATATTTAGAACATACAATATTTACATTTAACCAATAAAGAAAAACATATAATATTTATATTTAATCAATAAAGAAAAACATATAAAATTTACATTTAATCAATAAAGAAAAACATATAATATTTATCTTACTTAATAAAGAAAACATGATACCTCAATCGCAATATCCCACTAATGGTAGAATCCTTGAATGAAAATCATAAAATGAGCAAATCACCCCCAATCCATGAAGAGTTTTTAAAGAGAAGGAAAGAGTAACTTCCTACCCAAAACTAACTCAACCACCCAACTAACTCAACCACCCAACTAATTCAACCACCCAACTAATTCAACCAACCACCTTCCCATTTTCGTCACTTTTGTAAGTGGGGCTTAAAGGAGGGTCTAAAAACCTTTTAAAATATTATAAATGACAAAAATAAACTTCTTACCTATGTACCTTGGACATAAGACAATTTTCCAAACATAAAATACAAATTAGACCTCTTAAAAACACTTAAAAATTATTTTAAAAGTTACAAGGTTAAATCCCACACAAGAACATAATCATTTTATCACATAAAACTAAAAATAATATTTCTTAACATCATGGCCAATAGACCTTAGGGCCCCATACCTAGGTCAGACATCACACAGAAAGACATAAAGTGGCTAAATGACCACCATCATCCATTGACATAATAATTCTACATGTACACTCAACAAGAAGTGTTAGTACAATATATAGCCAAAATATATCCATCATAAATAACATATTATCACAAATCCACAAGTAACCATAGTGTAACGCTAAATCAATACACTCTTGATCCAATTGTTAGGCTTCGTCAATTGGATGATAGGACTATCGGGTCTGGTTAGTGCGTTTACTAGTGTTCAGCGACCTTCCCTTAATTAAATCAATTTAATAGTAGTAATAACATAATTCATATTCAAACAACTTAAATAATTATTTGAACTAGGTAATTATCAATTACCAATTTAATCTTATTAAATATTAATAATAATAATAAGAATATTATATGACCTTATTAAATATTAAAGTATGACTATATAATGAAATATAGGCATACAACATAACCCACTGAGTATGACAGCCGTTAAAAGCCAAATCAAATATGTTCTCAAGTTAGGCCAAAATGCACTTACCAACAAGCTCCATCAAATATAAATCAATTGCAAGACCGACATACTAACAGAACTGACAGGTTGACTAGACATGTCATGCATCCTGATCGAGGATGATGACTTGGGATGTGGGACCTTAAGTTATCTCTGGAACAACTTATCCATTGGGTTCAGGGCACGCTCAGACCTGTTAATTCAGGTGGAGTCGATGCCAGATACCTGCATCCTGCAACAAATGACACAGTCAAGCATGTATAGATGCATATAAGTGGACACTAGGTGAAAAAGGAATCACAACATCGCAGGGCACTCGCAATCGAGTGATGCGACATCATCCTCTCCACATCATCTCAATCTAGATTAGATAACACGTAATCATAAACAAATCGAATCTATCTCATTATCTGAACAGAACCATAGTCATAAGTACAAATAAATCTAACAGAATCAATCGCATGAGATCCATTCTAACATATAACAATGTCAAAGCCTGCATTATCCGTGTCGTAATGGAGATTATCAATAAAACACATTAATTATCATTTGAAACCACACGTGGATAAAACATCTATCTATATTGTACAACATCAATTGTTGACCTTACCTTAATTATTCTTGTTATTTTACCTTCATCTTCATGCACCTTGATCAGTTCACCTGTACATCCAAGGTGGGAACGGAGGGGCACTACAATATATGTATATATACACATATATATACATACATATATACATATATGTATATATATGTGCGTATATGTGTGTGTACACACACACACACACACACACACACACACACATATAACAATAAGATTTCATGTAACAAAAGCAACTCAATCATTGGTTTGATATAGAGATGAAATCTTCTAAATTCTGCTAATTATAGATATATAAATATCCAAGGAACTATAAATAAAACATTTTCAACTAAATTTACATTTAAGGAATATAAAATCTTTCTAAACATTATTACACTTATGTTTCCTAGATCCTGACAATTAATTCAACTATTTAACTAAAAATAGTATTAGTAACTATATCAAGAGACTATTCATGTTCAATAACTACTCATACTGAAATTAATATGAGTTACTTGCATGTTTACAAAAATTACAAACAATTTCACTTTTCAAAAACAATAATAAGAACAATAGTATTCTTTAACTATAGCATTTTTATTTCAATTTAGATATATATATAGATAGATAGATAGATAGTCTATGAAATCGACTAATATAAGCACATAATCAAAATTAAACAAGAGTCAAGAGTTTTAAATTTAAAACTTAATGTAATACTAAGTAGATTAAAAGACTTATTATACAATTATTCACAACAAAGGTTTAATTTACAATAATCCATGACTCATTTCATATTTATTCCATCAATGTACTCTTTCTAATGAAATACGTAAATTATGCTTTCATGCTACGAATATCATACTCAATCATAGCTAGAGGTATCTTATTTTCTAGGTATTGGATGCTTACACAAGGTCTAGGTGAGTTGCTAACACTAGTTATTACTCTAATAACAATATGGAAAGAAGATTTCATCTCAAAGAAGATCTAGAAGCACAAATAGCGCCTTGTCTTAGGAAATGAAATCAGGAAAAGATTCATTATAGATTTGATGCAATATATGGTGATTTGGAGTGATAACAACATCATTTATTTGCCAGATACAAATGAAAAACAAAATGATTAACATAAGGCACCTAGAGAGAGAACAAAGAGAGCTAATACACAACAAAGAGTGTTTATAGTTTTCATCTAGAGCAATGGGAGAGGACATAGACTAATCTTTTATCATGCAGGTTGATACAAAGGCTGCAAGTAGTAAGAGAGCGATGTAACTAACATAAATAGGCATGTATAATATGCATTGACTAATTTAAAGAAGAAGCAGGTTATTTTTGCATCTAAAATAGGCAAACATTAAGTAATGGCTGACTAGAATTATGCAGGCCACTATGAAGATATAAGTATGGTGGCTAATAAAATCAGATTGAATAGAATCATTTATACAGGCTGATCTATTATGCAAAGGTCGATAAAGGTGAAATGATACAGTTAAAAACAATCGAACTGGCATGCAAAGATCATTTGACACAAGTCGATCAATGCATTTAGGAAAAATGGTTTGCAAGTGTCGATCTTACAGGGATGTAAGCTTTGTAAGAGAAGACTAGAGGTCATCGACATGAAACCCTTATATGGAGGACATGCATGGCATCTGGTTGAGGCCTTGTAATAGGCAGGGTAAGGTGTAACAATAGAGAAGTAGAGGCACCTATAAGAGTTGTAAATACATAAAAATAATTAATTGTGTGAAAGATTTGGGCTCAAAGTAAGAAACTTGTAGATCTACAAAGTGAGACTTCCATTGAAAGTAGTGTAAAGCTTGTGTGAAGGTACCATAAACAAAACTAAACTCGAAAGAGTTTCATTGGAGTGGCGAACTGCAACTGTAGCTGTGCGGTCAATATCTGAAGAGGTTCCTAATGCCAAGGTGGATTAAAAAATGCAAATGAAAGGAGCTTATTGCCACAGAGGAAAAATGCCTGCAACTGCATTCCTTACAAGACAAGCACAAAGAAATATATATCTAAGATCTAATTGGTTGAATGCCTCAATCGTGTTAGGGTTAGTCGATAGAAGATATCAATTAAATGCAAATAAAGATTAAACAGAGGAATGGAAATACATAGAAATAATAATAGCAAGAGACAAGTTTTAACGTGGTTCACCCAAACTCAGGCTACATCCACCAACAGAGAGTCCAATATTATTATCTAGTAAATCAAACTGATTACAACCAACAATCCCTACAACTCAATACCACTGCAAAATGCTATAATACATCAACGAAAACCCTAACCCTTAGCCTTTTTTATCAAGCCTTATGTCAGTTACAAAAATAGGTTTTTTTTATGTTGGTCAATAGAAAAATAACACCTAATGCCTTTATAAAATAATAAAAAATTATGTGAGGTTTCGGGGGCATTGCCCTCGAGCCCCCACGGGGGTGTTGCCCCTCGACCCCACTCTGTATCGTGACAGGGAGCATGCCAGGGGCGCTGCCCCCAAACCCCCGCAAGGGACGCTGCCTCTTGACCCCGTAGGAATTTGGGGGGAAACCACGCCGATAAAAGTGGGGAAAATTTAACCTCCGAGTCTGATTAGGCTCCATATAACAACAAATCAATGACATCTCAAGAAGAGAAAAGGATCTCATGAAAGACACAAAATGGTTTTGATGATAGATGGAAGGTTAGATACTCTCGATGCAAAGTAAATAATATCCACTAACCAGTTGCAAAGTAAACTAATCAACTGACACTTGATGTTTAAAGTAATGTATCTTGCATGCAGATTGGAGATTCAGAAAGTACCATCAAATAAATGTTCTCAGATACCCACAAGCAGAGGATTCTAATATCTATTACATTAGGCCACAAATTAAACTAATATATTGACTTGATTTAATTAAATAGGATATAGTACTTCTCCCTATGTTATCATTGTTTCAAACCTTTCATCCAAAAGAAGATTGTTGCAATTCCACAAAATTTATATTCCTTATGGAATAATTTAGTAAAATTTATATTCAAGAAAAAGGAAATCTTGGAGAAAATATTTCTTTCTATAATTCTTGTGAGCATTGGTGCAGGAGCACCTACCTTACAGTGGCCTCCATGAGGCAGTTAGTTAGTTTTAAGTCTTGTTGATGTTTCCAAGAAGGTCTTGTAAGACCAATGCATTGTAATAAGGTCAGCTTGGACCAATACTTAGTTTGTATCTAGGTTTATGTGCAAAGTTGTTAGTTAGTTATAGTTTGTTAGAATCAGTTGTGTCTCCCAGCCGCTTGGAGACAAGTCTGTACTACCAGTGGTAACTAGATAAATACCCTGGGATTTGATGGATGAAGGCATCTAGGTTTTGTAGTAGCTGAAATCAATCAGTTGTATTGAGAAACAAAACAATTGTAATCACCATTCTGATAGAGAAATAAGAGATCCTATTCAATTTTACTGTGTAATCGATCTGTTTCTTTGATTGGCTGAATGGATTCTTTACCCCATTCCTCCGGTTAATTTTGTGAATCGGAGGAATGGCCGTGTACAATAGTTTAGGGTTTAGTTTGCATTTTCTATTTGTTCGCATGCATGTATGCAGGATAGAGGTTGAGAGGTGTTGAGTAACCCTAGCATTGGCATGTGCTAGACTGTGCAGGTTGTATCGTGTCAGAGAAAGCATTCGAGGAGCAGATCGGGCTATCGTTGGTGTGCAAACAGGTTGGAGAAAATGCATGTTGCATTGTATGTGTGTCAAGACATACAGTTCAGCACACCATCGGTATGAGAGTGGTGATCGGCAGAAGGAGTGAATGCTTTACTGACAGGAGAAGTCACAACAAAGGAAGTTGTGGTCACATCGGGGTGACAAGGGTCATCGGGCTAACGAAGACTTGGAGAGCCAATGGTTAAAGTCTCACCGACGATGGGAAGTTTGGCATCAGCGTGAGAAGGATATCAGAGAGACCTTCCATGGCTAGACTGATATCGTTATTGTTGCCGATAGGCAGCTCAACCGATGCGAAGGTGTTAGCGAAAGTTGGGTATTAGTCCTGGCGATGAGAGTTATCATCGGTGCATCGATGTAATGTTGGATATTAGCAAAAGATTTGAAGTGTCCACCGATAGAGATAGTCTGGCCGACGGTGGAGTCCGGCATTGGTAGTGTCAATAGAGATCGGCAAAAGACTCAAGGTGTTCGCCGATGGTGAATGTCACACCGATGGTCGTGAAGGGTAAAGTTTCATCAGGGAGAGTAGTAGATCGGGGTGACTGTTGAACACTCAGCCGATAGTGGAGGTCTCGTCGATAGGCGAAGAGTCAATTCTCCATCGACAAGAGGAAGGGCATCGGCGTTGAAGAATTTTTATAGGCTGATAGTGTTATGTTTTGCCGATGGCAAATAAAGGTAAGTGTTTATAAAATAAAGTTTGTATGCATATCAAGAAATGCATAGACATACATTTAAAATTGTATGTTAGGTATTTGGGTGGCAGATGACTCTGCATCAAGCATGCAAACATAAAAGCTAATAATTCTCTAGAAACTAAGTACTCCAAAAAAAATTCTAATCCTGATGATCATTCTACATAAGAAAACTTAGCATAGCCCTTTGTTCAAATAAAGATAACTTTAAAATAGATATTTCTTATTTTAAATATTAAATTGACAAGGCAATATTATTTCTAGATTCCTTATTCGCATGGCACAACACCATTATCCTGCATTTTACATAGGAATGCTATACATTTTTTTTCATTGATTTATTGATAAATCTAACTTAAAATAATAATTAGTATAATAATTTTATAAAATACATTAGATTAATTTAATTATATTAAAGTCTAACATTACAATAAAGCCATATTACCATAATCTGAGTGCTCCAATAATAAGCATAAAATCTATACATCATAAGTTAACTAAATAATTATTCGATCTAGTCTTCTAGACATTCATAACAACCTTCCAACCTAACAATGTCACATAGTCCATCACTAGAGTTACCTAATGAGGTTTGGGTGGCCCTACACATAATGGATGCAATACATGCTTAAATTTAACTCTTGCAAGCAATACCATTTAATCCAAGGAATTAAGGATAATACCACTAACATTCTTCCACATTACCAAATTCTTAACTCATATTATTAATAAACATGAGCATTTAGAAACACTACACAATACTATCCTTTCAAGTTAATGATACAAATTGAGACAACTTCTAAATTGATTATTAGTTTTTTATTCTTTTATTTAAAAATGTACAAGAATTTTATAGGCATAAACTATACAAAATTTGAAATGTTTTATAGAATCTATAGGTTGTTGAACACAACTAACATGAGAACACATACAATATAAAAAACAAAAATTTATTCTACCAACCTAACAATTAAGAGTGAGAATATCATTTATTAGTAGAGTTATAGATAGAGGGTTTAGTGAAAGACTATCTATCCATGTAGCTAACAAACACTCACTAATCACTTGAAAACACACACTTAAGAAAACACAACGGAGCACAACAAATATAGAAGCAAGTTGAACAAAACTTTGTTGATTCATAATCTTCAAAATTGCATCTAGATCTTGCCTCTAGGGCTTACAATCGGTTTTAGCCTTAGCATTGAATTATAATAAAAACAAGGACAAAACAAGTGTACAACTTCTACAATAACCACTTTTGGCCTTCTTCAATTGATCTTTCCTTACTTGCACTCTTTTGGACTTGTTGATTCCCATCTCTCTTTCTAAATCAATGATTTTTCACCTTTATATAGCTATTAACGATACACTACTGCAACCAAAACATAGTACATTACTCCATGTGCCATAGGATAAGGATCATATAACCAATAGTAAATGAATTCACTATTAATTATGCCTTGGAATTGGGTGCATTTCTATTAAACATGTAGATGGATAGTGATGGGAAGATTCCAATGCGTGGTAAGATGTAAGCTTCTAAATTTGATGTAGACTTAACCATAAACCTCTCTAGGACCAACAATGCTTACGATGATATTAATCATTTGTGTAAAATCAATTCAACAACACACAACTTGTAAGCTCTCTCTAAGGGTGTGGCAAGCCATGATTTACATAATTTATTGTTGCATCAAAACAAATATATGAGCATATTCATAACGTCTCTATGAAGCTATGTTAGTATTACAAAGATAATATGAGACCTCAGTAATAAAACACAACAAGAATACAAACTAGAACTTAAAATGCATTGTTTGATGACTACAACAAATAAAATATTACTCTGGAGAGAAAAACTTATGCAAAAGAAAAACAAACATAAAGAAAATATTTTTGGTTAATACAGTATTACTTGTAGGCCTTAGATGATCATACATTAGACACTTTGTGTAATTAAAAAATGAGCTCTTTCACTTGCATGCAAAGCTTTGATCTAAAGGAAAACCATAATGATTCACCTCAAATACTATCATCCATGTGAAATCCTTAATTGGTCTATCCTTCCACTTCACTAAATATTCTTCACAACTTCTATTTCTTGTGGTCCTTTCAATTTTGCTATCCAAAATCTCTTTAATTTCTTATGCTAGTTGTTTTGAAATTCGAAACATATAATCTTTGTGATTTCTCCTACTTTTCCTTTATGATAATCATACAAATATTCAACATTGAACACTTGTAATATCTTGAAACCTTCTGGTAACTCAATTTTATAATATGCATTACTTCAACATTTCTCACAATTTTACATGGTTTGAACTTCCAATCTTCCTCATCTTCAACTTTTATATGTTTCTTGTATCCTTTCTCAAATATACCAGCACTTCCTCTCCTACTTCATATTTCTCTTTTTTTATTTGCATTCTCCTTATACTTAGCATTCATTTTCTTCAACCATTTTCTTACTTCTTCATGTACTTCTTTCATATGTTCAACATAATCTTCTATGATAACACTCTTCATCTTTCCATCTAGTATATCCATCAATTTTGATACATTTCTTAGGCTCTAACAATACACTATCTAGAATGGAGTCTTTCATGCACTCCTATTCATCAAATTATTGTATGTAAACTTTGCCTATGGTATTGCCAAATCCCAATTACTTGTCTTTTCACTTGCCAAACATATAAACAAGTACTCCCTAAGTTTCTATTTACACCTTTGTTTATTTAACGGTTTATATGTGATATGTTGAATTAAATTTCAAATCTATTTTCTCTTCTTCCACAATATCCTCCAAAATTTTCCAATAAACTTGGTGTTTTCATTTGAAACGATACTCCTTAGAAATCCATGTAATCCTACAATCTTTTTGAAAATAATTCAACTACATGTATTGCATCACTAGTCTTCTTATTTTGAATGGTATGAAATGTGACATCTTATAAAAACTATCTACAACCACAAATACTAAATCCACACATCTTTGAGTTCTTGGAAATCCTAATACAAAATCCATACTCAAATCATCCCATAGTTTGTTTGGAATTGACAACACCTAGTACATTCTTATGTTTTGACTTGGACACCCTTAGCTATTTGACAAATTCTACAACATTGAACAAATTTCTTTACATCCTTATATTTTTTTAAATAAAATAGTGGGGGTTCTATAGGAGCCCCTACCTAGACAAGAAAGCCTAGTACAATTCAAACACATAAAGTAACACTAACAAACTCTCAACAAGCCCTAAAAATATTAACCCATTCTAATTGAACTCTCATAATGACTCAAATGTTGTCCACATAGGATTACTACAAATTATGTTGGAAAGAAAACTATCAATCTCTATAACCATATGATCTCACATTCTTATAATATTTAGGTTTTCTATTTTTTTCCACATTTGAACCATTTGACATAGAATTTTCTATAGAATCTCTTACTCATTCACTAAAATTAGAACTTTCCAAATAGTCCTTGTTGGTGGAAGCATATTTACTTTTCCACCTCCATTACCTTTTGGGAAACTTCTTTCTAGTTTTTAACTTCAAAAACTTTCAAAGTAGAACCTGCAATAGCATTAGACTTCTAAGGCAAATCCATTTCCTTTTCCTTCCTACCACTATTTTTTGAGATTTTCTTGTAGTAACTGAAGAAATATCTATAAAAGACATATCTTGCACAAATTTTGTGCACATTGAATCCTCAACATTCAACAACTTATGATTTGTAGGTACCTTCGATGCAAACTATTGAGACAACTCCACGTTTTGACATATATTCTCTTTATTCTACATTGTACTAGACTTGCCACTAGGTGCCTTCCTAAAAAAAGTTCTCAATTTTTCTGAACAAGAAGCAAACACATGTCCTATTCCAAAACTATTCATGCATCTAGAAACTAGTTTTTCATAATAAAGATGTTGCTTCCATATGTTATTTCCACTTTTAACCATATTTCTTCTAGAAATCCCTTAAATAGATCCATTTCAACTAAAGTTTGAGAAAATGTGGAATGCATAATCTTTTTAGTTATATAGAAATGGATACAAATTTGCCTAAAGAGTTACCTATATATTCAAGAGAAAATGTAATTCAAAAATGAATAGGTAGATTGCATAACCTTACCCAAACCAGAAGGACTCGGAAGTTCTCAACTAGAGGGTTAAAATTTACAAACCAGGGCTTGGCATACAGTGTAGTTGTTAGGATTAAGGTGATATTAACCTTGCAATCCTATGTCTAATGTTGGATATCCAACATCTTGGGAATGGGCACTTGGATGCCCATGTAGGTGGTTAAGAGATATTATTTAAATTTTATTCTCCTTGTAACTTAGAATGTTAGTTGTAGTAGAATTCATGAGGGTAATTACTTAAGATAGTAGTAGTTACAAATTAATTTGACCTTATTCACATCGTGTTCCCAATCTTAGGCACTAGTGGAGCATATCTTACACATCAGCTAGGGTCCACATTAGTTGTTCACTCCATTTTGGAGCACCATACCTGGGAATGTGTGCCTACTCTTCACATGGGTCAAAGATGTTGATATTTATGGTTTCTATTCATGGAGCATTGACTAATTGGTCATGGGGGGCATTAGATTTTTTCCATACCATGGATTTTGGTAGTTTTGGTTTTGGGAAACCATCCATGGTTTTCCCTCTCTAGTTCTCTATAAATTGGATGCTTTGGGTAGTTCTTTTATAGGTCTTTTGCAAGTGAATCAAAGTTATGTTTTCAGAATGTTATCCAATTAAAGGGAGAAGGTGGATGTATTATTAGAACACTTGTTATGAGATTAATAAATACTTTTTATCTCTTTAGTGGTGGATTTTTTTCTCGAAAAGGTTTCTCCATGTAAATTATAATGTTATATATTTATCATGTGTTATCTGATTTAAACTTCCTCACACTTATCTTACAATTAATCACATGATACTTTAATCAGTAATTAAGATTTACATACTAAACTAGCAATTTTTTTCTATAGTATTTTACCTTATTTATCAGCATTTGGTATAAGAGCTTTGTTTATGTTTAGAAAGGGACACTGTTCTTGGAAATGTTGTGAGTTTTTTGGTCTATAGTTAGAGCTTTTGGCTTGGTGGTTTTACACATTTTGTGAGTGATTAAAATTAAGGACTCTATTTCTCATTCAAGGATTTAAAAGCTTACTAGATTTGTTGATGCAAGAGCATCCCAGGTCCATGAGCAATCCTTATCAACCAAAAAATATTTCTTTGTTGTAATACCCAAGCTATGCCCAAGACAATAGCAACAAAAAAGAGTAAAATTTCTTTTTGCAATGCAATTGTAACAGTTACATGTCACAATTGCACACCCATGCACAAAAAACCAATGTGACGCCACCTAAAGGACCTTAGGGGAAAAACAACAAGTGTCCGATCAAAAGATCCTACACAAGTGGTGCAGGGGCACCATAGTAAAATCTACTATGTTGAAATAAGGCCTATTTGGCCATGTCATCTTGTTCATGTTTTATTTTTCTAAACACCTAGAAATCTTTGTATTCCATTTGGCAAATAATGGACACATTTTGTATCTAATAGAATCTGAAAAGGTCAACAGGAGTTGGTTGGGATTCAGGGCAGTTGGCCTTCCCAAACCATTGAGCAACCATTGATCTTCCAACTCTAGATTAATAAAAGCATAGAGGAGCAACCGAGAGGGGGTTCTATAGATTTGAAGATTGTGATTTGGAAATCATCTGAGCAATAATAACTTTTGACCATCATCTTCTGTGTTTGATCTGTGTCGTAAATATTTCCTAACTGTTCATAATAGCTTTATGTTCTCTACAATTGTAATAGTTTAGTCTAAATTGTCGAAGATGAGTCGATAACCATTCCACTGGTGGATTTCCAAAGAAATCAGTGGAATGGCATCGGTCTGTACATATTTCTATTTGTTTTTCCTTTCATTTACTTGTTTGGCAGGGCAAATGTTCTAGACTGAGGAGTGTGCACAATAGCATGCCCTAGCATCTCTATGTGTTAGGCGTAGAGTATAGATCAGACTATGCGAGAGTGACTACCCTATCGGCATATCGCTGGGACTCAAAATGAGTTCAACAAAGTCGAGCAGTCTTGCCAAAGACGAGCACAGGAAGTCTATCGGTATATCGGCAACTCCGGAGTAAGTCCCTCCGATAGGTCATGTCTCGCCAAGGGGGTTGGTCTATCGGCGCATTGTCTAGAGGTTGTAAGTGTTCGCTGATGAGAGGAGTCTCACTAAAGACAAAAGTCATCGGCATATTAGCGAAGCAAATTCTAACGTGGCCGATAGTAATTGTCTGGCTAATAGCAAAGAGAGAATGTTATTGGAGTATCAGGTTGATAATTTTTGGCTCCACCGATAGGCATATGTCTTGCCAAAACCATGACAGAAAATGCTAATTTATCGTAGTTACATCAGAGTGACTAATGTATCGGAGACACAAAAAGGAAGTTTGCCGAAGGTTGAAGTCACACCAAAGAGTGGTTGGTCCATTAGTGCATCGGCTTAAGTTGGTAAGTGTTTGCCGATGATAAGGGTCACAGCAATGAGAGATTGGTTACTGTTAAACTAACCGTTGGCCCAAATGAAGAAGAAGTCTCGCCAATAGGAGGTATCGGACAGACTTGGTGTTCGGCAAAACAGTTCCAAAGGTCGCCAACAAACTATTCTGTTGCCGATGGCAATAAGAAGGAAGTTCTAACAGAACTATATGAAAGACATAAAATATTTACCCATCCTGTCCTAAGTTGAAAGAGTAAGAATATTTTTTTCTTTTTGGCTCCTCATCATATTGGTATCAGAGCCATAAAAGGTTCTATTGTTGATCTAGTATATGTCAACAGAGGAGAGCGAAGGAGAGGCTAGCAATATGCCTCCAAAGGGGATGACCACCGAAGTGGTCAAGAAATTTAAGGAGATGGAAAAGAAGATCAAAATTGGAGTCAGGGAAGCACTCCAAGTAGAATTGAAGGCACTGAAGATAGAAAAAAGGATAGAGGAAGGTTCAGATGAAGAGGAAGAGAACGAGGAAGAAGAAGAGGAATAAGAAGAGGCAAAGAAACTGGCTGATCAAAAGCATTTCCTAGAATCCATTAAGGCTATTGGCAAGGACTCTTCGGAGGCTCGGATAGATATCCCCATGTTCAGTGGAAAGATGAATGTTGATGAAGTCATGGAGTGGATTGAGGCTCTAAACAACTATTTTGAGTACAAAGAAGTTCCTGAAAGTAAGAGAGTTAAGTTTGCAAAAACTAAAGTCAAAGGTGCTACCCTTACATGGTGGAATTACACCCAAGGAGAGAGGGTAAAGAATGGGAAGAGTATGATCTCTTTGTGGAGTAGAATGCTGGAGAAGATCAAGTCCCAGTTCCTTCCATCTGACTACGAGGTGCAAATTTACAGGAAGATGCAGAACCTCAAGCAAAAAGATATGGATGTAGCTACTTACACTGAGGAGTTTCACAAATACACTCTTCAATGTGGGTACATGGAGGAGGAAAAAGTTAAGGTGGCCAGGTATCTAAATGGTCTGAGGTTCAATATTCAAGATGAGATAAGTTTATTGACCCCTGAAACTGTGGAAAAATGCTTTCAAGTAGCATTAAGAGCTGAAGAGAAGCTAAAGAGGAAAGGTGAGCAGCGAGGTAGAGGAAGAGGTGGCATAAATTTTAGAGGCAGAGGCAGTTTTGGAGGAAGAAGTCCTATCCAAAGGCCTAATGGTGAGTCTAGCGAAGGAGAGCAAGTTGGGGACTCAAGTAGTAGAGGAGGCTACCAAGGAAGAAGGCCTAATGGAAGAGGTGGGACATATGGATCAGGTAGAGGATCCAAGTTCTCCAATATGAGATGTTATGACTGCAATTAGATAGGGCACCCGGCCTACAAGTGTCCAAAGAAGGCCTCAACTTCTCATGGTAATGAGAGAAGAACCACATTGACTCAAGAGGATGCAGGGAGTGTGACATCTCCTGAAGTGAATTTGACATCAGAGATGGGAGAAAATCTGATGATCAAGAGGACGTTGCTCAAAGAACTAGTGCAGACTGAACCGTCACAAAGAAGGGCTTTATTCAGAGTCAACTGCAAGATCCAAGGTAAGGTTTGTAAAGTTATTATTTACTATGGTTCCACTGACAATATTATATCTTTGGAAGTAGTAGATAAATTGAAATTAGAAAAGATACCCCATAGCTATCTATATAGGGTCAATTGGTTAAACAAGGGACAACATAGAGTCATCAATGAACAAGCATGGGTAGAATTCAGTATTGGGGGGTATAGAGACAAGATTTTGTGTGACATCCTTCCAATGTATGCTTGCTATTTTCTGCTAGACAGACCATGGCAGTTTGACAGAAAGGCTCATCATGATGGGGAAAAGAATGCTTACTCATTCCAAAAGGATGGTGTAACTTATAGGATATAGTCATTGGTAGAAGGGGATCCACAGCATGTAGGGTCTAGTGTAATTCTGGTAGGAGAAAAAGAATTCATGGATACACTAAAGGAAGGTGGTGGAGTAGGTTTTTCTTTGATTGTGAAGCCTAAGGGGGAAAAGAAGGAAAATGTGAGAGAAGTAGGGCCTAAGGAGGTTAGAGATTTGCTTGAAAGTTACAAAGGAGTGATTGCAAAAGATATACCTGATTCTCTACCACCTGTCAAAGACATTAGCCATCAGATAGACCTCATACCCAAAGTTGTACTTCCCAATAAGGCAGCCTATAAGATGACCCCTCAGCAGAATGAGGAAATAGCCAGGCAGGCTCAAGAACTTTTAGCCAAGGGGTTAATAAGAAAGATTTTGAGTCCATGTGCAGTCCCCACTATTTTGGCACCAAAGAAAGATGGGAAATAGAGACTGTGTACTGATTCCAAGGCAATAAATAGGATAACCATCAGATACAGATTTCCTATTCCTAGAATTGAAGACCTAATGGACTTGTTGGTTTTTTCCCAGACTGGATGCTTACTCCCAGATTTCCCTACAAGGTAGCGATCAATGATCAACAGGATCTCTGGGCCAGGGGCCAACAGTATAGGAGATAGACTCTATTTTTATCTCCTCTTCTTCTTCAGGCTCTATAAAACCTAGGGGGGTATTCCATATTCAACATCCATGGGATACGCTTGTGGGTAACTGGGATGTTGACACAAAGCAGATAAGTCCTCCTGTAAGTAGACCAAAACTGTAAGATAAGAGCAAAGGGGCTATCTTTGGGCCTATTCTTAGTTGTAGACAGAGGACCTTGGATCCTAAAACTAATTCTACAGTCCTAATGGTTGCTTTGGAGTTTGAATTTGATTTTATGTTTGGATGCAAACCTGGACCTGGTGTATAACCTCAACACAGAGCTAGATTGGTGCCTATCCAGGGCTTGGAGTCGATAGCCATACACCTGTGAATGATTAGCATAAACAACTAAAATAGGATTTCAAGGGGATGTTGTGGTATCTGCCTTACAAATACCTCCCGAAACAAAGTGTAAAGTTATCCTCTACTTATGGTATCCCTATTGCAGTATATCCTTCCCAATAGTCAATCTGGGAACACTTTAATCTACCCCTTGAGCAAAAGTTAGGAGATCAATCATTCAATACAGGAATTATGTATTCTAGAATCCTAGACATCCCTTAGATATCTAGACTCAGAAGAAAGACACATTCAATACTGGAGACAGAAAGACAAAACACATGCGAATACAACATTACTCATATAAAACTAATCAAGAAATTAGTAGATTCATGCATGAGGCATTCAACAAGAGATACATAAACTCACAAGATTCCTGCACAGAGCAACCAAAATCAGTTGTATTGTATTACAGAGCCATCTATGTCTAGTTTTCAACAACAATAGAATGAGTAACACAGTCCCTCAAATACCATAGGGAAGCATACTCAGCATTAATTACCAAATCCATTTCAAAATTTGCCAGATACATTTATCAGAAAGAATGGCCCTCAAAGATTTAATGTGGCAGGGGACAAAACATGGAGAAAGAAAGGAAGAACAAGGAGCAGATGAGCTCGAGCCCTATGCCACCGTTGGAGAATTTTCCTGCCACAAATCAGGTACATGGTTGCTTGACTGTTTGCCCATGCTTCTGTCCATCACCATTGATGTCTCAACCACCCATGCCTTCTCATGGATACTGTCGCATCGTTTATGTGGAAAATTCCTGCCAAAATGTAGCATCCAAAAATTCAAAAACATAGGAAATATTAATCCCACATGCACCCCGTGGAGGTCTCCCTAACACTTTAAAATGTGGCCGTGAGGAAACTAAGTGTCGAGTGCTTTTGCCCCGCTCGACCCATGAACCATCCATCAATAGCCCATCGCCCTAACTCCCGCCGACATCGATGTGACCAATACCATCGGCACTACAAAAAAAACCCTCCGGCCGACAACACTACTCCTGCCAATAACACATCCCTAGCTAGGTCTTCGGCGAGACATTAACCATCGGCCAAACCTTAGCATACATCTCTAATATACCATGTCACCCCGACCACCACAATCATATCCAGGTCTTCGACAAGACCACAACCATCGGCCCCTCCAAAAATCCTCTCACCGATCTCCCAATCATGCCGATGAAGACATCACACTCCCCAGTCGACGAGACCAAGTCCATCAGAGCAACAAAAAGCTCCTTCACCGATAACGCCTCCTTACACCGATGGCACTCCATAGCCCCCCGTCGGCGAGAGTATCTCCATTGGTGGACCCTTCACCTACTTGGCCGATAGCCATATCACTCTGATAACATCCTCCATCGGGGTGACCCCTCCCATCGACAGAGCCAAAAATAACTTCACCGATAGACCAATCTCTCGCCTATCACACTGCACAACCCTCATCGGCCAGAGCAACCCTGTCAGCCAAACACAACACACTTTGCCTGACGCACCAAATCATGCCGATGAACAACAGCCTTGAAAACATCCCAACCAAACAACATATCGGCGTGACTTCAAACATCAGCTCAATAGAAAACTTCCTCGCCGACACCTTCGGTCATCCCGATGGCACTTACAAATAACACACATTGTCGGCGAGACCACTTCCCATCGGCAAACCACAAAACGCCTCTGTCGATGACCACACACACGCCGATGGACATCCATCGGCTAGATCAAATGCATCGGTGGATGCAAAGTTTCCCTCGCCGATAGACCATATCACACCGATGACAACCCAAGATAGAAAAATTTGATGACCCCCTAGGAAGGTGTCTGCATATTAGCATTTGAGATCTAATCGACTAAGTAGGCACCAATAGTGGCTCCGAATGGGGACGTGCAAGCACAAGGCTGCAGCGAGAACCAGACCTCCGGGCAGACCAGCCAAAACCCAAAACTCAAAAATAGGAATGACTATACAAGGCATTTACAAACAATATACATATATTTTACAATCGTGCACAAAGGCAGATCACTTATGCAAAATAAAACTTGAGGAATTGACCATGCATAGGCAATTCCAGCATCTCACCATCTAGGGCCTGGAGGATATAGGAATCCTCCCCATGAGTATTGCAAATCTGATATGGGCCCATCCATAAGGGTTCAAGCTTACCATGTTTGCCCTTGTCCTGACTTCTTGCATTCTAGATGAGCACCCAGTCATTTATCTGGAACTTCCATTCTTTAGCTCTCCTGTCAAACAGATACTTCACATTTTGTTGTCTCTTGAGATTATCTAGTGGGCTTTCCTTCTGCTTTCATCCAGTGCAACCAGCTGGTTTATTCTTCCTGTCATGGAGTCTTCAATCTCCTCATCATTCTCTTGGATGAATCTATAAACTGGTAAGAGATTGTTTATAGGCAGCCTGGCTGATGCACCATATACCAGCTCAAAAGGGGACCTTCCAATTGCCTTCTTTACTGTTACCCTGTCAGCCCATAATGCCAACTTCAGCTTTGAATCCCAAGCTCTCTTGTTCTTATCCACTATCCTCTTGATCATTTTCATGAGGCTTTTATTGCTTGACTCTGCTTGACCATTTCCCTGTGGGTGGTATGGTGATGCATATGATAAATTTATCCCATACTTGTTGCAAAAATCAACAAATTCACCTGATCTGAAGCACATTGCATTATCTATGACTATCTTGAATGGTATTCCAAACCTAATGATAATATTTTCCAGTATGAAATCCATCACCACCTTACTTGTATCCCTCCTAGTTGGAATGGCCTCAATCCATTTGGTGAAGTAGTCAGTTGCTACCAAAATCCAAATGTGCCCCCCACTTGATTTCTCTACAATTTCCCCTATGAAGTCAATTCCCCATTGCTGAAATGGAGCCTCCACAATTATAGTTCTAAGGGGCAGTGCACCTTCATATCTTAACTTTCTTGAGAACCTTTGGCAAGGGTCACATTTCCTTATCAGCCTTTGTGCATCTAAAAAGAGAGTGGGCCGCCAATATCCTACCCTAAGGATCTTATGAGTTGTTGTTTGGGCAGTATAATGTCCACCACACAATCCTTTATGCATGTTATTCAAAACATTGTTAGCTACATCTTCATCCACACACCTTAGCAGCACACCATCAGGGTTCTTCCAGTACAGCTCACCTTGAACAATAACATACCTGATTGCATGTAGTTTTAAAGTCCTCTTTTGACTATCGCTGAAGTGGGAAGGACAATTCAGATGTTGCAAGTAATATATGATGTCCTTATACCATTCAGATTTTGATACATTAACATTCTCATTCTGGACTGCATTGATTTGGCATGCTTCCAAGTTTGACTGTGCCATCATTTTGGCTAATCCTTGTCCTCTTACCAACTTGGTAATTTGTATTTCTACGTTGAACTCCTGCAGTTTGTTTATCCATCTACACCTTCTTCCAGTTACCTCCTATTGAGTGAAGATGTCTTTGACTGCTGCATGAGGCACATATGCAACTATCTGGGATCCTACCAGGTATGGCCTGAAACTCTTGATTGCTCTGACTAGTGCATATGCTTGTTTCTCCATGATATCATATTTTAACTCAGAAGCCTGCAAGGACATACTAAAGAAAGCTATGGGCTGCTCAAATCCATCCTCATTTTTCTATAGCAAACATGCAGCAACAGTATGGAAAGAAGCAAATGAAAATAATTGAAATGGCCTAGAGAAATCAGGAGATTTAAGAACAGAGGCCATCTTAATTGCTTCCTTGATGTCCTGAAGAGATCTGCTTGCTTCACCTTCCCAACTAATAATCTCACCTTTCTTCAGCATTTTAGAAATGTTCCTTGTGGTTTCTGCAAAGTTGGGAACAAATCTCCTAACAAAATTTATTTGTCCAAAGAAGGACTGGACTCCTTTCACTATCTTTGGCATCTGAATCCTATCAATTGTAGCTACTCTTTCAAGATCAATCCTAACTCCATCTTTGGAAACAATGTGCCCTAGGAGCTTTCCTTCAACTACCCCAAAAGCACACTTCTTTGGATTTAGGGAAATGCCATATTCTAGTGCTCTAATGAAAATCTGCTCTAGATGCATACAATGTTGCTCTTCTTTCTTCGAATAGGCAGTCAGATCATCCTGATAAACAGCCAGAATTGAGTCAATCAACCCTGCAAAAGCAACATCCATTGCTCTTTGAAATGTTGCACCTGCATTTGTCAGTCCAAATGGCATTCTAACATATACATATGTTCCCCATGGAGTGGTGAAGGTAGTCTTGTATTGTTCTGATTCCTTTACCTTCACCTGATTGTAACCTGAGAATCCATCCATCATGGATAGGAGTTCACAACCAGTCACTTTCTGCAACATAGCTTCCATATTAGGCAATGGGTAATTATCCTTCAAGGAGGATACATTCAAATTTCTAAAGTCAACACAAAGCCTAATATCACCATTCTTTTTTCTGATTGGGACAAGGTTAGACACCCAAGTTGAATGTCTGATTGGCACAATTATTCCAGCCTCCCTAAGCTTTTTGAGTTCTTCTTGCATTTTTGGAGCCAAGGTAGGATTAATAGGCCTTTGCTTCTGTCTAAATGGCTTAGCTCTAGGCTTCAATGGGATCTCATGCTAGAATAAGTCTTCTCTATAAGCTTTAAGGTCTTCATATGACCAGGCAAAAACATGCTTATATCTTTTCAGTAATGCAATCAGCATGCTCCTAATGTGTGGTTTAAGTTGTTTACCAATGTACACCTTCTTGGGGGCCTGGGATGTCCCCAAATTTATCTCTTCTAAATCATCTTTATTTGTGGGAGATGTCTTTGTGACCAATTGGTCTCTAGTGTCAAAAGCTCTTTCTAAAGCTACTAACCCTCTAGGGATTTTGTTAGTCTTCAATTGAATTATTTCTTTCCCCATAAGAGTTTCTTTTACATCTACAATTTATACAAAAGCTTGAAAATCAATTTCTTGGTTCTCATATTCATCTATGTAGTGCAAAAATCTTAACAGATCCTTGTCTTCATTGAACACTTGCCAACTGCATATGTTTTCTAGTACTGTAGGTCTGACTTTAACTTCAACACTTGTAACATCTGACAGGGTGATATAATCTAGCCTTATTGTCACATTAGCTAAGAAATCAGCCATGACATTTTTTGATCTCTCTATCCAGCCTATTGAAAATGCATCAAATAATTCAACTGTATCCCAAACAGCATGCTTGTATTGTTTTAATCTTTTGTTTTTTGAGGCATACCTATCTCTAACTTGGGATACAATTAACTCAGAATCCCCAAATACCCTTAGCATCTTAATTCCATGTTTGAGAGCTATATTTAAGCCTAAGAGTAAGGCTTCATACTCTGCGATGTTGTTTGTACAAGCAAACCTTAGCAAGAAGGAAAATTTGAGGAGCTTACCAGTTGGAGACAAGAAAACAACTCTAGCTCTAGAACCTTCCTTTGCACAAGCTCCATCAAAATACATGGTCCATAAACCCTGCTAGTCCAGCTCTTCAATGCAAACATTTTTCTCCTTCTCCCCTTTATTATCTGAGACAACCTTGAAGTTATCACAGTCAGTGTTCACAAAGTATATCTGTTCTTCTGATTCTTGATTCTCCACTATCTCTGATGATCTTTCTTCTCTGATCAGTTTAACATCCCTGCCATTCATTGGAATCATGGCATATGACAGGTCCAGCTGCATACTTCCACCAATCAATGCTGCCCATCTTCTTGACAACAGCATACCATATTGTGGCTTGATGTCAACCACTGTTATATTCATTTTGTATCTCTTTTCAGGAAATGCTGCCAGTCTGAAATCCACATCCTTCATGTTTCAATAACTGGTACCTCTCTGGCATCCATAGCATAACATTTTCCACATGCCTTGTCTATTTTCATTCCAGCTTGTTGCATGATGGCTAAAGGCATGATATTTGTAGATGCCCCAGAATCAAGCATACAATTTCTAATTATTTTTCCATTTATAACCAGGGATACATAAAATGGTTCCACTTGTGAAGGGCACTTTGTCATGGTCACCCCTAAATACACCTCAGGAACTTCATCTTCTTCATTACATAAGACATGCTTCTCACCTTGGATCTGAACATTTTGCTTAGCTTGATAAGGTACTCCTGAAATTAGGGATACTGTCCTATTCTTGATTTCTTCAACCTTCATCAGTTCCATCAATGGGACAGAAACCTTTATCTGAGAGAGGACTTGAGTGATATCAAATGGAGCATAATTTTGTATGACAGCTACAGCTTGCTCCACGATTTTATTCTTATCTCGAACTAATTTAGCTTTTATCTTTATGGCTGCTTGACTGTCATTCTTGTTTTGGGAACTTTTGCTTTGATCCTGAACTTGGGGAATTCTATTTTCTGGTCCTTGAGATTCATGACCTGTTGTTTGCTTAAAATTTTGCTTGTTATTACCCCACTGCCTTTTTTGTGGTTCATCCCCTTATGACTATGCACTGGCTGACTTGCAGAAATGCCTTCTGGATGATGTGGGCTGCTTATCTGAGCTTTACCTCTAAGATTGTAATTGCTTTTGACTTGGGCTACTACTGCAGCTGTGAGGGCCCTAATTTCCTCATCATAAGGTCTCTACAGGTTACTTAAAAAACTGTGTGAGCCCTGAGCATACACATAACTATCTTCATTATCCTCATCATAAGAAACCTGTTGATAGGCCTAAGTCCCATCATCTGTATTCTCATCAGCATCATGAGGAGGATGTCCACTGCTTATGGATAGCATATTAACATCATCATCTTGTACATAATGTGGCTCATTGCATTCATTATAGGATACAGCATTATCATACAAAGACTGAGCAATCATGCATTGTGACTGTGAATGTGGCATCTGGCAGATTACACACCATGGAGTATCATCAACAATATTTATAGCTTTTTTTAAAGGATCAGGAGTTTCCTTGGTATGTTGAGCTCTTTGATTTGTGTTGTTATGTGGAAATACAGGCTTACCATTATGCCAATTGGTATTATATGGCATATCATGCAATGATGGTCTCTTTTCCTGTCTTTGTTAAGCTTGCCTATCATGACCTATCCCTTTTTCATTTATAGCCAGTCTATAGCTTAGGTCCTTAACAACATTTGCCAATTTGTCTATTTTATCTTCAGGGGCAGATGTATTACCTTGAGTGTTCTGAGGTTTGTTTGGATTCTACAGAATTTTCACATCATCCATCCTGTTTGTCTTGCCTAATGCTTTCCTATTATTCTCAATATTCACTGCAATTTTGAAAGCATCCATGAGAGTAGCAGGACCTTTATCTCTTAACCCATATGCAGTCTTGGCATCAAAAGCATTGATATACAATATTATGCACATTGGTTCATTTGGCCTCATGTGATGTGGCAATTTGTTCAACACTTTAGTAAATCTTGCATTAAAATCTGTGACCTGCTCATTTGACCCTTTGGTGATACTGGTGAACTCATTTACAAAAAAGCTAGGGTTAGTTTTGTCACCATACTGCTCCTTAAACATCCTTTTGAAATCATCCCATGATGAAATGCTCCGATCAGGCAGATTTTTATACCATTCTCTAGCCTCATCTACTAAAGACTGCATAAATGACTTCATGAAAACATCCTCATGCTCAATCTCAAAGTTGTCCATGACATTTTGAAAAGTTTTCAGATGATGTTCCCCTGACACAGTGTTATTTCCTGAAAATTTTGGCAGTTGCAGCCTAACATGCTTGTCAATGCGGTTTGGATACCTAGGAATACCATCAAACACCAGCTGTCTGAATCTATCCAACTGCATGGGTTGTCTAGCAAACTGATTAGCATTAATATTTCTATTTGCATTCTGATTTCTTACATTGTTCAATGGTATTCTGGCATCATTAATATTCTGTCCTTGATCATTATGCTGATGTTGTACCTCATTTCTGCACTGGTTTCTCTACACATTTGCATTTTCAAGAGTGGGAACTGCATCCTAGTGAGCAGTCCTTAAAGCTTGCACTTTCTGTCTCATGTCATCTTTGACTTTCATTGCTTGTAGGTACTCTAGTTCTGCTCTTAGGCTTTTGATTCTTCAGCTAACTGTTCTTCTTTAGGCACGGAGGTAGATGGTCTCATACCATTCTGGTCATCATCTTCATCATCCCTCAGAGATTCTGCCTCTTCAAATCTTTCACCAGGGTCTAAGAAAGGGCATTCTTGGAACACCTCTAACCTCATTCTTAAACTACCACCCTGTTGCCTCTCATATGCACCCTGAATATCAGCTTCTGCATTTGAAAAATAGGGCACATGCTGCCTTGATGGCCTAGGGTTATCCTGAATATCATCATTATTCCTGGGGAAACCTTCCTGACTGGCTGAGACGGCTCCCTTTCTTCTGTACATCATCCTTCTTTCTACTGGTAACTCTTCAAATAGAGGATTGTGTTGGGATCTTCTCCCCTGCATATAAATTTCACTTTGACCAGTTGGGAGATTACTTCGGAGTCGCCACCTATAACTAGGAACTGTTTATAACCAGGGATACATAAAAGACAATTTATTTACTGCATATTCCCCAGCAGAGTCGCCAATTTCTGTTGGTTTTTTCCCAGACTGGATGCTTACTCCCAAATTTCCCTACAAGGTAGCCATCAATGATCAACAGGATCTCTGGGCCAGGGGCCAACAGTATAGGAGATAAACTCTATTTTTATCTCCTCTTCTGCTTCAGGCTCTGTAAAACCTAGGGGGGTATTCCCTATTCAACATCCATGGGATACACTTGTGGGTAACTGGGATGTTGGCACAAAGCAGATAAGTCCTCCTGTAAGTAGACCAAAACTGTAAGATAAGAGCAAAGGGGCTAGCTTTGGGCCTATTCTCAGTTGTAGACAGAGGACCTTGGATCCTAAAACTAATTCTACAGTCCTAATGGTTGCTTTGGAGTTTGAATTTGATTTTATGTTTGGATGCAAACCTGGACCTGGTGTATAACCTCAACACAGAGCTAGATTGGTGCCTATCCAAGGCTTGGAGTCGGTAGCCATACACCTGTGAATGATTAGCATGAACAACTAAAATAGGATTTCAAGGGGATGTTGTGGTATCTGCCTTACAAATACCTCCCAAAATAAAGTGTAAAGTTATCCTCTACTTATGGTATCCCTATTGTATTATATCCTTCCCAATTGTCAATCTGGGAACACTTTAACTACCCCTTGAGCAGAAGTTAGGAGATCAATCATTCAATACAGGAATTATGTATTCTAGAATCCCAGACATCCCTTAGATATCTAGACTCAGAAGAAAGACACATGCAATACTAGAGACAGAAAGACAAAACAAATGCGAATACAGAATTACTCATATAAAACTAATCAAGAAATCAGTAGATTCATGCATGAGGCATTCAATAAGAGATACATAAACTCACAAGATTCATGCACAGAGCAACCAAAATCAGTTGTATTGTATTACAGAGCCATATATGTCTAGTTTTCAACAACAATAGAATGAGTAACACAGTCCCTCAAATACCATAGGGAAGCGTACTCAGCATTAACTACCAAATCCATTTCAAAATTTGCCAGATACATTTATCAGAAAGAATGGCCCTCAAAGATTTAATGCGGCAGGGGACAAAACATGGAGGAAAAAAGGAAGGACAAGGAGCAGATGAGCTCAACCACCCACGCCTTCTCATGGAGACTGTCACATCGTTTATGTGGAAAATTCCTGCCAAAATGTAGCATCCAAAAATTCAAAAACATAGGAAATATTAAATCCACATGCACCCCGTGGAGGTCTCCCTAACACTTTAAAAATGTGGCCATGAGGAAACTAAGTGTCGAGTGCTTTTTCCCTGCTCGACCCATGAACCATCCATCAATAGCCCATCGCCCTGACTCTCACTGACATTGGTGTGACCAATACCATCGGCACTACAAAAAAAAACCCTCTAGCTAACAACACTACTCCTATTGATAACACATCCCTAGCTAGGTCTTCAACGAGACATTAACCATCGGCCAAACCTTGGCATACATCTCTAATAGACCATGTCACCCTGACCACCAGAATCATATCCAGGTCTTCGGCAAGACCACAACCATCAGCCCCTCGAAAAATCCTCTCACTGATCTCCCGATCATGCCGATGAAGACATCACACTCCCCAGTCGGCGAGACCAAGTCCATCGGAGCAACAAAAATCTCCTTTGCCGATAATGCCTCCTTAAGCCAATGGCACTCCATAGCCCCCCTATCGGCGAGAGTATCTCCGTCAGCGGACCCTTCACCTGCTTGGCCGATAGCCATATCACTCCGATAACATCCTCCATCAGGGTGACCCCTCCCATCGGTGGAGCCAAAAATAACTTCGCCGATAGACCAATCTCTCGTCGATCACACTGCACAACCCTCATCAGCCAGAGCAACCCTATCGGCCAAACACAACACACTCTGCCTGACGCACCAAATCACGCCGATGAACAACAGCCTTGAAAACATCCCAACCAAACAACATATCGGCGTGACTTCAAACATTGGCTCAATAGAAAACTTCCTCGCCGACACCTTCAGTCATCCTGATAGCACTTACAAATAACACACACTGTCGGCGAGACCACTTCCCATCGGTGAACCACAAAACACCTCTACCGATGACCAAACACACGCCGATGGACATCCATCGGCCAGATCAAATGCATCGGTGGATGCAAAGTTTCCCTCGCCAATAGACCATATCACACTGATGACAACCCAAGATAGAAAAATTCGATGACCCCCTGGGAAGGTGTCTGCATATTAGCATTTGAGATCTAATCGACTAAGCAGGCACCAACAAGACTATTTGGGGGGTGCTACCTATTACTCTAAGATAGACTTGAAGAGTGGGTACGATCAGATAAGGATAAGAGAAGGTGATGAATGGAAAACAGCATTCAAAACCAATGAAGGGTTATATGAATGGCTTGTATTGCCTTTTGGTCTGTCTAATTCTCCTAGCACTTTCATGAGGCTAATGAATGAAGTATTGCAGGATTTCATAGGTAAGTTTGTGGTAGTCTACCTTGATGATATCTTGGTGTTTAGTAAGAGCAAGGAAGAACACTTGAAACATTTGGAGATAGTCTTGAAGAGGTTGCAAGATCAGAAGTTACTGATAAACTTGGAAAAGTGTGACTTCATGAAACAAGAATTGGTGTACCTAGGTTTTGTCATCTCTAAGGGTGATTTGAAAATGGATCCTTCCAAGGTAGAGGCTATCTTGAATTGGCCTACACCTAGGGCAGCAGGAAAGGTCAAAAGTTTTCATGGCTTGGCCACATTTTACAGAAAATTTATTAAGAACTATAGTGATATTTGTGCACCTACGTTGGAGACCATCAAGGGTAGAGGTAAGGTGAAGTTTGTGTGGACAAAAGAGGCAGACTAGAGTTTTGAAAGTCTAAAGCAGAAAGTTGCCAAGTATCATCTCTTAGTACTTCCTGATTTCAATAAGGTTTTCACAATTGAATGTGATGCAAGTGGGCTGGCCATTGGAGGAGTGTTGAGCCAAGAAGGGAGACCAGTGACCTTCTTCAGTGAAAAATTGAATGAAGCTAAGAGGAAGTACTCCTCTTATGATTTAGAGTTGTATGCCATGGTACAAACTCTGAAAAAATGGAGGCACTACTTGCTTCCTAAAGAATTTATTGTATACACTGATAATCATGCTCTCAATTTTTTGAATGGATAGGAAAATCTCAGTCATAGACACATGAAGTGGGTGGAAAGTCTTCAAGCATACACCTTCATCATTAAACATAAGAAGGGGATAACCAATAAGGTTGTTGATGCTTTAAGTAGAAGGGTGTTGATAGTGCAAGAAGTGCAGCTACAAAGCGTGGGTGTTGAGGCACTCAAAGGATTGTATGAAGAGGACCAAGATTTCAAGGAGATTTACAAGGTATGCAGTGAGTTTGCCAATGCTTTCCATAGTGAGTTTTCAGATTTTACATTGCAGAATGGACTATTTTTCAAAGGATGTCAGTTGTGTATCCCTAAATGCTCAATGAGGGATAATATTGTGAAGGAAAAACATAGTGGTGGATTGGGTGGACATTTTGGGTTGAATAAGACTTTAGATCTGGTAAGGAGATTTTATTTCTGGCCAAGAATGCAGTCTAACATCAGAAAATTTGTTGAAAGTTGCATAGTATGCCAAAGAGCAAAAGGAGTCTCGACCAATGCAGGATTGTATCAACCTTTGCCAATACCCAAACAGGCCTTGGGAATGTTTGAGTATGGATTTTGTGATGGGGTTACCCAAAACAAGGGCAGGTTGTGACAGTGTGTTTGTAGTGGTAGACCGATTCAACAAGATGGCTCATTTCATTCCTTGCAGGACCACTAATGATGCTAGCTACATTGCAGGTTTGTTCTTTAAAGAAATTATCAGGATTCATGGGCTACCCTTGAGCATTGTGTCTGATAGGGATAGCAAATTTGTAGGACATTTTTGGAGGACTTTGTGGAAAAGATTGGGAACAAATTTTTCTTTCAGTTCAGCCTATCATCCTCAGACTGATGGGCAAACCGAGGTGGTCAATAGATCTTTGGGCAATCTCCTTAGATGCTTAACAAAAGAACATGGAAGCAATTGGGATGTGATACTCCCACAAGCATAATATGCTTATAATGACTCGACAAATAGGAGCACAGGTCTGAGTCCCTTTGAAATTGTATATGGCAGTCACCTTAGGGGTATTTTTGAATTGAGAGACGTCCATGGGTTGGACAAAAGGAGTGGTCATGTTGATGCATTTGCAGAAGCCATGAAAGAAATACACCAACAGGTCAGAGATACTTTACACCAGAATAGTCAGAAGACAAAGGCTCGAATGGATCAAAGGATGAGGGATGTGTAGTATCGGGTAGGCGACTTCATCATGGTTCATCTAAACAAAAATAGGTTGCCAAAAGGAGGCCACAGCAAACTGATGATGAGGAAGATTGGACCCTGTCAGATTCTGGAGAAGTACAGTCCAAATGCTTACAAGATTGAGCTTCCTGATGATATTGCCATTTCACCCATATTCAACATTACTGATTTGACATTATACAGAAGTCCTAATATGGGGGAGAATGTTGAAGACCCTGTCCAGGAAAATGAAGACTGGCTGAAGCACTTACCTTCTAGGGAGCCGCCAAAAATGGAGTACATTTTGGAAAGTAGAGAAGCCAGGAAGACAAGGCACAAAACATACTTTGAACATCTGGTTAAGTGGCAAGGGTTTCCATACTCATAAGCTACATGGATGCTAGAGGAAGACATTCTAAAGCAAGGTAGAGATGTACAAGAATTGGTCTCTAAGAGGACTTGAGACATTTTTTTTTCTTCTGGGGAGTATGGTGCAGGGGCACCATCGTAAAATCTACTATGTTGAAATAAGGCCTATTTGGCCATGTCATCTTGTTCATGTTTTATTTTTCTAAACACCTAGAAGTCTTTGTATTCCATTTGGCAAATAATGGACACATTTTGTATCTAATAGAATCTGAAAAGGTCAACAGGAGTCGGTTGGGATTCAGGGCAGTTGGCCTTCCCTAACCATTGAGCAACTGTTGATCTTCCAACTCTAGCTTAATAAAAGTACAGAGGAGCAACTGAGAGGGGGTTCTATAGTTTCGAAGATTGTGATTCAAAAATCATCTGAGCAATAATAACTTATGCCCATCATCTTATGTGTTTGATCTGTGTTGTAAATATTTCCTAACTGTTCATAATAGCTTTATGTTCTCTACAATTGAAATAGTTTAGTTTAAATTGTCGAAGATGAGTCGATAACCATTCCACTAGTGGATTTCCAAAGAAATTAGTGGAATAGCATCGGTCTGTACATATTTCTGTTTGTTTTTCCTTTCATTTACTTGTTTGGTGGGGCAGATGTTCTAGACTGAGGAGTGTGCACAGTAGCATGCCCTAGCATCTCTTTGTGCTAGGCATAGAGTGTAGATCAGACTATGCGAGAGTGACTACCCTATCGGCATATTGCTGGGACTCAAAACAAGTCTGTCGAAGTCAAGAAGTCTTGCCAAAGATGAGCACAAGAAGTCTATCGGTATATCGGCAACTCTGAAGTAAGTCCCTCCAACAGGTCAAGTCTCGCCGAGGGGGTTGGTTTATCAATGCATCGTCCAGAGGTTGTAAGTGCTCACCGACGAGAGGAGTCTCATCGAAGACAAAAGTCATCGGTGTATCACTGAAGCAAATTCTAACGTGGCTGATAGTAATTGTCTGGCCGATAGCAAAGAGAGGATGTTATCAGAGTATCAGGTTGACAATTTTGGGCTCCACCGATAGGCATATGTCTTTTTGAAACCGTGATGACAAATGCTAATTTGTTGTAGTTACATCAGAGTGACTAACGTATCGGAGACACAAAAAGGAAGTTCACCGAAGGTTGAAATCACGCCGAAGAGTGGTTGGTCCATCGATGCATTGGCTTAAGTTGGTATGTGTTCGCCGATGATAAGGGTCATAGCGATGAGAGATTGGTTACTATTGAACTAACCATCGGCCCAAATGAAGAAGAAGTCTCCTCGATAGGAGGTATCGGACAGACTTGGTGTTGGGAAAAATAGTTCCAAAGGTCGTCGATAAACTATTCCGTTGCCAATGGCAATAAGAAGGAAGTTCTAACAGAACTATATGAAAGACATAAAATATTTACCCATCCTCTCCTGATTTGAAAGAGTAAGAATATTTTTTTCTTTTTGGCTCCTCATCAACAAGGTCAATGCCCATTGCATTGCAAACACGGGCTAAAACGTCACTCAATGTATGATGGATCCACTTCTAAAACCTAACAAGGGGAGGAGCTTCCTCCATAATGGAGATTGAATACTAGCCCATGACCTCACCCTCTCATAATCATATGCCATAAAGAAGATGGTGGAAATAGTCATGGCTCCATACCACATGACACAAGTTAATCACTTAAGCACCAAGGTAATCTCTACAAGGATAGGGTCAACTAGGAGGTACCCAACCTAAAAAATAGAATGAAAACTAAACATCTGTATACTAGGCACAATTTTTTAATGTATTTGAGGAGTAACTCCCAAACTAAGTCACTAACCAACCAAATACCCACAAGGGAATATTATAACAACTTACAGGGGATATAACACCGTAAAGCAACTCTCCCCCCCCCCCAAAATATAGGGAGTGTCCATTTTCTAAAGGTCCACAACCATCTACGCACCCAAGAGGACCACAATAAATATCCTATCAAGGACTTCACTCTAAGACACCCTAAGGACCACATAAGGGAAAGGATAAGGGTTAGACCATCATCCATGATATCCAAGCCCGTACTTAGTCAAAGCATGCTTTAACAAGGAAGGAGACCCTTAGGGGAACAAAAGAGTGAGTGCCAAAACATGCAAGGGAGGATGGAAAAGCTAAGAACACTCCCTACTCTATATGAAAAGGATTGCCAAAAGGTCAAGATGACTTCCAAACCAGGGACATGGTCAACCTCAAAACATCTCACAAGGAAAAGGATTGAAATGATGTCATTAATAGATACCCAACATGTTAATAATAAATAAAGAAGGTAACAAAATAATGCAACAAGAAAAGAACTACATTTTTTTATCATCTTACAACACATGGGAATTATGAAAAAAGTGATACAAAATTTCATGCCCATCCAACACTAACGTCGAGATGGCTAAGTACAATGATGAAGCTACCATCCATTATGTGAGTACAATGTAAAATAATGCATACAAAAAACATAGAGAAATGTTACAATATACCAAGAGGATTAGATAACGTCCTAGAATAACCATCTCAACTTCATTAATAATTTTCACAACAAGATATATATACATTTTTTAACAAGGAATAGAATTCAACCAAATGATAACATAACGCAATAACAAAATAGAGGCTACTTCCCAGCATGGAAGGGTTACACTCTAATACATGAATGATACAAATAATAATATTACATCAATGATAAGCCACCTCCAAGGTGTTGTAGTAGTCACAAACCAAAGCATGATTACAATATAAAGATACTGTAAAAAGAAACCTTCGCAACTCCCAAGAGGTCTTCAGAAGGGGGACCAATGGGGAATGTTACCCACCTCCCAACCATGTTCCCATCGTCGAGTGCGATAGATGTATAGGCAACTCTAGGCAACCCCCGAGCTACAAAGAGAGAAGATCAAGGATGCACTTCAATCATGACAAAACTCACACATTTAGGGGTCTCAAGCATGATACCAAGACAATCCACACAAAGATTGATTAAGAGTTTCACACACACCCAAAAAAAATGCCAAGGAAATTGATACGACAAGAGGGATTCATTGCAAACTTGCACATGAACATGCACATAACAAGGGCCAATACATAACCCACTACAAGGATGAGTCTTGGCCCGGCCATAATGGGCAAAGGGAAAATTCAAGCACAAAGAGTATCAACACTTTTAAATTCACATAAATATCCTTTGCTATTAATCTACACTAACCATACCATCTAATGCAATTAAAATAAGGGAAGAACACACTCCATAACCATATTATAATCTATCATTTAATGCATGCTAAAAAAATATCATTTTCACTAAAAGGATATAACATGACAAATAAGCTACATCGTCATTATGTCAAATAAACACACATGCTATAAGCAAGCTAAGATGCTAATGCATCGCATTGTGGTTTTCTACTCATAATCCCATAAGAAGACACCCATTTCCTAAGGTCAAGGTCACTTGCCCAAAAGTTGAATATAACAAAAAAATAACTCTGATTTTGATGTAACACAAACACCCCCCTTTTTTTAAATTAAGAAATAAGGTAATAAAAATTTTCGAGGAGTTGCAATGGGAGTTTAGAGGCAACTGCATAATTCAGAAAAATCTAAGGATGCATTTAAAGAAAAAATTGTCCAAAATAGTCTCCTAACCTAGAACCACCCAACAACCCATTTGAGATCACATCAATTTATACACATTTGACAGAGCTTAATGATCTCCTATGATCTTAAATCTAAAGTAATATTTAAACCATAAAGCAACCAAGTTATCTAAAATAATATTAAATAAGACTAAATCATAAAAGAACCAAGGTAAATATTAAATAAGACTAAATCAGGATAGGTCACGAAGACCCCTAATGTCTCTGTGTACACCCTAGACACGTGCTCATGAATGGGCACAATTTGCCCGTCACCCAATGCATCCTTCCTTCTAACGGTAGGAAAAGAACTTTAAATGTTGTATTAATTTGGTGGATCTTCCCTAGATCTCCTCTTCCATCCAGCTGTGCTTTGGCCCCTTTCAATGTCCTTGGGCTTGCATGCCACCTCACTCTTGTTAAATCTCTTATTTTTTGTGAGGTAGTTTTTTGAGCAGTTTTTTCTAGTTTTGACCACTTAGAGGGGTGCAAAAATAATGATCCCCCCTCTTTTTTGGTATGTTAATCCATATTTCTATTATTAATCTAAGTCTGGTGCTTTACCCCTTCTCTCAAAAAAAAAATCTTACCTCAACAGATCTCAAGCCACCCTGAGATGATTTTCCTTGCCTCCTTAATCCAAATCAACATTTACACCTCTCATAAGAAGATTGGATTCTAATCTTAAGTTTCTGACTGATTGTGAAGCTCATTTTAGTTGGCAAGATCTTTAAACTGGTAAATAACAAAGACAAGAGTGCAATGTATAACCTTGTGCATAAGTCATATTGTCTAAAAACTAAATTGAACAATAAGGTGTGCTAAATGAGATGTAGAAGCAATAGACGCTATCAAGCCTATCCAACTTGTTTTCATTACCATTCCTTTGCAACAACACTAGCTAGAAACTTCTCTGAGTATAAGGAAAATGTACAAAATGTCTCCCCTCTGTGCGATACAATGATCGATGAGCTTGCTGAGAAGAAGAGTTGCAATACAGTACATGGTAAAAAGAATAAAATTAATGGATATGTTCAAATATCAAGTAGCAACAATCTGGAGCATAAGCTCTTTAGCTTTCAATCAAGCTATCACTAGAGCTCTTTTTTTTCTTTCCCTCCAACGTAGAATTAAAATTTGATATCCAACACTTCTTTCAAGGTCTCTAGGACCACAAAGTGGCCTTCCCTTCATAGCATCACATTCCCCCAAAAGACAAGAAAACATCCTCAGAGGTCAAGAGTCCCCATTCCTCTGAAGCTCTCCTTAGTAGTGGGTCAAGAGTCCCCATAACATGCAGGGCCAAAACTTGGAGATGGTCAAGTGAGTCCCTATCTTCTCCTCCACATCTATCCATTGGTCAAACACATGTATACTTGTTTCCTATACACTCAAGGAGAAACATCAAATTGAATAATGGAGATCATAGCTGAAGCAACATAAAAAAAATGAGGAAAATGTGAAATCTAGCTAGGTAGGTAACCATCTTGCAAATCACATTATATAATAATCAACTTGCTATATCCTTTAGTATAATCATGAAGATTGGGATAATTAGCATCAAACCAAAACTACTTCACACCAAACAAGGGAAGTACCATGACAACAACCATAAGATGGAAAATAACACATGAAAAAAATAGCTACTCATTAGAACATAAAGCATGGTAAAATGAATCTCATTAAAGCATAATTCCTTCCACAAAAGAGCATTATACTGATTGAAATTCAACATATAATAGAATTACATGATTATTAGTCACCTCCACCTGTATAGAAGAATTCACACCTCTTATATCATGTTCATACAAAACCAACAACTCATATGCAGATGCACACAAAATAGAGCGTACATCATAACTCAAGTTTTCATTCATCCACATCACAGGGATGACACACATGGTTCACATATAGGTCCATGAGGATGCCACGGTCACATCATAGTTCCAAGTAACCAAAATCTAGTGTTAATTAACCAAGATCCAGTGCCAAGTAACCAAATTTCCAAGAACTAGGTGGAATGATGGTATCAGGGCCACGCGCCTGGGGGACGCTACATACATTTTCACAAGTGACCTACCTCTTGTTTGTATAAGGGGATTAGCCTCCAAGAGCTAGTGAACATAAGAAAATATATCACTAGGAAAATAAGTGGATGATGACTACCCCATACCAGTCCACACTTACCGCCATCCTCAAAAGCTTCCCATGTCTACTTCCTTATATACACTCAACCAACGGTTACTCCATCGACATGGCGAGAAGAACATCACAACACAAGACCAGCACTTGCAAATGAAAATAAACTAGCTTAGCCACCACAACTTTCAAAAATACCAAAAGAAGGGAGTTTTAAAATCCAACAATTTAAGATAAATAAATACGCGCAAACTTCAACAATAAATCATTCGTAACTATAAGAGTCATATGAAAATGGTAATTCAAGGATTTGTGGCTAAGTTACTTCCAGACAAAATAAAATAACATTGTTGGCCCACACAAGCAAGATAAAAAAATCAGTAATAATCAGAAGAGAAGACCACAATTCACAAAATTGCACATTACATCACAATGTGACTAATAGAAAGTCACCAATAAGGAAGGAGGGAAGTCACGGTCACTACATATGCTATGAAAACACAACCAATATAATAGCATCATGTAGTCTACTGCATATGCTATGTAAACACAACCAATAGAATAGAATCATGCAGGCAACTGGCCCACTAGATATGCTATGCAAACACAACCAATGCAATAGCATCATGTAGGAATGTAGTATCAATGTGCCTTCATGTACAACTATGTGGGATCGTGATCTCCTTAGAATAACATGTTATCATCACCAACATTAAGTCAAAACATCAATGTGGTGTAGCATCACAATCAAATCTGAAATATGAGAAATCACAATTAAGAGAAAACTTCCACCAAGTATCATAAGTCTGATGCCCATATTATTACCAAAGAAATAATGCATGATAGGTTAGCACTATGAACCACTCAAAGGTCCATTTAATAAGGAGAAGTAGGAGATACTCTTGCATAGAAAGGTATGGCTAGTTGGGTTACCCCAAACTAATGCCACAACATATCCCATAGCTTTATAAGTTATCCTCTTCACTACTTAACTCCACACATGTTGAGGTCACCAACCCCAAGGTTGGCTCTCAAGAGGGTACACAAACAAGCAACCACACAAGCATGATTCCACCATACTTGCGGCCATACATATAATCCATGGATGGATACCCAATATCACAAGCTCATGGGTACACAAATCATGTACAGGGTGTTCACAACACATAATATGTACACTCATAATAGGGTAATCACATTTACAAGGGGGCACAAAACATAAATTCTTTGGTTCTTATCACTACTTAGTGTAGAAGAACAACTTTCTTGTGCTCATTTATACAATAATGCCATAATGTTTTTTTTCTTTCTAATAAGTCCACCCAAACATCCAATACACTAGTGCAGAAACAACAATATATTACTAAAAAAACTACTAAAAATTGCTTATAAATGACCAAACATTGGTCACATGACCATTAGTAGTTTAATGCCAGTCATTTATAACACGACCAAATTGATGACTAAACCATTTTTAGTCATTTATTGGTTGTTTTGATTGATCGATTTGGTAGTATATTTAGTCATTGATTTAGTCATTAATTGTTGTAATCTAGTCACTTATCTAGTCATTTTTTATTCACTGATATATTTAGTTGTTAATTTAGTCATTGATTGTTATTTACTGGTCACTTATTTAGTCATTTTTATTCACTAATTTATGTCCATTGGTAGTATATTTAGTCATTAATTTTAATCATCATTTTGATCAATTTGGTAGTATATTTAGTCATTTGTATTCACTAATTTAACATTGGTCATATATTTAGTCATATTTATTCACTTGGTCACTGATTTCTGTCAATTGGTAGTATATTTAGTCAATTTAATTATTAATTGACATCAAATAGTAGTATATTTAGTCATTTTGAAGCTTGCATTTAATCATTAGTATATTTAGTAGTATATTTTGAAGCTTACACAATGAAATAGCTTTGAGAAGGTAAAAAAACTTGTTTTATTGATAAAAAAATGCTTACAAACAGCATATAGATTTGAAAATAAGTTACAATGCTTTCTCTTTGCTAAAAAAACCTTCATGGTTACAATACATAGCTCAAAGAATGAGCAAGAAACTGATTTTCTGAGTATACTTTGATGGTTATTTCACTTGACACTATCATGGTAGCTTCACCCTTTGCCTTTGATCCTTTGTCTTTTCAAGAACCATTGTGGACTATCATCAAAGCTCCTACGCTCTACCTTGCTGGACTGCTCAACACAAGTCTGGTCTATACTCTCACCTTGAAACACTTATCCTTTTATGCCACTCAAGATCTCAAAAAAACTTATCCTTTTATGCTCTGGAAGTCACTATGATAGTCTAGGATCAAGGTGTTGCAATTTAAAAAGATAGTGTTGTCTTACCCACTAAGATTGTGCATGCTAAGATTCCATAGTTGTCTTACCCATTGTCCATGCTCTCTTTTACTCACTGTGAACTATGCTTACTCTGTCATGCACTGTAGGTTCTATTTTTTTAGTCTGGCTCCTTGAGAAGAACTTTGTGCTTGGCAAATACAATTGAATGTAACACTCTATTTACATCATCATCTTCCAAATTCAGTTGAGATTTGATGTCATCAAAACTAAGTTTTTCAACTCCATTGAACAACATTAATAAAGTAGGCTGCCGTTGATTCCATAACAGATTCAGAATCAATTAATATTGCACACAAAGCAGAATCATATTTTTCAGAAGTGCATCTCAATTTCAAATAAATGTTTGGGAGTCCAACTTTGTTTACTTCTGATAGAAACTCTAAGTAGGCTTGCAAATAATAAATTTCTCACAAATGGCAATTGATATTCAAAAACTAGTCACCTGGTAAGTCGATAATACCATCTCTATTGTGTTGCCATCAAAACTACCTTTCATGGTGTAGGTCCCAAGAGAATATATCCATGTAAGTTTGTGTTGCTTATTTTCCTTAGAATAGAATTGTTTATATATATCTATACATTTAGCATGCATCAAAAAGGTAAGAATAAACAACTAAGACTAGATGTATTTTTTGATCAAAGAAATTACAAACAAGTAACAAATAAGTTTTACCAGCTCAATAGGAAGATTGATATAAGGGGACTTGTAGGCTGGCTAATATCCAGTAGTAAGGAATTTAACACTCAAATCTATTCCAACATGAATGTCTTCTCTAACAAGATGAGTGAACTGTGGAAACATAGACAAAGCACATGAACTGTTTGACAAAATACCTCAAAGAAATGTGGTCTCATGGACTACAATGATTGCAGGATATGCACAAATTAAACTTTTTGAGAAGACTTTAGAAACTTTCAAGAAAATGCAATTGGCAGGTGTAAAGCTAGACTCCACAACCTTTGCCAGCATCCTCTCTGCCTATACCAAAATGGGAGCTTTGGAACAGGGTATGGACATCCATCAAAGCATGAAGAATAGAGGAATTTTTTTAGATGTTGTAGTTGCAATTACCCTGGTAGACATGAATGAAAAATATGGAAACATAGACAAAGCACATGAACTATTTGATAATATGCCTCAAAGAAATGTGGTCTCATGGACTGCAATGATTGCATGATATGCACAAATTGAACTTTTTGAGAAGACTTTAGAAATTTTCAATCAAATGCAATTGGCAGGTGTAAAGCTAGACTCCACAACCTTTGCCAGCATCCTCCCTACCTGTGCCAAAATGAGAGCTTTGGAATAGGGTATGGACATCCATCAAAGCATGAAGGATAGAGAAATTTTGGATCTTCCCGCATCACCACGGGAGCTATCAAGAGTCAGTGTGGAAGTGCAAGAAGCTTCCCGTACTCCCGCACTGACTCATGATAGCTCCCACGGTGATGCGAGAAGAGCCTGCACTGCATCTACCATATGCAAAATGTGGAAGCATTGACAAGGCATGTGAATTGTTTGGTAGAATGCCTCAAAGAGATGTCATCTCATGGAAAGCAATGGTTGTGGGATATGCATAAAATGGATTTGTTGAAAAGGCTTTAGAAACTTTCAAGAAAATGCAATTAGCAGGTGTAAAGCCAAATTCGGCAACCTTTGCCAGCATAGTCCCTATCTATGCCAAAATGGGAGGGTTTGGAACATGGTATGGACATCCATCAAAGCATGAAGGATAGAGGAACTTTGTCATTTGTTGTAGTTGCAACTGCCCTGGTAGACATGTATGCAAAATGTGGAAGCATTAACAAGGCATGTGAACAGTTTGGCAAAATGCCTCAAAGAGATGTCATCTCATTGAATGCAATGGTTGCAGGATATGCACAAAATGGATTTGTTGAAAAGGCTTTAGAAACTTTCAAGCAAATGCAATTGGCAAGTGTAAAGCTAGACTCCACAATCTTTGCCAGCATCCTCCCTACCTATGCCAAAATGGGAGCTTTGGAATAGGGTATGGACATCCATCAGAGCATGAAGGATAGAGGAATTTTGGCTCTTCCCACATCACCGTGGGAGCTATCAAGAGTCTATGTGGTAAGCTTCCTGTTAGTGCCTGAATTGACTAACAATTTTTGAGCAATTTTCATGCAGGCACTTTCCCTAAGAATCCAAAAAATGTTCTAAGTGTTGGACCTCCTCAGTATCTCTCAGCTACAGCATCATTTTTTCTTTGAGGAGGAGGTCATCATCATCATATTTTCTTCGATGGTGGTCAGCGTCATCATGTCCTCCGTCGACCGGCTTCTCTTCGTCATCATCATATTTCAATATCGGGTGATGTTTGGTTATTATCCTGATCCTGCTGATGAGCTACAGTGCGCCCCGATCTGCTTGCGAGGGTGATTTTTCAAAGTCTCCGGTGATCTTGCACTTATCACCTTGCCCAGACATGATGATGATGTTGCCCCGATATTCTGAAGGGGTTATTCTCTAAGTTGTTCGACCTTACTTGTTTTTTCTTAAGGGTCGTAGTCATCATCATCATATTTCCAGTTATCACCGTGTTGCTTGTGAGGGTCATCATATTTTTCTGCCTTCATGATATTTCGCTGGGGTGATATTTTTATCATCGGGTGGTCTTGGTTATGATCATCCTGATGATGTTGCTGAAGAGTTCTAAGTGTGACCCGATATTCACCGGGGTCATCATATTTGAACGTCAGGATGATCTTAGTCAATATCATCCTGATGATGTTGTATCACTTCTTGTTCGTTGTTTCTTCATCCTGATGATGCTGACGTCATTCTTATGTCAGGATGATATCTATTTCTCTGCCTATCTGCATCATGATATTTCTGAAGGAGGGGGTGATATTTTCATATCACCCGGGTGTATGTTTGTTCCAGCGTCATGATGATGCTGATATCAAGGAGATATCCGCCTGCTGGCTTCGTGCATTATCTAGTGGGGGGTGATCTTTTCAAGCATCATCATATTCATATTTCGCCCTGATCTTATAGCGGAGCTACAGTGCAGCATGATATTAGTGCATCAGGATGATATTTCCAAATATCCGGTTATCTTCCGAATATCATCCTGATGTCGATATGATGATGACGTCATCAAGGTCCGGGGGGGTCATATTTCGAACACTGATCATCTTATGGAGATTCCCTGATATTTGCATACATGATGATGACATCATCCGGATATGAGGAGGTGCGCAGCAGGCGGATATGATGATGACGTCAGCAGGATATGATGATGACATCATCAGGATGTTCATCGGCCAGACTTTTGGTATAGGCTCAGCAGGAGGATGTTCCTCCGATGGATCAGGTTGTGCCGATGAAGGCGATTATCATGCAGGCTATATTGCGATATGATGATGACGTCAGGGTGATATTTCAAGCGACAGGATATCATGCTGCTGGAGGATGATGATGATGAAGTCTTATACTAGTGTCGTCAGGAGCAAAAGCACCGACATCATATATGCTCATGACCTAGTATATAAAGTGTTAAAGAAGTCGCCGCGGGGTGCATGTGGGATAATTGATATCCTGCATTTTCAAATATCATGATGATGAATCTCGGCGGGAAATGGTTGCGATGCAGAATTGATGTTCTTCCCGAGGCCGCGGGTTGGTGCGCCATTAATGGCGAAGGTTGCAGAGGTATGGGCGATGGCGTGGGCAGATCTGGTACCCGATTGAAGGTGTACATCAGCGGACAGTGGCGCAGGGCTCGAGATGTCTTCCTGTCTCCTCTCCTACCTGCTGCATTCATGTTTGGGCGCCAATCTGGTAATGTGTTTGAGCGCCATTTTTATGATACTGTGTATCTGGCAGGATTTTTGGTCAACCTGGTAGTTAATGCTGAATACACCCTCCTGCTATATAATGCAGACGGTGTTATTCATTCAAGGTTGTTGAAAGTTGAGGATTTTTGGCTCTGTAATCCAAAACCAGCTGATTTGGTTGCTCTGTACAGTCTAACTTGTGAGTTTATGTATCTCCTGTTGTACGATTTGGCATGAATCCACTGATTTCATGGTTGATCTTATATGAGTAATGCTATCTTAGCATGTGTTGTGTTAATTCTATCTCCAGTATTGCATGTATTCTTCTTCTGAATCTGGATATTTGGGTAATGTTTAGATTCTAGAGCATAGAATTCCTATGTTGAATGTCTGATCTTTTAACTTCTGCTCAAGGAGTAGATTAAACTGTTTTCAGGTTGAACATTGGGAAGGGTATACTGCAGTAGGGATGCCATAAGTAGAGATAACTTAACACTCTGTATTGGGAGATATCTGTAAGGCAGATATCATGTGTATCCCCCTGAAATCCAGTTTTAGCTATTTATGCTGATCATTCACAGGTGTATGTCTACCGACTCCAAGCCCTGGATAGGCACCAATCATGCTGTGTTCTTGTGTTATACACCATGTCCAGCTTTGCATCCAAATTCATATCAAAACATTTCATACTTCCACCTGTTAGTTGTAGGAGTAGGATTAGGAACCCCCTGCATGCTCTCATACCCAACCAGACATCATGTCCAAGAATGTTGCCAGCCTTGTGATCTATCATGCAGATCTTGGTCCATACATGAGAGTATTCTGCCTGTTGTTGTCAAGTTAGATCTTTCTATCTTTGAGCTAGTCAAGGTTACATCTTGAGTTATAGGGATACCCCCCTTGGTGCGGCAGAACCAGAAGTGAAGGGGAGGAGCTCACGCAACCTCCTGTATTCAGTTGGCTGAATCTGCCTGTGCATTAGAAGTGGCAAATCCTAATGCTGATTCAAAGAATGTCAACACTTCCCACACTCCCACACTAACTCATGATAGCTCTCGTGCTGATGTGGGAAGAGCTTGCACTGCATCTACCGTATGCAAAATGTGGAAGCATTGACAAGGCATGTGAATTGTTTGGTAGAATACCTCAAAGAGATGTCATCTCATGGAATGCAATGGTTGCGGGATATGCACAAAATGGATTTGTTGAAAAGGCTTTAGAAACTTTCAAGCAAATGCAATTCACTGGTGTAAATCCAAATTCCACAACCTTTTCCAGCATCCTCCCTGCCTGTGTCAAAATGGGAGCTTTGGAATAGGGTATGGACATCCATCAAAATATAAAGGATAGAGGAATTTTTTTAGATGTTGTAGTTGCAACTACCCTATTAGACATGTATGCAAAATGTGGAAGCATAGAGAAGACACGTGAACTATTTGACAGAATGCCTCAAAGAAATGTGGTCTCATGGACTGCAATGATTACAAGATATGCACAAAATGGATTTGTTGAAAAGGCTTTAGAAATTTTAAAGTAAATGCAACTAGCTGGTGTAAAGTCAAATTCCACAACCTTTGCCGGCATCCTCCGTGCCTGTATCAAAATGGGAGTTTGGAATAGGGTATGGACATCCATCAAAGCATAAAGGATATAGGAATTTTGTCAGATGTTGTAGTTGCAATTGTCTTGTTAGACATGTATGCAAAATGTGGAAGCATAGACAAGGCACATGAACTATTTGATAGAATGCCTCAAAGAAATGTGGTCTCATGGACTGCAATGATTGCAGGATATGCACAAAATGGATTTTTTGAAAAGGCTTTAGAAATTTTAAAGCAAATGTTATTGGCTGGTGTAAAGCCAAATTCCATAACCTTTGCTAGCATCCTCCCTGCCTGTATCAAAATGGGAGCTTTGGAATAGGGTATGGACATCCATCAAAAGATAATGGAAGGGGGATTTTTTTTTAGATATTATAGTTGGAAATGCTCTGGTAGACATGAATGAAAAATGTGGAAGCATAGACAAGGCACAAGAACTGTTTGACAGAATGCCTCGAAGAAATGTCATCTCATGGAATGGAATGATTGCAGGATATGCACAAAATGGATTTGTTGAAAAGGCTTTAGAAATTTTCAAAGGACAATATGGAACAAAGCCCATAAAGTAGTTAAATTTGTGTCAAAGAATCATTTTATTCCCAATCAATGCCGGAAGCAAAGCTTCCATACAAATACAGTCAGGCAAGAAAGTTCATAAGTCACAAGGATTCCACAGATGGAACTCCATGAATTAAAGGCAAAGCTTCTATGCACTGTAACTAAAATTTAAATGTTATAAAGTTAATGTTGTCTCATAGGTGACATGATTTCAATTACTTAAAAGACATCACCAAACAAAACAAATTGTTACTGATCAGCTAACATGGCTTGTATAAGTATGATTCCAAAACCTTCAAACCTCAATAGGTGAGACTTATGTATTCAAATCTATACATATTTTATCCATATATCAAGAAATACAGCCAATGCTCATTATCAGGTAGCAAATCCAAGCTGCTAGATATGATCTATGCCTCCATATTTGAAAGAAATTACTATTCTCTCAATATAAGTAAAATCCATTAGGATCATGAAATTAGAAACAAACAAACAATGCCAGGGAAACTGGATATTTAAAAATAACATAATTCATAGTTTGACTATTTTTGTTTTCCCTACTCATGGACCATGATATGAGTTACAAAGCAAGTAAAGCAGAATCAGCATGGTGAACAAGCTAGTTCTTACTCTTAAAAAATGGTAGCCTTCATCAATAAGCTACCATAAAGAGATAATGGCATTAAAAGGTGAAAAACTGGATCCATTTTCAAAATGAGCAACCTGAAGTTTTCAAAAGCAAGTTCAATTTCTGATATTGTGCCTACAACAAGAGTATTGATGATAAATCACATACAAAATGTATAGCAACATCATAGTGTTGTTTCAAGAGAACTCAATATGAAACACTACAATGAATCAGTTTCATGATTGCATCCTAATTTTTCTTGTGGTGGGCATATGATATGAAGATCAGTTCTAAATTGTCAGAATGCAAAATGTTCTAGAACAATTCAGTAATACCAATGCACTCCCTGTAATAAGATTTGACCATAAATCATGCTTAATACAATACATGTACATCCCATAGTAGGTTATTGGGCACATTGTTGACATGAACAATAGAGTTGACTTTGATAAAAGATCCTAGCATGAGATCATTAGACAGTTGCTGGTGGTTAATGATCACAAAAGCAACTTTGCATGCTATTGCCTGTGAACTTAAAGATTCAAACCTAGACAAACACAAGATTTTCATAATTCTCAATCTAATCAATATGTTAGAAATTTTGTATATAGATTACTGTGTAGACCTAACATATAACTCTTGAATTTCCTAGCATGTGCACCATGTCAACTGGTACATACATTTATATCTAGCTTTTTTCATTTATATGTGTGCATTTTGGAATATAAGCAAAATAGGCCTTTGGTAAAATGCATTTTGGCATGTGGATGTCATTCCAGGTAGCAGAACATAGATTTTCATCTTTACTTTTTCTTTAGTCATCACATATGCAGAATTAGACTTGGGGATATAATCATGGCGGCATCCCATAGCAACGTTCCAACAACATATCCATAACTTACACTCTCAATCATATTGAAATTTGAAACTCATTTCCTTATTTTGTGACTAAAAATTGAGTGCTCTATAATTTTTATTTAATTCTAGGGGCAACATATAAATTCAGGCAACTCTTTAGACACAACACACCATGCAATTTAGAACATGTAAATCAAAATTGTAAATCCAAATATTCCTTAATTTTACCTTGCGGCATTGCATGATGATCTTAAATTTTCTTACAGTCTTCTAATTGAGCAACAAACTACTATATTTTAACTCTTAAAATACAAGCTATTTATAATGCTACTTTCTCAAAAGTTAATACTGAGGAAACACACCTTGAGATTCCCACACATTTTTTAGGCTAGTGCCTCTGCATAATCTACTATAACATGATGCAAGTATATTGTTGTAGCATGTTGCAGTAGTTTAGTTTGATTCATAATAGCCTCTACAACATCTGGATGACAATGTCCACAGGAAACTGTAACAATGCCTCCAAAAGCATCAAGATATCGACATCCATCCTCATCAAATAAGTATTGCATCTTACCCTCAACAATGTTCAACTGCAAAAGGAAGTAAAGACAGTAAAGACAACAAGAGAAAATTGTTAGCATTCCTTTATTCTTTTACAAAACAAACTCTACAGAACGAACTATGATGAAACAAAATTCATTAAAATAAAATGCCAAAGGAACAAGAATTTTTATTTATGACTACATGTATGGAGTGTCAAGTAAATCATTTTCTTGCGTGCAGCTCACAAAGAAATTCTCTAATTATTTACCCCCAAAATTTTTCAACTACAAAGAAGGTCAATCTAACTTTATGTGAAAACATTTGGAAAGCTAGAACTTATTACCTGTAAGACTTGATTTTGAAACAAATTCAGTTAAAAAAACCTCTCAACTATAGTGTAACAATCAAATCTAATGATATCTGAAAGTATTAATTTTCAGCATACATACAGATCAGACAATCACAAATATAAGTTTTAACAAAATGTCAAAAAATTCACAATTAGATAACTTCAGAACTTATGTAGACAATCACTTTTTTCGATCTATGCCATAAAGAAGCAATTTTGATGAAATACAAGGTCAATCATTCATTTTACTTTAGAGGGAAGAATGAATGGAATCTCTCACATGTTCATTCTGACGCTGATATGCTTGATAAAGGGACCTCATAGTATATCCCTAAAGGTCCATAGCATTACTTATTGCAACAATAAGAGTATGGAAAACTTCATCTATCACATAACTCCTAGCCTAAAAACATGAAAATTGAAGAATGTAAAATAAATTGCTTAGAACCCATCTCATGCATTTCAACAAGATCAAATACTAAATATAAATGAACATAATTATCAGCATCTCATTAAATGGAGAAGAATATATACTCAGTAGTGGATGAGCTTTCTGCTATCATGGGTCAAAAACTACTATGCCAAGATCGAAAACATTTTCTCATCAAATATTGGGGATGTGAAAGACAGAACCAATTTATCACTGCATATTTCATCTAATACTAATAGCACACTTTAAAACCTTGAATGCATTATCTTAAAAAACACACATGAAGCTATGCTTATGATCAAATCCTCTATTAGCATCTTATCATGATCTGGATCTTGGTACATGACTAACTATATCTAGGGAAACATGGTTGTGTCATATATTGGTTTGTAGACAAGTTTGGTGTATGTAGAGGGGAAAAGGCTGGTTTTACAATTATGTATTTTACATTTGAAAAGCCTTTTTGATCCAAGAGAATCTAATTTTGATCAATGTGTTCCATCCTATGGGTTCACCAAACATCATGTAATAGATAGTGTTGGCTTCATCATGGTTCCTAGCACTCATGGTCAAAACTACAGAGCCTAACTCCCATTACACAGCACCAACAAACACTAACAGTGATAGCACACCCTTTGACACTAATAGCAAAATAATGGTGGAAAATGACAAACTACAAATTTAAACTGACAAAGGTCAAACTATAGCTCTTCTTGTAATCATCCATCCTATCTTTATCCTTTAAACCTAGATTAGCTATAAATATGTTATATGGCTACTCATAAAATAGATCTCTAGTTTTGTAGTTCATATTTTTTCATTTCTTGACACATATATCCAACCTTTTGGATTCTATTAAGAACTTGCAGGTTTATGACTTAATATATTCTATCATTACAATTATAATATGTTGCTTTACAGGTTTCTTGTTAGCGCATTCATTTGTAGCCTATTTCATGGCACTCTGATTATTGTTTAGAAAAAGAAATAATAATTCCTAAACCATTAGATCTTGACCAGAAGCAAAATAACAATGTTAAATAAACTCTTGAACCAGAAGATAACCATACAGATTTAAAACTCGGTTGTTTGAGATCGGCATGAAACTTTAAAAAATAAAAATTTGAGGAAAAGATTTAATTTCAGGAGTCTTCAAAAGAAATATAAGGTGAGAAAATATATAAACCTTAAGCCCTAAACCATAATGCAAATCTACTATGCGAAAAGATGAGATAAATTTTGCAGAAATGTAATGAAAGAAGGAATGAAGAGAATAAAAATACCATGGAAGCCTGTCTGTTTTGGTTCGCTAATTAAAACAAGCTGCACGGCTCGGCTCTGCAAAATCACATTGCTCATAGCCTCCCCTCAAGATAATCAATAACATCCCCAAACATGGTAACTCACCCGCATTCCCGCAAATAAATCCTAAGAACAATGCAGTGTTGTAGTCTGCCATTCCCAACAATAAAGATTTCCTGACCGACCCTAGCCGAGCTTAGAGCAAACGAATCATGAACATGAGCAAAAGCTTGAAAAGCGGTATTGAATGGTGGACCAGCATCAATAGTTGCACCAATAATAAAGGGTTCAGACAAGCCCTCTTCATATTCATCGTATTTTAGTGAAATGGATTTCACTTTTGACACCCATCCTTTTCACTTTTGGCGCTCATTTTTTTAAGTCTAATTTTTATTTGTTTGTGTGACTAATTATTTAGTCATTTAGAGTTGTGATTTTACCTGACGATCAAATTAATCATTTATTTAGTCATTTATAGCTGTGTTGCAAAAAAATACTAGAATTTAGTCATTTTTAGTTGTCGTGACTAAAAGTTTTAATCACGTAGTCATTTATTTGCCCAAATTCTACTAGTGATAGAATCAACCTTTCCAAGACAAGATTAGAATCTAACTATAATTTTACATATAAAACATCACCAATCATCCAACAAGTTCATTAATGTGCTAGTATTTACATAATAGATCATGATTGAATCAAGAAACAATATCCAAACACAACATACATCATGAAGTTCTCTATGGACCACATTGTACTATAAATGCACCAAGTATGACCAATATACTAATTTAATTACAAAATTCATTAGATAACAACACACAATGAGACAAATCCAATTGGGACTTAAGTCCTTACCCAAACATTATACTATAATGATTCCACACATTTCTTATACATTATGGTATACATGATTTTCTATGAGATCCACACAAGCTCAAGAGTATAAAATGCAAAATTCACATCATGGAAGCACATAATCAAATGGTCAACACCATACATGCCAACATTTATATCTCATACAAAAAGGTGAAATACAAGTGAAACTCTTAATCTAGCTCAATAAAGGACTCCTTCCAGTTGTAATCCCTATTCTTGCACTCACCTACAAGCAATGCAAAATGATAACACATAGATGTTGTCACCAAACATATGATTCGCTATTGCTATCATATCAAATGCATATGTTATTCCTTAATAATTACCATGCATACAACTCCTTTATAACCCCCCCCTTTTCTCTAACTCCACAATTCATATAATGCAACAACACACCCAGGTTTCCACGTGAATCCTAAGAGAATGCAATTTTGGGACACAAATCATTACCCCAAATGATCTAATCCAAAAAACTCCAACATTTATTTATTTATTTATTTATTTGCAACCACATAAACGATTCACACATTTGACAAGCATTCATAGAAGACAATACTAGATGCACTTCATTCAATGTTTCTATTTACCATACAAAAGGAGACAATAACTAATTTAATTATGACGAAAAGGTTAAGAAGGTATGTTATTCTAGCAAAAAGATATACGCACACCAAGTATACAAGGAGTAATTTATTCACACCAATATTACTATATGATTTTTTTTAATAAAACAAGCATATGAACAACATGTTATCTCTTTTACAACCAAGAGCATAACTCACAAGAGACTAACACGATTCATCTAGAAAAACAAAGCATTGGCATTCCCTTTCATACCAAGGTTTGCACAATAACACTAGGGCCCTAACCATGCTTGAACATAACATGCAAGATGCACAACCTAGAGCTCCCAAAGTTGTAAACCTGGCTCTGATACCAAATGTACTGCCCCAAGCTATTCCCAAGACAATAACGACAAAAAAGGGTAGGATTTTTTTTGCAGTGCAATTGTAATAGTTACATGTCACAATTGCACACCCATGCACAAAAAACCAATGCAACACCACCTAAAGGACCTTAGGGGAAAAACAAAAAAGTGCCTGATCAAATGATCCTACACAAGGTAAACGTCCATCGCATTGCAAACACTCAACGTATAATGGATCCACTTTGACAACCAAACAAGGGGAGGAACTTCCTTCATAATGGATATTGAACACTAGCCCATGACCTCACCCTTGCATAATCACAGGGCATAAAGAAGATGGTGGAAATAACCATAGTTCCATACCACCTGACACAAATTAATCACTTAAGCACCAAGGTAATCTCTACAAGGATAGGGTCAACTAGGAGGTACCCAACCTAAAAAATGGAATGACCACTAAACATCTTTATACTAGGCACAATTTTCTTAATGTATAAGAAGGAGTAACTCCCAAACTAATTCGCTAGCCAACCAAATACCCACAAGGGAATATTATAACAACTTATATGGGATACAACACCATAAAGCAACTCTCCCCCCCCAAAAAAAAAAAAATTATAGGGAGTGCCCATTTTCTAAAGGTCCGCAACCGTCTATGACCCAAGAGGACCACAAGAAATATCCTATCAAGGACTTCACTCTAAGACACCCTAAGGACCACATAAGGGAAAGGATAAGGGTTAGACAATCACCCATGATCTCAAAGCCTGTACTTGGTCAAAGCATGCTTTAACAAGGAAGGAGACCCTTAAGGGAACAAAAGAGTGAGTGCCAAAACATGCAAGGGAGGATGGAAAAGCTAAGAACATTCCCTACTCTACATGACAAGGATTGCCAAAAGGTCAAGATAACTGCCAAACTAGGGACATGATCATCCTCAAAATATCTCACAAGGACAAGGGTTGAAATGATTCCATTAACAAATACCCAACATGTTAATCATCAATAAAGAAGGTAACAAAATAATGCAACAAGAAAAGAACTACATATTTTTTATCATCTTATAACAGATGGGAATTATGAGAAAAGTGATACAAAATTTCATGCGCATCCAACACTGACATCGAGACGGCTAAGTACAATGATGGAGCTACCATCCATTATGTGAGTTCATTGTAAAACAACGCATACAAAAAACATAGAGCAATGTTACAATATACCAAGAGGATTATATAACATCCTAAAATAACCATCTCAACCCCATCAATAATTTTCACAACAAGATATATATACATTTTTTTAACAAGGAATGGAATTCAACCAAATGATAAAATAACACAATAACAAAATAGAGGCTACTTCCCAACATGAAAGGGTCACACTCTAATACATGAATGATATAGATAATAATATTACATCAATGATAAGCCACCTCCAAGGTGCTCTAGTAGTCACAAACCAAAGCATGATTACAATATAAAGATATTGTAAAAAGAAACCTTCCTAGCTCCCAAGAGGTCTTCAAAAGGGGGACCAATGGGGAATGTTATTCACCTCCCAACCATGTTACCATTGTCAATTGCGATAGATGTCTACGCAACTCTAGGCAACCCCTAAGCTACAAAGAGAGAAGATCAAGGATGCACTTCAATCATGACCAAACTCACACACTCAGGGGTCTCAAGCATGATACCAAGAAAATCCACACAAAGATTGATTAAGAGTTTCACACACACCCAAAACAAATGCCAAGGGAATTGATACGACAAGAGGGATACATTGCAAACTTGCACATGAACACACACATAATAAGGGCCAATACATAACCCACTACGAGGATGACTCTTGGCCCGACCATAATGGGCAAGGGGAAGAATCTAGCATAAGGAGTATCAACACTTTTAAATTCACATAAATATCCTTTGCTATTAATCTACACTAACCATACCATCCCAATGAAATTAAAATAAGGGAAGAACATACTCCAGAGCCATATTATAATCTATCATTTAATGCATGCTAAAAATTATCATTTTCACTGAAAGGACAAACATGACAAATAAGCTACATCATCATTATGTCAAATAGACACGCATGCTATAAGCAAGCTAAGATGCTAATGTATCGCATTGTGGTTTTCTACTCATAATCCCATAAGAAGACTAGACACCCATTTCCTAAGGCCAAGGTCACTTGCCCAAAAGTTGAATATAACAAAAATAACTTTGATTTTGATGTAATACAAACACCCCCTTTTTTTAATTAAGAAACAAGGTAATAAGATTTTTTCGAGGAGTTGCAATGGGAGTTTAGAGGCAACTGCATAATTTAGATAAATATAAGGATGCATTTAGAGCAAAAATTGTCCAAAATAGTCTCCTAGCCTAGAACCACCCAACAACCCATTTGAGATCACATCCATTTATACACATTTGATAGAGCTTAATTATCTCCTATGATCTTAAAATCTAACTTAATATTTAAACCATAAAGTAACCAAGGTATCTAAACTAATATTAAATAAGACTAAATCATAAAACAACCAAGGTAATTCTTACCTCGATAGATCTCAAGCCACCCTGAGATGATTCTCGTTGCCTCCTAAATCCAATCAACATTTACAACTCTCGTAAGAAGATTGGATTCTACTCTTAAGTTTCTGACTGATTATGAAGCTCATTTCAGTCAACAAGATCTTTAAACCAGTAAACAAGGGAGCCAAGAGCACAATGTATAACCTTGTGCATAAGTCATACTATCTAAAAACCAGATTGAACAATAAGGTGTGCTAAATGAGATGTAGAAGCAGTAGACACTATCGAGCCTATCCAACTCGTTTGGATTACCATTCCTTTATGACAACACTAACTAGAAACTTCTCCAGGTATAAGGACAATGTACAAAATGTCTCCCCTCTGTGCCACACAATGATTGATAAGCTTTTTGAGAAGAAGAGTTGCAACGCAATATGGTAAAAAGAATCAAATTAGTGGATATGTTCAAATATCGAGTAGCAACAATCTAGAGCATAAGATTTTTAGCCCTCAAGAAATGTCACGTGGGATCTTCAGGAGAAAATGATGACACTAAAGAGGTGCATCATGTCTCGGTAAGCCTAATGTACCTATATCCCTACACTCACTCTCCTTAGATGGGATTTTCTACAGTTAATGATCACTAGTTATAGCACATTAGACACTATGCCCTCAAGCCTATAGTCTCGGGCGATATTTCATCGATGGGGACTATGGGTTTTCTCACAAGGCTTCCTTGTGGTGGTGGCGTGCTTGAAACCACAACAAAGGAATCTTTTGTGTTTACATAGATCAACTTGTGGAATGATTGCACAATGCATATCACACCAGTGGTCTCGAAATGACCTGAAAGTAAGAATGTGTGCTCAAGTTGTGGGTCGGCCATCTCTTTTTTGAAAGACCTCCACATCATACCTGTTAATGCTCATGCTTTCAATCTTCTCTATTTTTTATTGCTAGATAGCAGCTCTAGATTTAACATCCCAAAAAAATGATTCTTATCCTGGTTAGCTAGCTGATGGAATGTCTGCAACCCTTCCATGAGGCAAATGGGCTATAGCCATGACACTAGAAACACCAATAGAACAAATCTGAGTGGCTCCATATAAATCATAGAGGACAACCCTTTTTTCTATCATCCATCCAAACTTACTCCCATCGAACTGTAGTATTGGGTGAGCCACTTACAAGGAGGATCATAGTAACCAGTCACCATTTGTTTCAGAATTGCCCATCAGGTTTGTTGGTTCCAAAAATGATTGCAACCCAAAACCCTAAAACATCTTACAATCACCTAGGCTAGGGGTGTCATCAGGATGATTAAAAGAGGTTTTTCAATAGGTTTAGGCTAATTTTGGCCAACTTACAGGAGTGGGTAGACTCCTCTACATTTCATGCTCAGCTAGACCTAGGAGGGATATTCCTAGAGGCATAAAATAGAATTCAAACAAACAAATATAGCCATACCCAATGTACACTTGACCCCCAAAGATGTTACTAGGTCAAGATAAACTGGTTGCACATGCCTCTAATTAGCCTGATGAGAGCAAACCTACAGAATGAGGATGTTTATGGAACTATAACTGCATGTAAAACTTGATATATTGTTTTGATTTTTAATGGGTTTGGGTGATCACAGGCTTCTTAGATTGGTGCATATCTAATGGGCTACTGAGTCTCAAGTTCATCAAAGGAAAACACTAAAAGGAAATGTACGACTGCCTATTTTAAGATTCAGATGCATAAAACTCAATATCAAACCGTGAGCATATTTAATAATCCAACACCATACAACATTCTTCCATATGTAATATTGAAATGACCATTTTCTAAGCCTGATAATGGATTAAGAACTATCACATTCATTCAAATCAAATTTTACAATCATACCACTAAAGGAGGCAAGAGAAAACCCTAACTGCGATAGAGGCTCCCTAAAAGAACACTTACAACAATAGAGAAAGACAATGATTGATATTAAGTTTACAATATATTTCACATACACTTCTAATAGTTGCTTCTTGAAGGACTGAAACTGAACAATAGATGAAGGCCTAACTACCTTGGACGCTCAGTACTGGTAAAGAAAATTCTGCCCAAAATGATCAACCCTTGAAAAGAGTTTCGATCTCCTCTTATAGCCTTCACAACTCGGATCTGAGAATGAAATGGGTGGGAAAACCCTAACAACCCCACCAACTGCAATAAAAACATTAATTTCAATTACCCATTTTGCATTAATGGTGATCCTAGAGGTTGTTTGTGTGTTCCCAGGCTCCTGCGGTGGGAGGAGTAGAGTAGGCAAAACAGTCGGGCCCCAACAAATCAGGGTTCCTTCAGATAATCAACTTTTGAAAAGTTGAAGAAGGAAGCCCCGATCTCCAAAGTTTAAAAGGAACAAAAGGAACAAAAGGAACAAAAGCAAATCATTAGGCTTTGAAGATTTGGCCTTCACCATACATTGTTCACTTTAGAAGAGAAGGAAAGAATTGCCTGATCCTAAAACACTTATAAAAATTTTGAAGCTAGTCAAACTTCAATGATCGTACCTTCCACCTTCTGTCTTAGAAAAAAAAGAGGAAGAGAAACCTCCTGGTCACCGACCCCCGCAACACTTAGAAACTTTTTGAAACCTTGCCAGACTTCGGCGATCAGGCCTTCCTGCTAATGCATGCTAAAAGGAAGAAAGAGAAGACACATCTCCCTTTCCAAATTCCCACACCACTTAGAAGAATTAAAGCCTCATTGGACTTCAGTCATCAGACCCTCACCCTTTCTCCTACCTGGAAGAAGACGAAAGACTGCCACTCTGACCTCCAACGATCCACAACACTTAGAAATTTTTTTAAAGCCTTGGTGCACTTCGGCGATTGGGCCTTCCTGCTAATGCCTACTCGAAAGAAGACTAAAGGCCACCACCCTGACCTCTGATGCCCAAAACACTTAGGTAGTTTTACAAATTACCAAGGGGGAATTCAAAGTCGATAGGAATGGTGCGACAAAAGAGAGAACCCTGAAACTCTAAAGCTCTGAAAAGGGAAAAAAATATAAGGAAAAAATCAAGAATCACTTGGACTTAGTTAATTTTTCAAGGTTTTCTTCCTTGTATTTCAAAAGGCAAACACATAGAAACTTTTGGAGGAAACCCATACAAAATAGTCTCAAATCGTATATAAATGATGGGTTCAACAACAAAGGCTTGTCAAAGCAGGATCTTGATGGATTTGGGGCAAAATAAGTCAAGTTGGGAACTAGTTTTTTTAGGTGCCAACACTAGCTCTGGTTCGAGACGTGTGCCAAGTAGTGACACAACAAGAATTTCATATCTCTGGGGTAGACCAAAAGAATATAAACAATACACGGGAACAAAAATAAAACACCATCAAGACCAAAAGTGGTCAAGACTTCTCGAGGTCAAAAATAACAGATATAACAAGATTTCACCACAAAATTTTGAAGGACCACACTACTCACAAGAGGTAGAGTTTCATATGGGCCCATCCATAATGGTTAAAACTTACCATGCTTGCCCTTGTCCTCTGATTTTGCATTTCAGAGGAGAACCAAATCACCAATCTGAATACACCTTTTAACTATTCTCTTATTGAACAGATGCTCCATCTTTTTTTGTTGTAGCAAATTTTTGTCATGTGTCATCCTTCTAGCTTCATCCAATTATGTCAAGTCATGCATCCTTAATGCCAAAGTATCATCTACATCTTCTCCTATTTGTTGCAGCAGTTGATACACAAGTAGTTCTAATGATATTGGCATTTTGGCGTCTAATCCATATACTAGCTCAAAAGGAATTTTACCTGTAGCACATTTGTAGGTGATCCTATCAGCCCAAATTGCATATTTTAGCTTGTCGTCCCACCTTTTCTTGTTCATATCTAGAGTCCTCTTCAGAATTTTCATAAGGCTCTTATTGTTGGAATCAGCTTGTCCATTACTCTGAGGATGGTATGGTGATGAATGAATCAACTTTATCCCATATTTGGAACACATGCCTACAATGTCTTGAGATATGAAACACATGGTATTGTCTGCAACAATTCTAGATGGCACACCAAATTTGGTTATCACATTGTTCAAAAGGAACTCAATTACTACTTTGGATGTGGCATTGCGAGTTAGAATAGCCTCAACCCACTTTGTAAAATAATCATTCGCCACCAATATCTGTCTATATCCATTGCTTGATCTTTCTTTAATCTGCTCTATGAAATCAATCCCCTATTGCTAAAATGGTGCATCAGTGGTAACATTCATAAGGGGAAGAGCACCTTGAAACTTCAACTTACCTACAAACCTTTGATAGGCATCACATTTTCTGATCTATTTTGCAACATCCTTGAAGAGGCTCAGCTACCAAAAACCTGCCCTAATAATCTTATGTGATGTGGTTTTAGCATGGAAGTGCCCACCACATATATCTTGGTGATATTATTCAATGATTTTCTTAGATTGTTGCTGGTCCAAACACTTCAACAATAGTCCTTCATGATTTTTCCACATTAAAACACCTTGAATTACGACATATTTCTGAGACTGGAGCTTAAGTGTTCTTTGCTAAGTTACATTCATACCAGGGGGACATTGCATGTTGACAAAATAGAAAATGATATCCTTGTACCATGGATCATTTGTCAACATACACACATTAGAAGATGACACAACATCTACCTCATTTATTCCAGCAGCCTCTAAGTTGGAATTAGCCATCAACTTATCCAAACCCTAGCCTCTAACCAGTTTGGTGACTTGCACCTCAATGTCATTTTCGTGGATCCTGTTGATCCATCTGCATCTTCTCCCAGAAACTTCCTGATGCATGAAAATATCTTTCATAGTTGAATGGGACACATATGCAATTATTTTTGTACCTATAAGATATGGCCTAAAGTTTTTTACTACCTTAACCAAAGCATATGCATGTTTTTCCATATTTGAATAATTCAATTCTGCAGCCTATAAGGACTTGTTAAATAATCCTGTGGGCTACTCAAATCCATCCTTATTCTTTTGCAACAACACAACAACAATAGTATAATATGAAGAAAAAGAAAAGAGTTGAAAAGGATTGGAATAATCTCGGCTCACCAACACTGGTGCATTCTTGAGAGCCTCCTTTATGTCAATAAAAGATTCAGTTGGTTCCTTGCCCCATGCGATAGACTACCCCTTCTTGAGAATCTTGGAGATTGTCTTGATCTTCTCAGCAAAGATAGGGACAAACCCCCTCACAAAGTTGATTTTCCAAAAGAAAGACTGGACACCCTTGACTGATTTAGGCTAAGGGATAAGATCAATGGCCTTAATTCTTTCAGGATCAATTCTAACCCCATCACTTGACACAATATGTCTGAGCAACTTTCCTTCTTCAACTCCAAACTGACATTTCTTGGGAATCAAAGAAATCTCGTACTCCAAACATCTTTCAAAGATCAATTACAAATGCTTGCAATGATCTTTCATGTCTTTGGAAAATGTAGTAAGATCATCTTGGTATACAACCATGATTTCATCAATGAGGCCTGCAAAGGCCACATCCATTGCTCTTTGAAATGTTGATCTTGCATTCGTCAATACAAATGGCATCCTCAAATAGACATAGGTTCCCCAAGGAGTATTGAATGTTGTCTTATACTATTCTAACTCCTTGACTAGCACTTGATTGTAGCCTGAGAATCCATCCATCATAGACATCAATTCTGAACCAACAACCCTTTGTAAAAGATTATCTATACTTGGAAGAGGATAGTTGTCCTTAAGGGATTTGATGTTCAAATTTCTAAAATCTACACATAATCTGATCTCTCCGTTCTTTTTCCTCACTAGGCCAAGATTAGACACCCACTCAAAATGTTTGATTAGTTTTATGATACCTCCCTCTTTCATCTTTACCAACTCTTTCTACATCTTGGGAGCTATGGTGGGGTTTATAGGTCTTTGCTTCTGCCTAAGGGTTTTTATCAGGCTGAAGGGGAATAATATACTGAAATAAATCCTCCCTATAAGCCTTCAACTCATCATAGGACCATGAAAAACCTTTTTTGGCATTTCTTAATAAAGCAATCAACATTTGCTTTTCATGGAGTTTGAGTCACTTACCAATGTAAACCATCCTAGGTTCCTTGTGAGTTCCAAGGTTAACATCTTCAATGTTGTCCTCTTCAACTGGTTTAGCTTTGCTTTTCCATCAGTCAACATTATCAAACATTCTTTCAAGTGCAACCAAACCCTTGGGAATAGTATTTGTCTTCAACTGTACCACTTCATTCCCAAACAGTGTTTCCTTGCCATCTTCTAATTCTATCATAGGCTTCCAACCAATTAACTGACTACCAAACTCATCCAGGCAATTGAGGAAATTGAAAATCTGATTGTTGTCATTGAAAACTTGCCAATTGTATATGTTATTAGGGATTGTTGGCCTTGTTACAAGCACTTCCACAGCATAATCGCCATAAAGAAATTTTGAAAGAGGGTCAAATTTTGAAGTAGCTACTGCCAAGGAATCTTCCTTCTCATTTTTAACTCTTTCAACCCATTTAATGCCAATAGCATCAAATAGTTCTATAGTGTCCCACATTGTATTCTTGTATGCCCTTAGCCTATTGTCCTTGGCAACAAAAACATTTATAATATGTTGCACAATTAACTCTAAGTCAGCATGTATCTTCAAGCACTTGACTCCATGCTTATGAGCAACATTTAAGCCTAACAACAGTGCCTCATACTCAACTACATTGTTAGTGCACTAAAAATCAAGTCTAAAAGACATGCTAAACTATTCTCCATCTAGTGCTATCAGAACAATACCAACACCTGAGCCATCTCTAGAATAGACACCATCAAAATATAATGTCCATAACACATTTTCATTATGCACAAGAGTGTCAATCTATGGAAGATCAGCACAAAGCTTAAGTTCATTGTTATCACACAACCCCATAAAACAATCAATATTAGTATCAAAGAAGTTCACTTCTTCTTGGGTCTTGTAATAGTCCTCTATGTTTTGGTCTTCTACCTTCTTCTCCCTGTGAAGCTTCACCTCAACACCATGGACTAGAATGGTGGCATATCACAAATCCATCTGTATACTCCCACCCATGGAAGCTGCCCACTTCCTAGATAATAACATACCCCTTTTAGAAGGACAATCCACAATAATTATATCCATCAAAAAGGACTTGTCAGGATATGCATCTAGTTGGACATCAACATCTTTGACAAGACCAATCACATTTACTTCCCTAGAATCCATAGCAAAACATTTACCAAAATACTTGGACACCTTCAATCCCAAATCATTCATAATTTCAAGTGGCATGTGTTTAGGGTGAAAAATTAGGTTTCTCTTAAACAAGGTTAAGTCCTATTCTTTCACCTAACTAAACATTGGGAGGACAAGGACTGAGCTCAGGATCAAGCTACTGATCACTTGTTTGTTCCCTAATGCTAATTAGGTTTGATTCAGGTGTCTAACTAAGGTTTTATCAAGTGCCCTTATTCACTAACCAAATAAACCCTAATTACACCTTGTAATAGAAATCGACTGAATTCATAGATGAAGCAGGCAAAATAGATCACATAAATACAGAGAATAAGGTTCAAAGATTGTGCACCTGGAAATCAAAGGCTAACTGGACTAGCGCGCCCGCTCATTAGTCCCGAAAGTGTCAAGATCTAAAATTCTAAAATCTAGTGACAACTGTATCCGCAATATCCGTCTTCTGCCACTCCTTTTCTCTATATCCTATAAAACATGATCTGTACCTATAAAAGGAGGAGAAAGATGTTGTGGCTATATAGGAGCTTGCCTCAGTCAAGCCCCATTGTCAGTATTCCTACCTCAACAATAGCCAAAGATAAAGATTTGCAGAAGTGTGTGCAAACCTAAACAAGTGTATGTAGAAATATCAAACCTTAGATGTCTCAATCAAGGGAAGATCAATAACTTGCTTCAATTCAATAAACAAATAAAACTTCATCTCAAGGAGATGGAAACAAATGAAGACTTGCATGAACAAGAAGGTGAATCAGCAATGTCCACGGAGGATCTCCAACCTCGATGTTGGAGGCTTCAACCCTTCTCCTAATCATGCAAAAGGTGTACAGACCCTAGAAAGAGCAAGATAGTCTCAAGATCTTGATTCCTAATCTCCATCCATTGTCTCCATGATAGAAAATTCAAATAACTTTCAAGAGCTTCAACAAGTCACTGATCTTCAATGGCAATTTCAGCAGAGTTTTGGCATCAAGCTTGCATAAAAATTATGTGTGATAAAATGATTTTCAAATGTCTTTTTATATCTAACCTTAGGAGATTCAAATTTTGAAATAACATCTCGATATTGCACAAAAACCAAAATTTTGAAAATAGAATCCCGAGGTGCACTGAGGGAGCCGACACCCCTCCAAGATTCAAAATCCTAAAAAATGGGGTAGGACTAGGGCGCGAGCATCCAAATCCAAGCCACCATTTTCTGACCAAATCTGTATCTAGGGGGTCCTAGGGACCCATAATTCAAATTCTCTTTTCAGGTTCCATCAATAGTTATCTCAAAAAATGAATATTTTGCAACTAGACACTAGCCAATCAGAGTTTTGGGAAGGCCAAAAACAAAGAGGTTAAGGGTCACCAAAGAGAAGGAGCTAAACTCAGGGAAATTGTACCATTCCATACAGGAGGACAATTTTTGACTTAACATTTAGCCCCCACTTTAGTGGCCATATGACGCTATGTGTATATGCAACTAAAGGAAAGTAAATGCATCAATCATGAAAAGGATACCCAAAAGGATACTGTAGAGGAAGCCGAAGTGTTGTCGCCGAGAAGGAAGAAGCCCCTAAGTCTGCAATCCTGCAAGACCACAAAGTTAGGAACCGTAACCTGCAGAGGAACACTTGTCAAAAAATTAAAATCAAATAACCTGCAACCACCACCAATGAGTTAGTACATAAACACTAATGGGGTTGAGTGATGAGGCATGATGAGGGAGGAAATTGAGGGAGATATATGTCCCCCTTGTTTCTGCTTGTTTAGTCTGAAAAGGAGAAATAAGGAGATATCCATGCACGTCAATTTCGAGGGAAACTTGATGGGAAATGTGTTGTGAGGGTTATTTGAAGAAAAAACATTCAAGCACAACACATTGGGTGAGATAAAGAGCGGGACTAAGATTCCAACGCAACAAACAGCGCAAAAATTTGAGTTCAACAGCTCAAAAATCTAAGTTCAACAGCTCAAGATAGAGGCTTAAGAGTTAAATAGATCAATATTGCACCTAGTTAGGGATAGGAATTCTCATCCACTTACTTTATGTAAAGGGAGTTTTCACTTATCACTTACTCATTCTTATTTCATGTCTTTGTAGAAAAGTAGAGGAGAGAGAGAGAGAAGGAGAAGAGGAGGACAGCCATGGTGAGTCGACACCCGTATCAGCCCCCATGACTAGAGATGCTCTGAGTCCGAGTGGCAGAGAGGCATTTCAAGGCTGAGGTAGGGTCCTAATCTTATGCTTCTGTCATCTTTCTATTTTCTTTCAGTTGTTTTTACCATTTACCATGCCAAGGGAGATACCATGGCCAGGGGCCTTGTTAGGGGCCCCCGGGTCTACCTAGGGCGCCAGAGTCTCACTAGGGCACCCTAGTCATTCAGGGGTCCCAGTGTCCATCTATAGAGGGCACGGGCCCTAGGCACAGGCACTTATTACTATTTCAGATAGTATTGTGTTTGTTTGATGATGAAAAATTGATACCACTACTTGTTTTTCGACCTACAGGATGTCTCGGAGACACGAGAGCAAACAGGCAGTCCCCTGATGGCACTGCTTCGAGAGTGTGCCAGTACTATGTCTAATGTAGAGAGAGCACTTGCAGGTGGTGGGCTTATGGTGGGTGTTTGATATGCCCACAATCAGATTTCATTGCAACATGTTGATGGCTCTGATGGAGAGGTGGAATGCGAATATGTCTACATTTCACTTACCTACAGGTGAGATGACTATCACACTAGAGGATGTGTACAGGATCCTACGACTACCTATCCAAGGAGAGACAGTGAGAGTCATGGAACATCATACAGTGGAGTATACTCGTGGGAGTCAATTGTATTGTTTGGGTCGCATAGTTTCACAGGCAGAGCGAGGACATTTTCAACTCCAGCTTCTAGAGCAAGGATACAGTGACATCCCCTTGGTTTAGAGGATCATGATTGTCACTATCGTACTAGATGGACGAGGCATTCACCTTTACGGGGGTCTCATTCACACCATTAGATAGATGGAGGAGCACCTGACTGTATATACATGGGGGTGTAGTATACTTGTGCACCTTTACCGTGACTTGGGATGGTATGTCCATTACGAGATGCACAGTCTGATGATCTGTACTTTACTACAGGTTTGGGCTTTTGAGCATATTAGGTGCACACGACTAATAGGATTTCCTATAGAGGCAACATTCACCCATCCATGCATTCATGCTTATCCACTAGTTAGATGTTGGAGACACGGTGATCTGTTATACTAGAGAGTTGTCTTTGATAGATTGTAGCCCGGCAATATTATCTGGAGACCATATCGCAGCTATATTGTATGGCCTGGCCAACGAAGATAGTTAGAGAGGATGTAGAGGGATCACCTAATGGTTGATCACCTTGATCATGTCATGGTTTGGTTCTACTTTGACAAGATGGCTTGGCAGTTCAAACAGGTACAGGATGTACATGTAGTGCTTCTAATCTATGCACACATTGTGCGTAGTGTAGTCAGGGCGAACAGTGCCTGACAACTAACAATAGCAAATGTATGTCTTAGTGATGATGAGGGTCCAGAGGATGCAGCACTAGTTTCAGATGCAGACGATGTCAGTTGTACTTGAGCATATCAGACATGGTGGCATACAGCATGACCTGCTCCTATCTTTCCTCCCAGTCACCCTATAGGTGATTCTCAACCTTGGGGCGGTCACGCTAGTGACACAAGGGTAGAGGATGACGTGAGTGACTTTGCAGGATACTACGATCTCAAGGAGGATGTGGAGGATGACGATGAGTCAGAGGAGGTTCCGTCACAGTACACCTTTAGGGCAAGACCGCGACAGGACCAGCAGGAGGCAAACACTGACAAGGAAACCGAGTCGAGACCAAGGTCTAGAGCTCGTGGTCCAGTTCATGTAGATGTTGAGAGACTGAGTCAAAACAAGAGGGGGGAATGTAGTAGGTCTATGCCCCCAGCTACAAATTAGACTGCAGATCTCGTGACACCTTCAACGATCTGAGATCCATTCTGGCAAGATGGAGATCCAAGTTAGCCTTATTTTACTAGTTTGATGTTCTTTATGTTTATTGCTTATGATGTTTATGTGAGAGTCTAATATCTATCTTATTTTCTATTTTGCAGTCAGGACTGATGCTTGGCGAGACTTTGTGGGTCACGTCATAGCAGACATAGTACCTTAAGATGTATCTGAGTAGCCGGTGCAGGCGGGGTATTTTCCACAGCCATCCACTGGGTGACATGCGAAGATATTTATGTCTTTTGTTAGGTATAGGATGGCTATAGAGGTTTTTCTAGAGCAGTCTGCATGAGAGAGAGGAGTTACGTTAGAGAGCTGAGCGTGCCAAGGATGATCTTTAGGCGCAGCGAGATCAAACGATAGCAATACCTACATCAAAGAGAGAGCCAATTGTTGGTGAGTTCTTACTACTTGAGGTCCGGCAGGTGAGAGCTAACAGAGACAGGGCTTAGGCTAAGAGAGACCAGTACCATCGAATGTACCAAGAGGCACATGAGGAGGTGATAGGGATGAGAGGTGAGATCAGGGGGTTACAATCACGGAGTGTCTCTAGGAATCATTCACGATTCATAGCCACACATGGTCAGGCCTCTGTCACGCACACACCACAAGGGCCCGAGGGTACAGGTGACCGAGGTTCAGCTATATAATGTGTATATATTATATACTACGACATCCCATTTTGTTGAGGGATAGTTGACTCGGATGTATATTTGAAACTAATGATATATATGTGATGCTTTTCTTTTTCTCTCTATGTGTAATGATCTTATAAAATTCAACTAGTGATGACTGCTTGAAGGCTAATATGGAAATATAATTAATGCTAATGTGATATACTAACAATTCTTTGTAGAATATATAGTAACAAACACAATGATTAACAATTTCACATACAACCCAAATTTCTATGCTACGTTTAGTTAATACAAGAGTGATCTTAACAAAGAATTAATAAGGAAGATACAACAATGATTAACCAAGCGAAGATGTAATGTTAAATGAATTAAGATAACATGCTAACATTTTGTCAAAATTGAAGCTAATCTATCAAATAAATTTGCTTTGTAACATTTAAAATCAAATCTTAAGCATGAAATTTCTTGAGGTGTACGACATTAATAGGTTCCTTAAGCGGCGTACCTTGTTCATCAGCTAGTCTATATGCTCCAGATCCAAAGGCTTTAGTTACTATGTACGGTCCAAGCTAATTAGGGTTGAACTTACCTTTTTCTCCAAGAGGTGCATTTATATTGCATTGATTTTCATAAAGTACCAAATCCCCAACGTCGAATGAACATTGTATAACATGTTCATTGTATGATCATTGTATACTTTTCTGATGAGCCTTGAGGTACTCAAGAGCGTTTATTTTCCTTTCGTCAAGCATCTCAAGTTCTTGTAGTCTTTTCTCACGTTCGGTGTCGTCGTCAATAATGTCTCTTAAGGAAATTCTCAATGAATGAATTTCTAACTCTAAGGGCATTATTGTGTCTGCACCATAGACAAGGTTATACAGTGTATTTCCAGTAGCCGTACGAATTCTTGTTCTATAGGCCCATAATGCATAGGATAATTGAATGTGCCAATCCTTTTGATGTTTGTTAATAGTCTTTTGTAGAATCTGCCCAATAATTTTGTTTGAAGCTTCTGCTTGGCCATTTTATTGAGGATAATAAGGCATAGAGAAGCAATGTTGAATATGATATTTTTCAAGAAATTTCTTCACATCCTTGTTCTTAAATGGTGTACCATTATCTGAAACGAGGGAGGAAGGTATTCCAAATTGACAAATAATGTTATCTTGTATAAATCGACAAATTACGTCAGCAGTCATGGATCATAAGGGGACAGCTTCGACCCACTTTGTGAAGTAATCAATGGTAGTAAGGATAAATGTATGCCCTTGAGAGGAGGGTGGAGAAAATTTACCAATTAGATCCAAGCCCCAAATAGAAAATGGCCAAGGTGAAAGTTGGGCATGAAGTTCTTAAGCGGGAGCTCGGATTAGGTGTTTATGCTATTGACATTGTGGGCATCTCTTGACATAAGAAAAGGAATCTTGTTCCATGTGCTGCTAATAGTAACCCATTCGTAACAATGTTTGTACCAATGATTTTCCCCCAAAATGCCCTCCACGGGCACCAGAGCGAGCTTCTTCTAAAGCTATCAAAATTTTTGAATTACTTAAACATCGGAGTAAAACTCTGTTATAGCTTCATCTATATAACAGATTCGACAAAATGATGTATCGCGCTGCTAGTTTACGCAGACGGATTCAGGCATTCCTAGATGTTGAATTAGGAATGGTTCCTGTTAGCACAGTAAAAATTTGAAATTTTTACTATCTCCTTACCCCATCATATTTGAATAAAACCTGAAGAATATCCCAAAAAGACCATAATAAAAAAAATTTCTCACAAGGTGTATATGGATGAGCAGTGCCAAATTTCATCAAAATCAATCCATCGGCAAGAGGTTGTGTTGCTTACACCGATACATTGGCGTGAAAATAGAGATCGGAAGAATAATTATGGAAGTCACCGATAGAGTGAGTAATGCCGATGACATTACATCGGCAAGAAAGGCAAGTGGTCATGCCGATCGGTATGACAAATATCTATCGGATAACCTTTTAAAAGTTGCCCCAACGGTATATATCATACCGATGAAGCATTTCGGCAGGAGTCTCACCGAACATCCTGTGGGGGTAACGAAGCAAATAGTCATCGGCGAGAAATAAACTATCGAGATAGCAAACAGCTAAGCTTCCGATGGTTAGAGTCTTAGTGATAAGAAAGCTTTCGGCAAGACTCACAGCAATGCACATCTATCGGGATAAGGGAATTAGGTCTCGTCGATTCACAAGTCACGGCGATTAAAAGGCATCGGTAACACTCCAACATACTCTGTCCGATGAAGGATATGAAAAGGGCCATCGAGGAGATGATTTGGATCAGGATATCTTGATTTAGCTATCCCGATAGTGTATGTCATGCCGATGAAGTCCATATATGAAAATGACTATCGGCGAAACAATAAATATCGGGAGAACATAATTTAGCTATCCCGATAGTATTAATCATGCCGATAAGCAAATCATATCGGTGGGACTTGCTATATCACAGAGAGATCTAAAATACTTGGCGATGAGGGAAGTCATGCCGATGGACTCGCCCACTTAAAACATGACATTACATAGCGTCGGGAATACAATCAAGGGGTCACGCCGATTGACTGTTCGCGCCATAAAAAACGTTGAGGTCGCCCAGACATTTCAAAAATCACACCGATAAGCAGAGTTATGGTGATGTGACACTTCACAGCGATGAACATTGAATTGATCAGGTGATTAATGCAAACGACTACAAAATTCATGCGATCACTATAATTGCAAAAAAAAACCGTCCGAGAGGAGAATACAGAGGAATTCTTAGGGCAAAAGCAGAGGCTTCCAATTCCAGCCACCGAACAACAGGTACACCTACACAAACCATTATATTGCCTGTATTTGAATTTCCTGCCAAAGTTCTAAAATGGAAACTCCGGGAAAGGGAAAAGGAAGGAAGTCACAAGGGGAAACCAGTAAACCTAAAAAACAAAAAACTGATCAAACCCTTGAAGAGAAAGTAAAAGATAGAAAATTAAATCAGGACCTAATTGATCAATTGCCTGGGTCAACTCCCAAGGCCAAGAGGTCTGCCCAACTCAGAGCAGAAGTAGAAAAATTGGAAGATAAACATAAACGCCTGGGAGATATCTGGACCCCAATTCGGGGGTATGAGCTTTTCAGATTTCACTATAATAAACGGTTTAGAAATGCTCCTGTGTCAAACCCATGGCACATGAATTTAGGCAAACTGGTTGTACCTAACGTATTCTTGAATGTAGAACTCCTTCAACTGCTAGCCAGGCATTACAATTCAGGCCTGAAAGCTATCTGCAACCCTCAAGGAGAACCAATTGTACACCTGTCAAAAAATGCTATTTGTGAGGTGTATGATTTAGATGATTTGTGCACTGTCCCTATTGTTTATGAAGATTTGGATAAAGAGTATTGGAGAATGGATACAACCTACAATGGATGGAGGTTACCCATTCATAGGCCCAGGATTGAAGGAGAAGTGATACCCTTGACTGAGAATGATGGCCCTCCCTTTCATGTAGCCATTTTTGAACCATACATTCAATATACTTACTATTCTGTAGGCCAAGTCCTTGGCTCAGAGGTCCCTAAGTTCATGACTATTCCTCTGATGGTCATAGCCTCTGATATTCAATGTCACAATGCCAGACAATTTGATTATGCCTCCTATGTTGCTACTAGAATAGACTCTGGTCTATCTGCAATAAAAAACAATGCTCCAGCATGCTCTTTTGAGCATTACTCGATGCTTATGCATATGGTGTTATACTATGGCCAGGAAGTAGGATTGTGGCCAAATGAGTTTCAAGTTGTTGCTGCGGATAAGAAAGGGGAAAAGATACCTGTACAAATGTGGACCAGAATCTGGGATAGCAGGTATGCCAACTCCAGCTATGCTCAATTTGAAGAGCATTGTGTTAAAGTGCTATATAGGTATTTCAACCACCCCTGTGAATATTCAATTTCAAATGAAATAAAAAGGTTCCTCAGACCTAAAGATTTTGGTGGTCCCCCTACTGTCACTCATAATTGGGGAGATTGGTACTGCTTTGAGGATGCCACTATGATCAGAGTTTATGGATTTGAGGATACTCCATTCATATTGCCTAAAACTGTCCCTGACAGACTTGCATATTTAGAAATAATTAGGCAAATGCATTGTTCGAATGTGATGCATCTAAGTTCACATGATAAACAATCATTCATGCCCAGCACTTTGTGTTTTGGTGATTTTACTGTGGTTTCGAAAGAAGGATACAATCTCATTTTGGATAAACTAATGCATTATAACATGGTGACTGCTGGGGCGAGGAAAGGGTTTGACCCTGAAGGTTTCATTGACTCTGCAAGAAGAAAACAAAATCTCAGTGGATACATGCACATACATTATCCACATGATGATGTCATTAGAAATTTGGAAGAAACAGAAGTGCCACTGATGGTACAGATATCTCTGATGCAAAAGCATTGTTCAAACAGCACCAGAATTATTATGACAAACTTAAAGCTGATGCTAAAGAAGGGACTGATGCCTCAGGCGCAGGAGTGCCCAGGATATTCAAAGATAACGGAGAGGTGAAGAGCAAAGAAGAATGGACTGTTGATTGTTAGGTTATATTGCACAAAGCCACAGGAGCTCTGAAAGATAAAGCCTCTGCATCTAAAGAAGCTTGCAAACAATTGGAGGAGATGGTTACTCTTGATGTAATTACCAGAAGTGCTATCGAGCTTACTGATTCTCACCGTGATCAAGAGTACCTAGATCATCTGGCTAAAGTTTATTTATGGCTGAATAGAGCCTAATTACGCTTATGTAATTGTTGTTAATACTTGTTAAGTTCCCAAAAGACTTATTGAAGAGTTGTATCTCTTCATAGAAATATCTATATAAGTTTGAACAATCGATGCTGAAATGATCATCAGCAGTAGAAGATATTCATATATACATAATATATAATGTCTCAAATTGACTATGTTGCATATTTTATTTGAAGAAGAAATCTGAAGTCCTCTAATTCAGTATTTCTATTTTGGTATCAGTTGCTTGTTGAAAATATTCAATTGTGTGGCTGTCTCCATTTCTGCATTTCCTGGTTATTCAGATTAAGATATCAAGTATATAGTTAATCTGTCATTACACACTTGCTGTATCTGTGTGATTAATTTGGTTGGTGTCCATCTGAGGAATTAAACCCTTCTAACTTAGTCGCAGTAGCCCGGAAGTAGTAAGTTGGGATTACTAAGTAGAGCCATACAATTAGGATTACCATTCTGTCTCCAGTAAAATATTATCTGTTATTCTTGCCCATTCATTTCATTTGGTTCCTTCAAGTAAGGATTAAAATACCTTCTGGTGAATTATAAGATAATTGATTGATTGGTTGGATTGCTAAGAAGAGTTTGTCAATCACTTCCTTGCACGTTTATACAAGCTATAAACCAAAACTGTGCCAAGCAATTAGAATTATTACCATTAAAGAAACCACTGGTCTAGGTCCTTCAAATTGACTCTGTTACCCAACAAGGCACTAGTCTCATTCAACTCAGTATTTAAAACCTTGATATTGCTTATACAATTTCCGCCAATCATTTATTAAACATTATACATAGAATTAAGTAGTCAGCTTCTTTTTCATCTATCTTACATCCTATGCCATTGTAGATAGATCTAGTTAGTCCATTCATCCACACTCAGACTTCTTTAATATTTCAAGGTTTACCCACCTAGGTGTAGCAGGACCTAAAGTGTAGGAAATCATCAAACCTTGAAGGTTGATTTCGTCAAGTTAGTTCAAAAATGTTGCAAATCCAAACATAGAGCCTGGCATCCTCTTAGGATTAGCAACTTGCATTTTTGAGACCTAACAGTTCCACCACACAAATAATTGAATATATAGAAGAACAATTTGTCAATATATGTATTACCACAAAGTTATGAATTTGCAATTACATGATCTTCAATTGTTGGTGTTTTAATATTATGAATAACGAAGGTAAATTCCTCAGGAGAATCATTAGGGGATATAAGGGAAGTTGCTCTTGCCATTGCATCCGCATGTCGATTGTCTTTCCTAGGAATAGTATTTATTGAAAACAATGTGAATTGTTTTAAGAAAGATAGAGCAATCGCACAATATTGAGATAATTTGTCATGCTTAGTTTGATATGATCTAGTTATTTGTCATACAATTAGCTGTGAATCACCATATATTGTAATATTTTTTATGTTAAGAGCCAAGGCGGCACGAAGTCCTGCAATGAGAGCTTCATATTCAACAATGTTGTTTGTGCATGAGAAGTCTAGGTAGTAAGACATAGGAATCATCTTGCCTGTAGGGAGTATTAATATAACACTAGCCCTAAAGCTGGTTCGACATCTTGATCTGTCGAAGTACAATTCCCATTTATCATCCTCAATAATTGTTAAAATTTGGTCATCAGGAAATATGTTGTTATATGTAGTAAAAGGTGAAGGAGCTTCAGTTAACTGATCAACTAATGCTTGCCCTTTTATTACTTTCTGAGAAATGAACTTAAGATTGAACTCAGTTAACAACATAACCCATTTAGCAAGATGACCTGACAAATCTATTTTTGCAAAAAGGTGTTTCAAAGGGTTGAATTTTAAGATTGAACTCAGTTAACAACATAACCCATTTAGCAAGATGACCTGACAAATCTATTTTTGCAAAAAGGTGTTTCAAAGGGTTGAATTTTACTATCACGTGTATTTCAGCATTTAAGAGATAATGTCTAAGCTTTTATGTGGCAAACACTAAAGCTAAGCAATGCTTCTCAATAACATTGTATCGCACTTCATACTCGAGCAAAGTTCAGTTGATATAATAGACAACGTATTCTTTGCCTTCAGCATTATGTTGTGCTAACAAAGCTACCAGGGCATTATTAGATGTTGAGATATACAATAGAAAGGGTTTATCAGGGATGGCGGGTTGTAGAATGGGAGGATAAACCAAATAGGCCTTTAAATCTTCAAAAGATTTTTGACACTCCAATTTCTATTGAAACTTCAAATCCTTCTTCAGTAATTGTGTAAAAGGGTGAGTCCTATCCGTGAGTTATGAAACAAATCGGTGGATGGCCTGTATCTTCTCTTGCAAACTACAAAGTTGGGATATGTTCTTAGGTGTTGGCATATTAACAATTGCATATATCTTCTTCGTATCCACTTCAATTCCACGATTTGAAACAATAAACCCTAATAGTTTTCCACTATCTACACCAAAAACACAGTTATGAGGATTTAATCACATGTTATATTTCCTTATGCGCTCAAAGATTTATCAAAGAATCGTAGCATGATCTTGATGACTAATGGACTTTGCCAAGATGTCATCGACATAATCTTCTAAAATATTGTGCATGTAATCATGAAATATAAGGGTCCTGGCTCGTTGATAAGTAGCTCCTTCATTCTTAAGTCAAAACAACATGACTACCCAGCAAAATGTACCCCAAGGTGTTATAAAAGTTATTTTATACTGATCTTGAGGGTTAATTAAGATTTGGTTATATCCTAAAAACCATGCATGAAAGAAAGTAATTCATGGTCAGCTATAGAATCAACAATCATATCAATGTTAGGAAGTGGAAAATTGTCTTTCAAAGATGCTAGGTTCAAATCTTGAAAGTCCGTACACATTCTTATACGACCATCGAGTTTAGCGATGGCAACAATGTTCGAGATCCAAGGTGAATAGTCAATAGGGCAGATAAACCCAACTTGTAGAAGCTTTTCTATCTCCACTTTAACCATTAATGTAGTACCTTAGGATTCATCTTACAAATCTTTTGTTTAAACGGCTTAGCATATGGTTGTAAGACAATATTATGCATTACAATCTAAGGATCAATACCAGGCATGTCTAAATAGTTCCAAGCAAATAGTTCAGAAAATTCATGTAGTAACTTAGTTATTTCTTCCTTTTCTTCTACATGTAAACAATCGCCAATAGGGATAACTTTTTCAGTATTATCTTTCTCCATGAAAACATCAATAGTCTTTCCACTAAGCAGAATACTGTGGTCTAGGAGATCGGGTGATTGTGGTAGGTCTTCAGATTTTTCATGAAACTTTAGAGTGGCATTTATCATGCTAGTGGTTTTTTCCAAAATATGCGCTATTGTTCAAACAATAAGGTAAACCACATTTATGATGGTAATGAGGAATATTTTCATAAGCACCTAAGAATTCTATTATCGCTTCATCGGTTGAAAAGACATCCAAAGGAAATGCTCTTGGAGGACAACTAGTGTTAATCATCTCAAGAAATATCAAGTTAAGTGTTGATATTGTATTCACATTAAGAGTAGGACATATGTGGGCTTTAGATTCCTTGAAAGGACTATAACCAATGCCACTTGAGTAATGTCGCGAAGTGGATTCTATAGGGACTTTGATTCCTTGTTGATTAATACCAAAACCATTGCCTACATAATCATAGTTCTTATAAAGGATCGAAAATCCTCGACTATAAAGAGAAGAAATTTCTTTGGAAGAAGGTGGGGCTTCATAAGTGTCATAATCTGTAGTGTAAGTAAAAGTACTGTCTATGTTTGTTACCAAAGAACCTTTATGTTTATCATTCAAAGCATGAGATGATATCGATGCAATATTTGCTATTTTAGGGACAGGGTTTTTAACTTAATATTCTCCCATGGAAGAAGATGTTAAATCTAATGAACCCCAATCATCGCCAAGAAATGCATTTGATTGTTTGGACTCTTGCACAACATTATCTAGGGAAAGAGGAGTTGACGAGTCAACTTTCAAATTGTTTAAAATCTTAGGACAAATGATTTGTCTTTGTGATTCAATTTGCAAACAATTGTCAGATTCAGGATCAGCATGAGTAGTGTGCAGCTTATCTTTGAATATGAATTTAATTGAACGATGTAAAGTAGAAGGAACTGCCCCCAATGCATGGATCCAAGGTCTACCAAGAATCATGTTGTAAGATAGAGAACAAGGCATGACATGAATCAGGGTAGGCACAATCACAGGTCCTACTTGTACAGATAGAGTTGTAGTACCCACAGATTGTCATCCAACATTGTCAAAGCTACAGATACTTAATGTTTCTGACTTAATCAAGGATGTATCGAATTTAATCTTATGTAGTAAGTTAATGCCACAGACATTAAGAGCTGATCCATTATCAATAATAACTCTCTTGACCAATGTTTTGTTTATTGTAATGAAGATTATCAAAGGATCATACTAATTCTGAACTTTGAGAGATGGAAACTCATGTTGTTGAAACAAAATGTATGTTTTTGTCGCATGCATACAATCTAATAGAGATGCTACATCATTTGTATTGATAGAGGGTGGAACAATCACCTTCTGTAAAGCTTCTTGGAGCATTCCATGGTAAGTAGGCAAAGTTTGTATAAACTCCCAAAGAGATATCTTTGTAGGAGTAGCACGAAGCTGTTGTACAAGATCATAGTCTTGACCAAACTTTTGTATTAAACAAGGTGCTTGAGGAAGCATAGGTTGAGAAGCTGGTAAAGATATCAGAATTCTCTATTGTTGTTTGCTTTTTTTATTATTTTGAGTGTTATAAGCATGAGTAACCATATTATGACTAGGTTGTTGTAAATTTTGATTTGCTGTGTTTAGCATAGTTGTAAATGTGATCAGGAGCTCGAGAAGAAGGTGGAAGACCTCTAACAGTAAGCATCAGTTTAGAAGATGGTTTAACCACATTCAAACACAAGGTGACTACTATTTTTGGTTTCCTAGAATCTTCCTTAGTTTTAGGAACATAAATTGCATTTGCAAGCCTTTGAAATAACGACGATTTAGGAGTCATAGTGGACTGTTCAATTGAGATAAAGTCCTCAAGAGCTTCATCTAACATATTGAAGTCATCACAACTAAACGGCTCATCATATACATGAAAATCTTGCAAAAAATAATCTGACATTTTAGCATGCTCTACTTAACCCAAGATTTAAATTTAAAATGATGGTTTATGAACTTTTATGAAAAGGAAACACTATGCAAAACACCAAATGATAATTTCCAACTCTTTTAGTGAAAAGATAAAGAATATGATTCAAAATTCAATGCATGTACTTTCACAAAAGAGGGTTTGCAATCTAAATGTGCTTTAGGATAGAAAACTAATCCAGATCTGATGTTTAAAAGGATGCAAATTCTTTAGAGTGCAGGTTCACCAAAATGTTTAGGGTAAAAAAGTAGGTTTCTCTTAAACAAGGTTAAGTCATATTCTTTCACCTAACTAAAGATTGGGAGGACAAGGACCGAGCTCGGGATCAAGCTATTGATCACTTTTTCCCTAATGCTAATTAGGTCTGATTTAGGTGTCTAACTAAGGTTTTATCAAGTGCCCTTATTCACTAACCAAATAAACCCTAATTACACCTTGTAACAGAAATCAACTGAATTCAAAGATGAAGCAAGCAAAACAGATCACAAAAATACGGAGAATAAGGTTTAGAGATCGTGCACCCAGAAATTGAAGGTTGACTGGACTAGGGCGCCCGCTCATTAGTCCTAAAAGTGTCAGGATCTAAAATTCCAAAATCCAATGACGACTGTATCCATAATATATGTCTTTCTACCACTCCTTTTCGTTGTATCCTGCAAAACACGATCTGCACCTACAAAAGGAGGAGAAAGATGTTGTGGCTATATAAGAGCTTGCCTCAGTCAAGCCCCATTTTTGGTATTCCTACCTCAACAATAGCCTGAGATAAAGATTTGCAGAAGTGTGTGCAAACCTAAACAAGTGTATGCAAAAATATCAAACCCTAGATGTCTCAATCAAGGGAAGATCAATAACTTGCTTCAATTCAATAAACACATACAACTTCACCTCAAGGAGATGAAAATAAATGAAGACTTGCATGAATAAGAAGGTGAATCAACAATGCCCATGGAGGATCTCCAAGCTTGATGTTGGAGGCTTCAACCCTTCTCCCGATCATGCAAAATGTGTACAAACCCTAGGAAGAGAAAGATAGTCTCAAGATCTTGATTCCTAATCTCCATCCATTGTCTCCATGATAGAAAATTCAAATAACTTTCAAGAGCTTCAACAAGTCACTGATCTTCAATGGCAATTTCAGCAGAGTTTTGGCATCAAGCTTGCATAAAAATTATGTGTGATAAAATAATTTTCAAATGTCTTTTTATATCTAACCTTAGGAGATTCAAATTTTGAAATAACGTCTCGATATCACGTGAAAACCAAAATTTTGAAAATAAAATCTCGAGGTGCACAGCGAGATCCAACACCCCGCCAAGATTCAAAATCCCAAAAAATGGGGCAAGATTAGGGCGCGGGCGCCCGAGTCCAGGCACCCATTTTCTAACCAGATCTGTATCTAGGGGTCTTAGGGACCCATAGTTCAAATTCTCTTTTCAGGTTCCATCAATTGTTATCTCAGAAAATGAATATTTTGTAACTAGACACTAGCCAATCAGGGTTTCAAGAAGGCCAAAAATAAAGAGGTTAAGGGGGTCACCAAAGGCAAGGAGCTAAACTGAGGGAAATTGTACCATTCCATACAAGAGGACAAATTTCAATGTAACAGCATGGTATTGCTAGATGCTCCATAATCAAACATGAAATTATATAGTAGCCATCCATTTATGATCAATGTGGTGTAGAAAGGATCCACACCCATCTAACTATTCACCATAGATGACCCTAAATAAACCTTAATTGTTTCATCATCTTTAAGAGAAATAATGGATTGTATAGGTGCACTGGAGGTTGTGATAAATGAGACAACCCTATCCCTATGCTCAAGAATCCTAAGAGCTTCCCCTAATGGCATTGAAATTCTTATATGACTCAATATATGGGCCATGTCAATGGGGTGATATGGAGGTAAAGGGGTGTCGCATGAAATTGTAACATCATTTACATCAGGAATGTAAGGTATCAATTGACTAGAAGAAATATTCATACCTTTCACCTCCTTCTTCTTGTCTTTGTCCTTTTGTTGTTCATATGATATTTTAGGTTGGCTCTCTTTGTCATCACCTTTTACCTTGTGAGTATCAATAACAGGTACAACAACTGGTTGGGCCATGTGTGTTGGAACCCTTTGTACATATTTCTTTTTGGTGGATGTTGGTTGCATTGGAGTTTTCTTCTTTTCTAGCACATTCTTCTTGGGAGTGTTGATGTCCTTCTCCACATTTACCTTTCTCTTTTCTTTGTCACCATCTAATGCACCATGTCTTGACTCCGTAGGAGATTTCTACATAGGCACTTGCCTATTGCTCAGCTGATAACCCCCTTGAACTTGCATAATGGTTGCATCAGTCAAAGCTTTTAAATCTTTCTCAAAACTTGAGACTACTTGTACTTCTTTTGCATAAGATCCCTTAAGTGCCCAAAATCATGAGTTGGCAGTTGATATCTCTTTGGACCTGCATCATAATCATATTGTAAAATATGATCATCCTCTTCATAACTGTGATAATTGACATCATCACCCCTCTTCTCATACTCCTTTGTATCAAATTGATTTATCTCCTCCACATAGTATTTGGCTACACCTTCTTCATTTGGAAACTCCTCTTTGCTCATTGAATGAGCCACTGCATAATTCGCTAGATCATGGGGAAGGAAACAAGCCTGGCACCATGAAGATGTATCTTGGAAAATAATTTTATCATTTCTCAACTGATCAAGTGTATCTCTTTCAAGATGCTTGAAACTTACATGCATGGGAGTTGCTTGTCTATCATTTTGTTGTGGCCTCTTGGACCAATCTGTGTCGTAAGGTATGTTATGCAATCTTTAACCTTCGTTGAAATGTGTTGTGGCACCTGAAGGTGCCAAGCCTTTATCATTTCTAGAAACCATGTAAAATAAATATTTCATAACCACCATAAGCTTATCCAATTTATCTTCAGTGGTGAGGGGCTTATTGAAAGCTACTTTGTCTGGCTAGGATAGCTTTACATTAGACTTTTTAATGTGATTCCCTGAAGCTCTCATGTTTCTCTTAATGTTGATAGTTGTAGCATATGCCTCCCTTAATGTTTGTGGATTCTTATCCCTCAAACAATAACCAATCTTTGAGTCAAAAGCACCACAATACAATACCAAACACATAAACTCATTAGGTCTTATATAAGGAGGTACCTTTTTCATTGTCATGATGAAGCAGTTGTTAAAATTAGCTAATGTCTCATTTAGTGCCTTTTTGATGGATGTGAGTTCATGGATAGCAAACTTAGGGTTAATCCTATCTCCATATTGCAATCAAAATACCCTCATGAACTCCTCCCAAGAGTCAAAATTACTACAACCCAAAACCTTAAAACATCTTACAATCACCTAGGCCAAGGGTTTCATCAGGGTGATTAAAAGAGGTTTATCAATAGGTTAAGGATGATTTTGGCCAACTTATAAGAGTGTGTAGAGTCCTCTGCACTTCAAGCTCAACTAGACCTAGGAGGGATATTCCTAGAGGCATAAAATAGAACTAAACAAACAAACAGTGCCATACCCAATGTATACTTGACCCCAAAAGATGTCACTAGGTCAAGATAAACTGGCTGCACATGCCTCTAATTAGGCTGATGAGAACAAGCCTATAGAATGAGGATGCTTATGGAACTGTAACTGCATGTAAAACTTGATAATGGTGCATATCCAATGGGCTACTAAGTCTCAAGTTCATCAAAGGAAAACACTAAAAGGAAATGTATGATTGCCTATTTGAAGATTCAGATGCATAAAACTCAATATCAAACCATGAGAATATTTAATAATCCAACACCATACAACATTCTTCCATATGTAATATTGAAATTACCATTTACAAAGCCTAAAAATGGATTAAGAACTATCACATTCATTCAAATCAGATTTTACAATCATACCATAATTGTGGAAAGAGAAAACCCTAACTATGATAGAGGCTCCCTGAAAGAACACTTACAACAATGGAGAAAAATAATGATTGATATCAAGTTTACAATATCTTTCACATACACTTATGATAGTTGCTTCCTGAAGGACTGAGACTGAACAATAGATGAAGGCCTAACTGCCTTGGATGCTCAACACTGGTAGAGAAAATTCAGCCCAAAATGATCAACCCTTGAAAAGAGTTTCAATCTTTCTCTTATAGCCTTCACAACTCGGATCTAAGAATGAAATGGGCAGGAAAACCCTAACAACCCCACCACCTGCAATAAAAACATTAATTTAAACTACCCATTTCACATTAATGGTGATCCTAGAGGTTTTTGATGTGTTCACAGGTGGTGGGAGGAGTAGGGAAGGCAAAACAATCAGGCCTTGAAAAATCAAGCTTCCTTCAGGAAATTAGTTTTTGAAAAGGTGAAGAAGGAAGACCTGATCTCCAAAGTCTGAATGGAACAAAGGGAAACCATCAAGCTTTAGAGATTGGACCTTCACCATACATTGTTCACTTTGGAATAGAATAAAAGAACTACCCGATCCTAAAACACTTATAAAAAATTTGAAGCTCATTGGGCTTTGGCGATCGGACCTTCTGCCTTCTGTCTTCGAAAAGAAATAAGGAAGAGAAACCTCCTAGTCGTCGACACCCACAACACTTAGAAACATTTTGAAACCTTGGTGGACTTCAGCAATCAGGCCTTCCTGCTAATGCATGCTAAAAGGAAGAAAGAGAAGACACCTCTCGCTTGTCGAATGCCTGCAACACTTAGAAGAATTAAAGCCCCGTCAAACTTTGGTCATCGGGCCCTCACCCTTCCGCCTGCCTAGAAGAAGACGAAAGACTACCACTCCAACCTCTGATGATCTATAGCACTTAATATTTTGAAGCCTTGGCACACTTTGGGGATCAAGCCTTCCTGCTAATGCATGCTTGGAAGAAGACTGAAGGTCACCACCCCAACCTCCGATGCCTGAAACACTTAGGTGATTTTACGAATTACCAAGAGAGAATTCAAAGACGATAGGAATGGTGTGATGGAAGAGAGAATCCTAAAACTCTGAAGCTCTAAAAAAGGAAAAAAACATAAGGAAAAAACCAGGAATCGCTTGGACTTAGCTAATTTTTCAAGGTTTTCTTCCTTGCATTTCAAAAGGCAAACACTTAGAAACTTTTGGAGGGAACCAATTCAAAATAGTCTCAGATCGGATAGAAATGATGGGTTCAACAACAAAGGCACAAAGTAGGATCCTAATGGATTTGGGGCAAAATAAGTCAAGTTGGGAATTGGTTTTTTCATGTGCCAACAAAGTTATCACCAGAGCTCTTTTTTTATTTCCCTCCAGCGTAGAATTAAAATTTGATGTCCAACACTTTTTTCAAGGTCTCTGGGACCACAAAGTGACCTTCCTTTCATAGCATCACATTCCCGCAAAAGACAAGAAAACATCCTCAGAGGTCAAGATTCCCCATCCCTCTGAAGCTCTCCCCAGTAATTTGTCACATCAGTCAGCCTTGGTGAGCCACCAAATAGTGGAAAGACCCAACTTTTCGTTAACCTCCTTTTGGGTTCTGCATTCCAACTGCAATATGCAGGGCTGGATCTAGGCTGATGTTTGTTCATTTTTAGAAAGACTTCTTACTAAAGAGCTAGCCAAGTGCCCTTTTCATTGAACCCCATCCTCTTTTCCCCATATACACTAGAAATTAAAAATATTTGAAGCCTTTGATTTCTGTTCTATCCAGGCTCATTGTTGTAGCAGCTAGTTCCTTCTTTACCTAATTTATTTTTCTTCTTTTTGAAAGTTGAACCTCAAAAAAATCCAAGAAGGTAATCAATTCCCTCAAAAGATTTCATAAGGGCCTCAAATATTGTATACTTCGTGATGGACTGCATCTCCCAAATGAAAATGAGTAATATTTCCATGCACTATAAGGCTTAAAACAATCTATTCATATCCCAAAAAGGGACCTAGAGCCCAACATTCTTTTAATTACTCATGCATTTTTGTTTACTCACACCATATTTCAAATGCCTAGGACCAACTAGGATGACTAGCAAATTAAATCAGTTTCATCTAAAGGATATAAAGGTCATTTGCATACACATCATAACAACAATGTGAAAACTATTAAAACACAAACAGAAAACAATCGCTAACTAAACACACATGCAAAGTAGGACATATGGCACAAGTTTAACCACACAAGTATATAAAATCATAAATTATTCCAATTTAGAGACAACTCAATGGACATAGGAAGTATCCTCCTAATCATCATCGAATAGGGTGGGTATGCAACCAACATATCATATAACATGCATGGCCAAAACTCAAACATAGAATTGGGTAATGTGAGATGGTCAAGTGAATCCCTATCTTCTCCTCCACATCTGTCCATTGGTCAAACACATGTATACATGTTTCCTATACACTCAAGGAAAAACATCAAATTGAATAATAGAGATCATAGCTGAAGCAACATAAAATGAACAAGGAAAATGTGAAATCTAGCTACTCAGGTAACCATCTTGAAAATCACATTATACATAATCAACTTGTTATATCCTTTAATATAATCAAAAGTGACTATAAAACACAATAAGAATTTGTGCGTAGATGGCACTACATTTGCTTTGATTATTGTTTTTCTTCTTATTCTTGCTTGCAATAGTTGGTGATCAAATTTCTGGTAATTCCAGTTGGTTCAAGGCCAAGTGATGACTTCACCTTGAAGAGGAGACAAATGGGTGTCTACAATTCAAGTTGGGATAAGATCTTATCAAAATTGAGTGAGTTTTACTTGTGTAGATGTTTCTAGCTCCAACCGGATATATTTAGATGCCTTTGCCTCCAACAAGATGTCGAGATGTGCTTTGTCTCCAACATGATGTCCAAATGTGCTTTGTCTCCAACAGGATGTCCTGATGCACTTTGCCTCCAACAGGATGTCTAGATGTGCTTTGCCTCCAACATGATGTCTAGATACACTTTGCCTCCAATAGGATATCCAGATGCGCATGTCTTTTTGAACTTGAAATCCCCAACCAGATGTTTTCCAATCAGATGTCATGTTGCCTTGGATGTCCTGTTGACCTATGGATTTCTGCTAAAACACCCTGTAGTGCCCAGAATGTGACAAAAATGGTTTTTAACCGCATTAAAGCACCCAGAAAGTGAAAAAAGTGGTTTTTAACCACCTTTATGATCAATCTAAAAATCCAGTAAGAGGACACCGATCTAAAGAGCCAGTAAGAGGATGTCGATCTAAAGACCCAGTAAGAGGACACCGATCTAAAGAGCCAGTAAGAGAATGACACATGTCCTTTCATGTGAAGATGTGTGGTAACTACCTCTTTTGCATATAAAAGGGAAATTTCTTGCTTTTGAAGTGAATAATCTTCTTAGTAGTGAGTTTTTGACTTTTGTTGTAGCTTCTTCTACAAGTTTTAAATTTAAAGGCAGATTGTTTTAGGTTTTTCACAGGGAGGGTAGGATACTCTAATTTGGTTATTGGAATGATTGTAAGGCTTAGGCCAAGGCATGTAAGACTGTAATGTCATTTTACTCTAGTTGTACACTCCAATTGCAAATGAATAAAGAGATTTTTATTTTATTATTGTGAGTCATTTTATTTTGTTGTCCAGTTCAATAGCTTGTCAAAGCCCCTAGACCATGACTTGCATCAAGTGGTACCAGAGCATTTGAATCCTTAAGTTTGTGGATGTGCAAACATGGCACACCGAGCCATAGGTAGAAGAGGAGTGGTTCCAAGAGCTGGAGATGGAACATTAGTGGGATGCTGAGAGGCATCACGACTAGGCTGGATGCAATGGAAAGAACACAACGTAGAGGAGTACGTATAGAGGATGTGAGTGATAATGAGGAAGAAGTTAGTAAAGAAGCAGAAGAAGGAGAAGATGGATATGAGAGGAGGTTTCTGAGTGAAATGACAAAGATTGCTAGTAAATCTCGTGTAGAGTTACCCATTTACAGTGGTAGTCTAAAACCATATGAGTAGATAGATTGGATTCTAGAGATGGAAAAGTATTTTGAGTTGGAATCTATTGAAGATCCTGAGAGGGTAAAACTTGCATGTGCAAAGATAAAGGGACATGCATCTTTATGGTGAGATCATGTGCAAGTTGAGAGACTGAGAAAAGGAAAGGAAAAGATTAAAACCTAGGAGAGGATGTTAACTAAGTTGAAGGAAAAATTTCTACCTGCAGACCATCGGATCACCATGTTTAATATGTTGCAGAACCTCAAGCAAAGGGAGAAAAGTGTGCAAGACTATGCCAAAGAGTTTTATAGATTGAACATCAAGGCTAGTCACATTTAAGATGATGCTAAGAAGGTCTCTAGGTATGTAAATGGTTTGCATTATTCTATCCAAGATGAAATTAGCATGGTTAGAATTACTAGCATAGAAGAAGCCTATCAATTTGCATTGAAGGTAGAAGAAAAGATCTCTAGAAGGTAGAATAGTTATAGGTGAAGAGGTAAATCCTCCAAAGAAAAAGGGTAGTCAAATCTTGGATGTGGTTCTTAGGATAAGCAAGGAGAAACAGGTTATTCTCAAACCAATACCCAAGGAGGTATAGGAAGGGGTGATTACTCCTGAGGTAAAGGAAATTTTGAAAGAGGAAGAGGGTTTGGTGGAACATGTTTCCACTGTGGACAGGCTGGACATAAGGCATTTGAATGTCCTCAAGTATAATAGAGCAATGGGAAAGGAAAAGAGACTAGAGTCCATTTAGCACAAGCTAAGGAGGAGAGTGTGGCAAGTATAGCCTCACCAAAATTTGGAGAAGAACCTGAGGATGGAGAATCCTTGATGCTGAGGAAAGCTCTTCTAACACCAGAGAAAGTACAAGAGGAACTAGAACAATGAAGAAATTTGTTTAGAACGAAAATGTTGCAAAGACTTCTGGAGCCATTTCACTTCTCTAGAGTATCCTTTTAATGATACTTCCAGAGTTGTTCATTGCATTTCTCTAGAGTATCCTCTCAATAATACTTCTAGAGCCATTTCACTTCTCTAAAGTATCCTTTCAACAATACTTTTAAAGCCATTCATTGCATCTCTCTGAAGTATCATCTCAATGATACTTCCAAAGCCATTTCATTCTTTGGAGTATCCTCTCAACAATACTTCTAGAGTATTTTTTCAATGATACTTCTGAAGTTGTTCATTGAATTTCTTAGAAGTATCCTCTCAATGATACTTTCAGAGCCATTTCACTTCTCTCAAGTATCCTTTCAATGATACTTCCATAGTCTCATTGCATTTCTCTAGGGTATTCTCTCAACAATAATTTTAGAGCCATTTCACTTCTTCGAAGCATCCTTTCAATAATACTTCTAGAGTCATTCATTTCATTCTCTAGAGTATCTTCTCAATGATCCTTATGATGCCACTTCACTTATCTAGAGTGTCCTTTCAATGATACTTCTAGAATCATTCATTGCATTTCTTTAGAGTATACTCTTAACAATACTTCTAGAACTATTTCACTTTTTGGAGTATCTTTTCAATGATACTTCTAGAGCCATTCATTGCATTTCTTTGGATTATTCTCTCAATGATACTTATGGAGTCATTTCACTTCTTTGGAGTATCCTCTCAATGATACTTCCAAATCCATTCATTGTATTTCTTCGGAGTATCCTCTCAATGATACTTTCAAATCCATTTCACTTCATTCTCTAAAGTATATTTTCAATGATACTTCTAGAGTTATTTGCTGCACACTCTAGAGTATCTTCTCAATGATGCTTCTAGAGCCATTTCTCCACGTTTTTGTTGCAAGGTGTGCGCCCTTGGTCTCATTCTATTATACAATGTAGTGCTTGGGTTTGTGACAAGGATTAATCACCTCCCGTGGATTCATTAACTCTGGCGGTTGAATTGGGCATTAACAAGTCAATCTTTTGGTACAATGGCAAACGTATTGCTAACAATTAGTATCAGAGCCTGGGTCACGGGTTCAAACCCCTCGCTTGCGCTAGGTGGATTGTTGCAAGGTGTGCGCCCTTGGTCTCCTTATGTTGTGCAGCATAGTGCTTGAGTTCATGATAAGGCTTAACTGCCTCCTATGGATTCATTAACTATGGTGGTTGTATCAGGCATTAACAAGTCAATCTTTTGGTGCAACGACAACCATCTTGCTAACATTTTTTGGAGTACCCTTTCAAAAATACTCCCAGAGCCACTTATGTCATCACTCCAAAGTATTCCTTCAATGATACTTGCAGAGTTTTTCATTCACTTCATCATTGTTTTCAAGCATCTTTTCAATAATTGCTTTGGATCCCTTTCTTAGTGATGCATTTAGAACCCTACTTCTAGCATTAATTGCAAAGTTCCTTAATGAGAAATTTTGGTGACATCCTTGGAGCACAAGTCTACATTTATTATGAAGTCCTCATCATCACTTTCCATAATAAATTTAGACTACCATCATGTCACCATTTTGTCAAGTATGGTTGTATATTTTGGCATGATAATTTTCATAAACAACAATACGTACGGTCAGGTACACATTTTGTTTTTATTTCAAAAAAAGTAATAATTTTCTTTACAAATTCATTAATTTCACATGATATCATTATGCTTTGCAGTTGCCAAGTGTCAAATCACATCATAATCCATAGCTTTTTAATTATTACTTTTACACTTTCGAGCATGGGAAATGACAGCTCAACACTGCACCATCAGTAGCTAAGGTACTATGCATTTATGATCACACATTTAAACTCTATTTGACACATGTAAAATAATAACACACTATTATGATCTTTCTTTTCCTTGATCTATAAATTCCTACACCATTTTACATGTAACTAGTGATTGATCTCCTCTCCCCTGTATCCCAAAACTTTGTCTAAAAACTTGTATCCAAGTTGTGTAATCTCTAGAACCTACATCCAAGCTATGTAATCTATAGAACCTATATCCACATTGTTTAATATTTGAACCTTTATATCTCCCTCTCCTTCTCACTCCCCTAGCACTAGTAAATGTAACATCAACCCAACTTGATTAGGATTTTTCAAAATGAGAGGACAAGGTAGATAGAAGTCTATGTTTATGGACGATTATAAAGAAAATAAGGATACCTACCTTAGAGAATATGACTATATTTCTATGTGGGAAGGATTAAATAAAAAGAAATAACAAGATGTAGAAGCAAGAAGGTTGTAATGTCCCCTTCACAGGCTTAAAGAATTGCGGGGACCCTTAGCCTATTATAATTTCCGTAGGCTAATCGAAAAGTTGCAAGGAAATAATTAATTAATCAACTTAAGTTGTCTAGAGATGTTTATTTTAAAGGTAACTTATTTTTAATTAATAAATTTTATAAAGGTTGGACAGTATTACAAAAGTGACTTAATTTGGGGCCCAAAAAGTAAATTTGTTGGAACACTCTAATAGACTGAGAGGGGGGTAAACCAATATATGCCACAACTTAATCCAATTCAATTTTATCAACAAAATCCTTCTACTACCTTAAACAGATAATGAAGCAAGCTATGTAATTCAAAACACAATCACACAACCATAACACCAGATTTATGTGGAAAACCCTAGAAGGGAAAAACCACGGTGAGAAAGTTGCTTGGATCTACTGCCCAAATCTAGCCTCACAAATAAAATAGGTTTACAACAAATTTTATGGGCTACAACACAAAGGAAGCTACAACTCCCTAATACATAGTTTTATGGGCTCCAACCCAAAGGAAGCTAAAACTCCCTAATACATAGTTTTATGGGCTCCAACCCAAAGGAAGCTACAACTCCCTAAAGTGCTACAACACTTACAAGAAGAGGCTCTAACCTTTGCACCAAAAACACTTGATTGATTATGTCGGTTCAATCACCTTCGCAGCAAAATTTTCTTTCGCACTAACATATGACTTCAATACCTCTGCTCAAACAACTCTGCTATCTTCAACACACCTCCGCAATGCAACACAATGCTACCTCTCTTATGAATCATGCATTATATTCTCCAGATTTCCTTCTCAACTTTAGGATCATTTATCTTCCTCACACACACACACATACACTCACTCTTCACACTTGCACATACTCTTCAAATCCTTTTACCCTTTGCAACAAGCTTGATCTTTCATTTATATGCTTCGCAAGTCTTCAAATATTCACCTTTGTCGGCCTAGATGAAACGTGCAACGACCAAACAAGTCGACTCCCAGATCAACTGCGGTAATATAGAAAATAAATCCCATTATGTGGTTCATACCAAGTGATCAATAGGACTTATTTTACCTTAGCACACATGTCAAAGCTGGAGCACACTTCCAAACACATGATGCAATCACCTAAAAACACCATGTCAGCTCAGTAAACACTTATCCTTTCATGCATTAGCTCCAGACCTAAAGCGGTACCAGAGACGTAAAATAACATCATGCAGATCATACACTAAGCATTATATGACTTGAAAAACCTTCTCATACATTCCTTTCTCTGATTTATGTATCTTCTTTTTGGCACAAACAAATAGACACTGATGTCAGTATCCCTTACTCAGTCTAATTACACTGTCTTGAAATAGAACATTGAAAAACATACTTTGGGTACTCCACAACACTTGAAACTTGAATTGAGAAAACATACAGACAATATGAACTTATCTTTCAAATAGAAAGGCCAAATATTATAGTGTGGTGAAATGCGATGGCTTTTACTTTCTCCCTCTGATGATCCTAAATAGCAACATGACTTGTCATTACCCAACTAACTATGGAAATCACTGCGGTACATTGTATCATTTGAAACTTGGATCATGCATGCATCTTACCTATATCTAGCTATTCTCCAAGCCACAATATTATATCTTCTAGTATGGAGAAATGTGGAGCATTATGCTACACCTTTGAAATTGTAACAACACTGTATCATTGTCTCCACTCTACTAGCTCTGGAATGCTCTGCGATACTTTTTATGTTTTGAAACTTGAAACATGCATACTTCATAGTTGTCTCTGTCTAACCTCCAAACCACAAGGCCAAATCTTCATCTGCAATAGAATGTGATACAATCTTTTGAGCTCCTTCAGTAAAAATCCATGTGCCTTTAACAATTGAAACCTTGTACACTTTCCTTCATATCTTATGCAATGATTTTCATAAAGAGACAATAAATACAACATTCACAACACCATAGACAACAATCACAACTCTTTTCATCAAAAACAAGAAGCCACAACTTCTTCATGTCAGCATATTCTTCAACTTGACAACTTTCACCTGTCCATGAACTTCAGAAGATAAGGTACAACCGTGTACAGATGACACCGATTCAACAACATGCTCATGACTTTAATAACCATATCCTTCACCTCTGATCATCACTCCTTTGTGTGCTCCTCTGACCATCACTCCTTTGATATAATATGCAACAATGTGCCTTCCATATCACTACACCTCTAATCACTCTTCTGACATCAATGATTACCACTCTTTTTGACATCATATACAATAGTATGTCTTCCACATCACAACTATGTTGACATCAATGACAACATATGCAAAAAAGTTAAATTAAAAGAAATTTCAAAAGTTGATTTTGAGGGGTAACATAAAAGTTATGAAATTAATAATTCAAAGGGGTATAAATAGGAGAGCTTGAGAAGAGGAAATTCATTCTTGGCATTTTATTTTCAAATTATAGCTTTGAGATTAAGTGATTGTTCATCTTTTCTACCCTAGGATGAAAACCCTTCAGCAAAGAATGGTTTTGAGGACAAAACCCCTCCTAGCTATTTGAGTGGATTCATCCAAAGTTCACCAGAGAGCTGAATATTTGTAGTTTTGTGGAGATTGATGCTTGACAAACATTTATTTGTATTTCCAAGTTGTAGATTAATAAAATATTTGTAAAGAAAATTATTCTAGAATAGTTGAAGAGAAGTTTATGTCCATTTTTATTGGTCATACCAGCCAAAGTTAGGATGTACCAGTTTAACTCAGCAAAGACATTTATTTAGGCTAAGGTTGTGCCATTTATGCCCCAATAACATGATCATATAGGTTGAAATCTAGGTATCTGAAGTAGTAGCAAGGCATTTGAAGATTATAAGGAGGTGTTTGAATTTTAAGGGTTTTTGGAGACCCAAAGCCCCAACCGTACATCTTTTTATCTTTTGTGAGCATTCATTGGTGGGTCACAACTCTATTTGGGACTAGCAATTGAGTCGTACAACTTTGAACAATTTTATATATATAGATCAGGTTTCAGGAAGAATACTAGGGTTTAGATGTATCTACAATATTATTTGATATATTAGTTGTTATTAAGGGAGTTTCTAGCCTGTACTTTCCTCTCAACATTAGAGGTTAGAAGTTTTAATTGTTGGAATGCACAAGACAACTGAGGGGGGGTGAATCAGTTGTCTCAAAACTTTAACCACTTATCAACACATCAAATGTTTAATCATTGTTATTAAGATTTAACCATGAAAGCATGAAACAACAAGCTCAACACAATAACACATGAGATACTAGATTTTTTATGTGAAAAACCCTATAAGGGAAAACCACAGTGGGTGTTAGCCCACAAAAATAAATATGTTATATCAATACCGAAAAATAGAGGCTCACTGCCCAAGATGCTCACTACAAATATTGGGGCTCACTGCCAAGATTGCCTCATTGCCAAGGGGTGGCTCACTGCCAAAGCTTGGTGAACTGATTTGATGGCATCTACTCCATGCCTGAGTTTAGTTCCATTGAAGCACAATATAACTCCTCTACTCTGCTCTTCTTACACCTTTTCTCTTATCTTCGCATTTTTCCACAAGGACATCTTTTTCGCAACTACATTACATGTTTTTATACAATTCATCAACCTTGGAATGTACATCAAGGTCAGCATTACATTCATCAACCATTGGAACAATCTCCAAGGTCGGCATTACAAACATACATAGAAATAAGTCTAGACCTAAACAAGATTGGCTAAGGAAAAGATGTATGCGGATCACAATACACCTTAGTTGGGACTCAAATTCATTCTTCCATGCCACGACACGCTTCCACAATCTTCAATGCAACTCTGCAAGTAGTGAAAACAACCAAGTCGGCCAAGACTGGTGTTAGCACTAAGTCTTTTAGGAACAGTCTACCCACATGATCCAAATTACTCTTCGCAGACCAATCAAAAGATAGGAAAATGATTAGGAGACATCCACAAGCACATTATAATCATCAAGAACTTCCGTACAACCTCTAAACAATTTAACCATAAGATTCTTCAATCAGGAACATTTGAACATAACTATTATCCACTGTCATATAGAAAGGATCACTTGCGGACCACCAAATCATGAGCCATTGGAGTTGAAGGTACTTATCATCATTACAAACTAGATTCCAAAACTGCAGACTGAAATGCTTAAATGCAGAGGAATGCGAAGCATAATACATTCTCCCTGTCACCACCAAATATACAAAAAAAGTAGTTTTCACTCTGGTGAACATAACTCACTCAAAACTTCATACTGAAGGCTCAAACTAGGAACATAGCATCTTCAGACATGCCTCTAAATAACTTCCAATCTGCAGACAAAGATATTCAATCTACAAGAAACGCAGAGCAATCTACTGGATTGTTCTTCAGTAAATAGAGATACTCTTCAACACACTGTTTCCACTGGGAGAGCAAATTTTCTCAAAAGCACTTGGAAACTTAATATTAGGATTACTTACTCATTATCTCCAACAGTTACATAGGCAAACAAGAAAGCATCAAAACAAGAGCACAGTTGACACCAATGACAGCCCTGATATGTTGACATCAATGACAACACCAGTTAGGCATATACTTGCAATAGTAATAATTTTTAGTTTTGTTTATGCTCATTGTAGTAGTGATATTCAATATTGCATGTTTGAAATCTGAGTTTAATAATAGTGTTCTAGGTATGATTGTTTTGAATATACTATCATACTGAAATAATATAAGATTTATCCTTCAATACATTGTATTGTGCATCTTATTTTAACTTCATTTTTTCATACATTTGTCAAAAACACAAAAAAATAGTTTAGGATATTTCAAAGGTAGGCATCAACCTCTTCCCAACCACTAGAAAACAAACCTGTAGGAGGACCTGCAAAACCATGGGTGTGGGGGAGTGATGAGGCCAATCAGTACCTCATATAATTCACACAAAAGTAATCATTTTCCCCTATTTAATACCTTTCTTATGTGGAAATTAATGATTATTTAGAAGTTATTATTTATTTGAAGTAGAAATAAAATATTGTATATTTCAATTTGGTATTAGCTATCTAATAAAATTAAATTACTAACAAAATGTTTGCACAAAAGTTATGTTTTTGATGGAATAGGATAATTTTGACAAATTCTGGAGAGTAACCTCTAAATCTCCTAGACCTTTAGTTTTGTATGCATCTTGGGTATCTCTGCAACCCTTAACTCCAGAGATAACTTTGTCAGCTCTAGAAGCAATAGCTCTAGAGAAGACATGTTAATAGACTCTGGACACTTTACTTCCAAAGAGAGCAAGTCTAGCATCAGAACTTTAGAGGATTACATCCTTATTCTCCTACGAAAATGCAACAGTCAACCGAACCCACAATGTATTAATTACTAGAAATAATTCTCAATGCAACATTGGGAAATTCTTAATAGGAATAATTATAGGGAAAACCATAACTTCTTTGTATTAATTGATCAACAAATTATGTATTTATCTTTCAATTGTAAGCTACAATTTAGATTCCTATTTGAGCTATCACAATAGTGTGCATGTTTTAGCATGATCCTGATAAGTAGGAATATTTATGGGGAATTAAAGAAGGGCCTAGATATAGAGATCAAGAGATAGAAACAAGGTAGAAAATTTTAAGTAATTTTCTAGATTTCTTTTCATTGAAGAGAATTTTGAGTTGCATCTTTTATGTGATTTTATTACAAACTTAATGAGCATGAGTATAATTCTGCATATATTTTTTACGAGTCTATGAGAATTTGAATGCGATTTAAAGAATGTAAGGGTCACATAATGGACTCAAGACGTTCCCAAGATCACCTGTAACCAAAACAAACTTACACAATAAGAGAGAAGCAATAACAAAGCTATATTTCCAAAAAGAATGTTAATGATGCATATAAGGTACAAGATATACAATATATGACCCACACATATGTACAATGAGAGCCCTTGCTTATATAGGCAAGGTTGAGATCTAGGATGTAATGCCCACCCAAGTATTTCCCTGGTGTGCTTTATGATTCATATGTTATAAGTTGTATTGAGTGTTTATCAGTGTATTATGTGATTCTTATGATCTAATCCATTGCACTGAACTTGTTGATGAGGCATGTTGTACCATTGAGAGGTTTTGAGGGTGTATTTTGGATGACCATTAAGGTGTTTCCGATAAGGTTTTGTATTGACTTTTCACTTCCAAATATGTATTATGGGATGCATATGTTTTGATTGTGTTTGATAGATCATTGCAGTATTTCAGCTTCATTGTTTTCACTATATCTTTTATAGTTGCGATTGTTAGATTATTTCAACATTGTAAAATGTTGTTGATTATGCATCATGTTCTTATATCATGCTAGTTGTAAATGATTGCATTAGATGTGATGATTTTATATCATGTATGATTTACACCACGTTGGAGTGGATTATGTTGCTTTGGCTATTATATGTGGAGCAAATATGTCTGATGTTTGACTTGAGTGTATAGGCAAATTACAAGTGTTTGACTACAGTGGGAAATGCAGAGAAGATTGACATGGGACGCTTATCCATCTCACCCTTATCCTTATGTTGTGGAAACATGTAATGTGTGTTTTAGTCCCTTACATGTGTTTCCTTAGCCTTTTGCACTATATTTTAAATTATCTTGAAAACGTGTTTTCCGTGTTTTTGATATATTTTAATGATTTGGTTGAAAATAATTAATTCTATCTTAGTGAAAATGTTGATTGCATTATTTTATGCTATGGGAATAAATTTAAAGTGATTTCAATCCTCTCCTGAAATTTAATATTGTTCCTTCGAAAAGATAGAATTGCATTACTTTGGAAAATTGAATTCTTTGATATGAGTGTTTGGACTTTTCAGAATGCAGTTAAATTAAATTGCAACTACCTAGTGGGAATAATTGCATTAATTTAATTACCTATTCCTATTAATTCAAAATTAATTGTTTAAAAAGCATTTGGGAATTAGAAAATAGAAATTTAAGAATTAGGGCCTTTTTGTATAAAAAGGGGAAAATAGACTTATTGAAATTCATTTTATTTTTCTTCACTCTCTCTCTCTCTCTCTCAAAACCCTCTCCTTGATTGAAAAGAAATAATTTTGTGTGGATGGATTGAAGAGGATTCTTGCTTGCTTGGTTTGAGGAACGGATTGAAGATTGTTTGATGAAGGATTTGGAGTGTGGCAAAAAGATTGTCTTCAACAAACTCTTCATTTTGCTTGTATTCAAGAATTTTTGGAAAGGTATTTTCTTCCAATTCCTTTGTTTAAATTTACCTTGCTCTTCCTTTTCCATACCACTTCATGTTGTTTTCTCATTGCTTCATTTGAATTGGAATTGATTTGTAGGGAAATGTAATAGTTATTTGTTTTCATTTGCTTGAGTTTTAGAGTTTGGAAACTTGCAAAAGCAAACAAAGTTATGGAAAAAAATTATTACAAATGCCCAAGTTAATTTTATTGCATGAATGGAGTGTTATGCATATTTAGAACAATGAGTTGTTGTTTGTTTTTTGATAAAACTTGTAATATGGAAGTTGAAAAAAATCCAAGGTTGCAAAGCAAACCTTTAATGGTGAAATTAGGGCTTTTTATGGTTATTTGCATTGTAAGAAAAATGTGAATTTTGCATTTTAGGCCCAATTTGAATGATTTGAAATTTTGGATGAGTAGTCTCCATTATGAATGTAAGTATTGCATCTTTTTAATTCATGTCATGATTTTTATTGCCGTGTTTTTTGTGCCATGCCCAATCTAAAAAATTGGTGAAATGGATGTATAGGAAGAGGTATAGGGAAAGAAATGAAAGGAAGCAAGGTACATGAAAACGCTTCCTACACCGAACTAATGAGGGGAATAGTATGCAAATTTTTAGATCCTTACAATTACAGATATGTGAAACATATAACATATAGATTAAACAACATACAACAACACTTATAATGCAAGTGACACAAGATATATGTGGGAAAAACCCTTATGGGTGAAAAACCCCACACTCTAAAACCTGCACAATGTATTATCAAATCTAATGGTGATTACAATACACTTGCAATGCAAGTTCTTTCAGGAGTCTTCAAGATATCAGTTCTGGAGCAATTCTGACAACGTAACAGTACATGTAAATCAACTATGCAACTCCAACTCCAAGCACCTACATTTATAGAGTTTACAAGGCCAACATGGGAAGCTTCTAGAGGTAGACGTCCAACTTGGCCGAATGGTCAAAATTCAACGCCTTGGGACACTTGTATAACATGCAAGCAACCTCCATTCAACCGTCATAACATACAAATTTGACTTTCCCAATGTGGAGCACTCTAACCAAGAATAGGCTATGACAGATGCTCTTACACATCTTATAGTTGTCATAGAATCTACCAAACATAACAACATTTACTTTTGTAAGAGAATCTGTCATACAAGACTAATAATAGCATATTCCTCTTACAACATGTCAATCAAACTTGGGCACTCAAAGATGCCTTCCTCACATGCAAAGATACTCTCCAACACTTGTCTTCACTTGTCATAGGAATCTCTAATTCTGGCTCTTACATGTCATAGATTCCATCATACATAATAACTCCTTACACACACCTCAAGATGTTAACACATGGCATATTAGTGCCACCTCAAATGGGATGCCTACATTCTCATGTGTTGACTTGACCATTCAAGTCATATTACAAGTAGGATGACATGTCATCATGCCACCCCACACTAAATGAAAAAATAGGATGTGCAAGCATAAATACAAAATAGGCCAATAAATAAAATACAAACAAATATTAAATCCTAGGAATTTGCAAAGGTTGAGACACCTTAATTCCCAACATTCTCCCACTTGTCAAACACCTTGCAAGAGCCAATAGAATGACAAGATTTAATTGTTAGGGGCCAAGAGGCCCATAGACTCTAAACACCATCTGAACTTATCTATGCCCACAGGTTTCGTTAGTGCATCTACAACATTCTTCAAAGTGTCAACCTTCTCCAATATCGCCTTCCCATCTTCTACCATACCATGAACAAAATGAAACTAAACATCAATGTGCTTTGTTCTGGCATGGAAAGTAGGATTCTTTGCTAAGCAAATGGCACTCTGACTGTCACAATAGATAGTAATATGTCTTGCATCAAAACCAATATTTGAACACAACCTCTTAATCCAAATGGATTCCTTACAAGCATGAGTAGCTGCCATACACTCTGCTTCTATCATGGACAAAGCGACCACAGGTTGCCTCTTACTCATCCAAATGATAGCCCCACCAAACATAGTAAACACATAAGTACTGGTGGATCTCCTGCTATCAATGTCACCTCCCCAATATGAATCCACAAATCCACTAATACTCACAAAATATTGAGGTCATATAGGATAGCCATGATAACATAGGGAATACTCAAAAGTACCCTGCAAATATCTAAACACTCTCTTCACTGCATCCCAATGTACCCATCCAGGATTAGCCATAAATTGACTAAGGACTCCCACTACTTGGGCAATGTCTGGTCTTGTACAAACCATAGCATACATCAAACTACCAACAACACTATCATAAGGAACTCTACTCATATCCTCCATCTCAGAAGGAGACTTTGGACAATCTACAATAGATAACTTTGTCCCCATCATAATAGGAACAATTAAAGGTCTGCAATCAACCATGTTGAATCTCTCCAACACGGTGTTAACATACTTACTCTGGCCTAACCAAAGTTTTCTATTTTCTATGTATCTTCTTACCTCCATCCCCAGAATGTACCTAGTTGCCCCTAGATTTTTCATTTCAAATTGTGCTGACAACTGAGACTTCAAATCAGAAATCAAACTTTTACCATTCCTAATTAGCAACATATCATCAACATATAGTGCAATAATGAGAATGCGATCATTGTCAACTTTGAAATAAACACAATGATATGATTTCAATCTCACAAATCCAATACTCAACACAAAGGCATCAAACTTCTGGTACCACATCCTAGGAGACTATTTCAAACCATACAAAGACTTTTTAAACTTGAAAAGTAGATTTTCTTTACCTTTCATCATGTAGTGCTTTGGTTGTGACATATAGATTTCCTCCTCTAGGTCACCATGAAGGAAAGTTGTCTTCATGTCCATCTGTTCTACTTCTAAATCATATGTTGTTGTAAGAGATAATAGGAACCGAATAGATGTTAGCTTTGCAATGGGAGAGAAAATCTCAACATAATCAATTCCCTCCACCTGAGAATAACCCTTCACAACCAATCTGGCCTTATATTTCTCAACACTTCCATCTGCACCAAATTTCTTTTTGAACACCCATTTGCAATCAATAGGATTTTGTCCTTTAGGCAAAGGCACCAAGTTCCAAGTTTTATTCTTTTCCAAAGAAGCCATCTCCTCTTCCATGGCCTCCTTCCAGGAACCTACATCTTTCATACCCATAGACTCTTTCATAGTTCTAGGCTCATCAGTGTTAGAAATCAAGGCAAGATCACAACTAGAATCAAGTAATGAATAACCAAACCTCTCATGTTGCTTCCTAATCTGTGTAGACCTCCTCAAAAGCTAAGGTAGAGATTCTTCTTCTTCTTCTGAACTTTCAGAGTTTCTAGACGTCTCCTCATCATCCGGTCCAATAGGATCTTTTAGTTCAGTCTTCTCAAGGGTAGTAGGAAACTAAACCACATCCTCTTTCTTTTCTTTTTCTTCTAGTTATATAACAATAGGAGAAGGAGTTGCCTCTCTAAAAATAACACTTCTATTATACAAGACTTTCTCAGCCATAGGATCCCAACGCTTGTACCCTTTCACACCGACACTATAGCCAATGAAGATACACTTAACTGCCTTGTTCTCCAGTTTTGACCTCTTCTCCTTATGCACATGTGCATATGCCTCAAAAAAAAAAACATGAAGATGTCTCAAAGAAGGCTTCTTACCAAAGCACACCTCCATGGGTTTCTTTTCAACAAGCATTGAAGTAGGAGACCTATTAATCAGGTAGCAAATAGTAGCTACAACTTTAGCCCAAAACTTTTGTTTGAGGCTAGCTCCACTAAGCATACTCCTAGCCCTCTCCATCAACATCCTGTTAATCCTCTCTACAACTCCATTTTGTTGAGGAGTGTATGGAGTTGTCTTATGTCTTTCAATCCCATGTTCTTTACAAAACTTCTCAAAATTTGCCAAACAAAACTCACCACCATTGTCAATTCTCAAACACTTAATCTTTTTACCAGTCGAATTCTCTACAAAAGCTTTAAACTCTTTGAACTGACTAAAGACTTCAGATTTGCTTCTGAGGTAATTAACCCATGTTCTTCTACTGTAGTCATCAATAATTGATACAAAATATAAAGATTTAAAAATTAAAGGAACATTCATAGGACCAAAACATCAGAATGAATAAGACCCAACACCCCAGAAGACTTGTAAGAACTAGAGTAAAAATGAACACAGTTTTTCTTTCCATATACATAATGTTCATAGAAATCAAACTCAAGATTACAATAATTTAACCCCTTGATGAGGTTTTTTTTAGGGCTCTAAGACCCTTCTTACCAATGTGACCAAGTCTCTCATGCCACAACATTATCTTCTCAACAGGAATTTTCATTTCTAAAGCATTAGCACCCTTAGGTACCCAGGAAGCATGACCATCAAAAGTTGATACAACACACTTCTTCACTGTTGGTTCCGATGGTGAGGATGAAGAATCTAAAGCTTTTTTATTCAAAATAGAAGAACTATTACACTGGATAGTGCATGCATCCAGCTGAAACAAAGTACCTCTTCGAGTACCCTTAGCAAGCACCATAGCTCCTCTCATCATCTTACATCCTCCACTCGAGAAGACAACCTGCACACCCACATCATTCAACTTACAAAAAGAAGGTTCCATGCTAAACTAAGGATATGAAGTATGCCATTAATCCACTTCACTCGTCCATCAGGGAATCAGATCAAGAATCTTCCACGGCCAATGATCTTTAAGTGAGAGTCATCACCCAGTTACACCTTCCCACCATCAAATTCTTCATACTTTGTAAACCAACCTTGATTGTGAAAGGAAGCTAGGTGTACAGAAAATGCTTCCTACACTAATCTAATGAGGGGAGGAGAGTGCAAATTCAATTTTATCTTTACAATTACAGCTATGTTAACCCACTAACAGAGATATTGCAGCAAACACATAAGCAAGAAAGTAAGACAGAAGGAGAGAGACACAAGATATACGTGGGGAAAACCCTTACGGGTGAAAAACCCCACACTCCAAAACACAGCTCAAATGTATTTCGTAAACAATGAAGGTTACAATACAACACAAAGCTAATGCTCTTGCAGGAGTCTTTGACACTCGTATCTGGAGATGTTCTGGCAGCATAACAGTACCTATCAAACCTATAGTACATCACCTCTCCAAAGCACCTGTTTATATAACAAATACAAGGCAAAAATGGCTCCACATTGGGATGGGCATCCAACATGGCCTCATGGCCCAAAACCCATGCCTATGGACACTTGTCCAACACTATAGGATGCTACTGACACTTGTCAAGTCACCCCATCCCAAGGAGGTCACCTATTTCTAAAATGGGCTATGACAGATGCTCTTACGACTCTTACAACCATCATAGAATCCGTCATGGTTGTCATAACTTACAGCTGTAAGAGAATATGTCATACACAAGCTATAAATAGCATATTCTCTTACAACATGTCATAGTCCACCTTGGGGCACCCAAATATGCCTTTTCAAAGATGCTTCTCGACACATGTCTTCACCTATCATAGAATCTCCTATTTCTGACTCTTACATGTCATAACTTTGTCATAAGAATCTGTCATGACTGTTTTGGTCAATATTCCATTACACAACATCTAAGATGCCGACACATGGCAAAATATTCCTACCACTAAGTGGGACACCTATCTCGTCATGTGAGGACAAAATTACATGTGGTCATATGCCATGTAGGATGACACATCACATTGCCAACTCCCATAATATGACAACATAGGATTTGCATCCAATTAATACAATAGGCAATAAATAAATAAATACTATGTAAAAATTAAAGGAATTACAAAGGTTGAGACACCTTAATTCCCAAGATTCTCCCACTTGTCAAACACCTTGTAAGAGCCAATAGAATTATCAAGATTTAACTGCTATAGGCCAAGAGGCCCATAGACTCCGAACACCATCTAAACTTCTCTATGCACACTGGCTTCATCAATGCATCTGCAACATTCTTCAAAGTATCTACCTTCTCCAAATTTACCTTCCCATCCTCTACCATGTCTTGCACAAAGTGAAACTATACATCAATATGCTTTGTTTTGGCATGGAAAGTTGTATTCTTCACAAGGCAAATCACACTCTGACTATCACAACAAATCGTAATATGTCCTGCATCAACACCAATATCTAAACACAATCTCTTAAGCCAAATGGCTTCCTTACAAGCATGATTTGCTGCCATGTACTCAGCTTCTGTAGTGGACAAAGCAACCACAGGTTATCTCTTACTCATCCAACTAATTGCACCACCAAACATAGTGAACACATAGGCACTGTTTGATATCCTGTTGTCAATATCACCTGCCCAATCAGAATCAACAAATCCATGAATACAAACTAAATGTGGAGGTCTTGTAGCATTATCGTGATAGCATATGGAATACTCAAAAGTACCCCTCAAATATCGAAACACTCACTTAACTGCATCCCAATGTACCCATCCAGGATTAGCCATAAATCAACTAAGGACTCCCACTACTTGGGTAATGTCTGGTCTTGTGCAGACCATAGCATACATCAAACTACCAACAGCACTAGCATAAGATACTCTGCTCATGTCCTCCACCTCACTAGGAGATTTTAGACAATCATTAATAGATAACTTTGTTCCCAATGAAACAGGAACACACAATGATCTACAATCCGCCATGATGAATCTATCCAACACGGTCTTCACATACTTACTCTGGCTTAACCAAAGTTTTCTATTAGCTCTGTCTCTTCTAATTTCCATTCCTAGAATGTACCTGGCTGCCCCAAGATTTTTCATCTCAAACTGTGCTAACAACTGAGACTTCAAATCAGAAATCATATTCTTACCATTCCCAATCAACAGCATATTGTCAACATACAATGCAATAATGAGAATGTGATCATTGTCAAATTTGTAATACACACAATGATCTGATTTCGATCTCAGATATCCAATCAACAACACAGACATCAAACTTCAAGTACCACATCCTAGGAGACTACTTCAAACCATATAGACTTCTTTAACTTGCAAACCAAATTTTCTTTACCTTTTTCTATGCAATGCTCTGGCTATGACATGTAAATCTCTTCCTCCAAATCACCATGAAGGAAAGTTGTTTTCACATCCATCTATTCTACCTCTAAATCATAAGCAGCTGTAAGAGATAATAGAAATCGAATGGATGTCATCTTTGCAATGGGAGAGAAAATTTCACCATAATCAATTCCCTCCACTTGTGAATACCCCTTCGCAACCAATCTAGCCTTGTACTTTTCAACACTACCATCTGCACTAAATTTCTTCTTGAACACGCATTTGCATCCAACGGGTTTCCATCCATCAAGAAAAGGCACCAAGTCCCATGTTTTATTCTTCTCCAAAGAAGCCATCTCATCCTCCATGGCCTCCTTCTAGGAACCTGCATCTTTCATGCCCATAGCCTCTTTCATAGTTCTAGGCTCATCAGTGTTAGTAAGTAAAGCAAAAGCACAACTAGAATCAAGTAATGAATAACCAAACCTTTAGGTTGCTTTCTTGTTCATGTAGACCTCCTCAATGGCTGAGGTTGACGTTTTGCTTCTTCTTCTAAGCTTTCAGAGCTGCTAGAGCTCTCCTCATCATCAAGTCTCACAGGATCTATCTGTTAAGTCTTCTCAGGGGTAGAAGGAAACTAAACCGTATCTTCTTTCTTTTCTGTTTGTTCTGGCTGTAGAACAACAGAAGAAGGTGTTAGCTCTCTGAAGATAACACTTTTTCTATACAACACTTTTTTAGCCACAGGATCCCAAAGCTTGTATCCTTTCACACCGACACCATAGCCAATGAAAATACATTTAACAGTCTTTTTCTCCAATTTAGACCATTTCTCCCTAGGCACATGTGCATATGCCTCACAACCAAAAACATGAAGATGTCTAACTGAAGGCTTCTAACTAGACCACACCTCCATAGGTGTCTTACCAACAAGAGCTGATGTAGGAGATCTATTTACTAGATAGTAGGCAGTGGCAATAGCTGCAACCCAAAACTTTTGTTCGAGGCTTGCTCCACTAAGCATACTCCTAGCCTTCTCCATCAGTGTCCTGTTCATCCTCTCTGCAACTCCATTTTGTTGCAGGGTGTATGGAGTTGTCTTATATCTTTCAATCCCTTGCTATTTACAGAACTTATCGAACTCTACCGAATAAAACTCACCACCGTTGTCAGTTCTCAAACACTTAATCTTTTTACTAGGCTAATTTTTAGCAAAGGCTTTAAACTCCTTAAACTGACTAAAGACTTTAGTCTTACTTCTGATGAAATAAACCCATGTCCTATTATAATCATATATGAAAGATACAAAATATATAGATTTGGAAATTGAAGGAACATTAATTGGACCAAACACATCAGAATGAATAAGATCCAACACACCAGAAGACTTGTGAGAACTAGAGTAAAATTGAACACGGTTTTGTTTCCCATATACACAATGTTCACAAAAGTCAAACTCAAGATTACAATCATTTAACCCCTCAACGAGGTTTTTATTTTTCAAGGTTTGCAGACCCTTCTTAGCAATGTGGCCATATCTCAAATGCCATAACATAGTCTTTTCAGTGGGAAGCTTAACTTCCATAGCATGTGCACTACCATCAGAACTAGTTACAACAGATTTCTTCACTGCTCATTCAAATGGTGGGGATGAAGTGACTACAACTCTTTTCTTTGAGTTAGAAGAACTATTGCACTGTGAAGTGCATGCCTCTAGCTAAAACTAAGTACCTCTCTGAGTACCCTTCGCAAGCACCATAGATCCTCTACTCATCTTGCATCCATCCTTCAGAAAGACAACCTGCATACCTGCATCATTCAACATACTTACAGAAAGCAGGTTCTGTGTAAGGCCTGGAATGTGCATAACTCTAGTGATCCCCTTCACTCGTCCATCAGGGAATCAAATTAAGAATCTTCCATGACCAACAATCTTCAGATGAGAGTCGTCACCCAGGTACACTCTTCCACCATCGAACTCTTCATACTTCGTGAACCAGCTTCGATGCAAGGTCATGTGGAATGATGCACTAGAATTAATCAATCACACATCATCAGATGCATGGGTGGCCATGGCTATGATGAAGGCATCACCATCATCTTGTGACTTGTTAGAACATGAATCAGGGGCAATCTTCTTTTTCTTTTTCTTTTCTTCTTTGCATTCCTTTCAGAAATGCCCTGTCTTCCCACAGTTCCAACAGAGAGCCTTGGACTTTCCAGAAGATTTGGATCTCCCACGGGATTTGGATCTGCCCTTTTCACCTTTCTTGTACTTCTTCTTCCCTTTCTCTTTGGGTCTTCCACGAACCGCAAGAGCCTCTTTGGCTGACTCGGATGTCTTCCTCTGCATTTCTTTAGATAATAGCAAGGACACCACATCTTCCATCTTGAAGGTGGTAGTGGTGCTTCTGATAGCTATGACAAGATGATCCCATGAATCTAGCAAAGAACAAAGCAGGGTCATGCAACAATCCTCCTCCTCCATTTTCACACCCACAGATGTCAACTATGCAATGATCATGTTGAAAGCATTCATGTGGTCCACAACAGATCCTTCATCTTCCATCTTCAAAGTGAACAACTTCTTTTTCAGAAAAAGCTTGTTTACCAAGGAATTGGCCTAATAAACATCACCCAGCTTCTTCCAAAGATCTTTCGTGCTCTTATGTTCATGGACATTCAACAGGATAGAGTCAGCTAAATAGAGTCTTATGAGACCCTTAGCCTTCTGATCTTTGAGGTCCCAATCATCTTGAGACACTGCTATAGGTTTTACACTAGATACGGTTTCCCATAGGTCACAATCAACAAGTAGGTCCTCCATCTTGAGTTTCCACAACTCAAAATTAGTGCCATTAAATTTCTCCACCTCTAACCTTCCAGATGTGGTTGTCATCTCCTTGCTACAACAATATACAGAATGCTCTACACAGCACTCCCACTCAACCTAAGATTAGCTCAAAAAACCCCCACCCAGTAGCTAGAACCAAAACTAGCTAGGCTCTGATACCAACTGAAAGGAAGCTAGGTGTGCTTAAAACGCTTCCTACACTAATCTAATGAGGGGAGGAGAGTGCAAATTCAATTATAGCTATGCTAACCACTAACAGAGATATTGCAGCAAACACATAAGCAAGAAAGTAAGATAGAAGAAGAGAGACAAGATATACGTGGAGAAAACCCTTATGGGTGAAAAACCCCACACTCCAAAACACAGCTCAAATGTATTATGTAAACAATGAAGGTTACAATACAACACAAAGCCAATGCTCTTGTAGGAGTCTTCAACACTCATATCTAGAGATGTTCCGGCAGCATAACAGTACCTATCGATCCTGTAGTTCATCACCTCTCCAAAGCACCTGTTTATATAACAAATCCAAGGCAAAAATGGATCCACATTGGGATGGGCATCCAAAATGGCCTCATGGTCCAAACCCCACACCTATGGACACTTGTCCAACACTGTAGGATGCTCCTAACACTTGTCAAGTCACCCCATTCCAAGGAGGTCACCTATTTCCAAAATGGGCTATGACAAATGCTCTTACGACTCTTACAACCATCATAGAATCTATCATAGTTGTCATAACTTATAGTTGTAAGAGAATATGTCATACACAAGCTATAAATAGCATATTCTCTTACAACATGTCATAGTCCACCTTGGGGTGCCCAAAGATGCCTTTTTCAAAGATGCTTCTTGACACATGTCTTCACCTGTCACAGAATCTCCTATTTCTGACTCTTACATTCATAACTTTGTCACAGGAATCTATCATGACCGTTTCGGTCAATATTCCTTTACACAACATCCAAGATGCCAACACATGGCAAAGTATTCCTACCACTAAGTGGGACACCTATCTCCTCATGTGAGGACAAAATTACATGTGGTCATATGCCATGTAGGATGACACAGCACAGTGCCAACTCCAACATTATGACAACATAGGATTTGCATCCAATTAATACAATAGGCAATAAATAAATACAATATAAAAATTAGAGGAATTACCAAGGTTGAGAGACCTTAATTCCCAACAGATGTGAGGTCATGTGGAAAGAAGCACTAGAGTCGATCAACCACACATCTTCCGATGCATGGGTGGAAAAGTCAACAACAAAAGCATCACCATCATCTTAAGATTTGTCAGAATCTGAATCAGAGAAGTTCTTCTTTTTCTTCTTCTCCTCCTTACACTCTTTTCAAAAGTGTCCAAATTTGTCATAGTTCCAACATAGTGCCTTGGACTTTCCAAGAGACTTAGATCTCCCACGGGATTTGGATCTACCCTTTTCTACTTTCCTGTCCTTCTTCTTCCCTTTATCCTTAGTTCTACCATGAACCGCAAGAGCCTCCTTAGCTGACTCGAAAGACTATCTCTGCATCTCTTTAGACGACAGCAAAGAAACCACTTCATCCATCTTGAAGTTGGTAGTAGTTATCCCAATGACCATGACAAAGTGGTCCCATGAGTCTAGAAAAGAACAAGCAAGGTCATGCAATGATCCTCCTCCTCCATCTTCACACCAACGGAAGTCAACTAAGCAACCAGCATGTTAAAGGCATTCAAATGATCTACAATAGATCCTCCATCTTCCATCCTTAGAGAATATAGCTTCTTCTATAGGAATAACTTGTTCATCAGGGATTTAGCCTGATAAACATCTCCAAGCATCTTCCAAAGGTCTTTCGCAATCTCTTCTTCATGGATATTTAACAAGACAGAGTTAGCTAAATAGAGTCTCACAAGACCCTTAGCTTTTCGATCTTTCAAATCCCAATTTGCTTGAGCCATTGCCATTGGTTTTGTGCTAGATATAGTTTCCCATAGATATTGATCCACAATCATGTCCTCCATTTTGAGTTTCCACAACTCGAAATTACTGCCATTAAACTTCTCCAAGTCTATCCTTCTGGATGTGCCTGCCATCTCCTTCCTGCAAAAAGATCACAAAATACTCTACACAGACTCCCACTCAATCGAAGATTAGTACAAAAAACCCTACCCAACAACTAGGATCAAAGTTGATCAAGCTCTAATACCAACTGAAATGAAGCAAGGTACATGGAAATGCTTCCTACACCAAACTAATGAGGGGAATAGTATGCAAATTTTTAGATCCTTACAGTTACAAATATGTGAAACATATAATAGAGAGATTAAATGACATACAAAAATACATAGAATTCAAGTGACACAAGATATACATGGGGAAAACCCTTACAGGTGAAAAACCCTACACTCCAAAACCTACACAATGTATTATCAAATCTAATGGTGATTACAATACACTTGCAATGCAATTTCTTTTAGGAGTCTTCAATATGTCAGTTCTAGAGCAATTTCAGCAATGTAACAGTACCTGTAAATCAACTATGCAACTCCAACTCCAAGCACCTACATTTATAGAGTTTACAAGGCCAACATCGGAAGCTTCTAGAGGTAGGCGTCCAACTTGGCCGAATGGTCAAAATCTAACACCTTGGGATGCTTGTAAAATATGCAAGCAACCTCCATTCAATCGTCATAACATGCAAGTTTGACTTTCCCAATGTGGAGCACTCCAACCAAGAATAGGCTGACAGATGATCTTACACATCTTATAATTGTCATAGAATCTGCCAAACATAACAACATTTACTGTTGTAAGAGAATCTGTCATACAAGAATAATAATAGCATATTCCTCTTACAACATGTCATAGTAAAACTTGGGTGCTCAAAGATGCCTTCCTCACATGAAAAGATACTCTCCAACACTTGTCTTCACTTGTCATAGGAATCTCTAATTCTGGCTCTTACATGTCATAGATTCTATCATACATAATAACTCCTTACACACACCTCAAGATGCCGACACATGGCATATTAGTGCCACCTCAAATGGGACACCTAAATTCTCATGTGTTGACTTGACCATCCAAGTCATATTACAAGTAGGATGATATGTCACCATGCCACCTCACACTAAATGACAAAACAGGATGTGCAAGCATAAATACAAAATAGGCCAATAAATAAAAATACAAACAAATATTAAATGCTAGGAATTTGCAAAGGTTGAGACATCTTAATTCCCAACAAGAAAGGAGTGACTCCCACCACACACCACAGTACAAAGGGGTCATAGGAATTAGTGAATATGGAGTTTAATTAAGTTTAACCATAATCACATTAGGTAATCAAAATGTAATAAGATACCTACACCAAATAGGTGATGCTTTCTTAGATCCGGTCTGGGTTGTAGAGAGTATGTCATGAATTTTAGAGTTGGTGAATACTAGAGTACACCCCTTGATAGGGAGATTGACTACTCATATCCTACGAGGTTGTAAAGCCCTCATAATGACATTCCTTGTCTTGACTGCTAGTCTCTCTTCCTTGCTTATTGTTAGAATTATATTCGACAGGATGTGACCCTAGCATTTGCATGTGCATTGAGATGCCCGATTCATGCTTGTATATGTGTGTCATGGTCTACGATTTATGCCTTATTTAGTATGCATTGAAGGTGTGAGAACCTCCCTTATGCTTGAATGTCGTGATGTCCTTCTATTATGTTGTTGGCTTATGTGATACATTCATACTTGTCTGTGTTTTATTGGTAGTTGTGCCACATGTTACTTGTATGTAATTGTTTAGAAGTTGTGCCATGTGTTACTTGCATGCATTAGATTGGCAATTGTGCCACATCTGTGTTGTGAGCATTGATTGGCGTGCATGCCATATGTAGCCTTTTATGTTGGCTATGTTATGAGTGCCACATGTGCGTGTGGTATTCTTGATTGGATTGAGTGTTGCCATGATTACCCTAGATTTGTGTGAGATGGCTTTATAGCGGTGTTGCCCTGATCATCTTCTTTGTAGATCAGGGGTTGCCTAGAGTGGCATAGTTATCTATTGCACTTGATGATAGTAATATGGTTGGGAGATGAGCAACATTTCTCCATTGGTCCTATCACAATGATCTTTTTGGTGTTGGATGGCTTCCTTGTCCTTTTTGCAGGTTGAGTATGTCATGTTATGTGCCTATTGAAGTACCTTGGAGAGCGTGCCGAACTTATGGTGTTTTATGTACTTGTAGCATTTTATTATTGCATATTGTAAATCCTTGTAAAGTAAGTCCTTGAGACCATTGTAATAAGATTTTATTGATTTTATGAGGTATTTTATGATGTTGGTTCTGATGCATCCATGTTTAGGATGAAACCCTTTGAATGTAATAATTATTTGTTATCATCTAGTATTTTTCCACACCTCAACTTGTGAGGATGTTGGAATGATTTGTATGTTTTACATGTTGCAATCTAGATATGTTAGCATGTTTAGACTCAATTATGTGAAGTTTTGATTGATGTTTATGGATTTCTTAGTATTGGATCATTTTTTGCCCACATAGGTGGCGAGGATCCTATCATTGCTTTTGTCATGTGTCAACGTTGGTTTTGAACATGCATAGCATTTTGTCACGCTTTTGTCTTATTTGTCATGTGGAAATTGTTGTCTCAACACCTTATTTCATGTTTGGTAACTGGGCTAAGTGCCTTGGTGTCTCTAGAGTGTTAAAATCATGTTTGGAGTCCTTTGTGGGACTTGGAGAAAATTCTAGGTTTTAAAGTTTAATTTTTTGTCAAGTTTCTATATGCTGCTAGGACTATAGCACCTAGAGTCCATGGATCATGCAGCCCCAAGCACTAGTGTCTAGGGACTACAATGCCCAACACTAGTGTCTAGGACTTCAGTGCCTAGCTCTAGTGCCCAGGTTTAGCTCCGGTGTCCAGTTCTAGCACTATAATCCTATAGGGAATCTTTATTTATGAAACTTGTTTCCCTTGGACCTATGAATCTTCCCATGCCAACACTTTGTCGATATGTGTCCCAGTTTGGAAGTGATTCCCACTTTCTCTTTGGGAAGCATGCCTTTGCATAGAATCAACTATTGACCATTCTAACTGGTTGAGGGCTTGTAACTCCTAGTTGAACCATTCCTTGGCTGAGTGTTTCCCTTGGGTTGGGATGTCTTGTGTAGACATGGAATGGATTGAGGTAGTTATCACCCTCATCCTAATCCATGTGTTTGTGAGGGAGAGAGATCATGGATGTGTATCCGATCTTCTTCATGGAGTGAGCTCCATCTCTCACTTGGTCATCATGGTGAATTGTCACATGATGAGTGAAGTCTTCCACTTGTGCCATTTTTTTTAGTAAATGTTGCACTTGCAAACGCAAAAAAATTTGTTCATTCGGTGTTTGTTTGGATAATATCCTAGGTGAAAGCTTGGGGAATTACATTTGGTATCAGAGCCCATGTTGCAACATTGGCAGCTCTAGGTTGTGTGTTCTACTCATTTTGTTTAAGCATGTGTGGGGTCCTTGTGTGATTGTGTGTTGTGAGTAGCCTGTGTTTTCTTTTGAGTTGTCTTCCTTGCAGTGTGTGTGAGTGTTTGAGTGACCTTGTGGGGTCATGCTAGTGATTTTCTGACCACTTTTGATGGTGGGGTTATGTAAACCTATGTGTGAGATGAAACATCATATTCTTGAATGTTCAATTGAACATGGTGTACTCTTTTATGAGCTATGCATTGTATGGGAAAGAGATGATGTTTTGATCATATGCATGATATTTGAAGAAGATTGATTTGGTAATGCTAGTGTAAATGTACCTTGCATTGTGCACCTTGTTGTGTGTATATTATGTTGCAGTAATAAAATACCCTCTTACTACTTCTCATGTTTGATTTATTAATTTCATCTTTATATGATTGGAAATGCTTGCATGAAATGCATCTTGCATTGTCTTCTCTAAGGGCATGTCGCTATGGGTGAATTAATTGTGTAGGTGTAAGAAATAAAATGTTACATTGCTAGAATAGATCATTTGGGTAACGACATATGTCCCCAAATTTCATGCTTCACTAGGATTCATGTGGTTATTTTAGTGTGATTATTGTATTTCTTTGATTTAAAATTTAAAGAGAAAAAAGGGTTGTGAAAGGGTCATTTACATAGTCTTGTGACAGTGATGTGTTCAATATACCTTGGTTTGTGAACTTGATTATGTCCTAGCTTAATCTCGGTTTCTATATGTTTACTAGAGTGTAACTAAATGTATCATTGCATGGTGATTGTAATTTCCTTGAACCGGATGAAGCTTTTGATGAGGTTGTGGTAGTGGTTGTTAATTCATCATCATTTAATTATCAATCTAGAGGTGTCTCGAGCAATCTGCGATAAGACACTTTAGTGTGGGGGGTTGGAGTGGAATCTGAATCTGGTGATTGGATGGTTTTGTGTGTGAAAGGTTCAGTCTTATCTAGCACACATGAGGGAAATAGAAATTAGTCTAAATTGTTTTTAAAAGAAACACACACACTGAAATAGAAATTACACTATTTGCTTGGAAAGAAACACTCGTGATTTGAAAGAAACTAATCTACTTGCTTGGAAAGAAACACACTTGCTTGAAAGAAACGATTCATTGTACTAAAATGAAACTCAAAGGTAATTGCATCAATTGTCAACTACAGCAATGAAATACTCTGAATACAACAATGTTGTCTAGATAACAAATCTCATTTTAGTATTTTCATAATTTAAAAGACAAACCTGCACGTGACATTATCTAAACAGTTGTACAGAAAAGAAAAACACAACATAATATTAACATGCAAAAATGATAACGATGAACAAAAAGACACAACAAAATAACATAGAGATGAAATACCAAGAGATCTCCTCCAAGTTGGGGAAGCGGGCCCTACTTTCCTAGCCGGAGATGATCCTCTTGAACTCAAACTATGTTTAGAAGAAATTCCCCTTCATTTGCATTCAAAACAGCCCCAAAATGGGCATGCATACATGAGTGAAAACGAGGAGTTTTCCTCCAGCTGAAAAAACAATACAATCTAACTAACAATCTGACTCAAAAGTGGAACTAACTAAGAGAGACTAACTGGCTCCTATTTATACACTTGAGCATTATTGAAGTAAATAACTATCCAAAATCCTAACTACAATGAACTAGGATTTAAACTAGTTGCTTTATTTATTACATCAACAGTTCCTCTACGATTTTCTTTAGATCAAAGATTTGTATCAATTTAATCTTTGGCAAACTGAATGATTTCTTGGAATGGTGTGGCGCTGATGGTCAATTATTTTAGTTGGCATGGACACCAATTAACAGCTACTTCAGTTGTCACTTAAATAAAGTGACATGGCAACTTGGATCTTAGCAGGCTACTTTTATTGGGGCGTTGGTTGTATTTGCGTTGCTAGACTCTTAAATAGCCCTAGGATTGGCTTTTAGTAGTCATCAACTCAAGGGGAGGATGGCTCTCTTGGTGTGTAGCGGCATCTAGAGTTGTCTGGGGTTTAAGCTCTTCACAAGAAAGGGGGCTCAAGAGGGGTTCGAAGACCACTGGGAAGTTCACCACTGTAATCCTTATGCAATCATACACAGCTTATACCACAATTTCATAAGATATGCATTTTAAAATATAATTCAAGTAATTCAGCTGATATTTCATCAAAAGGAAATAAGGACTAAACAAATATATAATCCAACCAAAAGACAAATATAATCATATTAATATATATGCCATAAAGTTATATCAGAATCTTTTAGAATAGAAAATATACAGAAATGATGAGTCATATATTTGACTCATCATCTCCCCCCAACTTAGACTATGCCATGTCCTCATGGAGAAAGATGTAGCATGTTTGCTTCATCAATCACATTATTCTCCTCAATGATTACACTGCAATTATAATCTTCATCTTTATACTGAAAGAGTTGTCGGCCCGTAGGTGTGAACCCATCATTTTCTAATAGATGATTGTACCATTTGTTGAATTTACCTTCCCTCATAGGTTGCCCTTGAGCGTGGTTGAGGCAAGGTGTTGTCATGAGAATTAGAGATGGCCTAAACTACATCCCAACCTAATTATGTTGTTTTTGTAGAATCAGGGTTATTAATTTCCTTACTCTGGTAGTCATCCATCTTATGTTTACTGGTGAAACATGCTCCCTTCTCTTAAAACTATCAGGCAGGTCTTCATATCTGAAGAGAAATCTTGTGACAGCTGTAGTTGGAAGATACCCTACTATATCAAATAAATATGATATGCAATAATTCAAATTCCTTACATATGAGTATGTGATGCCTTGCCTGAAAACATGTGCTTTGAAATTGTTGGTGAACCAGGTGGATTTGGGGCATTCATGTCTCATTAGAAACCCTATGGTTGTTGCTACTACATTGTATTCCTCCATGCGTTCTTCCCACAATCTATTATTTCTCAGTAAAGACATATAGCTCTAGATTTGGAGCTCTCCCACATATAAATTCAATATAGAAGTGTTAACATGCCCCATCAAATGGTTATGTTGAAAGAATTCACAAAGGATATTTTGTTGATCCTTTGGGTTTTGCATGTAATACTCTACAAATTCTCTATCATTTTCAAAATCAAAGGGGAGGTTGCAACTAATTCTTAACAATTTCCAACGTAAAAATTTATCCCTAAGAAATAGAGCATACACACCTGATGACGGCCTTTGTACCAACAGGGTTTCCCCTGTTTCACAGGCCAAGGCTAAATTTCTCTCCACTAGCACCTTCTCTTATTTGAGGGTCTCAAGGTCTCTCCAAAGCTTTCTAACCTCTCCTTTGAGTTCTCTATTCTCATGTGTCAGCTACAAATTCAGCCCATAGATATTCAGAGTTGCTGGTGCAGGAGTTGGCTGTATAGTTTGTTTCTGAACTTGTGCAATTTGAATATCCTTTTGGGCTATGGTAGCCTTGTGCTTCTCTATTTCTTTCTTAAAAGCATAAATTATTTTCTCTTTTTCCTCTTTCTCCAGGATAGCTTGTTCCTTTTGCTACTCAAACTCCTCACCTTTGGCTCTCAATTGTTGAGCCATGGCTTCCAATTGTGTTTTGCATTGTTTCAATTCATACTTTGCTTTTGACAAAGCCAGAGCATGATGAGTTGCTTTTACAGTGGTGTCCTTAGAGCTCTCCATTAGGGGTTCCTTCCCTTCTCAGTGGCTTCTTTCCAATGTTTCCTCCTCAGTTTCCTCAGGATTTTCTTCTTCTTTGGCCTCCTTTGTTTCCTTATCAGCAAGGGTTTCGTAACGCTGTTGCTTAGTAGGGGAAGAATGCTGCCTTGAAATGGTTATAGGGTCTAGTTCTACCACATCTCTATCTTCCTCATCAGATGAAATGACAAGCATTTGTGGGTGGTGTATTCTAGCAGGGGTAGAGGCTACTACTTCCCTTGCCTAACTTTGTTGCTCTGCCCCCCTTCGGAGCCGTCTGAATCTCAATTCTGGGCATCTGGAGGATACTATGACTGGTTCAACTAGGATAGAAACCATGGAACCCTGATGCTTCTTCTTCTTTTTCTGAGGCTAAAGTGCAAGAAAATCTTCTCATTTTTGTTGCCCATCCTCCTGCTGCAAGAAGTGGTGTTTCATAATCAAGTGAATTAACCCATGGTGGCTAGTTTGACCCTCTTTTCTTTTCCTTTTGGTAATCATATTGATAAGGCATGAATGGAAGAGTGCTAGAAGATTTATCAGATACTCAGGGAGGTTGGCTCCATGCATGAGGTGGGTATTCAATCTCATCACTGGTCCTAACACAGTGCCATATTAACCGTCACAAGTGAAAAACTTCATTATCCACAGGACCACAGTCTTCCATGGGTCCAGAAGGCTGGTCCTCTCAATCCCCTTTGTTGCCCCTTTAATAACAATATATCTAGGCAAAGGTTCTAGGGCAAAATGCAAATTCTGCATCAATTCCTCATATGATGAATTGCTTTGCAATAAATCAACATCTACTTCAGGAATTCCAAAAATTTAACTTATGATAGTATGGTTAATCTAAATTCTTACCCCTTTGATGGTAGAGAAGGTACGGTGGAATTTGGTGACGAATTCCTCAACCAATTCAGCTTCAAAACCTTCAAATTTCTACAGAAAATCCAGCCTGTTGGAAAATTTGTGTGCTTGCTTCATCAAAGACAGCATTTTCTGGCTCTGATTTCCATTTGTTCCCCATACTTGTAGGTTTCTTTTCTTTGAAAAATGTAGAATGATGTCAAGAACAAAGGTTTGGTTTTTATTTCGTAAAAGGCAATGTGAAGTTGTGTTGTCAATCGTAGCTCAGTTGAGAGAATAAATTCATGCAATATAGGCAAGTTGGCAACCATCTCATCTGTCATTTCAACCCTGATGGCATGTACTTTAGAGATACAAGACAGAGTGGCAACATGTGAAGTGGCCATTCACAACTGCCACCTTAATTGTCTTTCCTTTCAAATCTGGAGCTGACAAAAGCAAACGTCGCTCCACTCCCCTATGAACTTATTTCCATTTACGATCATGATTAATGATCATGATTACTTCTCTAATCAAGTACTTATTCCCTTTTGTGGCATTTATTGAGATTGTCGTTGTCATTATGATTAGGTACTCGTGCTTTATTGGAAAGTACACAAAATCTGTGGATAATCCCATTGTTCCCACTATCTGCCCTCTAAATGATTATTACTCATGCAATCTACCTTGGTGCTTGCATGGAAAAGAAGGAATGCATGTGGGCTATTTGGGGGGACACGTGGCATATATGTACATATTAAAACAATTATACAAGTTTTAAGGAAAAGAATATACCTTCGTAAAGTACTTACTCCTAAGATAATTTCAACTTAACCTTTACCGAATTTATTTTTGTGATGCAACATGACTTGGTGCCCAACACTACTTTGATAGTAATGTTTGTTTTGTTGGTATTCATCTGGATCCATTCATAGCCATCTGGAGCTATCTAGAGCTTTTTGATACTTCTTAATACAAAGACTTGTAGAAACTACAAAAAGGAATTTTATTTGAAGCAAATGGGAATTTCAAAGAAAAGACCGCCATTTCTAGTTTTCAATCTTTCCTCTAGACAAAGCCGCCATTTCTGGATTTCAATCTTTCCTCTAGAAAAAGTTGTCATTTCTGGTTTTCAACTTTGCCTATTTTTTTGACATAAAAGGTTGCCATTGCTAGTTTTCAACCTTTACTATTTTATTCAATCAACAATCATCTTTTAGAGCATAATTCCCATGGAAGAAAGATCCTCCATAGTGAAGTGTTTTATCTGAGATTGCATTTCTGTAGAGAATTCTTCTTTGGAAGTTGGTTTGTGATACAACTTTAGTTTGTGTCCATTTACCAAAAGTATTATTCAGTCCCCATCAATAGGTAATAGCTGAATGACACATTATTGAAAGTCTCCTTGATTTCATAGGGTCCCAACCATCTGGTGTGTAGTTTTCCTTTGAGATCCTGATACTTTGAGTCATACAGTAGGGCCCAATCTCCCTTTTTGAATTGCTTGATGATATGCTTATTGTGCCATTCTTTCCTCTATTGTTGAATTAACTCTGTGTGATGAAGAGCTTCCATTATCATTTCCTCTAACCTATTTAGATGTATTATTCTATGTTGTTGTGCCTCTGTCAAATCAATACCAACTTCAAGTGTTGTTCTTAATGTTTCCACTTCATATTCAATAGGGAGCACTGGGTGCTTCCCACAAACTAATTCATATGGTGTGAAATTAGTAGTGGTTCTCCAGGTGGTATTATAAGCCCAAAATGCTTATGTCATTCTCTCAATCCAATCTATCCTTTTTCCTAAAACTATGTTTGTGAGTATGTTCTCTAGTTCCCTATTTGTCACTTCCACTTGACCATTTCTCTGAAGGTGATATGGAGAAGATTTCCTGTGATTGATTTTATATCTCTCTAGAAATGCTTTGATCATAATGGACATGAACTATGGTCCCTATTAAGAAACAAGGACCCTTGGGGCTCCAAATCTCTACAAAATGTGCTTGTACAGAAAATCTGCAACCTTCTCCTCTTTTGTTGTTGGTAGAGCTTTTACTTCAACCCATTTGGTGGCATAATTGGTATAGACCATAATGTAATGATTTCCTCTGGATGGTGGATCAATCAGTCCCACAAAATCTATCCCCCATTTCTCAAATGGTTCTAAGACCACTTGAGGATGGAGCACCATCTTTGCAATAGGAGATGGACATCCCATCCATTAGCATTGATCACATTGCTTGACATATTTTTGGATATCTTTAGTCATTGTTGGCTAGAAATATCCAACTCCTAAAATCTTGTGTCCAGTTTGAAGAGCTGAAAAGTGTCCTCTAGAAGGTTCATCATGGCATGCTCAGATTATATCATAAACTTTTGTTTCCTATAGACATCTTCTCAACACATGGTCAGGGCAATTTTTAAACAGAATACCATTTACCCATTTGTATCTGGAGCTATCTCGAATCAGTCATCTGGTTTCCTTCTGGTTGAAATGTGGTGGGCATTTTCCTGAAACCAAATAGTTAGCTAAATCTGCAAACCATGGAGATTGTATGGAAATGGCAAAAAGATGTCCATCTAGAAATGCATCATCCCCTGGTTCATTGCTTCCTTGCATAGTCAGTCTTGATAGGAAATTAGCGACAACATTATCTTTCTCAGGCTTATCAATGGTTATACCAAATTCTTGTAACAGTAGCAACCATCTAATAATTCTACCTCCTACCACAGCGTTATTCATCAGATATCTAATGGCTGAATGATCAGTGTGTATAAAGACTTTATAACATGTGATATAGTGGCAGAACTTATTAATTGCATAAACTACTGCCAAAAACTCTTTTTTTCATGGTATAATTTTTCTTTGTAGGGTTTAAGTTTTTACTAACATAATATATTGCATGCATACCTCCAGATTCATTAACCTACCCTAAGACTGCTCCAATGGCTTGATTGGAAGCATCCATGTGAATATGGAATGGTTCACTCCAATTTGGTCCTTTGATGACCAGGGCTGTCATGAGGGCACTTTTGATAGCCTCGAATGACTCCTAACATTGTGGTGTCCAATTAAACATAGAATCTTTTTTAGGAGGGTAAACAAAGGGTCAACTTTCCAACTAAAGTTTTCAATGAACCTTTGATAATACCCAGCATGTCCTAGAAAACTCCTTACTTCCATTTGAGTTTGAGGAGGGGGTATTTGTACTATAATTTCAACCTTTTTGAGATCTACTTTCATACCTTCCTGTGATATGTGGTGACATAGGACTATTCCTTCTATCATCATAAGTAGATACTTCTCATGATTTAAGGACAATTGATGTTCCTTGCACCTTCAAGCACTTTGTTAAGACTATCCAAAGCTTCGTCAAAAGTCTTCCCATGCACTATGAAATCATCCATATAGACTTCCACACATGTGTTGGCTAAATCAGCAAAGATTGCCAACACAACTCTTTGAAATATGGTTGGTGCGTTAGATAATCCAAACGGAAAAACCCCGTAGGCAAATGTCCCCCATGGGCATGTGAATGTAGTCTTGTATTGATCCTCTAGAGCTACCTAGATCTGGTTGTAGCCACTGAATCCATCCAGAAAGGAGAAGTGGTGATTACTAGCAGATTATCCAACACTTGGTCGATAAAGGGAAGAGGGAAATAGTCTTTCTTGGTAGCTTTGTTTAATTCTCTATAGTCAATACAAACTCGCCATTTGTCATTTTTCTTTGGTACTTTTACTAATTGTGATACCCACTGATTGTAAAAAATATGATAGATGAATCCTACCAGTAATAGTTTTTCTATTTCCTCCTTCACTATTTCTCTCAGAGCTGGATTGATCCTCTTTTGTGGTTGTCTCACAGGATGGACATCTTCAGTGTAGATATGGTGCATACATACACTAGGGTGGATTCCTCTCATATCTTTGTATTCCCATGCAAATGCTTGGGTATGATTTTGCAATAATTTTGTCAATCAAATTTCCTCTATTTCTGTTAACCAACTACTTATGGAGAGTTGTTTATTGGCTTGAACAATTATTTGCTTTGTGCCACAATGAACAAAATGAATGTCTTTATAGGGACTTATCAAAGTACTTAATGGGTAGCAGTGAGGCACAATCTGATGCAAGGGTTTTGCTTGCTAGTAATTCAGGTGAGAAGTAATTTCTTTAGAATATAGATAGTTAAATTCCCTTAAAGATCCTCTTGAATCTCTCTGGAGCCATTCGAAGACCTCTTGTTGTGCCACACTATATAGGGAGATTCCATTGTTTGCTTCCAACTTGTTATACTCTTCATTGCATTCTTCGAAATATTCTGTGATTGTTACCATTGCTAATGAGGAGGCATCTTCCTTGTCTAAATCCATTAAATCATCTATCCATGGTTTATTCTCATACTGCAAGAATGGTTTAGAAGGAGGGTAGATGGAGAGTTCCCTCAACCTTTTCCCATTGGAAATAGTCATATTTCCTGACCTACAGTCAATAAGGGCTGCTGCAGTAGCTAGCCATGGTCTACCCAATATTATTAGTTATCCTGAGCATTTCTTCCTTGTCTGAAGGATGAGGAAATCTACCGAATAATCTGAAGTGTCCACAGTGACTATAATATCCTCCAAAATTCCTTCTAGTTTAGTGATGGATAGATCTACTAGTTGTAACACAGTTGAGGTTGGTTGAATATGAGTTAATGCCAAAGCTTCTGCAGTATCTGATGTCATCACATTGATGGCAGCCCCCAAATCAATCATTACATTCGATACTAATATTCCTTTTATTTCCACTGAGGTAACAGGACTTCCGGGATCCCCATATTTTTGAGGAATCATCTTTCTTGACAGGACATCAACAAGTTTTCCTTCTACTTGAATAGTGTTTGGTCATTTTCATTTTCTACCTGGAAGTTTCAAACATAGGCTCTTGATGGTTTGATTTATCTCAGGGATATCCTTTATCACTTGTAATAGAGGAACTTCAATATGTATCTTCCTAAGTTCTTTGATTAACTGAGAGTCATCATGAGAGATCTGGCCTTCTCTAGATTTTGGAGGAGCTTGTTTTAATCGCTCTGGGAATGGAACAGAGGCTTCCTTCAGAATTTCTTCTAAGTTTTTTGTTTCAGTTTTCTTATCCTTTTATTTTTCCTCAATGCTAGGTATCACTTCCATCTCATAAATGACCTCCTCAACATGAATGTTTATAGGAATGTTTCAAGACCGAAGTTGTATGTCATTAATTTCCACTACATTCAAGGTAACTGTATTGGGATCAGTGTTATACACCTATTGTTGTGGTCTATTGTTTTTGGGATTTGGAATGGGCTAAGCAGGCATCTATGGTTGATTTACCTAATCATTTGAATTTGAGCTTGCAGGTTGTGAAGGTCTAGGAAGTAAGGCTTGAGGTTAATTTCCAAATCACCCAATTCCTTGGTTATATTGAGGTGCCCACTATTGTAGATATTACTGTTGATTTGGCCACTGGGGAGTAGCCTAAGAATTATTCATCCAGTCTGACTGAGGCCATGCTGGTCCCCACTGGGGTGGAATTTGCATTGGAGGGAGTGGACCTCCCCAAGTCCATTCCAAGAGGTTGTGCCCCATGGGCCTCTTGGAGCATATTGGCTTGGAAATTGGTTAAATCCATAGTTTGATTATTTTTGGCCAATGAAATTTAACCCTTCCTCTTTTGCTGGTACCTTTTTCAATCTATTTTTTATTTCAGGAAGTAGACTACACTCATTTGTGGAATGGTTTTTCTCATAGATTTTACATAACTCAGTTTAGTTTAAGGGACATTCCCTAAGCAGATGTTTTTCTCTACAATGAGGATAGTAGATGGCCAAGGGTTCAGTGTTCTTTTTACTGGCTTGCTTACCATCTAAGGTGGTATTCAAATGAAGCAAAATGTTAGTTTTTAGATTCATTAGTTCTTCCATTACTTGTGTGGCATCACTGGTACCACCTTTGCCTTTCTTCATTATTCTTTTACCTGCTCGAGTGAGGGAAAGTTTCTACTAACCTCCACGATTTCTACAAAACTTTGTTTGTTAATATCTCCCTTTCCCATTTGGTTTAAGGCTTCTCTAATCTCATCATCAATTCCCTTTAGGAAAATGGTTTTACTCAGTTCTTCGTCTAGATTATTGCCACATCTCCTATGGAAAAATAGGAATCTATCCACATAATCTTCCAGATTTTCATCTTCCATCTCTTTTATTCAGAAGAGTTCATCTTTCTGGTCCCTGACTCTACAATAATCTTGATATTTATCAAGGAAGGCAGTTTCCATTTGATCCCATGTAGTTATGGAATCTATTGTCAAGCCCATGAACCATCGTAAAGCTGATTCTTTGAGAGTTGAGGGGAAAAGTTTTAATTTTTGGTTATCTATGGCATAATCATAAGTTTGGCAGAAGACCTTAAATTCAAACAAGAATTGGTTTGGGTCTTCTGAAGTTTTTCCTCGAAAAGTTGGTAGGAATGCAGGAGATATGTTTTTCATGGGAGGTTCATTCCTTTCAAGAGTTATGGAGATTTGATAAGAGAATGTTCAATTATTAGTTGGTTCATCACGCTCACCATCTCCAAAGAAATTATCACCCATTGTAAAAAGTGTTCTAAAGAAAATGGGAGATTCTAGTGGTATAGGAGATCCTTGATTGATCAGATGGTCTGGAAGTTCTTCTAAACTAGGTTCTAGAGGTGTACTGACTATGGTTCTCTTTTTGAATCAACCTAAGGTGTCCCTAGGCCTACACATAAACTAATGGATCTGGAATGCGCTCATTCAAAAAGTCTTATCAACACCTTAACCTACAATGATTTGTAGATTATTTCCCCAGCAACAACGCCAAAAATGATGAGGTCGTAGTAGTGGTTATTAATTCATCATCATTTAATTATCAATCTAGAGGTGTCTGGAGTGATCTATGATAAGACTCTTTAGTGTGGGGGGTTGGAGTGGAATCCAAATCTATTGATTGGATGGTTTTGGGTGTGAAAGGTTTAGTCTTATCTAGCACACATGCGGGAAATAGAAACTAGTCTAAATTGCTTTTAAAAGAAATACACATACTAAAATAGAAATTACACGATATGCTTGGAAAGAAACACTCATGCTTTGAAAGAAACTAATCTACTTGCTTGGAAAGAAACACACTTGCTTGAAAGAAACAATTCATTGTGTTGAAATGAAACTCATACGTAATTGCATCAACTATCAAACTACAGCAATGAAATACAATGAATACAACAATGTTGTCTAGATAACAAATATCTTTTTAGTATTTTTAGAATTTAAAAGACAAACCTGTAGGTAACATTATCTAAACAGTTGTACAGAAAAGGAAAACATAGCATAAGATAAACATGCAAAAATGATAACGATGAGCAAAAAGACAGGACAGAATAACATAGAGATGAAATACTGAGATATCTCCTCCAAGTTGGGGAAGCAGGCCCTACTTTTCTAGCTGGAGATGATCTTCTTGAACTCAAACTATCTTCAAAAGAAATTCCCCTTCATTTGGATTCAAAACAGCCCCAAAATGGGCATGCATACATGAGCGAAAACAAGGAGTTTTCCTCTAGCTAAAAAAATAATACAATCTGACTCAAACTAGAACTAACTAAGAGAGACTAACTAGCTCCTATTTATACACTTGATCATTATTGAAAGAAATAACTATCCAAAATCCTAACTGTAGTGAACTGAGATTTAATCCAATTGCTCTATTTATTACATCAGTAGTTCCTATGCGATTTTCTTTAGACTAGAGATTTGTATCAATTTAATCTTTGGCAAACTGAATGATTTCTTGGAATGGTGCAGTGCTGATGGTCAGTTACTTTAGTTGGCATAGATGCCAATTAACAACTACTTCAGTTGTCACTTAAATAAAGTGACATGTGGACTTGGATCTTAGCAGGCTGCTTTTATTGGGGCGTTGGTTGTATTTGTGTTGCTGGACTCTTAAGTAGCCATAGGATTGGATTTTAGTAGTCATCGCCTCAAGGGGAAGATGGCTCTCTTAGTGTGTAGTGGCATCTGGAGTTGTCTAGGGTTTAAGCTCTTCACAAGAAAGGGGGCTTCATAGGGGTTTAGAGACCACTGGGAGGTTCACTGTTGTAATCCTTATGCAATCATACACAACTTATACCACAATTTCATAAGATATGCATTTGAAAATATAATTCAAGTAATTTAGCCAAGAGATTTCATCAAAAGGAAATAAGGACCAAACAAATATATAATGCAACTAAAAGGCAAATATAATCACTATATATATATATATATGCCATAAAGTTATATCAGAGTCTTTTAGAACAGAAAATATATAGAAATAGATGAGTCATATATTTGACTCATCAGCTTCTATTGCTTGGTAGCTTGAGTTATGTTTGTTTGGTTAAGTGAATTTAATGATCTCATGATTTATGATGTGATTGGAGTCCTAGAAGACTTGTTTGTTTAGTGTTCTTGAGCATGTTCTCTTACTCACCTTGGATTTTGAAATCTAGGTGCAGTGTAGCATTGTACTCCCTTGCTTGTGGCTAGAATTAGTCAGGTAGTGCATGTAATATGTAACTTTTGAATTTTGATACCTTATATCTTCAATTTTGGTGAATTCAATAAATGTTGTAAAGGCCAACATGGAATTTTTATTCTTGTTTATGAATAAGTATAGCCATCAAATTTTGATATTTATTTATCTTGTGACTTTTATGGTCATGCTTGATTTATTGTTGAAATTGAGCTCATTTTATGCCTTACTATTGGAATCAAATTTTCTTCCACTTTGGTTTTTATTTATTTATTATGGTGGCTATGCTTGAATGTTTTAATTGCTGGTCATGTATCATGTAATTTTCTCTATCATGTCCATGATGGTCCTCTGATAGATTGTATAAGGGAGTAGAATGAGGAGAATGTACTAGTTCTTGGTGTGCATGTTACTAGAACTATGACAAATTGAATTCTTTGATTTGTTGTTGAATCCAAGTGAATGTTGTGTGAAGTGTTGAGAAAGTTTTGAAATGGTTTTGTGTTGCTATGGATCACTTGATGTGAGTTATCTTGTTGATTGGTATGTATATCATGCTTGGATAGCAGTGAATGATGTGAAAATGATTTTTTATTTATTACATCAACAGTTCTTGTGTGATTTTCTTTAGACCAGAGATTTGTATCAATTTAATCTTTGGCGGACTGAATGATTTATTAGAATGGCGCGGCACTGATGGTCAGTTACTTTAGTTGGCATAGATGCTAATTAACAACTACTTTAGTTGCCACTTAAATAAAGTGGCATGTGGACTTGGCTCTTAGCATGCTGCTTTTATTGGGGTGTTGGTTGTATTTGTGTTGCTGGACTCTTAAGTAGCCCTAGGATTTTCTTTTAGTAGTCAACAACTCAAGGGGAAGATGGCTCTCTTAGTGTGTAGTGACATCTGGATTTGTCTAGGGTTTAAGATCTTCACAAGAAAGGGGGCTCTGGAGGGGTTTAGAGACCACTAGGAGGTTCGCTGATGTAATCCTTATGCAATCATACACAACTTATACCATAATTTCATAAGATATGCATTTAAAAATATAATTCAAGTAATTTAGCCAAGAGAATTCATCAAAAGAAAATAAGGACTAAACAAATATATAATCCAACCAAAAGACAAATATAATCATTATATATATATGCCTTAAAGTTATATCAAAGTCTTTTAGAATAGAAAATATATAGAAATAGATGAGTTATATATTTGACTCATCAGCTTCTGTTGCTTGGTAGCTTGAGTTACGTTTGTTTGGTTAAGTGAATTTTATTATCTCATGATTTATGATGTGATTGAAGTCCTAGAAGACTTGTTTGTTTGGTGTTCTTGAGCATGTTCTCTTACTCACCTTGGATTTTCAAATCTAGGTGCAGTGTAGCATTGTACTCCCTTGCTTGTGGCTAGAATTAGTCACGTAGTGCATGTAATGTGTAACTTTTGAATTTTGATACCTTATTTCTTTAATTTTGGTGAATTCACTAAATGTTGTAAGGGCCAACATGGAATTTTTATTCTTGTTTATGAATAAGTATAGCCATCAAATTTTGATATTTATTTATCTTGTGACTTTTATGGTCATGCTTGATTTATTGTTGAAATTGAGCTCATTTTATGCCTTACTGTTGGAATCAAATTTTCTTCCACTTTGGTTTTTATTTATTTATTATGGTGGCTATGCTTGAATGTTTTAATTACTGGTCATGTATCATGTAATTTTCTCTATCATGTCCATGATGGTCCTCTGATAGATTGTACAAGGGAGTAGAATGAGGAGAATGTACTAGTTCTTGGTGTGCATGTTACTAAAACTATGACAACTTGAATTCCTTGATTTGTTGTTGAATCCAAGTGAATGTTGTGTGAAGTGTTGAGAAAGTTTTGAAATGGTTTTGTGTTGCTAATGGATCACTTGATGTGAGTTATCTTGTTGATTGGTGTGTATATCATGCCTGGATAGTAGTGAATGATGTGAAAATGAGTTCTTGTATGAGCTTAAATGTTTTTCCTTGACTGTGTCTATGTGAATGGGATATGTAGAGAACTTGTTCTGGATTGAATATTGCTTTAGTAGATTGTATATAGTTGGGTGTTGACTTAGTCCACCAACTATGGTTATTCTTGCTTGTCTCATTCCTGTTAGTCTCAGTCATAATGCCATGCTCCTAATGTTTCAACATTAGTTGAATGTATGATGTTGTGTCTTAGACACAAAGGCCATGTTAGTAAATAATATGAGGGTGTAGTTGTGTTGTTTTTTATGTGAGTTCCATAACTTCACTTATGTTTTGACATAGTGTAGGGTATGATGGTGAGTAGTTAGTGCATAAGCACATAGTATTTATATATTTATTGTATTATAGTTGTTTGCCTACTCTTGATGAGTTTCCAACGTTGTTAATTTGGTTGCTTCAGGAGATTCTCCTTTGTGATTTGGAGGTTTCCTAGCATGATGATAGAAGGGATGCAACTCTTGAGTGAAGAAGTTGATATCCTATGTATTCCATTTTATGGATACTTGGTGTATAGGCCATGAGAAGTCTTATGTTGCCTAGTCGATCATGAGTTCATGATCGTGTTGTATTGATTGACCTTTTTGGTCTAAGATATTTGGGCATTGAAGTGATGTTAAGAGTAATATTGCACCTATGTTTTTTGTGTTGTTGTCACCTTAGTTATGTTCCTAGTGAGAACTGGGTTGCTAATTCTTCCTTGATCGAAGTGCTTATGCTTATATGAGGATGTGGTTTAGATTTATCCCTCTGAGAACCTATATGGTTCATACTAGTTTTGGCAGTGTGGAGATAGAGTGTTAGAGGAATCTTGTCTTTCCAGCAATGGAATGTGGGGAAGTACCTCATGGAGAGAAACTGGAGATGAGGCATGCTTTTGGTAAGCATGAAGGTTAGGTAGTGGTACCGATAGCCTTTAAGAGTTGGGTAGTGTCTGAGGAAGGATTGTCAAGAGTGTGACCTTATGTTGGCAATTCTCCTTGAGAGTGGGATTTGTAGCATTGTGAGTTTTTCTTAGGCTTAGTTGAGAGTGTGAGAGGTTATTCTAGCATAGTAGTAGTCCTGAGTTATATGGACTTGACTTGCTTGTGGCATGTTTGGCCTTTTAGCTAGATCCTCTCCTCATTGAGATGATAGTTGCAAGATGAAGTGATGCAGCCTTAGAGGATTTTGTTTACACAGTGGTTGGTTTGACCTAGTTGGTACACCTTTGGAGACTTGTTTTATTATTTTGAGACCTCAACCTAGTGATGGTCATGAGAATTGATCTTTTGAGATATGTTGTGTTTGCAAGAATTGTATATTGAGGGTACCTCATCCTTGTGTTTTTGCAAGCTTCCAGGAGTAAGGCTAATCCTAGTGGGGGAAGATGTAATGCTCACCCTAGTATTTCCCTGGTGTACTTTCTGATTCATATGTTATAAGTTATATTGAGTGCTTATCAATGTATTATGTGATTTTTATTCTGTGATCCATTGCACAGAACTTGCTAATGAGGCCTATTGTACCATTGAGGGGTTCTAAAGGTGTATTTTGGTTAACCATCGAGGTGTTTCCAATGAGGTTTTGCTTTGAATTTTGGCTTCCAACTGTACATTATGGGATGCATATGTTGCGATTGTGTTTGATAGATCATTGCAGTGTTTCACCTTCATTGTTTTCACTATATCTGTTATAGTTTGGATTGTTATATCATTTCATCATTGTGAAATGTTGTTGATTATACATCATGTTCTTGAATCATGCTAGTTGTATATGATTACATTAGATATGATGATTTTATATCATGTATGATTTGTTATAGTTTGGATTGTTATATCATTTCATCATTGTGAAATGTTGTTGATTATACATCATGTTCTTGAATCATGCTAGTTGTATATGATTACATTAGATATGATGATTTTATATCATGTATGATTTACACCAAGTTGGGGTGGATTATGTTGCTTCGGCTATTATATATGGAGTAGGTATGCATAATGTTTGACTTGAGTGTACAGGCAAATTACAGGTGTTTGACTAATGTTGGAAATGTGGAGAAGGTTGACATGGGACGCTTATCCATGTCACCCTTATCTTTGTGTTTTGGAAACTGGTAATGTGTGTTTAAGTCCCTTACGTGTGTTTCCTTAGCTTTTTGCACTATATTTTAAATTATCTTGAAAAACATGTTTTCCATGTTTTTGAATTATTTTAATGCTTTAGTTAAAAATAATTAATTCTATCTTAGCAAAAATGTTTATTGCATTATTTTATGCTAGGGGAATAAATTTAAAGTGATTTCGATTATTTCCCGAAATTTAATATTTTTCCTTTGAAAAGATAAAATTGCATTACTTTGGAAAATTGAATTCTTTCATATGAGTGTTTGGACTTTTCAGAATATGATTAAATTAAATTACAACTACCCAGTGAGAATAATTGCATTAATCTAATTAACTAATTTTCCTATTAATTCAAAAGTAATTGTTTGAAAAGTATTTAGGAATTAGAAAATAGAAATTTAAGAATTAGGGTCTTTTGTATAAAAAGGGGAAAATAGACTTATTGACATTCGTTATATTTTTCTTGGCTCTCTCTCCCAAAACCCTCTCCTTGCTTGAAGAGAAATAATTTTGTGTGGATGGATTGAAGAGGATTCTTGCTTGCTTGGTTTGAGTAATGGATTAACAATTTCTTTATGAAGGATTTGGAGTGTGTGGCAAAAAGATTGTCTTCAACAAACTCTTCATTGTGCTTGTATTCAAGAATTTTTGGAAAGGTATTTTCTTCCAATTTCTTTGTTTTAAATTTACCTTGCTCTTCCTTTGCCATGCCACTTCATTTGGTTTTCTCATGGATGAATTTGAATTGGAATTGGATTGTAGGGAAATGTAGTAGTTATTTATTTTCATTTTCTTGAGTTTTGGAGTTTGGAAACTTACAAAAACAAATAAAGTTATGGAAAAATTTTATTAGAAATGCCCAAGTTAATTTTATTGCATGAATGGAGTGTTGTGCATATTTAGAACAATGTGTTGTTTGTTTTTTGATAAAACTTGTAATATGAAAGTTGAAAAAAATCCAAGGTCGCAAAGCAAACCTTTAATGGTGAAAGTGGGGGTTTTTATGGCTATTTGCATTGTGAGAAAAATGTGAATTTTACATTTTAGGACCAATTTGAATGATTTGAAATATGGGATGAGTGGTCTCCATTATGAATGTAAATATTGCATCTTTTTAATTCATGTCATGATTTTTACTGCCTCGTTTTCTATGTCATGCCCAATTTGTAAAATTGGTGAAATGGATGTGTAGGAAGAGGTATATGGTAAGAAAGTAGTGGCTCCCGCCAGGCACCATGATACAAATGGATCGTAGGAATTAGTGAGTGGGGAGTTTAATTAAGTTTAACCATAATCACATTGGGTAATTAAAATGTAATAAGATACATATGCCAAACAAGTGATGCTTTTCTAGATCTGGTTTGGGTTGTAGAGAGTATGTCACGACTTTTAGAGTTGGTGAATACTAGAGTACACCTCTTGATAGGGAGACCAACTACTCATATCCTACGAGGTTGTAAAGCCCTCATAATGAAACTCCTTGTCTTGATTACTATGTCTCTCTTCCTTGCTTACTGTTGAAATTGTACCCGATGGGATGTGACCCTAGATTTTGCATGTGAATTGAGATGCCTAATTTATACTTGTATGTGTGTGTGATGGTCTATGATTTATGCCTTGTTTGGCATGCATTGAAGTTGTGAGAACCTCTCTTATGATTGAATGTCATGATGTCCTTCTATTACATTGTTGGCTTGTGTGAGCCACTCATACTTGTATGTTTTTTATTGGTGGTTGTGCCACATGTTACTTGTATGTAATTGTTTAGTAGTTGTGCCATGTGTTTCTTGCATGCATTAGATTAGCAATTCTGCCACATGTGTGTTGTGAGCATTGATTGGTGTGCATGCCATACATAGCCTTTTAAGTTGGTTATGTTGTGAGTGCCACATGTGTGTCTGGTGTGCTTGATTGGATTGAGTGTTACCATGATTACCCTAGATTTGTGTGAGATGGATTTATAGCAGTGTTTCCATGATCATTTTCTTCGTAGCTCGGGGATTGAATAGAGTGGAATAGTTATCTATTGTGCTTAATGATGGTAATATGGTTAGGAGGTGAGCAACATTTCCCCATTGGTCCTATCATGATGATCTTTCTGGTGTTGGATGGCCTCCTTGTCCTTTTTTCAGGTTGAGTATGTCATTCTATGTGCCTATCGTAGTACCTTGGAGAGTGTGCTAGACTTATGGTGTTCTATGAACTTGTAGCATTTCATTATTGTGTATTGTAAATCCTTGTAAAGTAGGTCCTTGAGACCATTCTAATAAGATTTTAATGATGTTATGAGGTATTTTATGATGTTGGTTATGATGCATCCATCTTTAGGATGAAACCCTTTAAATGTAATAATTATTTGTTATCATCTAGTATTTTTCCATGCCTTGGCTTGTGAGGACATTGGCATGATTTGTATGTTTTATATGTTGCAATCTAGCTATGTTAGCATGTTTAGACTCAATTATGTGATGTTTTGATTGATATTTATGGATGTGTTAGTATTCGATCGTATTCTTCCCACATTGGTGGTGAGGATCCTATCATTGCCTTTGGCATGTGTCGACGTTGGTGTCAAACATGCATAGCATTTTGTAATGCTTTTATCTTATTTATCATGTGTAAATTGTTGGCTCAACACCTTATTTCATGTTTGGTAATTGGGCTAAGTACCTTGGTGTTTCAACAGTGTCAAAATCATGTTTGGAGTCCTTTTTGGGACTTGGAGGAAATTCTGGGTTTTAAATTTAAATTTTTGTCAAGTTTTTGGATGCTACCAGGACTACCATGCCTAGAGTCTAGGGACCACGGTGCCAAGCGCTAGTGTCCAAGGACTACAACACCAGGCGCTAGTGTTCATGGACTATAGTGCCTAACACTAGTGTCTAGGACTTCAGTGCCTAGCTCTAGTACCTAGGTTTAGTTTTAGTGTATAGTTCTGTTGATGACTGTTTTGATGCAATCATAACAATAAGTTAAAATTCACATGACATGAACTAAAACTATACTTGAAAGATGAGAAGGAATCATTTGGTGATTCGACTAATCCCAAGTCTACAATGGTTCGGTTGGTCAAGTTCAGTTGGTCAATGTGAAGCTGTAATGTTCAAGGGGCCTTACGTAGTTTAGGTTTATTTTGTGGTTTACTGGACTAAGAATATGCAAAGAGGTCATGAGATTTCAACAATGTATTCTGTTCATTTGCATACAAGTGATACTGGGCTGCAAGTTTTAGAGGGTTTTCTTGGATTTTGCAGCTTTCTTCTTTATGTACTTATGAAAACTGTCTATTTAGACTCTGTTATGCATGCTTCTTCAGATTTGAGACAATTTCCTTTGGATTTCTACGTTTTCAGCTAGATATTTCAGATGGGTTGGGAAAAGTTAGAAAGATCTAGTCTACACTTCATCTAATCTACCTAAGGATCTAAGTGTTTCTGTTATCCACTATGTAAATACCACAGTAATCTGATCAAATCCACAGTAAAAACCCTAAATGTAAGTTCTGAGCATTTTCACAAACATACATTTAAAATTGCAAGCTCTCAAAGAAGATATTTCAAAATACAAAGAAGGGCAGGAGAACACTCAGAAGATAGATGCAGAACTCCAGATTCTATTGTATTAGAAACGAATAGCCATACATGATTTACAATGTAAGAATGACTCTTAGTTTCATTGATCATACTACAGAGAACTTACAAGCTTTACAGATACAGTAAGACAGCCAGACATTCCACGCACATCTTACTGCAGACAAACAGGCGACCTCCTTCTTCTACTTCTAAACTATGCTAACTTGCTGTGTTTTCCTAAAATCTCTGTGTGTAGCCCCTGTTGTAAAGTATTACAGTGTAGAGAGGCACAATATAAAGACATTTTGATTGTCCTCACTACAGCAAAAACCTAACAGAATCCCTGGTTCAAACCCCTAGTTACAGCAATAAATGCAGGTGAACCAGTTCTCAAAAATATCTCAGAGCAGTGGTCAAATCTGGGCGAAATATTGCCCCTTCTGAGAAGTTCCAGCAGCTGGGTAATAACTTCTGTTTGTCTTTTGTGATAATACCTTCAGCTGCGACCTTCTTCTTTACTTGAATGGCCTTGACCCTTTGCATTTCATCTCTATCTTCTTGCTCCCGAGATCTGATCTTCTGCCTCCATGAGGTCATTGTATTGACTTTCCAGCTGCTTCCTCAACTGCAAGCCTGCAAGACAAGACAAGCAATAAGTTTCACATTTATCACAAAAACAGCATGAAAATAGAATAAGCGTTTAAATACAGGTGACTGCGCAAGATTGAGGAGATCGGATCCAGAAAACTCCAAAAAACGCGTCCAAAATGCGCCCAAGCTGCTCAAAATTGATTAGGTCAACCACCGCTGACTGAAAAATGCCAGAGGCGCCAAAAAAAAACACTTTAAAACTCCACCGCTTCATTTCCCGCCCATTGGCATGATCATCCCTGTCGGTGCGTCAAAAAATAGGTTAGTCGATATACCTCATCATCATGATTTTCTGGAAATATGATGGTCTCGCTTCTGAAGGTCCAGATGAGGTCGTCATGATATTCGGGTTCTGCATACTGGAGAAAAGAACAACATCATCATCATCTTCATGTTGAAGAAGAATAGGAGGATGCGAATATAATCATGCTGCCGAGGAAAGGAAGATGATGATGACGTCATCATGATATTCGGGCTCCATTGAAATGCTAAGGATGACGTCATCATCATGTTCGTTTAAGATCAGGGGGATATTTGTGATATCGGGTCACCTAAGGAGCATGATCAGGATGATGAAGTGAATATGACCCTTTCGCGGCCAAGGTAACCCTCTCAAGAAAAAATCAGCATGATGAAGATCATCATCATATTTGCCTTTGTCGAACTTGGAATAAGACGTCATCATCATGTTTGGGCAAACGGATCGTGCTTGAAAAAAAAATATCCTGTTTGAAGGAAAAAAGATGATGATGATGATCAGGAGGATATTTGTTTTTTTTGTTATTCAGATCGGGATGACGTCATCATGATATTTGGAGCCTTCGTTAAACTTGAACATGACGTCATCATGATATTTCGCCAACCGGATCATGTTTGGGAAAAAATCCTGCCGAAGGGAAAATGTGATGATGATGATCATCAGGATAAAAATATGATGATGATGATGATCAGGATGTTCTCAAAAGGTTGCATTTTCGGCAGGAGGACTTTGCGAAATATCAGGCGAACAAACAAGATCATGATGATCTTGACAATATAACAGGATAAAAATATGATGATGACGTCATCATCATATTTCGTTTTCGGAGCACAAGGATAAGTTAAGGTCATCATGATATTTGCGCCAGGGTGATATTACAAAATATGATGATGCGGTTGAGAAACGTAATATCGGCTTCTTCTTAATAGATAGGGTGATATTACAAAATATGATGATGCGGTTGAGAAACGTAATATCGGCTTCTTCTTAATAGATAGGGTGATCATCATGAAATTTGGCTAACCGGAGATCAGGAGGATATGAAGATGATGATCCTCTCTCTCGAATTATCATGATGATGACTCCAGCACTTGGCGAAATTCAGCAAATGATCCTCGTGAAAGATCAGGGTGATATGAAGTCGTCATCATCATATTTCGAACTTCAGCAAATATCATGATGATGACCTAGCGATAGGTTTATAGCATGTGCATGCAAATATGCCGATGATGAATTTGTTAAGTCAGGGTGATCTTAGACCATCAGCAGGATATTTTAAGATCAGGCGATGCAAGGATATCATGATGATGCTCGCGATACAAAAGACCATTTCGACGGGGAACTTACCTTGACTGAAAGTTGATGTCATCATGATATTTCGAACCTCAGGATATTATCGGGGGGGGGGGGTGCGTTTAAAATATGATGATGATGATGCTCTTCAGCAAAACCGAGTTTATAATATGACCTTCCTAAAAGAATCATGATGCTGCATAATGCGCACAAGGCCTTTTGACGGGTAAAAAGCACTACCACCTAAGATTGACGTCCGGATGTTGCGACTGCATGATTTTTAGCGGGTGATAGACCAAGATCATGATGATCCTGTCAACATGACTTAGGATATAAAAAATATGATGATCCTCCTGTGAATATCAGGTTTGACCAAGACTTTGACCGTGCATAACTTTCACATATGGACGAATTTTCGAGTGAAGTAAAAGGCAAACCTGCATGGAATTTCGAGCTCTTTCAAAATATGAGGTCACAGAAACAAAATATGAACCTTGACAAACTGACCTCATGATGATGACCCACCTCATGCAATATCATGATGATGACGCACCTGACCTTCATTTTTACCAGACCGCCAGAAAGCAGAAAAAACACAAGCAGAAGTAAAAAGCAAGACATCAGCAGGGGTCCTCGTTTTGCTGAGGAGCAAAATGGGGCGTGTTGTGAACATCACAACAAGTTCTAGCACTATATCCCTCTAGGGAATCTTTGATAATGAAACGTGTTTCCCTTGGACCCATGAGTCTTCCCATGCCAACACGTTTTTAATAGGAATCTTGGTTTGGAAGCTATTCCCACTTTTTCTTTGGGAAGTGTGCCTTTGCACATAATCAACTAGTGACCATTCCAATTGGTTGAGGGATTATACCTCCGAGATGAACCATCTGTTGCAAGTATGGGCCTAACTAGTGTTTTCATTGATGTCAACATACTCCTGTTGCATTAATGATAAGGATTGAAAGAGCTGTGTGCTGAGGATATTGAGAAAATTAGTCTCAATCAGGAACAGTGAGGAACAGTGATGGCATTAAGTTAAAAATCCAAGACAGGATGAGGATCAGAGGATGTGGATTAAAGGGTTTGTAGAGATGTGTCTTAAGGTGATCCAATAGACATTTCAAAGGTCCGCATGAAGATCTAGAAAAGTTGTGGCTACTCTAGTAAAACTAGTTCTGGTAGATGATCGGTGGTGACAGAGTGATACAGACAGGTCTGGTGAGATCCGAAATTGAATTTTCCTGTTTTGTGGATTTGAGGGAGTGTTGAGGAAGTCTTTGTAGAGTGTCAACTATATTAGTTCATGGTTTGAAGGTCCGAAAGCATCTATTCCTTTGTGACAGTAATGACAGACTATGTTCTTGAGGTTCCAGATGAAGGAGAGAAGGATCTTAGTAAGCAGATGAAGTGTGGATGTTCTTGGTGATTCAGACAAGCTTGTGGAGGTCTTTGGATTGTGTCCAGTTCATGTTGGTGGTCCGCATTGGAGTTGGAGCTCGCAATTGAAGAATAACTTCCAGATGATGGTGTTCTTCCTGAGACAGGCCGAACGAATGAGTTATACATCTTGCAGATGTTCTTAGGGATGTGTCAAGGCAGCAGCGACAGAATGAGAAGATGCAAAGGAGTAGATGTAAAACGGGCATGTGTAGTCTGGACTTGCCAATACAGGGGCATTAGAAATTGCCTCCTTTATATCTTCAAATGCGGCTTTGGCTACTGGCGTCCATTCCATCTGTGCATCTTTCTTTAACATGGCATTCAACGGCTGCACATTCTCTGCAAAACCTATTATAAACTTCCGAACAAAGTTAATTTTACCAAAAAATGATTTCAATTCTTTCCTACTGTTTAGTATTTGCAAATTTTTTATAGATTCTATTCTATCCGGATCAATTGAAATTCCATTTTCAGAAATGACATGGCCTAATAATTTACCTTCAGTTACGCCAAATATACATTTCTTAGGATTAAGGGAAATCCCATACCTTTCACATCGCTGGAGTACTTTTCTGAGGTCCTCAGCGTGGGTGGATGCATCCTTGGAATACACAGTTAAATCATCCATATATATAACAATACATTTACTTGATAATCCACGAAAAGCAACGTCCATGGCCCTCTAAAAAGTGGCACCTGCATTAATCAGACCAAAAGGCATTCTTCTATACGCATAATTTCCCCATTTGCAAGTGAAGATGGTTTTTAGTCTATCCTCCCTGTCAATTAAGACCTGGTTATAACCTGAAAAACCATCTAAAAAGGACATCATTTTTGCGCCATTTACTGCTTGCAGTACTTCATCTATTAGGGGCAAAGGATAATTATCCTTTTCAGAAGCCTTGTTTAAATTTCTAAAGTCTACGCACAGCCGAATGTCTCCATTTTTCTTCCTTACTGGCACTAAGTTAGCTACCCAGACAGAATGTCTGACTGGAAAAATTATTCCAGCGGACAGTAGTTTTTTTACTTCCTCAAAGATTAAAGGCTCTAGAATGGCGTTTACGGGCCTCTGTTTCTGCCTAAATGGTTTGACTTCTTTTCTTAAAGGTATGACGTGAGTTATGATGGACTCATCAAATGTTTTCAAGTCTTCATAAGTCCATGCTATGACATGTTTATATTTTTTCAGAACATCCAGAACCTCCTTTCTGATTTTCTCAGAGCAAGCCTTCCCAATTAGTACATTTTGCGGATTTAGCTCAGTCCCTAAGTTATGTAAATCACACTCACCCCCTTCCGTTTTGGGTAAGTCCTTCTGTCTTATTATTCCGTCGAAGTCAAAGATGTGTTCTAATTCAATTACTCCTTTTGGAAAGAAGTTGCTCTTTAAGTTGATCATATCTTCTTCGTCCCATGTTACTTCAGGCCTTTCTTGTTCATCAATAACTTGGGCCTCAAATGCCTCATTACAAGTCTGAAAATCAATAATTTGCTGATCCTCCCCAAATACCTGAAAGTGTGTAACGTTGTCTGGTATACTGGGCACGTTAATCAGCTCAACAGCAAATCGTCTTAATCCTGACAGTGTCAATGGTTCTAATGTACTAGCAGCAACTGCTAACGCATCTGGCCTGTGGTTCAGCTCTCTAGGAATATGCTCTATGTTAACAGCATCAAATGAATCCATTAAACCCCAAACTCTATGTCTGTAACTGATCATCTTCTTATAATTGCAGGCATATAGTTTCCTCACTTGTCTGACTACTAATTCAGAGTCTGAAAACACTCTGATGGTTTTTACCCCTTTCTTGATGGCCATGACAAGTCCTAAAATCAGGGCCTCATATTCAGCAATATTGTTAGTGCAGGAAAATTGTAATCTATATGCTGCCAAATGAGATTTACCTTGAGGATTTATGAGTTCAACACCTGCACCTGCGCCCTGTTTTGATTTGGACCCATCACATTTTAACGTCCACATGCCATCCTTACCTTTCTGATCTTTTACCTTGGCACACTTTGTCCCTTTTATTGCCTGTGGGGTGTTGTCTTGTTGATTCATGGGTTTTTCTATTTGGTTATCTTGCATATGTGTGTTTGTGGTTTGCAACTCAGAAAGATAACTACCCTCATCTTCTATTTCTTTCCCTAAATCTGGGGTCAGGGCATCTATATTATCCTGAACATATCTCTGTGCTGGATCAAGATTCTCATTTTTCTCTTGTGACTCTACCCTCCCTATGCACTTTTTGTATTCATATTCAATGATGTCTTTGCATATTTCACAATTCTCCTCAGAATGTTGTCTATCATGGACTCTACATCTATTTTTATATAACTTACATTGGACTGGGAGATTGTGTGTAACACACTCTTCTACCTCTTGTCTAATGGCATGACCAAATTTGTCTATGGCATTGTTTTCCTCATCTGAAGAATTTCCGTCAGACTCAATGAATAGGGCCGTTCTATTGCTGACACACTTCTTTCTAATGTTTAACATCATAATCTCTTCAATCTGCATCCCATTGTTGGTAATTCTGTAGACACCTGGTTCAACAGCAGCATATAATATTTCATTAGTTCGATTATACTCTGTTATCATATGTCTCATTCTGGGCTCTGCCTCTATTCTGATCTGGTTTGGGATGCCTCTCCATGGTAACCACATGTGTGAAAAGTCAGTAGCCATATATCCGTTTAATGTCTTGGACCAATCCCTACTCAGCAACATTCCATAATTTACGGGTATATCCACCACTTGGATGTCAATGATTTGGCTCACCCTAGGGTCTGAAGCTAACTGCAGCTGTATGTTCATGAGTTCTCCTATCACACTAACCTCGGTCTTATCTAATTGTGTGACGACCTTGGCAGATTTGGTGGGAGTCAGCCCGAGAGTTTTACATATTCCTAAGGGCATTACGTTGGCTGAAGCACCAGAATCTACCATGCAATTGTGTATATTCTTCCCACACAACCTAACAGTTAACAAGAAAGGTCGAGTATCCCTCTTATCCGCATGTATTACTACATTTGTGTTGGAAGGCTGCTCAACTTTCTTACCTTTCTCCTTAGGTGGTGAATCACTACTAGGAACAGTTATATCAGCAGACACCATGTTTGTTATGGATGTGTCCAGGGATTTTAAAAAAGCATTTCTGATCCCTGGGGTCTTCAATAATTCATTTAGAGGTATGCTGACCTTCATTTTCTTTATTTCCTCTGATAAGTAATTCATTAGTCTTGTTGTCTCTACTGCTTCTGTCTTACCTGTTTGATCCTTTTGCACTGCTGTTCCATTATTTGTGTGCTGACTAGCTTTAAGTATGGCAGGATTGTTGCTAGCATTCTGATCTGGGGGTGTATTAATGTTATTCGGAGGAGTGGAAGTGGTGAAAGGTCCTCCCGGCCTAGGGTTGTTCCTCAAATTGTAGGTGTGGCTTTTATTTGTCTGTTGAAAGGCCTGCACCTCCTCTGTTTCATTTAATATCTCGTTTTCAGATTCAAAAGGAAACTGAAAAGCATTTAACACAAAGGCTGATTCAGCATAAAGACTTTCACAACAGTATGGTTCATCCTCTAGCAATTCATCCCCCTTCTCTTCTGCAGTTGCAAAGGTAAACGTTTCTAAGACTAATGCTGTGTCATATTCTGAGGGTACTACCTCATTACCCTTAGGAATGAGAAATTCAGAGGTAGGAGGCTGTACATCTACGTTGAAGATACTAGCTGCCAAGTGGAACTGTGGACAGTCATGCTCAGCATGGGCATTAGTATTATGAAATCTGCACCAATTTTTGGGTGCTGTATTGGCCATTTGTATGTTAGTTATTTGTTTAGCACCATGATTATCTGTATTTTCAAAAGGAGAAGGCAGAGTACCGTTGTTGGGCCCAGTGTTCCATGTCTTGGGTGGCCTAGGTTGATTCTGGTTCTTGTTATTATTGCCCCAGGTCCTATTATCTATCACTGGCCCCCTATTTTGCATTGGTTGCCCCTGACTGGGGCCTTGATGCTGATTGTAGTTTTGGTTCTGATTGTACTGCTGATTCTGGTTGAGACTATAATTCTGATTTTGGCCTTGGTTGTGACCTTGAGGTGGACTGTAGTTTTGGTTGCTTCTGCCATAGAGATTCTCATTTCTTAGCTGTGTCACTTCGGTTGTTAATCTTTTCAAATGTGCAGTAATCTCTTTGATGTCTTCCCTATCCTCTTGTGCTTTTGCCACAGTTACATCCCTAGGAAGTTGGAAGAAAGGCTGACCATTATTTTGACTATTATTGGAAGTACTAGCCGTGTAAGGAGTTATAGCCTGGATTGGAGTAGGATTATACACAGGTGTGTAAGAAGGAACCGGGTTTATTAGTGGAGCATGCTGCACAGGGACTCCATTCCATGGGTGTGCCTGATTCTGCACCCCAAAATTTCCTCCAAATGGACTGTAGGTTGTATGTCTCATTTCTTGGTTCACTGAGGCTGCCTCTTTATAGGCTTTGGATACTGAATCTATGTCAGGTTTCCTTTTGACAAACATGGCAGTTAAAGGATCCAAAGCAGCATAGTACATAGCCAACAAGGGAGCATCATCTATGGTATAAGGAGCTGCTAGCCTAGAATAGGCCTTTTGAAATCTGTCATTGAAATTATCAATTAGCTCTCCCTCACCTCGTTTTATAGCAGCCAGCTTATGATACAAAGCACAAGGGTCAATGGGTCCTCTAAATCTTGACAGAAATGCTTCTTCCATAAGTGCCCAGGAAGAAATGTAACCATTGGGTAAATTTACGTACCAGCTAGAGGCCTGCTCATTAAAGGTGTAAGGAAACAACCTACACACAACATCCTCGTGCTCTAACATAGCCCTAAAACATGCTTCCTTAAATATTCTAATATGATCTTCTGGGTCTTGATGCAACTGGTATTTGGGACATATCTTTTCCGGATTTTTTGGCATGTCATGATAGTCATTGAAGAATATGGGAGAATTGACATCGAAATAAGCCATTGCAGGTGTTTGAGCTTGACTTGAACTTGCAGGAATACCTGGGTTGATTGGTGGATTAGGATTTAGAGGAGGATTAAGACCTCCAGGAATGCCTGAACCAAGATTTAAAGATCTGAACAGTGATCTGTCAGGACTTACAATACTACGGATGTTAAAAGGTGACCCAGGAGGTGTTCCAGATGAACTTCCTGCTTGCGATATTTTTGGATTCCAAATTAAAGGGCCTTTACTTCGCCTTGTATCAGGTAGTTGCACAAAGATATCTCCTGAACTGGACCTAGACCTAGTCACTCTGTTACTGTCGTTAGCCAGTTTGAAATGAAACCTAACTCAGGCAGGCCCTCCTTCTAGCGCCAGAAAACTGTTGATGACTGTTTTGATGCAATCATAACAATAAGTTAAAATTCACATGACATGAACTAAAACTATACTTGAAAGATGAGAAGGAATCATTTGGTGATTCGACTAATCCCAAGTCTACGATGGTTCGGTTGGTCAAGTTCAGTTGGTCAATGTGAAGCTGTAATGTTCAAGGGGCCTTACGTAGTTTAGGTTTATTTTGTGGTTTACTGGACTAAGAATATGCAAAGAGGTCATGAGATTTCAATAATGTATTCTGTTCATTTGCATACAAGTGATACTGGGCTGCAAGTTTTAGAGGGTTTTCTTGGATTTTGCAGCTTTCTTCTTTATGTACTTATGAAAACTGTCTATTTAGACTCTGTTATGCATGCTTCTTCAGATTTGAGACAATTTCCTTTGGATTTCTACGTTTTCAGCTAGATATTTCAGATGGGTTGGGAAAAGTTAGAAAGATCTAGTCTACACTTCATCTAATCTACCTAAGGATCTAAGTGTTTCTGTTATCCACTATGTAAATACCACAGTAATCTGATCAAATCCACAGTAAAAACCCTAAATGTAAGTTCTGAGCATTTTCACAAACATACATTTAAAATTGCAAGCTCTCAAAGAAGATATTTCAAAATACAAAGAAGGGCAGGAGAACACTCAGAAGATAGATGCAGAACTCCAGATTCTATTGTATTAGAAACGAATAGCCATACATGATTTACAATGTAAGAATGACTCTTAGTTTCATTGATCATACTACAGAGAACTTACAAGCTTTACAGATACAGTAAGACAGCCAGACATTCCACGCACATCTTACTGCAGACAAACAGGCGACCTCCTTCTTCTACTTCTAAACTATGCTAACTTGCTGTGTTTTCCTAAAATCTCTGTGTGTAGCCCCTGTTGTAAAGTATTACAGTGTAGAGAGGCACAATATAAAGACATTTTGATTGTCCTCACTACAGCAAAAACCTAACAGAATCCCTGGTTCAAACCCCTAGTTACAGCAATAAATGCAGGTGAACCAGTTCTCAAAAATATCTCAGAGCAGTGGTCAAATCTGGGCGAAATATTGCCCCTTCTGAGAAGTTCCAGCAGCTGGGTAATAACTTCTGTTTGTCTTTTGTGATAATACCTTCAGCTGCGACCTTCTTCTTTACTTGAATGGCCTTGACCCTTTGCATTTCATCTCTATCTTCTTGCTCCCGAGATCTGATCTTCTGCCTCCATGAGGTCATTGTATTGACTTTCCAGCTGCTTCCTCAACTGCAAGCCTGCAAGACAAGACAAGCAATAAGTTTCACATTTATCACAAAAACAGCATGAAAATAGAATAAGCGTTTAAATACAGGTGACTGCGCAAGATTGAGGAGATCGGATCCAGAAAACTCCAAAAAACGCGTCCAAAATGCGCCCAAGCTGCTCAAAATTGATTAGGTCAACCACCGCTGACTGAAAAATGCCAGAGGCGCCAAAAAAAAACACTTTAAAACTCCACCGCTTCATTTCCCGCCCATTGGCATGATCATCCCTGTCGGTGCGTCAAAAAACAGGTTAGTCGATATACCTCATCATCATGATTTTCTGGAAATATGATGGTCTCGCTTCTGAAGGTCCAGATGAGGTCGTCATGATATTCGGGTTCTGCATACTGGAGAAAAGAACAACATCATCATCATCTTCATGTTGAAGAAGAATAGGAGGATGCGAATATAATCATGCTGCCGAGGAAAGGAAGATGATGGTGACGTCATCATGATATTCGGGCTCCATTGAAATGCTAAGGATGACGTCATCATCATGTTCGTTTAAGATCAGGGGGATATTTGTGATATCGGGTCACCTAAGGAGCATGATCAGGATGATGAAGTGAATATGACCCTTTCGCGGCCAAGGTAACCCTCTCAAGAAAAAATCAGCATGATGAAGATCATCATCATATTTGCCTTTGTCGAACTTGGAATAAGACGTCATCATCATGTTTGGGCAAACGGATCGTGCTTGAAAAAAAAATATCCTGTTTGAAGGAAAAAAGATGATGATGATGATCAGGAGGATATTTGTTTTTTTTCGTTATTCAGATCGGGATGACGTCATCATGATATTTGGAGCCTTCGTTAAACTTGAACATGACGTCATCATGATATTTCACCAACCGGATCATGTTTGGGAAAAAATCCTGCCGAAGGGAAAATGTGATGATGATGATCATCAGGATAAAAATATGATGATGATGATGATCAGGATGTTCTCAAAAGGTTGCATTTTCGGCAGGAGGACTTTGCGAAATATCAGGCGAACAAACAAGATCATGATGATCTTGACAATATAACAGGATAAAAATATGATGATGACGTCATCATCATATTTCATTTTCGGAGCACAAGGATAAGTTAAGGTCATCATGATATTTGCGCCAGGGTGATATTACAAAATATGATGATGCGGTTGAGAAACGTAATATCGGCTTCTTCTTAATAGATAGGGTGATATTACAAAATATGATGATGCGGTTGAGAAACGTAATATCGGCTTCTTCTTAATAGATAGGGTGATCATCATGAAATTTGGCTAACCGGAGATCAGGAGGATATGAAGATGATGATCCTCTCTCTCGAATTATCATGATGATGACTCCAGCACTTGGCGAAATTCAGCAAATGATCCTCGTGAAAGATCAGGGTGATATGAAGTCGTCATCATCATATTTCGAACTTCAGCAAATATCATGATGATGACCTAGCGATAGGTTTATAGCATGTGCATGCAAATATGCCGATGATGAATTTGTTAAGTCAGGGTGATCTTAGACCATCAGCAGGATATTTTAAGATCAGGCGATGCAAGGATATCATGATGATGCTCGCGATACAAAAGACCATTTCGACGGGGAACTTACCTTGACTGAAAGTTGATGTCATCATGATATTTCGAACCTCAGGATATTATCGGGGGGGGGGGGGTGCGTTTAAAATATGATGATGATGATGCTCTTCAGCAAAACCGAGTTTATAATATGACCTTCCTAAAAGAATCATGATGCTGCATAATGCGCACAAGGCCTTTTGACGGGTAAAAAGCACTACCACCTAAGATTGACGTCCGGATGTTGCGACTGCATGATTTTTAGCGGGTGATAGACCAAGATCATGATGATCCTGTCAACATGACTTAGGATATAAAAAATATGATGATCCTCCTGCGAATATCAGGTTTGACCAAGACTTTGACCGTGCATAACTTTCACATATGGACGAATTTTCGAGTGAAGTAAAAGGCAAACCTGCATGGAATTTCGAGCTCTTTCAAAATATGAGGTCACAGAAACAAAATATGAACCTTGACAAACTGACCTCATTATGATGACCCACCTCATGCAATATCATGATGATGACGCACCTGACCTTCATTTTTACCAGACCGCCAGAAAGCAGAAAAAACACAAGCAGAAGCAAAAAGCAAGACATCAGCAGGGGTCCTCGTTTTGCTGAGGAGCAAAATGGGGCGTGTTGTGAACATCACAACAAGTTCTAGCACTATATCCCTCTAGGGAATCTTTGATAATGAAACGTGTTTCCCTTGGACCCATGAGTCTTCCCATGCCAACACGTTTTTAATAGGAATCTTGGTTTGGAAGCTATTCCCACTTTTTCTTTGGGAAGTGTGCCTTTGCACATAATCAACTAGTGACCATTCCAATTGGTTGAGGGATTATACCTCCGAGATGAACCATCTGTTGCAAGTATGGGCCTAACTAGTGTTTTCATTGATGTCAACATACTCCTGTTGCATTAATGATAAGGATTGAAAGAGCTGTGTGCTGAGGATATTGAGAAAATTAGTCTCAATCAGGAACAGTGAGGAACAGTGATGGCATTAAGTTAAAAATCCAAGACAGGATGAGGATCAGAGGATGTGGATTAAAGGGTTTGTAGAGATGTGTCTTAAGGTGATCCAATAGACATTTCAAAGGTCCGCATGAAGATCTAGAAAAGTTGTGGCTACTCTAGTAAAACTAGTTCTGGTAGATGATCGGTGGTGACAGAGTGATACAGACAGGTCTGGTGAGATCCGAAATTGAATTTTCCTGTTTTGTGGATTTGAGGGAGTGTTGAGGAAGTCTTTGTAGAGTGTCAACTATATTAGTTCATGGTTTGAAGGTCCGAAAGCATCTATTCCTTTGTGACAGTAATGACAGACTATGTTCTTGAGGTTCCAGATGAAGGAGAGAAGGATCTTAGTAAGCAGATGAAGTGTGGATGTTCTTGGTGATTCAGACAAGCTTGTGGAGGTCTTTGGATTGTGTCCAGTTCATGTTGGTGGTCCGCATTGGAGTTGGAGCTCGCAATTGAAGAATAACTTCCAGATGATGGTGTTCTTCCTGAGACAGGCCGAACAAATGAGTTATACATCTTGCAGATGTTCTTAGGGATGTTTGTCGACTTAGATGATCATTCTTAAGTTGATGCCTTGTATAAATAAGGGATTGCGAAGTCATTTTAAAGTTGTCTTGGTTGTGATGAGTATGAGGTAGAGAGGAGGAGAGCGAAAGGCGGAGCAGAAGTTTTGGGCTTAAATGGAACTAATTCAAGCATGGTGAAGATGTTATTCTCCAGTTCATGTATGTGATACTTATTTCTTTGTAGACAGTGTGTCTCTTGTAGGCAGTGAGCCTCTTGTGAGCAGTGTGCTCGGGCAGTGAGCCCTAATTGGCATGTGCCATTTGTTCTTTCTATTCTTCTAACAGAGAATACATTCTTGGGTTAATCACCCCGTGGTTTTTCCCTTAATCAGGTTTTCCATATCAAAATCTTAGTGTCTCATGTGTTGATGTGTTTCTGCTCTTAATTTGTTGCATTGTGTTTCCATGATTAATTTATTATTATGTTGTTGAACTGCTAAGTGGAGTTAAGTGTGTAATAAGAAGAAAGTTTTGTACAATTGATTCACCCCCCCTCTCAGTTGTGTGCCCTAAGTCTAACAATTGGTATCAGAGCTAAGTTCCTCTAAAAGGAGCTTAACCAGTTGAGGAGATCCAAGATGTCATCTTATAAGAAGGATAGTCTGAAGTTTGATGGAACCAATTTTAATCTTTGGAAAGGTCGCATGAAATGTCACTTACAATGTATGGGAATGGCATACTGGACCATGGTTACAACACAATATGTATCTCCACAGGGTGGTCCGAAAACCCAAAATGAAATCACAAATGCTGAAAACAATCTGCAGACTATAGAGGCTCTTCTAAGCGCATTATCTGACTTAGAGCTCTCAAATGTTATTAACCTACCAACTACCTCCTACTTATAGAGTCTGAAAAATACCTCCTACTTATTCATTATAGAGTCTGAAAGGGAAATTTGAAAATCTGAAGATGAGAGATGATGAAAATATTACTACTTTTATGCCAAGAGTAAATGAGCTTGTTTGTGGAATTAGAAATGCTGGTGGAGTCTTGGATGAAAATGAGATTGTTCGCAAAATTCTCAGAACCCTTCCTGCTTCTTACAAAATCAAGGTTGCTGCCATTGATGAATTCAGAGCCCATACAACTATCACAAGAGATCAATTGGCTAGCAAATTGGTTGCATTTGAAATGACTAAGTTTGGAGATGATTCCCCCAAGACTGAATCTGCATTCAAAGCCAGTGCCTCTATAAAAAGTAAACAAAGGTTTGATCCAAGAGAGAACTCATCAAGGAAACTGTCATGGTATGAAAAAACAAGAAAAGACCTGGAAGAAGAAGTAGAAACTGCTCAACTTGAAGCCCTTATTGCAAAGAGACTGCCAAGAGGATCCGGTAAGTATGAAGGAAAATTGCCTTTTAAGTGTTTTAACTGCAATAAGATTGGTCATTTTGCCTCAAGATGTTCGCAAAGATTTTCAAGGCCAAATCCTAACAGATCAAGGTTCCAAAAGAATTGTTATTATGTTCATGAAGAAGATGATAATGAAGGAGTAACATATGATGAATCAGAGACAGGAAACGAATCCGGAAGTGAATGGGTGTTTATTGCCATCAAGGAAGAAGAACCAATATCCTCTGTATCTGTCAATCATAAAGTTGTAGAAAGAGCTCTGGCTGCCCAAGTTGAAGAAAAGGATGATTGGGTCATTGACAGTGGTTGCTCTCACCATATGACAGGTGACAAAAATAAGTTCATAGATTTGGAAAGGTATGAAGGAGGAGTGGTGAAGTTTGGTGATAATTCTGCTGGTAGAATCAGAGGAAGAGGAACTATTTCTTTTTATGGAAGGAACAAAACCGGTAATGTTCTATATGTTGAAGGCTTGAAGCACAATCTTCTCATGTTGGACAGCTGGTGGACAAAGGCTATGATCTCCGGTTCAAGAATGGAAAATGCAAGATCTTTGAAAGCTCCGGAATAGAGATTGCATCTGGTACCCAAACTAAAGGTAATATCTTCCATTTGGTTGGTACTGGTAAAAGTTGTTTATTTGTTCAAGTTGATCAGAGTTGGTTATGGCATAGGAGAATGTGTCATGTGAATTTTGATAATATCATCAAGATAAGCAATACTCAGGCTGTAAGAGATATTCCAAAATTGGTGAAACCTACTAATAGCTTGTGCAAAGAATGTCAGTTGGGTAAGCTGAGCAGAATCACATTCAAGAGTAAGGAACTATCTTCTACTGGATTATTGGACTTAGTTCATACTGACCTTTGTGGTCCGGCAAGAATCAGGAGTATGCAAGGTGATAGATACTTCATGTTACTAATTGATGACTATTCCCGGATGATGTGGGTAACTTTTCTGAAAGAGAAATCGGAAGCTTTTGATAAATTCAAAATATTCAAGGCTATGGTAGAGAATGAAACCGGATTAAAATTAAAATGTCTGAGGTCTGATAGAGGTGGATAATTCACATCCGATGAGTTCATAGAGTTCTGTGAGAAACACGGAATAAAGAGACAGTTGTCTGCTCTTAGGACTCCACGGCAAAATGGAGTAGTGGAAAGAAAGAACCGAACCATCCAGGAAGCATCTAGGACCATGATGATGGAAGCAAATGTTCCTCAGATCTATTGGAGAGAAGCTGTTAGCACTGCAGTCTATACTCTCAATCGAGTTCAAATCAGAAGCAATACCGGTAAGACTCCTTATGAACTTTGGTTTGGCATCACTCCTACTGTGAGGTATTTTAGAGTTTTTGGTAGCAAATGTTACATTAAAAGAGATGAAGATCTAGGAAAGTTTGATGCTAGAAGGGATGAAGGAATATTTTTGAGTTACTCTACTCAAAGCAAAGCATACCGGTGTTATAACAAGAGACTGAGAAACATGATAGAAAGTACAAATGTGAAGGTTGATGAGGGAATTGAGAAACCCTCAAGGTTTTATGAATATGATGAAGATGATCATAATGGTGTTCTGACTCAAGAAGCCAAAGCCTCCTCTGTTAGTCAGATTCAAACTAATCTGATAAATTAGGAAGAAGAGATGAGTTTCAATGAGCCTGATCAAGAATCAGAAGTGCAAGAAATTACCAAAGTTCCTAGGTATGTAAGACTGAACCACTCTGAAGATCAGATCATAGGTGATAAAAGCAAAGGAGTACAAACAAGAAGGAGAATTGCTCAAGATTCAAAAGAGTATTGTCTGATTTCAAAGATTGAACCTAAGACAGTGAATGAAGCTTACAATGATGAAAACTAGACTAAAGCAATGGAGGAAGAGCTGGTGCAAATAGAGAAAAATCACACTTGGGATCTTGTTCCCAGACCTAGAAACAAGAATGTGATTGGAACAAAATGGGTCTTCCAAAACAAACTGCATGAAGTTGGTGAAGTAATCAGAAATAAAGCCAGATTGGTCTGCAAGGGTTACTCTCAAATAGAAGGAATTGATTTTGAAGAAACTTTTGCTCTGGTAGCAAGAATTGAAGCAGTCAGACTATTTCTTGCATTTGTTGTCTTCAAAGATTTCAAAGTGTATTAGATGGATGTCAAGTCTGCCTTCCTGAATGGTGACTTGGAAGAAGAAGTGTACATTGAGCAACTGGATGGATTTTAATTGTCTGATCATGGTGATATGGTCTGCAAGTTGAAGAAGGCACTGTATGGATTGAAGCAAGCCCCAAGAGCCTGGTATGAACGATTAGATAAGCATCTTTTGAAGATTGGTTTCAACAAAGGTACTGCTGACAGTAATTTGTATTTCAAAATTGATCATGAAAACATCTTGATTGTTGAAGTGTTTGTTGATGATATCATTTTTGGAGGAAGAGATAGTATGTGTAAAACTTTTGCAAATCAAATGAAAAGTGAGTTTGAGATGTCCATGCTTGGTGAAATAAATTTCTTCGTGGGTCTGCAAATCACTCAAACAAAGAAAGGAATCTTCATTTCTAAAACCAAATATGTGAAAGAATCGTTGAAGAAATTTGGGATGGAAGACTCAAAACCAATGAATACTCCCATGGCAACTAGATGTAAATTGAGCAAAGATGATGATTCTCCTAAGGCTGATCAGAAAAAGTATAGGTCAATGATTGGAGGTCTATTGTATCTCACTCAAACTAGACCAGACATTATGTAGGCTGTTGGTCTTATTACAAGATTCCAGGCTGATCCTAGAGAATCTCATGTCATGGCAATCAAGAGGATTTTTAGATATTTAAAAGGGACAGTTGAGTATGGTTTGTGGTATCCTAGAGATCATGATTTCTCTCTTCATGCATATATAGATGCGGATTGGGCAAAAGATGTGGATGACTGGAAGAGTACCAGTGGTGGAGCATTCTTTTTGGGGAAGAGATTGGTTTCTTGGCTAAGCAAGAAACAAGAGGCAATATCTCTATCTACAACTGAAGCAGAATATATTGCAGCAGTAGGTAGTTGCACTCAAGTTTTGTGGATGAAGCAGATGCTAACAGATATCAAAGTAGAGTATGAGGAACCTATCACAATCTTTTGTGATAATTCAAGTGCAATAAACATATCTAAGAATCTAGTGTTACATTCAAAGACTAAATATATATCCATTAAGTTTCACTTTCTGAGAGAGCAAGTGAACAAGAATGAAGTCAGATTGGAGTTTGTGCCTTCTAAGGATCAGATTGCAGATATCTTTACTAAACCTCTACCTAAGGACTCTTTTGAGTATCTCAGGGAGAAGTTAGGGGTTATTGCCCCTCCGGTGATGAACTAAGGTGCACTGATGTGCATCAATCTGATGGATATCATAGTCACATCTTGTGGTCCGGATTGATGGGGAGCTACTACTCAGAGGGAGCAGCAGGTATGATTCTGAAGTGGTGCAATTACAAGTATGTGCCCTTTGCCATTGATGTCAAAGGGGGAGAGAAGACATGTGAAAAACAAGTGATTGTTGATCAAAGGGGGAGTAGAAAGGGAGAAAAGACATGTGAATGGTTGTTGCTGATAGGGGGAGTTGTGACAGTAAGGAGAAGTTCTTGTCTTGATGGTTAAAATAGTTTTTCACATCATATGTTGCTATCAATGACAAAGGGGGAGATTGTTGCAAGTATGGGCCTAACCGGTGTTGTCATTGATGTCAACATACTCCTATTGCATTAATGATAAGGATTGAAAGAGCTGTGTGTTGATGATATTGAGAAAATTAGTCTCAATCAGGAACAGTGAAGAACAGTGATGGCATTAAGGTAAAAATCCAAGACAAGATGAGGATCAGAGGATGTGGATTAAAGGGTTTGTAGAGATGTGTCTTAAGGTGATCCAATAGACATTTCAGAGGTCCGCATGAAGATTTGGAAAAGTTGTGGCTGCTCTAGTAAAACCAGTTCCGACAGATGTTCAGTGGTGATAGAGTGATACAGACAGGTCTAGTGAGATCCAGAATTGAATTTTCCTATTCTACGGATTTGAGGGAGTGTTGAGGAAGTTTTTGTGGAGTGTCAACTATATTAGTTCATGGTTTGAAGGTCCGCAAGTATCTATTCCTTTGTGACAGTAATGACAGACTATGTTCTTGAGGTTCCAGATGAAGGAGAGAAGGATCTCAGTAAGCAGATGAAGTGTTGATGTTCTTGGTGATTCAAACAAGCTTGTGGAGGTCTTTGGATCGTGTCCAGTTTGTGTTGGTGGTTCACATTGGAGTTGGAGCTCGCAATTGAAGAATAACTTCTGGATGATGGTGTTCTTCCTGAGACAGGCCGACCGGATGAGTTATACATCATGCAGATGTTCTTAAGGATGTTTTCCGACTTAGATGATCATTCTTAAGTTGATGCCTTGTATAAATAAGGGATTGTGAAGTCATTTTAAAGTTGTCTTGGTTGTGATGAGTATGAGGTAGTGAGGAGGAGAGAGAAAGGCAGAGCAGAAGTTTTGGGCTTAAATAGAACTAATTCAAGCATGGTGAAGATGTTATTCTCCAGTTCATGTATGTGATACTTATTTCTTTGTAGACAGTGTGTCTCTTGTAGGCAGTGAGCCTCTTGTGAGCAGTGTGCTCGGGCAGTGAGCCCTAATTGGCATGTGCCATTTGTTCTTTCTATTCTTCTAACAGAGAATACATTCTTGGGTTAATCACCCCGTGGTTTTTCCCTTAACTGGGTTTTCCATGTCAAAATCTTAGTGTCTCATGTGTTGATGTGTTTCTACTCTTAATTTGTTGCATTGTGTTTCCATGATTAATTTATTATTATGTTGTTGAACTGCTAAGTGGAGTTAAGTGTGGAATAAGAAGAAAGTTTTGTACAACTGATTCACCCCCCCCTCTCAGTTGTGGGCCCTAAGTCTAACACCATCCCTTGGGTGAGTGTTTCCCTTGGGTTGGGATGTCTTGTGTTGTCATGGAATGGATTGAGGTAGTTATCACCCTCATCCTACTCCATGTGGTTGTGAGGGAGTGAGGTCGTGAATGCGTATCTGATCTTCTTCATGGAGTGAGCTCCACCTCTTGCTTGGTCATCATGGTGAATTGTCACATGATGAGTGAAGTCTTTCGCTTATGCCACCTTGCTTAGTGCAATAGTGATGTCTTCTTAGGTGTTGTTATACTTGTTATGACACCTTGTGTGTGTGACTGCAATGCGACATGTAAATGTTGCACTTGCAAATGCAAAAAAATTATTCATCCAGTGTTTGTTCATCTAATATTCTGGGTGAAAGCTTGGGGGATTACATTTGGTATCAAAGCTCGTGTTGCAACATTGGGGGCTCTGGGTTGTGTGTTCTGCTCAGTTTGTTTGAGCATGTGTGGGGTCCTTGTGTGATTGTGTGTTGTGAGTAGCATGTGTTTTCTTCCAAGATGTTTCCTTGAAGTGTGTGTGAGTGTTTGAGTGACCTTGTGGGGTCATGAGCATAGTGCTTTTGTGATCACTTTTGATAGTGGGGTTATGTAAACCTGTGTGAGATGAAACATCATGTTCTTAAATGTTTGATTGAACTTGGTGTACTCTTTTATGAGTTATGCATTTTATGTCAAAGAGATGATGTTTTGATCATATGCATGATATTTGAAGAAGATTGTTTTAGTAATGCTAGTATAGATGGACCTTGCATTGTGCACCTTGTTGTGTGTATATTGTGTTGCAAACATAGCATACCCTCTTACTACTTGTCATATTTGATTTATTAATTTCTTCTTTACATTGATTGGAAATGCTTACATGAAATGTATCTTGCATTGTCTTCTCTGAGGGCATGTCCCTGTGTGTGAATTAATTATGCAGGTGTAAGAAAGAAAATGTTGCATTGCTAGAATAGATCATTTGGGTAACAACTTGTGACCCCAAATTTATTCTTCCCTCGGATTCATGTGGTTACTTGGGTGTGATTATTACATTGCTTTGATTGAAAATTTAAAGAGAAAAAGAGGTTATCAAAGTGTCATTTACATAGTCTTGTGAGAGTGATGTGTTGAGATATCTTTGTTTGTGAACCTGATTATGTCCTCGCTTAATCTTGGTTTCTAGATGTTTTCTAGTGTGTGTCATTGCATGGTGATTTTAATTTCCTTGATCGTGATGAAGCTTTTGTTTCTTGGTAGATTGAGTTATGTTTGTTTGGTTAAGTGAATTTAATGATCTCATGCTTTATGATGTGATTGGAGTCCTAGAAGACTTGTTTATTTGGTGTTCTTGAGCATGTTCTCTTACTCAACTTGGATTTTGAAATCTCGGTGCAGTGTAGCATTGTAAGGGGTAGCATGGAATTTTTATTCTTGTTTATGAATAAGTATAGCCATAAAATTTTGATATTTATTTATCTTTTAACTTTTATGGTCATGCTTGATTTATTGTTGAAATTGAGCTCATTTTATGCCTTACTGTTGGAATCAAATTTTCTTCCAATTTAGTTTTTATTTATTTATTATGGTGGCTATGCTTGAATGTGTTAATTGTCAGTCATGTATCATGTAATGTTCTCTATCATGTCCATCATGGGCCTCTGATGGATTGTATAAGGGAGTAGAATGTGGAGAATGTACTAGTTCTTAGTGTGCATCTTACTAGAACTATGGTAATTTGAATTCCTTGATTTGTTGTCAAATGCAAGTGAATGCTATGTGAAGTGATGATAAAGTTTTGAAATGCTTTTATGTTGCTAGGGATCACTTGATGTGAGTTATCTTTCTGATTGGTGTGTATGTCATGCTTGGATAGCAGTGAATGATGTGAAAATGAATTCTTGTATGAGCTTAAATGTTTTTCCTTGACTGTGTCTATGTGAATGAGATATATAGAGAACTTGTTCTGGATTGAATCTTGCTTTAGTAGATTGCATATGGTTGGGTGTTAACTCAGTCCACCAACTATGGTTATTCTTGCTTGTTTCATTCTTGTTAGCCTCAGTCGTAATGCCAGGATCGTAGTGTTTCAGCATTAGTTGAATGTATGATGTTGTGTCTTAGACATAAAGGCCATGTTAGTAAATAACATGAGGGTACGGTTGTGTTGTTTTATATGTGAGTTCCATAGGTACATTTATGTTTTGACATAGTGTAGGGTATGATGGTGCATATTTAGTGTATGAGCACATAGTATTTATATATTTATTATATTATAGTTGTTTGCCTACTCTTGATGAGTTTCCAACCTTGTGAATTTGGTTGCTTTATGAGCTTCTCCTTGGTGACTTGGAGATTTCCTAGCATGATGTTGGAAGGGATGCAACTCTTATGTCAAGTAGTTATTGTCCTATGTATTCCATTTTATGGATACTTGGTGTATGGGCCACGAGAAGTCTTGTGTTACTTAGTCGATCATGAATTCATGATCGTGTTGTATTGATTGACCCTTTTGGTCTAGGATAGTTGAGCATTGAAGTGATGTTGAGAGTAGTCTTGCACTTATGCTTTGTGTGTTGTTGCTGCCTTATTTGTGTTCCTAGTGAGAATTGGGTTGCTAATCCTTCCTTGATGGAAGTGCTTATGCTTATAAGAGTATGTGGTTTAGATTCTTCCCTCTGAGAACATGTATGGTCCATCCTAGTTTTCGTGTTGTGGAGATAGAGTGTTAGAGGAATCCTCTCTTTTCAAGAATGGAATGTGGGGAAGTGCCTCATGGAGAGAAACCATGACTAGAGATGAGGCATGTTTTTGGTACTTGCATGAAGGTGAGGTAGTGGTACCTGTAGCCTTTAAGAGTTGTGTTGCCTTGACCTTTGAGTTTTAGTGTTATGGGTAGTGTCTAAGGAAGGGTTGTTAAGAGTGTGATCTTGTGTTGGCAATTCTCTTTGAGAGTGGAATTTGTAGCATCGTGAGTTTTTATTAGGCTTAGTTGAGAGCTTGAGAGTTTATTTCAACATAGTAGTAGTCTTGAGTTATATGGACTTGATTTGCTTGTGGCATTTTGGATGTTTTGGCTAGATCCTCTCCTCATTCTGATGGTAGTTGGAGGATGGAGTGATGCAGTCTTAGAGGATTTTATTTGCACAATGGTTGGTTTGACCTAGTTTGTGCACCTTTGGAGACTTATTTTCTTGTTTTCAGACCTTGACCTGGTGATGTGTTAGAAATGAAAGCAACACTACTTCAATGGAAATCTAATTCAAGATAAATTTCAGCAATCTTAAGTGTGCATTAACAATTTGGAGATTGTAACAAAACATAAAACCCACTACAGAAAAGATGTCAAGCATGAAGAACTCAACACAATGACACAGTGTTTATGTGGAGAAAACCCTTGTGGGTAAAAAACTCCACCAAGAAAGAGGCATAAGTTTGTATTAATTTGTAATACAATACATCAACTACATAACTCTCTCCGCAAGTCTTCAATCCGACAGCATTCCGACAGCACCTGAGTACCTAAAATCTATATTGTAGAAATAAATACATGGAAAATATTTATAGAAACATTTTACAACTCATCCTAGGTGTTCACCTTCTCTCTCCTAAGTTTCTCCAACCTGTAAACATTAATTACCATCTTACAAGCATCTTACACTTGTCCAAAAATAGCCATGCAAAGGTTGGGGGCCCAAGACTAAATCTAGCCTCTTACAACATCTTATGATGCATAATAACCATCATTAATTCCACAAAAGAGTATATTTCCAAGATAGGAACCTTGGGCTAAATATAACAAATATACAACTAACATATCCATCATATGCGTCATAGAATCTCATAATCTTATGACAACTTGCAGCTATCATAGATTCACTTACCAAACATTATGACAGTTTTCATACATGCCAAAAATAGTATATTCTCCAAGGGAGCACGCCTACCCTCATTTACTTTGAGTTTTTACATTTTCCAATAGTAAAAGTCACTTCGTAATTACCTTCGGTTACTCTGAAATTACCCCTGCCAGTGAAACTAGTACATCTCTTCATGGATAATTACAAATTACATATAATAAATGGAATAAATACAATATTGGGATTTATAAGATTAATGGAACCTTATCCCAACATTCTCCCACTTGACATTATACATTATAAATCAACCCATAGGAAATCAAATGAAAAAAAAAATTAGGCACTAGAAATAAGGCCCATGGCCTCTCTACACCACATGAACTTCTCTGTGCTCACAGGCTTAGTCAATGAATCTGCAACATTCTCTTGAGTGTATATCTTCTTCAACTCAATCTCTCCATTTGCAACCAACTCTTGAACAAAGTAATACTAAACATCAACATGCTTAGTCCGAGCATGATACATGGGATTCTTGGCCAAACAAATAGCACTCTGGCTATCACAACCAATCTAAATGATCATGCAATCAAAACCAATACCTGTACATAGTCTCCTCAACCAAACTACCTCTTTAGAGACATGAGTAGCATCCATATACTCTGCTTATGTGGTGGACAAAGCAACCGTGGTCTGCCTCTTACTCATCCAACTCACTGCACCTCCAAACAGAGTAAACACATAGCCACTAGTGGACCTTCGACTATCCAAGTCACCTGCCCAATCTGCATCAACAAAACCCTATATGTCCAAAGATTTATCAGCACTATTAGTACCAAAATAAACCAAATAGTGATCAAGAGTACCTACAAGATATTTAAACACGCTCTTCACATAGTTCCAATGTTGTCTACCAGGGTTAGACATAAATCTGCTCAAAACTCCCACTGCTTGGGCAATATCTGGTCTAGTGCAAACCATTGCATACATCAAACTGCCTATAGCACTAGCATATGGCACATTAGACATATCCTCAAGATCATCCTCAGTCTTTGGACACATATCTAATGAAATCTTAGTACCAATTGGTAAAGGAACTCTAATTGGGTTACAGTCCTGCAAACTAAACCTTTGCAAAATAGTATGCACATACTTACTTTGTGACAACCAAAGATTTCTGTTAACTTTGTCCCTCTTGATCTCCATTCCCAAAATATACCTTGCAGCACTAAGAACCTTCATCTCAAATGCACCTGAAAGTTGGGCTTTAAGCTCATTGATCATACCCTTAGTATTGCTGAAAAACATGTCATCAACATACAAAGCAATAACCAGTATAAAATCATCAACACAATGAATGTATACACAATGATCCTCCTCGCTTCTAACAAAACCCAATTTCAAAAAAAATGAGTCAAACTTTTGATACCACATTCTAGGGGACTATTTCATACCATAAAGAGACCTCTTCAACCTGCAAACCCAATGTTCTTTGCCTTTTACCTCAAAACCTGTAGGTTGTTGCATATAAATTTCTTCTTCAAGATCTCCATGCAAGAATGCAGTCTTAACATCCATTTGCTCAATCTCCCAATCATAAGTTGCAACAATGGATAAGAGAAATCTAATAGAAGTCAATTTAGCAACAGGAGAGAATATCTCACCAAAATCAACTCCCTCTCTCTGGGAGTAGCCCTTGGCCACCAGTCTAGCCTTGTACTTCTCCAATGACCCATCTGCTCCAAACTTCTTCTTGAAGACCCACTTAAGACCTATGGCCTTTCTTCCTTTGGGCAAATGAATAAGATCCCAAGTGTTACAAGAGTCTAAAGCCATCATCTCCTCCTGCATGGCTAGCTGCCAAGACTCACTACCATCTATAGAAATAGCTTCCCTGTAGGATCTAGGTTCATCATTAGTACTCAATAAAGCATATACACAATGGAAATCTAGTGGGCTATACCTATCAACTAGATTTCATTGTCTTGTGGATCTCCTGAAGGGTGGAGTAAGAGACTCTACTCATTCTTCTGTATGATCACCTACACCAGCTTCTTCTGTAACAACAGACTCATCTTCATCAGAACTACTCGAATCTTCTTCTTCTTCACCCCCAATCCATCATTTTGTTCTTCCTGAGGTGCATCTTGCTACTCTAAATCAAAGTGCACCTTCTTTACCTTTTCTTCTTTTTCTTTTGGCTACTCAGGTTTAGAAATAGCTCTAAGTTCCCTGAAAATAACATCTCTAGAAAAGATAATCTTGCGGGTTAGTGGATTCCAAATCTTATAACCTTTGACATTATCACCATATCTAATGAATGTACACTTTTCAGCCTTTGGATCCAACTTAGATCACTTTTCCTTAGGCACATGTGTTGGTTTAGGTCTGGACAACTGAGAGGGGGGATGAATTAGTTGTCACATATTTTAATCTTTTCTACCATTGATCTTCCTTTACAACTTATAATCAAATTAATGATATAAACATTTCAGTATTAATTAATAACACATGAGTAGAAACATAAATAACACAATTGACACCAAGATTTTTGACGTGGAAACCTGGTTAAGGGAAAAACCATGGTGGGGGCTAACCCACAAAAATTAATACCCTGTTAAAAGTATTTTTACAAATGAGAATGCACATGCATTCGAGCTCACTGCTCAATTAGAGGCTCACTGCCTACAGTAAGATTACAAGAGAATAACAGAGATTTTGAACTGATAATTAGCATCTACTCATGCAAGAGTTTCAGTTCCAGTTAAGTGCAAAAACGGATCTTACACATTTCATCTTTACTTGCTCTTCTTACTGCTCTGCGTTCATTCACTCCTTAGATTTTCTTCTCTTCTCATGATTACACCTTGTTCGCACACACCAAAATCATCCAATTTCATTAGATATATATATCTACAACATGATCTATAATTATTTTACTAGTCGGCTTCAAGAACATTTAGAACTTTGTAGAGTACTCTGCTCTGTCAGCTAGATCCATACATAATATGGGATGCAGATTAAAACTTGCACTTGTAAATCATCAAACATGTTAACTAACACTATTTATCATCACCAATTTCCCAATAGACAACTTCTATACATCCAAAAATAGGATCATTCACAAGGTCGGCCTGTTCTTCTTCTATGTGTTCTGTCAAACTGAAACCCGATACTCAGAAGCTAATATCTTTTGAGTCCATCTCCAGAGGATGAAACTATGGATTTAGAGTGTCTTGACAATGCTTACAACTACCTTAGATCGATAGCAAACCATGCCTTTCCACCGGATAGATCTGGACCAAGATACCAGACCCTGTCACTTGCTCTATTCCTAACTGCCTGAACTTAGACACATTCTAATTCTGACTTCCGGTGTGAACATATTGTGTTATGCAGATGATTGGGATGATCTTAGTTGCCATCAATGACAACACCTATCGTGCCTAGCAGTGTCTCTTGCCAAAAATCTCCTCCTTTGGCATTGATGGCAACACTTAGTGAAAAATGACTAAGTGTTGAACTAGCTCCCCCTTAGCTTGTGCTCCCTATTGTTGTTCACACTGCTTTTCGGTGCTCCCCCTTAGCTAGATTTCTCATTTTTTACTGATCTTCACTCCCCCTTTGACATCAATGGCAAAGGGTGGGGTCTGCAAGCCAAAATTTTCCAGATATTTTTATATAGGACTGCATATGTACAACCAATCATTAAGTTCTATTTACATGAACTTGAGAATGTCTGCAAAGCTGGTTTTTATTTGCACAAGTTCAGAGGCCAAGGTACTCTTCATTCCATCCAAAATAGAGATGTGCCCACTTAACAAAAATGAATATGCTTTTGCCTTTGACAGATCTGATGGATCACTAGTCTGAACTGCAGTCTGAGCTTCAGATAGGGCATTATACATTGTCTCTAACTTAGGGGCAATCAATCCCTGGAGCTCACACATTCTCTTCATAATGTTGCTTTTCTCTTTAACAAGTCTCTTTAAATCATCAGTCAGGCTAATTACTTGACATTCCTGACTTATGGGTGAAATGGTTAGAGGATCAAAATTATTGGACAGATTTGACAATTTCAGTTCTTGTTCCTTTATCTTCTTCTCAATATCCTCATTTACTTTGGGCTAGGATAGACAAAATTTATATACATCACTTCCATCACTTAGAGCATCTTGAACACTCTTTATACTGATAGCAAGTATAGTCCTATCATACCATATTAAACTCTTAATTTCACTAAATCTCTTATCCAAAAACTCATTTCTGACTTTTGTCTCTGCAGACTTCTCAAAGGACTCAAAATGAGTATTTATAGAACTTACAAGATTTTTTCAGATGGACGGAGGGGGAATCAGATGGACTCTTTTGGTAGGAAGGCATTAATTTTTCCAAAATCCTAGTTGCAAGCCCCAGTAGCTCATTGTCCTCCATGTGGAACTTTAACATCTTTTCTCTAGCCTTTACTTGGGTGAATGATGTAATTTTCATCAATTGAATTGGAGAGAGAGCATCAAGATTGGCTAGAGCTTGGAGTAGTTCAGGCTCATCAATCTCAATCATTTCTTTTTCAAGAAGACTTTTCACTGCATCTGCAGTGCCTCTTGCAACATTTTCTGAACCATCCTTTGGTTCATCATATTTCTCAGTATCTGCTTTCGGTGCTTCAACATTTGCACCATCTTCTTATGCTTTATCTTTCTTTCCTTTTTCTTCCTCTTTCTCTACTTTACTTTTCTCTGTGTTCTCTATAGAGGGACCCTTTTTTGTTCGTTCACCACTTGCTACATGATCTGGAGTGCTTTGTGAAGTAGTAATATTATCTTCTTTTCCTAATGGGTCAAGTGAATCAGGAGTATCTCCTGCATCAACTACTTTATCCATCATTTTTGTATCATCCTGATTTACCTATTCTGCTTCCGAAACAGATGCATCACCCAACTCAGATTGTTGCTCAATGATGTTCTCTTCTTCACCATCTGGAACTTCTTCTGTGACTATGGGAAAATTGTGCTTTTCCAATGCTTTCAAAAGAATTTCTTGAGTTTCTTTAACGATTTCACTTGTTTCTCCAAGCATGAGTTTGTTCATTCTCCTTTTGCTTCTAAAGTCATCTTTGACTTCCTTGAATATCATATCTATTTGATCAGGTGAAATCTAAGGACACAAATTTATTAGCTCATGTTCCTTGATTTCAATGTCCTTACTCTTGGCATTTTCTTTTCTCAATTCTAAAATATTTGCCAGACTTTGTGGCAACTCAGAAGTTATCTCAATCGGTGCCTTGTTGTAGATGTTGAGATATCTGACAGTTGCTACCTCCAACACCCTTTTATCCACATCACTGTATTCATCATAGAATTCAATCATGGGTTTTAGATTACCATCTAGCAAGATTGACTTTATCACATCCTCCAAGGAAAGTGCGGGCTTCTCAACATATTCCTCATATGCTTCTGTCTTTTGCCTTTTACTAGATCTTTTGCTTCCGAAGGATTTTTCTTTGGTTACTTTTGCAGCTTTTGTTCTGGTGGCCTTTATTTCCTTGATTTTAATGTCAGAATTTGTATCTTCTTCTTCTTCTATTATGCTTTCATAGGTCCGAGTTGCTTTTGTTTTTTTCCTTTTCTCCCATTTTCCAGATGATTTTGCTTCCAGTTTTGTAGTCTTGGGAGGAACAGGGACAGCAATAGAGCTCCTAGTAGTTCTTGAAGTGGAAGAGAGTTCCACTGGAGCATCTGTTTGTTTCTTATCTTGTTTCTCTTTCTCAGCCTTTTCAGTTCTTTCCCTATGTTTCCTCACAGTCTCCTTAGTTAGGCCCAGATTTTTAGCTAACTGCTCAACTTCTTTTCTTACTTTCCTATTGGTTTTAGATTCTCTGAATTCAGTATGCAATTTTAAATTCAACTCCTCGTAAGTTCCAAATCTTTCAACCATTGTGTCTTTAGGCTTTCTTAGAAGATGTTGAGCATACATATTCAAGATTTTTTCATCTACTTCATACCCCATGGACATTATCCAAGTAGTTCTGGGTTCCACTGCTTCCATTAGACACTGATCATTATCAACCATGAAGCATATATCATTTTTGTACTTCTCAACAATTGATTTATGGATTCTTTCCCTTAAGTGCATCATACTCTAAAAATTCTTGAAGTAACTCCATATTGCAGTTTTCTGAGCTTTGAAATCACCAATGCTATGAAGATGATCTCTAATCGGAATGGCAACTGGCTCATCCTTAGTCCAGTGCACACCTTTTACCACAGATATCTCATTCATAAAGTAAAATAACAAACATAGAACCAATGTACCATACTTGAAAGTGTTTTTCTTATCTTTCTTGATTTTGTTTAAATTTTCAATCAATTGATTTTGTAGTAATTCACACAAGTCATAATTAGTGTTTTCCTTTAGCATCTTGTATACAACATATATGGTTGTTTCGGACACAGAATTTTCTTTGCTCGAGTGGTAGATCTTGTACCCAATCACCATGGAGGTGAATTTGACATCCGGTTCTATAATATCATTAATGGTCATTGCCCTTCTATCAAACTTAGCACTGGTAGCATCAGTCACTGTCTGGTTTTTCACAGCTTTCAACATGGGCAATCATTCAGTTGAGTTTAAGCCAATTACAATTTTGATAGCATCCTTGCTAATCTTAAATGGTTTTAACAACCAAATAAATTCATCATGCATTTGACTCAAAACATATCGGACCCATTCATCCTCATCAAATGTTGGAAACCCATAATCTGAATAAAGTGTTATCCTGTAGTGCCTTATACTCAGGTTTAAGTTCATGATTTTCATCCTTGAGTTGTTTCTCAAACAAGTCTACATACCTTGAATCTCCAAACTCATCTATATTTGCATGAATATAAACCCTAATGTCTTCTACATGCAACACACCATACAGAACACTTGAAAAAGCACCTAACGGGTTGACTTCAATTGATTTGTGAAGATGCTTCTTAAATTTGGGTCAAGGCCTTTTAGTAATGTTAACAACATGAGGAGGAGCCATCTCAATAGATTTCATATTCAAAGTTTTAAAAAGAGGTACCTTTTTCTTTCGCGAGGTTAGGTTTGATCAGTTGCCGGTTGAATTTGCTCTTTACCTCAGTCTCTGGATTTGCAACTCGAATGCTCTTCTTCTTGTTTCCTTCAAATGCAAGGTGATTCAAATGAGTGACCAAGTGATCTTTTATCTTTTGCAAAACCTAATTTGGCATTGTAATAAATGCGTTGCCCTAACTATATTTGGTTACTTTGTTTTTGACAGTTCTTCATGAATCACTCCGCAGGATTTCATATCAACATCTTTTCTTCCAAAATCCTTCCAAAATTTCTGGATCAATTCAGAATATTCTCTTTTATTGTGCCAGATTCAGGCACCCACTTACTGACGAGGGGATTTTGATGTTCAATGCAGCTCCCCCTGAGCTAGAGTTCCTGACTTAATTCCTAGAGGAATTGTCAACACCTAATTCCGATGCAGACCCATCATCGTTGTTTATTGTATCTTTCTTTACCCAAATCTTATTCATTTTGCTCTGTATCTCATTCACATCAATTTTTCTTTTGCCTTTGTCTTGTCTCTATTCATCCGGTTTGTTTACCGGACCTCTTCTTCCATTGTTCCTACTTCTATAAAATCTTGCAATATGATCAGATTTATTGCAATTAAAGAACACAACATTTCCTTGCTTATGAACTTGATTTCCTCTTGATCTGCATTGATTAGTCATGTGTCCAAACCCATTGCAAGCAAAACAGTAACCATTGAAAGAATTGCCAATTCCTCTATTATTAGCATTATTCATTATCATACTTCTGCATTCATTTGATTTATGACCATACTTCTTACACTTGAAGCATTGACCAGAGAAGGATGCACCATTTTGATTCACTCTGCTTCTGCACTAAGTAGCTCTATGACTAAATTTATTGAAATTGAAACAATTTCCATTGAATGATGGATATCTTGAGCATTAGGATGTCTTACCGGATGTTTTCTAGTTCTGTTTCTTTTATTTCTTGGTTGAAAATTTATATCTAGATCTAGAGCTTTCACCTTTCTCATATCTAAGATCATGCTTGTCATCATCCTTTTTCTGTTCTTCAATTGGTGCTTCAAGTTTAGCTAAGATTATCTTGAACTTCTCCTTATACTCATTGGCAATTTCTAGGTCATGTCTGAGAGTGATAATCTGTCTCTCAAGTTTTCTCTCATTGTTTCTACTTTCTTGTAGATTTGATTCTAGGAGGACTTCTATTCCATCCAATCTACAGCATTCTTCAGTTCTCTCCTTCAGATTTTGCTTCATTTCTTCTTCAATTTTCTTCCTGTCTTCAATTTCCTTGGTTAGTCTCATTACCCCAGTTTCCATCTCATGTTTTAAGTCAATAACTTCTTTAGCTAACTTTTCACATTCCTTTGTATTTTCTTTTAGGGCCTTGTCTTCCAGTTGAAGAGGTTGTTCCTTTCCTTTTGCATTGGATTTGCTCAATTTTTCTTTTAAAATCTCAATGAATTTTTTAGCCTTTTTGAGGTTATCTTGCAGCTCTTGGACCTCTGCCTTGGATTGCTCAAGATCATCTAGGGCAAGATTTAGTTGCCCTTGAAGGTTATATTCATCCATTTTTACTAGCTTCCTAGATCTCCCTTAAGCTATTAAACTTTTCAAAAGGAACCTTGCTCTGATACCAATTATTGGTTTAGGTCTGGACAACTAAGAGGGGGGTGAATCAGTTGTCACATATTTCAATCTTTTCTACCATTGATCTTCTTTTACAACTTATAATTAAATTAATGATATAAACATTTTAGCATTAATTAATAACACATGAGCATAAACATAAATAACACACATGACACCAAGATTTTTGATGTGGAAACCCGGTTAAGGGAAAACCCGCGGTGGGGGTTAACCACAACAATTAATACCCTGTTAAAAGTATTTTTACAAATGAGAATGCACATGTATTTGGGCTCACTACCCAGAGCTCACTGCTTAATTAGAGGCTCACTACCTACATAAAGATTACAAGAGAATAATAGAGATTTTGAACTAATAATTAGCATCTACTCATGCAAGAGTTTCAATTCCAGTTAAGTGCAAAAACTGATCTTACACATTTCATCTTTACTTTCTCTTCTTACTGCTCTGCCTTCATTCGCTCCTTAGATTTTATACTCTTCTCACGATTACACCTTGTTCGTACACACCAAAATCATCCAATTTCATCATATATATATATATATATATATATATATATATATATATATATATATATATATATATATATACAACATGATCTATAATCATTTTACCAATCATCTTCAAGAACATTTAGAACTTTGTAGAGTACTCTACTTTGTCGTCTAGATCCATACATAATATGGGATGCAGATTAAAACTTGCACTTGTAAATCATCAAACACGTCAGCTAACACTATTTATCATCACCAATTGCCTAATAGACAACTTTATACATCCAGAAATAGGATCATTCACAAGGTCAGCTTGTTCTTCTTCTGTTTGTTTTGTCAAACTGAAACCTGATACTCAAAAGCTAATTTCTTTTGAGTCCTTCATCTTCGGAGGACAAAACTATGGATTTAGAGTGTCTTGACAATGCTTACAACTACCTCAGATCTTCCACAAACCATGCCTTTCAACCGGATAGATCCGGACCAAGATACCAGACCCTATCACCTGCTCTATTCCTAACTACCCGAACTTAGACACATTCTGATTCTGACTTCCGGTGTGAACAGATTGTGTTATGCGGATGATTAGGATGATCTTAGTTGTCATCAATGACAACACCTATCATGCCTAGCAATGTCTCTTGCCAACAACATGAACAAAAGCCTCACAACCAAAAACCCTTAAATGTGGAACAGAAGGTTTCTTACCTATCCACACTTCATAAGGTGTCAAATCAAGAGCCTTACAAGGAGATTTGTTTATCAAGTAGCAAGTAATACACACAGCCTCTACCCAACAGCATTTATCCAACTGTGTATCACTAAGCATACTTCTAGTCCTTTCCATAATTATTTGGTTCATCCTTCCTGCAACACCATTCTGTCGTGGTGTATACAGAGTTGTCTTTTGTTTGATTATACCTGCATGCTTGCAAAACTCTTCAAATTCCTTAGAGCAATATTCCACTCCATTGTCAGATCTTAATATTTTTATCTTTAAACCTTATTGGTTCTCTACTAAGACCTTAAATTCCTTTAACTTATTGAAAAATTTAGATTTATGTTTCATAAAATAAATCCATGTATATCTGGATACATCATCAATGAAGGTGACAAAATAATGAGATTTTCCAATAGATTCATTATCCACAGGTCCAAACACATCCGTATGAATAATAATTTCTCTTTTACTCTATTGCTTCCAGAAGGAAATGATTTTCTATTTTGTTTACCAAACACACAATGCTCACATAAATTAGAGTGCTCATCAGAATAGGAGAAACCATCCAACAATTTTTTATTCTTAATATTTTTCAATACATTATTGCTTGTGTGGCCCAATCTGCGGTGCCACAACATACATGTATTTTTAGTAGTGGCCTCAAATACAATGGAGGCATTACAAACTGTAGTGGCTTCAAGCTTAAACAAGTTCCTGAATCTCTTCCCTTTCGCTACCACTAAGTTCCCTCTCACCAATCTACAGCCATGCTTGTCAAATGTCACATGCATTCCCAAATCATTCAACTTCAAAACTAAAATCAAATTTCTAGCTAATCCAAGAACATGCAAAACACCAGGGAGGGTTTTAATCCTCCCATCACTGAAACACAACAATACCTTTCCTTTCCCAGCAATCGGATATGAAGAGTTGTCACTAAGGTAGATATTAGCTCCATCATATTCTTCATATGTGGAGAACCATTCCTTATGTGGGATCATACAAAACGAGCATCCTGAGTCAACCAACTAGTGATCATTAGAAACAAGATTACATGTAGAAAGTAAAACTTCTTCACCTGCATTCGAGGACTTATCCGAAGCACTCTCCTGCTACTTCTTGGGGTTTCTGCACTCCTTCACGTCCCCTTTTACTGCAGTTCCAACACTTAACTCTATTCTTTTTACCAAGAGTTTTAGACCAGCCCTTGGACTTGTCCTTAGCCCCTTTTTGATCTCCTTTTGGTCCTCTTTCCTTAGACCTTCCCCTAACACTAAGAGCATCCCTTGAACTATCTGAACTCTTCTTCCTCAATTCCTATGACAATAGCACTGAAACAAGAGCATCCAACTTCGGATCTGCAAGGTTAGCAGTGATAGCAAGGATAACATTCTCCCAAGACTCGGGTAAAGAACAAAGAAGTAAGATACATTTATCTTCCTCACTAACCTCAACATATACTAAATCAAGCTGACTTAATAACAAATTAAAAGAATTTAAATGCTCTGCAACTGATTCACCTTCTCGCATTTTCATGGAAAGTATTTTTTTTTAAATAAAGTTTATTTACCATACTCTTGGCTTGATAGATCTCACCCAACTGATTCCACAACTTGTGTACGGTCTCCTCCTTTGCGACATTCAATAGGATAAATTCTGAAAGACACAACCAGATGGTTCCCCATGCCTTCTTATCCAGACTATCCCACTCATCTTGAGAGACATGGTCAGGTTTCTTCTCTTTTTGAACAACCAACCATTGGTTTCTTCCTTCCAACAAATCTTCCATTTTCAGCTTCCATAACTCATACCCCGTTCTGTTGAACTTCTCAATGTTCATTCGAGAGGTTGATGTAACGATGGATGCAACCATAATAACAACACAAGATCTACAAAACAAACACAACCAAATCTCCCACTACAGTCATAGCTTCCACGTTACCACCCAAGAGTCAAAGTTGGCTAGGCTCTGATACCAAATGTTAGAAATGAAAGCAACACTACTTCAACAGAAATCTGATTCAAGATAAATTTCAGCAATCTTAAGTGTGCATTAACAATGGAGATTGTAACAAAACATAAAACCCACTACAAAAATGATGTCAAGTATGAAGAACTCAACATAATGACGTAGTGGTTACATGGAGAAAGCCCTTGTGGATAAAAAACTCCACCAAGAAAGAGGCACAAGTTTGTATTAATCTGTAAAAGATTTGTACAATACATTAACTACACAACTCTCTCCACAAATCTTTAATCCGACAGCAACTGAGTACCTAAAATCTATATTACAGAAACAAATACATGGAAAATACTTATAGAAACATTTTCCAACTCATCCTAGGCGTTCACCTTTGTTAGATCTAGGGTGCACAACTGAGAGGGGGGGTGAATCAGTTGTGCAAAAACCTTGCTTCTATTTCAAACACTTGATTCTTCTTGGTTAGTTAGCAGCATATCAATTAATCATTTATGAAAGTAGAAAGTATAAACACCGGAGTAGATAAACATCAACACATAAGACACCAAGATTTTTGATGTGGAAAACCCGACTAAGGGAAAAACCACGGGGTGATTAACCCAAGGATTATTCTCTATTAGAAGAATAAAGAAAAATGAATGGCACATGCCAATTAGGGCTCACTACCCGAGCACACTGCTCACAAGGAGGCACACTGCCTACAAAGAGACACACTGTCTACAAGATCATAAGGATCACAACCTTGAACTGGAGAATGACATCTTCACCATGTCTGGATCAGTTCCATTTAAGCCCGAAACACTTCTGCTCTACTTTTCGCTCTTTCGCTATACCACACTCATCTGCTCCACATCCACACTTCGAAAATGAACTCACAATCCTTTATTTATACAAGACATCGACTTAGGAACAATCATCTAAGTCGGCAATCAACCATAAGAACATCCACAAGATGAATAACACATCCGGTCGGCCAGTCAGAACAAGAACCTCATCCGGAAGAATATCTTCAATTCTGGGCTCTACCATCAATGCAGACCAACAACACAACCTAAACATGATCCAAGGACCTTCACAAGCCTGCCTGAATGACCAGGTACATCCACACTTCCTCTGCTCACTGGAAACTCTTCTCTTCCTCATCTAGAACTACAAGAACACAGTCTATCACCACTGTCATATTGCAAGAGGTGCTTTCGGACCTCCAAACCACATACCAATCGAGATGACATATCACCAGGACATCCCAAACACTCTGTCCAATCTGCAGAATAAGACAATGCACTTCCGGATCTCACCGGACCTTTTTGTAACACTCTGTCACTCCGGAGCATCTCCCGGAACCGGTTCTACTTGATCGATCATAACTCCTTCACATCTTCATGCAGACCTCTGAAATCTTAACTGGATCATCTCAAGACTCATATCTACAAACCCTTTAATCCGCATCCTCTGAATCTCAACCTATTAAGTACTTTTGCCTTCTTCTCATCACTGTTCTTCACTGTTCCTAATTGAGACTAATTTTCTCAATATCCTCAGCACACAGCTCATCCAATCCTTCTTGTCAATACAATATGAGTATGTTGACATCAATGACAACACTGACTAACCTCATACTTGCAACAACCTTCTCTCTCCTAAGATTCTCCAACCTGTAAACATTAATTACCATCTTACAAGCATCTTACACTTGTCCAAAAATAGCCATGCAAAGGTTTGGGGCCCAAGACTAAATCTGGCCTCTCACAACATCTTATGACGTGTCATAACCATCATAGACTCCCCAAAAGAGTATCTTTCCAAGATAGGAACCTTCAGCTAAATATAGCAAATATACAACTAACATATCCGTCATATGCGTCATAGAATCTCAGAATCTTATGACAACTTGCAGTTGTCATAGATTCACTTACCAAACATTATGACAGTTGTCATAGATACCAAAATAGTATATTCTCCAAGGGAGCATGCCTACCCTCATTTACTTTGAGTTTTTACATTTGCCAATAGTAAACGTCACTCTGTAATTACCTCCGGTTACTCTAAAATTACCCCTGCCAATGAAACTAGTACATCTCCTCATGGATAATTACAAATTACATATAATAAATGGAATAAATACAATATTGGGATTTACAAGGTTAATGGCACCTTATCCCAACATGATGGTCATGAGGATTGATCTTTTGAGATATGTTGTGTTTGCAAAGGATTGTGTATTGATGTTACTTCATTCTTGTATTTTTGTAGGCTTCCAAGAGTAAGCCTAATCCTAGTGGGGGAGGATGTAATAGCCACCCTAGTATTTCCCTTGTGTGATTTCTATTTCATTTGTTATAGGTTGTATTGAGTGTTTATTAGTGTATTATGTGATTCTTATGCTTTGATCCATTACACCAAACTTGTTGATGAGGCCTATTGTACCATCGAGGGGTTCTAAGGGTGTATTTTGGATGACCATCAAGGTGCTTCTAATGAGGTTTTGTATTGAATTTTGGCTTCCAACTATACATTATGGGATGCATATGTTGTGATTATGTTTGATAGATCATTGCAGTGTTTTAGCTTCATTGTTTTCACTATATCTGTTATAGTTGTGATTGTTATATTATTTCAGCATTATGAAATGTTGTTGATTATGCATCATGTTCTTGAATCATGCTAGTTGTAGATGGTTACATTAGATGTGATGATTTTATATCATGTATGATTTACACCTCGTTGGGGTGGATTATATTGCTTCAACTATTATATGTGGAGTAGGTACATCTGATGTTTGACTTGAGTGTACAGGCAAATTACAAGTGTTTGACTAATGTGGGAAATGTGGAGAAGGTACGTCTGTTTCCTTAGCTTTTTGAACTATATTTTAAATTATCTTGAAAAATGTGTTTTCTATGTTTTCGAAATATTTTAATGATTTAGTTGAAAATAATTAATTCTATCTTAGCAAAAAATTTGATTGCATTATTTTATGCTAGGGGAATAAATTTAAAGTGATTTCGATTATTTCCTATAATTTAATATTTTTCCTTCGAAAAGATAGAATTACATTACTTTGGAAAATTGAATTCTTTCATATGAGTGTTTAGATTTTTTAGAATGTGATTAAATTGAATTGCAACTGCCTAGTGGGAATAATTGCATTAATTTAATTAGATAATTTTCCTATTAATTCAAAAGTAATTGTTTGAAAAGTACTTGGGAATTAGAAAATATAAATTTAAGAATTAGGGTCTTTTTGTATAAAAAGGGGAAAATAGACTTATTGACATTCGTTCTATTTTTCTTGGCTCTCTCTCTCAAAACCCTCTCCTTGCTTGAAGAGAAATAATTTTGTGTGGATGGATTGAAGAGGATTCTTGCTTGCTTGGTTTGAGGAATGGATTGAAGATTGGTTGATGAAGGATTTGGAGCATGTGTGGCAAATATATTGTCTTCAACAAACTCTTCATTGTGCTTGTATTCAAGAATTTTTGGAAAGGTATTTTCTTCCAAATTCTTTGTATTAAATTTACCTTGCTCTTCCTTTGTCATGCCACTTCATGTGGTTTTCTCATGGCTTCATTTGAATTGGAATTGAGTTGTAAGGAAATGTAGTAGTTATTTATTTTCTTTTGCTTGAGTTTTAGAGTTTGGAAACTTACAAAAACAAACAAGGTTATGGAAAAAAAATTATTCTAGAAATGCCCAAGTTAATTTTATTGCATGAATGGAGTGTTGTGCATATTTAGAACAATGGGTTGTTGTTTGTTTTTTGATAAAACTTGTAATATGGAAGTTTAAAAAATTCCAAGGTTGCAAAGCAAACCTTTAATGGTGAAATTGGGGGGTTTTATGGTCATTTGCATTGTAAGAAAAATGTGAATTTTACAATTTAGGCACAATTTGAATGATTTGAAATGTGGGATGAGTACTCTCCATTATGAATGTAAATATTGCATCTTTTAAATTCATGTGATGTGGTTTTTATTGCCTCATTTTTCGTGCCATGCCCAATTTGTAAAATTAGTGAAATGGACGCATACAAAGAGGTATGGGGTAAGAAATGAGTGGCTTCCACCATGCACCACGATACAAAGGAATTGTAGGAATTAGTGAGTGGGGAGTTTAATTAAGTTTAACCATAATGACATTGGGTAATTAAAATGTAATAAGATACATACGCCAAATAGGTGATGCTTTCTTAGATCTACTTTGGGTTGTAGAGAGTATGTCACGACTTTTATAGTTGGTGAATGCTAGAGTACACCCCTTGATAGGGAGATTGACTACTCATATCCTATGAGGTTGTAAAGCCCTCGTAATGACACTTCTTGTCTTGACTGCTATATCTCTCTTCCTTGCTTACTATCAGAATTATATTTGATGCAATGTGACCCTAGAATTTGCATGTGCATTGAGATGCTTGATTCATGCTTATATATGTGTGTGTGTGTGTGTGTGTGTTTGTGTGATGGTCTATGATTTATGCCTAGTTTGGCATGCATTGAAGGTGTGAGAACCTCTCTTATGGTTGAATGTCATGATGTCCTTCTATTATGTTGTTGGCTTGTGTGAGCCATTCATACTTGTATGTGTTTTATTGTTGGTTGTGCCACATGTTACTTGTATGTAATTGTTTGGTAGTTGTGCCATGTGTTACTTGCATACATTGGATTGGCAGTTGTACCACATGTGTGTTGTGAGTATTGATTTGTGTGCATGCCATATGTAGCCTTTTATGTTGGTTATGTTGTGTCACGTGTGTGTGGTATGCTTGATTGGCTTCAGTGTTCTCATAATTACTCTAGATTTGTGTGAGATGGATTTATAGTGGTGTTTCCATGATCATCTTCTCCGTAGCTCAGGGGTTGACTAGAGTGGCATAGTTATCTATTGCGCTTGATGATGGTAATATGGTTGGGAGGCAAGCAACATTTCCCCATTGGTCCTATCACGATGATCTTTCTGGTGCTGGATGGCTTCCTTGTCCTTTTTGCAAGTTGAGAATGTCATGCTATGTGCCTATCATAGTACCTTGGAGAGTGTGCTAGACTTATGGTGTTTTATGCACTTGTAGCATTTCATTATTGTATATTGTAAATCCTTGTAAAGTAGGTCCTTGAGACCATTGTAATAATATTTTAATGATGTTATGAGGTATTTTATTATGTTGGTTATGATGCATCCATGTTTAGGATGAAGCCCTTTGAATGTAATAATTATTTGTTATCATCTAGTATTTTTTCCATGCCTTGGCTTACAAGGATATTGGCATGATTTGTATGTTTTACATGTTGCAATCTAGTTATGTTAGCATGTTTCGACTCAATTATGTGATGTTTTGATTTATGTTTATGGATGTGTTAGTATTGGATCATATTATGCCCACATAGGTGGTGAGGATCCTATCATTGCTTTTGGCATGTGTCAATGTTGGTGTTGAACATGCATAGCATTTTGTAATGCTTTTGTCTTATTTATCATGTGGACATTGTTGGCTCAATACCTTATTTCATGTTTGGTAATTGGGCTAAGTGCCTTAGTGTTTCTAGAGTGTCAAAATCATGTTTGGAGTTGTTTGTGAGAATTGGAGGAAATTTTGGGTTTAAAGTTTAATTTTCTGTCAAGTTTCTAGACGCTACCAGGAGTATAGTGCCTAGAGTCTAGGGACCATAGTGCCAAGTGCTAGTGTCCAAGGACTACAACGATGGGCTCTAGTGTCCAAGGACTACAATGCCCAGCACTAGCATCTAGGACTTCAATGCCTAGCTCTAGTGCCTAGGTTTAGCTTGTTGCATATGTTATCATTGATGTCAAAGGAGTGATGATCAAAGGACTTGTGATGTGCAAGACTTGACGATGAAAGACATAAACATGAGGATGGATCAGTATCTGTACTCAGTTGTACCTTATCTTTTGAAGTTCATGGATAGGTGAAAGTTGTCAAAGTGTAGATATGCTTGTTACATTGTTACTTGTTGAAAAGCATTCCATGATAATATGAAGGAAAGTTTTCAATATTGGTATGCTGATATGAAGAAGTTGTGACCTCTTATCATTTGGTGAAAAGAGTTGTTGAAGGAAACTGCTAGTGAAAAATTCAAGTTGTTGTAAGTACCAGGTGCACAGGAGAATGTATTGCATTCTACTGCAAATGAAGATATGGCCTCGTGGCTTGGAGGATAGCTAGAGATAGCTTTGAGGTATGCATGATCTAAGTTTCAGAGCATAAAAGTTATTGCAGAGATTCTTAGAGTTAGCAGAGTGAGAACAAGTCATGTTCCTGTGAAAGGTCATTAAAGATAGAACAGAAAGCCACCGCATATCACCCGCTTTACATATATGACTGGCGGTTTGAAGATTAAGTAAGCAAAGGTACTAGATTGACATATCAAGTTTCAAAGGATATAAAGTACCGCAAGTGTGTTTTTCATTATTCGAAGTTAAGACAATGTGACTAGACAATGTAAAGGTTACCGACATTAAAGGTTGTTTGCTTGTGCCAACAATCAGAAGCATGAACTAGAGAAAGGAATGCATGAGAAGGTTTTGCAAGTCATATAGTGTTCATGGCATGAATTGTTTGGTGATATCTCTCTTCTTCGGTACCCGCATAGGGTCTGGAGCTAAGGCATGAAAGGATAAAGTGTTTGCGGAGCTGACATAGTATACTTGAGTGATTGCACCATGTGTGTGGAAGCATGCGCTAGCAAGAAAGTTTGGGAGAAGGTAAAATGGGTCCAGTAGACCCCTTGGAATGAAGCGCATAATGGAATTTCATTTCCTACATTACTGCAAATGATTTGCAAGTTGACAAGTAAGGGTGGTTACACATTTCATGTTACATGTTATCCTAAAGCCAACAAAGATGAAGAATAGAAGGTTTGTGGATGATATATATGATGTTAAAATATTGCTACAAGCATGAGTGAGAGAAGATGAGCGATGAAAAAAGTGAGACAGGTAACTTTGTAAGCTATAACGCATAATCGATAGTAGAGTTAGTATTGTGGAGGTATATGAGATATCAAAATCAGTCAGGAAAATCAATAGGATATCAGAGATGATAGCACAGAGGTGTTTGAGTTATTAGAACAAGTCAAGGATGTCAAAGTGTTAGTAGAGATAGTGTTGTAGAGATAATTGCCTCATTAGATCAGAAATACAAAGCAGATGTTGGTGCCTCATCTTGTAAGTATTGTAGCACTTCTAGAAGTTGGTGCTTCCATTGGGTTGGTGCCTATAACTTTGTTACAGGGAGTTGGTGCTTCCTTTGAGTTGATGCCCATAAACTTTGTAACAAGGAGTTGGTGCTTCCTTTGAGTTGGTGCTTATAAAACAGGGGATTGGTGTCTCCTTTGGGTTGGTGCCCACAAAACTCATTGTAATACTTCATTTTATTTGTGAGGCTAAATTTGGACAATAGATCCAAGCAGCTAGCTCACCGTGGTTTTTCCCATCTTGGGTTTCCATGTAAATCTGGTGTTATGTGTGTATGTGCTCATTTGCTTTATGTGATTTGAATGTTTAACTTGGATTGATTGCATCTAAAGGGACAAGAAATTGAATTGATACTAATTTACCCCCCCCCCTTCAATGTATCTGTGTGTTCAACAATTGGTACTAAAGCAAGGTTCCTTGATACAGTCTAACAGTTGAAGGTAGATCTTAGATAAGAAGACATGGCTGGACAAGAAGGACCCTCTTCTAATAGAGGAGCTCTATTTGATGGATCTAACTATGATTTTGGAGTGTAAGGATGGAAGCATATCTAACCTCTCTAGGATATGATATTTGGAGATCCATGATCTATGTTTATACTGCTCCTACAAGTCCCTCTCACAGATTCGACTGATAAGAAAGCTTGTGAGAACAATACTAAAGTTAAGAATGTTATCCTCAGTGGTTTGACCAACATAGAGTTTCTCAAAGCAATGTAGTGCAAGACAACTAAGGACATATGGGATAAGCTTAAAAATCTCTATGGAGATGATAAGGTAAAGCAAGCAAAATTGCAGACCTTCAAGGGTAAATTTGAAAATCTAAAAATGAAAGAAGAAAACATAGCTAATTATCTACTTTGAATAGATGAAGTTGTGAATGCAATCAAAGGTCTTGGTGAAGAGATAGTTGATTCAGTGGTTGTTAAGAAAGTATTGAGATCACTCCTTCAAAGGTATGATTCAAAAGTTCCTGCTATTGAAGAAGCCAGAGATTTGAATAAACTCACAATGGATGAACTATTTGGTTCCCTCACTGCCTATGAGATGAGAAATGCAAGCAAAGACACATCTAAAAGGGAAGCTACTTTCAAAGCCTCAAAGAAAGAAGAAACTTCTAGTCCATGCAGTGAGTTTGAGAAAGAAGAAGCAAATTTTGTGAGAAAGCTAAAAAAGGGTTCAAGCAAGTATAGAGGTAAGTTACCTTTCAAATGTTTTAACTATGGAAAGATTGGTCATTATGCATCTAAATGTCTTTTAGGAGAAAATGAAAATAGCAACAAGGGTTTCAAAAGGAACAACTTCAAAAGGAATCTCCTTTCCAAAGAATACCACAACTCTTTTGAAGAAGCAAATCACTACTCATCAGATGATGAAAGGAGAAGAATCTCTATTCATGGCTATGGAAGTCCCTGATGGTTCTAACAAGACTATTGATGAGGAAGAATGTGAAGTTGATCTTGAAGGTGAAATTATTTCTACTCTTGAAGACTTGAAATGTGTAAGGAAAGAGAACACAGAACAAAAAGCCCAAGTTGAAGCCAAGACAAATAAATGTTCAAAACTTGAGGAAGAGATTGTTTCACTTAGAAGAGAATTGGAGAAAGTATATGATTAGTTGGAAAAAAGTAGATCAACTTTGGAAAAAGGCCTGGAAATCCATATGGAATTGAAGAAGCAGAATTCATTCCTATCATGTCTCAAAGAAGAAGATATGGAAAACCTTTCCATGCAAGGCAGACCTTCATGAGTAGGTTCAATCATGCATTTTTTGGTTATTGTTTTATTTGCAATATGTATGGTCATAAGGCTATGGAGTGCAAATCTAGGATGAATAGATGAAATTTTGTGAGTAGGAATCCTCTTGCTTCTATAGTATATATCAATGTGATATGTTATACCTTCAACAACTTGGACACATAGCAGATTTTACAGAAGTGGACAAAGTCAGAAACTCAAATGGTAGATATTAATGAGCAAGACAAGGAGACTGATACATCCAAGAGATAGGAAATAAATGAAGAGGTGGAAAATTCAATGATTGCCTAAACAACATTTCATGTCCAAGGGAAAACAAACCCCTAGGTGATAGATAGTGGATGCTCAAGCCACATGACTGGTGATAAAAGCAAATTCATCAACCTTGTTAAGTGGAATGGTGGATCGGTCAAGTTTGGAGATAATACAACTGCAAAAATTTGTGGAAAGGGCACCATAAGTATTGATGGAAGATCTAAAACAAAAGATGTTCTATATGTAGAAGGTCTCAAGCACAATCTTCTTAGTGTAAGTCAGATGTGCAACAAAGGATGCAACTTCATATTTCATGCACAAGGATGTGAAATCTAAAGGGCAAATACTAGTAAGCTAGTGGTAGAAGCTAGTAAGACAGATAGCGACTAGTACAACCTAAGTGGTGCCAATGGAAGGAACTGTCTTCTAGGATAGACAAATGAATGTTGTCTATGCCACAAAAGGATGGGACATATCAATTTTAATAATCATGTGAAAATCAACTCCATACAAGCAATAAGAGACATGCCAAAGATTGCCAAGTCAAAAAGTACCTTGTGTAAAGAATGTCAGATTGGAAGCAGACAAGGACAAGGTTCAAGACCAAGGAGTATTCTTCTACAAAGTCATTGGAATTGATTCATATTGATCTGTGTGATCCTACCAGAACAAAGAGCATCCAAGGTGAGAGGTATTTTACGTTGCTCATTGATGATTACTCTAGGATGACATGGGTTACATTCTTGAAAGAGAAATCAGAGGCTTTCAATAGGTTTAGATTTTCAAGTCTATGGTTGAAAATGAAATGAATTCTAGAATCAAGTGCTTAAGGTTTGATAGAGGTGGTGAATTCACATCAAATGAGTTTGAGGAATATTGTGAAGAACATGGAATAAGGAGGCACTTATCTACTGCAAGAGCCCCTCAACAAAATGTAGTTGCTGAAATAAAAAATAGGACAGTGCAGGAGATAGCAAGAACTATGCTTAATGATGCAAAGCTTCCTGATAGATACTGGAAAGAGGTAGTCCACACCCCAGTCTACATTCTCAATAGAGGACAACTAAGGGTAAACAAGACCAAGACACCATATGAGTTGTGGAAAGGCATACCTGCTTCAGTCAAACATCTCAGAGTGTTTGGAAATAAGTGTTATATTAGGAGAGATGATGATAACCTAGGGAAATTTGATTCAAGATCAAATGAAGGTATCTTCCTTGGTTATTCATCTAGAAACAGGCATATAAGTGCTTCAACAATAGACTATAAAAGGTTGTTGAAAGTATAAATGTAAGGGTTGATGGAGATCTACATCCACCTACATATGATCAAGAAGATTGTTGCTCAGATGGATCTGCTTGCACAGAAGAAGAAGAAGAAGAAAGTTGAAGAAAAAGAAGAAACACAAGAGAAGGCCACCAAGACTCTTGCTAAGTATGTTCAAAAGAACCACTCAGAAGATTAGATAATTGGAGACAAGAATGGAGGAGTACAAACTAGAAGAAGATTTGCAAGGGCAAATGAATAGGTGAACTTCTCCTTTCCATCTAAGATGGAACCTAAAACTTTTGTTGATGCTAGCAAGGATGAAGGATGGATCAAGGCCATGGAAGAAGAACTCAATCATATAGAGAAAAATTAGACTTGGGAATTGGTGCTAAGACCCGCAGACAAGAATGTGATAGGCACAAAATGGGTGTTTAGAAATAAAATAAATGAAGAAGGACAAGTTGTTATAAACAAGGCAAGATGGTTTGCAAGGGTTATACACAAGTACAAGGTATAGATTTTGAGGAAACCTTTGCTCCTGTAGCAAGGTTAGAAGCAATCATGATGTTTCTTGCATTTGCAGTCCACAAAGACTTCAAGGTTTATCAAATGGATGTCAAGTCAGCCTTCTTGAATGGTGATTTAGAAGAAGTCTACATTGAGCAACTTGAGGGATTTCAGCTATCCAAAGATCATAATTTGGTGTGCAGATTAGGGAAGGCACTATATGGTCTTAAGCAAGCCCCTAGGCTTGGAATGCAAGGTTGGATAAGTATTTACTACAACAAGGCTTCAAGAAAGGTACAATAGATAGTAATCTATATATCAAAATAGAGAATGAGCACATAATAATAGTAGTAGTATATGTTGATGATATTGTCTTTGGTGGCAATGATGAAATGTGTAAGAAGTTTGCAGAAGAGATGCAGAAGGAATTTGAAATGTCTATGATAGGTGAACTTTCATTCTTTCTTGGACTTCAAATCGCTCAATTAGATGAAGGTATCTTTATTTCACAAGCAAAGTATGTCAAGAAGATGTTGAAAAAAATTGGTATGAAGACTGCAAACCAGTGAGTACACCTATGGTAACTGGTTGTCATCTAAGTAAAGATGATGAGTCACCTCAGGCTAATCAGACTCAGTATAGGTCTGTGATTTGGGGCCTATTGTACTTAATAGCATCAAGGCCTGACATTATGCAAGTTGTTTGTATGGTTGCAAGGTTTCAAGTTGATCCAAAAGAAACACATGTGAAGGCAGTCAAAAGAATTTTTAGATATTTGAAGAGCACTCTAGGTTTTGGACTATGTTATCAAAAAGGTAATGACTTTTCCCTGAGTGCATACACTAATGCAGATTGGGTTGGCCACATTGATGATAGGTGAAGTACCAGTGGAGGTGCTTTCTTTTTGGGAGACAAACTGGTCTCATGGTTTAGTAAAAATAGGATTCAATTTCTTTATCAACAACAGAAGTAGAGTACATAGATGCAGTATCTTGTTGCACTCAAGCATTGTGGATGAAGCAAACATTGAAGGATATCAACGTAATGTATGATGAGCCCATTCCTATCATATGTGACAATACAAGTGCCATCAATATTTCAAAGAATCCAGTGATGCACCCTAGAACCAAGCACATATCCATCAAGTATCACTTCTTAGAGAAAAGGTTGCATACTAAGAGCTAAAATTGGAGTATGTACCTACAAAAGATCAGATTGCAGACATATTTACAAAACCTCTTCCTAAGGACACTTTTGAATATCTTCAATACTAGTTAGGGGTTTTTGCCCCTCCTTCTAACTTAGATGCATAGATGATGCATTTGTCTAGGGGAGCAATTCAAGGAATGTTTATTACTCTTGGATTGATGGCGGCTACCTCTCAGGGGGAGCAGGTAGATAAGAGACTATAAAGGATGACAAGGATTATATAGACAGGGGGAGCTTGTATGTTTTATCAGAATAAAGGGAGATCAGTGGCCCTTTGTCCTTGATGTCAAAGGGGGAGAAAATTTGAATATCAAGATTAGTGTTGCCATCAATGACAAAGGGGGAGATTGTTGCATATGTTGTCATTGATGTCAAAGGAGTGATGATCAGAGGAGTTGTGATGTGAAAGACTTGATGATGAAAGACATGAACATGAGGATGGATCAGTATTTGTACATAGTTGTACCTTATCTTTTGAAGTTCATGGATAGGTGAAAGTTGTCAAAGTGTTGATATGCTTGTTGCAAAGCATTGCATGATAATATGAAGGAATGTTATCAATATTGGTATGCTAATATGAAGAAGTTGTGACCTCTTGTTGTTTGGTGAAAAGAGTTGTTGAAGGAATCTATTAGTAAAAAATTCTAGCTATTATAAGTACTAGGTGCACAAAAGATTGTATCGCATTCTACAACAAATGAAGATATGGCCTCGCGGCTTGGAGGATAGCTAGAGACAGCTATAAGGTATGCGTGATCCATGTTTCAGAGCATAAAAGTTATTGCAGAGTGAGAACAAGTCATGTTCATGTGAAAGGTCATCAAAGACAGAATAGAAAGCCACTGTATTTCACCGCATTTACATATATGACTTGGCGGTTTGAAGATTAAGTAAAGCAAAGGTACTAGATTGACATACTCAATTTTCAAAGTATACAAAGTATAGCAAGTGTGTTTTTCATTATGGGTAAGTGCACAAAGATGGGGGGACCAAAAAGTCACCACATGACTTTTTGGTCCCATAGAAGTCATAACACGCTCGCATTATGGCTCAGTATTACCAAGCCTACAACGCGAGCACGTTATAATGCACACATGTTTTGCAAAAAAAAATTCTCTCTCTCCCCCTTTTTACATCCTACCCTATCTCTCTCACCTCTCTACCTCCTTCTTCCTCCCCTGTTTACCTACTACCCTCTCTCTCTCACACATATCCACCTCCTAGTTTTCCTTTTCCTAGCTCTCCTAGTTTTCCTTTTCCTTTTCAATTTCCCTTTAGATCCCACCAAATTTTCCCTATTTTACTATTTTCCACCTCTCCTCTCATCATTCTTCCCATCTAATTAACTTTCATTTTATCTTGTTTCCATTTTATCCTCCCAATTTATATCCTCATCCCTATTTGCATGTCCTAGTTTTCTTGTTTCCATTTCATTTGTCGATAAGGGAGAGAGAGAGGGAGGAAGAGGGAAGAGGAGTGAGATGGAGGGGAGAGAGAGAGAGAGAGAGAGAGAGAGAGAGAGAGAGAGAGAGAGAGAGAGAGAGAGAGAGAGAGAGAGAGAGAGAGAGAGAGAGAGAGAGAGAGAGAGAGAGAGAGAGAGAGAGAGAGAGAGAGAGAGAGAGAGAGGAGAGAGAGAGAGAGAGAGAGAGTCCTAGTTTTCTTGTTTCAATTTCCTTTGTCGATAAGGGAGAGGGAGAGATACAAGGGAGAGATAGGGGAGATAGAGGAATGATAGGGGAGAGAGAGGCAAGAGATAGGAAGAGATAGATAGGTAGAGAGAGAGGAGATAGATAGGGAGATATAGAGGAGATAGAGAGAAGAGATAGGGAGATAGAGAGTTGGTGAGATGTCCACAGAGAGAGAGAAAGAGTACTTTTGACATACAACCCTAAACCCAAGCAACCCTAAATAATTGCCCCTAACACCTCTCTCTCTCTCTCTCTCTCTCTCTCTCTCCTCTCTCCTCTCTCTCTCTCTCTCTCTCTCTCTCTCTCTCTCTCTCTCTCTCTCTCTCTCTCTCTCTCTCTCTCTCTCTCTCTCTCTCTCTCTCTCTCCCCCAAACCCCTAAACCCTGACCCCAAGAAACCCTAAACCTCTATCTCCCTATCTCTCCCTTATCTCCCTATCTTTATCATCCCTCTACCTCTCAATCTCTCTCCCTATCTCTCTAGACATCTTGCTCACTCTCTATGTCCCTATCTCTCCCATCTGTCTCCTCTATCTCTCCCTATCTATCTCCTCTCTCTCTACCTATCTATCTCTTCCTATCTCCCTATCTCTTGCCTCTCTCTCCCCTATCATTCCTTTATCTCCCTATCTCTCCCCTCTATCTCTCCCTCTCCCTTATCAACGAAGGAAATGGAAACAAGAAAACTAGGACTCTCTCTCTCCTATCTCTCCCCTCTCTCTCCCCTCCATCTCCCCCTCTCTCCCTCTTCCTCCCCCTCCCTCTCCCTTATCGACAAAGCAAATGGAAACAAGAAAACTAGGACATGAAAAGAGGGATGAGGATATAAATTGGGAAGATGAAATGGAAACAAGATAAAATGAAAGTTCATTGGATGGCAAGAATGATGAGAGGAGAGGTGGAAAATAGTAAAATAGGGAAAAATTGTTGGGATCTAAAGGGAAATTGGAAAGGAAAAGAAAAGCTAGGAAATCTAGGAAAAGGAAAACTAGGAGAGAGAGAGGAGAGAGAGAGAGAGGGGGGGGGTTAAGGAGGGAGGGAGTGAGATGATCTTATTTCACAATAATACAAGTGCATTATAATGCGCTCGCGTTATTTGAATGCACATAACGCAAGCGTGTTATAGCGCGCTCGCATAATGCTTTGCTTTGGTAATTTCCAAGCCCTTTGGCTTGGATTTGCCTCAGGCTTCCAACCTAAAGGCTTGGGCTGTGTTTTGGACATCCAAAGACATGTTTTTTCTATATTATAACAAAAATTACGTAATTTAGAGTGTGCTCCCCATCAGGTTTGTACGTGTTTCAATGACAAGTCAAAAAATACCACCATAATCTTAAGCTCTCTTAGCTTTCTAACTACATAATTTTTTTGTGTTTTGAGTATGTTAAGGATTTCATCTTTAATTTCTTTTGTTAGTGTATCTGTTTTTTGTCAAGTGTGGTATTTTTGAAAAAAAAATTAACTGTTCATCTAAATTTCAAATAAATTAACATTTTTAGAAACTAGACTCCATTCTACATGTATTCAAAAAAAAGGATTTTCAATTAGTTTTAAAAAATTTTAGGGGTTCAGGATGTGTCCACTTTGAAAAATTAGTAAAAAATCAATTATTCATGAAAAAATTATCAGAAAATTCATGGATAAACTACATGGTGTTAGCTAATTTCTCATCAAAGCAATTTTTGAAATACTAAAAAAAAGTTAACATTTTAAGGGGAGCACACCTGTAAGGCCTACCCTCATCTAACAGGTGCGTACCCTAGTACTCTTATAGATCTAGATTAAATGGTAGAATGATTCAATTATTTTATAATGTAGTTGCAAGAAGGAGTTATGTCATGTAGACTCCTTGTCCTCATTTGGTCTTTTAGTGTTGCTTCGGCTATGATGTACATTGGTAGATTTGATGTTTCAATTTGTGTGTGCAAGATATATGCATGCAGGTGTTTGACCAATGGATGGATGTGGAGGAGGAGACATGGAATCGCTTAACCACGTGGCCATCTCACCTTACCTAGTCCTATAGTTGAGTTATGGACCTTGGGTTCTTGTGGTATGTCATTTGCTTAACCCCTTTCTGTTGGTTGCGAATAGAGGACCTATTTGAGTGTACACCCATTTGCCTCTATCTCGAAACATTCCTAAGCTGGATCTCTATGTGGTGTGTAAACCCGTAAAAGTGTTGGTGTCCTGTTGCTGTGTTGGTTATCATGAAATCTATTTCTCTTATTGGCCCTCTTGATAAGAATGTTCGCCTCTACCCTTCGTGCTTTAGATGTGGTGTCATTTTCATGTATCTTTTTATCTTGATAGAATCTTTGGGCATTTTTGTGTGGGGGTCCTTTTTTTTAAAAAAAAAGAGAAGCTTTTAAAGTTATAAGTTAAATTTTGGGTAACATAATACTATTCTAGTTTGATCTAGTGTTAGTTTATTTAGTTGTGAGTTGCATCCTTTCATTTATTTTAGTAATGCTCTAACGTTAACATTGTGTCGAGATTTAACCTTGCTTGTCACAAAATTTATCTTATAATAGATGTCTATTCAATGGTGCCTTTAAAATACTATAGCATATCTTTGTATGTTAAGTTTTAGGAAAAACCATATCTATATAATTATAATCCTATATAGATATTGGCATCTTTTCTAAAATCAACCCTCCCTTTTTATTGCGGCCTTTTTGGATTTATATATATATTATGAATTATATATATATATATATATATATTATATATATATATATATATATATATATATATATATATATATATATATATATATATATATTATATATATGTATGTATGTATTCGTGCTAGATGAAAACCCTAGTTTTATAATCATAACCCGATGTATTATGTAGTGGGTTTTGCCCAAAATCTCTCCTTTTGATATGTGCAATCTTTTGTAAAGTTTGAGGGAATTATTTTAGTCTTGGGGAATGGTATGGTTCGGGGGAGAAGGTAATTATTGTAGAGGGTTATGTTGTAATGTTGGGGGGGAGATTAGGGCAATGGTTTGAGGAAGGGGAAGTGGTCTTGTTAAAAAAAAGGAGGAAAGGGGAGTTTTTAGGGTTAGGGCAAAGGTGCTTGAAGGGGGGAACGGACTATGTGGTGGTCGCCCCCTGATGAGTGAGGCTCCATTCTTCGGGGGAGGGCTCGATCCTGACTTTGGGGGAATTGTGTTGCTGGCCTTCTGGTACTCGATGGTAACAAGAGGGCGGGCAATATTAGCCAGCATGATAGTTCCCAAGTGATCAATCCACCAAACTAACACCTACTGAGCACCAGCAACCGAGAATGATGGGCGGCTGGATGGGATAGTTGGGGTGTGCTTTGGGGATTTTTCCCCACATGTGCCAACGAAGAGGAAAGGTATTCCTCTTAGTATTCCTTATTTTTGTAGGATTCTCCTTAGCACTGGCAGGACCACAGAGTTACATACACTCGAGCCATTTTCTGCTAAAATTTTGACTGTATGAAAGCCTTGATCATTATCATTTGCGCTCAATCCATTTGACCATTGAGATGGTTGTTTTGAAAATACTAGATAATGCATAAACATCTTTTTTTATATACCTGTACTATATTATAGAACTAAATCCTATATTGTAGAGCATCACCATGGATTATCTATGTTTGTTCAAGATGGTTGATGATGGATCGCATGAGATAGTGTTATTGAGATTGGTCCAGAAAGAATGTCGGGGATAAGATTTATGGCTTTTCTGGACTGAGCACCAGATCGCATAGTAGCCGAGTAGAGACCATAGCATCTTGGTCATTTAAGAAATATTAGTGTTTTTTTTAAGTTCCTTTTTGCATTAGGTGTTCTCTGTTCCTATGCTGGCAGAAATGGTAGAACTTCACTTTACACCCGCCAATGTTTCAGCTCGAAAGTTTCTAAAGTTTTTTTTAGTCCATTTTGTGTGTATCCTGCAATCCTTCTAGTCCATGGAACCATTTGTTAGTTTGGCCTTTTGGTGAAATAGTTTGCGTTCCTATTGGCTACCAAAGCATTTGCAATGCCGTCACCTGATAGAAGTACGCCCTCCAATCAGGGAAATTGTCAGTCAAATAGCTCCTTCGAAAATATATGCTGTCTTATTTTCTCTTGATGTTAGATTTCTTGTTTAATTTTTTTTCATTAGTATTATTGGTGGAAAAACATAGCAATAGAAGCCCCAGCACTTCTGCTATGGGGTACATCCACCATTACCTTTAGCTTCTCTTTCCAGCATTACATTCACCTTAGCAAAACTCATTAGACACAGCGTTTGTTATTAAAGCTTCTCCTGGCATAGACCTTACTATTACTCATAACCAAATGAAATTAATAACTAATTTTTTTTAAGCAAGAAAAAGAAAGGCATTCTTGCATCTGATACCAGAAAGAGAAGGGAGATCGATTAGATTTTTAAAAAAAATTTAACTCTTCTATCAGCCCTAGCAGTAGTTTAAATCCCTAATAACGTATGGCAATCTTTCTTTTATTTTTGTTTTTTTGAAACCTCTCCTTACGTATGATACAGTCTTTTGTAAGATGATAAAGCACTTTTTTTTTCATCTGGTGTAGTTCTTTGTAAATTATTAGATCTCCCCTTTCATATGATAGGATAGTTTGTAAAATATAAAATCTGATAAGTAGGAGGTATTTTTCGCAGCATGTCAAATTATGATATTGTATTTTAGGGTTTAACTGCATATGTTTTGAGTCAAACACATGACCCATATTTCATGAGTAGTGGTTCACATGAACCCATCTCTCATGTTAATGAATGGTCCACTTAGCACTCATTGCATCTAGGTGATGCTCACAGGGGTGAAGCATCGGGACTTCCCGGGAGGTCACCCATTCCAGTACTACTCCGACTCAAGCGCGCTTAACCATGGAGTTTCCCCCAAGATCAAGCCCACTTAGCTTGCTACCCCATTTGCAAAACCTTCAGCAAGTGTTGTGCCTTATGAACCATTCATTATAGAGCCCCCTTAAGCTCATCAATGGGTGACCTCCCGGGAAGTCCCGATGCTTCACCCCTGTGAGCATCACCTAGATGCAATGAGTGCTAAGTGGACCATTCATTAACATGAGAGATGGGTTCATGTGAACCACTACTCATGAAATATGGGTCATGTGTTTGACTCAAAACATATGCAGTTAAACCCTAAAATACAATATCATAATTTGACATGCTGCGAAAAATACCTCCTACTTATCAATTGATGAGCTTAAGGGGGCTCTATAATGAATGGTTCATAAGGCACAACACTTGCTGAAGGTTTTTGCAAATGGGGTAGCAAGCTAAGTGGGCTTGATCTTGGGGGAAACTCCATGGTTAAGCGCGCTTGAGTCGGAGTAGTACTGGAATGGGTGACCTCCCGGGAAGTCCCGATGCTTCACCCCTGTGAGCATCACCTAGATGCAATGAGTGCTAAGTGGACCATTCATTAACATGAGAGATGGGTTCATGTGAACCACTACTCATGAAATATGGGTCATGTGTTTGACTCAAAACATATGCAGTTAAACCCTAAAATACAATATCATAATTTGACATGCTGCGAAAAATACCTCCTACTTATCAATTGATGAGCTTAAGGGGGCTCTATAATGAATGGTTCATAAGGCACAACACTTGCTGAAGGTTTTGCAAATGGGGTAGCAAGCTAAGTGGGCTTGATCTTGGGGGAAACTCCATGGTTAAGCGCGCTTGAGTCGGAGTAGTACTGGAATGGGTGACCTCCCGGGAAGTCCCGATGCTTCACCCCTGTGAGCATCACCTAGATGCAATGAGTGCTAAGTGGACCATTCATTAACATGAGAGATGGGTTCATGTGAACCACTACTCATGAAATATGGGTCATGTGTTTGACTCAAAACATATGCAGTTAAACCCTAAAATACAATATCACAAATATAAAATCTCTCTTTTCATTTTGTACCATCCACCCAACGATAGAGGAAACAAAAAAAGAAAATTAGAAGTTAGATTTTTATTTAATTGGTTTTGGGAGAATGCTATTCACGTGGACCATACCATTAATAAGGCATAATTCTATCTTACCTTTATTAATAAGTATTTTGGTAAGTTTAATAGGTTATATTTCAATGGGTCTATAATAAAATATTAAGTACTCCTATTAATCTGAATGCATTTATTTTAACCGATGGATAAATGATGGTTAGGTATATTTTAAATTTTATTTAAAATGAATGATGGATAGGTTTATTTAGTAAATATATAATGGATAGGTTTATGTTTTTTTTTTTAAGAAAATAATGGATAACTTTATCTTTTCTTTTTTTTAATAAAAGATGAATGAGCTTATTTTAGTGTTTTATAAAGAATGCATTTTTTTTTTTTGGGGGGGGGGGGGTGTTATAATAAGGAGATTTTAAATCCTATGTCTTGCTTTTAAAATTTGTTTCTTTTTTTTTCTCTATGTGATTTCCTTTGCAATGGTTAAACTCTAGATCTTGAAATTATTTTAGGGTTGTACCTCTTGCGTTTTTACTCCCTTCCTCCTCCCATTTGCCTAGGTCATGAACGAGCCATATGATGATTTATGTGGAAACTATATCATGTACTTTTGGGTTGAGTGCTTGCATGTCGAGTACATCTTTTTTTTAATGATCCCCCTTGAGTCCTTTGTTGTGTGCGAGTTTGGCCTTGTTTGAAGTGGTTCCCTGATCTCCTCTCTCTGTAGCTCGGGGGTTGCCTAGGGCGCAATGGACATCCATTGCATTCGATGATGGCAATATGGTTGGGAGGTGGGCAACATCCCCCATTGGTCTATGTTCCTAGCATTCTACCAAAGAGTTGGCGAGGGTCTCTATCTGGTGTCATACAGATGTATTCTTGTGGGTTCACTGTGCCGTGAGCACATCGATTGTACTTTTTATTGTTGTTTATTAATCAATGTAATTTAACAATCGGATTGATGTTCCCTGTTGGAGTTAGCCTCTACATGTAATTGTAACTATTTTTATTATCGTATTTTAGATCAACCCTTGCTCTATAAAGGAGAACATTTAATGGTTGTCCTTAATTATGTTAAAAATTGTATATGTTGAGTGGTGGGTTACTCGTGCTTTTCCTTTAAGTTTTCATGTTGTGATTTAGAGATGGATTCTAATCTTATGTCTGTAGGATCTTCACAACACATGTATGCTAGCATGATTAGACTTGTATCTCATCTGTTTTCGATTGAATTATCATTGATGTATGTTCACTCTTTTGGCAAGGAAGTAAATTTATTGTTATATCTTTTATTATGTTGAAATGTATTAACTAGATGTTGGTATCCTCTATTCCCCCATTTTGTTGCCTTACCATAATTTAGTGATGGATGTAACTCATTGCCTTGTAAGCTTTCCTACTCTGGTATGGTAGGGTGAACTAGATCGTATTGTAACTGCTTAGGAATGTAACATCATATTCTTTTGTTAGATCGATGTTTGGTTCAATTCTTCTTGCATGGTTCTTGTTTTGGTCACTTAATGTTATTATTCCCTTGGTTTGATTTGTTTGACAAGGCATCTTGGATGTTTCATCCACACCTTATCTTCCTTTCCTGCCTATGCGATAAGGATTTAGGGATAGGGGGGAAATTTTTGGTGGTTCATGTCATGACCACATGGGTAATGTGGGCATGACATGTGTTTCTCGTGTCATGGCCACTCGAAGAAAGTGGGCATGACATTTGGTATCAGAGCCCATGTTTCAACATTGGGAGCTCTAGGTTTTGCAAGTTGTTTGGGCCAACATGGGGTGGATTGAGAGTGGTTTGACCCTCATCCCACTCCATGTAGTTACAAGAGAGCGAGGTTGTTGTTTGTCGACTAGCCTTCACCTTGGAGGAATATCCATCCTCTTGTTTTGTCATCATGATGGTCTTGTCACACGACTGTCAAAGTCTTATGCTTGTGTTTTTGGTGGTGGTTGTGTTCCTCCTTGTTGATTGTCCTCTTGAGCCAGTTGGTCTAGGTTGTGAGGGTGGTGTTGGACCCTTCCTCGCCCTTGTGTATTTTTGTGGAGTGTAGTGGTGTCTTTATACTTGTCTGATTAAAGTCTTGCCTTGCGTATAATGTGTGTGTGATTGCATTATAGTAAATGTAAAATATTAAGAAAGAAAGGTGAAAATGAGTTTTATGCGTGGTAACTTGTTAGGAATTAACGTAGGCTTTCGAAAGGTTTCAATGATGCAAGTTGTTCTTGGTGACCTTTTTGTAAAGTGCTCCATAATAGAAATCTTGCATTTTATAACTTTGTCCTTGTGTGAATGTGATATCATGTTATGTATACCTTGTGCGGAAAAGATGTTGGCATCATATGG